>CM060394.1:130689732-135489732 GCA_030545235.1 Helianthus tuberosus
ATATATATCTCAAGTTTGTTAAACTTTTATCTTTATATTTACTGTTTTATTTTATGTATTTATTAGGCCTTTGCGACTAGATTAATGTATACTGTTTTGTCTTACGTATTCATTAGGGTTTTGCGACCAGATTATTGTTTATTTCTTTAGTGTATTCATTAGGCTTTTGCGACTAGATTAACATGTACTCTTTTCTTTTATGTATCCATTAGGGTTTTACGACTAGATTATTTCTTAATTGTTTAGTGGATTCGATATTGATTACCTGATGGGTGAATAGTCAATGCCTGGTTATTCAAATTTTACTATGTGTGTTAATTGTTAGATAAATTACTAAATTGCCAATGATCCGCAGACCAATTGGTTTGGGGTGAGAAGATTTACCCACTTATATGGGGTTCCTGTCCGAGAGGTTTCAGGGTCGAATCTTGTGACTGTGGCAACATTTTAAACTGACAATAATATGCTAACCGCGGAATTACTACTCGTAACCTGGGTGATCAAAAGCCAAAGGCCTAATCAGATGATCTAGCGGTCCAAAAAAAAAAGATAAATTACTAAATTATGCTTTGATTGCTTTATTAGTGAATGTGTGTATTTAAGAAATTCAATTTTGTTTCATCTTCTTCTTTTTATTTTTTGAACAACAAATTTCTTTTAACACCTTAATTCCATTTTTACCTTGCATTTGCAAGGATATAAATTTATAACTTCACATTGTAAGAGTAGACACCATACCACTAGGCCTCTAAGTTACGAGTTTTATCTTCTTATTATGTGACCTGGCCATGCTTGAGTTTTTACATGTAGAGACTTAGAGGATCTACAATGCTCTGTCCGTTCCCCGGTCCAAAAAGTAGACTTCCCATTTCCGAACCACGAGTGATATGGAGGCTTGGAATGGTTTAGTGTTGTGGGAAAAACTAGGGTTTGGAATGGTGGTGATTTAAAATGATGTGCTTGTCTGGATTTGGGACTTTGACCAATGTTGTGGATTTTTTGGTTCCTAATGAACCCACCCCAATACAATTAACCCTAGTACAACGGGTTTACAAAATTAAATTTAGGAATGGCGAAAATCACTAAAATACCCCGTTTACAATATATTAAAATATCTAATATTTTTTTCTCTACAATTTCTATTGGATATTGCAGAATATGTCCAACACATACCTTATAATAAAACCATACAAACATTGCGTGATAAAAAAACTCTGAAAGAAGTCCAGCTCAATAGCATATGCGGAAAACTGATCCAATAAAAACAAAAAATTTAACGATGATTTCGGTGTTCCAACGTGTTTCTCTATGGTAAAACAAGAAAGCATTGTTTACGAATCTAGCCAACCTAACAATTAAGAAAGCAACAACATTTTCCATTCATAAATAACACCATCTCCTGTTTCTAAACAAACCAATTAAAATATTTGGTAGAAATTTATCTTGAGCAACCGATTACAATGATCTCCATGGTCGTGTTAGAGGGGCCGATGGTTTTGACGGAGGAAAGCAGTCTGGAACCACTGCGTTATACTGTCCGGCAGGTGGTAAAGCCGGAAGATCAAGTGGTTGTCCTTGTTTTCTTCAATTCTGGCGATCTGCAACAATCACCAGTTATGTCCAGTTGTTGTATTGGAACTGATGGCAGGAAACATCAGCCAAGTGAAAGGGAAAGATACATTGCAATTCTAAGAGAGGAAATCAGTCAGGGTACTAAAAACTATATGAAGATCTTTAGACCTTTTTATAAGGAATGCAAAAATATGAGGGTAAGTTTCATGTTTTGTCCAAATAAAATTATAGATTTAATCGTATTTTCTCCCATGTTTGCTCTTTTTTTCTTATGGTCATGATTTACCAGATGAGTAAACTAAGAATTTTTTTTTTTATTATTTTATTTTAATCTTGAGGTGGTTTAGCAATTCCCACATGGTTTATAGGTAGCTTTAAAAGTGTGTTGGTTTTTAGGTGTTCCGCTTATGCGAATAGCGGATCTCGAAAATTTCAGACCCCGTCCACTCGTGTGAATATTAGATCTCTTATTTCAGTATGCTAGGATGTGATATGATTTTCTTTCATCTAATAACCTGTTATATTTAAATTAAAAAAAAAAATTCTAAATACACCTTTTTATTTATTTTTTGACAATACACTTTTATTTAGTTTTTTACGGATATTCCAATATAAATTTTGTTAAAAACAAAGTTATTTCGAAAAAAAAAAATTTGTTTTAAAAGGGTTACCTTTTTCAAATAGCTTTAAAGAATTAATATTGAAATCCTTGTAAAAAAAAAAAAAAAAAAAACCAAACACGACAGTGTATTTAGATTTTTTAAAAACTTAAATATCGCAAGTTAATTATAATAGAAAAATCGCATTATATCATATATCTAATATCTAAATATTAATAAAAGACTACAATTAATGTCACATGACAATTTCTCCTTCAACTTCACATTAATGCCACATGGCAATTTATCCTTCAACTTCACAATTATATTTTTATTTTTATTTAAAAATATTTTATTATCCTTATCCTTATTATTATTATTATTATTATTATTATTATTATTATTTATAAATCTCTTTTTATTTTAATTTTAATACTATATATAAAAAATATTTTGTTATCCTTATTATTATTATTATTATTATTATTATTATTATTATTATTATTATTATTATTAAATCTCTCGATTTTAATTTTAATAACATACGGAGGAATATTATATATTTTGTCTTTTTGTCTTCTTTTTTTTTCTTTTTTTTGGGCATTACAGATTTTCATTTTGTAACACAACTTTAGTTTTTATAATTTGTGTCACAAAGATTAAATAATTTTAGTTTTTGTATTAGTTTTTGTTTTACGTTTTCTCGGATTTGTTCGTCATTCGTTGCTATTTAGCACAGGGTTTGATAGTCACCTTTGGCCCCTCAGGGTTTTTTTTTTCCATTCGTATTTGGTGGTCACTGAAACGCCCACTTTTTCACATTCGAAAATAACAAAAATGACATACTAATTTTAACAAAAAATGGGCATGACCCGTTTGTACGATAAACAATTCCCTGTTTTTTTTTAAACATAAAAGTATTAACCATACAATATTTAAAATCCTAACCTACTTAGGAAACATCCTAGACGTAAATTTAACATTTACATTATGAAAACGTTTTGACCCATTTACAAAAGACGACTTAACCGGAAGCGCATAAAGGGCTATGTAGTGTGTTCGGTCCGAGCTCGCATCGTCAAGAGCGGGATTTACCTAATATACATAACACAAACATTCATTAGTTCAGATTTCAAAACAAATTTAATGACTATCATTTACTTATTCTAATTCAACCCATTAGCGAAATAAAACATTTTATCAACATCCTTATTAAAATCATTCTTTTCGTTCTAGCATGAAATTTCTTCATGCTCATTTATTCTTGCCTTTCGAATACATTCAACATGTAACTCTTTCGACCCATTCACAACGGATCAATTCCTACCATACACTTTCAACGCTTTTTCCTCATTCCGACTCGTTATCTACAAGTCTTTACTTAACCATTACATTATCCTTCCTTTTAATATTTCAACCCACTTGAACCGGGTTAAAACGCATCCATTGCTAATACACTTCCTATCCATTACCAATACTTAACATAACACAATTTTACCATGAACAAGCGTAAAAATTCCACACTAGGATTTAATTACCCAAACTAACATTCGTGAGTCTATAAGTAGAGAAGATGAAGTTCATATGAACTTACCGCGATCTTGCGTTTCTTGCGTTATAGAATGAATTTCTCCTCCTTCCTTCTTTGTTCCTATACATCACAACTTCATATACTTAGCTTTTGAAAATTTCATTATTCTCATATTCTTTATCATACAATATGACATTTATGAACCATATGCATTCCCACCATAATCATATTTCGTCAACTTAGCAAATTTTCATACAAAATCACAATTTCATTAATTTAGACATTTCATCGAACACATGGCATGCGTACATTCTAATAAGCATGATGTACAAGTATTTATAACACATTCATCCTAAATTCATCAAATAGATCAACCAATTCTTTCAAAATCAATAACCATAACCATACTACATATGATTCAAATCAAGTCACTCATCAAAACACTTCTATAACATGAGTTTAACATCAACATTACATAATTCATCCATAACTTTTACTAATTTTTACTACCTTACATAAACTCAAGTGGGTTTTACCCCCAACTACTAGTACAATCGAAATAACACATAATATAACTCCTATTTGTTCATATCATCCAACATCTAGGTTGGATTTCATAGAAACATCATAAATTATACATAACCCACTTCATGAAATCTCATAAAAACATCAAATTTAAACTTACTAGATGTCAAGAACACTTAGATAATCAAAGTTCCAGGCTCAAGCATTCGATTAATCCTTGATTCCCCTTTCAATTTTGTAGAAATTTGGAAGACTAGGGTTTCCTTGGCTCCCTCTCTCTTGTTCGATCGAACTGGCCAGGAGAACACTGGTTTTTTTTAATCAAATTTTATTACATATTTACATTATTAGCCCCTTGTCTTTTAAAGTATGATTAAAAATGACTATTCCCCATACTAACTTGATTACTTCCATTAACATAAGGGGTTTTTATTTCATTATTTCTTATAAAACTTTCAATATGATAAAAAAAAATTCTATGTTTATCATTCCTTATCATTAAAGCATCACAATTAAATTATTATTCTAAGTCATACGAAATTTTGGGGTGTTACAAGTCTACCCCCCTTAAAGAAGGTTTAGTCCCCGAAACTTGAATACATACATTTTTACGAGTTTATCTGTTTCCCTTTGCGATTACATACCTCGAACTTCGTTAACATGCCTTCATTCGACCATCCCTCGTGATGAGTCGGTCGTTAGTACTTTAAACTTGTCTAATACATTTGGTAATTCAATCTTGTATGAATCAAAGCGATCCTATTACGTTATTTCATGATTATCATTCAATTGTTCAAGCTGATCTCTTAAAACTTATCTGTCAGATTATTCATTCCCGCATACCTCTAACATCTACTTAGAGGAAATAATTATCATAATATTCATACTTGTTCATTCATATTCATTCATATTAATTTACAAATCAAACATCATTCAATAGTTTCTAGATACTCCCCATCCTACCAAGGCCAATATCAATCAAAGTTTCTTTCATGTCGTTTGCTTGATAGTTCTTTTCTTACTTTTCTTGCAATACCTTCGTATAATCTTTACCCGAGACTAATATTTCTTTCACTGATGATCTATCATAATTGCATAGTTAACCACAACTTAATGTATACAGTTATACAAATCGTGTACATACTATCTTGCTCTAATCTTTTACCATCTATCCCTAGGTTACAAGGGCCAACATAAATCTTTAATCATGCTATCAATATGATCGTGTAATCAATACTTACATTTGAGCAACTCATATTACACCCGAGGTATCATACTCAGCTATACTTGTCATCACATTTCATAGCTGTCATACATACGTCATTCCTTCTAGCAATTGTAATACTAAGGTAATTACCTAACATTGTACCTAAAAGGGTTAATTCTTATCAACCTAGGTTCCACTACATACGAGATTATAAGCTTATTACATATGCCCCTCCATTTTACGTATGAATTACATAAAACTTGGCACAACCATTCATTCGATAATTGAGATTACACTCTACCACGTAGGGTTGTTTTAGAGTACGAATCAAGAATCATGCGTATAAAAACTTTAACTCTCGAACATTTCTTTAGATGTTTATCTTCTAATAATTCCTCACATACGATAGGGAACTCAACACAGGGCAACATTTATTCAAATATCATTCAAATATTCATCATATTTTACATTCCACTCAACCCCTCTTTATGTAACTTTCCTCCTCTAATAGTTACGCATTCTTTTATTTTCATTCTAGCTTCCTTCGACGTTAACCTTTCACCTCTTCCATACAGTTCTTTCTAATAATTCTAAATTTGGCATACTAAGTCTGTATCCCGCTTTCTTAACAGTTCCTCACTCTTCTTTCCTTTCTTCTACCTATTTTCCGATATACGGGTCGACTTTTACCATCTTTCCATCATGACATTTCAAGACATCTAATAACCGTACTTTACAATAAACAAGAATTTAGAGCCACCATTATTTCTTGTATTGACCATACTTACTCCTTCACCATGTTGTTAGAAACAATAATGCCCACCATGAGCCTACTACTTGGTTCCTCTATTATTAATATCATCATTCTTCCTAATCACCCCCTCTTGTGACGTAAAAACTTTGACTACTAATGTATGTGTGTGTGTGTATATATATATATTCATATACATATACTTGCCTCAAACATTTAGTAACTCTATTACTATTGGTTGCTTGTTAATCCATTCTTACAGTATGGACTAATCCTCACATTTGTACTTTCTTATTGATTTTAGACATACTTGTTATCATTTTACCATTTCTTACAAAAATCTCTATCCTCATCGGTGCTTAAATCATCCATCTAGGTCTTAGCCCATTATTCATTTTAGTCCTCAAAAGTCGATCATCACATGCTTAATACACAACGTATACGAAGCATACTTCTTTCATTATAATCTTATCACCTCCACGTCTTTCTATGTATATATATAAGTGATGTGTATGTGAACGTATGTGAGATATGTTGCCGCTGGTTGCGGGAATATGAGTAGGGATGGGTTGATAGTTAATCGTCGTAGACCTAAACGGGATCTACGAGTAAGAGTAAAACATATGACAAATGTGGTAACATATGATGGTGTAAGTAATTATATGTTCTTTTAGTCCTACATTATGCTTGACCAACCAGGCCATCTGTGCCATTTACTTGTTATGTTTATTCTTATCTTTAGTTAGTTGGAGAAAAAACATCTTCTCATTTGCTTTCATACTTTCCTTCCCACCTAACGACTCTAACTTTCATCCGTCCACGACCCTTTCTTAAGGCTCTATCTATGCTTACCACATAAATATCTTCCCTTAAAATTTTAATTCTACTAACATTTACTTTTTGTTTGACAATTTTTTTTTTCCTTTTTTTTATCCTTAGGACCATACTATTCTCGAAATTCTATCATCCTTTCATGTTTATTATTTTCTAAGCTTAATCGTAATTATCATTCCTACCTTTCATTACATTCTAGGACCATACCATCCATTTTCGTAATCATTGCTTTTATTCCTTCCTACCATGTCATTTGTTATCGTTTGTGTTTCCTTCGTCCATTATCTACAATTAAGCATTTTCTACATTCATTACTTCATATATTTTCCATGTCATCTCAAGTTACATTGATGCATTCATAATCACATTTCAATAACTTTCATTCCACTTATACATTATCATCAACGTCGGTCACGATAGGCCACATCACACATGCCTTTCGTTCATAGGGGAATAGAATCCCTCGTCCTTCTTACTTACTTTCTCTCTCCACCCGCTACTCGGAACATATTTTATTAACAATTTCTTCGCTTTCATCAGCCATCTACTATATCATTCGAGATCATTATTAAAATTTAATCCTTGGTCATGTTCATTCCATTCTATCATTTTAATTTTTAATAATTTTTTTATACTTTCCTTTCTTTCATGCTAGGTGTTAACAGTCCTTTATAACTACACCACCTATTTCTCATTATAGGGTTGTAAACCCAACTAAAACTTCATTCACAATCTTCCAGTCATATACGTTCTTACTTCTAAACATTTCAACATGATCCAGTTGACATTTAGAGGATCCTAATATCATAGGTTGCATTTTGAAAACTTAACGAAACTTTTGGATTTGCCTTAAAAAAATATTCTACCACATAGTTTAGGAAATATGTTAATATGCCTAACATATTTCAATGACTTTCATTCTCTCACTTATTAGACATTCGTTAATTTTATATATAACTTTTCACTTCGTAATATGTTACTTCATGTCTTCATGCTTACGTCTTATTGACCTTTATCCCTTTTTTTATTATGGTTATCATGTTTTTATTTCATAATTCCGGGTGTTAATAGCCACTTAGTGACCATACCGCATTGCTTTCATCATCCTCGGTGTTAACGGCTACTTCATGCCCACACCGCATAATATTCATCATTCTTGGTGTTAACAGTCACTTCGTGACATCATCGCATACCATTCATCATTCTTGGTGTGAACGGTCACTTCATGACCTCACCGCATACCATTCATCATTCTTTTCTTTATCATTCATGCATTATTTTGCTTTCAATAATTCGTTTCCGCAAGTCATAAAACCATACTATCCTTCAATACGAACATTCTAGACATGTTACTCAAAACATACATTCATTCTTACACTTTCTTCTTATTCCTTTGTTCTTTAACTAATTGCCTTCGTGTTAGTCAACTTATATTCATGGTTTCATTATCATTCATGTTTACATTGTCCGCCAACTACATAAAACATTCATTTCATTCATTAAATTTCTTTTCATACTTCTTTTCATCATATTTAAACTCATTTTATTATACTATAATCAATTTACGTTTCATGCTTCATGCATTATCGTCATCGACGATCATGTCGTATTGTGTAGATCAAAATCTTTGTTCGCAACAATTTTACCCCTTCATTCTTATTATATACTTCCCCCATCATTCTTAACATAAAAATTATCTTAAACATTGATTATGGGGATTTAGAAACTAGTTAAAAGCAGTCTCCTAATCAAATTCAGCAAAAAAAAAAAAAAATTGCCTACAATTAAAGCCCTCGCGGGCCGCGTAAAACTATTCCTATTATGTCGGGGGGCGCGACAGAGGTCGCGTGACACGACGGTAAATCTTGTTGGGTGTCGCGCGACGCGACGCCCCATTTTTGCCAAAAGGTTCGGTGCTGTGTTGCTGCATTTGCCCAGCTCCAACCTTTTCTAAATTCCTAACTTTAAAACCTCATATCTATAGTTCTACTAGTCCGTTTTACTCGATTCTTTTTCCTATCTGTCCGTAATTTAAATACGGACCCGTTTAACATCATCAATTTCCTTAAAACTCAGTTTATAAACAAAATCCTATAAATCTCTTTTTATTTCTAACTAAAATCATAATCATATTTACGATTTACTTACTTGCATAGCGCTTCGGAACGAACACACCTTCATACGAGCTTTCAGTTTGAGTTCAAGCATTTTAGCTCTAATACTTGAATCCCTCAAACCTCGGCTCTGATACCAACTTGAAACGCCCACCTTTTCACATCCGAAAATAACAAAAATGACCTACTCATTTTAACAAAAAATGGGCATGACCCGTTCGTACGATAAACAATTCCCTGTTTTTTTTTAAACATAAAAGTATTAACCATACAATATTTAAAATCCTAACCTACTTAGGAAACATCCTAGACGTAAATTTAACATTTACATTATGAAAACGTTTTGACCCATTTACAAAAGACGACTTAACCGGAAGCGCATAAAGGGCTATGTAGTGTGTTCGGTCCGAGCTCGCATCGTCAAGAGCGGGGTTTACCTAATATACATAACACAAACATTCATTAGTTCAGATCTCAAAACAAATTTAATGACTATCATTTACTTATTCTAATTCAACCCATTAGCGAAATAAAACATTTTATCAACATCCTTATTAAAATCATTCTTTTCGTTCTAGCATGAAATTTCTTCATGCTCATTTATTCTTGCCTTTCGAATACATTCAACATGTAAGTCTTTCGACCCATTCATAACGGATCAATTCATACCATACACTTTCAACGCTTTTTCCTCATTCCGACTCGTTATCTACAAGTCTTTACTTAACCATTACATTATCCTTCCTTTTAATATTTCAACCCACTTGAACCGGGTTAAAACGCATCCATTGCTAATACACTTCCTATCCATTACCAATACTTAACATAACACAATTTTACCATGAACAAGCGTAAAAATTCCACACTAGGATTTAATTACCCAAACTAACATTCGTGAGTCTATAAGTAGAGAAGATGAAGTTCATATGAACTTACCGCGATCTTGCGTTTCTTGCGTTATAGAATGAATTGCTCCTCCTTCCTTCTTTGTTCCTATACATCACAACTTCATATACTTAGCTTTTGAAAATTTCATTATTCTCATATTCTTTATCATACAATATGACGTTTATGAAACATATGCATTCCCACCATAATCATATTTCGTCAACTTAACAAATTTTCATACAAAATCACAATTTCATTAATTTAGACATTTCATCGAACACATGGCGTGCGTACATTCTAATAAGCATGATGTACAAGTATTTATAACACATTCATCCTAAATTCATCAAATAGATCAACCAATTCTTTCAAAATCAATAACCATAACCATACTACATATGATTCAAATCAAGTCACTCATCAAAACACTTCTATAACATGAGTTTAACATCAACATTACATAATTCATCCATAACTTTTACTAATTTTTACTACCTTACATAAACTCAAGTGGGTTTTACCCCCAACTACTAGTACAATCGAAATAACACATAATATAACTCCTATTTGTTCATATCATCCAACATCTAGGTTGGATTTCATAGAAACATCATAAATTATACATAACCCACTTCATGAAATCTCATAAAAACATCAAATTTAAACTTACTAGATGTCAAGAACACTTAGATAATCAAAGTTCCAGGCTCATGCATTCGATTAATCCTTGATTCCCCTTTCAATTTTGTAGAAATTTGGAAGACTAGGGTTTCCTTGGCTCCCTCTCTCTTGTTCGATCGAACTGGCCAGGAGAACACTGGCTTTTTTTTAATCAAATTTTATTACATATTTACATTATTAGCCCCTTGTCTTTTAAAGTATGATTAAAAATGACTATTCCCCATACTAACTTGATTACTTCCATTAACATAAGGGATTTTTATTTCATTATTTCTTATAAAACTTTCAATATGATAAAAAAAAATCTATGTTTATCATTCCTTATCATTAAAGCATCACAATTAAATTATTATTCTAAGTCATACGAAATTTTGGGGTGTTACAGTCACATTTGGTCTTTTAAGTTTGTTTTACCCCTTTCACTTTCTATTACGCATCGTTATAAATTCGACTCTTTCTACGTTTTACGTCACGTAAGTCACTTTGTGTTGGAAATTCATTTTTTTACGCTTTACCCGGTTTTGGTCTTCGTTCGGTGTTACTTAGCAGTGTTTTACGTCTCCATCTCCTCAATGTTAGTAGCACATTTTTATGCCCACTGGCCCGCAATGCGGGTAGCTTAAGACTAGTTAATTAATAGAATAAAAATGTAAAACAATAAGAGCATCCACAATAATACATTTTTGGGTGATGTTTTTACTCATTTTTCCACATCATCGATTTTTTCTTATTGTGGACCTTGTTTTTGTACCCCATATTTTAGATATATTTGTCTGCAAAAATGACTAAAAACAACAAAATGGTGGGACCCATGTACTTTTAATATATATAATATAGAGAGAGAAAATAAGTGGTGTAAATGTGTGGTTAAAAATTAAAAAGGTGGTGATCATGTGGTAATGTTTTTAAGTGTTTTTGTGTTTTCTTAATGGGTGGGTTTTTGATGTTTTTGAAGGGTGAGTGTTTTTCTGATATGGCAGCTGACTGGACATGTTTTTAGGTGTTTTTAATGGGCGTTATTGTGGATGCTCTAATTAAGAGACTTGTTATTCCCACGAGTGGATGGTTTCAGTAAACATAAAAACATAAATCCGGCACAATTAGAGTATCCCCGTACAAAAACATAAAAACATCTAAAAACGCACCAACTCAGTTGCTACACCAATTTCAAACTGTGTATTAATTTCTTTTATATTTGCTTATGATTTTCTCCAAATCAGGTGAAGTTTATGGTAAAGATTGTCTTTGGATCAGCGATTGATGCGATTATTTCAGAAGAGAGAAACAATACAGGCGCAACTTCGGTTCTTATAGGAAGGTCTTTTACTTCGTCTGTCTTTACTCTTTAAATATCTCAAACCTTTACTCATTTCTATTCCGGATGACATTTATGGTATGAGCGTGTAGAGGGTGGTATACGGGCATATAAAGAGCGAGGGGTACATTCCGTAAAACAAATGTAGGGGTGACTACGTTTAGCACAACCCTCATCGTATTTATATTGATGTTGTTCAGGAGTTTTGCGATGCAGCATGCACAATGGGCAAATCAAAGAAGCTGCAGATCATCATCAGAGAGAGATGATGCAGAAATAATTGTGTGCAATTGCAAGCCTTCACGAGATGTTCCAGAATCATCAAGAGCCCAAAATGCTGCTAATTTAACTAAAAAAATGTCAAAGATCAAGAAGAAACCCTTGTCCCATGATGATCAGCAAAAACCAATATATTGCACCCTCCCAAATTTTGAAGGAATTTATGGCCCTTCTTCGAGTTCTCCAAGCGTCGAAAGTACAAACGATTCTGAAGGTGTAGAAAATATTAAAGACCAAATAACATCTACATCATCCCATGAAAGTGGATTTTTGGTTGAACTAAGTTGGGAAGTTATCTCTGAGATAACGGAGCGGTTTAAGAACATAATTCAATTCGATTCGAGTGAGGGTTTTCAAATGTTTCGCGGGCGTCTTGAAGATCGTTCTCTTGTTTTCGTGAAGAGATACATTGGTACCGAGTGTCGATACGTTCTTGAAGCCGAAAAGAAGGCAGCTTTAACTATGTCCCATAAGAACATTCTTGGATTATATGGTTACCACATGAATGAGAATGCCATGGCCTTGGTTTTTTCTTGTACTTCTAGAGCTGGAGGTGCACTATTGAACAGATTCTTAAATGGTTAGTGAATAATTTCTTCCATTTTTTGTACTCAAGAAAATAGAGGCTACTTTTTGGTAGTATATATACCGGTTCATTTAGGAATTCATTTGACTTTTTTTTTTTCCAAAAAAATGTGCTTTAATAAAAAAAAAAAAAAAAAAAAAAAACTTAGGACACAACATGGGTTCAAATATATTTTTGGCCCATTTGTAGAGTAAGATTCAATTAATAATAATAATAATAATAATAATAATAATAATAATAATAATAATAATAATAATAATAATAATAATAATAATAACAATAATACCATCTTTTAAAGAAAAAAAATCCATTCATTTAGGGAGTCATACGTGACCGTAAATGTTGTTGATGCAGGATCTTGGAAAGAGTTGGAAAATCTATTTCAAAATAAGATGAACATAGCGATTGGAATAGCTCAAGGTTTACGTTACATGCACGAACAATGTCCACAAGGGCTTGTTGTTCATTGCGATCTACGACCATGCAGCGTCCTTTTAGGGAACAACTTAGTACCTCAGGTAGATTCGAAAGCACAAAACAGCTCATAAATTTTTTACTGAAACAGAAATTAAAAACTTAATATTGAAAAGCATGAATTATCTAAATTCACCATCCATGTATTTTTAGAGAGAGTGAGAGATTTTTATTTATGATAAAGTATATTGTTTTTTAACATAGAGGTTTTTACTAAAAACATAACGGTGAATTGGATATGTTATTAATTGAGGTGATTTGACACAAAAATCAAACCAGTTATGTTGTTTTGTTAAGATGGGGCTAGCTCACTTGGTAAATACTCATGTCTCTTAGTGGAGGTATTAGGTTCAATCTCAAGCAAACTATATATATTAGGATTAATTTGGTAAAAGTTAGAACTAAAATCAAGGTTCCACGGAATTTGGGTCCTGATAGTCGGTCAAACCTCGTATTGTTCTTTGTCACATCCATACTTTACGGTCCCATAACTTGGCGACGTGTCAAAATTCATGCTCCCAATTAAGCGGCCTTTTTTTTTTTTCTAATTCACTTGGTTTTGTTTAGTGAACATCTACAATTTGTATCAACAGTTACAACAAATTCGCCAATGTAACCTTTTTTTATGTTTTCACACATGTTGCTTTTTGTTGTTGTAGATCACGGGCTTCGGTCATGCAAAATGGTTGACATTAGATCAATCATCGCTTACCAGGAATAGGTTAGTTTTATGTTCTAAATGAATACTAAAGTGAGATTCGTTATGCTGGTTTTAACAATTTTTCTATTGGGGTTTCTTTTGCTAGATTTTCCATAATTGTCATTATTATTATTATTTTTTTTTAAATCACACAATGATTCCACTATTTTTTTTTTTCATTTTTTCCAAACTGACCAAAACCCCAAGATCTGCCCCTGATTATGAGGTTAATAATTTAGCTTCCATTTCTTGTTTATGGACATGAAAAGTTGCGGGCACATGCATCCTTCCGATCCGAGTTCATTAGCATTGATAAAGTCAGATATTCTTGCATTTGGGATATTGCTATTGAGGTTGTTTTGCAAAAGATCAGCTCCAAGGGATGATAATACTTTCGTTACATGGGTAATTATTCAAACCACTCAAAACTTTTTTGACTAATTTTGAATCGAACATATACTATATTTATTTATTAGGGAACATCTCCAAATGGTTTTGCCTTTTTGAAATTATTAAATTTTTTTTTTTTGAAATTATTAAATTAACGGTTTGACTTTCTTACGCAATTTTTTCTTATTCAAATTAAGTGCCATCAATGAGATTGAAACTTGCTGTGCCAAAAGCATACACGTCGTTGCCTGATAGTTCATCAAGAATTTTAAAAGTCAAGTCTATATAATCAAAAGAGTAAACTTCTGTTTTGCTCACTATGGTTTGATCACTTTAACGGTTTTGCTTCAAACCTTTAAAAATAGCCATTTTGCTCCCTGATGTTTCGGTTTTTTTGCCAGTTTGCTCCCCGCCACTAACTCTATCCAAATTGTTTGTGTTTCCATTTTGCTCCCCGCAGGGAGCAAACTGGCAACAAAACAAAAACATCAGGGAGTAAAATGGCTATTTTAAAGGTTTGAGGCAAAACCGTTAAAGTGACCAAACCACAGAGAGCAAAACGGAAGTTTACTCTAATTAAAATTTGATTGTTAGCAAACAAAAATTTATTATCATTTGAAAATATTATATTAAAATAGTTATTTTGTTTATTAATAGAATTATAAATGTAATTTAAAAATGTATTGATACACTTTATCAACTTCAACCGATTTACCTTGTTTTTCTTTGTCTGTATTTTTAAATTACTTAAATTGATATATTAAATTAACGTATTGATACACTTTGTTTTTCTTTATCACTATTTTTTATATTACTTAATTAATTGGTATATTATTTTATATTACTTATTTAATTGGTATATTAGAATTGAATGTTTTCTTTGAATTAAATATGATGTTTTAAAGACAATTCTCAAAAAGTAAAGGTGGAAATGAAATTTAGATTTTAACTATAGGACAATGTTAAATTTACTATTTTATCCTACACAGTCTTACAAAATAATGCTATTTACTATTATATCCCTTTCAAATTTCTTGTGTTTATTTCTATATGTTACTTTGAAAGTTGTATGCGATGTAAATTACATCTATGTGAATTTATATAGCTATATAGATATACACAAGATAGTTTTAATCTCAATGCATTTTAAGGTTAAAAGGTTGATTAACCAACCTTAAAGGACAAAGTTGTTGATATAAATGTGTTCTTTTGAATTGAATTGTATTTCAGGCAAGATGCTTACTAGCTCAACGAGCTTATCATATGTTATATGATGAATCCGAGGATGATGTTCATGGGCTACTTGTGGTGACATCAGTTGCTGCTCGATGCATTAGCACCAGACCAAATTCAAGGCCATGCATGAGCAAGGTGACCGATTTCACTAAGAATTTCTAATTTACTAATTTTCTTCTAGAATTCTTTCTTTATGATGTTTTATATTTCAGGTACTTTCATGTCTAAAAGGAGAGCTTAGTTGTGCTGAGCAAACATTTCCATCAACTGAAAGCAGTCCAAACCTGGCCTCAACTCCAGACTTAAATCTATGGGATTTGTAAAAAGCTACACGAAATGTTGCGATTTAACTCGTAAATTCATATTTCAGTACAAAAACACCCAGTTAGTTAGGTTCATAAATATATGCAGGAACTGTGGATATAACTTGCTTCCCCCTTGTAAGATGTTTCACAATTTAACTATGGATCGAGCAAAATGATTAAATAAACGATGTCATCATCGAGAGTACGTTGCTATTGAAATTGTTGGAGTTTGAGTTTCTAAATAATGGTTAAAGAAAACAAAATGACTTTTACTTATTATTTGATATAAGTGATCTCTATATTTAGAACAACTTCGTGTAGAACAATGTGTTTTGGTGTCGTGGTTGTTAGATGAATAATTATAAGCTAGATGATATTATTATTATTATTATTATTATTATTATTATTATTATTATTATTATTACTATATATTTATCTTAACCTAAGTTAGTATCCGGCAGTTACAGCCATTTTTATTTATGTATATATATACGTTTGTATCATAACATTTCTGATTATCAATTCATTTTATGAACACTAATCTCCATTCTTCGAAACCCTAAGTCAGAAATCTAACAAAGTGGTATTAGAGCCACATCGATCCAATCCACGAAATCACAAATCACGATCAAAACATGAATCAGGCACAAGGAATTCAAACTCAGATTCCCAAACTTACTGGACATAATTATTATCACTGGCACATTTAGATTAAAGTTTTATTCGAATCGCAAGAATTATGGAGCGTTGTTGATGAAGGAATTCAAGAACTGGGAACAAATCCTACAGAGGAAGTGACGGCAGCGTATAAGGATGTAGTCAAGAAGGACAAACGGGCATTACACATCATTTTTCAATCAGTAAATGACACTATATTCGAAAGGATTGCCCTTGCAAAATCATCAAAGGAAGCATGGAGCATTCTGCACAAATCTTACCGAGGAGAAAACCGGGTAAAAACAATTAAACTCCAAACTCTTCGTTGTGAATTTGATGCACTGAAAATGAAAGAAGGAGAATCTATTGAAGATTATTTCAATAGAACAATCCTTATCGTAAATCAATTACGAATGAATGAAGAGAAAATCAGCGAACAACGAATCGTAGAAAAGATTCTACGAAGTTTGACTCAAAATTTTGAGTCGGTGGTGATTACTGTGGAAGAAACGAAGAATTTAGAGGATGTCTCAACCGAAGAATTAATGGGAATTCTTCAATCTCATGAACTGAGATTGAAACGGTATGAGGACACTCCAACAGAACATGCATTTCAAATGCAGAACTCAAATCAAGATAGGTTCAAACAATCACGGAACGAAGTAGGAGGAAAAGGACGCGGTAAAAACAGGGGTCGAAACATGAACTCGATCAGATATTATAATTGTCAAAGATTAGGCCACACGGCCAAGTTTTGTCAGCGGAAGGATGAAAGCGAGAAGTCTGACAATATGTTAATCCATAAAGACGATGAAATCGATGAACAAGATGACACGATGTTCATAATTTTCAATATGGAAGAGACAGTCAAGGATGATGGTTGGTATCTAGATAGCGGATGTAGTAATCACATGACAGGAAACAGGGATTTGTTCGTCAAACTGGATGAATCTTTAAAGAAGGAAGTGAGGACAGGCGATGATAAAAGATTGGAAGTACTCGGCAACGGTGAAGTGTCTATCATAATTAAAGAACGAATTCGAAAGATACCGAATGTATTTTACGTGAAAGGTTTGAAACATAACCTGTTAAGTGTGGGGCAACTTATACAGAAAGGGTATACAGTTTTGTTTCAAAAGGACCAGTGCATTATCAAGGATGCAGGTAATGAAGCTATAGGAGATATTAAAATGACGAGTAATAAGATGTTTCCTCTTCATCCCGGTAGTGATCTAAACTTTGCAATGACCATGACAACAAAAAATATGTCAATTTTATGGCATAAATGGTACGGTCATGTAAATATGGATACACTAATCAGTATGGGAAACAAAGAACTAGTACTCGGATTACCAAAAATCATGAAGAATGAGAGAATATGTGAAGGGTGCATTTCGGGAAAACAGGCAAGGAAAGCTTTTCCAAAGAAAACCACATGGCAAGCCAATAAACCCTTACAACTGGTTCATTCAGATATATGCGGACCTATGAAGACTGAATCGATAGGAGGATGCAGGTATTTCATTACCTTTATCGATGATTATTCAAGGAAAACTTGGGTGTTCTTTCTCAAATATAAATCAGAGGCTTTGAACTATTTCAAAACATTCAAAGCCTTAAATGAAAGACAATCTGATCACTTAGTTAAAACACTAAGAACCGATCGAGGAGGAGAATACCGTAGTAAGGCATTCCAAGATTACCTGAAGTTAAACGGGATACGCCATCAACTCACAAACAGTTATTCTCCCCAGCAGAATGGGGTAGTAGAAAGAAAAAATAGAGCGTTAATGGAATTGAGTAGAAGCATGATGAATATCAAACAATTACCGAATTGTTACTGGGTAGAAGCAATATATATTAAACCGAACAATCACAAAGACAAGACCCAATATAACTCCTTACGAAGCATGGAATGGCAACAAGCCCAATGTAGAGCATCTCAAGGTGTTCCGCTGCTTAGCTTATGCTTATGCTCATGTTCCTAAACAACATTGAGATAAGTTAAACAGAAAAACGGAAATGGCGGTTTTTATTGGTTACAGTGAACATAGTAAAGGTTACAAACTTTATAATCCACAAACCAATAAAATCATCATAAGTCGAGACGTAATATTTGATGAAAATAAAAGGTGGGTTATCGATTCAGAGACGTCTGATGTTCCATTTGTAATACCTGATACTGATGAGAATCAAACTCAAGAAGATACTGGATCAGACAAGGTACAAGGCGAACAGATATCTAGTGCACTACCCGAGCACAATGTTTCTTCAACACAAGGAGACGAGGAACAGTATCAGGGGACGAACCACAATCAGCATCGAGAGAATGTCTCTACAGCCGAGTCTACACAGCAACATGAGAATGATTCATTTTCATCAGATTCTGAGAACGAAGTCATTCGTACGATAAGTCTCAACAACATATATCAAGATTCTAGAGCCCTCACGGAAGCAGAAGTGTTGCAGAAATACAACGAAAATCAAGTTGTAAATTTTGTCCTTTATACAAGTGCTGATCTAACGTCTTATGAAGAAGCCAGTAAAGACTCGAGATGGCTGGAAGCAATGGATAAAAAGATAGAGTCGATTCATAAAAATCAGACATGGGAACTTGTAGATCCTCCAACACATCAAAAACCGATTGGTGTTAAGTGGATCTACAAAACAAAGTATGATGAAAAAGGAAATGTAGATAAGTACAAGGCCAGGTTGGTTGTAAAAGGGTACAAACAGAAATATGGCATAGATTATCAAGAAGTATTTACACCTGTAATTAGATTTGAAACGGTCCGGTTAGTGTTGGCTCTTGCGGCTCAAAATGAATGGCATCTTCATCAAATGGACGTAAAAACTGCCTTCTTAAACGGCAAATTGGAAGAACAAGTTTACATAGAGAAACCTCAAGGCTATGTTAAGAAAGGAGAGGAGAAAAAGGTATGTTATCTCAAACGAGCTCTATATGGTCTAAAACAAGCTCCTAGGGCGTGGTACAGTCGAATAGATGCATATTTCGTTCAAAACGGATTTAAAAAATGCATTTATGAACACACTCTTTACATCAAAGACACCAATGAAGGAAAGATTATAATATGCCTGTATGTTGACAACTTAATTATAGCAAGTAGCTCGATGAGATTAATTTCAGAATTCAAAAATTCAATGAAAAGGGAATTTGAAATGACGGATATGGGTCGATTACACTACTTCCTTGGCATGGAAGTTTCGTATGAGAATGGTAATATTACTCTCTCACAAAAGAAGTACATGAGAAATCTATTAGAGAAATATAGGATGACACTATGCAACACTATGTCGACTCCAATGGAATATGGATTAAAATTATCTAAAGATGATCCAGAAGAGTTTGTTGATGAGGGGATATATCGTAGCTTAGTCGGAAGTTTGATATATTTGACCAACACTAGACTAGACATTATGTTTGCAGTAAGCAAAATAAGTAGGTTCATGGAATGTCCAAAGAAAAGTCATTGGGAAGTAGCAAAACGTATACTAAAATACATCAAAGGGACCCAGGAACAAGGAGTTACATATTCTAAAGGAGGAAAAAAACATCTAGTGGGGTTCAGTGATAGCGATTATGCAGGAAACATAGATGACAGTAAGAGTACCTCGTGATATATTTTTCATCTAGGGTCTGGTCCTATATCTTTGCAATCAAAGAAACAAAAGGTGGTAGCATTGTCTTCAACAGAAGCTGAATACATGGCTCTATCTTTAACTGGATGTCAAGCATTATGGATTAAAGGAATTCTAGATGATCTGCAAGGAAAACAAGACTACTCAATTCCAATATTATGTGATAATAAATCAACTATCTGCCTAGCTAGAGATCCGGTGTATCATTGTAAAAGTAAGCATATAAGGGTCAAGTATCATTTTATCGGGGACTTGATCAAGAAAAGGGAAGTAGCGGTTGTTTTTTGTGCAATGCAAGATCAAATGGCAGATATTATGATGAAAGCATTGCAGCCGAAGGACTTCACTCGCTTGAAGGGACGGCTGCACATGAATCTGAAATAATCTAGCTTATGGGAGGGTGTTAGATTCATAATTATAAGCTAGATGATATTATTATTATTACTATATATTTATCTTAACCTAAGTTAGTATCCGGCGGTTACAGCTATTTTTATTCATGTATATATATACGTTTGTATCATAACATTTCTGATTATCAATTCATTTGATGAACACTAATCTTCATTCTTCGAAACCCTAAGTCAGAAATCTAACAGTGGTGAGCCAGCGGAACAATGTGATTTGGTGTCGTGGTGAGCTGCTTCCACTAATACAATGAAACAACACGTACTACACCTTATCAACTCTAAATGGGTAGTAATAAGTTGATTGAACTTGTTGGATTTCAAGAATTTCAATTTAACAAAGTTGCAGTGTCTTTCAAAAATAATTTAGGGTCACTGTTACAGATAAGTCTTTTCATAACCTTTGGAATAGGCGCACATCACAATTATGAAGAGTCATGATGGTTTATTGGTAACCATCTCTGTTTGACAATTGGAACTTTCAATAGGCGTGACTAACACGAAAAAGAGCGTTCCATGAAACCAACCAACACTAGTCATGTGACAATTGAATCCAATGGCGGACACATGATCCTTTTCCTATAGGTTTATTTTTTTCCTATGGTCAGATTTCTCAAAACAAAATGCTAGAGTTTTCGGGCCGGACAACTGCACCGGGTCAAGCCATCAAGTTTAGTTTTAGAATCGATAGACCAATGCTTAGTAAAACACCATAATTTCACTAGTTTAGATTTAATGCATGTAATCCTACTTTAGTTTTAATCATAATTTCTAAGAGCACCCTACGGTCCGTTTTCCTTTGATATCTTTAGGCACCAATCACCCGAATCATACCCCGACCCATTTGCGACTTAGCTATTCAATACCAGTGTGTGTGATTTTAACCTTAGGGTGGTATTTGTTCACTAGGATGTGGACGCAAATTTTTTAGTCTCCACTAATCATCAAGAATCAAAATAAAATTGTAATACTAACATTAGCCAATATCGAAAATCATTGCCTCCATATCAACTGTATCATAATTACATTAAAGAGCTATTATTTTGATATAAATGTGTTCTTTTGAATTGAATTCTATTTCAGGCAAGGTGCTTACTAGCTCAACAAGCTTATCATATGTTATATGATGAATCCGAGTATGATGTTCATGGGCTACTTGTGGTGACATCAGTTGCTGCTCGATGCATTAGCACCAGACCAAATTCAAGGCCATGTATGAGCAAGGAGACCGAATTCACTACGAATTTATAATTCACTAATTTTCTTCTCGAATTCTTTCTTTATGTTGTTTTATTTCAGGTACTTTCATGTCTAAAAGGAGAGCTTAGTTGCGCTGAGCAAACATTTCCATCAACTGAAAGCAGTCCAAACCTGGCCTCAACTCCAGACTTAAATCTATGGGATTTGTAAAAAGCTACACGAAATGTTGCGATTTAACTCGACAACCCATATTTCAGTACAAAAACACCTAGTTAGTTAGGTTCATAAATATATGCAGGAACTGTGGATATAACTTACTTCCCCCTTGTAAGTTGTTTCACAATTTAACTATAGATCGAGCAAAATGATTAAATAAACGATGTGATCATCAAGAGTACATTGCTATTGAAATTTTTGGAGTTTGAGTTTCTAAATAATGGTTAAAGTAAACAAAATGACTTTTACTTATTATTTGGTATAAGTGATCTCTATTTTTAGAACAATTTCATCTAGGACAATGTGTTTTGGTGTCGTGGTGAGCCAACGGAAAACAATGTGTTTTGGTGTCGTGGTGAGCTGCTTCCACTGATACAATGAAACAACAAGTACTAATGAAACACTGGTTAACACCTAGGTTAACCTGTTGGGTTGTCTCGTATGTGGGGTTCAATCTCTTTCTCCACTCGCTGATTACAGGAATCCTGCAAAACAGAACACCGGTGACTAGCCACAAGGAGGAGAATAGGGGGGTTCTCCTTGTGACCACCCTCCGGCGTGAGAATAAGTACTGCTTTGAGGAGAAATATTGTGTGTTGTAGTTGAAATGAAAAGAGAGCAGAATGTTCTACCAGAATGAGGAAGGGTCCTATTTATAGCCGAATGGTGAAGGAGGGAGGAGAGGCCTTGCCAGCTGCTACCGGGCGCTAGCTGTCCGACCATGGGGAATATCCTCTTGGTCTCCTCTGTTTCACTCAGAGTAGTGGGTGACGTGGCGCACCGTCATTTGTCCAAGTAGGCATATTGTATCAGCAGCTGTCAGCCTGTCCTAAGATCATGTTGCAGGTCCATATGGCGTCTATTTATTGGTGACACGTGTTGTCCTTTTTGTCTGGAGGAGCATCTTTAGTGCCACCTGTGAAAGCTTCCAGAAGCTTCTTGATACGCTTGCTGATGCAGGCGCCATGTTGGATAAAAAAGGGGTGTGGGCCATGCCATGTGTGCATGGAATTGGGACCATACCTCTTCAAGTCCCCCCCCCCCCCAGTCCAGGAGGGATTCTGGACTCATAAGGGTAGTGGTTTTGTTGTTTGATTTTGTTTTGAATTTTGCATCTTAAGCCAAAATGGTGTATGGCGTATGAAGGTGATTTTGCAAAATTGAGCCAAAATGGCGCGTGGCGCATGAAGGTGACTTTGCAAAATTGAGCCAAAATGGCGCGTGGCACATGAAGGTGACTTTGCAAAATTGAGCCAAAATAGCGCATGGCGCATGGAGGTGACTTTGCAAAATTGAGCCAAAATGACGCATGGCGCATGAATGTGACTTTGCAAAATTAAGCCAAAATGGCGAATGGCGTATGAAGGTGTCTTTTCAAAGTGGAGCCAAAATGGCGCATGGCACATGAAGGTGTCTTTTGCAAAGTTGAGCCAAAATGGCGCATGGCGCATGAAGGCGACTTCAATTTTTTGAGCCAAAATGGCGCGTGGCGTATGAAGATTTTGTTTGAAGGTTTCTTCTGAGGGAAGTTTCTGATCCTTTATCTTTGTGGAGATTATGACAACTGGTGTGACTGATGTTCCGTCTGAAGTGGTTGTCCTGTCAGAGACGTGAATAGTTGCTTTTGAAGAAGTGTCAGGCACGTTTTTAGCCGCTTTTTTTAGGCGCGTGGCGGCCACCACCCTAAAGGGACGGCGTTTCTTTCTCTCTTTTCCGACTTGTCGATATCTGACTGGGCGACTCCCTATCTTCCTGACGGTCCACTACCTATTGCATTAAATGCGATGGGTATAAATACGAGAAGGTTATCACCATATCAACAGTTTCCTCACCATTTTCAAAATTTGAACTCCAGTTTTTCCTCTCCAAATCTTCTACCAAGTTCTTCTTTCCTCATGTCACACCCCGACCGCGTAAAACAACAAACCGCGGCGGAAACGTCGGGGAGTGTAGCAAGAGAATTATTGATTCACAACCATGGTAATTAAAGTTTTGTTTTATTTATAACAAGAGGTTACATTGTCTTAAAACAAACAAGGAAACGAAAGTACATAACATTATTTAACTAGTCTAACATCATTTTATGTCACTAAGGCACAGGTCCGCCTAAGTGTATCTTAATCATTCCTACGTATCAGCTCCTGAAAACACATGTGAAAATAGGTACATCAGCATAAAAATGCATGTGAGATACATAGGTTTTTGTTAAAATATGATTCATGACTTAAGTTTTAAAGAAATGTTTAATAAAAATTAGCCATGAATCTTGTTAAGTGTTTTCTTTTATAAGTCATACGAAAACTTGATAAGAAATCCGATTATATAAAAGAAAGGTGTATGGTTAAATAATTTGTATGTGTAAAGTGTAATATGTCTATCTTGAAATAGTTTAAATAATGCTACGATATGTAATACCATAAAAGCACTTATATATAGGAAGTACCAGCGGCGAATCCACCATGCTTTTATCCTATTACACATGCCTCGTTATTCAAATCACTTACCCAAACAAACCACCAAAATGTCTTGTTTAAACCAATTGTCAAATGTTTATGTGTAAATCATGTCTATTGTCAAATGTAAATCATGTAATGTGTAAACCAATGTCAAAATGTTTATGTGTAAACAATGTCTATTGTCAAATGTAAATCGTGTAATGTGTAACTAAATGTCATGTATGGCAAGTGAAATATGTCAACTAAATGCCATATGTAAAATGCACAAAACAAGGTATTGAAATAAATCAAAGTTATGTTTTGTAAAATAACTCCATGCCTTACTGATACAAACATATATGCGGTAATGTTAAAATGCATACATTCAAGCCTTGCGACTGTGGCGACAAACCCATAAATAAATTAAAGGTTTATCTAAATTATGTATATTGGATTCAGTCATTCCTTCCACCCAAACAAACCTAGGATTTCAGGAATGGGAGTTGTCAATTCCTATGGTACCATTACTTACTACCAAGCGGCGTAGCAAATGTTAATGAATGTGTTTTTGTCCCATTTAAACAAACCAAATGTCATACCAAAATGTAAGCATGTTTTATGAAAATAATGTACTAAGTATGCAATAAATGAACATACATAGCATGTGATGTAAAACAATGTACTAAGTATTCAATAAATGAACATACATAGCAAAAACATGGATAAAATCATGTACTATACGTGTACTAATGAACATAGCATATATATGTTATGAAATCATGAAAAGCACGAAAGTAACAAGTAGGCACATGTGTTTCACCCCAAAATGTTTGAAAATAGTAAAAGAGTGGACTATGTACTCACTTGAGATTGCTCAATAGTCTTTGGATAACAACCAAGCAATGCTAGAAAGATCACGGAATCAATCGGCACCTAATATAGGTAACTACGTTAATAAACCGGACCTAAATCGGAGGATCGGATAAAATGAGGTTTCGTAAACCAAATGAGTATTGGAACACATATGATATGGTTTAACAAAGCCTACATTCTAAAACTGAACCTATCCTAAGTGCTTACGACCCATTACGACTCGTTTAGGTAGCTTACGCTACTTTAACGTGTCGTTCGCGTAAAACGCGTTCAGACCGCCTAACTAGTCCTATGAAAAGTAATATATGTCTTAATATGTCTAATAATGTTGTCTAATCAGTTTAGATGTTAAAATTTATGTTACATATGCTTAAAATGAATTTATGCGCAAAAAGGGTATTTTGGTCATTCTCCTAAGGCATATAATTAACTATCATACAACTAAGTAGACTAAGTGACCATAAGGTATAACCTCGGAAGGTTATTCCCTATACAATTATGGTCACAAAATGTGTTTGGTCGTATCCTAATGATCGACCAAACGGGTCGGGTTCGAAAGTCTAAGCGGTTGTTTAGACCGCTTATCTTTACGACCCTATATAAGTACTAAACTAAAAGTGACGAGTTAAACATGCCAAAACGTGTTTAATGATGTTAGAAAACAGGTTTGATATCAAAACAAAGGGTTTTGATACCCAAGAATAGTTTGGTTGCAAAATACGCATAAATGCGCATTTTGACCGAAACTATAACTCGTCACTATGCCTAAATAACGTGGTAATCAGTAGGTATAGTCACAAAGGACTATGACCATCGTGATTACGCCCACGTTGCGAAGTTCAAACGAACTTCGTGTTGACCATCAACTGGTCAAAGCAGAAAGTCAAACACTGTTTGACTTTCGTGCTTGGAAACGCATAAAAGAACGAAAGAAACTTACAAAAGGTCCAAGCAAATGGAGATTTGATCTTAGAATTCTCAGGTATGAAGGTTTTATCCCTCAACTTAGAGAAATCAGATCAAAGTGTGAGTTT
Source organism: Helianthus tuberosus (assembly GCA_030545235.1). Taxonomy (NCBI): domain Eukaryota; kingdom Viridiplantae; phylum Streptophyta; class Magnoliopsida; order Asterales; family Asteraceae; genus Helianthus; species Helianthus tuberosus. Next base: position 130,716,202 of record CM060394.1, read on the forward strand.
GGAGTGAAATGGAAGTGGATTTATATAGATTTCGGGTAACTGTTAGGATCGTTCCTCGATAAACAAGCTTCAATCTTGGCCTTACATTTGTACCCACTGATTTGTAATACCATAGGTAGGGCTGTAAACGAGTCGAGCCGAGTCGAGCCAGGGTAGGGTCGAGCCCAAGCTCGAAATTGATTCAGGCGGTTAAACTTGGCTTGATCTTTACGTCGGAGTTAAACGAGCCTAAGAACGAGCCAACGAGCTGAGCCATGGGCCGAGCCGACCTTAGCTCGAGCTGGGCTTGCTTACAAAATGAGTCAGCTTGGTTCACGTCATCCAAACAAGCCCATAGACACTCCAAAACCATTTGTAAACCATGGGAACAGCTGGTTCAAGCTGGAAAACATTTTCAGCTGGTCTGGGCTGCTTACATGCCCCGCGTAACAGGTCAGGGAGGGCTTACGCAGCCCGCCTAAGCTGGGGACATCAACAACAAGTTTCAGAAATGGCAGTTTCAGTTCCTGCATGCTTTTAAGGCCATTTTTGATGCGTTTAAGGCCCGTTAAGCCATTTTCAAGGCTCTACAATGATGCCTAAGAATAGGGGACATGAAACATGCTTTAAAATATGTCGGATGTCGGTTCATTTGGTCGTACGGTTGCGTTGTTCGGTTAATTACGACGAAACACGAACGGATGCGAAAAACAATCCAAATGACGCGACAAATGGAATTTTATCATGACAATCACTAAAACAAAATATTTTAATGATTACATAAATTTTTGGATGTCCGGATATATTCAGAACGTAAGTTATGCGCGAAAATGCAAACTTATGCACTTTTTGACTCTTTTAGTCCCTGAATGACCAAAAAGTTTATTTTAGCACACCGAGCCCCTCAAAGCCTATTTCTAAGCTATGTGAAGGATATTTAGGGTATGTTTAACTTATGATCAAGTTCTGGATTGTCCGTGTCACACCCCCAAAATCCACACGCGGAGTACTACCGCTTGGGAGCGTGACTGACCAGGATCAAACCACCAATCATATAGAACAACGTAAATAGTAAAAGTAATGTAATTTAACCAAACCAATCCATATGAAAGGTGTTCAAAACATAAGTATAAATTCAACGTTTAGCGGAAGCATATGAGTAAAAGCCCAACATAAGTAAAGTATGAAATGTCAAATGTTTAATCAAAGCAATCATGATCCTTGTCCACAACGACCGCGCCTCCCCATGCAAGCTCCATGTATACCTAACGACCTGCAAGGCATGTAACAGAGAGTCAACAACTAGTTGAGCGAGTTCACAGTAGGTAAGTTCGTAACAGTAAGTTCTTTTCGTCACATGTGGCTCTACTAGGCCGATAGTATGTTCTATTAGTGGGGGCTTCCCATATTTGTATATACACTAGACTATTTGTAACCATAAGTGTTCTTCTTAACCCGAGAACAGTAGTATGTACAAGCTTTACGTAGGTTTTACGTAAGTGTCCTTCTTTACCCGAGGACAGTGGTATGCGTGGGGTTTACGTAGGTTTTACGTAAGTGTCCTTCCTGACTCCGGAAGACAGTTGCATGTGTGAGTTTACGTAGGTTTTACGTAAGTGTCCTTCCTGACTCCGGAAAACAGTGGTAAGTACTTGTTTACGTAGGTTTTACGTAAGTGTCCTGCTTAACCCGAGGACCATGGTAGATAGTCTAGTAGCCGTGTAAGTACGAGTAATTGTTCAATTCCATCATTCAACCCATTCCCTATCCCCGGGAATCCCATGCCTTAGTAAGAGTGTGAACTCACCTTGGTTTGCTCGGTATGCTTAACTATGTGCTCACAAGTAATCAATCAAGTCCTATAGTATGCACGTATACACAATCAGTTTCGAGTTCGCAATGTTTCACATGCAATCTATGTCATAAAGTGCTCAGCAATTATCATCGTGTAACACGTAACAGTTAATCAACCCATATAGTTCATGTACCACATAAATGTCCTTCACAGTTTATTCCAATATAACAATCCAATCATATACTTAACAGAGTTGGCATTTAGCAGAACTAGCAACTAACTAAGTGAGTAAAGTCAACGGAATTACTCCACTTATCTTAACAGAGTTAATAGCTAGTAATATTATATACTTCAGAATTAACAAAGTCAACAAGCTTAACAGAGTTACATGCTGAATAGAACTAATAAAGTTAACAATTAATGGATTTGCAACTAACAGAGTTAACCACTTTACAGTCATAACGGAGTTAACATATTTAACTGGATTTACAATCTAACATAGTTTATCAACTAACAGAGTTATAAGCTAACAGAGTTGCGGCTCAGAATACTTGACTAACACACATGTGACGAAATCACATATGGGCCGAAATCCCTTACTTGGGCAGAAAACACATGGGTGACGAAATCCTTTTGGATTTCGTTGAGGTGTGTTTAAGTTGGATGGGGGAGTGTTTTCATTGGGCATCATGATCATCAACAGCAACAATTACACATCTCATAATTTCTAACAGTTACATTGTCCACAATCATTCAGCCAAACCAACTCATGTATGACTTTTAGCAAGTTACTCATTCACATGGACAATCACATGTCTACTGTCATAAATCATGCACTATCTTATTAAATGATTTCGACTTATTATATGCAATATATAATTACAATCGGCCCAATAGAAGTTTGTTTAATATATATGTTGTCGGCCATTTGCAACAACTGAATTGATACAATAGATCTTAGTGGGTTCAAAGGCCCTATCATGTTACTCGGTTCTTAGACAATCACGTGCACTTTTATTTCAGCCTTATTAACATCACTTGGCTGCCATATATTATTAAACCATTCGAAGTCATGCATCACATCATTGTTAACACAGACATATCATATCAAAAATATAGTTAACACATTTAGATCGGATCACAAGCAATCATCGATACATCATGTAAACAGATAACATATTAGCGATAACATACAACATAATCAGAAATCAAGAATTAGTACAACTACGCATGCGATACAAAGGGATTTCATTCAATACATGAAGAGATTATACTAACCGAAAAAAATAGAGAAGGAATAAGGAAAAGCTTCACGAAAAGAATTGTTGCCGTCGTGTTCCAAGACTCTAAGGTTTGGTGAATAAGCTCTCACATAAGGGTTGAGGATAATAAATATAACTGAACCCCTACTGGGCCTAAAGCCCATTCCTGATTTCGTTGGTCACAAACAAGGTGGACGAAAACACCTTTTGTTTTAGTGAGTGGATGTGTTTTCGTAGGGGGGGGGGGTGTTTGGCCAAGTTCCATGCTAAACAGTTCAATATTAATACCAAATATATTATTATTAACTTACACACACTAATGCACACCAATTATATAAAGCACACTTAATGCACACCATATATCGCATATCGGTTACAACGAAAACACCTTACGATTTAACATGTTACCAATGTGTATAAGTCGTGTAAACAATCAACTAAAACAATTAACGTGTAATCAACACGAACATGGAATCTTGGAAACTCGAGTTGTCACAGTCCGTTAAAGTACGAATCGGCATACTTTCAAAGTTTGTCAAAATTAGTCCCTATAAGCGAATGAACTTGATTTTGCCATGCCAAAGCCTTCAAAACTTATTTCTAATTTATGTAAAAGTTATTTAAGGTATGCTAAGCATAAATTGATGTTTTGGAGTGTTTGTCACGTTAAACTGATTACGTTTACGCATAGGTTTGCGTATAACTCTCTAGAAAGCGATATAGAGTTTGAAATTGAACAAAAATCAAAACACGCAAAATGTCAAACATAAACAAACAATTATTGGGATCAAATAACATTACTTCATTGATAACTGAACTGTTCAAGGTTTATACAATGATTACAAGCACAGATGTCACAGTCTTCCCTACTTGTGGAAATTTCGTCCCGAAATTTATTTAGAAGAAACTTGTGAGAAAAGATGCGGATATTTCGCCTTCATTTGATCTTCACATTCCCAAGTAAATTCTGGTCCATGTTTAGATTCCCAGCGAACTTTGACAAGTGGAATTTGTGGAAATTTTGTCCTGAAATTTATTTGGAGGAAACTTGTGAGAAAAGATACGGATATTTCGCCTTCATTTGATCTTCATGTTCCCAAGTAAATTCGGGTCCACGTTTAGATTCCCAGCGAACTTTGACAAGTGGAATGCGTTTGCATTTGAGCCACTTGACTTCACGTTCCATGATTTCCACTGGTTTCTCAACAAAATGCATCGTGTCATCAACACGAATTTCATCAAGCGGTATGTGGAGGTTCTCATCAGCTAAACACTTCTTCAGATTGGACACGTGAAAGGTTGGATGAACATTTCCAAGTTCAGGAGGTAACTCAAGTCTGTAGGCTACCTTTCCGATTCTTTCGACGATCTTGAATGGTCCAACATATCTAGGTGCAAGTTTTCCTGTCTTTCCAAATCTGATCACACCTTTCCAAGGTGAGACCTTAAGTAATACGCGATCACCGACTTGAAATTCCAAGGGCTTGCATCGTCGGTCCACGTAACTCTTTTGACGGCTTCTAGCTGTCTGAAGGTTATCGCGAACTTTCTTAACCTTATCTGTTGTCTCTAGAATGAGGTCAGGTCCAGTAAGCTGAGCCTCACCGATCTCATTCCAGCAGATTGGTGAACGATATTTTTGACCATAGAGAGCTTTGAAAAGAGCCATGTTGATGCTGGAGTGATAACTGTTGTTGTAGGAGAATTCAATTAATGGAAGATACGAATCCCAACTACCACCAAAATCGATCACACAAGCTCTAAGCATATCCTCCAAAGTCTGGATTGTTCTTTTAGATTGGCCATCTGATTGCGGATGGTAAGCTGTGGTCAAATTAAGTTGGGTTCCCATAGCAGATTGTATGGTTCTCCAAAAACGAGATGAGAATTGAGCATCTCTGTCAGAAATAATGTTCAAAGGAAGACCATGTCTAGATACAATTTCATCCACCTAAATTTTAGCAAGCTTGTCAGCAGAAAGATCCTCATGGATCGGCAAGAAATGTGCTGACTTTGTAAGACGATCAACAACTACCCAGATGGCGTCATGACCTCTCTTTGTGCGCGGAAGTTTGGTAATAAGATCCATAGCAATGTTTTCCCATTTCCAAACTGGAATCTCTGGTTGCTCCAATAAACCAGAAGGATGTTGATGCTCAGCCTTAACCTTAAGACAAGTAAGGCATTTGGATACGTATAAGGTAATGTCTTTCTTCATACCAGGCCACCAATACTGAGTACGAAGATCCTTATACATTTTGTCTGCACCAGGATGAATAGAATAATGAGACTTATGAGCTTTATCCATTAACAAGGTGCGAAGATTGTCTTGACTTGGGACCCAAAGACGGTCCATGAAATAATACGATCCATTGTCTTTCAGCTCGAGATCAGGCTTGATATGAAATGGTAATTCCTTACCCAACAAATCTTGTGAAACACAAGTATGTTGAGCCTGAGAAATGCGGGTTTGAATATCAGATCGAACTTTGACACAGTGAAGCTTGACGCGTTCCTTACGACTTAATGCATCAGCCACGACATTCGCCTTACTAGGATGGTAGCGAATTTCGCAGTCATAGTCGTTTAGAAGTTTAACCCAACGTCGTTGCGTCATGTTGAGTTCTTTCTGATTGAAGATGTGCTGAAGAATCTTGTGGTCAGTGAAAACCACACATTTTGTACCATACAAATAGTGTCTCCAGATTTTGAGAGCGAAAACAACATCACCTAACTCAAGATCATGAGTGGTGTAGTTCTTCTCGTGTACTTTCAACTGCCTTGATGCATATGCTATGACTTTGTTCCTTTGCATGTGAACACAGCCAAGACCCAAGTTGGATCCATCACAATACACGACAAAATCATCATTGCCCTCAGGTAAAGATAGAATAGGCATATCACATAGCTTCTGCTTCAAGGTCTGAAACGCTTCTTCTTGCTTGGATCCCCAATCAAAGGGTTTGTTCTTCTGAGTTAGAGCAGTTAGAGGAACTGCAATCTTGGAGAAGTTTTCGATGAAGCGGCTGTAATAACCCGCAAGACCAAGAAATGAACGAACTTCAGTAGGAGTAGTAGGTGTATCCCAATCCTTAATCGCACTGATCTTCGAGGGATCTAAATGAATACCTTGTTCGTTGACGATATAACCCAAAAATTGAACTTCCTTGAGCCAAAATTCTCACTTGGAGAATTTGGCGAAAAGTTGCTCTTTCTTTAGGAGTTCCAGAGTAAGGCGAAGATGCTGCTCATGATCAGCTCGCGTCTTAGAATAAATCAAGATGTCATCAATGAAGACAATGATGAACTTATCCAAATAAGGCTTGCAGACCCTATTCATCAAGTCCATGAAAACAGCAGGAGCATTAGTCAAACCGAAAGGCATAACTGTTAACTCATAATGCCCATATCAAGTGCAGAACGCTGTGTTGGGAATATCTTCTTCATGCACACGAAGTTTATAATACCCAGAACGTAGATCAATCTTTGAGAAATAAGAAGCACCCTGTAACTGATCAAAGAGATCATCAATGCGAGGTAGGGGATATCGATTCTTGATGGTAAGCTTGTTAAGCTCACGATAATCGATGCACATCCTGAAAGATCCATCTTTCTTCTTGACAAAAAGAACGGGAGCACCCCAAGGTGAAAAGCTAGGATAAATAAAACCTTTGTCAGAAAGCTCTTGAAGCTACTTAGATAACTCTTGCATCTCAGACGGTGCTAGACGATATGGAGATCTGGCAATAGGGTTAGCACCAGGTACAAGATCAATACGAAACTCGACTTGGCGTGCTGGGGGTAAACCAGGTAACTCTTCAGGAAACACTTCAGGATAATCCCGAACAACAGGGATATCTTGAATGGACTTACCTTTGCCTTTATCTGCTACAACATGTGCCAAGAAGGCCACATAGTTCTTTCACAGATACTTCCGAGCTTGAGTACAAGACATGAGCTTGAGACTACTAGCAGGTTTCTCACCACGAACCTCTAGGATCTTACCTGTCGAAAGCGGTACACGAACAATCTTCTCAAAATAAACTACCTCTACGCGATTCTTGGTTAACCAATCCATTCCTACTATAATGTCGAAGCTTCCAAGTTACATCGGTGTGAGGTCGATAGGAAAAAGATGGTTGTTAAGGTTCAATTGGCAATTACGAAGAACAGAATCAAGAACAACGGGTTCACCACTAGCAACTTCTATTGTCAAAGGATTTCCTAGTTTCGTTCTAGTCATGCGAAGCAAAGGCTCAAAAGACAATGACACAAAACTCTTATCGGCACCTGAATAAAAAAGAACAGAAGCAGACTGATTGTTAACAAAGAACGTACCGTTGACCACCTCATTGTCTGCACGCGCTTCGTTAGCATTCATGTTGAAGACTCGACCTCGAGCCTGAGCCTGATTCTGATTCGCGTTGGCCAGCCTTGGACACTAGTTTCGATAATGAATCAGGTCCCCACAATTGTAGCATGAACCAGGAGGAAAGTGAGGTCGTGCAGCTTGTGCTTGCTGTTGAGCAGGCGGTTGAGCAGCCTGCTGAGCTGGGTTACGTGCTGCTTGGTTGGGAGCAAAGCGACAAACATCGGTGAGATGACCAGATTTTCCACAATTACCACAGAAACGACATTGAACTTGAGGTTGATGGTGGCTATTGCATCTGTTGCAAAACGGTGCATTCCCCGCATCCGTTTCTTTGCTGGTTGTTGTGCAGGCTGATTGGGAACTACCTGATTGGCTTGGGCAGTGACTGCGAAATTCTGGGAAGCCTTGCGCTTCCTAGACCCTTTCGAAGAACCAGATTTCTTTCCCTTCTTGTTTTCACCCTTACCAGTCAATTGTTTCTTATCCTTGTCACCCTTCCTATGAAGCTTCCCCTTTCTGATCCGCGACTCAGTCAAAGTCGCAGCTAACTCGATTGCCTGACGAACTGTGGTAGGGTTACTACCAGGGACGATGTCTTGTATGGAGTCAGGTAAGCCATCTACATACCTCTCGATAGCTTTCTCGAGTGGGGTAACCATTGTCGGGCATAACAAACTCAATTCTTCATACCTGTCAGTGTAAGCCCGGTGCTCACCACTATCCTCCTTCAAATCATCAAACTCCCTTTCTAAAGCCCTTTGTTCATGACGAGGACATAATTCCCTCATCATAAGAGCCCTAAGCTCTGCCCATGTTTGTGCTAAAGCAACCTCAGCACCACGGTCTCTCATGACTCCATTCCACCAAGTAAGAGCCCACTTTTGAAACACACTTGATGCAAACTCGACTTTGCGATTATCAGGACACTGAACATGATGAAAAGTACTCTCAATGCTCTCAAACCACTGTAGGAGCCCAGTTGCTCCTTCAGAACCACTAAACTTGAGTGGTTTAGAAGAACTGAAACTCTTGAAGTTGCATGGAGCTTTTTGGTTATTGTTGGCTTGGTTAACTTGAGCAACTGTGTCTGGGAGTACAGCAGCCATTTGTTGCGCAATGATAGCTGCCATTTTGGCATTAGGTAGCGGATTTTCGCGTAGAGGAGGCATTCTAAAAGAGGAAACATGAGAGAAAATGAGTGAGATGATTAGATGAAAAGAATGAGATGATACAAAAAGCGACAAAAGCAAGAATGGTGGTCATTCGTCCGTACCACAAAGTAAACAAACGACACACAGTGACTAATCAAAGTAAATGGGTCAAAAATAATGTATCGCGAAGACATGCTTTAGCCTATAAGTGGACACTCACCCCAAGATTTCCCAAGTAAGAGTGACTGGTCCGATTATGTGGATTTGTACGAACACTCTAGCCTAGACAGAAAACTCGAGATACAGGCATCCACTCTTCCAGATTTCAGGTGTTCACATTATTTAGGCCCAAAACTGACGAGATTTTGAAAATTCGGAAGGCACAAGGCCAAAAGAATCATTAAAAAATGGATGATTAAATTTTCAAAATCATTTTGAAAACTTAGAGGGTTCAAAACCTTATAATAAATCATTTAAAAACAGATGATTGATTTTCAAAAATCGTTTTGAAAAATTGTGTTCTTGTTTTGGTAATCACCTAAGGATAGGTGAAGTGCGTGTTTTAAGATCTAAACACAAGATAACTTGTGTTGGGGTCCTAGAAAAGTTATATTCTAGGTCAAAGCATTACTAATAACCTAATTCCCTATAACCATTGGCTCTGATACCAACTCTTCTGTCACACCCCGACCGCGTAAAACAACAAACCGCGACGGAAACGTCGGGGAATGTAGCAACAGAATTGTTGTTTCCCAACCATGGTAATTAAAGTTTTGTTTTACTTATAACAAGGGGTTACATTGTCTTAATACAAACAAGGAAACGAGAGTACATAACATTATTTAACTAGTCTAACTTCATTTTATGTCACTAAGGCACAGGTCCGCCTAAGTGTATCTTGATCATTCCTACGCATCAGCTCCTGAAAACACATGTGAAAATAGGTACGTCAGCATAAAAATGCCTGTGAGATACATAGGTTTTTGTTAAAATAGGATTCATGACTTAAATTTTAAAGAAATGTTTAATAAAAATTAGCCATGAATCTTGTTAAGTGTTTTCTTTTATAAGTCATACGAAAACTTGATAAGAAATCCGATTATATAAAAGAAAGGTGTATGGTTAATCAAATAACCAAGTAAAATGAGTTTGTATAAAATAATTTGTTTGTAAAACAATGTCTTGTGAAGATGTGTTATATGTGTAAAGTGTAATATGTCTATCTTGAAATGGTTTAAATAACCCTACGATATGTAATACCATAAAATCACTTATATATAGGAAGTACCAGCGGCGTATCCACCATGCTTTTATCCTATTACACATGCCTCGTTATTCAAATCAATTACCCAAACAAACCACCAAAATGTCTTGTTTAAAAAAATTGTCAAATGTTTATGTGTAAATCATGTCTATTGTCAAATGTAAATCATGTAATGTGTAAACCAATGTCAAAATTTTTATGTGTAAACAATGTCTATTGTCAAATGTAAATCATGTAATGTGTAACCAAATGTCATGTATGGCAAGTGAAATATGTCAACTAAATGCCATATCTAAAATGCACAAAACAAGGTATTGAAATAAATCAAAGTTATGTTTTGTAAAATAACTGCTGCCTTACTGATACAAACATCTATGTAGTAATGTTAAAATGCATACATTTATGCCTTGCGACTGTGGCGACAAACCCTTAAACAAATTAAAGGTTTATCTAAATTATGTATATTGGATTCAGTCATTCCTTCCACCCAAACAAACCTAGGATTTCGGGAACGGGAGTTGTCAATTCCTATGGTACCATTACTTACTACCAAGCGGCGTAGCTAATGTTAACGAATGTATTTTTGTCCCATTTAAACAAACCAAATGTCATACCAAAATGTAAGCATGTTTTATGAAAATAATGTATTAAGTATGCAATAAATGAACATACATAGCATGCGATGTAAAACAATGTACTAAGTATGCAATAAATGAACATACATAGCATGTGATGTAAAACAATGTACTAAGTATGCAATATGTCACACCCCGACCACCTAAAACAACAAATCGTGGTAGAAACGTTGGGGAGTGTCGTAACAGAATCATTGTTTCACAACCATGGATTAAACAGTTTCGTTTTATTGAATTATTGAACTCATTGTTTTATTACAAATTAGATAAATACAAATATTATCTTTCAAGTTTTAATTTTTCTAAGGCACGAGTCCATCCTATGTATAGCATGCATTAACAATCATCACATAGCCGCACCTGAAACATATGTGAAAATAGGTACGTCAGCAAAAGAATGCCTGTGAGTAACATAGGTTTTGTGAATTAGATTCATTACTTTAGTTAACAAAAGAAAAAGGTTTTATGTTTACAAAATAGTAGCCATGAATCCTTGTAAAAAGTTTGGTTTCTAAAAATGCATTGTTTTGATAAAAAGGTATATAGTATATATGAAAATATAGTTTGGTTTGAATTAGTTTAACAGATAGTATGTTAATTATACTTTGGTTAATGAAATAATAGGTTTGGTAGTATATCTCAAGTATACTTTGGTTTTGAAAATAGCATATCAACTATGCTTTAGTTTTGAAAATAACATATCAGCTATGATTTGGTTGATAATAGCATATTAACTATGCTTTGGTTTGAAAATAGCATATCAACTATGCTTTGGTAAATAACAAGGTCAGCAGTATATTAAAACATATGTTGGATTTTGTACATAGTATATCAAATTATACTTTGGTATATAATATCACATTGGAGAGCACATCAAACTGTACTTTGGTAGTATATCAAAATATACAAAAGAAACTGTGATTTAGCATTCAATCAAACCTTAGTGTATCAAACTACACTTTGGAGACAATAGAAATACCACAAAGGCAATTTCTATTTGGTTAAAATTTGGTTTCTTACATTCCATACAACAGGAATGGGTTGTCTAGTCCTATAGCGCTATATCGTAAAACCAATCGGCTTGGGGAATGTATAAAGAAAGTACAATCCAACAATTTGTTTTAAAATCTTTGAAAATTTGTATTTAAACCATAGATAATTGTTTAATTCGTCAAAAGATAAGTACTAACATTGATAATCATATAGTTGAAATCATGAAAATAACAAACAGGCACATATGTTTCACCCCAAAACATTTGAATGCAGTAAAAGAGGGGACTATGTACTCACTTGAGATTGCAAGTATCCTTGATTTAGTGTCCTAATGAAGCTCGGGAAAATCAAGGAATCAAGTGGCACCTAGTATGGAATCACTATGTTAAATAATCGGATCCTAAATCGGGGGATAGGATAGAATGGAGTTCTATAAATAAAATGAGTATTGGAACTCATATGGCATGATTTAATAGACCTAACATTCTGATTTAGAAGTCTACCTAAGTGCTTTTGACCCGTTTCGACTCATTATGGTAGTATAAGCAACCATAACGCGTCGTTTGCGTAAAACTATGGTCGGATGGTTAACTATGTGCTATGTCAAGTATTACATACCTAATATTGCCTAAACATGTTATTAAATCAGATTATATGTGAAAAAGTTGATCACATATGCAAAATATGGAGTTATGCTTCAAAAGGGCATTTTGGTCATTTCCTATGGGCATATAAACTACTTAACAAATAACTAACCAATCCTAAGTGATCATATGGTATAACCTCAGAGGTTATTCCCTATGCAACTATAATCACTAAACACGCTTGGTTGGATCCTAATGATCGACCAAACGGGTCGGGTTCGAAAGTCTAAGCGGTTATCTAGACCGCTTAACTTACGACCCTAAATAAGCACTAAACTAGTAGTGACGAGTTAAACATGTCAAAACATGTTTAACTAACTTTAAAAACTGATTCGGTATCAAAACAAAGTGTTTTGATACCAATAAGTTGTTCCGTTGCAAAATGAGTGCTAAAACGCATTTTGACCGAAACTTTGACTTGTCACTACACCTAGTTAACGTGGTAATCAGTAGGTATAATCGCTAAGGATTATAACCATCGTGATTACAATCACGTTACAAAGTTCAAATGAACTTTGTGTTGACCATTGACTGGTCAAAACTGAAAGTCAAACACTGCTTGACTTTCATGCTAGAAAAGCGATAAAAGCACGAAAGAAGCTTACAAAGGGTCCAAGCTAGGAAGAACTTGATCTAAAATGCTCAGGTATGAAGCAAAGGCTTCAACTTAGAGCATAAATCAGATCAAGGGTGAGGAAAAACAAATGAGGAGCTTGGGTATTTATAGGGATCATGGAATCACAAGATGATGACAAGTGTTTGTGTAACCTCCAAGGAAAGATCATGACCCTACAAGTGTGTGGACATGAGTTAAAGCCTTGGTGATCACTTAAACTTGGCCAATACACAAAGAAATTGCAAGAACAACTCCTGAAGTTGCAAACAGTTGCTGAAAATCAACATTCTGGAACTGGACTTTCTGTCGCGCCCCGCGTAGGATTGGGTTTGGGCTTACGCGGCCCGCGACCTCCCTGCAGTTCAGCCAACAGTTTCATTTTTACAGCTATGGTCCCTACCCTTTCATAAGCTCATTTTTGGCACTTTTACCCCCCGTTAAGCCATTTTCAAGGCTCTACAAGGTAGTCAAAGTATAGAGGACACAAAATATGCTCGGAAAATCCACGGATGTCGGTTCGTTTGGTCGTACGGTCACGTTATTCGTCTAATTACGACAAAACTCGAACGGACGCGAAAACGGTCCAAATTAAGCGACGAATGGTATTTTTGCATTCCGATCACTAAAATAAAACTATTTTAGTGTCTATAAAAATTTTGGATGTCGAGATGAGGTCAGAACGTAAGATATGCGCGTAAATTCAAACTTACGCCGTTTTTGACACTTTTAGTCCCTGTAAGATCAAATAAGCATATTTTTGCACACCAAACCACTCAAAGCTTATTTCTAAGCTATGTTTAGGTTATTTATGTTATGTTTAACTTATGATCATGTTCCGGACTGTAAGTTTCCATACGAAACGACAGACTTTTGCAGTTTGACGCAAATAGTCCCTATAAGCGAACAAACTTGTTTTTGCCATACCAAACCCTTCAAAACTTATTTCTAAGTTATGTAAAGGTTATTTAAGGTATGTTAAGATTGTGTCACTATTCCGGAGTGTTTGTTGTGTTAAACTGATTACATTTACGCATCAGTGCGTGTATAACCTTCTAGAAAGTGATTTAAAGCTCGAAATTGAACAAGAATTGATATGTGCAAATGATACACATATTTATACAAATCCCAAGTATGAAACACAATATTCCATTGGTTTGGTGTTTGTTTGATGATCGTAGAGACACAGGTGTTACAGTATCCCCTACTTTAGGAAATTTCGTCCCGAAATTTAACTTTAGAGGAAACTTGTGAAGACAACTGTGATTGTTTCGCTTTCGAATGAATCCTCCATTTCCAAAGTAAAAATCTAGGTCATGTTTGGATTCTTAGCGAATCTGTTAATTGTTAAAGTGATGTCCTTGTTGTAATAAAAACATGGAATTTCGAACAACGGATAGGAGAATGTTTCCTATGAAGACTATTATAGGAAACTTGTGTGTGCTCAAAATCAGAGTCAGAGAATGCAAGATAAAATAACAATGGTCAAGGTCCATGACTTCTAGTAAGTTAAATAATGCTACGCTCGCAATGTGATAAGGAACACTTATATATAGGAAGTACCAGCGGCATATCCACCATGCCCTTTTTACATTGTTCCCGTCTCGTTATTCTTATCACTATAGGTCTTAACACATGACAAAACTTGCTATGGTTTCTGTGCACTGAATTCCATAATTATGTATGCATCCATAATTACGTAATTCCTTGCACAGTCCGTACAATTCATTTTATAATGTGTAGGGGAAAATCAATGGAAAAAACAGGTAATGACTTGACTAGACCACCAAAGGATCTTTTTAACTAGATCAACGAACGATCTTTTTTAACTAGATCAACACATGATTGCCTTAACTAGATCGTTGTACGATCTCTTTAAATAGACCACTTAAGGGATCTTTGTAACTTTGAATCAAATAATCGTTTTGAAACATCACTTAGAATCCAAGGGTCTGACTTTTTGCATAGAAAGCTCCTTAAGGATTTAAGATAGTACTTTGAGTATCCTTTTGAGAATCTAACATATGAAAATATGGAAGATTCTACCAGGACTTAGATAGCGAGCTTTGGAATTACACATAAACTTGCATTCGTTAATTTAGTTATTAGCTCGTTCGTTAATTTGAATTAATGTATTTGAAGTACACTAGAAATCTAATCACGGACTTCAATTAGTACTTAAAACATCCTCAAGAATCTAACTATGAAGATAGGAAGATCTTATAAGGATTTGGAATTTGTGTGGTGAAAATGTTTTGAAACCCATGTACTAGGCATGTTAAGGCAACACACGAAGCAAAATGTACTTGATAATCGTGTACATAGTCACATAACATGGTTCCAGTTAAGGACTTATGAAAGTACCTTTAGATATCAAATCAAGGATTTGAAATGGTACTTCAAATATTTGTTTAAGAATTTGTAATTTGTAATTTGTACCTTGTACTTTGTTCCTTTAAAAGAAACGAGTACTTAGGATTTTAGTGGAGATCACAAGTGATCATAGAATGAAAGAACCACACGAGTAGTTTGTTCTGCAAGGAACACGGTTCCTTGGTGTCGGTGTCATAGGGGTATGTCACGCAGACACATAATCATAACAGTTTCGTAAAATAAAATTGGAACAACAATTTTATTTATATAGCAGCTGAATTGTTACAAACGTCAAAAGATAATAAACAAGGAAATACAAAAGTCTAATTGTTCACTGCTGCATTATCATTTGCATTTGCCTCGTGTATGTTAAATACTCGTCCACGTGCTGGATTCGCATTAACAAGTCTTGGACAATTGTTTTGGTAGTGAGTAAGATCACTACAGTTGTAGCACGATCCAGGTGGATATGGTGCTTGAACAGCAGCAAGATTTGCAGCATTCTGGTTTTGGATAATATGACGGCATGTATTGACCAAATGTTCCAATCGTCCACAGTGGGTACATTTGTGACACGGTGTCTGATTCACATGATGACGGTTGCATTTGTTGCACAAGGGTGCAATACCAATATAGTTTTTCCTAGCACGAGGCTGTGTTGGCTGGTTTGGTGCAACCTGAACATTCTGAGCAACTACTGCGAAGTTTTGTGAAGCCTTACGCTTCTTCAATTTCTTAGAGGACTCTGTCTTTTTATCCTTTGGTTTTTCTTGTGCCGACTTGCAGAAGGTTTCTGGTCGCTTTTTCTAAAAAGTTTACCCTTCCTGATTTGAGATTCAGTCAGGGTAGCAGATAGTTCGATGGCCTGTCTGACGGCAGTAGGGTTGCTACCAGTAACAATGTCCTGAATTGGATCAGGGAGGCCATCGATGTACTTTTCAATCGCCTTCTCCAAAGGCGTTACCATGGTAGGACATAACGGACTTAACTCTCAGAACGATCAGTGTAGGCTCGATGTTCACCGCTGTCTTGTTTAAGATCGTCAAATTCCCATTCCAAAGCCCTGAGCTCATGACAAGGACATAATTCCTTCATCATTAGAGCCCGAAGCTCTTCCCAGGTTTGTGCCATTGCCACATTGGCACCCCTATCACGCATCACACTGTTCCACCATGTAAGAGCACGCTTCTCGAACGCACTGGATGCAAAATCAACCTTGCGCTCATTCGGACATTGCACATGTCTGAATGTGCTTTCCAAACTTTTGAACCATTGCAGGAGCGTGGTTGCTCCTTGAGACCCAGAAAACTTCAAAGGTTTAGCAGAATTGAAGGTTTTGAAACTACACTGAGCATTGTTGTTTTATTGTTGTTATATAACTGATGGATCTGGGTTACTAGGTTCATAAGCACTACAGCCATTTGCTGAGAGACAAGGGCTGCGACTTCTTCGTTGGTTAGAGGTTGTGAATCTCTTCGAGGAGGCATTGTCTAAAAGGAACAAGGAAACATGAGAAACGAGTGAGGTCGACAATTGGGAAAAAAACAGAAGAGGTATTGAAAACATCGACAAAACGCTAGGAAGGCGATCATTCATTTGTTACCTCGAACAAACAAACGACACGCGGTTACTAATCAAAGTAAATAAGTCAATATAATGTATCACTGAAGACATGCTCTCCTACAAGTGAACACTCACCCTAAGAGTTCCCAGGTAAGAGTGACTGGTCCGATACTGCTGATTTGTACGGACACTCTTGCCTTAGACAGAAAACTCAGGCTACAGGCATTCACCCTTCCAGTTTGCACGTGTTCATATTATTTAGACCCAAACTTTGATGAGATTTTGAAAACTCAGAAAGCACAAGCCAAAAATGAATCATCCAGAAAGGTGGGTGATCATTTTCAAAATTAATTTGGAAACTTTGAAGGTTCAAAACCTTATAACAAATCATCTACGAAGAGATGATTGGTTTTCAAAGCGGATTTGTTATTGTGTTCTCGTTGTGGTTATCACCTAAGGATAGGTGACGGTATTGTTTTAAAATCTAAACGCAAGTAAACTTGCGTTAGGGTCCTAGAAAGGTTATAGTCAAGGTCAAAGCATTACTAATAACCTAATTCCCTAGAACCATTGGCTCTGATACCAACTTTTCTGTCACACCCCGACCACGTAAAACAACAAATCGTGGCGGAAACGTCGGGGAGTGTCATAACAGAATCATTGTTTCACAACCATGGATTAAACAGTTTCGTTTTATTGAATTATTGAACTCATTGTTTTATTACAAATTAGATAAATACAAATATTATCTTTCAAGTTTTAATGTCACTAAGGCACGAGTCCATCCTATGTATAGCATGCATCAACACTCATCACATAGCGGCACCTGAAACATATGTGAAAATAGGTACGTCAGTATAAAAATGCATGTGAGTAACATAGGTTTTGTGAATTAGATTCATGGCTTTAGTTAACACAAGAAAAAGGTTTTATGTTTACAAAATAGTAGCCATGAATCCTTGTAAAAAGTTTGGTTTCTAAAAATGCATTGTTTTGATAAAAAGGTATATAGTATATACAAAAATATACTTTGGTTTGAATTAGTTTAATAGATAGTATGTCAATTATACTTTGGTTAATGAAATAGTAGGTTTGGTAGTATATGTCAAGTACACTTTGGTTTTGAAAATAGCATATCAACTATGCTTTGGTTTGAAAATAGCATATCAACTATGCTTTGGTAAATAACAAGGTCAGTAGTATATTAAAACATATGTTGGATTTTGTACATAGTATATCAAATTATACTTTGGTATATAATATCACATTGGAGAGCACATCAAACTGTACTTTGGTAGTATATCAAAATATACAAAAGAAACTGTGATTTAGCATTCATTCAAACCATAGTGTATCAAACTACACTTTGGAGACTATAGAAATACCACAAAGGCAATTTCTATTTGGTTAAAATTTGGTTTCTAACATTAGGGGTGTTCAAAAAACTCGTGGCTCGTAGCTCGCTCGAAACTCGCTCGAAAAAAGCTCGAAGAAAGCTCGGCTCGAAATTGGCTCGGTTGTTAACGAGCCGAGCTCGAGCTTGGTCTGGCTCGGCTCGTGAGCTGGCTTGATAAGGTTTACATCCTTCATTTTTTATCCCACATCGCTTAGAAAACAAAAACTAAAGGAATATTTCCCCTATAAAAAGAAGGTAAAGACAATGTACAAAGTGAATTAACTATTTATACTTGCATATTTAGCCATATGGTTAAATTAAATGGCAATTATGGCCCTTAGTCTATGAAGACGTTCATTTTAAGAGCTTTTTAAGTAGTAAATTTTGCGGTTTTTGTTAGTTCGAGCTAGATCGAGCCGAGCCGAGCTAGCTCGAATTCGAATCGAGTCGAGCTCGAGCCTCAAATCTCAGCTCGATTTGAAATTCAAGCTCGAGCCAAGCCAGCTCGAATCGAGTTCGAGCCGAGCTCGAGCTGGGTCTAGCTCGGCTCGACTCGGCTCGTTTACAGCCCTATCTGACATTCCATACAACAGGAATGGGTTGTCTAGTCCTATAGCGCTATATCGTACTACCAATCGGCTTGGTGAATGTATAAAGAAATTACAATCCAACAATTTGTTTTAAAATCTTTGAAAATTTGTATTTAAACCATAGATAATTGTTCAATTCGTCAAAAGATAAGTACTAAGATGTATAATCATATAGTTGAAATCATGAAAATAACAAATAGGCACATATGTTTCACCCCAAAACATTTGAAAGTAGTAAAAGAGGGGACTATGTACTCACTTGAGATTGCAAGTATCCTTGATTAAGTGTCCTAACGAAGCTCGGGAAAATCAAGGAATCAATTGGCACCTAGTATGGAATCACTATGTTAAATAATCGGATCCTAAATCGGGGGATAGGATAGAATGGAGTTCTATAAATCAAATGAGTATTGGAACTCATATGGCATGATTTAATAGACCTAACATTTTGATTTAGAAGTCTACCTAAGTGCTTTTGACCCGTTTCGACTCATTATGGTAGTATAAGCTAACATAACGCGTCGTTTGCGTAAAACTATGGTCGGATGGTTAACTATGTGCTATGTCAAGTCTTACATGCCCAATATTGCCTAAACATGTTACTAAATCAGATTATATGTCAAAAAGTTGATCACATATGCAAAATATGGATTTATGCTTCAAAAGGGCATTTTGGTCATTTCCTATGGGCATACAAACTACTTAACAAATAACTAACCAATCCTAAATGATCATAAGGTATAACCTCAGTGGTTATTCCCTATGCAACTATGATCACTAAACATGCTTGGTTGGATCCTAATGATCGACCAAACGGGTCGGGTTCGAAAGTCTAAGTGGTTGTCTAGACCGCTTAACTTACGACCCTAAATAAGCACTAAACTAGTAGTGACGAGTTAAACATGTCAAAACATGTTTAACTAACTTTAAAAACTGATTCGGTATCAAAACAAAGTGTTTTAATACCTATAAGAAGTTCCGTTGCAAAAAGCGTGCTAAAACGCATTTTGATTGAAACTTTGACTCGTCACTACACCTAGTTAACATGGTAATCAGTAGGTATAATCACTAAGGATTATAACCATCTTGATTACAATCACGTTACAAAGTTCAAACGAACTTTGTGTTGACCATTGACTGGTCAAAGCTGAAAGACAAACACTGTTTGACTTTCACGCTAGTAAAGCGATAAAAGCACGAAAGAAGCTTACAAAGGGTCCAAGCTAGGAAGAACTTGATCTAAAATGCTCAGGTATGAAGCAAAGGCTTCAACTTAGAGCATAAATCAGATCAAGGGTGAGGAAAAACAAATGAGGAGCTTGGGTATTTATAGTGATCATGGAATCACAAGATGATGACAAATGTTTGTGTAACCTCCAAGGAAAGATCATGACCCTACAAGTGTGTGGACATGAGTTAAAGCCTTGGTGATAACTTAAACTTGGCCAATACACAAAGAAATTGCAAGAACAACCCCTGAAGTTGCAAACAGTTGCTGAAAATCAACATTCTGGAACTAGGCCGTCTGTCGCGCCCCGCGTAGGTGTCACACCCTGGCTTTACGGAAGCGTGGTTAATTTGGTGTGACTTCTTAATACCATAGCTTAACCATAACAAAGTTATATGAAATAAAACCATGCAAGATCATCCATTCGATTAAGTTTTAAAAAACCAAATACAATAACATTGTCTTAACGGAAACACATCCTAACGACATAAACATTGTTCAACAAACACAACATAACATAAGCATAGTTTAAGGACTGTGACTTGTCCAGGAAAGAGTCACATTCCCTAAACCCGGATGACCTCGTAACTAGTGCAGCGGGAAAACGTCATACCGCGCCAGATCCTTTAATTCCCTGAAATACATGTAAGTTGAAAAATCAACAATAATGTTGAGCGAGTTCATGTGTAAGTGAGTAAATAAACCTTTGTAAGTATAAAAATCCTGGTATGTAGCACATAAGGGAATTGAGATCACCAATGGTTTGCAAGGCCACTGATATGTGTGAAGTGCAAGTAGGGAGACTCAAACCTAGCAGATTTATGCGTCGGGCACAAAGTCACCCCGAGGTCCGTTTCTAGTTTGGCCTGGGGCTGGGCTCGCTACACCCAGATAGATCTACCGCTCCTGTCCCTCGGTCCTACAATGAGGACTAATGGCCTCATGTTGCTCCTACCCACTCACATGATCTAAGTAGTAAACCTCCTTACACTAACCATACCATGTATAAAGTACTTGTAATCAAAGTAACATGTATTTCACCCCCGTAGTTTAGAAAACTGAAAACAGTTAAGAGAAAAGGGGGACATGAACTCACAATGGTGCGTCTCTACCAAGTATACCTCCAAATCAAGCAGCTGTGTGACGACCTACACGTACTAACTCTATTAGACGGACGGCCGTGCCTTAGCTTTAAGGTTTAAGTTTTCGGGAAATAGTTAGACAACTATTTCGTGTTTACATTCTGTATACTTGGTAATCATTTTCCTTCCCAAGGATGGGGGATTTAATACATGTGTGTTCGTATAATTTCGAAATATATTATTAAGTCTCACTTAAAATATATTTTATATCTAATCCCAAATATAAATATTCTTCTCAAAAATATTATATTTTCTATTACACATAATTTTCCCCAAAATAATACTTTAACAAAAATACGCGTTCATGAATATTTCCTTAAAATGTGTAAGTTACGTTTTAACGATCGAGTGGTAATAATAATTACCGGTGTAACTTATATATTTATCGTGAAAGCGCTCGTATTATTTTGGATTCGTTAACATTCGATAATATTATTTTTACCCTAAAAATAATATTTATGTATCTTCGCAAATAATGACAAGTAACGTTGTGAAAAAAAAATATATTTACTAAATATATTTATCACGTTTAATTTTTGTGAAAATCCCACCTCCGATATTTTATAAATAAAGTCGTGGCGAAACTTATATTTTGAAAACATGTCGAGAAGTATTTCTAACACTTATAGTGAAAATAATTCTAAGTGTTAGGTTTTTAGAAAAAAATTTCGCCAGAGTTTCCTCTGTAACTGGAGGTGGCCACGCTCTCAAGCGTATCATTTTCTTTTATAAATCAACCCAACAATTTCCTTATTTACCCAAAACAATGTTCAAGACAACAAACTAGTCAACAAATATATATAAGTCGCAAAAATCACATGAACTTGTGGTTTTCTATTATTATGAAGTAAATCCCATTACTTTTAGCGGATCTCTATATAAATCCATCCGATTTTGTAAAAACCTCGTTTTTAGAGAAATTCCGTTTTTACAACTTCTCGTCATCTTTTACAAAAATAGTTATTTTGTCGAAACTTTGTGCTACACAAGTGTTTACACACTTGTGTGTTCTAAAAATCATTTTTTTGTTAGTGTAAGATCCGTCTTTAGAAAACATAATTTCTTTGATACTTGGTTCTTTGAAAATACCGCTTGTAGATCCGTAGATCTACTAGTTTTAAACACTATTTCACAAGCTAAATCGCTTTTACACAAGTTCATGATTCGTGTGTGGTAGAGTTTCATCCTTTGACCCTTGTTACTTCCAAAACAACCTTATGTCATGATCCAAGATCATGACCAATCCGGGTTAAACGATGATCCGAGCTACCACAACATAGATCGGGTCCAAATAACTACACAAATCAAATACTACAAGTTTTACACAACAAAAAGCTTTTAACCATCACTTTTAGTGTTTTTAGTAGACTTTCAAGTTTCAACTTGCATGTTTACGAGTTTTAACCATTACAAATCATTTTAACCACTTCAAAATAGTTCGAGAGGGTGATTATAGCAACTTACTACTAGCTCGAGGCTAGGGGAGAATCTAGACGCAAAATGAGAGGATAAAAGCAATAGAGTGAGGTCCTTCGCCTTCCGAATGCACCAAGCCTTCTTATCCGCGATCCTTAACGCTTGTATGGACTTGGAATGTGAAGATCAAAATCGAAATGTGGAGGAATGATATAGGGGGTGTTCGGCCGAAGCCTTTGAGAGAGAGAAAGGAAGTGTTTGGTGAATGCTAAGTGGTGAATGATCAAGTGTGTAATCTCTAGCTCTTATAGACAAACTTAAGTTCTTTAACCATTGGATTTCATGTCACTTTGATATTAAACAAATGTAATTAAATAATCAAGAAGGACAAAAGGATGTCCCCCCTCTTGGGGACGGTTTGTAAAGGGGGGGGGGGTAGTTTGGTTCAAATCCAACTAAACATTAGTTAATAGTTAGGTTAATCTAGTTAAGTTTAGGGATTAACCCGGTTAGTAGTGTGTTGTGCTTTATTGCGGGTGTTAGGGTATTCAGGGACCCTAACTGGCTCAGAAAAAGATAAGTAATGTTATTAACAATATTTTCATGTTCCGGGTATAGTCCGGTTGTTCGGTTGGATAGTAATCCGTTAAAGCGTTAAACAAGCTTTAAAGTGTCGTTAATACCCTTTTTAGTGACACAACTTATTCCCGACACTTTGGAAAGTGTCTAGTAACATTTTTCTCATGTTTTGGCACTTTATTAGTTAGCTAAAAGCTGGATTGTTTATTAAAGTGCTGAGTTTTTATGCTTAGAGCACGTTTTAGGCACATCCAGTCATTGTAACTTATTCCTAGAGACGCAGTTCTACAACCCTTGTATCCCTACACTCACCACTAGTGTAGTAAAATATTTCTGGCTCATACAGGCCTTAGAGGCAGTGTCTGCCTGATGCTGGCTTTATCAGCATCTTCAATAGGTTATCCGTTTATAGTGCTACTGTGCTTTTTGTGCATCATGTTTGTCACTAAGGTTCAGCATGTAAATAATGTAGTGACGGTAAGTAAAGTATGATGCAGGTATATGTATGTATCAGAAATCAAGTAGCAGTTCATCAGTAATTTCAAACAAGCACAGTAATTAAGCAGTAATTAATTATTAATTAAGTCGTACGGATACCTGGTTTAGTGAGGGTTGTCACATTCTCCCCCCGTTAGAAAAATTTCGTCCCGAAATTTTAAGTTCTGCTTGTAGATGCAGGGTTCTTAGGAAATAGGTGGGGGTATTTCTCTTTCATCCGATCCTCACGCTCCCAGGTGTATTCAGGACCATGTCTGGCATTCCAACGAACTTTGACGAGCTTGACACTGCTCCGGCGGTCTTGTTTACTTTCCAATCCAATCCGTAACCTCAACCGGTTCTTCAACGAAATGGAGCGTGTCGTCAACGTGAATCTCGTCGATGGGAATGGCAATGGTATCTTGAGTTGGACTTTTCTTCAGGTTGGATACATGAAATGTATCATGAACTCCATTCAGCTCGGCAGGTAAGTCCAGCTTGTATGCTACTAGTCCTATTCTTTCCAAAACTCTGAAAGGACCAATGTAGCGCGGATTTAACTTTCCACGCTTTCCGAAGCGTGCCACACCCTTCCAGGGTGAAACTTTCAATAAAACCATATCTCCAACTTGGAATTCCAAGTGTTTCCGGTTTGGATCTGCATAGGCTTTCTGTCTTTCACGAGCTGCTTCGATGCGTTTTCGGATCTGCGCAATCTTGTCTGTCGTCTCTTGGACGATTTTGGGACCAACAAGCTGTCTATCACCTGCGTCAGCCCAACATAGGGGTGATCGACACTTGCGTCCGTAAAGAGCTTCGAATGGCGCGGCACCAATACTGGTGTGGTAGCTGTTGTTGTTATGAAAATTCGACCAAAGGCAAATGCTTATCCCAACTACCGCCCAAATCCATAACACACGCTCTCAGCATGTCTTCCAAAGTCTGTATCGTCCGCTCGCTTTGCCCGTCGGTATGCGGGTGAAATGCGGTGCTCATATTCAATTGCGAGCCAAAAGCTTCTTGGAAGGATTGCCAAATCCTTGATATGAACCTTCCGTCTCTATCGGAAATGATTGAGAGAGGTACTCCATGGCGCGTAACGATCTCTCTCATGTAAATTTCGGCCAACTTGCTCGTATTATCCTTCTCTCTGATAGGTAAGAAGTGTGCTGACTTTGTTAATCGATCCACTATTACCCAAATAGTGTCATGGCCTCTTGGCGTTCTTGGCAACTTTGTAATAAAATCCATGGAGATTTGTTCCCATTTCCACTTGGGAATCTCGGGTTGTTGCAGAAGTCCTGAAGGCTTCTGATATTCGGCTTTAACCTTAGCGCATGTTAAACATTTGCTCACATAAACAGCAACATCGCCTTTCATCCTAGGCCACCAATAATAATCTTTGAGATCCTGGTACATCTTATCCGCTCCAGGGTGGATAGAGTACCGCGACTTGTGAGCTTCATCGAAAATAACCTTCCTTAAACCTCCAAACAAAGGAACCCAAATCCTTTTCTCAAAACATAACGTTCCTTCCTCGTTTGGTACCAGTAGCTTCTCCATCCCACGGAGATATTCTTCTTCAAGGTTTCCTTCCTTGAGAGCTTCTTTCTGCGCGGCACGAATGCGCAAGGAAAGATCGGTTCGGATAATCATTTCTAAAGCCCTAACCCTTATGGGCTTGATCCTCTCCTTTCGACTTAGGGCATCGGCGACCACATTCGCCTTCCCTGGATGATACTTTATCTCGCAGTCGTAATCGTTCAGCAACTCAACCCAACGTCTTTGCCTCATATTCAGCTCCTTCTGGTTGAATATGTGTTGTAGGCTCTTGTGATCTGTAAAAATTGTACACTTTGTACCATAAAGGTAGTGTCTCCAGATCTTTAATGCAAATACCACTGCGCCAAGTTCCAAATCATGTGTGGTATAGTTCTTTTCGTGCACTTTCAATTGACGTGATGCGTAAGCAATAACCTTTTGGCGTTGCATCAACACGCAACCCAATCCTTGACGTGAAGCGTCACAGTATACCACAAAATCATCTGTACCTTCCGGTAGTGCTAAGATTGGCGCATTGCAGAGCTTATCCTTCAATATCTGGAACGCTTCTTCCTGTTTGATTCCCCAATCAAACCTCTTATCTTTCTGCGTGAGGAACGTCAATGGTTGAGCGATTTTTGAAAAATCCTCAATGAATCTTCGATAATAGCCAGCCAAACCCAAGAATTGTCGAATCTCGGTTGGCGTCTTTGGCGTTTCCCAATTCTTAATCGCTTCGATCTTGGTGGGATCCACGTGGATTCCATCTCCATTTACCACGTGCCCAAGGAATTGTACTTCTCGTAGCCAAAACTCGCACTTAGAGAACTTAGCATACAACTGTTCTTTCTTCAGCAGCTCCAAAATAGCTCTTAGGTGTTGCTCATGCTCAGCCTTCGTCTTTGAATAAATCAAGATATCATCGATGAACACTATCAAGAACTTATCCAAGTACGGCTTGCAAACTCTATTCATCAAATCCATGAACACTGCAGGTGCGTTTGTTAACCCAAACGGCATAACTAGGAACTTGTAGTGCCCATAACGAGTTCTGAAGGCTGTCTTTGGGATACTCTCCTCTTGTATCCTTAACTGATGGTATCCAGATCGAAGATCGATCTTTGAATAAAAGCTTGAGCCTTGCAGTTGGTCAAACAGATCATCAATCCTTGGCAGAGGGTATCTATTCTTGATCGTCAGCTTGTTCAACTCCCGGTAGTCAATACACATACGAAAACTACCGTCCTTCTTCTTGACAAACAAAACTGGAGCTCCCCAAGGCGAGAAGCTTGGTCAGATAAATCCCTTGTCTAACAACTCTTGAAGTTGTGTCGACAGTTCCTGCATCTCAGACGGAGCAAGTCTATAAGGTTCCTTAGCCACAGGCGCGGCGCCTGGAACTAAGTCAATGCGGAACTCTACTTGTCTCTGAGGTGGCAGTCCAGGTAAGTCCTCTGGGAAGACTTCTGGATATTCCCTCACGACAGGGATGTCTTCTATTCTCGGCTCAGCAGCCTTCTTATCCACAATGTGTGCCAGGAAGGCAACACATCCCTTCTGCAAACACTTTCGCGCTTTCAGGCAGCTGATAATTCTTAACGGCGTATCACGCTTCTCCCCGTGAACCACAATTGTTTCGCCATCTTCGGTTGGGATACGAACGACCTTTTCGTGACAAACTATTTCAGCCTTGTTGCCTGATAACCAATCCATTCCTACCACCACGTCGAAGCTTCCCAACTGGACTGGTAGTAGATCCAAAGCAAACTCATGCTCTCCCAATTCGATCACACAACCTCTGATAACTTCATTGGCTTCTACTATCTTTCCATTAGCCAATTCGATTGAGTACGGAATATCTAATTTACTAGCGGCTAAACCAAGCATATTCTTAAACTCTAACGACACGAAGCTATAATCAGCGCCAGTATCAAATAAAACGGATGCATAGCGTTGGTTTACAGGGAACATTGGGATCCTGGCGCGCCTCCCTCGCTTCAATATTAAACACTCTTCCACGGGCTTGGTTTAACTCTGGGCAGTTCCTCTTGTAATGCCCAAGATCACCACAGTTGAAGCATCCGGGTCTCTGCCCGTTTCCACCAGCTTGATTATTCCTCTGGTTACGATTCACGGCGCCCGCTTGATTAGCATTGTTGCCTCGATTCCCATTACCTCCATTGTTTCCTTGTGGGCGATTTCCATTCCCACCCCGGTTGTTATTTCTGTTTCCGAATCCTCCCTGGCCTCCCTGGCCAGCAGTGGCCCAACAAGTGTCCTTCAAGTGGCCCGGCTTTCCACATGCTTCGCATACTTTCACACTATAATGGCCAGAATGGAGGCGTTGGCAGGTATTACACTTGGGCTGGGTGCCCATATATCCTTTTCCTTTCTTTCCACTACCAGCTGTAACCTGAGCTGGCGTGCCTGATCCTCCTTTCTTAACCACCACACTGGCGCCCTGCTTGAAGTTCGAGAACTTCCGTTTGTTACCTCCTGATGACTCGACGTGAGTCTCTTTCTTCTTAGGATCAGCATCATCGAACTTGTTCAGGCGAATAGCCACCTCTGTGAGAGCCACGCTCAGATCAATTGCCTCAGTAATTGTCGCATGCTTGGATGAGGTCACCATGCTTATGATTTGAGGAGCTAATCCCCAAATGAAACATTCAATCCGCTTGAACTCCGGAGTGACCATGTAGGGTACCACATGCGATAAGTCATGGAACCTCTGAACGTATTCTGCGATCTTTGGACCTTCCATTTCCAAATGCCAGAACTCAGTTTCCAATCTTTGGATTTCCGCGCGAGAGCAGTACTTTTTGTGCATAAGTTCCTTTAGTTCGGTCCAGGTTAGCGCGTAGGCAGCAGCTTCACCAAGTGTCTGTACTTGCAAATTCCACCAAGAGAGGGCTTCGTCCAAGAATAGCCCCGAGATATAGGTGACTTGCTGATCTAGTGCGCATTTGCTCATGCGAAGAACAGATTCAGTTTTCTCAGCCCAACGAACAAAGGCGACAGCACCTCCTGTGCCATCAAAGTTGACCGGTTTGCAGTCTTGAAACTGCTTGTAGGTGCACCCTGCACACACATTGTAACATGTGAACGGCATTAGCATCTTTGCTATAGATATCCAATTAGGTCATGGTATGTCTAAATGACTTAGTATTACCATGAGGTGGATTGTTGTTGCCATTGTTGTTTGAGCTGCTTCCGCTGGGTCCTCCTTGCGAGGCGGCGTATTGCGCGATAGCAGCAGCGATGACTTGTTGGAGTTCTGCCTCATTGGTAGGCATCGGCGTTTGACGTCTCGGCGGCATCTTCTAAAAGACGGGTTTACGTCGGTCAGGCCATAATAAAGATCCCATGTTATAATACGTACGCTTTATTATGATAGTAATAGTACATAACATCTCATGTTATAATCATATCAATCACATAACATCCCATGTTATAAAACATAAATAATCAATCAAAACATCACATATGATGAGAATACTGTGATTGCCATATATCGAGACCACATAGTAAGTGTACAGGTACATAATAGTGTCATACATCATCATCGACTAAGGGCTACATCACCCTAGTCCAAAAACTATATCAAATCAGTGTCAGTACATCAAATACATGTCAACAAAAGTCAGAATCATAATGTAGTCTCCAAAAATGCCGTGCAGTCAAAAGCAATCGCCGTCTTCTCACCAGCGTCTACCCATACGGTACTGAAGAGCTCTACATGGATGGCGGTGGAGGAGGGGGAAAGTGAGTGTAAAACAAGCGACGCAAATGGAGCCAGTCCTCCTCCATGGCTCTCTGGGTATGCAAGAAAGAAGCAACCTGCTGCTCTAGGGTAAAAAGGCGTGCAGCATAGTCTAGTGGTAAAGGTCGAGAGGGCTGCAAAGGAGAGTGGGTCTGACCCTGGCACTGACACGGCGGCGGCTGGGCTCTCTCAAGCTCCTGAATGCGCTGCGTGTGTGCCTCGTGCTGGGCGAAAAAAGACATCAAAACATCCTCAATGGAATATCCCATGTGGAAAGGATGGTAAGGGTCGGTCGGTGTCATGGCAGGTGGTGATGACCAGAGAAACGGCTCACTGGTGGGATCAAAAGGTGCCACATGAAATGGAGAAACAGGGGGAAAAGTAGCAGACGGTGGTATAGCAGGGATAGATACCGGTACATGTCCAAAAGGGTGAGCCGAAGAACCCTCTCCAGGTCGCGCTGGAGGTGTAAACCGAGGAAATGAAAAGGAGGTATCAATGTGACGGGTATCAGTGATCTGAGGGGGAATAGGTGGGACCTCGTCATCAGCAGGAATCCACCCATGCTGGGCGTGCTCATCTCGTGGGTCCATCTGTGCCTCAAAAAGTGCACGATCAAACTGAACTGGCATAGGATCATGGTGAGGTGCAACAAGAGGGTCAACTGGTGCATCAGCAATAAGTGGGGGATCAACATGATCAGCAGCAATGACATGATCGCCCTCCAACAACGGAGCATCCACTGGGTGATCATCAATAGGTGGGTCAGCAATGACAGGCTCAATAATAGATGCGTCAGCATGAACTGGGTCGTGCTCAAACGCAGGGTCTAGAGCGGCTACCTGCTCAGGGGCCATGGCAGGCTCGGGGTCATCAAAGGCCATCCCAAAATCAAACTCGGGATCGATGGGATCAACTGGGTCTACTGGGTCGACTGGATCCTCCATAGGCTGATCCATGGGTATAAACTCTATATCCTGATCTGGGTCGAATCCTGGGGGAAAGACAGGATCGGAATCCTCCACATCATCGTGGTCGAAAGAAAAACTAGGAATAGGGGCAATAGAGGATGCCTGGTCAGGATCTGATCCATGTGAGAAGTGCTGCGCACTCTGGGTGTGTGAAGGTGCGGAGGCCACAGACTCGAAAGAGTCTGGGACCGGAGAGTAAGCGGGTGACTCCTCGGCGGGAGCATCTGCGATCATCAAGAGATCACTAGCAGCAAGAAGGGCCTCACCCTGAACATCCTCCTCTAAGGGCTCATCATCATACAGATCGACGTCGCCATCATCGTCGGCGTCGAGAAGCAAATCGTAAGCAGGATAAACAGCTAAGGGTATGGGAGTAGGGATCTGCACTAACGGTAGGTCCCCGGCCAAAGGGCCATCAGCGAGCTCATCAGCACCATCAGGTAAAGCAAAGGGCTGAAAGTCGTCCTCGTCCGTGCTAGTAACGTCGGATGTGTGGAACTCGTGCTCTGAAGACTCTAGGTCATCTGATACTATAGGTCTAGGTCCTGTGGTGTCTGATTCACCTGTGCCAGAGGTGTCCATGGCGTCTGTAACATAAACACAATCATGCACAAACAGTCAATCATACAATCAATTAATCACATAAGTCACCAAGTAAGCATTCAAATAATTCTCCTAGTCCCACTAGCCTCCCAGTCTCCTAGACTGATACTCCTAGTCTCACTAGCCAAATTCTCCCAGCCTCTTAGACTGCTCTTCCTAGTCTCACTAGCCATCTTCCTCGATCTCTTGGATCGAGCCTCGGCCTCCAAGACCGAGCCTCAGCCTCCAAGACTGAGCCTATAAATAATAAATAAAATGTGCTCAACATTTGTTTGTAAAAACGTTGTGGATCTGGACTTAAGTGGTATGCAGTAAAAATGTTTTCGTGAGAGCCCTAGTGATCATAGTCTAGACTCGAGAAAGAATCCTAGTTCGCTATGATCAGAGCTCTGATACCAAGCTGTCACACCCTGGCTTTGCGGAAGCGTGGTTAATTTGGTGTGACTTCTTAATACCATAGCTTAACCATAACAAAGCTATATGAAATAAAACCATGCAAGATCATCCATTCGATTAAGTTTAAAAAAAACCAAATACAATAACATTGTCTTAACGGAAACACATCCTAACGACACAAACATTGCTCAACAAACACAACATAACATAAGCATAGTTTAAGGATTGTGACTTGTCCAGGAAAGAGTCACATTCCCTAAACCCGGATGACCTCGTAACTAGTGCAGCGGGAAAACGTGTCATACCGCGCCAGATCCTTTAATTCCCTGAAATACATGTAAGTTGAAAAATCAACAATAATGTTGAGCGAGTTCATGTGTAAGTGAGTAAATAAACCTTTGTAAGTATAAAAATCCTGGTATGTAGCACATAAGGGAATTGAGATCACCAATGGTTTGCAAGGCCACTGATATGTGTGAAGTGCAAGTAGGGAGACTCAAACCTAGCAGATTTATGCGTCGGGCACAAAGTCACCCTGAGGTCCGTTTCTAGTTTGGCCTGGGGCTGGGCTCGCTACACCCAGATAGATCTACCGCTCCTGTCCCTCGGTCCTACCATGAGGACTAATGGCCTCATGTTGCTCCTACCCACTCACATGATCTAAGTAGTAAACCTCCTTACGCTAACCATACCATGTATAAAGTACTTGTAATCAAAGTAACATGTATTTCACCCCCGTAGTTTAGAAAACTGAAAACAGTTAAGAGAAAAGGGGGACATGAACTCACAGTGGTGCGTCTCTACCAAGTATACCTCCAAATCAAGAGCTGTGTGACGACCTACACGTACTAACTCTATTAGACGGACGGCCGTGCCTTAGCTTTAAGGTTTAAGTTTTCGGGAAATAGTTAGACAACTATTTCGTGTTTACATTCTGTATACTTGGTAATCATTTTCCTTCCCAAGGATGGGGGATTTAATACATGTGTGTTCGTATAATTTCGAAATATATTATTAAGTCTCACTTAAAATATATTTTATTTCTAATCCCAAATATAAATATTCTTTTCAAAAATATTATATTTTCTATTACACATAATTTTCCCCAAAATAATACTTTAACAAAAATACGCGTTCATGAATATTTCCTTAAAATGTGTAAGTTACGTTTTAACGATCGAGTGGTAATAATAATTACCGGTGTAACTTATATATTTATCGTGAAAGCGCTCGTATTATTTTGGATTCGTTAACATTCGATAATATTAATTTTACCCTAAAAATAATATTTATGTATCTTCGCAAATAATGACAAGTAACGTTGTGAAAAAAAAATATATTTACTAAATATATTTATCACGTTTAATTTTTGTGAAAATCCCACCTCCGATATTTTGTAAATAAAGTCGTGGCGAAACTTATATTTTGAAAACATGTCGAGAAGTATTTCTAACACTTATAGTGAAAATAATTCTAAGTGTTAGGTTTTTAGAAAAAATTTCGCCAGAGTTTCCTCTGTAACTGGAGGTGGCCACGCTCTCAAGCGTATCATTTTCTTTTGTAAATCAACCCAACAATTTCCTTATTTAACCAAAACAATGTTCAAGACAACAAACTAGTCAACAAATATATATAAGTCGCAAAAATCACATGAACTTGTGGTTTTCTAATATTATGAAGTAAATCCCATTACTTTTAGCGGATCTCTATATAAATCCATCCGATTTTGTAAAAACCTCGTTTTTAGAGAAATTCCGTTTTTACAACTTCTCGTCATCTTTTACAAAAATAGTTATTTCGTCGAAACTTTGTGCTACACAAGTGTTTACACACTTGTGTGTTCTAAAAATCATTTTTTTGTTAGTGTAAGATCCGTCTTTAGAAAACATAATTTCTTTGATACTTGGTTCTTTGAAAATACCGCTTGTAGATCCGTAGATCTACTAGTTTTAAACACTATTTCACAAGCTAAATCGCTTTTACACAAGTTCATGATTCGTGTGTGGTAGAGTTTCATCCTTTGACCCTTGTTACTTCCAAAACAACCTTATGTCATGATCCAAGATCATGACCAATCCGGGTTAAACGATGATCCGAGCTACCACAACATAGATCGGGTCTAAATAACTACACAAATCAAATACTACAAGTTTTACACAACAAACAAGCTTTTAACCATCACTTTTAGTGTTTTTAGTAGACTTTCATGTTTCAACTTGCATGTTTACGAGTTTTAACCGTTACAAATCATTTTAACCACTTCAAAATAGTTCGAGAGGGTGATTATAGCAACTTACTACTAGCTCGAGGCTAGGGGAGAATCTAGACGCAAAATGAGAGGATAAAAGCAATAGAGTGAGGTCCTTCGCCTTCCGAATGCACCAAGCCTTCTTATCCGCGATCCTTAACGCTTGTATAGAGTTGGAATGTGAAGATCAAAATCGAAATGTGGAGGAATGATATAGGGGGTGTTCGGCCGAAGCCTTTGAGAGAGAGAGAGGAAGTGTTTGGTGAATGCTAAGTGGTGAATGATCAAGTGTGTAATCTCTAGCTCTTATAGACAAACTTAAGTTCTTTAACCATTGGATTTCATGTCACTTTGATATTAAACAAATGTAATTAAATAATCAAGAAGGACAAAAGGATGTCCCCCCTCTTGGGGACGGTTTGTAAAGGGGGGGGGGGGTAGTTTGGTTCAAATCCAACTAAACATTAGTTAATAGTTAGGTTTATCTAGTTAAGTTTAGGGATTAACCCGGTTAGTAGTGTGTTGTGCTTTATTGCGGGTGTTAGGGTATTCAGGGACCCTAACTGGCTCAGAAAAAGATAAGTAATGTTATTAACAATATTTTCATGTTCTGGGTATAGTCCGGTTGTTCGGTTGGATAGTAATCCGTTAAAGCGTTAAACAAGCTTTAAAGTGTCGTTAATACCCTTTTTAGTGACACAACTTATTCCCGACACTTTGGAAAGTGTCTAGTAACATTTTTCTCATGTTTTGGCACTTTATTAGTTAGCTAAAAGCTGGATTGTTTATTAAAGTGCTGAGTTTTTGTGCTTAGAGCACGTTTTAGGCACATCCAGTCATTGTAACTTATTCCTAGAGACGCAGTTCTACAACCCTTGTATCCCTACACTCACCACTAGTGTAGTAAAATATTTCTGGCTCATACAGGCCTTAGAGGCAGTGTCTGCCTGATGCTGGCTTTATCAGCATGTTCAATAGGTTATCCGTTTATAGTGCTACTGTGCTTTTTGTGCATCATGTTTGTCACTAAGGTTCAGCATGTAAATAATGTAGTGACGGTAAGTAAAGTATG
Source organism: Helianthus tuberosus (assembly GCA_030545235.1). Classification (NCBI taxonomy): domain Eukaryota; kingdom Viridiplantae; phylum Streptophyta; class Magnoliopsida; order Asterales; family Asteraceae; genus Helianthus; species Helianthus tuberosus. Next base: position 130,750,269 of record CM060394.1, read on the forward strand.
ATGCAGGTATATGCATGTATCAGAAATCAAGTAGCAGTTCATCAGTAATTTCAAACAAGCACAGTAATTAAGCAGTAATTAATTATTAATTAAGTCGTACGGATACCTGGTTTAGTGAGGGTTGTCACAGTAGGATTGGGTCTGGGCTTACGCGGCCCGCGACCTCCCTGAAGTTCAGCCAACAATTTCATTTTTACAGCTTTGGTCCCTGCACTTTCATAAGCTTATTTTTGGCACTTTTAACTCCCGTTAAGCCATTTTCAAGGCTCTACAAGGTAGTAAAAGTATAGAGGACACAAAATATGCTCGGAAAATCCATGGATGTCGGTTCGTTTGGTCGTACGGTCACGTTATTCGTCTAATTACGTCGAAACTCGAACGGACGCGAAAACGATCCAAATTAAGCGACGAATGGTATTTTTCCATTCCGATCACTAAAATAAAAATATTTTAGTGTATATAAAAATTTTGGATGTCGAGATGAGGTCAGAACGTAAGATATGCGCGTAAATGCAAACTTACGCCGTTTTTGACACTTTTAGTCCCTGTAAGATTAAATAAGCATATTTTTGCACACCGAACCACTCAAAGCTTATTTCTAAGCTGTGTTTAGGTTATTTATGGTATGTTTAACTTATGATCATGTTCCGAACTGTACGTTGCCATACGAAACGGCAGACTTTTGCAGTTTGACGCAAATAGTCCCTGTAAGCAAACAAACTTGTTTTTGCCATACCAAACCCTTCAAAACTTATTTCTAAGTTATGTAAAGGTTATTTAAGGTATGTTAAGATTGTGTCACTATTCCAGAGTGTTTTTTTGTGTTAAACTAATTACATTTACGCATCAGTGCGCGTATAACCTTCCAGAAAGTGATTTAAAGCTCAAAATCGAACAAGAATTGATATGTGCAAATGATACACATATTTATAAAAATCCCAAGTATGAAACACAATATTCCATTGGTTTGGTGTTTGTTTGATGATCGTAGAGACACAGGTGTCACATAATAATTGAACATACATAGCATGTGATGTAAAACAATGTACTAAGTATGCAATAAATGAACATACATAGCATGTGATGTAAAACAATGTACTAAGTATGCAATAAATGAACATACATAGCAAAAAATGGATAAAATCATGTACTATACGTGTACTAATGAACATAGCATATATATGTTATGAAATCATGAAAAGCACGAAAGTAACAAGTAGGCACATGTGTTTCACCCCAAAATGTTTGAAAACAGTAAAAGAGGGGACTATGTACTCACTTGATATTGCTCAATAGTCTTTGGATAACAACCAAGCAATGCTAGAAAGATCACGGAATCAATCGGCACCTAATATAGGTAACTATGTTAATAAACCGGACCTAAATCGGAGGATCGGATAAAATGAGGTTTCGTAAACCAAATGAGTATTAGAACTCATATGATATGGTTTAAAAAAGCCTACATTCTAAAACGGAACCTATCCTAAGTGCTTACGACCCATTACGACTCGTTTAGGTAGCTTACGCTACTTTAACGTATCGTTCACGTAAAACGTGTTCGGAGCGCCTAACTAGTCCTATGGCAAGTAATATATGCCTTAGTATGTCTAATAATGTTGTCTAATTAGTTTAGATGTTAAAATTTATGTTACATATGCTTAAAATTAATTTATGCGCAAAAGGGTATTTTGGTCATTTTCCTATGGTATAACCTCAGAAGGTTATTCCCTATACAATTATGGTCACAAAATGTGTTTGGTCGTATCCTAATGATCGACCAAACGGGTCGGGTTCGAAAGTCAAAGTGGTTGTTTAGACCGCTTATCTTTACGACCCTATATAAGCACTAAACTAAAAGTGACGAGTTAAACATGCCAAAACATGTTTAACGAGGTTAGAAAATTGGTTTGATATCAAAACAAAGGGTTTTGATACCCAAGAATAGTTTGGTTGTAAAATACGCATAAATGCGCATTTTGACCGAAACTATAACTTGTCACACCCCCAAAATCCACCATGCGGAGTATCACCGCTTGGAGGCGTGACGTGACCAGGATCGAGCCACCAATCATATTGAACATCGTATTTAAGTGAATAAGACCAACCACAATACGATTGGTGACCAAAGCTAGTTAACCATGCTTAGTTTAAACAGCGGAAGCATAAAAGTAAATCCAAAAGCATAAGTCCATAGTTTATAAGTTAAAGTTCAAAACGCAAATTTAATAAGTTCATAAGGATTTAAATAATAAGCACGGAACATAACAGTAAGTACACCACAATGACTCCTTCCTCGTGCAGGCTCCAAGGGTTTAGCGACCTGTAAGGCATGTAACAACGAGTCAACAACAAAGTTGAGTGAGTTCACGTTTGGTTGTTTAGTTTTAAGTTGTTACTGAAAAATGTGGTTTGACTTTCGTTGTCTTAATTGCCGTGGGGGTTACCCCGTAGTTGAAAGTATGTTTAACCAGTTCCTTTTTTTTCATTACCCAAACCATAACCATAATCAGTGGGGGCTTTCCCCGTGTGAACTACTAGACGGTACGATATCGACTACTACGCAAATAAGTTGTGCCCTATATCAGCGTCTATCATCACTGATAGTCTGCCATAGTCCATTAGTACACGCCCGTCCGACCGGCACGGTGTGAGGTTTGTTAAACCTAATAGCGCAATTAACTAATGACCCGCTCGCCATTGGCCTCGGCGATTAAGTCGATATAATGAAGAGGGACTTATTGATAGAGTTTTGTCTAGCTAGTTTTTAAGGTTGTTGTCCTACACCAGGAGGACGAACGTACGTATTCTGCACCAGGAGAATTCGTAGGATTAATAATGGCATCCTACCCAAGGAGGATGGCCGTACATATCCTACCCAAGGAGGATATGTAGGTTCCGTTTTAGTTTATTAACCCATTCCCAAACCACCGGGAATCCCATGCCTTGTAGAAAGTGTGAACTCACCTCGGTTTGCTCGGTTAGATTCTCAAATACAGCTAACAGTCAAGGTCGGTCAATCACGTCCTAATATGATTAGCAGTTAGTCATTTAGTGGTTTTTAAATAGATCACAAAGTTCCTACACGTATCTATCACGTAGCATGCATTACTTTAACTGTTTATGCCCATATATACTTCCCATCCATTCCTCACTCATAAACAAACATACGATAATGCACATAACACATATAGCATGTTAGATCATTCACATATAGCATACTCGACATTTAGACACGCAAATTACAACTTATGTCGTTTCAGCTTAAATATTCAAAACTGGGCTGTTTTCGGACATTTTAATAAAATAGTTAACTTATTCCAAAAATTCCCAAATTTTTACAGAATGTCTTTAACGTTCCAAGTTTTATTGTGTAAAAATATCGGGGTCCAGTTCATTACTAATATTTTATAAAAATTCATTTTCCGAACTGAACTCAGATTTATCTTTTTCTGACCACAGTCCACGGAATAATTTATTTAAAATTTATCGTAAGTCCGATTTACGAAATTCCAGTGGGACGATTACAAATACATCGGTGGTCATCTACAGTACAAGTTTCATGATCTAACTCTACACAAAACTCAAGTTATGACAGAAAACAAAACGCATATTTTCAGCAGAAAAATGCAGCTCTAGCTGCTGTTACAAAATGACGCTTTAAAAATAGTAAACGAAGTCCAAAAATTATGATTCCGGTGCCATTAGAACCGTATTTCATAATACATAACCCTAGACTTCAGAAAATACATTTCTCGTTAAGTTATGGTCCTGTTACAGCCAACTGAAGTTGGCTGTAATTACCAAACAGCCTACTGTTTCAGCATTTAACCTTCTAAATTGTGTTTGATTGATTCCGTTAACATGTTTAGTGACCACAACAACATCAAACATCAATATTAACCAGAAAAACATCAGATAATCAACCAAGAATCATAACAACATCATTCTACATGATTTACACACATAACTTCTCTTCTTTATCCAACTTATTCATCTTTTGTCCAAGACTTTATGTTAGGTTCTTTAGTGTTTCAAATTTTCAACCATTAAATCACTTATTAACCACCATAAACAAGATCAATATGATGTTTAGAGGCACTTACTACTAGCTCAAGGCTAGGGAAGAAACAAAGCGCAAAAGTGATGGATAAAAGAAAACGATGAAGGTCCTTCGACTTCCGAAGGTTCCAAACTTCCTAATGATGCAAGAGACTCCTTGTAGACACCTTAGAATGGTTGGTTGATGATAAAAAATGGAGGCTTGTGGGGTGTGTATGTTAACAAATACATGTAAGCATAACACAGAAATCAGAGAGTAGTTAAATGATTCAGCACAGTCATCAAGTACTTTAATTAGCAATAATAGATTGTACGGTTACATGTAAATTTGAGGGTTGTCACATTCTCCCCCTGTTAAGAGAATTTCGTCCCGAAATTTACCGCGTGGTTACTGAGGAAGCTAGTTACGTTGCGTTGTTTTCCTGATTTTCCTGGGGTGTCACATCATCCCCCCGTTGATTTGGAATTTCGTCCCGAAATTCTGCAGTAGCTTCAGCCTCAGTAGTGGTTGCGTTTTTCTTAAACAGTTGGGGATACTTGAGTTTCATTTGGTCTTCTCGTTCCCAGGTATACTCTGGGCCACGACGAGCATTCCAACGAACTCGGACCAGAGGTATCCTGGTACGCTTGAGGATCTTAACATCTCGATCGGTAATCTCTACTGGTTCCTCGACGAATCACAGCTGGTCGTCGATTGTGAGTTCCTTGAGAGGAACTATGAGGGTCTCATCTGACAGACACTTCTTCAGATTTGACACATGGAAAACATTGTGAACTCCGCTTAGTTCTTCAGGTAGATTCAACCTGTAGGCGACTTTGCCAATTTTCTCGGTGACTTTGAATGGTCCGACATAACGCGGATTGAGTTTGCCTCGTTTGCCAAAACGAACTACACCTTTCCATGGTGAGACTTTGAGTAGCACTCGATCCCCAACCTGGAACTCGAGTGGTTTTCTTCCCTTATCAGCATAGCTTTTCTGACGGTCACGAGCTGCCGCCATTTGCTGTCGTATCTGAGCAATTCTCTCGGTGGTATCTACCATAAGTTCTGGGCCAGTGATTTGGCTGTCACCAACTTCTGCCCAACAGAGAGGTGATCGGCATTTGCGTCCGTACAATGCCTCAAACAGAGTGGCTTGGATGCTGGTGTGGTAGCTGTTGTTGTACGAAAACTCCACTAGAGGGAGGTGCTTTTCCCAGCCATTACCAAAATCGATTACACACGCCCTAAGCATGTCTTCAAGGGTCTGGATGGTGCGTTCAGATTGCCCATCCGTCTGTGGATGATAAGCGGTGCTCATATCTAAACGTGAGCCAAAAGACTTGTGCATAGCTTGCCACAATTCCGAAGTAAAACGCGCGTCACGATCAGAAATGATGGAGGTTGGCACTCCGTGCCTTGACACCACTTCTTTTAGGTAGATGTCTGCTAAAATAGAAAACTTATCCGTTTCCTTGATAGCTAGAAAATGTGCAGACTGGGTCAGTCGATCTACGATCACCCAAATGGTATCGTTTCCGCGTTGAGATCTAGGTAGACCAGTAACGAAATCCATGGAAATTTGCTCCCATTTCCATTTAGGTATCTCTGGTTGTTGGAGTAGGCCCGATGGTTTCTGGTACTCAACCTTGACCCTAGCACAAGTCAAGCATTTACTGACGTAGGTTGCTATGCTGGTTTTCATACCAGGCCACCAATACGTAGTCTTGAGGTCATGGTACATTTTATCCAAACCAGGATGTACCGAATAACGAGACTTGTGTGCTTCATCCATCACAAGCTCGCGTAGGTCTCCATAAAGTGGAATCCAGATGCGTCCGTTAACATAGTAGGCGCCGTCTTCCTTTTGTTCTAGTCGCTGCCTTGATCCCCGTAAGGACTCAGCCCTGATGTTCTCTGCTTTCAATGCCTCAACCTGAGCATCACGAATCTGAGCGGGAAGGTTGGATTGGATGGTAAGCTGTAAAGCACGTACACTCTTAGGTATGGTATCCTTTCGACTGAGGTCGTCTGCCACCACATTGGCTTTGCCCGGATGGTACTTGATCGCGCATTCATAATCATTCAAGAGCTCGACCCATCGGCGTTGTTGCATGTTTAACTCCTTTTGCTTGAAGATATGCTCGAGACTCCTGTGATCGGTGTAAATGGTGCACTTGGTACCGTACAGGTAATGTCTCCATATCTTAAGCGCGTAAACAACTGCTCCCAGTTCCAAGTCGTGTGTAGTGTAGTTCCTTTCGTGAACCTTAAGTTGGCGTGACGCATAGGCAATGACCTTGTCACGTTGCATCAACACGCAACCAAGTCCTTGGATGGAAGCGTCGCAATAAACCACAAAATCATCTGTGCCTTCAGGAAATGAGAGGATAGGCGCGCTACAAAGTCTATCTTTTAAGTGTTGAAATGCGGACTCCTGTGCATCACCCCAACGATAGGTGACACCCTTCTGAGTTAGTGAAGTGAGAGGTTACGCAATCTTTGAGAAATCCTTGATAAATCTTCTGTAATATCCGGCCAAACCCAAGAATTGGCGGATTTCTGTTGGTGTACGGGGTGCAGGCCAGTTCTTGATCGAGTCAACCTTGGATGGACCCACATGAATCCCATCCTTGTTTACCACGTGGCCTAGAAAGTGGACTTCGCGAAGCCAGAAGTCACATTTCGAAAATTTGGCATACAGTTGCTCTTTTCGAAGAAGTTCCAGTATAAGTCGTAGGTGCTGCTCGTGTTCCTCCTGACTCTTAGAATAGATCAGGATGTCGTCGATGAACACTATGACAAACTTATCCAGGTAAGGCTTGCACACTCGGTTCATGAGATCCATGAAGACCGCTGGTGCATTCGTCAATCCGAAAGGCATAACCAGAAACTCGTAATGGCCGTAACGAGTTCTGAATGCCGTTTTGGAGACGTCCTCATCTCGGACTCTCAGCTGATGGTATCCCGATCTCAAATCAATCTTGGAGTAATAGCTCGACCCTTGCAACTGGTCGAACAAGTCATCAATGCGTGGAAGAGGATAACGATTCTTCACAGACACCTTGTTGAGTTCGCGGTAGTCAATACACATTCTAAAGGTACCGTATTTCTTCTTCACAAACAAGACTGGAGCTCCCCAGGGCGAAGAGTTAGGACGTATGAAACCCTTTTCCAAGGGTTCTTGTAGTTGTGTGGACAGTTCTGATAGAGCTAGACGATAAGGTGCTCGAGCTATGGGCGGTGCTCCAGGAGCTAGCTCGATTTGAAACTCAACTTGACGATGAGGCGGAAGACCAGGTAATTCCTCAGGAAATACCTCGGGAAAATCGCGCACAATATGGATGTCTTCAATTCTCTTCTCTTCCGTTGATGTGTCAGTAACGAGTGCTAGAATGGCAGTATGGCCCTTTCGCAAACACTTCTGGGCCTTAAGGAAAGAGATAATGCCTACGACAGCACCACTCTTGTCGCCATGAATCATGAGAGGTTCTTCACTAGAAAGAGGGATTCGGACAATCTTCTCGTTGCAAACAATCTCCGCTTGATGGTGAGATAGCCAATCCATCCCAATAACGACGTCAAAACTACCAAGTGTGATAGGAATAAGATCGATAGAGAAAGTCTGACCAGCTAAGACGAGGTTACAACCTTTAACTATGTGTGTGGCTTCAAGACTTTTACCGTTAGCTAGTTCTACCGTGTGTTTAGTGTTCAAAAGTGTTGGAGTGCGCTTAAGCATTTGGCTAACTTTTAAGGACACATAACTAGTATCGGCACCTGAATCGAATAAAATAGTAACAAAGAATTCGTCCAGAAGAAACTTACCCATCACAACGTTGGGATCGTTCCTTGCATCACCCTGACCTAGCACGAAAACACGAGCCCTTGCCCCATTACCATTGTTGTTACCCCTGTTGTTGCCTCCATTGTTGTTCCCGTTCCCTTGATTGTTGTTGTTCTGATTCTGGTTCAGTTTGGGGCAGTTCCTCTTAAAGTGACCTTCAGCGCCACAATGAAAGCATCCTTTATTGCCCTGCTGTTGCTGCTGCTGGTGATTCTGTGGAGCTTGTTGTTGTTGTTGGCGATTCTGATTTGCAGGACGCGGGCTCCTGCAATCCCTAGCTTCATGGCCTAGCTTGTGACATCTCTGACATCGACCTTTGTTGCACTGCCTGCTGTGATGCTTGTTGCACCGGTTGTAGTTGGGGTGGTTTCCTCGGTATCCACCCTGTCCTTGATTACCGAAAGATTGCTGACCAAAACTCTGGTAGTCATCAGTCTTTCGCTGCTGACTGAACTGAAGCAGAACCCTTACTGGAGTTCCCATCCCATTTTCGCTTGTTGTCGGTAGGTGCATCAGAAGTAGCTGTGGCACTGATTCGTTTGGGTAGTCTGTTTTGCTCCACCGCATGGTCAGTGAGTCGATGGGCCAACTTGATGATTTGCTGTATGGTACCCAGGTTGGCTGAAGTCACGTGACTTTGAATCTCTGGTACAAGGCCCTTGAGATACAGCTCAATTAGTTTGATGGGAGGGTCCACCATGGTAGGGCACAAGATGGCCAGCTCATTTGACCTCTTCGTATACGCCTCAATCTCAGACCCCGTCATTTTCAGGTTGAAAAACTCCACCTCTAGTTTGTGGATGTCATCACGGCTACAATACTCTTCCTTGATCATTTCCTTGAAATCGTTCCATGGGGTGGCATTAGCAGCAACCAACCCCAGCATCTGAACCTGAGCGTTCCACCATGTAAGCGCTATTCCTTCAAGAGTACCAGTAGCATACTTCACTCTACGAGCCTCGGGGCATTCGCACATCTCAAAGATAGACTCGAGCTTCTCAAACCAGTGGAGGAGGCCTACAGCTCCTTCAGTGCCACTGAAAGTAGTAGGTCAGCAGTCCATGAACGTTTTGAATGTGCACACAGGAGGCTGAGCATGTTGACCTGTTGCGCGAGAATAAAAGATAAGGTTAAGCACGAGGGCTGGTTTGTGAAGGTAGGATCTAAACGTCCTAAGGTGGGTTGATATGGCAGGTTATACCTCCTGCAGGGTTAGCTGCGAGTGCCTCAGCGACTCGTTCGTTGATTAAAGCCGTCAACTAGGCTTGAGTGAGGTTGATACGTCCTCCGCGTCCGCTCAGGATCTTCATAACGAAGCAACGTAAGTGAGGAAGGTGTCGCGAAAGTTCAGAAGTGTGGGACGACAGTAGAGAGTAAGCACACAAGGTTCAAATAGCAATTATCACATTATCTAATGCACAGTGAGAACTATCTAACCGACAATGTAACATAAATCATACCACTTATGGTATCGAGTCTTGCACGTGGAGCGAAGCGTCGTTGTGGATCGTTGAGCACTGTACAGGTTATAGTCTGGTTTTATAAAAAGCTTTCTCCTTTTTAAAACCAAATTCACTATAACCAATGGCTCTGATAGCAATCTGTCACACCCCCAAAATCCACCATGCGGAGTATCACCGCTTGGAGGCGTGACGTGACCAGGATCGAGCCACCAATCATATTGAACATCGTATTTAAGTGAATAAGACCAACCACAATACGATTGGTGACCAAAGCTAGTTAACCATGCTTAGTTTAAACAGCGGAAGCATAAAAGTAAATCCAAAAGCATAACTCCATAGTTTATAAGTTAAAGTTCAAAACACAAGTTTAATAAGTTCATAAGGATTTAAATAATAAGCACGGAACATAACAGTCCGTACACCACAACGACTCCTTCCTCGTGCAAGCTCCAAGCGTTTAGCGACCTGTAAGGCATGTAACAACGAGTCAACAACAAAGTTGAGTGAGCTCACGTTTGGTTGTTTAGTTTTAAGTTGTTTCTGAAAAACGTGGTTTGACTTTCGTTGGCTTAATTGCCGTGGGGGTTACCCCGTAGTTGAAAGTATGTTTAACCGGTTCCTTTTTTTTTCATTACCCAAACGATAACCATAATCAGTGGGGGCTTTCCCCGTGTGAACTACTAGACGGTATGATATCGACTACTACGCAAATAAGTTGTGCCCTATATCAGCGTCTATCATCACTGATAGTCTGCCATAGTCCATTAGTACACGCCCGTCCGACCGGCACGGTGTGAGGTTTGTTAAACCTAATAGCGCAATTAACTAATGACCCGCTCGCCATTGGCCTCGGCGATTAAGTCGATATTATGAAGAGGGACTTATTGATAGAGTTTTGTCTAGCTAGTTTTTAAGGTTGTTGCCCTACACCAGGAGGACGAACGTACGTATTCTGCACCAGGAGAGTTCGTAAGATTAATAATGGCATCCTACCCAAGGAGGATGGCCGTACATATCCTACCCAAGGAGGATATGTAGGTTCCGTTTTAGTTTATTAACCCATTCCCAAACCAACGGGAATCCCATGCCTTGTAGAAAGTGTGAACTCACCTCGGTTTGCTCGGTTTGATTCTCAAATATAGCTAACAGTCAAGGTCGGTCAATCACGTCCTAATATGATTACCAGTTAGTCATTTAGTGGTTTTTAAATAGAGCACAAAGTTCCTACACGTATCTATCACATAGCATGCATTACTTTAACTGTTTATGCCCATATATACTTCCCATCCATTCCCCACTCATAAACAAACATATGATAATGCACATAACACATATAGCATGTTAGATCATTCACAGATAGCATACTCGACATTTAGACACGCAAATTACAACTTATTTCGTTTCGGCTTAAATATTCAAAACTGGGCTGTTTTCGGACATTTTAATAAAATAGTTAACTTATTCCAAAAATTCCCAAATTTTTACAGAATGTCTTAAACGCTCCAAATTTTATTGTGTAAAAATATCAGGGTCCAGTTCATTACTAATATTTTATAAAAATTCATTTTCCGGACTGAACTCAGATTTATCTTTTTCTGACCACAGTCCACGGAATAATTTATTTAAAATTTATCGTAAGTCCGATTTACGAAATTCCAGTGGGAGATTTACAAATACATCGGTGGTCATCTACAGTACATGTTTTATGATCTAACTCTACACAGAACTCAAGTTATGACAGAAAACAAAACGCATATTTTCACTAGAAAAATGCAGCTCTAGCTGCTGTTACAAAATGACGCTTTAAAAATAGTAAACGAAGTCCAAAAATTATGATTCCGGTGCCATTAGAACCGTATTTCATAATACATAACCCTAGACTTCAGAAAAATACATTTCTCGTTTAGTTATGGTCCTATTACAGCCAACTGAAGTTGGCTGTAATTACCAAACAGCCTACTGTTTCAGCATTTAACCTTCTAAATTGTGTTCGATTGATTCCGTTAACATGTTTAGTGATCACAACAACATCAAACATCAATATTAACCAAAAAAACATCAGATAATCAACCAATAATCATAACAACATCATTCTACATGGTTTACACACATAACTTCTCTTCTTTATCCAACTTATTCATCTTTTGTCCAAGACTTTATGTTAGGTTCTGTAGTGTTTCAAATTTTCAACCATTAAATCAATTATTAACCACCATAAACAAGATCAATATGATGTTTAGAGGCACTTACTACTAGCTCGAGGCTAGGGAAGAAACAAAGCGCAAAAGTGATGGATAAAAGAAAACGATGAAGGTCCTTCGAAGTCCGAAGGTTCCAAGCTTCCTAGTGATGCAAGAGACTCCTTGTAGACACCTTAGAATGGTTGGTTGATGATAAAAAATGGAGGCTTGTGGGGTGTGTATGTGACCGTGAGCTATGGAGGGTGGAGGAAGGAGAAGATGGTTTCAATTGTTGGTGTGTTAACAAATGAAGGTCTTGTGGTTATTTATAAAACCCACCAACAAGTGTTTATCCTATGGATGTTATGTTTATAAAAGTTCTAACATAATCTATTAAAATACTGGAAAGAAATCCCCCTTGTGGGGCCCTTGTCTATACGGTTATGGGGGGGGGGGATATACGGTTAGATTTCAATTGGATGGTTAGTAACTAGTTAAGTTCCAATGGTGTTAATTAGAGTATTATGTGTGTAGTGTACCACAAGGGGTGTTAGGGTGTTCGGGGACCCTAACTAGCCCAGAAAGGTGTAAACAATGTTATTGTCAATATTTTTATGTTCCGGTTAAAGTCCGGTTGTTCGGTTTGACACTGTTCCGTTAAAGTGTTTAACTAATCCGTAAGGTGCCTTATATATATATTTTTGTAACGTTTTTAATTTCTAACACTTAGGAAATCATAACTTACTATTTAATGACTTTTCTGTACACTACTAGTATGTTAACAAATACATGTAAGCATAACACAGAAATCAGAGAGCAGTTAAATGATTCAGCACAGTCATCAAGTACTTTAATTAGCAATAATAGATTGTACGGTTACATGTAAGTTTGAGGGTTGTCACATAACTCGTCACTATGCCTAAATAACGTGGTAATCAGTAGGTATAGTCACAAAGGACTATGGCCATCGTGATTACGCTCACGTTGCGAAAGTTCAAACGAACTTCGTGTTGACCATAAACTGATCAAAGGCGAAAGTCAAACACTGTTTGACTTTTGTGCTTGGAAACGCATAAAAGAACGAAAGAAACGTACAAAAGGTCCAAGCAAATGGAGATTTGATCTTAGAATTCTCAGGTATGAAGGTTTTATCCCTCAACTTAGAGAAATCAGATCAAAGTGTGAGTTTGGAGTGAAATAGATGTGGGTTTATATAGATTTCGGGTAACTGTTAGGTTCGTTCCTCGATAAACGAGCTTCAATCTTGGCCTTACATTTGTACCCACGGATTTGTAATACCATGGGAGCCTCCAAACAAGCCCATAGACACTCTAAAACCATTTCCAAATCATGGGAACAGCTGGTTCAAGCTGGAAAACATATTCAGCTGATCTGGGCTACTTACACGCCCCGCATAAGAGTCAGGGAGGGCTTACGCGGCCCGCCTGAGCTGGGGACATCAGCAACAAGTTTCAGAAATGGCAGTTTCAGTCCCTGCATGCTTTTAAGGCCATTTTTGATGCGTTTAAGGCCCGTTAAGCCATTTTCAAGGCTCTACAATGATGCCCAAGTATAGGGGACATGAAACATGCTTGAAAATATGTCAGATGTCGGTTCGTTTGGTCGTACGGTTGCGTTGTTCGGTTAATTACGACGAAACACGAACGGACGCGAAAAACAATCCAAATTATGCGACGAATGGAATTTTATCATGCCAATCACTAAAACAAAATATTTTAATGATTACATAAATTTTTGGATGTCCGGATATATTCAGAACGTAAGTTATGCGCGAAAATGCAAACTTATGCACTTTTTGACGCTTTTAGTCCCTGAATGACCAAAAAGTTTATTTTAGCACACCGAGCCCCTCAAAGCCTATTTCTAAGCTATGCAAAAGATATTTAGGGTTTTTTTAACTTATGATCAAGTTCTGGATTGTCCGTTACAGTACGAATCGGCATACTTTCGCAGTTTGTCGAAATTAGTCCGTGTAAGCGAATGAACTTGATTTTGCCATACCAAAGCCTTCAAAACTTATTTCTAAGTTATGTAAAGGTTATTTAAGGTATGTTAAGAATAAATTGATGTTCTGGAGTGTTTGTCACGTTAAACTGATTATGTTTACGCATCGGTTTCCGTATAACTCTCTAGAAAGCGACATAGAGTTTGAAATTGAACAAAAATCAAAACACGCAAAATGTCAAACATAAACAAACAATTATTGGGATCAAATAACATTGCTTCATTGATAACTAAACTGTTCAAGGTTTATACAATGATTAGAAGCACAGATGTCACACCTCATCTTTAAACATGGCTGTCGGTCCAAAATGTACTCCTACCAGAAAGAGAAAATACAAACCGAAGAATCCTCCAGGACCAGATCAGGCGGTTATTAGTTGGAGAGAGGATGAACTCAACAATCTGGTTCAGAACTTTAGTTTATCTTCTGATTGGGGTGTCCAGTTTCCGACTCCCAACTCCACCGCTCTTGATGCCCCTCTGGGATACATGACGTTGTATGCCGATTTCTTCCGGGAAGGAAACTTTCATCTCCCGATGTCAAAGTTCATTGGAGAGGTGTTGACCGGTTATGGTTTGCATATCTCTCAAATAAATGCACTAGGTTACCTCGCCTTACCCATTTTGAGTTTATTTGTCGGGCTAATCGTGCAGAGCCATCATTTGAGAAGTTCAACACTTTATAATTTGTGACTTACACAATGAGAGTTTGGTGACCTATGCTAACACAATTCATTAGTGGTTCTATGGTTGTAGCTTCTTTACCTGAGGGTAGGCCTCTGTGGCTTGATCAGATAAGGGATAATTTTTTGCATACTTCCAATGAGAGTTTGGCAACCTATGCTAACACCATTCTAGGTGATGATGGTGAAGGTGACACTGATTTTGATGTTAACCCTACTCGAGAGGAGCCTATTCTTCTTTCAAGTGAGGATTCTGATGATGCATCATTCCACTTAATACACCGTTCATCTCGTGCAGGTCCACAATGGGGACCCTCTGAAGAGCCTGCTGTCGATGTTGTGGCTACTCCTGTTGTGGATCCCCACGTTAGTGCTGCTAGTCCATCAAATATGTGGAAGAAGAAGAGAGAGGAGAAAGTTGGGGAAAAACAGCTGAGGACCCTGTTGATGAAACGCCTCGTAAGCGTTCTTCCAAGTCCTCTTTCTTAGACTATGTTGTTGTTTCTGACACGCTGTCTGGTTTAGATGCAGGAGTCAAACGTTCAGAGCATGATCCTGATGATGATGCCACGTTGACTGAGATGATGAAGAAAAGAAAAGTACTTGAGGACAAGAAGAAGGAGCTTGATGCGCAGGCTGCTGCTGCATTGGGTGAGAAAAAAATCCCATTTACGGAAAGAGACCATTGCTGCACTGTCAGAGTCAGAGATTGACCTAGGTGTGTTTAGCAAGAAGACCGGTAATTGTCACACCCCGATCGCGTTAAAATAACAAACCACGGCGGAAACGTCGGGGAGTGTCGTAACAGAATCATTGTTTCACAACACATGGATTGAAGTTTTGTTTTATTGAATTGAGTTTATTACATTGTCTTGAATATTAAAAGAAAATCATGAACAAATTGTCCTTTATTGTTGTTAAGTCACTAAGGCCTCGTCCATTCCTATGTGAACATGCATCATAATCATCATCAAACATCATCAAACAACGGTACCTGAAACATAGGTTTTGTGAGTGTGTTAGATTCATGGCCTTGAGTTCATATTGCAATACCTCATCCAACTACGAGAGTTATCAAGAATGTATCTTGAAAGCAAAAGAGTTTGATATTGCAGTATGTTTCTAGCAACTTTTACAGGTTGATGCGTGTATAAACCAAAACCATTGTAACCATGAATCTTAACTGAAAACATTTGTCTTTGTAAACTAAGTAGTAAATCGTTGTTAAAAGTAAACAATGTATAGTTTATATCTTTAAGTAAACCTTGTAGTGTAACTTTGTTTAGAAAACATTTGTCCAAGTGATCTAGATAACGCAACGACATGTAATGTGTTAAAAGAACATATATATAGGAAGTACCAGCGGCGTATCCACCATGCTTTTATCACATTACACCCGCCCCGTTACCTAATCACTTACCCTAACCCAATCGTTTAATAGTTCAAATAGTTCCAATCGTTCAAATAGTTCAAGTAGTTCACATAGATCAATTAGTCCCAGTGGTTCCAATAGTTCAAATAGTTCACATAGCTCAATAGCTTCAGTGGTTCAAATAGTTCACATAGATCAATAGCTCCAGTGGTTCAAATAGTTCAAGTAGTTCACACAGTTCAATAGTTCCAGTGGTTCAAATAGTTCACATAGATCAATAGCTCCAGTGGTTCGTGTTTAAATTGTGAAAACTAACTTTTGGGTCGTTATATTGAATACATTCAAACCTTTGTGACTCGTCCTACTCGTTCAACTTGCATTAACAAACCACCAAAGGGTAAGTTAACAAATATCAGGTTATGTCGTTACCCACATTACCCCCATAACCATGGTGAACGTCTGATAACGGGATTTGTCAGATCCTATGGTATCATAATATCCTATGGTACCATAACGTACTATTGGTCAGCTTAAAATAGTTAATGAATGTCATTCAATTGTCTTTTCAACCAACACCCCAACAAGTTTGTTCATATATTTGAAATCGTTATGTTTAATAAAACATAGCATTCGTTTAGGAAACTCTAAACTGTTTAGCACATATGAATCACCCCAAAACAATTGAAGGCAGTAAAATAGGGGAACTATGTACTCACATTGAAGTGCAAAGATATCCTTGATTAATGGAACTTAATAAAGCTCGGGCAAGGAAATCAAGTGGTACCTAGTAATTGGATCGTTAGTTAATAAATCGACACCTAAATCGGAGGATCGAGTAGAATGAGGTCTTGTAAACTAAATGAGTATTGGAACTCATGTGATATGGTTTAACAAAGCCTACATTCTAAATCAAAGCCTATCCTAAGTTCTTACGACCCGTTACGACCCATTAAGGTAGCTTACGCTACGTTAACGCGTCGTTCGCGCAAATGCGCGTTCGAGACGCCTAACTAGTCCTATGACAAGTATTATATGCCCTAACATGATTTAATATGTTGCATTATCAGTTTAAGTGATAAAAGTTAGGTTACATATGCTTTAAATCCAATTATGCATGAAAAGGGCATTTTGGTCATTTACCTAAGGCATATAAACTACCTATCATACAACTAATTAAACTAAGTGACCATAAGGTATAGCCTCGGAAGGTTATTCCCTATACAACTATGGTCACAAAATATGCTTGGTCGGATCCTAACGATCGACCAAACGGGTCGGGTTCGATAGTCTAAGCGGTTGTCAAGTACGCTTGACTTACGACCCTCAACAAGCACTAGACTAAAAGTGACGAGTTAAACATGTTAAGACATGTTTAAGTAAGTTAGAAAACAAGTTTGATATCAAAACAAAGTGTTTTGATACCCAAAAATAGCTTCGTTCCAAAATACGCATAAATACACATTTTGACAGAAACTTTGACTCGTCACTTAGACTAATCGACGTGGTAATCAGTAGGTATAGTCACAAGGGACTATAACCATTGTGATTACACTCACGTTGCAAAGTTCGATTGAACTTTGACTTGACCAATTCACGGTCAAAGCAGAAAGTCAAAAACTGTTTGACTTTCATGCTTGAAAAGCATAAACAAGCATGAAAGAAGCTTAAAAAGGGTCCAAGCTAGGAAGAATTGATCTAAATTACTCAGGTATGAAGCCTTCAACAATGTGAGAGCTCCAACTTAGAGTAAATCAGATCAAGTGTGAGGAATGAAGCTTGAACTAAGTGGGTATTTATAGGAGAGCTTGGATTAACAAGATCTTGACAAGTGTTTTTGCAAGAATCAAAGTTCAATCTCAACCCTACACTTGTGCCCATAGTTTACAATACAATGGGGTCTAAAAAACTAGCAAATGGTATCCAAAATCAGGGATTAAAACCACTGAATTCAGCTGAAATGGCAAGATGCAATTTTTTTTCTGCACTACCAGTCGCGCCCCGCGAAGATCCAAGCATGATCCTTCGCGGCCCGCCAAGGAAGTTTTATCATTTGACAGTTTTGGACCCTGCAAGCCCAAAACTTATATTTTGATGCATTTTTTACGTATTTAAGCCCCGTTAACCCCATTTCAAGGCTCCACAATGAAGTTAAAGCATATGGAACATGAAATATGCTTGAAAACATCTCGGATGTCGGTTCGTTTGGTCGTACGGTCACGTTATTCGGTTAATTACGCCGAAAACTCGAACGGACGCTAAAACGATCCAAATTGCTCGACGAGTGGTATTTTTGCATTCCAATCACTAAAATAAAATATTTTAATGATTAAAAATTTTTTTGTATGTCAGGATATGTTCAGAACGTAAGATATACGCGTAAATGCAAACTTATGCACTTTTGACGCTTTTAGTCCCTATTGATCAAAAAAACATATATTTGCATAACGAACCCCACAAAGCCTAATTCCAAGCTATGTGAAGGATATTTAGGGTATGTTTAGCTTATGATCAAGTTCCGGAATGTTCATTACTATACGAATCAACATAGTTTCACAGTTTGTCACAATTAGTCCCTACGATCGAATAAACTTGTTTTCGACACACCAACCCCTCCAAAACTTATTTCTATGTTATGTAAAGGTTATTTAAGGTATGTTAAGCCTATATCACTGTCCCAGAGTGTTTGTCACGTTAAAATGATTACGTTTACGCATCAGTTTACGTATAACTTTCAAGAAAGCGATTTAAAGCTTGAAATCGAACAAGAATTGATATACGCAAATGATACATGAATTTATACAAATATCAAGTATGAAACAAAAGATTTCATTGGTTTTGTATTTGTACGATGGTCGTAGAAGCACAGATGTCACAGTCTCCCCTACTTTAGGAAATTTTGTCCCGAAATTTATTCGTAGGAGTCTGTTTGGAACATTGTGTTAAACTACTTTCTTGCATGGAATCTAGGGTGCTATCTACTTGCATAGAGTAACCCATCAAATATTTCCATGTAAGGCATAACTTTGTCGTTCCCCAGTGGATGCTTCCTCATATAAATGTTGGAAGTGGGAACGAGCGATTTGGATAAATGATAAGACCAAATTAACCAATAGTTCTGTGAGTATCCTTTAAGAATCTAACTTATTAAAATAGAAAGATCTTGTAAGGATTTGTATTTAATTTCTCCAATGGGTATTCTTCATAAGTGAGAATGAATGGATGATTCACTTTCTCCAATGGTGTGACATCTGTGCCTCCACGACCATCAAATAAATACCAAATAAATGAAATATTGTATTTCATACTTGGGATTTGTATAAATATGTGTAACATTTGCACATATCAATTCTTGTTCGATTTCGAGCTCTAAATCACTTTCTGGAAAGTTATACGCGAACTGGTGCGTAAACGTAATCAGTTTAATGCGACGAACACTCCGGAATAGTGACATAGGCTTAAGATACCTTAAATAACCTTTACATAAGTTAGAAATAAGTTTTGGACGGTTTGGTGTGTCGAAATCAAGTTTATTCGCTTACAGGGACTGTTTTCGACAAACTGCGAAAGTATGCCGATTTGTACTGTAACGAACATTTAGGAACATCACCATAAGTTAAACATACCCTAAATATCCTTTACATAGCTTAGAAATTGGCTTTGAGGGGTTTGGTGTGCTAAAATAAACTTTTTGGTCATTCAGGGACTAAAAGCGTCAAAAGTACATAAGTTTGCATTTTCGCGCATATCTCGCGTTCTGAATATATCCGGACATCCAAAAATTTATGTACTCATTAAAATATTTTATTTTAGTGATTGGCTTGATAAAATTCCATTCGTCGCTTAATTTGGATCGTTTTTGCGTTCGTTACGACATCCGTCGTAATTAACCGAACAACGCAACCGTACGACCAAACGAGCCGACATCCGAGATATTTTTGAGCATGTATTGAGTTACCTATACTTTAACTTCATTTTAGAGCATTGAAATGGGGTTAACGGGGCTTAAACGTGTCAAAAATGAGCCGAAATGCAAGATTCTGAAGTGCAGGGACCTGATTTGACATTCTATGAAACTACCTTACACGGGCCGCGTAAGGATTACCTATATGTTATGCGGGCCGCGTGGCCTGGTCAGACAGAATGTTCAGAAATAGCAATCTGGGCTGAATTCAGGGGTTTTAATGTAATATTTGCAATACCTGGAGCTGGTTTTCGACCCCCATTGTATTCTAATACCATTTACCCACATGTATGGCCAAGATTACACCCTCAAACCACTTGGAATCATCCTATTGATCCTAACTTACTATAAAGAGCAACCCCCACTTCACTTCATTCTCACACTTGATCTAAAAATCAGCTCTAAGTTGGGGTGTTTACACTTCATACCTGAGCTATTTTAGATCAAACATCCTTCTTGGACCCTTTGTAAGTCCTCTTCTTGCTTGTTCTTGTATTTCAAGCATGAAAGTCAAACAAAGTTTGACTTTCAGCTTTGACCAATCAATGGTCAACACAAAGTTTCGTTGAACTTTGCAACGTGAGCGTAATCACGATGGTTATAGTCTCTTGTGACTATACCTACTGATTACCACGTTGACTAGGCGTAGTGACGAGTCGTAGTTTCGGCCAAAATGCGTGTTTATGCGTATTTTATAACCAAACTACTCTTGGGTATCAAAACCATTTGTTTTGATATCAAAACCTGTTTTCTAACTTAACTAAACATGTTTTAGCATGTTTAGCTCGTCACTTTTTAGATTAGTGCTTGTGTAGAGTCGTAAGTCAAGCGGACTAAACACCCGCTTAGACTTTCGAACACGACCCGTTTGGTCGATCATTAGGACCTGACCAAACATGTTTAGTGACCATAGTTTCATAGGGAATAACCTTCCGAGGTTATACCTTATGGTCACTTAGGTTTAATTAGTTGTATGATAGGTAGTTTATATGGCTTAGATAAATGACCAAAATGCCCTTTTCATGCATAATTGGTAATTAAGCATATGTAACACAAACTTTTGTCACTTAATTGATTATGCAACATATTTAATCATGTTTAGGCATATAATACTTGTCATAGGACTAGTTAGACGTCTCGAACGCGCTTTTGCACGAACGTCACGTTAAAGTAGCTTAAGCTACCTTAATGGGTCACAATGGGTCGAAAGCACTTAGGTTAAGTTTCGATTTAGAATGTAGGCTTTGTTAAACCATGCCATATGAGTTCCAATACTCATTTGATTTAAAAAACCTCATCCTATCCGATCTTCCGACTTAGGTCCGGTTTATTTATATAGTTATTAGGTTGCCGATTGATTCCGTGCTCCCTCTAGCTTGCTTGGTTGTTGTCCAAGACCTCTAAGCATTCTCAAGTGAGTACATAGTTCCCCTATTTTACTGTTTTCAATTGTTTTGGGGTGATTCATATGTGCTAAATGTTTTCAAGGTTTTAACGATGGTTTTCAAAACGATTTTCGATATTATAACAATGGTTTCAAAAACGATTAAAATGGTTTATATTAAATTAATAACGATTTCGATAAAGTAAACAAACTTGTTGGTTGTATTTACATAACGAATAACATGCATTAGTTTTGGCCGAACCAACCAGTATTAGGTTATGGTACCATAGGATCTGACAAATCCCGTTATCAGACTGCGCCCATGGTTATGTGTGGGTTAGGTGGGTAACGACTGAATATGTGATTGTTAATTTACCCTTTGGTGGTTTATTAATGCGAGAAGCGATAGGCGAGTTAGTCGAGTCACGAAGGTTTGGATGTTATTAGCGAGACAATCAAAAGTAGTTTTCACGATTTAAAACGAGAATGATTTAAACGACTAAAGCGATTTTTAACGAATTAAACGATTTGGGTAAACGATTGGTTTTTGGTTAGTGTTTAGATAACGGGACGGGTGTAATGTGATTAAAGCATGGTGGATACGCCGCTGGTACTTCCTATATATATATATATGTTTTCATCGTATTACATACTGTGGCGTTATTTAGTTCACTTGGGTAAACGATTTGAAGCGATGTCACACAAACGAGGTTTTTGAAATGATATAAACCATACGAGTTTTATTAACGAGATTTATTAACGAGTTTTATTAACAAGATTTATTAACGAGTTTTATTAACGAGAATTTTATTAAATAAATGTTTTGGGTTAAGAATCATGGCTACGAGATTTTATAAATTATAACCAACTTGATTTGAGTTGGTTAATTATGTCGCAATACAATACTTTTCAAAACAAGGTTTTTAATTAAGTATTGCAACATGTAAACTAGCCATGAATCCGACACTCTCAAAAACCTATGTACTCGCCAACATTTCTTTGCTGACTTTGTTTTCACATATGTTTCAGGTGTTGTTGAATGATGTTGATTGCTAGGATGCATGCTCACATAGGACTGAACGAGGCCTTAAGGACTTAATAACAATGATAGACTATGTTTAACTTGTTTATTTAGATTTCCGGACGATATAAATATTTAATGTTTAATAAAACGAAACTTCAAATTTCCGTGTGTTTTGAAACAATGATTCTGTTACAACACTCCCCGACGATTCCGCCGCGATTTGTTGTTTTACGCAGTCGGGGTGTGACAAATGGGTTCTTCGTCAGTTGTGGAAAAGAAATACGAATAAGTTATTCATTTCAAATGGACATTTCTTCAAAAGCGGAAATGAATGGATAATTCAATTTCTCCAATGAATACTTTTATCAGAAACGGAAATGAAGGAATGTATAAGTTGTTCATTTCTTAATGGTTATTTCCTCAGAAGCGAAAATGAATGGATGATTCATTTCCCTCGGTGGATACTTCGTCAGAAGTAGACATGAAGGATTGCTGAACAAGTTATTCATTTCCCCGATGGATATTTCTTCAGAAGCGAAAATGAATGGATGATTCATTTTCCTCAGTGGTTACTTCGTCGGAAGTGGAAATGAAGGATAATTGAATAAGATATTCATTTCCTCGATGGATATTTCTTCAGAAGCGAAAATGAATGGATGATTCATTTTCCTCAGTGGTTACTTCGTCAGAAGTGGAAACGGAAGAATCGATATAGGATTATTCATTCCCCAATGGGTATTTCTTCAAAAGCGAAAATGAATGGATAATTCATTTTCCTCAGTGGATACTTCATCAGAAGTGGAATGAATCTAATCATTTTCCTCAGTGGATATTTCTTTAAAAGAGAAAATGAATAGATGATTCATTTCCCTCAGTGGATACTTTATTAGAAACGAAAATGACAAAATTAACGCAGGATTATTCATTCCCTCAGTGGATATTTCTTTAGAAGCAAAAAGGAATGATCAATTCTTTTTCTTCAGTGGATACTTCACCAGAAACGAAATGAATTTATTCATTTTACTCATTGGATATTTCTTCAGAAGCGAAAATGGATGGATGGATAGTTCATTTTCCTCAGTGGATACTTCATCAGAAACGAAAATGAATTTGTTCATTTTCCTCAGAGGATATTTCTCTGAAGCGAAAATGAATGGATAATTCAGTTTTCCTCAGTGGGTACTTCCTAAGAAACGAAAATGAACACGGTTCATGAATAGATTATTCATTTCCCTCAGTGGATATCTCTTTCAGAAGCAAAAAATGAATAGCTAGTTCATTTTTCCTCAGTGGGTACTTCATCAGAAATGGAAATGAATATAGTTAACTTTTGTTTCTTGTTTATTTTATAATGTGTAGGGGAAAGAATCGGTCGAACACATAACATGTAAGCACATAATAGTCACACAATTGTTCACTTGGTTATCAATTCGTTACCAGTTTGTTATAAAATTGTTATTAACTTGTTGTTGAGGTGTACATGTGTATTCAAAGTACAATAGGAATCCAATTAATGCACTACAACCAGCACTTTAAACATCCTCAAGAATCTATCTATACAACAACAACAACATACCCAGTAAATCCCACAAATAGCAGAACTATTAGTAGGGTCTGGGGGAGATGGGATGTAGGCAAACCTTTCCTCTATTCAAGAATAGAGAGGCTGCTTCCTGAGAGACCCCCGGCTCCAAAACAACCAACAGACAGATAGATGAAAAACAGGCAAGTAAATCGCGTAGCAGTAGGCAGATAAATCATCAGTAAGCAACATATATGCATATATACAAGAAAATCATCATATGATGGTCTACCTAAAGTGTAAAAGAAATCTAACCCCCCTCTCCCAAGGAAAAGGTAGGACACATCTATACCCTCACCTACAAGTCCTCAAGAATCTATCTACAAAGATAGGATAATCTTATAAGTATTCGATTTCATTCTCAATGAATCGTAACATTCATATTAAAGCACACAAGGAATCCAATTAAGGATTTTTGATTTTGCACTTTAAACATCCACAAGGATCTAACTATGAAGAAGATCCTATAAGGATTTGGAATTCGTGTAGCGGAAAAAGTTTAGGAGCTTGTACTAGGTATGCTAAGACCATATACGAAGTATAGTGTTTATGAAATCAAGGTGCTAGATATGCTAAGACAACATATGAAGCAAATGGATCCTTGAAATTACTGTGCTAAGCATGCTAAGTCAGCATACGAAGCAAAGTGTTCTCGAAAATTGCATACTACGTATGTTAAAACGACATACGAGCAAATTTGTTTTTGAAAGCAATGTTTGTAATCGTTAAAGATATGTCTTTAAAAACCTTATATAATGTTTTGAAACCATGCACTAGGTATCATAGGAAAATATGTTTATAAATGACTTAAGAATGAATTTTGAAATTATGTATGAGGTTTTTGAAAACATGCATAATCTTTTGAAATTTTATGCTGTGTAAGATATCGTGAAGTCAGGAAGATTGCGTAAGATCAATCAATGACTTACGGAAGTACCCTTGGGTATCCAATTAAGGATAGTGGTACCTTGGATATTCGTCTAGAGTTGTAACTTGTACCTTGTACTTTGTTTCTTAAAATAAATGAGTACTTCGGATTTTCGTTGGGGATCGCGAGCGATCACAAAATAGAGAAGCTACGAGAGTAGTTTTTCTTGCAAGGAACACGGTTCCTTGGTGTCGGTATTGTAGGGGATAAGTCGTTTATACATGTAATCACACTTGTTTTCGTACATCGTAATGCAAATAAATGTTTATTTATAAACCAAAATACTCGTTTCATAGTCATGGATAACAAAAAGAAGTGAAACAAAAAGTTCGATTGTTTCTAAACAGCATCGTCTTCCAGTCAGTTAAATTCTCATCCACGTGCTGGATTTGCATTAGTAAGCTTTGGGCAATTGTTTCTGAAATGGCCCATGTCGCCACAGTTGTAGCAAGAACCTGGTGGAAAACGAGCTTGTGCTGGGTTGTTATCAGCTTGATTTTGTGCAGTTGCAGCTCGGAAAACCCTAGCTGTATGACCAGCAAGTCCACGATTTAGGCATTTGCGGCATTGCACATTAGCATGATGATGAAGGTTACATTTGTTGCACAAAGGTGCAGTTTCGTTGTATGGCTTCTTAGCAGGGAGTTGAGCTGGTTGGTTAGGGTTAGCTTGATTGTTTTGAGCAACCACAGAGAAGTTCTGGGAAGCCTTACGCTTCTTTGACTTCTTGGAGGATTCAGTCTGCTTATCCTTTGGTTTTGACTCATCGGTTGGTTTCTTGTCGCCTTTTCGGAAAAGTTTACCCTTCCTGATCTGAGATTCAGTCAGGGTAGCGGATAGCTCGATGGCCTGTCTAACTGTAGTAGGGTTGCTACTAGTAACTATGTCTTGAACTGAGTCAGGGAAGCCATCAATATACTTTTCAATTGCCTTATCGAAAGGCGTGACCATGGTCGGACATAACGGACTTAGCTCCTCATATCGGTCCATGTAGGCTCGATGCTAACCACTATCTTGGTTAAGATCGTCGAATTCCCTTTCCAATACCCTGATTTCATGACGAGGACAGAATTACTACATCATTAGAGCTCGAAGCTCTTCCCAAGTTTGAGCCAATGCCATATCGGCACCCCTATCCTTCATCACGCCATTCCACCATGTTAAGGCTCGTTTCTCGAAAACACTAGATGCGAATTCAACCTTTCATTCATTTGTACACCGAACATGTCTGAATGTGCTTTCTAGACTCTCGAACCATTTTAGGAGCGCAGTTGCTCCTTGAGACCCAGAAAATTTCGATGGCTTAGCTGAATTGAACGTTTTGAAATCACACGAAGCATTGTTATTGTTGTTATTGTTATTCACTTGGTTAATCTGAGTAATGATGTTCGGAATCACAGCAGCCATCTGCTGAATGATTATGGCTGCGAGGGCAGCATTCTCAGTTTGATCGCGTCTAGGGGCATTTTCTAAAAAGAACAAGAAAACATGAGAAATGAGTGAGATTGACAAAAGTGGTATTGAAGATATCGACGAAACATAAGGAAGGCGATCATTTGTTCGTTATCCCGAACAAACAAACGACGCACAGAGGCTGAACAAAGTAAATATGTCTTTATAATGTATCGCAAAGACATGCTTTAGCCTATAAGTGGACACTCACCCCAAGAGTTCCCAGGTAAGAGTGACTGGTCCGATTATGTGGATTTGTACGAACACTCTAGCCTTAGACAGAAAACTCGAGATACAGACACCCACCCTTCCAGATTGCACGTGTTCACATTAATAAGACCCAAACTTTGACGAGATTTTATAAACTTTGAAGGTTCAAAACCTTATAATAAATCATCTAAGAAGAGATGATTAGTTTTCAAGTCGGATTTGTAATTCGTGTTTTTGTTGTGGTTGTCACCTAAAGATAGGCAACAGTATTATTTTAAGACTAAACACAAGATAACTTGTGTCAGGGTCCTAGGAAGGTTATAGTCTAGGTCAAAGCATTACTAATAACCTAATTCCCTATAACCATGAGCTCTGATACCAACTCTTCTGTCACACCCCGACCGCGTTAAAACAACAAATCGCGGCGGAAACATCGGTGAGTGTCGTAACAGAATCATTGTTTCACAACACATGGATTGAAGTTTCGTTTTATTGAATTGAGTTTATTACATTGTCTTGAATATTAAAAGAAAATCATGAACAAATTGTCCTTTGTTGTTATTAAGTCACTAAGGCCTCGTCCATTCCTACGTGAACATGCATCATAATAATCATCAAACATCATCAAACAACGATACCTGAAACATATGTGAAAATACGTCAGCATAAAAATGCCGGCGAGTACATAGGTTTTGTGAGTGTGTTAGAATGATGGCCTTGAGTTCATATTGCAATACCTCATCCAACTACGAGAGTTGTCGAGTACGTATCTTGAAAGCAAAAGAGTTTGATATTGCAGTATGTTTCTATCAACTTTTACAAGTTGATACATGTATAAACCAAAACCATTGTAACCATGAATCTTAACTGAAAACATTTGTCTTTGTAAACTAAGTAGTAACTCGTTGTTGAAAGTAAACAATGTATGGTTTATATCTTTAGGTAAACCTTGTAGTGTAACTTTGTTTAGAAAATATTTGTCCAAGTGATCTAGATAACGCAACGACATATAATGCGTTAAAAGCACTTATATATAGGAAGTACCAGTGGCGTATCCACCATACTTTTATCACATTACACCCGCCTCGTTACCTAATCACTTACCCTAACCCAATCGTTTAATAGTTCAAATAGTTCCAATCGTTCAAATAGTTCAAGTAGTTCACATAGATCAATTAGTTCCAGTGGTTCCAATAGTTCAAGTAGTTCACATAGATCAAATAGTTCCAGGGGTTCAAATAGTTCACATAGATCAACTAGTTCTAGTGGTTCAAATAGTTCACATAGATCAATAGCTCTAGTGGTTCAAATAGTTCACATAGATCAATAGCTCCAGTGGTTCAAATAGTTCATGTAGTTCACATAGTTCAATAGTTCCAATGGTTCAAATAGTTCACATAGATCAATAGCTCCAGTTGTTCGTGTTTAAATTGTGAAAACTAACTTTTGGGTCGTTATATTGAATACATTCAAACCTCTGTGACTCGTCCTACTCGTTCAACTTGTATTAACAAACCACCAAAGGGTAAGTTAACAAATATCAGGTTCTGTCGTTACCCACATTACCCCCATAACCATGGTGAACGTCTGATAACGGGATTTGTCAGATCCTATGGTATCATAATATGCTATGGTACCATAACGTACTACTGGTCGGCATAAAATAGTTAATGAATGTCATTCAATTGTCTTTTCAACCAACGCCCCAATAAGTTTGTTCATATATTTGAAAACATTATGTTTAATATAAATCATAGCATTCGTTTAGGAAACTCGAAAATGTTTAGCACATATGAATCACCCCAAAACAATTGAAGGCAGTAAAATAGGGGAACTACGTACTCACATTGAAGTGCAAAGATATCCTCGATTAATTGAACTTAATAAAGCTCGGGCAAACCAAGGAAATCAAGTGGTACCTAGTAATTGGATCGCTGGTTAATAAATCGACACCTAAATCGGAGGATCGGGTAGAATGAGGTCTTGTAAACCAAATGAGTATTGGAACTCATGTGATAAGGTTTAACAAAGCCTACATTCTAAATCAGCACCTATCCTAAGTGCTTACGACCCGTTACGACCCATTAAGGTAGCTTACGCTACTTTAACGCATCGTTCGTGCGAATGCGCGTTCGAGACGCCTAACTAGTCCTATGACAAGTATTATATGCCCTAACAAGATTTAATATGTTGCATAATCAGTTTAAGTGACAAAAGTTAGGTTACATATGCTTTAAATCCAATTATGCATGAAAAGGGCATTTTGGTCATTTTTCCTAAGGCATATAAACTACCTATCAAACAACTAATTAAACTAAGTGACCATAAGGTATAGCCTCGGAAGGTTATTCCCTATACAACTATGGTCACAAAATATGCTTGGTCGGATCCTAACGATCGACCAAATGGGTCAGGTACGATAGTCTAAGCGGTTGTAAAGACCGCTTGACTTACGACCCTAAACAAGCACTAGACTAAAAGTGACGAGTTAAACATGTTAAGACATGTTTAACTAAGTTAGAAAACAAGTTTGATATCAAAACAAAGTGTTTTGATACCCAAAAATAGCTTCATTGCAAAATACGCATAAATACGCATTTTGACCGAAATTTGACTCGTCACTTCGACTAATCAATGTGGTAATCAGTAGGTATAGTCACAAGGGACTATAACCATCGTGATTACACTCACATTGCAAAGTTCGATTGAACTTTGACTTGACCAATTCTTGGTCAAAGAAGAAAGTCAAACACTATTTGACTTTCATGCTTGAAAAGCATAAATAAGCATGAAAGAGGCTTACAAAGGGTCGAAGCTAGGAAGAATTGATCTAAATTACTCAGGTATGAAGTCTTCAACAATGTGAGAGCTCCAACTTAGAGTATATCAGATCAAGTGTGAGGAATGAAGCTTGAACTAAGTGGGTATTTATAGGAGAGCTTGGATTAACAAGATCTTGACAAGTGTTTTTGCATGAATCAAAGCTCAATCTCAACCCTACACTTGTGCCCATAGTTTACAATACAACGGGGTCTCAAAAACTAGCAAATGGTATCCAAAATCAGGGATTA
The DNA here is from genome assembly GCA_030545235.1 of Helianthus tuberosus. Taxonomy (NCBI): domain Eukaryota; kingdom Viridiplantae; phylum Streptophyta; class Magnoliopsida; order Asterales; family Asteraceae; genus Helianthus; species Helianthus tuberosus. The sequence goes on from CM060394.1 coordinate 130,779,490, forward strand.
AAACCACTGAATTCAGCTGAAATGGCTAGATGCAATGTTTCTGTCTACACTACCAGTCGCGCCCCGCGAAGATTCAAGCATGATCCTTCGCGGCCCGCCAAGGAAGTTTTATCATTTGACAGTTTTGGCTCCTGCAAGCCCAAAACTTATATTTTGATGCATTTTCGACGTATTTAAGCCCCGTTAACCCTATTTCAAGGCTCCACAATGAAGTTAAAGCATAGGGAACATGAAATATGCTTGAAAATATCCCGGATGTCGGTTCGTTTGGTTGTACGGTCACGTTATTCGGTTAATTACGACGAAAACGTGAACGGACACGAAAATTATCCAAATTGCGCGACGAGTGGTATTTTTGCATTCCAATCACTAAAATAAAATATTTTAATGATTACAAAAAATTTTGTATGTCCGGATATGTTCAGAACGTAAGATATGCGCGTAAATGCAAACTTATGCACTTTTTGACGCTTTTAGTCCCGATTGATCAAATAAGCATATTTTTGCATAACGAACCCCACAAAGCCTATTTCTAAGCTATGTGAAGGATATTTAGGGTATGTTTAGCTTATGATCAAGTTCTGGAATGTTAATTACTATACCAATCAGCATAGTTTCGTAGTTTGTTGCAATTAGTCCCTGCGATCGAATAAACTTGTTTTCGACACACCAAACCCTCCAAAACTTATTTCTATGTTATGTAAAGGTTATTTAAGGTATGTTAAGACTATATCACTATCCTGGAGTGTTTTTCATGTTAAAATGATTACGTTTACACATCAGTTTGCGTATAACTTTCCAGAAAGCGATTTAAAGCTTGAAATCGAACAAGAATTGATATGCGCAAATGATACATGCATTTGTACAAATCTCAAGTATGAAACACAAGATTTCATTGGTTTTGTGTTTGTACGATGGTCGTAGAAGCACAGATGTCACAGTAATCTCCTGGAAAAAATATTCAAGTCTGCTTCCGGTTCTCGAGGTATGATTTCTTCCGTTGTGTTTGTTTTGTGTTTGCATATTTTTCTTCCTTTGACTGTTTATGCTTTATTGTAGCATCTTCAAAACCTGGCTCCTCTCGGACTAAGATTGATATTTCTAAGATTACTCCACCTGCCTCTCCTCCGTCTAAACCTCTTGATTTATATCCTCCTCGCTCTGACCTAAAGGGGAAAGGGAAGGAGGACTATGTTGAAGTTAACTAGACGGAGAAGTTGGTAGAGGATATTGTTGCTGGTTCCAGGAGGGAGGAAGTCCATCTTGAGGGTGTGGAAACTGAGGTTGAGTCAAGTGAAGCTACTCCAAAGGCTCCATTTATACGAAGCGCGTGCGGAGTTCTGGAGGGGGTGGTACATCTGGCATTCATCAAAGTCCCAAATTTCATCGTGTTCAGGGTGGATCGTGGACTAGCCACAACCCTGCCTATGATGATCTTCCCAATGCCCCTCATTGGACTTTGACTCAGGGCTCCAGGATGAATGACCTCTCCAACTGTCGCGAGTTTTACTCTTTATCCCTCCCCGGTGCTGAAATGCTGTTCCAGAAAAACTGCCACCGGATGGATCTTTTGGATGACCACATCCACGCCGGCATGAACTTCTATGCCACGACCCAAGAAATTTTGAGGGAGTGGCAGGCAATGGGCGAGGATACCTTGGAATTTGAAGCTGCTAAGAAGGAACTTGCTGAGGAGAGGGAGAAATTTAATTCCGACAAGAAGGGTTTGGTATGGAGGGTTGCTGATGCTGAAGATAAACTTGAAAAGGAAAAACAATTTAATTCGGATAGGAAAAAAGAGTGGGAAACTGCCTATGAGCGGACTAATCATGAGATGAAAGCTGCTCACGATGGGGTTGTTAGGTTGAAGGGTGAGAAAACCAAACTGAGTGATGAGCATGAACAAGCTGTTGACTTGTATCAAAAAAGAGAGAATGAATATATCCAATGTCACACCCCGGCCACGTAGAACATACAAAACGTGGCGGAAATGTCGGGGAGTGTTGTAACAGAATTAATTGTTTCAAATCCATGGCAATTGAAGTTTCGTTTTATTGATTAAAAGTGTTACAATGCATTAACAAACAAAGAAGTACAACATAATTAACTAGTCTTGCATCTTTTATTGTCACTAAAGCCCAAGTCTGCCTATGTGTATCTTGATCATCTTATGCAACAGCTCCTGAAAAACACATGTGAAAATAGGTACGTCAGCATAAAAATGTCTGTGAGATACATAGGTTTTGTGAAAATAGGTTTCATGACTTATGTTTGAGAAAATGTTTAGTCATGAACCTTGTAATTTGCTTTGTCTTGTAAATCATTTGAAAAACGATAAGATCAGATGATATGTATAAATAAGTGAATAGTGTATGGTTAAATGAATAACCATGTAAAAATGTGTTTGTATAAGATAAGTTGTTTATAACTCAATGTCTTGTGAAAAGTATGTTATTTGTATAAAATGTTCTATGTCTCAAACTGAAATGATTCAAATAACGCTACGATAAGTAATACCATACGAACACTTATATATAGGAAGTACCAGCGGCGTATCCACCATGCTTGTATCATATTACACATGCCTCGTTACTTAAATCACTTAATCAAACCAAACCATCAAGATGTAAAATGTTCACGTCTAATGTAAATCATGTAATATGTATCCAAAATGTAAGCCTGTGATGAATGACAAATGTACTAAGTACGCGACAATAGACATACGTAGCATGTGACCTGTACTAAGTATGCAACAATAGACATACGTAGCATGTGACCTGTACTAAGTATGCAACAATAGACATACGTAGCATGTAACCTGTACTAAGTATGCAACAATAGACATACGTAGCATGTAATGTAATGAAAACATGTACTATAATGTACTACTGAACATAGAAGGTATATGATGTGAAAACATGGAAAGCATGAAAATAACAAGTAGGCACATGTGTTCCACCCCAAAACAGTTTGGAAAACAGTAAAAGAGGGGTCTATGTACTCACTTGAGATTGCTCAGAAGTCCTAAGATAACCACCAAGCAAGCTAGAGATCGCGGATATCAAACGGCACCTAATATAGGTAACTACATTAATAAACCGGACCTAAATCGGAAGATCGGGTAGCATTAGGGTTTGTAAACCAAACGAGTGTAGAGACTCGTGTCATTTGGTTTAACAAAGCCTACATACTAAATGAAACTTAACCTAAGTGTTTACGACCCATTACGACCCGTTTAGGTAGCTTATGCTACTTTAACGCGTCGTTCGCGTGAAACGCGTTCGGACCGCCTAACTAGTCCTATGACAAGTGTTATATGCCTAAACATGTTACATAATCAGTTATGTGAAAAAAGTTTAGGTTACATATGCTTAATTACCAATTATACATGAAAAGGGTATTCTGGTAATTTACCTAAGGCATATAAACTACCTATCATACAACTACTTAAACGATGTGACCATAGGGTATAACCTCGGAAGGTTATGCCCTATACTAGGGTCACCTAATGTATTTGGTCGGATCCTAATGATCGACCAAACTGGGTCGGGTTCGAAGGTATAGGCGATTTATTAGATCGCCTACCCTACGACCCTATACAACGTGGTAATCAGTGGGCATAGTCCCAAGGGACTATAACCAACGTGATTACACTCACGTTGCGAAGTTCAAACGAACTTCGCATTGACCATAACTGGTCAATGTAGAAAGTCAAACAAGGTTTGACTTTCAGACTCGAAAGACTCGAAAAGCAATAAAAGAACGAAAGAATACTTACGAAGGGTCCCCGAATGCTAATCTCGATCCAAGAATCTCAGGTATGAAACAATGGTTTCAACTTAGAGTTCCTAAGATCAAGATTCTAGTGATTTTAGCAATGGGGGTGGATGGGTATTTATAGGAATACCCGAACCATTAAGATTGCTTGTCGAATATCGTGCCTTAATCGTATCCGTACAAGTGTCAGAAAGTTATGGTGCCTAAATTCCATCCTTATCAGCTGACTAAGCATGTTAGAATGTGTGGTTGTGAATTAAACAGCTGATTATACATCGAATCTGGTCCCGAAAGTGCAAAACTGATATTTCTGCCCAGATAAGGCGCTCGCGTAGCGCGACGGTAAAGGCCCTATGCAGTCGCGCTACGCCACCATGCACCAGCTTCAGAAAAGTTTCAAAATTGACAGTTTTGGTCCCTGTGGTGTTTTAAGGCCTTTTTCGATGCGTTTGAACCCCGTTAACCTCATTTTAAGGCACTAAAATGAAGTTAAAGTATAGGGAACTCAAAACATGCTCAAAAATATGCCGGAGGTTGGTTCGTTTGGCCGTACGGACGCGATGTTCGCTTAATTACGACGGAATGCGCATAAGCGCGAAAAACGATCCAAATGACGTGACGAATGGATTTTTCTTATGCCAAACACTAAAATAAAATATTATAGTGCTTACATAAATTTTTGGATGTCCGGATGTATTTAGAACGTAAGTTATGCGCAAAAGTGCAAACTTGTGCACTTTTTGACACCTTTAGTCCCTGAATGACCCAAAAGTTTATTTTAGCACACCGAACCCCTCAAAGCCTATTTCTAAGCTATATAAAGGATATTTAAGGTGTGTTTAACTTATGGTCATGCTCCGGAATGTCTGTTACAGTTCAAATTGGCATACTTTCGCAGTTTGTCAACTTTAGTCCCTGTAAGCGATTTAACTTTGATTTCACCACACCAAACCTTCCAAAACTTATATCTAAGTTATGTAAAGGTTATTTAAGGTATGTTAAGCCTATTTCACTATTCCGGAGTGTTCGTTGGATTAAACTGGTTATATCTACACATCAGTGCGCGTATAACCTTCCAGAAAGCGATTTAGAGCTTGAAATCGAACAAGAATCGATATGTGCAAACGATACACATATTTTTACAAATCCCAAGTATGAAATACAATATTTCATTGGTTTGGCATTTGATTGATGGTTGGAGTGACACAGGTGTCACAGTCTCCCCTACTTTAGGAAATTTCGTCCCGAAATTAATTCGTAGGAGTCTATCTGTGGCTTTGTGTGAAGTAACCATCAAAGATAAGCAAGGCATAATCCTGTTATTTCTCTTTAACGGACATTTTTCAGGATTGAAAAATGAACGGAGTTATTTTCAACAGGCATTCTTCAGAAACGAAAATGAACGAAATGAGTCTTTTTCCACAACCTCTTCAGAACCGAAAATGAACAAAATGAGTCATTTTCCACAACCTCTTCAGAACCGAAAATGAACAAAATGAGTCATTTTCCACAACCTCTTCAGAACCGAAAATGAACAAAAAGAGTCATTTTCCACCATTTCTTCAGAACCGAAAATGAACAAGAAGAGTCATTTTCCACCATTTCTTCAGAACCGAAAATGAACGACAAGAGTCATTTTTCACCATTTCTTCAGAACCGAAAATGAACGAGAAGAGTCATTTTCCACCATTTCTTCAGAACCGAAAATGAACGAGAAGAGTCATTTTCCACCATTTCCTCAGAACCGAAAATGAACGAGAAGAGTCATTTTCCACCATTTCCTCAGAACCGAAAATGAACGAGAAGAGTCATTTTCCACCATTTCTTCAGAACCGAAAATGAACGAGAAGAGTCATTTTCCACCATTTCTTCAGAACCGAAAATGAACGAGAAGAGTCATTTTCCACCATTTCTTCAGAACCGAAAATGAACGAAAAGAGTCATTTTCCAGACACACGACCAAACTAGCTGTGGTTTCCGTGCACTGAATTCCATAATTATGTATGCATCCATAATTACGCAATTCCTTGCATAGTCCGCACAATTCGCTTGTAATGTGGAGGGGAGGAAAATCAAACCTGTGATGAGTGTGACTAGACTACCATAGGGTCCTTTTAATTAGATCGACAATTGATCCTTTTAATTAGGCCACCAAGGAGTCCTTTCAGCTATCTCATCACATGATAATCCTAACCAGATTTTTGGATCAATCTGATTACCTAGACCACGCAGGGGTCTAATTATGGAATGGTACAATATAATCCAAGGGTCTTTACTATTACGTACAAGCCCATTGAGGATTTAATATAGTACCTTTGGATATCCTACTATGAATTCCTTATACGAAGATATGGAAGATTCTACGAGGATTTGGATAGCAAAAACTTGGATTACACAAAAACATAAAAGGAAACACATAAGCACATAATCACATAGTTGTTTAACTTGTTTATTAATTTGTTATCTTTGGACGCGGATACTTAAAGCACACCAGGAATCCAATTCGTGGATTTCATTTGGCACTTTAATCATTTCAAGAATCTATCTATGAAGATAGGATAATCTTAAAAGGAATTCGGCTTTATCCTTATTGAATTGTGATGTACGTATTGAATCATACAAAGAATTCAATTAAGGACTCCGATGAATGATACCCATCCACAAGGATCTAATTATGAGGATAGAAAGATCCTACATGGATTTTTGGAGTTTGTGTAACGGGAGGTGTTCCGACACCTTGCACTAGGCGTGCTTACGTCGATACACAAGGTAGAAAGTTCATGAGGTTGAGGCGCCAAATATGTCAAGCGACATATGAAGCAGAGTTTGAAGGTTGAGCAGCAGCAGGATTTGCAACAGCTTTGCTTTGGATTGCAAAGCGGCACATGTTAACCAAATGTCTCCATCGTCCACCGTGGGTACATTTGAAACAGGGTATTTGATTCAGATGATGCCAGTGACATTGATTGCGCCAAGGAGCAGTTCCCTTATACGGCTTCATCCTTGAGACGAGTCATGGTAATAGCTAAATCAACGGTCTTCTGGAGTACGACGCCTATTTGATGAGCAGTTGTAGCACCTGGTCCGGACACTCGAGTCTTGTTGAAATGAAAAGGTATAATGAAGAAAATGGAAGACATAGGAGGAAACAAGCCGAAGATAGTCAAAAGAAAATAACAACACATGAAGATTGTGACCATTTGTTTGTTACCAAAGGCAAACAAATGAGATGGTGACTAATCAAAGTAAATCGGTCAATATAATGTATCGCGAAGACATGCTCGCCTATAAGTGAACACTCATCCCAAGAATTCCCAGGTAAGCACAACTGGTCTCGCGTCTGATGAGATGTATACGAAGTGCTTGCCTAGACAGAAAACCCAGAATACAGGCATTCACCCTTCCAGTTTGCACGTGTTCACATTATTTAAAACCCAAAACCTTGACGAGATTTTTAAAAATTCAAAGGGGTTCAAAACCATATAACAGAGGGTTTAAAACCTTACAATAGAGGGCTCAAAACCTTGTGATCAATCATCCTAGAACAGATGATTAGTTTTCAAAGCGGTTTTGAAATTTATGTTCTTGTTGTGGTCGTCGCCTAAGGATAGGTGACGGTATTGTTTTATGACTAAACGCAAGTAAACTCGCGTTAGGGTCCTAAGAAGGTTATAGACTAGGTCAAAGCATTACTAATAACCTAATTCCCTATAACCATTGGCTCTGATACCATCTTTTCTGTCACACCCCGACCACGTAGAACATACAAAACGTGGCGGAAATGTCGGGGAGTGTTGTAACAGAATTAATTGTTTCAAATCCATGGCAATTGAAGTTTCGTTTTATTGATTAAAAGTGTTACAATGCATTAACAAACAAAGAAGTACAACATAATTAACTAGTCTTGCATCTTTTATTGTCACTAAAGCCCAAGTCTGCCTATGTGTATCTTGATCATCTTATGCAACAGCTCCTGAAAAACACATGTGAAAATAGGTACGTCAGCATAAAAATGTCTGTGAGATACATAGGTTTTGTGAAAATAGGTTTCATGACTTATGTTTGAGAAAATGTTTAGTCATGAACCTTGTAATTTGCTTTGTCTTGTAAATCATTTGAAAAACGATAAGATCAGATGATATGTATAAATAAGTGAATAGTGTATGGTTAAATGAATAACCATGTAAAAATGTGTTTGTATAAGATAAGTTGTTTATAACTCAATGTCTTGTGAAAAGTATGTTATTTGTATAAAATGTTCTATGTCTCAAACTGAAATGATTCAAATAACGCTACGATATGTAATACCATACGAACACTTATATATAGGAAGTACCAGCGGCGTATCCACCATGCTTGTATCATATTACACATGCCTCGTTACTTAAATCACTTAATCAAACCAAACCATCAAGATGTAAAATGTTCACGTCTGATGTAAATCATGTAATATGTATCCAAAATGTAAGCCTGTGATGAATGACAAATGTACTAAGTACGCGACAATAGACATACGTAGCATGTGACCTGTACTAAGTATGCAACAATAGACATAAGTAGCATGTGACCTGTACTAAGTATGCAACAATAGACATACGTAGCATGTGACGTGTACTAAGTATGCAACAATAGACATACATAGCATGTAACCTGTACTAAGTATGCAACAATAGACATACGTAGCATGTAATGTAATGAAAACATGTACTATAATGTACTACTGAACATAGAAGGTATATGATGTGAAAACATGGAAAGCATGAAAATAACAAGTAGGCACATGTGTTCCACCCCAAAACAGTTTGGAAAACAGTAAAAGAGGGGTCTATGTACTCACTTGAGATTGCTCAGAAGTCCTAAGATAACCACCAAGCAAGCTAGAGATCGCGGATATCAAACGGCACCTAATATAGGTAACTACATTAATAAACCGGACCTAAATCGGAAGATCGGGTAGCATTAGGGTTTGTAAACCAAACGAGTGTAGAGACTCGTGTCATTTGGTTTAACAAAGCCTACATACTAAATGAAACTTAACCTAAGTGTTTACGACCCGTTTAGGTAGCTTATGCTACTTTAACGCGTCGTTCGCGTGAAACGTGTTCGGACCGCCTAACTAGTCCTATGACAAGTGTTATATGCCTAAACATGTTACATAATCAGTTATGTGACAAAAGTTTAGGTTACATATGCTTAATTACCAATTATACATGAAAAGGGTATTCTGGTAATTTACCTAAGGCATATAAACTACCTATCATACAACTACTTAAACGATGTGACCATAGGGTATAACCTCGGAAGGTTATGCCCTATACTAGGGTCACCTAATGTATTTGGTCGGATCCTAATGATCGACCAAACTGGGTCGGGTTCGAAGGTATAGGCGATTTATTAGATCGCCTACCCTACGACCCTATACAACGTGGTAATCAGTGGGCATAGTCCCAAGGGACTATAACCAACGTGATTACACTCACGTTGCGAAGTTCAAACGAACTTCGCATTGACCATAACTGGTCAATGTAGAAAGTCAAACAAGGTTTGACTTTCAGACTCGAAAGACTCGAAAAGCAATAAAAGAACGAAAGAATACTTACGAAGGGTCCCCGAATGCTAATCTCGATCCAAGAATCTCAGGTATGAAACAATGGTTTCAACTTAGAGTTCCTAAGATCAAGATTCTAGTGATTTTAGCAATGGGGGTGGATGGGTATTTATAGGAATACCCGAACCGTTAAGATCGCTTGTCGAATATCGTGCCTTAATCGTATCCGTACAAGTGTCGGAAAGTTATGGTGCCTAAATTCCATCCTTATCAGCTGACTAAGCATGTTAGAATGTGTGGTTGTGAATTAAACAGCTGATTATACATCGAATCTGGTCCCGAAAGTGCAAAACTGATATTTCTGCCCAGATAAGGCGCTTGCGTAGCGCGACGGTAAAGGCCCTATGCAGTCGCGCTACGCCACCATGCACCAGCTTCAGAAAAGTTTCAAAATTGACAGTTTTGGTCCCTGTGGTGTTTTAAGGCCTTTTTCGATGCGTTTGAACCCCGCTAACCTCATTTTAAGGCTCTAAAATGAAGTTAAAGTATAGGGAACTCAAAAAATGCTCAAAAATATGCCGGAGGTTGGTTCGTTTGGCCGTACGGACGCGATGTTCGCTTAATTACGACGGAATGCGCATAAGCGCGAAAAACGATCCAAATGACGTGACGAATGGATTTTTCTTTTGCCAAACACTAAAATAAAATATTATAGTGCTTACATAAATTTTTGGATGTCCGGATGTATTTAGAACGTAAGTTATGCGCAAAAGTGCAAACTTGTGCACTTTTTGACACCTTTAGTCCCTGAATGACCCAAAAGTTTATTTTAGCACACCGAACCCCTCAAAGCCTATTTCTAAGCTATATAAAGGATATTTAAGGTGTGTTTAACTTATGGTCATGCTCCGGAATGTCTGTTACAGTTCAAATTGGCATACTTTCGCAGTTTGTCAACTTTAGTCCCTGTAAGCGATTTAACTTTGATTTCACCACACCAAACCTTCCAAAACTTATATCTAAGTTATGTAAAGGTTATTTAAGGTATGTTAAGCCTATTTCACTATTCCGGAGTGTTCGTTGGATTAAACTGGTTATATCTACACATCAGTGCGCGTATAACCTTCCAGAAAGCGATTTAGAGCTTGAAATCGAACAAGAATCGATATGTGCAAACGATACACATATTTTTACAAATCCCAAGTATGAAATACAATATTTCATTGGTTTGGCATTTGATTGATGGTTGGAGTGACACAGGTGTCACAGTCTCCCCTACTTTAGGAAATTTCGTCCCGAAATTAATTCGTAGGAGTCTATCTGTGGCTTTGTGTGAAGTAACCATCAAAGATAAGCAAGGCATAATCCTGTTATTTCTCTTTAACGGACATTTTTCAGGATTGAAAAATGAACGGAGTTATTTTCAACAGGCATTCTTCAGAAACGAAAATGAACGAAATGAGTCTTTTTCCACAACCTCTTCAGAACCGAAAATGAACAAAATGAGTCATTTTCCACAACCTCTTCAGAACCGAAAATGAACAAAATGTGTCATTTTCCACAACCTCTTCAGAACCGAAAATGAACAAAAAGAGTCATTTTCCACCATTTCTTCAGAACCGAAAGTGAACAAGAAGAGTCATTTTCCACCATTTCTTCAGAACCGAAAATGAACGACAAGAGTCATTTTTCACCATTTCTTCAGAACCGAAAATGAACGAGAAGAGTCATTTTCCACCATTTCATCAGAACCGAAAATGAACGAGAAGAGTCATTTTCCACCATTTCCTCAGAACCGAAAATGAACGAGAAGAGTCATTTTCCACCATTTCTTCAGAACCGAAAATGAACGAGAAGAGTCATTTTCCACCATTTCTTCAGAACCGAAAATGAACGAGAAGAGTCATTTTCCACCATTTCTTCAGAACCGAAAATGAACGAGAAGAGTCATTTTCCACCATTTCTTCAGAACCGAAAATGAACGAAAAGAGTCATTTTCCAGACACACGACCAAACTAGCTGTGGTTTCCGTGCACTGAATTCCATAATTATGTATGCATCCATAATTACGCAATTCCTTGCATAGTCCGCACAATTCGCTTGTAATGTGGAGGGGAGGAAAATCAAACCTGTGATGAGTGTGACTAGACTACCATAGGGTCCTTTTAATTAGATCGACAATTGATCCTTTTAATTAGGCCACCAAGGAGTCCTTTCAGCTATCTCATCACATGATAATCCTAACCAGATTTTTGGATCAATCTGATTACCTAGACCACGCAGGGGTCTAATTATGGAATGGTACAATATAATCCAAGGGTCTTTACTATTACGTACAAGCCCATTGAGGATTTAATATAGTACCTTTGGATATCCTACTATGAATTCCTTATACGAAGATATGGAAGATTCTACGAGGATTTGGATAGCAAAAACTTGGATTACACAAAAACATAAAAGGAAACACATAAGCACATAATCACATAGTTGTTTAACTTGTTTATTAATTTGTTATCTTTGGACGCGGATACTTAAAGCACACCAGGAATCCAATTCGTGGATTTCATTTGGCACTTTAATCATTTCAAGAATCTATCTATGAAGATAGGATAATCTTAAAAGGAATTCGGCTTTATCCTTATTGAATTGTGATGTACGTATTGAATCATACAAAGAATTCAATTAAGGACTCCGATGAATGATACCCATCCACAAGGATCTAATTATGAGGATAGAAAGATCCTACATGGATTTTTGGAGTTTGTGTAACGGGAGGTGTTCCGACACCTTGCACTAGGCGTGCTTACGTCGATACACAAGGTAGAAAGTTCATGAGGTTGAGGCGCCAAATATGTCAAGCGACATATGAAGCAGAGTTTGAAGGTTGAGCATCAGCAGGATTTGCAACAGCTTTGCTTTGGATTGCAAAGCGGCACATGTTAACCAAATGTCTCCATCGTCCACCGTGGGTACATTTGAAACAGGGTATTTGATTCAGATGATGCCAGTGACATTGATTGCGCCAAGGAGCAGTTCCCTTATACGGCTTCATCCTTGAGACGAGTCATGGTAATAGCTAAATCAACGGTCTTCTGGAGTACGACGCCTATTTGTTGAGCAGTTGTAGCACCTGGTCCGGACACTCGAGTCTTGTTGAAATGAAAAGGTATAATGAAGAAAATGGAAGACATAGGAGGAAACAAGCCGAAGATAGTCAAAAGAAAATAACAACACATGAAGATTGTGACCATTTGTTTGTTACCAAAGGCAAACAAATGAGATGGTGACTAATCAAAGTAAATCGGTCAATATAATGTATCGCGAAGACATGCTCGCCTATAAGTGAACACTCATCCCAAGAATTCCCAGGTAAGCACAACTGGTCTCGCGTCTGATGAGATGTATACGAAGTGCTTGCCTAGACAGAAAACCCAGAATACAGGCATTCACCCTTCCAGTTTGCACGTGTTCACATTATTTAAAACCCAAAACCTTGACGAGATTTTTAAAAATTCAAAGGGGTTCAAAACCATATAACAGAGGGTTCAAAACCTTACAATAGAGGGCTCAAAACCTTGTAATCAATCATCCTAGAACAGATGATTAGTTTTCAAAGCGGTTTTGAAATTTATGTTCTTGTTGTGGTCGTCGCCTAAGGATAGGTGACGGTATTGTTTTATGACTAAACGCAAGTAAACTCGCGTTAGGGTCCTAAGAAGGTTATAGACTAGGTCAAAGCATTACTAATAACCTAATTCCCTATAACCATTGGCTCTGATACCATCTTTTCTGTCACACCCCGACCACGTAGAACATACAAAACGTGGCGGAAATGTCGGGGAGTGTTGTAACAGAATTAATTGTTTCAAATCCATGGCAATTGAAGTTTCGTTTTATTGATTAAAAGTGTTACAATGTATTAACAAACAAAGAAGTACAACATAATTAACTAGTCTTGCATCTTTTATTGTCACTAAAGCCCAAGTCTGCCTATGTGTATCTTGATCATCTTATGCAACAGCTCCTGAAAAACACATGTGAAAATAGGTACGTCGGCATAAAAATGCCTGTGAGATACATAGGTTTTGTGAAAATAGGTTTCATGACTTATGTTTGAGAAAATGTTTAGTCATGAACCTTGTAATTTGCTTTGTCTTGTAAATCATTTGAAAAACGATAAGATCAGATGATATGTATAAATAAGTGAATAGTGTATGGTTAAATGAATAACCATGTAAAAATGTGTTTGTATAAGATAAGTTGTTTATAACTCAATGTCTTGTGAAAAGTATGTTATTTGTATAAAATGTTCTATGTCTCAAACTGAAATGATTCAAATAACGCTACGATATGTAATACCATACGAACACTTATATATAGGAAGTACCAGCGGCGTATCCACCATGCATGTATCATATTACACATGCCTCGTTACTTAAATCACTTAATCAAACCAAACCATCAAGATGTAAAATGTTCACGTCTAATGTAAATCATGTAATATGTATCCAAAATGTAAGCCTGTGATGAATGACAAATGTACTAAGTACGCGACAATAGACATACGTAGCATGTGACCTGTACTAAGTATGCAAAAATAGACATAAGTAGCATGTGACCTGTACTAAGTATGCAACAATAGACATACGTAGCATGTGACCTGTACTAAGTATGCAACAATAGACATACATAGCATGTAACCTGTACTAAGTATGCAACAATAGACATACGTAGCATGTAATGTAATGAAAACATGTACTATAATGTACTACTGAACATAGAAGGTATATGATGTGAAAACATGGAAAGCATGAAAATAACAAGTAGGCACATGTGTTCCACCCCAAAACAGTTTGGAAAACAGTAAAAGAGGGGTCTATGTACTCACTTGAGATTGCTCAGAAGTCCTAAGATAACCACCAAGCAAGCTAGAGATCGCGGATATCAAACGGCACCTAATATAGGTAACTACATTAATAAACCGGACCTAAATCGGAAGATCGGGTAGCATTAGGGTTTGTAAACCAAACGAGTGTAGAGACTCGTGTCATTTGGTTTAACAAAGCCTACATACTAAATGAAACTTAACCTAAGTGTTTACGACCCGTTTAGGTAGCTTATGCTACTTTAACGCGTCGTTCGCGTGAAACGCGTTCGGACCGCCTAACTAGTCCTATGACAAGTGTTATATGCCTAAACATGTTACATAATCAGTTATGTGACAAAAGTTTAGGTTACATATGCTTAATTACCAATTATACATGAAAAGGGTATTCTGGTAATTTACCTAAGGCATATAAACTACCTATCATACAACTACTTAAACGATGTGACCATAGGGTATAACCTCGGAAGGTTATGCCCTATACTAGGGTCACCTAATGTATTTGGTCGGATCCTAATGATCGACCAAACTGGGTCGGGTTCGAAGGTATAGGCGATTTATTAGATCGCCTACCCTACGACCCTATACAACGTGGTAATCAGTGGGCATAGTCCCAAGGGACTATAACCAACGTGATTACACTCACGTTGCGAAGTTCAAACGAACTTCGCATTGACCATAACTGGTCAATGTAGAAAGTCAAACAAGGTTTGACTTTCAGACTCGAAAGACTCGAAAAGCAATAAAAGAACGAAAGAATACTTACGAAGGGTCCCCGAATGCTAATCTCGATCCAAGAATCTCAGGTATGAGACAATGGTTTCAACTTAGAGTTCCTAAGATCAAGATTCTAGTGATTTTAGCAATGGGGGTGGATGGGTATTTATAGGAATACCCGAACCGTTAAGATCGCTTATCGAATATCGTGCCTTAATCGTATCCGTACAAGTGTCGGAAAGTTATGGTGCCTAAATTCCATCCTTATCAGCTGACTAAGCATGTTAGAATGTGTGGTTGTGAATTAAACAGCTGATTATACATCGAATCTGGTCCCGAAAGTGCAAAACTGATATTTCTGCCCAGATAAGGCGCTCGCGTAGCGCGACGGTAAAGGCCCTATGCAGTCGCGCTACGCCACCATGCACCAGCTTCAGAAAAGTTTCAAAATTGACAGTTTTGGTCCCTGTGGTGTTTTAAGGCCTTTTTCGATGCGTTTGAACCCCGTTAACCTCATTTTAAGGCTCTAAAATGAAGTTAAAGTATAGGGAACTCAAAACATGCTCAAAAATATGCCGGAGGTTGGTTCGTTTGGCCGTACGGACGCGATGTTCGCTTAATTACGACGGAATGCGCATAAGCGCGAAAAACGATCCAAATGACGTGACGAATGGATTTTTCTTATGCCAAACACTAAAATAAAATATTATAGTGCTTACATAAATTTTTGGATGTCCGGATGTATTCAGAACGTAAGTTATGCGCAAAAGTGCAAACTTGTGCACTTTTTGACACCTTTAGTCCCTGAATGACCCAAAAGTTTATTTTAGCACACCGAACCCCTCAAAGCCTATTTCTAAGCTATATAAAGGATATTTAAGGTGTGTTTAACTTATGGTCATGCTCCAGAATGTCTGTTACAGTTCAAATTGGCATACTTTTGCAGTTTGTCAACTTTAGTCCCTGTAAGCGATTTAACTTTGATTTCACCACACCAAACCTTCCAAAACTTATATCTAAGTTATGTAAAGGTTATTTAAGGTATGTTAAGCCTATTTCACTATTCCGGAGTGTTCGTTGGATTAAACTGGTTATATCTACACATCAGTGCGCGTATAACCTTCCAGAAAGCGATTTAGAGCTTGAAATCGAACAAGAATCGATATGTGCAAACGATACACATATTTTTACAAATCCCAAGTATGAAATACAATATTTCATTGGTTTGGAATTTGATTGATGGTTGGAGTGACACAGGTGTCACATCCAACATATTGCAAAGTTGAAAAAAGATTACTACTGAGAAAACTGCGGAGAGCGAAGCCTCCGAGATTTTGGCTGAAGAGGCTACCGTGGATTGCAAGCGGTTACTTGCGTTCGGCGATCCCTTGGTATGTTTTCTTTTGTTGATTTGCTTTTCTCTATGTCATTTTTCGTTGTGTATGTTTATTTTGTTTTTTTTTTGTTTTTTTTTTTCAGATTGCTGATTGTATCGTTAAATCGGATGAACTGGCGAAGTATATGTTTGAACTCGTTGAAGCTGCTTATGACAGAGGCCGTAAAGAGGGTTATGCTGAGGGGAGGGCGGCTGCTGTAGCTAATAAGAAGGTAGATGATTTTGATCTTTATAAGACTGATTGCTCAGCCCGTTATGCCTCCAAGCGTCAGGAGTACGAGTTTCTCGAGTTCGCCAGCATTAAGGCTGTTGGAAAGTTATCCAGAAAGACTGATCTTGTTGAAACTCTCAAAAAGGCATTTGGTGAACATGATGTGGAAGCTGGGGATCCAGGTACCAGCCACCAAGTTTAATTAACGATTTCTGAGTTATTTGCCGTGTATGGGCCTGTCGGCCTTGTAATCTTTGAACAATTTCCTACCTGTTATGTTTGTGAAAAATTTACTGCTTTGCTTCTGTGGTTGTTGATACATTCTTCACAATTTTGATATATATGATGCTAGCCTTTAGGTTGCTAGTTTGTTTGTGTGAATTTTGTTTTAGTTACAATATATGCATATGTTCAATTGCTTTGAGTAGGTATCACGAATGAATGATGGCTGTGACAGGCTAGAGTGTGTTGGTCACTTTGGCTTTACACTTTGTTGTGTTAAGCTCGAATGACCTTTCTATGTTTATTCTGTCGTTATGCGCATAGTTTATTTGCGTGTACGAAGTTATCATTTAATAGGTTATTGTGTTTTGATGACCCGGCGATGCTCAGTCTTGGAGGTCTACAATGTTTATTTTACCTTGTCTATGATGTTTTCGTGTATAGGTGGGCACGAAGTAGTAATTGGCTGACAGGTTTTGATTGTGTATACTTGACCCGGTTGTGCACTTAGTCGTGAAGAGCCTTAGAGGTTTACAACGTTTTCTATCATTAAGCCATTGATGTTTTCGTGTATGCCCAAAGTATATATGCAGTTGTAACAAAAATTCACGGAAGATAAGATAACCAACACTTCTTGTATTAAAGATGGCTGTGTTGGGCGCGTGGCCATACATTAAAGGGAAAAATAAAAATCATCGTCCTATTACATATAAAATTTCCTTAGTTGTTGGGCGTTCTAGGTTCTGGGCACTTCTTTGTTGTCAAGCGTGCGTAGCTTGTACGCTCCTTTCCCAAGGACCTTGTCCATGATGTAAGGCCCCTCCCATTTTGGATTGAAAGTGCAGACTCTAACCTTGCTGTTGTAGTATTTCTCCAGCTTGGTTTTGTATTTAGCTTCGTTTATTGCTGTAACACCTGTGCCTTTGCGGCCATCAAACAAATTCCAAACCAATGAAACATTGTATTTCATACTTGGGATTTGTAAAAATATGTGTATCGTTTACACATATCAACTCTTGTTCGATTTCAAACTCTAAATCGCTTTCTGGAAGGTTATACGCGCACCGATGCGTAAATATAACCAGTTTAATGGAACGAACACTCCGGAAAAGTGAAATAGGCTTAACATACCTTAAATAACCTTTACATAACTTAGAAATAAGTTTCGAAAGCTTTGGTATGGCAAAATCAAGTTAAATCGCTTACAGGGACTAAAGTTGACAAACTGCGAAAGTATGCCAATTTGAACTGTAACAGACATTCCGGAACATGACCATAAGTTAAACATACCATAAATATCCTTTACATAGCTTAGAAATAGGCTTTGAGAGGTTCGGTATGCTAAAATAAACTTTTGGGTCATTCAGGGACTAAAAGTGTCAAAAAGTGCACAAGTTTGCATTTTCGAGCATAACTTACGTTCTGAATACATCCGGACATCCAAAAATTTATGTAAGCGTGACTATATTATATTTTAGTGTTCGCCATAAGAAAAATCCATTCGTCGCGTCATTTGGATCGTTTTTCGCGCTTATGCGCATTCCGTCGTAATTAAGCGAACATCGCGTTCGTACGACCAAACGAACTGACATCAGACATATTTTTGAACATGTTTCATGTCCACAATGTTTAGGCATCATTTTAGGGCCTTAAAGTTGGCTTTACGGGCCTTAGAAGTGTCGGAAATGGCCTTAAACACGTGCAGGGACCAAAACTGTAATTTCTGAAACTTGTTTTCTGATCAGAAGGGCTAGGCGGCCCGCCTCAGTTCCTGTAAATCCCCAGGCGGCCCGCGAGGCACCTTCAGACCAGATTAAATGAATTTAACAGCATATTGCAGCTGTTTGATCCTCACCCACACATTCTAAATTGCTTAGTCAGATGATAAGGACCATTTTTAGGCATCACAACTTGCCAACACTTGTACGGTTACGATTAAGGCACGTTTTCCATGAAACGATCTTAACGGTGGACCGAATACTATAAATACCCCACCCTCCATGCTTCAAAATCACAAGAACTTTGATTTGAGAAACTCTAAGTTGAAACTATTGTTTCATACCTGAGATTTTTGAATCGAGGTTAGCATTCGGGGACCCTTCGTAAGTATTCTTTCGTTCTTTTCCTTATGTTATTGCTTTTCGAGTCAGAAAGTCAAACTTTGTTTGACTTTCAGCATTGACCAGTAATGGTCAATGCGAAGTTCGTTTGAACTTCGCAACGTGAGTGTAATCACGTTGGTTATAGTCCCTTGGGACTATGCCTACTGATTACCACGTTGTCTAGGGTCGTAGGGTAAGCGATCTGATAAATCGCTTATACCTCGAACCCGACCCATTTGGTCGATCATTAGGATCCGACCAAATACATTAGGTGACCATAGTAGGTAGGGAATAACCTTCCGAGGTTATACCCTATGGTCGCTTCGTTTAAGTAGTTGTATGATAGGTAGTTTATATGCCTTAGGTAAATTACCAGAATACCCTTTTCATGTATAATTGGTAATTAAGCATATGTAACCTAAACTTTTGTCACATAACTGATTATGTAACATGATTAGGCATATAACACTTGTCATAGGACTAGTTAGACGGTCCGAACGCGTTTCACGCGCACAACGCGTTAAAGTAGCATAAGTTACCTTAATGGGTCGCGATGGGTCGAAAGCACTTAGGTTAGTCTCAATGTAGTATGTAGGCCTTGTTAAACCATATCATATGAGTTCCAATACTCATTTGGTTTACCAAGCCTCATTCTATCCGATCTCCCGATTTAAGTCCGGTTTATTTATATAGTTTAGATTTGCCGACTGATTCCGTGCTCCCTCAAGCTTTGTTTGGTTGTTGTTCAAGACCTCTAAGCATTCTCAGGCGAGTACATTATTCCCCTCTTTTACTGTTTTCAACTGTTTTGGGGTGACTCATATGTGCTAAATGCTTTATCAATGATTTCAATAACAATTACAATGTGGTTTCAAGAACGATTACAATAATTTCAATAACAATTACAATGTGGTTTCAAGAACAATAACAAGGGTTTCAAGAACGATTTCAATAGTTCAAAAACTAATTACAAATTTCAAAAAGTGAACAAACTTGTTGGTTATAGTTACATAACCAAATGACATTCATTAGCAATGATCAAGCCGACCAGTATTAGGTTATGGTACCATAGGATCTGACAAATCCCGTTATTCTCTATACCCATGGTTATGTGTGGATATTTTGGGTAGCGACTGAATCTGTAATTATTAATTTACCCTTTGGTAAGGGTTTGTTAAGAACGAGAGCGAGAGCGAGTTGGAACGATGAACGCGTCAAGAAGGTTTGAATGTTATTAGAGAATCGACCATTAAGTAGTTTCACAATTAAAACAAGAACGATTTGAACAATTAAAACAAGAACGATTTGAACGATTAAAACAAGATGGTTTAACGATTGGGTAAACATTTGGACATGATTTACATTTGATCATGCATTTCCACGAAACATAGTATTGATTTAAACCAAGTTTTACTTCAATACTTTGTTTTGTGCGTTTCATCTATGGTTTAGTTGATGCATTTCACTAGCCATACATATCATTTTGGTTACACATTACATGGTTTACATTTGACACAAACACTTTTGACATTGATTATACATGACATGATTTACATCTTAACATAAACATTTTGTTATGTTATTCAATACATTTGACAATTTGTTTAAACATGGACATCTTGCATTGGTGGTTTGTTTGGGTAAGTGATTTGAGTAACGGTGCGTGTGTAATATGATACAAGCATGGTGGATACGCCGCTGGTACTTCCTATATATAAGTGTTTGTATGGTATTACATATTGTAGCGTTATTTGAATCATTTCAGTTTGAGACATAGGACATTTTATACAAGTAACATACTTTTCACAAGACATTGATTTACAAACAACTTATCTTACACAAACTCATTTTACATGGTTATTCATTTAATCATGCATTATTCTCTTATTTATACTTATCATCCGAACTTATTATTTTTCAAATGATTTACAAAGACAAAGCAAATTACAAGGTTCATGACTAAACATTTTCTTAAACAGAAGTCATGAATCTTATTTTCACAAAACCTATGTACTCGCCAGCATTTCTTTGCTGACCTCGTTTTCACATATGTTTCAGGTATTGTTGGATGATATCGATTGATAAGATGCATGCTCACATAGGACTGGACAAGGCCTTAGTGACTCAATAACAATGATAGACTATGTTTAAATAGTGTATTTAGATTTCAAGACGATGTAATTATTCAATGTTTAATAAAACGAAACACTCTTTGGTATCCATGGTTATGAGACATTAATTCTGTTGCAACACGCCCCGATGTTTCCGCCGCGATTTGTTGTTTTACGCGGTCGGGGTGTGACAGAAAAGATGGTATCAGAGCCAATGGTTATAGGGAATTAGGTTATTAGTAATGCTTTGACCTAGTCTATAATCTTCTTAGGACCCTAACGCGAGTTTACTTGCGTTTAGTCATAAAACAATATTGTCACCTATCCTTAGGCGACAACCACAACAAGAACATAAAATTCAAAACCGCTTTGAAAACTAATCATCTGTTCTAGGATGATTGATTACAAGGTTTTGAACCCTCTATTGTAAGGTTTTGAACCCTCTGTTATGTGGTTTTGAACCCCTTTTAAATTTTCAAAATCTCGACAAGGTTTTGGGTTTTAAATAATGTGAACACGTGCAAACTGGAAGGGTGAATGCCTGTATTCTGGGTTTTCTGTCTAGGCAAGCACTTCGTATACATCTCATCAGACGCGAGACCAGTTGTGCTTACCTGGGAATTCTTGGGATGAGTGTTCACTTATAGGCGAGCATGTCTTCACGATACATTATTTTTGACCCATTTACTTTGATCAGTCACTGTGTGTCGTTTGTTGCTTTGTAGTAACAAACAAATGACCACTATCCTTGCTTTCATCAGATTTGTTTCATCTCATTCTTTTCGTCTAATTCTCTCTCTCGTTTCATGTTTCCTCTTTTAGAATGCCTCCTCGACGCGAAAGCCAAATGGAGACTGCCGAATTGGCAGAAATCATTGCGCAGCAAATGGCTGCTCAATTCCCAAACCTCTTTGCTCAATGGAACCAAGCCAACAACAACAATAATGTGCTATGCAAATACAAGGATTTTAACCAGGCTAAACCACTCAAGTTTAGTGGTTCTGAAGGAGCGACTGGGCTTCTTCAATGGTTCGAGAGCATTGAGAATACTTTCCGCCACGTGCAGTGTCCTGGCAATCGCAAGGTCAAGTTTTCTTCAATTGTGTTTCAGAAGAGGGCTCTCACATGGTGGAACGGGATTATGAGGGATCGTGGTGCAGAAGTTGCTCTAGCACAGACATGGGCTGAACTTAGGGCCCTTATGATGAGGGAATTCTGTCCTCGTCATGAGCAGCGAGCTTTGGAGAAGGAATTTGATGAGTTGAAGCAAGATAGTGGTGAGCACAGGGCGTATACTGATAGGTTTGAGGAGTTGAGTCTGCTTTGCCCGACAATGGTTACCCCACTTGACATAGCTATCGAAAGGTACATCGACGACCTACCTGACTCGGTACAAGACATCCTTACTGGTAGTAGCCCTGCCACACTCCGTCAGGCGATCGAGTTAGCTGCGACATTGACTGAGTCGCAGATTCGGAAGAATAAGTTACACAGAAAGGGTGACAAGGGTAAGAAGCAGGGGTCTGACAAGGAGGATAGCAAGAAAGGTCAAAACAAGAAGGGAAAGGAAGGTGAGACGTCAAAGAAATCAAGAAAGCGAAAGGGTGGTCAGAACTTTGCTGTTACAGCACAGACTGCTCAGAACCCGCGGAACCCACCAGCTCAGCCACCTGCAAAGAAAGCATATGCCGGTACCGCACCTCATTGTGCACGCTGCAACGGTCATCACGCGATACAACAAGCTTGCTGGCAATGCACGACGTGTGGTAAACTTGGGCATTTGGCCAAAGTTTGTCGTTTGGGACAAAATCAGGCTGCTCAGGTTCAAGCTCCGGTTCAAGGGAATGCTGTGAGATTCCCACTGGGTTCATGTTTCAACTGCGGAGAGATTGGTCACTTCCGCCACAACTGCCCAAGACTGGTGAATGCAAATGCTAACGCAAACCCAAATGCGAATGTCAACGTCAATGTGAATCCAGCACGTGGTCGAGTGTTTAACATCAATGAGGCACTCAATGATGAAGGAGTGAACAATTAGTATTTTGTTTTTCCTCTGGTTGGTATCTTGTAACATTTAAAGACAATGCGGTTGTTATATAAATAAAAATTTGTGGTTTTATTTTCTAACTAATGCAATTGTATGAATGTTTGATTCAACCTTGTGATGTCAACACAAAGACAAAACTACTCGTGTGGTTCTGTCATTTTTACGATCACTTGAGATCTCCCTAAGAACCTCAAACACTGGTTTCTTTTAAATCTAAAGTATCTTATCGTCTTGCACCGTTCGAGATGCAAGAATTATCAAAACAGCTTCAAGAGTTGTCTGATAAAGGATTCATCCGTCCGAACTTTTCACCTTGGAGAAACTCCTGTTCTGTCACACCCCCAAAACGAACAACACCCTTCCAGGGTGAAACTTTGAGTAGTGCTCGATCCCCAACCTGGAACTCGAGTAGTTTCCTGTCTTTATCGGCGTATACTTTCTGACGGTCACGAGCTGCCGCCATGCGTTGTCGTATTTGAGCAATCTTCTCAGTAGTATCAACTACCATTTCTGGACCTGTGATCTGACTGTCACCCACCTCTGCCCAACAAAGAGGTGATCGGCATTTACGCCCGTACAATGCCTCAAACGGAGCAGCTTTAATGCTGGTGTGGTAGCTGTTGTTGTACGAAAATTCCACAAGTGGCAGATGTTTTTCCCAGCCCTTGCCAAAGTCAATTACGCACGCCCGAAGCATGTCTTCTAGAGTTTGAATAGTGCGCTCAGACTGCCCGTCTGTCTGAGGATGATAAGCTGTGCTCATGTCTAAACGAGAGCCAAAAGATTTGTGCATTGCTTGCCACAGTTCTGAAGTAAAACGTGCATCACGATCAGAGATAATAGATGTGGGCACCCCGTGCCTCGAGACAACTTCCTTAAGGTATACGTCTGCTAGAGTGGAGAACTTATCCGTTTCCTTGATAGCCAAGAAGTGAGCAGACTTTGTGAGTCGATCCACGATCACCCAAATAGTATCATTTCCGCGCTGAGATCTAGGTAGGCCAGTAACAAAATCCATGGAAATTTGTTCCCATTTCCATTGTGGTATCTCAGGTTGTTGGAGTGGGCCTGATGGTTTCTGATATTCTGCTTTGACTCTCGCACAAGTCAAACACTTGCTAACGTAAGTTGCTATGTGGGCCTTCATGCTAGGCCACCAATATGTAGTTCTGAGGTCGTGGTACATCTTATCCGAACCAGGATGTACTGAGTAGCGAGACTTATGAGCTTCATCCATTACAAGCTCGCGTAAATTACCATAGAGTGGGACCCAGATGCGTCCTGTTACATAGTAGGCGCCGTCTGCCCTTTGTTCTAACCTTTGCCTTGAGCCGCGTAGGGCTTCATCCCTGACGTTTTCTGGTTTCAATGCTTCTACCTGAGCATCTCGTATCTGTGAAGGAAGACTGGACTGAATAGTGAGTTGCAACGCTCGTACACGCCTAGGTGTAGTATCCTTTCGACTGAGGGCGTCTGCCACCACATTGGCTTTGCCCGGATGATACTTTATAGCACATTCGTAATCGTTCAGTAACTCGACCCATCGACGTTGTCGCATGTTCAACTCTTTCTGCTTGAAGATATGCTCAAGACTCCTGTGATCGGTGTAGATGGTGCACTTGGTGCCATACAGATAATGTCGCCATATCTTGAGCGCAAAAACAACAGCTCCAAGCTCTAAATCGTGCGTAGTGTAATTCCGTTCGTGAATCTTAAGTTGGCGTGAAGCATAAGCAATAACTTTATCCCGTTGCATCAACACACATCCAAGACCTTGGATAGATGCGTCGCAGTAGACTACAAAATCGTCCGTGCCTTCAGGCAATGAGAGGATAGGTGCGCTACAAAGTCTATCCTTTAAGTGCTGAAACGCTGTATCCTGTGTATCACTCCAACGGTAAGCAACACCTTTCTGTGTCAGTAATGTAAGCGGCTGTGCAATCTTTGAGAAGTCTTTGATAAACCGTCTGTAATAACCCGCCAAACCCAAGAATTGGCGTATTTCTGTCGGTGTGCGAGGTGCAGGCCAGTTCTTGATCGAATCTACCTTGGATGGATCGACATGAATCCCATCCTTGTTTACCACGTGGCCTAGAAAGTGGACTTCACGAAGCCAGAAGTCACATTTTGAAAACTTAGCGTACAGCTGTTCCGTTCGAAGGAGTTCCAGAATAAGTCGTAAATGCTGCTCATGTTCCTCCCGATTCTTCGAATAAATTAGGATGTCGTCGATGAAAACAATAACAAACTTGTCAAGATAAGGTTTGCACACCCTGTTCATAAGATCCATGAAAACCGCAGGCGCGTTCGTTAGCCCGAATGGCATGACCAAAAACTCGTAATGGCCGTAGCGAGTTCTGAATGCTATTTTGGAGACGTCCTCATCCCGGACTCTCAGTTGATGGTAACCTGACCTCAGGTCAATCTTTGAGTAATAGCTCGACCCTTGCAACTGGTCGAATAAGTCGTCGATGCGTGGAAGTGGATAGCGATTCTTCACCGTCACCTTGTTCAGTTCGCGATAATCTATGCACATACGAAAGGTACCGTCTTTCTTCTTCACAAATAATACTGGAGCTCCCCAGGGCGAAGAGCTAGGACGTATGAAACCCTTTTCCAAAAGTTCTTGCAATTGCTTAGACAGTTCTTCCAGTTCAGTTGGAGCTAAGCGGTAAGGCGCTCGAGCTATAGGTGCTGCTCCTGGAGCTAGCTCGATCTGAAATTCGACCTGGCGATGAGGCGGTAACCCAGGTAACTCTTCAGGAAACACTTGAGGAAAATTGCGTACTACAGGAATATCCTCTAACTTCTTCTCTTTCGTCGATGTATCAGTAACGAGTGCTAAAATAGCTATGTGGCCCTTTCGCAGACACTTCTGAGCCTTCAAGAAGGAGATGATGCCACTCACGACACCACTCTTATCGCCTTGAACTTCGAGAGGTTCTTTGCCAGTACGGGGAATACGAATGATCTTCTCCTTGCATAGGATCTCTGCTTGTTGTTGGGATAACCAATCCATACCAATGACAATATCAAAACTACTCAGAGTTATAGGAATGAGATCGATAGAGAAAGTCTGACCAGCGAGGATAAGATTACAACCCTGAACTATGTGTGTGGCCTCTAGACTTTTACCGTTAGCTAACTCTACGACATGTTTGGTGTTCAAAAGTGTTGGTGCGCGTTTAAGCATTTGACTAACTTTCAGAGACATATAACTGGTATCCGCACCCGAATCAAATAATACGGTAACATAAAAGTCATCGAGAAGAAACTTACCCGTAACCACATTAGGATCGTTCCTTGCGTCACTCTGACCAATCACAAATACACGACCCTTTGCACCATTGTTGTTGTTGTTTCCCCCATTGTTGTTCCCACTGCCCTGATTATTGTTGTTGTTATTCTGATTCTGGTTTAATTGGGGACAGTTCCGCTTGAAGTGACCTTCAGCCCCACACTGAAAGCATGTCTTATTTCCTTGCTGTTGTTGCTGTGACTGGTTTCGTGGAACGGGTGGCTGTTGTTGCTGGTTCTGATTCGCAGGCCTTGAGCTCCTGCAATCTTTAGCTTCATGACCTACCCTTAGACATCTCTGACAGCGGCCTCTACGACACTGACCACTGTGGTGTTTGTTGCACCTGTTACACAGTGGATGAGTTCCCCGATATCCACTCTGCCCCTGACCACCAGACGATTGCTGACTCGGACTCTGGTAATCACTAGTCTTGCGCTGCTGCTATGCTTGAGACTGTACAGTAGCTGAACCCCTGCTGGAATCCCCTTCCCATTTCCGCTTGTTGTCACTGGGATTAGCAGGAGTAACTGGAGTGGTAGCGGTAGTAGTAGCGTTGATACGTTTAGGCAGCCTGTTCTGTTCCACTGCCTGATCGGTGAGGCGATGAGCTAGCTTGACGATCTGTTGAATAGTGCCAAGATTCGCTGAGGTTACGTGACTTTGAATCTCCGGCACCAGACCATTGAGATACAGTTCAATACGCTTAATGGGAGGGTCTACCATAGTAGGACACAAAATAGCCAACTCATTCGATCTTCTGGTGTACGCTTCAATTTCTGACCCCGTCATTTTCAAATGGTAAAACTCTACCTCCAGCTTATGAATATCATCACGGCTACAATATTCCTCTTTGATCAATTCCTTGAAACCGTTCCAAGGTGTGGCGTTAGCAACAGCCAACCCTAACATCTGAACTTGCGCATTCCACCAAGTCAGCGCAATGCCTTCTAGAGTACCAGTGGCATACTTCACCCTGCGAGCCTCAGGGCATTCACACATTTCAAATACTGACTCAAGCTTTTCAAACCAATGGAGGAGTCCAACCGCTCCTTCCGTGCCACTAAAAGTAGTAGGACAACAGTCCATGAAAGTTTTGAAGGTGCAAACAGGTGGTTGGCCTCCTGCTTGTGCGGCTGCAACTGCCGCAGCAACTTGTTCGTTAATGAGAGCCGTCAGTTGGGCTTGCGTCATGTTAATGCGTCCAGACATGATCTTCATAGCAAATATGACATAAGTGAGAGAGGTTCGCGAGTAGTGCGATAACAGTAGAGAGTAAGCACACAAGTGTTCTCATGCAATAGTGTTACGTTAATCTAAGCATACACGGAGCAAAGTTCTATGCAATTCTAGCAAGTAGGCAACAAAACATGTATCATATTACCTAGGATGTTGAGTCTTGCACGTGGAGCGAGGCGTCGTTGTGGATCGTTGAGCACTATTCTGGTTATAGTCTGGTTTTAATAAAAACGTTTTCCCCTTATTAAAACCGAGTTCTCTATAACCAATGGCTCTGATACCAATCTGTCACACCCCCAAAATCCACACGCGGAGTACCACCGCTTGGAGGCGTGACATGACCAGGATCAAGCCACCAATCATATTGAACATAAGTATATATATATCAAAAGTCATTCATCAATACGATAGGTGTTTCCAAAACCAAATATAAACAAGTGTGTAGCGGAAGCATTAATGTAAAACCCAACATAAGTTTAAGTACAAAATGTCATAATGTTTAACAACACATTCACGATCCATGTCCACAACGACCGTGCCTCCCGTGCAAGCTCCAAAAGTACCTAAGGTCCTGCAAGGCATGTAACAGAGAGTCAACAACTAGTTGAGCGAGTTCACAGTAGGTTATACAGTTATAGTTTTCGTATTGTAAATCGTAAGTTCGTTTAGTAGTCATGTATCGTATGTAATATCATCGCGGCCCTCTAGGCATGTTTGCGAAGTTTAGTGGGGGTTTCCCATATGTTCACTAGACTAGGTATATTTGTATCGCGGCCCTCCAGGCATGTTTGCGAAGATTAAAGTATAGTTCGCGGCCATTCCAGGCATGTTTGCGAAGATTGTTCTAGTATCGCGGCCGATCCCGGCATGTGTGCGAAGAGAAGTATATGTATCACTAGTCTAGTAGTATCTACCATTGACCTTCCTCTTCCGAGGCCTATGGTATGTAATTCCGATAACTCTTAAGCTTAAATAATCAATCAATCAACCCATTCCCAACCCCGGGAATCCCATGCCTTTGTAGAAGTGTGAACTCACCTTGTTTGCTCGGTATGCTAAGTTAAGTGCTCACAATTAATCAGTCAAGTCCTATAGTGCACGTATGTTCAGTCAGTTTACGTTCGTAATGTTTCACATGAAACTAGTGTCACAGTAATATCATATAACACACAACAGTTAATCATGCTTTAACAATCCATGTTACACATAAAGGCTTTCACAGTCCATTATGACAATGTTATCTATTAACAGAAAACAGAAGTAATAGACATAATAAAGTTATCAACTTAACAGGGTTAACTAGTTTATTAAGGTTAGTATATCTAACCAAGTTAATAAACTAAACAACCTTAACATATATAACCTTGTTAATATAACATATTAAACAGTATCATGTTAAATAGAATTTACAACTAACAGAGTTACTCAAACAAATAAAGTTAACAACTTTCAACTTAACAGAGGTTTACCTATTTAACAGAGTTAAATAAACTAACTGAGTTATTCAAGTGATTAGTTTAATTGAATAACATATTTAATGACATTAATTATTAACAGTATACATGTTGTCTAACACACCCTAGTGCCGAAAACACATAAGAGCCGAAATCCCTATGGCCGAAAACCCTTAAGAGCCAAAAACACCTTAAGAGCCGAAAACACCTATATGCCGAAAACACATAAGTGGGCCGAAATCTAGGTTGGGCCGAAATCCCCTTTTAGCCGAAAACCCCCTTTGGGCCGGAAATGTTTGGGCCGAAATCACTTAATGTGATTTCGTCCAGTTGATTATTGTGGGGGGGTGTTTTCGTGAGCTTCATCATCTTCACCAACACTCACTGTAACTTAAAAAGAAAAACCCAGCAACTAAATCTCATTACAGTTACATGATGAATCATTTATAAGTCATTAATCAACCATTGATATGAAACAATTACTCTACCAAAGCTTTGTGAAATCTAGAACATAATCCCATCAGTTTATCATTCATAACATATACCCACTGTTGATCCAAACATCCAATATTCAGACAGTTCATAGATAATAATTATCTAACAATCACACAATGATCAATCACATAATCACATATATCAATATATACATACATCATGATTAAACATCAATAATCATACGATATGCAACTAAAACAGCTGAATCATGAAATCACTAACCAAAGATTAAACAGAGGTTTTGCTTCAAGTGAGGAATTCTCTCAGTGGGTTTCAGAGATAGAGAGAGAAACAATGTGATTAGATATGGTTTGGTAAATGTGAAACTTCTCTGAGAAGATTGTTTATAAAATATCTCAATACCCCACTGGGCCAAGGCCCAGTCTCTGTTTTCGTTTGGGCCCATGATAGACGAAAACACTCAAAGTGTTTTCATGAGTGGGTGATTTCATAAGTACTTGTTTTCAGTAAGAGATCCATCCTTATATAACATGTTAATTAATACAGACCTTAATAACACACACTCACATATAATAAATATTATGGATCCCAAGTATATAAAATATAAATCGAAATACGATATAACGTATTACAAATGTAAGCGTTGTGAAACAACGAGTCGTGTAACAAACAACATAAACAATAAAAAAAATTAACGTGCACTAAATGCGAAGATGGAAATCTTGGAAACTCGAGTTGTCACATGTTCTCCAACTTGAAAGAAATTTCGTCACGAAATTTAGCATGCGGTTACTGAGGAAGCTAGGTAAGTTATCATTTACTGGTTTTCCTGGGGTGTCACATCATCCCCCCGTTGATTTGGAATTTCTTCCCGAAATTCTGTAGTAGCTTCAGCCTCAGTAGTAGTTGCATTGTTTTCGAACAACTGGGGATATTTGAGTTCCATTTGGTCTTCGCGTTCCCAGGTGAACTCTGGGCCACGACGGGAGTTCCAACGAACTCGAACAAGAGGTATTCTGGTGTTCTTGAGGACCTTAACATCCCGGTCCGTGATTTCAACTGGTTCCTCGACGAAATGCAACCGTTCGTCGATAGTGAGCTCCTTCAAAGGAACTATGTGGGTCTCATCTGACAGACACTTCTTCAGATTCGACACGTGGAAAACGTTGTGAACTGCACTGAGTTCAGCTGGTAAGTTCAGTCTGTAGGCCACTTTGCCTATCTTCTCTATGACTTCAAATGGTCCAACGTATCGTGGATTGAGCTTGCCTCGTTTGCCAAAACGAACAACACCCTTCCAGGGTGAAACTTTGAGTAGTGCTCGATCCCCAACCTGGAACTCGAGTAGTTTCCTGTCTTTATCGGCGTATACTTTCTGACGGTCACGAGCTGCCGCCATGCGTTGTCGTATTTGAGCAATCTTCTCAGTAGTATCAACTACCATTAACGTAAGCCTAGTAAGCTTACCATCAAGAATCGATATCCCCCTACCTTAAATCAACGATTTCTCCGATCAACTGCATAGCGTTTCATGCTTTTCCAAGATCGATTTGCGTTTTGGGTATCATCAACTTTGTATTCTCAAAGAAGATATTCCCAAAACGGTTTTCTGCACGAAGTATGGCCATTACGAGTTTACAGTCATGCCTTTTAGGTTGACAATTACTCCAGCCATCTTCAAGGACTTAATAAATAGAGTCTGCAAGCCTTATTTGGATCAGTTCGTCATTGTTATTAATGACATCTTGATCTAATCATATTCCGAGCTGATAACGATCAACACTTTCATTGACACTGGAACCCTTAAAGAAGGAACAAACTTTTCGCTAAATCCTCCAAGAGGAAATTTTGGCTTAAAGAAGTTCAGTTTTTGGGTCATGTAGTCAACAAGCAGGGTATTCATATGGATCAATCCAAATTACCGCAATTAAGGATTTGATTCCTTGTATGCTTTAAATACCCGTGTCCAAAGATAACAAATTTAAAGGTCAATTTAAACAATAATACGAGTGTGCGATTATGCGATTATGCGATTATGTGTTTATGTGTTCTCCTCTATGTTTTTGTGTGGTACGATTTTCAAATCCTCATAGAATCTTTCATATCTTTATATGAGGGATTCATATTAGGATGTTCAAAAGGTACTACCTTAAATCCTTATGGGCTTCTACGTGGTAGTTAAGACCCTTGGGTTATATAGTACCATTCCATGATTCATAAGAGATCCTTTTAGTGGTCTAATCTAAAAGATTGTTTCACAATTTGGTTAAAGAACGACATCTAGTGATGTAGCTGAACAGACTCCTTGATAGTCTATTTAGATCATTTATTGATTTAATTAAAAGTACTCTATGGCGGTCTAATCACACTCATCACAGGATTGTTCATTTGGTTTTCCCCTACACATTATAAAATAGACTGTGTGAACTATGCAAGGAATTGTCTAATTATGGACGCGTACATAATTATGAAATTTAGTGCACAGAAACACAGTAAGATTTATTATGTGTAAGAACCGATAGTGACAACAATAACGAAATGAGAACGATGTAATGGAGGTACGGTGGACGCACCAATGACGCTTCATATACTTGTATATAAGTATCCCTCTTACATTGCAATCATGATGTTATTAAAGGTTACTAGAAGTTCAGAACCCTAATCAATATTGTTCGATCTTTTCAACTTCATGTTTTCAAACTCTCACAAGTTTCCTCTAAATAAATTTCGGGATGAAATTTCCTAAAGTAGGGGAGACTGTAACACCTGTGCCTTCGCGGCCATCAAAAAAATGCCAAACCAATGAAACATTGTATTTCATACTTGGGATTTGTAAAAATATGTGTATCGTTTACACATATCAACTCTTGTTCGATTTCAAACTCTAAATCGCTTTCTGGAAGGTTATACGCGCACCGATGCGTAAATATAACCAGTTTAATGGAACGAACACTCCGGAAAAGTGAAATAGGCTTAACATACCTTAAATAACCTTTACATAACTTAGAAATAAGTTTCGAAAGCTTTGGTATGGCAAAATCAAGTTAAATCGCTTACAGGGACTAAAGTTGACAAACTGCGAAAGTATGCCAATTTGAACTGTAACAGACATTCCGGAACATGACCATAAGTTAAACATACCATAAATATCCTTTACATAGCTTAGAAATAGGCTTTGAGAGGTTCGGTATGCTAAAATAAACTTTTGGGTCATTCAGGGACTAAAAGTGTCAAAAAGTGCACAAGTTTGCATTTTCGAGCATAACTTACGTTCTGAATACATCCGGACATCCAAAAATTTATGTAAGCGTGACTATATTATATTTTAGTGTTCGCCATAAGAAAAATCCATTCGTCGCGTCATTTGGATCGTTTTTCGCGCTTATGCGCATTCCGTCGTAATTAAGCGAACATCGCGTTCGTACGACCAAACGAACTGACATCAGACATATTTTTGAACATGTTTCATGTCCACAATGTTTAGGCATCATTTTAGGGCCTTAAAGTTGGCTTTACGGGCCTTAGAAGTGTCGGAAATGGCCTTAAACACGTGCAGGGACCAAAACTGTAATTTCTGAAACTTGTTTTCTGATCAGAAGGGCTAGGCAGCCCGCCTCAGTTCCTGTAAATCCCCAGGCGGCCCGCGAGGCACCTTCAGACCAGATTAAATGAATTTAACAGCAGATTGCAGCTGTTTGATCCTCACCCACACATTCTAAATTGCTTAGTCAGATGATAAGGACCATTTTTAGGCACCACAACTTGCCAACACTTGTACGGTTACGATTAAGGCACGTTTTCCATGAAACGATCTTAACGGTGGACCGAATACTATAAATACCCCACCCCCCATGCTTCAAAATCACAAGAACTTTGATTTGAGAAACTCTAAGTTGAAACTATTGTTTCATACCTGAGATTTTTGAATCGAGGTTAGCATTCGGGGACCCTTCGTAAGTATTCTTTCGTTCTTTTCCTTATGTTATTGCTTTTCGAGTCAGAAAGTCAAACTTTGTTTGACTTTCAGCGTTGACCAGTAATGGTCAATGCGAAGTTCGTTTGAACTTCGCAACGTGAGTGTAATCACGTTGGTTATAGTCCCTTGGGACTATGCCTACTGATTACCACGTTGTCTTGGGTCGTAGGGTAAGCGATCTGATAAATCGCTTATACCTTGAACCCGACCCATTTGGTCGATCATTAGGATCCGACCAAATACATTAGGTGACCATAGTAGGTAGGGAATAACCTTCCGAGGTTATACCCTATGGTCGCTTCGTTTAAGTAGTTGTATGATAGGTAGTTTATATGCCTTAGGTAAATTACCAGAATACCCTTTTCATGTATAATTGGTAATTAAGCATATGTAACCTAAACTTTTGTCACATAACTGATTATGTAACATGATTAGGCATATAACACTTGTCATAGGACTAGTTAGACGGTCCGAACGCGTTTCACGCGCACAACGCGTTAAAGTAGCATAAGTTACCTTAATGGGTCGCGATGGGTCGAAAGCACTTAGGTTAGTCTCAATGTAGTATGTAGGCCTTGTTAAACCATATCATATGAGTTCCAATACTCATTTGGTTTACCAAGCCTCATTCTATCCGATCTCCCGATTTAAGTCCGGTTTATTTATATAGTTTAGATTTGCCGACTGATTCCGTGCTCCCTCAAGCTTTGTTTGGTTGTTGTTCAAGACCTCTAAGCATTCTCAGGCGAGTACATTATTCCCCTCTTTTACTGTTTTCAACTGTTTTGGGGTGACTCATATGTGCTAAATGCTTTATCAATGATTTCAATAACAATTACAATGTGGTTTCAAGAACGATTACAATAATTTCAATAACAATTACAATGTGGTTTCAAGAACAATAACAAGGGTTTCAAGAACGATTTCAATAGTTCAAAAACTAATTACAAATTTCAAAAAGTGAACAAACTTGTTGGTTATAGTTACATAACCAAATGACATTCATTAGCAATGATCAAGCCGACCAGTATTAGGTTATGGTACCATAGGATCTGACAAATCCCGTTATTCTCTATACCCATGGTTATGTGTGGATATTTTGGGTAGCGACTGAATCTGTAATTATTAATTTACCCTTTGGTAAGGGTTTGTTAAGAACGAGAGCGAGTTGGAACGATGAACGCGTCAAGAAGGTTTGAATGTTATTAGAGAATCGACCATTAAGTAGTTTCACAATTAAAACAAGAACGATTTGAACAATTAAAACAAGAACGATTTGAACGATTAAAACAAGATGGTTTAACGATTGGGTAAACATTTGGACATGATTTACATTTGATCATGCATTTCCACGAAACATAGTATTGATTTAAACCAAGTTTTACTTCAATACTTTGTTTTGTGCGTTTCATCTATGGTTTAGTTGATGCATTTCACTAGCCATACATATCATTTTGGTTACACATTACATGGTTTACATTTGACACAAACACTTTTGACATTGATTATACATGACATGATTTACATCTTAACATAAACATTTTGTTATGTTATTCAATACATTTGACAATTTGTTTAAACATGGACATCTTGCATTGGTGGTTTGTTTGGGTAAGTGATTTGAGTAACGGTGCGTGTGTAATATGATACAAGCATGGTGGATACGCCGCTGGTACTTCCTATATATAAGTGTTTGTATGGTATTACATATTGTAGCGTTATTTGAATCATTTCAGTTTGAGACATAGGACATTTTATACAAGTAACATACTTTTCACAAGACATTGATTTACAAACAACTTATCTTACACAAACTCATTTTACATGGTTATTCATTTAATCATGCATTATTCTCTTATTTATACTTATCATCCGAACTTATTATTTTTTCAAATGATTTACAAAGACAAAGCAAATTACAAGGTTCATGACTAAACATTTTCTTAAACAGAAGTCATGAATCTTATTTTCACAAAACCTATGTACTCGCCAGCATTTCTTTGCTGACCTCGTTTTCACATATGTTTCAGGTATTGTTGGATGATATCGATTGATAAGATGCATGCTCACATAGGACTGGACAAGGCCTTAGTGACTCAATAACAATGATAGACTATGTTTAAATAGTGTATTTAGATTTCAAGACGATGTAATTATTCAATGTTTAATAAAACGAAACACTCTTTGGTATCCATGGTTATGAAACATTAATTCTGTTGCAACACGCCCCGATGTTTCCGCCGCGATTTGTTGTTTTACGCGGTCGGGGTGTGACAATTGCTGCCATTTCCCTCCTTTCTTCTAGGAGGTCCAGGTCCAACCTTGAAAGTGCATACTCTAACC
Source organism: Helianthus tuberosus (assembly GCA_030545235.1). Taxonomy (NCBI): domain Eukaryota; kingdom Viridiplantae; phylum Streptophyta; class Magnoliopsida; order Asterales; family Asteraceae; genus Helianthus; species Helianthus tuberosus. The sequence continues at coordinate 130,815,269 of CM060394.1, forward strand.
CAAGCTCTTTTCTCTCGATTCCTCCCGATTCTTATAAGTTTTCACTCTAAATCTTGTACTATCACAATCAGAACACACTTTCTCATCATCTTCTCCACCGAATCACAACTTTTCATCATGAAATCATTTGATTTGGGCTGTTCTAGGGTGACGTCATCATGGAGTTCTTATGAACATTGAAGTGTGACCTCATCTCATTAAGAACGGTGCAGATCTAAAGGATTTCCATAAGATTTTACACTGATTTCAACTAAATCTAGACATTTTTCAAGTGTTTGAAACTTTTCTTCAAACATTCTTCACTTCAATTGAAAACCGTTAGAATCTGGACTTTTTCGGGTTCTCTACTCATTCTCTAGTGGAGAACCGATCTGAGAATGGAATTCTACCAAACAGACGACTGATTACCGGGTTGAATATGAAACTCCGTCAAGAACAGTTGGTTTGGATTGAACGGGGTTATTCTCAACCTATCGGATGAGTTGGACTTGATGCGAGTTCTGTTGTTTAGCACGCCGTCATACCGTCTCCATCAAACCGCAAACTTTTCAACTTAACTGATTTCGTAAAAATAATTATCGAACAAAATTTACTCAATCGAATAGCCGTCCGATTGGACGACCATCCGATAGAACGACTATCCGACCGGGTGACTTGTACGTTCAGCACTTAAACAATTTTCCAAAACTTCAAAGAATATCAGTTTCCAAACGAATCCCCATCCGACCGAACGGCCATCCGTCCGGATGACCATCCGACAAGATGACTGGACATGTAGAGATAAATCTCACTTTTTAAAATGCTACAACGAAAACTTCAAAGTTCAACATTTTACAAGCACACCTTCCTCAGTCGAATGACCATCCGACCAAACGGTCATCCGTCCGGATGACCATCCGTCCGGATGGCCATCCGATCGAAACACCCTTCATTCGCCCATCTCACCTACACATTGTTTTACGCATTATTCAACGCTTATACTGTCGTACTGTGATCAGGCTAACTCTACAACGCTCCCTTCAATCCAAGCTTGTGTTTATTTACTAAACATGAACTGTGAGTATACTCGATCCCTTTATGCTTAACGCACTTTTGGGTGTTACATATGTTACCTATATCAAATCACATCTACATACAACGCAAACACTTTTTATACGCTAACCGTTCTCGCATGTTATACGTGTTATTCGATGAATGCTTGTATGTTATGTTTACACAGTGATTGTTGCCTGACACCTTTGCAACGATAGTACTATAGTTTGGACTCAGCACCTGTCGTAGACAGGGTTTGTTAAGGGTATTTCTTCACGTGTCATAGTGGTGATATGTATTGTGTAGTCTACAACTCGCAGTCACGTTTGTGCATATTTCATTGTCGATAACCTAATTGCTTCACATTTCTACGTGTTACATGCTGGTTATGCGTAAATCGCTTTCGCTACTATTATACTATTAAACTTGTATGCTCACCTTTAAACTATGTGTATTGACCTATTTTAACGTATGTGATAGGTGTTTAGGAAGCTATGCTATGACCTGATTTAGTGGAATCAAGCTAGGGGAGTCTAGAAAGAAATTAAATACAATCTGAGTTGTCGGAACAATTATTTGTCTTTGAGAACTATGCTTGTAATAACTGTTTTACTTTATATGTTATGGTATGGGACATGATGCTAAATACTTGGTAATTATAGTTGTTATGGATTCTCCTGGACAATCTGTTTCGCTCAGTACCTCGCCCCAATGTTTCTGCCATCGGTTGGGGTGTAACAGATTGGTATTAGAGCCATAAGTATAGGGAATTAGGCAAGACTCGACCTAGTCCGGGTCGATGTCTTAGAAATGACCTAGTCCATAGTCTAAGTACCAATAGAACGCCTTGTGTGAACCCACTAGGGGTCTGGCATGAGCTTATTTTTGTTACTCTCTCGACTCGATCGGCCTTTCCTAAGGTTGAACACTATTACTTAGGCTTTCCTAAGGCTAGCAGCACTCACGAATTTTCAAAAACACCCGCATAACACAATAGAGCCACCTTATTGAGATCAGGTGTGAAAACCACAAACTCTTGCTTAGATTACTCGTTCGACGTGCATTGTTATTATAAACACGAGAATTTGCGTTAAGTCAGGAGTGAAATCCATATCTCGACAAAAAAATTCTCCCTATCTCTCTCGTGATTCTATCACACAAACAAGAATGCAGTCATTAAGTTAGGGGTGAAACCCGAATCTTGGTGACTTATTCCGCTCTCTACTTCAGTTTTATGTAGTTTTTATGTGTTTATGTGCTTCGATTTTGGGAGACTATATGCTTTTTGCTCCTCGCTTTGATATACAAGCACAACTCGCACTGCACATTTATCTCAAAACGCTAACAAATCGCAGACACTATACTACACGCTGTGTTACTCGCTTATGTTACTCGTTCCTCGCACTCGTTACCCTCGAACGCGCTCGCGAAACTTGAATGATAGGGGGATACGTGCAATATATGTAGGTGTATACGTGCAAAATATAGTGGAATATGTGCTTCTGTGCTCCTATGCTTATGTGCTTATGTGTTACGTGCCTATATGGACTGTGTGTCTAATTGATTATGTGCCTATGTGTTAGACGTGTTCCTAATGCTTTATTTAATAAGTATGTTTATGAGAAGAGATTCGATTATATCACGTCTGAATCCTATGACGATGTCTGTTGCAGACAATGTCGTCATTTGGTTCGCATACCTCTCGTGCTACCTGCCGAAACCACGCTGACAAACGCATCGCATCGCTAGTTGCCAAGGAAATGGCCAAGGTCATTCCGCAAATCGTCAGCGAAATCAATGAAATCGGTAGCAAGTCCTCTGAGGAATCTAGGACTGAATCGTCTCGAGCGACTTTTAGCTTCAAGCAGTTTAAGGCCTGCGGCCCCAAAGACTTCACTGGTGAAGACGGGCCCAGCGCCATGTTTCAATGGTTCGACTCGATTGAAGTCACTGTTCGCCAAAGCGGATGTCCCGACAACCTCCGCACTGTCAATGCAACTGGCGTTTTCCAGTACAGGGCTCTGGACTGGTGGACTGCCGAAAGAAACAGGCGAGGTAATGACGCAGCCTATGGGCTTTCTTGGGAGGAACTGAAGGAAATCATGATGAAAGAATTCTGCCCTCCTCATGAGCTCCAAAAGCTGGAGGATGAGTTTTGGAACATTAAGCAAGAATGTGGCAACAATGTTGGTCTTATTGCTCGCTTTAAGCAGCTTAGCATCATTTGTCCCGGCCTAGTCTCAACTCCTCACATCACAATCAAGAAATATATCCGCACTTTACCTGATTGTGTTGCTGTTTTCGTGCAAGCCGCCAAGACTACCTCCATCGAAGAGACTTATCAGCTCGCTGCAGAAATCAATAACAAGCGAGTTAGGGCTGGTTACTTCAAGAACACCACCAAAAGTCTCCATCAAGTCACCGCTTCTCCTAAGGCTTCTGAACCCACCGCGTCCTAACGGTCGAAATCTTCACGCAGCAAGCGAAGAGCAACAACAACAACAAGAATTGTGCTGTCACAACCATGCCTCTCAATGTTGTTCCTGCTCAACCTCAGCATCAGAACTGCCAAGTAGTGGCACCCATGACCAACGCACTGCCTGCAAAGCGTGCGTATACCGGTCCGCACCCTATGTGCCCTACTTGTAATTACCATCATCTTGTTAGGATCGCATGCCGATTTTTTGTCCACTGCAACCTTTATGGATACTTTACTACTAAATGCCATACTGGTCCTCGTCAAGCTCAAGTTCAAGCTCCTCCTGCACTGCCAGCTCCTCTTCCCGCTCCTCAGGGTCAACAAGCAGCTCCTGCCCCCGCTGCTCACGCAAGAGCCTGCTTTGCGTGTGGTGATCCTAACCACTTCGCGAACGTCTGCCTGAACTGAGTGGTGAAGCATGAGCCACAACAGTAACCAGCGCAGCAGCAACATCAACAGCAGCAGCAACAACAACAACAGCCGGTAGCCCGCGGACGAGCATTCAACATCAATGTCCGCCAGGCCCAAACGGACAACAATGTGGTTAATGGTATGTTTCTTGTCAACGGTATATATGCTTCATGTTTATTTGATACTGGAGCTGATAACTATTTTGTATCGTTAGAATTCAAAAAGTACCTAAACCGTAAACGCGCTAACCTCCCAACGACGTTCGATGTAGAAATTGCCACTGGAAGAACCGTGACCGTTAGTTATGTTTTACGTGATTGTGAGCTTGAACTCAACAATCATGTCTTCCCAATCGATCTTATTCCGATGCAGCTTGGTAGTTTTGATATCATAGAAGGCATGGATTTTCTTCACAAAAATCGTGTAGAAGTCATTTGTTTTGATAAAATGATTCATTTCTCACTCGCAAATGGTGATCAACTCTGTGTCTATGGCGAAGTAACATCGAAGGATCTTAAACTCATGTCGTGCATCCAAGCGAGCAAGTATCTCCAAAAGGAATACAAAGATTTCTTGGTACACATCGTAGTAGCGGAGGAAAAGGAAAAGAAGGAAAAGGAAAAGGTGCCTGTGTTTTGCGATTTTCTTGCTGTCTTTCCTGACGATTTACCTGGTTTACCCCCGAGTCATGATATTGATTTCCTTATCGACCTCATCCCTAGAGCTACCCCTGCTGCTAAAGCTCCCTATCGCCTCACTCCGTCTGAAATGCGTGAACTTTCGAGTCAACTCCAGGACTTTCTTGATAAAGGCTTCATTCGCCCTAGCACATCCCCTTGGGGCGAACCTGTTCTTTTTGTCAAAAAGAAGGATGGATCGTTTCGGATGTGCATCGACTATAGGGAACTCAATAAGCTGACTATCAAGAATCGCTATCCCTTACACCGAATCGATGATTTGTTTGATCAATTGCAAGGTGCTACGTGTTTCTCGAAGAATCGATTTACGCCCAAGTTATCATCAGTTAGGAATCCAGGAGGAAGATATACCTAAAATCGCTTTCCGAACCCGATACGGCCACTATGAATTCATCGTTATTCCCTTTGGTTTAACCAACGCACCCGTGATTTTCATGGATTTGATTAATTACGTGTGTAAACCCTTTCTTGACCGCTTCGTCATCGTGTTTATCAATGATATCCTTATCTATTCGAAATCGAAGGCCAATCATGCGCAGCATCTACGTTTGGTTCTCGAATTACTCCAAGGGAATCGACTCTATGCCAAGTTCTCCAAGTGTGAATTTTGGCTAGAGGAGGTTCAATTCCTCGGTCACATCGTCAATAGTCAAGGTATTTATGTCGATCCGCGAAGATTGAAGCTGTTAAGAATTGGATTACACCGAAATCCCCGTCCGAAGTTCGTTCGTTCCTCGGATTGGCGGGTTATTACCGCCGATTCATCGCAGATTTCTCCAAAATCGACGTGCCACTTACCTCCCTTACGCATAAAGACAAGCCTTTTGTTTGGGGAACTAAACAAGAGACTACCTTTCAAACTCTCAAGCATATGCTCTGCAATTCTCCTATCCTCGCGTTGCCCGATGGAAACGATGACTTCGTAGTCTACTACGATATCTCTAACCTCGGTCTCGGTTGTGATCTTATGCAACGAGACAAGGCTATCATGTACGCTTCTCATCAGCTCAAGGTCCACGAGAAGAACTACACGACCCACGACCTCGAGCTTGGTGCAGTTGTTTTTGCGTTAAAGATTTGGCGACACTACCTGTACGGTATTCACCGACCATAAGAGCCTGCAACATATCTTGAACCAGAAGGAACTGAATATGCACCAACGCCGATGGGTTGAACTTCTCAACGATTATGACTGTGAGATTCGTTACCACCCTGGAAAAGTAAATGTCGTTGTCGATGCTGTAAGCTGAAGAAGCTATTTGCATAACGTTCGTGATACTCAAGCCCAATACGACCTCGAAGCTTTAATTCGTGACGCTCAGCATGCCTGCTTCATTGAGAATACCCTGAAAGAGGAAATGAAGAAGTGCGGTGCTGAAACCCAACTTGTCACCAAATCAAACGGTATCTACTACTATCTCGATCGCATCTGGATTCCAAGTCGCAATAATCTTCGGGAGATATTGTTGACTGAAGCCCACAAGTCTCGGTATTCCATTAATCCTGGTGCCGACAAGATGTACCATGACCTTTGTCTTCGGTATTGGTGGCCTGGAATGAAGAAGGATATCGCTATCTATGTTTCGAAGTGGCTGACTTGTTCGAAACTCAAGGCCGAGCAACAAAGACCCTCTAGCTTACTTGTGCAACCCGAGAACCCTATGTGGAAATGGGAGAGTATAGATATGGACTTCATAACGCAAAATTCCGCGTATGCCATCAGGTCATGATAGCATCTGGGTTATCATTGATTGTCTTACCAAATATGCTCATTTTCTACCGATACGGAAAGAGTTTAAGGTAGAACGATTAGCACAAATCTATATCGACGAAGTTATTTGTCGACATGGGACACCTCATGATATCATTTCTGATTGCGATGGTCGATTTACCTCGTGCCTTTGGGAAACGTTTCAATCCGCTCTCGGTGCTACTCTTAATCTAAGTACCGATTTCCATCCCTAGAGCGACGGTCAGACTGAACGCACGATTTTCATCCTTGAAGACATGCTTCGCTCGTGTGTGATAGATTTTGGTGGTAATTGGGATTCGCATTTACCTTTAGTCGAATTCTCGTACAACAACAGTTATCATTCTAGCATTCAAATGGCACCATTTGAGGCATTATATGGAAGAAAATGTCGATCGCGTATTGTATGGCACAAGATCAGAGATGCGCAAATTACCGGTCCTAGGTTATTGCAAGAAACGACTGACAAGATCCTCCAGATACGAGACAATCTCCTGAAAGCTCAGAGTTGTCAAAAGAGTTACGCCGTTAAACGCCGCAAGCCCCTTGAATCTGACGTTGGCGATCACGCACTCCTAAAGGTTTCACCTTGGAAGGGGGTGATCCGATTCGGTAAGAAACGAAAGCTCGCGCCTCGATATGTTGGACCCTTTAAGATTCTAGAAAGAATTGGTATAGTGGCCTACAGACTAGAACTACCGGAGGAACTCAGCAACGTCCATCCGACTTTCCACGTCTAGAACCTTAAAAAGTGTCTAGCCGAACAGAATTTACATGTACCACTTGAAGATCTACAAGTGGACGAAACATTACACTTCGTGGAAAAGCCAGTCGAGATCATGGACCGAGAAACCAAGAAGCTCCGACGCTCACGCATTCCTATAGTCAAGGTTCACTGGGAAGGCAAACGCGGCACCGAGTTCACTTGGGAACTCGAAAGCGACATGAAGGCTAAGTATCCACAACTATTCGTTAGGCCTACGCCTTAATTTCGGGACGAAATTCCCTAAAGTTAGGGAGGCTGTAACAACCCGACTTTTGAATTCAAAGTACAAGTCAAGTCAAAGTCAAGAAATGTCAACGTTCAGATCTGTCATTTCTTACGTAATTATTGCTTGTACTTTCGAACCTCGGTAATCGATACTTTAGTTAATGCTATTTTAATTTAAGATTTGTAATATGTGAAGTAACAATGTGATAAATGCAATTAAACGCTAATCTACTTAGGGCTATCTCATCGCTATCGCATCGCAACCCGAATCACAGTTATTATTGTTCTATGTGTGTGTGTACCTTCATGTGCTCTACTTGTGTATGCTTATTTATATTACAGGTGTTATTCGCAAACACAATCGCAACTCTATCGTAATGCAAACTGTTGGTGCATACGTCTATCGACTTCGTCTTGTATCGAGTCTTGTGTTAGATTAGATAGATTAGGGCACGAAGTACGAGAAATTAGGATTTAGGGGTATTTCGCATGATATAGGAAACAGCTATTTCGTACGAAATCAGTTGGTTATTTCGCACGAAATGACTATTTCGTGTGAAACTACTTTTGTACCAACTGTTTCGTGCGAAATAGGACAGCCTATAAATACCTTTCGTGCCAATTCATTTGTAACGATTCTGATTCCTATAGCGAAGCTCTGCCGAAGTGTCTACAGCATTGTAATCGATCTGATATCAATATAAAGACAGTTTAAAGTGATTTTCTGTGCAATTCAGCTGAAACGACTTCGATACGTTTGTTTCCGCCACTCATATTGAAAAGAACTCTTCTGAACGACTCGTTTCGGTCGTGAAAATGATCCTACAAGTGGTATCAGAGCCCAGGAGGAAGAGTTGTTACCATTTCAGCTGCAAATTCTGTTTCTACACCTTCTTTTCAAAAATTAACAAATTTTTACGGTCAAAATGGCTTGATTTTCAAATATAAGGTGCGAAACACTGTTTTAACAAACCCTAGAAAGAATCAGATTTTAATTCGAAGTAAAACTTGGTCAATTTGTTCAAAAACAGTCCGAAATTTTCATTTTGCACGAAAGCAGATATCATTTCGTTTGAACATTGCTTTGATTTCGCACGAAATCAGATTTCATTTCGCACGAAACCACTATTTCGTGTGAAGCAGTTCATCAGTTCATCATTTCGTACGAAATCACCTTTTGATTTCGCACGAAACAGCTATTTCGCTTGAAAGGAGTCTATCAGATCGTTATTTCGCACGAAATCACCTATTTCGTTTGAAAGTTTTTCATTTCGTACGAAACCATAGTCTATTTCGCATCAAGTTCATTCCGTGTGAAAAGTCATTTCGTGTGAAAGTTGTTTTCGCGAGAAAGGGGGTATTTCGTTTAAAAGTTGATTTCGTTTGAACAAGCTGTGATTGTGAATTGATAAGAACCAAATAATGGATAACGAGTTTTATAATGCCTTTGCTAGTCCAATGACTGTTAGTCAGAGTACGTTGCTTGAAAATGAAATGGGGACAACACAAAAACCACCTAAGCTCATGAGTATCGAGGAGTACAGTGGATGGGCTGAACATTTTGGGAACTGGGTTCAAGCATATCAATTAGATGCATGGGAACATACTGAATATCAATATGTTAGACCAGTAAATGAAAATAGAGTAAAAATTGAAATTAGAGATATGTGTGTTGAAGAGAAAAAGAAATATAAAGATGAAAAAATGATGGTTAGTCTTTTGCAGCAAGCTATTAAAGAAGACATCTTGTGTGACACCTGTGCCTCCACGGCCATCAAAAAAATACTATATCAATGAAATATTGTATTTCATACTTGGGACATGTATAAATATGTGTATCCTTTGCACATATCAATTCTTGTTCGATTTCAAGCTTTAAATCGCTTTCTGGAAGGTTATAAGCGCACTGATGCGTAAATATAACCCGTTTCATTCAACGAACACTCCGGAATAGTGAAATAGGCTTAACATACCTTAAATAACCTTTACATAACTTAGAAATAAGTTTTGAAGGCTTTGGTATGGCAAAATCAAGTTAAATCGCTTACAGGGACTAAATTCGACACACTGCGAAAGTATGCCGATTTGAACTGTAACAGACATTCCGGAACATGACCATAAGTTAAACATACCATAAATATCCTTTACATAGCTTAGAAATAGGCTTTGAGGGGTTCGGTGTGCTAAAATAAACTTTTGGGTCATTCAGGGACTAAAACCGTCAAAAAGTGCACAAGTTTGCACTTTCGCGCATATCTTGCGTTCGGAATACATCCGGACATCCAAAAATTTATGTAAGCACTAAAATATTTTATTTTAGTGTTTGGCATGAGAAAAATCCATTCGTCGCGCAATTTGGATCGTTTTTCGCGCTTATGCGCATTCCGTCGTAATTAAGCGAACATCGCTTTCGTACGACCAAACGAACCAACATCCGACATATTTTTGAGCATGTTTCATGTCTACAATGTTTAGGCATCATTTTAGGGCCTTAAAGTTGGCTTTACGGGCCTTAGAAGTGTCGGGAATGGCCATAAACACCATCAGGGACTGAAACTGTCAATATGACAAAGTTGGTTCTGATCAGACAAGGCCAGGCGGCCCGCGTAAGTCTTGTGTGTATCCTTACGCGGCCCGCGTCAGTCTCCCAGACCAGATTAACTGAATTTAACAGCAGATTACAGCTGTTAACCACTCAAAAACTCACCCACACTTGCCCTTTCAGTTCATGAGGGGCCATTTTGATGTTCCATAGCATTCCAACAAGTGTAAGGTTGAGATTACATCACGGTTTCCAAGAAACGATCTTAACGGTTCGAAGAATCCTATAAATACCCATCCATCCCAACCTCAAAAACCCCCAAATCTGATCTCAAAGCTCTAAGTTGAAGCCATCACTTCATACTTGAGCTATTCGATCAAGATTTACTAGCAGGGACCCTTTGTAAGTGTTCCTTAGTTCTTTTATCGCTTTTCGAGTCCGAAAGTCAAACTATGTTTGACTTTCTGCGTTGACCAGTTTATGGTCAACACGAAGTTCGTTTGAACTTCATAACGTGAGCGTAATCACAATGGTTATAGTCCCTAGAAACTATACCTACTGATTACCACGTTATCTAGGCTCAGTGACGAGTCGTAGTTTCGGCCAAAATACGTGTTAATGCATATTTTGTAACCAAACTACTTATAGGTATCAAAACCGTTTGTTTTGATACCAAACCTGTTTTCTAAACTTAGTTAAGCATGTTTTAACATGCTTAGCTCGTCACTTTTAGTTCAAGTGCTTATATAGGGTCGTAAGGTAAGCGATCTAAACAATCGCTTATACTTTCGAACCCGACCCGTTTGGTCGATCATTAGGATCCGACCAAACACATTAGGTGACCATAGTTGTATAGGGAATGACCTTCCGAGGTTATACCTTATGGTCACATCGTTTGAGTAGTTGTATGATAGGTAGTATATATGCTTTAGGTAAATTACCAAAATGCCCTTTTAACGCCAAAATTCATTTTTAGTACATTATTTTACATTACATTACATTTTATGCTATGTATGCCCATTGTGTGCGTACTTAGTACATTATTTTACATTACATTTTATGCTATGTATGCCCATTGTGTGCGTACTTAGTACATTATTTTACATTACATTTTATGCTATGTATGCCCATTGTGTGCGTACTTAGTACATTATTTTACATTACATTTTATGCTATGTATGCCCATTGTGTGCGTACTTAGTACATTATTTTACATTACATTACATTTTATGCTATGTATGCCCATTGTGTGCGTACTTAGTACATTATTTTACATTACATTCTATGCTATGTATGCCCATTGTGTGCATACTTAGTACATTATTTTATTCATCACATGCTTACATTTTGGTATGACATTTGGTTTGTTTAAATGGGACAATGTACATTCATTAACACCGATCATGCCGCTCGGTAGTAGGTAGTGGTACCATAGGACTTGACAAATCCCATTCCTGAAATCTCGGGTGTGTTTGGATTGGAAGGAATGACCGAATCCGAATACATTTATTTTGATAACCTTTACAAAAAAGGGTTATCCGACTGTCGCAAGGCTTGGATGTATGAATTTTCACAATACCGCATAGATGTTTATATCAGTATAGCGTGCATTCTTTTTCACAAAACATAACTTTGATTTAAACGATGTTTTACTTCAATACCTTGTTTTGTGCATTTTACATATGCTTTAGTTGATATATTTCACTTACCATACATAAATATTTTGACATTTACATACACAATTCATGATTTACATTAGACATAAACATTAGACATAGACATTAGACATGGTTTTCACATAAACATTTTGACATTTGATTATACATAAACATTTTACTTTGGTGGTTTGGTTTAAGTATGTGATTTAAGTAACGAGGCGTGTGTAATATGATACAAGCATGGTGGATACGCCGCTGGTACTTCTTATATATAAGTGTTTGTATGGTATTACAAATCGTAGCGTTATTTGAATCATTTCAATTTGAGACATATAACATTTTATACAAATAACATACTTTTCACAAGACATTGTTTTACAAACAACCTATCTTATACAAATTCATTTTACTTGGTTATTCATTTAACCATACATCATTCTCTTATTTATACATATCATCTGAACTTATTGTTTTTCAAACGATTTACAAAACAAATCAATTTACAAGGTTCATGACTGACTTTTGCTAAACAACTTTTTTTCTAAACTTACAAGTCATGAATCCTATTTTCACAAAACCTATGTATCTCACGGGCATTTTTATGCTGACGTACCTATTTTCACATGTGTTTCAGGATATGATGCATATGTGTTTCAGGATATGATGCATAGGATTTATCAAGATACACTTAGGCGGACTTGGGCCTTAGTGACAATAAAAGATGCAAAACTAGTTATTTATGTTATATTTCTTTGATTGTCAAGACATTGTAACTCTTTTAATCAATAAAACAATATTTCAATTTCCATGTGTTATGAAACAATGATTCTGTTACAACACTCCCCGGCGTTTCCGCCACGTTTTGTTGTTTTACGTGGTCGGGGTGTGATAGAAAAGTTGGTATCAGAGCTCATGGTTATAGGGAATTAGGTTATTAGTAATGCTTTGACCTAGTCTATAACCTTCCTAGGACCCTAACGCGAGTTTACTTGCGTTTAGTCATAAAACAATACCGTCACCTATCCTTAGGCGACGACCTCAACAAGAACACAAATTTCAAAACCGCTTTGAAAACTAATCATCTGTTCTAGGATGATTGATTACTAGGTTTTGAACCCTCTATTGTAAGGTTTTGAACCCTCTATTATAAGATTTTGAACCCTCTAAGTTTTCAAATCGCGTCAAAGTTTGGGTCGTATAATGTGAACACGTGCAAACTGGAAGAGTGAATGCCTGTACCCTGAGTTTTCTGTCGAAGGCTAGAGTGTTCGTACAAATCCGCAGTATCGGACCAGTCACTCTTACCTGGGAACTCTTGGGGTGAGTGTTCACTTATAGGCGAGCATGTCTTCAGTGATACATTAATATGATCCGTTTACTTTGATTTGTCACCGTCTCATTTGTTTGCCTTAGGTAACAAACAAATGATCTCAATTTTTATGCATTGCCATCCTGTTTTGATTGTCTGATAACCTTTCACTTGTTTCTTCCAATGTCTTTCATTTTCTTCTAGAATGTCTCTTCCTCTCAGCAACGGTCAAATGTCCGAGCAAACAGCCAAATTTTCCCAGCAAATAGGCGAAGTGATTCTGAAGACTGTGGAATTAGGAATTGCTATGTCTCGTCTCAATAATGAAGCCACTCAAGAGTCACCAAAGGAAGCAGAAGTCAAGCTAGCACCACCAGCCTAGAAACCAACCGAGGAATCAAAGACCATGGATGAACGATCCCCTAAGAAGTAAAAGAAGTGAAAGGCTTCTCAGAACTTCACCATGGTCGCTCACAATGGTAAAGCCATCCCCAACCAACCAGCCCAACCCCCTGCTAGGAAGCCATACAATGGAACTGCACCCTTGTGCAACCAATGTAGCCTTCATCATCATGCTAGTGTGAAGTGCCACGAATGCCAAATTTGTGGACTTAAAGGTCATACAGCAAGAGTTTGCCGAGCAGCAGCTGCACCAAATCAAGCAGGACCTAGCCAGGTGTCAACACCACCTGCTAAGAAACGATACAAGGGAATGGCACCGTCATGCAACAAATGTAAGGGGCATCACCAAGCTCACTTATAGTGTCGTCTGTGTGTATCATGTGGACGAGTTAGTCACCTGGCAAGTGCTTGTCGAATTAACCTAAACCAAAGTGGTCCAAACCAACCACAAGCCAACTCTGCTCAAGCTCGCTTTCAGCCTGGATCGTGCTACAACTGTGGCAAGATGGGTCATTTCGTGAATAAATGCCCGAAGCTTGCTAAGGCAAATCCAACCCACGGATGAGCAGTTGGCTGATTAGAAGATGTTGTTGTCTTATGCTTTTGTTTCTTCTATTTCTTGTAATGTGGAACAATCTGTTTTGATTATAAATAAATTGTTGTTCACAATTCTGATATACAAGTGTAGTTACATGAGTAAATGGAAATTCTCTATGATACCTGTATTAAGGAACTATGTTCCTTACAAACTACTCTTGTGATTCTCTCTTTCAAATGATCGCTCATGATTCCATCGAAAATTTTAAGTACTCGTTTCACTCTAAGAAACAGAGTACAGAAAATAAAGTGACATTATGAGTAGTCATGCTTCTGCACATCTGTGCCTTTGAATCCTTGGTTAGATAACTAAGGGTATTTTCAAATCTCATACCCATTACGTTTTGATTTTTCAACATACACAGTACAAGTATTTCAAAAACAATCTTCATGATCTCAAAACATTTCATATAGTTTGAAAACAATTTTTTTAAATGCATTGTCTATGTTATTTCAAAAACATTGGCTATGCTTTCAAAAACAACCTTCATAATTTCAAAATGTTTCATATAGTCTGAAAACAATATTAACACAGTACATTTTCTTATCAAGTGCATGATTTCGAAAACCATCATTCATGTTTTCAAAAACCTTATACATAATTTCAAAATTTATCTCGCATGATTTTAAAGCAATTTTTTTTAAATATATACCTACCTAATACACCTACTTTAAGATTTCAAAGGTATTATATATAAGGTTTCAAAAACATTGAACACATTTTTTTAAGAACCCCATGCATAGTCTTCAAAAATATTTTCTTCATACATTGACTTAACTTTCAAATTTCGCTTCATATGTCGCCTTGGCATATATGGCATCTCAACTTCATAAGCATTTTACTTCATGTTTTGACCTAAGCACATCAAGTGCAAGGTTTCAAAACATCTTCAACTTCTAAAATCCATATGGGATCTTTTTATCTTCACATTTAGACCCTTGTGGATGATTATTATTCAAATCAGAGTCCTTAATTGGATTCCTTATGTACCTAAATTCGAACATTTCGGTTCCTTATAATCGAAATCGAATTTTTCTTTTAAAAATCTTTCTATAGTTAGATTCTTGATAATGTTTAAAGTACCAAATGAAATCCACGAGATGGATTCCTGGTGTGCTTTAAATACATGTGCTCTGTTAGCAAAAAAAATTTACAAATTAAAGATCTAGATAAACAATCTTTGTGGTTATATGACTATGTGTTTATGCATCTTGTGTTTTCTTTTATGCATTTTGTGTTTTTGTATACTCTGGGTATTCGTTATCCAAATCCTCGTAGAATCTTTCATATCTTCATATGAGGGATTCGTAGTAGGATATTCAAAAAGGTACTACCTTAAATCCTTATTGGGCTTCTATGTAATAGTTAAGACCCTCGGATTAAATAGTACCATTCCATGATTCCTAAGAGACCCTTTTAGGGGTCTAGTCAAAAAGATTGATTCAAAAATCTGGTTAAGAATGACATGTGATGATATAAGCTGAAAAGACTCCTTGGTTGTCTATTAAAATCATTTATTGATTTAACAAAAGGGACCCTATGGTGGTCTAGTCACACTCATCACAGGTTTGTTCATTTGGTTTTCCCCTACACATTATAAAATAGACCGTGTGAACTATGCAAGAAATTGTCTAATTATGGACGCGTACATAATTATGAAATTTAGTGCATAGAAACCCAGTAAGATTTATTATGTGTAAGAACCGATAGAAACAACAATAACAAAATGAGAACGATGTAATGGAGGTATGGTGGACGCACCAATGACGCTTCATATACTTGTATATAAGTATCCCTCTTACATTGCAAGCATGATGTTATTAAAGTTACTAGAAGTTCAGAACCCTAACCAATGTTGTTCGATCTTTTCAACTTCATGTTTTAAACTCTCACAAGTTTCCTCTAAATAAAATTTCGGGACGAAATTTCCTAAAGTAGGGGAGACTGTGACACCTGTGCCTCCACGGCCATTAAAAAAATACTATATCAATGAAATATTGTATTTCATACTTGGGACATGTATAAACATGTGTATCCTTTGCACATATCAATTCTTGTTCGATTTGAAGCTTTAAATCGCTTTCTGGAAGGTTATACGCACACTGATGCGTAAATATAACCTGTTTAATGCAACGAACACTCCGGAATAGTGAAATAGGCTTAACATACCTTAAATAACCTTTACATAACTTAGAAATAAGTTTTGAAGGCTTTGGTATGGCAAAATCAAGTTAAATCGCTTACAGGGACTAAATTCGAGACACTGCGAAAGTATACCGATTTGAACTGTAACAGACATTCCGGAACATGACCATAAGTTAAACATACCATAAATATCCTTTACATAGCTTAGAAATAGGCTTTGAGGGGTTCGGTGTGCTAAAATAAACTTTTGGGTCATTCAGGGACTAAAAGCGTCAAAAAGTGCACAAGTTTGCACTTTCGCGCATATCTTGCGTTCTGAATACATCCGGACATCCAAAAATTTATGTAAGCACTAAAATATTTTATTTTAGTGTTTGGCATGAGAAAAATCCATTCGTCGCGCCATTTGGATCGTTTTTCGCGCTTATGCGCATTCCGTCGTAATTAAGCGAACATCGCGTTCGTACGACCAAACGAACCAACATCCGACATATTTTTGAGAATGTTTCATGTCCACAATGTTTAGGAATCATTTTAGGGCCTTAAAGTTGGCTTTACGGGCCTTAGAAGTGTCAGGAATGGCCTTAAACACCATCAGGGACTGAAACTGTTAATATGGCAAAGTTGGTTCTGATCAGACAAGGCCAGGCGGCCCGCGTAAGTCTTGTGTGTATCCTTACGTGGCCCGCGTCAGTCTCCCAGACCAGATTAACTGAATTTAACAGCAGATTACAGCTGTTAACCACTCAAAAACTCACCCACACTTGCCCTTTCAGTTCATGAGGGGCCATTTTGATGTTCCATAGCATTCCAACAAGTGTAAGGTTGAGATTACATCACGGTTTCCAAGAAACGATCTTAACGGTTCGAAGAATCCTATAAATACCCATCCATCCCAACCTCAAAAACCCCCAAATCTGATCTCAAAGCTCTAAGTCGAAGCCATCACTTCATACCTGAGCTATTCGATCAAGATTTACTAGCGGGGACCCTTTGTAAGTGTTCCTTCGTTCTTTTATCGCTTTTCGAGTCTGAAAGTCAAACTATGTTTGACTTTCTGCGTTGACCAATTTATGGTCAACACGAAGTTCGTTTGAACTTCATAACGTGAGCGTAATCACGATGGTTATAGTCCCTAGAAACTATACCTACTGATTACCACGTTATCTAGGCTCAGTGACGAGGCGTAGTTTCAGCCAAAATACGTGTTAATGCGTATTTTGTAACCAAACTACTTATAGGTATCAAAACCGTTTGTTTTGATACAAAACCTGTTTTCTAAACTTAGTTAAGCATGTTTTAACATGCTTAGCTCGTCACTTCTAGTTTAAGTGCTTATATAGGGTCGTAAGGTAAGCGATCTAAACAATCGCTTATACTTTCGAACCCGACCCGTTTGGTCGATCATTAGGATCCGACCAAACAGATTAGGTGACCATAGTTGTAAAGGGAATGACCTTTCGAGGTTATACCTTATGGTCACATCGTTTGAGTAGTTGTATGATAGGTAGTATATATGCCTTAGGTAAATTACCAAAATGCCCTTTTAACGCCAAAATTCATTTTAAGCATATGTAACATAACTTTTGGTATCTAAACTGATTTGGTAACAATATTAGACATGTTAAGGCATATTTTACTTATCATAGGGCTAGTTAGGCGTTCCGAACGCGTTTCACTCGAACGACGCGTTAAAGTAGCATATGCTACCTAAACGGGTCGTAATGGGTCATAAGCACTTAGGTTAGGTTTCATTGTAGTATGTAGGCCTTGTTAAACCATATTACATGAGTTCCCGTACTCATTTGATTTACGAGCCTCATTCTATCCGATCTTCCAATTTAGGTCCGGTATATTAACATAGTTACCTATATTAGGTGCCGTTTGATATCCGGGATCTCTAGCATTGTTTGGTTGTTACTCAAGGACTACTAAGCAATCTCAAGTGAGTACATAGACCCCTCTTTTACTGTTTTCCAAACATTTTGGGGTGGAACACATGTGCCTACTTGTTACTTTCATGCTTTCCTGTTTTCACATCATATACTTGCTATGTTCATTAGTACATTTATTGTACATGATTTCATTGTGTTTTATGCTATGTATGCCCATAGTATGCGTACTTAGTACATTATTTTACATTACATTTTATGCTATGTATGCCCATTGTGTGCGTACTTAGTACATTATTTTACATTACATTTTATGCTATGTATGCCCATTGTGTGCGTACTTAGTACATTATTTTACATTACATTACATTTTATGCTATGTATGCCCATTGTGTGCGTACTTAGTACATTATTTTACATTACATTCTATGCTATGTATGCCCATTGTGTGCATACTTAGTACATTATTTTATTCATCACATGCTTACATTTTGGTATGACATTTGGTTTGTTTAAATGGGACAATGTACATTCATTAACTCCGATCATGCCGCTCGGTAGTAGGTAGTGGTACCATAGGACTTGACAAAACCCATTCCTGAAATCTCGAGTTTGTTTGGATTTGAAGGAATGACCGAATCCGAATACATTTCTTTTGATAACCTTTACTAAAAGGGTTATCCGACAGTCGCAAGGCTTGGATGTATGAATTTTCACAATACCGCACAGATGTTTATATCAGTATAGCATGCATTCTTTTTCACAAAACATAACTTTGATTTAAACCATGTTTTACTTCAATACCTTGTTTTGTGCATTTTACATATGGTTTAGTTGATATATTTCACTTACCATACATAAACATTTTGACATTTACATACACAATTCATGATTTACATTAGACATAAACATTAGACATAGACATTAGACATGGTTTTCACATAAACATTTTGACATTTGATTGTACATAAACATTTTACTTTGATGGTTTGGTTTGAGTAAGTGATTTAAGTAACGAGGCGTGTGTAATATGATACAAGCATGGTGGATACGCCGCTGGTACTTTCTATATATAAGTGTTTGTATGGTATTACATATCGTAGCGTTATTTGAATCATTTCAATTTGAGACATATAACATTTTATACAAATAACATACTTTTCACAAGACATTGTTTTACAAACAACTTATCTTATACAAACTCATTTTACTTGGTTATTCATTTAACCATACATTATTCTCTTATTTATACATATCATCTGAACTTATTGGTTTTCAAACGATTTACAAAACAAATCAATTTACAAGGTTCATGACTGACTTTTGCTTAACAACTTTTTTTTCTAAACTTACAAGTCATGAATCCTATTTTCACAAAACCTATGTATCTCACAGGCATTTTTATGCTGACGTACCTATTTTCACATGTGTTTCAGGATATGATGCATAGGATTTATCAAGATACACTTAGGCGGACTTGGGCCTTAGTGACAATAAAAGATGCAAGACTAGTTATTTATGTTATATTTCTTTGATTGTCAATACATTGTAACTCTTTTAATCAATAAAACAGTATTTCAATTTCCATATGTTATGAAACAATGATTCTGTTACAACACTCCCCGACGTTTCCGCCACGTTTTGTTGTTTTACGTGGTCGGGGTGTGACATCTTGATTTTACTTCAACACAACGGAAGTTCATGTTCGATATGGAAAGAATTAGAATCAAAGTTTCTTGGAAGTGATGAAATGATCAAGAACAAAAGGTCACTTTTGAAGAAGGAATTTGATTTATTCCGTGGTTTAAGAAATGAAAGAACCAAGCAGATCATTGAAAGATATTACAATTTACTGAAGAATATGAGTAGATTGAGTATCAATAAAGATAGAGATGAATTGATTGAAAAGTTGGATGATGCGTTGCCACATGATGTTTGGGGCACGTATCTTATGATGCTGAAAAATAAACCAGATTTTGACAAAATGACGCTGAGTGAGTTTATTAAACAGCTTGAAGCTCAAGAGATGGAACAACGAAAAATAGCGAGAATGAAGAATTATGATGGAGAACAAGACATTGGTTTGTATTACAAAAGTGGTGTTAGTGATAAAAGCAATATTTCACCAAAGATTGAAACTGCTTTCAATGCAAAGAGTTCTTCAGAAAGTTCATCTCAAGGATCAAGTAGCAAAATGGGTTTCTCTTCATATCCATCATTTGATCCAAATTTTGTCATCAACCAAGAGTGGGAAAGTGCTTCAGTGCAACATTGCTTTAAACCTTGGAAATGATCAAAATTACTCGGAAGAAGTTGCTAAAAGTCAGATGTCTCTATTGGTGACTGTGTTAGAGTCATATGGTAGTTTGGTAGCAGGGAGGATCAGAAATCCAATGTTGACAAAAGAGGATTACGATCAGGTTGATGCTGAGGAAATGGAGTTGATGGATATAAAGTGGTTTTGGCGAGTGTGTTGAGAAGAGCTGAAAAGTTTAAACAAATTATGGGAAGAGATGATTTCCGTGATGCAAATGTTTCTACTTTAGGATTTGATAAATCTAAAGTTACTTGTTTTCGTTGCAGGGAAAAAGGGCATTTCAAGAGTGAATGCACAAACCGCGAAGCAAGTGGAGCTCAAAATCCTTTCGGAAACAATGACTACTATCGAAAAGCAATTTATCATCAAGTTGCTCAACAACCACATCAACAACAACCACAAAATGCACATGCTAGGAGGGAGATTGAAGATTCAAAGAAAGCTTGTCTTGGTAATCAGGATAATGGAAGTTCATCAAAAGAAGATAGTTGGGATAAATATATTTCAGCAGAAAGTAAAGCATGCGTGATTAACAAAATGATAGATCAAGATGATGAAAGACTTCCAGAGGGTTTCAGTTGGAAAGATTTCAATTCGGATGATTATGATCCTAAAAAAACTTCTGGTCATAAAGATTTTGTTGCTCAAATTGTTAATAATAATAGTGATGGTTATCTTGTTGATGATTATTGGGCAGAAAGAATAAGGAAGCGTTTAAATAAAGACAAGAAAGATGAAAATGCTGAAGAAGAAGAAGAAGAAGATTGTGAGGAAAAGAAGCAAGATAAAGAAATTCCAGTGTTTGAAGTTAAAAAGGAAGCTGTTGCAGAAAAAATAACAGAGAATTGTGAAAACTGTGAGACTATGAAGAAGCAAAACAGTGAATTGATTCACAACTTGAACAGGATGAAAGAATCATATGATGTCTTAAATAAAACAATGAATCAATACAACAAGTCAAGCAGTGAACAAGCTACAACAATGAATACACTTAAAGGAGCGTACATGAGACAGTTAGATAGTGTTAACTATTACACTGAGATGTGTGCTGAACTTGAAAAGAAATTGGAAATTCAGAGAATAGAAACCGAGAGAGTGAATAGGTTATTAAAAAGTTACTTATGTTCTACTTTTGTGGTTGACAGGATTTACCCTATAGTGGAAAGCATGAAGACATTTCAAGAAAAGACATCTGAAGAAAAGAAGTCAGAAGAAAAATCTGAAGAAAAGGATTCTGAAACAAAAGAAGTTACTGAAGAGAAGATTTCTGGTGAGAAACCAAGTGTTGTTTACAACAAATGTCCACCCCCGCTTGAAAATGGATATTCTCCACGAAATCCAAATTCAGAAAGAGTCAAAAAGGCAACCAACTTACAGTGGGAATCTGAGTTCTCAGAAAATTTGCCAGAAAGTATTGATGTCACTTTGACATCGTCCGACACTGATCATGAGTCCAATTTAATAAAGAAAGTGGTCGATCAGGTGTTAGATAAAGATGAAATCAAGGAGTCAAAATCGGAGTTAAAGTCGGAGTCAAAATCAACGTCAAAGTCTGATACGTCAAATTCAACAGTCAAAAAGGGCAAACGGGTTTACAATAAAGAATTTCTATTATCAAAATCTAATTTGAATGACGAACCAATCAAAGTGGCATATACTTTGAATGATCCAGACAAATTATATTCTGATAAGGAATTTCCAATAAGAGGTGTTAAAATTGAAATGATTAAAAAGGTTTTCAAACTAACAGAAATTAATATTTCTGAAATAAAAGATGTAAATCTTTCTGATAAACCTAGACCTTACACCTCAAGAGTTCAACAAAGAGAAAACAAGAAAAAAGGTTACAGTTCTGGTTCAGGTTATCGAAAGAAACCAAACCATAACGGTAATTTCAAAAAGAAAGGACTTGGTTTCATTCCACCGAAAAATCATAAAAATGAGAAAAATTATAAACCAAAAACTGTTTTTGTTTCAGGAACATCATCCGAAGAAGAAAAAGAGCAGTTGTTCAGGAATCAATCAAACAAAGAATTCCTTGCCAAGAAGCAAGATGAAATGAAAAAAGAAGTTACTCAGAAGAAGACGGAGACTAGAACCTGTTTCAATTGTCATAAAGTTGGTCATATTGCCAGAAACTGTTTAAAGGCAATAAACACACAACAGGGAGTGTCTCTTAAACTAAAAGAAAAAGTTGTTGAGATAAGTAAACCACCAACCAAAAGATTCAAAGTTTTTGAAAACTCAACATTTGAGGTTGGAGAATGTTCCAAAAGGGTTTACAACAAGAAAGTTAATCTTGACAATCGCAAGTGGATTGTTAAGAAATCAAGTGATAGTTCTGGTGATGAATCTGATTCCACAAAATCAGAGGAGCCACATGTTGTTCTAAAAGATGAGAAATCAGTTCCTCTAATGGATGATGCAAACTTTCCACCATTGCGGGCTGAAAATTTTAAAACAAAAGTTGGAAAAGTTGAAATTTCAAATCAATTTTTTTTCTGAAAAGAAAGAATTTGACATTGAAAAGGCTTTTAACCCCACTGTTCAAAACATTTTTGGAAAAATGATTGATGGAAAAGTCAAAGGGGTAAAGGAATTCTATGAGAAAAAGATGGAAGGTAAACAACCGAGTGTTGGTAACTCAGAATCTCCCAAGGTCTGTCAGGCTTGGGAGAACTACTTTAACTGAAAAAACTGACTTGCCGGAGCTCCCAGGTTGATAAGCGTGGACCAGGAATCGGCATCATTCTTGAATTTTGGGTGTTTGTGAAAACCTACAAGTGGTTTTTGGTTATTCTTACAAGTGATTCATCAAGGACATTAAGTTGTACTTGATTTTCTACAAGTGGTATTTTGGAAAAACAAAGTGATGAGTTTATCCCCTAACCTACCAATGGTTTATGAAATCAACAAAACTAATTTTCCGGAAAAACCATTTGATTAAAACAAACTTAAGTGTTTTGAAATCATAATGGTAAAATAGTTTGTTGTAAGGGGAAGTTCTGATTGTTTATGCCAAGTGGATGGAGAATTGAAGTGATTCGATATCAGTTATCACTTTGTTTGTACATTTTGTTTCAAATCTTCTTTAAATGATTTTGAATTTTAGGGGGAGTAAGAAATTTCAGAAAATCCAAAAACATTAGAAAATTTGAAAAAGCCAAAAACATGATAAAATCAAAAATGAGTTTTGTTGAGAAAAGAGGAAATGATAGTACATCAGTGGACTATCACAACATGCTAAAGAATTGGAAAGTCAAAATGTGATAAACGGTCTCACTGATGATATGCCAGTAGGTTTTTATACATTTAGTAGATTGTGTCGAGATATAAACCTAAATTTCAAACTTGCTTATCTCGTGGGGAACATTTCTCGAATATATGGGTAACCCACGAAATCTTGTTTGAAAGATCCCTCTTTCTGAGATACTAGGTCTTTATACTTAGTGATATCTGGGGTATTATCCCGGGACTTCTGATTTTGCGGAAGCAATGGCCTAGTCCCCGTATAATACTTTTCGCTTGCTTGAAATATTAGCACCCCCCTCAGCATAAAAAATGATGAAACATTGCAAAATGCTAATCATGTGCTGTTGAAGAAAAGATTCACTAAAGGGAACACACCTAAAGTCGAAGCCATCATCTCTCTGATTTTGCGAAAGCAATAGCCTGAGCTCTCATGGCCCTCACATTTAACCCTTTACAGATATCATCTATGTATACTCACCTGTAAGACTGAATATTAGGATCTGGATACGGGAGTATATTCAAGTGGTGGGACACGCGTATAAGTTTAAGTCTCTAAAACATTAATCTCGTATCTCGAAACAGTTGAACTTTGTGTGAAAATTTAAGTGGATCGGTATACTGACAATCTAAGTGAATCGTTTAGAACTTAAAATGTTTAAAGCTTAACGGTGTTGGTGATTTGTCTCATAAACTGATATGATCCTCTTACACAAACTCACAAAAATATTGCTTGTAAATATTTCTTTACTGCATTTCATTAAAATCAAAAATCCAAAAAGATTTTCAGTGTGTTTTAGCATAAATTTTGAAAATTCAAAAAGATTTTCGACAACTGATGTTGGAGAGCTGATTTTCAAAATTCCGAGTGCTAAGCATGATGAACAACAAGTTTGGGAGAATGTGTTTAAAGATGTTATTTTCACAAAGTGGTCATCAGAGATTAAATCATTTTTAAGACGATATCTGCATGTGATGTCTAATTTGTAAAAGTTTTAAATTTGAGAAATTTATTATGACGTAGAAAATGTGCAGGAATGAAGATTTGATAGAGCTAGGTTTTGATTTCTGAGGATCCTATGATCACAAAAAGCCAGGTTACATTTTCTGTAGATAGGCAGATTCGAGCCAGATTTCAGATCCTGAGAATTCAAAGATTCCAGACTGTGATCCCAGTTTAGCGAAAGGGGGATTCTGAAGACTTCAAGATGAAGTGGTTAGAGCCAGTGTCTGTTTCTGGAAATGTGTCCACGCAAGATGCTGATGCTGATAAACTTAAGGAATCAAGAGACCTGATCAAGAGATGTATAGAGCCAGGTTGCGATTCTGAAGAAAGAGAGAAAGAGATTGATTGAGGATGCTTATAATAGAGAATCTTTGGAGAGTGTGAAGACTGATAAAGACTGAAGGTTTGACAACCGAAGAATCGACACTGAAGACTTCGTCAACATCCGAAGGGGAGTCTGTTGGTGCATACGTCTGTCGACTTCGTCTTGTATCGAGTCTTGTGTTAGATTAGATAGAATAGGGCACGAAGTACGAGAAATTAGGATTTAGGGGTATTTCGCACGAAATAGGGAACAACTATTTCGTACGAAATCAGTTGGTTATTTCGCATGAAATGACTATTTCGTGTGAAACTACTTTCGTACCAACTGTTTCGTGCGAAATAGGACAGCCTATAAATACCTTTCGTGCCAATTCATTTGTAACGATTCGGATTCCGGTAGTGAAGCTCTGCCGAAGTGTTTACAGCATTGTAATCGATCTGATATCAATATAAAGACAGTTTAAAGTGATTTTCTGTGCAATTCAGCTGAAACGACTTCGATACGTTTGTTTCCGCCACTCGTATTGAAAAGAACTCTTCTGAACGACTCGTTTCGGTCGTGAAAACGATCCTACACAAACTAATCGCAAAATGCAAGTTTACATACTTTTATGTTGTTATGAGTTAGTTATGTTATTTGTGTAACTACTGTTTAAAACTATCGCATCGCTTACTCGCAACTCGATTAAACGCAACGCAACGCTCAATGCATGAAATGAAAGTCGAAAACTAACCCGCTTGGGCCGTCCGATCGAACGACCGTTCGATCGAATGGTCATCCGTCCAGATGACCATCCGATCGGATGGCCATCCAATCGCACAGCCGTCCGACCCACAAAACACTACACCGCCTCTTCTCCTCTCACACTATAAATACCCCTCCTGTCACGTTCATTGATGTGACAGCTCCCTCCGACCCACGCACTCCCAAGCTCTTTTCTCTCGATTCCTCGCGATTCTTGTAAGTTTTCAACCTAAATCTTGTACTTTCACAATCAGCACATACTTTCTCATAATCTTCAACACTGAATCACAGATATCATCTTATTTGGGCTGTTCTAGGGTGACGTCATCATGGAGTTCTTATGAACATTGAAGTGTGACCTTATCTCATCAAGAACGGCTCGGATCTAAGGGATTTCCATAAGATTTTACACTGATTTCAAATAAATCTAGACATTTTTCAAGTGTTTCAAACTTTTCTTCAAACATTCTTAACTTTCAATTGAAAACCGTTAGAATCTGACTCGTTCGGGTTCTCTACTCATTCTCTAGTGGAGAACCGATCTGAGAATGGAATTCTACCGAAAAGACGACCGATTACCGGGTTGAATATGAAACTCCATCAAGAACAGTTGGTTCGGATCGAACGGGGTGATTCCCGTCCGATCGGATGAGTTGGACTTGATGCGAGCTCTGTTGTTTGACACGCCATCATACCGTCTCCGTCAAACCACAAACTTTTCAACTTAACTGATTTCATAAAAAAATTGTCGAACAGAAGTTACTCAATCGAATAGCCATCTGATCGGACGACCATCCGATCAAACAACTATCCGACCGGGTGACTTGTATGTTCTGCACTTAAACAATTTTCCAAAACTTCAAAGAATATCAGTTTCCAAACGAATCACCATCCGACCGAACGGCCATCCGTCCGGATGACCATCCGACTGGATGACTGGACATGTAGAGATAATTCTCAATTTTCAAAATGCTACAATGAAAACTTTAATGTTCAACATTTTACAAGCACACCTTCCTTAGTAGAATGACCATCCGACTGAATGGTCATCCGTCCGGATGACCATCTGTCCGGATGGCCATCCGATCGAACCACCCTTCGTTCACCCATATCACCGACACGTTGTTTTATGCACTGTTCAACGCTTATAATGTCGTACTGTGATCAGGCTAACTCTCCAGCTCTCCCTTCAATCCAAGCTTGTGTTTATTTACTAAACACGAACTGTGAGTATACTCAATCCCTTTTTGCTTAACGCACTTTTGGGTGTTACATACGTTACCTATATCAAATCACATCGACACACAACGCAAACACTTTTTATACGCTAACCGCTCTCGCATGTTATTCGTGTTATTCGATGAATGCTTGTATGTTATGTTTACATAGTGATTGTTGCCTGAAACCTTAGCAATGATAGTACTATAGTTTGGACTCAGCACCTGTCGTGGACAGGGGTTGTTAAGGGTATTTCTTCAAGTGTCACAATGGTGATATGTGTAGCGCATTCTATAACTCGCAGTCACGTCTATGCATATTTCATTGTCGATAACCTACTTGCTTCACATTTCTACGTGTTACATGTTGGTTATGCGTAAATCGCTTTCGCTACTATTGTACTATTAAACTTGTATGCTTACGTTTACACTATGTGTATTGACCTATTTAAACGTATGTGACAGGTGTTTAGGAAGCCAAGCTATGGCCTTCTTTCGTGGAATCAAGCTAGGGGAGCCTAAAAAGAAATTAAATAGAATCTGAGTTGTCGGAACAATTATTTGTCTTTGAGAACTATGTCTGTAATAACTATTTTACTTTATATGTTATGGTATGGGACATGACGCTAAATATTTGGTATTATAGTTGTTATGGATTCTCCTTGACAATCTGTTTCGCTCTGTGCCTTGCCCCCGATGTTTCCGCCGTCGGTTGGGGTGTGACAGATCTGCCCTGCCATAAGTACTGAGTCGACGTGCGCTTCTATGTGTTTAACTCCCATCTTGATTGCCGACCGTAATCCAGCAAGAAAAGCTTCATACTCGGCCTCATTGTTCGTGCTTTTGAAGTCCAAACGTATGGCGTATGTGAACTCGTGCTTTTCTGGACTTACCAGCCATAGTCCTGCACCTGCTCCATCCTTATTAGATGCGTCGTCAGTAAAAAACAACCACGGTTCTTCTGAGTATTGCTTTTCTGCCTTCTCCATCGCTTTGCGTTCTCTATCTTTTTCATCAGGTACTTCTGTGGGGAAATCGGCTAGCACCTGACCTTTGTTGTTGGCCTTGGTCTAAAAACCACGTTATGGCCTCCCAATTTGATG
The DNA here is from genome assembly GCA_030545235.1 of Helianthus tuberosus. NCBI lineage: Eukaryota > Viridiplantae > Streptophyta > Magnoliopsida > Asterales > Asteraceae > Helianthus > Helianthus tuberosus. The sequence goes on from CM060394.1 coordinate 130,843,137, forward strand.
GCCCATTTTGCTAACCTGCCCGATATATCTTATCTTGCCAGAATGTTGCCGATATTGTAATTTGTCAGAACGTGGATAACGTGATTGGAAAAATACCTACACAGCCGTCTTGATGCATTGATCAGAGCTAAGACCAGCTTCTCCATGATAGCATACCTTGTTTCTGGGTCATTCATAATTCGACTTACATAATACACTAGTGTCTGTACACCTTGTCGATCAACCAAGAGAATTGCCCCCAATGCTTTTTCTGATGCGGATAGGTACATGACCAACAGCTCATCTTTCATTAGGGCTGTATGCTTTGGTAAGCGGATCAGGTAGTCTTTCATTTCTCTAAATGCATGTTCAGCTTCTGGAGTCCACAGGAACTGGTTTTTCTTTACGAAATTATGAAGGGTTTTAATAAATGGGGACGATTATGCTGCATGATTTGCAAGGAAACGTTTTAACGCTGCTAAACGTCCCACCAATTTATGCATTTCTTTTATCGTTGATGGGGAAGGCATCCGCTCTATTGCTTGCACTTTCTCGGGGTTGACCATGAATCCATCTTTGGTAACGATGAAACCCAGGAATTTCCCTTCCTCCATTCCGAAGGAGCACTTTGCTGGATTCAGCTTGATGTTTACCCCTCGTAGCGTGTCAAATGTTTTCTAAATGTTTACCAACATTAGGTCTTCCTCCTTAATCATGATGAACAAATCGTCCATGTAAACTCTGATGTACTTCCCAATGTCATCACTAAATGTTTCGTTCATTAGCCTCTGATATGTTGCTCTGCATTCTTTAATCCAAAGGGCATTTTCGTGTAACAATACAGCCCTGTTGGTGTGCGGAATGCAGTCCTGTCTTTGTTCTGGATTTCCATCTGCACTTGATGGCATCCTTTGTAGCAATCGAGAAAGCATTTCCATCGGAAAGACGCAAGTGAGTCAATTTTTTCGTCGATCTCGGGTAAAGCATAACAATCGCGCGGGCACGCTTTGTTCAAATCTTTGTAATCCACACACATCCTCCAGCCACCATTTCCTTTCGGAACCATTACTGGGCTGGCTACCCAATTTTGGTATCTTACTTCCCTGATGATGCCAACATTCAGCATGGCTTCATGTTTTATGTCTCCTAGGTGACGTTTGGTGTGTACCACCGGTTTGGCGTTTTCAGCCACATTCAATCTGTGTTCTTCTATGTGTCATGGAACGCCAACCATATCGGCCGGTGTCCAAGCGAATACCTCCATGTTTTTGAACAACAACTTCTCAAGTGATGCGCGCGTGAGTTCTGACATTGCTGGGCCAAAAGTGACAGTTTGATCTGGGTACTTTCTGTTTAAGATACATTTTTTGGGTTCCGAGCGCGGTGTAGGTTTGCTTGACTTTGCAGGTCTGACTTCATCGGTTGTGAGAACCTCTTTGCTTGCATAGGTTATGGCTATCCCAGTTTCTGTTGGGAAAGCAATAGCTGAGTGTGGCCCCGAACAAATCATGCTGAAATCCCCTTGAGACTCTCTTCCCAAAAGGATATCGTGCTTTGAATTTGCTGGTAAAACCATGAACATGACTTCTTCCGTTCTTGAGTTCTTCCCATCTGAGTGTAGCACCGGGAAAGATATTTGGCCAAGAGGAAAGACGGGCTTCGTTGCAGAAACCAGTGAGTGGATAATCCACTAGCTCTAAGCGCGCCTTGTCTTCTTGGTCTAATTGATTGAAACATTGCTAGTATATGATGTCCACGGTGCTCCCCGGGTCTATAAAAATGTAGTCAGTCTGGTAATGGCCGAATACACCAGGGATGACTATGGGTCTCCATTTTCTTGGACCGCCTCGTACCACTAGGAAGACAAATTGCCTTTCGTGCCAGGAGTCGTCTTGGGCGCGCTTGTTATAATTTTTCCGGGGTCTTCTCTGGCCCCCTAAATAATGTTTGTTTCTAGCTTTCGAAGTTTCTTGATATTTGGACACTCTTCCCTTCTCTGGATTTGGCGGTTGTCTCTTTTTCCTCCTTTGACCAGATGGGTGAGATTGCCACCTTTCAGAGCTCGTTCTATCTCTTGCCTCAAACTAATACAGTCATCTGTCAGATGACCTGAATCTTTATGGAATTCACAAAAGAGATTTGGGTCTTGCCCCCTTTTGTTTCGCATCTGCAAAGGAGGTTTGAATTGGTGATTTTCAGTTGACAGGACTTCGGAAGGGGTTTTTGTTAGAGGTGTCCATTGTTTCTCTCTATTTTTTTTAACTTCTTTGCGTTAACTGATTTGATTAACGGTCACGCGCGCGTCTTCAGCTGGTAGACTTCTTTCTCTGTAGCCAGATGCCTTCCAAGTTTGACCCTTGCCCTTCTTGTTTCGTCTGTCGTTGGCATGCTGGCTATAGTTATACTAACGACTATCGTCGCTGGTCAGCTGTTTGTCCGTTCTTGCAATAGTCTTTACTACTTTGATGAAAGTATCCCAATCTTTGGGACCCCCATATCTTCCTTTAACTCTTTTGATCAGATCGTCACATTTGACAGCTCTCATAAAATGTGAGCGTATCATCTTTTCCCCCACAACTCCGATTTCTAGGCACTCCTTTGTAACACCCCGAAAACGGGTTGGGTAATTAAACCCTGTTAATACTAAAGAGCGGGTAAAATACCGTTAGCGGTAAAGATTAACCCGGAAATTTTTAGGATTAAACAAATAAGCCTAATAACTAATAAAAAGGAGAATAAATGGGTTGAGAAAACAGAACGGGTTATAACTCCCTGAACCCACTAAGTAACTAGGAATGATTAACCTAGTTAATTAAATTGTTTAAAACAATAATGAATGCATGAACTAGTGGTCTTTTTAGAAAATTGAAACTAGAGGGACTAAAATGGGTAAAGGTGAAAGTCCTTTTAATAAAACTAAATTTTAGACCAAAAACACACACAAGAAGGTGTGTCTGGTCGACATTTTCACAAGCCAAAAAAGGGTTCTTCTCTTGAACCCTAAACTACAAAGAATTGATCAAATCAAAGGAGAAATCAAGCTAAAATTTGGGGCTTTTAATAAAATCGTGATCACCAAGCTTATGGGATCACAAGGTATGTTGAATTTTGAAGTTTAGTGATATTTCGAATTTGTGATAAACATGCATGAACGAAATTCTTGTATGGATGTTGAATGTTATAGTGATATTGGTGTGAGTACAAGTCTAGGAACAAACCCTAGATGCAAACTTGTAGAATTGTGCCATAAACAAGTGATTAATCAACTAACCAAGTATGAGCTAAGTGGGTTTTGTTGATTTGATGAAATTTATGTTGTATTGGTGTTTATAAACATCATAGTAACTCGTATGAAGGAACTACTTGAACAAATTAGAGATTTTGTTAAGAGTTCATAAGTGATTAGAAGTGGGTTTTGACATAAGAGTTAAACCCATGGTTATGATGGTCAAAGTGTATATGTGCATACAACGACTAAAATTACATGTTGATTTATGGTTATTTGAGGTATGAATTAGATAACATGTTAGTTGATATGGCATCTCAAAAGATGATGCTCACTAAGTGGTTGATAACGTGCCTAAATCGAGTCATGTGAATTTGTTAGTGCATCCATATTTGTAAATTGGTGGTTTGAGTTTTAAAAGTCAAACCGACCTATGATAAAGTTCATTAAGAATAGTGGTAAAAGATTCATAAGGCATGAAGGTCATGACCTTGAATGACTAATCTAACCACCTTGTGAATAATAATGATAGTTTGACTCTTGACAAGCTAGTTGGAGGCTCGGGAAAGAAGCGGGTCAAACGGATCGAGAACGCAGAAAAAGAGTATAACCGGGTGCAAGGTAAGTAAAACTTACACCCTTTATGTAGGGCCCGTGTTTATTTTATAAACCATATATGTGACAATTGTAACAACCGAAGCTAAAAGGATACCCATGGCATAAGCCAAAATGGGCTAAATAGGGGGGGGATCTAATGAAAGAAAAATCCGAAATGGGTCGGATGGGCAAATTGGTAATTAATAACCATGTTTTGCTACATATGTAAATGTTTGGTCATATAGACCAAACGGGTCAAATAGTGGTGATAACACCATTTGACAATATTGATTAATGTGTTTGTCAAGTCTTATGTTAACAGTAGCGATTAGCAATTCGGATAATTGCGTCACCATAGAATATGTGATAATTAAAGCAAGGTATAAATCGGGTCTATTTGTTGACCCGGGCCAGGTACACATTTATAGTCTTATAGTTAAAAGTGCAATGATTGGTCAAGTATTTAGTGAAAGTCCTTCATCGCAAGTTGAAGGACTAAAATCGACCAAAAAGCCCTTGATGGGTCAACCGGGCAAACGACCCTTAGAGGTTGTTTAGAAACTTATACTATGACCTTGCAACCCTTAGATGCATATAAAAGTTGTAGGCATAACCTTTCTAGGGTTAAAAACCTTAAAGTGCGTCTTGCCGTAAAATGACATATCCGAGGGATAAAATTCGGAATAAGTATTTAAGTACATTAAATCCACCACAATTGTAATTGTGGTGGAAGACTATTCAATATAAATGGGTGGACTTATGTTGCATACAAGGAACTAGCGTAAATTAAGCCTAAAAGTACATAAATACCCTTAACGGGTCAAAATAAGATTTCAAGTAAAAACGGGTAAAGAAGGCATAAGAACCCGTAATTTGAACCTTGAATACTAGTAAACTGGTATAACGTGATTTGCATGACATTTTAAAGGTAACCAACAAGGTTGTTTGATCAAAACAAAAACGGGTCAAAAAGTGTCAAAATTGAATTTCAAGCCGAGAGCTTGAAATCTAAATTTTTTTGATTTCAGATGTCGGGTTTTTACTCCATGAGATGGAGAATTAAATTACGGACGCGTAGGAAAAAGAATCGCGTAAAACTGACATGTAGAACGAAAGTTATGGCAATTATAAGTTTGTAAGTTGGTGAAAATTTGAGCTGGGCATCTGCAGCACCAGCTAAGTGATCTTTCTGTCGAAAACAGGGCTAGGCGTAGCGTGACTCCCCTTAGCGTACAGCGGCGCCCTAAAATAGAGCTAGGCGTAGCGCGACGCCCCTTAGCGTTCGGCGGCGCCCTGAATTACGAAAAGTTGTTGAATTTTGTTGTTTTGACCCATATGACTTGTTTAAACATGTTATTTAACTACCAAAGCTAACTTTTATGTTGGTTTTGGTCATAGGTGAATGTCAAGGGATTTCTGGATGAAGATCAATCTCAACGAAGAACCGAACACACGATATTAAAGCTTCCGCACAGCGTTACGTCGTAACTTTTAAACGACGAACTCAATTACATTATGTTGTAACATATTAAAATCTAGAAAAGTTTTAATTAACCTGTATTTACTATGTATATGAAACTATAATTACATGTGTATTTTCGTAAAGTGAACGAAAACTGTAAAATAATAGTAAGGGTGTTACAAGTTGGTAATCAGAGCTCATGGTTAAAGAGTAAGTGTGTTCGGTTCCAGGCTTGATCGAAAATCCGGTAAGTACATGTATGTTAATGGTTTAGCATGTTAAAGTGTTAGTGCAGTATGTCTATCGCCTCCGTCATCTCAAGTCGTAGCTGAAACTAAAAGTAAACTAGCCTTACATTGTAATATTAGATAGAAAAAGGCAAGGTGGCATTATTGTAAATAAGGGGAAATCCCTTATAACCCTTGGCCTATAAATAGAGGAGTTAGGGCTTAGTTTAGAAACTTTTGAACCTTTTGGTCATTTGGAGCTTTGGAGATCTAGAGCTAGAGAGAGAAAGCCTAGAGAGAGAAAGTTCCTTGTACGTGATTCAGGTGCTGTACATTATCAGATCTTTGAATAGAATCACAGTTATAATTACTGTTCGTGTGTTCGGTCACGATCGTGTACGGATTCCGCACGTCGCACGGTCGGTTTCCAATCGAAACGGAGTCAAAACCGGGACCTACAAGTGGTATCAGAGCAGGAGCTCGATTGCACGGATCAAACGCACGATTTCGCACAGAAATTCATCAGATTCAGATCCAAATTTCACTCAGATTTGTCAAAATTCTTCATCTTTTCATCTATTCACGTTTTTATCTGATTTTTGTCAAATTGAACAGGTTTCTACGGTCGAAAATTGCTGATTTTCGGATATGTTGTGCGAAAGTACGTGATTTACAAGCCTACAAATTTTCAGATCTTAATTCTAAGCCGTTTGGGAGAAATCTAAGATTTTTTGATCGAAAAAAGTTGTAAAAATGTTGAATGTTGTTGTTGTTGACTGGTTACTCGCACGAACAACTTCCTCGTGCGGACAACTTACTCACACGGACAAATAATCCGTGTTGACTTGTTGACCCACTCGCGCGGACAAATAATCCGTGTTGACTTGTTGACTGGTTACTCGCACGGATAACTTCCTCGTGCGAATAACTTCCTCGTGTGGACAATTTTCTCGTGCGAACAACTTCCTCGTGCGGATAAATAATCTGGGTTGACTTAAGTTGACCTATCGGAGCGAATTATTACTCGTGCGGATAAACAATCCGGGTTGACCTTAGTTGACTTATCCGGACGGACACTTGTCCGCACAAACAACAATCCGCGTTACATAGTGGTAACTCGGGTCAAGACACGTTATCTCTCTATTTTGTCGCTTAGTCAGCATTGATAATCATTGAAATCAAATTGCATGTGATCTTCATTACAGCTGATCGTCCTCATAATTGCTGTCACGTGATTCTCTATAGAATATATACATTCATATTAAGGTTTGCATGAGATTATATCAAATTTGTCGGCCACATAATGATTCTATATTGCATGTGAATTGACAGTAGATGTGATTGTTTCAGAACTTGAAAGTCAAGTGCATGTGATAAGTGTCAGTTTGAATATCATATTTCAACAGGTGTATCACTCGGTCGGACAGCGATCCGTGCGAGTTGCCAACCTACTCATACTTTGACTCTAGTTGACCCATCCGGACGAATCACCACTATCCGCACGGATCCCCATCCGGATACAATTTCACCCGAACGGATTCAGTCTCATCCGAACGGACAACGTTGTCACACGATTATTTTCACTGTTGACTTGTGTTGACTCACTTGATCGGATACCCGTCCGATTCATTTGTTTGATATTGATTAAACTCACTGTGTTTGATTCAGGTAATTCAGGTGATTGAAGATATACAAAGTGCAAATTCAAGACAAAATTTGAAGATGTCGAGCAGCGGTGAAGAATTTTACAACACGTTCTACAATGCCTTTACTTCAGAATCATCCAAAAGAAGATCTGAAATAAGAGAGTATTCGAAAGAGATTTCAGAGAATTTGAAATATGATAATATGTATGGAAGCCAACAGAAACCACCGAAACTAATGAGGATTGAAGATTATAACTGGTGGAAAAATCAGTTTGATGGTTGGGTAAAAGCTTTCGCTCCTGAAAGCTGGTTAAAATTGAAAAATGGATATACAGAACCAGTGAAAGAAGGAGGAGAGTTAGTAGAGGAAAAAGAGTTCACAGAAATAGATATAAAAGATGTTGTGACTGAATATAAAATGACTACATTGATAAAACAATCAGTGAGAGAGGATATTATCTCGTTACTCGAACAAGAGAAAACTTCAAAGAGTTTGTGGGAAGCATTAGAGAGAAAGTGTGTAGGAAGTAATGAAATTGTTAAAAACAAAAAGAAATTGTTGCGTAAAGAGTTTGATCTATTCAGTTGCATGAAAAATGAATCTGTTTGTAAAATGATCGAGAGATTTGGACATCTGAAAATGGAGTTGGCCAGACATGAAATCACATATTCTGAAGAGGAGCTGGTGGATAAATTGTTTGATTCATTGCCAAATGATCAAGAGTGGCAATACTTTGCTCTAATGTTGAAAAACACAATCAAGCCTGAAGATTTAAAAGTGGATTTGCTGATCGAAAGACTTGAAAGCCATGAGTTGGAGATAAAGAGATCTAAAGTCAACAATCCAGCTTACCAGCAGAATGTAGAGCTTTACTACAGAGGAAATATACCACAGGCAGGGTCTCCAAGAACAGCGTTTTCTACAGAAAGTTCAAGTTCAGTGAACAATGAAAGTCTTCATAGTGGTTTTCACAGTGGATCTTCTTCAAACACTTCAAGTCAATCTGCTTCCAAGAATTTGTTTCAGTGTAATATCGCAGTGGATCTGAAGAATGGGCAGAATTTCAGCGAAGAGTCGACAAAACAACAGATGGTTTTCTTGGCATCTGTACTTGAATCGTATGAAAGCCTTGTTGCAGGGAAGATTGGCAATACCAACTTGACGAAAGAAGATTATGATCAATTAGACCCCGAGGAGATGGAACTAATGGATATAAGATGGTGCATGGCCAGTGCTGTTCGTCGAGCACAGCGGTTCATGGAGATCACGGGGAGAAAGTCAATTGGTGGACCATCTACCAAACTGGGATTTGATAAATCTAAGGTGACATGCTTCAAATGCAAACAAAGAGGTCACTTTAAGCGCGAGTGCAGAAATGCGTATGCTGATGATGATTCTGAAAACCCGTTTAAAGAAGATTATTACAAGAAAGCGATTTATCATCAGAACAAGTCTGAGCCTCCAAGGTTGAAACAGCCTGAAGAAAAATCAAGGGCTCTTGCAGTTATATATGACGATGAAGGTTACGACTGGAGTCAGGTTTGCCCTGAAGAAGATGCAGTTGGGTATGCATTTGTGGCTGATGCTGATCCTGATAGATGGTGGAAAGTAGATTATGCAAGATGGGAAATCGGAAAATTAAACGAACCATTCAAAGAAGCCCAGAGAGCAAAAAGATGGAATGAAGAGTTGGAATGTTACATGGATCCACGGGGTAATCCAGTTGCTGACCCATCAAAAGTGGATTTCAAAGTTGTAACAAATTTGCTTCCAAGGCAAGCTACTTTCAACACACGAAGGTTATCTGATAAAGCATATTTTCCTGATTTGGAGAATAAGATAAGAGAGATTTGTGAAGCAAGTCTACCGAAGGTGGCAGAGATGAAGAAGAGAAAAGAAGAAGAATTGAAGAAGATGATTGAAGAAGTAAAGACTGTCGCGAAGATTGCTGCTGAACAAGACCAGAAAGCTGAAGAAGTACAGAAGAATGAAGAAGCTCAGAAAGAAGAAAAGGAGGAAGATCAAAAAGTTGAGTCAGAAGAACCGGTGCTGAATGAGACTGAGGTTAGAAAATCTTCTGACTTGTCGAATGTTGAATTGGTTGATGAAAAAGAAAACAAGTTCAGGAATTGCATAGAAATGTGCAAAGCCTGTACTGAAAAAGATGACATCATAAAACCAAAAGACAATGATATAGTTAAACTAGAAAATGTTTTCACAACAAAGTGTAAAGAAATGATTGAAAAAGAAGAAATTTTGAAACTAAAAGTTGAAAAATTGACACAGAAATGTCAAGGTCTTGAAAAGGATAATGATGTTTATAGACAACTGTGTTCAGCAAAATGTGTCGATTGTGTTGAAAAAGAATCTAAATTTCAAGATTTACAAAAATAGTATGATTCTTTAAAATGGTCGAGTCAGAGAGTACAAGAAGCTTATGATACTTTGAAGAGCCAAGTCAAAAGTTTTGATCAAAGATTGTCTGAAACTTTAGTCACTAAAGAAATTTATGAAAGAAAGTTTAAAGAAAAGCAATTTGAATTGAACAAGTGTGTTGATGAAATTGCTAATCTTAAACAACTCTTGGCTGAAAAGAAAAGATTGTTACAAAACTTCAAAGTTATCATAACTCTTCGTACATTCTTGAACGCATTTTCAACATCACACCAGATGACAAAGATACTGACAATTGAAAAAAGGGTATTGGTTCAGAATTTCATCAGGTACCACCACCATTGAGAAACAATTATACTTTTTATGATGAGGAAAAGGTGGCAAAGGGTTTGAACATAGCTGACCATTTACCTGAAAGTATCGATGTAACTTACACCAAATCTGATGAAGCTGATGATTCAGAGGTGGTGAGTAAGGTTGTTGATAGTGTTTTGAAAGATGAGTCAACAAAAGGTAAGTCTGAATCACAGGATGAAGATGAAGGAAATCTTTATGATGGTTATCTGAAAAACACAAAATCCGAGAAAAATTTGAATGATGATTCAAAAGGATTGGTTTATACCATGATTGGATCGAACAAATTATTCTTAGATGTTGTATTCCCGATTCGAAATGTGATTTCAGAAAAGGTTGATAAAGTTTTCAAAATGGTTGAGATTGAGAAGTCTGAGATTCCAAAGTTTGCTGGTAAAGGTCATAAATCTTTTTATAACAAACCTGGTTTTAAGAAGAAAAACATGAAGGCTGGTTTGGGTTATAAAAAGAAACGGAATTGCAATCAAAGTAAAAAACAAATTTGCAACAAAAGATGAGTTTTGTTCAAGGGAAAAGTTCGAAAGAAGAGGAAAAACTCAAATTTGGACAACAGTCTAATGAGGAGTTTGATGCTAAGAAAAAGAAACAGCAACAGGCCAAGGATGTTTCAAAGAAAGTGTGTTTTAAATGTGATCAAATTGGACATGTAACACGAAAGTGTCCAAATCCAAAGTCTGTTGATGTTGAAAAACAAACTTGGAGGTATAACACAAACAAGTTTGCTTCGAATCAAACTTGGAAACCAAAACAGACTAGGTCTGATTCAAAACAAACACAGATTTTTCACACACCCATAGTTAGAACAACAAAAAGTTGGAAAACATCTGTTGATATGACAAAACCCCAAGAGTTTTGGAAACCAAAAGTTGTTGTTCAAAAACAAAATGTTCAAAACGAGTGACGATTTTACAAAAGAAGTGCTTCAAAAGGACAAAACTGGGTGGTTAAGAAACAAATGATTTCTGTGAATGATGAAAAGGTTTAAGTCAAAGATGAAAAAGTTTTTGAGAAAACTGACAAAAATTTTCCAAAATTGAATGAAGCTTATTGTGTTGAAATGCCTAAGGTCAAGCAGACCTGGGCTAAATTGTTCAAGCAATTGAGTTTTTGAGAATGTGCAGGTGCTCATGAAGTTTGATTGTCAAGGAAGAGAATTAATGAGCAGCCTGGCACTAAAGGAGAAGGTTGCTAAGCCCTGGTTTGGTTGAACAGGGAGTTTATCGTTTTCTGTACATAAATAAACAATATTTCAAAAACCCTAAAAATTGAAAAACTTAAAAACCAAAAATATGTTTGTTTTTAATTTTTTTTTTAAATTCTAAAATTCAAAAAAAATTGTTGCTTGAACATGCCGAAACCCTCACGGCTGAACAAACATGATTACTTTCACAAGATTGAAAAACGGTTTTCAAACTGTCGAAAATCAATGGGTTGTAAATCATGGGGGTACGTTATATTTTTCTGCAAATCAGTGCATGTGAAGCAGAAAATGGATGGCGAGACAAAGCTATTAGTGTCGGTTTGTCAAATTTTCTTTAAATAATTTTGAATTTTAGGAGGAGTAATATTGTCAGAAAATCCAAAAACAATAGAAAATTTGAAAAAGCCAAAAACATGATAAAAACCTACTGGTAAAAATAAAAAAAAATTGAAAAATGAAAATGAGTTTTGTGTTAAAGAAGAGGAAATGATAGTACATCAGTGGACTTTCACAGCATGCTAAAGAATTGGAAAGTTAAATGTGATAAACGGTCTCACTGATGATGTGTCAATAGTTTTTACACGCTTAGTAGATTGTATTCGAGATATAAACCTAAATCTTTACTTGCTTATTTCGTGGGGAACACTACTTGGATATATAGGTAACCCCTGAAATCTTGTTTGAAAGATTCCTTTTTCTGATATACTAGGTCTTTATACTCAGTTGATATCTGGGGTATTATTCCAGGACTTCTGCTGAATGGAAGTTCTGACCTAGTCCTCGAATAATACTTTCTGCAATGCTTGAAACATAGCATCACCCTCAGCATATATGATAAGATAATAAAATTGCTAATCAATGTTGTTGTAACAAAAGATCCTCTAAATGGGACACACCCAAAAGTTGAGTCATGATCTCTCTGCTGAACGGTAGTTTTGAGCCGAGCTCTCATGATTCTTCATAATTTATAACCCCTTACAGATATCATTTGTGGTATACTCACATGTAAGACTGAATATCGGGATCTGGAAACGGGAGTATATTCAAGGGGTGGGACACATGAATGAGTTTAAGTCTATAATACACCTAAATCGTATCTCGAATCAGTTGAACTTTGTGTGAAAATTTAAGTGGATCAGTATACTGACAATCTAAGTGAATCATTTAGAACTTAAAGTGTTAAAAAGCTCAACGGTGCTAGTGATTTGTCATAAACTGATATGATCCTCTGACGCAAACTCAAACAAAAATATTGTCTGTAAATATTACATATTTCTTTATTGCTTTATATTTTCAGAAAAATACAAAAAGATTTTTGATTCTGCTTTATTTTCGACAACCGATGTCTGGATGCTGAGTTTCAAAATCTAAGTATGCTGATCGTGTTTCTGAAAATAAACAAGTTCATTAATTTGAAACTTGAAGTTTTATAATCAAAAATCAAAAACAGTTTGTGATATCTCCAAGGTCATTAATTTGGACTTGGATGATTAACTGTGAGGGATTTGGATGCTTATATTGTTAAAATCTATAATAGAGCCAGTTTTCGATGTTGGATTCTTAAATACTGCCAAATCTTTGAAGCATGTTGATAGGGGGAGAGTATCAAGCATTCCTGGATATATTCATATTATTATATCTTAGAGCCAGGATCTTGATTTAGAAAGTTTAATAGAGCCAGGTTACGATACCTGGACAACTGAAAATGTTTTCACTGTAAAATGTTTTACTTATAAATGTTTGAGGATTGCAGATTCCAGACTACGATCCCAATAGCCGAGTCTAAGGGGGAGTCTGAAGACGAGCTCAACGAAAGGGGGAGCGTGCATTCAAGGAGACACGTAACTATCCCAGAGGAGCTTCTAACTGGAAAGCCAGGAGACGATCCCAAAGCACGGAAGCTTGATGAAAGGGGGAGCCTGATGAAGAAAAGACTCTACCGAAAGGGGGAGCTGGAGCTGAAGACAGATCCACGGGGATTCTGTTCGAGCTAGAGAGAGAGAAAGAAAAGAAGCTACGAGTTTGACTCAATGATTGAGATTGACTGCGGCAATATCCAAGGGGGAGTCTGTTAGTGCAGTATGTCTATCGCCTCCGTCATCTCAAGTCGTAGCTGAAAATAAAAGTAAACTAGCCTTACATTGTAATATTAGATAGAAAAAGGCAAGGTGGCATTATTGTAAATAAGGGGAAATCCCTTATATCCCTTGGCCTATAAATAGAGGAGTTAGGGCTTAGTTTAGAAACTTTTGACACTTTTGGTCATTTGGAGCTTTGGAGATCTAGAGCTAGAGAGAGAAAGCCTAGAGAGAGAAAGTTCCTTGTACGTGATTCAGGTGCTGTACATTATCAGATCTTTGAATAGAATCACAGTTATAATTACTGTTCGTGTGTTCGGTCATGATCGTGTATGGATTCCGCATGTCGCACGGTCGGTTTGCAATCGAAACGGAGTCAAAACCGGGACCTACATAAATTGTTGTAAACAACACATAGGGTTATCGCGTAATACACGCTACCCCAATTAAAATGATTGATACAGTTAACGAAATTACGTGCGTTGATACGTATAGTAAAAAGCCTTGTATTACAATATGGGCGTTTATAAATGTCGAAATTACTAACTTTTGTAAATGTTTAGTTGAAGGACACTCGCATCTGAAGATGACGAGAGTTGAACGAATTGTGGATATGACGGTGGAACGGTCCGAGGTATGACAAGCTGAGCATACTCATTGAGGACCTAAATCGCGTGATGATCGTGAACAAAGTTCACGGCAAGAGAAGCCTATTAGGGCACGCATTACCAGGTGCACGCTTTTAAATTTAATCGCATAAGTAGTAATATGCAAAAAACACGTAGGGGATAACGGTTGCATATATCTGATAAAACCTGAATAGGATATCTATTCAGGATGATGTTTCTAAGAGAAGTTTAATAGAAATATGTGTTATTCACGATGATGAATAACAAAGAAATAATAGGATTAGTTCATATGGAAACTCGGACGGGGGGTAATTATCCAAGTGGAAAACTCTCAATATAATGCTATTGTGAAAAGTAGCGATCACAATAACGAATGTGATTATATAATAGTTCGATAGAAAAGAAAAACATTTTATATGTTCAAATGTAAAACTAGTAAAACTAATAAAGCTAATGATTGTTGCGTTGCAATTAAATAAAGTTTTACTAAATGAAATCAGAGATATGAAATAAATAGAGGCGTTACTTACATAGGGCGTGATGTGAAAACTATAAAAAGGTCATGTGTGTCATGTGTTAATCGCTTACTCTGGCCAAGTAAGTAGTGGCATATGATACCATGTACTTCTTATAGTAGACACATTTACGTCTGATGTAGTAAGAACGGGGCGAATGGGACGAATTAAAAAGGTACCCAAATGAGTCAAACAAGTAAGATGTTTGATAGTAAACGTAAACGCAAGTCGGATGACGGGAGCATATTACGTTAGAATAAAGAGCCCGAGAGAAGGGACAAAGATCAAGTAAAAGAAAATACAGACCGACCAATAGGAATGCTAAGGCATAGGGATAAAAGATTGACTGTCACAAGTGATGAAATTCACATGGACAAGTCAAATGAGTTAAATAAAGAATAAAGGACTTGATTGAATAAAAGCGATGCATTTCGCTAAGATGACCAAATAAATTAAAATGACGTCTAAAACCATATAAGAATGGTTACTTGATAATGATTACGATAAAGATACCTAATGGATGGGTAGGATTTTGAAAGTATGCGTAAACCAAGAGACGGGAACGCGAAATAGAAAGTCAAAAGACTCGGATTATGAGTCATGACTAAAAGACGGTGAGAATTTGCAAACAGAAATTTTGATAATTATGTTCAACTATTTTAAAGTTGAATGGGTCGAATAAAGAATGAAGTTTGACGTTCACAAGTGATGAAATTTCACACGAACGAGTCAAACGAGTTAAATTAAGAATAACGCTTGGTAATATAGATAGGAAAAATGCAAATTAGCAAAACAAGAATGTTAAAAACATTAAGATAAAGAACCTGGGTAACGGGTCGTAAGGAAGTATAGGTAAGAACCGGGTAATGGTAAGCGTAAGAACAAACCGACGTGTAAATGACGGAAGAAGTCATAGAGTCGGATGAATAATTCAAAAGAAAACAAAAGTAGCCTTAGACTACGGTCAAGGTCAAATGAAATACAAAAGCAAAAGTAAATAATTCTAAACATAAAAAGGGGTGCCTTGACGCCATATATATATACATATATATATATGTACATACAGTTGAATAAAGACTCGAATAGAAGATGATCTACGATATCATCATAACCTATGGGATTATAATTAATGATTAAGTCTACGGGACCAAAAAGACCCTCGGGTCATGAATAGAAGGAAACGAACTGATAGGGTTTTACCTTAGAAGGTGGAAACCTAAGGAAAAAGCTTGTGAGGCTATGTGAAAGAACCTACGGGTCAATAACGTAAAACAAGAAAACTGGTTGTAACTCCCCGCATAAAATAATAACGGGAGGTAAAGTTAGTATAAAAGAGATGGGCTTCGCTAAGTTAATTGAATGGGTTAAAGCGAAGAGATTGTGAAAGGTCTGGTTGACAAAAGTGAAGAATTTCACTAAAACATTTAAACAGGCTTAAATGACAAAAGAATTCACAATTATTTAAATTGTGTTACGTCACAAAAAAAAAGTGCGAAGTCATTACCGAAATGACAACGAAAGGGGATAAATCCTTGGACGTAAATTCCTTGGAATTGACATGAGTTAAAGAGAAAACGTTAAACTAAAATGCAGTTTTAGTAAGAAATAATGTTTTAACAAATGTAAATATTATGAGAGGAATTAGATAGCACAAAAAGAATGGGTGCATGAAGACACGTTCGAAAAGAAGATTTTCAATAATAAAAGGATTATATAAACTTAAACGTGACGTGATACAATCACGGTTAAGAAAAGTAATATGGAAGTTAACCACATTATAGCGTGAACTAAGAAATGGGGACGATAAAAGATTGAAGGCCTCGTGAAGGCAAAGTGGATATACCCGAGCGACGGGGTATAAGGTAACCGGTGACTAATAAGTCTAACCGCCAAAATAAATAATCAATAAAGATAATAGATACAAGCTGAAAGTAACGGCCCACGAAGCCTTACACCCGAAAAACGTACGCGTCAAAATAAAAATGAAAACTTTTGACCAAAAGAAACGGGTGCCTTGAAAACGAAACTAGGTTCGTTTGATTAAACCAATGAACTACGTAAATAAGGTTTCAGGGACGAAACCTCTTTAAGGGGGGTAGACTTGTAACACACCGAAAACGAGTTGGGTAATTAAACCCCGTTAATACTAAAGAGCGGGTAAAATACCGTAAGCGGTAAAGATTAACCCGAAAATTTTTAGGATTAAACAAATAAGCCTAATAACTAATAACAAGGAGAATAAATGGGTTGAGAAAACAAAGTTATAAGAAGCCCGAGTTAACGGGTCTTAAAATAGAACGGGTTATAACTCCCTGAACCCACTAAGTAACTATGAATGATTAACCTAGTTAATTAAATTGTTTTAAAACAATAAAGAATGCATGAACTAGTGGTCTTTTTACAAAATTGAAACTAGAGGGACTAAAATGGGTAAAGGTGAAAGTCCTTTTAATAAAACTAAATTTTAGACCAAAAACACACACAAGAAGGTGTGTCTGGTCGACATTTTCACAAGCCAAAAAGGGGTTCTTCTCTTGAACCCTAAACTACAAAGAATTGATCAAATCAAAGGAGAAATCAAGCTAAAATTTGGGGCTTTTAATAAAATCGCGATCACCAAGCTTAGGGGATCACAAAGTATGTTGAATTTTGATGTTTAGTGATATTTCGAATTTGTGATAAACATGCATGAACGATTGTATGGATGTTGAATATTATAGTGATATTGGTGTGAGTACAAGTCTAAGAACAAACCCTAGATGCAAACTTGTAGAATTGTGCCATAAACAAGTGATTAATCAACTAACCAAGTATAAGCTAAGTGGGTTTTGTTGATTTGATGAAATTGATGTTGTATTGGTGTTTATAAACATCATAGTAACTCGTATGAATGAACTACTTGAACAAATTAGAGATTTTGTTAAGAGTTCATAAGTGATTAGAAGTGGGTTTTGACATAAGAGTTAAACCCATGGTTATGATGGTCAAAGTGTATATGTGCATACAATGACTAAAATTACATGTTGATTTATGGTTATTTGAGGTATGAATTAGATAACATGTTAGTTGATATGGCATCTCAAAAGATGATGCTCGCTAAGTGGTTGATAACGTGCCTAAATCGAGTCATGTGAACTTGTTAGTGCATCCATATTTGTAAATTGGTGGTTTGAGTTTTAAAAGTCAAACCGACCTATGATAAAGTTCATTAAGAATAGTGGTAAAAGATTCATAAGGCATGAAGGTCATGACCTTGAATGACTAATCTAACCACCTTGTGAATAATAATGATAGTTTGACTCTTGACAAGCTAGTTGGAGGCTCGGGAAAGAAGCGGGTCAAACGGATCGAGAACGCAGAAAAAGAGTATAACCGGGTGCAAGGTAAGTAAAACTTACACCCTTTATGTAGGGCCCGTGTTTATTTTATAAACCATATATGTGACAATTGTAACAACCGAAGCTAAAAGGATACCCATGGCATAAGCCAAAATGGGCTAAATAAGTAAAAAAAGGGGGGGGGGGGATCTAATGAAAGAAAAATCCGAAATGGGTCGGATGGGCAAATTGGTAATTAATAACCATGTTTTGCTACATATGTAAATGTTTGGTCGTATAGGCCAAACGGGTCAAATGGTGGTGATAACACCATTTGACAATATTGATTAATGTGTTTGTCAAGTCTTATGTTAACAGGAGCGATTCGCAATTCGGATAATTGTGTCACCATAGAATATGTGATAATTAAATCAAGGTATAAATCGGGTCTATTTGTTGACCCTGGCCAGGTACACATTTGTAGTCTTATAGTTAATAGTGCAATGATTGGTCAAGTTTTTAGTGAAAGTCCTTCATCGCAAGTTGAAGGACTAAAATCGACCAAAAAGCCCTTGATGGGTCAACCGGGCAAACGAACCTTAGAGGTTGTTTAGAAACTTATATTATGACCTTGCAACCCTTAGATGCATATAAAAGTTGTAGGCATAAACTTTCTAGGGTTAAACGCCTTAAAGTGCGTCTTGCAGTAAAATGACATATCCGAGGGATAAAATTCGGAATAAGTATTTAAGTACATTAAATCCACCACAATTATAATTGTGGTGGAAGACTATTCAATATAAATGGGTGGACTTATGTTGCATACAAGGAACGAGCGTAAATTAAGCTTAAAAGTACATAAATACCCTTAACGGGTCAAAATAAGATTTCAAGTAAAAATAGGTAAAGAAGGTATAAGAACCCATAATTTGAACCTTGAATACTAGTAAACTGGTATAACGTGATTTGCATGACATTTTAAAGGTAACCAACAAGGTTCTTTGATCAAAAACACAAACGGGTCAAAAAGTGTTAAAATTGAATTTCAAGCCGAGAGCTTGAAATCTAAAATTTTGTGATTTTAGATGTCGGGTTTTTACTCCATGAGATGGAGAATTAAATTACGGACGCGTAGGAAAAAGAATCGCGTAAAACTGACATGTAGAACGAAAGTTATGGCAATTATAAGTTTGTAAGTTGGTGAAAATTTGAGCTGGGCATCTGCAGCACCAGCTAAGTGATCTTTCTGTCGAAAACAGGGCTAGGCATAGCGCGACGCCCCTTAGCATACGGCGGTGCCCTAAAATAGAGCTAGGCGTAGCACGACGCCCCTTAGCGTACGACGGCGCCCTGAATTACGAAAATTGTTGAATTTTGTTGTTTTGACCCATATGCCTTGTTTAAACATGTTATTTAGCTACCAAAGCTAACTTTTATGTTGGTTTTGGTCATAGGTGAATGTCAAGGGATTTCCGGATGAAGATCAATCTCAACGAAGAACCGAACACACGAGATTAAAGCTTCCGCACGGCGTTACGTCGTAACTTTTAAACGACGAACTCAATTACATTATGTTGTAACATATTAAAATCTAGAAAAGTTTTAATTAACCTGTATTTACAATGTATATGAAACTATAATTACATGTGTATTTTCGTAAAGTGAACGAAAACTGTAAAATAATAGTAAGGGTGTTACATCCTTGTTGTATCTGGAGATAAAATCTTCGATGCTTTCATGATCTTTCCTGCAGATGTTCAAGCAATCTGCTGGGCCTCTTGTGTGCATGCGCTGCTGGGAAAATGTGCGAGAAACTTGTGTTGGCAATCCATCCAGGATTTGATCTTTCCTTCTGGTAAACTGTCAAACCACGAGTGCACCGCGCCGACAAAGGTTTGCACAAATAGATGGCACCAAGTGGGTAATGACCAACCACCTACCACCCCCGCGCCGGTGAAAACTTGGAGGTGGTCATCAGGATCTGTTATGCCATTGTACTTACCCACGTTGTGTGGCAGTTTCGTCTTGTCAATATCAGCCGTTGCAATTTCTCTGATAAACTTCGACTTCTCAGCTATTCCCTCTGGACGATAGCTTAATGTATAATCATACTCAACATTTGGATTGTGCCCCGCACGTGCGGGGGGCTTATACGCCTCATGATATGGTGGTAATCGGCAGAAGACCGTGCTTTCTTGCTTATAAGTTGTGTCATCGTCTTCATTGTAACTGTCCCATTCATTGTTTATGTTATGCGGGCCTAAACGACTGTGCACCAATCTCTTTTGTTGGTAAGTGTGTTGCACATAGTTACTTTCTGTTTCACCATAGGTGTCGCGCGTGTCCTTCACGCTTTGTCTCCTGATGGTGGATGTTTTCTCATGTTGCTGGTTCCGCGTGCGCCCATGCGCGTGTGTTTGCTGAGGGATCTGAGCACTTGGTGTTCTTTGTTGTGGAGTGACGAAAGCTGATTGAGTAGCTTGGGCTTGAAGCAATGCTTGTTGTGCGCTTAAGTGCGCATAGACCAGGTTCAAGGACGCCGTTTGCTTGGCATACCAGGAGGCCAGAGTTTCTCCTTTAGGTAGCCCTAAGATTGCTAAGAAGTTCAATTGAGCTTGCGCCGATGATGCTGAAGGGCCAGCACCATGGTTTGGCATTTGGACTCTTAGAGTTGTCTGGTTGACTACTTCTGGAGGTGTTTGGAGGTTAGCTCCGTTTGTGGTTTGGTTGATAACTCTAGAGTGCTTCCAAAGAGATCGAGTATCTCATTGTTTACTTGTTCTTCTCTGACGGTCCCATTCCTTTGGTGCCTTTGGACATGAGCGGTGTCCGTATGCAACTCAAAGGAAGAACTTTCTCCGTCCACGTGAAGAGAAGGGTTTTGTTCGGCCATTCAGAGAGTGTTTTTTAAGAGAAAAGAGACGAAAATGGTTTGAAAAAGATGCGGTGGGCGCCAATGATGAAACACTGGTTAACACCTAGGTTAACCAGTTGGGTCGTCTCGTATGTGGGGTTCAATCTCTTTCTCCAATCGCTGATTACTGGAATCCTACAAAACAAAACACCGGTGACTCGCCACAAGGAGGAGAATAGGGGGTTCTCCTTGTGACCACCCTCCGGCGTGAGAATAAGTACTGCTTTGAGGAGAAATGGTGTGTGTTGTAGGTGAAATGTAAAGAAAGCAAAATGTTCTACCTGAATGAGGAAGGGTCCTATTTATAGCCGAAGGGTGAAAGAGGGAGGAGAGGCCTTGCCAGCTGCTACTGGGCGCCAGCTGTCCGACCAAGGGGAATATCCTCTTGGCCTCCTCTGTTGCACTAAGAGTAGTGGGTGACGTGGCGCGCCGTCATTTGTCCAAGTAGGCGTATTGTATCAGCAGCTGTCGGTCTATCCTAAGATTGTGTTGTAGGTCCATATGGCATATGTTTATTGGTGACACGTATTGTCCTTTTTGTCTGGATGAGCATCTTTAGTGCCACCTGCGAAAGCTTCCAGAAGCTTCTAGGGGCTTCTGGATACGCTTGCTGATGTAGGCGCCATGTTGGATAAAAAAGGGGTGTGGTCCCTGCCACGTGTGCATGGAATTGGGACCATACCTCTTCAGGTACTATACCTTATCAACTCTAAATGGGTAGTAATAAGTGTTAGGATCTGGGTTTGGATTGATTATGTTTTATGTTTGAATTAAGATGAACAATGAACAAGTAATGCAGCGTAATGTAAATGGAAACAAACTTTGCACATAATCAAATAGGAGAATTGCTTTGAACAAACATTTTCAACAAAGAACCGAATGCTTGAATTTATTACAAGATTCAATTACAATGCATGCATGTAACAAACTCCCCCTCAGCCTGACCTCACAGTGATTTGTTCGTACAGGAAGAAAGATGGTGAAGAGCTAATAGAACAGTACAGGGTACTTTTCTATTTATAGGCACGGACAAACCACTGTGGCATCTTTGCTGACGTCACCATGAAAGTGACATCTAACCTCCTAACAAACTCTAACAACTGATCTAATACAAACACTGCTTATGCTAACTACTGATTACAATACATTACATAAAAAGAAACTAAACTACTGCTGAATCCTTCCACTGATGTGAACCCAGCAGTACTTGATGTATTCAGCAATGCTTGACCCATAGTAGTAGATTGAACAGCAGGGCTTTAGTCTTCATCAGTCTTTGACTTGATCAGCAGTTGTAAGTCAACAGTTGTAACGATCAGTGGATTGGAGGTCATTAGATGTTGAAACCACTTTCAAGGGGAGAGACTTGTATACATAACATCTGCTTATTCTGGATCCACTGCTCTGATCCGGTTTTGGCTTTAATTATCTGTTCCTCTGATAGGGTTCAATCCCAACAATCTCCCCCTGGAACAGATAATGCCAAAACCCTTCATTATTTGTAGATCTTTATTGACACATCAACAGTTCCCTTATTTGCCCTTTGAGTTGTAACTCAAAGTTTAAGGCATCTGTGTCATCTTCATCCCTGCAAAGTGGAATATCAAGGAGATCCTGCAAATCTTCAATACTTAGGCCAAGTGATTGTTCCCTTGTTATTTTCTTCACTTCTCCACTAGACTTGATCACAGTCAGTACATGGGTCAGTTTGTCAGTTTTCCACTTTAGTACTTTTGAGTCTGGTGGGTTTTTTGGGAGATTTTTATTAGATGAGGAGTTAGGTGATGCTGGCCTTGTGATGACTGACTGACTGAGCAGTGCTTGCAGGTTGATTCAATCCAAGAGTTCCTGCTATTATCCTCTTAATACCCTCTTTTACAAGGTCATCTCCTGCCATTAATTCTTCCACTGTTTCAGTATCCAACTGTTTTTGTTGTCTTCTTTTATAGATGGCAGCACCAGCTGGAGAAGTGGATCTCCTGATTTGCAGCTTTGGTGGTCTTGTTGAAACCTCTGCTTCAGGATAGTCAGGTTTTTGTGGAATTTTTGGATTTTTCTTCCTTAATTCCTCCAACTTTTTATAAATGACCCTGACTTTGTCTTCTTTCCACCTCATCACTTGATTCTTTGACCCAAATTCAGCAGTGATCAATTCCTCTTTCATTCTCTTCAGTTCCAATGTCTTTTCAGGTACATTCTTTTTGTAGTTTGCCCAATCAGGAGGAGTGTGTTTGACCTTGTTTTTAATCATTTCTTGAATCCTGGCTGCTTCACTTTCACGCTCAGGAATGGTCCATTCTTTGTACATATGTTTTTCTCCCTTATACTTCTTATAAGTCATGATATTTTCAAAATAGTCTTTTCTAAGGGATTCATCTGCTCTTTCTGATATTTGCTGACACACATTCTTTGCAAACTGCTCCAAATATCTGACTTGTGTGAGCAGAAATTGATAATGCCTTTGTATTTCTTTGTCAGACTTTCCTTGTGAATTTTTCTTGGAGATATCCTCTGCTTGTTGAGCCTTAACTTTCAAGTATTCTTCAATGTTGTTAGGCCTGGGATATCCCTCAACAGATGGCAAACTTCTTTTAGCAGGATCATCCTCAAAGTAGAAAGATTTGATCTCTTCTCTGACTGCTATAAGTTCAAGAGGGTATTGGAAACCTGCTGGAGTGATGGCAGTGATTGGTTGTTGAACTTGGGCTGAAGAGAGAGGAACAGGGTTTGGTATAGTAACAAGTGATAGAGGTTGTGACGATGTTGGTGGTGGTGATGGAGAATCATCATCAGGTAAAATAATCCTTCTCCTTTTTTGTTTAGGAGAGGCTGGTGGTGTGTTGGATGGCTGTGAAGTGGTGATTTGAGTGGTGGAAGGTGGCTAACAAACAGTTGTTGAAACAACTGGTGTTTCAACCACTGTTGCCATTACAACAGATGTTGTAACATCTGTTGCCTTCTGCTTTTTAGCAGGAGATGATGGTGGTGAGTTTGTTTTTGGTGCTGAGGTGATTTTTGGTGGTGGTGGTATGGCAGTGGTTGTGGTGTGTGTTGAAGTGGTGTGTGTCGAAGTGATGGCAGGTGTTTGGCTAGCAGTTGTTGAAACTACTAAAGTATCAGCAGTTTTTGATACAGCATGAGTTACAACAGCTGTTTGGGTGGAAGTTTGAGGTTTAGAGCCTTTTGTAGGATCGTTTTCTGACCCAAACGAGTCGATCAGAAGAGTTTTTGCTCAATACGAGATGCGGAAACAAACGTATCGAGTCCAATTCAGCAAGATATACACTTTAAACTATCTTTTGATTGATTTGACAAAGATTTACAGCGAGTAGACACTTCGGCAGCACTTCGGCTCTCAAACGTAAATGTTGAACTCCCTAAAACGAAATCACAAGGCACCTATATATAGGGTTGGTAATTTCGCATGGAATAGCTCAACCGAAATTACATTCACACGAAATCTAATTTCGTGCGAAATTACCATCTAATTTCGTGCGAAATTACCATCTAATTTCGTACGGAATAACCTATGTGTTATTTCGTGCGAAATTACCCACAAACATAATTTTCTCGTTTTGTGTGCCCTAAACTATCTAATACAATACAAGACTCGATACAAGACGAAGTCGACAGACGGACGCACCAACAGACTCCCCCTCGGATGTTGACGAAGTCTTCGGTGTCGAGTCTTCAATTTTCAGTCTTTATCAACCTTCTCGAACTCCTCCAAAGTATCTAACAATGTAAAGCATCCTCAATCTTTTTCTTTTCTTCATCTCCAGAATCTCGACCAAACTCTCTTGATTAGATCTCTTGATTCCTTAAGTTCATCAGCATCATCAGTTTCTGTCACACCCCAACCACGTAAAACAACAAATCGTGGCGGAAACGTCGGGGAGTGTTGTAAGAGAATTATTGTTTCAAACCATGGATACAAAGAGTTTCGTTTTATTAAATATTAAACATTGTCTTAATGTTAAACAAGCAAATCAAACATAGTCTATCATTGTTATTAAATCACTAAGGCCTCGTCCAGTCCTAAGTGAGCATGCATCCTATTCGCAATCAACATTAAGCAACTTCACCTGAAACATATGTAAAAACAAAGTCAGCAAAGAAATGTTGGCGAGTACATAGTTTTTGTATGAGTATTAGATTCATGGCTCGTTTGTATGTTGAAACAACTCGTACAACTTCATTAATTGATATTAGAAAACCTTGTTTTGTAAAATGTTTATATTGTAAATGAATAACCAAGTCAAAATAGATTGGTCATAATTTATAAACCTCGATGCCATGAATCTTAACCCAAAACATTTGTTCATGTAAACCAAATCATAAATCATTCTTGAAATAAAACTCATATGGTTTATATAGTTTTGTAAGCATCGTTGTGTAATATCGTTTAACTCGTTCTCGTTATAGATCATCGTTCATTTGTTTAAATCGTTCAAATCGTACCAAATCGTTCTTGTTTTAATTGTGAAAACTACTTTTGGTCGTCTCGCTAATAACATTCAAACCTTTGTGACTCGTCCATCGTTCAACTCGTTCTTGCATTAACAAACCTCCAAAGGGTAAGTTAGCAATCATCAGATTCAGTCGTTATCCACCTAACCCACACATAACCATGGGTGCGGTCTGATAACGGGATTTGTCGGATCCTATGGTACCATAACCTAATACTAGTCGGCTTGATCATTGCTAATGAATGTCATTCGTTATATAACGACAACCAACAAGTTCGTTCACATTATCGAAATCGTTATTAGTTTAGTATAAACGATCTTACTTGTTTTGAAACCATCGTTAAACATCGAAATCATTTTGATACATATGAATCACCCCAAAACAATCGAAAACAGTAAAAGAGAGGATCTATGTACTCACCTTTGGGTGCGTTTTTATACGTTAACACAATCCCTCAATTTATTCGTCCTAAATTAAATAAGAATGAATTAATAATAAAAAACCCATAAAAATACCGAAGTTTCTCCGATACTTAGAATTTTCACATAACTTTGAGATTTCTCGAAAAGTTATTATTTTTTATTATCTTGGTGTATTTGTATATATGTACTCGAACGTAACACACATAACCTTGTCAACACTAACACATGATCATACACATATTGTAAAACACATAGCACATTGTAACACATAAAATAACCCATGAACAACCCATTCTAGTGTATGTTGAAAAACACTTATTTTAGCGTTTCGGTAACATTTTTGGGCGTCGGAAGTCACGTATGACTAACCAAACACCAAGTAAACTTAATTTAAGTTAAAATACTTATTTTTATACCAAATATATCAGTTTGGTTACTGATCTAAAACAGTTTTGTAAAAATACTCCGAAAAGGCGATTTTTGACCGTTTTACCGCATAGCTTTGCATCAAACATTACCCGAACCACCCCAAATCGAAACGACTTGAAATTTTAACACAACCCATGTTATTTACTGAATAAAATAATGGTTATACTCATGATAGTGCAGGTCTTAAACAAAGCATATAAATCATGCAAATTTCACATAATTTACCACTTTTTAAGCTATATGTACAACATGCAAAGCTATCAAACCTATGTCAAAGTTTCATGCCACTATAATACATCAAATAATATTATTTTTAGTGTTTATAACCAGATCTAAAACAGTTTTTGTCATTTAACCATTTTTCATCATCTCTTGAGCTTTAAATCAACATATTTTCGCATGTACAAGTGCCTAAAGCATACCATCATAGCAACATCATTTTTTTATGAGTTTAAAAGCATCAAATATGAGATTTATTCAGATTTATTTGCTGAAGTAATTTACATTTAACATATCATACATAAATCACCCAATACTTGCATTTTTACCACCATTCAAGAACATGTAACAACATAAACAAGTACTTAACAAGATAACAAACTTCAAAACTCATATATACACATACATATGTACGGTTATACATACATATATGTACAACACCATTTTTACTTGTAACAAGACCCATTTCATTTTAGATTTCAAGTTTAGTGAAAATCCCAAGATTCAAGAGAAACTTCAAATCATCAAGAACAACCAAGAATCAAAGTATGATTTAAACATAAGTGTTATACCTTCAAGATTCAAGTAGGTTGTGGGATGAGATTTTGATGACAGGAAGCTTGAAATCACTTGAATGCACCTTGGAAACACCTTTAGATCTTCACACTAACTTGAATTTGGCTTGAAATAGGACATGATTATGAAGAACAAGATTGAAGAAATGAAAATGGTGAGAGAGAGAGAGGGGGTTACGGTTTTGGAGAGGAGAGAAGGAGGAGGTTGCTTGATTTTGTGATCTCTTGATAGATATGGAAGAACATATGTAGAGATTTGGTGGATATGAAGGAGATTGCATGCCATAACACTTGCCATGGGGTTGGAGAAGTGGCAAGAATGAGAAGAGAAGTGGCAAATTTAATATGAGCATATGAGAACACATAACTTTATATGCGTATAATCACATATTTATTTTGTGTAGTTTTAAAACGGGTATTTAACTGGATACCGGGTATTTTATCTAGCGTTTAAATCCCGGTTTATGGCGTTCTAAATTATTTTTTTATTATTCTATAAAAATAAACTCGCCAAAATATTACTGAAATAAATTTCAGTTGCCAAGACTGGCTGCGTTGTCTGCGTTTTGCAGTAGAAGCACTGTGTCGCGCAGAAACACACGGTACGCACTTATACTTGAAAAATAACGTTTTTAAGCGTTTTAATTTATTTTTCAACACGGACCTGATTAAAATAAAATTTTAATCATAACAGAATATTTTTGGGATTTAAATATTATCCGGACGGTCACCAACGTTCGTTTCGCAGTTTTATCGTAAATAGTCCTTTAGTTCAAATAAACATGTTTTTGACATACCGAATCCTTCGAAACTTATTTCTAAGTTATGTAAAGGACATTTAGGGTATGTTTGGCTTATGTCATAGTTCCGGAGTGTACGTCGCGTTAAACTGACTGCGTTTATGCGCCAGTTTGCGTATAACCTTCCAGAAAGTGACTTAAAGCTTAAAATCGGAATCGAATCAAATTGTAAATCCATTAAACACAATAACACATATAATAACACCAAAACACATATAATAAAACCAAAGCACATTGTTTTATTGATAATTGACATTGTTTTACGTAACATGATGATTAAAGAACACAGTTGTCACAGTCTCCCCTACTTTAGGAAATTTCGTCCCGAAATTTTATTTAGAGGATTCTTGTGAAAACAAATGAGGATATTTCGCCTTCATCTGGTCCTTACTTTCCCAAGTAAACTTGGGGCCACGTTTGGATTCCCGGCGAACTTTGACCAAATGAATCCGTTTGTTCTTCAACTGTTTGTATGTACGTTCCACTATCTCCACAGGTTTCTCGACAAAGTGCATTGTTTCATCGATTTGAATCTCGTCGAGAGGAATATGAAGATCAGCATCAGCTAAACACTTTCGCAAATTGGACACGTGAAAAGTCGGATGGATATTTCCAAGCTCTGGTGGTAGTTCTAGTCGATAGGCAACCTTTCCAATTCTTTCAACAATCTTAAATGGTCCAACATATCGTGGTGCACGTTTTCCTTTCTTTCCAAATCTCACCACTCCCTTCCAAGGTGACACCTTGAGTAGGACACGGTCTCCGATTTGAAATTCTAAAGGCTTGCGTCGCAAATCCGCATAATTCTTTTGACGGTTTCGAGTTGTCACAAGATTATCGAGGATTTTCTTGATTTTGTCTGTTGTTTCCAGAATGAGCTCAGGTCCAGTAAGCTGAGCTTCTCCGATCTCATTCCAACAGACAGGTGAATGACATTTTTGACCGTAGAGAGCTTCGAATGGTGCCATATTAATACTAGCATGATAACTGTTGTTGTAAGAGAACTCGATCAGTGGAAGATGAGAATCCCAATTACCACCAAAGTCTATCACGCATGCTCTAAGCATATCCTCCAAAGTTTGAATCGTTCTCTCAGATTGTCCATCTGTTTGGGGATGATAAGCAGTGCTTAGATTCAGTTGGGTTCCCATAGCAGATTGCATGGTCTTCCAAAAATGAGATGAAAATCGAGCATCACGATCAGAAATGATATCCAAAGGAACACCATGTCGTGATACAATCTCGTCTACGTAGATCTTGGCAAGCTTTTCAGCAGAGAAATCCTCACGGATTGGTAAGAAGTGAGCAGATTTTGTCAAACGATCAACTATAACCCAAATAGCATCATGACCTTTACTAGTACGCGGTGGTTTAGTAATGAGATCCATGGCAATGTTTTCCCATTTCCAAACCGGTATCTCTGGTTGTACAAGCAAACCAGAAGGTCATTGATGTTCAGCTTTGAGTTTGAGACAAGTTAGGCATTTTGATACATACAAGGCAACATCCTTCTTCATACCACGCCACCAATACTGAGTACGAAGATCCTTGTACATTTTATCAGCACCAGGATGGATAGAATATCGAGACTTGTGAGATTCGTCCATTACCAAGGTGCGAAGATTGTCCTGATTTGGAATCCACAAACGATCCTGGAAATATAGTAACCCATCGTCTTTCCGTTCGAGTTTAAGCTCAAGTTGGAGCGGTAGCTCATTTTTCAATAAGCCTTTGATCACACAAGATCGTTGAGTTTGAAGAACACGAGATTGGATATCAGATAGAGTTCGAACCAAATGAAGCTTGACTCGTTCCTTTCGACTAAGCGCATCGGCCACGACATTCGCCTTACCAGGATGGTAGCGGATCTCGCAATCATAATCGTTTAAGAGTTCAACCTAACGTCGTTGCCTCATGTTCAGCTCCTTTTGATTGAGAATATGCTGTAGACTTTTATGGTCTGTGAAAACCACACACTTCGTTCCATAGAGGTAGTGTCTCCAGATTTTAAGCGCAAAAACCACAGCTCCTAATTCAAGATCATGAGTCGTATAGTTCTTCTCGTGAACTTTCAACTGTCTAGACGCATAAGCTATGACTTTACCTCGTTGCATAAGAACGTAACCAAGTCCTAGATTCGACGCGTCACAATAGACAACAAAATCAACGTTTCCCTCAGGTAGAGATAAAACATGAGCATCACAGAGCTTCCGTTTCAGCGTCTGGAATGCTTCTTCTTGCTTAGGTCCCCACTCAAAAGGCTTATTTTTCTGAGTCAAAGCAGTGAGTGGAACCGCGATCTTCGAGAAATTAGAAATAAACCGTCGATAATAACCAGCAAGACCAAGAAAAGAACGAACTTCTGTAGGTGTCGTCGATGTATTCCAATCCTTAATTGCAACAATCTTGGATGGATCTACATGAATACCCTGCTCATTGACAATATGACCCAAGAACTGAACTTCTTTAAGCCAGAATTCACACTTGGAGAATTTAGCAAAAAGTTGTTCCTTCTTTAGGAGTTCCAATGTCAAACGAAGGTGTTGCTCGTGCTCTGCTTGAGACTTTGAATAAATGAGAATATCATCGATGAACACAATGATGAACTTATCTAAATAAGGTTTACAAACCCTATTCATTAAGTCCATGATGATAGCTGGGGCATTTGTCAAACCAAAAGGCATGACAGTGAATTCGTAGTGTCCATATCTCGTACGGAATGCAGTTTTGGGAATATCTTCTTCGAAAATACGAAGTTGATGATACCCAAAACGCAGGTCGATCTTAGAAAAGCATGAAGCACCTTGCAGCTGGTCGAAGAGATCATCAATTCTAGGTAGGGATATCGATTCTTGATGGTAAGCTTATTAAGCTCACGATAATCGATACACATTCGAAAAAATCCATCTTTCTTTTTCACAAAGAGTACAGGAGCTCCCCAAGGCGAATAGCTCGGACGGATGAATCCTTTATCAGACAACTCTTGAAGCTGTTTCGATAACTCTTGCATCTCTGACGGTGCAAGACGATAAGGTGCTTTCGTAACCGGGTTGGCATTGGGTATAAGGTCAATATGAAACTCAACTTGACGAACTGGAGGCAAACCAGGCAGTTCATCGGGAAACACCTCCGGATAATCCCGCACAATCAGAATATCCTGAATACTCTTGCTCTTGCCTTTCTCCTCGGTGACATGTGCCAGGAAAGCAACATATCCTTTTTGTAAATATCTTTGTGCCTTTGTACACGACATAAGCTTCAAACCGCCAGATGGTTTCTCTCCACGAACTTCCAGAACATCGCCAGACGGAAGAGGAATACGAACAATCTTATCGAAACAAACCACCTCAGCATGATGTTTGGTTAACCAATCCATCCCCACGATAATATCGAAACTCCCAAGTTACATCGGCGTGAGGTCAATGGGAAAAAGATGGCTATCAAGGTTTAACTGACAATCACGAATAACAGAATCGAGGACAAGAGGTTTACCAGTAACGACTTCGACAGATAAGGGTTTCCTCAGTTTAGTTCTAGGTATCACAAGCAAAGGTTCAAAAGATAATGAAACAAAACTTCTATCGGCACCAGAATCAAAAAGAATAGATGCAGGTCGATTATTAACAAGAAACGTACCATTAACCACTTCGTTGTCAGCCCTCGCTTCGTTAGCATTCAGATTGTATGCTCGCCCACGGGCGGGATTCACATTTGCATTGACATTAGCATTCCTGTTTGCATTCACCAGCCTCGGACAGTTGTTGCGGAAGTGACCAAACTCTCCGCAATTGAAACATTAACCCGGTGGGAATCTAGCAGCATTTCCCTGAACTGTAGCTTGATTTTGAACAATCTGATTCTGACCCGAACGATAGACGTTGGCCAGATGCCCAAGCTTACCACACGTTGTGCATTGCCTACAAGCTTGTTGTGCAACATGATGACCGTTGCAGCAAGCACAAAGAGTTGCAGTACCAGCATACGCTTTCTTTGCAGGCTGTTGAGCTGGTGGGTTCTGAGGGTTCTGAGCATTTCGTGTAGTTAATGAAAAATTCTAAGCACCCTTTCGCTTTCTTGACTTCTTCGATGACTAACCTTCTTTACCCTTACCCTTCTTCTTGTCCTTTCCAGAATCAGTCGCCTTCTTTTTATCACCCTTGCGGGTGAGTTTACCCTTCCTGACTTGAGACTCAGTCAGGGTAGCAGACAACTCGATTGCTTGGCGAAGGGTGGTAGGATTAACACCGGTCACTATATCCAGAATAGAATCGGGTAGACCATCGATATACCTCTCTATCGCTTTCTCCAACGGGGTAACCATAGTAGGACACAAAAGACTGAGCTCCTCAAATCGATCCGTATACGCACAGTGTTCTCCCCCATCTTGTTTTAGATCGTCAAACTCTCGTTCCAAAGCTCGAATTTCGTGACGGGGACAAAACTCTCTCATCATGAGAGCTCGAAGCTCTTCCCATGTCTGTGCCAATGCCACTTCGGCTGTCACACCCTGGCTTTGCGGAAGCGTGGGTTTATTTGGTGTGACTTCTTAATACCATAGCTTAATCACAACAAAGCTATATGAAAATAAAACCATGCAGATCATCCATTGATTTAAGTTTGAAAAATAAAATACCACAACATTGTCTTAATGCGTTGACACATATAACGGAAATTACAACCTAATAATATGAAAACATTGTTTGAAAGACACAACCACAAACTTAAGATAGACGTAGTTTAAGAACTGTGACTCGTCCAGGTAAAAGCCACAACCCCTAAACTTGGATGATCCCATAACTTTAACGCAGCGTGAAAACGTAGCATACCGTGCCAGATCCTTAGTTCCCTGAAATACATGTAAGTTGAAAAATCAACATAAAGTTGAGCGAGTTCATGTGAAAGTGAGTATGTAAAACCTTTAAAGTACGTCCCAATGTAAAAAGGTTTAAGTACGTTCCGATGTAAAAATGTCCCTGGTATGTAGCAATAAGGAAAAAGAGATCACCATTGGGTTGCAATGCCAATGATATGTGTGAAGTGATGCAGGAAGACTCAACCCTAGCGGATTTGTGCGTTGGGCACTTAGTCACCACCTGGTCCATTAAGCGGGCTCAGGAGTGGGGCTCGCTACACCCAAATAGATCTATCACTAATGTCCCTCGGTCCTACATGAGGATTAATGGCCTCAAGTTGCGCCTACTCACTCACATGATCTGTACGTCCTAACCCTCCTTAAGCTAACCATACCATGTAAAAAGTATTCGTAATCATAGTAACATGTATTTCACCCTCGCAGTTTAGAAAACTGAAAACAGTTAAGAGAAAAGGGGGACATGAACTCACAGAAGTGCGTCTCGAAGTAGTCTGTCCAAAAATACCCTGCTGCGTGACGACCTACACGTACTAACTTCTATTAGACGGACGGCCGTGCCTTAGCTTAAGGTTTAATGTCTTTGGGAAATAGTTAGGCAACTATTTCGTAATTACACTTCATAATTATTTGGTAAATATATTCCTTCCCAAGGATGGGGGATTTAATACATGTGCGTTCGTATAACTTCGAAATATATTATTAAGTCTCACTTAATAAAATATATTTTATTTCATTTGTCTAAAATACTTTACTTCAAAAATATAAATATTTTTCCCAAAAATATTATATCTTATTCCATATAATTTTCCAAAATAATATCCTTGTCAAAATACACACTTATGAGTATTTTCAGAAATACGTAAGTTACGTTGTAAGTTCGGGAGGTATAAATAATACCGGTGTAACTTAAGTATTTATTGTGAAGGCGTTCGTATTATTTTGGAGCCGTTAATATTTAGTAATATTATTTTTACCCTAAAAATAATATTTACGTAGTTCACAAAATAATCATAAAAATCTCACAAGCGTTGTCATGAAAAAAAAATATATACTAAATATATATTTTAGCAAGTTTTATTTTGTGAAAATCCCACCTCCGACACTTGGAAGTTTCGTAATAAAAATTGTGGCGAAAGTTATTCGGGAAAACAAGTTAAAAATATATACATAACACTTGTGATAAAAATATTTACAAGTGTTAGATTTTTGGAAAAATTTCGCCAGAGTTTCCTCTGTAACTAGAGGTGGCCACGCTTACAAGCGTATCATTTTCTTTCAAAATTTCAAATCAACAATGTTCCCAACATCAATCAACAAAGTTTCATCATCAAAATAGTCAAAATAAATATAAATCGCAAAACACATGAACTTGTGGTTTGTGCAAAATATATAGTAACTTTCCCCAAATTTTTAGTAGATCTTTTATAAATAAACTTGGTTTCTTTGAGAACCTTGTTTTTAAAGAAGATACATTTTTACAACTTTTGTAAAAAATTACAAAAATAATTCTTGTTTAAAACTTTTGGTTACACAAGTGTCTACACACTTGTGTGTTCACAAAAATCACTTTTGTTTAGGAAAGATCCGGCTTTAAAAATATGATTTCTTTTGACACTTGGTCCTTTGAAAATACCACTTGTAGATCCGTAGATCTACTAGTTTAGAACTCCATTTTATCAGAAAAATTGTTTCTACACAAGTTCATGGTTATAAGTAGTAGTGTTCTTCATCTAACCACTTTTCACACTTTAACATACACTAGGTCATGTTCCATGAACATGACTTAGCCGGGTTAGATGACGATCCGAACTAACACTAGCATAAAACAACACTAAATAATCATAACAAAACTAGTTTTATAAGTTTTACACCAATATTTACTTATTAACCACTAAGTTCATCACCTTTAGTAGACTTTTAATTTTGTTCATACATGTTCATAAATTTCAACCGTCAAAATTCTTATTAACCACTTTAGAATAGATCAAGAAGGCATTTAGAGTCACTTACTACTAGCTCGAGGCTAGGGAAGAAACTAGACGAAAAATAGACGGTTAATAGCGTTGTGGGGAGGTCCTTGGCAATCCGCAAGCACCGGGCTTCCTTGTGTGAGATCCTTCACACTAGTATGGGTGTAGAATTGCAAGATAAAAATTGAATGGTGGGTGGATGTGGCTATGATTCTTGGCCGTAGGTAATGAGAGAAAGAAAGAAGTTTTTTTTTTGTTTTTTTGTTAAGTGTGGTGTGAATGAGATGGATGGTCTTGTGAGTCTACTTATAAACCATTTATCATGATTGACCATTGGTTCATATGTCATTAAGATATTAAACATGACAAAATAAAATAATCAAAACTTTAGTGGGGTGTCCCCACATAGGAACCGAACTCGTTGGGGATTTACATGGTTGGATTTCCAACTAGTTAGGTTAAGCACTAAATAGTTTAGTTAAGAAATTCAAATATGGTATTATGTGTGTAGGAATTATAGCGGGTGTTAGGGTATTCGGGGACCCTAACTGGCTCAGAAAAAGAAAAACAATATTGTTGTCAATATTTTTGTGTCCCGGGTTAAGTCCGGTTGTACGGTTGGATATTACTCCGTTAAAGTGTTAAATAGGTGTATAAAGTGTCGTTATTATTATTTTTAGTGACACGGTTTATTCCCGACACTTTGGAAAGTGCCTAGTAATATTTTTCTCATGTTTTGGCACTTTACTAGTTAGCTAAATGCTAATCTTTTTTATTTAAAGTGCAGAATTTTGTACTCAAAGTACGTTCTAGGCACATCCGGTCACTATAATTATCGTCTAGTGACGCAGTTCTACAATCCTCACCTCCCTACACTCCCTACTAGTGTAGTAATCTATTCCCGGCTCATCCTGGCCTTAGAGACAGTAACTGTCTGATGCTGGCTATGTCAGCATGTTTACTGGGTATCCCGTATAGTGTGCTCACTGTGCTTTTTGTGCATCAAGGTTGTCACTGAAGTTTTGTGTAAATAATAGAGTGACAGTATAAAATGTGATGCATGAGTATGTATGTATCAGAAATCAGTAAGCAGTTTAATCACAGTTGTAAGCAAGCACAGTAATTAAGCAGTAATTAAATATTAATTAATTCGTACGGATACCTGGTTTGGTAAGGGTTGTCACATTCTCCCCCCGATAAAGAAAATTTCATCCCGAAATTTAAGTTCTGCTTCTATTCGCAGGGTTCTTAGGAAATAAATGGGGGTATTTCTCTTTCATCCGATCCTCACGTTCCCACGTGAATTCAGGTCCATGCCTAGCATTCCAACGAACTTTGACGAGTTTGACACTGCTCCTGCGAGTTTTATTAACTTTCCAATTCGTGACCTCAACAGGTTCTTCAGTGAAGTGGAGCGTGTCGTCGATATGTACTTCGTCGGCAAGAATGATTACTGTATCCTGTGTTGGACTCTTTCTCAAATTGGATACATGGAATGTATCGTGAACACCATTGAGTTCAGCAGGTAGGTCCAACTTGTAGGCAACAAGCCCAATCCTTTGCAGGATTCTGAAAGGGCCAATGTAACGCGGATTCAACTTCCCACGCTTTCCGAAGCGTGCCACACCCTTCCAGGGTGAAACTTTCAACAAGACCATATCTCCAACTTGGAATTCCAAATGTTTCCGGTTTGGATCTGCATAGGCTTTCTGTCTTTCGCGAGCCGCTTCGATGCGTTTTCGAATTTGCGCAATCTTGTCCGTTGTTTCTTGGACTATTTTGGGACCAACAAGTTGTCTATCACCTGCGTCAGCCCAGCATAGGGGTGATCGACACTTGCGTCCGTAAAGAGCTTCAAATGGCGCGGCTCCAATACTGCTGTGGTAGCTGTTGTTGTATGAGAATTCGGCCAATGGTAAATGTTTATCCCAGCTACCACCAAGATCCATTACACATACTCTCAGCATATCCTCCAATTTCTGAATAGTTCTTTCACTTTGGCCATCAGTTTGCGGATGAAACGCAGTGCTCAGATTCAATTGCGAGCCAAAAGCTTCTTGGAAGGATTGCCAAATGCTTGATACAAATCTCCCATCTCTATCAGAGATGATCGAGAGAGGCACTCCATGACGTGCAACAATTTCTCGCATGTAAATTTCTGCAAGTTTACTCGTATTGTCCTTCTCTTTGATTGGCAAGAAGTGCGCGGACTTTGTTAGGCGGTCAACTATCACCCAAATAGTATCATGACCCCTGGGCGTCCTTGGCAACTTCGTTATAAAATCCATTGAAATCTGTTCCCATTTCCACTTAGGAATTTCAGGTTGTTGCAGAAGTCCTGAAGGCTTCTGGTATTCAGCTTTAACCTTGGCACACATCAAACATTTGCTAACATAAACAGCAACGTCGCCTTTCGTCCTAGGCCACCAATAATAATCCTTAAGATCCTGGTACATCTTATCCGCACCTGGATGGATAGAGTACCGTGATTTGTGTGCCTCATCATAAATGACTTTTCTCAAACCACCAAACAGAGGAACCCAAATCCTTTTCATAAAACATAACGTTCCTTCCTCGTTTGGTACTAACTGCTTCTCCATCCCACGGAGATATTCTTCTTCAAGGTTTCTTTCCTTAAGAGCTTCTTTTTGCGCGGCACGAATGCGCAGGGAAAGATCTGTCTGTATAATCATCTCCAAAGCCCTAACCCTTTTGGGCTTGATCCTTTCTTTACGACTTAGGGCATCGGCGACCACATTCGCCTTCCCTGGATGGTACTTGATCTCGCAGTCGTAGTCGTTCAACATTCGACCCAACGTCTTTGTCTCATATTCAGCTCTTTCTGGTCGAATATGTGCTGCAGGCTTTTATGATCTGTGAAGATTGTACACTTCGTGCCATATAGGTAGTGTCTCCAGATCTTTAATGCAAATATCACTGCGCCTAGTTCCAAATCATGCGTGGTATAGTTCTTTTCATGAACTTTCAACTGACGTGACGCGTAAGCTATGACCTTCTGGCGTTGCATTAACACGCAACCCAATCCTTGACGTGAGGCGTCACAGTATACCACGAAATCATCAGTTCCCTCTGGTAGCGCTAAGATCGGTGCATTGCAAAGCTTGTCTTTCAGTAACTGGAATGCTTCCTCCTGTTTGATTCCCCAATCAAACTTCTTATCCTTCTGTGTGAGCGCGGTAAGAGGTTGAGCGATTTTTGAAAAATCCTCAATGAATCTTCGATAGTAGCCATCCAAACCTAAGAATTGTCGAATCTCGGTTGGCGTCTTTGGAGTCTCCCAACTCTTGATCGCCTCGATCTTTGTGGGATCAACATGGATTCCATTAACCACGTGTCCAAGGAATTGGACTTCACGTAGCCAAAACTCGCACTTGGAGAATTTGGCATACAAGTGTTCCTTTTTCAGCAACTCCAAAATAGCTCTTAAGTGCTGTTCGCGTTCAGCCTTTGTCTTTGAATAAATCAAAATATCGTCGATGAATACAATCACGAACTTATCGAGATACGGCTTGCAGACTCGGTTCATTAGGTCCATAAAAACAGCAGGCGCGTTTGTTAACCCAAACGGCATAACTAGGAACTCGTAGTGCCCATAACGAGTTCTGAAGGCTGTCTTCGGGATACTCTCCTCTTGTATCCTTAGCTGATGGTATCCAGATCGAAGATCGATCTTTGAATAAAAGCTTGAACCTTGGAGTTGATCGAATAAATCATCGATTCTTGGCAGAGGGTATCTATTCTTGATCGTCAGCTTATTCAACTCCTGGTAGTCATTACACATACGAAAACTACCGTCTTTCTTTTTGACAAATAAAACTGGAGCTCCCCAAGGTGAGAAGCTTGGTCGGATGAATCCTTTGTCAAGTAACTCCTGGAGTTGTGTCGACAACTCCTGCATCTCTGACGGTGCAAGTCTATAAGGTGCCCTAGCTACAGGCGCGGCGCCTAGAACTAAGTTAATGTGAAATTCCACTTGCCTTTGGGGTGGCAATCCTGGCAAGTCCTCTGGAAAGACTTCAGGATATTCCCTCACGATAGGGATGTCTTCGATTTTTGGCTCAGCAGCTTTCTTATCCACGATGTGTGCCAGGAAGGCAGCACATCCCTTTTGTAAACACTTACGAGCTTTCAGGCAACTGATAATTCTTAAAGGCGTATCCCGCTTCTCCCCATGAACCACAATTGTTTCTCCATCTTCGGTTGGGGTACGAAAGACCTTTTCGTGACAAACAATCTCAGCCTTGTTGCTTGATAACCAATCCATTCCTTCTACCACGTCGAAGCTCCCCAGCTGGACTGGTAGTAGATCCAAAGCAAACTCACGCTCTCCCAATTCGATTACACAACCTCTGATCACTTCATTAGCTTCTACTAACTTTCCATTCGCCAATTCGATTGAGTACGGGATATCTAGTTTACTATCGGCTAAACCAAGCATATTCTTAAACTCTAACGATACGAAGCTATAATCGGCACCAGTATCAAATAAAACGGATGCAAAGCGTTGGTCTATAGGGAACGTACCAGTAACAACATTGGGAACCTGGCGCGCTTCCCTCGCTCCGATATTGAAAACCCTTCCCCGTGCTTGGTTCAATTCTGGGCAGTTCCTCTTATAGTGCCCAATGTCACCACAGTTAAAACAACCCGGTCTCTGCCCGTTTCCACCTCCATTCCCAGCTTGATTGTTGTTGTTTCGGTTCGCATTACCAGCTTGATTCACATTGTTGCCTCGATTCCCATTTCCTCCATTGTTTCCCTGTGGGCGATTTCCATATCCACCCCG
Source organism: Helianthus tuberosus (assembly GCA_030545235.1). Lineage (NCBI taxonomy): Eukaryota > Viridiplantae > Streptophyta > Magnoliopsida > Asterales > Asteraceae > Helianthus > Helianthus tuberosus. The sequence continues at coordinate 130,882,263 of CM060394.1, forward strand.
GTTATTGTTTCTATTCCCAAATCCTCCTTGGCCTCCCCGGCCAGCCATAGCCCAACAAGAATCCTTCGAGTGACCAGTCTTTCCACAAGCTTCACATACTTTTAAACCACACCGGCCTGAGTGGTGACGCTGGCAGGTGTTGCACTTGGGATGTGTACCCATATATCCCTTTCCTTTCCTTCCAGTACCAGTTGCAGCTTGGACTGGTGCGCTAGGTTCTCCTTTCCTACCATCACCGCTTGTGCCTTGTTTGAAGTTCGAGAATTTTCTTTTGTTACCCCCGGACGACTCGACGTGAGTCTCCTTCTTCTTTGGCTCAACATCAGAAAACTTGTTTAGGCGGATAGCCTCCTCAGTAAGAGCCACGCTCAGATCAATTGCCTCAGTGATAGTTGCCGGCTTTGAAGAGGTCACCATACTTATGATTTGAGGAGCTAAACCCCAAATGAAGTGCTCGATTCGCTTGAATTCTGGGGTAACCATATAAGGTACCACATGAGATAAGTCGTGAAACCTCTGAACATATTCCGCAATTTTTGGACCTTCCATCTTCAGATGCCAAAACTCAGTTTCCAACTTTTGAATTTCAGCACGTGAACAATACTTTCTTCGCATGAGCTCTTTCAGCTCGTTCCATGTCATTGCGTAAGCTGCGGCTTCACCAAGAGTCTAAACTTGTAAGTTCCACCAGGACAGGGCTCCGTCTAAGAATAGCCCAGAAATGTAGGTAACTTGCTGGTCTGGAGCGCACTTGCTCATTCGGAGAACAGAGTCTGTTTTCTTGGCCCATCTTACAAAAGCAACAGCACCTACAGTGCCGTCGAAGTTTACGGGCTTTCAGTCTAGGAACTGCTTGTAAGTGCACCCATGTGGTGGATTGTTATTGCCGTTATTGTTAGAATTACTTCCGCTAGTTCCTCCTTGTGAGGCTGCGTACTGTGCAATGGCGGCAGTGATGATTTGTTAAAGTCCTGCCTCGTTGGCAGGCATGCGCGGATCGTGTTTGGTGGCATCTTCTAAAAGATGGTTCACGTTGGTCAGGTGATAGTAAGTAAAGTGTACGTATGTAATATCAACACATAACATCTCATGTTATAAATAAATCACCCATATCGATAGCCTCTGTAATTGGTTGAGGGCTTCGAGGTAGTAACCATGCCCCTGATCTGGGGTGCAAGTCCCCAAATGAATCGTTCAATCCTTTTGAACTCCGGTTGACTAAGTAGGGGACGACCCTAGACAAGTCATGAGATTGCTGGATGTATTCAGGAATCTCTGGTCCGTCCATTTTCAATTCCAGAACTCCACCTCAAGCTTCTGGATTCCAGCCCTAAAATTGTATTTCTTCTCCATCATTCCTTTGAGCTCGTCCCAGCTCAGTGCATAAGCAGCATCTGTGCCAAGGGTCTGAACCTGAAGGTTCCATCAAGAGAGTGTGTCATCTAGAAATAACCCCGAGGTATAGGTAACACTCTGTTGGGGCGAACCGTTACTCATTCTTAGAATGGAGTCAATCTTTTCGGACCAACGAACAAATGCCACGTCTCCTCCTGTTTCGTCAAAGTTCAAAGGCTTCCAGTTCAGGAACTGCTTATAGGTGCAGCCAGTTGGAGGGTTATTTCTAGTAGTGCCATTGTTGTGCTTAGAGCGGAGGGCTTCATGTCATGCAATTGTCTGTGAGATGCGTTCTTGTAGCTCGGCCTTGGCAACGTACTGGTGTCCGTGCCAGGTCTGGGTGACATTCCCTTCTGTCGAAGTGGTATGAAGCGGGCTAGACAACATTTCAATTGTCTATGAGATACATAGCACCATAAGCCATCATGTAATCACCCAATTTTACACGTAAATATACTCAATGTATGAGTGGGGAAATAATTTCTGAGCCTTCACATAGGCTTGCCAATTTGGCATATTGCTTGTAATAGAATGAACTCGAGGCTACATCGCCTTGGTCATTCGTGTTTAAGTTATTTCCTGCTACATTGGTTTTCATTAGCTTGACCCGCAGAGTCCACCAGGATTTCTGTGCACTACAAGTCGTTATTACGTGGGCCCCCGTAATAATAAATTGTCTTGCACAGTTACCCCAATTTTCTCTCGTCCAAGCAGATGATCAATCAAGGAACAACAGCAGGTGCATCGGCATGAACAGGGTCATGCTCCAATGCGGGGTCAGGAGCAACGCCTGGCTCAGGGGCCACAGTCGGCTCCGGATCAACAAAATCCATCTCAAAATCAGCTGGATCAACAAACATAGGGTCGACAGGGGCTACAGGATCCTCCAAGGGCTGGTCTAAGTGTATGAACTCAATGTCATGGTCTGGATCAAAACCAGGTGGAAAAACATAATCGTCCTCAATATCGCGATCAAACTCAAAGCTGTGTGCGGGAACTGGTGCAGCTTATGACGCCATATCAGGGTCGGCGTCGTGTGAGTGGTGCTGCACTCCCTGTATATGCAAAGATGCGGACACCACAGGCTCAAATGAGTCTGGGACAGGTGAATGGGCATAAGCCTCCTCTGCAGGAGCGTCAGCAAGCAGTAGGCTATCACCAGCAACAATAGGGCCTCGCCCTCAAGTGGGTCCTCCTCTAATAGATCGACATCGTCGTCAGAGACAACGTCGGTGGGCATATCAACAACGGGATAAGCGGAAAGGGGCACAGGAGCAGGGATCACCGCGAGTGGCAAATCCCCAACAAGATGGCCATCAGCAGTCTCTGCTACGACATCAGGCAGCGCAAAGGGCTGAAAGTCGTCATCGTCTGTGCCGGTAGTATCGGAAATGTACGCCTCGTGCTCCGATGAAACTATGTCGCCTGATACTATGGTCGTGGGATCTGTAGTGTCCGACTCTCCAGTATCTGATGAAGGCACGACGTTTGTAACACAAACACACATACGTACAAATAATCAATCATATAGTCAAACAAGCACATTAGTCCAATAAGCAATCAAATAGTTCTCCTAGTCCCACTAGCCTCCCAGCCTCCCAGACTGAATCTCCTAGTCTCTCAAACTACCTTCCCAGCCTCTCGGACTGTTCTTCCTAGTCCCACTAGCCTACTTCCTCAGCCTCTCAGACTGAGCCTCAGCCTCCCAGACCGAGCCTCAGCCTCCCAAACTGAGCCATAACTAATAAATAAAATGTGCTCAGCTTTTGTTTGTAAAAAACGTTTTGGATCTGGACTTAAGTGGTATGCAGTGTAAAAATGTTTTCGTGAGAGCCCTAGTGATCATAGTCTAGACTCGAGAAGGAATCCTAGTTCGCTATGATCAGAGCTCTGATACCAAGCTGTCACACCCTGGCTTTGCGGAAGCGTGGGTTTATTTGGTGTGACTTCTTAATACCATAGCTTAATCACAACAAAGCTATATGAAAATAAAACCATGCAGATCATCCATTGATTTAAGTTTGAAAAATAAAATACCACAACATTGTCTTAATGCGTTGACACATACAACGGAAATTACAACCTAATAATATGAAAACATTGTTTGAAAGACACAACCACAAACTTAAGATAGACGTAGTTTAAGAACTGTGACTCGTCCAGGTAAAAGCCACAACCCCTAAACTTGGATGATCCCATAACTTTAACGCAGCGTGAAAACGTAGCATACCGTGCCAGATCCTTAGTTCCCTGAAATACATGTAAGTTGAAAAATCAACATAAAGTTGAGCGAGTTCATGTGAAAGTGAGTATGTAAAACCTTTAAAGTACGTCCCAATGTAAAAAGGTTTAAGTACGTTCCGATGTAAAAATGTCCCTGGTATGTAGCAATAAGGAAAAAGAGATCACCATTGGGTTGCAAAGCCAATGATATGTGTGAAGTGATGCAGGAAGACTCAACCCTAGCGGATTTGTGCGTTGGGCACTTAGTCACCACCTGGTCCATTAAGCGGGCTCAGGAGTGGGGCTCGCTACACCCAAATAGATCTATCACTAATGTCCCTCGGTCCTACACGAGGATTAATGGCCTCAAGTTGCGCCTACTCACTCACATGATCTGTATGTCCTAACCCTCCTTAAGCTAACCATACCATGTAAAAAGTATTCGTAATCATAGTAACATGTATTTCACCCCCGCAGTTTAGAAAACTGAAAACAGTTAAGAGAAAAGGGGGACATGAACTCACAGAAGTGCGTCTCGAAGTAGTCTGTCCAAAAATACCCTGCTACGTGACGACCTACACGTACTAACTTCTATTAGACGGACGGCCGTGCCTTAGCTTAAGGTTTAATGTCTTTGGGAAATAGTTAGGCAACTATTTCGTAATTACACTTCATAATTATTTGGTAAATATATTCCTTCCCAAGGATGGGGGATTTAATACATGTGCGTTCGTATAACTTCGAAATATATTATTAAGTCTCACTTAATAAAATATATTTTATTTCATTTGTCTAAAATACTTTACTTCCAAAATATAAATATTTTTCCCAAAAATATTATATTTTATTCCATATAATTTTCCAAAATAATATCCTTGTCAAAATACACACTTATGAGTATTTTCTGAAATACGTAAGTTACGTTGTAAAGTTCGGGAGGTATAAATAATACCGGTGTAACTTAAATATTTATTGTGAAGGCGTTCGTATTATTTTGGAGCCGTTAATATTTAGTAATATTATTTTTACCCTAAAAATAATATTTACGTAGTTCACAAAATAATCATAAAAATCTCACAAGCGTTGTCATGAAAAAAAATATATACTAAATATATATTTTAGCAAGTTTTATTTTGTGAAAATCCCACCTCCGACACTTGGAAGTTTCGTAATAAAAATTGTGGCGAAAGTTATTCGGGAAAACAAGTTAAAAATATATACATAACACTTGTGATAAAAATATTTACAAGTGTTAGATTTTTGGAAAAATTTCGCCAGAGTTTCCTCTGTAACTAGAGGTGGCCACGCTTACAAGCGTATCATTTTCTTTTAAAATTTCAAATCAACAATGTTCCCAACATCAATCAACAAAGTTTCATCATCAAAATAGTCAAAATAAATATAAATCGCAAAACACATGAACTTGTGGTTTGTGCAAAATATATAGTAACTTTCCCCAAATTTTTAGTAGATCTTTTATAAATAAACTTGGTTTCTTTGAGAACCTTGTTTTTAAAGAAGATACATTTTTACAACTTTTGTAAAAAATTACAAAAATAATTCTTGTTTAAAACTTTTGGTTACACAAGGTCTACACACTTGTGTGTTCACAAAAATCACTTTTGTTTAGGAAAGATCCGGCTTTAAAAATATGATTTCTTTTGACACTTGATCCTTTGAAAATACCACTTGTAGATCCGTAGATCTACTAGTTTAGAACTCCATTTTATCAGAAAAATTGTTTCTACACAAGTTCATGGTTATAAGTAGTAGTGTTCTTCATCTAACCACTTTTCACACTTTAACATACACTAGGTCATGTTCCATGAACATGACTTAGCCGGGTTAGATGACGATCCGAACTAACACTAGCATAAAACAACACTAAATAATCATAACAAAACTAGTTTTATAAGTTTTACACCAATATTTACTTATTAACCACCAAGTTCATCACCTTTAGTAGACTTTTAATTTTGTTCATACATGTTCATAAATTTCAACCGTCAAAATTCTTATTAACCACTTTAGAATAGATCAAGAAGGCGTTTAGAGTCACTTACTACTAGCTCGAGGCTAGGGAAGAAACTAGACGAAAAATAGACGGTTAATAGCGTTGTGGGGAGGTCCTTGGCAATCCGCAAGCACCGGGCTTCCTTGTGTGAGATCCTTCACACTAGTATGGGTGTAGAATTGCAAGATAAAAATTGAATGGTGGGTGGATGTGGCTATGATTCTTGGCCGTAGGTAATGAGAGAAAGAAAGAAGTTTTTTTTTTGTTTTTTTGTTAAGTGTGGTGTGAATGAGATGGATGGTCTTGTGAGTCTACTTATAAACCATTTATCATGATTGACCATTGGTTCATATGTCATTAAGATATTAAACATGACAAAATAAAATAATCAAAACTTTAGTGGGGTGTCCCCACATAGGAACCGAACTCGTTGGGGATTTACATGGTTAGATTTCCAACTAGTTAGGTTAAGCACTAAATAGTTTAGTTAAGAAATTCAAATATGGTATTATGTGTGTAGGAATTATAGCAGGTGTTAGGGTATTCGGGGACCCTAACTGGCTCAGAAAAAGAAAAACAATATTGTTGTCAATATTTTTGTGTCCCGGGTTAAGTCCGGTTGTACGGTTGGATATTACTCCGTTAAAGTGTTAAATAGGTGTATAAAGTGTCGTTATTATTATGTTTAGTGACACAGTTTATTCCCGACACTTTGGAAAGTGCCTAGTAATATTTTTCTCATGTTTTGGCACTTTACTAGTTAGCTAAATGCTAATTTTTTTTTTATTTAAAGTGCAGAATTTTGTACTCAAAGTACGTTCTAGGCACATCCGGTCACTATAATTATCATCTAGTGACGCAGTTCTACAATCCTCACCTCCCTACACTCCCTACTAGTGTAGTAATCTATTCCCGGCTCATCCTGGCCTTAGAGACAGTAACTGTCTGATGCTGGCTATGTCAGCATGTTTACTGGGTATCCCGTATAGTGTGCTCACTGTGCTTTTTGTGCATCAAGGTTGTCACTGAAGTTTTGTGTAAATAATAGAGTGACAGTATAAAATGTGATGCATGAGTATGTATGTATCAGAAATCAGTAAGCAGTTTAATCACAGTTGTAAGCAAGCACAGTAATTAAGCAGTAATTAAATATTAATTAATTCGTACGGATACCTGGTTTGGTGAGGATTGTCACATGGCACCCCTATCGCGTATCACTCCGTTCCACCAAGTAAGAGCACGCTTCTCAAACACACTTGATGCAAATTCAACCTTACGCCCATTCGGACATTGCACATGTCTGAATGTGTTCTTGATACTTTCGAACCATTGAAGGAGTGCAGTCGCTCCTTGTGACCCAGAAAACTTTAGCGGCTTAGCAGAATTGAAGTTCTTGAAATTACATTGTGCATTGTTATTATTGTTGTTGTATATCTCGTGGACTTGGGTCACAACACCGGGAAGCACAGCAGCCACTTGTTGAGAGACCAGGGCTGCGATTTCTTCAATAGTAAAAGATTGTGCTTCACGTCGAGGAGGCATTGTCTAATAAGGAAACAGGAGAATCGAGTGATGTTGAAAATTAGGAAAAACAAAAGAGGTATCGACAAAACACAAGGAAGGCGATCATTTGTTTGTTACCTCGAACAAACAAATGACAAGTAGTGACTAATCAAAGTAATGAATCAAAATAATGTATCGCGAAGACATGCTCACCTATAAGTGAACACTCACCCCAAGAGTTCCCAGGTAAGAGTAACTGGTCCGATTATGTGGATTTGTACGAACACTCTAGCCTTGGACAGAAAACTCAGGGTACAGGCATTCACTCTTCCAGTTTGTACATGTTCACATTATTTAGACCCAAACTCTGACGAGATTTTGAAAACTCAAAAGGCACTAAGCCAAAAATGAGTCAAACTGGAAGGGTTCAAAACCTTACAACAGAGGGTTCAAAACCTAGTAATCAATCATCCTAGAACGGATGATTAATTTTCAAAGCAGATTCATATTTTGTTTTTTTTTTTTAAATCTAAATGCAATCAACTTGCGTTGGAGTCCTAGAAAGTTATAGTCTAGGTCAAAATTTTACTAATAACCTAATTCCCTATAACCATTGGCTCTGATACCAACCACGTAAAACAACAAATCGTGGCGGAAATGTCGGGGAGTGTTGTAACAGAATTATTGTTTCAAACCATGGATACAAAGAGTTTTGTTTTATTAAATATTAAACATTGTCTTAAAGTTAAACAAGCAAATCAAACATAGTATATCATTGTTATTAAATCACTAAGGCCTCGTCCATTCCTAAGTGAGCATGCATCCTATTCGCAATCAACATTAAGCAACTTCACCTGAAACATATGTAAAAACAAAGTCAGCAAAGAAATGCTGGCGAGTACATAGTTTTTGTATGAGTATTAGATTCATGGCTCGTTTGTATGTTGAAACAACTCGTAAACCTTCGTTAATTGATATTAGAAAACCTTGTTTTGTAAAATGTTTGTATTGTAAATGAATAACCAAGTCAAAATAGATTGGTCATAATTTATAAACCCCGATGCCATGAATCTTAACCCAAAACATTTGTTCATGTAAACCAAATCATAAATCATTCTTGAAATAAAAGTCATATGGTTTATATAGTTTTGTAAGCATCGTTGTGTAATATCATTTAACTCGTTCTCGTTATAGATCATCGTTCATTTGTTTAAATCGTTCAAATTGTACCAAATCATTCAAATCGTTCTTGTTTTAATTGTGAAAACTACTTTTGGTCGTCTCGCTAATAACATTCAAACCTTTGTGACTCGTCCATCGTTCAACTCGTTCTTGCATTAACAAACCTCCAAAGGGTAAGTTAACAATCATCAGATTCAGTCGTTATCCACCTAACCCACACATAACCATGGGTGCAGTCTGATAACGGGATTTGTCGGATCCTATGGTACCATAACCTAATACTGGTCGGCTTGATCATTGCTAATGAATGCCATTCGTTATGTAACGACAACCAACAAGTTCGTTCACATTATCGAAATCGTTATTAGTTTAGTATAAACCATCTTACTTGTTTTGAAACCATCGTTAAATATCGAAATCGTTTTGATACATATGAATCACCCCAAAACAATCGAAAACAGTAAAAGAGGGGATCTATGTACTCACCTTTGGGTGCGTTTTTATACGTTAACACAATCCCTCAATTTATTCGTCCTAAATTAAATAAGAATGATTTAATAATCAAAAACCCATAAAAATACCGAAGTTTCTCTGATACTTAGAATTTCACATAACTTTGAGATTTCTCGAAAAGTTATTATTTTTTATTATCTTGGTGTATTTGTATATATGTACTCGAACGTAACACACATAACCTTGTCAACACTAACACATGATCATACAAATATTGTAAAACACATAGCACATTGTAACACATAAAATAACCCATGAACAACCCATTCTAGTGTATGTTGAAAAACACTTATTTTAGCGTTTCGGTAACATTTTTTGGCGTCGGAAGTCACGTATGACTAACCAAACACCAAGTAAACTTAATATAATTTAAAATACTTATTTTTATACCAAATATATCAGTTTGGTTACTGATCTAAAACAGTTTTGTGAAAATACTCCGAAAAGGCGATTTTTGACCGTTTTACCGCATAGCTTTGCATCAAACATTACCCGAACCATCCCAAATCGAAACGAATTGAAATTTTAACACAACCCATGTTATTTACTGAATAAAATAATGGTTATACTCATGATAGTGCAGGTCTTAAACAAAGCATATAAATCATGCAAATTTCACATAATTTACCACTTTTTAAGCTATATGTACAACATGCAAAGCTATCAAACCTATGTCAAAGTTTCATGCCACTATAATACATCAAATAATATTATTTTTAGTGTTTATAACCAGATCTAAAACAGTTTTTGTCATTTAACCATTTTTCATCATCTCTTGAGCTTTAAATCAACATATTTTCACATGTACAAGTGCCTAAAGCATACCATCATAGCAACATCATTTTTTATGAGTTTAAAAGCATCAAATGTGAGATTTATTAAGATTTATTTGCTGAAGTAATTTACATTTAACATATCATACATAAATCACCAAATACGTGCATTTTTACCACCATTCAAGAACATGTAACAACATAAACAAGTACTTAACAAGATAACAAACTTCAAAACACATATATACACATACATATGTAAGGTTATACATACATATTTGTACAACACCATTTTTACTTGTAACAAGACCCATTTCATTTTAGATTTCAAGTTTAGTGAAAATCCCAAGATTCAAGAGAAACTTCAAATCATCAAGAACAACCAAGAATCAAAGTATGATTTAAACATAAGTGTTATACCTTCAAGATTCAAGTAGGTTGTGGGATGAGATTTTGATGACAGGAAGCTTGAAATCACTTGAATGCACCTTGGAAACACCTTTAGATCTTCACACTAACTTGAATTTGGCTTGAAATAGGACATGATTATGAAGAACAAGATTGAAGAAATGAAAATGGTGAGAGAGAGAGAGAGAGGGGGTTACGGTTTTGGAGAGGAGAGAAGGAGGAGGTTGCTTGATTTAGTGATCTCTTGATAGATATGGAAGAAGATATGTAGAGATTTGGTGGATATGAAGGAGATTGCATGCCATAACACTTGCCATGGGGTTGGAGAAGTGGCAAGAATGAGAAGAGAAGTGGAAAATTTAATATGAGCATATGACAACACATAACTTTATATGCATATAATCACATATTTATTTTGTGTAGTTTTAAAACGGGTATTTAACTGGATACCGGGTATTTTATCTAGCGTTTAAATCCCGGTTTATGGCGTTCTAAATTATTTTTTATTATTCTATAAAAATAAACTCGCCAAAATATTACTGAAATAAATTTCAGTTGCCAAGACTGGCTGCGTTGTCTGTGTTTTGCAGTAGAAGCACTGTGTCGCGCAGAAACACACGGTACGCACTTATACTTGAAAAATAACGTTTTTAAGCGTTTTAATTTATTTTTCAACACGGACCTAATTAAAATAAAATTTTAATCATAACAGAAAATTTTTGGGATTTAAATATTATCCGAACGGTCACCAACGTTCGTTTCGCAGTTTTGTCGTAAACAGTCCTTTAGTTCAAATAAACATGTTTTTGCCATACCGAATCCTTCGAAACTTATTTCTAAGGTATGTAAAGGACATTTAGGGTATGTTTGGCTTACGTCACAGTTCCGGAGTGTACGTCGCGTTAAACTGACTGCGTTTATGGGCCAGTTTGTGTATAACCTTCCAGAAAGTGACTTAAAGCTTAAAATCGGAATCGAATCAAATTGTAAATCCATTAAACACAATAACACATATAATAACACCAAAACACATATAATAACACCAAAGCACATTGTTTTATTGATAATTGACATTGTTTTACATAACATGATGATTACAGAACACAGTTGTCACAGTTTCCTTGAACATCAGGATCTTAATCTGGCTCTACTATCTTCAGACTCCCCCTTAAGTTGTGCTTAGGATCGTAGTCTGGCTTCCACAGATTCAAATCTTGACCTAGCTCACATCCTGCTCAGGATCGAAACCTGGCTAACCTGCACAATCTCTACCTCACAATAAATTTCACAAATTTAAAATTTGACAAATTTATATCACTTGTAGAAATAAAATGATTTATCATTTAAAAGTTTCTGATGACCACTTGTAGTCAAACATTCAGAACTTATTTATTCTCTGAAAACCACTTGTAAACCTTACTTCATACACACTCTCCCAAACCTGTTCATCATGTTTAGCACTTGGAATTTTGAAAATCAGCTCTTCAACATCAGTTGTCGATAATATTTTTGTATTTTCAACAAAAAATTATGCTAAAACACACTTAAAATCTTTTTAGACATTTGAACATAAAGAAATGCAATAAAGAAATATTTACAAACAATATTTTTGTGAGTTTGTGTAAGAGGATCATATCAGTTTCTGAGACCAATCACAAGCACCGTTAAGCTTTAAACATTTTAATTTCTAAACGATTCACTTAGATTGTCAGTATACTGATCCACTTAAATTTTCACACAAAGTTCAACTGTTTCGAGATACGAGATTAATGTTTTAGAGACTTAAACTTATTCGCGTGTCCCACCTCAGAATATACTCCCGTATCCAGATCCCAATATTCAGTCTTACAGGTGAGTATACCTAGATGATATCTGTAAAGGGTTAAATGCGAGTGCCATGAGAGCTCAGGCTATTGCTTCCGCAAAATCAGAAAGATGATGGCTTCGACTTTAGGTGTGTTCCTTTTAGAGAATCTTTTCTTCAACAACACATGATTAGCATTTTTCAATGTTTCATCATTTTTTGTACTGAGGGTGATGCTATATTTCAAGCAAGCAGAAAGTATTATACGGGGACTAGGCCATTGCTTCCGCAAAATCAGAAGTCCTGGGATAATACCCCAGATATCACTGAGTATAAAGACCTAGTATCTCAGAAAGAGGGACCTTTGAAACAAGATTTCGGGGGTTACCCATATATCCAAGAGATGTTCCCCACGATATAAGTAAGTTTGAAATTTAGGTTTATATCTCGTCACAATCTACTAAATGTGTAAAAACCTACTAGCATATCATCAATGAGACCGTTTATCATATTTTGACTTTCCAATTCTTTAGCATGCTGTGATAGTCCACTGATGTACTATCATTTCCTCTTTTTCACAACAAAACTCTTTTTCATTTTATCATGTTTTTGTTGTTTTTCAATATTTTCAAATCAAAAAAAAGTTTTGTGCTTTTTCTAATTTTCTAATGTTTTTGGATTTTCTGAAAATTTCTTACTCCCCCTAAAATGCAAAATCATTTAAAAGAAATTTGAAAACAAACTATACAAGTAAAATAACAACTGATATCGAATCGCTTCAAATCTCCATTCACTTGGCATAAAACAATCAGAACTCCCCCTTACAACAACCTATTTTCCCATTATGATTTCAAAACACTTAAGTTTGTTTTAATCAAATGGTTTTTCCAGAAAATTAGTTTTGTTGATTTTACCACTTGTAAGAATGGGGATCAATTCATCATTTTGTTTTCTCAACCACTTGAATGAAACTTAAATCAAGTTCAACTTAATGACCTTGATTTACCTCTTGAAGGTGAAAACCTTCTTCAACCACTTGTATGTTCACTTACCAACCATACCATTTGTAAAACAAAATATAACACCTTTAAGAACAACTACCACTTGTCGGTCGAAATATCACCAAAGTGAATTTCTCAAGAAATATGCCGATTCCTGCTCCACTCTTACCAACCTGGGAGCTCCGGTAAGTCCTTGTTTTCAATCATATCAGTTCCATCCCAGTCACAAACCTGGGACGACCCATCTTTACCTGGTTTCCTCGTTTTCTTCTCATAAAATTTCTTTACCCCTTTGACCTTCCCATCAACCATTTTTCCAAAAATACTTTGAACTGTGGGGTTAAAAGCTTTTTCAATATCAAATTCTTCCTTTTCTGAGAAAAATTGATTTGAATTCTCAATTTTACCAACTTTTTGTTTAAAATTTTCAGCCCTCAATGGTGGAAAATTTGCATCATCAATTGGTGGAACTGATGTTTCCAATTTTAACTCAACACGTGGCTCCTCTGACTTTATGGAATCAGATTCATTGCCTGAAAATAGCTCCTCTGATTTTGATGAATCAGAATCATTGCTAAAACTATCATCAGATTTCTTAACAACCCACTTTAGGTTGTCAAGATTTGCTTTTCTCTTGTAAAACCTTTTTGAACATTCACCAACCTCAAACTTTGAATTTTTGAAAACTTTAAATTGTTTAGTTGGTGGTTCGTTCTCAACCATCTTTTCTTTCAGTTTAAGACACACTCCCTGTTTTATTTGGATTGCCTTTGGATAATCCCTGGCAATATGACCAACTGTTTTGCAATGAAAACAGGTTCTAGTCTCTTTTTTCTGTTGAGCAACATTTTTATCCATTTCCTCTTGCTTCTTTGCAAGCAATTCTTTGTTTGATTGATTCCTGAACAACTGCTCTTTTACTTCTTCAGTTGATATTCCTGAAACAAAAACAGTTTTTGGTTTATAAGTTTTTTCATTTTTATAATTTTTCGGTGGAATAAATCCTAATCCTATTCTTTTGAAATTACCGTTATGCTTTGGTTTCTTTTGAAACCTGAATCAGAAGTGTAACCCTTTTTCTTGTTTAACCGTTGTTGATCTCTTGAGGTGTAATTTTTAGGTTTTTCAGAAAGATTTACATCTTTTATTTCAGAAATATGAATTTATGTTAATTTGAAAACCTTTTTTATCATTTCAGTTTTAACACCTCTTATTGGAAATTCTTCATCAGAATATAATTTGTTAGAATCATTCAAAGTATATGCTACTTTGACTGTTTCATCATTCAAATTAGATTTTGATAACAAAAACTCTTTATTGTAAACTCGTTTCTCCTTTTTGACTGTTGACTTTAACTTTTCAGACTTTAACTCTGATATTGACTCCAACTTTGACTCCTCGGTTTCATCATTATCCAACACCTGATCGACCACTTTCTTTATTGATTCGGACTCATGATCAGTGTCAGACAATGTGAAAATGACATCTATGTTTTCTGGCAAGTTTTCTGAAGATTCAGACTCCCACTGTAAATTGGTTGCCTTTTTTTACTCTTTCTGAATTTGGATTTCGTGGAGAATATCCATTTTCAAGCGGGGGTGGACACTGGTTGTAACTGACACTATGTTTCTTACCAGAATCTTTCATTTCAGTATCCTTCTTCTTTTCAAAACTCTTGTCTTCAGATATTTCTTCTTCATCAAATGCCTTCATGCCTTCAACGGTTGGATAAATCATGTCAATAACATAAGAAGTACACGAGTAACTTTTTAACAATCTATTAACTCTTTCTGTTTCAATCCTCTGAGTTTCCAGTTTCTGTTCAAGCACATCATATTTCTCAATGTAATTGTTGACCACTTTCTGCTTTGTCATGAAAGCTCCTTGAAGTGTCTTCATAACTGTTGCTTGTTCACTGCTTGTTTGATTGTACAGATTCATTGACTTGTTAAGAACATCATAGGATTCTTTCAATCTCTTCATGTTGTGAATCAAAGTACTGTTTTTCTTTTTCACTACTTCACAATTCTCACATTTCACCTGAATCTTTTGTGCATCAGCTTCTGTATCAACTTTAAAAATTGGAATGTCTTTTATTTTCTTCCTTATCACAGGAATTTCTTCATCATCATTGCTGACAGGTTTTTTAACTTTCTTCTTTTTCTTTTTAGCTTTTTCCTCATCACTTTCACTCGCTTCCATCATTCTTAAGTGCTCTTCCATTCTCCTTGCATAATAATCATCATCATTATCACTGTCTTCAGCAACTCGAGCAATAAAAGCTTTGTGATTTGGAGTTTTATTAGGATCATAGTCATCCCAACTGAAATTTTTCCAGCTAAACCCCTCTGGTAATTTTTCATCATCTTGATTTATTAGACATGCTTTGCTATCAGCTGAAACATATTTGTCCCAATTGAATCCTTTTGAAGATTTTTTATCTTCTTGATTCACCATACAGGCTCTTTTTGATGATTCTTCAATCTCCTTCCTGGCATGAGCAGTTTGTGGTTGTTGTTGATGTGATTGTGAGCAACTTGATGATATATTGCTTTCCGATAATAATCATTGTTGTTGAACGGATTTTGAGCTCCACTTGCTTCGCGGTTTGTGCACTCCCTCTTGAAGTGTCCCTTTTCCCTGCAACGAAAACAAGTAACTTTAGATTTATCAAAACCTAAAGTAGAAACATTTGCATCACGAAAATCATCTCTTCCCGTAATTTGTTTAAACTTTTCGGCTCTTCTCAAAACACTCGCCAAACACCACTTTATATCCATCAATTCCATCTCTTCTGCATCAATCTGATCGTAATCCTCTTTTGTCAACATTGGATTCCCGATCTTTCCTGCTACTAGACTTCCATATGATTCCAGCACAGTTCCTAATAAAGACATGTGACTTTTTGCAACCTCTTCAGAGAAATTCTGATCATTTTGAAGGTTTAATACAATGTTGCATTGTAACATCTTGCCATTCTTGG
Source organism: Helianthus tuberosus (assembly GCA_030545235.1). Classification (NCBI taxonomy): domain Eukaryota; kingdom Viridiplantae; phylum Streptophyta; class Magnoliopsida; order Asterales; family Asteraceae; genus Helianthus; species Helianthus tuberosus. Next base: position 130,898,062 of record CM060394.1, read on the forward strand.
TTGCAGAAATGTTTGGATCAAATGATGGATATGAAGAAAAACTTGTTTTGCTCTTTGATCCTTTAGATGACCTTCCAGATGAACTTTTAGCATTGAAGGCAGTCTCAACCTTTGGTGACATGTTGGTCTTATCATTAATACCTCCTTTATAATAAAGACAGATATCTTGTTCGCCATCAAAATCTTTCATTCGTGAAATCTTTTTTTGTTCCATCTCCTGAGCTTCAAGTTTCTCAATGAACTTACTTGGTGTTAGATTTCCAAAATCTTTCTTATTCCTCAACATCATAAGATATGTGCCCTAAGTTTCATGTGGCAAAGCATCAGCCAATTTTTCAATCGACTCTTCATTATCCTTTGTGATGCTCACTCTCTTCATGTTGACTAACAAATTGCAATATCTTTCGATAATCTGCTTTGTGCTTTCAGTTCTCAAACCACGGAATAGATCAAATTCTTTCTTCAAAAGTGATTTTTTGTTTTTGATCATCTCTTTACTACCGACAAACTTTGATTTTAAAGCTTTCCAAATTGAATAAGCAGTTCCATTGTGTTGCAATAAAACCAAGATATCTTCTTTAACAGCTTGATGCAATAAACTCGTCATCATCATTTCATCTTTGTATTTCTTTTTATCATCAGCACTAAGATCTTTAATTGCAACAATCTCCTCATCATCAGTCATTGGTCTAACATATTTCGTTTCAACACATTCCCAAGCATCCAAGTAATTTGCTTGTACCCAATTCTCAAATCATTCTTCCCATCCTTTATACTCCTCAATGTTCATGAGCTTTGGCGGTTTTTGCATGGTACCCATTTCATTTTCCAACATTGTGTTTAGTACAATGCTAATCGGAGTTGCAAATGCGTTGTAAAATTCCTCTTCTATGATTCGGTTTTCAAGAAATCACAAACAGTCAATTTCAAACGAAATAACTCCTTCAAACGAAATACCCTTTTGAGCGAAATCACCTTTCAAACGAAATAACCAATCTCAAGTGAAATAACCTCTTCACACGAAATACCCTTTTGAGCGAAATCACCTTGTCAAGCGAAATACCGTGGTTTCGAACGAAATAGGTAATTTCGTACGAAATTAAGTACCCTTTTCAAATGGAATTACAATTCAAAACGAAATAGCTAATTTTGTGTGGAACTTCTGAAACGAAATTCCAATTTAGTGCGAAATAACTAATTTCATGTGAAACTCTCAAACGAAATTACAATCTGGTGCGAAATAAGGCATATTTCGTGCGAAATACTGCTGATGTCATCATCTCGAGCTGTTTTTTGCCAAAATTGATCAAGTTTTAGTCTGATTTTAGTTCTGAAACTTTCAAGGCTTTGTTAAAGCACTATTTCGCGTATAATATGTGAAATTCAAGTCATTTTAACCGTGAAACCTTGTTAATTTTGAAAACGAAGGTGTAGAAATCAGAATTTGTAGCTGACTTGGTAAGAACTCTTCCTCCTGAGCTCTGATACCACTTGTAGCATCATTTTCTGACCCAAACAAGTCGATCAGAAGAGTTTTTGCTCAATACAAGAGGCGGAAACAAACGTATCGAGTCCAATTCAGCAAGATATACACTTTAAACTGTCTTTTGATTGATTTGACAAAGATTTACAGCTAGTAGACACTTCGGCAGCACTTCGGCTCTCAAACCGGAATGTTGAACTCCCTAAAACGAAATCACAAGGCATCTATATATAGGGTTGGTAATTTCGCATGGAATAGCTCAAGCGAAATTACATTCACTCGAAATCTAATTTCGTGCGAAATTACCATCTAATTTCGTACGGAATAACCTATGTGTTATTTCGTGCGAAATTACCCACAAACACACTTTTCTCGTTTTGCGTGCCCTAAACTATCTAATACAATACAAGACTCGATACAAGACGAAGTGGACAGACGGATGCACCAACACCTTTGGAAGGTGGTTTGGAAGCATGCTTTGTGGGTCTGGATGGTGTGTGTTTGGGTTGCCTAACTTGTCTAATGGGCTTCTTCTTTTCATCCTTAGGATTTTCATCATCCATACGTTCAGAAAGACCCTGCAGATTCAGTTTCATAAAAGCTCTTTTCTCCTGTTCCCACCTAGCTTTATCCTTAGCCTCTCTATCCCTTTTTACACTTGCTTTTGCTTCAGCAAGTGCATTTGTCAGAATTATTCAAAGTATATGCTACTTTGACTGTTTCATCATTCAATTTAGATTTTGATAACAAAAACTCTTTATTGTAAACCCGTTTCTCCTTTTTGACTGTTGACTTTGACTTTTCAGACTTTGACTCTGATATTGACTCCAACTTTGACTCCTCGGTTTCATCGTTATCCAACACCTGATCGACCACTTTATTTATTAATTCGGACTCATGATCAGTGTCAGACGATGTGAAAATGACATCTATGTTTTCTTGCAAGTTTTCTGAAGATTCAGACTCCCACTGTAAATTGGTTGCCTCTTTTACTCTTTCTGAATTTGGATTTCGTGGAGAATATCCATTTTCAAGCGGGGGTGGACACTTGTTGTAACTGGCACTATGTTTCTTACCAGAATCTTTCATTTCAGTATCCTTCTTCTTTTCAAAACTCTTGTCTTCAGATATTTCCTCTTCATCAAATGCCTTCATGCCTTCAACGGTTGGATAAATCCTGTCAATAACATAAGAAGTAGATGAGTAACTTTTTAACAATCTATTAACTCTTTCTGTTTCAATCCTCTGAGATTCCAGTTTCTGTTCAAGCACATCACATTTCTCAATGTAATTGTTGACCACTTTCTGCTTTGTCATGGAAGCTCCTTGAAGTGTCTTCATAGCTGTTGCTTGTTCACTGCTTGTTTGATTGTACAGATTCATTGACTTATTAAGAACATCATGGGATTCATTCAATCTGTTCATGTTGTGAATCAAAGTACTGTTTTGCTTTTTCACTGCTTCACAATTCTCACATTTCACCTGAATCTTTTGTGCATCAGCTTCTGTATCAACTTTAAAAACCGGAATGTCTTTTATTTTCTTCCTTATCACAGGAATTTCTTCATCATCACTGCTGACAAGTTTTTTAACTTTCTTCTTTTTCTTTTTAGCTTTTTCATCATCACTTTCACTCTCTTCCATCATTCTTAAGTGCTCTTCCATTCTCCTTGCATAATAATCATCATCATTATCACTGTCTTCAGCAACTCAAGCAATAAAAGCTTTGTGATTTGGAGTTTTATTAGGATCATAGTCATCCCAACTGAAATTTTCCAGCTAAACCCCTCTGGTAGTTTTTCATCATCTTGATTTATTAGACATTCTTTGCTATCAGCTGAAACATTTTTGTCCCAATTGAATCCTTTTGAAGATTTTTTATCTTCTTGATTCACCATACAGGCTCTTTTTGATGATTCTTCAATCTCCTTCCTGGCATGAGCAGTTTGTGGTTGTTGTTGATGTGATTGTTGAGCAACTTGATGATATATTGCTTTCCGATAATAATCATTGTTGTTGAACGGATTTTGAGCTCCACTTGCTTCGCGGTTTGTGCACTCCTTCTTGAAGTGTCCCTTTTCCCTGCAATGAAAACAAGTAACTTTAGATTTATCAAAACCTAAAGTAGAAACATTTGCATCACGGAAATCATCTCTTCCCGTAATTTGTTTAAGCTTTTCGGCTCTTCTCAAAACACTCGCCAAACACCACTTTATATCCATCAATTCCATCTCTTCTGCATCAATTTGATCGTAATCCTCTTTTGTCAACATTGGATTCCTGATATTTCCTCCTACTAGACTTCCATATGATTCCAGCACAGTTCCTAACAAAGACATGTGACTTTTTGCAACCTCTTTTGAGAAATTCTGATCATTTTCAAGGTTTAATACAATTTTGCATTGTAACATCTTGCCATTCTTGGTTACAGAAATGTTTGGATCAAATGATGGATATGAAGAAAAACTTGTTTTGCTGTTTGATCCTTTAGATGACCCTCCGGATGAACTTTTAGCATTGAAGGCAGTCTCAACCTTTGGTGACATGTTGGTCTTATCATTAATACCTCCTTTATAATAAAGACTGATATCTTGTTCGCCATCAAAATCTTTCATTCGTGAAATCTTTCTTTGTTCCATCTCCTGAGCTTCAAGTTTCTCAATGAACTTACTCAGTGTTAGATTTCCAAAATCTTTCTTATTCCTCAACATCATAAGATATGTGCCCCAAGTTTCATGTGGCAAAGCATCAGCCAATTTTCCAATCGACTCTTCATTAACCTTTGTGATGCTCACTCTCTTCATGTTGACTAACAAATTGCAATATCTTTCGATAATCTGCTTTGTGCTTTCAGTTCTCAAACCACGGAATAGATCAAATTCTTTCTTCAAAAGTGATTTTTTGTTTTTGATCATCTCTTTACTACTGACAAACTTTGATTTTAAAGCTTTCCAAATTGAATAAGCAGTTCCATTGTGTTGCAATAAAACCAAGATATCTTCTTTAACAGCTTGATGCAATAAACTCATCATCATCTTTTCATCTTTGTATTTCTTTTTATCTTCAGCACTAAGATCTTTAATTGCAATAATCTCCTCATCATCAGTCATTGGTCTAACATATTTCGTTTCAACACATTCCCAAGCATCCAAGTAATTTGCTTGTGCCCAATTCTCAAATCGTTCTTCCCATCCTTTATACTCCTCAATGTTCATGAGCTTTGGTGGTTTTTGCATGGTACCCGTTTCGTTTTCCAACATTGTGTTTAGTACAATGCTACTCGGAGTTGCAAATGCGTTGGAAAATTCCTCTTCCATGATTCGGTTTTCAAGAAATCACAAATAGTCAATTTCAAACGAAATAACTCCTTCAAACAAAATACCCTTTTGAGCGGAATCACCTTTCAAACGAAATAACCAATCTCAAGTGAAATAACCTCTTCACACGAAATACTCTTTTGAGCGAAATCACCTTGTCAAGCGAAATACCGTGGTTTCGAACGAAATAGGTAATTTCGTACGAAATTAAGTTCCCTTTTCAAACGGAATTACAATTCTAAACGAAATAGCTAATTTCGTGTGGAACTTCTCAAACAAAATTCCAATTTAGTGCGAAATAACTAATTTCGTGTGAAACTCTCAAATGAAATTACAATCTGGTGCGAAATAAGGCTTATTTCGTGCGAAATACTGTTGATGCCATCATCTCGAGCTGTTTTTGCCAAAATTGATCAAGTTTTAGTCTGATTTTAGTTCTGAAACTTTCAAGGCTTTGTTAAAACACTATTTCGCGTATAATATGTGAAATTCAAGTCATTTTAACTGTGAAAACTTGTTAATTTTGAAAAAGGTGTAGAAATCAGAATTTGCAGCTGAATTGGTAAGAACTCTTCCTCCTGAGCTCTAATACCACTCGTAGGATCGTTTTCTGACCCAAACGAGTCGATCAGAAGAGTTTTCGCTCAATACGAGAGGCGGAAACAAACGTATCGAGTCCAATTCAGCAAGATATACACTTTAAACTGTCTTTTGATTGATTTGACAAAGATTTACAGTGAGTAGACACTTCGGCAGCACTTTGGCTCTCAAACCGGAATGTTGAACTCCCTAAAACGAAATCACAAGGAACCTATATATAGGGTTGGTAATTTCGCATGGAATAGCTCAAGCGAAATTACATTCACACAAAATCTAATTTCGTGCGAAATTACCATCTAATTTCATACGGAATAACCTATGTGTTATTTCGTGCGAAATTACCCACAAACACACTTTTCTCGTTTTGCGTGCCCTAAACTATCTAATACAATACAAGACTCGATACAAGACGAAGTCGACAGACGGATGCACCAACACCTTTGGAAGGTGGTTTGGAAGCATGCTTTGTGGGTCTGTATGGTGTGTGTTTGGGTTGCCTAACTTGTCTAATGCGCTTCTTCTTCTTTTCATCCTTAGGATTTTCATCATCCATAGGTTCAGAAGGACCCTGCACATTCAGTTCCATAAAAGCTCTTTTCTCCTGTTCCCACCTGGCTTTATCCTTAGCCTCTCTATCCCTTTTTACACTTGCTTTTGCTTCAGCAAGTGCATTTGTGGAAACATCAATCTTTTTACTACCATCTGGAAAGGGAATGTCTTTAGTCATGTTATCTTTTTCTGGTTCAATATAAAGACCATCTTCAATACCCTTCTTCTTCCACTGCTTGATTTTCCCCCCTTTTTGGCATTATCTGGTGGTGGGTTATCAATAAAGAGAACAGTGGGAGGAGCAGTGCCAGTGGTGTTCAGGATTTTGGCCTTTATAGCCTTGATGTCAGCTTGGGTATCGTTAAACCATGACTCCATCATGTTTCTCAGCTTTTGAACATGCATCTCATGCTGCTGATCAGCCAATTGTCTTTGTTGTTGGAGCAGTGGTTGAAATAAGTTCCATAACTCATTTTCAGCAGGTGCAGGTTGTGCAGGTGCTTGAGCTGGAGCAGCAGTGGTTGGTACCTTTTGAACTTTCAACAACTGTTGCAGCATATCTTTAATTTCTGCAACAGAAGTATCCAGTTTGTCAATTCTGTCTGTCAATTCTCGATACATTAAACCATCACCCAACTTAATGGGATCATCTGATTTCCCACTAACAGTGGTTGTAACAGTGGTTGACTCAGGGATTGTATTCCAAAAGTCATCCACTGATGCCCCTTTGTCTTGGTACTGGGGACTTCTTCCTTCAAATTGAAAGACACTTTTTAGTGACCTAGTGTAAACTGGATATACATGTGTTTTTAGAGAAGAAATTGCCTCCAAGGAAGTCTTATTGATGTAACCACTGTCCAAATGCAAATCAGTGGTTTCAGCACTTATAGTGGCTGCTTCACTTGGACTACCACCAAGAGTTACTTGTAACTCAAGGGGTGTAACCTCCTCAGGTGTTGTTGGTGGGTTATCAATGATTGATAAATCAGACCCAGTCACTTGTTGAGGTATGTTCTCATTGACAGGTGATTGAGAAGGACTGGTTTATGCCTGGTTCAGATCTAGAGCATCCAACAATATTTGTGTCTGTGGGGGAATTGTGGAGGTGAGGTTGGGTGTAGAAAGAGAATTGGCCCCGGGCATTGGGCTGTGGATGATGGAAGCAAGTGATTCTAGAGCATCATATTGCGGTGTCCCTATATGTACAACCTGTTCTTTTTGAGAAGAAGCCGGAGGAGTTTGAGGCACAGGTTGAGATATTTATACCAACTGCTGTGAGGAAGTAGCAGCAGTGGTTTCTTGTGACTTTTGTGTTGTCACTGGCAGTTGCTCTGGTATCTCATCCTCCAGAGTTGCCTTTTTGGTAGGTTTGGGGGGATTTTGAGTTTTCTTTTGTTTTGGCCTCTTGGTGATTTTAGGTATGGGTTTCAAAGCAGTTGTTTTGCAGCTATGATCACCTAGAGCAGTAGGCTCAGCAGCAGATACCTGAGGAGCAGTGGTAGCTGCTAAATTATGCTCAGGGGCCTCTGCTTGTGTTTTGCAAGGTGTTGACATTCTTGTGAAAGTTTCAGCAGTTAAGCTGTTTATTTGAAAAGAGTCACCTTGTTTTATTACATGAGCATTATCCTTACCAAATTTCTTTTCAAAGTAATAACTTAGAAATCTTGGAAAAGGTAAGAATGGCTTTTTATCAACATTTTTAACTAAATCATTAAAGATTTCCTGGGAGTAATTGAAATTTTCATCTTGTAGAATAGCATATCCTAGGTTTTGAATCTTTAATGGTATCTCATTAAAAGAAGTTGTTTTGTTTGAAACACACATTAGCAGGGTATGGAACAAAAATCTTGTTGCATGTGGAAATTTACCTTTTTGTAAGGTATCCTTTTTTATTGTATCTACATACCCCCTTTCAAGGAAATCAGTTTTTAACTCGTTTTTGGGAAAAGAAGTTTTACCTTGCTAATCATCGAGTTCAAAGACTTCCGAGATGGATTGTGGTGTGATTTTGACTGCTTTACCCATTAGAGAAGAGTTAATGGCTATGACGTCTTCTCCTTGTTTTTCAAGGGTAATATTTTTCCAAAACTCTCTTTGGGTTTTCAGATAAATTGGAGCATCTGCTATTAACAAAGTTTTGTACTTTGATGCAGACATAGTGTCAATGATGGAATCGAAGGTATCAGTGGTGCCGGGTTTTGTAAGGAGACCCAGATAATTGTGAGGAGCTTTGTATGGTATTTCGATGGGTGTTGTAGCCATTTGAGTGGCCTTTTCAGAAGATGATTTTGAAGTGGATTTCGCAGAATACTTTGATTTTGTCATTTTGAGGAAGAAGATCGATGAAGGATTTGAAGGATTTGAGAGAAGGAGTTGAAAACTGCTTTGAGAAAGGAATTTTTGTGAATTCGATTCGACAGTAAAACCCTGTTTGGGTTTTGAAGAGGGTTTTATAAAGGAAAAAGTGAATGCTGACGTGGCAGCGGTTACAAAAGATCTGACCACTATGTACTGTCCACGTGCCAACCCCTGATGAAATGAAGGACAAGGGTTTTTATGAAAACCACTGATGGAACAAGATCAGTGGTTGTAACGGTAATAATGAAGGCAGTGGGTTATTTTTACTATCAGTGGATAGCATAACAGTGGACAAAACACTGATTTTGAACAACAGTGCTTATCAAGGAAAAGAGGGAACAAGGGTTGACTTTCAGCAGTGGATAAACTTTTAAGTAGAACAGATTTTTGAACATAGAAGTGGTTATGGTAGACATTTAAGGATTTAATGAAAAATTCATTTTTAGCTATTTTTAAGGAAGGATTTTTTATTTTCTGAAAACATTTTAATGCTTTTATTCATAGAAAATAGGATTTTGCCTGTTATTCCATGTTTAGCATGCCAATCCTATAGATCAATCTTTCAAAGGTGGATGTGTCTAATGCTTTGGTTAGCACATCTCCCAGCTGATCCTTAGTTGGTACATGGTGCAGAGAAATCAAACCTTTTTCATAGCAATCCCTCACAAAGTGATGTCTGATGTCAATGTGCTTGGTGGTTGAATGGAAAACTGGATTTTTGATGATATTTTATGCTGCCTGGCTATCCAACATGAGTGGTGTTTTTAAGGCAGTGATACCAAAATCCAGCAACTTATTTTGAAGCCAAAGCAGGTGGGCTGTACAGCTTGCAGCAGCTATATACTCTGCCTCAGAAGCGGATGTGGAAACAGCTGCTTGCTTTTTGCTTTGCCAAGACACTAAACAGCTGCCTAGGAATTGGCACCCTCCTGAAGTGGACTTCCTTGTCTTGTCACATCCAGTAAAGTCACTATCTGAGAAACCTGAAAGCTCAATTTTACCATCAGCTGGATACCAGATACCAAGTGTGGGAGCACCTTTTAGGTATCTGAATATCCTTTTTACAGCAATAAGGTTTGACTTTCTAGGGGCTGATTGGGATCTTGCACAAACACATGTTGCAAACATGATGTCTGGTCTGGATGCAGTTAGGTACAATAAAGACCCAATCATGCTTCTATATAAAGTTTGATCAACCAACTCATCCTTCTCATCAGACATGACTATTTTATTGGTTGCAATGGGTGTACTACATGGCTTACAATCATCCATCTCAAATTTCTTTAAAAGTTCTTTGGCATATTTGCCTTGATGGATAAAAGTGCCATTTTGCAGTTGCCTTGCTTGGAGACCAAGAAAGCACTAGAGGTCACCCATTGCACTCATTTCAAACTCAGCTGTCATGAGTTTCCTAAACTCTTCACACATTTTATTACATGTGCTTCCAAAGATGATGTCATCCACATAAATCTGGACAATCATCAAATCCTTTCCTCTCCATTTTAAAAACAATGTTTTATCAATGGTACCTCTTTTGAAACCATTTGAGAGTAGGAAGTTGGAAAGAGTTTCATACCAGGCCCTTGGTGCTTGTTTCAGGCCATACAAAGCTTTATTTAACTTGTAGACATGATTTGGATTAAATGGATCCTCAAAGGCTGGAGGTTGACAAACATAAACCTCTTCTTGAATCTTACCATAGAGGAATGCTCATTTAATGTCCATTTGATACACCTTGATTTTGTGGTTGACAGCAAAGGCCAGAAATAATCTGATAGCTTCAAGTCTTGCTATAGGGGCAAATGTTTCATCATAGTCAATGCCCTCTTCTTGTCTGAACTCTTGAACCACAAGCCTAGCTTTATTCTTGACAACAATACCCCTTTCATCAGTTTTATTTTTGAAGACCCATTTTGTGCCAATAGGACTTACACCCTCTGGCAATGGTACAAGCTCCCAAACTTGTTGTCTTCTAAACTGTTGGAGCTCTTCTTGCATGGCTTCTACCCAGCTGTTATCTTTCAGTGCCTCTTGGTACTTGACTGGCTGATGGAGAGATGGGAAACCAACAAAAAGACAATTTTTTTGGGATTGACTTCTTGTGAGCACCCCTTCATTGATGTTGCCAATGATTTGGTCAGGTGGATGAGATTTCAAGAAGATATTATCTCCTTGGTATGGAACAATGGCATTTAATGGTGAAGGCTGCAGATGTGAATCATCTGAGCTAACCACTGCTGGTGACTTTGATGATCTAGCAGTGGCTTCAAATGGAGGTGGAGGAATAGGTGGAACTGGTGTGAAAACATGCTGACTTTTATCCACTGATGGAGGACTATCAACAGTGTTTGATGATGTGGGAGCAGGGGTTAAAGGGCTACTTTGATCAACAACTATTGAGGTAGCAGTGGTTGGGCTTTGACAGCTGTTTTGAACATCTGCTGCTCTTCCACTTGATGCAGACTTTTGTTGTGGAATGATGATTTCATATCCATAGTCTGATGATGAATTTTCTGATGGACCTGCATTGTTAGTCTTGACAGCAACACTTTCAAATATGAATTTATTAAGATCAAATAAGTCTGCAGGATTTGCTGGGATTTTCATTGATGAAAGTTCATTGATCTTTACATTCAAAGTCTCTTCCACTATTTTGGTCCTTGTGTTAAACACTTTGTAGGCCTTAGCAGTGGTTGAGTATCCCAGATGATAACCACAATCAATTTTGGCTGCAAACTTTTAGATAGAATCCTTTAAATTTAAAATGAAGCATGGGCATCCAAAAACTTTGAAATATTAAATCAATGGCTTTATTTTATACAGCAGTTCATAGGCAGTCTTTTGATGCCTGGGGTTGATTAAAACTCTGTTTTGGACATAGCAAGCAGTGTTTACTGACTCTGCCCAAAAAGTTAATGGCAAACCTGAATCAGCAAGCATGGTTCTGGCAGCCTCAATCAAGGTCCTGTTCTTTCTTTCAACAATCCCATTTTGTTCTGGTGTTCTTGGAATGCTGTATTGTCTCACAATTCCTTTTGACACACAAAAATCATCTAACTCCTTGTTCCTGAACTCTGTGCCATTATCACTTCTGAAGATTTTTACTGGAAGGTCAAACTGCTTTTCAACCTGTTTCACAAAGTCTTGCAGAATGCCTGCAGTCTCATCTTTTGAGTGTAAAAAGTAAGTCCATGTAAACCTAGAAAAGTCATGAACAATAACCAAACAATAGCTCTTTTTCTTAAGACTCATGACTTTAACTGGGCCAAACAAATCCATATGAAGCATTTGCAAACATTTGGTTGTTTTGGACTCATCAATTGATTTGTATGAGCTTTTATGTTGTTTTCCTTTTAGGCAGGAAACACAATGCTCAGGACAGGTGAACAGTTTTTGAGGTAAACCTCTTACTAACCCCTGTTTTGAAATGGCAGTGATTGTCTTGAGATTTGTGAGCCCCAATCTCCTGTGCCATAATTCTGTCTCTTTGTTTGATGCAGCTGAGAACAGACAGGCGTCAGTTCTGGGGCTCTCTTTTGACATATCAACTACATAAACATTGCCACTTCTTTGAGCAACAAGTTTGGTTTTTCCAGTTTTTATTATTGCTTCAATCTTTTCAACCATTTCTAGTCCAACAATCCTATAACAATCCTTTGTGAAGAATGAGTCATAGCCCTTATCACTCATTTGTGAAACACTTAGGAGGTTGAATTTCATATTGTCTATTAGATTGACATTTTCAAATTTTACATTACCAGATTGTACTGTACCAGACCCCAGAACTTTCCCTTTACTATTATTACCAAAGGATATATCACCCCCTCCATGGATTTTGAAATCTTTGAGTAGGGCTTTACATCCTGTCATGTGCCTGGAGCCTCCACTATCTACATACCAAAGGCTATCTAAGCATGCAGAAGCTCCCTGCACATTGTCACACCCTGACTTTTGCGGAAGCGTGGTTATTTGGTGTGACTTCTTAATACCATAGCATTCAATCATAACAATGCTAAATGATAAAACTAAAAAGACATTCATCCATACATTACGTTTAGAAAATAACACAACAACTTGTCTTGAAAACATCGATACCAAAATTACGTTACAAACCATGACTTGTCTAACTGAGTTCATAAAGACTCCACAAACGACATTAAATAAAACCTGAGTTTGGAAACATGTATCCCGCCCAGGAATAGGATACACCCCCTAAACTCAACAACCATGGATAACATCTTTTATTAAAACGCAACTTGAAGACACATGCATACCCTCGCCAGATCCACTAGATCCCTGAAATACATGTAGTTTAAAAATATCAACAAAAGTTGAGCGAGTTCATGTGTTCGTGAGTATGTATAATACCAATGGGTTGCAAAGCCAATGGTATGTGTGAAATGGTGCAGGAAAACTCAAACCTAGCAAATTTGTACCGGGCTTCCGGCTGGAAGACATAGTCACCACTATGGGCCTCCCTGGCCTCATGGGTGTGGGCTCGCTACACCCAAATAGATCTATCACTCATGTCCCTCGGTCCTACGACGAGGATTAATGGCCTTAAGTGTTGTACCCACCCTTCACATGATCAAGTAGTAAACCCTCCTTAGGCTAACCATACCATGTATAAAAATGTCTATAATAATTGTAACATGTATTCCACCCCCGAAGTATAAAACTGAAAATAGTTAAAAGAAAAGGGGGACATGAACTCACAGTATTGTTTCCTCAGCTCGTAACTCAACTCTGTCAGCAAACACGACTACCTACAGCGTACTAACGTCTATTTGACGAACGGGTCATGCCTTTGCTTAATATTAATGTTTTTGAGTTACGTTTCTTATATTATTCCGAGTTATAATTACTTGTCAAAATAATTGATATTTCAACTTAAATTATATTTGGTTTTGGAATAATTGTTTAAACAATATTTCTGTATTAATACTTCTCATATTTAACTTCGTATTTTCCTTCCCAATGATGGGGTATCTTATACATGTATATTCGTATTAATGTATTTGTATAACTCCAAAATATATTTTCAAGTCTCACTTTAGAAAATATATTTAGAAACTCATTTTGTCCCAAAATAATGTATTGTCCCGAAAATATATATTTTTCCCAAAAATCATATATCTTCTAAATATACTATGAAAATATATTTTTTTATTTCCCAAAAATAATATATTTTCACCTTGTCCAAAAATATGATGTAACTTTGTAATATTTACAACAATCATATTTTTATTTCTTGTATCAAATGTAGTATTTACCCAAAAATATATATGTAACGGTATTGTGTTAAGTGTTATTATTTTACCCTAAAATAATATAACCATTTCACCGAGTACAATTAATCACACAAGTGTCTTAATACATATATTTATTCTAAATATATATTTATCCATTTTTAGTTACAAAAACCAACCTCAAATCTTTGTATTTTTGTTACAAAAATTATGGCAAACTTTATATTGAAAAATATAGTTTAAGACATACTTGTTAGAAAATATTTTTCTAAGTGTTTATGTTTTAAGAAAATTTTGCCGTAGTTTCCCCTAAAAATGGAGGTGTCCATGCTATTTAAGCAAATCATTTTCTTTTCAAAAATCAACCCAACAATCAATAATCAAACTACACTTCTCAAGTGCAAAAACTATACAATGTATATAACAATATGAACATGAGCTTTCACAAAAACTCGTAGTAACTTGGTAACATGTTTAGTAGACTTAGTTACCCCTTAAAGTGTGTTTATTTCTTAATAAACTTCCTTCTTGAAAATTTTAGATGTTTACAACTTGTAAACATATTCTACAAAAATTATTCTTTTGAACTCTTCTTGTAAATAAAGTGTTCTTACACTTATTTTATCACCAAAAACAATGTACATTTATGTAAGAATCAAGTTCTACTAAAAATCATATTTTGAACTTGATTTTCTTGGAAAATTATTCATAAATCTTAGCTTCACAAAATTACTAGCTCACTTTATTTATTATTTTTCAAGAAATAATTTTATTTTCAAGTTCATGTTCATAAGTGAGGATGATCTTCTTATGTCATCACATAATCATCTTTTAACTTGCTAAATCATGTGTTTAATCACAATTTAGCAAGCTCCTTATGATGATCAACATCATAATTTCAAGTAAATAACAATTAAGTGCCATGCATGCTTGTAAACAACATTATTTCATCCATATATCATCATTTTTAAGTTTTTGTTTATGATTCTTGTTTAAGTCTTTTAGTGTTCTTGTGATTCATAACAATGTACATCTTTTTAACCAACAAAATGAGAAGTAAAAAAATTAGTAACAAGAAGCTTACAACTAGCTCAAAGGCTAGGGAAGATCACTAGAGAAAAAGATGATGAAAATGGATGATAAAAGCAATGGATGAAGGTTCTTCAAGTTCTTCAAGCACCAAGCTCCATGAAACACCTTCTTGCACTTGGAGATGAGCTTGAAATGGGTTAATGGTGGTTGCAAGGTGGTGGTGGTGGCAGCACAAACAAGGGTTGAGAGGGAGAGAGAGAGAGTATGAGGGATGTGGAGTGAACTTGTGAAGTGAGAGAATGGAATGATCATGAATATCCAAGGCCATACTTATAAGGATTTCTTCCATATTTTGGTTACCATGTCAAGCAAGATCACCATAAAATAAGAAATAAAATCTATGAGTGGGGTGTGGGTCCTAGTGACCGTAAATGATGGGGGGGGTTAATTGTAAGTTTTGATGGTAAGTAGGTAAATAGTTGGAGGTTAAGTGTAAAAATCTAGTGTTTTAAGTGTATGACAATTATTTTTTGGGTAAAGGGTTACCCCGATGAATTTTATAAATAATCAAAGGATAACACATGTGCATCTGAAAGGATACACAATGCTAGACTTGGCATACCAAGACTAGTAAGTACAGAAAAAAAAACACAACCCAACAAACAGACACAAAACAAAGACAGCCAATAAACAGGCACAACCAAGGCTACACACAACGACCTAATCCTGTTAGGAGCTAGCCTGGGCCATTGTCTTCGTCAAGCATAGGAATCTTCCATTTCCTCATCAGCGACGTAAACTTAGCATCCCCACAAGCCTTGAATCCCATTACTCGTAACCTGACAGCATTCATAATTCTTTCCGTAACCATAGAGACACTACTTTGGTTTGGTGTAAAAAGACGAGCATTTCTTTCTTTCCAAATGAAATACGTTGAAGCAGCAACTACCATCTTGCAAATAATGTGATCAATCTTCTTTGTGCTAGCATGCTGGATCATCCAATCCATAACAGATTCCCACGAATCGTTGACAGAAGTCATATCAACCATAACCTTCACATTGTTCCACACTTGAGCCGCAAAAGAGCACTGGAAAAACAAATGATCCCTTGAGTCACGATCATACTTACAAAGCGGACAACACATCAACCGCCAATTTGTTTCACTTCCCACCTCCCATGCCCGTAACCGGTCATGGGTACTTAACTTATTCATAATGACAAGCCACATATGGAATGAATGTCGGGGAATACATTGTGCGAACCAAATAAGATTTGCCCAATTAACTATAGTGTTTCGATTCTGAATATTATTCCATACTTCTTTGGAGGCGAATTTCCGCTGATTACCCTCTAAATCTTTCCATATCAGGTTGTCTTCCATTTGCTGCGTCAAAACGGGAGTATCAATGTTGATTAAAACCGGAAAAAGATCAAGCCAAGCTTGCGGCCACCTCCATTGGCCATGATCATCAACCAGGGAAGAAACCGAGGATTGAAGATTAAAACCTGCATTAGCAATAACCCGAGGGGAAATAAACGAAGATAAAGGACTGAATTGGCACCAGTTGTCACCCCATGCATTTGTTTGAGATCCACTTCTAATGTTTTTCCATATAAATGGCCGAACAAGATTACGAATGGATAAAAATTTTCGCCAGCTCTAAGTCATGCTTCCACGGCTAGGCACATCCCATAAGCTTCTACCTTTTAACTTGTGAATTTTAATCCATTGAACCCATAACGAGTGCCTGTTACCAACAATAAAGTGTATGACAATTTATATAGTGTGTTGGGGTATTCGGGGACCATAACTAGCCAAGAAATAATTAAACAATGTATCTGGAAAAATTTTGGTGTTTCGGGTAATGTCCGGTTGTTCGGTTTGATACCGGTTCGTTTAAGTGTCAAGCTATTCCGTTAAGTGTCTTTTATGTAACTTTTTATGACACCTTTAATTCCCAACACTTAGGAAAGCATTCAAGACCATTTAGTCAATTTTCTGCATAATACTAGTATGTTAAAAAGCTGAATTTTGCTAAAAATGCAGAATTCTACACCTAAAGTGAGTTTTAGGCACTTTCCGGCACTCAAACTATCACCTAGTGACGCAGTTTTATGGTCCTCACTTCCCTACACACCATACTAGTGTAGTACCATGTCCCTGGCCCATACTGGGTCTCAAAACACTATCTGTCTATTTACTGAACCTCGTCAGCATTTTCCTGCTTTATCCGTTAACTGTGCTAACTGTGCTTTGTGCATTAGGTATGTCAATAAAGTCTGTATGTGATAATGATGTGACATTATGTAATATGTGATGCACATGTAACTATGATGCAGTAATCAGAAAGCAGTTAAGTAATTCAGCACAGTCATTAAGCACTTAATCATAATTAATTAATTGTACGGATACCTGGTTTAATGAGGGTTGTCACATTCTCCCCCCGTTAAGAAAATTTCGTCCCGAAATTTTAGTTCTGCTACTAGTTGCAGGGGTCTTGGGGAACCAATGTGGGTATTTTGCCCTCATGCGATCCTCACGCTCCTAAGTGAACTCTGGGCTGTGTCGCGCGTTCAAATGAACCTTGACAAGTTTGACACTACTCCTGCGCGTCTTGTTAATATTTCCAGTCAGTAACCTCAACAGGTTCTTCAATAAAATGGAGGGTGTCATCAATATGGATTTCGTCGGCAAGTATGACAACTGTTTCTTAAGTTGGACTCTTTTTCAGGTTAGATACATGAAATGAATCATGGACGCCATTCAGTTCTGCGGGTAGATCCAACTTGTAAGCTACAAGACCAATCCTTTCCAAGATTTTGAATGGTCCAATGTATCGCGGGTTCAACTTCCCACGCTTCCTAAAGCGTGCTACACCCTTCCAGGGTGAAACCTTTAACAAAACCATATCTCCCACCTCAAATTCCAGAGGTTTCCTTCTTTGATCCGCGTAACTCTTTTGTCGATCACGAGCCGCCCTTATGCGTTCTCGGATTTGTGTAATCTTATCAGTTGTCTCTTGAACCAATTCCGGACCAACAAGCTGTCTATCACCCGCGTCTGCCCAGCATAGCGGTGATTGACACTTGCGTCCATAGAGAGCTTCGAATGGTGCAGCTTGGATACTTGCATGGTAGCTGTTGTTGTAAGAGAATTCTACCAAGGGTAAGTGAGTGTCCCAACTGCCACCCAAATCCATTACGCAGGCTCGTAACATATCTTCCAACGTTTGAATTTTTCGCTCGCTCTGGCCGTCTGTCTGCGGATGGAATGCAGTACTCAGATTCAATTGAGAACCAAAGGCTTCTTGGAAGGATTGCCAAATCCTTGACACGAACCTTCCTTCTCTATCAGAAATGATCGAGAGAGGCACTCCATGTCGTGCAACAATCTCTCTCAGGTATAGCTCAGCAAGCTTGCTTGTATTGTCTTTCTCCTTGATTGGCAAAAAGTGTGCAGATTTGGTCAGACGGTCTACTATTCACCAAATTATATCGTGACCTCTGGGTGTCTTTGGCAATTTCGTTATAAAGTCCATTGAAATCTGCTCCCATTTCCACATGGGTATTTCTGGTTGTTGCAGAAGACCTGAAGGCTTCTGGTATTCGGCCTTTACCTTGGCGCAAGTCAAACATTTGCCAACATATGTTGCAACATCGCCTTTCAATCTTGGCCACCAACAAAAAATCCTTTAAATATTGGTACATTTTATCTAATCCTGGATGGATCGAGTACCGTGACATGTGAGCTTCATCAAAAATTACTTCTCTCAAACCACCAAAGAGAGGAACCCAAATTCTTCCCAAGAAATACAATGTTCCATCCTCCTTTGGTACCAATTGCTTCTCCATCCCTTGGAGATATTCGTTCACAAGATTCTCCTTTTTGAGAGCTTCTCTCTGCGCAGCATGAATGCGCAACGAGAGGTCTGTCTGTACAATCATTTCCAAAGCCCTAACCCTTATGTGCTTGATTCTTTCTTTCCGACTTAAGGCATCAGCGACCACATTCTCCTTCCCTGGGTGATACTTAATCTCACAATCATAATCATTCAACAGCTCTACCCATCGTCTTTGTCTCATGTTAAGCTCTTTCTGATCGAATATATGCTGTAAGCTCTTGTGATCAGTAAAGATGGTGCATCGCGTGCCGTACAAGTAATGTCGCCAGATCTTTAATGCAAACACCACTGTGCCTAACTCCAAGTCATGCGTGGTGTAGTTTTTCTCATGAACCTTCAACTGGCATGATGCATAGGCTATAACCTTCTGTCGCTGCATCAGCACGCAGCCTAAACCTTGACGCGAGGCGTCGCAATATACCACGAAGTCGTCAGTACCTTCGGGTAGGGATAAGATCGGGGCATCGCAAAGCTTGTTTTTCAACAACTGAAATGCTTCTTCTTGCTTGTCTCTCCATTCGTACTTCTCATCTTTCTGTGTGAGGGAGGTTAAAGGTTGAGCGATTTTCAAGAAATCCTCAATAAATCTGCGATAATATCCTGCCAAACCTAGAAATTGGCGGATCTCGGTTGGCGTCTTTGGGGTCTCCCAATTCTTGATTGCTTCAATCTTTATAGGATCCACATGGATTCCATTTCCATTAACCACGTGACCAAGGAACTGAACCTCACGTAACCAGAATTCGCACTTCGAGAACTTCGCGTACAACTTCTCTTTCCTGAGCAGCTCTAAGATAGTCCTTAGATGTTGCTCATGTTCTTCCTTCGTCTTTGAGTAGATCAGAATGTCATCAATAAACACGATCACAAACTTATCGAGGTACGGCTTACAAACTCTGTTCATCAAATCCATGAATACAGCTGGCGCGTTTGTCAGACCAAACGGCATAACCAGGAACTCGTAATGTCCATAGCGAGTTCTGAAGGCAGTCTTTGGAATACTCTCTTCTTGTATTCTTAACTGGTGATAACCCGATCGAAGATCGATCTTGGAGTAACAACTCGAACCTTGTAGTTGATCGAACAGGTCATCTATCCTTGGCAAAGGATATCTATTCTTGATAGTCAACTTGTTAAGCTCCATGTAGTCGATACACATGCGGAAACTACCGTCCTTCTTGACAAACAGTACTGGAGCTCCCCAAGGCGAGAAGCTTGGTCTGATAAATCCCTTATCCAATAGCTCCTGAAGTTGTGTTGACAGTTCTTGCATTTCGGAAGGCGCAAGTCGATAAGGTGCCTTAGCCACAGGCGCAGCGCCTGGGACAAAGTCAATGCGTAACTCGACTTGTCGCTGAGGCGGCAATCCTGGCAAGTCTTCGGGAAAGACTTCAGGATATTCCTTCACGACTGGAATGTCTTCTATCTTGGGCTCAGCGGATTCTTTATCCACAATGTGTGCCAAGAAGGCAACACATCCTTTCTGCAAACACTTTCGAGCCTTCAAACAACTGATGATTCTTAGGGGCGTATCGCGCTTCTCTCCATGTACCACAATCGTTTCTCCATTCGCCATTGGAATACGAATGATCTTCTCATGACATACAATCTCTGCTCGGTTGCTTGACAACCAATCCATCCCTACTACCATGTCGAAGCTTCCCAACTCGACTGGCAGTAGATCAAGTGTGAACTCGTGCTCTCCCAGTTCTATCATGCAACCCCTAATAACTTCATTTGCTTCTACTAGCTTCCCATTAGCTAGTTCTATCGAATATGGAATGTCTAACTTACTGGTTACCAACCTAAGTATATTCTTAAATTCTAGCGATACAAAACTATAATCGGCTCCGGTATCAAATATTCCACCACGTTTGGTTGTTCCACGTGGTCGGGGTGTGACAGAAAAGTTGGTATCAGAGCCAATGGTTATAGAGAATTAGGTTATTAGTAATGCTTTGACCTAGACTATAACCTTCCTAGGACCCTAACGCGAGTTTACTTGCGTTTAGTCATAAAACAATACCGTCACCTATCCTTAGGCGACGACCACAACAAGAACATAAATTTCAAAACCGCTTTGAAAACTAGTCATCTGTTCTAGGATGATTGATTACTAGGTTTTGAACCCTCTGTTATAAGGTTTTGAACCCCTTTAAATTTTCAAAACTCTCGTCAAAGTTTTGGGTCCTAAATAGTGTGAACACGTGCAAACTGGAAGAGTGAATGCCTGTACCCTGGGTTTTCTGTCTAAGGCTAGAGTGTTCGTACAAATCCACATAATCGGACCAGTCATTCTTACCTGGGAACTCTTGGGGTGAGTGTCCACTTATAGGCGAGCATGTCTTCGCGATACACTATGAGGATCTATTTGCTTTGATTCAGCCTTTGTGTTGTTTGTTTGCTTCGTGGTTCAAACAAATGACCATCAACCATGATTATGGTCGGTAATTGTAACATCCTATTCTTACCCAATGCCATTTCATTTGTTTTCTTTCTTGTTTCTCTTTTAGAATGCCTCCTCAACTCGAAAATCCGGTATCTATTGAAGAGCTGGCAGCTGTCATTACACAGCAAATGACTGCTGCAATCCCGAACATCGTTGCTCAATGTCACCATGCTCTCAACAACAATAATGCCCCCTGCAATTTCAAGACGTTCAACTCGGCTAAGCCATCAAAGTTTTCTGGGTCTCAAGGAGCGACTGCACTTCTGCAATGGTTCGAGAGTTTAGAGAACACCTTCAGACATGTTCAATGTCCAAATAAGCGAAAGGTAGATTTCGCATCTAGTGTCTTTGAGAAACGAGCTTTGACATGGTGGAACGGTGTGATGAGAGATAGGAGTGCCGAAGTGGCACTGGCTCAAACGTGGGAAGAACTTCGAGCACTGATGATGAAGGAATTCTGTCCTCGTCATGAGATCAGAGCCTTGGAAAGGGAATTCGACGATCTCAAGCAAGACAGCGGTGAACATCGAGCATACACTGATCGATATGAGGAGCTGAGCCTGTTGTGTCCTACCATGGTTACGCCTTTGGATAAGGCGATCGAAAAATACATTGATGGTCTCCCTGACTTAGTTCAGGACATTGTTACTGGTAGTAACCCCACTACGGTTAGGCAGGCCATTGAGCTATCTGGAACCTTGACTGAATCTCAAATCAGGAAAGGTAAACTTTTTCGAAAAAGTGACAAGAAACCAATTGAGGAATCAAAGACTATGGATGAACAGACTGGATCCCCTAAGAAGTCAAAGAAGCGAAAGGCTTCTCAGAACTTCACCATGGTTACTCACAATGATCAAGCTGTCCCCAACCAACCAACTCAACCCCCTGCTAGGAAGCCATACAATGGAACTGCACCCTTGTGCAACCAATGTAGCCTCCATCATCATGCCAATGTAAAGTGCCGCAAATGCCAAACTTGTGGACTTATAGGCCATACAGCAAGAGTCTGCCCAGCTGCAGCTGCACCAAACCAAGCTGGCAACAATCCTACTCAAGGTCGTTTTCTACCAGGTTCTTGCTTCAACTGTGGCGAGATGGGTCATTTCCGAAGAAATTGCCCAAAGCTTCCTAATGCAAATCCAGCACAGGGATGAGCATCTGACTGACTAGAAGACAACATCGTTTAGAAATAATTACGTCTTATGTATTATTTTCTTTTGTTGTCAAGGTCCATGAAACAGTTGTTATCATTGTTTATAAATAAATCTTTTATTTACATTGCAATGTATTTAGGAGGTTGTATGTATAAACAACATATCCCTTACAATACCGACAATCAAGGAATCGTATTCCTTGAAAAGCAAACTACCCCCAAATAATTTTTCTATTTTATGATCTCTTGCGTTTTCCACGAAATTCCTAAGTACCCGTTTCTTCCAAGGAAACGAAGTACAAGGCGCAAGTTACAACACTGGACGAATACCCAAAGTACCACTATAAATCCTTAATAGGGTACCTAAGGGTATTTCCGTAAATCCTAAAAATGTTGTGTTCCCTAATTCGAATATTACGTTTCTTTGAAAACAAAAATCGAATTTTTGAGAGATCTTTCTATCTTTTCAGATAGATCCTAGAGGACATTGAAGTCCATCGACTAGTTTCCTGGTGTACCTTGAATATCCATATTCAATTAATAGCAAGTTAATAACAAATTAATAACCAAGTTAAACAACTATGTGATTATATGTTTATGTGTTCCCTTTTATGTTTTTGGTGTAATCCAAGTTTTTGTTATCCAAATCCTCATAGAATCTTCCATATCATTCGTATAAGGGATTCATAGTAGGATATCCAAAGGTACTATATTAAATCCTTAATGGGCTTTTACGTGATAGTAAAGACCCTTGGATTATATTGTATTATTCCATAATTAGACCCCTTGAGTGGTCTAGTTAAACAGATTGATCCAAAAATCTGGTTAGGAATATCATGTGATGATATAGCTGAAAGGACTCCTTGGTGGCCTAATTAGAAGGATCATTAGTCGATCTAATTAAAAGGACCCTATGGTAGTCTAGTCACACTCATCACAGGTTTGATTTTCCTTCCCTAAACATTACAAGACAAACTGTGCGGACTATGCAAGGAATTACGTAATTATGGAATTCAGTGCACAGAAACCACAGCGAGTTTTGTCATGTGTCCGGAGTTGATTCCGTTCATTTTCGTTTCTGAAGAAATTGTGGAAAATGACTCGTTCCGTTCATTTTCGTTTCTGAAGAAATTGTGGAAAATGACTCGTTCCGTTCATTTTCGTTTCTGAAGAAATTGTGGAAAATGACTCGTTCCGTTCATTTTCGTTTCTGAAGAAATTGTGGAAAATGACTCGTTCCGTTCATTTTCGTTTCTGAAGAAATTGTGGAAAATGACTCGTTCCGTTCATTTTCGTTTCCGAAGAAATTGTGGAAATTGACTCTTTCCGTTCATTTTCGTTCCTGAAGAAATTGTGGAAAATGATTCATTTTCATTCCTGAAGAAATTGTGGAAAATGACTCGTTCCGTTCATTTTCGTTTCTGAAGAAATTGTGGAAAATGACTCGTTCCGTTCATTTTCGTTTCTGAAGAAATTGTGGAAAATGACTCATTCCGTTCATTTTCGTTTCTGAAGAAATTGTGGAAAATGACTCATTCCGTTCATTTTCATTCCTGAAGAAATTGTGGAAAATGACTCATTACGTTCATTTACGTTTCTAAAGAAATTATGGAAAATGACTCATTCCGTTCATTTTCATTTCTGAAGAATGTCCGTTAAAGAGGAATATCAGGATTATGCCTTATCCTTGATGGTTATTTAACACAAAGTCACAGACAGGCTCCAACAAATAAATTTCGGGACGAAATTTCCTAAAGTAGGGGAGACTGTAATAACTGTGCCTACATGACCATCAAACAAATACCAAATCAATGAGATATTGTGTTTCACACTTGGGATTTGTAAAAATATATGTATCATTTGCACATATCAAATTTTGTTCGATTTCAAGCTTTAAATCACTTTCTGGAAGGTTATACGCGCACATATGCGTAAATATAACCAGTTTAATGCAACGAAGACTCCAGAATAGTGAGATAGGCTTCACATACCTTAAATAACCTTTACATAACTTATAAATAAGTTTTGAAGGCTTTGGTATGGTAAAATCAAGTTTAATCGTCTACTAGGACTAAACTTGACAAACTGCGAAAGTATGACGATTCGTACTGAAACAGACATTCCGGAATATGCCCATAAGTTAAACATACCATAAATATCCTCTACATAGCTTAGAAATAGGCTTTGAGGGGTTCGGTGTGCTAAAATAAACTTTTGGGTCATTCAGGGACTAAAAGCATCAAAAAGTGCACAAGTTTGCATTTTCACGCCTAACTTACGTTCTGAATACATCCGGACATCCAAAAATTTATGTAAGCACTAAAATATTTTATTTTAGTGTTTGGCATAAGAAAAATCCATTCGTCACGCAATTTGGATCGTTTTTCGCGCTTATGCGCATTCCGTCGTAATTAAGCGAACATCGCGATTGTACGGCCAAACGAACCGACATCCGAGATATTTTTGAGCACATTTTAAGTTCCCTATACTTTAACTTCATTTTAGAGCTTTGAAATGGGGTTAACGGGGCTTAAATGTGTCAAAAATGCATCAAATAGCAAGTTTGGAGCTTCAGGGGCCTGTTCTGCCATTTTTGAAAGTGTCAGACCTGCAAGGTCCTTACGCACCTCAACACTTTTAGTGTTACGGTGCGCAAGCACAGGTCAGATGCAGAAAATCATTTTTCGCTGCTGTTATCAGCTTTTAAACACTCCAAAGGCCATTTCCACATGTTGCTAACTGATCATGGGGGGGCCAATTGATGTTCATGTGCTTGCCAACAAGTGTAGGGATGTGATCATTCCCTCTTCTCCAAGAAACGATCCTAACGGTGAACCGAAAACTATAAATACCCAACCCACTTCATTGCAAAACCCACTTGAAATCTGAGATTTCTCTAAGTTGGGGTGTTTCATCACCTCATACCTGAGAATACTTGGATTATCAATCTTGCGGGGACCCTTTGTAAGTGTTCCTTCGTTCTTTTATTGCTTTTCGAGTCTGAAAGTCAAACTTTGTTTGACTTTCTGCATTGACCAGTTTATGGTCGATGCGAAGTTCGTTTGAACTTCATAACGTGAGCGTGATCACGATGGTTATAGTCCCTAATGACTATACCTACTGATTACCACGTTATCTAGACTCAGTGACGAGTCGTAGTTTCGGCCAAAATGTGCATTCTTGCGTATTTTGTAACCAAACCTGTTTTCTAAACTTAGTTAAGCATGTTTTAACATGCTTAGCTCGTCACTTTTAGTTTAGTGCTTATATAGGGTCGTAAGGTAAGCACTCTAAACAATCGCTTATACTTTCGAACCTGACCCGTTTGGTCGATCATTAGGATCCGACCAAACACATTAGGTGACCATAGTATATAGGGAATAACCTTCCGAGGTTATACCTTATGGTCGCTTCGTTTAAGTAGTTGTATGATAGGTAGTTTATATGCCTTAGGTAAATTACCAAAATGCCCTTTTTACGCCAAAATTCATTTTAAGCATATGTAACATAACTTTTGGTATCTAAACTGATTTAGTAACAATATTAGACATGTTAAGGCATATTTTACTTGTCATAGGACTAGTTAGGCGTTCCGAACGCGTTTCACGCGAATGACGCGTTAAAGTAGCATAAGCTACCTAAACCGGTCGTAATGGGTCGTAAGCACTTAGGTTAGGTTTCATTGTAGTATGTAGGCTTAGTTAAACCATGATTACATGAGTTCCCATACTCATTTGGTTTACGAGCCCTCATTCCATCCGATCCTCCGATTTAGGTCCGTTTATTAATGTAGATACCTATATTAGGTGTCGTTTGATATTCGTGACCTTCTAGCTTTGCTTGGTGGATATCTAAAGTCTATTGAGCAATCTCAAGTGAGTACATAGACCCCTTTTTTACTATTTTCCAAACTGTTTTGGGGTGAAACACATGTGCCTACTTGTTACTTCCATGCTTTCCTGTTTTCACATCATATACTTGCTATGTTTATTAGTACATTTATAGTACATGATTTCGATACATTTTATGCTATGTATGCCCATTGTGTGCATACTTAGTACATCACTTTACAACACATTTTATGCTATGTATGCCCATTGTGTGCATACTTAGTACATCACTTTACAATACATTTTATGCTATGTCTGCCCATTGTGTGCATACTTAGTACATCACTTTACAATACCTTTCATGCTATGTACTCCCATTGTGTGCATACTTAGTACATTGTTTTACATTACACTTATGCTATGTATGCCCATTACGTGCATACTTAGTACATTGTTTTACATTGCATTTCTGTTGCATATGCTCATCCAGCATATGAACACATTATACTACATTTTGAACCGTTGTAACCATTTGACTATGTGAACCGTCGTAACCCTTTGATTATATGAACCGTTTGTAACTATTGAACCGTGTGAACCAGTTGTATCTGTTGACATGATTTACATTTGACAATAGACATTTGACTATACATAAACATTTCTACAATTGTTAAACATTTCATCTTGATGGTTTGGTTTGAGTAAGTGATTTAAGTAACGAGGCGTATGTAATACGATACAAGCACGGTGGATACGCCGCTGGTACTTCCTATATATAAGTGTTTGTATGGTATCACATATTGTAGCGCTATTTGAATCATTTCAATTTGAGACATATAACATTTTATACAAATAACATACTTTTCACAAGACATTGATTTACAAACAACTTATCTTATACAAACTCATTTTACATGGTTATTCATTTAACCATACATTATTATCTTATTTATACATATCATCTGATCTTATCGTTTTTCAAATGATTTACAAGACAAAGCAAATTACAAGGTTCATGACTAAACATTTTCTCAAACATAAGTCATGAATTCTGTTTTCACAAAACCTATGTATCTCACAGGCATTTTTATGCTAACGTACCTATTTTCACATGTGTTTTCAGGAGATGATGCATAGGACTTATCAAGACATACTAAGGCGGACCTGTGCCTTAGTGACTTAAAACGAGATAAGAACTAGTTAATTTATGTTATGTACTCTTTAGTTCTTGTTTAAAACAATGTAAACTTTCATGTTTGATTAATAAAACGAAACTTCAATTGCCATGGATTTGAAACAATTAATTCTGTTACAACACTCCCCGGCGTTTCCGCCACGTTTGGTTGTTCCACGTGGTCGGGGTGTGACATGTCGCGCCACGCGACAGCTCAAAATGGCTGAAATTTTGCAGTTGTTGTTGTTTGATCCTTGGGAAGTCGTATAAATATGTTATCATTCTCATAACTAACAATTTTAAGTGTTTTAATTATTGGTAATTAACGCGAACTTGCGGATGGCGATCAAGCATTGAAAAAGAACCGAACATGTATACGAATGAAGCTTCCGCATAGAAAATATGTCTTTTGCTAATCAACACTTTAGTGGTGTTTTATCAAACTTTTGTAAATATTGCACGAATGTTTTGCAAGTATGTGTTGTTATAGCAATACGTTTTAAACCTTTGTAAATATCGTTTGAAGAGTTGAACTCTATCTAAACTAGGCTTCATCGATGTTTATGTAAAATAACGTTTAAAAACACATTATATATTATATGAAATATCTATTGAAAGGTAAGGGTCTTACAGGACCCGATAACATAAATGACATGGGCTAGGCCCAAGGACATGGGCTAGGCCCAATGACATGGGCTAGGCCCAATGACATGGGTGAGGCCCAATGACATGCGTGCAAGGCACGAGGACATGTGAAGGGCGAGACCCGTTCACACGTGATTCAATACATACAAAATATATATACCATTACGAAAGAAATATATATATAAAGATCGAACAAACAAACTACCAACACTCTAAAATACAAAGTTGTTCCAAATATGACAAGTGAAAACATAATAAGAATTTAAGATGAACAACTTGTATGAGGTCCGATAAGACCTAGTGTCTAATAAAGTTAGTACACATGTAGGTTACTCACGCGTACGTACGAACGCTCACTTACAGTATTACAATACACGGAACGCAAACTTGTGAGTTCATGTCCCTCCTTTCAATGATTTCAATGTTTTGTTTTTAAAACAACCGAGGGGAAATACATGTCATAACAAACGGTAAGTTAGCTATGGGTTTAGATGATAACATGATCAATGTGCGTAAGTAGGATGATGACATTAGTAACCATTAATCACTTAGTGAGCAAGGTGCAAAAGGTATAGATCTATCGAGCTTGAGGCGCGCTCCACTCCAGGTTGGTATACCCTTAGGAGTGATTTTCTGATCCCTAGGATGTCAAAGTTGTCTCGGGTTGGTTACTTACTTGTGGCACATATGTCAGGGTGTAAGCTACACACTGATAGATCCTTAAACTCCATGAATGCTAATAACATACTAGGATTACATTACTGGATTACAAACATGATTTCATTACGGGAATATAACTATGATTTCATTACAGGATTTCAAACATGAGATTTCATACGATTACAATAATTACATGAACTCGCTCAACTTTTGTTAACTTTTTAAAATTACATGTATTCCAGGAAACAAGACATGAGCCGGTGATAGACCACGGGAAACGGGAATGACATGACAACGAATGCCCTTTTATGACAATAACAGTCTTTTGTTCGAAGTGTAACGTAACTCAATAACTATATTTTGGATAACATTGTAAACTTTTGTTTCAAATCAATACATATGGCATTGTTGTTAATTTATATTTGTTTACAAGATTGGATGCAATGATTACCTTTCTTACGTCACACATAACATGCTTCCGCAACTAGCAGGATGTGACATTAATTGCTATTTGTTTATCCATGACAGCGGTTTTGAGCAAAGAAGTGGTGCTTCATTTTCTCTGCTAGCATAATGGTACTGGTTAATAGTTCTGTTTTGTTTATCATAGGCTTCTTTTGTTTCTTTTAGTTCACTTATCAAATTATATGTATGTCTTTTCAACTTTTTTAAATTTATCATCCTTTTTTATGCATGATTTACACTGTTCTATGCGTTTCGTGCATTGAAATTGAGTTTCCGTTTTCTCACTATTAACTTCTTCTTTAACTGACTCGACCTTCTATTCATCCTCAGAGGTTTTGACTACCTCTTTTAATTGAGCAATCATTGCTTTCTTAGCGATCTCGGTCAGGTTTTCTACGTTCAATTCTTTCGTCACGTCTATGATCTCTTCTACAGGTTGTTTCTTTTCTTCTTCACAATGTAGGCTATGGTAATTTCCTTGTTCGCCGAAGAAACCTTCAAAAGAATTAAACACATCATGAGGCATAATAGATTTGAATCCATTACGATGAAACTCATGTGATGCTTCAGAATCATAATAATCTTCTGAATCTTCTGGAGTTTCATCGAATGTAATCTTAGTAGAAACTTCATCACAAGCTTCTTCCACAATCATTTCCTCCACAATCTGTTCTGGTTCTTCGATAATCTCAGCCAAAAGAGCAAGGCTTTCGGTTTTGGGAATATAATTGTCGAACACATGTTGCTTTCATAAAAAAATAAAAATAAGTAAGTTTTATTAATAACTGAATTAAATACCATTTGTCTCCTGTAATAAATAAATAAATATATATATATATATATATAGGCCGGTTATCATACAAATAACCTAATCGTACGTTATGTACGCTTCATCCACAACCGTCAGATCATCTGATTTAAACAGCGTGCTTTACTATTAAATTTATCAAATTAAAATTAATGCAAAGAAACCGCCAAGGTTAAAATCGTCTAATGCGAGATCAAAACCCTTGATAATCAGCAAACAAAAACCTCAAAAATCATAACGTAAGATTCTAAAATCAAAACCGAAATCGAAATTATAACAATTAATCAAAAAACGATCGATTCCTAATCACCAAAATCCTTATGTGAAAAATGAAATTCGGATGAATTTAGAAATTATTAACTAATCAAGAAGATGATGCAGGTATTGAGATCATGTGCGAATTCATGGACAATGCACATGCGATTTGTATTAAAAAAAATTCTTTCAAATTTCATATAGTGTGCGAATTCTTACCAATGTACATGCGATTTCGATAAAAAGTTAAGTATTTCTTATAATTTCATATAGTGTGCGAATTAATGATAAATCATTGCGATTTCAGTAAAAATGTTAAATATTCTTTAAGATTTTACATAATGTGCGAATTTGTATCCATTCAAATGCGATTTCGAATATAAACAGTGCAAAACAATTAAAAATTGCAATTCTATTAAAAATGATAAAAAAAGTAAATAATAAATAAATAATTAAAAAAAACAAAATACGAATCTAAAAAACTAAAAATAGTAGCATTATATATAAAAAATATTTGATTTATGACCGATGTGACTGTAAATTGACATGTAATGATCAATTTTACAATAATTACTATTGAACTTACCACCCTACCTACATAATAAATTTACTAAATTAATATAAAAAACCTAGATATAACTACCTTCCATATTAAGTCATACATAGAATATTATCAAAAACACACACAAAACATACAAAACAAACATGGCATCTGATGATTCGGAACAAATAAAAAACATTGCAATAAAAGAATTATTGTCAACTCGCACGTTGACAGAACTAAGCACTGATGTCAACTCTTCTCATCTGGTTCTTGATGTGCAGGGTAAAATTCTTGAACAAATCAAGAAAAATCAAGATATATGGGAACGCCTACTTCAAGAACCACCATCAAGCTTCAAGGACAGAGCTTTGGATCACATTAAAGAGCAATCTCGAGCTGATGACTTGGCCTTCTCTTTCCTGACAGATGCTCTGAACACTGTGAAGGAGAAGATGGAGTTCAGCTCTTCTGAACGTGACAAAATATTTACTCCAAGTAACTAAAAAACTCTTTTTAATCGTTTTTTTGGTAATGGCTGTGTTAGACAATAACTATTGTTATATTTTGGGTACATATTTTTCAACATATTATGTTATCTCTTCATATTAAATCGCATGAATGATATAGCCATCATGGTCACATAACAAAAAACAAGATAACTAACAAATCGCATGTAATAACAGTGAAATCGCATGTAAAAATTTATATTAACTGTTGATTATAAATTCGCATGTTTAAAAAATATAATCGCATGAAAAATGATATAAACAGATGAATATAAAAAATCGCAAGTGTTTCGTATAAAATCGCATGTCCATTTAGAAAAAACTACTCATCCTCACCATCTTCCGAAACCTCCTCCCACTGATCTTCTTCTTCAGATCCACCATCACTACTGTAATCTTCAAACTCATCTTCCTCTTCATCATCTTCAACCTCATTGTCTTTGTCTCTATCAACAATTTCGATCTGGATGCCCTTCTTCTTCTTTTTTTGCTGTTTACCTTGTAGTTTGGCTTTCAGCTCCTCGCAAGTCCGAATGTCATGACCTTTTACATTACATACGCTACATGTCCTTGACCTTTTCCCCTTGCGGCTGATCATTTGTTCTTTCTTAGATTTAATCCTTTTATGCGAGCCTCGACCTTTATTTCTTATACCAGCCGGCACACGGACAGTATGAGGAGCATTAGTTACGGGTTGTTGATAACCAATCAACTTGGAAAATCGGTCAAATTTTGGATCAAGTTGCTTAGTTATACGACTCTGATCCACTCTCTCTTTGAGCTGCATCATTTGATCCCTCACTAAAACAAGTTGGTCGAGGTCGGAAATCAAATTGCTAACCAAATACTCCCCTGTGTGGATGATTTCACGAGCAATCCGTTTAGCCTTGTGTTGCACATCCTTGCCACCCACATTTAGATTGTACTTCACATTTAACTCATTCGGAACAACATCCTTCGTCCATCTCTTTGTAACATACTTGTTTGGTATTTCTTTAACACTAAACATCTTGAAAAGGAAATAAATGTGTTTGCAAAGCAGCCCATACTGCTCAAAACGCAAACAGCTACATTGTGCAGTTACATCATTTTCAAGGTTCTTGAACCACACCTAGGAAAAACCAACAAAAAAAAATATATATATATTCAAAATTAAATTCGCATGTGAACATGACAATTTCGCATGTCTTAAAAAAAACATGTAATTGAATCAGTTTTAAAATCGCATATGTAACATATTAAATTCGCATGTTTTACAAACATGTTTAGGGATAACTTTAAATCGCATGTGTAACATAATAAATTCGCATGTATAATAATACCTCCAATAAACCATTTCCATGTGCTTTAAAGTCCTTCAACATTATCCTGATCTGTGGACCCTCTACTTTGGTGTCCATCGGCAGACATTCAGAAATTGTACCTAAAATCTCTATTTGCTGATCAAAGAATATAGACCTGGTGAATCTCTTAGCATCATCTTCTTCCAAAGAAGTTCTGCTCAAATCAGCAGGCTCCGTATATCTTGAAATATGATCATTCTTTCTATGATTAAAACGTTGGACATCCATTGCACCGTCGAAATGATTCATAAACTCTACGAGAGTGAGTTGTGAATTAGACACCTGGCAGAAAAAATGGTTCTCACTCTGATCTTGATGTTGTTCTCATAAGTCCCGACATTGGCTCGTGTCGGTAAAAAGCAGGAATCCACATGGATCTCATCACAAACATATCATCGATCCATTTGTTTTCTGTGAGACCAAAATCAATCATCACCAACTTCCACTGTCTCTCGAATTCTTCAGGCTCGATCGAATCAGTCCATACAATGTCGCACATCCTCCTTTTAAACTCACCGTTATTGCACAACTCGTGTCCAACCTATGACAAATAAATGCTCTTAATATCAACCTATAAAAAAATTTATAATATACAAAAAACTAACACTAACAAAAGACAATATAGCATACTATACCTTATCTGCCACTTTTTTCATTATGTGCCACATGCACAATCTGTGTCTGCTGACATAGAAAACCTCCTCAATAGCCTGTTTCATAGCTGGGTCTTGATCAGTCACTACAACCTTTGGCTGCTGACCAAATGACTTTAAAAAATGAATTCAATAGCCATTTATATGATTCAATGCTCTCCGATGCCAACAACCCATCTCCAAATGTTACATTTCGACAGTGGTTGTCAATGCCAGTGAACGGGACAAACACCATCTTGTACCTGCACAACACATGCGAAAACAAAAGTAAAACATGCGAATTACAAAAACCCACATGCGAAAACAAAAGTAAAACATGCGATATCGTTAACACAAATTTTACACATGCGATATACACAGCTCATGAAGACATATAACATGCGAAAAATAGTTAAAAAAAACATGTTTGTCTTCAAACACTAACCTGTTTGTCTTGAAAGTTGCATCAAAGGATATCACATCCCCAAATTCCATATAGTTAAGCTTACATAAACCATCAGCCCAAAACAAACCAGTTAAACGTTTGCCATCATCAACAGAATATTCAAACGAATAATCAGCTAAATACTGTTTTTTGTCAGTCATCCTATTAATCACCATGTCAGCATCATATTCTCCTATATAGTTGTTATTTCGCTACCTAAAATTTTTGCAATCATCAACCGTGGCACCAACGTTTTCGAAACCACCATAACGTTTCCTCATTATATGGAAAGCTTTGACAGGACCAAGGTTTAAAGTGCCTAGTTCCCATACCATCTCCTCCTGGACATCTGACAATTGTCTGTAAGCTGGCAACATGTGAATATCATCTTGGCATACAAACTTATGATTATGGCCATCAACAAATCTCTTTACTGTATATAATCTACCATCCACAGTGCAAATCATAAGTTGAGCTTTGCATCCAGTTCTAATAGTCCCCCTGTTCCTTGTTTTGAATTGCTTTTTTGACTTCGAACGATCGTCAATACAAATTGGCTTATGTCCCTCTTTATCAAGAATGTATATGTGTATGATTCCATATATAATTAAACATCAAGTATAATTCGGTTTCGTATATAAAGCACATCTTCGAGATTGATTAAGTATCATGTATTTATGCATAAACAAGTGTGAATAAAAATGTATTTCCATTATGATTAAAGTCTCAGATTACAAGATTGGAAAATGAAATACGAATACGACAAGGTTATAAGTTTCTAAAAATAAAATACAATTACAACTTTCTGAATAAGGAAAGTATGAAAATGCGAAGCGTTACAGGAGTGGTTGACGGCGACGGCTGGACTAGGGTGGAGTAGTTGACGGTGGTGGTCGGACTAGGATGGAGTGGTTGACGGCGGCTAGGCTGGCGTCTGCGTGCTTGAGAGGACGACGGCACTGGGGTGGAGGGGGGACGACGACGACGCTGGGGTGGATGGAGGAGGTCGGCGACGACTGGGGTGGAGGAGAGGTGGAGGAGGAAAAGGAGGTGTCCTTGGGTTTTGGACCCGTGTTTGTGTTTTGTGATATTAGGGTTAAAAGAGATGGAATAATAGGTAAGAAAAGGCTTTCTCACGTCTGCACCAAAAAGAGGATGCGCAGAAGTTTTTTAATGAAAGGTCTTTGAGAAAACAAACACTATGCAGACCAAAACGTCTGCACGTAATTAGCGTGACTTAGACATGAGAGAACAAGAAGAAATTTTCAGAAAAAAGAAAAAAACAAAGAGCACCTTAGCCAAGCAACATTTTGGCATTTTGTTTGGGGTAAATTACACTTTTCATCCTTTATGTTTGTACCGGATTGCAATGGATAGCCTTTAATTTCAATAGTTACAGTCACAATCCTTTATTTGCAAAACCCGTTACACTCTACATCCTTTAGCACTAACCAGATTAAAATTTTTAGTTAAGTTTATTCACTTACAGGTATTCTGGTCAATTCATGCTTTTATTTAAATGTTTATTAAATAAAACCATAAAAATTACATATACATTTCATCTTCCCCAATTCGTAACCCTAAAACCCTAACCACCACCTTATCCTGCTACCACCTCATCCTGCCGCCACTACCACCACATCTTGCCGCCACCACCTCATCTTGCCATCCCCGTCTTCTTAAACCCACACGCAATCTCGTCACCACCAATCATGTTAGTGCATATGTCTGTTGACTTCGTCTTGTATCGAGTCATGTAACTAGAATAGATAGACCAGGTCACGTTGTATAAGAGAAACGGGAAACATACCTGAACCAACCACCCCTCACGAAGTGGCTAGACCACCTCGCACGAGGTGACAATTTCATAGGGTCTGGCCAGTTCATGCTTTCTGACCAGTTCATGGGGTCTGGACTGGACTAGTTCGTAGGGTCTGGCATTCCTATAAATAGGTGAGTCTAGGTCTGCATTTGTAACTTTGTGATTCCGGAGACGAAGTGCTGCCAAAGTGTCGAACGATTTGTAAACACTATCAAATCAATACAATTGACATTTAAAGTGATTCTAAGTGTGAATCTAGCTGTTACAACATCAATACATCTGATTCCGCCTTTCGTATTGATCAAGAACTCTTCTGAACGACTCGTTTGATCGAATCCCGATCCTACAAGTGGTATCAGAGCTCAGGAGGAAGAGTTCTTACCATTTCAGCTTGTTTTCATGGATAAAAACTTCTTTCTACACTTTTTCATCAAATTTACCGAGATTCCACGGTTAAAATGACCTGATTTCGTGTTATAACTCATAAAACATCGTTTTGAACAATCCGTGAACAAATCAGAACCAAATTCAACCTAAAACTTGATAAAAATTGACAAAATGATGAACTTTTGGACTTAGAATTCTCAAACGAGGTGGATATTCATCCAAATCGTTTGAATTTTGAACCAAATCGCTTGAAGTTTGGCCAAATCGCGTGAAAACGTTCAGATCGTTCTAAAAGTATCAAATTGTCTTCAGACCGCACGAACTTTATCGGTGTGCATGTGAATTTCATTTCAGTAGTCTACAAAGTTCTGTGCATCATTAATAACCTTCAGCAGTCATCACGTGATTACATTTAATATGTGATATTAAATTTGCTTGGCACAATCAAGATATTAAAATCAATTGTGACATCACGTGAATTCTTTTATCGGTCCAATCAGAAATGATGTAATGTCAACAGTTGTCGGCCATTGTTTAATTGAATGAGAAAGCTTTAAAAGTTTGCATGAGAATATTTTGAAAATCACCAGACCGTTTGAAATTATTCAGGTCGCTTGAAAAATATCCAGGTCGTTTGAAGATTGATCCAGGTCGTTTGAAGTCTGAACCAGGTCGTTTGAAAATACATCCAGCTCGCACGAGCTAAACCAAATTGTTTGGAACCAGACCGTTTGTGCAACCAGACCGCACAAGTTCGTATAGTTTGAGGATTTCCAGCTGGCGTGACATTCCATACTATTTGAAATCGATAGTTTGTGGAATTTTTTGTACCAAAACATGGACAACGAATTTTATAATGCATTTGCTACTGCTTCGGTCGCTCCAGTTACCGTTGCCGAAACTGTCGGTATCGAGAATGAAACAGGAACTTTCCAAAAACCTCCAAAGCTTATGTATATTGAGGATTTTAAAGGGTGGCAAGGCCGTTTTGAATACTGGGTGCAAGCAAACAAGTTTGATGCATGGGTTTCTTTAGAGAAAGATTATAATTTACCGAAAGATGAACTTGGAAATGAAAAACAATTAAGTCAATTCTTACCGGATGAAAAATTAAGATACACCAGTGAAAAAATGATGATTAGCATTCTTCAACAAGCGGTAAAAGAAGATATTTTTGTTTTGCTTCAACATGAGGGAACTGCTAGATCAATCTGGAAAGCATTGATTAAAAAGTTTAAGGGTAGTGCCGATATGATCAAAAATAAACGTGCATTACTAAAGAAATCGTTTGATATGTTTACAGCTTTTGAAGGTGAGACGACTAGGAAGATTATCGAGAGATATTGTCATTTAGTCATGGAGATGAAAAGATTGGACATCAAGAAAGAAGATGAAGAATGGGTTGATAAGCTAGCTGATGCGTTACCACAGAATGAATGGGGAACATATCTGTTGATTTTAAAGCATAACCGACAATTTGAAGATATGAATTTAAGTAGGTTTATCCAGAAGTTGGAAGAACATGAGCTATCAATTCAAAAAACTGCTACAATGAGAAGTCCGGGTGCTCAACTGGATGTTAGTCTGTACTACAGAGAAAACAAGATTGAGACTACTCCTAGTCCGAAGATTCAAACTGCGTTCAGTGCTGAAAATTCTTCCGGAACAAATGCAAGCAATACAAATCAGAGCAGTGGATATTCTTCGTCTTATTCAAGTTTTGAACCAAATTTTTCGACACCGAGTTCTCAACAACAAAGTTCAACAAATTTTACTGGTCAAGTAGTGCAATGCAATGTTGCATTACATATTCAAAATGGTCAAATTTTTCTCCAGATATTGCGAAGCAACACATGGTATCTCTTGTCACTGTGTTAGAGTCGTATGAAAGCTTAGTTGCTGGACGAATCGGAAATCCGATGCTTACTAAAGAGGATTATGATCAGATTGATTCTGAAGAACTTGAGTTGATGGATATCAAGTGGTGTTTAGCTAGTGTTTTGAGAAGAGCAGAAAAGTTCAAACAGATCACCGGAAGAGATGATCTTCGTGAAGCTGCAACATCTCAGCTAGGTTTTGACAAATCGAAGGTTACTTTTTTTCGTTGCCGAGAAAAAGGGCATTTTAAACGA
Source organism: Helianthus tuberosus (assembly GCA_030545235.1). Taxonomy (NCBI): domain Eukaryota; kingdom Viridiplantae; phylum Streptophyta; class Magnoliopsida; order Asterales; family Asteraceae; genus Helianthus; species Helianthus tuberosus. The sequence continues at coordinate 130,935,805 of CM060394.1, forward strand.
GAGTGTACAAACAGAGAAGCAACCGGAAGACAAGATCCTTTCGGAAACAACGATTATCATAGAAAAGCAATTTATCATCAGGTTGCTCAACAACCATATCAACAACAATCTTCACACTCACGTACTATTCCGATTGAAGAATCAAAGGGTAAAGCTTGTTTTGGTCTGGTAGACCAAGAAGATGAAAGGATTCCGAAAGAATTCAATTGGGATGATTATGATCCTTCTAGAGCTTCAGTTTCTAAAGCATTTGTTGCTCGAATCTTTGAAGATTCAACCTCGGAAGAAGAATCAATCAAATCTAAGAACAGTCCTAGAAGACAACCGATTTTTAAATCTTCAGAAAGTGATGAAGACACTGATGATGAGGAATAGTATATTAATAAAGCTAGAAAACAATTGGATCCTTATAGTTTTGATTTGTTTTTTTGCAGATAAAATCGAGATATTGAAGGAGAAAAGGGCTGCTAGACTGAAGAGAGAAATGGAAGCAAGAAGGGTTGCTGAAGAAAAGACTGAAGTTAAGATAGAAGCTGATAAGGCAAAAGTTGAAGAAAACCGACAGAGAAGGTCGAGGTTGAAGAGAATGAAGTGCAGATAGAAGTTGAGAAAGAACCGATTGAAGATGAAAAAATAGTTGAAGTTGAAAAAATAGTTGAAGTTGAAAAAATTGTTGAAGTTGAAAAGATTGTAGAGGTTGAAAAACCTTGTGCAAAGTGTTTAGTACCTTGCAAAAATTGTGCTGAGAAAGATACAAAGTATGCTGAATTGGAGAAGCTCAAAGAGAATTTATTGCATAATGTGAGAAGCATAAAGGAATCATATGATCTTCTAAGCAGCAAAGTGAATTTGTACAAATGAGCTAGTGATGAGGATATCCAGATGAAGAATCTTCTAAAAGCAACAGTTCTTCAAAAGCAAACTGCAATCAACAAATATATCCAGATTATTGCTGGGCTGAAACAAGAATTGGCAGCGATGACGATTGAAACAGAAAGAGTGAATACTTTACTTCGAAGTTATCAAAGTTCAGAGTATGTTATTGATCGCATTTATCCTACCGTTGCAGCTCATAAGTATGCAGAAGATGAAGAAAATTCTGGTAAGAAAACTGGTTTGAATTATAACAGAGTACCAAATCTAATGTGGGATGGCTATACCCCCAGAAACTTTGAAAAGGTGGCTGAAGCACTCAATATGAATCTGAAATCCGAGTCTATCGATGGATTACCAGATGATATTGGCGTCACCTTCACAGCGTCAGACACTGATCATGAGTCCGAGTTAATTAAGAAAGTGGTCGATCAGGTGTTGGATAAAGATGAAGAGTCAAAGTCAGAGTCAAAATCTAAAAATTCGAGTTCATCAGACAAAAGCTCGAGTTCACCAGTCAAAAGGGTTTACAATAAAGATTTTCTGATATAAAAAAATAATTTGAATGACGAAACATTCAAAGTAGCATATAGGTTGAATGACTCCGACAAATTATATTCTGATGAAGAATTTCCAATAAGAGGTGTTAAAACTGAAATGATTAACAAGGTTTTCAAATTAACAGAAATTAATATTTCTGAAAGAAAAGATGTAAATCTTACTGAAAAACCTAAAAAGTACACTTCAAGAGTTCAACAAAGATTGAACAAGAAAAAGGGTTACAGTTCTGGTTCGGGTTATCGAAAGAAACCAAACCATAACAGTAATTTCAAAAAGAAAGGTTTAGGTTTTATTCCACCAGAAAATCATAAAGATTATAAAGAAGTTAAACCAAAAACTAAATTTGTTTCAGGAGCAAGTTCAGAAGAAGAGAAGGAGAAACCTTTCTGGAAACAGTCAAACAAGGAGTTTCTTGCCGAAAAGCAAACAAATATGTTGAAGGAATCTGAACAGAGAGTTGAAAGAAGAACCTGTTTCAGATGCCAAGAGGTTGGACATATTGCTTGGAATTGCTCAAAGCTCACCAACACAAAACAGGGAGTTTCTTCTAACTCTAAATTGAAAGAGAAATGTGTTGATAAAAAAGAACAACCAATAGAAAATTTTAAGGAGTTCAAAAATTCGACTTTCGAAGTTGGTGAAAGTTCGAAACATTTTTACAAAAGAAGAGCCAATTTAAACATACATAAATAGATTGTTAAGAAATTAGAGGTTGTTTCTGGCCATGAATCAGATTCGTCAAAGTCAGAGGAGCCATCTGTTGTGCTAAATGATGAGAATTCCGTTCCGAAAATGGATGATGAAAATTTTCCACCATTATCAAACGGAAACTTGAAATCAAAAATTGGTAAGATTGAGATTTCAGATCAATTCTTCTCTACATAAGAAAGAATTTGATGCTGAAAAAGCATTTAATGGTAAAGTGCTACATATTTTTAGTAAAATGGCTGATGGGAAGGTGAAGGGAGTGAAAGAATTTTATGAATCGAAAGTTGTTAAAACAAATGATGATGGTTCACCCATGATTCATCAGGCATGGGTGAGATTCTTTAAAAAGTAAAATCCTGACTTGCCGGAGCTCCCAAGTTGGTAATCGTGGAGCATGAATCGGCATCATTCTTGAAAAATGTATCTGTGAAAAATCTTCGAGTGATAGTTTTTACAAGTGGTTGAAAGAACAAAGTGATGAATGAATCCCCATGATGTGTGAAATCAACAAAACTAATTTTCCGGAAAAACCATTTTGATTAAAACAAACTTAAGTGTTTTGAAATCATAATGGGAAAATAGTTTGTTGTCAGGGGGAGTTCTGATTGTTTAAGCCAAGAGAATGGAGAATTGAAGCAATTCACATCAGTTTGTCATTTTATTTGTACAGTTTATTGTTTTTACTTTCAAATTTTCCCGGAAAATCAAAAATTGAAACATATTTTTGATTTTACGGGGAGTAAAAAATTAAAGTTTTGAAAATTTGAAAAATCCAAAAACATCGAAAAATCAAAAATGAGTTTTGTTGTGAAAAAGAGGAAATGATAGTATATCAGTAGACAATCACAGTACGCTAAAGAGTTAGAAAGTTAAAATGTGATAAACGGTCTCACTGATGATATGCCAGTAGGTTTTTACACGCTTAGTAGATTGTTTTCAAGATATAAACCTAAATATCAAATGCTTACTTATCACGTGGGGAACATCTCTCGGATATATAGGTAACCCCTGAAATCTTGTTTGAAGGGCTTTCTATTTCTGACATACTAGGTCTTTGTGCCTGATGATATCTGGGGTATTATACCGGGACTTCTGATTTTGCGGGAGCAATAGCCTAGTCCACGTATAATACTCTGCACTACTTTAATCATAAAGCCCACCCTCAGCATAAAAAATGATGAAACATTGAAAAATGCTAATCATGTGTTGTTGAAGAAAATATCCCCAAACGGGACACACCTAAAAGTTGAGTCATCATCTCTTTGTCTGAACGGAAGTTCTAACCTGAGCTCTCATGGCCTCGCATTACCCATTTACAGATATCATTAGTGTACATTCACCTGTAAGACTGAATATAGGAGTCTGGATACGGGAGTATATTCTGAGGTGGGACACACGAATAAGTTAAGTGCTTAAAACACTAATTCTCGTATCTCGAATCAATTGAACTTTGTGTGAAAAATTAAGTGGATCAGTATACTGACAATCTAAGTCAATCGTTTAGATCTTAAAGTGTTTAAAGCTCAACGGTACTAGTGATTTGTCTCAAAAACTGATATGATCCTCTTACACAAACTCACAAAAAGATGTCTGTATATAGTCTATTTCCCAAATTTCAAAAAGATTTTCAGTGTGTTTTAGCATAAAAATTTGAAAAATCAAAAATATTTTATTTCATCTTATTTTCAACAACTGATGTTGAAAAGCTGATTTTCAAAATTCCGAGTGCTAAATATGATGAACGACAGTGGGTTGGGAGAGTGTGTTTGAAATGAAAAATGAAGTTAGAGTATGAGATAATTTGAGTAATGTTTTAAGATAATTTTACAAGTGATGTTTTGAGGCTGATTTTACTGTTATTTAATCAAGGTCATTAATTTAAACTTGATATAACTATTGTTGATAATTGAATGATATCTACAAGTGGTTTCTAAATTTGTTAAATTTTAACAATTGTGAAATTTATTTTTGGGTAGAGAATTGTGCAGGTTACCAGGTTCCTGATCCTGTTGCTACGGAGAGCCAGGAGACATTTCTGAACCTGTGAAAGCTGTAGAGCCAGATCCCCGTGTCTAAGCCTGAGCAGAGTTTGAGCCAGGACACGATCTTAGAATGAGTGCTATGTCAGATTGCGATCCCGGAACAACTTAAGGGGGAGTCTGTTAGCAAAGGGGAGTCTGTTAATTGGAAGATTTCAGAGTAAAAAGGAGTCTGAATGTTGGAAAGCCAGTTTACATTTCTGGAACTGATCAAGTTGCTGTAGAAGAAGATGATGTTGATTCTGATGAGCTTAAGGAATCAAGAGATCTGAACAAAAGAATTTGAAGAGTCAGGTTGAGATTCTGGGAAAGTAAGAGAAAGATTGTTAAAGATGCTTACAGAGAAAGATACTTTGGAAAGAGCAAGAAGACCGATCAAGACTGAAGACTCAATACACTGAAGACTCGTCTACATCTAAGGGGGAGTTTGTTAGTGCATATGTCTGTTGACTTCATCTTGTATCGAGTCATGTAACTAGAATAGATAGACCAGGTCACGTTGTACAAGAGAAACGGGAAACAGACCTGAACCAGCCACCCCTTACAAAGTGGCTAGGCCACCTCGCACGAGGTGACAATTTCATAGGGTCTGGCCAGTTCGTGCTTTCTGACCAGTTTGTGGGGTCTGGACTGGACTAGTTCGTAGGGTCTGGCATTCCTATAAATAGGTGAGTCTAGGTCTTCATTTGTAACTTTGTGATTCCGGAGACGAAGTGCTACCGAAGTGTCGAACGATCTGTAAACACTATCAAATCAATACAATCGACAGCTAAAGTGATTCTAAGTGTGAATATAGCTATTACAACATCAATACGTCTGATTTCGCCTTTCGTATTGATCAAGAACTCTTCTGAACGACTCGTTTGATCAAATCCCGGTCCTACAAATCATCCTTCGTAGATCTGCACTTTATATGAGTGCATGTATAAGCACCAATAACCGATGATGTCAAAATCTATTGTTATACTTTAAATATTCATTTTTGCAATTTGATTACGATATAATAAAAAACTCTCTTTCACTAACACTATCTCTCTCAACTCATCTTCAACAACAAAAGTTTCTAATCAGGGTAAATAACCATAAAATCATTAATCCAGAATCATATATTCATATGCATATGAATTAACAGTGTGAAATTCAGAATCAAGATTCCAACATCAGTACGAAATTCAGAATCATACATCTGAATCAAAAATCAAAATTGTTGTTCAAGTTTGTTAGATTGAGAAACAGGTTGGTAAACAGACTTCTGATCTAAGAATCTGGCAGGCGAAACTGATATTTTTTGGCAAACCGACTTCTTCGGATTGAACCGTCGACAAACTACACGTCGTTGTCTTCCATCCACCCAAGACCATGGTGGTGGTTGATGAACGAATGTCGTCCTCATATCCCCTCGTCTTCCACCCATCGTCATCTTCCACGTCTTCCATGTAAAAACCCTAATTTTGGGTAAGGTTGTGTTTTCTTTTTTGAAGCCCTAATTTTGAAATTGGGGTTTGTGATAATGGTGATGGTTGATGGTGGTTATTGTAAAGATGGTGGTGGCGCACGTGGTTGCCGGGGGGTTGAGGTGGTGGTAGGATGGTGGTGGTGGTGATGGTAGAGATGGAGATGGTAGTGGTTTAAGACATTGGTGTGTAGGTTATGTTTACATATACATATATTAACTGGTATACAAATATTATAGATATATATATACATATATTAACAAATTAATGAATTTTTTAATTGTTTTTAGTTTATTTATTATAATGTATTTCTAACGCGAAAATAATCAAATTGCCCTCATGTACATAGCGTTAACTGAAATTTTTAACTGGGTTAGTGTTAAAGGACCTAGGGTGTAACGAGTTTGGGAAATAAAAGATTGTGACTGTAATTATTGAAGTTAAAGACTATTGTTACAATCTGGTACAAACATAAAGGATGAAATGTGTAATTTACCCTTTTGTTTGCTTAATATTTCAAAAGAAAAAAAATAATTTAATCGACAAAAACATGATATAAATATATATTTAATTATTGGGAAGCAATCATTTTGACAATTAGGCCATGGGGTGTACTCTAACATTTAGATTGTTAACAATGACATGGCATGTTAACTAGCATTGCAAGCCCTCCCTCCTTGTGTTAAAGGACATTAAATGAGTTATGTGTTAACATCTTAACCTAATGTTAAGAGATTGAGGTAATTATTTTTTTTCTTTTATAGACCAAAAACCACCAAAAGATAGGGTTAGATGAAGTTAACGAGATTAAACTATTTCCCTATAGTGTGACAAAGTGAAATGATGAAAAAAGATTGATGTGGCACTTACGCTCTGTTCCCAAGTTAATTTAACTAGGGAAAAGAAAATAAAGTAAAAGTGAGAAAGGAAAGGACGAGAAGGAAAAAAAAAGACGTCTTTCCCACCATTTCTTCCCAAATCGAAAGGAAAGAAAAACTAAAGAATTTAACCTAATTTTCCTTTGTTTTCCTTCCTTAAATGAAACTCGAGAACAAGACATGTTTCTTTTCCTTTATTTACAAAACTAGTAGGGTGCCCACGCGATGCAGCGGGACGACACTTTGGATTGCGGCACTCGTTTCTGGTAGTTTCTTATTAATATAATATTTATGATAATATTATTGTGGTGGATATATGTCATGAGTGTTACACATATGTAAAGTTTTCTTTTTTATTTTATAAAAATTAATAATCAAAAGACAAAAAAAATTAGGTTGTTATAACTGTAAAGTATGTTTATTTTATTGGTTAAATTATAAAGTATAATCTTATTCTTTAAAGTTCATAACTTTTTTTAAATATCCACATAGTACTCATCCAATAAGCTTTAAATTTAAAATTTTCGTTTTATAAAAATAAGAGTTAATTACACCGTTAGTCCCTGTATTTTATGCAAAGCAACAAGGTTAGGTACTAATAGTTTAATGTCGCACTTTAAGGTTCTAACTTTTCGTTTTGTAACAATCTGAGATATTAAGACTAACAAATGTGTTGGATCTGAGTTTGGTTTTGATTGTATTTTTCGTTTGAAATTAAGATGGAGATGAATGAGTTGTGCAGCGGAATTAAGATGGAAACAAACTTTGCATACAATCAAACGAGAGTATTGCTTTAATCAAAACACTTTTCACTATGAACCGAAAGATTGAATTTAGTTTCAATAACGATTACACAGCAATGCTTGATACAAACTTTCCCTCAGCCAGAGCTCAGTGTTTGTTCGTGCAGAGAAGACGATTGTTGCAAAGAGCTGATAGAACAGTACAGAGCACTGTTCTATTTATAGGCACTAGCAAACCACTGAGCATCTAAGCTGACGTCACCATGAAAGTGACATCTAACCTCCTAACAAACTCTAACCTCTGATCTATACAAAAACACTGCTATACTAACTACTGCTATTACATTTCATTACATAAAAGACACTTAAATAACTGCTGCATCCTTCCACTGCTGTGAACCCGCCAGTGCTTGTCCGGATCAGCAGTACTTGACTCAAGGCAGTAGATTGAGCAGCAGAGCTTTAGTCTTCCATCAGCCTTTACTTGAGCAGCAGATTTACGGTCAGTGGCTTGTACGATCAGTAGATAGAAGGTCAGCAGATGTTGAAACCACTTTCAAGGGGAGAGACTTGTATGTAACATCTGCTTATTCTGAATCCACTGCTCTGACCCAGTTTTGGCTTTAATTATCTGTTCCTCTGGTAGGGTTCAATCCCAACAAACTCCCCCTGGAACAGATAATGCCAAAACTCTTCATTATTGTGGAAGTTTATTGCCTCATCAACAGTTCCCTTATCTGACCTTTAAATTGTAGTTCAAAGTCTAGGGCATCTGTGTCATCATCATCCCTGCTAAGTGGAAGATCAAGGAGATCCTGCAAATCTTCAAGTCTCAGGTCAAGAGCTTGTTCCCTTGATATTTTCTTGACTTCTCCACCAGAACTGAGCAATGTCAATACGTAGGTCTGTTTGTCAGTTTCCCACTTTTGTATTTTTGAGCCTGGTGGGTTTCTTGGGAGATTCTTATTTGCAGAGGTGTTTGGTGAGGCTGGCCTATTCATGACTGACTGAGCAGTACTTGCAGATTGTTCCAATTCAATATCTTCTTTTTTCATTAATTTAATGCCTTCTTTTACAATAGCATTTCCAGCTTTTAGATCTTGAATTGTTTCAGCACCTGACTGGTTTTGACTCCTTCTTTTGTAGATGGCAGCACCAGCTGGGGCAGTGGTTCTTTTGATTTGCAGCTTTGGTGGTCTTTTTGAAACCTCTGCTTTGGAATAGTCAGGCTTTTGTGGAACTTTTGGATCTTTCTTTCTAAGTTCCTCTAACCTTTTGTAGGTAGCCCTGACCCTATCTTCTCCCCACTTTGACACAGAATTCTTTGACCCATAATCAGCTGCTATCAGCTCCTCTTTCATTCTCTTCAACTCTAATGCCTTAGCAGCTTCAAACTGTTTGAACTTTTCAGGAGGAGTCTGCTTGACCTTATTTTTGATCATTTCTTGAATCCTGGCTGCTTCTTTTTCAAGCTCAGGAATGGTCCAGTTTTTGTACATGTGTTTCTCCCCCTTGTATTTCTTGTAGGTCATGATGTTCTCAATGTAGTCTTTTCTCAAGGTCATCTGCCCTTTCTGAGATTTGCTGACATACATTTTTGGCAAATTGTTCCATTGCTCTGACCTCTGTGAGTAGAAACTGATAGTTTTGTTGAAATTCTCTATCAGATTTCCCTTGTTTGTTTCTGATTGCAATATCCTCTGCTTGCTTGACCTTGAGTTTCAAATATTCTTCAATATTGTTAGGCCTGGGATATCCTTCAACTGATGGCAAACTCCTTTTAGCTGGGTCATCCTCATAATAAAAGGATTTGATTTCTTCCCTGACTGCAATGAGTTCTATAGGAAATGAGACACCAGCATGAGGTAATGGTTTTAGAATTTGAGCTGAAGAGAGAGGTATAGGTTTTGGAATGGTGACAAGTGACAGGGATTTTGAAGATGTTGGTGGTGGTGAATAGTCATCATCTTTGAGGATTAGCCTTCTCCTTTTTGTTTGACGAGGGACTGATGATGTTTTGGGTGGAACAGTGGTGGTAGTTTGAGTGGCAGTGGTTTGTGATTGACTAACAGCTGTTGAAACAACTGGTGTTTCAACCATTGTTGTCATTACAGCAGATGTTGTAACATCTGTTGTCTTCTGCTTTTTGGCAGGAGAAAGTGGTGGTGAAATTGTTTTTGGTGGTGATAGTGGTGGTGGTAAAGCAGTGGTTATGGTGTGTGTTGAAGTGATAACAGAGGTTGAAACTTCTGAAGTACCAGTAGTAGTTGATACAGCAGGAGTTACAACAGCTGTTTTGGTGGAGGTTTGATGCTGATGGCTTTTGGATGGTGGTTTTGGAATATGCTTTGGAATTCTGGATGGGATGGACTTAGGTTTCCTTTTTGTCTTAGGATTTTTAGAATCCTTTGACCCAGAGCAACCCTGCTCATACAGTTCCATGAAAGCTCTTTTCTCCTCATTCCATCTTGAAATATCCTTTGCCATTCTATCTCTTTTTACACTTGCTACTCCTTCATCAAGTGCTTCTTGAGTAGCATCAACCTTTTTACTACCATCTGGCACAGGAATTTTTCTGATCATAGCATCCCTTTCAGGTTCAATGTACAGACCATCATCTATTCCCTTCTTCTTCCACTCCTGAATTTTCTCCCCCTTTTTGGCATTATCTTCTGGGAGTTGATCAATAAAAAGTACTGTTGGAGGAGCAGTGCCAGTGGTTTCCAATAAATGGGCCTTGATTGCCTTAATATCTGCTTGCGTGTTCGTGTACCTAGACTCCATTATGTTTCTCTGCTTTTGGACATGTAGTTCATGTTGCTGATCAGCCATTTCCTTTTGTTGTTGGAGAAAAGGTTTGAAAAGGTTCCAGAGCTCATTTGTAGCAGATGCTTGTGGTGGAGCAGGTGCTTGAGGTGGAATAACAGTGGATTGCATCTTTTGTGTTTTCAACACCTGTTGTAGCATATTTTTGAGATCTGCAACAGATGTATCCAATTTTTCAATTTGCTCCGTCAAATCCTGATATTTTAAATCATCACCCAATTTAATGGGATCATCTGATTTCCCACTAACAGTGGTTTTATCAGTGGTTGAGGTAGGGAGTGTACTCCAAACACTAACCATTGATGCCCCTTTTTCTTGGTACTGGGGTCTTCTTCCTTCAACACTTGACAACCGTTTGATGTTGCCAGTGGGAAAAATAAATCCACTGGTGGTTGGCAGAGGTGCTATGTAAGGAATTGCCTCCAAGGAAGTCTTATTGATGTAACCACTGTCCAAATGTAAACCAGTGGGTTCAACAGTTGTAGTGGCTGCTTCACTTGGATTACCACCAAGAGTTTCTTGTAACTCAAGGGGTGTAACCTCCTCAGGTTGTGTTGGTGGGTTAGCAAGGATTGATACATCAGACCCAGTCATTTGTTGAGGTGTATTCTCATTAATAGGTGATTGAGAAGGACTGGTTAGTGCCTGGTTCAAATCAATTACATCCAACAGAAGTTTGGTTGGTGTGGGAATTGTGGATGTGATGGTAGGTGTAGAAAGAGGATTTGCCCCGGGAAGTGAGCTGTGGATGATGGAAACAAGTGCTTCCAGAGCATCATGATGTGGTTTCCCAATTTGTACAACATGTTCTTTTTGTGAAGAAGCATGAGGGGTTTCGGCTATGGGTTGAGATATTTGTACCAACTGCTGTGAGGAAGTAGCAGCAGTGGTTTCTTGTGACTTTTGTGTTGTCACTGGCAGTAGCTCTGGTATCTCATCCTCCAGAGATGCCTTTTTGATGGGTTTGGGGGGGTTTTTGTGTTTTTCTTTTTTTTGGCTTTTTGGTGATTTTAGGTGTGGGTGTCAAAGTAGTTGTTGTGCCACTTTGATCACCTTGAGCAGTGGGCTCAGCAGCAGATACCTGAGGAGCAGTGGTAGCTGCTAAATTCTGCTCAGGCACCTCTGCTTGTGTTTTGCAAGGTGTTAACATTCTTGTAAAAGTTTCAGCAGTTAAGCTGTGCATTTGAAAATGTTCACCTTGGTTTATTGCAGCAATATCATCCTTACTGAATTTCTTTTCAAAATAATAACTTAAAAACCTTGGAAACAGTAAGAATGATTTTGTTTCAACATTGTTAACCAGATCATTAAAGATTTCCCGAGAAAAATTAAAGTTTTCTTCTTGAAGAATAGCATATCCCAGATTTTGAATCTTTAATGGTATTTCATTAAAAGAAGTGGTTTTGTTTGAAACACACATTAGGAGGGTATGGAATAAAAACCTTGTTGCAGAAGGAAAGAAACCTTTTTGTAAGGTAGCTTTCTTCATCATTGTGTCTGCATACCCTCTCTCAATGAAGTCAATTTTTAACTCGTTTTTAGGGAAAGAAATTTTACCTTCCTGATCATCGAGTTGAAAGACCTCTGAAATTGATTGTGATGTGATCTTGATGGCTTTACCCTTTAGGGAAGAGTTGATGGCTATTACAGTGTCTCCTTGTTTTTCAAGGGTTGCATTTTTCCAGAACTCTCTTTGGGTTGTCAAGTATATTGGTGCATCGGCTGTTAACAAAGTTTTGTACTTTGATTTAGCCATTTTGGCGATGATGGAGTCGAAAGCATCTGTGGTGCCGGGTTTTGTGAGAAGACCCAGAAGATTGTGAGATGGTTTGTGTGGGATTTCAGTGGTATTGACCTTTTGAGAGGCCGCTTTCGACGATGATTTGGAAGTGGGTTTTGCAGATGGCTTCGATTTTGTCATTTTGGAGATGATGATCGAAGAAATTTGTGAAGGAATGTGAAGAAAAACTGCTTTGAGAAAAGAATTTTTGAGAATTCAATTCGACAGTAAAACCCTGTTTTTGGTGTGAAGTGGGGGTTTTATAGAGGAAAAAGTGAAGGCTGGCGTGGCAGCGGTTACAAAAGTACTGACCACAATGTACTGCCCACATGCCAAACTCTGAAGAAATGAAGGACAGTACTTTTATGAAAGTTACTGATGAAGGCAGTGGTTACAACGGTAGAATGAAAGCAGTGGATGATTTTCACTATCAGTGGATAGCATATCAGTGGATAAGACACTGCTTTTGAACAACAGAGTTTATCAATGAAATAAGTGGACAGAGGATGGCTTTCAGCAGTGGAGAGACTTTGAAGTAGAGCAGACTTTTGAACAAGCAGTGGTTATGGCAGACTTTTAAGGATTTTAATGAAAATTTCATTTTTAGCTATTTTTAAGGATGGATTTTTGATTTTCTGAAAACATTTTACTGCCTTTATTCAAAGTAAAACAAGATTTTGCTTGTTATTCCATGTTTAGCATGCCAATTCTAGAGACCAAGCTTTCAAAGGTGGCACTATCTAATGCTTTTGTGAGCACATCTGCCAGCTGGTCTTTAGTTGGAACATGATGCAGAGAAATCAAACCTTTTTCATAGCAATCCCTCACAAAGTGATGTCTGATGTCGATGTGTTTGGTGGTTGAATGGGAAACTGGATTTTTGATGATATTTTCTGCTTCCTGGCTATCCAACATGAGTGGTGTCTTTAAGGCAGTGATACCAAAATCCAGCAACTGATTTTGAAGCCACAGGAGTTGGGCTGTACAACTTGCAGCAGCAATGTATTCAGCTTCAGCAGTGGATGTTGAAACAGCTGCTTGCTTTTTGCTTTGCCATGAAACTAAGCAGTCACCTAGAAACTGGCACCCTCCTGATGTGGACTTCCTTGTGGTGTTACATCCAGCAAAGTCACTGTCTGAAAATCCTGAAAGCTTGATATTCCCATTAGCTGGATACCAGATACCAAGTGTGGGAGCACTTTTTATGTATCTGAAGATCCTTTTTACAGCAATAAGATTGGATTTTCTAGGGGCTGATTGACTTCTTGCACAAACACATGTTGCAAACATGATGTCTGGCCTAGATGCAGTTAGGTACAATAAAGACCCAATCATGCTTCTATATAAAGTTTGGTCAATCAGCTCATCCTTTTCATCAGACATGATAAGCTTATTTGTGGCCATGGATGTGCTGCATGGTTTACAATCATTCATATCAAATTTGTTTAAAAGTTCTTTTGCATATTTGCTTTGATGAATGAAAGTTCCATTTTGCATTTGCTGAACTTGGAGACCAAGAAAGCATTGCAGCTCACCCATTGCACTCATTTCAAACTCAGCTGTCATGAGTTCCCTAAACTCTTCACACATTTTGTTGCATGTGCTTCCAAAAATAATGTCATCCACATAAATTTGGACAATCATTAAATCATTTCCTCTCCATTTTAGAAATAGTGTTTTATCAATGGTACCTCTTTTGAAACCATTTGAGAGAAGAAAGGTGGAAAGAGTTTCATACCAGTCCCTTGTTGCTTGTTTCAGGCCATACAGTGCTTTGTTCAGCCTGTAGACATGATCTGGATAAAATGGATCCTCAAAACCTGGAGGTTGACAGACATACACCTCTTCTTGAATTGTACCATAGAGGAAAGCACTTTTGATATCCATTTGAAACACCTTCATGTTGTGGTTGACAGCAAAGGCCAGGAACAGTCTAATGGCTTCCAATCTTGCAACAGGGGCGAATGTTTCATCATAATCAATCCCCTCTTCCTGTCTGTAACCTTGAACCACAAGCCTGGCTTTATTCTTGACAACAATACCCCTTTCATCAGTTTTGTTCTTGAAGACCCACTTTGTGCCAATGGGACTAACCTCTTCTAGCAGTGGTACAAGCTCCCATACTTGTTGTCTTTTAAACTGTTGGAGCTCCTCTTGCATGGCTTCTACCCAGCTGTTGTCTTTCAGTGCCTCTTGGTACTTGACTGGCTGATGGAGTGATAGAAAACCAGCAAAAAGACAAATGTTTTGGGTTTGGCTTCTTGTGAGCACCCCTTCATTTATGTTGCCAATGATTTGATCGGGTGGATGAGATCTCAAGTAGATTAAATCTCCTTGGTATGGAATGATGGCATTTGTTGGTGAAGGCTGCAAATGTGTATCATCTGAGCTAACCACTACTGGAGACTTTGATGATCCAGCAGTGGCTTCAAAAGGTGGTGGAATGGGAGGTAATGGAGTGGACACATGCTGACTTTTATCCACTGTTTGGGGACTTTTGTCAGCAGTGTTTGAGGATGTGGAAGCAGTGGTTGATGGGCTACTTTGGTCAACAACTGTTGAGGTAGCAGTGGTTGAGCTTTGACTGTTGTTTTGAACATCTGATGCTCTTGCCATTTTGGCAGACCTTTGAGGGATGATAATTTCATACCCATAGTCTGGTGTTGAAACCTCTGATGGACCTGCACTGTTAGTCTTGACAGCAGTATTTTCAAAAGTGAATTTATCAAGATCAAACTGATCTGCAGGATTTGCTGGAATTTTCATTGATGAAAGTTCATTGAACTTTACATTCAAAGTCTCCTCCACTGCCTTGGTCCGTGTATTAAACAGTTTGTAGGCCTTGGCAGTGGTTAAGTATCCCAGATGATAACCATAATCAATTTTGGTTGCAAATTTTGAAATGGAATCTTTTAAGTTCAAAATAAAGCATGTGCAGCCAAACACCTTGAAGTATGAGATCAGTGGTTTGATTTTATACAGAATTTCATAAGCAGTCTTTTTGTGCCTGGGGTTTATTAAAACTCTGTTCTGGACATAGCAAGCAGTGTTTACTGCCTCTGCCCAGAAAATTAATGGCAAACCTGAATCAGCAAGCATGGTTCTGGCAGCCTCAATCAAAGTTCTGTTCTTTCTTTCAACTACCCCATTTTGCTCTGGTGTTCTAGGGATCCTGTACTGGCTTACAATCCCTTTCTTCACATAGAAGGCATCCAACTCCTTATTTTTAAATTCTGTGCCATTCTCACTCCTGAAGCTTTTCACTGGAAGGTCAAATTGCTTTTCAACCTGTGTCACAAAGTCTTGCAAAATGCCTGCAGTCTCATCTTTTGAGTGTAAAAAGAAAGTCCATGTAAACCTAGAAAAGTCATCAACAATAACCAAACAATATCTTTTCTTTTTGAGACTCATGACTTGAACTGGGCCAAACAAATCCATGTGTAGCATTTGCAAACACTGGGTTGTTTTGGACTCTTCAATGGACTTATGAGAACTTTTATGTTGTTTTCCTTTTAAACAGGAAATGCAATGTTCAGAACATGAAAACAATTTTTGTGGTAGGCCTCTTACCAAACCAATTTTTGAAATTTCTGTGATTGTCTTAAGATCTGTGTGTCCCAGTCTTCTGTGCCAAAGTTCTGTCTCTTTGTTAGAGGCAGCTGAGAACAGACAGGCATCAGCTCTGGGACACTCTTTTGACATATCAACAACATAAACATTGCCACTTCTTTGAGCAGCAAGTTTTGTTTGACCAGTTTTTATTATTGCTTCAATCTTTTTGACCATTTCTGGTCCAACAATCCTACAACACTCCTTTGTGAAGAATGACCCATACCCCTTGTCACTCATTTGTGAAACACTTAGGAGGTTGAATTTTAGACTGTCTATCAGATTGACATTTTCAAATTTTACATTTCCAGACTGTACTGTACCAGACCCCAGAACTTTTCCTTTACTGTTATTCCCAATGGATATATCACCCCCTCCATGAATTTTGAAATCTTTGAGTAGGGCTTTACATCCAGTCATGTGCCTGGAGCCTCCACTATCAACATACCAAAGGCTATCTAAACAGGCAGAAGCTCCCTGCACATGAAGTAAAAGGATTAGTTCATTAGGGTTTCCAAAGCCAATAAGGCTTTGGATGGGGTCTCAACAGTGTCTGGGATGGATGCACATTGATGGACAGTGGTTAGGTCAGGGGTTTGGATAATTTTAGTACTGTTTCTTGCTAACCACTGTTGGGGGTCTTGACCAATCACCTGTTGGTACCCAAAAGGATGCATGTTCACTTTTGGTTTAGAGGGCCTTTTGTAGGCCTCATAAACGTGTGGAATCCTTTGGTAAGACTGTTTTCCTTGCCTTTTCTGAACTGATTGGCAGGGGGTGAATCAGTAACCTGAACATCTCTTTTGACAGATGTTTGGTTCAGCTATTTTATGGCAGCTGTTTGAACTGGCACAAACAGTGGTTGGTTCTTGGTGAATTTAACAGATGATGTTGATGGACTCAAGGATGTTTTAGCAATGTACTCATTCTTTTTCACATCAAAGTTTTTGAGATACACACATGCTTGAGTTTTATGGTTTGTTTTACCACAAACAATGCAACTTTCAGCTGGAACAATGACACTTGTTTTGTTCAAATCATAAGCTTTCAAATGGAAACAGTCTTTTGTTAGATGATTCCTTTTCTCAATGAATTCACAAAACAGGTTATTGATCTTTTCTTTCTTCTTTCTCTTTTCGGACTCCTTTGTAGCAGAGGTTTTAACCTCTGTTGGGATGTCCTTGAGAGGAATGACTTTAGCTTTTAGAGCTTTAACACCATCAGTTGATGTAAAGTCCATGGGCTTGAAATTTTCAAGAATATCACACTCATCAGACCATTTTGGTTTAAACTGATAATTTTCAAGCTCCTCAAAAGTAGAGGATCCCATTGGTCTATCAAGTGTGATTTTGTTACCAAGTTTATCAGTGATTTTCACTTCTTGGCCATTCTTGTTTGTGGGGATGAACTCAGTTGTTACATCAGTGGTTTGAACAGATTTTTCAAAAGCAGTGTTTTCATCATCATGTTTTCTATAACCAACACCAAATTTTACATTGCTTTTTATCTGTTTTTCAAGCATAACCTCATACCCTTTGCATGATTCCACCCATTTT
The DNA here is from genome assembly GCA_030545235.1 of Helianthus tuberosus. Lineage (NCBI taxonomy): Eukaryota > Viridiplantae > Streptophyta > Magnoliopsida > Asterales > Asteraceae > Helianthus > Helianthus tuberosus. The sequence continues at coordinate 130,952,832 of CM060394.1, forward strand.
TCACAGGTGATCTGGGTGGACTCCAACTCCTTTTTGCAAACTTGGTATTTTTCTACCATAGTTTGGAGTTGAGTTTTGGTTATGCTTTGCTCTTCTTTAAGACTGCTGATCTCTTTCTCCTTTTCAGTCAATTTGTTTTTAAGTTCTTTTAAAGAACTCTCAAATTTGACTTCATCAGTTAAAATTTTATTCCGAAGGTTTTCATTTACCTCTTTGATGTTAGCAAAAGCAATAATGAAATTGTCAGAACACAGTTTTTCAAGAACTTGAGGAGATACCTTGGCAGCAGCCATCATTGCATAATCACATTGATGATTTTCTTCATCATCAGCTCTTACTTCCTTCTCACCTGCTTTCTTTTCTTCCTTTTCTTCTTTGTCCTCTTCGGACCATGGGTCTATCAGTGGTTCAATCAGGGTTTCTGAATTTTCTCCCAGCAGCAGTTCACCAGCAACTGCATTAACAACTGCTTCGGTCACCTCATCCACTGTTTCATCACTTAGCTGTTCACCTTCAGTCTCAATCCCCTCTGGTATTGACTCTAATGCCATCAAACAAAATTCATCATTAGAAGGTTCATTAGAAGCATAGAGTGCAAAATTTTCATCACTAAGCTCATCAGGCATGCTGCTCCAGTCAACAAAGCCTTGAGTGAAAAAGCTTTGCTGATCTGGTTGTACCACTGCTGGAGCAGCTGTTTGTGGTGCAGGTTGCACTTGTGCCTGGGGGACAGGGGTTTGAACATATTGAATCTGTGGAACAGTGGTTTGGACATAATGCAAAGGCACAGGGGCAGCAGCATAATGAGCAGTGTTAACATGAGCTGCAGGGGTATATTGGGTATAGTGCACAGTGCTTTAATTTTGAGGTCTAGGGTTTGAGCTAGGATGAGTGATTATAGGACCAGTAGTTTGACTCCTGCATTCCCTAGCGAAATGACCTAGCCTATTGCACTTGTAACACTTGATTTTCGATTTATCCAACCCAACCCTTAGATTCCCATGTAGTCCTGGGAACTTTCTCCCTGTTCTTTTGTAGAATTTGCTTGTTCTCACACTAAGCAAAGCCAGCTTATGCAAAATGTCCATCTCCTCTAAGTCAGTGGGATCAAAATGTTGCAAATCGTTGAGTTCAAAGCACAAATTATCTGACATCTGGTTTTCAGTGTTTGCAGTGAAAGCATAATTTGCAGAGTGAGGATCAGGGTTGGTAAAGTTCCCACCAGCTGTTATATCAATGAAATGATCATAACCCTGTTCCTTACTACTGCTACCAGATTCTTCCAGACCCAGAAGAGCTGTGCTACCGAATGAGTAATCATCAGTAGCTTTTCCAGAATCTTGCAGCTTCTTTTTCTGGTTCAACTCCCTTTCATAGGTCAGGAGTCTACCATGAAGTTGGGTCAGGGTCAGATCTTTGAACTCAACAGAGTTTCTAGTCACAAATGCAATTGTGTCCCATTTATCAGGTAGCGATCTAAGGAACCTGCTATTTTGAGTTGATTTTGGAAATTCAACCTTAACAAGCCTTAGCTCACTGATGAGACAACTAAAACGTTCAAATTATTGGGTCAATGTTTCACCCTTAATGTGACAGAAGGTTTCATACTGCTGATTCAGAATTTCCCTATTGTTTTCAATAACTTCTTCGGTTCCCCCAAACTATTCCTTCAACGCATCCCATAGCTCTTTGGCACTGTTACAATGTAACAGTCCAGCATAGATCTCATTTGGTAATGCAGATGCTATGATGCTAAATGCTTTGGCATCGAGTTCGAACTTTTGAAAATCAGTTTCAGTATAGTTTTCATAAGGTTTTGGTACGAACTTCTTTGGATCCTCAGCACTTGGCACCATAGGAACATGGGGACCAAAAACAACAGACCTCGAACATCCAGTGTTCTGTTGAGCAAGGATGTGTCCCATCCTTCTCTCCCAGATGTTGTATTCAATACGTTTAAGCATGGGTGGTTTAAAAAGCGAGCCAACATTATTCTTATCATCTAGTTATTGTGACATCATCCTGGTTGTTTTACAGACACTGATTAATCAACTTTAATGGTGATTAAACCTTGCTATGTTTTTCAATAAAAACGAACAAACTATCGATATCAACGATTTTGAGCTGAACTATTTATGTCAAAATGATTGTTAAATCAAATTTGACTGTCCTAGCTCTGATACCAATTGTTGGATCTGAGTATGGTTTTGATTGTATTTTTCGTTTGAAATTAAGATGGAGATGAATGAGTTGTGCAGCGGAATTAAGATGGAAACAAACTTTGCATACAATCAAACGAGAGTATTGCTTTAATCAAAACACTTTTCACTATGAACCGAAAGATTGAATTTAGTTTCAATAACGATTACACAGCAATGCTTGATACAAACTCCCCCTCAGCCAGAGCTCAGTGTTTGTTCGTGCAGAGAAGACGATTGTTGCAAAGAGCTGATAGAACAGTACAGAGCACTGTTCTATTTATAGGCACTAGCAAACCACTGAGCATCTAAGCTGACGTCACCATGAAAGTGACATCTAACCTCCTAACAAACTCTAACCTCTGATCTATACAAAAACACTGCTATACTAACTACTGCTATTACATTTCATTACATAAAAGACACTTAAACAACTGCTGCATCCTTCCACTGCTGTGAACCCGGCAGTGCTTGTCCGGATCAGCAGTACTTGACTCAAGGCAGTAGATTGAGCAGCAGAGCTTTAGTCTTCCATCAGCCTTTACTTGAGCAGCAGATTTACGATCAGTGGCTTGTACGATCAGTAGATAGAAGGTCAGCAGATGTTGAAACCACTTTCAACGGGAGAGACTTGTATGTAACATCTGCTTATTCTGAATCCACTGCTCTGACCCAGTTTTGGCTTTAATTATCTGTTCCTCTGGTAGGGTTCAATCCCAACAAAATGTTAGTTTTTTCTGTTATGTTTGTATAAAATGACCAAAACACCATTTTTAACATCAAGAACTATTTATATAATTATTTAATTTAATTAAAAGGACCACTTGTGTAAATTCCAAATATACTTATGTAATTCTTTGAATCAATTGTCACAGCAAATTTATTTATTGTAACACCCCGTGTTTTCAAGAAGTCAAAGTCAAGGTCAAAGTCAACGACCGATTTCACGCAACTTGACTTATAATAGATTTCTTTTATGTGTTTAATTTTGTTGTATTATGTGGAGTAAGTGTCAATAATTACAACAATCGACGTATGATTTTCGCTATTCAATCGACCTACGACTGTGAACTATAGGAAGTAACAATGCGATAAAGTTAACTAAACAATAATCGAGCTATGCCAATCAAATCGACATCGAATCGAACTCGAGCTACGTGTTTTAATTATGGTTATACGTGTGTGTGTGCCTTACGTGTTATCTGTGCATGTTTATTTATGTTGTGTGGTGGTAATCAATCGAAACGCAATCGAAACTCGAAACGCAATCGAACTCAATCGAAACCGAACTATGATAATTAGTGGAGAAGAGACAGTGCTCGATATGAGTGAATGTGATTAAAAGTAATTTGACTAGGAAACCCTATCGTATCGAACCGCTCGCAACCGAAATCGAAACATCAAAAATCGTCGCGCCGAACACTCGAAACGTGCAAACTGATCGATCCGGCTACCAGCCGATCGAACAGCCAGCCGATCGGACTGCTGTCCGATCGGACAGGCTGTCCGATCGAGCTGCCCGGTCGATCGGCCAGCACTTTCCCCATTTTGCATCCTATAAATACCCCTGTCATTATCATCCTTTCCACTTTTGGAAACCTCTGTTCGACCAGCTCGCTCAGTTCAACCTTTTCTCAGATTTCTCTCGATTCCGGTAAGATTTTGTCCTAAATCTTGAACTTTCTTGATATACACGCACTCCTACACCTTTCTATCTTTCAAATCTTAACTTTTAACCGTGAAATCATCAAGATTCAAGCGTTCTAGGATGATGTCATCATGGGTTCTTGAAGAACTTCATGTTTTGGCCTCAATCCACCAAGAATAACTTGGATCTAGCCGATTTCCACAATAAACAAACAAAGATCTTTCATAGATCTAAACATATACATGGTGAAAAGGATTGAAAGACGGATATTCCAACTTTCTTTCAACTCTTTTTCACTCAATGCTTTCAAACCGATAGAAACGGAGCCTGTGCCGGTTTACAAATCACCCCGGTGGTTTCATGGCTCAAGATCCGGATTCTATCCACGAGGTTAACCGATCTCGGGTTAAACACTAAACCCCGTTCCGAACAGTTCACCGGCCGGATTTGGGTGATTCCTGTCCGACCAGGGGAACCAAGTAAGGACGAGGGATCTATGGTTCGACTCGTTGTCGAAATACCTCAATAAAACGACAAACAATCAGAACAACCAAGTGTTAGACGTATAGGCTGATCAGGTCAGGATGCTGACCAATCGGACTGCTGTCCGAACGGACAGCCAGCCGATCGGACTGTCAGCCAATCGACTGGCCAGCCGATCGGCTAACACCTGGTCCCACACACAATCAATTTATTTTGAGGACTAGTATTGAACGAATTGCCGTTGGATCGGACTACTGTCCGATCGACCAGCTGTCCGACTCTCCAACACTTTGCATCGTTTTACGCATCACTTATCGTTATGCTATCAATCCATTCAGACTAACTTTACTCGCTAAGCGCTCCCTTCAATCCATCAACCGCTGTGAGTATACTCGATCCCTTTTCACTTTACGCACTTTTGGGTGTTACATACGTTACGAATATTCAAACTACAACAATCACACTACTCAATACTATTTGAACGCTAACCGTTAATGCATGTTATACGTGGCTTATGAATGCTTGTTTGTTATGTTTACACATGGAATGCTGTCTACCTGCCTTAGCAACGATAGTACTATAGTTTGGACTCAGCGCCCGTTCACACGGGGGTTGTTAAGGACAATTACTTGCATGGATTACGGTGGTAATCATGTATTGCGAACTGCATTTGGCAGTCAACTCGCAGTCATTGGTATCGATGGATCTATGTCGATAACTAACGTGCTTCATTTCACTATGTGTACGTGCTGGTTATGCGTAAACGAATTCGAACTCTATATGCTATTATCAAACTTGTATGCTCACCTTTACATTTTATGTATTGACATTATTTTAACGTATGTGACAGGTGCTTAGGACGCACACTTGGTAGGAATTTGAAGCTAGAATAAAGCTTTAGAGTCCAACAAATAGTTGTCTGTAGTGGTCAAACTAAGGGTCTCTAGAAGCAGATAAACAACTGCTGACTTTTTAAATCTGAGTTGTCGGAACAGAATATTTGCCTGGATTTTTGTCTGTAATAATTATTTTACTGTTTGAGATACGGTATGGGACGTATCATTTAAATTGAATAGTATTGATAAATGTTATGGAAATTTCTGGACAATCTGTTTCGCTCAGTGCCATGCCCCAATGTTTCCGCCATCAGTGGGGGGTGACAGATTGGTATCAGAGCCATAACTATAGGGAATTAGGCAAGACACGACCTAGTCCGGGTCGGTGTCCTAGAGACCTAGTCTATAGTTAAGAACCAACATGACCGACTTGTGCATATCCGTTAGGGATTTTGTACGAGCTCATTTCTCACTATTGTCACTTATGCTACACTATCACTGCACTCGAATTTTCAACTATGAAAGAGTAACTAAGCCGAAAATAGGTGTGAAAACCGCAAACTCTCGACTAAAGTTGCTTAATCAACCCACATTTTATCTACAAACAAGGAGAATTATGCCAAATCAGGAGTGAAATCCGTATTTTGATGAATAATTTCCTCTATTTTATTAAAACAGGAACGAAGTTATTAAGCTAGGGGTGAAACCCTAACCTTGATGACCAGTTCCGCTTTTGTACAAAACTCTCACCAAAGTCTCGACGGACTCCATCGACCTGAAGTCACAATACGACTAACGGGATGTGTGCCAAACGCCCAAGAATCAGGGCGAAGGCATAGTCCTGAAGGTTAAATGTGCACAACGGATCCTTGTGAATAGTCGAACCACTTTGGGTAGTCGAAGTCTACTAGCCGCAGACAATCTACACCTCAAATTTTATGTGTATTGGTTCTGAGCCGCAACTGCTGGCTCTGGTGATTCATTGATTTTATGTGATACATGTGTGTTTACCTATTAATGTGTTTAAATTTTGGAGATTTACTCGATTTTTGCTTCCACTTCAATCGACACACATGACTCGCACTGCATCTCTATCTCAATACGCAGACAAATCGCTGAACTATAGATGACCTTATGCTACGTTATACGCTTATACTACACGACTCGATATACAAAACTTGAACGCTATATTCGAACACTCGCGAACTGTGAATGATAGGTTTCTATTTTTCTAACTGCCTCTAGTGATTAAATGCGTATGTACTTCCTTGCTTCTGTGCTTTACGTGCTTAGGTGTTATGTGATTATGTGCTCTATGTGCTTATGTGTTTATATGATTTTGTGCTCTATGTGTTTATGTGTTTACTTGAATATGCGTGTTCCTGAGCTTTAGTAAGTAGTAGACGTGTGAGGTGAGATTCGAATACTTTGTGTTGAGTCCTGTGACGATGTCTGTTGCAGACAATGTCATCTGGATCCCGTCATCCCCTACTTTCTCGTCAAGAGAAGAGAGATAAACGCCTTGCTGCCATCATCGCTAAAAGTGTAGCAAAGGCTGTGAGTGATGTCTACGAGAACGTCAGCAAATCATATGAGGAGTCGAGAACCGAAGCCCCTAAAGATGCTACCAAGTCCTTCAATTTCAAGCAATTCAAGTCGTGTGGGCAAAAGGAATTCACTGGTGAGGGAGGTCCTACTGCACTATTCCAATGGTTCGATTCCATTGAGGTCACTCTGTGACAGAGTGGTTGCCCCGATGACCTCCGAACTCTGAATGCTACCGGCGTTTTCCAGTCCCGTGCACTAGACTGGTGGACGGCCGAGAGGAACAAACGAGGGAACGATGTAGCCTACGGTCTGTCGTGGGACGAGCTCAAGGAAGTCATGCTAGAGGAATTCTGCCCTCCTCACGAACGTCAAAAGCTAGAGGATGAATTTTGGCACATACAGCAGAAGGAAGGTGACAATGCTGCGCTCACTGCTCGCTTCAAACAGCTCAGCATCATCTGTCCCGATCAGGTCAAGACTCCAGACATGGCAATCAAGAAGTACATCCAAGCTTTGCCCGACTGTGTCGCAGATTTCGTTCAAGCGGCTAAGACTACGACGATCGAAGAAACTTACCTACTGGTCACTGAAATCAACGACAAACGGGTCAAGGCTGGTGTCTGGGATAAAACTTCAAAGCACTTGCATCAAGCTACCACCGCTACACCAACTGCTGAAACTACCACCTCGTCGAGCAACAAGAGGAAGAACAAGAGAAAGAACAGCTCCAGCAACAAGAACTGTGCGATCACTGCTGCACCAATTCAAGTTGTACCAGCCCAACAGCGTCAAGTAGCAGCGTCTGTGGCAAATGCACCGCTTGCAAAGCGTGCATACACTGGACCACATCCGCTCTGCCCTACTTCTACCTACCATCACCCGACTGCCATCTCTTGCCGTTTCTGTGCTCATTGCAATATGTACGGCCATTTTACTGCCAACTGCCGTGTTCGACAAGCTCCTGCTCATCAAGCTCTGCTCACCGCCCCTCAGGGTCAACAAGCTCCTCCGGCACCCGCAGTCAAAGCCAGAGTCTGCTTCACATGTGGCGATCCTAACCATTTCGCCAACATGTGCCCAAACAGGGTTGTGAAACAAGAGCCTCAGCAGCAGCAGCCCCAGCAGCAGCAACAACAGCAGCAGCAGCAGCAACAAGCAGCATGTGCACGAACTTTCAACATCAACGTGCGTCAAGCCCAAGCCGACAACAACGTGGTCAATGGTACGTTCCTTGTGAATGGTATTTATGCTTCCTGTTTGTTTGATACTGGAGTCGATAATTGCTTTGTGTCGTTCGAATTTGAGAAACTCCTTAGTCGAAAACGCTCCCAACTCTCCTCGACGTTCGATGTTGAAGTCGCTACCGGAAGAACTGTCGACGTTAATTCTATTCTTCATGATTGTACTCTTGAGCTCAACAATCACATCTTTCCAATCGACCTTATTCCTATGCAACTCGGAAGTTTTGACGTCATAGTAGGCATGGACTTTCTTCGTGAAAACCATGTTGAAGTTGTGTGCTTCGACAAGATGATTCGATTCTCGCTCGCGAATGGTGATTTTTTGTGTGTTTACGGTGATACAACTTCGAAAGGTCTCAAGCTCATGTCGCGTGTTCAAGCTAGCAAGTATCTCCGCAAGGAATACAGGGCTTTCTTGGCTAACATTGTAGTAGCGGAGAAGGAAAAGAAAGAAAAGAAGGAAGTGAAGGACGTTCCAGTGGTTCGAGAATTTCCTAATGTTTTCCCAGAGGATCTTCCCGGATTACCGTCAAGTCGTGATATCGACTTTCGTATCGACCTCATTCCTGGAGCCAACCCTATTGCCAAAGCTCCTTATCGACTCGCGCCGTCTGAAATGCGTGAACTCTCAAATCAACTCCAGGAATTACTTGAAAAAGGCTTCATTCGCCCAAGAACCTCTCCTTGGGGCGCGCCAGCCCTTTTCGTCAAAAAGAAGGATGGGTCGTTCTGGATGTGCATCGACTATCGGGAATTGAATAAGCTAACTATTAAGAACCGCTATCCTCTACCTCGCATCGATGACTTGTTTGTTCAGCTACAAGGCGCTACGTGTTTCTCGAAGATCGACCTACGTTCAGGCTATCACCAACTGCGAATTCAAGAGGAGGATATACCCAAAACCGTGTTTCGCACTCGATACGGCCACTACGAATTCGTTGTTATGCCTTTTGGTTTAACCAACGCACCAGCGGTTCTCATGGATCTGATGAATCGCGTGTGTAAACCTTATCTCGACCGTTTCGTCATCGTATTCATCGACGATGTCTTGATCTATTCCAAATCGAAATCCGAACATGCGCAACATCTACGTTTGGTTCTCGAACTACTCCAGGGGAACCAACTCTATGCCAAGTTCTCCAAGTGTGAATTCTGGTTAGAGGAAGTTCAGTTTCTGGGTCACATCGTAAATAATCAAGGTATCCACGTCGATCCCGCGAAGATTGAAGCTGTTAAGAGTTGGATTACACCTAAGAACCCGTCTGAAGTCCGTTCTTTTCTCGGACTAGCGGGCTATTATCGACGATTTATAGAAGGATTCTCAAAGATCGTTGTACCGCTTACCGCCCTCACGCATAAAGACAAGTCTTTTGTTTGGGGAACAGAACAAGAGTCTGCCTTTCGAACCCTCAAGCACATGCTTTACAATGCTCCCGTTCTCACATTGCCCGACGGAAACAATGATTTCATTGTCTATTGTGATGCTTCCAACCTTGGCCTTGGTTGTGTCCTCATGCAACGAGACAAGGTTATAGCTTACGCATCTCGTCAGCTCAAAATCCACGAGAAGAACTATACAATCCATGACCTCGAGCTAGGCGCAGTTGTTTTTGCGTTAAAGATTTGGCGACACTACCTGTACGGTACCAAGTGTACGATCTTCACCGATCATAGGAGCCTACAGCATATCTTTAATCAGAAGGAACTTAATATGCATCAACGCCGATGGGTAGAACTTCTCAACGACTACGACTGTGAGATTCGTTATCACCCAGGCAAAGCAAATGTTGTTGCCGACGCACTCAGCAGACGGAGCTATCTGCTTAGCACTCGTAATGTTCAAGCCCAATACGATCTCGAAACCTTCATCCGCGAAGCTCAGCATGCGTCTTTTAACGAACGCACTCTGAAGAAAGAAAGAATCTACCACGATGGAGCCCAACTTATGAACAAGTCGAATGGGATATTCCACTTTCTGGACCGAATTTGGATCCCCAAACGGACCAATTTGCGACAGATCTTGATGGACGAAGCTCACAAATCACGGTATTCTATTCATCCCGGTGCTGACAAAATGTACCAGGACCTTCTCTATAAGTACTGGTGGCCGCGCATGAAAAGGGATAACACTCTCTACGTTGGAAAATGCCTAACTTGTGCAAGGGTCAAGGCTGAACATCAAAGACCCTCTCGCTTACTCGAACAACCACCGATCCCCATGTGGAAGTGGGAGAGTATAGCTATGGACTTTATAACCAAGCTACCGCACACGTCATCAGGTCACGACAGCATTTGGGTTGTGGTCGACCGTTTGACTAAATCAGCTCACTTTTTGCCGATACGGGAAGACTACAAGGTAGAACGATTAGCCCGAATCTACACCGACGAGATCATTTGTAATCATGGGACGCCTCGTGACATCATCTCTGATCGTGATGCTCGGTTTACCTCGCGACTGTGGGAGACGTTTCAAACGGCACTCGGTACATCGCTCAATCTAAGTACCGCTTTCCACCCTCAAACCGACGGTCAGACTGAAAGAACGATTCGTACTCTTGAAGACATGCTCCGTTCGTGTGTCATAGACTTCGGTGGTAATTGGGATAAATACCTGCCATTAGTCGAATTCTCGTATAACAACAGCTATCATTCCAGCATTCAAATGGCACCATTCGAGGCTTTATACGGAAGAAGATGTCGATCGCCTATTGTGTGGCACGAGATTGGTCATTCGCAATTAACCGGTCCTGAGCTATTACAAGAAACGAAAGACAAAATTTTCCAAATTCGAGACAACCTGGTGAAAGCTCGGAATCGACCGAAAAGTTACGCCGATAGACGACGCAAGCTCCTTGAATTTGAATTTGCTGACTACGTACTCCTAAAGGTATCACCTTGGAAAGGTGTGGTACGATTCGGCAAGAAAGGAAAGCTCGCGCCTCGATATGTTGGACCTTTTAAGATTCTGGAAAGGATCGGAAAAGTCGCCTACAGACTCGAACTACTGGAGGAACTTGGTAACGTCCACCTGACCTTCCACATGTCCAACCTCCGAAAGTGCCTAGCCGACCACGACTTACACGTTTCTCTCGATGATCTGCAAGTGAACGAAACATTACACTTCGTGGAGAAGCCTGTCGAAATCATGGATCGCCAAACCAAGCAGCTCTGACGCTCTTGCATTCCTATTGTGAACGTCCGATGGGAAGGCAAACGAGGCGCAGAGTTCACTTGGGAACTCGAAAGCGACATGAAGGCGAAATACCCGCAGTTATTTAAGGAGAAAGTCTAGAGAGAGAAAGTGATTCACGGTGTTGTACAACTTCCACCTTAATTTCGGGACGAAATTCCCTAAACAAGGGGAGGCTGTAACACCCCGTGTTTTCGAGAAGTCAAAGTAAAAGTCAAGGTCAAAGTCAACGACTGATTTCACGCAACTTGACTTGTAATAGATTTCTTTTATGTGTTTAATTTAGCTGTATTATGTGGAGTAAGTGTCAATAATTACAACAATCGACGTATGATTTTCGCTATTCAATCGACCTACGACTGTGAACTATAGGAAGTAACAATGCGATAAAGTTAACTAAACAATAATCGAGCTATGCCAATCAAATCGACATCGAATCGAACTCGAGCTACGTGTTTTAATTATGGTTATACGTGTGTGTGTGCCTTACGTGTTATCTGTGCATGTTTATTTATGTTGTGTGGTGGTAATCAATCGAAACGCAATCGAAACTCGAAACGCAATCGAACTCAATCGAAACCGAACTATGATAATTAGTGGAGAAGAGACAGTGCTCGATATGAGTGATTGGGATTAAAAGTAATTTGACTAGGAAACCCTATCGTATCGAACCGCTCGCAACCGAAATCGAAACATCAAAAATCGTCGCGCCGAACACTCGAAACGTGCAAACTGATCGATCCGGCTACCAGCCGATCTAACAGCCAGCCGATCGGACTGCTGTCCGATCGGACAGGCTGTCCGATCGAGCTGCCCGGTCGATCGTCCAGCACTTTCCCCATTTTGCATCCTATAAATACCCCTGTCATTATCATCCTTTCCACTTTTGGAAACCTCTGTTCGACCAGCACGCTCAGTTCAACCTTTTCTCAGATTTCTCTTGATTCCGGTAAGATTTCGTCCTAAATCTTGTACTTTCTTGATCTACACGCACTCCTACACCTTTCTATCTTTCAAATCTTAACTTTTAACCGTGAAATCATCACGATTCAAGCGTTCTAGGATGATGTCATCATGGGTTCTTGAAGAACTTCATGTTTTGGCCTCAATCCACCAAGAATAACTTGGATCTAGCCGATTTCCACAATAAACAAACAAAGATCTTTCATAGATCTAAACATATACATGGTGAAAAGGATTGAAAGACGGATATTCCAACTTTCTTTCAACTCTTTTTCACTCAATGCTTTCAAACCGATAGAAACGGAGCCTGTGCCGGTTTACAAATCACCCTGGTGGTTTCATGGCTCAAGATCCGGATTCTATCCACGAGGTTAACCGATCTCGGGTTAAACACTAAACCCCGTTCCGAACAGTTCACCGGGCGGATTTGGGTGATTCCTGTCCGACCAGGGGAACCAACTAAGGACGAGGGATCTATGGTTTGACTCGTTGTCGAAATACCTCAGTAAAACGACAAACAATCAGAACAACCAAGTGTTAGACGTATAGGCTGATCAGGTCAGGATGCTGACCGATCGGACTGCTGTCCGAACGGATAGCCAGCCGATCGGACAGTCAGGCGATCGACTGGCCAGCCGATCGGCTAACACCTGGTCCCACACACAATCAATTTATTTTGAGGACTAGTATTGAACGAATTGTCGTTCGATCAGACTACTGTCCGATCGGATTACTCTTCGGATCATGAGATACTATACCTCAACACTTGAACGATTTTTCAACATGTTCGATGCACTAGGAGTGCCACCCGATCGAACAGCCGTCCGATCAGGTGACACCCCGCTGAGAACTCGTCATGATGGTTCATGCATGTTGTCCGATCGAACAGGATTAGTGTTCGATCGATCAGCTGCCCGATCCACTGCACCATACTTTGCATTTCATTAAAGTTGTTGACCATTGTTGACTTGCCAACTGATCGGTCAGCAAGCCGTATTATTGCGTCACTTGTTGATCTGACTGATCGAACACCTGTCCGATCCAAAGCAAGTCACTTCAACTCATCAAAATACCTAACCGATCGGGTTGCCGTCCGATCGAACAGCCGTCCGATCGACCGACCTGAAGGGTAAAGGTACTTCAATGTTTTCAAATACTACAACGAAAACTTCAAAAGTCAAGCCCTCATACACAAGCACATCCTTCTCAAAGGAAGAAACAATCCACTCGAACAGCCATCCGATCGGCCTACCGACCGCCGGACAGCCGTCCGAGCGGGCTGTCAACCGAACGGTCAGCCGTCCAATCGGGCTATCGTCCGATCGACCAGCTGTCCGACTCTCCAACACTTTGCATCGTTTTACGCGTCACTTATCGTTATGCTATCAATCCATTCAGACTAACTTTACTCGCTAAGCGCTCCCTTCAATCCATCAACCGCTGTGAGTATACTCGATCCCTTTTCGCTTTACGCACTTTTGGGTGTTACATACGTTACGAATATTCAAACTACAACAATCACACTACTCAATACTATTTGAACGCTAACCGTTAATGCATGTTATATGTGGCTTATGAATGCTTGTTTGTTATGTTTACACATGGAATGCTGTCTACCTGCCTTAGCAACGATAGTAGTATAGTTTGAACTCAGCACCCGTTCACACGGGGGTTGTTAAGGACAATTACTTGCATGGATTACGGTGGTAATCATGTATTGCGAACTGCATTTGGCAGTCAACTCGCAGTCATTGGTATCGATGGATCTATGTCGATAACTAACGTGCTTCATTTCACTATGTGTACATGCTGGTTATGCGTAAAAGAATTCGAACTCTATATGCTATTATCAAACTTGTATGCTCACCTTTACATTTTATGTATTGACATTATTTTAACGTATGTGACAGGTGCTTAGGACGTACACTTGGTAGGAATTTGAAGCTAGAATAAAGCTTTAGAGCCCAACAAATAGTTGTCTGTAGTGGTCAAACTAAGGGTCTCTAGAAGCAGATAAACAACTGCTGACTTTTTAAATCTGAGTTGTCGGAACAGAATATTTGCCTGGATTTTTGTCTGTAATAATTATTTTACTGTTTGAGATACGGTATGGGACGTATCATTTAAATTGAATAGTATTGATAAATGTTATGGAAATTTCTGGACAATCTGTTTCGCTTAGTGTCATGCCCCGGTGTTTCCGCCATCGGTTGGGGTGTGACATTTATGTTGACTTTAGTAAGTCAAAATTGACTTCAATGTTTGTGGTTATGTTTGGTTATGGTGTATAGTACCTTGCTATAATGAATAAAAATTTTCTGTGGGCCGTTAAAAAGAAATTCGAATTCTCGTGATCTCTACAGTGGTGGTGGTGGTTTTCAAAGTCAGCAATGTCATAGCCTTTTAGGTATTCAAAGTCGGCAATGTCTCCATCTCTCTCTTCTATATTTCTATATAAATATGATAAATATATTTGTATTTTACACAAATGGTCCTTTTAATTAAATAAAATTACATAAATAATCCTTGATGTGATAAAAGGATGTTTTGGTCATTTTATACAAACCTAACAGAAAAAACTTACATTTGTTAGTCTTAGCACCTCAGATTGTTAAAAAATGAAAACTTAGAACCTTAAAGTGTGACTTTAACCTATTAGTACTTAACCTTGTTACTTTGCATAAACCACAGAGACTAACGATGTAATTAACTCTAAAAATAAAAAAATAGTATCTGAATCTTAAGTACGTTTTAGAGCTTTAACTTAAATTGTTAATTTTCGGTTTTTTACAGATATAAAAAAAATATTTTTATAGAAAAATAGGATGTTATGAGTTTATATCTTTATTAACTTTATATCATACTAAGTTCAGATTTTTAGTTCCTAACTAATCTTATCTATTTGAGTCTACTTTTAACTTATAATCCCTAAAAATATTAAATATGCAACACAATCTACTATGTATCTAGTCAAGTTGGTAAAGAATTCTTTTAAAACAGACTAATATTATCTATAACAATATGTAGATTAGGCGCATTAGATCACAAGTATTAATTACTTGTACATTAAAGCATTATCGACTTGTACCTTTTAATCCGTGCGTCGATATTGAACAAGACAACTATCGAAACGTCGACAAAAATGTGTAGGTCGTCATGCTATCTTTGGATTTTTTTTAAACAGTATAGTTTATAAGATATGTCAATAATACGTAAAATAATTATAAGTTTGTTGTGGATGTGTGAATTGTAACTAATTATCTATAATTTTGTTAAAACCTTAGGGATTTAAGTGTAATAAGTTTAGGGGCTAAAAAATAAATAGTGATTAAAAGACTAAACTATCCTCATTTTAGGTGTATTTCTATAAATAAAGTGGGAAAAAAGTTTTTAATTTTTGGGTATCTTACAATAACCTTCACTCATGCATTATGATATAGTATAGATGTTTGTAGTTTCGTTTTCTTTGTTTCAGGTTAGGTGAAGTTAACATAGGTTAAAGGCCTAGAAGAAGCGGAATACAAGATTTTCCGGAGACTCAATTTTGATTCATTAAAAACTTGTGATTTCCCCAAAATATCAATCCCCTATTGTTGCAATATCGATCACTATTCAGCAATTGCACATGAAAGAGGAAGAAATCGGTTCAACAATGGATGTGGATCCGAAACAATACGAACAAATCGTAAGTTCCACTTGTTTTGAATCAATTTTTCCGCTGAAATGCATGGTTTGTTAGTCAACGATGTATAGTATAAGTATCTGTGATTGATTTTAGCCAATGATGATATTTTGCACTTTTGTTGATGATTATCTATAGGTTTTATGCATCTAGGGTTCATAATTTAATATTAGCAAATGAGTTTTGTGAGCTTTATGTTACTGAAATTTCCTTGCATAATGTTCTGGATGAAAACCTAATTTTTGAGATTTTGAGCGTAATTGTTCAAAACTGGATTGGAAATTTGGTGATGGTTGAGTTAGCGTGAGCTCGGTACCTTACCGGTACCGAGCACAAAAATGGCAGCCGTTGGGATTTCAAGCATCAACAAATTTCCAGTCCAGTTTTGAACAATTACACACTAAATCTCGGTACTGTATCAATCCCGAAAAACGTATAAAGTGGGTACCAAATTGGTACGACCTATACAGGTACCGGTATTTTTCAGTACCCATTTTTGACGTTTATCGGGATCGGCACAGTACCGAGATTTTGAGTGTAATTGTTCAAAACTGGACTGGAAATTTGGTGATGGTACTTTCAGTACCGATACCGATTGCTCATTCCTAGTGGTTATAGTTTTGTTCTTTTGTTGAGAAAGAATTAAAGATTGTTAGCCCTAAGTCAGATAAGTTCTGGATAGAGAAATTAGGGAAATGTTGTTCCAATGTTATTAGGAGTGTTGGATGGCATCCTATATTCTGGCCTCTCAACACTTTGTAATTTAAAGCAAGTGATAGACGCTAGAGAGATGCAAAAACGGGATTTGATTTGCAATATTGGATTGACTTACTCGTGTGTGATCTTGAGAAAGTCGAGGCGGTTTTGAAGTTTGTTACAGTTTTCGTTTCAAAGTTATAGGCTGTTCTCAGAAGGTGAGGATGAATGTGTTTGTGAGAAGCATCCCTGAGGCCCTATGGGGCCATCCTCCATTTTACTCTAAACGGTCGAGAACACACATAGTGAAGAGAAATTCAAAAGTTGACTTATACTGCTTTGTTTATTATATGTATGAAACGAACATTTGAATAATTGTGCTAAATGGAAATGATGCTTTTTTCTGTTAGCCTGTTAACTAAGAAGTTGATTAAGGCGATGTTAAACACATCAATATGTTACAAAATAACCTAATGGTTTTTGAAATGGTAGCAAAGATATCCAGTTTTAACTCTAGTTACTTTTCTTAAACATTTATAAAGTTCATATTTTGGAGCTTGTATATATGCTGTGCTTTGTTTCGATGCTTCGTATTATGCTCTGCTGTATATTTATATTATTAACTTAAACTTTTGGAAAAGAAGGTGGTTAGGGCTATGAATTGCACTTCCAAACTCTTACCATTTCCACTTTTCTGTACCTTGAAAAGGTCCTTTTTGTGTTTTTGTTATCGGTAGTTTTAAAAGGCAACATAGCTTATATGTAGTTCCTGACTCCTACTTGATCCCCAAAATTCCTTTTTGTAACTTCAACTTCTGAACATGTCAGATAATCAATGGCAAAGATAGCCACAATATCATCTTGTCATATCTCATACATGGCTGCTTTAAAGACACTGTGCAATCACTTGTTGCTTCTACTGGATTAAAAGTATCTGCCGCTCAGTTGGAGGACATGGAGAAAAGAAAACGTAAGTGTTTATTAACAAAGAATACAGTTTTATTGTATGTTGTATATTAAGATGCTTTTGATTCCTTTGCACATGAATATGCCGCTTATAAGTTTCCTTTTCAGGAATTTTACACTTTGCATTAAACGGCAACGTGTTAGGGGCGATTCAACTGACCGAAGAGGTGTCTCCTGACCTACTTGAAAAAGACAAGAGCCTGCTTTTCGATCTTCTAAGCCTTCGTTTTGTTGAACTTATTTCCTCAAAGAAATGGTGAGCACGCTAATCACAAGATCGAATACTTTACGTGAAGCTTTTGTAAATTATTTTATTTTAATTTTAATGTACATATTACTTGGCAGCACAGAAGCTCTTGAATTTGCTCAAGCGAAGTTGACCCCTTTCGGTAAAATGCAAGACTATGTTGAAAAGCTCGAAGTAAGTTTTTTTTTTTTTTTCCATTGAAGACATTATATTAGTTTGGTTAATAGATGACTTACGTTCATGTAGGATTTTATGGCCTTACTAGCTTACGAGGAACCTGAAAAATCACCTGTGTTTCATCTACTTAGCTTGGATTATCGGCAACATGTTGCGGACAAATTGAACAAAGCAATTTTGGGTGTGCATATTTTTTTAATAGTAAAATGCCATTTTCATCCCTGAGGTTTGACCATTTTTGCAACTTTCGTCCAAAGGTTTGTTTTTCTACATCTGGATCAAAAGGTTTAAAATCTTGCCATTTTCATCCGGCTCGCTAATCCCATCCATTTTTAAGTATTTTAGTCCTTTTACCTATTTGTAAATGTTTATAAGAAAAGTCATAACTAGAAAGTCAACAGAGGTGTATCTTTATTTCTTAATAGTGTTTTTTTATTTTAATGAAAAAATGTTTAAACAGACTGAAATATCCATCATTTATTGGAGAAAAAATGGATAGAGTTAACGAGTCGGATGAAAATGGCAAGATTTCACATCTTTTGGATCCAAATGCTGAAAAACAAACCTTTGGACGAAAGTCGTAAGAGTGGCCAAGCCTCATAGACAAAAATGTCATTTTACTCTTTTTTTAAATATCATGTTTACGCATCCTACACGTGTAATTGTTTATTAAGTTTTGGTGTTGTATTATAATACCTTTTAACTCATCTGATTCATGTTATTGTCAGCACATGCATGCATGCCAAGTTATTCCGAACTAGAAAGGATCATACAACAGGCAACTGTTGTTAGACAATGCTTGAGTGGAGATCTCGGAAAGGTAAACACCTGCCGGCACTTACCCATATGACCCGTTAAAAGATAATACATAATCCATATTTGTTCTTGATACAGGATGTAGTGTCACCCTTTTCTTTAAATGATTTTTTGAAGAGCTAGATCTGCTATGCAACACAAAAAGATTCCCTTCAGTTTGATTTTTCCAACACGCCACGGGTTTGGTATGTTGTAGCTGTATTTACATGGTTTTATGTTTAGTTGAGGTTTCATCCTGTAATCACCCGGCCCAACTCATGGCTCGTTTCCTGTATAAAACTGTTGTAATTTTCAACTTGTCAGGGTGGAAGAATACCCTCAGTACTTGAAATTCTTAGCAGCGGTCGTTTCCTCTAATGTTTATAATTTTTTACATTGGTTCGTATTATTGAGACACCCATGTGTCAGATATTGTCTAGGAGGTTGGACCTATATCCTGGGCGTATAGGTCCCAATCATATAAGCCTCGTATGGGGCTATATACTCCCCGTATATACTAGGAGAATTAAAGGGTATTTATTTTTATTTTTATTTTTTTTCAAATATTTTTGTACAATAAGTAATAGTTTTAACAAAGTTTTATAAAAAATAATTATTATTTAAATTAAAAACATTTTTAAGAGTTTATCGTGTAGTATAAGTCCCGTATACACCTCGTATATGCCTATTGGTATAGTATAGGTTTGGTACATGTATCATGTGGTATAGTATAGGTGTAGTATAGGTCCCGTATAGGCCTATAGGTGTAATACAGGTCCCGTATAGGCCTATAGGTGTAGTATAGGTCTATGTTGTCAAAAGCGTTAGGTGCACTTAAGGCGCAAAGGTCTCGCCTGGATCCTATGCACAAGGCGCAAAAAAAAAAAAAAAAGCGAGGGCTTTTTTAAGTAAGGCGCCGTAGTAAAAAAATAAAAGATTATATATAATAGGCATAAAATAATGGTTTTACACTATTATAAGAATATGATGTAAAAAATCATAATATGGTTTAGAATATGTAAAACAATAATTAGTATTTATAACAAACTAAAACAATAAAGTGAAAAACAATTTAAAGATCTTTGGTTGGGTCACCCATCTATTCTATAAAATAGTTTAGTTATTTAAAACAAACGCTAGCCCAATACCATCTACACATAATCTACAAAAGGCAACCCATCAATTTTATTGAATAAGGATTTCCTATAAAAAAGAGCAACCGACACTAGTCCACCACATTGCTGGTCGGCCATAATGCTCTAGAGTTTAACCAGGTAGTCTTCAAGAAATTGCTAAACCAGGTTCCTAACTATCTACCTCTCTAAATTAACGTTTCAGGTCATCCCTTCTTGTTTAAGGTTGTTTTTTTTTTCGGTTTAGGGTCACTTTTTTGCGTCTACGCCCAGCTCTAGGCGAGCGCCTAAGTGCGTTTTTTGAAAAAAAGACGCAGATTTACGCCTAGCTCTCCACCACGCGGTTTAGCTGCGCCACGCTGCGCCTGAGCGCATAGGCGCGTGCCTAGCTCGCTTTTGACAACATAGGTATAGGTTTAATATAGGTATTGTATAGCATAATATAGGATTATAGGTATAGTCTAGTATAATATCGTATAGATGTAGTATCGTATCATATCCTAACCTATTGTATAGTATCGTGTCGCATCATATTATATAATATCGTATCGTATTGTGTAGTATCATATAGTATAATATGTAAGAATACAAGATACTACACCTATACTATTACTATACTATAGTATACTCTACTAGACTAGACTATACCATACTATACGATACCTATGCTAAATCTATTCTATATCTATAATACACCTATACTATATCTATAGGCATATACAAGGCATAAACTGGACCTATATTACACGATAAATTTTTTAAAATGTTTTTAATTTAAAAAATAATTAATTTTTTATAAAACTTTGTTAAAACGGTTAAATATTGTATAAAATGGTTTGAAAAAAAACCCTTCAATATGCCAAGTCTAGGCCTACAAGGCTTATATGGGGGCTAGACGCCTTGTATAGACCTATGCGAGGAGTATAGGTCCAGCCGCCAGACAAGAACTGATATCTATAGCCTTGACTTTTTGACTTTTGTGCATATACTCCCCCGTATAGACCTATACGAGTCGGTGAGTCTTGAAATAGATTTTGGGGGTGTGCGAATAGACCCACCGTTTTACATTACACATCTTTTAGGGTGTACGGGGCACCATCGGTGAAGGGGAAGAGGGGACTACTCCCCTCATGGGAACACCGCTGCCAACCCCCTTCATCTCGCGGTAAAATCAATCATTCGGGGAGTAGTCACCGTGCAAGGGGAGATGAGAGAGAGAGTGTTAATGGTTGACCCCAATATATTTCAATCAATCACACTTTTATCTTTTTTTTTTTTAAATTGTTTGGGTGGAGCATCCTTTATGTTTGAGTATAAAATGGGAATGGAGATGAGAGTTGACATGGACGAGTATGATTGGCTGGGGTGGAGAGAGGACCACCCTCCTTAAGTGGGACACTCCTTACACCGTTAAGAATTAAATGTTGAGTGACTCCCAATATTTACAACCTGGTGACCTACCCACAATCGAGAATAACTAAGGGTGTAGGAAGTGGTTAGACACTTGAAAGTGGTAAACTTCAAAATCAACCAATGAGAGTGTGCCATGTCATTCAACCTTAAGAGTTTAAACTATGCTGAAAAGTGTTGACAATGGTTAGACACCTCATGAATTGGTAAACTATTATTAAAAAAAACAAAAAAAAAACGTATAAAGCAAGATCATCTCTCATAAACTTGTTCACCACATCGGCAAACCTTTACCGCCCCACCATGTTCACCACGCGGCAAAGGGGGTTGGCGGCGGTGTGCCCGAGCGGCAAAGCGAGTTTGCCGCACCCCTTTGCTGCCCACACTGTACACCCTAAGTTGAAAGCTTAACTTTTGTCCTTATAGACAGATTATAAAATACTTTTAAGAAAACGGTGGTTAAATTCAATGATAGTATATGATAGGGATTCATATATAATTGAACTTGGTATAAGTTCAAAATTATGATTAGTAATCCATTCCCAATTTTAAGCAATATTAATCATCATATTCTTTTCTCCCATTTTCCTTTTACTAAAGCAGGATAGCATGAACATAAACTCTAGAAAACCTAATCATGTACAAACACTTCTTACACACAACCGAACCCGTATAATCCCGCACATACCAATTATTATAATCATGAACCCATCAAGATATTACTAATATCATGACACAATAATCATGCCATTGATTATACACATAACTACGCAAATCGGGACATGTATCACATATAAACGTAACAAGAACAGCATACAAAGACCCGAAATCATGGCCGATCGTTTCCCCCCTAATGCTGATCACGGATGTCCTCTTTCTCCCACAAGTAACACACTTGCAACACAAGATTATGAACAAAAAGAACATATAAAGATATCTAGTGGGTTTCTTGGTAGTCGCCGGCCGGAAAAGTGACGGAAGAGAGGGAGCCGAGAGCGAGAGAGAGAGTACGAAGGTGGGGGAGAGAGAGCAAGATTAATCTAGGGTTTTGGGACTTGTTTGTGTATGCATGCACATAACATAATACGCACACACCTAGCCGGTTGTGCTTTTCGCGAATGGGCCGAGGTAAGTGGGGTGGGTGGGGTTGGGTTGTTTCGAGTGGGCCGAGAGTGAGGGAGAGGGGGTGAGGTTGGGCCGTGAAGGTGAGGTGAGGTTCACACATTGTTTGGGTTTCGGGTTGGGCTGCCAAGTCCGTTTGGCCTAACGTAGCCTCTGGTTTGGTTTGGGTTTCCTCTCGTGAGTCAGGTGTCATTATAATATACATAATATATAAACACATAAATCACCTTTTTATATGCTAACGGATATAAGTTGCTAAATTAAAATGAGATTCCTCCAGGCTGTCACATCATCCCTGAGTTGGAAGCATTTAGTCCCGAAATTGAGCCTGTGTTATCCGCAAACCGTGCTTCGGTTGCAAAGAGGTGAGGGTACTTTTCTTTCATATGGTCCTCTCTTTCCCACGTGAACTCCGGTCCATGCTTAGAGTTCCAACGAACCTTAATGATGGGTATTTTACTGTGTCTCCGAGTCTTGACCTCTCAGTCCATAATCTCGATTGGTTCTTCGATGAACTGCAGTTGTTCGTCCTCTTGGATCTCATCCAATGGAACGACTAGTGTTTCATCCGCCAAACACTTTTTCAGATTTGAAACGTGGAAAACGTTGCGAACTCCACTGAGTTCATCAGGAAGATTTAATTCGTATGCTACCGGCCTAATCTTTTTCGTGACCTCATACGGGCCTATGTATCACGGATTTAGCTTGCCTCGTTTTCTAAAACGAATCACCCCCTTCCAGGGTGATACCTTCAGTAGGACTTTATCGCCTACCTGAAACCAATGGTTTGTGGCGTTGATCAGCATAGCTCTTTTGACGATCGTGAGCTGCTGCCATCCGGTTCCTGATTTGCACACTCATTTCGGTTGCTTCGAGTATCAACTCGGGATCGGCGAGCTGACTATCACCTACTTCTGCCCAACACACGGGCAATCTACATTTCCGTCCATACAACGCCTTAAACGGTGTTTCTTGAATGGCTGTGTGATGGTTGTTGTTGTATCAAAATTCCACGAATGGCAGATGTCTTTCCCAACTATTGACGAATTCGATGACGCATCCCCTAAGCATGTCTTCGAGAGTCTGTATGGTACGTTCACTTTGGCCATCTGTTTGAGGATGGTAAGCGGTACTAATATCCAAGCGCGATCCTAGGGATTTCTGTGCTAACTGCCACATTTGAGATGCAAGGCGTGGATCACGATCGGAGATTATTGACACTGGCACCCCGTGCCTTGCAACTATTTAGATTGCGGCAAGTTTGTTAAACTTGCCCGTCTCTTTGATGGCTAAGAAGTGAGCTGATTTAGTTAGTCGGTCTACGATTACCTAAATGGTATCGTTCCAGCTAGGTGTCCTTGGCAAACCTGTATTAAATCTATAACAATTTGTTCCCATTTTCATATTGGGATCTCCAGTTGATGCAGTAACCCTGAAGGTTTTTGATACTCGACTTTAACCTTAGAGAAAGTCAGACACTTGCTTACATAGGTGACAATTTCAGCCTTCATGTTTGGCCACCAGTAGGTTGTCTTAAGGTCATGATACATCTTATCCGAACCTGGATGGATAGAGTATCTAGATTTGTGGGTTGTGTCCATTATGAGTTCTCTCAGATTTCAGCCATCATGTATGGCCACCAGTAGGTTGTCTTGAGGTCATGATACATCTTATCCGAACCTGGATGGATAGAGTATCTAGATTTGTGGGTTGCGTCCATTATGAGTTTTCCCAGATTCGCGTAGAGAGGAACCCATATACAGCTCATGAAGTATCTTGTATAGTTGTATCGTCCGGTTTCACCTCCCAATCACGCTCCATCTTGCGTAGGGACTTAGATTTTAGGTTCTCTTCTTTCACAGCTTCAATCTGTGCATTTCGAATTTGTTCGAATAGCCTGGAGTGTATAGTGAGTCGCAAAGCTCAAATTTGTCTGGGTTTCAGATGTTCCTTTCAGCTAAGGGCGTCGGCTACCACATTAGCCTTGCCCGGGTGGTACCAGATGGAACATTCGTAATCATTCAAAAGTTCTACCGAGCGATGTTGTCGCATGTTCAACTCCTTCTGATTAAAAATATGTTGGAGGCTCTTATGATCCGTATAGATAGTACACTTCTTACCATACAAATAGTGTCTCTAGATTTCTAGTGCAAACACTGCTGCTCCTAACTCCAAATCGTGAGCAATGTAATTTTTCTCGTGTACCTTTAGTTGTCGGGATGCATACGCGATAACCTTATCATGTTGCACGAGTACGCATCCTAGTCCCTTAATTGAGGCGTCACAGTACACAACGAAATCATTTGTCCCCTCTAGCAAAGACAATATAGGTGCACCATAGAGCTTTTGCTTTAACAACTGGAATGCTTCTTCTTGCGTATCACCCCAGATGTACTTTGATCTCTTCTGAGTTAAGGTTGTGAATGACTGCACGATCTTCGTGAATCCTTCAATGAAGCGGCGGTAGTAACCCGCCAAACCCAGAAATTGTCGAATTTCTGTTGGCGTCCTAGGCGCCTCCCAACTTTTTATTGCTTCTATCTTAGTTGGATCAACTTGGATACCCTTTTCGTTTACTATATGCCCGAGGAGTTAGACTTCGTGAATCCAAAAGTCACACTTATAAAACTTGGCATATAGTTTCTCCCACTGGAGTGGTTCCAGAACTAACCGTAGATGCTCCTCATGTTCTTATATGGTTTTGGAATATACCAGTATGCCATCAATGAAAACGATAACAAACTTGTCAAGGTAAGGCTTACACACGCGGTTCATGAGATCCATAAACACCGCGGGTGAGTTAATTAAACCAAATGACATGACCAAAAACTCGTAGTGGCCAGCTGTCTTAGAAACATCTTCTTCCCTAACTCAAAGCTGATGATATCCCGACCTCAAATCGTTCTTATAGTAGTAGCTTGACCCTTGCAGCTGATCATATAGGTCGTCGATTTGGGGTAAGTGGTATCGATTCTTGATTATAACTTTGTTAAGCTCTCGGTAATCAATACACGTGCGGAAGGTTCCATCCTTCTTCTTAACAAACAGGACTGGAGCTCCCCATGGCGATGAACTGGGATGGATAAATCCTTTGTCCAATAACTCCTGTAGTTGAGTAGATAGCTCTTGCAGTTTGGAAGGTGCTAGATGGTATGGAGCTCTAGCGATTGGAGCCACATGATTTGCCAATTGAATCTCGAATTCGGCTTGTCTATGAGGTGGAAGACCAGGTAAGTCTTCAGGAAAAACATTGGGGAAATCACGCACGATTGGAATGTCCTCGACCTTCTCCTCGTCCGTCGACTGTTTAGTGATAACAGCAAAAATGGCTACCGAATTCTTCTTTCGCAGGTACTTCTGAGTTGCATAAAGGAAATGATGTTTGCGGCGACACCGCTTTGATCGCCCTGAATGGATAGGGTTTCACTAGTTGAAAGAGGGATGCGGATAATCTTTTCGCGACAAACTATTTCGGCCCGGTTTTCAGACAATTAGTCCATACCAACTACCACGTCGAAACTACCCAATGTAGTTGGCATAAGGTTTATGTTGAACGTCTGACCAGTAAGAGATAGCTAGAACCCGCTAAGAATGTGAGTTATATCTACTGGTTTCCCATCAGCTAATTCTATAGTGTACTTGGTTTCTAGCGACACATGGGTAACATCTAATAGTTTTCTAAATGACTCAGATATGAAACTCTTATCAGCACCGGAATCAAATAACACATTTTTCAAAATGATTGTTCAGTGGAAACTTACCAGTCACTACATTGGAGTCATTCTTTGCTTCGCCTTTTCCTAAGGTGAAGGTGCGTTCTTTAGCTCCACCACCATTACCCTCGTTGTTATTATTGTTGTCATTCTGGATCTGGCGTCCTCCACTGTTGTTTCCCTTGCTCAGCTGAGGGTAGTCCTTCTTGAAATGAGCATCGCTACCACACCGGTAGCATGTTCTCATGACCCCTGGTTGCTGGTTTTGGTTCTGGCTTGGCTGGATTTCACCCTGACAATCCTTGGCAGCATGACCCTCCTTGCCACACCTTTGGCAACGGGTGTTAACACACTGTCCATAGTGATGATGGTTGCACTTTCTGCACATTGGGTTTGTTGCCTGAGTAGCCACCTTGGTTTTGGGAGTTGTTGCTGCTACTGGATGACTGATTGTTGTAGTTTCAATTACTAATGTTGTACCTCTTCTGAGCACCCTGTTGTGCCTGATCGGTAAACGACTGTTTGGTAGTGTTGTCCTCCCACTTTCTTTTATTATCAGGGGCATTTGCAGTCGTGCCCCTCTTGGGTAACTTACCCTGTTCCACCACTTGATCAGTTAACTTGTGCACGAGACGAACCGCCTGTTGGACGGTGACATGAGTGCTTGACATAACCAACCCTTGAATCTCAGGGACTAACCCACGGATATACAGCTCTATCTTCTTGTATGCAGGTCATGCCATGTCGGGACAAAGGGAAACCATATCGTAGTGCTTAGAGGTGTAAGCTTCCACCCCATAACCTTGCATCTTTAGATTCTAGAGCTCTTGTTCCAACTGTTGTATCTGATCCCTTGGACAATATTCTTCTCTGATAGTCGTCTTAAAGGCTTCCCACCCCATGGCATTAGCATTTGCCAATCCCAGCATCTGAACTTGAGAATTCCGCCAAGTGAGAACGGTTCCCTCTAGAGTGGATGCGAACTTTACTTGGTTCTCTGGCAGACAATTACACATGGCAAAAATGGACTCTGACTTTTCCAACCATCAAATCAGCCCAATAGATCTTGCTTCTCTAGTAAAAGTGTTGAACATCTTGTAGGGATTCGGGCCCAAGCCTAAGATGATAACATTCAAAGTAAATATGCGCTCTCAAAATTACTAGTAATGCTGTAATTGATTTCACGTAGTTCAATAAACATTACCTCCTAGTTTTAGTTATTGTTGTTATATTGGTTATGGTTGGCTAATGCTGCTATGACGTGATCTTGAACGAGTGTCGCTAGTTCCGCATGAGTCATATTAATGTTTCCTCTACCACCTCTGTGTGGTCCTCCTCCAGCCATCAGGTTACTTGAAGAAAACAAAAACGAGTATATGGGTCAGCCATATCATATAATCATCATGGAAAAAACAAGAATACGGTCATCAAACATTTATGTGTCAACGCAAAGCACGAAACATTTTAAAATAAAAACTTTTTAAAATAAATTGTAATAGTCGCTACAACGTATTTCAACAAACATTTTAAAATTAAAATGTCATAAATATTCACACAAAGAAAAGAAATAGATAAGTAAGCAAGTAGAGAACGGGTCAATCATCGACTTCTACGTCTCCCGCGTCCGAGTCTTCATCTGCCGGTGCCTCCTCCGGCTCTTCTTCCAATTCTTCTTTAGGATCCTCTTTCGGCTCCTCTTCCAGCTCTGGTTCAGCCGGAGGTGCTGGTGGTGCAGGTGGTTGTACAGGATTGTCTAAGTCATTAATCCTCCCAAATGTTGCTAGGAAATTCGCTCGTAGCTCCTCGAGTTCCACATGGTTAGCAATTTGGTTCATCCGAAGGCCCAGATTCGCCTTACGGTGCCTCTTCGACTCTTCTCCCAACTCGAAGACCTATTTTTCCAGTTCAATGGTATGTTTTTCCATTTCAGTGTTTGAGTCGAGAGTAACTGGGTTGACTCTTATTGCTAAAGTGGGGGTGGAAGATGCTTCCCCACCTTGAGCAAGGCGTTTCCTTTTAGCTGCTTGATGCGTGTAAAATGCAACATATAAATTACATCAAATAAGGCATAAAACTAACCCTTTTTAAGTACTAATATTGGAAAAAGAGTGTTTTTGTCTTCCTTTTGTATTTTCAGGATTAAATGAGCTCAAAAACGCAAAAGAAGCAAAAAGACAGCTAAATCCAACATAAATACAAGAAAAGGAACATTAGTGGACTGCCCGACCCCTCAATGGCACCTTCCAAAGCAAAATAGAGGAGACAGAAGACTGAACACGCCCCGTGCTCAGCCAGCACGGGGCCGTGCCCAAGAAGCAGCAGAAAAGACAAACCTATAGAAGCTTCTATTGCCCACCACGGGCCGTGCCCAGTGGACACGGGGGCGTGTCGAAAGTACAGCAGGCGCATTTATTGTAATTGCGAATTACAATTAATGAGGAGAGAGAGTGTCAGACAGGCACGGGGCCGTGCCCAGCGGACACGGGGCCATGCCCAGCTCTCTGTTCAGCCTATAAATAGGAGTGCTTGGATTCATTTCATCTCATCCCTTGGCACACCACCTCTCTCACACTTCATCCACCACCCACCACCATCACAACACCATCATCCACCACCATCATCCATTGTCCATCGTAGAGTGTGTGAGTCGTCTCGGGATCCAAGATTGATCGTAAGAGTTCTTGACAATCAAGGCCATGTTTGCCTAAGTCTCTTACATCACTTGGTGAAGACAAAGTGTCTAGTATAATACTTTTTATTTCTAATCTTTTGCACTTTTTATTTGGTTTTGTATTAATGACTTTAATAACTAGTTACTTATGTTGAAGGTGATCTTTCCTTATCGTTTGTCCGTGGTGTCTTGGCATTATTTTACTGTCTATATAAAATAAAGGATTTTCACCATTCATATCTCCACGGTCTATATGGAGGTATGTTGGCTACCTGGTCGGGGGTTAAGGGAACAGTTTGGTAAAGGTCTTGCCATTGTTCAGCGTTTAGAGGTCCTGCAATGGACCTGGGTCAAATTTAGTAGGACCTCCTTCAATACTTCACGGTATTGGATGGCGGGGGTCCAAACTCTTTGACCCCCTCATAAGTTAACTACTATTAATACTATAACCCGGCTATTTAGGACTGTATCCCTGCTGACTCAGACTACTTAGCCGAGGGTAACGTCACCGCCAAAAGCGGGGCCTACCACAATACTGCATTAATAACTTAATTCATTATCTTCCAATAATCCACCCTTTTAGGATTGTATCCTTGCTGACTCAAACTACTGGGGTGAGGGTAACGTCACCTTCAAAAGAGGGGCCTACTACAATAACTAAGATAATCTCTTAATTATGTGCAAAAGTGCGGAAATAATCAAAGGTTATACTAGATACGAGTCGGAACCAAGTGATTCATCTTGTCTATCTGTTTTTATTTTATTTTTATTTTCAGCATTTTAGTTAGTTTTTATTTTTCTTAGCTTAAAACATTTTTCTAAACTTTTTATTTTGATTAGACGTTGAGGATAAACCGGTACTAAAAGCTCTTGTGTCCTTGGACGACCTCGGTATCTTACCAACGCTATACTACACTCAACGATGGGTGCACTTGCCCATATGTGTGTTTAGTGTTAGTGAAATATCGTGTTTTATAAATTTAAAACTTGGCTAAAATAAGTGTTAAAAAGGGCTTAAAATATACACCTAATATATACGACAATTTCACGCGCATCACTGCTCGCGTCTCCACATGACGCGGCGGTGAAATAGGTACCTCGGGGGCCTTCCCTGGCGCCCGTATGAAGTAGTACGAGGAGGAGGAGGATGACGACATGCCTGTTAAGTTAGTATGAAGAGATACGTAAAAAAGTAGAACAATACACGTGGTTGTGTTCGAGCCGGTTAGTTCTAGTGTCATGTCTATGGCTATAGTCTAGGTTTACTACTAATGCAAACCCAATTCTTTATAACCAGTGGCTCTGATACCAATCTGTCACACCCTCAAAATCCACCTACGGGGTTCTACCGTGAGGCGCATGACAAACCAGGATCCAAGACGCCAATCATATTGAATGACCGTTATATGAGAAAAATGTTTTAAACCAAACGGCCAACGAAAGTAAAAGTAATGCGGAAGTATATAAACGTAACATAAATGTACGCGTAAAAAAAATGCCCAAACCAAACATAATATAAATGTAATAATGCATCGTCAATAAATAAAATGATTTTTGATACCCATGTTGTGCACCTAAACCATGAGCAAGTACCTTAGCGACCTGAGGAAAACACGTAGGAAACAAGTGTCAATCATTTATGATGAGTGAGTTCACATATTGAGTTTACAGTTATAACATAATTCATTTTACAGGTTTCCACAGTTCCAATCCAAACAGTAAGTTATAGTATTTAATAGTTCATTGTCATACTAGTAGGTAGCTAACCCATGTTAGGTCACGAAAGAGTTCGAAACCGAAGCTGATTGTTGTCACCTTTGTTTACCAGGTCTATCACTAACCATGGTGATAAGTTAGGTTAATTCTACACCCGTTAACCATTACCAGTCTAGCTAGCGCAACTAGCTCGGGTGGGGCTTGTCGGGCCCAATAGTACTACTCAAAATTCCTACGCTATACACCCAATACTAACGGTTCGAGGTTTACAAGGACTTTATGTGATAATTACTACTTTGTGACCATAACGATTTAACAATTTTTTTTAATTCAAACTTGATCTTGTATTTAATAGGTCAAGTTACATAAAAAAAGAAGGTAGACGAGCAACAAGATACGCCGCCACCCCTTTCTAAATTGCAAACCCTAATCTACCAAAGATAAAACCCTGCCCCCATGAGGCTTAACAATTGTTGTGGATGACCCGTTGGACCCTGGTGAGGAATTGGATAGCTTCTGGCGCTAGGGAGCCAAATGTGTCAAAGGCAAAAGGGACAAAAACATGCTGGTTCTCTGCACAAGCTTTAGCGTGCTTATCGACTTTCTTCGATTCTGCCTTACTTACTGCTTGTCCAGCTACAAATCAGTTTTCCCTTAAACCAACCAGAGGGGAAACCCCCGTGAGGTCCACACAAGCATGTTTCCCCCTAGCCCAACCAAAGATGAGCAGATCCGTTGGTCGCATAGTAGATCTTCCTTCCATAGGGTTTGTAATGTGATCGTGTTTCCTTTCCCTATGTTTCAAAACGTTTAAAGAATAGGGACCATGAACTCACTTTAGTTTTACTCGGTAAGATATGAGTGTATGCGAGTTAGGATGGTCAACCACGCCCTATTATGGTTACCATGGATTATTAGTGGGTGTCTACGCAAGTCACAAAAGTCCTACATTTATCTAGCAAATAGCACGCAAACAAGTTGTCGCATAGTTATTCTATCGTGTGGTATCATGCACGTGTTCACAACTTAACCTACTGCATGTAATATGACATTTAC
This sequence comes from Helianthus tuberosus, assembly GCA_030545235.1. Lineage (NCBI taxonomy): Eukaryota > Viridiplantae > Streptophyta > Magnoliopsida > Asterales > Asteraceae > Helianthus > Helianthus tuberosus. The sequence goes on from CM060394.1 coordinate 130,984,323, forward strand.
ATAAATTCCAAACAAGTGCGGACACTTAGAATATATAGATTGACCCTTATAAGGTTATAAATCATGTGTTGCAAATTCACTAAAATTAGGCTGTTTTCGGGGACTCGTTTACCATACTTACAGAGCTGTAAAAATTATGACTTTTATTTATTTGGAGTGTTACTCGGTGGGCTAGACCTTGTGTAGAATTTTCAAGTCCTAACTCCTTACCGAAAAATTATGAAAAATCATTTACCAAGAAGTAGTCAGATTAGTCACTTTCTGACTACTGCTTACGAAAAAATTCATTTAAAAATCCTCGTTTATTTGATTGACTCGATTCCAGTAAGATATTTATATAGAAACTTAAGGAAATCTACTGTATAAATTTCATAAGCTAACTCCAAAGATTCACCAAGATACACCATAAAACATAACAAACAAATTCTGCAGAAATTCGCAACTTAAACCTTCGAAACGGTTTAAATCTTTTCACTGACCAAACGAGGTCGAAAAATTATGAAACCAACGCGGTTAGAATCGTATTTCAAGGAGATTCATTTTAGACTCAAGAAATCCTATTTTTGATGCGTTTTGATCCGGTCACAGCCAACTAAATTCGGATGTAAACATTGGACAACTTTCTGTTTTCAGCTCTCAATGTACTAAAGTAAGCTCTAGTGATTTTTAAGCATGTTTTTGAAATCATACATCCAAGCAACACTATATATATATATCAGATTATACATTTCACTTATCATATTCATCACAAAACCCGCCCGTCATTGTTAAACTATTATCAAGAACATAAACTCTAGAAAACCTAATCATGTACAAATAGTTCTTACACACAACCGAACCCGTATAATCCCGCACATACCAATTATTATAATCATGAACCCATCAAGATATTACTAGTATCATCACACAATAATCATGCCATTGATTATATATATATATATATATATATATATATATAACTACGCAAATCGGGACATGTATCACATATAAACATAACAAGAACAACATACAAAGACCCGAAGTCATGGCCGATCGTTTCCCTCCTAAAGCTGATCACGACTATCTTCTTTCTCCCTCAAATAAAACACACTTGCAACACTAGGTTATGAACATAAAGAACATATAAAGATACCTAGTGGGTTACTTGGTAGTCGCCGGACGGAAAAGTGAGGGAAGAGATGGAGCCGAGAGCGAGAGAGAGTGCGACAGTGTGGGAGAGAGAGCAAGAGTGATATAGGGTTTTGGACTTATTTATTGATCTGTTATTTATCAATATGTGAACTCAGATATTTTGCTTAATTGACTAATCAGATCTGTTATTTATTGCTTAATTGACTTGTACTCTCGAGATCTCGATTATCGCAAACGGGTTTAAATGATATTTTGAAACTATGTTCTACAACGCATTCACAACGCTTATTCAAAACGCAACTATCGCATTTAACGCAGTTTACAACGCTTACTACTTAAACGCATTTTATCGCATATTACATCGCATGTTAGACTAAACGCTATCGCAACGCAATCTCAACACAACTCGAAACGCAGATTTACTTTTATGCATTTATGTGTGATATTTGTGTGATTATTTGTTTAAATGTTATGTGGTTATCTCAACGCAACGCATACTCGCAACTCGCTTAAACGCAACGCAACGCTAATCACACGAAACGAAAGTCGGAAAAACTAACTCGCACAACTCGGTCGATCGAATGACCACCCGATCGAATGGACATTCATCCGGATGCCCATCCGACCGGACATCCATCCGGCCCAAACACCACTACTTGCACCACCTTATCTCCCCTCTCAGTCTATAAATATTGTCCGTACACGCTACTGTTCACTGATGTGACAGCTCTATCCGACCAACTCGCTTCCAGGTCATTCTCAAGCACTTTTCTCTTGATTCAAGCCTATTTCGTAAGTATTTCTCCCTAAATCTTGTAATTCCATAATCACTACACACTTCTCCATCATCTTCACCATCAAAATCACTGGTTTTCTTTATGAAATCACCTGATTTGGAGTCCTTGAAGGTGGTTCTCACTCGGTTGCGTATGCAAGCTGTTGTGTGACGTCACCTCATCAAGATTGGTTCAGATCTAAAAGATTTCCACACTTTTTAACACGAATCTTAACAAGATCTCAAACATTTTCAACTATTTTCAACATTTCTCATATCTTCTTCAAACTTTTCTTCAACATTCTACACAAAACCGATGGAATCTATACTCATTCAGACTCTCTACTCATCTCCTAGTAAGAGCAGGCTTGAAAACCGATTTCAACCGGATAGATGACCGATTTACGGGTTGAACATGAAACTTCATCAAAAGAATAGTGAGTACGATCGAATGGGGTGATTCCCATCCAATCTAATGCGTTGGACCTTGGTGTGATTCCGTTGATTGACACGTCATCACGTCGTCTCCGTTAAACTCAAAACCTTTTTAACTTAGAAAATGCTACGAGTTTCCAAACAACGAGATCGCTCACTCGAGTGGCCATCCGATCAGATGACCATCCGATCGAATGACCCTTCGAACAAGTGATCTGCCCCTTTAAAACTTTCAAACACTTAAACGTTTGGATCAAACATCAAACTTTTCGATCGAATAGCCATTCGATCGAATGGCCATCCGTCCGGATGACTTGGCACCTATGCTACAACGAAAACTTCAAAAGTTTCAAAACAATTTACAAACACACCCACTCATTCGAATGGTCAATCGTTCGAATGGTGTAACACCTCGAAAATTTACGACCAATAATGTATTGACACGTGTCATAGGCTTTGAATATGTGAAAAAGTACTTTAGAGGGACTAAAGTTGACAAACAGTGAAACTATGTGAATATAAGGGTCCAAAGTGTCAACAATGGATAAATAGGGTCTACAATAACCCTACATGGTGTTTATAATCTTAAATGAATAAATCATGGATCATACGAAGAAGAAAATGAAAGAAAGTGAGGAATTACAAACTACAGGGGCTAAATGTGTCAACATGTTGAAAGTATACCTCTGAGTGACCTTTTGGCAAACCCGAAGATTTTTAATGGTAAAATATACTCACTAGAATATGTGGTAAAAATTTCATAAAGTTTCGTTATCATATGAGAAAGTTATGATCAAAACCGTGCACGAAGGGTTAAATGCGTCAACGTTGAATTTCGTGACTTTTCGGGTAAGCACAAAGTTAGCCAAGGACCTAACCAAGTTTGTAGATGTCCTAAGGCCCTTAAAAATCAGGGTTGAGGGTCTAAACTGCAAGAAAAACAAGTAAAACCACGTTACAAAGGACCAAGGACTGAATTGTAATATTTAGAAACTTGTTTGGCTGGTTTCTCGCTTGTACGCGCCCCGCGAGAGGCTCTTTGCGGCCCGCCTACGACCTGCCAGTGACAAATAACGCGCAGATGCCAGTTATCAGGTCTGAAACGTCTGTAAACAACTGTTATCTTATACCAGAGCCTCACCAATGGTTTTGCATGCATAGAGGGGCACCTGGACGGATATTATAACAATTGTAGACCCTTGTGGCACCATCTTATGAGATCAAAGTTGATATTTAAGAACACCCATTGTTGCAACAATTTCACATTCACTTGCATTCTCAATTCTGGAGCTCTCTGGTCAGCAACAAGGATTCATTAGGCTTCCTAGTCGTGATTAGGACTCTTGTAAGTATTCTTAACCCTTTCTAATTCGTTTTAGCTTATAGTCAAACCATCGTAATTTAAGTTTGACTTCGCGATTAAATGAAATCCGCTCAGTTATTTCTCGAATTGAAAGTACCTATAAGTAGGTATTTATGTGGGTAACAAACCCTTAAAAGGGTACTTTCAGATTCCCACTCTAACTATGTTAATTGTCGAGTCAAAGCTTACTTTAAAAAGTCAACAGAATGTGTATTTTTAAATTTAAGCATAATTAGCAATGTAGGATACATGCAACCTGTTTGATCATTAAAATAACATGGTAACTAATGTAAGAACATGTCCCAACATGTTCAACACGACAATTTTCAGTTTAAACCCGGATTGGAACCGGAAGTCGCATAATTTGACTTCTGCTTTGACTTTCAGTTCTGACCCGTTCATGCATGTTAAGATCTGCCTTAGAGATTATTTTGGACCAGGTTTCACATAAGTATAACTCTCTGAGATTATACAACTTGGTTCATTATTTATCCGATTCATATGCATGTTTCCGATTAATGCTTAAATGTTGACTATTATGCCCTTTTGACTATAAAACGTGATTTTTGAAAAAGTGAAATAGTAGAAACATTAGTTACTGATTTATAAACTTGCACCTAAAATTTGACATCAGTTTGAGGTCTAGATTAGGAGTTATGCTCATTAGCGTAATTTGAAAGCTTTTTGTTAATTAAATGGAGTAATTAGCGTATAGCCTATTTAAACCGACTTTTTGATATCAAACTTTTTACCCACTAATGTAATATAATATTTTGAGATTTTTGAAGATTTTTATTTAATTTTTGGCTGAGCATAACATAGGTCTCTAAGTTTAATTCGGTTAATACCGATTTTGCCCTTTTTAGCCATAAAATGAGTTTTACAAATCCTTTTGACCCCAAACCTTTTCTACTGATTTTATTTGTTAAATAAAATATTTTGAGCCTTCTGGAATTATAAAAAAATACCAGCTTTCCTTTAAAAACCCGGAAATGACTCCAAATCGCCTTTTTAAGCATTTTTAACGCATAGTATGTACTAAAACTATATTAAACATATAAGGTTAATACCTACTGATATTTTTAGTATATTTTTTATATAATAACAGTAAGTAAAAGTTTATAAACTCAGGTTTCCAGTTTTGACCTTTTAAGCCTAAGTGAAATTACCAAAATACCCCTAAGGTGCATAGTTTGGTTTTAAATGATAAATTTCACATATAGGTCATACCCTACTGTTATAACTTATTAAATTAAGTGTATTTACTATATAAATCAGACCTGTAACTCAGATTACTAATTAAACTCTTTTATAATCTTTTAAATGACCAAAATGCCCTTATGAGGCATAATTTGTGTTTAAATCCATTTTGGGCATAATAGAAGATACCTTACTGATATCACAACATGTTTAAGGCATATTAATTCAGGGAACTTGCATATGACTCTTATGGTTACCCGTGAAGCCCTTTTCGCGCTCGGTTCGGTTTATGTAACTAGTTTGCATAAATTGACCGAAACGGGTCAAACCTTATCATCTTTGTCTCAAAATCCAGAATGTATTTAGTATACCCATATTATACAAGTATTCAAACTTGTCGGGTCTAAATCACATTCTATCCGGTCTTCGCTTAATCGTGCGTTTGAACCGTATCGTCCTTAAAAGCTAACCGGTCTAAGCTTAGGCTTAAATAAAGACCCGTTAGAAATCTAATAGGTTATTATAAACCTTTGTTCCAGAATAGAAGAACCAGTAAAAGCTACCTTCACTCGCTAATTGTGATTTATACTTACAAAGGTAAATACTTTTAACTTATTTTCCCTATACGGGCTTGGGGTACGGTATATAAAATACCGCTTGGTCCGGCATTGAATCTTTAATCGAATAGTGGTTAAATCCTTGACATGCTACGTTTTGAAATGTTTTGTTTGCTTAAAGCCTTTGGGGGGTTAATGACCATGTCCCGGATATCCTTGGCATCATCTTACGAGATGGCCACAACCTAAGCACGGGGTGTAGGCGTACACCCGTCAGTGCCTAACCAAATAATGTGGTGTGTCTATTAATCTTTAACCCGGTCTACGGATCGGGCTACTGAACGCATAAGTAACATGTAATTCACTTACAAGATTATATTCTCATAATTATCCCAAGTTATAAAATGTTTTGTGCCACGTGCATTCAAATCAATTTTCAAACCTTTTCAAAATGAGTCAGTTAAATTGTATTTACCAGTGTAAACTGACGTATTTTCCAAAAGGTTAAGTGCAGGTACTACTCGTACTAGGCTGGCTGTCTTCTAGCGTCCTCAATAAGTCTCGCAACCTTGGATGTCAATAAAACTGTTGAACAATATCTTCTTTTTTTTTATCTGCCTGTGGATCCGTTTCAACTATTTCGTGATATTTAATATTACAATTTATAAATGTTGAAATGAATCTATCTTTGCTTCCGCTGTGCATTTATATATTGTGTTGTTTGACTTATGATGATATCAACTACGTCACGATACTCCCCACCGGGCCCACCGGTGACATGTGGAAATTAGGGGTGTGACAGGTTGGTATCAGAGCCAACTCTGAGTGAATTAAACACTAGCCTTTTGTGTTTAATCTCAGTTACACAATTGCACATTCCTCGATTCTCGAGTCTAGATAAAGAACTTAGGAATTTTCCAAATTTTTGTCTTATTTCTAACTTTGTCTTATATATTTGTCTTGTTGTATCACTTGTTTGTTTTTGACAGGTTGACAAAATGCCGCCAAGGGTAAGGGGAAGAGGCAGAGGAAGAGGGCCACTTGTCGCCCCAAATGACCACGAGGCCGGACCGTCACACCGGCGAACACCATCTGATCCCAACAACCCGGGTCCTCAAGAGCCATGGAGGACCTACATTGAGCCTGCTAGGCGCTCAGTTTCACTGAGTACCTCCCCTTCTATCCCACACTCTTTCGGGCCTCATTCTGAAAATGAGCCCCACAACTCCCACCAGTCCTACATTCCTCTTCAAGAACATAACTCACCCTTTGACCACCTATCACCTGTTTTCCAGGGCCAGTTCAACCCTGCCGACTACTTTGGAGTGCCAGTAGGTTTTAACCCACTTGGACCCGAAGACCACTTTTCCGGTGGCAACGCGATGGACATAGATGAAGATACCGATCATGTACCTCCACCATCAGGAACTCCGAACCACCCCATCGATATATCGGATGGGTCACCTTTTGTGGGATCACCGTATAATGGTCCCGACAGCTACGAGGAGAGATTCCGGCTGTGTGACTAGGCGTTTACCCCCAGTTACCACAACTCTCCCCTGCACCAGCCGCAGCACAACTCTCCCCTACACCAGCCGCAGCAGCTTCAGCAACAACAGAATCCTTCTGAGGATTCCCGACTTATCGCGGTCACTCCGCCGCCGCCACCACCACCTCAGCTTCAGCCTCCCTCGCCCCCAAGGCAAAGGAGAACGACCGTGCGAATATCCGCACGAGGGGGAGTGCGCATCAGCACCCCTCCACTTTCAAGTGGCAGCCGGTACTCGCCACTTCACGAAGAACCAGAGATGGGAGAATCCTCACACCCCGTCTCAGAAGTGGTCTCTGCGCCAGTCGCGCCACCACCACCACTGGGTTTTGGAGACCCAATTCCTACTTACACTGGTGCGGCGGCGTACAATCCCTTTGAGCAGCCGATCCACACCAATTACAACTTTACAGAAGATCCCTACTGGGTAGCTGCGAACTCTCTCCAGCCGGGAGGTCACTATGGAGGTCCCTGGACTACGGGACACTCGACCTATGGATACCCATCATATGGGTATCAGCAACCACAACCTCCTCAACCTCCGCATTATCAGCAACCACCGCAGACACCGGTGATGTCACCGCCACAATTTCAAGAAATCCTTCAAGGGATAAATGAGGTGCGACATGAATTGCGGGAAGAACGTAGGCATAACCGAGGGATGTTCAAGAAAATGGTGGATTTGATCAAGGGAAAAAGCAAGAAGGATCACTAAATCCTTTGTTTGTTTGTTTATTTTAGTGTTGTAATCATGTCCCTGCGAGGACATTTATTTCTGTACTCTGCCCCTGTGTGGGCATATTTCCTTTCTGTTCTGACCCTGCGTGCGCATGTTTTTTCTTTTGACCCCTGCGTGGGTTTGTTTGGAAAAGTCCTGTTTAGGGCAAACTCGTACTAGTTTAATTTTAATTGGAATGGTTAGTTCAAGTTTTTCATTTTAAATTATGTGCTTAAATATAATGTATGAATAAATGAAAAATAACATTTTTACCATTTTAATAAATTAATAAGAATCTTAAAAGGTAAAACCTAGCTTGTATGTCATATAAGACCTGGCCAATATGGTAAAACCTGTTTTAAAAAGATTCAAATCTCTGTTAACATCTGCAAACATGTTAACGTTCTCGACTAATGTGATCCGCAAAATCACACATGTCACCCTTTTATTAAATTATCCAAATTCCTTATTATTATTTAAACATCCAGTTGTGATGTGATGCCTACGGGCTACAATTATTGTCATATGAGACAAAAAGGCAGCCGTAGTTTATAGACTCCCTGCCAAGAAAGGTAATGAATTTTTAATTCAAACCCTAGTAACTAAATCCTATAAGATCTGAATTATAATTTAGAAATTTGTCCACACGACTAGGCCTATTATGCCAATATTATATTTCATTCTAAAAGATTACTAGTAAAAATCCCGAATGAAATTATTAAATAAATTAACTAAAATGGCTATTAAAACCAAGGTTAATAAATCGTCAAGAACGATAATACTGTTTAGGCTTCTAAATAGACCTTGTCCTTATTTCTTTATGTAGAAATTAAAACTACATGGCCAAGTCAGAAGAAATAAACAGTCATCCAGTGGAAAACCCTGATAACACTAAAATACTTGCAACTGGTGCGGAGCTTCAAGCATTAGTAGAAAATGCTGTTACCAAAGCCATTGAAAGGCAATTTAGTGAATCAAGCGGGACCCGAAGTAGGACCCGATCCGCACCACATTCCAAGCCAAAAGTTCACTCGGAGGCTCATAGCAAACCGCCCTCTAAGAAAGATGAACCTAAGAAAGATGAGCTCAAGAAGGATGATGATCGACATTCATCTAATCACGACAGTGTTCCCTCAAAAAGGATGGTGTTTGATGCCAAACCACATACCAAGTCCTGTACTTACAAGTACTTCGTTTCTTGCAAACCCCGGGACTTCACCGGGGAGAAAGGAGCAATAGATTGTATGACTTGGTTGGATGAAATGGACACGGTTGTAGACATCAGCGGTTGTGCTGAAATGGACGTAGTAAAATATGTATCCCAATCGTTTAAGGGAGAGGCACTGGCATGGTGGAAGTCTCTCATTCAAGCTGCCGGAAAGATCCCACTCTATAGCTTATCATGGGATCAGTTCGTTGCTCTCATTAAGGAGAATTATTGCCCGCAGCACGAAGTTGAAAGAATCGAATAAGATTTCTTATCATTGGTGATGAAGAATCTAGATTGTCAGGCATACCTCACCAGTTTTAATACCCTATCTCGGTTGGTTCCATACTTGGTAACCCCAGAACCAAAAAGGATTGCTCGCTTCATCGGGGGTTTAGCCCCAGAAATTAAAGCTAGTGTTATGGCATCAAGGCCTGCTACCTTTAGATCAGCAGCTGATCTATCTCTATCTCTTACCTTGGATGTAGTCAGGTTGAGATTGCTCGGGAACTCAGAAGAAGGTAAGAGGAAGCGTGAGGACGATACCCCACGAAGATCAGATAAGAAACACCGAGGGAATAACGACACAAGAAAGGGTCGGGGTCTAAGAAGGATGGGCAACAATCGGGAGATAAGCCCAAATGTAAAACTTGTAAGAAAAACCATTTTGGGAGGTGTCGACTTGAGTCGAAATCCCAGCCTCAGCCGAGGCCCTGTGGGATTTGCAAATCTACAGAACATCAGACTCTGGAGTGCAAAAAGCTAAAGGACGCAACCTGCTACGGTTGCAATGAAAAGGGGCACATTAAGTCCAATTGCCCAAGGATCACCAAGAAAACCGAGGATGGGAAAAAGACCAATGCGAGGGTCTTCAAGATGGACGCAAAGGAAGCTGTTCAGGATGACAACGTAATCACAGATACTTTTCTCATAAATGATGTTTATGCTAGAGTATTGTTTGATTCTGGAGCAGATAAGTCTTTTGTGGATAATAAGTTTTGTGAGTTGTTGAAATTGCCTGTAAAAGCCTTAAGTGTGAAATATGAGGTGGAATTAGTTGATGGAACCATAGAAACTGCCTCAACTGTGTTAGATGGATGTGTTATATCCATTAGGAATCACTCTTTTCCTTTGTCCTTACTTCCCTTTAAGCTAGCCGGTTTTGATATAGTGATAGGTATGGATTGGTTATCGCATAACCAAGCCCAGATTGTGTGCAACAGAAAGCAAGTGGTAGTCAAAACTCCGTCTGGTGAGTCACTCACCATCCAAGGGGATACCCAGCATGGATTGCCTGAGCAAGTGTCCATGCTCAAGGCATCTAGATGCTTGAAGAAGGGTTGTGCCATTTATATGGCACAGGTTACTATTGATGAGCCAAAACCTAAAATTGAAGACATCCCCGTCATTTCAGAATATCCTGAAGTTTTTCCCGAAGAACTACCTGGTTTACCACCAGATAGGCAAGTGGAATTCCGAATTGACATCATCCCGGGTGCAGCACCAGTAGCGAGAGCACCTTATAGGTTGGCACCAAAGGAGATGAAGGAGTTAAGGACACAATTAGATGATCTGCTAGCCAAAGGTTTTATTAGACCTAGTTCGTCTCCTTGGGGAGCGCCGATCTTGTTTGTCAAGAAGAAGGATGGATCGATGCGTCTGTGCATCGATTACCGTGAGCTTAATAAAGTCACTATCAAGAATAGGTATCCTTTGCCCAGGATCGACGATCTGTTCGATCAATTGCAAGGGGCAAGCTACTTCTCTAAGATCGACTTGAGGTCAGGCTATCATCAGTTGAAGGTCAAGGATGAAGATGTGCACAAGACTGCATTTAGGACTCGTTATGGTCATTACGAGTTCCTAGTGATGCCTTTTGGGCTCACTAATGCACCAGCCGCATTCATGGATCTCATGAATCACGTCTGCAAGCGTTACTTAGATAAATTTGTCATTGTCTTCATTGAAGACATTCTCATCTATTCGAAGAGCCAAGCTGACCACGAGAAACACCTTCATTGTATTCTTAAACTTCTACATCATGAGAAACTCTACGCCAAATTTTCGAAGTGAGAATTTTGGCTTCGAGAAGTCCAATTCCTTGGACATGTGGTAAGTGAGCGTGGTATCCAAGTGGATCCCGCTAAGGTAGAAGCAGTTATGAATTGGCAAGAACCAAAGACGCCTACTGAGATTCGTAGTTTTCTGGGTTTAGCAGGATACTGTAGGCGATTCATCGAAAACTTCTCAAGGATTGTTGTGCCCCTAACTTCGTTGACACGTAAGAAGGTTAAGTTTGATTGGGGCCCTAAGCAGCAGGAATCCTTTGACATTCTTAAGAAAAAGTTGAGCAATGCACCAGTGTTAACATTGCCCGATGGTATAGAAGAATTCGTGGTGTATTGTGATGCATCACACACTGGTATGGGCTGTGTACTCATGCAGAAGGGCAAAGTTATTGCCTACGCTTCACGACAACTAAAGGTGCACAAGAAGAACTACACCACCCACGACTTGGAGCTGGGTGCCGTTGTGTTTGCATTAAAACTTTGGAGACACTACTTGTATGGAACCAAGTGTGTAATCTATTCAGATCACAAGAGCCTTCAACATTTGTTCAATCAGAAGGACTTGAACATGCGACAAAGACGATGGATGGAAACTTTAAATGATTACGACTGTGAGATAAGATACCATCCAGGCAAGGCAAATGTAGTTGCTGACACCTTAAGCAGAAAAGAAAGAGTAAAGCCGATAAGAATCAATGCCAAGAGGATTGAAATAAAGAATAATTTGAACGAAAGGGTGTTAGCTGCACAGAAAGAAGCTGTGTTGGAAGCTAACTATCCTGAAGAAAAGCTAGGAGTAACTGAGGAGCAGTTATCCTATGACAAGGACGGAATGCTGAGATTGAATGGACGAATATGGGTTCCAGTTTATGGAGGACTTCGGGATGTTATCCTCCAGGAAGCCCACAGTTCCAAATATTCCATTCATCCTGGAGCTGATAAGATGTACCAGGATCTAAAGGCAAACTACTGGTGGATAGGTTTGAAAAAGTCTGTAGCTGCCTATGTAGCTAAATGCTTGACGTGTGTGCAAGTAAAAGCTGAGCATCAGAAGCCGTCAGGTTTACTACAACAGCCTGAAATTCCCACATGGAAGTGGGAGATGGTGACAATGGATTTCATCACCAAATTGCCAAAAACAAGGAAGGGAAACAATACTATATGGGTCATAGTAGATAGACTGACCAAGTCAGCACATTTCCTACCCATTAAGGAAACTTACAGCTCCGACATGTTAGCTCAATTATACGTAGATAAGATCGTAGCTCTACATGGTGTACCAGTGTCGATTATCTCTGACCGAGATACGAGATACACCTCTCATTTTTGGAAGAGTTTCCAACAATCTTTGGGCACGCGCTTGAACTTTAGTACGGCTTACCATCCACAGACGGACGGACAGAGTGAGCGTACCATCCAAACGCTGGAAGACATGCTTCGAGCATGTGTGATTGATTTAGGTGGCAGTTGGGATAACCACCTACCATTGATCGAGTTCTCCTATAATAATAGCTACCATACTAGTATTAAGGCTGCGCCTTTTGAGGCATTATATGGTAGAAAATGCAGAACCCCTATATGTTGGGCAGAAGTAGGAGAAGTTTAATTATCAGGACCTGAGTTAGTCTTCAAAACGACGGACAAGATTTTCCAGATTCGCGATCACTTGAAAGCTGCCCAAGATAGGCAGAAAAGCTACGCTGATCCAAAGCGGAAATCTTTTCACTTCGAAGTAGGTGGCAAAGTATTGCTTAAAGTATCACCCTGGAAGGGGGTGATGCGATTTGGTAAGAAGGGCAAGCTAAGCCCGAGATACATAGGACCTTTCGAGGTTATCGAACGTGTCGGGTCAGTTGCCTATAAGTTAAACTTACCTGAAGAGCTCAGTAGTATACATAATGTATTCCACATCTGTAATCTGAAGAAGTGTTTCGCTGATGAATCACTGGTCATACCACATACAGATGTACATATAGATGAGAGCTTGAAATTTGTGGAGAAACCATTGTCGATTGAGGATCGACAGGTAAAGAAACTTCAAAGGAAGCATGTGCCTATTGTAAGGGTCAAATGGGATGCCCGTAGAGGTCCCGAATACACATGGGAGGTAGAATCCACGATGAAAGAAAAATACCCTCATTTGTTTCAGTAAATCTCGAGGTCGAGATTTCTTTTAAGGGGGTGACGATGTAACACCTCGAAAATTTACGTCCAATAATGTATTGACACGTGTCATAGGCTTTGAATATGTGAAAAAGTACTTTAGAGGGACTAAAGTTGACAAACAGTGAAACTATGTGAATATAAGGGTCCAAAGTGTCAACAATGGATAAATAGGCTCTACAATAACCCTACATGGTGTTTATAATCTTAAATGAATAAATCATGGATCATACGAAGAAGAAAATGAAAGAAAGTGAGGAATTACAAACTACAGGGGCTAAATGTGTCAACATGTTGAAAGTATACCTCTGAGTGACCTTTTGGCAAACCCGAAGCTTTGTAGTGATAAAATATACTCACTAGAATATGTGGTAAAAATTTCATAAAGTTTCGTTATCATATGAGAAAGTTATGATCAAAACCGTGCACGAAGGGTTAAATGCGTCAACGTTGAATTTCGTGACTTTTCGGGTAAGCACAAAGTTAGCCAAAGACCTAACCAAGTTTGTAGATGTCCTAAGGCCCTTAAAAATCAGGGTTGAGGGTCTAAAGTGCAAGAAAAACAAGTAAAACCACGTTACAAAGGACCAATGACTGAATTGTAATATTTAGAAACTTGTTTGGCTGGTTTCTCGCTTGTACGCGCCCCGCGAGAGGCTCTTCGTGGCCCGCCTACGACCTTCCAGCGACAAATAACGCGCAGATGCCAGTTATCAGGTCTGAAACGTCTGTAAACAGCTGATATCTGATATCTGATACCAGAGCCTCACCAATGGTTTTGCATGCATAGAGGGGCACATGGACGGATATTATAACAATTGTAGACCCTTGTGGCACCATCTTATGAGATCAAAGTTGATATTTAAGAACACCCATTGTTGCAACAATTTCACATTCACTTGCATTCTCAATTCTGGAGCTCTCTGGTCAGCAACAAGGATTCATTAGGCTTCCTAGTCATGATTAGGACTCTTGTAAGTATTCTTAACCCTTTCTAATTCGTTTTAGCTTAGTTAATTAGCTTATAGTCAAACCATCGTAATTTAAGTTTGACTTCGCGATTAAATGAAATCTGCTCAGTCATTTCTCGAATTGAAAGTACCTATAAGTAGGTATTTATGTGGGTAACAAACCCTTAAAAGGTTACTTTCGGATTCCCGCTCTAACTATGTTAATTGTCGAGTCAAAGCTTACTTTAAAAAGTCAATAGAATGTGTATTTTTAAATTTAAGCATAATTAGCAATGTAGGATACATGCAACCTATTTGATCATTAAAATAACATGGTAACTAATGTAAGAACATGTCCCAACATGTTCAACTCGACAATTTTCAGTTTAAACCCGGATCAGAACCGAAAGTCGCATAATTTGACTTCTGCTTTGACTTTCAGTTCTGACCCGTTCATGCATGTTAAGATCTGCCTTAGAGATTATTTTGGACCAGGTTTCACATAAGTATAACTCTCTGAGATTATACAACTTGGTTCCTTATTTATCCGATTCATATGCATGTTTCCGATTAATGCTTAAATGTTGACTATTATGCCCTTTTGACTATAAAACATGATTTTTGAAAAAGTTAAAGAGTAGAAACATTAGTTACTGATTTATAAACTTGCACCTAAAATTTGACATCAGTTTGATGTCTAGATTAGGAGTTATGCTCATTAGCGTAATTTGAAAGCTTTATGTTAATTAAATGGCGTAATTAGCGTATAGCCTATTTAAACCCACTTTTTGATATCAAATTTTTTACCCACTGATGTAATATAATATTTTGGGATTTTTGAATATTTTTATTTAATTTTTGGCTGAGCATAACATAGGTCTCTAAGTTTAATTCGGTTAATACCGATTTTGCCCTTTTTAGCCATAAAATGAGTTTTACAAATCCTTTTGACCCCAAACCTTTTCTACTGATTTTATTTGTTAAATAAAATATTTTGAGCCTTCTGGAATTATAAAAAAATATCAGCTTTCCTTTAAAAACCCGGAAATGGCTCCAAATCGCCTTTTTAAGCGTTTTTAATGCATAGTATGTACTAAAACTATATTAAACATATAAGGTTAATACCTACTGATATTTTTAGTATATTTTTTATATAATAACAGTAAGTAAAAGTTTATAAACTCAGGTTTCCAGTTTTGACCTTTTAAGCCTAAGTGAAATTACCAAAATACCCCTAAGGTGCATAGTTTGGTTTTAAATGATAAATTTCACATATAGGTCATACCCTACTTTTATAACTTATTAAATTAAGTGTATTTACTATATAAATCAGACCTGTAACTCAGATTACTAATTAAACTCTTTTATAACCTTTTAAATGACCAAAATGCCCTTATGAGGCATAATTTGTGTTTAAATCCATTTTGGGCATAATAGAAGATACCTTACTGATATCACAACATGTTTAAGGCATATTAATTCAGGGAACTTGCATATGACTCTTATGGTTATCCGTGACGCCCTTTTCGCGCTCGGTTCGGTTTATGTAACTAGTTTGCATAAATTGACCGAAAAGGGTCAAACCTTATCATCTTTGTCTCAAAATCCAGAATGTATTTAGTATACCCATATTATACAAGTATTCAAACTTGTCGGGTCTAAATCACATTCTATCCGGTCTTCGCTTAATCGTGCGTTTGAACCGTATCGTCCTTAAAAGCTAACCGGTCTAAGCTTAGGCTTAAATAAAGACCCGTTAGAAATCTAATAGGTTATTATAAACCTTTGTTCCAGAATAGAAGAACCAGTAAAAGCTACCTTCACTCGCTAATTGTGATTTATACTTACAAAGGTAAATACTTTTAACTTATTTTCCCTATACGGGCTTGTGGTACGGTATATAAAATACCGCTTGGTCCGGCATTGAATCTTTAATCGAATAGTGGTTAAATCCTTGACATGCTACGTTTTGAAATGTTTTGTTTGCTTAAAGCCTTTGGGGGGTTAATGACCATGTCCCGGATATCCTTGGCATCATCTTACGAGATGGCCACGACCTAAGCACGAGGTGTAGGCGTACACCCGTCAGTGCTTAACCAAATAATGTGGTGTGTCTATTAATCTTTAACCCGGTCTACGGATCAGGCTACTGAACGCATAAGTAACATGTAATTCACTTACAAGATTATATTCTCATAATTATCCCAAGTTATAAAATGTTTTGTGCCACGTGCATTCAAATCAATTTTCAAACCTTTTCAAAATGAGTCAGTTAAATTGTATTTACCAGTGTAAACTGACGTATTTTCCAAAAGGTTAAGTGCAGGTACTACTCGTACTAGGCTGGCTGTCTTCTAGCGTCCTCAATAAGTCTCGCAAGCTTGGATGTCAATAAAACTGTTGAACAATATCTTCTTTTTTTTTGATCCGCCTGTGGATCCGTTTCAACTATTTCGTGATATTTAATATTACAATTTATAAATGTTGAAATGAATCTATCTTTGCTTCCGCTGTGCATTTATATATTGTGTTGTTTGACTTATGATGATATCAACTACGTCACGATACTCCCCACCGGGCCCACCTGTGACACGTGGTATGGGACATTGATGTTAAATATATTGCCACTAAAAAGTTGTTATGGATTCTCTTGGACAATCTGTTTCGCTCAGTGCGACACCCCAATGTTTCCGCCATTGGTTGGGGTGTGACAAATTGGTATCAGAGCTATAACTATAGGGAATTAGGGAAGACACGACCTAGTCCGGGTTTTGATGTCTTAGGATTGACCTAGTTTATAGTTCAAGTACCAACAGACCGCTTAAAGAGAGTATCAATAGTAGTGCTCTCACTCGAACTCGCTGAAAACTACCTCCTTGTGCGAACACAGCAAACTACAGCTTGACGCAAAGGAGACCTTTCCTAAGGTCGAACACTACATGGCCTTTCCTAAGGCTGACACAATACACACGTTTTCATAAACACTCGCATAATACAATCGAGTGATCGGATCAAGATTAGGTGTGAAAACCAAGAACTCTCGATAAGATCGCTTACTCTACGCGTAAATTTTACTCTCAGCACGAGAATCATTCGTTGAGTTAGGAGTGAAATCCATATCTTGACGAAATTCTCCATCTCTATCTCGTAGTTCTACCACATTCTCAGGAAGGAAGTCGTTAAGTTAGGGGTGAAACCCACATCTTAATGACCAATTCCATTCTCTACTTGGATTTTTACAAAACTCTCACCAAAGTTTCAATGGATTCCAATGACTCGATTCACGTAGTAACTGGAAGGATGCATGCCGTTCACTGCATTGTGGTGAGAGAGCACAATCTAGAAGGCCAAAGCGTGTACTTGTAGTCGTTGTGGATAGTTGAATCACTTTGGGTAGTCGATGTCTAACACCCAAGAGGCTCTGTTTCAATTCTAAGCCAGCAATCGCTGATTTTATGAGATTTGATTTTATGTGTTTTATGTGCTACATGTATATATATTTCGATTTTGGAGATTTTACGCTATCTGCTTATCACCCTGTAAAACGCGCACAACTCACATAGCTTCTCGAATCTAAAATGCTAACTAATCGCGGACAAACTATGAATTCTCGTACGCTATACTACTCATTGTACCACTCGCAACGCTACTCGCTATCTCTTGCAACACTCGCACGTGCAACACGAAAATTAAAGAAAAGGTGTTTTAGGTGTATAGGTGAATACGTGCAAAATAGGAAGGTGAATACGTGCAAAATATGTGCTTACGTGGATTATATGCTTCTATGTGCTTACGTGCTTATGTGGATTATGTGCCTAGGTGCTTATGTGCCTTCGTGTTCCTGAGCTTTACATAAAGGAAGATGTTTTACGAATGCTAAACTTTACGAAACCCAATATAATCGAATCTCGTCTGAATCCTATGACAATGTCTGCTGCAGACAATGTCGTCATTTGGATCCCACACTTCTCGCGCAGCTCGCCAAAACCATGCTGATAAGCGAATCGCTTCACTGGTCGCCAAGGAAATGGCTAAAGTCATACCTTAGATCATGAGCGAGATGAACGAGGTGAAGAGCAGCTCCTCTGTTGAATCAAAGAGTGACTCTCCAAAAGCACCCTTCAGCTTTAAGCAATTCAAGGCCTGCGGTCCTGCTAACTTCACGGGTGAAGATGGACCTAGTGCTATGTTCCAGTGGTTTGACTCAATCGAAGTCACTTTCAGGCAAACCGGATGCCCAGAAAATCTGCGTACTGTTAATGCTACTGGAGTTTTTCAGTCCAGGGCTCTGGACTGGTGGACTGCTGAGCGTAACATGCGCAGTAATGATGCAACCTACGGACTATCATGGGAAGAGCTCAGGGAGCTTATGTTGTAGGAGTTCTGTCCTCCTCATGAGGTTCAAAAGTTGGAGAATGAATTCTGGAATATCAAACAAGAAGGAGGTGGCAACGTTGGTCTCACCGCTCGCTTTAAGTAGCTCAGTATCATCTGTCCTAGTCAAGTGACAACATCGGATATCACGATTAAGAAGTGCATTCGAGCTCTACCTGACTGTGTACCTGACTTTGTTCAAGCAGCTAAACCTGCTACCATTGAGGAAACTTACCAACTCGTAGCTGAAATCAATGATAAGCGAGTTTTGGCTGGTTATTCAAGACCTCAACCAAGAATCTCAACCAAGTCACTGCTACTCCAGCTCCCGACACTGCAGCATCACAAGGTTCAAAGTCTTCACGTCAGAATCGCAAGCGCAAGGGTAACAACAACAAGGACTACGCTACTACTACCACTCCTCTCAACGCCGTCCCTGCTCAACCCACCAATCAGAACCGTCAAATGGCAGCACCTGTGACCAACGCACCGCCTGCTAAGCGTGCGTACACTGGTCCACATCCTCTGTGCCTGACTTGCACCTATCATCACCCAGCAGGGATAGCTTGCCGTTTCTGTGTCCACTGCAATCTCTATGGACACTTCACAACGAATTGTCGTACTGGCCCACGTCAACAAGCTCAAGCTCAAGCTCCTTCAGCACAACCAGCACCACTCCCCACCCCTCAGGTCAACCAAGCAGCTCCTGCGCCCGCTGCCCATGCGCGAGCATGCTACTCTTGTGGTGACCCGAATCATTTTGCAAACGTCTGCCCAAATCGAGTTGTTAAACAAGAACCGCGGCAACCGCAGCAGTAGCAACAACAACAATAGCAGCAGCCGCCTCAGCAGCAGCAGCAGCCACAACAAGCCGCCCGTGGACGAACTTTCAACATCAACGTCCGCCAGGCCCAAACTGACAACAACGTTGTCAATGGTACGTTTTTCATTAACGGTATTTATGCTTCGTGTTTGTTTGATACTGGAGCCGATAACTGCTTTGTGTCGTATGAATTCGAAAAGCTCCTGAACCGTAAACGCGCTAACCTCCCAACGACGTTCGACATAGAAATTGCCACCGGAAGAATCGTCACCGTTAGTTATGTTCTCCGTGATTGTACCCTTGAACTCAACAATCACGTTTTCCCGATCGATCTCATTCTGATGCAGCTTGGTAGTTTCAATATCATAGTAGGCATGGATTTTCTTCGTGAAAATCATGCTGAAGTCGTTTGTTTTGAAAAGAAGATTCTTTTTTCTCTTGCTAATGGTGATCAACTCTATGTTTACGGTGAAGTATCATTGAAGAAACTTAAACTCATGTCGTGCATTCAAGCAAGCAAGTATCTCCAAAAGGAATACATGGCTTTCTTGGCTCACATTGTAGTAGCGGAGAAGGAAAAGAAATCAATGGAAAAGGTACTTGTGGTTCATGATTTTCCTAATGTCTTTCCTGACGATTTACCCGGCCTGCCGTCGTCTCACGATATCGATTTCCGTATCGACCTCATTCCTGGAGCTAACCCTGTTGCTAAAGCCACTTATCGCCTCGCACTGTCCGAAATGCGTGAACTCTCTAGCCAACTCCAGGAATTACTTGATAAAGGCTTCATACGCCCTAGCACATCCCCATGGGGCGCACCTGTCATTTTCGTGAAAAAGAAGGATGGATCGTTCCAAATGTGCATCGATTATAGGGAACTCAATAAGCTTACTATCAAGAATCGCTATCACTTACCTCGAATCAACGACTTATTTAACCAATTGCAAGGCGCTACGTGTTTTTCTAAAATGGATCTACGCTCTTGTTATCATTAACTATGAATTCAGGAAGAAGATATACCCAAAACCGCTTTTCGCACTCACTATGGCCATTACGAATTTGTCGTTATGCCCTTTGGTCTTACAAACGCACCTGCGGTTTTCATGGATTTGATGAATCGCGTGTGTAAACCCTTTCTCTACCGCTTCGTCATCATGTTTCTCGATGATATCTTTATCTATTTGAAGTCGAAAGCCGAACACGCGCAACATCTTCGCTTAGTTCTCGAACTTCTGCAAGGAAATCGCCTCTATGCCAAGTTCTCCAAGTGTGATATTTAGCTTGAGGAGGTTCAATATCTTGGTCACATGGTTTACAATCAAGGTATTCACATCGATCCCGCGAAGATTGAAGCAGTTAAGAGTTGGATTACACCGAAACCCCGTCTGAAGTTCGTTCTTTTCTCAGATTGGCGGGTTATTACCGTCAATTTATCGCTGATTTCTCTAAAATCTCCGTTCCTCTCACCTCTCTGACGCATAAAGACAAGACTTTGGTTTGGGGAACCGAACAAGAGGATGCCTGTAACACCCCGTGTTTTCAAAAGTCAAAGTCACGGTCAAAGTCAACGAACGATTGAACGAATTTGACTTATAGTGATTTCCTCATTTTAATTGTATTATGTGGAGTAAGTGTTGTTAATTGCTAAAATCGATATGTGCTAATCGATATCTAATCGACTTACGACTATGAAATATAGGAAGTAACAATGCGATAAAGTTAACTAATCAATAATCAAGCTATGCTACTCGACATCGAATCGTGATACGAACCGCAACTCGATTTACTTTGGCTATTATACGTGTGTGTGTGTGCCTTATGTGTTACTTGTGCGTGTTATATATATATATATATATGTTGTGGAAATCAATCAAACTCAATCGAAACTCGAAACACAATCGAACTCGAACCCGAATCGAAAATCAAATTATGATAGTTAGTAGTTGGGACTGAAAGTAATTTGATTAGGAAACCCTATCGTGACGAGTCGCTCACAATCGAAATCAAAACATCAAAAATCGTCGCGTCGAACAAGCAAACCAAGTGCCATCCGGCCGGATAGCCATCCGACCGGATAGCCACAATGCTCCAGGTCAGGCGCCATCTGACCAGGATGTCATCCGACCGGATCGTCATCCGGGCGGTATGCCATCCGATTGGATAACCCTTTCCTCTTTTGGAATCCTATAAATACCCTTGTCATTGTCATTCTTTCCATTTCTGGAAACCCTCTGTCCGAACCATTCGTGCTCCTCACCTTTCCTTCGATTTCTCCCAAACCAGGTAAGATCTCGCCCTAAATCTTGTACTTTCTTGATCTACACACACTCCTACACCATTCTATCTTTTAAATCTTAACTTTTAACCATGAAATCACTGGATTTCGGGTGTTCCAGGGTGACGTCATCATGTGTTCTTCAAGAACTTCATGTTTTGACTACAATCCACCAAGAACAACCGAGATCTAACCGATTTCCACGCAAACATACAAAGATCTCGACACAAGAATGGTGAAAAAGGACTGAAAGATGGTTTTCACTTTCTTTCAACTCTTTTACACTCAAAACACTCAGAACCGATAGGATCCGACCCTGATTTAGTCTTCTACTCGATTGTAGTGTTGTACTAGCTCAAGTTTCAGATTCTACTCACGAGACTACCGACTTCGGGTTAGCCAAAACCAACCGTCTCGAGCCGGTAACCGGCCAGACTAGGGTGATTCCTGGTCGGGTTGGTCATCTGGGTCGAACTGGAGGTTCCGTTGGCTAACACGTTGTCAAGCGTCTCGACATAACGACAAACCCTCAAAACGACCAAGTGTAGGACGAACAGGACAACCAGAATGGATTGCTGTCCGATCGGATAGGTCATCCGAACGGATTGTCATCCGAACGGATCACACTTTGGTCCCACTTTTAAACAACCTTGTTTAGAGTTTGAGTATTGAACGAAATGCAATCCGATGGAACGACCATCTGACTGGATTACTCTTCGGATCATGAGATACTAAGACATTAAAGACTTAAACAATTTTCAACATGTTCAATAACAAGGTTGCCATCCGATCGGATTGCCATCCGATTGAATGACACTTCTGTTATGACACTTCGCTAAGTCGCCGTCCGACCGGACCACTGTCCGACCGGATGACTATCCGATCGGATTGTCATCCGCACGACTAGTCATCCGATCGACCGACTTGAAAGATAGAGATACTTCATTGTTTTCAAAATACTACAACGAAAACTTCAAAAGTCAAACCATCACACACAAACACATTCTCATCATAGGAAGAAACAATCCACTCGAATCGCCATCCGACCGGACCACTGTCCGATCGGATGACCACCCGAACGGATTGTTATCCGCACGGATTACCGTCCGATCGGATTACCGTCCGATCGGATTACCGTCCGATCGGATTACCATCCGATCGAACCACCATCCGACTCATTCGCACTTTGTGACGTTTTACACATCACTTATCGTTCTGCAATCTAATCTATTCAGGCTAACCTTACTCGCTAAGCGCTCCCTTCAATCCATTCATCGCTGTGAGTATACTCGATCGCTTTTTGCTTTAAGCACTTTTGGGTGTTACATACGTTACGAATATTCAAACTACAACAATCACACTACTCAATACTATTTGAACGCTAACCGTTAATGCATGTTATACGTGGCTTATGAATGCTTGTTTGTTATGTTTACACATGGAATGCTGTCTACCTGCCTTAGCAACGATAGTACTATAGTTTGGACTCAGCACCCGTTCACACGGGGGTTGTTAAGGATCTTTTACTTGCATGGATTATGGTGGTAATCATGTATTGCGAACTGCCTTGGGCAGTCAACCCGCAGTCATTGGTATCGATGGATCTATGTCGATAACTAACGTGCTTCATTTCACTATGTGTACGTGCTGGTTATGCATAAATGAATTCGAACTCTATATGCTATTATCAAACTTGTATGCTCACCTTTACATTTTATGTATTAACTTTATTTTAACGTATGTGACAGGTGCTTAGGACGCACACTTGGTAGGAATTTGAAGCTAGAATAAAGCTCTAGAGCCCAACAAATAGTTGTCTGTAGTGGTCAAACTAAGGGTCTCTAGAAGCAGATAAACAATTGCTGTCTATTTAAATCTGAGTTGTCAGAACGGAATATTTGCCTAGATTTGGTCTGTAATAATTGTTTTGCTGTTTGAGATACGGTATGGGACGTATTATTTAAATTAAATGGTATTGATAATTGTTATGGAAACTTCTGGACAATCTGTTTCGCTCAGTGCCATGCCCCGATGATTTCGCCATCGGTTGGGGTGTGACAGATTGGTATCAGAGCCATAACTATAGGGAATTAGGCAAGACTCGACCTAGTCCGGGTCGATGTCTTAAAAACCTAGTCTATAGTTAGGAACCAACAGACCGATTTATGCATATCCAGTAGGGATCATGTACTAGCTTATTTCCTCGCTATTCTCGTTTATGCTGCACTATCGCTACACTTGAATTTACAGCTATAAATAGGCGATCAAGTCGAGATTAGGTGTGAAAACCACAAGCTCTTGACCAAATTGCTTGAATTAATGATGTTTTATCAACTTATCGATGATTTCTTCTTTGTTTTTCAATAACGAACGTTTGTTCAACGGGGAAAATTATACCAAATTAGGAGTGAAATCCATATTTTAATGAATAATCTCCTCTATTTTATTAAAACAGGGACGAAGTTGTTAAGCTAGGGGTGAAACCCTAACCTTGACGACTTGTTCAGCTCATTTTACAAAACTCCCACCAAAGTCTCAACGGACTCCAACGACCTGAAGTCACGACATGACTAACGGGATGTGTGCCAACGCCCAAGAATCGAGGCAAAGGCATAGTCCTGAAGGCCCAATGTGTACAACGGATCCTTACGAATAGTTGAACCGCTTTGGTTAGTCAAAGTCTACTAGCCGCAGACAGTCTATCTCTCGATTTTTACATGTTTCAAAATTATGAGCCCGCAACTGCTGACTCTGATAATTCGTTGATTTTATGAGTTTGTATGTGTGTTACCTGTTTGTGTGTTTAAATTTTTGGAATTTACTCAATTTCGCTTTCACTTCGATCGACACATACGACTCGCACTGCTCTTCTATCTCAATCGCTAACAAATCATTGGAATTGTGAACAACCTTATGCTACGCTATACGCTTACACTACGCTATTCGATATACTAGACGCAATCGCTATATTCGAACGCTCGCGGACTTTGAATGATAGGTTTCTGTTTTCTAACTGCCTCTAGTGATTAAATACGTATGTGGTTCCTTGTTTCTTTGCTCTAAGTGCGTACGTGCTAAAGTGATTATGTGCTCTACGTGCTTACGTGTTTATGTGATTCTGTGTCCTACGTGGTTATATTTCTATGTGATTACGTAATGCGTGTTCCTGAGCTTTAGTAGTAGTAGACGTGTGAGGTGAGATTCGAATACATGTGTTGAGTTCTATGACGATGTATGTTGCAGACAATGTCGTCTGGATCCCGTCACGCACTTTCTCGTCAAGAAAAGAGAGACAAACGCCTTGCTTCCATCATCGCTAAAAATGTAGCAAAGGCCGTGAGTGATGTTTATGAGAATGCTAGCAAATCGTCTAAGGAATCGAGAACCGAAGCTCCTAAAGCTACCTCAAAGACCTTCAGTTTCAAGCAATTCAAGTCGTGTGGGCCAAAATAATTCACTGGCGAAGGAGGTCCCACTGCATTATTTCACTGGTTTGACTCCTTTGAGGTTACTCTGCGACAGAGTGGTTGCCCTGATGACCTCCGTACTCTGAATGCTACCGGCATTTTCCAGTCCCGTGCACTAGACTGGTGGACGGCTGAGAGGAACAAGCGAGGGAACGATGCAGCCTACGGTCTGTCGTGGGACGAGCTCAAGGAAGTTATGCTAGAGGAATTCTGCCCTCCTCACGAACGTCAAAAGCTAGAAGATGAATTTTGGCACATACAACAAAAGGATAGTGACAATGCTGGTCTCACTGCTCACTTTAAGCAGCTCAGCATTATCTGTCCTGACCAAGTCAAGACTCCAGACATGGCAATCAAGAAGTACATCCGGGCCCTGCCCGACTGCGTTGCTGATTTCGTGCAAGTGGCTAAGACTACGACGATTGAGGAAACTTATCTACTGGCCGCTGAAATCAACGACAAGCGGGTTAAGGCTGGTATCTGGGATAAGAATTCGAAGCATCTGCATCAAGCTACCGCTACCGCACCAACTGCTGAACCCACCTCATCGAGCAACAAGAGGAAGAACAAGAGAAAGAACAGCTCCAGCAACAAGAACTGTGCGATCATTGCTGCACTAGTTCAATCCGTACCATCTCAACAGCGCCAAGTGGCAGCGCCTGTGACCAATGCACCTCTTGCTAAGCGTGCATACACTGGGCCACATCCGCTCTGCCCTACTTGTACCTACCATCACCCAACTGCCATTCCTTGCCGTTTTTGTGCTCATTGCAATGTGTACGGCCATTTCACGGCCAACTGCCGTATTTGACCAGCTCCTGCTCATTAAGCTCTACTCACCGCCTCACAGGGTCAACAAGCTCCTCCGGCACCCGCGGTCAAAGCCAGAGCCTGCTTCGCATGTGGCGATCCGAACCATTTCGCCAACATGTGCCCAAACAGGGTTGTGAAAAAAGAGCCCCAGCAGCAACAGCCTCAGCAGCAGCAACAACACCAGCAACAACATCAGCAACAGCAACAACAGGCCGCACGCGCCAGAACTTTCAACATCAACGTGCGCCAAGCCCAAGCCGACAACAACGTGGTTAATGGTACGTTCCTTGTGAATGGTATTTATGCATCATGTTTGTTTGATACTGGAGCCGATAATTGCTTTGTGTCGTTCGAATTCGAGAAGCTCCTGAATCGTAAACGCTCCAAATTCTCTTCGACGTTCGATGTAGAAGTCGCTACTGGAAGAACTATCGCTGTCAATTCCGTTATCCGTGATTGTACTCTTAAGCTCAACAATCACATCTTCCCAATCGACCTTATTTCGATGCAACTCGGAAGTTTTGACGTCATAGTAGGCATGGACTTTCTACGCGAAAACCATGCTGAAGTTGTTTGTTACCATAAGATGATTCGATTCTCGCTCGCAAATGGTGACTTATTGTGTGTATACGGTGAAACTGCCTCAAAAGGGCTCAAGCTCATGTCATGTGTCCAAGCTAGCAAGTATCTCCGCAAGGAATACAGAGCTTTCTTGGCAAACATTGTAGTAGCGGAGAAGGAAAAGAAAGAGAAGAAGGAAGTGAAAGACGTTCCTGTGGTTCGTGAATTTCCTCACGTGTTTCCTGACAATCTTCCAGGTTTGCCACCTAGTCGTGATATCGACTTTCGTATCGACCTCATTCCTGGAGCCAATCCTGTTGCCAAAGCTCCCTACCGACTCGCGCCATCCGAAATGCGTGAACTCTCAAACCAACTCCAGGAATTACTTGAAAAAGGCTTCATTCGCCCAAGCACCTCTCCATGGGGCGCTCCAGTCCTTTTCGTCAAAAAGAAGGATGGGTCGTTCCGGATGTGCATCGACTACCGGGAATTGAATAAGTTAACTATCAAGAACCGATATCCCCTACCTCGCATCGACGACTTGTTTGATCAGCTACAAGGCGCTACGTGTTTCTCAAAGATCGACCTACGTTCAGGCTACCATCAACTACGCATACAAGAGGAGGATATACCCAAAACCGCGTTTCGCACATGATACGGACACTACGAATTCGTTGTCATGCCTTTTGGCTTAACCAACGCACCAGCGGTTTTCATGGACCTGATGAATCGCGTGTGTAAACCATATCTCGACCGTTTCGTCATCGTATTCATCGACAGCGTCTTGATCTATTCCAAATCGAAAGCCGAACACGCGCAACATCTACGTTTGGTTCTCGAGTTACTCTAGGGGAACCAACTCTATGCCAAGTTCTCCAAGTGCGAATTCTGGTTGGAGGAACTTCAGTTTCTGGGTCACATTGTTAATAGTCAGGGCATTCACGTCGATCCTACGAAGATTGAAGCTGTCAAGAGCTGGGTTACGCCTAAGAACCCGTCTGATGTCCGCTCCTTTCTCGGACTAGCGGGCTATTATCGACGATTTATCGAAGGATTCTCGAAGATTGCTGTGCCGCTTACCTCTCTCACGCAACAAGACAAGCCTTTTGTTTGGGGAACCAAACAAGAGACTGCCTTTCAAACCCTCAAGCATAAGCTTTGCAATGCTCCTGTTCTCACGTTGCCCGACGGAAACGACGATTTCATTGTCTACTGTGATGCTTCCAACCTTGGTCTCGGTTGTGTCCTCATGCAACGGAACAAGTTTATAGCTTACGCGTCTCGTCAGCTCAAAATCCACGAGAAGAACTATACAACCCATGATCTCGAGCTAGGCGCGGTTGTTTTTGCATTAAAGATTTGGCGACACTACCTGTATGGTACCAAGTGTACGATCTTCACCGATCATAGGAGCCTACAACATATCTTTAATCAGAAGGACCTTAATATGCGTCAACGCCGATGGGTAGAACTTCTCAACGATTACGACTGTGAGATCCGTTATCACCCAGGCAAAGAGAATGTTGTTGCCGACGCACTCAGCAGACGGAGTTATCTGCTCAGCACTCGTAATGTTCAAGCCCAACACGATCTCGAAACCCTTATTCGTGAAGCCCAACACGCGTTTTTTAATGAACGCACGCTAAAAAGGGAACGAATCTATCACGATGCAGCCCAACTTGTGAGCAAATCCAATGGGATATTCCACTTTCTGGACCGAATCTGGATCCCTAAGCGGACCAATTTGCGATAGATCCTGATGGACGAAGCCCACAAATCCCATTATTCTATTCACCCCGGTGCTGACAAAATGTACCAGGATCTTCGCTACAGGTACTGGTGGCCCGGCATGAAAAGGGATATTGCCCTCTACGTTGGAAAATGCTTAACTTGTGCAAGAGTCAAGGCTGAACACCAAAGACCCTCTGGCTTACTCGAACAACCACCGATTCCTATGTGGAAGTGGGAAAGTATAGCTATGGATTTCATAACGAAGCTTCCGCACACGTCATCAGGTCACGACAGCATATGGGTTGTTGTTGACCGGTTGACTAAATCAGCTCACTTTCTGCCGATACGAGAAGACTACAAGGTAGAACGATTAGCCCGAATCTACACCGACGAGATCATTTGTAATCATGGGACGCCTCGTGACATCATCTCTGATCGTGATGCTCGGTTTACCTCACGACTGTGGGAAACGTTTCAAACGGCACTCGGTACATCGCTTAATCTAAGTACCACTTTCCACCGTCAAACCGATGGTCAGACTGAAAGAACGATTCGTACTCTTGAAGACATGCTCCGTTCGTGTGTTTTAGACTTCGGTGGTAATTGGGATAAATACATGCCGTTAGTCGAATTCTCGTATAACAACAGCTATCATTCTAGCATCCAAATGGCACCATTCGAGGCATTATACGGAAGAAGATGTCGATCACCTATTGTGTGGCACGAGATCGGTCACTCGCAACTAACCGGTCCTGAACTACTGCAAGAAATGACAGACAAAATTTTCCAAATTCGAGACAACCTGGTGAAAGCTCGGGATCAACAGAAAAGTTACGCCGATAAGAAGCGCAAGCCCCGTGAATTTGACATTGGTGACCACGTACTCCTAAAGGTATCACCTTGGAAGGGTGTGGTCCGATTTGGCAAAAAGGGAAAACTCGTGCCTCGATATGTTGGACCTTTTAAGATTCTAGAAAGGATCGGAAAAGTAGCCTATAGACTCAAACTACCGGAGGAACTTAGTAATGTCCACCCGACTTTCCACGTATCAAACCTCCGAAAGTGCCTAGCCGACCACGACTTACATGTCTCTCTCGATGACCTGCAAGTAAACGAAACATTACACTTCGTGGAGAAGCCCGTCGAAATCATGGATCGCCAAACCAAGCAGCTCAGACGCTCTCGCATTCCTATTGTGAAAGTCCGATGGGAAGGCAAACGAGGCGCAGAGTTCACTTGGGAACTCGAAAGCGACATGAAGGCGAAGTACCCGCAGTTGTTTAGATAGAGAAGCTAGAGAGAGAAAGTGGCATTGTGATTCTAGTGCTTTGTACGATTTCATATTAAATCAATAGAATCACCGATTATATTACGTTCTTGTGTGTTTGGTCACGTTCGTGTACGGATTCCGCACGTCACACGTTCAGTTCGCAATCGTTACGGAGTCAAAACCGGTCCGAACAGAAGGTTCTCAAACGTGACTCGCGGAGTTGTACAACTTCCAGCTTAATTTCGGGACGAAATTCCCTAAACAAGGGGAGGCTGTAACACCCCGTGTTTTCGAAAGTCAAAGTCAAAGTCACGGTCAAAGTCAACGAACGATTGAACGGATTTGACTTATAGTGATTTCCTCATTTTAATTGTATTATGTGGAGTAAGTGTTGTTAATTGCTAAAATCTATATGTGCTAATCGATATCTAATCGACTTACGACTGTGAAATATAGGAAGTAACAATGCGATAAAGTTAACTAATCAATAATCAAGCTATGCTACTCTACATCGAATCGTGATACGAACCGCAACTCGATTTACTTTGGCTATTATACGTGTGTGTGTGCCTTATGTGTTACTTGTGCGTGTTATATATATATATATATGTTGTGGAAATCAATCAAACTCAATCGAAACTCGAAACACAATCGAACTCGAACCCGAATCGAAAATCAAATTATGATAGTTAGTAGTTGGGACTGAAAGTAATTTGATTAGGAAACCCTATCGTGACGAGTCGCTCGCAATCGAAAAAGAAACATCAAAAATCGTCGCGTCGAACAAGCAAACCAAGTGCCATCCGACCGGATAGCCACAATGCTCCAGGTCAGGCGCCATCCGACCAGGATGTCATCTGACTGGATCGTCATCCGGGCGGTATGCCATCCGATCGGATAACCCTTTTCTCTTTTGGAATCCTATAAATACCCTGTCATTGTCATTCTTTCCATTTCTGGAAACCCTCTGTCCGAACCATTCGTGCTCCTCACCTTTCCTTCGATTTCTCCCAATCCAGGTATGATCTCGCCCTAAATCTTGTACTTTCTTGATCTACACACACTCCTACACCTTTCTATCTTTTAAATCTTAACTTTTAACCGTGAAATCACTGGATTTCGGGTGTTCCATGGTGACGTCATCATGTGTTCTTCAAGAACTTCATGTTTTTACTACAATCCACCAAGAACAACCGAGATCTAACCGATTTCCACGCAAACATACAAAGATCTCGACACAAGAATGGTGAAAAAGGACTGAAAGATGGTTTTCTCTTTCTTTCAACTCTTTTACACTCAAAACACTCAGAACCGATAGGATCCGACCCTGATTTAGTCTTCTACTCGATTGTAGTGTTGTACTAGCTCAAGTTTCAAATTCTACTCACGAGACTACCGACTTCGGGTTAGCCAAAACCAACCGTCTCGAGCCAGTAACCGGCCGGACTAGGGTGATTCCTGGTCGGGTTGGTCATTTGGGTCGAACTGGAGGTTCCGTTGGCTAACACGTTGTCAAGCATCTCAACATAACGACAAACCCTAAAAACGACCAAGTGTAGGACGAACAGGACAACCAGAACGGATTGCTGTCCGACCGGATTGCTGTCTGATCAGATAGGTCATCCGAACGGATTGTCATCCGAACGGATCACACTTGGGTCCCACTTTTAAACAACCTTGTTTAGAGTTTGAGTATTGAACGAAATGCAATCCGATCGAACGACCATCTGACTGGATTACTCTTCGGATCATGAGATACTAAGACATTAAAGACTTAAACAATTTTCAACATGTTCAATAACAAGGTTGCCATCCGATCGGATTGCCATCCGATCGAATGACACTTCTGTTATGACACTTCGCTAAGTCGCCGTCCGACCGGAGGACTATCCGTTCGGATTGTCATCCGCACGACTAGTCATCCGATCGACCGACTTGAAAGATAGAGATACTTCATCGTTTTCAAAATACTACAACGAAAACTTCAAAAGTCAAACCATCACACACAAACACATTCTCATCATAGGAAGAAACAATCCACTCGAATCGCCATCCGACCGGACCACTGTCTGGCCGGATGACCACCCGAACGGATTGTTATCCGCACGGATTGCTGTCCGATCGGATTACCATCTGATCGAACCACCATCCGACCCATTCGCACTTTGTGACGTTTTACACATCACTTATCGTTATGCAATCTAATCTATTCAGGCTAACCTTACTCGCTAAGCGCTCCCTTCAATCCATTCATCGCTGTGAGTATACTCGATCCCTTTTTGCTTTAAGCACTTTTGGGTGTTACATACGTTACGAATATTCAAACTACAACAATCACACTACTCAATAATATTTGAATGCTAACCGTTAATGCATGTTATACGTGGCTTATGAATGCTTGTTTGTTATGTTTACACATGGAATGCTGTCTACCTGCCTTAGCAACGATAGTACTATAGTTTGGACTCAACACCCGTTCACATGGGGGTTGTTAAGGATCTTATACTTGCATGGATTACGGTGGTAATCATGTATTGTGAACTGCCTCGGGCAGTCAACCCGCAGTCATTGGTATCGATGGATCTATGTCGATAACTAACGTGCTTCATTTCACTATGTGTACGTGCTGGTTATGCGTAAATGAATTCGAACTCTATATGCTATTATCAAACTTGTATGCTCACCTTTACATTTTATGTATTGACTTTATTTTAACGTATGTGACACGTACTTAGGACGCACACTTGGTAGGAATTTGAAGCTAGAATAAAGCTCTAGAGCCCAACAAATAGTTGTCTGTAGTGGTCAAACTAAGGGTCTCTAGAAGCAGATAAACAATTGCTGTCTATTTAAATCTGAGTTGTCGGAACGGAATATTTGCCTAGATTTGGTCTGTAATAATTGTTTTGCTGTTTGAGATACGGTATGGGACGTATTATTTAAATTAAATGGTATTGATAATTGTTATGAAAACTTCTGGACAATCTGTTTCGCTCAGTGCCATGCCCCGATGATTCCGCCATCGGTTGGGGTGTGACAATGCCTTTCAGACTCTTAAGCGTATGCTCTGCAACGCTTTCATACTCGTGCTACCCGATGAAAACGATGACTTTGTTGTCTATTGCGATGCCTCTAACCTAGGTCTTGGTTGTGTGCTTATGCAACGAGACAAGGTTATCGCGTACGCGTCTCATCAGCTCAAAGTCCACGAGAAGAACTGCACAACCCACGATCTCGAACTCGGTCCAGTTGTTTTTGCGTTAAAGATTTGGCGACACTACCTTTATGGTACTAAGTGCACTGTCTTCACCGACCATAAGAGCGTACAACACATCTTGAACCAGAAAGAGGTGAATATGCGCCAACACAAATAGGTTGAACTTCTCAACGACTATGACTGTGAGATCCGCTACCACCCAGGTAAAGCAAATGTCGTCGCTGACGCTCTTAGCCGACGAAGCTATTTACTTAGTGTTCGTAACGTTCAAGCCCAACACGACCTCGAATCCCTCATTCGCGACGCTCAACACGCTTGTTTTACCGAAAGCACCTTGAAGGAAGAAAGGATTCTTGGAACCGAAAACCAATTAGTGAATAAATCAAATGGTATCTTTCACTATCTCGACCGAATTTGGATTCCCAATCGCAATAATCTCCGAGAGATTTTGCTGAATGAAGCCCACAAATCCCGATATTCTATTCATCTAGGTGCAGACAAGATGTACTAGGACCTCCGTGCCAGGTATTGGTGGCCAGGAATGAAGAAACATATCGCTCTTTATGTTTCGAAATGCCTAACTTGTTCCAAGGTTAAGGCTGAACATCAACACCCTCTGGCTTACTCGAACAACCCGAGATCCCGATGTGGAAATGGGAGAGTATAGCAATGGACTTCATTACGAAACTTCCTCGCACGCCATCAGGTCACGATAGCATTTGGGTTATCGTTGATCGTCTTACGAAATCCGCCCACTTTCTGCCGATACGAGAAGACTATAAGGATGAATTATTAGCACGAATCTATACCGAAGAAGTCATTTGTCGACATGGGACACCTTGTGACATCATCTCTGACCGCGATGGTCGATTTACCCTGCGTCTTTGGGAGACATTCCACTCCGCTCTCGGTACTACTCTTAATCTCAGTGCCGCTTTCCATCCCCAGACTGACGGTCAGACTGAACGCACGATTCGCACCCTTGAAGACATGCTTCGTTCGTGCGTTATAGATTTTGGTGGTAATTGGGATTCACATTTACCTTTAGTCGAATTCGCGTACAACAACAGTTATCATGCTAGTATACAAATGGCACCCTTTGAGGCATTATATGGAAGAAAATGCCGATCGCCGATTGTATGGCACGAGATCGGAGACGCGCAAATTACCGGTCCTGAGTTATTACAAGAAACGACTGACAAGATCCTCCAAATACAAGACAATCTCTTGAAAGCGTGGAGTCGTCAAAAGAGTTACACCGATAAACGCCGCAAGCCCTTTGAGTTCAAAGTTGGTGATCACGTACTCCTAAAGGTTTCACCTTGGAAGGGGGTGATCCGATTCGGCAAGAAAGGAAAGCTAGCGCCACGATACGTGGGACCCTTTAAGATTCTGGAAAGAATTGGCAAAGTGGCCTACCGACTCGAATTACCGGAGGAACTCAACAACATACATCCTACTTTCCATGTCTCGAACCTCAAGAAATGCCGAGCCGAAGAGAACCTGCATGTCCCTCTGGAGGATTTGCAAGTTAACGAAACTCTACACTTTGTGGAAAAGCCAATAGAAATCATGGATCGACAGACCAAGAAACTCCGACGCTCTCGCATTCCTATAGTGAAGGTACACTGGGAAGGTAAACACGGCACCGAGTTCACTTGGGAACTCGAGAGTGATATGAAAGCTAAATATCCACAACTCTTCGTTATGCATACGCCTTAATTTCGGGACAAAATTCTCTAAAGTAGGGGTGGCTGTAACAACCCGAGCTTTTGGGTCATTACTCAGATCTTTCATTTATTGCTTAATTGACTTGTACTCTCGAGATCTCGATTATCGCAAACGGGTTTAAATGATATCTTGAAACTATGTTCTACAACGCATTCACAATGCTTATTCAAAACGTAACTATCTCATTTAAGGCAGTTTACAACTCTTACTACTTAAACGCATTTTATCGCATATTACATCGCATGTTAGACTGAACGCTATCGCAACGCAACGCAACTCGAAACGCATATTTACTTTTATGCAATTATGTGTGATATTTGTGTGATTATTTGTTTAAATGTTTAGTGGTTATCTCAATGCAACCATACTCGCAACTCGCTTAAACGCAACGCAACGCTTATCGCACGAAATGAAAGTCGGAAAAACTAACTCGCACAACTCGGTCGATCGAATGGACATCCGTTCGGATGACCATCCGATCGGATGGCCATCCGAACGGACATCCAACCGACCCAAACACCACTACTTGCATCGCCTTATCTCCCCTTTCAGCCTATAAATAGTGCCCGTTCACGCTCTATCTGACCAACTCGCTTCCAAGTCATTCTCAAGCATTTTTCTCTTGATTCAAGGCTATTGTGTAAGTATTTCTCCCTAAATCTTGTACTTCCATCATCACTACACACTTCTCCATCAAAATCACTAGTTTTCTTCATGAAATCACCTGATTTGGACTCCTTAAAGGTGGTTCTCACTCGGTTGCGTATGCAAGCTGTTTTGTGACGTCACCTCATCAAGATTGGTTCAGATCTAAAGGATTTCCACACTTTTTAACAAGAATCTTAACAAGATCTCAAACATTTTCAACTATTTTCAACATTTCTCATCTCTTCTTCAAACTTTTCTTCAACATTCTACACAAAACCGATGGAATCTAGACTCATTCAGACTCTCTATTCATCTCCTAGTAAGAGCCGGCTTGAAAACGGATTTCCACCGGAGAGATGACCAATTTACAGGTTGAACATGAAACTTCATCAAAAGAACAGTGAGTACGATCGAATGGGGTGATTCCCATCCGATCAAATGAGTTGGACCTTGGGGTGATTCCGTTCGTTGACATGTCATCACGTCATCTCCGTTAAACTCAAAACCTTTTTAACTGAGAAAATGCTACGAGTTTCCAAACAACGAGATCGCCCCCTCGAGTGGACATCCGATCGGATGACCATCCGATCGAATGACCCTTCGACCAGGTGATCTGCCCCTTTATAACTTTCAAACACTTAAACGTTTTGATCAAACATCAAACTTTTCGATCGAATAGCCATCCGATCGAATGGCCATCCATCCGAATGACCATCTGACCGGATGACTTGGCATCTATGCTACAACGAAAACTTCAAAAGTTTCAAAACGATTTACAAACACACCCACTCATTCGAATGGTCTACCGTTCGAATGGCCATCTGTCCGGATGACCATCCATCCGGATGACCATTCGATCGAATGAGAACTCACCCCATCGTCGAATACTCTGTTACACAATGTTCAACACTTACGCTACTGTTCTATGCTTAGGCTAACTCCAACGCGCTCCCTTTAATCCAATTCAAGGTTGTGTTTATTTATTAAACACATACTGTGAGTATACTCGAACCCTTTTTCGCTTAACACACTTTTGGGTGTTACATACGTTCTATATCAACGCACAACGCACACTGTACTCAAACTCTTTTATAACGCTAACCACTCTCGCATGTTATATGTAATTCAATGAATGCTTGTATGTTATGTTTACATAGTGATTGTTTTCCTGACACCTTGGCAACGATAGTACTATAGTTTGGACTCAGCACCTGTTTATTCTGGGGTTGCTAAGGGCCTTACTTCGCATGGTCACAGTGGTGATAATGTGTTGCGCATTCTACAACTCGCAGTCATGTCGGTTGCATGCGTCATTGTCGATAGCTTACTTGATTCACATTTCTACGTGTTACATGCTGGTTATGCGTAAACGCTTTCGCTATACTATATGCTACTCAAACTTGTGTACTCACCTTTACATTATATGTATTGAATTTATTTTAACATATGTGACAGGTTGATAGGATGCTATGCTTGCTGAAACGAAGTTGGAAGTCTAGAAACCCACAATAAAATCTGAGTTGTCGGAATAGTATTTTGTTTTTGAGACTAATATCTTTAATGACTGTTTTTGCCTTATATGTTGATTGTACGGACATTGACGTTAAATATATTGTCACTAAATA
The DNA here is from genome assembly GCA_030545235.1 of Helianthus tuberosus. Classification (NCBI taxonomy): domain Eukaryota; kingdom Viridiplantae; phylum Streptophyta; class Magnoliopsida; order Asterales; family Asteraceae; genus Helianthus; species Helianthus tuberosus. The sequence continues at coordinate 131,020,975 of CM060394.1, forward strand.
GTTTTTATGGATTCTGTTGGACAATCTGTTTCGCTCAGTGCCACGCCCCGATGTTTCCGCCATCAGTTGGGGTGTGACAGTTGGGCTGTGAGGTGAGGTGAGGTTCACACATGGTTTGGGTTTTGGGTTGGGCAACCAAGCATGTTTGGCCCAATGTTGCCTAGGGTTTGGTTTAGGTTTCTGAAAGTCCAGGATTCGGCGGGATTAGAGGAGTTTTGGCTCCGATAGAATTGATTCGGTAGAATATTATTACTAAGAAAGGAGTAGAAGCAGAATAATCATAGGTTGAATGCTTGCATCATTTAAACCGAAAGAGTTTACATCTTTTACAAGCGTTTCCCTTCTGGGAACTCCAAAACTTCTGAAATGAGGAGCCCAAGTCCTATATATATAGGCAAGGCTTTTCGTCCGAGACACCTGGGACGAGTGGGCTCTTTCGTACGAAAGGGCTATTGGCTACTTTCGCATGAAAGGGCCTTTCGTGCGAAAGGGCTTCAATACATACAAATCCGGCCCGTTTTCACACTAATCTATACAATTTTCAACACATGCTCTATCTAGCCTGTTCACACAGTGGCAGACATACAAAATATGCACCAACAGATTCCCCCTTGGTCGTCACTGTCGAATCTTGATCTTTGAAAACGGAAGCCGTGTTTTGAATATTGTGCAACTTCAATCAGGCATCTTGAAATCTCCAATCGATTCCCCTTTGATTGATGATTCGGGCTTGCATTATCTTCAATATGCACAAATTCCCCATTAAATGAATCTTCAGGTCTTTGTTTGCACAGATCACGACCCCTCCTCTGATTTGTTGTACTGCAATTTTCACAATTAATTACCAACTTGAAATTAATCAATATAGCTTCTCTGTTTCTGCTTTAACAACCTCCGATTTAGGTTTTTGATTTACCATTTCAGCTCCATCTAGCATTCTGCCTGCTCGATCATCTGATCTTCAAAAACCCACCGGCAGTTGATAGAAACTTCGAACACCACACCAGTTAACTTCAAGTCTATGATTACTCATGAAAATCTGAAATCCCGTTTTCCATAATCATCTTTAAGCACCCTCCTGAATGATTGATCAGTGTAAACGGTAATCTCCACAATCAGCAAATCTTCATCGGATAACAAATCATCTGGTAACACATTCAGATCTCAAAAGCATTCATCCACGATCTAATTCATATTCTTCCTCTTCAATCACGAAAAAAGATGTATAGTCTTCTCCACTAGTCTGACAGTAACTTAATCAACAAACATCATCATTCCCGGACGTTTAGTCCGAAAAACAATTACTCTGCTCAAAGATTAACCATTCTGACACTTTAGACTATCACAAAACTGTGATATCTTATAAGTATCCGCAATACAGTTGCATCTCCTGATGCTAATCCTGCTGACCGGCTTAACGAAGACCCGGGACTCAAACCCTAAGATGTCAATCTGACCCTGATCTGTAGAGTCTGAACTTCCTATGATCACGAACTCACAAATCCAGATCCTATGCATTCCCAGACAATCTGAAGTCGGAACCACCCGAATGTACTGTTGCACGTCACGAATTTCAAAAATGCTGGAATTTCAATTATTCTATGAAATTTTTATTCCACCTCATTTTTGCAAATTCTAACCTCTCTAAACTCATTATCACTGAATTCCCCCTCCAACTAGGCAACTCAGTCCTCTCTTATCTCTGAAAAACTCGACTATACCAAAAATGTGTCATTTTGGCTTCCAAAATCAGTTTTTCATCAATGCGGATTTTTTCGTTAAGGCCCATTAATAGTCAGATAACCTAGATGATAATCATTCTGCATAGATATCATGACTACCCCACTATTTTCCACAATATGTGATCGCATCATCAAATCTGTTCTCTGAAGCTCCGGGCGGTGTCCCCGAACAACCCATCTTGGTCGTTATAAACTCGAAAAAAATTTCAATCACTAATTTTTTTCTGGACACTCATCTCATCATGCGAATGGGCTGATTGTTTTTAGGCATTTGACTCACTCGTGTGAATGGGCTGATTTTAGAACGAAAGAATTTTGAATGACTGGACTTATCCTTTCGCGCGATAGGGAGGTCTTTTCGTGAGACAGGGGCTGATCCAATCTCACGAACATTCCCGACCACATTTTTTGATCAAAAACTGATTCGGTAGAATATTATTACTAAGAAAGAAGTAGAAGCAGAATAATCATACGTTGAATGCTTACTTCATTCATACCGAAAGAGTTTACATCTTTTACAAGCTGGCGAAATTATGAAGATATTTTGCCAGTGTTTCCCCTCTAGGAACTCCAACACTTCTGAAATGTGGAGCCCAAGTCCTATATATATAGGCAAGGCCTTTCGTCCGAAACACCTGGGACGAGTGGGCTCTCTTGTACGAAAGGGCTATTGGCTCCTTTCGCATGAAAGGGCCTTTCGTGCGAAAGCGTTTCAATACATACAAATCCGACCAGTTTTCACACTAATCTATACAATATTCAACACACGCTCTATTGAGCCTATTCGCACAGTGGCGGACATACAAAATATGCACCAACACTTTCCTCTTGCGAGTCAGGTGTCGTTATAATATACTTATACATAAACACATAAATCACCTTTTATATACTAATGGATACAAGTGGAGTCGAGATTCGAATATGAGAATTATATTTTATGAACTATAAAACGTATAGAAAATCGAATCAGGAAAGTACCTGATTTTCTAGGATGTCACACTTTACGAATCACAAGAGTCTTCAACATATATTTAATCAGAAAGAATTAAATGTGCACCAATGACGTTGGGTCGAGTTGTTGAATGACTACGATTGTGAGATCAAGTACCATCCGGGCAAGGTGAACTTTGTGGCTGATTCCTTGAGCCACAAGGAACAAGTGAAAACCTTAAGGGTATAATCTCTGGAAATGAAAATTGGTGCCAAAAGAAGATGGAATACTATACTTAGATTCATGACGCTCAGCAGGAAGCACTCAAAATGGAAAACATCCAAGCGGAATCACTACGAGGAGTGGGAAAAACAATCGGTGCCAAAAGAAGATGGAATACTATACTTTATGGGACGAATCTGGGTTCCACTTTTTGGCGACCTACAAGCTGTCATTTTCGACGAAGCTCACAAGTCGAAGTAGTCTATTCATCCGAGATAGGATAAGATATACCAAGACTTGAAAGAATTCTATTGGTGTCCTAACCTTAAAGGCGGTATCGCTTCTTATGTCGGAAAATGTCTTACTTGCGCCAAGGTTAAGGCTGAATACCAAAAGCCTTCAGGATTGTTACAACAAACTGAAATTCCCATTTGGAAATGGGAACAAAACTCTATGGACTTTATCAGTAAGTTACCCAGGACCTCAAGAGGTCACGACATGATTAGGGTAATAGTTGATCGACTAACAAAGTCCGCACATTTCTTACCTATTCGTGAGAAGGATAGCACTGAAAAGCTTTCCGAGCTATATCTTAAAGAGATCGTGGCACGACATGGAGTGCCTATATCAATCATTTCAGACCAAGACGGTCGGTTCGTGTCAAGAATTTGGAAATCGTTCCAAAAGGCCTTTGGATCTCGTTTGGATCTAAGCACGACCTTCCACCCTCAAACGGATGACCAAAGTGAGCGAATGATACAGATTTTGGAAGATATGTTATGCGCATGTGTGATGGATTTGGATGGAAATTGGGATACTCACTTGCCATTAGTGGAGTTCTCATACAATAACAGTTATCACACTAGCATCCAGACCGCACCGTTTGAAGCTCTTTACGGACGAAAGTGTCGATCACCGCTAGGTTGGGCGGAGACCGGAGACAAACAACTCATTGGTCCAGAATTAGTCTAAGATACTACGAACAAGATCTTTCAAATTCGAGACCGTATCAAGGTGGCTCGAGACAGAAAAAGAGCTACGTTGATAAACGACGTAAACCATTAACCTTTGAGGTTGGAGACAAGGTTCTGTTGAATGTCTCGCCTTAGAAAGGCGTAGCCAGATTCGGTAAACGTGGGAAGTTGAAGCCATGATACATAGGACCCTTCGAAATCTTGGAAAGATTGAATCCATTACTTACAAACTGAAACTACCGGACGAGCTTAGTAGCGTTCACGACACATGTTGCAAACCTTAAAAAAAAGTCCTACTCAAGAAACAGTTATCATCCCAGCGGATGAAATTTGTATCGACAACAAACTCTAATACACCGAAGAACCTGTTGAGGTTAAGGACTTGAAGGTCCAAAATACTAGGAGAAGTCATGTCACGTTGGTCAAAGTTCGTTGGAACTCCCGTCATGGGCTTAAGTATTCCTGGGAACATGAAGACCAAATCGAAACAAAATACTCTCATTTGTTCCAAGACTCCCCTGCAACCGGTAACTCAACATGAATTTCATGATGAAATTCTTCTAACGGGGGAGTATGTGACAACGTGCAAAATTTCATGATAATTATGAACAACTTAATCACTATTTATACAATTTAATTGCGTTCTTTTGACTTAATTCATGAATGATTGATTCGTACAAAGTCTAGCAGTGATAGGACATGTTAAAACATTACAATTCATATTGCCGATTAGATGTGTCGCGAAAACAAACAACTATGTCCTAATACGTTAGCAAACACTGCTGAAAAACACTATTCATGCAAGGAGAGTTCAGAAACTTCCTGAAATGACTAACAAATGATCTGAAAGCGTATCATCATAAACGTATACACAAAAACCCTAATTAGGGGCATCACTTGCAATAATACCTAAACTTTCCAGAATAATGCACAAACAATGAAATTGCCTGATCCGAATCATAATATAAAAACTACAACTTTGTCCGCAACATAAAATTCAGCATTTTATGATAACGATATGGTCCATAAATTTAATTGGACATCATAAACTACCTCCATGGTATGGAAGATATCATAAAAATACAAACCTCTACATTGTCGTGCACCTTCCACATCTTAACCGGTAATGACCCGGTATCGAAACTAGAAGCCAAATACAATATCCTAACACCAAAACAACTAGTCTAGTAAACTAGTTAAAGTGTATTATCATCCTAAATCACCATTAACATCTTAATGATGCAAGAACACACTAATCCCCTAAATATCTTACTTACACATTCAAGCACATGTTATATTTATAAACAATTCCAAACTTACACTTTACCCCCCCCCCCCCATGTGGGTCCCACAAGCATAACCTACGACTAGTAAGATGATGATGATGAATGGTGCAAGATATGGCCTATTAGATCTTGCGTTGACTTGGAAGATTGTGAGATTATAACCTTACCATCTCACCACATTTCCCTTCATTTTTACATTTCAAAAACTTCACCACAACTCCCCTTTTCTCCTTTCCTACCTACAGCACACACACCACACCCACACCCACACATCCTCATTTTCTCCAACATAACACGTTAATACAAGCATTCATACAACCTCTGAAGATGATCTAAGGTGGTGTAAGAGCTAGGAACTTGCTAGGGACATCATATACATCTTTGGAGCTTCAACATCTTCATATCATCTTCATCTAGTTCATCCCTAGCCTAGAGCTAGTAGTGAGTCTTCAAAACTTATATCTTTATGCTTCTTGCCTTATGTAGTTTAAAGATGTACAACTTGATCATCTTTAATCTAATGATAAAAATACAAGAAAACCCTATCTATTATTTTAGAGATTTATAATTCTTCTATTTTATTGGATGGAATTTCAATGAATTAGATCTATAAGAACCCCCAAGTCCTAGCTTTTCAATAAAAAATGAATCCTTTAGAGCTCGGATTTCTAGCTCATTCTATTTTGGTAGTTCGACCGTGGAATTTCTTTGTTTCTGTATTTCTAGAATATGAGTGTGTGACTTATTATAATTGATCCTATTAATAGTACAGAGCATGTGTCTATCATCTTGATAGAGATGGTTCTCCTTTGTCGGATATTTTTTCTAGTATCTGGAACACGGAATATATGAAATAGATTAAGAAATATTTGAACTATGATTCATATTCATACTTAATATTCAAACCTCGCGACCAGACTTCAAAAAGTTTTCCAAGAATTAGAATTTAGAAATATAATTTTAAATTGTTTCTTTTTTCAAATTATGCTTATTTTGACTCAAATACAAATCTTTCTTTGGATTTTTGGTGATTATCTATTCGTGGAATAAGTGTGATCCGATGGTTCTTACTCAGGGAATCTTTAGGCTTAACTTCGTATTTTTATTGAATCATCGTGGTTCTAGTACGAATCTGGGGTTTGAATCGATTCATAGGGTCTTAATAAGAGAATTCCTATCAATAATAAATAAAATAAATATAATAAACCTTATAGACAAAAACAAATAAAAGAAAAAGAAATACTATAGTGAAGAGATAATTCAAGAGGCCCATAAGGATCAAGATAAAGATGACTGAGCCAACTTGATATTTTGGTATTATCGCCACGAAGAGTAACTTTCAGAATTTGTTATTCGTATCTTCATAACAGATTGAATCGGAAAGTAAGAAGTTTCAAACTTTCTATTAAATATCCGTTCCAACCAGTATTTGGGTGTTTTTGCTTGAGCTGTACGAGATGAAAGTCTCATATACAGTCCTCATAGGGGGGTCGCACTTATCTCAATTAATTATATGATTGGTTTGAAGAGCGTCTCGAGATTCAGGCGATTGCGGATGATATAACTAGTAAATATGTTCCTCCTCATGTAAACATATTTTATTGTCTAGGGGGAATTACGCTTACTTGTTTTTTAGTACAAGTTGCTACAGGATTTGCTATGACCTTTTACTATCGTCCGACCGTTACTGATGCTTTTGCTTCTGTTCAATACATAATGGCTGAAGCTAATTTTGGTTGGTTAATCCGATCAGTTCTTCGATGGAAGTTTGATTTTCCCAGAATATATCCTAATTTTTGGCCTAATTCTTCTTCTCATGATCAATTCAACCTCTGATAAAAAAGATATACCTTGGTTATATTTCATCTCTTTAACAAGTTTAGTAATGAGCCTAACGGGCCTATTGTTCTGATGGAGAGAGGAACCTATAATTAGCTTTTCGGGAAATTTCCAAACGAACAATTTCAACGAAATCTTTCAATTTCTTATTTTACTATGTTCAACTCTATCTATTCCTCTATCTGTAGAGTACATTGAATGTACAAAAATGGCTATAACAGAGTTTCTCTTATTCATATTAACAACTACTATAGGAGGAATGTTTTTATGCGGTGCTAATGATTTAATAACTATCTTTGTAGCTCCAGAATGTAACAAGATAATCTAACCTAACTATGTGTTTTTCTTCTTATTTTTTATGTGCAGTTTAGTGTAGATTATGTTAGATTAAAGGATCTTGCATGTTTATGTTTAAAATTATGATCTAAGCATGTAGATGCTTAGATCTAGCAAAATCTACACACTTGAAGTATTATGAACTTTGAACTAGTCTTGAAAGTGATTTTTGGATATATAAAGTTTATCAAGAAGCTAAAAATATACTTTTAAAATGATAATCTTGAAATCACTACCTAAACAAGCATATTAAAAGTGGTAAAATAAAAAGATGGACATAAGAGTATTGTTATTTTTAAGGGATCTTGATAAATATATATAAGATAAGTTCATGAAACTTGAAGATGTATTTGTGTTATATGCATGAAAATTGATATTTTTGGAACTTGGTTGTGTTGATGATGATATTGGGGATCAAAAAGTGGTTAAAATACGTTTTAAAAATGTGGAAAATGTCCATAGTGTAGGGAAAACTATGACGAAATTTTCTAAAATCCTAATCATGATTAAAGTGTGGTTTAACAAGTGATTATCTTAACTAAACGAGATTAACAACTTTAGTCATGATTAGGCAAACTTGGATGAAAAGTTTAGGTTAAATACTTAAGGATATTTTCATGAGTTAAATGTAAGTATATATATATATATACACTATATATAATGCATATCCGAAGAGCAGAAATGGTTGTTTGCCAATTTTTCAACATTTACAACCCCTTAAAGCATATTGTATAATCACTGAATGCACACAACAATTACCGGGTTGCAAAAAAAAAAAAAAATTGGGGCCAGGTCTGGATTCAATTTTTGAATCCCTTAACTCATCCCAAGACACTTTTATTATACGCCAGATCTGTTACTATTCTTTCTTCTTCCCAGAGAAACCCTAAAACACAAACCCTCGCAACCATCTTCTCCACCGATGACACCACCAACGACCGTCGAAACCATATTCTTCTCTTAAAGAGCTGATGATCTTGGTAAGTTATGATTTTTCTTTCCACATATGATTTGGTTTGGTGATTCTATGAGGGCGCATTCTAATTTATCTTTGTTTTAGCAAATAAGTTTATAAACAGTTTCTAGGGTTTGTTGTTTTAGGACAAAATCATGGCTGGTTCTCCTTAACATACCCTCTATTGGCCTTTACCGACCAAAATTTAACCGTAATCAAATGTCTAGAAGTTTTCTTAGTTGCAGTCGGAGAACTTTCTTGGAGGAGAATAGTTGAAGAAGCTGGCGACGATGACGATTGTTCACAAGGGCACCGTGAATCTGTGAATTAATACACCTCTCAAAATCTTCAGTTTGAGTGGATTCGCTCAGATGTTATTCCAGGTAATATGTTCCAACTTAGTTTAACACAACTAATACGAATACATTATTTTACTTCTTCATCTATTTACATTTTGGGAATTAGGGTTTCTATGTGGAGAAGAAATGCATGATTGGTGGCTGGATCTCATAAAAGGAATGAGTTGTTGATAATAAGACACGAAACTGATGGAAAGGTATGTGTTTCTATTTTCCACTAATACCCTTTTTTGTTTTAGAACTTAATTTTCAGTGATGCTTGTCTAGATCTAAGTGTGTTTGGTTCTTTTTTTAACCTATACTTGTTGATTTTGTTCAAATCTTGGTTTTTTTTTTTTTGCTTTTTGGCTCCATTCTTGACTACCAAATGAAGAAATGAGTAAGATATTGATATAGTATTATTGAAAATGTTGTGTGTGTGTATGTGTGTTTTAAATTATCAATAACATGGTAAAGTTTAGTGGTTAATTTGTCACATTTTCATTTTCAGCTCTAACAAGGTTAATTTGGCACATTTTCAGCTCTAATAAGAGATGATTTTGAGATGGCCGATCAGTTACTATCAAAAAGCTCACAGTCTCGAGCCTTGTCAAATCTCAAGAAGATTTCTCGTGGGAGGTTAAGAAACCCGGAAAGATTCATCATCTGAATCTTGTAGCACTCAAAGGGAATTATTGCTGGACTCTATTTATTAATTAAGATCGATGAAATGCGAGACCTAATTAAATTTATCTAACGCATGTAATTAATTAGGTCATCCACCAAATTACAGAATGGTGTTGTTTTGAGTTAGGAGACGGAGAAGAAGAGAACAGGGGAGAGTGTGTTGCACTGTTGGATCTGAGTTTCTTTTTGATTGTATTTTCGTTTGAAATTAAGATGAAAATGAAAGAGTTGTGCAGCGGAATTAAGATGAAAGCAAACTTTGCATACAATCAAACGAGAGTAATACTTTAATCAAACATCTTTACACAATGAATCGAAAGATTGAATTTGTTTCAACAACGATTACAATGATTGATGAATGAATGCAAACTCCCCCTCAGCCAGAGCTCAGTAGTTTGTTCGTGCAAAGAAGACGATGTGATTAAAGAACTAATAGAACAGTACAAAGTACTGAACTATTTATAGGCACTTGCAAACCACTGAGCATCTTAGCTGACGTCACCATGAAAGTGACATCTAACCTCCTAACAAACTCTAACCTCTGATCTATACAAACACTGATGTAGTAACTACTGCTATTACAATTCATTACATAAAAGACACTTAAACAGCTGCTGCATCCTTCCACTGCTGTGAATCCAGCAGTGCTTGTCCGGATCAGCAGTACTTGACTCAAGGCAGTAGATTGAATCAGCAGAGCTTTGGTCTTCCATCAGTCTTTAACATTTGGCAGTAGATGCAAGGCAGTAGTTGTGGATCAGTACTTGGTAAGATCAGCAGATAGGAGATCAGCAGATACAAAGCCACTTTCAAGGGGAGAGATTTGCATGAACTAACTGTAATCATCTGCTTATTCTGGATCCACTGCTCTGATCAAGTTTTGGCTTTAATTATCTGTTCCTCTGATAGGGTTCAATCCCAACAATCTCCCCTTGGAACAGATAATGCCAAAACTCTTCATTATTTGTGGAATTCTTTATTGCCTCATCAACAGCTCCCTTATCTGACCTTTAAATTGTAATTCAAAGTCTAGGGCATCTGTATCTTCATCATCCCTGCTAAGTGGAAGATCAAGGAGATCCTGCAAATCTTCAAGACTCAGGCCAAGAGCTTGTTCCCTTGATATTTTCTCCACTTCTCCACCAGACCTGAGCAAAGTCAATACGCAGGTCTGTTTGTCAGTTTCCCACTTTTGTATTTTTGAGCCTGGTGGGTTTCTTGGGAGATGCTTATTTGCAGAAGTATTTGGAGAGGCTGGCCTATTCATGACTGGCTGAGCAGCACTTGCAGATTTCCCTTTTCTATTTTTGATTGCAATATCCTCTGCTTGTTTGGCCTTGAGTTTCAAGTATTCTTCAATATTGTTAGGCCTGGGATAGTTTGCAATTGATGGTAAACTCCTTTTGGCTGGGTCATCTTCATAATAAAAGGATTTGATTTCTTCTCTGACTGCAATGAGTTCCAGAGGAAATGAGACACCAGCAGGAGGTAGTGATTTTACAATTTGAGCTGAAGAGAGAGGTATGGGTTTTGGAATAGTGACAAGTGATAGGGATTTTGAAGATGTTGGTGATGGAGATGTGTCATCATCTTTTAAAATTAGCCTTCTCCTTTTTGGTTTAGGAGAGACTGATGATGTTTTGAATGGAACAGTGGTGGTAGATGTAGTGGCAGTGGATTGTGATTGACTAACAGCTGTTGAAACAACTGGTGTTTCAACCACTGTTGTCATTACAACAGATGTTATAACATCTGCTGTCTTCTGCTGTATGTCAGCAGGTGTTGTTTTTGGTGGTGATGATGGTAAAGCAGTGGATGTTGTGTGTGTTGATGGAACAACTGTTTGGCAAGTAGTAGTTTTTGTAACTCCAGTTGCATCAGCTGTTTTGTATGGTGGTTTTTTAGCAGACTTTGAACGTCTGGTTGGAATGGATTTGGGTTGCCTTACTTTTCTAGTAGGCTTCTTCTTTTCCTCAACAGGATTTTCATGATCCTTTGACCCAGAAGTACCCTGATCTGGATGATCCATTCTGTCCACCCTGGCTTTCCTTTTGGCCTCTCTATCCCTTTTTACACTTGCAACTGCTTCTGCTAGTGCATTTGTTGTCACATCAATTTTCTTGCTGCCATCTGGCAAAGGGATCTTTTTGGTCATGTTTGAATTTTCTGGTTCAAGATAGAGACCATCCTCTATACCCTTCTTTTTCCACTCCTTAATTTTCTCCCCCTTTTTGGCATTATCTTCTGGGAGTTGATAAATGTAGCGTACTTTTGGATGAGCAGTGCCAGTGGTGTGCAAGATCTGAGTTTTGAGAGCCTTTAAATCAGCCTGAGTGTTCTTGAACCTTGACTCCATTGCATTTCTCAGCTGTTGTACATGTTTTTCATGTTGCTGATCTGCTAATTTTGCTTGTTGTTGGAGAAAAGATTGAAATAGATTCCAGAGCTCATTTGTAGCAGGTGCCCTTTGTAGAGCAGGTGCTTGAGGTGAAATAACAGTTGATTGTACCTTCTGAACTTGTAACACCTGTTGTAGCATATCTTTGAGTTCTGCAACAGAGTTATCAAGCTTTGCAATATGATCCGTCAATTTCTGGTACTTTAAACCATCACCCAAGTTAATGGGATCATCTGATTTCCCACTAGTAGTGGTTTTATCAGTGGTAGAGGTAGGGAGTATACTCCAAACATTAACCACTGATGCCCCTTTTTCTTGGTACTGGGGTCTTCTTCCTTCAACACTTGACAACCTTTTGATGTTGCCAGTAGGATAAATAAATCCACTGGTGGTTGGCAGAGGTGCTATAAAAGGAATTGCCTCCAAGGAAGTCTTATTAATGTAACCACTGTCCAACTGTAAACCTGTAAGTTCAACAGTTGTAGTGGCTGCTTCACTTGGATTACCACCAAGAGTTACTTGTAACTCATGGGGTGTAACCTCCTCAGGTTGTGTTGGTGGGTTAGCAAAGATTGATACATCAGACCCAGTCAGTTGTTGAGGTATATTCTCATTAGTAGGTGATTGAGAAGGACTGGTTAATGCCTGGTTCAAATCAATTGCAACCAACAGTGGTTTTATTGGTGAGGGAATTGTGGATGTGATGATTGGTGTAGAAATAGGATGTGTCCCGGGCATTGGACTGTGGATGATAGAAACGAGTGTTTCCAGAGCATCATGATGTGGAGACCCTATTTGTACAACCTGTTCTTTTTGTGAAGAAACAGGAGGAGTTTCGGTTATGGGTTGAGATATTTGTACCAACTGCTGTGAGGAAGTAGCAGCAGTGGTTTCTTGTGACTTTTGTGTTGTCACTGGCAGGAGCTCTGGTATCTCATCCTCCAGAGATGCCTTTTTGATGGTTTTGGGGGGTTTTTGTGTTTTTCTTTTTGTTGGCTTTTTGGTGATTGTAGGTGTGGGTTTCAAAACAGTTGTGCTGCTGCTTTGATCACCTTGAGCAGTGGGCTCAGCAGCAGATACCTGAGGAGCAGTTATAACTGCTAAAATCTGCTCAGGCACCTCTGCTTGTGTTTTGCAAGGTGCTAACATTCTTGAAAAAGTTTCAGTTGTTAAACTGTTTATTTGAGTCGAATCACCTTGGTTTATTACAGCTAAATCATCCTTACTGAATTTCTTTGCAAAATAATAACTTAAAAACCTTGGAAACAGTAAGAATGATTTTGTTTCAACATTATTAACCAAATCTTTAAAAATTTCCTGAGAATAGTTAAAATTTTCTCCTTGAAGAATTGCATATCCCAGATTTTGAATCTTTAAAGGGATTTCATTGAAAGAAGTGGTTTTGTTTGAAACACATAGTAGGAGGGTATGAAATAAAAATCTGGTTGCAGACGGAAAATAACCTTTTTCTAAGGTAATTTTCTTCATCATTGTGGCTTCATACCCTCTCTCAATGAAGTCAGTTTGTAACTCGTTTTTAGTGAAAGAAATTTTACCTTCCTGATCACCGAGTTGAAAGACCTCTGAAATGGATTGTGGCGTGATTTGGACAACTTTACCCTTTATCGAAGAGTTGATGGTGGTTGCAGTGTCTCCTTGTTTTTCAAGGGTTGCATTTTTCCAGAACTCCCTTTGGGTCGCCAAATAGATTGGTGCATCGGCAGTGAACAAAGTTTTGTACTTTGAATTTGCCATGAGATCAATGATGGAATCGAAAACTTTGGTGGTTCCTGGTTTTGTGAGAAGACCCAGGAGATTGTGAGATGGTTTATGTGGAATTTCAGTGGAGATTGCCTTTTGAGAGGCTGTTTTCGATGATGATTTTGATGAGGGTTTTGAGGATGACTTCGATTTTGTCATTTTGAAGATGAATGATCGAAGAAAGTTGTGAATGATGAGAAGAAAAACTGCTTTGAGAAGAGAATTTTTAAGAATTCAATTCGACAGTAAAACCCTGTTTTGGTGATGAGTGGGGGATTTTATAGGGAAGAAAGTGAATGCTGAGGTGGCAGCCGTTACAAAAGGTCTGACCAATATGTACTGCCCACGTGACAACCTCTGTTGAAAGTGAAGGACAGTACTTATGTGATAGGAACAGATGAAGGCAGTGGATGATTTTCACTATCAGTGGATAGCATATCAGTGGATAAGACACTGCTTTTGAACAACAGAGTTTATCAAAGTAATGAGAGAGCAGGGGTTGACTTTCAGCAGTGGACAGACTTTTGAAGGAAGCAGACTTTTGAACAATCAGTGGTTAATGGCAGACTTTTAAGGATTTTAATGAAAAATTTTCATTTTTAGCTATTTTTAAGGATGGAGTTTTGATTTTCTGAAAACATTTTGTTGCTTTTATTCATAGAAAAACAAGATGTTGCTTGTTATTCCATGTTCAGCATCCCAATCTTAGAGACCAAACTTTCAAAAGTGGTTGTATCAAGTGCTTTTGTGAGCACATCAGCTAGCTGGTCTTTAGTTGGGACATGATGCAGAGAAATCAAACCTTTTTCATAGCAATCCCTCACAAAGTGATGTCTGATGTCGATGTGTTTGGTGGTTGAGTGGGAAACTGGATTTTTGATGATATTTTCTGCTGCCTGACTGTCCAACATGAGTGGTGTCTTTAAGGCAGTGATACCAAAATCCAGCAACTGATTTTGAAGCCACAGGAGTTGGGCTGTACAGCTTGCAGCAGCAATGTATTCAGCTTCAGCAGTGGATGTTGAAACAGCTGCTTGCTTTTTGCTTTGCCATGAAACTAAGCAATCACCTAGAAACTGGCACCCTCCTGAGGTGGACTTCCTTGTGGTGTGACATCCAGCAAAGTCACTGTCTGAGAAACCTGAAAGCTTGATGTTCCCATTAGTTGGATACCAGATACCAAGTGTGGGAGCACCTTTTATGTATCTGAAGATCCTTTTTACAGCAATGAGATTTGATTTTCTGGGAGCTGATTGACTCCTTGCACAGACACATGTTGCAAACATGATGTCTGGTCTAGATGCAGTTAGGTACAATAAAGACCCAATCATGCTTCTATAAAGTGTTTGGTCAATCAGCTCATCCTTTTCATCAGACATGACCAGCTTATTTGTTGCCATGGGTGTGCTGCATGGTTTACAATCATTCATATCAAATTTGGTTAAAAGTTCTTTAGCATATTTGCTTTGATGAATGAAAGTTCCATTTTGCAATTGCTGTACTTGGAGACCAAGAAAGCATTGCAGCTCACCCATAGCACTCATTTCAAACTCAGCTGTCATGAGTTCTCTAAACTCTTCACACATTGAGTTACATGTGCTTCCAAAAATAATGTCATCCACATAAATCTGGACAATCATTAAATCCTTCCCTCTCCATTTTAAAAATAGTGTTTTATCAATGGTACCTCTTTTGAAACCATTTGAGAGTAGGAAGTTGGAAAGAGTTTCATACCAGGCCCTTGGTGCTTGTTTCAAGCCATACAAGGCTTTGTTTAGCCTGTAGACATGATCTGGATAAAATGGATCCTCGAAACCTGGAGGTTGACAAACATACACCTCTTCTTGAATTGTACCATAGAGGAAAGCACTTTTGATATCCATTTGAAACACCTTCATATTGTGGTTGACAGCAAAGGCCAGGAACAGTCTAATGGCTTCCAATCTTGCAACAGGGGCAAATGTTTCATCATAATCAATCCCCTCTTCTTGTCTGTAACCTTGAACCACAAGCCTGGCTTTATTCTTCACAACAATACCCCTTTCATCAGTTTTGTTCTTGAAGACCCACTTTGTGCCAATGGGACTAACCTCTTCTGGCAGTGGTACAAGCTCCCATACTTGTTGTCTTTTAAACTGTTGGAGCTCCTCTTGCATGGCTTCTACCCAGCTGTTGTCTTTCAGTGCCTCTTGGTACTTGACTGGCTTATGGAGTGATAGAAAACCAGCAAAAAGACAAATGTTTTGGGTTTGACTTCTTGTGAGCACCCCTTCATTTATGTTGCCAATGATTTGATCAGGTGGATGAGATCTCAAGAAGATTAAATCTCCTTGGTATGGTATGATGGCATTGGTTGGTGAGGGCTGCAAATGTGTATCATCTGAGCTAACCACTGCTGGGGACTTTGATGATCCAGCAGTGGCTTCAAAAGGTGGTGGTATAGGAGGTAATGAAGTGGACAACTGCTGACTTTTATCCACTGTTTGAGGACTTTTGTCAGCAGTGTTTGAGGATGTGGAAGCAGTGGTTGATGGGCTACTTTGGTCAACAACTGTTGAGGTAGCAGTGGTTGAGCTTTGACAACTGTTTTGAACAGCTGGTGCCTTTCCCTTTGTGGCAGACCTTTGAGGGATGATGATTTCATACCCATAGTCTGGTGTTGTATCCTCTGATGGACCTGCACTGTTAGTCTTGACAGCAGTATTTTTAAAAGTGAACTTTTCAAGATCAAACAGATCTGCAGGGTTTGCTGGGATTTTCATTGATGAAAGTTCATTGAACTTAACATTCAAAGTCTCCTCCACTGCCTTGGTCCGTGTATTGAACACTTTGTAGGCCTTGGCAGTGGTTGAGTATCCCAGATGATAACCACAATCAATTTTGGCTGCAAATTTTGAAATGGAATCTTTTAAGTTCAAAATAAAGCATGGGCAGCCAAACACTTTGAAATATGAGATCAGTGGTTTAATTTTATACAGAATTTCATAGGCAGACTTTTTGTGCCTGGGGTTTATTAAAACTCTGTTCTGAACATAGCAAGCAGTGTTTACTGCCTCTGCCCAGAAGGTTAATGGCAAACCTGAATCTGCAAGCATGGTTCTGGCAGCCTCAATCAGAGTTCTGTTCTTCCTTTCCACTACCCCATTCTGCTCTGGTGTTCTTGGGATGCTGTACTGCCTTACAACCCCTTTCTTCACACAGAAGGCATCTAACTCCCTATTTTTGAATTCTGTGCCATTGTCACTCCTGAAGCTTTTTACTGGAAGGTCAAATTGCTTTTCAACCTGTGTTACAAAGTCTTGCAAAATGCCTGCAGTTTCATCTTTTGAGTGCAAAAAGAACGTCCATGTAAACCTAGAAAAGTCATCAACAATAACCAAACAATATCTTTTCTTTTTGAGGCTCATGACTTGAACTGGGCCAAACAAATCCATGTGTAGCATTTGCAAACACTGGGTTGTTTTGGACTCTTCAATGGACTTGTAACAACTTTTATGCTGTTTTCCTTTTAAACAGGAAATGCAATGTTCAGGACATGAAAACAATTTTTGTGGTAAGCCTCTCACCAAACCATTTTTTGAAATTTCTGTGATTGTCTTAAGATTTGTGTGTCCCAGCCTTCTGTGCCAAAGTTCTGTCTCTTTGTTAGAGGCAGCTGAGAACAGACAGGCATCAGCTCTGGGACACTCTTTTGACATGTCAACAACATAAACATTGCCACTTCTTTGAGCAACAAGTTTAGTTTGACCATATTTGATTATTGCTTCAATCTTTTTGACCATTTCTGGTCCAACAATCCTACAACAATCTTTTGTGAAGAATGACCCAAAACCCTTGTCACTCATTTGGGACACACTCAGAAGGTTGAATTTTAGATTGTCTATTAGATTGAAATTTTCAAATTTTACTTTTCCAGACTCCACTGTACCCGACCCCAGAACTTTTCCTTTACTATTATTCCCAAAGGATATATCACCCCCTCCATGGATTTTAAAGTCTTTGAGGAGGGCTTTACATCCTGTCATGTGCCTGGAGCCTCCACTATCTACATACCAAAGACTATCAAAGCATGCAGAAGCTCCCTGCACATGAAGTAAAAGGATTAGTTCATTAAGGTCTCCAAAGCCAACAAGGCTTTGGATGGGGTCTCAACAGTGTCTGGGATGGATGCAGAATGATGGACAGTGGTTAGGTCAGGAGTTTGAACTGTTTTAGGACAGTGTTTCTCTAACCACTGTTGTGGGTCCTGACCAATCATCTGCTGGTAACCAAAAGGATGCTTGTTCACTTTGGGTTTAGAAGGCCTTTTGTAGGCCTCATAAACGTGAGGAATCCTTTGGTAAGACTGTTTTTCTCTGCCTTTTCTGAACTGATTGGCAGGGGGTGCATCAGTAACCTGAACATCTGTTTTGACAGATGTTTGGTTCAGCTGTTTTGTAACAGCTGTTTGAACTGGCACAAACAGTGGTTGTTTCTTGGTGAATTTGACAGATGTTGATGATGATGATGGACTCAAGGATGTTTTAGCAATGTACTCATTCTTTTTCACATCAAAGTTTTTGAGATACACACATGCTTGAGTTTTGTGGTTTGTTTTACCACAGACAATGCAACCTTCAGCTGAAACAATGACACTTGTTCTGTTTAAATCATACGCTTTTAAGTGGAAACAATCTTTTGTAAGATGATTCCTTTTCTCACAGAATTCACAAAAAAAGTTATCAATTTTTTCTTTCTTCTTTCTCTTTTCAGACTCCTTTGCAGCAGAGGTTTTAACCACTGCTGGGATGTCTTTGAGAGGTATGACTTTACCTTTTGGAGCCTTGACACCATCAGTTGATGTAAAGTCCATTGGCTTGAAATTTTCAAGAATGTCACACTCATCAGACCATTTTGGTTTAAACTGGTATTCTTCAAGCTCCTCAAAAGTTGAGGATTCCATTGGTCTGTCAAGTGTGATTTTGTTACCAAGTTTGTCAGTGATTCTCACTTCTTGGCCATTCTTGTTTGTGGGGATGAACTCAGTGGTTACATCAGTGGTTTGAACAGATTTTTCAAAAGCAGTGTTTTCATCATCATGTTTTCTATAACCAACCCCAAATTTCACATTGCTTTTTCTCTGTTTTTCAAGCATAACCTCATATCCTTTGCAGGATTCCACCCATCTTTCACAAGTGATCTGGGCGGACTCCAACTCCTTTTTGCAAACTTGGTATTTTTCTACCATAGTTTGAAGTTGGGTTTTGGTTATACTTTGCTCTTCTTTTAGACAGTTGTTCTCCTTTTCTTTTTCAGTCAATTTGTTTTTAAGTTCTTTTAAAGACCTTTCAAATTTGACCTCATCAGACAAGATTTTATCCCGAAGGTTTTCATTCACCTCTTTAATGTTAGCAAAAGCAATTATGCAATTGTCAGAATACAGTTTTTCAAGAACTTGAGGAGATACCTTGGCAGCTGCCATCATTGCACAATCACATTGATGATCTTTTTCATCATCAGCTTTCACCTTCTTTTCATCAGCCTTTTCTTCTTTCTCTTCTTCTTTGTCCTCTACGGACCATGGATCTGTCATTGGTTCAATCAGGGTACCTGAACTTTCTCCCAACAGTAGTTCACCAGCCACAGCAGTAACCACTGCTTCAGTCACCTCTTCCACTGTTTCAAAGCACTGCTGTTCCTCCTCAGTTTCAACCCCCTCCTGTATTGACTCTAATGCCATCAAACAAAACTCATCATGTGAAGAATCATTAGAAGCATAGAGTGCAAAATTTTCATCATTAAGGTCTTCAGGCATACTGCTCCAGTCAACAAACCCTTGAGTGAAAAAACTTTGTTGATCTGGTTGTGCTGCTGCTGGAGCAGTGGTTTGAGGTGCAACAGGTTGCACTTGTACCTGTGGAGCAGGGGTTTGAACATATTGGATTTATGGAACAGTAGTTTGGACATAATGTACTGGCACAGGGGCAGCAGCATAGTGAGCAGTGTTCACTTGAGCTGCTGGGGCATATTGGGCATAGTGCACAGTGTTTTGGTTTTGAGGTCTAGGATTTGAGCTAGGATGAGTAATTATGGGACCAGTAGTTTGACTCCTACATTCCCTAGCGAAATGTCCCAACCTATTACACTTGTAGCACTTGATTTTCGATTTATCCAACCCAACCCTTAGATTCCCATGCAAACCTGGGAATTTTCGCCCTGTTCTTTTGTAAAACTTGCTAGTTCTAACACTTAGCAAAGCCAGTTGGTGCAGGATGTCCATTTCCTCTAAATCAGTGGGATCAAAATGTTGCAAATCATTTAGTTCAAAACTTAAATTGTCTGACATCTGGTTTTCATTTGTAGTGAATGCATAACTAGCAGAGTGAGGATCAGGGTTGTTAAAATTTGCACCAGCAGTTATGTCAATGAAGTGATCATAACCCTGATCCTTACCACTGCTCCCAGATTCTTCTTGACCCAGAAGAGCAGTATTACCGAAAGTGTAGTCATCGGTAACTTTTCCTGACTCTTGTAACCTCCTTTTCTGGTTCAACTCCCATTCGTAGGTCAGGAGTCGACCGTGGAGTTGGGTCAAGGTCAGATCCTTGAATTCAGGTGAGTTTCGGGTGACAAAAGCTATGGTGTCCCATTTTTCTGGCAGTGACCTGAGGAACCTGCTATTTTGAGTTGAGTTTGTAAAAGTGGTGTTAACAAGCCTCAGTTCACTGATGAGACAACTGAAATGCTCAAATTGTTGCGTTAGTGATTCGCCTTTAACGTAGCAAAATGTTTCATACTGTTGGTTCAGGATTTCCCTATTGTTTTCTATGACTTCTTCAGTTCCCCCAAACTGTTCCTTAAGTGCGTCTCATAACTCTTTGGCACTGTTACAATGTAACAGTCCAGCATATATCTCATTGGGCAGCGCTGATGCTACGATGCTAAACGCTTTAGCATCTAGTTCGATCTTTTGAAAATCAGTTTCGGTATAATTTTCAACTGGTTTTGGAACGAACTTTTTAGCATCTTCAGCACTTGGCACTGAAGGAACATGGGGACCATAAATGACAGACTTCCAACAACCTGTGCTTTGTTGAGCGAGGATGTGTCCCATCCTCCTCTGCCAGATGTTGTACACATTTCTTTTTAGCATAGGTGGTTTAAAAAGCGAGCCGATGTTGTTTTTATCATCCTGAGATTGTGACGTCATTCTTGTTGTTTTACAGACACTGAGAAATCAACTTTAATGGTGATTAATCCTTGCTCTGTTTTTCAACGGACAAACAAACGATCAGTATCAACTGTTATGAGCTGAACTATTTACGTCAAAATGATTGTTAAATCAAATTTGACTGTCCAAGCTCTGATACCAATTGTTGGATCTGAGTTTCTTTTTTATTGTATTTTCGTTTGAAATTAAGATGAAAATGAAAGAGTTGTGCAGCGGAATTAAGATGAAAGCAAACTTTGCATACAATCAAACGAGAGTAATACTTTAATCAAACATCTTTACACAATGAATCGAAAGATTGAATTTGTTTCAACAACGATTACAATGATTGATGAATGAATGCAAACTCCCCCTCAGCCAGAGCTCAGTAGTTTGTTCGTGCAAAGAAGACGATGTGATTAAAGAGCTAATAGAACAGTACAAAGTACTGAACTATTTATAGGCACTTGCAAACCACTGAGCATCTTAGCTGACGTCACCATGAAAGTGACATCTAACCTCCTAACAAACTCTAACCTCTGATCTATACAAACACTGATGTAGTAACTACTGCTATTACAATTCATTACATAAAAGACACTTAAACAGCTGCTGCATCCTTCCACTGCTGTGAATCCAGCAGTGCTTGTCCGGATCAGCAGTACTTGACTCAAGGCAGTAGATTGAATCAGCAGAGCTTTGGTCTTCCATCAATCTTTAACATTTGGCAGTAGATGCAAGGCAGCAGTTGTGGATCAGTACTTGGTAAGATCAGCAGATAGGAGATCAGCAGATACAAAGCCACTTTCAAGGGGAGAGATTTGCATGAACTAACTGTAATCATCTGCTTATTCTGGATCCACTGCTCTGATCCAGTTTTGGCTTTAATTATCTGTTCCTCTGATAGGGTTCAATCCCAACATGCACAAGTAGCAACTCCGTTAAGGGTAGACATATTAGCCCAAGAGAGCTGACAGGGTAGCTCAACTGTAAAATACAAGAATTTTGTTAAGGCTTGAGTACGTCTGATTTGCAGTTGATTCTTACTCTGATTGAAACTTCCTCAGCTGTCAATCTGTTGAATTTTCTGTTGGAATTGTGTGATTTTGTGCCTTTTAGAAATCATACTCTAATTAGGGGGTGTTTGTTAATTGTAATTGCTTAGTGAAAAAAAGTAACAGTTTTTTAGGGCTTGACTACGTTCAATTCGTTTTGGTTCTTGGTATATTTTGTAATTGTATTTTGATTATATTGGTATCTTTCATTCTTCAGGTGGATTGTAACAAGCAATCGGAGGAACTTGAAGGGCCTGGAGTAATAGTATCAAACCATGTTTCACATATGGATATTTTGTATCACATGTCTTCATCGTTTCTGAGTTTTGTTGCCAAGGTATGTCTATTGACGGAACAAAAAAGATACTTTTATTCAACGTTATGTTGTCTTTACATGTTCGGATTATAAGTGACTTTTTTTTTTCTTGTGTTATTAATTTATTACAATTTTTGAAGAAATCGGTGGGCAAGCTACCTCTGGTTGGCCTTATAAGGTTGGTTTGAAATTTGGATTACACCATCTTGGGAAATTGGCCTGTAATAATCCCACCTAGACCTTATTGGCCATTAATAATCCCACCTCAGAATATTCCCCCGCCAGTCCCACCTTTCACCTATTTTTCCTACAATGGTCCCCCGTTTTTCACCGGAGTTAAGCTTTTTTTCCAAATTACAAACAGATTTTTAGGGCTTTTGATCAGAACGATGATACAAGTCCATTGATGTAAAACTTGCCTCGAAACGATGCTCCAAACGATGAAAACGACGCTTCAATTCAGGTGTTTAAATTTCCAATGAACAAAAATCAAGTCACTTGGAGCACCATTTCGAAGTAAGTTTTACATCAATGTACTCGTAGCGTCGTTCTAATCAAAAGCCCTAAAAAATATGTTTGAAATTTGGAAAAAAGCTTAACTCCGTTAAGTTTTTTTTTAACAGGGGACCATTGTAGGAAAAATAGGTGAAAGGTGGGACTGGTGGGGGGGAATATTCTGAGGTGAGATTTTTAATGGCCAATAAGGTCTAGGTGGGATTATTACAGGCCAATTCCCCCACCATCTTTTAGTTCTATTTGTGTACTTTTTCTTTGGTTTTTATAAGATGTGGAGTTGTTTTATTTTAAATTACCGTT
This sequence comes from Helianthus tuberosus, assembly GCA_030545235.1. NCBI lineage: Eukaryota > Viridiplantae > Streptophyta > Magnoliopsida > Asterales > Asteraceae > Helianthus > Helianthus tuberosus. Next base: position 131,043,820 of record CM060394.1, read on the forward strand.
TTCGTTTTTCAGCAAATGCCTTGGTTGTGTCTATGTTCAACGGGAGTCAAAATCATCGAGTACAAAGGGTGTCTCAGGTATTTAACTATTTATATGTTTTTTTATGTTACTTCAGTGAATAGATCGTATATTTTGGTATCATTTATCAAATGCAGGTATTGTGTCTTTTGTTTTTTATACATTATCTTTTTAAAAAATTTGTGGAATACTGTTTTTATACATGAATACAATGATATTTTATTGAAAATATATGCATATCTCGGTCTACCTTTCTGTAATTTTAAATTTTAGGTCTTCTATTAATGTAATTTGATTTCATTGTTTTACTTGATGAATGCAGCGGTCGTTAACGAGAGAATTCAGGAAGCTCACAAAGATAAGTCTGCACCAATGATGATGCTCTTTCCAGGTATGGGACACATTTGAATTATAGTTAAAAGTAAACGAATGGTCCCTGTGTGTCACACCCCCAAAATCCACACGCGGAGTATCACCGCTTGGAGGCGTGACATGACCAGGATCAAGCCACCAATCATATTGAACACTGTAAGTAATAAATAAAAGTCATTCATCAATACGAAAGGTGTTCAATACCATAACATAGTTAAACGTTTAGCGGAAGCATAAATATGTAAACCCAACATAAGTTTAAATGTTTCAAATGTTTAGCATGGCACACAGCTGTTCATGTCCCACAACGACTCCTCTCCACTCCCATGCAAGCTCCATAGATACCTAACGACCTGCAAGGCATGTAACAGAGAGTCAACAACAAAGTTGAGCAAGTTCACAGTTGGTTGTTCAGTAATAAGTTCGTTTAACAAATCGTAAGTTCGTTTATAACCATGTCGTGTATTACTAGGCCATTTGTATGTTCATCTAGTGGGGGCTTCCCATGTTGTAAGTTCAATTAGTGGGGGCTTCCGATGTTGTAAGTTACTAGACTAGTTGTATCCATAAATATCCTTCCCAATCCGAGGATAGTAGTAAGTATAAGTTGAAGTTTACGTAGGTTTTACGTAAGTGCCCTTCCTAACCGAGGACAGTACGTAGCGAGTACGTAGGTTTAGCGCTGGTGTCCTTCCCCATCCGAGGACAACAGTACGTAGGATTTACGTAGGTTTTAACACTAGTGTCCTTCCCAAACCGAGGTCAGTACGTAGGCTTTACGTAGAGTAGCGAGACTTATGAGCTTCATCCATTACAAGCTCACGTAAGTTGCCATAGAGTGGGACCCAGATGTGTCATGTTACGTAATAGGTGCCATCTGCCTTTTTTTCTAACCGTTGCCTTGAGCCGCGTAGGGCTTCAGCCCTGACGTTTTCTGGTTTCAATGCTTCTACCTGAGCATCTCGTATCTGTGCGGGAAGGCTAGACTGGATGGTAAGTTGTGGTGCTCGCACACGCCTAGGTGTGGTATCTTTTCGACTGAGGGCATCGGCCACCACATTGGCTTTGCCCGGATGGTACTTGATGGCACATTCGTAATCGTTCAGTAGCTTGACCCATCGACGTTGACGCATGTTTAATTCCTTCTGTTTGAAGATATGCTCAAGACTCCTGTGATCGGTGTAGATGGTGCACTTGGTACCGTACAGGTAATGTCTCCATATCTTGAGCGCGAAAACGACAGCTCCCAGCTCTAAATCGTGTGTAGTGTAATTCCGTTCGTGAATCTTAAGTTGGCGCGAAGCATAAGCAATGACTTTATCCCGTGGCATCAACACACATCCAAGACCCTGAATGGATGCGTCGCAGTAGACTACAAAATCGTTTGTGCCTTCTGGCAATGAGAGGATAGGTGCGCTACAAAGTCTATCCTTTAAGTGCTGAAATGTTGATTCCTGTGCATTTCCCCAACGATATATAACGCCTTTCTGAGTTAGTAGTGTAAGCGGCTGTGCAATCGTTGAGAAGTCTTTGATGAACCTTCTGTAGTAACCTGCCAAACCCAAGAATTGGCGAATTTCTGTTGGTGTGCGAGGTGCAGGCCAGTTCTTGATCGAATCTACCTTGGATGGATCAACATCAATCCCATCCTTATTTACCATGTGGCCTAGAAAGTGGACTTCACGAAGCCAGAAGTCGCATTTCGAAAACTTGGCGTACAGCTGTTCTGTTCGAAGGAGTTCCAAAATAAGTCGTAAATGCTGCTCGTGTTCCTCCTGACTCTTAGAGTAGATCAGAATGTCATCGATGAATACAATCACAAACTTATCCAGGTAGGGCTTGCACACTCTGTTCATAAGGTCCATGAAGAATCCCGGTGCGTTTGTTAATCCGAATGGCATGACCAGAAACTCGTAATGGCCGTAGCGTGTTCTGAATGTTGTTTTGGAGACGTCCTCATCCCGGACTCTCAGTTGATGGTGGCCTGACCTCAGATCAATCTTTGAATAGTAGCTCGACCCTTGCAGCTGGTCAAACAAGTCATCGATGTGTGGAAGAGGATAGCGATTCTTCACAGTCACCTTGTTCAGTTCGCGGTAATCTATGCACATGCGGAAGGTACCGTCTTTCTTCTTCACCAATAATACTGGAGCTCCCCAGGGCGAAGAGCTAGGATGAATGAAACCCTTATTCAAGAGTTCTTGCAATTGCTTAGACAGTTCCTCCAATTCTGATGGGGCTAAACGATAAGGTGCTCGAGCTACAGGCGCTGCTCCAGGAGCAAGCTCGATCTGAAATTCGACCTGGCGATGAGGCGGTAGCCCAGGTAAATCTTCAGGAAACACCTGAGGAAAATCGCGTACTACTGGGATATCCTCGATCTTCTTCTCTTTCGTTGATGCATCAGTAACGAGTGCTAAGATAGCGGTGTGGCCCTTTCGCAAACACTTCTGGGCCTTGAGAAAGGAGATGATGCCCACCACAACACCACTCTTGTCGCCTTGAATTTCGAGAGATTCCTTACCAGAACGGGGAATACGAACAATCTTCTCCTTGCATAGGATCTCTGCTTGCTGTTGGGATAACCAATCCATCCCAATGACGATGTCGAAACTACCCAGAACTATAGGAATGAGATCGATAGAGAAAGTCTGACCAGCCAAGACGAGATTACAACCCTTAACTATGTGTGTGGCTTCTAAGCTTTTACCATTTGCTATCTCTACAACATGTTTGGTGTTTAAGGGAGTTGGTGTGCGTTTAAGCATTTGATTAACTTTTAGAGACACATAACTGGTGTCGGCACCCGAATCAAATAAAACAGTAACATAAAAGTCGTCGAGAAGGAACTTACCCATCACTACGTTAGGATCATTCCTTGCGTCACCCTGAACGATCACGAACGCTCGACCCCTGGCACCATTGTTTCCATCATTGTTTCCCCCGTTGTTATTCCCATTGCCTCGATTATTGTTGTTATTGTTCTGATTCTGATTTAACTGAAGACAGTGTCTCTTGTAGTGACCTTCAGCTCCGCACTGAAAGCATCCCTTGTTACCCTATTGCTGTTGCTGGTTCTGCGGTGTTTGCTGTTGCTGCTGACGATTCTGATGTGCAGGTTGTGAGCTCCTGCAATCTTTGGCTTCATGACCCATCTTGAGACATCTCTGACAACGAACCTTGTTGCACTGACCACTGTGGTGTCTGTTGCATCTGTTGCACTTTGGGTGATTTCCTCGATATCCACCCTGTCTTTGACTACCAGAAAATTGCTGACCAAGGCTCTGGTAGTTATCAGTCTTCCGCTGCTGTGCCTGAGACTGGGCTGTAGCTGAACCCTTGCTGGAATCCCCATCCCATTTCCGCTTATTGTCACTGGGAGTAGCGGAAGTAGTAGCATTAGTAGCACTGATACGTTTGGGCAGCTTGTTCTGTTCCACTACCTGATCTGTGAGGCGATGAGCAAGACGAGTAACATCCTGGATAGTAGCAAGGTTGGCCGATGTCACATGACTTTGAATTTCTGGTACTAGCCCTTTGAGATACAACTCAATGCTCTTGATAGGGGGGTCCACCATGGTTGGACACAAGATGGCCAGCTCGTTTGACCTTTTCGAATACGCCTCAATCTCTGACCCCGTCATTTTCAGATTAAAGAACTCGACTTCTAACTTGTGGATGTCATCACGTATGCATTATTCTTGCTTGATTAGTTCCTTGAAATCGTTCCAAGGGGTGGCGTTTGCAGCTGCCAACCCTAACATCTGAACTTGCGCATTCCACCAAGTCAGCGCAATGCCTTCTAGAGTACCAGTGGCGTATTTTACCCTGCGAGCCTCAGGGCATTCACACATCTCAAATACAGACTCGAGCTTTTCAAACCAATGGAGGAGTCCAACTGCTCCTTCCGTGCCACTGAATGTGCTAGGACGACAGTCCATGAAAGTCTTGAAGGTGCAAACAGGTGGCTGAGCGTGCTGACCTGTTGTGTATAAGCATCAGGACAAGGTTAAACACAAGAGTTGGTTTAGGAGTGTAGGATCTAAAGATCCTAGTGTGAGTTACGACTGCAGGGTATACCTCCCGCTTGTGCGGCTGCAAGTGCCGCAGCAACTTGTTCGTTAATCAAAGTCGTCAGCTGGGCTTGTGTCATGTTAACGCGTCCACTCATGATCTTCACAAGTAAGACAACACAAGTAAGAAGTGCGTCATATCAATACGCAAATGTGGAATGATAGAAGAGTGTGAGCATACAAGATTTCAAGTAGTAGTTGTTACGTTCATCTAAGCATACTATGAGCAATGTAATTATGTATTTAGCAAGTAGGTAATATAAACATAAACCATATCACCTAGAATGTTGAGTCTTGCACGTGGAGCGAAGCGTCGTTGTGGATCGTTGAGCACTGTTCAGGTTATAGTCTGGTTTTAATAAAAACTTTTTCCCTTATTAAAACCAAGTTCACTATAACCAATGGCTCTGATACCACTCTGTCACACCCCCAAAATCCACACGCGGAGTATCACCGCTTGGAGGCGTGACATGACCAGGATCAAGCCACCAATCATATTGAACATTGTAAGTAATATATAAAAGTCATTCATCAATACGAAAGGTGTTCAAAACCATAACATAGTTAAACGTTTAGCGGAAGCATAAATATGTAAACCCAACATACGTTTAAATGTTTCAAATGTTTAGCATGGCACACAGCTGTCCATGTCCCACAACGACTCCTCTCCACTCCCATGCAAGCTCCATAAATACCTAACGACCTGCAAGGCATGTAACAGAGAGTCAACAACAAAGTTGAGCGAGTTCACAGTTGGTTGTTCAGTAATAAGTTCATTTAACAAATCGTAAGTTCGTTTATAACCATGCCGTGTATTACTAGGCCATTTGTATGTTCATCTAGTGGGGGCTTCCCATGTTGTAAGTTCAATTAGTGGGGGCTTCCCATGTTGTAAGTTACTAGACTAGTTGTATCCATAAGTATCCTTCCCAATCCGAGGATAGTAGTAAGTATAAGTTTAAGTTTACGTAGGTTTTACGTAAGTGCCCTTCCTAACCGAGGACAGTACGTAGCGAGTACGTAGGTTTAGCGCTGGTGTCCTTCCCCATCCGAGGACAACAGTACGTAGGATTTACGTAGGTTTTAACACTAGTGTCCTTCCCAAACCGAGGACAGTACGTAGGCTTTACGTAGAGTTTGGCACATGCATCCTTCCCAATCCGAGGACCGTGGTAAGTAGTCTAGTAGTGATATAAGTACAAGTAATCATTCAATCCCATTCCCAACCCACCGGGGAATCCCATGCCTTGGTAAGAGTGTGAACTCACCTTGGTTTGCTCGGTATGCTAAAGAAATACACGCTCACAAATAATCAGTCAAGTCCTATAGTGTGCACGTATACTCAATCAGTTCAAGTTTGTAAAGTTTCACATACATTCAATATCACAGTAATAACACAAAGTGTGCTTAGCAGCTAGCATCTTGTATCATGTAAACAGTTAATCAAATCCATGCAACTTCATGCTTCTCCTAATGTCTTTCGCAGTTTAATCCAACATAGTTATCCAATATCACACTTAACAGATTTAACAAGTTTAACTGGACTAATACATATCACAAGGGTTACACAGTTAACAGAGTTAACATCTAACCGAACTAACAACTAACTGTGTTTCATGCTTAACTTAACAGAGTTAATAAGTTTAACAGAGTTACACATATTACTAGAGCTAACAACTAACCGATTTAACAAACTAACAGGGTTAACAATATAGAGTTAACAAGCAAACAAGGTTACTAAACTAACGGAGTTAATGTGTCCATGCATTCAATGAAATCACGTGGGATGAAAACACCTCTGTCGGCGAAATCACCCAGTGACGAAATCACTTTCGTCTGGTCCTTTGTGTTTTCGTCTGGTTGGTGTTGTCATCTCCAATAGTTACGTAATCCAAACCCAACCAATCATCTAACAATTATATCGACCAATCACTCAATCTTATGAACAATCAGAATCATCGTTCCAATCATCATGCAGCAGAATCATCATTCAATTCACCATTTAGACATATTTACATATTCATAACAAAAATCACATAGCTACTGACATGATCACATGCCTTATCATATTATATGCACTATCATATTAAATTATTCAATTCACCTAACATCACCACCCAATGTCAAACAATCCAATCATGTGCTCTTATCAAATAAGTCATAGGTTGTAATACAATCACATGCCTAATGAAAATTCCTATGCAACATACACACACTGGCCGACAATTCTGCAGTGATCCTTATCACTTGGTTGCATTATCAAGACTTCACATGCAAACGATAATCATAACAATCTGATATCATCAAGAATCAAACCCTAGTTATGATCTAAACATTACTCAACAATAGTTAATACAGATTTCTAATAGATAGTCAAGAGATGGTTTTTAAATCAGCCAATCTTACGATCCTAATCATTACATGATAACAGTTTGTTCATGATTGCCAAACAATTAATCAATAGCGATTTAAATCAAATAAACATCAAATAATTCTCAGCAACAATTTAAAGGTAGAGGTAGTACACTAACCACTAGATCGAGGGGTATGATTGCAGGTAAAGGACTTGCAAAAGAGAAGGAGTTTGCAAAGGATGGAACTGCCGTATGAAAGCTAGGGTTTTACAATAACCTGTTTCGTAACTTAACGTGTTTAAGCAAACAGTTCAGGCCATTGGGCCGCGTTTGACCTTGGGCCCAACATCTCTGACGAAATCCAAAGAGATTTCGTTAGTTCACAGTTGGCGAAAACCCCTTGTTTTCACTAGGGGTGTTTTCGTATGGGAGGTGTTTTTGGCTATGGGGTGTTAGGCAATAGCTCCATGTTTTAAATAATTATACAAATCGAATATGTATAACATATATACACATAATACACATATCACAAATAACACTTATTTAGCACCTCAAATGATTATTAAACACACTTAGCAAGTACATACGAAGTTAAATCGGATAGAGACCTTGAAAACTCGAGTTGTCACACTGTGGTTAACTAAAATTTTGGATTTGGTTTCTAGCTTTTCAAAAGTACACAAATAGTCCCTGTGGTTTGCACTTTGTAACGTATTTAGTCCCTAACTAATAAATCTAAATGTTTCAGCATGTCTAAGCTAGGGACTAAATGTGCTTCAAAGTGCAAAACTACAAGGACCATCTGTGTACTTTTGGTAAAAGTTGGGGATTAAGTACGTTACAAAGTGCAAACCACAGGGACCATCCGTGTGCTTTTGGAAAACTAGGGACCATGTCCAAAATTTTGGTCAACCAGAGGGACCATCTGTATACTTTATTCAAGTAGTTATTTTTGGCACACACAGTGAATTAATTTTATTTGTTTATTTTGTATTGAAGGGACAACTACAAATGGCGATTACATACTTCCATTTAAAACCAATGCATTTCTGGCAAAAGCTTATGTTCTTCCAGTTATTTTGAAATATCAGTGTGACATTTGTGCCTCTACGACCATCATACAAATACGAATCCAATGAAATCTTATGTTTCATTCCCGGGATTTGTACAATTACATGTGACAAGTACACATATCAAATTTCGTATGATTCCGAACTCTCGAGAAGCTTTTCTAGAAGTTTTACGTAAACTATTACGCAAATGTAATCAGTTTAACACAACGTACACTCCAGAACAGTGACATAAGCTTAACATACCTTAAATAACCTTTACATAACTTAGAAATAAGTTTTGAAGGGTTTGGTATGGCAAAAACAAGTTTATTCGATCATAGCGACTATTTGCGACAAACTTTAAAAGTCTACCTATTCGCATAGCAACGTACATTCCGGAACAAGATCATAAGCTAAACATACCCTAAATACCCTTTACATAGAATAAAAATAAGTTTTGAGGGGTTCGGTATGCGAAAATACACTTTTTTTATCACAGGGACTAAAAGCGTCAAAACTGCGAAAGTATGCAAACGCATGGATATATTGGGTTCTGGCCATATCCGAACATCTAAAAAAATTTTTAATCACTAAAATATTGTATTTAAGTGATGGGAATGTAAAATACCATTCGTTGCGCAATTTGGGTCGTTTTCGCATTTGTTACGATTCCGCCGTAATTAACCGAAAAACGCAACCGTGCAGCCAAACGAACGGACATCCATGACTTTTTTTAGCCTAATTCAAGTTAAATACACTTTAAATTCATCATGGAGCTTAATAATGGGCTTGGCGGGTGTCAGAAGATCCGAAACGCGACAAAACACACTCAGGGACCAAAACTACCAAAATTCAAACTTGCTGCCCCAGATAGCTGCATACGGACCGTATGCCAGGACCCCCTACGGTCCGTATAGCTTGCCCAGAACCAGCAAACTGGTTCAGACCCTTGTTTTCTTGTGTTTTGGCCAAGTTTTTTTGATCTCCAAGCATTTAAACCTGATCAGGACACTTGTCTAAATCCTATTAATCCTTGCTCAAGACACAATCCACATGTCATCATCCTATGCCTCCTAAATTCCTATAAATAGCAAGCTTGAACTAACCCATAACTTGCTCATTTCTTTCTATCTCTCACACCTGCTCTCATTGGAGGCTACCAACATTTTGGAGGCTTCCTACTGAGCATTCTTAGTCATTTTTTCCAAGCTTAGGACACTTGTAAGTGTTCTTTCATGCTTGTTATTTATTTTAAGCAAGAAAGTCAAACAGTGTTTGACTTTCAGCTTTGACCATGATTTGGTCAAGACAAAGTTCGTTTGAACTTTGCTACGTTAGCGTAATCACGATGGTTATAATCCATTGCGACTATACCTACTGATTACCACGTTGACTAGTCGAAGTGACGAGTCAAAGTTTTGGTCAAAATGCGCAATTATATACATTTTGCCACGAACTATTTTCGGGTATCAGAACACTTTGTTTTGATATCAAATCAGTTTTCTAACTTAGTTAAACATGTTTTAACATGTTTAACTCGTCACTTTTAGTTTAGTGCTTGTTTAGGGTCGTAAATCAAGCGGTCTCGACAACCGCTTAGACTTTCGAACCCGACCCGTTTGGTCGATCATTAGGATCCAACCAAACATATTTTGTGACTATAGTTGTATAGGGAATAACCTTCCGAGGTTATACCTTATGGTCGCTTAGTTTAATTAGTTGTATGATAGGTAGTTTATATGCCTTAGGAAAATGACCAAAATGCCTTTTTTGCGCATAATTTCAATTGAAGCGTATGTAACAAAAATTTTGACACTTAAACTGATTATGCAACATTATCAAACATGTTTAGGCACATAATACTTATCATAGGACTAGTTAGGCCACCCGAACGCACATTTGCACAAATGACGCGTTAAAGTAGCGTAAACTACCTTAACGGGTCATAACGGGTCATAAGCACTTAGGATAGGTTTCAAATCATAATGTAGGCTTTGATAAAACATATCATATGAGTTCCAACACTCATTTGGTTTATGAGACCTCATTTTATCCGATCTCTCGATTTAGGTCCGGATTATTAACATAGTGATTCCATACTAGGTGCCACTTGATTCCTTTATTTCCCGAGCTTTCTTAGGTCACTTAATCAAAGGATACTTGCAATCCCAAGTGAGTACATAGGTTACCTCTTTTATGCTTTCAATTGTTTTGGGGTGACTCATATGTGTTAGATGCTTTTCGAGTTTTCATAAACAAATGCTATGGTTTATATAAAACATGATGATTTCAATAATGTGAACGAACTTGTTGGGGCGTTAGTCGAAACACATTCAAATGACATTCATTATGTAACAACTGGCAATTTTCCATGTATCCGTACAATATTAAATAGTAATTTGTGCATTAATGACTGTGCCTGATTAAATTAATGACATGAATGATTTTCTGAATGTTGTCATATACATACAAGTGCATTACATGTTGCAAGATTGTTTATCATTATTACATCAACACAATGTGGTACAATTAGTGCACAACACAAAGTTAGCACAGTTATCAGACAAACTAGAAGTACTGAGGGGAGTTCAGTACTCAGACAGACATAATGTTAAGACTCAGAATGAGCCTGGAACCAAGAGTTACACTAGAATAGTGTGTAGGAAAGTAGGAATCATAAAACTGCCTTTCGAGCGATAGTTTAAGTGCCGGAAAGTGCCCGAAACACCCCAAAACTGCAGAATTCTGCACAATTCAGCAAAAATCAACATTTTAACTCCAAAATATAATGCAGAATTATGGTTTAATGGTCCAGAATACCTTTCGAAGTGTCGTGAATCAAAACTCTCATAAAAGCCTACATAAAGCACACTAAACTGCGCAATTTAGCACCTTAACGAACCGGTAACCAACCGAACAACCAGACACTACCCGAAACACCAAATTTTCACTAGAAGCATTGTTTTAGTGTTATGAAGCTAGTTATGGTCACCGAACATCATAACACATCCTTAAACACTATAACACCTAAAACACTAACTAACATACTTAACATCTAACTAACATCCCTAACTAATATTTGAAACATAACTAACATACCCCCCCCCCATTCACGGTTCCAACAAAGGGACCCACCAATTGATTTTGTTTCACTATTTTATTGGATGTTGTTGGAAAGATTATAAACATTGTGACCATTATATAAAAACATGTTGGAAGATCTTTTTTTGATAAACCACAAGTTAGAAACATAAACTCCATTCACCATCTTCCACAACATTTCTCTTCTCCTTCTTCCTCTCATTCTCGGCTCCAAACACACACCGACACACATCCATTTTCACTTCAATATCAAGCATTCTATGGACTCTCAAAGGTGTAAGAAGCTTAACTAAGAGACTTGGAAGCTTTGGAAGTTGAAGGACCTTCACCTAGAGCTTTTATCCACCTCATTCATCATCTTCATACAAGTTTCTTCCCTAGCCTTAGAGCTAGTAGTAAGCTCCTCACAACTTGTTATTACTTCTAATTTTAATGGTTAAAGTGTTATGTAATATGTTAAACTAAAGAATCTCAAAGAAACATAAGCATGAACATAAACATAAAGCTTAATAACATGAAAATCTAAGTTGTTTTAGTGTATGTACGAAACTTGTTTGTTGATCTCTTGTGATTATGATGTTGATCATTATAAGAAGCTTGCTAGATGATGATTAAACACATGATCTAGCAAGTATAAGGATGGATCTTGTGAAATTAGTGATGATCATCCTTTATGTCAAACATGAACTTGAATATGAACTTGTTTTAGTGAATGATCATTATGTTTACAAGTTATAAGCCTTGAAAATAAAAGATTTCAAAAATAATCTTTTCAAGAAACCAAAGTTTATTACAAGATTTAACATGATCATGATTTTTAAAGAAATTAATCATGTTTTAAGTGTTAAATCAAAGCTAGAAAAGTGTTGGTAACAAGAAAAATACAAAAAGAATTATTTTTGAAAAATCATCATACAAGTTGTGAAGAATCAAAATTCACAAGAATGAGTTTTCTAAACTAAAAACTATGTTTTTAGAGGTAACTAAACTTACTAAACAACATGTGAAGTTACTACAAATTTTTACAAACTTTCAAGGTCATGTCATAGTGTAAATTGAATATTTGAAGCATATTGTAAGTTATGTGTAAATTGTTGTTGATTGATGATGAGATTTTAAAAGAAAATGATATGATTTTAAGCATGGAAACCTCCATTTTTAAGGGGAAACTATGGAAAATCTTTTGTAGAAATTAAACACTTAGAAAAATATTTTGAAACAAGTGTTTACAAGTAAATTTTGATCATGGTTTTCATATAAAAATTTGCCATAATTTTTATTACAAAAATTACAAATATTTGAGGTTGATTTTTTATTATAAAAATGACTAAGTATATATTTAGGAAAATATATATTTAGATGTCACAAATTGTGTGCTACTTGTATATTATGTGTATTAGTTATATTATTTTAGGAACTTGAAAATAATATAACTCACCAATATACCAAAATTTGTGATATAAAATATTACCAAATTTCCAAGAAAACAAATATATAATTTATACCCAAATATTGGACAATCGGACAAACGGACATATGGACTACAAGTATATATATTCCGGAAATAAATTCTTAATTTAACAAATATGACGAACGATATTTTTGAAACAGAAGAAACGGTAAAATATGGATTTTTATAACTATTACAAAATATATCATATTTTGTCAAATAGAAAATATTTTTTTTTTCGTGGAGAAAAATATATATTTTCTTAAACAATTTGAAGATATATTATTTTGAGTGAAAAAAATATATATTTTCTTAAACAAGTTAAGAATATATTATTTTGGATGGAAATTATAAATTTATATATTTTCTAAAGTTAATCTTAAAAATATATTATTTTTGAGGTTTATAAGAATGTATATTGATTTTTGCCAAGTAAAGTTTATAAATAATTTTCTATAAAAATTCCCTTAAAATACATATATTTTAAGAATATAAATTTGGTGATTTTTAGTTGATTAAAAATAATATTCCAGAAAACTAAATACAAATTAAGTATAAAATACTTAATAAATACAAGGAAAATACGTACCCTCATACGTATAAATACACATCGGAATACACCACCAATACTTGGCAAAATACACAAGTATAAGAAATACACAAGTACAAGTACACCCATACTTGGGAGAATACATATGTGGAAATACATAATAAACCAAGTTAAAAATATATTGTTTTGACAATATTTCAAATAATGGAATTGTCACACCCTGTCTTTTGCGGAAGCGTGATTACGTGTGACTTGCTTAATATCATTGCATTCAATCATAACAACAACTATATGATAAAAACCATAGATGGTCATCCATTAATTAAGTTTAAAAACAAAACATCACAAACATCATTGTTTTAAACATAGACTTCAAATTCAAATTTTACAAACCATACGAATTGTTTAGAGTTCCAGAAGGACTCATCAAAAGACTCTAAATAAAATCAGGCTTTGGTAGATGTGTCTCGTCCAGGAATAAGACACACTAACCAAACCCTAAGACATCGGATGACATCATTTATTCTTAACGCAACTTGAAACATCCAACGCCCGCCAGATCCACTTTTAATGCCCTGAAATACATGCAGTTTAAAAAACATCAACAAAAGTAGAGCGAGATCATGTGTTTGTTTGTGTGTATGAATGAACCTTTGATATAATTGTATGTATGTACGTTTTGTAAATCCCGGTATGAAAGCAAAACAAGGAAACAGATCGATTAATGGTTTGCCAGGCCATTAACATGCGTGCAACGGCGTAGGAAGGCTCAAACCTAGCAGATTTTGTACCGGGCCTCCGGCTGTAAGACATAGTCACCTCATGGGCCAAACCCCGATCCACATGGGTGTGGGCTCGCTACACCCAAATAGATCTATCACTCATGCCCCTCGGTCCTAACACGAGGATTAATGGTCTTAGGAGTGCGCCTACCCATTCACATGATCTATTGTACTTTCCAAAGCTAACCATACCAATTGTAATTGTTTGTAATCATTTTGTAACATGTACTTCACCCCCGAAGTTATAAAACAAAACAGTTTAAAGAAAAAGGGGGACATGAACTCACAGTCTTGCGTCTTCAATCCACCGTAACTCAAGCTTCTTCGGGTAAACACGACTACCTACAACGTACTATGATCTATTAGACGGGCGGGTCGTGCCTTGACTTAGCATTAATGTTTTTGAGTTACGTTTCTTTTGTGTCTTCGATATTATTCCAAGTTATATAATTATTTGTTAAAATAATTAATATTTTAACTTAAACTATATTTATTAAATTTTGGAATAATTGTTAAAACAAATTATTTTAACTTAATACTTCCCAAGTATTTATACTTGTATATCCTTCCCAAAGATGGGTGTATTTGTATTTGCATTCTTATACTTGTATATTTTTGCCATGTATTAGGGTCGTATTCCAGTGTGTATTTATTCGTATGAGAACACGTATTTTTATTGTATTCATTAAGTATTCTTATACTTAATTTCGTATTAATTTTTCCAGAATATTATCTTTAATAAAAGTCCACCAATATATATTTCCAAAATATATATATTGTATTAAATATTACTTAGAAAAAATATTTATAATTTTTCTTTTGTAAAAAATATTTGTATTTTCTCATAAGTTTCAAAAATAATATATTTTCATGTCTAACTTGGAAAATATATATATAAACTCATTTTTCTCCAAAAATGATATATTTCATATTTATTCGAGAAAATATATCTTTCACCTCAAAAATATTGTATTTCGTGTTTGTGTAAGAAAATATGTATTTCTTAAAAATAATATATCTTCTAAAAATCTCAAGAAAAAATATATATTCTTGTAGTAATCATAAAAATCATATTTTTATTTCCTTGGTGTCCAAAATATTATTTACCAAAATATACTTTGTGAATAAATTTTCCGGAATATTCTGTAAGTCTTATTCTATAGGTCGGTTTTCACCAATATTTTGTGTACAACTTGTATTTTTATTCCTTGAAATTTTGGTAATATTTTGGATTGTAATTCTTGGTATTTTGATGTGTTATATTATTTCATGTCCTAAAATAATATAACTAATACACAAAATATACAAATAATCACACACATGGTGTCTTCTAAATATATATTTCCTAAATACATACTTAGTCACTTTTATTTATAAAAACCAACCTCCAATATTTATATTTTTGTAACCAAAAATTATGGCAAAGTTTTTGTAACAATTTATGGTTTGAAATACACTTGTAAATACTTGTCTAGAAATATTTTTCTAAGTGTTAAAATTTTTAGAAAATTTTGCCATAGTTTCCCCTAAAAATGGAGGTTTCCATGCTTTCAAGCATATCATTTTCTTTTATAAAAATCATCACAATCAATCCATAAACAATGATAAACAACCTTTACTTACCAATTTTGCCAAAAACAAGTATAATCTACTACTTCATGAACTTGCAGTTTCACAAAACTTTGTAGTAACTTACTAGTGTTATTAGTAAGCCTTGTTACCCTTTAAAGTGTGAGTGATTCTTTAAAAACTTCATTTTTAAAAATGATCTTTACAACTTATGATCATGTTTTCTAAAAATGTTTCATTATGAATTCTTCTTGTTTCACAAGTGTTTCTACACTTGTTTAACCACCAAAAATAAGGTTTGTTTATGTAAGAACCAAGATTTAGTAAAACTTATATTTTTAACTTGGTTTATTTAGAAATCATCCATAAATCTTTAGATCTACAAGTATTACTACTCACTTTGATCATTAATTTTCAAGAAACAACTTTATTCTTTTAAGTTCATGATCTTTGTGTGGATGATCCATTGTTTTCTAACATGTTCATCTTCTCATCTTGCTAGATTATGTTTTTAATCATGATCTAGCAAGATCATATGATGATCAACATCATTTTCACAAACAATCAACAATCATCAAGCATAACAACTCATAAACAACTTAGTTTCTTCATTAATCATGCTTATGTTCAAGTTTCATTCTTATGATTCTTAGTGTTCTTCATGATTAACATTATGATTCTTCTTTTAACCACTTAAAATGGAAGTAAAATGGAATGTATAAGGTTCTTACCACTAGCTCAAGGCTAGGGATGATTCAAGTGAAGAAAACAAGTGGGTAAAAGCAAATAGAGAAGGTCCTTGCACTTCCGTAAGCTCCTAGCTTCCTTGAATGACCTCTAACACCTTTGTATATACTTAGATTGTATGAGAATGGATGAATGATGATGGATGTGTGTGGGGTTGAGTTCGGCCGAGAGCACCAAGAGGGAAGGAAGAATGAGTGTGTGTAGAATGAAGTTATGATCCTAAGGCGTCTTCTTATAACCATTACAACATTTTAACTCTTGTATCATGTGTCATTAAAGGGGGAACAATATCTATTATTAAATTGGAACAAATAAACCAAGTGGGTCCCTTGTTGGGGCCGTAGACATGGGGGGGGGGGTATTAGAATAGGTTTTAACTAGATTAGTTTGTTTAGGTTAAAAACTAAGTATCTAGTTAGTTATTCTAGTTACTAGATATTTATGATGTTTGGGGACCATAACTAGCTTGGTAATGTTAAAACAGTGCTTCTAGTGTAAATTTGATGTTTCGGGTAGTGTCTGATTGTTTGGTTGGTTACCGGTCCGTTAAAGTGCTAAACTTTGCAGTTTAGTGTGCTTTATGTTACCTTTTGTGACACTTATTATTCCCGATACTTAGGAAAGCATTCAGGACAATTTAACCATATTTATGCATTATATTAGATTGTTTAAATGCTGATTTTTGCTGAATTCAGCACTTTGGGTGAGTTTTAGGCACTTTCCGGCACTTAAACTATCACTAGAAAGGCAGTTTTGTGATCCTTACTTTCCTACACACTATACTACTTTAATACTTGGTTTTTGGCTCATTCTGTGTCTCAATACACTGTCTGTCTATGTGCTGAGTTCTGTCAGCATTTTCCTGATTTATCAAACAACTATGCTAACTATGTTTCGTGCATCATTTGAGTCAATAAAGCTCTCATGCATTCATGTCATAAAATTTAGCAATATATGATGCACATGTATATATATAGCAGTAACCAAAAAGCAGTTAATTGTAATTCAGCACAGTCATTAGGCACTAATCATGGTTAATAATTGTACGGATACCTGAAATTTGACAGTTGTCACATTCTCCCCCTGTTAAGAAATTTTCGTCCCGAAATTTTAAGCTCTACTACTAGCTGCAGGGGTGTTAGGGAATAAATGCGGGTACTTAGCTTTCATGCGGTCCTCACGCTCCCAAGTAAACTCTGGGCTGTGACGTGCGTTCCATCGAACCTTGACGAGTTTAACACTACTCTCCGTGTCTTGTTAACTTTCCAGTCAGTAACCTCAACAGGTTCTTTGGTAAAGTGTAGTAAGTCGTCAATGTGAACTTCATCAGCAGGTATGATCACTGTTTCTTGAGTTGGACTCTTCTTCAGATTAGATACATGGAGTGTATCATGAACACCATTAAGTTCAACTGGTAGTTCCAACTTGTATGCTACAGAGCCAATCCTTTCCAGGATTTTGAACGGTTCGATAAATCGTGGGTTTAATTTTCCACGCTTCCCAAAGCGTGCCACACCTTTCCAAGGTGAGACTTTTAACAAAACCATATCTCCCACTTCGAATTCCAAAGGTTTCCTTCTTTGGTCCGCATAGCTCTTTTGTCGATCACGAGCCGCCTTAATGCGCTCTCGGATCTGTATGATCTTATCTGTCGTCTCTTGGACCAATTCGGGACCAACCAGTTGTCTATCACCTGCGTCTGCTTAGCATAATGGTGATCGACACTTTCGTCCGTAGAGAGCTTCGAACGGTGCAGCTTGAATGCTCGTATGGTAGCTGTTGTTATAGGAAAACTCTACCAAAGGCAGGTGAGTATCCCAACTGCCACCCAAGTCCATTATGCAAGCTCGTAACATATCTTCAAGCGTCAGAATCGTTCTCTCACTTTGACTGTCCGTCTGTGGATGAAATGCGGTGCTCAAATTCAACTGTGAACCAAACGCTTCTTGGAAGGATTGCCAAATCCTTGACATAAATCTCCCATCTCTATCAGATATAATTGAGATAGGCACTCCATGACGTGCAACTATCTCCCTTAGGTACAGCTTATCTACCTTACCTGTGTTATCCTTCTCTCTAATTGGCAAAAAGTGTCACACCCCGACCACGTAGAACATACAAAACGTGGCGGAAACATCGGGGAGTGTTGTAACAGAATTAATTGTTTCAAATCCATGGCAATTGAAGTTTCGTTTTATTGATTAAAAGTGTTACAATGTCTTAACAAACAAGGAAATACAACATAATTAACTAGTCTTGCATCTTTTATTGTCACTAAAGCCCAAGTCTGCCTATGTGTATCTTGATCATCTTATGCAACAGCTCCTGAAAAACACATGTGAAAATAGGTACGTCAGCATAAAAATGCCTGTGAGATACATAGGTTTTGTGAAAATGGGTTTCATGACTTATGTTTGAGAAAATGTTTAGTCATGAACCTTGTAATTTGCTTTGTCTTTGTAAATCATTTGAAAAACAATAAGTTCAGATGATATGTATAAATAAGAAAATAATGCATGGTTAAATGAATAACCATGTAAAATGAGTTTGTATAAGTTAAGTTGTTTGTAAAACAATGTATTGTGAAAAGTATGTTATTTGTATAAAATGTTATATGTATCAAACTGAAATGATTCAAATAACGCTACAATATATGATATCATACAAACACTTATATATAGGAAGTACCAGCGGCGTATCCACCATGCTTGTATCATATTACACACGCATCGTTACTTAATCACTTACTCAAACCAAACTACCAAAGTAAAATGTTCATGTCTAATGTAAATCATGTAATGTATAACCAATGTCAAAAGTGTTTATGTGTCAAATGTAAACCATGTAATGTGTAACCAAAATGATATGTATGGCTAGTGAAAACGCATCAACTAAACCATAGGTGAAATGCACAAGAACATAGTATTGAAGTAAAACTTGGTTTAAATCAAAGCTATGTTTTGTGTAAATGCATGATCAATGTAAATCATGTAATGTGTAAATGCATGATCAATGTAAATCATGTAATGTGTAAATGCATGATCAATGTAAATCATGTAATGTGTAAATGCATGATCAATGTAAATCATGTAATGTGTAAATGCATGATCAATGTAAATCATGTAATGTGTAACCAAACTGATCTGTATGGCTAGTGATAAATATCAACTAAACCATATGCACAAAAACAAAGTATTGAAGTAAAACTCGGTTTAAATCAAAGCTATGTTTTGTGTAAATGCATACTATACTGATATGAACATCTATGCGGTATTGTTAAAATGCATACATCCAAGCCTTGAGACTGAGGCGATAAACCCTTAAACCACTTAAAGGTCTATCTGTGCTTATGTATATCGAATTCGGTCATTCCTTTCATCCCCTTTCCCTGGGATGTCCGGAACGGGAGTTGTCAATTCCTATGGTACCACTTCCTACTAACGAACGGCGTAGCTAATGTTAATGAATGTATTGTTCCATTGTAAACAACCCAAATGTCATAACAAAATGTAAGCATGTGATGAAAACGATGTACTAAGTATGCAATAAATGAACATACATAGCATGTGATGTGATGTGAAATGATGTACTAAGTATGAACTAAATGGACATACATAGCATAAAATGTAATGTAAAACGATGAAATCATGTACTATAAATGTACTAATAAACATAGCAAGTATATGATGTGAAAACATGGAAAGCATGAAAGTAACAAGTAGGCACATGTGTTCCACCCCAAAACAGTTTGGAAAACAGTAAAAGAGGGGTCTATGTACTCACTTGAGATTGGTCAGAAGTCCTTGAGTAACAACCAAACAATGCTAGAGATCGCGGATATCAAACGGCACCTAATATAGGTAACTATGTTAATAAACCGGACCTAAATCGGAAGATCGGGTAGCATTAGGGTTTGTAAACCAAACGAGTGTAGAGACTCGTGTCATTTGGTTTAACAAAGCCTACATACTAAATGAAACTTAACCTAAGTGTTTTCGACCCATTACGACCCGTTTAGGTAGCTTATGCTACTTTAACGTGTCGTTCGCGTGAAACGCGTTCGGACCGCCTAACTAGTCCTATGACAAGTGTTATATGCCTAAACATGTTACATAATCAGTTATGTGACAAAAGTTTAGGTTACATATGCTTAATTACCAATTATACATGAAAAGGGTATTCTGGTAATTTACCTAAGGCATATAAACTACCTATCATACAACTACTCAAACGATGTGACCATAGGGTATAACCTCGGAAGGTTATTCCCTACCTACTATGGTCACCTAATGTATTTGGTCGGATCCTAATGATCGACCAAATGGGTCGGGTTCGAGGTATAAGCGATTTATTAGATCGCTTACCCTACGACCCTAGACAACGTGGTAATCAGTAGGCATAGTCCCAAGGGACTATAACCAACGTGATTACACTCACGTTGCGAAGTTCAAACGAACTTCGCATTGACCATAACTGGTCAATGTAGAAAGTCAAACAAAGTTTGACTTTCAGACTCGAAAGACTCGAAAAACAATAAAAGAACGAAAGAATACTTACGAATGGTCCCCGAATGCTAATTTCGATCCGAGAATCTCAGGTATGAAACAATGGTTTCAACTTAGAGTTTCTAAGATCAAAATTCTAGTGATTATGAAGCATGGGGGTGGGGTATTTATAGTAAAAGGTCCACCGTTAAGATCGTTTCTTGGAAACCGTGCTTTGATCTTGGCCTTACACCTCAAGATAATGGTTTTACAAAACCATGTGAGCCCATGGTATTTCCCAAAACCATGTGCACATCAAAACAGCCCCTAGTATTGCCCAAAACTATGTGCAAAGGTGGTATAGACCAGATTCAATGTTTCTTCACAGAAAGTTTCAAAAATGGCAGATTTGGTCCCTGTAGTGTAATAAGGCCTTTTCCGACGCGTTTAAGGCCCGTTAACCCCATTTCAAAGCTCTAAAATGAAGTTAAAGTAAAGGGAACTTAAAATGTTCTCAAAAATATCTCGGATGTCGGTTCGTTTAGCCGTACAGTTGCGTTGTTCGGCTAATTACGACGGAATGCGCATAAGCGCGAAAAACGATCCAAATGACGCGACGAATGGATTTTTCTTAAGCCAAACACTAAAGCATAATATAGTCATGCTTACATAAATTTTTTGGATGTCCGGGTGTATTCAGAACGTAAGTTATGCGCGAAAATTCAAACTTGTGCACTTTTTGACACTTTTAGTCCCTGAATGACACAAAAGTTTATTTTAGCATACCGAACACCTCAAAGCCTATTTCTAAGCTATGTGAAGGATATTTATGGTATGTTTAACTTATGGTCATGCTCCGGAATGTCTGTTACAGTTCAAATTGGCATACTTTCGCAGTTTGTCAAATTTAGTCCCTGTAAGCGATTTAACTTGATTTTGCCATACCAAAGCCTTTAAAACTTATTTCTAAGTTATGTAAAGGTTATTTAAGGTATGTTAAGCCTATGTCACTATTCCGGAGTGTTTGTTGCATTAAACTGGTTATATTTACGCATCGGTGCGCGTATAACCTTCCAGAAAGCGATTTAGAGTTTGAAATTGAACAAGAATTGATATGTGCAAATGATACACATATTTTTACAAATCCCAAGTATGAAATATAATATTTCATTGGTTCGGTATTTGTTTGGTGGCCGTTGAGGCACAGGTGTTACAGTCTCCCCTACTTTAGGAAATTTTGTCCTGAATTTTATTTAGAGGAAACTTGTGAGAGCTTGAAAACATGAGGTTGAAAAGATCGAACAATATTGGTTAGGGTTCTGAACTTCTAGTAATCTTTAATAACATCATGATTGCAATGTAAGAGGGATACTTATATACAAGTATATGAAGCGTCATTGGTGCGTCCACCGTACCTCCATTACATCGTTCTCATTTCGTTATTGTTGTCACTATCGGCTCTTACACATAATAAATCTTACTGGGTTTCTGTGCAATAAATTTCATAATTATGTACGCGTCCATAATTAGACAATTCCTTGCACAGTTCACACGGTCTATTTTATAATGTGCAGGGGAAAACCAAATGAACAATCCTGTGATGAGTGTGACTAGACCGCCATAGAGTCCTTTTTATTAAATCAATAAATGATCTAAATAGACTATCAAGGAGTCTGTCCAGCTACATCACTAGATGTCGTTCTTTAACCAAATTGTGATTCAATCTTTTTTATTAGACCACTAAAGGGTCTCTTATGAATCATGGAGTGGTACTATATAATCCAAGGGTCTTAACTATTACATAGAAGCCCATTAAGGATTTAAGGTAGTACCTTTTGACTATCCTGCTACGAATTCCTCATATGAAGATATGAAAGATTCTGCGAGGATTTGGATAACGAATATCCAGAGTATACAAAAACACAAAAATGCATAAAAGAAAACATAAGATGCATAAACACATAGTCACATAACCACAAATTTGTTTAACCAGAAGTTTGTTCTGCTAACAGAGCATATGTATTTAAAGCACACTAGAAATCCATTCCTTGAATTTCATTTGATACTTTAAACATTTTCAAGAATCTAACTATAAAGATAGAAAGATTTTTAAAAGAAAAAATTCGTTTTCGATTATAAGGAACCGAAATGTTCGAATTTAGGTACATAAGGAATCCAATTAAGGACTCTGATTTTTTTTTATGATAATCATCCACAAGGATCTAAATGTGAAGATAAAAAGATCCCATGTGGATTTTAGAAGTTGAAGATGTTTTGAAACCTTGCACGGGATGTGCTTATGTCAAAACATGAAGTAAAATGTTTATGAAGTTGAGATGCTTGATATGACAAGGCGACATATGAAGCAGAATTTGAAGGTTAAGTCAATGTATGAGGAAAATATTTTTGAAAACTATGCATGGGGTTCTTTTAAGAAAAATGTGTTTAACATTTTTGAAACCTTATATATAATACTTTTGAAATCATAAAGTAGGTGTATTAGATAGATATATTTACAAAAATGTTTTAAAATCATGCGAGATTAATTTTGAAATTATGTATAAGGTTTTTGAAAGACATGAATGATGCTTTTCGAAGTCATGCATTTGATAAGAAAATGTATTGTGTTAATATTGTCTTCAGACTATATGAAATATTTTGAAATTAGGAAGGTTGGTTTTGATAACATGGCCAATGTTTTTGAAATAACATAGACAATGCATCTAGAAAATATTGTTTTCAAACTATATGAAATGTTTTTAGATCATGAAGATTGTTTTGAAATACTTGTACTGTATATGTTGAAAAATTAAAACGTAATGGGTATGAGATTTGAAAATATCCTTAGTTATACAACCAAGGATTCAAAGGTACTGATGTGCAAAAAGCACGATTTCTCATAGTTTCACTTTATTTCATGTACTTCGTTTCTTAGAATGAAACGAGTACTTAGAACTTTCGAGGAAATTATGAGCGATTTCTTGTAAGAGAGAATCACAAGAGTAGTTTGTAAGGAACATAGTTCCTTAATGTAGGTATCATAGGAAAATCATACACACATGTAACTATACTTGTATATCAGAATTTGTGAACAACAACTTTTATTTATAAACAAACAGATTGTTTCACATTACTTGAAAACAAAAGAAACAAAGGCATAAGACAGCAACATCCTTTGTTCAGCCGAATGCTCATCCGTGGGTTGGATTTGCATTAGCAAGCTTTGGGCAGTTGTTCCTGAAATGGCTCGTATCGCCACAGTTGTAGCAAGTACCAGGCGGAAAACGAGCTTGAGTAGGGTTGACTTGGAGTTGGGTAGCAGCAAGATTTGCAACAGCTTTGTTCTGGATAGCAAAGCGGCATGTGTTAATCAAATGTCCCAACCGTCCACAGTAGGTGCATTTGGAGCAGGGTATGAGGTTTGAATGATGACCGTTACATCACTTGCACCTAGGAGCAGTTCCTAAGTACGGCTTCCTAACTGGTGGCCTTGCCACTTGGCTAGGTCCCGCTTGATTAGGTGTAACCGCTGCGGGTTTCCTTGAAGCCTTACGCTTCCTTGACTTTGGTGCAGTCTTGACTTCTGCTTCCTTCAGTGGCTCTTGAGTGGCTTCATTGTCGAGACGAGAGGCTTCATTGTTGAGACGAGCCATGGCAATGCCTAAATCCACAGTCCTCTGAATCACTTCACCAATTTGCTGGACAAATTTGGCTGTTCGCTCGGGCATTTGACCAGTGCTGAGAGGAATAGACATTCTAGAAGAAAATGAAAGACAGAGGAAGAAGCAAGTGAAAGGTTATTGGGTAATCAATACAGAATGGTAACGAATGAAAATTGTGATCATTTGTTTGTTACCTAAGGCAAACAAATGAGATGGTGACTAATCAAAGTAAATGGGTCAAAAATAATGTATCGCGAAGACATGCTCGCCTATAAGTGAACACTCATCCCAAGAATTCCCAGGTAAGCACAACTGGTCTCGCGTCTGATGAGATGTATACGAAGTGCTTGCCTAGACAGAAAACCCAGAATACAGGCATTCACCCTTCCAGTTTGCACGTGTTCACATTATTTAAAACCCAAAACCTTGACGAGATTTTGAAAATTCAAAGGGGTTCAAAACCATATAATAGAGAGTTCAAAACCTTACAATAGAGGGTTCAAAACCTAGTAATCAATCATCCTAGAACAGATGATTAGTTTTCAAAGCGGTTTTGAATTTTTATGTTCTTGTTGTGGTTGTCGCCTAAGGATAGGTGACAGTATTGTTTTATGACTAAACGCAAGTAAACTCGCGTTAGGGTCCTAAGAAGGTTATAGACTAGGTCAGAGTATTACTAATAACCTAATTCCCTATAACCATTGGCTCTGATACCATCTTTTCTGTCACACCCCGACCACGTAGAACATACAAAACGTGGCGGAAACATCGGGGAGTGTTGTAATAGAATTAATTGTTTCAAATCCATGGCAATTGAAGTTTCGTTTTATTGATTAAAAGTGTTAAAATGTCTTAACAAACAAGGAAATACAACATAATTAACTAGTCTTGCATCTTTTATTGTCACTAAAGCCCAAGTCTGCCTATGTGTATCTTGATCATCTTATGCAACAGCTCCTGAAAAACACATGTGAAAATAGGTACGTCAGCATAAAAATGCCTGTGAGATACATAGGTTTTGTGAAAATGGGTTTCATGACTTATGTTTGAGAAAATGTTTAGTCATGAACCTTGTAATTTGCTTTGTCTTTGTAAATCATTTGAAAAACAATAAGTTCAGATGATATGTATAAATAAGAAAATAATGCATGGTTAAATGAATAACCATGTAAAATGAGTTTGTATAAGTTAAGTTGTTTGTAAAACAATGTATTGTGAAAAGTATGTTATTTGTATAAAATGTTATATGTATCAAACTGAAATGATTCAAATAACGCTACAATATATGATATCATACAAACACTTATATATAGGAAGTACCAGCGGCGTATCCACCATGCTTGTATCATATTACACACGCATCGTTACTTAATCACTTACTCAAACCAAACTACCAAAGTAAAATGTTCATGTCTAATGTAAATCATGTAATGTATAACCAATGTCAAAAGTGTTTATGTGTCAAATGTAAACCATGTAATGTGTAACCAAAATGATATGTATGGCTAGTGAAAACGCATCAACTAAACCATAGGTGAAATGCACAAGAACATAGTATTGAAGTAAAACTTGGTTTAAATCAAAGCTATGTTTTGTGTAAATGCATGATCAATGTAAATCATGTAATGTGTAAATGCATGATCAATGTAAATCATGTAATGTGTAAATGCATGATCAATGTAAATCATGTAATGTGTAAATGCATGATCAATGTAAATCATGTAATGTGTAAATGCATGATCAATGTAAATCATGTAATGTGTAACCAAACTGATCTGTATGGCTAGTGATAAATATCAACTAAACCATATGCACAAAAACAAAGTATTGAAGTAAAACTCGGTTTAAATCAAAGCTATGTTTTGTGTAAATGCATACTATACTGATATGAACATCTATGCGGTATTGTTAAAATGCATACATCCAAGCCTTGAGACTGAGGCGATAAACCCTTAAACCACTTAAAGGTCTATCTGTGCTTATGTATATCGAATTCGGTCATTCCTTTCATCCCCTTTCCCTGGGATGTCCGGAACGGGAGTTGTCAATTCCTATGGTACCACTTCCTACTAACGAACGGCGTAGCTAATGTTAATGAATGTATTGTTCCATTGTAAACAACCCAAATGTCATAACAAAATGTAAGCATGTGATGAAAACGATGTACTAAGTATGCAATAAATGAACATACATAGCATGTGATGTGATGTGAAATGATGTACTAAGTATGAACTAAATGGACATACATAGCATAAAATGTAATGTAAAACGATGAAATCATGTACTATAAATGTACTAATAAACATAGCAAGTATATGATGTGAAAACATGGAAAGCATGAAAGTAACAAGTAGGCACATGTGTTCCACCCCAAAACAGTTTGGAAAACAGTAAAAGAGGGGTCTATGTACTCACTTGAGATTGCTCAGAAGTCCTTGAGTAACAACCAAACAATGCTAGAGATCGCGGATATCAAACGACACCTAATATAGGTAACTATGTTAATAAACCGGACCTAAATCGGAAGATCGGGTAGCATTAGGGTTTGTAAACCAAACGAGTGTAGAGACTCGTGTCATTTGGTTTAACAAAGCCTACATACTAAATGAAACTTAACCTAAGTGTTTTCGACCCATTACGACCCGTTTAGGTAGCTTATGCTACTTTAACGCGTCGTTCGCGTGAAACGCGTTCGGACCGCCTAACTAGTCCTATGACAAGTGTTATATGCCTAAACATGTTACATAATCAGTTATGTGACAAAAGTTTAGGTTACATATGCTTAATTACCAATTATACATGAAAAGGGTATTCTGGTAATTTACCTAAGGCATATAAACTACCTATCATACAACTACTCAAACGATGTGACCATAGGGTATAACCTCGGAAGGTTATTCCCTACCTACTATGGTCACCTAATGTATTTGGTCGGATCCTAATGATCGAACAAATGGGTCGGGTTCGAGGTATAAGCGATTTATTAGATCGCTTACCCTACGACCCTAGACAACGTGGTAATCAGTAGGCATAGTCCCAAGGGACTATAACCAACGTGATTACACTCACGTTGCGAAGTTCAAACGAACTTCGCATTGACCATAACTGGTCAATGTAGAAAGTCAAACAAAGTTTGACTTTCAGACTCGAAAGACTCGAAAAGCAATAAAAGAACGAAAGAATACTTACGAATGGTCCCCGAATGCTAATTTCGATCCAAGAATCTCAGGTATGAAACAATGGTTTCAACTTAGAGTTTCTAAGATCAAAATTCTAGTGATTATGAAGCATGGGGGGTGGGGTATTTATAGTAAAAGGTCCACCGTTAAGATCGTTTCTTGGAAACCGTGCTTTGATCTTGGCCTTACACCTCAAGATAATGGTTTTACAAAACCATGTGAGCCCATGGTATTTCCCAAAACCATGTGCACATCAAAACAGCCCCTAGTATTGCCCAAAACCATGTGCAAAGGTGGTATAGACCAGATTCAATGTTTCTTCACAGAAAGTTTCAAAAATGGCAGATTTGGTCCCTGTAGTGTAATAAGGCCTTTTCCGACGCGTTTAAGGCCCGTTAACCCCATTTCAAAGCTCTAAAATGAAGTTAAAGTAAAGGGAACTTAAAATGTTCTCAAAAATATCTCGGATGTCGGTTCGTTTAGCCGTACAGTTGCGTTGTTCGGCTAATTACGACGGAATGCGCATAAGCGCGAAAAACGATCCAAATGACGCGACGAATGGATTTTTCTTAAGCCAAACACTAAAGCATAATATAGTCATGCTTACATAAATTTTTTGGATGTCCGGGTGTATTCAGAACGTAAGTTATGCGCGAAAATTCAAACTTGTGCACTTTTTGACACTTTTAGTCCCTGAATGACACAAAAGTTTATTTTAGCATACCGAACACCTCAAAGCCTATTTCTAAGCTATGTGAAGGATATTTATGGTATGTTTAACTTATGGTCATGCTCCGGAATGTCTGTTACAGTTCAAATTGGCATACTTTCGCAGTTTGTCAAATTTAGTCCCTGTAAGCGATTTAACTTGATTTTGCCATACCAAAGCCTTTAAAACTTATTTCTAAGTTATGTAAAGGTTATTTAAGGTATGTTAAGCCTATGTCACTATTCCGGAGTGTTTGTTGCATTAAACTGGTTATATTTACGCATCGGTGCGCGTATAACCTTCCAGAAAGCGATTTAGAGTTTGAAATTGAACAAGAATTGATATGTGCAAATGATACACATATTTTTACAAATCCCAAGTATGAAATATAATATTTCATTGGTTTGGTATTTTTTTGGTGGCCGTTGAGGCACAGGTGTTACAAAAAGTGCGCAGACTTTTTCAGACGGTCTACGATTACCTAAATCGTATCATGACCTATGGGTGTCTTTGGCAACTTTGTTATAAAATCCATCGAGATCTGCTCCCACTTCCACATGGGTATCTCAGGTTGCTGTAGGAGACCTGAAGGCTTCTGATACTCGGCCTTCACCTTGGCGCAGGTCAAACACTTTCCAACATAAGTTGCAACATCACCTTTCAATCTTGGCCACCAGTAGAAATCTTTCAAATCTTTGTACATCTTATCCGATCCTAGGTGGATCGAGTACCTTGATTTATGAGTTTCATCAAAGATCACATCTCTAAGACCTCCAAAGAGGTGAACCCAAATTCGTCCCATGAAACACAAGGTTCCTTCCTCATTGGATACTGATGCGTGTGGTGTGTTATTATATTTTAATGTATATTTTAAGCCCTTTTTACACGTTTGTCAAGTTTTAAATTTATAAAACACGATATTTACTAACACCAAACACATATATGGGCAAGTGCACCCATCGTGAGCGTAGTATAGTGTTGGTAAGATACCGAGGTCGTCCAAGGACAAAAGAGCTTTTATTACCGGTTTATCCTCAACGTCTAATCAAATCAAAAGTTAGAAAAAGGTTTTAAACAAGAAAAATAAAAACTAACTAAAATTCTGAAAAATTAAAATAAAAATAAAAAACAGATAGAGAAGATGAATCACTTGGCTCCGACTCATGTATAGTGTAACCTTTGATTATTTCCGCACTTTTGCACTTTTTAAGAGATTATCTTAGTTATTGTAGTAGGCCCCTCTTTTGAAGGTGACGTTACCCTCAACCCAGTAGTTTGAGTCAGCAAGGATACAATCCTAAAGGGTCAGATTATTGAAAGATAATTAATTAAGTTATTAATGCATAATATGGTACGCCCCTATTTTGAAGGTGACGTTACCCTCGGCTAAGTAGTCTGAGTCAGCAGGGATACAGTCCTAAGTAGCCGGGTTAAAGTATTAATAGTAGCTTACATATGAGGGGATCAAAGAGTTTGGACCCCCGCCATCCAATACCGGTGGGTATTGAAGGAGGTCCTACTAAATTTGACCCAGGTCCTTGCAGGATCTATACACTGAACAAGGCAAGACTCTTACCAAACCGTTCCCTTAACCCCCGACCAGGTAGCCAACATACCTCCATATAGACCGTGGAGATATGAATGGTGAAAATCTTTTATTTTATATAGACAGTAAAATAATGCCAAGACACCACAGACAAAGGATAAGGAAGAATCACCTTCAACATAAGAAACTAGTTATTAAAGTCATATAAGAGACTTAGGCAAACATGGCCTTTGATTGTCAAGAACTCTTACGATCAATCTTGGATCCCGAGATGACTCACACACTCTATGATGGACAATGGATGATGGTGGTGGATGATGGTGTTGTGATGGTGGTGGGTGGTGGGTGAAGTGTGAGAGAGGTGGTGTGCCAAGGGATGGTTTGCAAATGAGCCAAGCACCCCTATTTATAGCCTGAACAGTAGCTCGGGCACGGCCCCGTGTCCATTGGACACGGCCCTGTGTCCATCCTCTTCTCTGTCTTCATTAATTGCAGTTTGTCTGCATTAGTTGACCACGCCCCCGTGTCCGCTGGGTACGCCCCCGTATGCAGAAGCATATCTGTACTATCAAGATTTGCCTGGATTCTGCGAATCTTATAGTTGACCACGGCCCCGTGTCCACTGAGCACGGCCCCGTAGTGGGCGATAGAAGCTTCTATAGCTTTGTCTTTTATGCTGGCACTTGGACACGCCCCCGTGTTCACTGAGCACAGGGCATGTTCAGCCTTCTGTTCTCTTGTTTTGCTTGGGAAGATGCTGTCGGGGAGGTCGGGCATGCCATGTTTGTTCCTTTTCTTGTATTTATGTTAGATTTAGCTTCCTTTTTGCTTCTTTTGTTCATTTGAGCTTATTTAATCCAAAAAATACAAAAGGAAGACAAAAGCACACTTTTTCCAACATTAGTACTAAAAAAAGGTTAGTTTTATGCCATAATTGATGTAATTTATATGTTGCATTTTGTGCACATTAGGTACCAACTGGTTCTCCATCCCATGGAGATATTCATCTTTCAAGTTTTCCTTCTTGAGAGCTTCTCTTTGTGCAGCACGAATATGCAACGAGAGGTCTGTTTGAATGATCATCTCCAAAGCCCTAACCCTTATGGGCTTAATCCTCTCTTTCCGACTCAAGGAAACTGCCACCACATTCGCCTTTCCTGGGTGATATTTGATTTCGCAATCATAATCATTTAACAACTCTACCCATCTCCGCTGTCTCATATTAAGCTCTTTCTGATCGAATATGTGCTGAAGGCTCTTGTAATCTGTAAAGATTGTGCATCGGGTACCATATAGATAATGTCGCCATATCTTCAAAGCAAACACCACCGCGCCTAACTCCAAATCATGTGTGGTGTAGTTCTTCTCATGAACCTTTAACTGGCGCGAAGCATAAGAGATAACCTTTTGTCACTGCATTAGCACACAACCCAATCCCTGATGCGAGGTGTCACAGTATACCACGAAGTCGTCGGTGCCTTCGGGTAGGGATAAAATAGGTGCATCGCAAAGCTTATTCTTAAGCAGCTGAAAAGCTTCTTCTTGTTTATCTCCGCATCCATACTTCTTATCCTTTTGAGTAAGGGAGGTCAGCGGTTGAGCGATTTTTGAAAAATCCTCAATAAATCTGCGAAAGTACCCAGCTAAACCTAGAAAATAATGGATCTCGGTTGGCGTTTTCGGAGTTTCCCAATTCTTAATCGCCTCGATCTTCGTGGGATCCACATGGATTCCATCTTTATTCACTACATGACCAAGGAATTGTACCTCACGCAACCAGAACTCGCACTTTGAGAACTTCGCGTATAGTTTCTCCTTCTTGAGCAGCTTTAAAATGGCTCTAAGGTGTTGCTCATGCTCTTCCTTCATCCTTGAATAGATCAAAATATCATCGATAAATACAATCATGAATTTATCGAGATATGGCTTGCAAACTCGGTTCATCATATCCATAAACACTGCCGGCGCGTTTGTTAGACCAAACGGAATCATTAGAAACTCGTAATGTCTATAACGAGTTCTAAAGGCAGTCTTTGGTATACTCTCTTCTTGAATCCGCAGCTGGTGATAACCTGATCGAAGATGGATCTTGGAGTAGTAACTTGAACCTTGAAGTTGATCGAATAAATCATCAATCCTCGGCAAGGGATATCGATTCTTGATGGTCAACTTGTTCAACTCTCGATAGTCAATACACATGCGGAAACTACCGTCCTTCTTTTTGACAAACAGAACTGGAGCTCCCCAAGGCGAGAAGCTTGGTCTAATAAATCCCTTGTCCAAAAGCTCTTGAAGTTGCGTTGACAACTCTTGTCTCGGAAGGCGCAAGTCGATAAGGTGCCTTAGCTACAGGCGCGGCGCCTGGAACTAAATCAATGTGGAATTCGACTTGTCGTTGCGGCGGCAATCCTGGCAAGTCTTCGGGGAAGACTTCAGGATATTCCCTTACCATAGGGATATTTTCCAGCTTTGGCTCTTCGGCTTCTTTATCAACAATGTGAGCCAAAAAGGAAACACATCCTTTCTGCAAAAACTTTCAGGCCTTCAAACAGCTGATAATCCTTAAGAGGCGTATCATGCTTTTCTCCGTGCACTACAATCGTCTCTCCATTCATCACCGGGATTCGGATGATCTTCTCATGACATACGATCTCAGCTCGGTTACTTGATAACCAATCCATTCCAACTACCACGTCAAAACTTCCCAACTCGACTGGCAGAAGATCAAGCGTAAACTCATGCTCTCCGAGCTCTATTACACAACCTGTAATTACTTCGTTGGCCTCTACTAGCTTTCCATTAGCTAGTTCTATCAAGTACGGAATTTCTAACTTACTGGCAACTAACCCAAGTATATTCTTAAATTCTAGGGATACGAAGCTATAGTCGGCACACTACAAAAAAAAGCCATCTAGTGGCACATATTTTTAATGGCATTTAGGTTTTATGCCACTAATTTTTGTTTTTAATGACACTTTAGGTATTTAACACATACATTTAGTGACATTTAACTTTTATGTCACTAATCAAGGCTTTTAATGGCATTATGCATATGCCACCAAAATTTTCTATATATTTCAATGGCACTTTGCCTGTGCCACAAAACTTTTTGAACAACTCGTTTAAAATTTTCACCATTTCCCTCCTTAAAACCTAAAAATTTCCCTAGAAATTTCTTTTTTGTTTCACCAAAAATTAATTTCCCTCCCCCAAATCATTTCGTATTCCCGCTCATTCCCCTAACCCCTCAATGATTTCCCTCTCATTCTCACCAATATCTCTCCAAAATCTGCTGTTTCTACCCTTCTCTAACCTTCTTAGACCTTCTTGGACCCTTCTCAAATCTTGCTATTTCTTCCACAGGTTAGTAATCTTTCTTAACCGCCGAACAAACCTGTTCGATTCTCGAACATAAGTATGTTTCGCTCAAATCTGAATTTGTCACGCTTCAATCACAACACGCGCGACTCAATTCGACTCTCGAAGAACGTGTGTCTGAAGTCGCTCAGATTCAAGCGGATAAGCACCAGATTTATCTTCAATCGGTATTAACTTTTATCCTTTTTCTGTTTTTTCTTTGATTATTATTTTTTCTGCTAGTTGTTGCTTCAATTGTAACTGTTTTAATTGGATACTTGTACTGTTATAATAATCTAGGTTTAATTGAGATGATAGATTAGTAAAGTTTTATCCTAATTAAGTAATTTGATCCATGAAATCCAATTTTTTAAATCGTAAATCCACTGGTTCACTCCTAACCAGTCTAAACTGCTCCATTTAGGTTGGTGTAAATGGTTTTAACTATTCTTTAACACCCCTAAAACAACATTAGCACAATCTCTTTGCATTTTATTATTTGCTCTTCATTTTTTCCTGTTAGTCGATGCTTTAGTTGTAGCTATTCTAATTCATTTTATTATTTGCTCATCATGTTTTTTCTGTTTGGCTACTTGTACTGTTTTGTGGATCTTGGGTTAATTGATATAATTGACACTAAGGTTGAGTTTTTTTAGTGGAAGCCGAAAATCTTATATTTATCTGCAGGGATGGTTAGAACAATCTACATCTCCGACCCCTGAGTCCAAAAATATTGTTAACCTAGAAAGCCCGATGATTTTATTGAAGTGTTTGAAATCTTGGAAAATGCTACGTTTCTTAGTAATGATAACCAGGTAATGCTTAGGCCATCCGTAGTTATAAAGCCCCTTTGTGCGCGTTATGTGACAAGCGTCGTGCCACGTCACACATGGGCTTTATGGGGCGTTATATCACTAGAGTCCGTAGTCATAAAGCCCCTACCAATCATTAACTAATTATTAATTTTCATTTTTATTAATTAATTAAAAAACACTAACTATTTTTTTATTGGTCCATTTTTTGAAAACAACCCCCATAGCGCCGCGAAGGTGATAGCGCTGCCATCTTTTTTTGTCCGATAAAGCCTCTCGTTGCGGTGTAGAGGGCGCCATCGGGCGCTATGTTTGGCTTTTTGGGGCATATAGCGCCCCACTACAGGTGCTCTTAGGCCATCCGTAGTCATAAAACCCCTTTGTGGGCGTTATGCGATACGTGTCATGCCACATCACACAGGGGCTTTATGGGGCATTATATCACCATAGCCCGTAGTCATAAAGCCCCTACCAATCATTACCTAATCAATACTATTCATTTTTATTAATTAACTAAAAAAACACTAACTATTTTTTGAAAACAACCCCCATAGCGCCGCGAAGGTGATGGCGCTGCCATCTTTTTTTTGTCCGATAAAGCCCCTCGTCGCGGTGTAGAGGGCGCCATCGGGCGCTATGTTTGGCTTTTTGGGGCATATAGCGCCCCACTACAGGTGCTCTTACAAGTACATTTCATGTATAGGAAGTCTAATATGAAAATAAGTTGTAATTTGAACTTATTATTATTTCATAATATGCAGAGCCATTTGCTTGGAGTGGAAAATGACGGCTTTGATTATCCGCGTGTTTCTTAGTCTTCAATAAAACTTATCTTAGTGTTATTAAGATTCTTTCGGGTATCTAATCTTTAATTCGTATCTTGTTTTTTTTTTCTCTAAATTTGTGATGACACTAATTTGTTTTTTATTTGGTTTCCTCCAGGCCTTTCTCTAGTAATCGAGTCCTGAAATTAGTAATGGAAACCATCTTTCCAATGGGGCTGTTCTGGCTGATGCCAAAGGTATTTGGCGCAAGCAACTTTAATAAGAAATTAGCCTATAAAACATGTTTACACAAACTGTTATTAAATTAACACACCCCTTTTTCTTATCCCAACAAAGCAATAAGAACATCCTAAACACTTTGTATCAATGCTTTATAATTTATCGTGAATCTGGTTACATAAACATTATTCGCTCAACTAGTCCGAAATTTGTGTATTCCGGACTACAAATTGGTGATAATATAGTTCTCTAAATAAAGGGATTTCTATAATGTGTTCTGTGTTCATTTAAATATCACCGTAACAAGGTAGTTTTTGTAGTCATGTTAATCACACCAATTATTTATAAAAAATGTTCTAATATGTTTGCGGGCCAGATCAACCTGACCCGTACTGAAATGGCCAGATTTGACCCGTTCATTTTCCATCTCTAGTTTACCTGCTTAGTCGTTAATTTTTATTTTATTTATCTACAGTCGAAAACGATGAGATCATATGTATAGGTTCCTCAATCGAGAATTGCAGTATGGACTGGCTTCCTTCCCAGAAGATTTATAACGTATCTAAAAAAACAAAATTCGTTTCATAATCAAGCGGGTTCCTCAAAATCCGATCCGATTTCTGGGTTCAATAGTAGTTTGCTAAAGACAAAACCAAAATCAAAACCTTCAACTTCTAAATCAAGGAGTGGTACATCGAGCGGTTTGTTAACAAAAGTAGGTAAAAAATCTGGAACTAGTCAACACACTAAGTTTGACTTTGAGGATAGTCAAGATCCTTTTGGCAGCGATGACCCTTTTGCATTTGATGAAGAAGAAGATGGACTGACAAAGTGGGACGTACTGTCCGGGAAGAATGGTATGTCTCAAAGTCAAAAAAGCAATTCAGCTGTTGAAGAAGTTGAAGACGAAGAGTCAAAGTTTGACTTAATGATGATGAGTCAACAAGATTCGACCAATGTGGAACCACCCCATGATTCTTCTCCAGCTTCTTGTTCTTACGTCAATGATGATGAAAAGTTCAGTCTTTTGGCTTATTGCCTTCTTGCAGCAGTGAAGGTATATTTTCAACAATTATTATTTGACTTTCTGAGTCAAAATGTAAGATTCGACCAATTGGTAAACTGTTTGAACTAAACAAAAAAGTCTCGTTACAGGTTTTGATGAACTTAACAAACGACAATTATGTGGGGTGTGAACAAATTGCTGCGTGTGGAGGATTGGAGACATTATGTGGTTTGATAGTCGGTCATTATCCATCGTTCAATTCACATTTGCCCAATTTCGGTGACAGAAAGACTAATCAGTCCTTGACGTTGATAACGATGAAAATAAACGCCTTAATGATCAAGAATTGGATTTTCTCGTCGCAATACTTGGATTGCTTGTTAATTTGGTCGAGAAGGATGGGCATAACAGGTCATTTATAACTTAATATATTTAATATACAAATTATTAAACAAGGTTTGGATTTTTAACTGATTTTAATATATGTCTATATTAATTTTCTGCAGAGCACGTCTTGTAAGATTCGACCAATTGGTAAACTGTTTGAACTGAACAAAAAAGTCTCGTTACAGGTTTTGATGAACTTAACAAACGACAATTATGTGGGGTGTGAACAAATTGCTGCGTGTGGAGGATTGGAGACATTATGTGGTTTGATAGTCGGTCATTATCCATCGTTCAATTCACATTTGCCCAATTTCGGTGACAGAAAGACTAATCAGTCCTTGACGTTGATAACAATGAAAATAAACGCCTTAATGATCAAGAATTGGATTTTCTCGTCGCAATACTTGGATTGCTTGTTAATTTGGTCGGGAAGGATGGGCATAACAGGTCATTTATAACTTAATATATTTAATATACAAATTATTAAACAAGGTTTGGATTTTTAACTGATTTTAATATATGTCTATATTAATTTTCTGCAGAGCACGTCTTGCATACGTATTCCAGTATTGATTGACAACATATCCAGGTGTGTGTTTTCTTTAGTTTTGCATATTTATATTCTACATGTTTCCAATGGTTTTATGTTTGCCAAGTTATCAGTTTGTACCATGGAGATAGTCTGCATATTACATTAATTGAGACCCTTTGCATTGTTGCTATTCAAAGTGACAATCGAGAAGAGTTTCCTACTATACGTGATCAGGGTTTGGAGAAGGTACACATATTGTTCTCTACTTCAATGAAAATTTACAATAAACGTATGGTTTTTATGTACACATTTTACTGTGTATAAGAATATAAATTGCATGTAGGACAACTAATTGAATGTATGATCTTGGATTTACTGAATCCCCAAATCACTAAAAAAAATTTAACAAA
This sequence comes from Helianthus tuberosus, assembly GCA_030545235.1. Taxonomy (NCBI): domain Eukaryota; kingdom Viridiplantae; phylum Streptophyta; class Magnoliopsida; order Asterales; family Asteraceae; genus Helianthus; species Helianthus tuberosus. The sequence continues at coordinate 131,080,977 of CM060394.1, forward strand.
AAACCTTATAAAAAGGTTTTTTAGTCTGATTACATTTGTTTTTTTAAGCGTATGGTTGTTAATGATGGTGGATTTGATGTCTAAATGTCTAGTGTTGGATTTGTTTGTGTTTAGCTATTCGTTGTATAAGATGGAGAGAATTTTTTTGAAATTATAAGTGTAATGATGAATGTTGGTGATTGATGGCATCTTGGGTATGCGACGAAATGGCTTTTTGTGTCCTAGTAGAGGTTAATCGACACTAAATCGTCAAGGGTTTGTTTCCTATGTCGGCACACATATTAATGTCCTTGCAAAACGTTAGTGATCAACGATTTCATACACGCTTTACATACCACAATTTTACATATTGGTTTTTGATACAATAACTTTCAAATGTTTTGAAGATTCATTTGATACGAACTTAAACGCATGAATTCACCAACATTAAGTTGACTTTTCAAACTTACATGTATTTCAGTCAAGTAGTGGATCCTTGCACTTCATGTAACAAGAACGAGCATGTCAAGAAAGTGATGTCATCCTTTTGGAGGATTTGGTTCACATCTCCCGCCCTTTTGCGAAAGATGGAATGCAAAACCTCGATTTGTTAAAACTTTATTTTTGTACAAGTCTTTTTGTGAAACAATATAACTTGTGATGTCTTTTGAGAACAACTTACGAGTTGTAAACTATTTCTTGTTGATGTATGGATGAACATCATACGTATTTTATTCAAATAGTTTGTTTACTTACATCGTTTTCAAGGGAAACAAATCAAGTTCACACCTTGTGCTTCCGCCTATGAGCGGGTGTGACAACCACCTTATCATTCACTCATCTTGCACTTTTCAAAACACCTACAACTCCCCTAACTCTCTCTCAAATCTCGGCTCTACCACCCACACCACCTCCTTCCATTTCCAAGCCTCCTTCATATACATTCAAGCATTCATCCATGTGTTTCAAGGTTACATGAAGTGTGTCAAGGCTTGAAGATCATCTAGGAGCAGCTTTACACATCTTGAAGCTTGTCATCCTCTTCTCTTCATCATCAAAGTTCATCCCTAGCCTTAGAGCTAGTAGTAAACCAACTAAACTTGTTTTTAAGCTTCTTAAAGTATGTAGATTATGGATGTACAAGTTGATCATCTTGAATCTCTCAAATAAAATACATGAAACCCTAACTAAAACAAAACAAGACAAAATAACTTATTTATGTGATTCTTTATGTTTATGTTAGTTATAGATTATGTTAGACTAGAAGACCTTGAAAGCTTCTGTTTAAAAGTAGGATCTAAACATGTATATGTTTAGATCTAGCAAGATCTTCAAACTTGAAGTGTCATGAACTAGATTATGATCTTGAAAATGATTTTTGAAAACATAAAGTTTATGATGGAACTAAAAATACATGTTTAAGTTGGTGATCTTGGAAAAACTACATAAAAAAGTTTATGTATGTTTGGTAAAATAAAAGATGAACTTAGAAGAATGGTTATTTTAAAATATCTTGACAAGTATATATATAAAAGTTCATGATACTTGAAGTTGATAGAATATGAAATTTCCCGATTTTTTATCTTGGATGAACTTGATGAGTTTTGGATGATTATGTTAAATGGGAAAATTGATTTAAATACGTTTTGAAAATGTGGAAAACGTACCTAGTATAGGGGAAACTATGACGAAATTTTCTAAAAATCTAATAATGATTAAGGTGTAGTTAACAAAGGATTTACATGACTAAAATGTGATTTGTAACCTTAATCATGTTTATGCAAACTTTTGGTGGAAAAGTTAAGTTAAAAACTTAATTAATATTTTCCTAAAACTAAAAGAAACTTACATATATCTTAGGGAATATATATATATATATATATATATATAGATCACTTACATGTGTATATATATGTTTATGTGCTAAACTGTATGTATTTAGAACAATTAGGATGCATACTTATCTAAATACCAATACACAAAATATACAAGTACAAACTATGCTTGAAAGCATGACAAAATATGTAAAAATATATTTACATAAACATATACACATGTCCAAACATGGAACTAATACACAAGGGAAGACATATATGTATACACTTATATTATATCCTCAAACATACATCGGATAATTCAGAAAATGGACACACACACACACACACACATATATATATATACACTAAATCGACAAGGTAAAATGTGACACCTGTGTCACTTCAACCATCAAACAAATGCCAAACCAATGAAATATTGTATTTCATACTTGGTATTTGTAAAAATATGTGTATCGATTGCACATATCAACTCTTGTTTCGATTTCAAGCTCTAAATCGCTTTCTGGAAGGTTATACACGCACTGATGCGTAAATATAACCAGTTTAATGCAACGAACACTCCGGAATAGTGAAATAGGCTTAACATACCTTAAATAACCTTTACATAACTAAGATATAAGTTTTGGAAGGTTTGATGTGGTGAAATCAAAGTTTAATCGCTTACAGGGACTAAATTTGACAAACTGCGAAAGTATGCCAATTTGAACTGTAACAGACATTCCGGAACATGACCATAAGTTAAACATACCATAAATATCCTTTACATAGCTTAGAAATAGGCTTTGAGGTGTTCGGTATGCTAAAATAAACTTTTGTGTCATTCAGGGACTAAAAGTGTCAAAAAGTGCACAAGTTTGCATTTTCGCGCATAACTTACGTTCTGAATACATCCGGACATCCAAAAATTTATGTAAGCACTAAAACATTTTATTTTAGTGTTTGGCATAAGAAAAATCCATTCGTCGTGTCATTTGGATCGTTTTTCGCGATTGTGCGCATTCCGTCGTAATTAACCGAACATCGCAACCGTACGGCTAAACGAACCGACATCCAAGATATTTTTGAGCATATTTTAAGTTCCCTATACTTTAACTTCATTTTAGAGCTTTGAAATGGGGTTAACGGGCCTTAAACGTGTCGAAAATGGGCTGAATGCATGACAGGGACTAAAATGGTAATTCTGCCAAACTTGGCCTTGCGCATCGTAGCCATTTTTGCCCTACGGTGCGTATGGGGTCTGCAGACCAGATGCAGTGTTTTTAACAGCCTGTTTGCAGCAGATTTAACCACAACCACATACTCATACTTGCCTAGTCAGCTGATAAGAACCAATTTGAGCTACCATAAGGTCCCGACACTTGTACGGGTGGGAGTAAGGCACGTTTTCCATGAAACGATCTTAACGGTGGACCGAATACTATAAACCCCCCACCCCCCATGCTTCAAAATCACAAGAACTTTGATTTGAGAAACTCTAAGTTGAAACTATTGTTTCATACCTGAGATTTTTGAATCGAAGTTAGCATTCGGGGACCCTTCGTAAGTATTCTTTCGTTCTTTTCCTTATTTTATTGCTTTTCGAGTCCGAAAGTCAAACTTTGTTTGACTTTCAGCGTTGATCAGTAATGGTCAATGCGAAGTTCGTTTGAACTTCGCAACGTGAGTGTAATCACGTTGGTTATAGTCCCTTGGGACTATGCCTACTGATTACCACGTTGTCTAGGGTCGTAGGGTAAGCGATCTGATAAATCGCTTATACCTCGAACCCGACCCATTTGGTCGATCATTAGGATCCAACCAAATACATTAGGTGACCATAGTAGGTAGGGAATAACCTTCCGAGGTTATACCCTATGGTCGCTTCGTTTAAGTAGTTGTATGATAGGTAGTTTATATGCCTTAGGTAAATTACCAGAATACCCTTTTCATGTATAATTGGTAATTAAGCATATGTAACCTAAACTTTTATCACATAAATGATTATGTAACATGTTTAGGCATATAACACTTGTCATAGGACTAGTTAGACGGTCCGAACGCGTTTCACGCGCACGACGCGTTAAAGTAGCATAAGCTACCTTAATGGGTCGCGATGGGTCGAAAGCACTTAGGTTAGGTTTCATTTAGTATGTAGGCTTTGTTAAACCATATGACACGAGTCTCCACACTCGTTTGGTTTACGAACCCTCATTCTATCAGATCTTCCGATTTAGGTCCGGTTATTAACATAGTTACCTATAGTAGGTGTCGTTTGATATCCGCGATCTCTAAGCATTGTTTGGTTGTTACTCAAGGACTACTAAGCAATCTCAAGTGAGTACATAGACCCCTCTTTTACTGTTTTCCAAACTGTTTTGGGGTGAAACACATGTGCCTACTTGTTACTTTCATGCTTTCCTGTTTTCACATCATATACCTGCTATGTTCGTTAGTACATTATAGTACATGATTTCATTACATTTCATGCTAGGTATGCCCATTGTGTGCATTACTTAGTACATCGTTCTACATTACATTTCATACTACGTATGTCCATTGTGTGCATACTTAGTACATTGTTTTACATTGCTTTTCTGTTGCATATGCTTATCCAGCATATGAACACATTATACTACATATTGAGCCGTTGTAAACATTTGACTATGTGAACCGTTGTAATCATTTGACTATGTGATCCGTTGATATCTGTGAACCGTTTATATCTGTAAACCGTTTGTATCTGTGAACCGTTTGTATCTGTGAACCGTTTGTATCTGTGAACCGTTTGTATCTGTGAAACGTGTGAACCGTATTTGACTATACATGAACATTTCTACACTTGTTAAACATTTCATCTTGATAGTTTGGTTTGAGTAAGTGATTAAGTAACGAGGCGTGTGTAATATGATACAAGCATGGTGGATACGCCGCTGGTACTTCCTATGTATAAGTGTTTGTATGGTATTACATATCGTAGCGTTATTTGAATCATTTCAGTATGAGACATATAACATTTTATACAAATAACATACTTTTCACAAGACATTGTTTTACAAACAACTTATCTTATACAAACTCAGTTACATGGTTATTCATTTAACCATACATTATTCTTTTATCTATACATATCATCTGGACTTATTGATTTTCAAACGATTTACAAGACAAAGCAAATTACAAGGTTCATGACTAAACGTTTTCTCAAACATAAGTCATGAAATCTATTTTCACAAAACCTATGTATCTCACAGGCATTTTTATGCTGACGTACCTATTTTCACATGTGTTTTTCAGGAACTGTTGCATAAGATGATCAAGATACACATAGGCAAACTTGGGCTTTAGTGACAATAAAAGATGCAAGACTAGTTAATTATGTTGTATTTCTTTGTTTGTTAAGACATTGTAACACTTTTAATCAATAAAACGAAACTTCAATTGCCATGGATTTGAAACAATTAATTCTGTTACAACACTCCCCGACGTTTCCGCCACGTTTTGTATGTTCTACGTGGTCGGGGTGTGACAGAAAAGATGGTATCAGAGCCAATGGTTATAGGGAATTAGGTTATTAGTAATGCTTTGACCTAGTCTATAACCTTCTTAGGACCCTAACGCGAGTTTACTTGCGTTTAGTCATAAAACAATACCGTCACCTATCCTTAGGCGACTACCACAACAAGAACATAAAATTCAAAACCGCTTTGAAAACTAATCATCTGTTCTAGGATGATTTATTACAAGGTTTTGAACCCTCTCTTGTAAGGTTTTGAACCCTCTGTTATATGGTTTTGAACCCCTTTGAATTTTCAAAATCTCGTCAAGGTTTTGGGTTTTAAATAATGTGAACACGTGCAAACTGGAAGGGTGAATGCCTGTATCCTGGGTTTTCTGTCTAGGCAAGCACTTCGTATACATCTCATCAGACGCGAGACCAGTTGTGCTTACCTGGGAATTCTTGGGATGAGTGTTCACTTATAGGCGAGCATGTCTTCGCGATACATTATTTTTAACCTATCTACTTTGATTAATCACCGAGGTCGTTTGTTGCTTTGTAGTAACAAACAAATGACCACTATCCTTGCTTTCATCAGATTTGTTTCATCTGATTCTTTTCGTCTAAATCTCTCACTCGTTTCTTTTCATGTTTCCTCTTTTAGAATGCATCCTCGACGCGAGAACCAGATAGCAACTGCCGAACTGGCATAAATTATTGCACAGCAAATGGCTGCTCAATTCCCAAACCTCTTTGCTCAATGGAATCAAGCCAACAACAACAACAATGGTCCATGCAATTTCAAGAGTTTTAACTCGGCGAAACCACTCAAGTTTAGTGGTTCTGAGGGAGCGACTAGGCTTCTTCAATGGTTCGAGAGCATTGAGAATACTTTCCGCCACGTGCAGTGTCCTGACAATCGCAAGGTCGAGTTTGCTTCGAGTGTGTTCCAGAAGAGAGCCCTTACGTGGTGGAACGGGGTTATGAGAGATCGTGGTGCAGAAGTTGCTCTAGCACAGACATGGGCTGAACTTAGGGCCCTTATGATGAAGGAATTCTGTCCTCGACACGAGATCAGGTCTTTGGAAAGGGAATTCGACAATCTGGAGCAAGACAGCGGTGAGCATCGAGCCTACACGGACCGTTATGAGGAGTTAAGTCTGTTATGCCCAAACATGGTCACGCCTTTGGATAAGGCAATCGAAAAGTACATTGATGGCCTCCCAGATTCAATACAAGACATTTTGACTGGTAGCAACCCTACTATAGTTAGACAGGCCATTGAGCTATCTGCAACCTTGACTGAATCAAAGATCAGGAAAGGTAAACTTTTCCGAAAAGGTGACAAGAAGCCGGTCAAAGAATCGAAACCAATCGAGGAATCAAAGATCATGGATGAACAGACTGGATCCCCTAAGAGGTCAAAGAAGCGAAAGGCTTCTCAGAACTACGCTGTGGTCGCTCACAATGATCAAGCCGTCCTCAACCAACCAGCTCAACCCCCTGCCAGGAAACCCTACAATGGAACTGCACCTTTGTGCAACCAATGTGGCCTACGTCATCATGCTGGGGTGAAGTGCCGCACATGCCAAGTTTGCGGACTTATAGGTCATACAGCTAGGGTTTGCCCAACCGCAGCTGCACCAAATCAAGCTGGCAACAATCCTGCTCAAGCTCGTTTTCCACCGGGATCTTGCTACAACTGTGGCGAGATGGGCCATTTTCGTAGGAATTGCCCAAGGCTTGCTAATGCAAATCCAGCGCAGGGATGAGCATATGATCAACTAGAAGACAACATCGTTTAGAAATAATCACGTCTTATGTATTATTTTCTTTTGTTGTCAAGATCCAAGAAACAGTTGTTATCGTTGTTTATAAATAAATCTTTTACATTGCAATGTATTTATGTGATTGTATGTATAAACAACATATCCCCTACAATACCGACAATCAAGGAACCGCATTCCTTGAAGAACAGACTACTCCCAAATTTCTTCCATTGTATGATCTCTTGCGTTTTTCACGAAAATCCTAAGTACCCGTTTCTTCCAAGAGAAACGAAGTACGAGGTGCCAAGTTAATTGCAATCAATAACAAGATAATAACAATTAAACAACTATGTGATTATGTGCTTATGAACATTACAAGACAAACTGTGCGGACTATGCAAGGAATTACGTAATTATGGATGCATACATAATTATGGAATTTAGTGTACAGAAACCACAGCGAGCTTTGTCATGTACCTAGAAGTTAACCCTATTCATTTCCAATTCTGATGAAGTATCCGTTGAGGAAAAATGAACTAGCTATTCATTTTTCACTTCTGAAGAATATCCGTTGAGGAAATGAATATCCGTTTATCCTTCATTTCCAATTCTGAAGAATAACCGTTGAGGAAAATGACTCCGTTTGTGCATTTTCATTCTGAAGAGTATCCGTCGAGGGAAATGAATATCCGTTTATTTAATCCTTCATTTCCGAACCTGAGGAAACAACCGTTGAAAATGACTCCGTTAGTTCATTTTCGTTTCTGAAGATTATCCGTTGAGGAAATGAATATCCGTTGTTTAATCCTTCATTTCCGAACCTGAGGAAACAACCGTTGAAAATGACTCTGTTTGTTCATTTTCGTTTCTGAAGATTATCCGTTGAGGAAATGAATATCCGTTTGTCTATCATTTTCATTTCCGTTTCTGAGGAAGCAACCGTTGAAAATGACTCTGTTTGTTCATTTTCGTTTCTGAAGATTTGTCCGTTGAGGAAATGAATATCCGTTTGTCTATCATTTTCATTTCCTTTTCTGAGGAAGCAACCGTTGAAAATGACTCTGTTTGTTCATTTTTGTTTCTGAAGATTTGTCCGTTGAGGAAATGAATATCCGTTTGTCTATCATTTTCATTTCCGTTTCTGAGGAAGCAACCGTTGAAAATGACTCTGTTTGTTCATTTTCGTTTCTGAAGATTTGTCCATTGAGGAAATGAATATCCGTTTGTCTATCATTTTCATTTCCGTTTCCGAGGAAGCAACCGTTGAAAATGACTCCGTTTGTTCATTTTCGTTTCTCAGAATTGTCCGTTAAGGAAATGAATCCCCGTTTGTTTATTCCTTCATTTCCGCTTCTGAAGAATACTCGTTGAGGAAAATGACTCCGTTTGTTCATTTTCATTCTGAAGAATGTCCGTTAAGGAAATGACAGGATTATGCTTTACATATCTCTGGTGGTTATCTGACACAAAGTCACAAATAGACTCCTACGAATTAATTTCGGGACGAAATTTCCTAAAGTAGGGGAGACTGTGACACCTGTGTCACTTCAACCATCAAACAAATGCCAAACCAATGAAATATTGTATTTCATACTTGGTATTTGTAAAAATATGTGTATCGATTGCACATATCAACTCTTGTTTCGATTTCAAGCTCTAAATCGCTTTCTGGAAGGTTATACACGCACTGATGCGTAAATATAACCAGTTTAATGCAACGAACACTCTGGAATAGTGAAATAGGCTTAACATACCTTAAATAACCTTTACATAACTTAGATATAAGTTTTGGAAGGTTTGGTGTGGTGAAATCAAAGTTTAATCGCTTACAGGGACTAAATTTGACAAACTGCGAAAGTATGCCAATTTGAACTGTAACAGACATTCCGGAACATGACCATAAGTTAAACATACCATAAATATCCTTTACATAGCTTAGAAATAGGCTTTGAGGTGTTCGGTATGCTAAAATAAACTTTTGTGTCATTCAGGGACTAAAAGTGTCAAAAAGTGCACAAGTTTGCATTTTCGCGCATAACTTACGTTCTGAATACATCCGGACATCCAAAAATTTATGTAAGCACTAAAACATTTTATTTTAGTGTTTGGCATAAGAAAAATCCATTCGTCGTGTCATTTGGATCGTTTTTCGCGATTATGCGCATTCCGTCGTAATTAACCGAACATCGCAACCGTACGGCTAAACGAACCGACATCCAAGATATTTTTGAGCATATTTTAAGTTCCCTATACTTTAACTTCATTTTAGAGCTTTGAAATGGGGTTAACGGGCCTTAAACGTGTCGAAAATGGGCTGAATGCATGACAGGGACTAAAATGGTAATTCTGCCAAACTTGGCCTTGCGCATCGTAGCCATTTTTGCCCTACGGTGTGTATGTGGTCTGCAGACCAGATGCAGTGTTTTTAACAGCCTGTTTGCAGCAGATTTAACCACAACCACATACTCATACTTGCCTAGTCAGCTGATAAGAACCAATTTGAGCTACCATAAGGTCCCGACACTTGTACGGGTGGGATTAAGGCACGTTTTCCATGAAACGATCTTAACGGTGGACCGAATACTATAAATACCCCACCCCCCATGCTTCAAAATCACAAGAACTTTGATTTGAGAAACTCTAAGTTGAAACTATTGTTTCATACCTGAGATTTTTGAATCGAAGTTAGCATTCGGGGACCCTTCGTAAGTATTCTTTCGTTCTTTTCCTTATTTTATTGCTTTTCGAGTCCGAAAGTCAAACTTTGTTTGACTTTCAGCGTTGACCAGTAATGGTCAATGCGAAGTTCGTTTGAACTTCGCAACGTGAGTGTAATCACGTTGGTTATAGTCCCTTGGGACTATGCCTACTGATTACCACGTTGTCTAGGGTCGTAGGGTAAGCGATCTGATAAATCGCTTATACCTCGAACCCGACCCATTTGGTCGATCATTAGGATCCAACCAAATACATTAGGTGACCATAGTAGGTAGGGAATAACCTTCCGAGGTTATACCCTATGGTCGCTTCGTTTAAGTAGTTGTATGATAGGTAGTTTATATGCCCTAGGTAAATTACCAGAATACCCTTTTCATGTATAATTGGTAATTAAGCATATGTAACCTAAACTTTTGTCACATAACTGATTATGTAACATGTTTAGGCATATAACACTTGTCATAGGACTAGTTAGACGGTCCGAACGCGTTTCACGCGCACGACGCGTTAAAGTAGCATAAGCTACCTTAATGGGTCGCGATGGGTCGAAAGCACTTAGGTTAGGTTTCATTTAGTATGTAGGCTTTGTTAAACCATATGACACGAGTCTCCACACTCGTTTGGTTTACGAACCCTCATTCTATCAGATCTTCCGATTTAGGTCCGGTTATTAACATAGTTACCTATAGTAGGTGTCGTTTGATATCCGCGATCTCTAAGCATTGTTTGGTTGTTACTCAAGGACTACTAAGCAATCTCAAGTGAGTACATAGACCCCTCTTTTACTGTTTTCCAAACTGTTTTGGGGTGAAACACATGTGCCTACTTGTTACTTTCATGCTTTCCTGTTTTCACATCATATACCTGCTATGTTCGTTAGTACATTATAGTACATGATTTCATTACATTTCATGCTAGGTGTGCCCATTATGTGCATTACTTAGTACATCGTTCTACATTACATTTCATACTACGTATGTCCATTGTGTGCATACTTAGTACATTGTTTTACATTGCTTTTCTGTTGCATATGCTTATCCAGCATATGAACACATTATACTACATATTGAACCGTTGTAAACATTTGACTATGTGAACCGTTGTAATCATTTGACTATGTGATCCGTTGATATCTGTGAACCGTTTGTATCTGTAAACCGTTTGTATCTGTGAACCGTTTGTATCTGTGAACCGTGTGAACCGTATTTGACTATACATGAACATTTCTACACTTGTTAAACATTTCATCTTGATAGTTTGATTTGAGTAAGTGATTAAGTAACGAGGCGTGTGTAATATGATACAAGCATGGTGGATACGCCGCTGGTACTTCCTATATATAAGTATTTGTATGGTATTACATATCGTAGCGTTATTTGAATCATTTCAGTATGAGACATATAACATTTTATACAAATAACATACTTTTCACAAGACATTGTTTTACAAACAACTTATCTTATACAAACTCAGTTACATGGTTATTCATTTAACCATACATTATTCTTTTATCTATACATATCATCTGGACTTATTGATTTTCAAACGATTTACAAGACAAAGCAAATTACAAGGTTCATGACTAAACATTTTCTCAAACATAAGTCATGAAATATATTTTCACAAAACCTATGTATCTCACAGGCATTTTTATGCTGACGTACCTATTTTCACATGTGTTTTTCAGGAACTGTTGCATAAGATGATCAAGATACACATAGGCAGACTTGGGCTTTAGTGACAATAAAAGATGCAAGACTAGTTAATTATGTTGTATTTCTTTGTTTGTTAAGACATTGTAACACTTTTAATCAATAAAACGAAACTTCAATTGCCATGGATTTGAAACAATTAATTCTGTTACAACACTCCCCGACGTTTCCGCCACGTTTTGTATGTTCTACGTGGTCGGGGTGTGACATAAAATATACTAGAATTCAATAATATATATATATATATATATATATATATATATATATATATATATATATATATATATATATATATATATATATATATATTACCGACAAGAAACGTATATATATCGTCACGACAAAGAATATATTTTACCAACACGAAACTTACGTGGTTTATTGACGAGAAATATATATAAACAAATTTACCAACAAGTTCTAAAAATATATTATTTTTAGACACTTAACTAATATATATATCTAACCATTCATAAATCCAGAAAGCTACATAAAAACAACTAAGTGAAATAATACAAGTATATAAGTACACTTATACATACACGAAAACATTTATTAAAATATAAAGATTACAAGTAGTGTACATGTATACACATATACGTATAAATACAACATAAATACCTACATCAAAAGTATACAAGTGAAGTATACATACATGGTATACGTATACGTATAAATACACAAGTATACTAGATGAGGTATACACATACAAGAGAACTTATTACATGTACACCTACACATGTTCGACGTTAAAAATATTTATTTTTAACAAACATGGCTAGTTAAGATATACATATATTTGATAACAAATATATACATAAAGGAACAAACATACATATACAAGTGAACAAAGGTCCACCACCCGTTCACACTCGTGTGAGGCACGAAGACGCAAAAGGGCTAGGCCCATTGATACTCATGCGAGGCACAAAGACGCATAAGGGCTAGGCCCGTTTACACTCATGCTAAGCATGAAGACATATGAAGGGCGAGGCCGTTCATACACGGAAAGTGTAACAACCCTCCTGAATTTTTCTGACGCCCTAAAATATATTAAAATATTCCTATATGTCCTAAAATACACCCCGTATGTGAAAACCGAGCCCAATATATGATATATCATTAAAAATTAATTAAAAACAAAGTTTTAAAGTCACTCGCGGACCGCGTAGACCCCTTAGGGATTTTACGCGGGGCGCGACAGCTCCAAACTCAGACGAAACCCTAGAGCGCCACGTGTCATCATCGTGTCAACCCTAAACCCAACGAATCAGCAACCCTAGCCCTATTACTCTACTACGCGGGCCGCGTAGACCTCGGTCTCACCCTACGCGGGCCGAGAGAAACCCGATTTCAGCCCCTATATAATGGGAGCTCGGGCCTTCAAACGAATTCGCTCATTTCCTTTTTCTCTCTCGAAATTTCTGATAATATAAGTGATTTCCGGGCATAATACCCCCTAATTAACAAAGTTCTACTCCGTTGTAAGTATTATAACCCTGGTTACATATTAGATACGCTGCCCGATTGATCCAGGGTTCCGTAACGGCTGTCGACGTTCTGCCCGACGTAGTCGTTGGAATGTCGCTCGGGGAGGGTATTACTAATGTAAATATAAAGGGTTATTATACTAACGCGTGTGCATTGTGTAAATTATAGATAATCACCAGGAAACCTTAGAAGAAATCTAAGACAGCAATGTGAGTAATCTCCTTTTTGTAAATTGTTTTTACAAAACCTTAAATGTTTTACAATGTGATTAAGCAGTGATTGAGTCTTTGTAGTTCTTCAATTACTTCCGGTATGTTGGGGTTTTGTATACAAAATGTGGAACACGTTACCATTGGACAACGAGTTAGCCAATGTGTAATATGACCCACCAGTCAGGATTGACAGTACTGAATGAGTAATTGTGTAGAAATAAACAATGTGATAGCTCTCAATAATATTAATTGATAAAACTCTTCTTGATTAAACTGGGATTCACTCACCAGTATTTCCCACTGACAAAATGTTTTTAAACGCGTTTCAGGTAACAAAATGTGAAAGCCAACTAGAAGCCAGCTGGACAGCACTGAAGGCTTGGAAAAGTGGCTATAAAAGTTACCTAAATAAAAGAAGATGTTTTATTCAATAAAATAGTGATTTTCCATATGAAAATGTTTGTAATGAAAACTTGGGTTTTATCCCAATATGTGTAATATTATAAAAGTGTGGTATTTACTCTGATAAACATTTCCTAACTACGATCCTGATGAAATTTCCGCTGCCAAAATGATAAACAAATGATACCACCAAAACTGGTCTCGCGGCCGCCCGTTTCTGGGACAGATAGGGGGCGGGGTTTGCGACAGAAGGTGGTATCCGAGCTAGGCCACTGATTCAGCCACAGAAGTGTTCTGCTGACACCGAAATATTATTTGAATTGTTAGGAAATTAATTATGGAAATACGTGCATAATTGTATTTATTGTTGTGTGTTATTTGACTATTTGTTAGTTTACAGTATGAGTGATCAAGGACCCTCAGACGTTTATCGTCAGTTATCCGATTCACCTAGGAGTGAAGGTACTTCCTCACAGTCTGCCCTCCTCTCTGGGTATTCAGCTGACCAGGAAGAAGGGATGTTTGTCTTTAAGGCTTAGTCTGAAGAGCCATTCCCTCAGAAAAAGAGAGGATGGTTCAGTAAGGGAGCATTCGTGCGTAGGAAAAGAATGCGAAAGTTGCAACAGCAGAGAGTCCTAGCAGCCGCTAAGCGAGAGTCAGATGCCCATACACAGGATATGCTTAATAGGAGCTTAGCCAATTTTCATATCCTAGCAACAACAGCTGCCGACCCAAACCTGGAACAACTAGTAGCCCCACAACCCTTACCTTTGTTCCCCACTCAGCCGATGGAGATAGAAAACAACCCTAAAAACCAAGTCCAAATGCATGATTTCAACCCTGAGGAGATACCTAGGATACTAGCCCCTGATCCCTTAGACCCAGATTATGATCCATGGTTCGATGATCATAGGGATTATGTGCCATGCTACCACCTAAACGACGAACCAATGCCAAACTTAGCAGCCTATCCAGGTCTGGACCATCTAGATCCCTACTACTACGATAATGATGAATACATTAGGGAGATCTTAGAGAATCCGTACCCTCAGGAGAATCCCATGCCCCATTACCCAGACCCAGTACCAGCACCTGCACCCCCAATGAGTGCAGAAAATGTGCACGAGCTTCGAACTTTCGGAGAAGAAATTTTAGAGAATAGTGAGAGGATGAGGCAGGTAGGAGAGCGACTCGTCTGGAAGTACGACGAGCGCAATATGGATTACTGGATGAATCCAGATTAGTGAAGGTGATGGTGGAGAGTATAATAATAATAATAATAATAATAATAATAATAATAATAATAATATAATATAATATAATATAATATAATATAATATAATATAATATGTTTGTATGAAAAAAATTATGTGTAATAATAATATATGATGTAATATAGACCACTTAGTGGTTAGCGATGCATAGTAGTGTTGTAATTTTAATTCCAGCTTTAGTGTGTATTAGACGCATACTATATAAGAAAGAGTAAAGTCGCAATGCTCGACGCTTTTGACCAATATGTGTGTTGTGTGATTGTTGCCTAAATTATTAATTATCTTGATATATTAATGATTGGTAAATGTTTAAAATTCAGATGGACGACGAAGTAAACCAGGAAAACCAGAATAATGATAACCAGAGTAACAATAACCTGGATAACGATAACCCGAACAACAACAATAATGGAAACCAAGTGGATAACAGTGCCATGCAACATATAGTGGCACAAGGGATAATAGAAGCGATGCCATATATTATCAAAACGGTTAAGGAAGCGGAAAATAAAAGTAAGCATGATAGCAAATGACCCTCTGAACCTGAACACAGCGTGAACAATGGACCCGTACTTCAAGTGCCCATTCCCAAAAGAAGAAGAACCGTGTCTTACGGTTGTTCTTATAAAGAATTCTGGTCTTGTAAACCAATGGAATTCTCGGGCAATGAAGGGGCCGTTGCATCTCTGCGCTGGATAGAAAAGACTAAGGCAGTCTTAAGAATAAGTAAATGTGTGGAAAAGGATAAGATAGTGTTTGCTTCCAATCTGTTTAAGAATTCAGCACTAGAATGGTGGAACACTATCCTCCAGTCTAAGGGAAGTGATAGGACTTACAATATGGAATGGGAGGGGTTTAAAAACATGATAAAAAGGAAATTATGTCCTCCGGATGAAAAGGAACATATAGATAATAAATTCCTAAACCTTAGGATGACTGGAGTAGATAGTAAGGGTTATACTACATTATTCTTTGAATATGCCCGAATAGTACCAACCCTTGCATCACCTGAACCAGTTTTAATCTCCCATTACATCTGGGGATTAATTGGAGAGATTAGATATGTAGTCAAGGCAGCTAGACCTCAAACCATAGAAGAAGCTGTAGAATTAGCCAACACCTTGACAGATGAATTAGTCCATACACGAGAAGAGGATCAAAGAAGGAACCTAACCCATAAGCTTACCCAAGAATTTCGTTCTGCAAATTCTAACCGTGGGAGAAATGTAGGTTCTACCTCTGCACCTTACTGTAAGTATTGCAAAAGGAAGCATTCTGGAAGATGCTCCATATACTGTAACTTTTGCAAAATATCTGGATACAAGGAGGAAGACTGCAGGAAAAAGCCTAACAACAGAATATGCTACAATTGCGGAGAACAAGGTCATATCAAGCCTAACTGTCCAAAGCTAGCTCCAGCTACGAACACCAAGAATACTAAAAATGCTAGAGCATTTGTTCCAACTGCAGAAGAAGCAAAAATGATCCCGGATGTGATCACCGGTACGTTTTTAGTTAATGATGTTTTTGCTAAAGTATTATTTAACTCTGGTGCAAACCAAAGTTTTATTAATACTTCATTTTGCAAACTTCTTAATCATTCATTAACTAAAATCCCACAAGAATGTCTAGTAGAGACAGCAAATGGGGAAACTATTAAGATTTCTGAAATCTTGTAGGGAGCAAGAATAGAAATTTTAAATCAAAAATTTATTGCAAACCTTTACCCCATGAATCTAGCAGGATTTGAAGTAAATTATTAGGAATGGATTGGTTTATAACCAATAAAGCTAGTATTTTATGTGATCAAAAGTCAATTCAAGTAAATTCACCAAGGGGTGAAAAGGTCATAATTAAAGGAAATAAAACCTCTAAATCCACGAAGTTCATCTCTGTGATGAAAACAGCAAGTTATATCAGGAAAGGATCATTAGTGTATTTGATTTCTATAATCACTAACACTAAAGGAAAAGAATTAAAGGATATTCCAGTAGTATCCCATTTTTCAGATGTATTTCTAGAAGAGCTACCAGGGCAACCTCCAGACAGGGAAGTTGAATTCAGAATCCACTTAATACCATGAACCGCACCAATTGCCAAAGCACCTTACCGTTTGGCACCCGTAGAAATGCAGGAACTAAAGAAACAATTAGATGAATTGTTGGAGAAGGGATTCATACAACCATGGGGAGCACCGATTTTATTCTTTAAAAAGAAGGACGGATCCATGTGTATGTGGATTGACTACCGTGAATTGAACAAAGTCACGATTAAGAATCGGTATCCCTTACCAAGAATAGATGATATGTTCGATCAATTGCAAGGAGCACGATTTTTCTCTAAAATCGATTTAAGGTCAGGATATCATCAATTAAAGGTACAGGAAGAGGACATTCCTAAAACCGCTTTCAGAACAAGGTATGGCCATTATGAATTTACTGTCATGCCATTTGGTTTAACCAATGCCCCAGCTGCATTCATGGACATGATGAATCCAATATGTAAGCCATATTTGGATAAATTCATAATTGTCTTTATAGATGATATTCTTATTTATTCTAAAAGCAAAGAGGAACATGCAGCCCATCTGCACGCACTTCTAAGTTTACTAAGAAAAGAAAAGCTTTATGCTAAGTTTTCAAAGTGTGAGTTTTGGTTAGAACAGGTACAATTTCTAGGACATCTAGTTAATCATGAAGGAATTAATGTAGATCCCACCAAGATCGAGGCGATTACCAAGTGGAAAACCCCTGAGTCACCAACCAAGGTTAGAAGTTTCTTAGGATTGGCCGGTTATTATAGAAGATTTATTCGAGATTTTTCTAGAATAGCCATTCCCTTAACTAAGTTAACCTGTAAATCCGTTAAGTTTGAATGGGGACCAAAACAAGAAGAAGCATTTAGAATTCTTAAGCAAAGATTAATTCATGCACCCATACTAGCGTTACCAGAAGGAACTGAAGATTTTGTAATCTATTGTGACGCTTCCAAGTTAGGTTATGGATGTGTATTAATGCAACGTCAAAAGGTTATAGCTTACGCTTCTAGACAACTTAAGAATCATGAAGAGAATTATTCAACCCATGATCTAGAGTTAGGAGCTATAATTTTTGCCCTTAAAATTTAGAGACATTACCTATATGGTAGTAAGTTTAGCATATTCACCGACCATAAGAGTTTAAGGTATGTTTTTTGGGAAAAAGGAATTGAATATGAGACAAAGACACTGGATGGAGATACTTAGTGATTTTGACTGTAATATCCAGTATCATGCAGGAAAAGTAAATGTAGTAGCTGATGCTTTAAGTCGAAAGTATCATGAAAAGCCAAAAAGAGTACGTTCTCTTAAGTTAAATCTACAAATAGATTTAAATGATCAGATTAGAAAAGTACAAGAATCAGTAATCAAGGATGATACTGAAAATTTAAAAGGAATGATTAAGGAATTAGAACAAGGAACAGATGGGATTTGGAGATTCCATAAGAAAAGAACGTGGATACCTAAATTAGGAAACCTACGCCACCGTATATTAGAAGAAGCCCATAAGTCTAAGTATACGATCCATCCTGGAAATGATAAGATGTATCAAGACTTAAGAAAGAATTTCCAGGGGACAGGAATGAAAAAGAATATAGCAGCATATGTTGCAAAGTGTTTAACTTGTTCACAAGTTAAAAGCTGAACATCAGAAACCCTCAGGTTTATTGCAACAGTTAGAAGTGCTAGTCTGGAAATGGGAATTGATAACAATGGATTTTGTTACTAAATTACCCAAAACAAGAAAAGGTAATGATATAATCTGGGTGATTGTAGACAGGCTAACCAAGTCAGCTCATTTCCTACCAATGAAAGAAACTTTCAGTATGGAACAGTTAGCTAAATTATATGTAAATGAAATAGTTTCATTACATGGAATTCCTCTATCAATTGTTTCTGACAGAGATAGTCGTTTTACCTCTCATTTTTGGACAAGTTTCCAAAAAGCAATGGGAACCAAGTTGAATCTAAGCACCACTTATCATCCTCAAACGGACGGACAAAGCGAAAGGACAATTCAGACAATGGAAGACATGCTTGGAGCTTGTGTAATTGATTTCAGAGGTAATTGGGATGATCATTTACCATTGATAGAATTTTCTTATAATAACAGTTATCATACAAGTATCAATGCTGCACCATTCGAAGCACTTTATGGACCAAAGTACCGAACGCCAGTCTGTTGGGCAGAAATTGGAGAAAAGCAACTATCTAGACCCGAGATAGTACAAGAAACAACAGACAAAATCATTCAAGTCAAGGAAGGACTGAAAGCAGCACGTGATCGACAAAAGAGTTATGCTGATAACAGATGAAAGCCCTTGGAATTTCAAGTAGGAGATAAAGTGTTATTGAAAGTCTCTCCTTGGAAGGGAGTGGTAAGATTCATCAAAAGGGGAAAGCTAAGCCCCAGGTATGTTGGACCTTTTGAGATTATTAGAAAAATATGACCAGTAGCCTATCAGCTACAACTGGCAGAGGAAATGGCAGAAATACATGATGTATTTCATGTATCTAATCTCAAGAAGTGTTTAGCTGATGAATCACTTGTAGTACCTCTTAAGGATATAGAGGTAAATGAACAGTTAAAGTTTGTAGAGAAGCCTCTACAGATTGAAGACAGGAAAGTTAAGAACCTCAAGCACAAGAGATTAGTTCTGGTCAAAGTGAAATGGGACTCCAAAAGAGGACCAGAATACACATGGGAGCTTGAATCAGAAATGCAAAGGAAATATTCACACCTATTCCAGTAGATCTTGAGGACGAGCTCTAAAACAAGGTGGGGAGGATATAACAACCCTCCTGAATTTTTCTGACGCCCTAAAATATATTAAAATACTCCTATATGTCCTAAAATACACCCCGTATGTGAAAACCGAGCCCAATATATGATATATCATTAAAAATTAATTAAAAAAAACGTTTTAATGTCGCTCGCGGGCCGCGTAGACCCCTTAGGGATCTTACGCGGGGCGTGACAGCTCCAAACTCAGACGAAACCCTAGAGCGCCATGTGTTATCATCGTGTCAACCCTAAACCCAACGAATCAGCAACCCTAGCCCTATTACTCTACTACGCGGGCCGCGTAGACCTTGGTCTCACCTTACGCGGGCCGCGAGAAACCCGATTTCAACCCCTATATAATGGGAGCTCGGGCTTTCAAACGAATTCGCTCATTTCCTTTTTATCTCTCGAAATTTCTGATAATATAAGTGATTTATGGGCATAATACCCCCTAATTAATGAAGTTCTGCTCTGTTGTAAGTGTTATAACCCTGGTTACATATTAGATACGCTGCCCGATTGATCCAGGGTTCCGTAACGGCTGTCGAGGTTCTGCCCGACGTTGTCGTTGGAATGCCGTCTCGGGGAGGGTATTACTAATGTAAATATAGAGGGTTATTATACTAACTCGTGTGCATTGTGTAAATTATAGATAATCACCGGGAAACCTTAGAAGAAATCTAAGACAACAATGTGAGTAATCTCCTTTTTGTAAATTGTTTTTACAAAACCTTAAATGTTTTACAATGTGATTAAGCAGTGATTGAGTCTTTGTTGTTCTTCAATTACTGCCGGTATGTTGGGGTTTTGTATACAAAATGTGGAACACGTTACCATTGGACAAATTGTTAGCCAATGTGTAATATGACCCACCAGTCAGGATTGACAGTACTGAATGAGTAATTGTGTAGAAATAAACAATGTGATAGCTCTCAATACTGTTAATTGATAAAACTCTTCTTGATTAAACTGGGATTCACTCACCAGTATTTCCCACTAACAAAATGTTTTTAAACGCGTTTCAGGTAACAAAATGTGAAAGCCAACTAGAAGCCAGCTGGACAGCACTGAAGGCTTGGAAAAGTGGCTATAAAAGTTACCTAAATAAAAGAAGATGTTTTATTCAATAAAATAGGGATTTTCCCTATGAAAATGTTTGTAATGAAAATTTGGGTTTTATCCCAATATGTTTAATATTATAAAAGTGTGGTATTTACTCTGATAAACATTTCCTAACTACGGTCCTGATGAAATTTCCGCTGCCAAAATGATAAACAAATGATACCACCAAAACTAGTCTCGCGGCCGCCCGTTCCCGGGACAGATAGGGGGCGGGGTTTGCGACAAAAAGAACACACACACACATATATGGATTCGGTTCAATGAAGAACCACCACGAATTGTGGGAACCATGAGAACCTTACTTCCTTCGCGAGTTAGGCCACCATTTTTGTATAAACATATATGAAAATGTTATAAACACATCTGTAAAACAAAAAAATTGTCGAGTCGCTAGTTATGCCCGATATAAATTTTATTTACGCCTAATGTAAATTTTGTTTATAGCAATGTAATTTTTTTTACATCTAATGTTAATTTTTGCATACGATATTTTTTTATTTTTATTTTTTTGCTAGAACAAGTGATTTTTTAAATATTTTGGAGAAAAAAAATTGAAAAAAACTTTTGGAAGGCCTAGTTCTTATGGTTTTAACAACTCAATGTGGTTCTCATTTTATCCTATCCATATATATATATATATATATATAGAGAGAGAGAGAGAGAGAGAGATCAACAACAAACGAATACACAGAACTACCAACGTATTAAAACCAACAAGGGTTCCCAAACAAACAAATACAAGTCCTAACGAATATTAAAGATGAGCGACTAATACAAGGTCAAGTAAAGACCTAAGTGTCTAATGAGATTAAAACACATGTAGGTTGTGAGTCACGCGTGGATACCCAGATTTGCTAGCACACATTCATTTGGACGCAAACCGTGAGTTCATGTCCCCTTTTTCCTTTAAATGCTTACTATCGGGTAAGATACATGTTAAAGGGTATGATAAGCTTGGCAATGAAACACACTTAGATCATGTGCGCATAAGGTGGAACTTAAGCACCATTAATCACATATAGACTGAGGAACGAATGGGGTAGATCTATTGGGTTTTGCCGAGTCCCACTCTTGGTCCTCAAGACCGTTAGAGTGCTTTTATATCCTAGTCGAGGGTAATCGTCATAAAATCATCAAGGGTTAGATTGCTTCCTATGTCGGCACATATATTAATGTCCTTGCAACACATTAATGATCAACGATTTCATAGACGCTTTACATACCAGTTTTCTATACAAGAACTTCAGATGTTTTAAATATTCATTTGATACAAAACAAACACATGAATTCACCAACAATATTGTTGACTTTTCAAACATATAGGTATTTCAGGAAATTAGTGAATCCTTGCATGGCACGAATTAAGAATCAAGAAGTCGAAAAAAGCGATGTCATCCTTTTGGAAAGGGTTTGGTTCACATCTTTCACCCTCGAGTACAATATGGAATGCAAAGCCTTAAGTTATTAAACTATTTTTTTGCATAAAACTTTATAACATTGTGTTATCTTTTGTGAACAATTGTGGCTTGTAAACTTTATTTCAAATCAATGTCGTGGATGAACATCGTATTTTTTTCATATAGTTTGTTTGCTTACATTGTATGCAATGAGAACTACTCATGATCATATCTAGCGCTTCCGCATATGAGCGGGTGTGACACTTGATTGCTAGCAATCGACAACCACATGGACCAGACTGTTGAATTTTTTTTTTAAATAAGGACTGAACCTGTGATTGGGTGTAAACATCAGGGACGGAAACTGTACTTTACTCTATTATGTATTACACAAGTGTAATATAAAAAACGCCTTTGCGGACCACCAACACTTTTCCTTGCAGTCTACAGCATGTTTTTCCATCAGTTTTTTTAGTTTTCTCATTTATATAGGGTTTTCTTATGATCCGCTTTCTGTATGTGTGTGGGGGGTGGGGGACGGGGGAGATCAAGAGAAAACCATGATTTACTTGAGAATAAAGAGAATTGATTTTGGCCCTTGATTTTACATCAATGATAGATATTACATAGATAAGTGATCATGTACAAGAGATAATTCTTGTACAAAGTGTAGGAGACAAGCTTAACCATTGATCTCCCAAGATCAATGGCTCAAAACTAGGGGTGACATTTTCGTAATTATGAGGTTCAAACAATTGAAGAAAAAAATAAAGATAGGGTATTTTGGTCATTTCTCACTTAAACTCCTTCCCCCTTGATTTTCAAACGACTATAACTTTTCATACGTTAATATTTAAAAAAAAATACATTGTATTAACGAGCATTTAATTGTCTTTAATTCGAGCAGCATATTGCTATAGTTTTCTTTAAAAAAATTACATGATTTTGAAAGACCCATTACGTGTTTACGTGATTTTGAATACCCAGCACATGAGTATGTGATTTTGAATACCCATTACGTGATTTAATTATAGTATGTAAAACCACACTAAGTGATTACGTTATAAACATAATTGTAATAACATAGTTATAACAAATCATATTGAATGTGTAATTAAGTAATGGATTTAAATTGAATGTGTAATCTCATAATGGTTTATATTGAATGTGTAATCACGTAATGGGTATTCATAATCACGTAGTCATGTGTTGGGTATTCAAAAACACGTAATTACGTAATGGACTAATGAGTATTCAAAATCATGTAAATTTAAAAAAAAAAAAAAAACTATAGCAATAAATCGCTCCATTTCAAGAGAACTCGTTAATACTGTGTACTTTTTTTAAAATATTAACGTATGAAAAAGTTATAGATGTTTGAAAATCAAGAGATAAATTGTTCACTTGAGAAAGGACTATAATATCCTTCCTCCCAAGACACTTGTCTTTCTCTAATTATCACGTATATTTTGTATGAAATTGTAGTTTTCTACAAGATCCAACCTCATATTACATATGGCATATTAAATTAAATGAAATATTATAAGTATTTATTTAGGCTATAATGGTAAAAGAAAAACAACTAAATTAATTTGGAAACCACAATTTTTTTTTTTTTTTTTAAAAAGGGCGGAAGTTTCCTTTAAAAGTTAAGATGCTCAAGAATGATACAATACATGAAAATGAAAATGGTACAGTGAACTGTGACAATTGCACTACATGGGAAGGCCGAAAAACTAAAACCCCTCCAGCCCAGTTCTTGACCCATATGTACGAGATTGCTTTGATGTCTCAAATCAGTTTTGCAATTATGGGAGGTTTTTGTTTGAAGATAAGTTCGTTCCTGATTTTCCATATATTCCAGCAAGATGCCGCCACTACTACACAAACTGTCCTTTTTAGTACTTTCTGACATTTATACGAATCTATGTATTCCAGCAATTGTACCACACTCAATGTGAAACGAGGTAAAGGTATTTTCAGCCATTGGAAAATCAATGTCCATACCTGCTGAGCCATATCACAAGTGACAAGGAGGTGGTTAACCGATTCTGTCGCATTATTACAAAGAACACAGCTCGTCGAGGGTAACAAAATGCGTCTAATCTGAAGTGCTTCCTTAGTTGCGATACGATCTCGTACAACACGCCAAAGGAAGCAATTCACTTTTTTAGGTATCCAGTGCAGCCAGGTGAGTACCTTAGTTTCTCTTATTGTGGTGATGTGATCTAGCTCTGCCCTTAAATTGCTGAATAGGAATTCTATTCTATCTAAGCACAACTTCCATAACCATGAGTCTGAGCCAGGCCCAAGCCTGACGTTGTTTAGAAATTTGATGCAATCAGCCCATTCTGCAAGATGCTCAGCCTGTGTAAGGATGTTCCTGCTACCCCAAAACCATTCGGTCCTGCCTTGGATTAATTTGTAACGATCCATAACTTTGTAGTGTTTCTCACTTTTGAGGGCATATAGGCTGGGGAATAATTCACATAAAGGACGACTTCCAACCCAAGTATCCAGCCAAAACAACGTCTTATCACCCCTACCCATTTTCGGAGCCAATCTATCTTGAACGTTGATGGATTGATTTTGTGTTACCCGGCCCATGTTAACGATGGACTTCCATTCCCTACCTATGGAGTTTTTCATAGGGGTGTAAGAGTGACATCTCACCCCTCCATGTAGAGCCGTAATAAGTCTTGCCCAAAGTGTTGACATCTCATTCTTACATCTAACACACCATTTGACCATTAGAGCCTTGTTGGTGGAGGCGAGACTGCCTACACCCAAGCCCCCCTTATTTTTTGGCGTGACTACTTTTAACCATGGGACCCGGCTTGTTGGACCGGTTTGCGACCCTGAAAAGTCAGTCAAGGCAGTTCATCTTTGTGTACAAAGGCGGAATCAGTGTATACAAAGTAACAACAACTTTTCTCTTTCAAATCCTTCTCTATTGATGCTTTCTGATTACAATTTGACAGAGTTTCAACACCACAAGCATGTATAGGTTTCGCTCCAATGGTTCTGACTCACTGATTTGGTTTCGCTCATACTGACTATATATAGACCCTGTGGTTTCGCTCCAATGACATTGACATATAAGCGAAACCCCCTAATGTACCTATAAGTGAAACCCTATGATGTCCTGATAAGCGAAATCATCACCAACATGTACATATAAACGAAATACTATCCTAACCTATGTACACATAAGCGAAATACCTATATATCCTATTTCGCTTTTAATGACTAACATGTCACTATAAGCGAAATTAACATCTTTAAACCCTAATTTGACTTTCAAGTTCCAATCTCGACTATCTTGACCTAAGACTTGATGTAAACGTAGTCAACAGACATCTCATGCACCAACAGACTCCCCCTTGGATGTTGACGAAGTTTTCGGCTCTGAGTCTTCAGTCTTAGTCTTATCTCCAACTCTTTGTCTTCTCATCATAAGCACTCTATCTTCACAAGTTCAGGATCTTGTCCTAGCTCCATCTTCAAACTTCCCTTTTAACTGTTGATCTAGACTCCCCCTTTCACAGACTCCCCCTCTCGATATACTGGAATCTGAGGTCTTGATCTGGTTCAAGCTTTGACATTTAGCTTCCGTGGGAATAATGAAGTCCAAAACCTGTTTAACCTGCACTTCCTCTACCTCAACATAAGTTTCACAAATTTATAACAATTGAATTTAATAAACTTACTGGGAGACATCATTTATTCAACAAACATACTAGTTACATCAATTTCAAATGAATGACCTTGATTAACTAAGCACACAATCTTTCAAAACATTTGTATATGACATTCAAAGTTTTCAACATATTCTCCCAACCCAATACATCATGTTTAGCACTTGAAATTTTGAATATCAACTCTTCAATATCAGTTGTCGAAAATCTTTTTGAATTTTTCAAAACTTTATGCTAAAACACACTAAAATCTTTTTGGATTTTTGTTTTTGAATGAAATGCAGTAAACAAATATATACAAACAATATTTTTGTGAGTTTATGTAAGAGGATCATATCAGTTTATGAGACAAATCACTAGCACCGTTAAGCTTTAATCATTTTAAGTTCTAAACGATTCACCTTGATTGTCAGTATACTGGTCCACTTAAATTTTCACACAAAGTTCAACTGCTTCGAGATACGAGTTTAATGTCTTAGATACTTAAACTTAATCGTGTGTCCCACCTCAGAATATACTCCCGTATCCAGATCCCAATATTCAGTCTTACAGATAAGTATAACATCAATGATATCTGTAAGGGGTTAATAATTTATGAAGAATCATGAGAGCTCAGGTCAGAACTACCGTTCAGCAGAGAGATCATGACTCAACTTTTGGGTGTGTCCCCTTTAGAGGATCTTTTTTACAACAGCATTGTTAAGCAATTTTATTGTCTTATCATTTATGCTGAGGGTGATGCTATGTTTCAAGCATTTGCAGAAAGTATTATTCGAGGACTAGGTCAGAACTACCGTTCAGCAGAAGTCCCGGAATAATACCCCAGATATCACTGAGTATAAAAACCTAGTATATCATAAAAAGGAATCTTTCAAACAAGATTTCGGGGGTTACCCATATATCCGAGAGATGTTACCCACGATATAAGCAAGTTTGAATTTAGGTTTATATCTCGACACAATCTACTAAATGTGCAAAAACCTACTGACATATCATCAGTGAGACCGTTTATCACTTTTTAACTTTCCATATCTTTAGCATGCTGTGATCGCCTACTGATGTACTATCATTTCCTCTTTTATACACCAAAACTCATTTTTGCTTTTTCAATGTTTTTGGCATTTTCAAATTTTCTATTATTTTAATCTCCCCCTAAAATCAAAATATGTTTCAATTTTGATTTTCTGGGAAAATTTGAAACCAAACTATACAAGAAACGTGACAAACTGATATCAAATCGCTTCAATTCGCCATCCACTTGGCATAAACAATCAGAACTCCCCCTGACAACAAACTATTTTCCCATTGTGATTTCAAAACACTTAAGTTTGTTTTAATCAAATGTTTCTTTCAGAAAATTAGTTTTGTTGAATTAACAAACCACTTGTTGGTTAGGGGATTACTTCATCACTTTGTTCTCCTTTAACCATTTTGAAAGATTTAACAGTTCAAGATTCTATCAACACAAACACTTGTAGGAAATCAAGTACAACTTAATGTCCCTGATTTACCACATGTAAAGCGAAAAATCACCAGAGTGAAATTTCTCAAGAAATGTGCCGATTCATGTTCCACGCTTACCAACCTGGGAACTCCGACAAGTCAGGTTTTTCTATTTGAAAAGATTCACCCAAGCCTGACCAGCCTTGGGTGATTTTGAATTCTTGTTCAACAATGATGGAAAATTTGCATCATCCATTGTTAAACCTGAATTCTCAGATTTTACCTCAACACTAGGCTCCTCTGCCTTTGATGAACCAGAATCATTGCCTGTGCATGACTTGTCTGACTTTGACCTGTCCGATTCATTGCCTGATGGTGGCTTGTCTGACTTTAACACATCAGATTCATCGCCGACCATTTTCTTCTTCTTCTTTTCTTCTTTCGTCCTCAGATTTTTATCCGATGAATTCGTCTTGCTTGACTTTGCAATCGAGTTAGTTGATTCATCAGAACTTTTATTCAATCTGTCCGGTGAACCCGAAGACAAAATTTTCTCCAGATATTCTCTTGCCTTCTTCCTCTTCTTCCTCAGTCTGTCTTTCTGCCCCTGAGAAAACTTCACTTTCTTTTCTTGAACATTAGGTTCTTGAACCTTCTGTTCTTTGGGCTTGACGTTGACTGGTTTCTTTGCCATTCTTTGAGATTCAACCCTCGATCTTCCCATTGATCTCCTTGGGCAATCTCTGGCAATATGTCCTCTGATATGATAAATATAGCATCTTCTTGTTTCATAATTCCAATTCTGGCAGTTAACAGCAATGTGTCCTCTCACACCACAGGTGTAGCACACTCTGTTATCGTACCATCCACTTCTGTCAGTCCAAACCTTCAAATCATAACATTGTTTGGCTTGGTTATATTCATTTCTCCTCTTCAATGCTGGATTTGGCTTTTGAGCACTGTGGTCAAACCTGCACCACTAATTACCAACATTTTGTGAGTTTTCATTTTTAGATTTTTGTGATTTTTGATAATGATTTGATGACTGAACTGATGAGCTTTTATTTTCATTTTTAAAATTTTTCAAATTTTTAACTTTCTGTTTCTGTTCTACACTCTTCTTAACAGGTTTTTGTTTAGAACATTCACCTATTTCAGTAGATTGCAAAACAATATTTTTAAATTTTTCTTGTAAATCTAAAAATATTTTTCTTTTCTTTTCTTTTTCTTTTTCATCATCAGCTTTGTCATCACAATCTTCAATTTTGACTTTGTCAAAATTTGTGACATTGTCACTTATTGGAACAACGTTGATTGGTTTTGGACACACATATGGTGCAGAAGTCACAAAACTTTTCAACTTGTTTTCTAAATCAGCAATTTTCTTTCTATTACCTTCGGCTTCATGCTCAAGTTGAATGATTTTATCAAGATGAGAATTTATCGCACATTGTTTTTCGAGATTATTTTTACCAAAAACATCTCTCTCATCTTCTAAAATCTTTAACTGACTTTTGAAATCATTTTCTAATTTTTAAAAATTTTTGTTTTCTGATGACAAACTCTCAACATTCTTCAAAAGTTTTTCATTTTCAAATCTCAATTTCTCGTAATTCAAGCGCAACTCCAGAATCTGTTCATCATCAGCTTTCTTCCCATCTTTCAAAGCTTTGTTTTCCAATGTCAAATTCTCCGCATCACTCAAGAATTTGGCATTGTCTGCTTCAAGTTTATCACATTTTGAGCATTTTTCATTCATCTTTTCAACATCAACTTCTTTCTTTGAAATTACTTCTTCAAAAACCTGTTGTTTTTCAGTAACAGCTTCTTTCCCTTTCTCAGTTTTTACTGCTTCCACTTTGACTTCCTCTAAAGCCTTCTTCTTCAAATCTTCAACTATCTTTTTCACCTCTTCTTCTTTTCTTTTCTTCATTTCTACCACCTTTGGTAAACTTGCTTCACAAACCTCTCTTATCTTCTTCTCCAAATCAGGCAAATATGCTTTATCAGATAACCTTCGTGTGTTGAAAGTAGCTTGCCTTCGAAGCAAATTTGTTACAGCTTTGAAATCCACTTTTGATGGGTCAGCAATTGGATTACCCCATGGATCCATGTAACATTCCAACTCTTCATTCCATCTTTTAGCTCTCTGGGCTTCTTTGAATGGTTCACTTAATTTTCCGATTTCCCACCTTGCGTAATCTATTTTCCACCATCTATCAGGATCAACCTCACTGCTTGACATCTTCAAACACCTGATAACAAGCAAACAAATTTAATCAGTTTAAACAATATCCAATAATCTGAAATACACTGACACTTGGTTGTCATGAAATGATCTTGACGCGAAAAAGTTCACTTTCGAGTGAAATATGACTCTCAAACGAAATCAGATTTTAACCAAGTATTCCCTTATAAGTGAAATCGAGAATAACACTATGAGCGAAATTAGACTTTAAGTCTTTAGATCGAAATCAGGTTGACTTTTGTGACTCAAAAGCAAAATCAACAACTTGTCACAAAAAGCGAAATCAGTCAAAGACTGATAAGCGAAATCAGTAGATGTCCCTATCAGCGAAATCAGATATGATGACTGATAAGCGAAATCAGAAATAAGTCCTTATCAGCGAAATCAGAATGTATCTATGAGCGAAATTAGGATGTCTCCAAGAGCGAAATCTGATTTTTGTGTCCGTATGAGCGAAATTAAGCAATTATCCCTCGATGTTCACAAAAGCTAAATCAAGTTTTAAGCAATTTTTACCATTTTTAAGCCGTTTTTTAAACTGATTCTTTCTAGGGTTTGTTAATTGTATGTTTTACACATTATACTCGAAAATCAGGCCATTTCAACCGTAGGAACCAGTTCAAATCGAAAAAGTATGAAAGAAAGTGAGTAGAAATAAGAGAATTTTGTCGAATCAGCTGTAGTAGTATGAACTCCTCGTCCTGAAGCTCTGATACCACTTGTTGGACCGGTTTGCGACCCTGAAAAGTCAGTCAAGGCAGTTCATCTTTGTGTACAAAGGCGGAATCAGTGTATACAAAGTAACAACAGCTTTTCTCTTTCAAATCCTTCTCTATTGATGCTTTCTGATTACAATTTGACAGAGTTTCAACACCACAAGCATGTATAGGTTTCGCTCCAATGGTTCTGACTCACTGATTTGGTTTCGCCCATACTGACTATATATAGACCCTGTGGTTTCGTTCCAATGACATTGACATATAAGCGAAACCCCCTAATGTACCTATAAGCGAAACCCTATGATGTCCTGATAAGCGAAATCATCACCAACATGTACATATAAACGAAATACTATCCTAACCTATGTACACATAAGCGAAATACCTATATATCCTATTTTGCTTTTAATGACTAACATGTCATTATAAGCGAAATTAACATCTTTAAACCCTAATTTGACTTTCAAGTTCCAATCTCGACTATCTTGACCTAAGACTTGATGTAAACGTAGTCAACAGACATCTCATGCACCAACACAGCTTACTTAATTTTTTTCCAAATATCCACCCCACAAGAATTTGCGTCGAATTATTTCTAATTGTTTCATCACTTGCAACGGCGCACAAAAAAGTGAAAAGTAGTAGGTGGGAAGGTTACCTAGAAGCTTCAATGAGTGTCACCCTACCTCCAAAGGATAACGTTCGAGCTTTCCATAAGGTTAGTTTTTCCTCAAAACTTTCAATTACGGGTTTCCAACTATTAACCAAACCCATTTTGCACCAACCGGAAGTCCAAGGTAGGTAAATGGGAACGCGCCCATTTTGCAATGAAGGATAGAGGCCTTATGCGCAACATCTTCGTTTGACACACCAACCCCAAAACGTTGGCTTTTTGTAAAATTGACTTTTAGACCGGAGGAAAAATGAAAGCATCTTAGCAGTCTTGAGAGGTTGTGAAAGTTTGAATCAGCCCACTCGCCAACAAACAAGACATCGTTCGTGTAAAGTAAGTGTGAGATGGGCGGCCAGTCGTTTAGCGTTTTGAACCCCCTAAAGATCCCTTGCGCTTTTGCACTAACCGTAGCCACATGTAGTGCTTCAATGGCAAGTATGAATAATAATGGAGATAATGGGTCGCCTTGATGAACACAACACTCAATGTTGAATTCAAGCGAAGGTGACCCATTCACAAGTACGGAGGATCTCGCAGATGAAAGGATTCCCATGACCCATTTCGGCCACAAAGCGGGGAAGCTCATTTGTGAGAGAGTGGAATCCAAGAACTTCCACCTAAGAGAGTCAAAAGCTTTTTTGAAATCAACTTTGAACAACATCATCTTGCTTTTCGTTGTGACAACTGTGTTCTGTAATCGATGTATGATGTAAAACAATGATGATTATTAATGAAACAATGTGCTTTGGTGTTATTATATGTGTTTTGGTGTTTCTATGTGTGTATTTGTGTTTGGTGATTTTTCAATTCGATTCGATTCCGATTGCAAGCTTTAAAATCGCGTTCTGGAAGGTTATACGCAAACTGGTGCGTAAACGCAGTCAGTATAACGCGACAAACACTCCGGAATAGTGACATAGGCTTAACATACCTTAAATAACCTCCACATAACTTAGAAATAAGTTTTGAATGGTTTGGTGTGTCGAAATCAACTTTGTTCGATCGCAGGGACTATTTGTGTCAAACTGCGAAACTATGCCGATTTCTATAGTAACGAACATTCCAGAACTTGATCATAAGTTAAAAAAACCCTAAATAACCTTTACATAGCTTAGGAATAGGCTTTGAGGGGTTCGGTATGTTAAAATAAACTTTATGGTCATTCAGGGACTAAAAGCGTC
Organism: Helianthus tuberosus; assembly: GCA_030545235.1. NCBI lineage: Eukaryota > Viridiplantae > Streptophyta > Magnoliopsida > Asterales > Asteraceae > Helianthus > Helianthus tuberosus. The sequence continues at coordinate 131,113,151 of CM060394.1, forward strand.
AAAAAGTGCATAAGTTTGCATTTTCGCGCATAACTTACGTTTTGAATACATCCGGACATCCAAAAATTTATGTAATCATTAAAATATTTTATTTTAGTGTTTGGCATGATAAAATTCCATTCGTCGCTTAAATTGGATCGTTTTTGCGTTCGTTATGACTTCCGTCGTAATTAAGCGAATAATGCAACCGTACGACCAAACGAACCGACATCCGACATACTTTTGAGCATGTTTTGACTTCCATATACTTTAACTTTATTTTAGAACCCGGAAATGGGGTTAACGGGGCTTAAAAGTGCAAAAAAATCAAGTTTTACAAGTGCAGGGACCATTTTTGAAATTTCTGACCAGATTCAATGAACCTAGTCCATTTTGAAGTGTTGTGGTTTTAACCCATAGTTTTGCAAAACCATGGGCTGTTATTCAATGAACCTAGTCCATTATTAGGGGCTCCCATGGTTTTAGAAAACCATGGGCACACATGTAAGGTCCAGATCAAAGCTCAGTTTTCGATGAACGATCTTAACGGTTCTTGAATTCCTATAAATACCCACCTTCATTTCCTTGCAAACTCACACTTGAATCTGATTTTGGCTCTCTAAGTTGAAGTTTATGCTTCATACCGGAGAGTAAATCGGATCAAGAGCTTGCGGGGACCTTCTGTAAGTATCTTTTCGTTCTTTTCATTCGTTAAACTCAAACTGCGTTTGACTTTCTGCATTGACCAGTTTATGGTCAATGTGAAGTTCGTTTGAACTTCATAATGTGAGCGTAATCATGATGGTTATAGTCCCTTTATCTAGGCTCAGTGACGAGTCGTAGTTTCGGCCAAAATGTATATTTTTGCGTATTTTGTAACCAAACTACTCTTAGGTATCAAAACCATTTGTTTTCATACCAAACCTGTTTTCTACACTTGTTAAACACGTTCTAATTTGTTTAGCTCGTCACTTTTAGTTTTGTGCTTGTCTAGGGTCGTAAAGGTAAGCGATCTAAACAATCGCTTATACTTTCGAACCCGACCCGTTTGGTCGATCATTAGGATCCAACCAAACACATTAGGTGACCATAGTTGTATAGGGAATAACCTTCCGAGGTTATACCTTATGGTCACGACTTTTAAGTAGTTTTATGATAGGTAGTTTATATGCCTTAGGTAAATTACCAAAAATGCCCTTTTACGCCAAAATTCATTTTAAGCATATGTAACATAACCTTTGGTATCTAAACTGATTAGACAACAATATTAAACATATTGAGGCATATTTTACTTATCATAGGACTAGTTAGGTGTTCCGAACACGTTTCACGCGAACGACGCGTTAAAGTAGCATAAGCTACCATAATGGGTCGCGATGGGTCGAAAGCACTTTGGTTAGGTTTCACTTAGGATGTAGGCCTTGTTAAACCATATCACATGAGTTCCAACACTCATTTGGTTTACGAGACCTCATTCTGTCTGATCTTCCGATTTAGGCGTCTATTGTTTGACTAGTGATTAAATTACTAGGTGCTGCTTGATTTCTCTGATTTACTCGAGTTTGTTGAAGTACTATTGATTGAGGATACCTTGCACTACATGTGAGTACATAGTTCCCCTATTTTACTGTTTTCAATTGTTTTGGGGTGATTCATATGTACAAAATGTTTTCAAGGTTTAAACGATGATTTCAAAAACGAATAGAACGATTTATACTAAACTATTAACGATTTCGATAATGTGAACGAACTTGTTGGTTGTAGTTACATAACGAATGACATTCATTAGCATTGATCAAGCCGACCAGTATTAGGTTATGGTACCATAGGATCTGACAAATCCCATTACTACACTGCACCCATGGTTATGTGTGGGGGTTGTCGGTAACGACTGAATCTGTAATTATTAATTTACCCTTTGGAGGTTTGTTAATACGAGAAGCGAGTGAATGATGAACGAGTCACGAAGGTTTTAATGTTATTAACGAGACGACCATATATAAGTTTTCACAATTAAAACGAGGACGATTTAAACGAGTAAACGATTTGGAAACGATTTGGGAACGATTTGGAAACGATTTGGGAACGATTTGGAAACGATGATAAACGATTTGGGTAAACGATTGGCTTCTGGGCTAGTGTTTAGATAACGGGACGGGTATAATGTGGTGAAAACATGGTAGATACACCGCTGGTACTTCTTATATATAAGTGTTTTCAACATATTACATACTGTGGCGTTATTTAGTTCACTTGGGTAAACGATATTGAAACGATGTCACTCAACGATGTTTTCGAAATAATATACAAGTTGTATTAACGAGTTTATACAAGATGGTTTTCTAAAACAAAAAGCTTTTGGGATAAGAATCATGGCTACGAAATTTTATAAAATATAACCATCTTGATTTGAGTTGGTTAATCATGTTGCAATATTATACACTTTTTTAATAAAACAAGGTTTTCGAGGTATTGCAATATAAGAATATAAGCCATGATTCTGATACTCTTATAAAACCTATGTACTCGCCAGCATTTCTTTGCTGACTTTGTTTTTACATATGTTTCAGGTGTTGTTGCTTGATCAACGTCCTAGGATGCATGCGTCACATAGGATCTGGACGAGGCCTTAGTGACATAAAACAATGATAGTCGATATAAAACTTGTTTGTTACGTGTTAAAACAATGTTAATGTTTAATATTATCAATAAAACGAGACACTTTTTCTATCCATGGTTATGAAACGATAATTCTGTTACAACACTCCCCGACGTTTCCGCCACGCTTTGTTGTTTTACGTGGTCGGGGTGTGACAGAAGAGTTGGTATCAGAGCCAATGGTTATAGGGAATTAGGTTATTAGTAATGCTTTGACCTAGACTATAACTTCTAGGACCCCAACGCAAGTTTATTTGCGTTTAGATTTTTTAAAAACAAAATCGCCACCTATCCTTAGGTGATAACCACAACGAGAACACAATTTTCGAACCCGCTTCGAAAACTAATCGTCTGTTATAGGATGATTGATTACTAGGTTTTGAACCCTGTATTATATGGTTTTGAACCCTTTAAGTTTTCAAAATCTCGTCAAAGTTTGGGTCTAAATAATGTGAACACGTGCAAACTGGAAGAGTAAATGCCTATACCCTGGGTTTTCTGTCTAAGGCTAGAGTGTTCGTACAAATCCACATAATCGGACCAGTCACTCTTACTTGGGAACTCTTGGGGTGAGTGTTCACTTATAGGCGAGCATGTCTTCGCGATACATTATTTTTGACCTATTTACTTTGATTAGTCACTGCATGTCATTTGTTTGTTCGAGGTAACGAATGAATGATCGCCTTCCTTGTGTTTTGTCGATACCTCTTTTGTTTTTCCTAATTTTCAACCTTACTCGATTCTCCTGTTTCCTTGTTAGACTATGCCTCCTCGACGTGAAGCACAATCTTTTACTATTGAAGAAATCGCAGCCCTGGTCTCTCAGCAAGTGGCTGCTGTGCTTCCCGGTGTTGTGACCCAAGTCCACAAGATATACAACAACAATAATCACAACAACAATGCGCCATGTAACTTCAAGAGCTTCAATACTGCGAAGCCGCTTAAGTTTACTGGGTCACAAGGAGCAACTGCGCTCCTGCAGTGGTTTGAGAGTATCGAGAGCACATTCAGACATGTGTAGTGTCCGAATGCGCGTAAGGTTGAATTTGCTTCGAGCGTGTTTGAGAAGCGAGCGCTTACCTGGTGGAATGGTATTATGCGCGACAGGGGTGCCGAAGTGGCATTGGCACAAACATGGGAAGAGCTTCGGGCTCTCATGATGAAGGAGTTTTGTCCCCGTCACGAAACTCGGGCTTTGGAGCGAGAGTTTGATGATTTAAAGCAAGATGGGGCTGAACACCGTGCGTACACGGATCGTTTTGAAGAACTCAGTCTATTGTTTCCCACCATGGTTACCCCTCTGGAGAAAGCAATCGAGAGATATATCGATGGTCTACCCGATTCTATTCTGGAAATTGTGACCGGTGTTAATCCTACTACCCTTCGTCAAGCAATCGAGTTGTCTGCTACCCTGACTGAGACTCAAGTCAGGAAGGGTAAAATCACTCGCAAGGGTGATAAAAAGAAGGCGACTGATTCAGGGAAGGACAAGAAAAAGGGTAAGGGTAAGGAAGGTGAGACGTCGAAGAAATCGAGGAAGCGAAAGGGTGCCCAGAATTTTGTTGTTACAGCACAGACTGCTCAGAACCCGCAGAACCCACCGGCTCAGCCACCTGCAAAGAAAGCGTATGCTGGTACCGCACCTCATTGTGCTCGTTGCAACGGTCATCACGTTGCACAACAAGCTTGCAGGCAATGTACGACGTGTGGTAAGCTTGGGCATTTGGCCAATATTTGTTGTTTGGGACAGAATCAGGTTGCTCAGGTTCCAGCTCCGGGTCAGGGGAATGCTGTGAGATTCCCACCGGGTTCATGTTTTAATTGTGGAGAGTATGGTCACTTCCGCAACAACTGTCCGAAACTAGTGAATGCAAACGCGAATGCTAACGCGAACCCGAATGCGAACGTCAACGTCAATGTGAATCCCACTCGTGGGCGAGCATACAATTTGAATGCAAACGAAGCGAGGGCCGACAACGAAGTGGTTAACAATACGTTTCTTGTTAACAATCGACCTGCGTCTATTCTTTTTTATTCTGGTGCCGATAGAAGTTTTGTTTCGTTATCTTTTGAGCCCTTGCTTGCGATACCTAGAACTAAACTGAGGAAACCCTTATCTGTCGAAGTTGCTACCGGTAAACCTCTTGTTCTCGATTCTATTATTCGTGATTGTCAGTTAAACCTTGATAACCATCTTTTTCCTATTGACCTCACACCGATGCAACTTGGGAGTTTCGATATTATCATTGGAATGGATTGGTTAACCAAGCACCACGCTGAGGTGGTTTGTTTCGATAAGATTGTTCGTATTCCTTTGTCTTCCGGCGATGTTTTGGAAATTCGTGGCGAGAAACCTTCTGGTGGTTTGAAGCTTATGTCGTGTATGGAAGCCCAACGGTATTTACGAAAAGGATATGTTGCTTTTCTGGCACATGTCACCGAGGAGAAAAGCAAGAGCAAGAGTATTCAGGATATTCCGATTGTTCGGGATTATCCGGAGGTGTTTCCCGATGAACTGCCTGGTTTGCCTCCAGTTCGTCAAGTCGAGTTTCATATTGACCTTGTACCCAATGCCAACCCGATTGCAATAGCACCTTATCGTCTTACACCGTTGGAGATGCAAGAGTTATCGAAACAGCTTCAAGAGTTTTCTGATAAAGGATTCATCCGACCGAGCTTTTCACCTTGGGGAGCTCCTGTCCTCTTCGTGAAAAAGAAAGACGGATCCTTTCGATGTGTATCGATTATTGTGAGCTTAATAAGCTCACCATCAATAATCGATATCCCCTACCTCGAATTGATGATCTCTTCGACCAGCTGCAGGATGCTTCATGCTTTTCCAAGATCGATCTGCATTCTGGGTATCATCAACTTCGTGTTCTCGAAGAAGATATTCCCAAAACTGCTTTCTGCACAAGATATGGGCATTACGAGTTCACTGTCATGCCTTTTGGTTTGACAAATGCTCCAGCTATCTTTATGGACTTAATGAATAGGGTCTGCAAACCTTATTTGGACAAGTTCATTATCGTGTTCATCGACGATATTCTCATTTATTCAAAATCTCGAACCGAGCACGAGCAACACCTTCGCTTAACATTGGAACTCCTAAATAAGGAACAACTTTTTGCTAAAATCTCCAAGTGTGAATTCTGGCTTAAAGAAGTTCAATTCTTGGGTCATATAGTCAATGAGCAGGGTGTTCATGTGGATCCATCCAAGATTGCTGCTATTAAGGACTGGAATACACCGACGACGCCTATAGAGATTCGATCTTTTCTTGGTCTTGCTGGTTATTATCGCCGATTCATTTCAAATTTCTCGAAGATTACGGTTCCACTCACTGCTTTGACTCAGAAGAATAAGCCTTTCGAGTGGGGACCCAAGGAAGAAGAAGCGTTCCAAACGCTGAAGCAGAAGTTATGTAATGCTCCTGTTCTATCTCTGCCCGAGGGAAGCGATAATTTCGTTGTCTATTGCGATGCGTCCAACTTAGGCCTTGGTTGCGTCCTTATGCAACAAGGTAAAGTTATAGCATATGCATCTAGACAGCTGAAAGTTCACGAGAAGAACTACACAACTCATGATCTTGAGTTAGGAGCTGTGGTTTTCGCGCTTAAAATCTGGAGACACTACCTCTATGGAACGAAGTGTGTGGTTTTCACAGACCACAAAAGTCTCCAGCATATTCTTAATCAGAAAGATTTGAACATGAGGCAACGACGTTGGGTTGAACTCTTAAACGATTATGACTGCGAGATTCGCTACCACCCAGGTAAGGCGAATGTTGTAGCCGATGCGCTTAGTCGAAAGGAGCGAGTCAAGCTTCATTCTGTTCGAACTCTATCTGATCTTCAATCTCGTGTCCTTCAAGCTCAGCAATTTTGTGTTTCACAGAATTTGATAGGTAAGGAATTGCCACGTCAACTTGAGCTTAAACTCGAAGCGAAAGACGATGGTTTGCTCTATTTTAAGGATCGATTGTGGATTCCAAAAAAAAAGGCGATCTTCGCACCTTGGTAATGGACAAATCTCATAAGTCTCGATATTCTATCCATCCTGGTGCTGATAAAATGTACAAGGATCTTCGTACTCAGTGCTGGTGGCCTGGTATGAAGAAGGATGTTGCCTTGTATGTATCGAAATGCCTAACTTGTCTCAAAGTCAAGGCCGAACATCAACGACCTTCTGGCTTGCTTGTACAACCAGAGATACCGGTTTGGAAGTGGGAGAACATTGTGATGGATCTCATCACTAAGTTACCGCGTACGTCTAAAGGTCATGATGCTATCTGGGTTATCATCGATCGATTAACGAAATCAACTCATTTAATTCCGATTCGCGAGGATCTATCTGCTGATAAACTTTCAAAGATTTATGTTGATGTGATTGTGACACGACATAGTGTGCCCTTGGATATCATCTCTGATCGTGATGCTCGATTTTCATCTCATTTCTGGAAGGCTATGCAATCTGCTTTGGGAACCCAACTGAATCTAAGCACTGCTTATCATCCCCAAACAGATGGTCAATCTGAGAGGACGATTCAAACTTTGGAGGATATGCTTAGAGCATGCGTGATCGACTTTGATGGTAATTGGGATTCTCATCTGCCACTGATCGAGTTCTCTTACAACAATAGTTATCATACTAGCATTAATATGGCACCATTCGAAGCTCTCTATGGTCAAAAATGTCGTTCACCTATCTGTTGGAACAAGATCGGTGAAGCTCAACTTACTGGACCTGAGCTCGTTCTGGAAACAACAGACAAAATCAATAAAATCCTCGATAATCTTGTGACAGATCGAAACCGTCAAAAGAGTTATGCGGATATGGGACACAAGCCCTTAGAATTTCAAGTCGGAGATCGTGTCCTACTCAAGGTTTCACCTTGGAAAGGAGTCGTGAGATTTGGAAAGAAATGAAAACTTGCACCTCGATATGTGGGACCATTTAAGATTGTGGAAAGAATTGGAAAGGTTGCCTATCGTCTAGAGCTACCTCCAGAGCTTGGAAATATTCACCCGACTTTTCACGTGTCCAATCTGCGAAAATGTTTAGCTGACACTGATCTACACATTCCTCTCGACGAGATTCAAATCGATGAAACAATGCACTTTGTTGAGAAACTCGTGGAGATCGTGGACCGTGCCTTCAAACAGTTGAAGAACAAACAGATTCATTTGGTTAAAGTTCGCTGGGAATCCAAAAGTGGCCCAGAGTTTACTTGGGAACGTGAGGACCAGATGAAGTCAAAATATCCGCATTTGTTTTCCCAAGCTTCCTCTAGTTAAAATTTCGGGACGAAATTTCCTGAAGTAGGGGAGACTGTGACAACTGTGTTCTGTAATCGATGTACGATGTAAAACAATGATGATTATTAATGAAACAATATGCTTTGGTGTTATTATATGTGTTTTGGTGTTTCTATGTGTGTATTTGTGTTTGGTGATTTTTCAATTCGATTCGATTCCGATTGCAAGCTTTAAAATCGCGTTCTGGAAGGTTATACGCAAACTGGTGCGTAAACGTAGTCAGTATAACGTGACAAACACTCCAGAATAGTGACATAGGCTTAACATACCTTAAATAACCTCCACATAACTTAGAAATAAGTTTTGAATGGTTTGGTGTGTCGAAATCAACTTTGTTCGATCACAGGGACTATTTGTGTCAAACTACGAAACTATACCGATTTGTATAGTAACGAACATTTTGGAACTTGATCATAAGTTAAACATACCCTAAATAACCTTTACATAGCTTAGTAATAGGCTTTGAGGGGTTCGGTATGCTAAAATAAACTTTATGGTCATTCAGGGACTAAAAGCGTCAAAAAGTGCATAAGTTTGCATTTTCGCGCATAACTTACGTTCTGAATACATCCGGACATCCAAAAATTTATGTAAGCATTAAAATATTTTATTTTAGTGTTTGGCATGATAAAATTCCATTCATCGCTTAAATTGGATCGTTTTTGCGTTCGTTATGACTTCCGTCGTAATTAAGCGAATAACGCAACCGTACGACCAAACGAACCGACATCCGAGATACTTTTGAGCATTTTTTGAGTTCCCTATACTTTAACTTTATTTTAGATCCTGGAAATGGGGTTAACGGGGCTTAAAAGTGCAAAAAAATTAAGTTTTACAAGTGCAGGGACCATTTTTGAAATTTCTGACCAGATTCAATGAACCTAGTCCATTTTGAAGTGTTGTGGTTTTAACCCATGGTTTTGCAAAACCATGGGCTTGTATTCAATGAACCTAGTCCATTATTAGGGGCTCTCATGGTTTTAGAAAACCATGGGCACACATGTAAGGTCCAGATCAAAGCTCAGTTTTCGATGAACGATCTTAACGGTTCTTGAATTCCTATAAATACCCACCTTCATTTCCTTGCAAACTCACACTTTAATCTGATTTTGGCTCTCTAAGTTGAAGTTTATGCTTCATACCGGAGAGTAAATCGGATCAAGAGCTTGCGGGGACCTTCTGTAAGTGTCCTTTCGTTCTTTTCATTCGTTAAAGTCAAACTGCGTTTGACTTTCTGCATTGACCAGTTTATGGTCAATGTGAAGTTCGTTTGAACTTCATAACGTGAGCGTAATCATGATGGTTATAGTCCCTAGTGACTATACCTACTGATTACCTCGTTATCTAGGCTCAGTGACGAGTCGTAGTTTCGGCCAAAATGCGTATTTTTGCGTATTTTTAACCAAACTACTTTTAGGTATCAAAACCGTTTGTTTTGATACCAAGCCTATTTTCTAAACTTGTTAAACACGTTCTAATGTGTTTAGCTCGTCACTTTTAGTTTTGTGCTTGTCTAGGGTCGTAAAGGTAAGCGATCTAAACAATCGCTTATACTTTCGAACCCGACCCGTTTGGTCGATCATTAGGATCCGACCAAACACATTAGGTGACCATAGTTGTATAGGGAATAACCTTCCGAGGTTATACCTTATGGTCACGACGTTTAAGTAGTTTTATGATAGGTAGTTTATATGCCTTAGGTAAATTACCAAAAATGCCCCTTTACGCCAAAATTCATTTTAAGCATATGTAACATAACCTTTGGTATCTAAACTGATTAGACAACAATATTAAAGATATTGAGGCATATTTTACTTATCATAGGACTAGTTAGGCATTCCGAACACGTTTCACGCGAATGACTCGTTAAAGTAGCATAAGCTACCTTAATGGGTCGCGATGGGTCGAAAGCACTTTGGTTAGGTTTCACTTAGGATGTAGGCCTTGTTAAACCATATCACTTGAGTTCCAACACTCATTTGGTTTACGAGACCTCATTCTGTCCGATCTTCCGATTTAGGCGTCTATTGTTTGACTAGTGTTGCTTGATTTCTCTGATTTACTCGAGTTTGTTGAAGTACTATTGATTAAGGATACCTTGCACTACATGTGAGTACATAGTTCCCCTATTTTACTGTTTTCAATTGTTTTGGGGTGATTCATATGTACAAAATGTTTTTAAGGTTTAAACGATGATTTCAAAAACGAATAGAACGATTTATACTAAACTATTAACGATTTTGATAATCTGAACGAACTTGTTGGTTGTAGTTACATAACGAATGACATTCATTAGCATTGATCAAGCCGACCAGTATTAGGTTATGGTACCATAGGATCTGACAAATCCCGTTATTACACTGCACCCATGGTTATGTGTGGGGGTTGTGGGTAACGGCTGAATCTGTAATTATTAATTTACCCTTTGGAGGTTTGTTAATACGAGAAGCGAGTGGACGATGAACGAGTCACGAAGGTTTGAATGTTATTAACGAGACGACCATATATTAGTTTGCACAATTAAAACGATTTGGAAACGATTTGGGAATGATTTAGAAACGATTTGCGAACGATTTGGGAACGATGATAAACGATTGGCTTCTGGGCTAGTGTTTAGATAACGGGACGGGTGTAATGTGGTGAAAACATGGTAGATACGCCGCTGGTACTTCTTATATATAAGTGTTTTCAACATATTACATACCGTGGCGTTATTTAGTTCACTTGGGTAAACGATATTGAAACGATGTCACTCAACGATGTTTTTGAAATAATATACGAGTTGTATTAACGAGTTTATACGAGATGTTTTACAAGATGGTTTTCTAAAACAAAAAGCTTTTGGGATAAGAATCATGGCTACGAAATTTTATAAAATATAACCATCTTGATTTGAGTTGGTTAATCATGTTGCAATATTATACACTTTTTTAATAAAACAAGGTTTTCGAGGTATTGCAATATAAGAATACAAGCCATGATTCCGATACTCTTATAAAACCTATGTACTCGCCAGCATTTCTTTGCTGACTTTGTTTTTACATATGTTTCAGGTGTTGTTGCTTGATCGACGTCCTAGGATGCATGCGTCACATAGGATCTGGACGAGGCCTTAGTGACATAAAACAATGATAGTCGATATAAAACTTGTTTGTTACGTGTTAAAACAATGTTAATGTTTAATATTATCAATAAAACGAGACACTTTTTGTATCCATGGTTATGAAACGATAATTCTGTTACAACACTCCCCGACGTTTCCGCCATGCTTTGTTGTTTTACGTGGTCGGGGTGTGACATTCGTTTTCTTACCCCAAGAGACTAGCTCGTTTATTATTAGAGGCCCTTCCAATATGCTACGCCCTTCGATATATGTCGTTTGAGTATCACTCACCAAATTCCCAATCACTCTCTTTAATCCTTTGGCAAGTATTTTTAAGACTAACTTCGACATGCAACCAATGAGATTAATGGGTAGAAACTCACAAATGAATTAAGAGTTAGTAGATTTTGGCACTAGAGTAATAAAACTCTAGTTACAACCCTGATTTAACTTTCCGTGCACATAGAAATACTCTAAAAGATTAACAAAGTCGGCTTCAAGAATATCCCAAAAGTGCTTTTTGAAGCTAAAAGTAAATCAGTCGGGTCCCGGAGCCTTGTCACCACCACAATCCCATACGGCCTCCTTGATTTCCTCTTTAGAGAAGCGTTTTACCAACATGGCCGATTGGTCCAAAGAGAGTACCTTGAAGCCATTATTTATAAAATTTGGTCTATTATGGTTTTCCTCCTTGAATATTTGTTTGAAATAATTCTTTGTTGCCTCCTTTAGAGAATCAGGTTGCGAGATCCAAACATTGTTGAAAATAAGCCCATTGATCCTGTTGTGCTTTTGGTGACCTTTGATTATACCATGAAAAAAGGATGAATTTCCATCACCCTCCGTCACCCATTTGACTTTCGTCATCTGTTTTAAGTCTTCTAGATTGTGGTCTTCAATTTCGGCCAATGTTTTGGCCCACAGATCTATGTTTAAAATCTCTTCCTTAGAAAGGGGTGTGGATTCAGCTTTTTGATCGAGTTCTTCAACTTTCTTTGCAAGATCACAAGTGATTGCACGGTACCTGTTTTTATATTCCAACACCAAGGTTTAATCGCCATTTTGACGGCCCTCAAACAGTGACCCATCAACATGTCCGGTGGATTAAACTGTTGAATCCCAGTGTATGATCTTTTTACTATACTCGGGAGGCTCTCCTCTTTTAGCCACTAGTTAAAAAATCAAAATGGTGGGATTCCAAACTTCTCATTAGAACATTTTATAATAGAGGGTGATGATCTGACCTATATCTTGGCAGACCTATGAGTTTTGCTAGCGGCCAGTTGGATAGAAACGAGTGACGGACCAATATTCGGTCGATTTTGCTGAAGCGCTTACCATCATCAGATCTGTGTGTGAACGAGCAACCAAGCATTGCATACTCGGATAAGGCAGCTGTCCGAATAAACTGGTTGAAACCCTCCGCTGCTTATGGGTTGAATTTTGAATTCTTGCGCTCACTGGGTTCGCGCACGCAGTTGAAGACGCCTAGAAAATCCAGGACCCGTTCTAGGAGTTTATGAGATTGATTAGTTCCAGCCACATGTTTCTTTTTAGATGTAGGTCTTGAGGGGTGTAGATATTCACAACATTGATTTCCCCACCTCCGTTTCTTAATTCCCCCATAGTGGCCAAGTAGAACCTATTTGAAATTGTTGTCTTTCGGACAAACACAGTTGGGTCCCAGATATTCAGCAGCCCCCCGACCTTCCAGAAGCATCTACCGAGTCTGATTCAAATAGTGAGTTGCCCCAAAAAGTATTCACCTATAAGTTTGCCAAATCTGTGAACTGTGTCTCCTGTATTGCAAGGAAACTAATGTTATTATGCCTTTTCAGTTCCCTTATGTGCTCCGCTTTCATGGAGTTACCCGCCCCTCTAATATTTGCAACTAAATAATTCATTGGGGAACAATCGACACCTGTTCACCAATGACCTGCTTCCTTAGGTCTTCTTCTATTCTGGTTATGTCGAAACCCATATATTCACCTACTTCTTTTGTGAGGTTTACTTCCTTTTCCGCCTCCCTATTCTCTGGACGAAAATCTGAATCGAACGAGCATGGATTTACCACATCTGACTTGGACCCAACAAGTTTGCTTCTGAGTTTCGAACCATCTCTGTTTCGTGTAGCCCACATAGCATCTTTCATCTTCATGGAAGGGAATCGAAACTTTGATTTCCTTGTGTTACCTATTCAGTTTTCGGTTGGAGACGCCTGTTGTGATGCAGCTCTAGGTGAATTGTTAGGGTTGTTTAAGTCAATAGGTTGTACATTATTCTTGACCTGTTGTAATAATTCCCTGAGGTTGAAAGGATTAGGGGATTCTGGATCCGCTATATCGTGCGAGTTGGGCTTGGGGGTGGATGTGTTTTCATTGGGCCTGGGTGGGGGTGTCTCCAAAATACACACATCTTCATCAAAAAGTTCATGCAAGCCTAATGCGGAATCTTTGGCCCAAAGATCTACAGGCCTAATGCATGGTGGGGGAGGGGAAGTGTCATATGGGCCCATAGAGGAACCTTCTGCATTTGATGGTATGGCCCCCACATTGATATTGTTGCTGCTGGAGAGAGAGTTACTTGGGGATTGTGAGGCAGCCGTCGAATTAGGTGAGGGTGTAATTATTTTTTCCACCAACTTTTGGTTTCCCAAGGAGACTGAGGCATCTACCATACCAGTGCCTATTGACGTTTCTCCTACCCTTGCCGGAGTTTTTTTTCGGTCGAACATCGGCCTCTTGTACTGGAAATCCGGCACTGTGAAAGGTACGTCTTCAGAGATCCACACCACAAAAGTGTTTCCATCCCACTGTATATTGAGTTTGTTGTTTATTCTCCAAACTGCCGATGTAAGGATGCAAAGATTGTCAGCTGATAGATCAAAGTCGTCAGATGAAGCCTTCGAGGGAGATACAACTCTGCCTAGCAACCCACCAATCTGAACAAATATTGATGGGTCCCAAAGCTGTAACGGGACGCCCTTGACGGAAATTCATGCTAGCCTTTCAAAGGCCAGGTTTTGCCCTTCCCATGGGTTTAGCGAGGAGAACCATGTCGACCAGATGTCTTCCATGCAATTTCGTAGGTCCATTGCACGTTTTGGTGAAGAGAAAGTAAGTAGTACTCTTAAGCCCCCGAGGTAATGTATGGAGAAGCCAATTAGACCAGCTGACTGGGGTGTTTAAAGTCATAAGGGTTTCTAATTTCTCCTTCCAAAGAATTGTGCCTCCATCTTTTTGAAGCCGCTCCTTCCTGCAAACGAAGTTCAAGTTCTACCTCCTTAACTCTTGCATCTTGTATGCCTGTGACCACGTCGCATTTCTCCTTGACGGTGGGATTTTGGTTGTGTTGGGTTTTCTCCGGTGCCTTCAGTTCAGCCATTTTTCGTGGCAGAACATGTTTTTTTATTGGCCACCTTCCAGACATGAGGAACTCTCCATCTTCTTTGTTTATCAGTCTCCTTTTCAAATTTGGCAAGTCTTGAAAAGACCCTTCGTTTGTCGATTATTACCGCCCCCAGTTCTTTTTGCAGCGAGATAGCATCATTAACCTCAGCAAATCGAATGAAGCCAAAAGTGTTCCCGAACTTATCTTTTTTCCTTGGTACATATGCATCTGTCATTGAGCCAAAAACTTCAAATATCTCCCAGAGAAGATAACTGGTACACTTCTCCGGAAGATTTCCGATATAGAACGTCGTTTCATTGACTTTTCGTTTACCGTGGTTTGGTTGCCCACCGTCGTCTTTGAGAAGTCTTCTACCCTTGTATCTTGCCACTTGCCATGGTTCATCCTTAGGTCTATTTTCGTATCCCCAGTCTTCATCATAAACCCAATCTTCTTCGTAACCCCAGTTTCCGCCTTGTCTGTCTTCAAATCTCTGGTAACTCCAGTCTTCGCCGTTACGTCTCCCCATCTTCCCCACAACCCTCTCAACTGTGTGTATATTATATCGGCATTTGTTAATCAAATGCTGGCAACACTTAATACAATATAGATTAATCATGTCGCAATTTTTATTTAATAAAATTTCTAAAATTACTAATTTCTCTCCTCTCTCCTAATTTAGAGTTAATTTTTTTTACTCAAATTAATATTCAGTAGTATTATTCCAACTAAGTGCACTTTACATCAATATCGCAGGTAAGCGAGCAACAAGCTGCGCCGCTACCCCTTTCTAAATAGCAAACCCTAGCCTATTAAAGACAAACCCATGCCCCCTGTTGATGAGCAACTGTCGTGGACAACCTTTTGGACCCTAGTCAACAAACGGATAGCTTCTGGAGCTAAGGAGCCAAAGGTGTCGAAGGCGAAGGGGACAAATGCGTGTTGGTTATCAGCACATGCTTTAGCGTGTTATCCACCTTTTTTGATTCCGCTTTCCTTATAACTTGTCCTGCTACAAACCCGCTTTCCCGTAAACCAGCTAAGGGGGAGACTCTTGTGAGATCCACACAAGCATGTTTCCTTCCTGCCCAGCAAAAGAGAAGCAGATCCGCTGGTCTCAATGTAGATCTCCCTTCCATGGGGTCTGTAAGGAAATTCACAGGGGTCTCCTTCTTGACAGAAATCCCCGCTCTCCTCAAGATGTCCCCCAAAACATCCCTCACCCAGTCATGCCGATATTTGAAACCAGGGAGTTAAATGCACTTATGGAACAGCAAAAGAAACACATAATCAGTTGAGACAAAATTCGAAGAAACGGATGATTTACACATGCGTAGCTTGATAACATAACAAGACAGATATATGTATCAACAAGATACAAACATGCATCACATATACCAAACAATATACACATATACGAGACGAATTTGTAGCAAGTATTACACCATCACGATTATTAACAAACTGGACTAAAAGAAGGACATGTTGATTAAGAAGATGAAAATGCGTAAAACATGTAACTGAGTAAAAGGATGAAAATGCCTCAACTTAACATTAAAAATGGATGGGTAAGATTTAGAAACCACAAGGACCCAAATGCAAAAATAAAAAATCTTTATGAATGAAAGTCACAAATAAGTAATAACCAAACAACAAGGATGAAAATAACAATTTACTCATTTGCAAATAACGTTAAGGTTCTCACATAATCTCTATCTTATGCGTGTGTAACATATATGTGTATAGTGCAGAATAATAACTTTTTATGCTTGAAAGCAGGGCCGGCCAAGCCTAAGTATTTTGAGACTTGGGCTTTAGACCTCAAAATCAATAGGGCCTACAACTTAAAAAAATATATATGATATTTAGGTTAGGCTGAACTTATCTTTACACATACAAAAAATATATAAACATAAAAAAAATTTAAGTTAACTTCACTAACAATAAACCTTTTAGTTTATTTTGCCGGTCCCAAACCCGGGTAAAAGAGAGTTTTTTTTCCCAAATATTGTTTTTTTCTTTTGAAAAAAGGCCTGAAGTTTTTGAATTTGTTTTATTTCACCAAAATGGTTGAGTCGACTTACTTGAAAGAAAAACTCTTTTTTACAATAAGTGACCAATGTGTATATCAATCAAATAAGTCAGCGCGTCATTCGAAAATAACAACCTAACACCATGGCATTATAGCCTAGTGGTATCTTCGGGGTGGGATAAGGCTTATGACCATTAGGTCATGGGTTCGATTCCCACAAAGGGGGTTTTCCAGATTTATTGGGTTTCCTCCTAAATTGGTGTATAGGTGTTATTGCCTAGTGGAGATGGATATGATCGGGTGGTTCTTCTGGTGGCACGATGATACTCCAATGGTCCGTCAGTGATCCAAATTTGCCGTTAAAAAAAATAATAATAATAACAACCTAACACTTACAAATTAACACAAAGTCGTATACTTTATTTAATTACTCTAATAACTGTACGATGTACAGGTGTGAAGATGAGTTGGAATTTTGTTAAAACATATGGTATTTATATACTACCACATGCTCAATAATAGTTAACATACAGTCAACCCGACTTTTGGCTTTCTCTAACAAGTAACAACCTAACACTCATCTCCAGCCCCTTTCTATTTTTATAACATTCCTATTATTGTTGTTGCCCATCATCCTTTCCTATTTTCGGATTCAACTTCCAACCCCTCCAGCGTTACTTTTCTTCTAGATTCGTCACTGACCACCATCGGATGAAGATCCAGTGTGACGTTTGTAACGAAAATGAAGCTGTAGTGTATTGCTCTGCGGACGAGGCGGCTCTTTGCTTTACCTGCGACCACAGCGTGCACCACGCCAATAAACTCACCGGAAAACACCCGCGTTTCAACCTTCTCCACCCGCCACCTAAAGATTCTCCGGTGTGTGATATTTGTCAGGAGAAAAAAGCTTTCCTGTTTTGTCAACAGGATAGAGCTATACTATGTAAAGATTGTGATGTTGGTATACATAAGGTCAACCAACATACAAGAAATCACTCCCGGTTTCTTCTCACCGGAGTTAAGCTTTCTCCTACCGCTTCTTTGTACTCGTCTTCCACCACCAAAAACGGTGTCGTTTGTGGACAACAAGGGAAGCCACTTGCTTCTATGATCATGAAGAAGGCTGGTGTTCAAACTCCGAGCCCCCACCAAGAATCAAACGGGTTGGGTCACGGGTCCTCCACGAGTAGCATATCAGAGTACTTGATTGAGACGCTTCCCGGTTGGCATGTTGAAGATTTTCTTGATCCACCTCCGACTTTCTCCAAGGTGTGTATCTTCTAATATTATTCTTATTTTGATTATCATATGGTCTGATATATTTACCGTTTTAAAACCTTATGGCTTTCGCCGTAATAAAAAATAAAACTTACATCGAGATAGTTGGTAAATGGGCAACAAGCTGCGCCGCTACCCAAGTGGTGACGGAAGCTGAACTTTTTTAGTCAGAGATGATCTTTAACCAAATTCTAGTGGGTCAGGGAAAACTCGTTGTGCTGATTATTATTAGATATATCTTTGTTTATTAAGCTTTGATCACAAGTTTGATGAAATTACAGGCTGGTGACAACGATCCATGGCCGGTTTGGGGAGAGGATCTATTAGATGGAAGCTTCAATAGTTCTTTCGAACCGGAATCAATGGGGATATGGGTTCCACAAGCTCCACCGGCGGAGCCACAGCCACAGTATGCTAATGTTCTTCCACAATTCGAGCCCGGTTCATATACAGGATTTGGGGATCAAATAATTAACGGATCATCACTTTCATTTGCACCAAATAAGATCGCAAAGGGCCCAAAATCAGGCAGAAAGTGGACATCCGACAACGGAAATTGCTTCACTGTGCCTCAGATCAGTCAATCTTCAACGACCTCCAAGAGATCAAGAACACTTTGGCACTAAACTTGTTATTGCGTTATACGTTGTTATTATTATTTTTTTTTCTCTTTGTTATTATGTTATATGCTGTTCTTAGATTTTTAATTTGTTTTCCTGTACTCCAAATATCATATGGGTCTATATGTTGTTCTTAGTTTTTTAACTTCCTTTCCTGTACTCCAAATATCATTTGGGTCCTGCTTTTAATAAAATAAACGAAAATCAAGGTCTTGCATGTGAATCCAGATCGAATTGAGTGATAAGTTCAAAATCGATTATTATTTTATATCAAAAATCTACTTTTTAATAGTTTTTCTTAAATGGTTTAGATAAGATATTTTTTTTCTTTATGAATGCCTTTACAATTAAAAGGAATTTAGTATGATATTATACAATAATTATATATATAGGGGAAGGTTCATTGGGGAACACTAAAAAAGTGGGGAACAGCGGGGAACCGACTCAAACGAACTCCGATTGGACTCATTCCAGCGGCGTTGGAATCGGCTCGTCGAAACCCTAACTAAGATCTCTTAACCCTAAATCCTAACTCCTAAACCCTAAAGCTAAAAAATAAGGCTAAAACCTAAGCTAAACCGTAAAATCTAAACTATAAACCCTAAAGCTAAACCCTAACGGCTAAACCTAAAGCTAAACCCTAAATCCTAAAGCTAAACCCTAAGGCTAAACCCTAAAAAGTCAAACCCTAATATGTTTAGGGTTTAGGGTTAAGAGATCCTAGTTAGGGTTCGACGAGCCGGTTCCAACGCCGCTGTAATGAGTAAAATCGGAGTTCGTTTGAGTATGTTCCCCACTTTTTTAGTGATCCCCAATAAACCTCACACTATATATAAATAGGACAAAGATCCGTTAGGAACCACCCCTTATTGCGAGAACCGCGATAACCAATGTGAACACAACCAAAAATGCCTAAAAATAGCTAAAAACACACACACAAAAATTTTGTTTTAATATTTTTTATGTTAAAATCGCTACTTTTAGTAGCAAAAAAAAATTTTAATTTTTTTTTTTGCTACTAAAAGTAGCGATTTTAACATAAAAAATATTTAAAAAAATAGATTTTTTTTAGATTTTTTGAGGATTTAGTTTTTAGCATTTTAGCATGGGGGGGGGGGGTTAGGTTTTTTTTAGGTTTTTTGGAGGTTTTAGTTTTTAGCATTTAGCTTGGGGGGGGGGGGGGGGGGGGTTAGGGGTTTTTTTTTTAGGGGGGGGGGGGGGTTAGGTTTTTTTAGGGTTTTTTTTTTTTTTTTTAGCTATTTTAGGTTGTGTTCACATTGGTTCTCGCTGTTCTCGCAATAAATGTGGTTCTCGCATGAACCTTACCCTATATATATATAGGGAGAGGATCATGAGAAAACTAGATATAAATGAGAAAACTAGAAAACCAACTAAAAACCACTAAAAATGAGGAGGGGAGACTTTTAATGAAGGAGGGGGGACTTTTAATGAATGAGGGGTAAAATTGGAAAAAAAATATATATAACTTTTCAAACATTTCTCATTTCTCTATATGTTATCATTTTAAAACAAAAATGGCACCATAAGATCACAAATTTTTGTATCTTTCATTCAAGTATATTCGAGCATATTTTTTATGACATAAAAAAAGATTTATGGTGTCGTCTTGTTTTCAATACTATTATTATAGTAGTGCACATGTGCAAAATAACATGTACTACAATTGCATTACATGCTTAAAATTAGCTTTTTGAGTCTAGTTTAGCTTTTAGGGTTAGTCTTTTTGGAGGTTTAGGATTAGGATTAGGATTAGGTTTTTGGGTGTGGGGGGAGGGGGGTTTAGGTTTTTTGGGGGGGTTTAGGTTTTTTTGGGGTTTATGTTTAGGGTTTAGTTTTAGGTTTTCGGGATGGTGGGGGGGTGTGGGGGTTTAGGTTTTTGGGGGGTGGGGGGTTAGGCTTTTGGTGGGAGGGTGAATTTAGGTTTTTGGAGGGTGGGGGTAGGGGGTTTAGGATTTTGGGGGGTGTCGGTGGGGGGTGGTTAAATTTTTTTTCCATACATAAAAAGTAGCGATTTTTCTATAAAAAATTGTAAAAAAAAAAAATTGGTATGTTTTTAGGTTTTTTTTTTGCTTTTTTGGTTAGTTTTTTTGTTTTCTCATTTAAACTAGTTTTCTCATGATCCATCCCCTATATATATATATATATATATATATATAGGGTAAGGTTATTGTAAGAAAGGTTAAAAGTGTGAGAAATGTGAGAAATATTGTGGAGATGACATGTGTTCTAAATCTAAATTAATTCAAAATGGTAAACAAGTAATTTTATCATTAATTCACTTAATTAAAAACTTTCAATAACTGCCACCTTAATTATAGGATCTGGATTTTTTTAAAAGATCTTTATAAACATCATTCAGCAAGTATATAACACCATTCAGCAAGTATATAACATCATTCAGTAAGTACATAACACTATTCAGCAAGTATATAATATAACACCATTCAGGAAGTATATAATACCATTCAGCAAGTATATAAAACCATTCAGTAAGTATATAACACCATTCAGCAAGTATATAACACCATTCATGGACTAAACATCTTATCGAAGCATATTTTTTTCTCTATATAAGTATAGCAATATGGTACTCATATTAAAGATAAAAAAACGTTCGTTATTATGGTGTAATTTTTTTTAAGTTACGTATAAAAAGTTATTGACGTTTAAAAAAGACGGGGTGAAGTTACAAGTACATTAATGTTAGTTTCTTAATTTAAAAATGTTAAATTTATCTATATACCCTTAATCTAGAAAATTAATATGTTTAATAGTAAACATTAATTACAATTTGTAGATCAAAGATCTAATGGTGTAGAGTCTTTCTTACCTTTCTCACAAAAAAACCCTTTTTTTTTTTACAAGAACTTCTACATATATATATATATAGGGTAAGGATAGTGTAAAAAGGGCCTAAAGTGTGAGAAGTGTATTATAACACTATATATAATACTATATAACACCATATAAACACTGTATAACAATATGTAACACCATATAATACCATATAACACTATGTAACACTATATATCATTATATAACAAATATAACACTATACATCTATCATAGACATGCTATCAGACAACCTATAGTGTGATATTTGTTATATAATGATATATAGTGTTACATAGTGTTATATGGTATTATATGATGTTACATATTGTTATACGGTGTTTATATTGTGTTATATAGTATTATATATAGTGTTATAATACACTTTTCACATTTTGAGCACTTTTTACAGGATCTTCTACCTATATATATATATATATATATATATATATAGGGTAAGGATATATAGAAAACCACTTTTATTGAGAAAACCCGGGAAACTCAAAGCTCTCGACTTTTTTTTTTTTCAATTACCACACGTAATATACCTATTTTTAAGAGTTTTGAGTAAAAAAAATTGAAAAAGCGCCGAGTAGATATTTAAAAAAAATAAACATGTTTTGGTGTAACATATGTTCAGCGAATGTAACATATGTTACACCAAAACTTGTTTATTTTTTTTTAATATCTACTCGGCGCTTTTTCGATTTTTTTCCCCAAAACTCTTAAAAACATTATATTACGTGTGGTAATTTTTTCAAAAAAAAAAAGTCGGGAGCTTTGAGTTTCCCGGGTTTTCTCAATAAAAGTGGTTTTCTTTTTATCTTTAGCCTTATATATATATATATATATATATATGGAGAAGATCATGCAAGAACCACCTCTTATTGCGAGAACCGCGAGAACCAATGTGAACACAACCAAAAATGCCTAAAAATAGCTAAAAATCACAAAAAAAAAATTAATATTTTTTATATAAAAATCGCTACTTTTCGAAGCAAAAAAAAAATTAATTTTAAAAAAAAAAATGTTTTTTTTTGCCACTAAAAGTAGCGATTTGAGCATAAAAAATATTAAAAAAATTTAGATTTTTTTAGGTTTTTTGGGGGTTTAGTTTTTAGCATTTTAGCTTGGGGGGGGGGGGGGCGGGGGTGGGGGAGGGGGGTTTAGGTTTTTTTTTTTTGGGGGGGGGGGTAGGTTTTTTTTAGGTTTTTTGGGGGTTTTAGATTTTAGCATTTAGCTTGGGGGGGGGGGGTAGGTTTTTTTTTGGGGGGGGGGGGGGTGGGGGGTTTAGGTTTTTTTTTGGGGGGGGGGGGATGGGGGTTAGGGTTTTTTAAGTTTTTAAGCTATTTTAGGTTGTGTTCACATTGGTTCTCGCGGTTCTCGCAATAAGGGTGGTTCTCGCATGAACTCCTCGCTATATATATATATATATATATATAGGGTCAGGATTTAGAGAGAACAGTGAGAACGATTTTGGTGGTGACATGTGGCATTGATGCTAAATTACACTAAGGGGTAATATTGTCACACCCTAGCTTTGCGGAAGCGTGGGTTTATTTGGTGTGACTTCTTAATACCATAGCTTAATCACAACAAAGCTATATGAAAATAAAACCATGCAGATCATACATTGATTTAGGTTTGAAAAGTAAAATACCACAACATTGTCTTAAGGCGTTGACACATGCAACGGAAATTACAACCTAATAACATAAAAACATTGTTTGAAAGACACAACCACAAACTTAAAATAGACGTAGTTTAAGAACTGTGACTCGTCCAAGTAAAAGCCACAACCCCTAAACTTGGATGATCTCATAACTCTAACGCAGAGTGAAAACGTAGCATACCGTGCCAGATCCTTAGTTTCCTGAAATACATGTAAGTTAGAAAAATCAACAAAAATTGTTGAGCGAGTTCATGTGTAGTGAGTATGTAAAACCTTTGTAAGTATAAAAATCCTGGTATGTAGCAAATAAGGAAATAAAGAGATCACCAATGGTTTGCAAGGCCATTGATATGTGTGAAGTGCAGTAGGAAGACTTAAACCTAGCAGATTTTTGCGTCGGGTACCAAGTCACCCCGAGGTCCGTACTGTTGGGCCTGGGGCTAGGCTCGCTACACCCAGATAGATCTACCGCTATTGTCCCTCGGTCCTACACTGAGGATTAATGGCCTTCAGTTCCCACCTACCCACTCACATGATCTAAGTAGTAACCCTCCTTACGCTAAACATACCATGTGTAAAGTATTCGTAATCACAGTAACATGTATTTCACCCCCGCAGTTTAAAAACTGAAAACAGTTAAGAGAAAAGGGGGACATGAACTCACCGAAGTGCGTCTCTAACAAGAAATCACCTGGTCAACCTGCTGTGCGACGACCTACACGTACTAACTTCTATTAGACGGACGACCGTGCCTTAGCTTAAGGTTTAATGTCTTTGGGAAATAGTTAGGCAACAATTTCGTAATTACACTTCGTAATTATTTTGTAAATATATTCCTTCCCAAGGATGGGGGTTTTTAATACATGTGTGTTCGTATAACTTCGAAATATATTATTAAGTATCACTTAATAAAATATATTTTATTTCATTTGTCTAAAATACTTTACTTCCAAAATATAAATATTTTTCCTAAAAATATTATATTTTATTCCATATAATTTTCCAAAATAATACTTTGTCAAAATACACACTTATGTGTATTTTCGGAAAATACGTAAGTTACGTTGTAAGGTTCGGGAGGTGTTAATAATACCGGTGTATCTTAAATATTTATTGTAAAGGCGTTCGTATTATTTTGGGGCCGTTAATATTCAGCAATATTATTTTTACCCTAAAAATAATATTTACGTAGTTCACAAAATAATCATAAAAATTCACACAAGTGTTAATATGGAAAATATATACTAAATATATATTTTTCAGGTTTTATTTTGTGAAAAAAAAAATCTCACCTCCGACACTTGGAAGTTTTGTAACAAAATTGCGGCGAAATTTTCTATTTTGAAAACAAGTTAAAAATATAGTTATAGACACTTGTCAAAAATATTTCCAAGTGTTTATATTTCTACAGAAATTTCGCCAGAGTTTCCTCTGTAACTGGAGGTGGCCACGCTTTCTAGCGTATCATTTTCTTTTAAAGATTCAAATCAATAATGTTCCCAACATCAATCAACAAAGTTTCATTATCAAAATAGTCAAAATAGATATAAATCGCAAAACACATGAACTTGTGGTTTGTGTAAAATATGTAGTAACTTTCCCCATATTTTTAGTAGATCTTTTATAAATACACTTGGTTTCTTTGAGAACCTTGTTTTTAAAGAAGATGCATTTTTACAACTTTTGTCAAAAATTACAAAATAATTCTTGTTTAAAACTTTTGGTTACACAAGTGTCCACACACTTGTGTGTTCACAAAAATCACTTTTGTTTAGGGAAAGATCCGGCTTTCAAAATATGATTTCATTTGACACTTGGTTCTTCGAAAATACCACTTGTAGATCTTTAGATCCACTAGTTTAGAACTCTATTTCATAAGAAAAATTGTTTTTACACAAGTTCATGTTTATGTTTGGAAGGGTTCGTCATCTATGACTTTACGACTTAACATAAGGCTAGTTAATGTTTCGTGAACATGATCTAGCGGGGTTTGATGACGATCCATTCGCATACTAGCAATCAACAATAATAAATAATCATAATAAAACTAGCTTCACAAGTTTTACACTAATATTCAACCATTAACCACCTTGTTCATCCCTTTAGTAGACTTTTAGTTTATGATCTTATATGTTCATGAATTTCAACCGACAAAATTCTTATTAACCACTTTAGACAAGATCAAGAAGGCGTTTAGAGTCACTTACTACTAGCTCGAGGCTAGGGAAGAAACTAGTCGAAAAACGGGTGGTTAAAAGCGTCGTATAGACGTCCTTGGCAATCCGTAAGCACCGAGCCTCCTTATACGAGATCCTTCACACTTGTATGTTAATAAAATGCCTTGATCAAAATGGAAAAATGGATGGTGGGTGGTGCTATGGTTTCGGCCGTAGGTATAAGAGGGAAAGAAAGAAAGTTTTTTTTTTTTTTTTAAGTGGGTGAATGTGATGGATGGACTCAAGGTTTCTTTTATAGACCAAGTTAGGAAGTTATCCATGGGTTAATGTGTTATTAAGATATTAAGCATCCATGATTATAATATTCAAAAAGTGTGTGGTGGTGTCCCCTTGGGGGAGCCGATCTCGTTGGGGGGTAGGGGGGTAATTGGGTTAGTTTTCAACTATTTAGTTAGTGTAAGTTTGGTAGAATTAGGAGGTTAACTAGTTACTAGTATGTTGTAATTTATAACGGGTGTTAGGGTACTCGGGGACCCTCACTGGCTCAGAAAAAGAAAAATAATGTTGATGTCAATATTTTTATGTCCCGGGTTAAGTCCGGTTGTTTGGTTGGAAACTGATCCGTTAAAGTGCTTAATAAAGCTTTAAAGTGTCGTTAATATTATTTTTAGTGACACAAAAATTCCCGACACTTTGGAAAGTGTCTAGTATTATTTTCCCATGTTTTTGCACTTTACTAGTTAGCTAAAACGCTGAATTTTTATATTAAAGTGCAGAATTTGTGTTTAAATCATATTTTTGGCACATCCGGTCACTATAACTATCATCTAGTGACGCAGTTCTACAACCCTCATTTCCCTACACTCTCTACTAGTGTAGTAAACTAACTCTGGCTCATGCAGGCCTTAGAGGCAGTGTCTGCCTGGTGCTGGCTATGTCAGCACATTTACTGGGTTATCCGTTCATTGTGCTACTGTGCTTTTGTGCATCAAGGTTGTCACTGAAGTTTTGTGTAAATAATGGAGTGACAGTAGTAAAGTATGATGCATGTATAAGTATGTATCAGAATTCAAGTAGTAGATTAATCACAGTTGTAAGCAAGCACAGTAATTAAATATTAATTAAGTCGTACGGATACCTGGTTTGGTGAGGGTTGTCACATTTTCCCCCCGTTAAAGAAATTCCGTCCCGAAATTTAAGTTCTGCTTCTATTTGCAGGGGTCTTTAGAAATAAATGGGGGTACTTCTCCTTCATTCGATCCTCACGTTCCCACGTGAATTCAGGTCCATGCCTAGCATTCCAACGAACTTTGACGAGTTTGACACTGCTCCTGTGAGTTTTGTTAACTTTCCAATCCGTGACCTCAACAGGTTCTTCAGTGAAGTGGAGCGTGTCGTCGATATGAACTTCGTCAGCGGGAATGATCACTGTTTCTTGTGTTGGACTCTTTCTCAAATTTGATACATGGAATGTATCGTGAACACCATGGAGTTCAGCAGGTAGGCCCAACTTGTAGGCTACAAGGCCAATCCTTTGCAGAATTCTGAAAGGGCCAATGTAACGCGGATTCAACTTCCCACTCTTTCCGAAGCGTGCCACACCCTTCCAGGGTGAAACTTTCAATAAAACCATATCTCCAACTTGGAATTCCAAATGTTTCCGGTTTGGATCTGCATAGGCTTTCTGTCTGTCGCGAGCCGCTTCGATGCGTTTTCGAATCTGCGCAATCTTGTCTGTCGTCTCTTGGACACTTGCGTCCGTAAAGAGCTTCAAATGGCGCGGCTCCAATACTGGTGTGGTAGCTGTTGTTGTATGAGAATTCGGCCAATGGTAAATGCTTATCCCAGCTACTACCAAGATCCATTACACATGCTCTCAGCATATCCTCCAATGTCTGAATAGTTCTTTCACTTTGGCCATCAGTTTGCGGATGAAATGCAGTACTTAGGTTCAATTGCGAGCCAAAAGCTTCTTGGAAGGATTGCCAAATCCTTGATACAAATCTCCCATCCCTATGAGAGATGACCGAGAGAGGCACTCCATGACGTGCAACGATTTCTCGCATGTATATTTCCACAAGTTTACTCGTATTGTCCTTCTCTTTGATTGGCAAGAAGTGCGCGGACTTTGTTAGGCGGTCAACTATTACCCAAATCATATCATGGCCTCTGGGCGTCTTGGGCAGTTTCGTTATGAAGTCCATTGAAATCTGTTCCCATTTCCACTTGGGAATTTCAGGTTGCTGTAGACGTCCTGAAGGCTTCTGATATTCAGCTTTAACCTTGGCGCACGTTAAACACTTGCTCACGTAAACAGCAACGTCGCCTTTCATTCTAGGCCACCAATAGTAATCTTTAAGGTCCTGGTACATCTTATCCACTCCTGGATGGATAGAGTACCGTGATTTGTGTGCCTCGTCAAAAATAACTTTTCTCAAACCACCAAACAAAGGAACCCAAATCCTTTTCATAAAACATAACGTTCCTTCCTCGTTTGGTACTAATTGCTTCTCCATCCAACGGAGATATTCTTCTTCAAGGTTTCTTTCCTTAAGAGCTTCTTTCTGCGCGGCACGAATGCGCAGGGAAAGATCTGTCTGGATAATCATCTCCAAAGCCCTAACCCTTATGGGCTTGATCCTTTCTTTACGACTTAGGGCATCGACGACCACATTCGCCTTCCATGGATGGTACTTTATCTCGCAGTCGTAATCGTTCAACAATTCGACCCAACGTCTTTGTCTCATATTCAGCTCTTTCTGGTCGAATATGTGTTGTAGGCTCTTATGATCTGTGAAGATTGTACATTTCGTACCATATAGGTAGTGTCTCCAGATCTTTAATGCAAATATCACTGCGCCTAGTTCCAAATCATGTGTGGTATAGTTCTTTTCATGTACTTTCAACTGACGTGACGCGTAAGCTATGACCTTCTGGCGTTGCATCAACACGCAACCCAATCCTTGACGTGAGGCGTCACAGTATACCACGAAATCATATGTACCCTCTGGTAGTGCTAAGATTGGCGCATTGCAGAGCTTGTCTTTTAACAACTGAAACGCTTCCTCCTGTTTGATTCCCCAATCAAACTTCTTATCCTTCTGTGTGAGCGCGGTCAGTGGTTGAGCGATTTTTGAAAAATCCTCAATGAATCTTCGATAGTAGCCAGCCAAACCTAAGAATTGTCGAATCTCGGTTGGCGTCTTTGGGGTTTCCCAATTTTTGATCGCTTCAATCTTGGTGGGGTCCACATGAATCCCATCCCCATTCACCACATGTCCAAGGAATTGGACTTCACGTAGCCAAAACTCGCACTTAGAGAATTTGGCATACAACTGTTCCTTTTTCAGCAACTCCAAAATAGCTCTTAAGTGTTGTTCGTGTTCAGCCTTTGTCTTTGAATAAATCAAAATATCGTCGATGAATACAATCACGAACTTATCGAGATACGGCTTACAGAATTGGTTCATTAGGTCCATAAAAACAGCAGGCGCGTTTGTTAACCCAAACGGCATAACTAGGAACTCGTAATGTCCATAACGAGTTCTGAAGGTTGTTTTCGGGATACTCTCCTCTTGTATCCTTAGCTGATGGTATCCAGATCGAAGATCGATCTTTGAATAAAAGCTTGAACCTTGGAGTTGATCGAATAAATCATCGATTCTTGGCAGAGGGTATTTATTCTTGATCGTCAGCTTATTCAACTCCCGGTAGTCAATACACATACGAAAACTACCGTCTTTCTTTTTGACAAATAAAACTGGAGCTCCCCAAGGTGAGAAGCTTGGTCGGATGAATCCTTTGTCAAGTAACTCCTGGAGTTGTGTCGACAACTCCTGCATCTCTGACGGTGCAAGTCTATAAGGTGCCCTAGCTACAGGCGAGGCGCCTGGAACTAAGTCAATGTGAAATTCCACTTGCCTTTGAGGTGGCAATCCTGGCAAGTCCTCTGGAAAGACTTCAGGATATTCCCTCACGATAGGGATGTCTTCGATTTTCGGCTCAGCAGCTTTCTTATCCACGATGTGTGCCGGGAAGGCAGCACATCCCTTTTGTAAACACTTACGAGCTTTCAGGCAACTGATAATTCTTAAAGGCGTATCCCGCTTCTCCCCATGAACCACAATTGTTTCTCCATCTTCGGATGAGATACGAACGACCTTTTCGTGACAAACAATCTCAGCCTTGTTGCTTGATAACCAATCCATTCCTACTACCACGTCGAAGCTCCCCAGCTGGACTGGTAGTAGATCCAAAGTAAACTCACGCTCTCCCAACTCGATTACATAACCTCTGACCACTTCATTGGCTTCTACTAACTTTCCATTAGCCAATTCAATTGAGTAAGGAATATCTAATTTACTAGCGGCTAATCCAAGCATATTCTTAAACTCTAACGATACGAAGCTATAATCGGCACCAGTATCAAATAAAACGGATGCAAAGCGTTGGTTTATAGGGAACGTACCAGTAACAACATTGGGATCCTGGCGCGCTTCCCTCGCTTCGATATTGAAAACCCTTCCCCGTGCTTGGTTCAATTCTGGGCAGTTCCTCTTATAGTGCCCAATGTCACCACAGTTAAAACAACCTGGTCTTTGCCCATTTCCTCCACCATTTCCAGCTTGATTGTTGTTGTTTCGGTTCGCATTACCAGCTGGATTCACATTGTTGCCTCGATTCCCATTTCCTCCATTGTTTCCCTGTGGGCGATTTCCATATCCACCCCGGTTATTGTTTCTATTCCCAAATCCTCCTTGGCCTCCCCAGCCAGCTATAGCCCAACAAGAATCCTTCAAATGACCAGTCTTTCCACAAGCTTCACATACTTTTAAACCACACCGGCCTAAGTGGTGACGCTGGCAGGTGTTGCACTTGGGATGTGTACCCATATATCCCTTTCCTTTCCTTCCAGTACCAGTTGTAGCTTGGACTGGTGCGCTTGGTTCTCCTTTCCTGCCATCACCGCTTGTGCCTTGTTTGAAGTTCGAGAATTTTCTTTTGTTACCCCCGGACGACTCGACGTGAGTCTCCTTCTTCTTTGGCTCAACATCAAAAAACTTGTTTAGGCGGATAGCCTCCTCAGTAAGAGCCACGCTCAGATCAATTGCCTCAGTGATAGTTGCAGGCTTGGAAGAGGTCACCATACTTATGATTTGAGGAGCTAAACCCCAAATGAAGCGCTCAATCCGCTTGAATTCTGGTGTGACTATATAAGGTACCACATGTGACAGGTCGTGAAACCTTTGAACATACTCTGCGATTTTCGGACCTTCCATCTTCAAATGCCAAATCTTAGTTTCCAACCTCTGGATCTCAGCGCGAGAGCAATACTTTTTACGCATGAGCTCTTTCAGCTCGTTCCATGTCATTGCGTAGGTTGCGGCTTCACCAAGTGTTTGGACTTGTAAATTCCACCATGACAGGGCTCCGTCCAAGAATAGCCCAGAGATGTGAGTAACTTGCTGATCTGGAGCGCATTTGCTCATGCGGAGAACTGATTCTGTCTTTTCGGCCCAACGAACAAAAGCAACAGCACCTCCGGTGCCATCAAAGTTTACAGGTTTGCAGTCTAGGAACTGCTTGTAGGTGCACCCTGCACATACGTTACAATATATGAATGGCATTAGCAAACTTGCTATAGATATCCAATGTATCATGGTATTCCTAAATGACTTAGTATTACCATGAGGCGGATTGTTGTTGCCGGTATTGCCAGAATTACTTCCGCTAGTTCCTCATTGAGAGGCGGCGTATTGCGCGATGGTGGCAGCGATGATTTGTTGAAGTTTTGCCTCGTTGGCAGGCATGCGTGGATCGCGTTTCGGTGGCATCTTCTAAAAGATGGTTTACGTGAGTCAGGTCATGGTAGGTAAAGTGTGTGTATATAACGATAGTAATAATACATAACATCTCATGTTAAAAAAAACCAAACACATAACATCTCATGTTATAGAACCTAAACAATCAATCACACAACATCCCATGTTATAAATATATCAACCACACAACATCCCATGTTATAGATCATAAATAATCAATCAAACATCACATATGATGAGAATACCGCGATTGCATTGCCATAAATCGAGACCACAGGGTAAAGTGTACAAGTACATAACTGTAATATACAACATCAACGACTAAGGGCTACATCACCCCAGTCCAAAATATCAAATCAGTGTCAACATATCCAATATACATAACAACAAAAGTCAGGATCAATATGCAGTCTCCCAAAAGCTGTGCAATCGTCGTCTTCTCAACAAAAGTCCACCCGTGTCGTACAAAATAGCCTTACGCTGATGGCGGTGGAGGAGGGGGAAAATGAGAAAAAAGCAATTGGCGCATGTGAAGCCAATCCTCCTCCATGGCTCGCTGAGAACGCAACAGATACGCTATCTGCTGCTCCTGAGTCCAAAAACGAGCGAAGGAGTCAGGGGATAATGGTCGTGGAGGGTGAGGTGCTCCGAATGGAGTCTGACAACGACACGGTGGAGCTGACTCCAAGACCTGGACACGACGCGTCAGCGCGTCATGCTGTATCATGAAAGAAACAAGGACATCCTCGGTAGAAGACCCGACATGATATGGATGATATGGATCCGTCGGTGGCATAATAGGTGGTGAAGTCCAAAGAAAAGGCTCACTAGACGGAGCAAAGGGTGGTATCGCAAACGGTGGAACAGGGGGAACAGTAGTATGGTGAGGGATCTGCGGTGCAAACTGATCTCCTCCAGTCAGAAAAGGTGCACGACCGAAAAGCTGACGTGAAGAGCCCTCTCCAGGACGTGGCAGAGGGATCTCCTGGAGAAATGTGATGGGCAGATCCGCGCGATGCGCATCAGCAGTGTGTGTGGGGAACAATGGTGCATCAAAAGGAGCTGAAGTTGGTGCTGAAACTGGTGTAACTGGTACTACAAAAGGCGGAAAATCATCATCGTCCTCTATCCACCCATTCCGGGTGTGCGCATACTGAGGGTCGACATGAGTCGCAAAGAGTGCATGGTCGGGCTCTAGAGGCACCGGGTCAGGAAAAGGAGCAACAACATCAGGATCAGCGGGTATATCAGCAATGTGAGGGGCAACAACCTGAGCATCAACAGCATGCTCATCCTCCAATAGTGGAGCAATAATAGGATGATCATCGATAGGTACATCAGCAATCAAAGGATCAACAATGGGTATATCAGCATGAATAGGGTCATGCTCGAACACGGGATCTGGAGCAACTACCAGCTCGGGGGCCACAGCAGGCTCCGGGTCGTCAAACTCCATCTCGAAATCTGCGGGGTCAGCAAACGCAGGGTCAACAGGGTCAACTGGGTCCTCCATGGGCTGATCTAGGTGTATAAACTCAACCTCCTGGTCTGGATCATAACTAGGTGGAAAAACGGGGTCTGAATCATCATCAATGTCATGATCGATAGAAAAACTAGGGGCAGGTGCAGCGAACGATGCTCTATCAGGGTCTGTATCATGCGAATAGTGATGCGCTCCCTGCGCGTGTGATGGAGCAGATGCCACAGACTCAAAGGAGTCTGGGACTGGTGAATGAACGGGTGACTCCTCAGCAGGGGCATCAGCGAGAAGTAGGAGATCACCAGCAGCAATGTGGGCCTCGCCCTCAAAATCATCCTCTAATGGATCCTCGTCAAACAAGTCGACGTCGTCGTCAACGACTACGTCAAGGGGCATATCAAGAACAGGGTATGCGGCAAGCGGTAAATCCCCGGCGATAGGGCCATCAGCGGGCTCAGCAACGACATCGGGCAGCGCGAATGGCTGAAAATCATCATCATCCGTGCTGGTGGTGTCCGAAGTATGCACCTCGTGCTCTGATGACATTCTGTCGTCCGATACGATGGGCATAGGGTCAATGGTGTCCGACTCTCCTGTGCCGGATGAAGGCATATCATCTGTAACACAAACACACATATGCACAAATAATCAATCACATAGTCAAATAAGCATATTAGTCCAATAAGCAATCAAATAGTCCTCCTAGTCCCAGTAGCCTCCCAGCCTCCTAGAATGACTCCCTAGTCCCACTAGACAATTCTCCCAGCCTCCCAGACTGACTCCCTAGTCCCACTAGACAATTCTCCCAGCCTCCCAGACTGACTCCCTAGTCCCACAAGACTCCCTCAGTCTCCCAGACCGAGCCTCAGCCTCCCAGACTGAGCCTCAGCCTCCCAGACTGAGCCTCAGCCTCCCAGACTGAGCAATAACTAACAAATAAAATGTGCTCAACATTTGTTTGTAAAAACGTTTTGGATCTGGACTTAAGTGATATGCAATGTAAAAATGTTTTCGTGAGAGCCCTAGTGATCATAGTCTAGACTCGAGAAAGAATCCTAGTTCGCTATGACCAAAGCTCTGATACCAAGCTGTCACACCCTGGCTTTGCGGAAGCGTGGGTTTATTTGGTGTGACTTCTTAATACCATAGCTTAATCACAACAAAGCTATATGAAAATAAAACCATGCAGATCATCCATTGATTTAAGTTTGAAAAGTAAAATACCACAACATTGTCTTAAGGCGTTGAGACATGCAACGGAAATTACAACCTAATAACATAAAAACATTGTTTGAAAGACACAACCACAAACTTAAAATAGACGTAGTTTAAGAACTGTGACTCGTCCAGGTAAAAGCCACAACCCCTAAACTTGGATGATCCCATAACTCTAACGCGGCGTGAAAACGTAGCATACCGTGCCAGATCCTTAGTTTCCTGAAATACATGTAAGTTGGAAAAATCAACAAAAATTGTTGAGTGAGTTCATGTGTAGTGAGTATGTAAAACCTTTGTAAGTATAAAAATCCTGGTATGTAGCAAATAAGGAAATAAAGAGATCACCAATGGTTTGCAAGGCCATTGATATGTGTGAAGTGCAGTAGGAAGACTCAAACCTAGCAGATTTTTGCGTCGGGTACCAAGTCACCCCGAGGTCCGTACTGTTGGGCCTGGGGCTGGGCTCGCTACACCCAGATAGATCTACCGCTATTGTCCCTCGGTCCTATACTGAGGATTAATGGCCTTCAGTTCCCACCTACCCACTCACATGATCTAAGTAGTAACCCTCCTTACGCTAAACATACCATGTGTAAAGTATTCGTAATCACAGTAACATGTATTTCACCCCCGTAGTTTAAAAACTGAAAACAGTTAAGAGAAAAGGGGGACATGAACTCACCGAAGTGCGTCTCTAACAAGAAATCTCCTGGTTAACCTGCTGTGCGACGACCTACACGTACTAACTTCTATTAGACGGACGGCCGTGCCTTAGCTTAAGGTTTAATGTCTTTGGGAAATAGTTAGGCAACTATTTCGTAATTACACTTCGTAATTATTTTGTAAATATATTCCTTCCCAAGGATGGGGGTTTTTAATACATGTGCGTTCGTATAACTTCGAAATATATTATTAAGTCTCACTTAATAAAATATATTTTATTTCATTTGTCTAAAATACTTTACTTCCAAAATATAAATATTTTTCCCAAAAATATTATATTTTATTCCATATAATTTTCCAAAATAATACTTTGTCAAAATACACACTTATGTGTATTTTCGGAAAATACGTAAGTTACGTTGTAAGGTTCGGGAAGTGTTAATAATACCGGTGTATCTTAAATATTTATTGTAAAGGCGTTCGTATTATTTTGGGGCCGTTAATATTCAGCAATATTATTTTTACCCTAAAAATAATATTTACGTAGTTCACAAAATAATCATAAAAATTCACACAAGTGTTAATATGGAAAATATATACTAAATATATATTTTTCAGGTTTTATTTTGTGAAAAAAAAATCCCACCTCCGACACTTGGAAGTTTTGTAACAAAATTGCGGCGAAATTTTCTATTTTGAAAACAAGTTAAAAATATAGTTATAGACACTTGTCAAAAATATTTCCAAGTGTTTATATTTCTACAGAAATTTCGCCAGAGTTTCCTCTTTAACTGGAGGTGGCCACGCTTTCTAGCGTATCATTTTCTTTTAAAGATTCAAATCAACAATGTTCCCAACATCAATCAACAAAGTTTCATTATCAAAATAGTCAAAATAGATATAAATCGCAAAACTCATGAACTTGTGGTTTGTGTAAAATATGTAGTAACTTTCCCCATATTTTTAGTAGATCTTTTATAAATAAACTTGGTTTCTTTGAGAACCTTGTTTTTAAAGAAGATGCATTTTTACAACTTTTGTCAAAAAATACAAAAATAATTCTTGTTTAAAACTTTTGGTTACACAAGTGTCCACACACTTGTGTGTTTACAAAAATCACTTTTGTTTAGGGAAAGATCCGGCTTTCAAAATATGATTTCATTTGACACTTGGTTCTTCGAAAATACCACTTGTAGATCTTTAGATCCACTAGTTTAGAACTCTATTTCATAAGAAAAATTGTTTTTACACAAGTTCATGTTTATGTTTGGAAGGGTTCGTCATCTATGACTTTACGACTTAACATAAGGCTAGTTCATGTTTCGTGAACATGATCTAGCGGGGTTTGATGATGATCCATTCCCATACTAGCAATTAACAATAATAAATAATCATAATAAAACTAGCTTCACAAGTTTTACACTAATATTCAACCATTAACCACCTTGTTCATCCCTTTAGTAGACTTTTAGTTTATGATCTTATATGTTCATGAATTTCAACCGACAAAATTCTTATTAACCACTTTAGACAAGATCAAGAAGGCGTTTAGAGTCACTTACTACTAGCTCGAGGCTAGGGAAGAAACTAGTCGAAAAACGGGTGGTTAAAAGCGTCGTAGAGAGGTCCTTGGCAATCCGTAAGCACCGAGCCTCCTTATACGAGATCCTTCACACTTGTATGTTAATAAAATGCCTTGATCAAAATGGAAAAATGGATGGTGGGTGGTGCTATGGTTTCGGCCGTAGGTATAAGAGGGAAAGAAAGTTTTTTTTTTTTTGTTAAGTGGGTGAATGTGATGGATGGACTCAAGGTTTCTTTTATAGACCAAGTTAGGAAGTTATCCAAGGGTTAATGTGTTATTAAGATATTAAGCATCCATGATTATACTATTCAAAAAGTGTGTGGTGGTGTCCCCTTGGGGAAGCCGATCTCGTTGGGGGGTAGGGGGTAATTGGGTTAGTTTTCAACTATTTAGTTAGTGTTAGTTTGGTAGAATTAGGAGGTTAACTAGTTACTAGTATGTTGTAATTTATAACGGGTGTTAGGGTACTCGGGGACCCTCACTGGCTCAGAAAAAGAAAAATAATGTTGATGTCAATATTTTTATGTCCCAGGTTAAGTCCGGTTTTTTGGTTGGATACTGATTCGTTAAAGTGCTTAACAAAGCTTTAAAGTGTCGTTAATATTATTTTTAGTGACACAAAAATTCCCGACACTTTGGAAAGTGTCTAGTATTATTTTACCATGTTTTTGCACTTTACTAGTTAGCTAAAACGCTGAATTGTTATATTAAAGTGCAGAATTTGTGTTTAAATCATATTTTTGGCACATCCGGTCACTATAACTATCATCTAGTGACGCAGTTCTACAACCCTCATTTCCCTACACTCTCTACTAGTGTAGTAAACTAACTCTGGCTCATACAGGCCTTAGAGGCAGTGTCTGCCTGGTGCTGGCTATGTCAGCACATTTACTGGGTTATCCGTTCATTGTGCTACTGTGCTTTTGTGCATCAAGGTTGTCACTGAAGTTTTGTGTAAATAATGGAGTGACAGTAGTAAAGTATGATGCATGTATAAGTATGTATCAGAATTCAAGTAGTAGATTAATCACAGTTGTAAGCAAGCACAGTAATTAAGCAGTAATTAAATATTAATTAAGTCGTACGGATACCTGGTTTGGTGAGGGTTGTCACAAATATTGTCAAAAAAACTCACTCATATGAACTGGTTGTTCAAATAAAACGACATAAAAACACCCAATTCAGAAAAACGTCATGAAAAATATCCAGTCAAAAACGCCATAAAACACCCAGTTCAGAAAAACGCCATGAAAAAACTCAGTTGAAAACGCCATAAAACACTCAGTTCAGAAAAACGCCATGAAAATGCCGAGTTAAAACGCCATAAGAACACCAAGTTCAGAAAAACATTGTTAGAAATGTAGGCTTAGAAAACAAATGCATTATGCAAGCAATGCAGAATAGAGCAGCAGCAGATGCTCTATTGTTTGATGC
The DNA here is from genome assembly GCA_030545235.1 of Helianthus tuberosus. NCBI lineage: Eukaryota > Viridiplantae > Streptophyta > Magnoliopsida > Asterales > Asteraceae > Helianthus > Helianthus tuberosus. The sequence goes on from CM060394.1 coordinate 131,150,433, forward strand.
GCTAATATAATAGATGCTCTAGTGCTAGATGCTCTAATCAGATGATCTAATAGATGCTCTAGTACTAGATGCTCTAATCAGATACTCTAATAGATGCTCTAGTACTAGATGCTCTAACAGATGCTCTAATATGTGGCATGCGTTATTATGTGGGATGCGTTATTATGGAGCAAGTTCAGAAAAACGCAATGAAAATAACTAGTCTAAAACGCCATAAAACACTCAGTTCAGAAAAACGCCATAAAACCCAGTTAATTTTTTTCGAAAAGTATATCAATAGTATACTCGTTGGAAAGATAAAAAACGCTGAGTTTTATGGTGTATTTTTTTTCGAAAAATAATCACGTATAAAAAAGTTATTGACGTTTAAATATGATGGGGAAAAATGGCATGTGATTAGCATGTGCACATTTGCTTGGATCTTCCTATTTTACCCCTCCTGGTAGTTCCAAGGCCCATATTATTTACAAAAATGCCACCGCATCAATCTAAGCCACAAACCACTAAGATCTTGTGGCTGAGAATCGTTCTCACCGTTCTCACACTTTGAGGCGTTCTCTCCTGATCCTGTTTCTATATATATAGGGTCGGGATTTAGAGAAAACGGTGGAAAGTGTGAGAACAGTGAGAACGCTTATGGATCGTCCGATCAAAACAATATATGGACTAGATTGGCGAGGTGGCATTTTCATAAATAACATCAATTTTATTACGTGGACGCGCTTCTTTAAGGGTAAAAACATCTTTTGACAACTCCAAATAAAACGTCATCTCATGAAAATAAAACGCCAAACAAAAATCACACACCATTCTAACTAGAAGCGCCATTAGATATAAAACGCCAAACTTAATTATAATAAAATCCCGCCAAAAAAATCCTATATATACAACAACTCAGACCTTCAATTAAAAACACACACAAAAACCCCAAACACCATATTTAATATATACCATTCGTCTGATAAACACCAGAAAACCCAAACATCAAATATCTTGTTGTCAATAAAGTTTAGCTATATGGGGTGGACAACATTGTCAGCTATCTTTCTTAAATGAGGATTAACAATGTTGTCTATCACCATTCAGCAACACTTTATTGATTTTAGCATTATCAAATTTACAGTTTAAAGATGGTTTATTTAGTGGCGTTCTTTTTCTCGGTAAAACGCCAAAAAGATAACATTTTGGCTGAAAGGGTGTAAACTCAATAACATTTTGCTGGATGAGATGTACAAATATTATAGAAAAAGAGGCTGATTTCAGACTTTGTGCTTCCAAACGGCGACAAAAAAACTACTTCAAAAAACAAAAATAAAAAAATCATACGAAAGTCGAAACAGCCAGTGAAGATGCTTCAAAAGAAGAAAGAGACTGGTGACAGTGAAGATTTGGAAGATCAATATTTATTTTGTTTGATTTTCTTTTTCAGTTGATTGTTATGTAATAAAAACGCCATATCTAATAAAAACGCCAAAAAGCCAAATACTTGTCAAAACACCAACATGCCATAAAACGCCACAAAAATTACCAAACCGTAATAAAATTACTTTGGACAAGTATTATAAAAAACCAAAAAAATAAAAAATAAATAAAAAACAAACTTGAAAATGTAACTAGAAACAGTAACTACAAATCAGTAATAATGATGATAGGGAAAATTTATTATATTAGAATCTAAAACGCCAAACTTGAAAGATGGGACGTGTTACAGACTTTAGAGATAAAGCTTGTCAAAAACAATAATTACAAACAGTAACTGAAAAGACGAATACTTTATTATAATAATGCACCGCCTAACTTAGGTGCCAAAAAGACATCCTATAAAATGATACGTCTCAGCAACTTCCATTTGATCAAACCAAAAAAAACAAACGCCAGTACTATTAAATACCACTCACTGTAAAACGCCAAAAAATAAAAAAAATCAAAGATGGCTAATATGCTTTCTTGTATATTCAGTATTGTTCTTCGTGAAGTTTCACTGAATGAATTGTTAGAAGTGGGGAGTAACTCAATAAGATTTTGCTGCATGAGATGGACAAAAATTCAAGAAAAAGATACTGATGCCAGTCATATGGCATTTTGTATTTTTTTGTTCTTGAAGAAGGCTTGGATGAGGAGAAGAGATCAATGACACTGAAGAGTGGGATGATTATAAAGATGAAGATAAAGATAAAGAAAATGCGAAAAACCCACTCACACATCATAGATCTATGTCCCCAAACATCCACAAAAAAGCCACTTCAACAGACGAGCAGGCAAAAAAATCAAACCGATGGGTTTGCTAAGTTTTACATAAAACGCCATATATTTGGTGATAGTTCTTTACTATTAAGAAGAGAGAGACTGATGACAGTGAAGATTGTGAAGAGAGATCCGATTAGGATTGTTAATTTATTTTCTTCGCTTGTATTTTTTTTCCTGTAGTTGAAATATAATCTAACAATTGTAAAACACCAAGATAACACAAACACCAAAATGTATATAAAAAATAATAGAACAATGGGCCATCTTGTTTAAAACGCCTTGAAAACGCCATTCAGATAGATTTCCTGACCCCCTGGGTTCCAATGGCATACGATTTGAAAAACGCCATAACCTCCATAAACGCAAAATGTTAATACAATGAAACCATTAAATGCCATTAATTATTGAATTTGGTTAACGCCAAAAATCTTAAACCCCGAAAATTAAAACAATATTGGGAAAAGCGGAACTGGAAAAGCAGAAGATGAAAGGACAAAAAAGCCCCTCCGCCAAACGGGATCAGGAGAAAACTCTCAAAAGTGTGAGAACGGTGAGAACGCATCCTGGCCCAACACGTGTCACGCGGCATAGAGAAGGGCGGGGGGGGGGGGGGGGGGGGGGGCTTTTTTGTCCTTTCATCTTCTGTTTTTCCAGTTCCGCTTTTCCCAATATTGTTTTAATTTTTGGGGTTTAAGATTTTTGGCGTTAACCAAATTCAATAATTAATGGCGTTTAATGGTTTCATCGTATTAACATTTTGGCGTTTATGGAGTTTATGAAGTTTTTCAAATCGTATGCCATTGGAACCCAGGGGGGGTCAGAAAATCTATATTAATGGCGTTTTTCAAGGCGTTTTAAACAAGATGGCCCATTGTTCTATTATTTTTTATATACATTTTGGCGTTTGTGGTAACTTGGCGTTTTACAATTGTAAGATTATATTTCAGCTACAGGGAAAAAAATAGAAGCGAAGAAAATAAATTAAAATTCCTAATCGGATCTCTCTTCACAATCTTCACTGTCATCAGTCTCTCTCTTCTTTAATAGTACAAGAACTGTCACAAAATATATGGCGTTTTATGTAAAACTTAACAAACCCATCGGTTTGATTATTTTGCCTGCTCGTCTGTTGAAGTGGCTTTTTGTGGATGTTTGGGTACATAGATCTATGACGTGTGGGTGGGTTTTTCGCTTTTTCTTCATCGTCATATTTATCTTTATAATCATGGCACTCTTCAGTGTCATTGATCTCTTTTCCTCATCCAAGCCTTATTCAAGAACAAAGAACACAAAATGACATTCGATTGTCATCAGTATCTTTTTCTTGTAGAATTGTCTATCTCATGCATCAAAAACTTTCTGAGTTACTCCTCTCAGCTAACAATCCATTCAGTGAAACTGCACGAAGAACAATACTGAATATCCAAGATAGTATATTATCCATCTTTGATTTTTTTGATTTTTTGGCGTTTTGCAGTGAGTGGTATTTAGTAGTATTTTTGGCGTTTGTTTTTTTGGTCTGATTAAATTGTAGTTGCTGAGGGTTATTATTTTATAGGATTTCTTTTAGCGGCGTAGGTTAGGCGGTGCATTATTATAATAAAGTATTCGTCGTTTCAGTTACTGTTTGTAATTATTGTTTTTGATAAGTTTTTTTTCTCCGAAGTCTGTAACACGTCCCGTCTTTCAAGTTTGGCGTTTTAGATTCTAATATAATAAATTTTCCGTCTCTTCATTTTTATTGTTTTGTAATTACTGTTTCTAGTTACATTTTCAAGTTTGCTTTTTTTTTTTTGGGTTTTTTATAATACTTTTTCAAAGTAATTTTATTATAGTTTGGGAGTTTTTGGGGGCATTTTATGGCATGATAGCGTTTAAAAAAGCATTTTGGTTGTTTTGGCGTTTTTATTATATAACAATCAACAGAAAAAGAAAAAAAGAATATATAAATAATTGATCTTCCAAATCTTCACTGTCACCAGTCTCTTTCTTCTTTTTTGAATCATCTTAACTGGCTGGTTCGACTTTCTTATGATTCATTTTTTTTTGAAGTAGCTTTTTTGTCGCCGTTTGGAAGAATAAAGTCTGACATCAGCATCTTTTTCTTGAAGATTTGTCCATCTCAAGCAGCAAAATGTTATTGAGTTTAGACCCTTCAGCCAACAATCTTGAATTATCCAATGAATGATGTTTGATTTTTTAACTTTTTTGGCGTTTTACTGATAAAAAGAACGCCACCAAGTAAGAGCACCTTTAAACCTCAAAATTTGATCATGCTAAAATCAATAATATTTTGTTGTATGAGATGGACAACATTGTTAATCCTCGGTTAAGAAAAGATAACTAACAATGTTGTACACCCCATACAGCTAAACTTTATTGACAACAAACCTCAATAATGTTTTTATATGTTTTGGCGTTATAAATTGGATGGAGGCGTATGGGATATATTAAATATGGCGTTTGAGTTTTTGTGTGTGTTTTTAATTGAAGGTGTGAGATGTTGTATATATAGGATTTTTTTGGCGGTTTTTTTAGGCAGGATTTTACTATAATTAAGTTTGGCGTTTTATATCTAATGTCGTTTTTACTTAGAATGGTGTGTGATTTTTGTTTTTGGTGTTTTATTTCATGAGATGGAGGTTTATGTGGAGAAGTCAAAGTCCATTTTACCCTTAATGAAGCGTTTCCACGTAATAAAATTGATGTTATTTACGAAAACGCCACCGCGCCAATCTAGTCCATAGATTGTTTTAATCGGATGATCCATAAGCGTTCTCACCGTTCTCACACTTTCCACCGTTTTCTCTAAATCCCGACCCTATATATATATATATATATAGGGGAAGGTTTAAATGAGAACGCTAAATATTGTGAGAACCGTGAGAACAAATTAAAAAACTGAGAGAACTTGGTCAAAAAACAATTCAAATTCAAAAAAAAATTCTACACTTATCATTATTATTCGAATACAATGTTAGAAATTTAATTTACACGTTTAAATTTACATGAATTCGTATATAAAGAAAATTTACACATGTGTAAGTTTGCCATTTACACATGTGTAAATCTGTTATATTTACACATGTGTAAAAAATCAAAAAAGAGTGATTTTGAAAGGAGAAATGAATTATTTGATGTTGTAAATTCTATATTTGATGTTGTATCCTAATTAGAATGAGGTTTGTATTAAAAAAAATTGGTTTTGACTAGTTTTTTTCATTTGTTCTCACGGTTCTCGCAATATTTAGCGTTCTCAAGATAACACTCCCATATATATATATATATATATATATAGGGTTAGGATCATGTGAGAAGCACTATGCTAATTGAGAAACTTGAGAAGCATTCTGGACCACACATTTTACCTAAGTTTTTCGTAATATACACATATGTATAGTTTAAAAGTAACTATATATATATATATATATGTATATTGAATTATACACATATGTATATAGTCAAATGTAAACTATACATATGTGTATATTAAGAGAAGCTTAGGAAAATGTGTGCCTCAGAATACTTCTCAAGTTTCTCAATTAGCCTAGTACTTTTCACATGATCCTAACCCTATATATATATATATATATATATATATATATATATATAGAGAGAGAGAGAGAGGAATAGGTTTATGTGAGAACCCTCTAAAACCGCAAGAATCATGAGAACTCCTATTTACAGTGTGATTTTTTCATCCAATTTTTGTACAAAGGTAGATTAACATCTAACTAAGAGACATGTGAAAAAAATCTACAAGCCAACACTTATTCGACATGTAAGCTTGATTTACACTGGTGTAACTCACTGATGATGTAAGCGGCCCTAGAATGTTACGACAATGTAAATCTGATTTACACCACCGTAAGAAGTCACATATATAATTTTCTTTTAAAGTGACATAAAAAATAATAATTTCGTCAAAAGAAAATTTCAAAAAAAATTTATATCAAAAGTTCTTGCATGAAGATGTGGTTTCTATTTTTGCCATTCCCTATAATATATATATATATATATATATATATATAAAGTAAAATCTCGCCAGAAGGCGGTGTGGGAGTGCCTGAAGGGTGCCCATGTCCAGGATTTTTTTGACCGTTATCCCAATTGAGGGGCTGGGACAATGTATGTCAACAGTAGAATACAGAGCCATCCTTAAATACCGGCTGATGATCCCTATGTACCCATAAGATTAAACATGCCTGATATATCATAAAGCTTGTATGGATAAATACGGAGAGCACGCCGTGCATTGTAAAGAGCTCCCTGGGTTTAAATATCCGCATGACTAGGTGCAAGATGTTTTGTGGGACATCCTGAGAAGAGCTGGGATTTCGGCTAAGAAAGAGGCACTGTAAATTTCCTTACGAACCCTATGGAAGGGAGATCTACTCTGCGACCAGCGGATCTGCTCGTCTTTGATTGGGCTACTAGGGGGAAACATACTTGTGTGGACCTCACGGGGGTTTCCCATCTAGTTGGTTTAAGGGAAAACGGGTTTGTAGCTGGACAAGTAGCAAGAAATGCCGAATCGAAGAAAGTTGATAAGCACGCTAAAGCTTGTGCATAGAACTAGCATGTATTTGTTCCTTTTGCCTTTGACACATTTGGCTCCCCAGCATCAGAATCTATCCAATTCCTGACCAGGGTCCAGCGGGTCATCCACAACAATTACTCAGCCTCAGGGGAACAGGGTTTTTTCTTTGGTAGATTAGGGTTTGCAATTCAGAAAGGGGTGGTGGCGCAGCTTGTTGCTCGTCTACCTTCTGTCTTGATGTAACTTGCCAAATATGAATGAAATAAATAGTTAAGTACTTAAAATATTAAACATTTTTTATTAAATGATACGTATAATTGAGTGGTACGATGATGGTGGAGAATGTAAGAGGAAACATGGGATGATGGACTAGTGGTTAAAGAGAACGATGAAAAGGCTATTTGAGAGAGAGAGAGAGAGAGAGAGAGAGAGAGAATGGTTTATTATGCACATCACTATAATTTTGGTGTTTTACTAGTTGTACTTATAGCTGTAGAGACTTGTAAGAAATTGAACAGTACAAACACCTGACATCAGCTTTTTACAAATTAATATAGGGAAGCCAATGAGGTAGTGGTGGAGTGGTTGGGAAAAAATTTGGTGTTCCTTGTGACTCAGGTTCCACTCTCACACTCCTCATTATTTTCTGCGGCATCCTGGTGAAGGGCGAATACGGGTGGCGCCAGTTCGTCTTGGATGGGAGGCGAGGTTTTACCGATTATTCCACTGTCGTGCCTTCGGGCGCGTGTAGGTCGGGTTTTCGCGCATCTGGGAGAGCCAAGAGGCTGGCGGCAGTCGAGTAGTCGACCTTGTCCACAGCGCCCGGTATCAGGATGGTTGGCATGTCGGTTCTTGCCATTAAAAAAAACTTAATATCGGGAAAATAGTTAAATAATAGTCATAAATTAATAAATGAGAAAAGATACTTGAAAAATAGTAATAATAATTTAATAATGTTGGGATTGAACCCTATCAGAGGAACAGATAATTAAAGCCAAAACTGGATCAGAGCAGTGGAGCCAGAATAAGCAGAAGTTTACACTTTGCTCTCCCCTTGAAAGTGAGTTATAACAACTAATGGTCTCTATCCGCTGTTCATATTCAACTGCTGCTGTCCTTTCAACTGCTGATGAAAACCCTGAAGTATCCAACACTGCTGGTTCTATCTACTGATGATAAAGCACTGCCCAGTCAAGGACTGATCAACCTTGAGGAAAGCACTGACATAAAGAGAAAGCAACTGTTTAGTGAATTATCTGTTTTATGTATAGTCAGTGGTTAGGTTAGCAGTGTTTGTGTAAGGACAGTAGATACAGGTTGTTAGGCTGTTAGACGTCGCTTTCATGGTGACGTCAGCTGAGATACCTCAGTGGTTTGGTTTGCCTATAAATGTAACAGTACCCTGTACTGTTACATTTGATTGACTGAGCGGGTTCTTCTCCTCATGTCTAATCCTTTCATCTTGTGGGCAACCAACCTTGGGGCATCAGGCTGAGGGGGAGTTTAGTTTGTAAGCATATCTGTAATCTCTTGCTTTGATTCGTAAATCTTTTGACTCTATGAGAAGCAATTGTTTATCAAACTATTTTCTCCATTTGATTGTGTTTACAAAGTTTGTTTTCATTTCCGCTGCACTTTACATGTTTTCATATTTACAAATCGTTCCAAACATACAAACAAACACAATCATGAGAGCCTCCGATCCTAACAATTGGTATCAGAGCCTGGACAGTCAAATTCGATCTAACAATCAATTTGACATAACAGTTCGGCTCAAAATTCTTTGATACTAAGGTTGGTTGTATTTAGTTGAAAAACAGAGTATTGTGTAAATCATGTTCAAAATGGTTATTCAAAAACTCTGTAAATCAACCAAGATGTCATATGACACACAAAATTTCACACAACAAGTGAATTTATGCACAAAACAATCATGGTTTCTAGATCTGAAATAAATATCTGTTAAACTATGAGATTACTTCTTATTTTCTAAATTAATTTCAATTGTTGATGTGTAATTTGTGATGTTTTCCATAAATACTAAAGTCTGAACCTCAGATTAACAAAACATATGTTCATAAAAACATTGATGTCTTGTTAACTCAAAAAGAGGGAATTAAAACTTTAGTTATTCAAATCTTATGTGTTGAAAACAGGTTGAGTTCCTCAAAAGAACCAAATCAACTTTGTTAAAATACATTGAGGAAATTCACAAAAACTCAGAAGTGTGTTTATCTCAAAACTTTTGAAGTCAAAAGAAAAGAGTATAAACATAAAACACTTATGAGTCAAAGTTTAGGGTAATAATGGTCATTAAGCAACTATGTGTATTCATCTGTTCAGAAAAAGGTTTTGATTCCAGTGAATGAACTCCAAAGAGGACTAGATAAATGTTCAAAAAATTTATCCATATGTCCTCAGGTTTGCAATCAACTGACAAAGAAAATGGTACCAAACAGTGGTCAAAATGTTGTCAAAATATTCTACCACTGATGTCAAACCACTGACCATCTTCATAAAACTTGAGAATGTTATGATTATGTTTTCTATTGAAAATTTACCAGATCCTTTTTGATACTGTTCTCAGAAAATCCTTTAAACATTTTTTTTCAAAGGATTTTCTCGAATAACCAGGATATATCATTCATTTTTTAAAGGATATATTTGGAACTCTTGCTTGTTTTTTTTGTTGGCAATAGTTTCAGCTCCTGACAGGATGTAATACCTTATTTTTGGTGGTGTTATTGTCCTCATAAATGGGTCAAAAGGAAATGGTATATATGTTAAGATCACATCATACTCAGGTTTGCTCCTAAATTTTCATCAAGAGTTGGTTGTTAACTTACTTGAATTTCTAGGGTACTCATATTTTAATTGAATATTAAACGAAAATGAGTTGCCTTAGCAAAAAGTCTTCATCATCTGGGGTACTAAACCACTGTTTTTTAAAATTGACATGTGGCAAAACCTTGAATGAAAATTTCTCAAAACTGTTGCTGAAATACTTGTCCTTCAGATTTATATCATTTACCCTAACCACTATTTTGTTCCATCGTCTGATCTCTAAACACTGTCCACTGCTGAAAGTTAACCATTGATTCCTCATTTTCTTGATAAGTACTGATATTCAAAATCTGTGTTACAACCACTGATATGCTATCCACTGATAGTAAAAATCATCCACTGCTTTCATACCACTGCCTTCATCAGTCCCTATCACACAAGTACTGTCCTTCACTTTCACCAGGGGTTGTCACGTGGGCAGTACATATTGGTCAGACCTTTTGTAACGGTTGCCACCTCAGCATTCACTTTCTTCCCTATAAAATCCCTCATTCACCACCAAAACAGGGTTTTACTGTCGAATTGAATTCTTAAAAAATTCTCTTCTCAAAGCAGTTTTTTCATCTCATCTTCCACAAATTTCTTCGATCATTCATCTTCAAAATGACAAAATCGAAGTCATCTTCAAAACCCTCATCCAAATCATCATCGAAACACAGCCTCTCAAAAGGCAATCTCCACTGAAATTCCACATAAACCATCTCACAATCTCCTGGGTCTTCTCACAAAACCAGGAACCACCAAAGTTTTCGATTCCATCATTGATCTCATGGCAAAATCAAAGTACAAAACTTTGTTTACTGCCGATGCACCAATCTATTTGGCGACCCAAAGGGAGTTCTGGAAGAATGCAACCCTTGAAAAACAAGGAGACACTGCAACCACCATAAACTCTTCTATAAAGGGTAAAGCTGTCCAAATCACGCCACAATCCATTTCAGAGGTCTTTCAACTCGATGATCAAGAAGGTAAAATCTCTTTCACCAAAAACGAGTTGCAAACTGACTTCATTGAGAGAGGGTATGAAGCCACAATGATGAAGAAAATTACCTTAGAAAAAGGTTATTTTCCTTCTGCAACCAGATTTTTATTTCATACCCTCCTACTATGTGTTTCAAATAAAACCACTTCTTTCAATGAAATCCCTTTAAAGATCCAAAATCTGGGATATGCTATTCTTCAAGGAGAAAATTTTAACTATTCTCGGGAAATTTTTAAAGATTTGGTTAATAATGTTGAAACAAAATCATTCTTACTGTTTCCAAGGTTTTTAAGTTACTATTTTTCAAAGAAATTCAGTAAGGATGATTTAGCTGTAATAAACCAAGGTGATTCTACTCAAATAAACAGTTTAACAACTGAAACTTTTTCAAGAATGTTAGCACCTTGCAAAACACAAGCAGAGGTGCCTGAGCAGATTTTAGCAGTTACAACTGCTCCTCAGGTATCTGCTGCTGAGCCCACTGCTCAAGGTGATCAAAGCAGCAGCCCAACTGTTTTGAAACCCACACCTAAAATCACCAAAAGGCCAACAAAAAGAAAAACACAAAAACCCCCCAAAACCATCAAAAAGGCATCTCTGGAGGATGAGATACCAGAGCTCCTGCCAGTGACAACACAAAAGTCACAAGAAACCACTGCTGCTACTTCCTCACAGCAGTTGGTACAAATATCTCAACCCATAGCTGAAACTCCTCCTGTTTCTTCACAAAAAGAACAGGTTGTACAAATAGGGTCTCCACATCATGATGCTCTGGAAACACTCGTTTCTATCATCCACAGTCCAAAGCCCGGGACACATCCTATTTCTACACCAATCATCACATCCACAATTCCCTCACCAATAAAACCACTGTTGGATGCAATTGATTTGAACCAGGCATTAACCAGTCCTTCTCAATCACCTGATAATGAGAATATACCTCAACAACTGACTGGGTCTGATGTATTAATCTTTGCTAACCCACCAACACAACCTGAGGAGGTTACACCCCATGAGTTACAAGTAACTCTTGGTGGTAATCCAAGTGAAGCAGCCACTACAACTGTTGAACCTACAGGTTTACAGTTGGACATTGGTTACATTAATAAGACTTCCTTGGAGGCAATTCCTTTTATAGCACCTCTGCCAACCACCAGTGGATTTATTTATCCTACTGGCAACATCAAAAGGTTGTCAAGTGTTGAAGGAAGAAGACCCCAGTACCAAGAAAAAGGGGCATCAGTGGTTAATGTTTGGAGTATACTCCCTACATCTACCACTGATAAAACCACTGCTAGTGGGAAATCAGATGATCCCATTAACTTGGGTGATGGTTTAAAGTACCAGAAATTGACGGATCGTATTGCAAAGCTTGATAACTCTGTTGCAGAACTCAAAGATATGCTACAATAGGTGTTACAAGTTCAGAAGGTACAATCAACTGCTGTTCCACCTCAAGCACCTGCTCCACAAAGGGCACCTGCTACAAATGAGCTCTGGAATCTATTTCAATCTTTTCTCCAACAACAAGCACAATTAGCAGATCAGCAACATGAAAAACATGTACAACAGCTGAGAAATGCAATGGAGTCAAGGTTCAAGAACACTCAGGCTGATTTAAAGGCTCTCAAAACTCAGATCTTGCACACCACTGGCACTGCTCCTCCAAAAGTACGCTACATTTATCAAATCCCAGAAGATAATGCCAAAAAGGGGGAGAAAATTAAGGAGTGGAAAAAGAAGGGTATAGAGGATGGTCTCTATCTTGAACCAGAAAATTCAAACATGACCAAAAAGATCCCTTTGCCAGATGGCAGCAAGAAAATTGATGTGACAACAAATGCACTAGCAGAAGCAGTTGCAAGTGTAAAAAGGGATAGAGAGGCCAAAAGGAAAGCCAGGGTGGACAGAATGGATCATCCAGATCAGGGTACTTCTGGGTCAAAGGATCATGAAAATCCTGTTGAGGAAAAGAAGAAGCCTACTAGAAAAGTAAGGCAACCCAAATCCATTCCAACCAGACATTCAAAGTCTGCTAAAAAACCACCATACAAAACAGCTAATGCAACAGGAGTTACAAAAACTACTGCTTGCCAAACAGTTGTTCCATCAACACACACCACTTCAACACACACAACATCCACTGCTTTACCATCATCACCACCAAAAACAACACCTGCTGACATACAGCAGAAGACAGCAGATGTTATAACATCTGTTGTAATGACAACAGTGGTTGAAACACCAGTTGTTTCAACAGCTGTTAGTCAATCACAATCCACTGCCACTACATCTACCACCACTGTTCCATCCAAAACATCATCAGTCCCTCCTACAAAAAGGAGAAGACTAATTCTCAAAGATGATGACAATTCACCACCACAAACATCTTCAAAATCTTTAGCACTTGTCACAATTCCAAAACCTGTTCCTCTCTCTTCAGTTAAAATGTACAAGCCCTTACCTCCTGCAGATGTTCAATTTCCTCTTGAATTAGTAGCTGTTAGAGAAGAAATAAAATCTTTTTACTTTGAGGATGACCCTGCCAAAAGGAGTTTGCCATCAATAAAAGGATATCCCTGGCCTAAAAATGTTGATGAATATTTGGAAATCAAGGCCAAGCAAGCAGAGGATATCTCAAAGAAAAACACACAAGGGAAATCTGATAAAGAAATTGCACAGAGAAGTCAATATTTGCTCACACAAGTCAGATCCCTAGAGCAATTTGCAAAAAAATGTTAGTCAACAAATTTCTGAAAGAGCAGCTGAAACTCTGAAGAAAGACTACATTGAAAGCATCATGGCTCACAAGAAGTACAAAGGAGAGAGATACATGTACAAAGAGTGGACTATTCCTGAACTTGAAAATGAAGCAGCAAGAATTCAAGACATGATAAAAAGGAAAGTCACTCACACTCCTCCTAACTGGGCAAAGTTTAGAAAGAATGTACCTGACAAACAGGAAGAGCTGAGGAGAATGAAAGAGGAACTGGTAGCAGCTGATTATGGAAACAAAAGACAAGTTGCTAGATGGAAAGAAGATGTGGTCAGGGCTACTTACAAAAAGTTGGAACAATTAAGAAAGAAAGATCCCACAGTTCCTCAAAAGCCTGACTATCCTGAAGCAGCGGTTTCAAAAAGACCATCAAAGCTGCAAATCAGGAGATCCACAGCTCCAGTTGGTGCTGCCATCTACAAAAGAAGGCCACAGAAACAGCTGATTCCTGAAACCATCAAAGAGTTAATGGAAGGTGAAGAACTTGGAAAAGAGGGTATAAAGAAAATGATCATGGAAACTCTTGGTTTGGATCAAACTGCAAGTACTGCTCAGCCAGTCATGAATAGGTCAGCCTCTCCAAATACTTCTGCAAATAAACATCTCCCAAGAAACCCACCAGGCTCAAAAATACAAAAGTGGGAAACTGACAAACAGACCTGCGTATTGACTTTGCTCAGGTCTGGTGGAGAAGTGGAGAAAATATCAAGGGAACAAGCTCTTGGCCTGAGTCTTGAAGATTTGCAGGATCTCCTTGATCTTCCACTTAGCAGGGATGATGAAGATACAGATGCCCTAGACTTTGAATTACAATTTAAAGGTCAGATAAGGGAGCTGTTGATGAGGCAATAAAGAATTCCACAAATAATGAAGAGTTTTGGCATTATCTGTTCCAGGGGGAGATTGTTGGGATTGAACCCTATCAGAGGAACAGATAATTAAAGCCAAAACTGGATCAGAGCAGTGGAGCCAGAATAAGCAGAAGTTTACACTTTGCTCTCCCCTTGAAAGTGAGTTATAACAACTGATGGTCTCTATCCGCTGTTCATATTCAACAGCTGCTGTCCTTTCAACTGCTGATGAAAACCCTGAAGTATCCAACACTGCTGGTCCTATCTACTGATGATAAAGCACTGCCCAGTCAAGGACTGATCAACCTTGAGGAAAACACTGACATAAAGAGAAAGCAGCTGTTTAGTGAATTATCTGTTTTATGTATAGTCAGTGGTTAGGTTAGCAGTGTTTGTGTAAGGACAGTAGATACAGGTTGTTAGGCTGTTAGACGTCGCTTTCATGGTGACGTCAGCTGAGATACCTCAGTGGTTTGGTTTGCCTATAAATGTAACAGTACCCTGTACGGTTACATTTGATTGACTGAGCGGGTTCTTCTCCTCATGTCTAATCCTTTCATCTTGTGGGCAACCAACCTTGGGGCATCAGGCTGAGAGAGAGTTTAGTTTGTAAGCATATCTGTAATCTCTTGCTTTGATTCGTAAATCTTTTGACTCTATGAGAAGCAATTGTTTATCAAACTATTTTCTCCATTTGATTGTGTTTACAAAGTTTGTTTTCATTTCCGCTGCACTTAACATGTTTTCATATTTACAAATCGTTCCAAACATACAAACAAACACAATCATGAGAGCCTCCGATCCTAACAAATAATCATATGAAAATAATGGAACAACAAATTGTTGATTGATATTTTATATTTAATTCTTTAAAATATCCTTATTTTAGTATATATTTAACCAAAAACAATTAAAGGCAAAAAAAAAAAAAAAGATTATTTAAACGTTTTGGAAACGTGCGCAAGAGATGAAAATGATATGTACTATTGAGCTAATAGTTGGAGGGGACGTTTATTTAATTTATTGAGCTAATAGTTGGAGGGGACGTGCTTTTATTTTATTGAGTTAAATGCCATTTTAGTCCCTGTGGTTTGGGCCGTTTTGACAGTTTAGTCCAAAGGTTTCATTTTTAACCTGTGGGTCCAAAAAAGTTTCACAGTTGCCATTTTAGTCCACTGGGTTAACTTCATCCATTTTTTCTGTTAACGAGAAGGCCAATTCGGTCATTTTATATGGCTGAATTGCCCTTTTAGTTAACAGAATTACATACAAAATGACCAAATTAGCCTTCTCGTTAACAGAAAAAATGGATAAAGTTAACCAAGTGGACTAAAATGGCAACTGTGAAACCTTTTTGGACCCACATGTTAAAAATGAAACCTTTGGACTAAACTGGCAAACTGGCCCAAACCACAGGGACTAAAATGGCATTTAACTCTATTTTATTTTACTACATTATAAAGCATGCAAAACCATATAAAGTTGACAGATGTCAACCCAGTATAGGTTGACAATTTTTTATTTTGGTCCGTATGGAAAATTGAAATTTGGACGGTTGGGCTATGGTACGACCAAGAAGAAATAAATCAACCATTTATATTTCAATGACTAAGGTTAGAGATTATGGAATATAGCCTTTACAGGTTTTATTGTGTCACGTTAGAATCACATTATCAAAAGCGTCTCTTTAAACAACTAATTTATAGGGTAAATCCCTTTTTTCATCAATAGCCCCTCTCTCTCTCTTTACACACACATCATAGGGGTGAGCATAATTAGGGTTGAACCGAAAATAACCGAGAACTGACCCTATAAAAAACCGAAACCGACCCGGAATATACCATCTAGGGTAGTTAGTCGGTTCCTACATTTGTTATGGAATCGGGTCGGGTCGGTTCTGGTCCAAAAAAGGCAAAAACCCGAGTTTGAATTCCCTGGACCGACTTCAGACTAGGTAAGCATATCGACTGGTCTATGGCCTATTACTGATTGGACTTTGTTAACGACAATACCTAATTAACATGTACACAGTACACTGGTCATCAATCCTCATTCATACGAATTCAAATCATGTTTCACTTACAATCTTCATTCAATTTCTTGGTTGCTTTTGTTCTTCATTCTTCAATTGACGACTGCTCTACGCTTGTTGACAAGGTACATGCTTTTATACTAAATAGCTTCCGTGTCTATGTTGGGGAACCGGATTATATTTAGTGATATGTATTCGGATTGTTATGATAAAAAAAATCGTACTCTGCCCTCGTTCGTTGACTTCCGGTGTTGATGACATTGTACTCTGCCCTCGTTCGTTGACTTCCTTGTCCGTTGTTCATCTTTATCATCCGTCTCTTCCCGGGATCGTGTAATTCTGATACCACTAAATACATATATATAAACATAATTAAGTTTAATATTGTTCTAACATAATCCCCCTTAAACTTGATTATGTTTTGTCGCATACATCAAGATGCTGTGATTAGCTTCATCCACAGCTTTACGGGCTTCATTGAAGTTGAATCGGCGGCGTTTCTTGTGCAGGTTCCAGGTTCCTTCCCAACTACTTCCGGCATAGAGAGCACAATGCTCTGTTGCAGCTTCCTCCGGTACCGAGTCTGCACTCCTTCTTCTTTCTTGACCATTGCCGGTGTTTGAGCCTTCACCTTCCGTTATCATTTCTTTATCGTACACCCTCTCTTGAATAGATTTGAACCTGTAATAATATATCAAGACATCCAAATACATAGTGTAAACGATTCTCATAAAATCTCCATCTTGATATTCGAAACCCAAATCTTTAGCGATTGCCGGCCATAAGTTGTCATTAGTGACACTTCGATAGCCTCCGTCCCTCTCTACCATTACATACAAACCAAGCAGATCGATTATTCGTTCATCAGACATCAATGGTGGAATAGGCCTTGAAGATATTCCGATCTTCTTATTTAAAAACCAACCCACCATTTCTTCGAATTTCTTTTTAAGATCATATTTGTACTTGAACACGAAATCTCGATCATCGATCATATCCAGTAATGCCTTGTAATCCGTAAAGTCATGAAACTCCAGTGCTCTTATTATCATTCGAATCCAATCATTTTCATTATCATTTGAAACATTTAGTGTTTCAAAATATGAATTCAAATAATTTTCTTTGAGTTCTTCATTCACCGAACACATTTCCATCAGTCTCTGTTTTTCGCTTAAACCCAATTCTTCTTCTTTAGTTAACCCACTCACATCATTCACCTTGTTTACTACCGGAGAAGAAAACATTGGGAAAATCTTACATGTGTCACCGGACTTCCCGACCGTAAAACCTTGAAGCGTTAATTGATCAAGGCTCGGGACGTTCCGGTCAAGTTCCGGTGAGTAGAACATGCTTTGTATTCTCAGTGTATCGCTCCCAAATTTCATTTCAACAGACCCCACCCCTCGTATGAACAGAAAATTGTTCTCTCCTGATCTTGTTTCAACACCCATCATGTGTTTTACATGTTTGAAAACATTTAGATTACCCGCGAAATAATGATTAAACGTAGGATTTACGTACCAGATGTCTCCCTATTGTCCACCATCAGTCCCGGTGACAATCATCTCATTCTGGCAGTGAACATCATCATCATGTCTTCTAATTCTGGTGTTAATTACCTGCTTGATCAGTTGGGACGCTTCATCATTTTCTTTGGCCTTGCACATGTAGATTTGGTGGCCCGGTTGATGGCAGTAGTAGCAAAGTCTCACACGAGGGATCCGTCTTTCTTTCTCGTTCTTCTCATCAACACAGTGTTGACATGGCATGGTGGTTGAATTTGGTTTGATTTCTGCACCCTTCCCGGTAGTGGCTCTGATACCACTATGTTAGCGGAAGCCGTTATCATCATCGTTGTCGTATTCCTGTTTGTGACTCTGTACGTGTTTGTACAGAGAGTATACAACAAACTCTTGTAAATGGATATTGTATTGAAATATCTTGGTCTTGTGATCTTCTAATTGAATAGTATAAACATTCAGCCTTTCCCATATAAAGGCAATCACTGCATCTTTCAATTGCATATAATGGTTATGTATTGTATGCCCTGGTTCTCGGTAGTAATGATGTATTGGTTGTTCCCTTGTTCTAGTCTCTACTCCACAAGAGTTTCGTATTCGTTTAAATACATCTAAATTACCCGCATAATGGTGCTTAAACGTTGTACTTACATGCCATACATCTGCCCATAATCCATGTTCTGTGCCGGCGACAATCAGTTCTTTGAAAAAATCATACTCTGCCCTCGTTCGTTGACTTCCAGTGTTGATGACATCGTACTCTGCCCTCGTTCGTTGACTTCCTTGTCCGTTGTTCATCTTTATCATCCGTCTCTTCCCGGGATCGTGTAAGTCTGATACCACTAAATACATATATATAAACATAATTAAGTTTAATATTGTTCTAACAGTCTACACTGGTTGTCATGCCAAGAAACTATGCAATCTCTGCCAAATCATGAATGGATTGAAACTGAAACAAAATTGACCATGGAACCTTGATTGATTTTGATTCAAATGCTATCCGGCGAATCCTGTGTGTTGCGTTCAATCGATCACATTCATCAGTAGCTAGCTTCTGGGAAAAAATTGGGGAAAGTATGGGTCGGTTATCAACTGAAGAACCGATAAACCCGAATAAGAAAAGAACCGGAACCGAGATTTGATATAGGGACTTTATTCGGGTATTGTTTCAATGGGTTGTCGGTTCTAGGGTCGGGTCAGGTAATTCTATTTTCGGGTCGGTTAGTTCAGTTTGCTCACCCCTAACACATCTTGTTATTGTCAAAAATTGCAATCACAACCCACCAATAGCATGGCCTACTTTAAGCATGTTTCCATCTCGCTCAATGCATCCAAAATCTGTTTGTGCATATGTCTGTTGACTTCGTCTTGTATCGAGTCATGTAATAGAGTTGATAGACCAAGACACGTTGTTCGAAAGAAACGGGAAACATGTCTGAACCAGCCACCTCATGCAAAGTGACCAGTTCGTGTGACCTGGACCAGGTCATGTGAAGCATGTTGGTGCGACCTGGCTTCTCCTATATATAGTGGGTCTTGGGTCTTCATTTGTAACATTCTGATTCCGGTAGCGAAGCTCTGCCGAAGTGTCGCCAGCTCTTGTAACGTTGTGAAATCAATACAAACGACATTTTTTTGGTGCATACGTCTGCTGACTTCGTCTTGTATCGAGTCTTGCATTATTCATGGCACGAAGATCGAGGAATCAAGACAGAAAGTTAATTCCGCATGAAGAGCCTAATTTCGCTTGAAGAGTCAACAAGTAATTCCGCACGGAATTACTTAATATCTTGTGAATGTGTAATTTCGTATGAACTGTAATCTCGTATGAGTTAGTTTCGTGCGGAATTAGTCCACCTATATATAGTTGTTAGTTCCATGTCATTTGGTACGAAATTACCTAGAGCTTCTCCAACGGCGAAGCTCTGTTGAAGTGTCGTCTTGCTGTAAAATTGTTCCAGATAAATATAAACGACAGTTAAAAGTGATATCTTGCTGAATTCAACTCATTATGTCTGTTTCCGCCTTTCATTTTGAGTAGAACGCCTCTGATCGACTCGTCTCGGGTCCGTACACGATCCTACATGTGGTATCAGAGCACAGGAGGAGGAGTTCTGCAGATTTCAGCTTAATTTCATCTTTTTTTCTAGCTTCTACACTTTCTTTTCTGAATTGAACAACTTTTCACGGTTAAAATGGCCTAAATCTTTCACAATACAAGCGAAACAGTGTTTTAACAAATCCTTGAGAAAATTGGACCATAATTCAATCTAAAACTGATAAAACTCATAATTCCGCTTGAAATTTGGAATCGAAATGATGACATCAGCTAATTTCGTTTGAAATTGTTCAGCAATTTCGCACGGAATTATCATTCTATCTTAATTTCGCTTGAATATAATTCTAATTCCGCACGGAATTAGAATTTCGTTTGAATAATATCGTTCCAAATCTAATCCCGTTTGAAACCTGAGTAAGTTCGCACAAAATTACTTAATTCCGTTTGAAAACCACTAATTTTGTTTGAAAGTTGTTTGTTGCAGGTAATTTTGTTTGAAGTTAATTTCATTTGGAGTTAATCTCGTTTGAAGGACCTGATTTTGTTTGAAAGTGTCTGTTTGTGAAAAAAGTTTACCGAATAATGAGTGAAGAATTTTACAACGCATTTGCAACATCCCCAAATACTCCGGCTACCATTGTTCAAAACATGAACTTGGAAAATGAGACTGGAACTACGCAAAAACCCCCGAAGCTAATGAGCATTGAGGAGTATTACGGTTGGAAAGATCGGTTTGAAAACTGGGTTCAAGCAAATCATTTGAGATCTTGGGAGTGTATTTTGAAGAAATATGTACTACCACGTACTGATCTGCAAGTTGAGAAAGAAATCTCTGAATTCACTGATAAAGAAGAAGACATGTACAGAGCTGAAAAAATGATGATTAGTCTACTTCAGCAAGCTATTAAAGAAGACATCTTTGTATTGCTTCAACATGACAAAACTTCAAAATCAATTTGGGATGCTTTTAAAATCAAATTTGAGGGAAGTGAAAAGATGATCAAAAGTAAAAAAGGCATTGCTTAAGAAAGAATTTGATCTATTCACAAGTCTGCCAGGGGAAGATACAAAGAAACTGATTGAAAGATATTGTCACTTAGTGCGTTCTATGTTGTTGTTAAGCATAACCAAAGAACGAGAGGAATGGGTCGACAAATTAGCTGATGCTTTACCTCAAAAAGAATGGGGTACATTTTTGATGATCTTAAAGAACATCGGAGAATATGATGGTTTGACGATTTCTCAATTCATTGAAAAGATTGAGGGTTAAGATCTTGAACAACAAAAGATTGCGAGGATGAATAATCCAAGTGGTCAACAAGATGTGAAAATGTATTATAAAGGCAGTGTTCAAGAGGTTGAAATGAGCCCGAAAATCCAAACTGCTTTTAGTGCTGGAAACTCATCTGGAACTGTTGATCAAAATCCAAACAGTAGCAGTGGATTCTCTTCATATCCGAGTGTTAATCCTAAGAGTTCAACTTCAAGCTTTCATTCTCAAAGTTCAAAAAGTGGAAATGGTTGTGTAATACAGTGCAACATTGCATTGAATCTTCCAGATGGTCAAAGTTTTTCTGAAGAAATTGCAAAAGATCACATGGCATTACTTGCAACTGTGCTACAATCCTATGAAGGTTTGGCTGCAGGGAGAATCGGAAATCCTATGCTGACGAAAGAGGATTACGATCAGATAGACGCTGAAGAAATGGAACTCATGGACATCAAATGGTGCTTAGCTAGTGTCTTGAGAAGAGCTGAAAAGTTCAAAATGATTACAGGAAGAAATGATTTCTTGGATGCATATGTTTCTACTTTGGGTTTTGATAAATCTAAAGTTACTTGTTTTCGATGCAGGGAGAAAGGTCATTTTAAAAGAGAATGCAAAAATCAGGAAGCAAGTGGAGCAAAGAATCCATTTGGAAAAGATGATTATTATCGGAAAGCCATATATCAACAAGTTGCTCATCAACCATATCAACAAAAGGATTCACAAACTGCTCATGGGAAAATGATTGAAGATGCAAACAAGAAAGCTTATTATGGTATCATTGATCAAGATGATGAGAAAATGGCTCCAGGATTTAGCTGGGATAAGTTTGTAGATGAGAATGGAGAGTTTAAAGCTTTCATTGCAAAGATAGTTCAAGAACCTGATTTGTTTACAGGATGGATGAAAGTGATTGGTGTTCATGAGAAAAATAAAAAAGAAGAGGTTGTTTCATCCGATGAAAATTCAGAAGAAGCAACTGTTTTTGATCAAACACCATCTGATTCTGGTTCTTCAGATGATAGTTCTGAAAAAAAACAATCAATTTTGATCAAACACTAACTGATGACAGTGGTGATGATGAGGAAGAAAGACATATTAATATTGCAAAAACTCATTTATCTCCTGAAAGTTTTCAATTTTATTTTGCAGATCGCTTGGAGAAGTTGAAGAAGAAACAAGCAGCAAAAGAGTTGAAAAAGGTAAAGATTGAAGGTGTTGCTGAGACAATGAAGAATGAACAAAGTAAGGAAGTTAATGTTGCTGAGAGGAATGGTGAAGCTGAGAAGGTGATTGAAGCTGAAAAAGTGATTAAGGTTGAGAAGGTCATCGAAGTTGAAAAGATTGTGGAAGTCATCAAGCCTTGCTCAAAGTGTTTGGAATCTTGCAAGGAATGTGCAGAAAAAGATGAGAAGTTGAATGAGCAAGAAAATATGAAAGAACAATTGTTGTTCAATCTCAATTATGTGAAAGAGTCATATGATGTGCTAAATAGAACAGTAACTGGTCTTCAAAAGACAAATTCTGAAAGAGAAGATGCACTGACTATGATGAATGCTGTGATGATGACAAAGCAGAAAGCGATTAATCATTACATTGAAGAATGTGCAAAGTTGCAGCGGGAGTTGGAGATAGAAAAGATTGAGAATGAGAGATTCAGACGTTTATTACAAAGTTATTCTAGTTCTGATTATCTTATTGATCGAATTTATCCAACTGTTGCAGGTTTTGAAGCATTTCAAAAGGATGAGAAGCCAAAGAAGAAGGATACAGGTAAGAAACAAAGTGCTAGTTATAACAAGTGTTCGCCTCCAATTTGGGAAGGATATTCTCCTAGAAAACCGAATGAGGAGCAAGTCAAAAAAGCAGTCAATATAAAGTTAAAGTCCGATATAACCGATGAATTACCAGAAAACATTGATGTCGTTTTTTCATCGTCTGACACTGATCATGAGTCCGAGTTAATAAAAAAGGTGGTCGATCAGGTGTTGGATACAGATGAGGAGTCGGAGTTAAAGTCTGAGTCAAAGTCCGAGTCTGGATGTTCAAGTTCATCCGTCAAAAGTTTGAGTTCGTCGGTCAACAGTTCAAAATCGTCGGTTAAACGGGTTTACAATAAAGAATTTCTTTTATCAAAATCTAATTTGAAGGATGAAACATTTGAAGTTGCATACACTTTGAATGATTCTGACAAATTATATTCTGATAAAGAATTCCCAATAAGAAGTGTTCAAGTTAAAAAGATCAAAAAGGTTTTCAAGCTAACAGAAATCAATATTTCTGAAATAAAAGATGTAAATCTTATTGAAAAACCTAAAAAATACACTTCAAGAGTTCAACAACGTTTAAACAAGAAAAAAGGTTACGGTTCTGGTTCTGGTTTTCAAAAGAAACCAAACCATAATGGTAATTTCAAAAAGAAAGGTCTTGGATTTATTCCACCTGAAAATCATAAAAATGAGAAAATTTCTAAAACAAACACAAAATTTGTTTCAGGAGGAAGTGTAGAAGAAGAACAGAAGAAACCTTTCTGGAGACAGTCAAACCAGGAGTTTCTTGCTGAAAAGAAGAAGTTTGGAGCTTATCAGAAGAAAGAGACTAGAACCTGTTTCAGATGCAATGAAGCTGGTCACATTGCATGGAACTGTCCTCAGACTATAAAGACAAAACAGGGAGTCTCAGAAAAACTCAAAGAAATTGTTTTTGATAAAACTGAACCACCAACTGAAAAATTCAAAGTTTTTGAAAATTCAACATATGAAGTTGGTGAATGTTCAAAGAGATTTTACAGGAGAAGTGTGAATCCTGACAAACAAAAGTGGGTTGTTAAGAATTCTGAGGTAAAATCTGGCGATGAATCTGATTCCAAAAAATCAGACGAGCCACAATTTGAGGTTAAAAAGGAAAACTCAGTACCTCCAATGGATGATGTTCATTTTCCACCATTGAGGGCTGAAAATTTTAAATCAAAAGTTGGGAAAGTTGAGATCTCGAATCAATTCTATTCTGAGAAGAAAGAATTTGATGTTGAGAAAGCGTTTAATGGGAACGTGAAAAAGATTTTTGGAAAAATGGTTGAGGGTAAGGTTTAAGGGGTTAAAGATTTTTATGCAACAAAGAAGGCAACTTATAACCCTACTGAACAAGAGTTAAGATCACCCAAGGCTGGTCAGGATTGGGTGGATACTTTCTTTACTTGAAAAACCTGACTTGCCGGAGCTCCCAAGTTGGTAATTGTGGAGCATGAATCGGCATCATTCTTATATTGTTTGTTGAAAAATTGATAATTGTTCATTAGTATGAATTGCCGGAGCTCCCAGGTTGGTAAGCGAGGAGCAGGTATCGGCATCTTTCTTGAGAAATTCACGAAAGTGATTTCGTTTTTCTAGTGGTTTAAAAAGGTTTTCACCTACAAGTGGTAAATCAAGGACATTAAGTTGTACTTGATTTTCTATAAATAATTATTGTTTGTTATAATTGGGAAATGTAAAATCTTACAAGTGGTTGAAAAACAAGGTGATGAATCTCCTAACCTACAAGTGGTAAAATCAATCAACAAAACTTATTTTCTGGAAAAACCATTTGATTAAAACAAACTTAAGTGTTTTGAGATCACAATGGGAAAATAGTTTGTTGTGAGGGGGAATTCTGATTGTTTATGCCAAGTGGATGACGATTTGAAGCGATTTGATATCAGTTGTCAATTTACTTGTACAGTTTGCTTTTCAAATTTTTTAATTGTGTTTGAATTTTAGGGGGAGTAAAAATTTTCAGAAAATGCAAAAACATTTGAAAATTTGAAAATTAAAAATGAGTTTTGTTGTCGAAAAGAGGAAATGATAGTACATCAGTAGACAGTTACAGTATGCTAAAGAAATGTAATGATTAAATAGTATTAAACGGTCTCACTGATGATATGCCGATAGGTTTTTACACATTTAGTAAGCTTTTTCGGGATATAAACTTAAATTCAAACTTGCTTATTTCGTGTGGAAAACTACTTGGATATATAGGTAACCCCTGAAATTTCGTTTGAAGGATCCCTCTTTCTGAGATACTAGGTCTTTATGCTCAGTGATATCTGGGGTATTATCCCGGGACTTCTGATTTTGCGGAAGCAATGGCCTAGTCCCCGGAGAATACTTTACGCTTGCTTGAAATATAGCCCGCCCTCAGCATAAAAATGATGAAACATTGAAAAAATATGTAAATCATGTGCTGTTGTAAAAAAAGATCATCTAAAGGGGACCCACCAAAAGTCGAAGCCGTCATCTCTCTGCTGAACGAAAGTTCTGACCTGAGCTCTCACGGTTCTTCGCATTTAACCCCTTACAGATATCATCTGTGGTATACTCACCTGTAAGACTGAATATTGGGATCTGGATACGGGAGTATATTCAAGAGGTGGGACACATGAATGAGTTTAAGTTCTTAATACACCTAATTCATATCCTGAATCAGTTGAAATTTGTGTGAGAATTTAAATGGATCAGTATATCGGCAATCTAAGTGAATTGTTTAATTCTTAATGTGTAACTAAGCTCAACGGTACTTGTGACTTGTCATAAACTGATATGATCCTCTTACACAAACTCACAAAAATATTGTCTGTATATATTTCTTTACTGCATTGCATTTTATTCTCAAAGCCAAAAAGATTTTAGTTTGTTTTAGCATAAATTTTTGACAAATTCAAAAAGATTTTCGACAATAGATGTTGAAAAGCTGATTTTCAAAATTCCAAGTGCTAAACATGATGAGCATGTGGTGAGGGGAAGTTTGTGTTTAAATGAAAAATGTTGTATTTGTGTTCACAAGTGGTTCATCAGAGTTTAAAATTGTTATAATCGTATCTACCTCATAATAAATGTGATGTTGTTAAAAGAATTTTGTTTAATTTGAAAATTTACTTTTGGGTAGAGAATGTGCAGGATATCTGAGTTATAGAGAGCCAGGTTCCGATTCCTGAAGACTCTGTGATTTCAACAAGCCAGACTGCGATCCCAGCAAATCGAAAGGGGGAGTCTGAAGACATCTGAGTAAAAGTTTTGTTCGAGGAGAGTATGTTGGTGCAGAAGAAAAGAGAAGATTGAAGAAAGTTTTACCGTGTCAGATACTTCAAAGAGCGAACAGACCGATAAAGACTGAAGACGTTGAAGACTCGACATTTAAGACTCGTCAACATCCGAGGGGGAGTCTGTTGGTGCATACGTCTGCTGACTTCATCTTGTATCGAGTCTTGCATTGTTTATCGCACGAAGATCGAGGAATCAAGACAGAAAGTTAATTCCGCATGAAGGGGCTAATTTCGCTTGAAGAGTCAACAAGTAATTCTGCACGGAATTACTTAATATCGTGTGAATGTGTAATTTCGTATGAACTGTAATCTCGTATGAGTTAGTTTCGTGCGGAATTAGTCCACCTATATATAGTTGTTAGTTCCATGTCATTTGGTACGAAATTACCTAGAGCTTCTCCAACGGCGAAGCTCTGTTGAAGTGTCGTCTTGCTGTAAAATTGTTCCAGATAAATATAAACGACAGTTAAAAGTGATATCTTGCTGAATTCAACTCATTATGTCTGTTTCTGCCTTTCATTTTGGTTAGAACGCCTCTGATCGACTCGTCTCGGGTCCGTACACGATCCTACACATTTAATCTACTTCTAAGTGTATATCAAGCTGCAATGAAGATCAAATCACTGAATTCCGCCTCTGATTTGGTCTAGAACTCTTCTGATCGACTCATTTGATCGATTCAACGATCCTACAAGTGGTATCAGAGCTCAGGAGGAAGAGTTCTTACCATTTCAGCTTGTTTTCACGGATAAAATCTGATTTCTACTAATTTCTACTCATTTTCTACACTTTTTCTTCAAAATTTCAACGAATTTACGGTCAAAATGATCTGAATTTCACATATAACATGTAAAACTGAGTTTTAATCAATCCTTGAAAAAATCAGACCTAGAATCTACCTAAAACTTGATAAAATTGACCAGACCGCGTGAAATGCTTATCAGATCGTTAGAGATACTGTCCAGATCATGTGAAACATAGTCAGGTCGCACGAGCTGAACAATTCAGTTCGCACGGATTGAACATAGGTCGTTTGAAAGTATTTAGGTCGTACCAAGGTCAGTTTTTACCAGTTCAGGTCGTACAGAGTGTTTGAAAGTAGTGCAGGTCGTTTGATCTGATCCAGATCGCTTGAAATTGTTCAGTTCGCACCAAATTCAGATCGCACCAGATCCAGGTCGCATCAGATCCAGGTCGCTTGGTTTGAAAAATTTCCAGATAGTTTGAAAATCTGTGATTGTGAACTTTTAAAAACCAAAACATGGAAAACGAATTTTACAACGGATTTGCTACCCCAATCACTATGGCTTAGAACGTAAACTTAGAGAATGAAATGGGTACCATGCAAAAACCGCCTAAGCTCATGAATATCAAGGAATATAGTGGATGGGTAGAACTTTTCAAAAATTGGGTTCAAGCGAATCACTTAGAGGCGTGGGAATGTGTTGAAGAACGATATGTTAGACCGATTGATGAAGACGGAGAGATTGTTGCGATTAAAGATTTAGATGACCAAGTGTTAGACCCAGTCCAGGCTCAAAACAACTTATTTTCACGTAATATGGCAAGTGATTTCAGTAGATGTGAAAAAGATGTGCGGAAATGGAAATCAGACTTTCAAGAAACAAGAGCTACAGAATTATCAAGTTTATATCACTTTGAAACAAAAATGGTTTACAAGGTGATTGTAAGATTATTATCTAATACAAACGAATCTTGAATTCTGTGGGGGAGAGAGCAATGGAGTTTAGATGTATGTGTGAATGCTAAGCTTCAAACTCACTTTGCTTCTCCTGGTTGAGCCTTCTATTTATAGACGGCTTGTATGAATAAACAATAGTTTATTCATACAATAATTCCTGCAAAAAGTAGCCAATTGACATATTCATTGATTCCAACGTTCAAGTTGGCTTTTTCATCATGATATCATTAAATGTCAACTTGCTTCGGTAAGTGTGGCAGGACAGAGCCAATTTCAGACAAGTGGGTTATTTCATCAGAAATTCTGATAAACCACTTCATCAGAAATTCTGATGAACACATCATCAGAAAATCCTTGATGATCAGAATCGTCAGATACTTATGATATTTCATCAGAAATATCATCATATCCATCAGAAATGACCTCTTCTGATAATCCAATTCAGCTCTTGATCAACTTGTGATTCTTTGAAGTAGATGCTATGTATTCCGGTTGTCCCATCTGATCTTCTTTTTCTATTTCGTGATCTTCAGGACTGTGATCTCTTCATAGATCTAGTTGATTGTGTTTTTCTTCAATACGTACAAATAAAGTTTCCTAACAGTTTCCCCCTAAGTATTGTAAGAAAATAAACTACCTCATAAACAGAAAAATTTCCAAACAGTGGAAATATAATACTTGAAAATATAAACCAGTTACTGAAGTTAAAACAAATTACATAAAAGATGAGAAGTTAAATAAATAGTTCTTTCAGTTAAGTTTCACTCTCTTATGTGTATCTCCTGTCTTTAGCTTCTTTTTGTAGGAGATATATTTGTTGCAGCTGATATACATGTCTTTATACCATTCTCTTGCTTGAATCCATTCTTCAATCATCTGCTCAATTTCTTTTCTGCTTCCCTCCATGTTCTTTTCTATCTTCTGAAGATGTTCTTGTCTTTTGTTCATGGTTTTCAAGATATACCTCAGAGTTTGATTTGAGTACTTGCAGATGTCAACACCTCTGAACATAGCTTTGTTATCATCCTGATCTCTGAAGATTACTCCATAATCTTGTTCTTTATTTGCGTTTGTCAGTATGATGATGTCTCCAGATCTTGCATCTTCTACTATGTCTGAAGGAACTTTTGTCTTTGGTGATCTGACATATACCTTTTTGTTGTGTACATGTTCAAAATTTATGCATAAATCAAAGTCTGAAAAAGCTATTCTTTCAAACAGCAGTATTCCAGCCTTTGATATGCCATTTAATGCTCTTCTGACTTCTTGATTATTTTTCTTTTCCTTTTCATAATGATCCTTCATAAACAGAATGTCTAAAGGATGCAACTGGTCAGCTATTTCTTCATCAGTCACCTTCTGTTCTTCTCCATTCTCCCTCTGAAGTGTGTATCTGTTTTGCACATGAGTTCCTCCAATATCATCAATTACACTCTTTACTTCACTCATGTTTATAATTCTTTTTACTGGATTCCAATTATGTTTGTGAATGCTGCTTGGCCCTCTTTTTATTCTTTCTTCTCTTAAGTCCAGTCTGGTAGGAGATAGTGATCTTGGTGCTTTATCTTCTTTTGTTAGATAGTAACTCACCAGATTGGTCTCAGGAAATATCATTACATCTCGTGCAATCTCTTTAACCATGATAGACTTGGTTTCAGAGATCTTTCTCTTAACAGTCTTTGATTTTGTTGCTGACTTTCCTTCTTGTTCCCATTCATTCATTATTTGTTTATTCATATACTTACTTATTGCTGAGTCATCAGATATTGATGGATTTGGGACAGATGCTAGCAATTTCAAATTTGTAATAACTTGAGGTTTTGTAGTTGCTAACCTTTTCAGTATTTCGTCTTTTGGAACATTCGGAGGAGGACCCATCACTGTGGTTCCAGCTTTTGTGATTGGTGAGATTGATGATTGTTGAGGAGTTGACTTTGGAGCTTCTTGATGTGAGCTTTCAGCAGGAATTTCTTTCATGAGTTCTTGTGGATTCACTTTGGCTAGTTTTGCAATATTGAATTGCATCTTCTCTACCAGTTGTTGCACTTCTTTTACCTGTTTTGAGTTGCTGTGTATGTTTTTCTGAATATTTGTGAATTCTGTTTGAGCTTTTGTTTGAATTTCAGCCCATTCTTTTGACAGCTTCTCAAGGGCATCTGTGATACTATTATTACTTGCCCTTAGTATGGTAACTTCTTCCAAAACTCTGTTTGTACTACTTGACTGCCTTGATTCAATCACTTTTGCAACTTGTGCTTTGATTTTTTCTATTTCTGTGAGAATCATTTGGATTTCTGATGCAGAGATGTTGGATTCTGGTGCCTTTTCTTTCATCTTTTGAAGAGACTTTAGTGCTTTAGTGTTTTCTTCAGTTTGTTTCTTCATTTCCTTCACTGACTCTGACAAAGTCTTCATATCAGCCTTTTGACCTTGTATTTCTGACAGCAACATATCAAGTTTTTCTTCTACTGGATTTCTTTTGCAAACTTTGTAAACATTTTCCAGTATTGCTTCTATATTTTCTTGGTTCATGGGTTTTTCAGGGACAATTGGAACAACAGATGTTCCTTCTAACATTCCAGCTGCAAACACATTTGCTGCTGTTTTAGAGATGATAGGGTCATTCTTGGCCAACACACTTGGTGCAGCTTTGAATTTACCAAAATTTTCTCCACCAGTGATGAAAAACTCATTCTCATTCTGGGTTTCCTTATTTCCTTGAATCATATCAATATATGATCCTCCATAAGTTTTTGAGGTAATACTTTTTACCTTTAGCCAGATTTCCTTGATCAGTTTCCTGATCTCCATCTGTTGGGATCTCATCCTCTTCCTCATTTTCTGATTCAGAGTTGAGATTTATGGAACTAGTAACCTCTTGATCAACATTCGTTGTTCTGTATTCTATTTTGTAAGAAACGATAATAGAACTTTCTGAGTTTGTTTCTTCTCTGTGAGTTTCTACTAGAACAGTGTTTAAAAGGGATGTACCAGCAATGTAATATTCATCATGATGAATGACTTCAGTGGCTTCAATTTCAACATCGTGTGTTTCTCCAGCAATGTTTGATCCTGCATCATGTGTTTGATGGATTTCAAATTCATGATGAATTCCTGCTTCATGAATCTGCTGACTTTCAGCATGCTTTTCTTCGTTTTTTGGTGATTTGGCTATCTCCAAGTTAGCTTTTTCCAGAATTCTTCTTTCTTCTACACCCTCATTTTCTGATGGCGAGGACTTCTCATCGTCTCCTTTTTCTGTTGATGAAGAGCAGTTCACAATTTCTCTGCTTGGTTCTTCTGTGGGAGAGGTTGATTTTGTCAGAAGTTTTTCATGTTGTATTCTGTATTGTGAGTCAGGTGCAATGAAACATAACATGCTTTCTGGTAACACAGGGATATCTTTGTCTGATTCCCATCCATGATTTGAACTCCATGCCTTCATTGTTTTTGATCTCCAGATGTCTTCTAAGATTGGAATCTCCATATTTCTTTCAATAAATGCTTCAGAAATGAAAATTGAGATTAACCTTGGATATGGCAGATGAGATGTTATTCTTCCATTTCTGGTGATGATTGATCTTTTGAGAAGATTAAAGATTTCTGACCCATAATCAATCTTGAACCCATTTATGAGTCCAAACATGATCGTCAGAATAGCTTGATTGATTTGATCAGTTCCTCCTATCTTTGAGGTGAGACATTTGTTTAACACTTCCATCATCACTTGCCAGATGGCTGGCAATTCACTTCTTCTTATTGCTCCAATTTTGTTGACATCTCTTTTCTTGTATCCAAGCCCAATGACGAAGTCTAATAAATCTTCTTTGCTTGGGGCTTCAGTGTAACTGCTAAGAATAGGCAATCCAAGCCATTCTCTTACTCTTGCTGGAGTTAATTCTACATAGACACTTCCCCATACATGAGCAGACACCCGATTTTCTTCAACTTCTTTAAAAGTGTAAATAAATTGCTGTAGCATCCTTTCTGGTATTTCTCTTTCTTTTGTCAGTGCTCCTGAGATTGGGCATTTTGTAAGATATTCTACCAGAAGTTGACAACTTTTATCATACTCTGAATACTCTGTATTCATCAGTAGATTGTTTTCCTTCATTGGTAGAAATTCTGCTTCCTCGACAAAAGGTACTTCATGTTGAATAATTGGAATATTGAGGTTAACTTCTACCATTTTTGGTCTCTGTGAGTTAGGGTTTGAAATTTAGGGATTTTTGATTTATGGGAAAAAACAAGGGTTTTTAGGATATGAGAGAATTGAGAGTATTGTAGGTGTTTGAAGTAGAAGGAGTTGAAGGAGTATAAATCGTGGTATGAGATAGTGATAAAGAGATCATTAATTGTCTTTATAACCGTTAGATCGTGTACGCTGAGGTTTTGGTTCAAAATATAACCGTTGGATCGTGGGTGTTAAGACATTAATGAAATTGTTTATCATGGAATAATGGTTAAGTCCTTTCAACTTGACTCTTTAATTTGTAGTTTCTTCAGTCATTTCTTGAAAGTGTTGCACTGATTTTTGATTGGAGAAAACTATCGGTTCTATGACACCTTTTCTTCTTTGTGGACCCCCTTTGATAAAAGGTCCAATTATCTTCCTTCATATGTACCCTCTTTTCTTCATAAGTCAGAAAGTCACATTCTGATAAAATCATCAGAAATTCTGTTGACCATATGTATTCTTTTGTTTTGACTTCTGTTGACTTTTTGAGATGTAGCTAACAGAAATGATTAGTCTTTTTATCAGAATTTCTGAGATTTCCCCCTAAACTTATGAGTGCCCTTTTTTTTCATTTTGAGATGAGAGGGAATAAGGAAAGATCAGAAGACTTACATTTGTTTTTCTGGTAGCATCCAAGTTTCTTTGACTTTTCTGATATTTTCTAAAAACATTTTGTTATCATTGAAGTTTTATCAGAAAATTTTGAATAACCAGATTTTGTCCCATTTTATCAGAAAATGTTGAGTTTGATTTCTGATGTTCATTTTATCTTTACCTATTTCTCAAAACCACAAACCAGAAGATTAGTAAGCAAAAATATTAACAAAAAAAAACTTTTACAAGCAAAACAAATAAAACCTAATCAATATCTACTCCTTCACCATGTTCCATTTCCAACAATAATAATAGATCAGTTATCATCCAAGAGTTGTTGTTAGTGGGTACAAGCACGCTGAGACCCATGTTTTCTTGAAGTCTCATATCAGCCCTTGGATAACTTGCAGGAATGCCTGCAAAGTCATTTTGAAAAACATGCACCCATCTGGGTGACCAGATATTGCCATATGATTGTAAGGTACCTTAAGTACCAGTGCTAGTATAGGCTCCATTAATTTCAGAGATATTTCATGATGATTGATGACCTTCTTTGAAAAACATGCACCCATCTGGGTGACCAGATATTGCCATGGCTTTTTAAAGCCATTTTTGTTGATTGCCCGTTGTTGGTTTGGTGTGTGATAACCCATTTCCCTCAAGACAAGTTCCTTTTGATACCTTGTGAACATCAGAACATCATTATCATCATTTAGTTGAAGAGCAGTCCTGATGGTGGCTTCATTTAAC
The DNA here is from genome assembly GCA_030545235.1 of Helianthus tuberosus. NCBI lineage: Eukaryota > Viridiplantae > Streptophyta > Magnoliopsida > Asterales > Asteraceae > Helianthus > Helianthus tuberosus. The sequence goes on from CM060394.1 coordinate 131,183,914, forward strand.
AGAATTCGCTGATTTAGCACCTCACTCTTGATGGTCATCTGCTCCCTGTTATGAAACTCAGATAGTGTTTCATTTTTCCAGAAGATTTGAAGAATCTCTGGATGAACACTTATGTGAGCAGTGAGGGCATAGCTCAAGTTGCTATTCATGAGCATTTTGAATACAACTTGACATCCTTCCCACTGAGGACCTTCCAGATTTGTCCTCAATCTTAGGTTATGATATGGATAAAGAACAAGTGGAAAACATTCATCTTTGATGGAGTTCATTTTGTGAGTGTGTGAATATGTGATGAAGAAGAGAAGTGAAGATGACAGATTTTAGCTCAAAGTGGTGACTATTTATAGTAAATTTAATATTTGCTATAAATGGAAGCTACCAACTTATGGATTTTCCTCACCGCAATCTTTGTTATTTTAATGATTATCAGAGAACAGAAAAAAAAAACAGAGATATGTTCCTTCTCCACTACATATGCATTGATTTATCTAGGTGGCTAATTTATGGTAATGTATCATTGTAGCCTACCAATATGTCACTGCAACCTTCTTAAACATGATGGGGTGTAATAAATGAAGGAGAGAGAAATATCTATTTTAACGAGTTCCCAGAAATTTTCTGTTTGAATGACGTTATCAGCACTAACATGGGGAAAAATTATAAAAAATTCAAACACACAAAATAAAAAAAATTAAACAAGAAATATGAATGTGGATGTTGTCATGCAGTACTTTGTTTTAATGAACTATAATATTTCTGATTATCAGCATTTTTACTTATGGTTCACCAGAATTCTGATAACTTATCAGAAATTCTGATGAAGTTGTCAGAATTTGACAGATTTTCTGGTGATTTATCAGACCAAAGCAAATTATGTGATAAGCCTTTTAACAAAGACTACTCTCTTTTATGGTTAGACATCCGTACCTTTAATGCATCCATATCCCATGATCCTTCCTTTCACTTCATTTAAAAAATTTACCATTCTACCCAGCTTTGAAACAAAGTTGCTGAGTAAGCTCCTGTCCCCAGTCATGTGCTTGGAGCTTCCTGAGTCGCAGTACCAGATCTGCTGCACATGATGGTCCTGAAACGAAATGATTAGAGGGTTTTTGGTACCCAGGCATGCTTGGGTACTGTTTCTGATGAAATTTGAAACATTTTATTTTTATTTCTTCTTGGTTTTGCATCAGAAACTCTGTTATATGCTGAGCCATTAACAGATTTTACATTTTTCTTTTGAAGATGGTGTTGGACAAGCTTCAGTATGTCAACACACATACAAGAGTTATCAGAATTTTGTGATAGTTCCTCTTGTGATGGAATGATTGGATAATTTTGAAAAGATGAGTGAACTGCTTCTGGAGTTTTTACAGATTCTTGACTGGATTCACTCTTGTTTGTTTTGAAGTTTGGTTTGTGAAAAGAATATTCAGAACAGATTGATTTGCAAGATTCAGATTCAGATTCTGATACTAAATTATCAGAAATCTGATGAGTTGCTTTTACAAAGATAGTGGGTTTATTTCTATTTGATCTTGTGGTACTTGTATAGCCTAAACCCTCTCCTTTGTTCTTTGGTGTGGACTCAATAAAATTTATGAATTCTTTAGCCTGTTGAAAACCTCTTACGTTGATTTCTTTGTCATTGATTTTCTTGTAAAGATCTTTTCTTTCATTTTCATAAAACTCAATTTTTGCTCTTTGATCTAAATTGTCCTCTATAAGATGTTGGTTTTCAAGAATGATTTTATTCAAAGTCCTTTGCAACTCATCAGATTTTCTAATATCTGATTGATGTTTTTCTTGCAGACTTAGAAAATCTGACATGAGCTTGTTTAGTTTGTGTTCAAGATCAAGATTGACTAAATTTACCTTTTGTTCTGAAGTTTCTGGTAGTCCTTCAGAGAGTGCCATGAGGCAAAAATTTGCCAATTCTTCTTCTTCATCATCAGAAGAATCATCAGATAACCATGTATCTGTTCCAGCAATTAAGCTTACTTGTTGCTGTTTCTTTGCTTCTTCAAGCTTTTTCTCATAATAGGCAACATCCTTCAGCTTTTTGGTCTTGCATTCTGATGCATAATGACCTCTTTGCTTGCACTTGTAACACACAACTTCAGCCTTCCCTTTATCCTTAGATCTAAACTCTTCTTTAGATCTTCCATCCATCCTTCCTTTGTCACTCCTCTGGTATCTCTGGTTACTTCCCCTCAACCTCTGCTCAAATGTTTTGGTGAGCAGTGCTATTGCTTCAGCAAAAGCTGAAAAGTCTGATGATGCATCAGAAGTTTCAAGATTTTGGCTGTTTGATGGTTGTGGATCATTTGTTGTTGTTGATCTTTGTGAGTTTGAGATTAGAGCTAAAGATCCCCCTCTTTGAATGGTTTCTTCAAATATTTCTTCCTCTCTGGGGATCAAGATGCTGTATAAGTCATGAAGACTCACGTTTCCTAGTTCTAAGGTTGATGATAAAGTCATGGTTAAACTTCTCCATTCTCTAGGAAGGGCATCAAGAAATTTTATGTTTCTTTCATCGTTTGATTTTGTTATACCAAATTTATTTAGCTCGTTTAAAAGTTTTGTAAATCTTTGATATGTATCATTTAACCTTTCATTTGGCAAACTTTTAAACCTTTCATAAGATGAGACATTATTTGTTCTCTTGTTTCTTCTCATCCTTTCTCCTCCTTCACAAAGGTTTTCCAACTGATCCCATATTTCCATAGCTGATGCACATGCATCAACTTGTGAAAATATGTCATTGGGGATGGCCATTATTAAAAGTGACTTAGCCCTTTCATCCCCAGCCACCAGTTCCTTGTCTTCCGCACTCCAGTTTATTTCACTTTTGGGAGCGCGGGAGGCAGGGATTGCTGGTGATTGGTCAGTTGCTGGAATAGCAGGTATATCAGTCATTGGTGTATGTGGACCCCTTTCAATGGATTGAAACAGAGCTCGGTCATGACCATTAAGGAAATTGACCATCCTGATTTTCCACTGGGGGGTATTCTTCTCTGACCAGAGTCGGAGGTTTAGACATAGAACCAATGTTAAAAGCATTATTCCAGGATTGAAAGCTGGCCATATTTAGAGAAAAGAAGATGAGCGATTGATCGTTTGAAAATAGTTTATTCAATCTGCTCTGATACCAATTGTTAGACCCAGTCCAGGCTCAAAACAACTTCTTTTCACGTAATATGGCAAGTGATTTCAGTAGATGTGAAAAAGATGTGCGGAAATGGAAATCAGACTTTCAAGAAACAAGACCTACAGAATTATCAAGTTTATATCACTTTGAAACAAAAATGGTTTACAAGGTGATTGTAAGATTATTATCTAATACAAACGAATCTTGAATTCTGTGGGGGAGAGAGCAATGGAGTTTAGATGTATGTGTGAATGCTAAGCTTCAAACTCACTTTGCTTCTCCTGGTTGAGCCTTCTATTTATAGACGACTTGTATGAATAAACAATAGTTTATTCATACAATAATTCCTTCAAAAAGTAGCCAATTGACATATTCATTGATTCCAACGATCAAGTTGGCTTTTTCATCATGATATCATTAAATGTCAACTTGCTTCGGTAAGTGTGGCAGGACAGAGCCAATTTCAGACAAGTGGGTTATTTCATCAGAAATTCTGATAAGCCACTTCATCAGAAATTCTGATGAACACATCATCAGAAAATCCTTGATGATCAGAATCGTCAGATACTGATGATATTTCATCAGAAATATCATCAGATCCATCAGAAATGACCTCTTCTGATAATCCAATTCAGCTCTTGATCAACTTGTGATTCTTTGAAGTAGATGCTATGTATTCCGGTTGTCCCATCTGATCTTGTTTTTCTATTTCATGATCTTCAGGACTGTGATCTCTTCATAGATCCAGTTGATTGTGTTTTTCTTCAATACTTACAAATAAAGTTTCCTAACACCAAGAGAAAAAGAAATACAAAAGTGATAAGATGATGATCAGTATATTGCAACAAGCTATTAAGGAACACATTTTGATTTTATTGCAACACAACGGAAGTGCACACTCAATGTGGAAAGCACTAAAAACAAATTTTGTTGGAAGCTTAGACATGATCAAGAACAAAAAATCGCTTTTGAAGAAAGAATTTGATCTATTTCGTGGATTAAAAACTGAAAACACCAAAATGATTATAGAAAGATATTGCAACTTGGTGGTTAGTATGAAGCGATTGGATATCAAGAAAGATAGAGAAGAATGGATTGAAAAGTTGGCCGATGCGTTACCACAAGATGTTTGGGGCACGTATCTTATGATTTTGAAGAATAATGGTGAATTTGCGAATCTATCGCTGAGCAAGTTTATTGAAAAACTCGAAGTTCAAGAGATGGAACAACGGAAGATGGAAAAAATGAAGAATTCTAATGGTGAACAGGACATTGGTTTGTATTACAAAGGAAGTACGATTGATAAGTCCAACATTGCACCAAAAATCGAAACTGCATTTAACGCAAACAGTTCTTCTGGAGGGTCATCTCAAGGATCAAACAACAATACTAGATTCTCTTCATATCCATCATTTGATCCAAATTTTTCAGCAACCAATTCTAAACCGCAAAGCTCATACAACAATAATGGCCAAATACTACAATGCAACATTGCATTACATCTTCAGAATGGTTAGAATTTCTCGGAAGAAGTTGCCAAAGGTCATATGTCTTTATTGGTGACCGTATTAGAGTCTTATGAAAGTTTGGTAGCCGGGAGGATTGGCAATCCAATGTTGACCAAAGAGGATTATGATCAGATTGATGCTGAAGAGATGGAACTAATGGATATAAAGTAGTGTATGGCTAGTGTGTTGAGAAGAGCTGAGAAGTTTAAACAGATCACTGCAAGAGATGATTTCCGTGATGCTGGAACTTCACCTTTAGGTTTTGATAAATCTAAAGTTACTTGTTTTCGTTGCATGGAGAAAGGGTACTTTAAGCGAGAATGCACAAATCGCGAAGCAAGTGGAGCTCAAAATCCATTCGGCAACAATGATTATCATCGAAAAGCGATTTATCATCAAATTGCTCAACAGCCGCATCAACAACAATCGCCACAAACTTCACATGCTAGGAAGGAAGAGCCATCAAAGAAAGCTTATCTAGTACATCAAGATGATGAAAGAATTCCAGAAGGCTTTAATTGGGATAATTATGATCCTAAAAGACCTTCAAATTCTAAAGCATGTGTTGCTCAATTTTTTGAAGATTCAACTGCTGAATATGAAATGGCGTATGCTTATTACGAATCTCAGTAATTCAGTCCGAAAAAGAAAGAAGAAGAACCAGTTTCAAAAGAAGAGGCTTTAGAAAAAGCTCCAATCTTTGATCACACATCAGATGAAGAGAGTGGTGATGATAGTGAAGACATTCGAAAACTTGAACATTATAAAAGAGAATTTTCACCTGATAGGTATAATTTGTATTTTGCAGGTAAAATGGAAGAGATCAAATAAAGAAAAGCTGCGAAAAAGAAGAATCATAAGGAAACAACTGTTAAAGAAAAGGTCAAACCTGAGGAAAATGTTCGAGTAGTAAAGAAGCAGGTTAAAGAAATTCCAACTATCAAGGTTGAGAAGGAAGCTGATACTGAAAAGATGCATGAGAAGTGTGAAAATTGTGATACTGTGAAAAGGCACAACAACAAATTGATTCATAACATGAACAGATTGAAAGAATCTTATGATGTTTTAAACAAAGCTATGAATCAATATAACAAGTCAAGCAATGAACAAGAGATAGCTATGAAGACACTCAATGGAGCGTTCATGACGAAGCAGAAAATCATCAATAAGTACATTGAGAAATGTGCTGAACTTGAACAAAAATTGGAAACTCAGAGGATAGAAACTGAGAGGGTAAACAGGTTATTAAAAAGTTATTCATGTGCTTCTTATGTGATTGACAGGATTTACCCTACAGTAGAAGGCATGGAAGCGTTTGAAGAGAAGAAATCTGAAGTAAAGGATACTGGTAAAAAACATAGTACCAATTATACAAAGTGTCCACCTCCGCTTGAAGAAGGATATTCTCCACGAAATCCTAATTCAGAAAGAGTCAAAAAGGCAACCAATTTAAAGTGGGAATCTGAACCTTCAGATGGATTGCCAGATAATATTGATGTCACATTCACATCGTCTGACACTGATCATGAGTCTGAGTTAATAAAGAAAGTGGTCGATCAGGTGTTGGATAAGGATGAGGAGTCAGAGTCAAAGCCTGAATCAGAGAGTTCAAGTTCATCAGTGGACATTTTGAAATCATCGGTCAAAAGGGTTTACAATAAAGATTTTCTGATATCAAAAAATAATTTGAATGATGAACCAATCAAAGTGGCATATACTTTGAATGATTCAGACAAATTATATTCTGATGAGGAATTTCCAATTAAAAATGTGAAAATTGAAAATATTAAAACAATTTTTAAATTGATAAAAATAAAGTCTTGAGAAATAAAAGATAAAATTGGTTTTTCAAAACCTAAATATACTTCTAGAGTTCAACAACGGTTAAACAAGAAGAAAGGTTTCGGTCCAGGTCATCAAAAGAAACCGAATCATAAAAGCAATTTCAAAAAGAAAGGGTTGGGTTTTGATGTTGAAAATAATCAAAATATTAAAGATTTTAAATCAAAAACTGTATTTGTTTCAGGAGCAAGTTCTGAAGAAGAGAAAAAGAGCTTATTCTGGAAGCAATCGAACAAAGCGTTTCTTGCAGAAAAACAGAAACATGAGAAGAATGAAGCTAATCAGAAAAAGGAGACAAGAACCTGTTACCGATGCAATGAAGTTAGTCACATCGCCTAGAACTGTCCAAAGGCAACCAACACACAACAGGGAGTGTCTTCTAAACTCAAAGAAAAAGTTGTTGATAAAACTGAACCACCAACGGACAAATTCAAAGTGTTTAAAAATTCTACATTTGAAGTTGGTGAGAGTTCAAGACGTTTTTACAAAATAAGAGTGAATCTTAACAACCAAATGTGGGTTGCTAAGAAATCAAATGTTAAATCTGGCGATGAGTTTGTTTCTTAGGAAGCAAAGGAGCCACTTTCTGGCGATGAATCTGATTCGTCAAAGTCAGAGGAGCCACCAGTTGAGCTAAAAAGTGATAATTCCGTTCCGACCATGGATGATGCAAATTTTCCACCATTGTCAAACGGAAACTTAAAGCAAAAAATTGGCAAAGTTGAGATTTCAAATCAATTCTTTTCTGAAAAGAAAGATTTTGATGTTGAAAAAGCCTTTAACCCTAAAGTTCAAAATATTTTTGGAAAAATGGTTGACGGGAAGGTCAAAGGGGTAAAGGAATTCTATGAAAAGAATAAGAAAGAAAAGAAACCGAGTGATGATGACTCGGAATCACCCAAGGACCGTCAGGCTTGGGTGAATCTCTTTAACTGAAAATCCTGACTTGCCGGAGCTCTCAAGTTGGTAATCGTGGAGCATGAATCGGCATTATTCTTGAAAAATGTTTTTGTGAGAAAAACCTACAAGTGATAGTTTGTACAAGTGGTTAAAAGAAAAAAGGGATTCATTCATAAGCTGTTGAAAGAACAAAGTGATGAATTAAACCCCATGATGTGTGAAATCAACAAAACTAATTTTCCGGAAAAACCATTTTGATTAAAACAAACTTAAGTGTTTTGAAATCATAATGGGAAAATAGTTTGTTGTCAGGGGGAGTTCTGATTGTTTATGCCAAGTGGATGGCGAATTGAAGCAATTCACGTTAGTTTTTCATGTTATTTGTACAGTTTATTGAGTTTACTTTCAAATTTTCTCGGAAAATCAAAAATTGAAACATATTTTTTATTTTAGGGGGAGTAAAAATTTTAGAAATTTTGAAAATTTGAAAAATCCGAAAACATGATAAAATCTAAAAACCAAAAACATCGGAAAAATCAAAATGAGTTTTGTTGTTAAAAAGAGGAAATGATAGTACATCAGTAGACAATCACAGTACGCTAAAGAATTGGAAAGTTAAAATGTGATAAACGGTCTCACTGATGATATGCCAGTAGGTTTTTACACGCTTAGTAGATTGTTTTCGAGATATAAACCTAAATATCAAACGCTTACTTATCTCATGGGGAACATCTCTCGGATATATAGGTAACCCCTGAAATCTTGTTTGAAGGGCTTTCTATTTCTGACATACTAGGTCTTTGTACGTGGTGATATCTGGGGTATTATACCAGGACTTCTGATTTTGCGAGAGCAATAGCCTAGTCCTCGTATAATACTTTGCACTGCTTTAATCATAAAGCCCACCCTCAGCATCAAAAATGATGAAACAATGAAAAATGCTAATCATGTGCTGTTGAAGAAAAGATTCTCTAAAGGGAACACACCTAAAGTCGAGCCATCATCTCTCTGATTTTGCAGAAGCAATAGCCTGAGCTCTCATGGTCTCGCATTCACCCATTTACAAATATCATTAGTGTACATTCACCTGTAAGACTGAATATAGGAGTCTGGATACGAGAGTATATTCTGAGGTGGGACACGCGAATAAGTTTAAGTCCTTAAAACACTAAATCCCGTATCTCGAATCAATTGAACTTTGTGTGAAAATTTAAGTGGATCAGTATACTGACAATCTAAGTGAATCGTTTAGAACTTAAAGTCTAAAAAGGTCAACGGTGCTAGTGGTTTGTCATAAACTGATATGATCCTCTTACACAAATTCACAAAAATTTGTCTGTAAATATTTCTTTATTGCATTTTAACACGCTGAAAATCTTAAAAAACCAAAAAGAATGTGTTTTAGCATAAAATTTTGAAAAATCAAAAAGATTTTATTTCTTCTTATTTTCGACAACTGATGTTGAAAAGCTGATTTTCAAAATTCCGAGTGCTAAACATGATGAATAACAGTGGGTTGGGAGAATGTGTTTGAAATGAAAAATGAAGTTAAAGTTTGAGATCAAGGTCATTAATTTAAACTTGATATAACTATTCTTGATATTGAATGATTTCTACAAGTGGTGTCTAAATTTGTTAAATTTTAACAATTGTGAAATTTACTTTTGGGTAGAGTATATGCAGGTAAAAAACTTTGAAAGAGCTAGGTTTCGACTCCTGAAGACTTTCCGCATAAGCATGTGCAGATTAGAGCCAGGAGAAGTTCTTGAACCTGTGAAAGTTTAAAGAATCAAGAGATCTGATCAAGAGAATTTGAAGAGTCGGTTTGAGATTCTGGGAGAGTAAGAGAGAGATTGAAAGATAAAGATTGATGAGGATGCTTACAGAGAAAGATACTTTGGAGAGAGCGAGAAGACTGATCAAGACTGAAGACTCAATACACTGAAGACTCGTCAACATCCAAGGGGGAGTTTGTTAGTGCATATGTCTGTTGACTTCGTCTTGTATCGAGTCATGTAATAGAGTTGATAGACCAAGACACGTTGTTCGAAAGAAACGGGAAACAGGTCTGAACCAGCCACCTCATGTGAAGTGACCAGTTCGTGCGAAGTGGACCAGTTCGTGCGACCTGGTCAGGTCGTGCGACTTGGACCAGGTCGTGTGAAGCATGTTGGTGCGACCTGGCTTCTCCTATATATAGTGGGTCTTGGGTCTTCATTTGTAACATTCTGATTCCGGTAGCGAAGCTCTGCCGAAGTTTCGCCAGCTCTTGTAACGTTGTGAAATCAATACAAATGACATTTAATCTACTTCTAAGTGTATATCAAGCTGCAATGAAGATCAAATCACTGAATTCCGCCTCTGATTTGGTCTAGAACTCTTCTGATCCACTCATTTGATCGATTCAATGATCGTACAAGATCCTCGGACCAACGATGTGTTTGTACGTTTTCTTAAACTTTGTTTATACATTTAATTTTGTTTCTTTCAGGAATACCAGATATGCAAGTTTGAACTTTTACTCTGTTATAAACTTCTTTGAATATCCTAATCAGCTTTATTTATTGATATAATTGCAAAATCATTTTACTATGCATGTTTTATAACGGTTCATAATCGTTATTTTATATATTGATCATTGGGTAAATTACTTTTTGAGTCCCTGTGTTTTAGTGGTTTTAATCACTTAAGTTCAAAATCAAAATGTTTAACGCCCTGAGTCCCTATAAGCATGTTTCTTAACCATTTGAGTCCAAATTTCTAACACTGTTAGAGTTATTCTGTTAACTTTTGATCATTTCTTCATTACCCTATTGTTATATGTTTCTAACTTGGACTTTTAGCTAATTTGATAGCATGCAATAGATATTAAATTTTTGTTGAACCCATTATAATTACTGGATATTCATTTTAAATGATTTGGATGATCAATATTGGACTTACTAATTTAGAGGAGTATTGAGATTAAAAAAAAACCTTCTTTGTATATATTATTATTGATATGAATTCTGATAATCCAACTTCTATACTGGAGCATTTAAATCACCTATGGGGATAACCTATGAGTAACACTTGTGCGTTATAACTTTTGGTATGATAAGTCCTACAACAGGGTGCACATTTGTGGAACCAATAGGTGTTCTTGTGGTGGGTTACAATTTGAAGGCATGGCTCATTTTTGTGGCTACAATCCAGATTATTCAAAACCACCAACCGATTATGAACTTTGGAGGGGTTTAAGAACTTCGGATGAATGGATGGGATCACCAAATTGGGGAAAACAGAGCCCAAGCTTGTTCAACACCAAGAATTCTAAATACTGCATCAGCTATGGAAGAAATCAGGAGCTTACAACAGACAGGTTCATTTCAAGATTATTGTAATTCATTTGATTTTCTCCTTTCTAAAGTGGTTTTAAGTGAGTATTATGCTACAAGTTTATTCATGAGGGGTCTCAAACCTGAAATTGGGGGTTGGGTTAAGTTGTTTGGACCAAAGACACTTGAGGATGCCTATGAAAGGGCAAAGAAACAAGATACTTTTCTTGCCATTTTCCATGGCAGTAAAGAATTTAAGAAGGTTGAAGATCAATCTTTTAGTATAAATCATGATGAGGAATTTAATGAAATTGAAATTCAAGCCGTTGATGAATCTGAAAATGGGCTTGAGATTCAAGAACCCATTGATCAAGATTCATGTAATAGTGAGGATTCAAAAGAAAAGATGTCACGTTTGAAAATGAGCTGGTTCCGGTAATTCAAAAAAACATGTTTGAAAAGGATTTTGGTTCCTTGGATCAAGGTATGTACGTTATTGAAGTGGGTGATGATGTTGTTAAGGAATCTGAGAAGAAACGAGTTGTTACATCTAAAACTAAAAACATTATGGGTGATGATGTTGTGGTAAACAAAAAGAATTATGAAGGCAATTATAAATTCCAAGGGCATGGCCAGAGAATTTTGTTGAGAACAAGATTGGAGAAGTCTATGCTATGGGTTATAGTCAAAATAATGGAATTGCATTACAAACTGTTACAAAAGATAAAAGGTTTAATGTTTTTAAGTCTAAGAAAAAGTGGCAATTAAGTGTTGAGTTAATGGTCGTTAAAATTTTTGAATGGAAACCGGGTTGGCGAAGTGGTTCGGCTTGTATTAGTTATGTTGAAGCCTCTCTTATTAAGGTATTAGCCCAAATGGTCACTAGGAAGAAAGATGAATATAGGAATCCGAATTCAAAACATATATACAAGAATCACGGTTTATATGAAGAACTTTATGAAATTACTTTAGTTGATGAGCAAAAGAATAAAGGAATGAGAAATAGGAAGATATCTTGCAATGTTGATAGTCATTTTGGTGGAGTTGTTGACCAGTTGATGCAGTTTGGAAAAGTTAACAGACCCATTTTAGGAATTAACTTTGTACATGGCCAATCTGTGGAGCAATCAGAAGTCAGCAAAGTACTTGTTTCAGATGCTCCTCCAAACAGCTCGGCTGGAAAAGGACTAGCTGATTTTAAAATTTTTAAAAGTGTTACAATACAATTCACTCCAAACACCCCTATCGATATCTTTTATCGCCCATATGAGCCAGTTCGGAACACATTATCTACGATAGTTGGAGCTGAGGAAGCAACTGAAATGACACAAAGAATATACATGAAGTCGAATGTTCATTTCGAAGTAAAAAGATTGCCTGTTGATCGTGTTTTGCTTGATTACAAAGAGAAATCAAATGGAGTTCAAGCTCAAGTACGTATGGTAGGTTCGTATTTGTATGATAAATGGAAATCCAAACCAAGGTGGCCCAAAACTAGTTCAAAAGCTAAAGACATTGCTAGAATTCTGAATCAATCTTATCATATGTTGGTGTTGCTACAATTCGTTCAAGGGTAATAAATGGTGCACTTGAGTATGTTGCCAAAGATCTTCGGCATCACTACAATTCAGTTCTACAAGAATGGATTTTAGCACACTTCTCGTTCAAGCCACATTGTTGACTCCTTTACAAAGAACAAAAGTTCCCTGATGAGTTTCTTATTAACTTTAGTTCTACATTGATGAAACCTGATAATCAATTGGTAATAACAAGGCTGCAGAAGGCTACAATATGGTTGCATTTTGTCAATACTGAGAGATGAGCAACAAACTATCTCATGGAAATGAGTTCTTCTTATGACAGTCTATGGCAACTGTGGTTCTATTTTAGCATATTAGTTGTAAAAATAATTCTTTTTTGCACTATCATTCTTGAGGACAAGAATGTTTTCAGGGGCATGTATTGTTACGTGTCAATAAGTGGGAGGGGTTAACTATAATTGTTAAGTAGTTTAGGGGGTTATTGTGAACACTTCAATTGTACTTAAACAATCAATGAATGAATGAGAAAGCATCGATGAATTGAAATTGGGTTTTACCCTTCTTCCTCTCTTAAATGTTCTTTTTTTCTCTTTATCGATCATTAAGCTTGATAACCATTTTCACACGTATCACCACCCTACCTCCTAGCATATTTTGGTACATTGGTATCGATACACAGCTTTAGGTTGAAGGGTGTGGGGTCATGGATGTAGGGGTGCAACTTAAGAGGGGTCGGGGGGAGCCCCCAAACTTTTTGCTCAGTAGTGCTATACATGTAGTTTTCGTATAGAAATTTTTGGGTATATACGTTTTCAAACCCCCGATTCTATTGAAATATTTGGGTATATACGTTTTCGACCCCCCCCCCCCCCGTCTTCATTGTCAAGCTTCCCCACTACATGGATGGAACATGATTCACCAGGTAGGAAAATGAATGGAAGGCTAAACAACTCCCCTCCTTGATTGATGGTGGTTGGCGTGGATTAAACCACAATTACCACGGCCTTCCATTTGATGACTTTGAGACAAAAAATGAAGAAACACCAAGTTAATCCGTAGGTTAACTTGTGGGGTTAGTCTCGTTCAAATAAGTCTAATCTTCTTTCTTTCTCGGCTAATGACTGCTTGATCCGGCAAAACAACATAACACCGTGAAGCAGTAGTTGAAGCTAGGGCCTTCGCCTCCACCCATTTCATGAAGTAGTCGACCGGAACTATTATGAACTTCACCACGCCTGGCGCGTCAGGAAAAGGTCCTACCATATCAATACCCCATTGTTGGAACAACCATGCTGTTGTGACGGGAACTAGAACATTCTTCGGGCGCATTGTCTTTGGCATGTGAAGCTGGCATGAATCGCACTTGCGCAGATGTCACACCCCAACCGATGGCGGAAACATCGGGGCAGGACGAGTACGAGATTTCTCGGACTTCATAACGTTAATTGCGATAATATTTAATCAAAACCGATTTCATTTCACTAATCATAATTCAAGTACATCATTGAAATCAAAATACAACATTTAATTCGAAATAAGACAAGTACAACAAGAAACAAATACAACATAGTTTTTGAAACAAATACAACAACCTAACTAGATTTCTAATGTGTGTATCTAGTCATCCCTACTAACTCTCATCATCCTCAACGTCATCATCCTGCAACATAATTTAAAGTATAGTCCAATACAAAATGTATTAGCGAGCATACAAGTTTAAAAAATAGCATAAGTATAAAAATGATTAAATGAATCCACATGGAAAAACTTTTTATCTAGATTAACGTAAAAACTAGCATGTGATTAAAGTGTCAACCAAAGATTACCGCTAGCGTAATCCGATCGTAGCAACGATAGGACCGTTCTGTTTTAACTTAACATGACCATCATGACCATAAGACTATGGGCGTTGCAATACATGTTAAGGGGACGCTCATACGAAGTTAATGTCACACCCCAACCGATGGCAGAAACATCGGAGTGAGATGAAAACAACATTGTTAGAGACTTCATAACACTATTGTGACAATGTTTAATCAATACCAATTTCATTTCATCGCAAATAATTCAAGTTACAAATTTTTTGAAATTAAAAGTACAACATTTGAAAGAGAAAGTACAACATTGTTCAAGAAACGATACAACATATTTCAATAACGATACAACAACATAATCTAGAACCTAAGTGTGTATCTAAGCAATCCTACAAGATTCCATGAGCATCAATGTCATCAACCTACAATATTTTTTAAAGTATAGTTCAATACACAATGTATTGGTGGTGTGCGTATAGCGTGATATGATTTTATTAATATTTTAAGCCCGTTTTAAGCATTAGTCAAGTTTTAAATTTATAAAACACGATAATATACTAACACTAAACACACACTTGGGCAAGTGCACCCATCATGAGCGTAGTATAGTGTTGGTAAGATACCGAGGTCATCCAAGGACACAAGAGCTTTTAATACCGGTTTATCGTCAACGTCTAATCGATCTGAATTTTTGAAAAGAGTTTTTAAACATGAAAGTAAAACTAAAAATGAAAAGATAAATAAAATGAAAAGACAAATAGACAAGATAGAATCACTTGGATCCAACTCATCTTTAACGTATCCTTTTATGATTTTCGCACTTTCGGACTTTTTAAGAGATTATATTAGTTATAGTAGTAGGCCCCTCTTTTGAAGGTGACGTTACCCTCAACCCAATGGTTTGAGTCAGCAAGGATACAATCCCAAAGGGTCAGAATATTGAAAGACAATTAAGTTAGTTATTAATGCGAAAAGTGGTAGGCCCCTCTTTTGAAGGTGACGTTACCTTCGGCTAAAAGTGGTTTGAGTCAGCAAGGATAAAATCCCAAGAAGCCGGTTTAAAGTTTTAATAGTAGTTTACATATGAGGGGTTCAAGCTATTCGTACCCCCCGCCATCCAATACCTTTGGGGTATTGAAGGAGGTCCTAGTAAGCTTGAACCAAGTCCTCGCATAATCTATACACTGAACTAGACAAGAACTTTACCAAACCACCCTCCTAACCCCCTTCTAGGTACTTAACGCGCTTTATATAGATCGTAAAGACACGAATGAGCATCTCAATGACAACATGAAGAAATGGTAAAGAAAATTCTCTTTCAACATAAGAAACTAGTTATTAAAGTCATTAATACAAACTCAATTAAAAAGTGCCAAAAGATTAAAATTCAAAAGTAATACATTAAAGACTTGTCTTCACCAAGTGATGTAAGAGATTAGCCAAACATGGCCTTTGATTAACAAGAACTCTTACGATCAATCTTGGATCCCGAGACTACTACACACTCTAAAGATGAAAGATGGATGATGGTGGTGGGTGTTGGTGTTGTAGTGGTGGTGGAATGGTGGTAAAGTGGGAGAGAAGTGGTTTGCCAAGCGATGCCTTTGAACTGAACCAAGCACCCCTATTTATAGCCAGAACAGAGCCCCAGCCACAGCCCCATGTCCACTGGGCATGGCCCATCGCCATCTTCTTCTCTTCCTTCATTTAATTCATCTATCAGCAGAGGGCCCCACACGACCCCGTGTCTTCTGGGCACGGCCCCGTGGTCAACTCTTCACTGTATTATCAAGATTCTGCAAATCTAAGAGTTGACCATGCCCCATGGTGAGTTGGGCACGACTTCGTGGTGGGCGTAGAAGCTTCTGCATAGTTTGTCTTGTTGTGCAGGGTCTGACCAAGGCCCATGCCTGGCTGGGCACGACCCCGTGGTCAGTTTCTGTCTTCTTGTTTTTGCTTTGGCGGATGCTGCCGAGGGGTCGGGCATGTCACGTTTTTCCTTCTTCTTGTATTTATGTTGGTTTTGGCTACTTATTTGTTCCTTTTGTTCTTTTAAGCTCGTTTGGTCCTATAAATTCAAAAGGAAGAAAGAAACACGCTTTTTCCAACATTAGTACTAAAAAGGGTTGGTTTTATGCCTCTATTGATGTAATTTATATTTTGCATTTTGCACACATCAATTGGCGAGTATACAAGTTTAATAATAGCATAAGTATATACAATTGTTTAAATAGATCAACATGGCAAAAATAGTTAACTAGATTAATGTACGTCTGGCATGCAACTATACAAGTCAATCCTCTAATTACCGCATGTTTTAAAGACTTAACATGACCACAAGACTACGGGCGGTGCGTTACTCCTATAGCGCTATACATGTTAAGGGGAGGCTCATACAAAGTTAATGACAAGTAAATCACATAAGAATGCTCCAAGAATACAAATCAAGTATCACGTATTTAAGCATGCATGATTGGATTGTTTGTGTTTGTATAAAGTATAAGCGTGAATGTGTAATTTGATAAGTAAACATATTGCACCCTAAAGTGTAAAACGTAAAAAAAGGGCGTTCGAGTATACTCACGGTTGTGCAAAGCTTTTGCACTTAGAATAATCTACCTTTTTTCTGATGTTTGCAACTGATTTAAGAGAGATTTGAGAGTGTAGATGAGTTAGGAAAGTGAAAATGAGTGATAAGAAGCTTGATTATATAGTGGTTGGTTAGGGTTAGGGTTTTAACGGAGTTTGTCACACCCTGACTTTTGCGGAAGCGTGATTATGGTGTGACTTTCTTAATATCATTGCATTCAATCATAACATCAACTATATGATAAAACCATAGGTTTGTCATCCATTAAATAAGTTTAAAACATAACAACATGGTTTTGAAACGTAGACTTCAAATTTAAATTTTACAAACCGTACAAATTGTTTATGAGTTCATTAAGGACTCTTTAAAAGATATGGAATAACACCAAGGTTTGGAAGACGTGTCTCCTCCAGGAATAAGACACACTAACCAAACTCAAAGACCATGGATGACATCTTTATTCTTAACGCAGCATACAAACTTCCAACGCCCGCCAGATCCACTTACAAATTCCCTGAAATACATGTAGTTTGAAAACATCAACAAAAGTTGAGCGAGTTCATGTGTTCTTTTGTGTGTATGTATAAGCCTTTGAAAACGTTGTAAGTATGTATGTAAGTCCCTGGTATGTAGCAATAAGGAAAAAGAGATCACAACTGGGTTGCAAAGCCAATGGTATGTGTGAAGTGATGCAGGAAGACTTCAAACCTAGCAGATTTTGTCAGTAAGATATAGTCACCTCATGGTCCACTCAGCGGACTCAGGGGTGGGGCTCGCTACACCCGAATAGATCTATCACTCATGTCCATCGGTCCTACGACGAGGATTAATGGCCTTAAGTGTTGTACCCACCACTCACATGATCTAGCAGTAACCCTCCTTAGCTAACCATACCATGTATAAAATGTTTGTAAACAATTGTAACATGTATTTCACCCCCGAAGTATAAAACTGAAAACAGTAAAAGAAAAGGGGGACATGAACTCACGGTACTGCGTCTTCAGAATCGTAACCAAAATCTCTTCAGCAAACACGACTACCTACAATGTACTACTATCTATTAGATGAACGGGCCGTACCTTGGCTCAGAGTTTAACGTTTTTGAGTTACGTTTCTTATGTTCCCAATATTATTCCAAGTTATAATTTCTTGCTAAAATAATAATTATTATAACTTTACTATTATATTTAATTTTGGAATAATTGTTTAAGCAATATTTTGTAATAATACTTCTCAAGTGTTTATTTCCGTATTTCCTTCCCAAGGATGGGGTATCTCATACATGTATATTTGTATTCTTGTATTTGTATAACTCCAAAATATATTTTCAAGTCTCACTTTTAGAAAATATATTTAAACTTATTTTTTCAAAAATAATATATTTCAAGAAAATATATATCTTTCTCAAAAATCATATATCTTCTAATTATTCCAAGAAAATATATTTTTAACTTCCCAAAGATAATATTTTCCCTTTTGTCAAGGTATGATATAACTTGTAATAATAATAGAAATCATACTTTCATTCCTTTTTGTATCCAAAATAATATTTACCAAAAATATATTTATAACGATATTTTTCAGAATATTTTGTAAGTTACGTTCTATCGTTCGGTTTGCCAATATCGTGTGTATAACTCGTGTAATTATTCCTTGTGATATTTGGTATTATTTTGGATTGTAAGTTCTTGGTATTTTGTTAAGTTATATTATTTTAACCCTAAAATAATATAACTATTTCACAACGTATACAAATATTCGCACAAGTGTCTTATATATATATATATATATATATATTCTAAATATATATTCACCCATTTTTATTTATAAAAAACCAACCTCCAATAATTGTATTTTTGTAACAAGGTCTATGGCAAAGGTTATGTTGAAAACCATAGTTAAAACACACTTGTTAATATTTGTTTTAGAAAATATTTTTCTAAGTGTCTGTATTTTTAGAAAATTTCGCTATAGTTTCCCCTAAAAACGGAGGTGTCCATGCTATTAAAGCATATCATTTGCTTTTTAAAATCATCACAACAATCAATAATTCAATCAACAATTCCATCATCACTTACCTAGTGCCAAAATTATGTAACTTTCCTAACATCATGAACTTGAACTTTCATAAAAACTTGTAGTAACTTGGTAGTTTGCTTAGTAGGTTTAGTTACCCTTTAAAGTGTGTTTATTTATTTAAAAATATCATTCTTGAAAGATTTAGGTTTTTTCAACTTACTAGATGATTTTTCCAAAAATCATTCTCTTGGGTTTTTCTTGTAAACAATGTATTCTTATGTTTGTTTCACCACTAGAACATAGTTAGTTTCTTTAAAAACTATGTTTATACAAGTTTTGTGATTTAACTTGGTTTCTTTGGAAAACTATTTTAGAAATCATCCACCTACAAGACTTGTATTTTGTTTAAATCATCATCATATGAAAACAACTTTTGTTATTTAAGTTCATGTAAACATAAAGTATGATGATCTTGGTCTTTCACAAGATCATCACATTAACTTACTAGATCATGTGTTTAATCACAATCTAGTAGGTTCCATATGATGTCTAACATCACTAACACTAATAATCAATCATCAAGAAGCGAATAAACACTAATCAACTAGTATTCATATGTTGTTAAGCTTATGTTAAAGTTCCATCTTCATGTTCATTAATGTTCTTTAGTGTTCTTCATAATAATCAACATGGATCTTCTTTTAACCACTAATATAAGATGAACAATGGAGTGTATGAAGTTCTTACCACTAGCTCAAGGCTAGGGATGATTCAAGTGAAGATAACAAATGGATAAAAGCAAACGGTGAAGGTCCTTCAACTTCCGAAAGCTCCAAGCTTCCTAACTTAGCTCCTTACACCTCTAAATCACCTTGGAATGCTTGTTAGTGGAATGAAAATAGTGGAGGTGGGATGAAGATGTTGGGCCGTGAGTATGGAGGGAGGAGAGATGAGCTTGTGTGTGTTGTGATGAAGATGAACTTATGTCTTCTTATATCCATATTCTTGATTTGTCCATTGGTTACAATGTTTCTAATAGTACAAGCAAGATCTATAGAATATCCAAGGAAGATCATTGGGAGATTTAGAGGAATCTTGAAAGATTTTGGAGGTGGGGTCACATAAGGTGACCGTAAATATAAGGGGGGGGGGGGGTAATTAGTTGGGTTTTGATGTTAAGTTAGATATCTAGTTAGGATTCAAAGTGCATTAGTTAGTGTTTATGTGTATCATGCATTATATAGTGCGTTTGGGTGTTCGGGGATCATAACTATCTCAAAAACATTAAAACAATGCTTCTAGTATAATTTTGGTGTTGCGGGTAATGTCCGGTCGTTCGGTTAGATGTCGGTTCGTTAAAGTGTCAAACTATTCCGTTTAGTGATCTTTAGGTACCCTTTTGTGACACTTTTAATTCCCGACACTTAGAAAGCATTCAGGACCATTCTGTCATATTTTTGCATGATACAAGAGTGTTAAATAGCTGAATTTTGCTAAATTATGCAGAATTTTGCACTTTATGAGGGTTTTAGGCACTTTCCGTCACTTTAACTATCACTTAGTAAAGCAGTTTTGTGGTCCTTACTTCCCTACACGCTATACTAGTGTAGAACTTTGTTTCTGACTTATACTGGGTCTCAAAACAACGTTTGTCTATGTACTGAACCCCGTCAGCATTTTTCTGTCTTATCTGTTAACTGTGCTAGTTGTGCTTTGTGCATCGTTTATGTCACTAAGAGTTTGTATGTAAAATTGATGTGACAGCATGAAATGTGATGCACATGTAAATATGATGTAGAAATCAGAAAGCAGTTAATTGTAATCCAGCACAGTCATTAAGCACTAATCAAGATTAATTAATTGTATGGATGCATGCAAATTTGGCAGTTGTCACATTCTCCCCCTGTTAAGAAAATTTCGTCCTCGAAATTTATACTACCTTACCCCCTTAGGGTTACATTATGCGTGTATGTATATGGATAATATTGAGGTAGGTAATCACAAAACCGAATCAAACCTTATTCACATCAGGTGAATCCAAGAATATATTACAACAACACGAATCCAATGGTTAAAAGATACGTGCTTTTAGCATTTGATGTCAAAGGACACGAGATGTATAGATGTAGAATCTAGTGTAACTTAGTTAACAGGGGTGCAACAAAGGAGTTTCGACCGATGGATTCTAAAACAATCGGTCACAATATGCAAACAAGTTTTCACAAACCATAGCATCCGCTATATAAATTCAAAATCAACAACTCAAATGTGATAGTAACATGAAAATGATCTGTCAACTTCCGAATAGATGAATGGTAAGGTTTAGTGTGTTGACATTCTTGAATTGCGAAAATACGCCGAATGAAATACAAGCAAATCTGGTGTATCATTATCTTAACACACAACTGTGTTGAGACCGCTTTAATTGTGATAAACAAAACGGATTTAGAGTAAGTCAATAAACAATTAAATCCGGGTATGAGGTGCGTAACCCAATTAGCGTAAGCTTCAATTTTGTGAAAGCGTCACCGCAAGGTGTCGAAACCAGCAAACGATTTGGTGGAGTCGTAGACCAACCAAGTCTACTACGACTCGAAATGAAAGAATCTTTGCAAAAATATTTGAATATGATGTTCTCAATACATCATATGACGTCTTAAACTGAATATGCGAAATGGATAAGTTCAACCAATTGAACTTGGTTCTAGCGTAATCCGACAATAAACGTACGTATCAACAAAGGAATCTCGGCTTGGTTACAAAGATAAACCATGGATGTAACTTGAAATAAAAGAAGTTTCAAGAAAGTGTGTTGACTTGGTAGCAAAAGAGCCAACAATTACAATAACGTAGGTTATTCGAATCATAAACCAATAGTTAGCTTTAGCAAAATAATATTTGAACTTCAATGAAGCGTTTATTCGAAATGAAACCGCATGCGTAACATATAAGTTTCCAAGAATGAAACAATGAGTATCTGCTAAAATGAAGAAATGACCAAGTATTCAAAGCAAATGTGTGTTCGCTCTCAGCGAAGAAAATTAACGCGATGCAACTACCATTAAGGGGAGTAGAGATGCAAACATCTACTCGCTAGAAGCAAAAGTGAAGATTTCAACAAAAGAAATTTAAGTACTTTCTGTTTGGTTAACCGAAATGGCATATATGTCAGGATAATGGTGTTTGCTTGAGTTAGCAGGTGTGGTTCCTAAGCAACAACCTTTACGAGTTTGGACCTGGGTTCCCAAAGGTCCTAAGTACAAGTTTTCTAGATTCTCAATGTTTCGTATTCTGTGTAAAATTGTTTTGTGCATTGTGTAGGAAACACCATTTTTTTGTGTATGCTTAAAACAAGTTATTGTCCCACAATTTCCCCGGTATACCTTCTTCCTGAATTCACAGCTAATGACACTCGATCATTGATCAGTCGTGTAATAGTAGTTGGACCCTCACAGTTAGTTAAATAATTCGTTAATCCTTGGCAAGAGTTACCGACTCTTGTTGGTTAGCTCGTTCGGCTCCTGGTAGTTGATGCTCATTTAAAAATCATCGTCCTTCTTCTTGACGAGCAGAACTGGGGTTACCCAAAATGGAAAACTTGGTCTGTTATCTTCCTTCTCTATCAACTACTGAGGTTACACTGATAATCCTTCCATCTCCGAAGGTGTAAGTCGCTACGGTGCATTGACTACAGGCGTGGCGCCTGGAATCAAATCGATGCAAAATTTGACTTGTTGTGGAGATAATTCTGGCAAGTCTTCGGGGAAGACTTCAGGATACTTCCTTATCACAGGAATATCTTCGAGTTTTGGTTCTTCAGCTCCCTTGTCCACGACATGAGCCAAGAAACAACTCATCCTTTATGCAACAACTTTCATGCCTTCAAGCAATTAGTAATTTGTAGAGGTGTATCCTACTTCATGAGTCACGATCGTTTCTTCGTTCGCCATCGGGATGTGGATATCAATCTCCGCTCGATCGCTCGATAACCAATCCATCCCAATTACCTCATCGAAGCTTCCCAACTCAACTGGCAGTAGATCAAGCGTAAATTCACGCTCTCCGGGTTCTATCTTGCCGATTCCAATTACTTCGTTGACTTCCACTAGTTCCGCATTAGCTAGCTCTAACGAGTATGAGTTATCTAACTTATTTGCTACTAAACAAAGTATACCCTCAAACTCTAGAGATGCAAAGCTAAAATTGGCAACAGTATCGAGCAGCACAGATGCATAACGTTAACTAACATGAGACGTACCGATAACCTTGTTTGGATCCTGACGTGCTCTCCTAGCTCTGCTACTGAGCTTTCATCCTTGTGCCTGATTATTCTTAGGGCAATATTTTCTGAAATGCTTCTTGCTTCCACAGTTAAAACAACCTTGAGCACGTTTCTATTTGTCACTCGTCCTGCCTTGATAATTGTCGTTGTCATTGTTTCCTCCATGATTCACGCTACTATCTTGGCCTCCATTTCTGCGTTCAGTATCTTGCCTACAAGTTTCCTTAGGATGCCCCCTCTTGCCACAGTTATCACATTTTCCATATTTACATCGCCCGACATGATGACGTAGACAATTATCGCACTTAGGTAGGATACCCATGTAGTCTTTCCCCTTTTTGGCCTTCTTCTTGTTACTCGCCCAAGTAACCTTCTTGAAATTTGCGAGCTTTCTCTTGTTATCTCCAGATGACTCTACAGGAGTCTCCTCTTTCTCTTCCGAAGTGGAAAATTTTCCTAGTCTAATCGCTTCTTCAGTGAGCGCCACGCTTATGTCGATAGCTTCGGTGATTGTTGGAGGTTTAGATGTTGTTACCAGGCTTAGAATCTGGGGTGCCAATCCCCCTATGAAACGTTCGACTCTCTTAAACTCTGGTTCCATCAGATGCGTAGCAACTTGTGATAAATCGTTAAATCTCTGCACATACTCAGCTATCTTTGGTCCTTCCATTTTCAAGTTCCACAGTTCAGTCTCCAACTTCTGGACTTCTGCCCTCGAGCAATATCTCTTACGCATCAGTTCTTTCAGTTCGTCCCACGTCAAAGCATACGCAGCGGTCTCGCCCATTGTCTGAACCTGAAGGTTCCACCATGACAGAGCCCCATTTACAAATAGTCCAGCTGTGTACGTAACCTGATGTTCTGGGGCGCATTTGCTCAATCGTAAAACATAATTCGTCTTCTCAACCCTGTGCCATCGAATTCTCGAGGTTTGTGGTCCAAGAACTACTTGTAGGTGCAGGCTTCACTGCTTTCGGAGCAAAGGGCCTCGAGCTGTGCAATTGCCTGTGAGATGCGCTCTTGTAGTTCTGCCGCTGTCGCCGGCAGAGGGTTGTTGGTAGCGATGTTCCCTTGTATCGATATCTTCTAAGAAGAAGATTGGTTAGGTCAGGTTGTATTTGTTCAGGGACTGCATATAGTTGTTTAGAGGTCATATGTACATACACGTATTTGATTTTTATATCAACCAATCAAGCAATAGCATAATCATAGCATAACCAAGTAATTTGGGAATTATGTTTAATGAGAGCATAGCAAGCAAGCACGTAACATTATAATTATAGCACACACATATAGATCAACAACGTGCTTAACGAAGACATAGCGACTGAGCTTTCATTGGTTATTGGCCACAAAGTATTGTCGCATGTTTAATGATGATTGGGCTCTCATTATTCTCCGACCACAATTGCATTGTCTTACGAAATGTATCGCATCAAAAGGGGCACAGGGTCACCCTACCCTTGTCCAACAAGTATATCAGTGTATCAAAAT
Organism: Helianthus tuberosus; assembly: GCA_030545235.1. Taxonomy (NCBI): domain Eukaryota; kingdom Viridiplantae; phylum Streptophyta; class Magnoliopsida; order Asterales; family Asteraceae; genus Helianthus; species Helianthus tuberosus. Next base: position 131,208,372 of record CM060394.1, read on the forward strand.
TACGTAGTCAGAAGTGGTCTTCAAAAGTCTCCACAATCCCGGCTTATCATTAGTGTCTTTACCCAAATGTAATGCAATCCGCATAATCCAGAATCCAACTATACTGGTGACTGAGGTGGAGGAGGAAAGAAAAGTAGACTGCTAACATGCGTGAACTCCTCCTCGAGCTTGTATATACGTCGAAGTAGTTAACTGACCTGCTGCTCGACAGTAAAGAAACGAGCATCAAAAACCTGGGAAATGTGTAATAGCAGCAGGTGAGAGCGCAAAAGGAATCTTTGATAAATGTGGAGGATCAAAATATACTGGCAACAGACATGGTGGAGGACGTGGTGTCAGCTCAAGCTCCAAAATTTCTATGACTCATAACCTCAAACTGTAGCTGATGTGACAGGAGCAACTCATTCTGTGTAGCCTTCATAATGTGAAGGATGGCAAGGGCCTAAAATCAGCATAGTGCATGGTAGGAACCATCAGAATGGCTCGTCCATCGGTGAAGTATTGAAAGGAGCAAATGGTGCGGTCTGTGAGGTTGGGGAAAATAATGCTGTAGCTAAAGGATCGTCATGCGGGTACTGACCAGGAGTACCTTTCCGGGGTGTGGGTATGTCCTGAAAGAAAGCGATAGACATGTTGGCGCAATGGATGTCGGTCTTCATAAGAGCAACATCAGCGGGTGAAGGTGCAGGAACAAACGTCTCAACCAATAAGGAGATCATCAGGTGCAGGTACTGGGTCAGGTATAAGGGGTGCAATGCCTGGTAGATCAAAAGAAACAGGGTCATGATCAAGCAAGGGTGCAGGACCAGCAGGTGCCACATCAAGCTGATCCAAAAAGGAACAGGAGCTGGCTCTGGGTTGTGTAAAGGTGTGGCATCTCAAGCAGGTGATGGTGCAGTAGTCATAACGACGTCGTCATCTGAGTCAGTAGTAAAAAAAAAGCTGTAATACAGCCGTCTGTAAGGCTGCAGATGTCACAGACTCAAAGGAGTCTGAAATCGAGTGTATACCAAAATCAGAGGATAGCTTGACAACAGGGGTCTCAGAAGTGAAATGTGTAATAATGTTCTAGTCTAACTTTCTATCTTCATGGGCGTCAGCAGGAGGACCATCATTAAACATGTCAACGTCATCATCAACTGTTCGTCGAGTAGCCAACCTTCGGAAGGAATGTCCACGGGAGGCGCATCGTCGACGATCGGAGCCATAGTGTGCTCACCATCGGGATGACCAGTGATGAAGTGGTCATGGACTGAAACAAGAGTAACAGAAGGATTCTTGTCAGAGAAACCATCAGCAAGGGTAAAGTATAGCCAAAAATCTGGTAGCGCGGACTGTTGGAAGTCGTCCTCGTCCTTGGTCAGCATATCAGGATCACTCTCAGTGTCTGACGTAAATATCTCCAGTGTAGATGCAATCTCATTATCTGTGGCGGTGTTCGTAGGGTTATCAATGTCTGACATCTCGCTTTCTAAAATAAAGTGACATGCGCGCTGGTACATAATAGTCATAGCATGTATATCCATAGTAATCGCTAACAATTAGCGTATGCAAACAAAGGTAATTTATCATGTAGTCGTGTATTCACATTATTTTTCATGAAACTTTCTATCCTTCATAGTCTCCCAGACTAACCCACCTAGTCTCCCAAACTAACCAACCAGTCTCCCAGACTAAACACCCAGTCTCCCAGAGTAATCTACCCAGCCTCCCAGACTAAACACCCAGTCTCTCAGACTAATCTACCCAGCCTCCCAAACTAAACACCCAGTCTCTCAGACTGAAACACCCAGTCTCTCAGACTGAAACACCCAGTCTCTCAGACTGAAATACCCAGTCTCTCAGACTAATCTACCTAGCCTCCCAGACTAAACACCCAGTCTCTCAGACAGAAACACCCAGTCTCTCAGACTGAACTCCCTAGTCTCTCAGACTAAACTTCCCAGTTCCCTAAACTGAATTACCCAGTCTCTCAGACTAAACTCCCAGTTTCCCAAACTGTCCCAACTAGTCTCTCAGACTAACTACCCAGTCTCTCAGACTGAACTACCCGGTCTCTCAAATTGAATTTCTCAGATTAATCTCCCAGTCTCTCAGACTGACCTCCCTAGTCTCTCAGACTAACCTTCCCAGTCTCTCAGACTGAACTATAAACGAATTCTTTGAAATGTGATTTGTGTCTTTTGTTTGCAAAAATGTTTGTTTCCTGGATCTGGGCGTTTCGTGTATGCAATGAAAACATGTTTGTAAAAACGTTTTCATGAGAGCCCTAATGATCATAGTCTAGACTCGAGAAAGAATCCTAGTTCGCTATGATCGAAGCTCTGATACCAAGCTGTCATACCCTGACTTTTGCGGAAGCGTGATTATGGTGTGACTTTCTTAATATCATTGCATTCAATCATAACATCAACTATATGATAAAACCATAGGTTTGTCATCCATTAAATAAGTTTAAAACATAACAACATGGTTTTGAAACGTAGACTTCAAATTCAAATTTTACAAACCGTACAAAATGTTTATGAGTTCATTAAGGACTCTTCAAAAGATATGGAATAACACCAAGGTTTGGAAGACGTGTCTCGTCCAGGAATAAGACACACTAACAAAACTCAAAGACCATGGATGACATCTTTATTCTTAACGCACCATAAAAACTTCCAACGCCCGCCAGATCCACTTACAAATTCCCTGAAATACATGTAGTTTGAAAACATCAACAAAAGTTGAGCGAGTTCATGTGTTCTTTTGTGTGTATGTATAAACCTTTGAAAACGTTGTAAGTATGTATGTAAGTCCCTCGTATGTAGCAATAAGGAAAAAGAGATCACCACTGGGTTGCAAAGCCAATGGTATGTGTGAAGTAATGCAGGAAGACTTCAAACCTAGCAGATTTTGTCAGTAAGACATAGTAACCTCATGGTCCACTCAGCGGACTCAGGGGTGGGGCTCGCTACACCTGAATAGATCTATCACTCATGTCCCTCGGTCCTACGACGAGGATTAATGGCCTTAAGGGTTGTACCCACCACTCACATGATCTAGTAGTAACCCTCCTTAGCTAACCATACCATGTATAAAATGTTTGTAAACAATTGTAACATGTATTTCACCCCCGAAGTATAAAACTGAAAACAGTAAAAGAAAAGGGGGACATGAACTCATGGTATTGCGTCTTCAGAATCGTAACCCAAATCTCTTCAGCAAACACGACTACCTACAATGTACTACTGTCTATTAGATGAATGGGCCGTGCCTTGGCTCAGAGTTTAACGTTTTTGAGTTACGTCTCTTATGTTCTCAATATTATTCCAAGTTATAATTTCTTGTTAAAATAATAATTATTTTAACTTTACTATTATATTTAATTTTGGAATAATTGTTTAAGCAATATTTTGTAATAATACTTCTCAAGTATTTATTTCCGTATTTCCTTCCCAAGTAATTTGTATTCTTGTATTTGTATAACTCCAAAATATATTTTCAAGTCTCACTTTTGGAAAATATATTTAAACTTATTTTGTCAAAAATAATGTATTTCAAGAAAATATATATCTTTCTCAAAAATCATATATCTTCTAATTATTCCAAGAAAATATATTTTTAACTTCCCAAAGATAATATTTTCCCTTTTGTCAAGGTATGATATAACTTGTAATAATAATAAAATCATACTTTCATTCCTTTTTGTATCCAAAATAATATTTACCAAAAATATATTTATAACGGTATTTTTCGGAATATTTTGTAAGTTACGTTCTATCGTTCGGTTTGCCAATATCGTGTGTGTAACTCGTGTAATTATTCCTTGTGATATTTGGTATTATTTTGGATTGTAAGTTCTTGGTATTTTGTTAAGTTATATTATTTTAACTCTAAAATAATATAACTATTTCACAACGTATACAAATATTCACACAAGTGTCTTTTATATATATATATATATATATTCTAAATATATATTCACCCATTTTTATTTATAAAAATGCAACCTCCAATACTTGTATTTTTGTAACAAGGTCTATGGCAAAGTTTATGTTGAAAACCATAGTTAAAACACACTTGTTAATATTTGTTTTAGAAAATATTTTTCTAAGTGTCTGTATTTTTAGAAAATTTCGCCATAGTTTCCCCTAAAAACGGAGGTGTCCATGCTATTAAAGCATATCATTTTCTTTTTAAAATCATCACAACAATCAATAATTCAATCAACAATTCCATCATCACTTACCTAGTGCCAAAATTATGTAACTTTCCTAACATCATGAACTTGAACTTTCATAAAAACTTGTAGTAACTTGGTAGTTTGCTTAGTAGGTTTAGTTACCCTTTAAAGTGTGTTTTTCTTGTAAACAATGTATTCTTATGTTTGTTTCACTACTAGAACATAGTTAGTTTCTTTAAAAACTATGTTTATACAAGTTTTGTGATTTAACTTGGTTTCTTTGGAAAACTATTTTAGAAATCATCCACCTACAAGACTTGTATTTTGTTTAAATCATCATCATATGAAAACAACTTTTGTTATTCAAGTTCATGTAAACATAAAGCATGATGATCTTGGTCTTTCACAAGATCATCACATTAACTTACTAGATCATGTGTTTAATCACAATCTAGTAGGTTCCATATGATGTCTAACATCACTAACACTAATAATCAATCATCAAGAAGCGAATAAACACTAATCAACTAGTATTCATATGTTGTTAAGCTTATGTTAAAATTCCATCTTCATGTTCATTAATGTTCTTTAGTGTTCTTCATAATAATCAACATGAATCTTCTTTTAACCACTAGTATAAGATGAACAATGGAGTGTATGAAGGTCTTACCACTAGCTCAAGGCTAGGGATGATTCAAGTGAAGATAACAAGTGGATAAAAGCAAACGATGAAGGTCCTTCAACTTCCGAAAGCTCCAAGCTTCCTAACTTAGCTCCTTACACCTCTAAATCACCTTGGAATGCTTGTTAGTGGAATGAAAATGGTGGCAGTGGGATGAAGATGTTGGGCCGTGAGTATGGAGGGAGGAGAGAGGAGCTTGTGTGTGTTGTGATGAAGATGAACTTATGTCTTCTTATATCCATCTTCTTGATTTGTCCATTGGTTACAATGTTTCTAATAGTACAAGCAAGATCTATAGAATACCCAAGGAAGATCATTGGGAGATTTAGAGGAATCTTGAAAGATTTTGGAGGTGGGGTCACATAAGGTGACCATAAATATAAGGGGGGGGGGGGGGGTAACTAGTTGGGTTTTGATGTTAAGTGAGATATCTAGTTAGGATTCAAAGTGCATTAGTTAGTGTTTATGTGTTTCATGCATTATATAGTGCGTTTGGGTGTTCGGGGATCATAACTAGCTCAGAAACATTAAAACAATGCTTCTAGTATAATTTTGGTGTTGCGGGTAATGTCCGGTCGTTCGGTTAGATGCCGGTTCGTTAAAGTGTCAAACTATTCTATTTAGTGATCTTTAGGTACCCTTTTGTGACACTTTTAATTCCCGACACTTAGGAAAGCATTCAGGACCATTCTGTCATATTTTTGCCTGATACAAGAGTGTTAAATAGCTAAATTTTGCTGAATTATGCAGAATTATGCACTTTATGAGGGTTTTAGGCACTTTCCGTCACTTTAACTATCACTTAGTAAAGCAATTTTGTGGTCTTTACTTCCCTACATGTTATACTAGTGTAGAACTTGGTTTCTGACTCATACTGGTTCTTAAAACAACGTCTGTCTATGTACTGAACCCCGTCAACATTTTTCTGTCTTATCCGTTAACTGTGCTAGCTGTGCTTTGTGCATCGTTTATGTCACTAAGAGTTTGTATGTAAAAATGATGTGACAGCATGAAGTGTGATGCACATGTAAATATGATGCAGAAATCAGAAAGCAGTTAATTGTAATCCAGCACAGTCATTAAGCACTAATCAAGATTAATTAATTGTACGGATGCATGCAAATTTGGCAGTTGTCACAGAGTTTAAAGGTGATGATTGGGTGAGTTTGGAGGTGGAAAAGTTGGCCAACCCGCAGCCAGGAAACAACATTCTACGGATTGACAACCTTAGCGGCACGCGAAGAGAAGAGGGGTAGGGCCTCGCATAGCGTGGCGCTACCTTAGTCCAGAAATTTTGATTTCTTTAACTTTGGCCCTTGAACTTTGATATTATTATCATTTTAGGCCATAACTTCCATTTTTAGCACAATTTCAAGTATGTAACATGTATGCAACCATAATTTGAGTATCGTGAATGCATGTATAAGTATTTGCATGTATAAAGAGTATCAAAATGCGTATTTGTGACTGATTGCATGTACAACAAATAAGTATAAAAAAAGAATTTGTAACACCCCGAAAAGTTTAGATATGCATATGTGTTTAAAATAACTAGAAACATAACCTAGTTAGAATGTATGTGAAATGTTAGCCTAAAGATGAATAATGACCAATTAGAAGTAACACTTAAAATGGAGGGACCAAAAGTGGACAATGAGAAAGTAAAACTATTAAAAACAAAACTTAAACACAAACACAAACATATGCGTGTGTATGTAACGATCTGGGCTGAAGAAAGAAAAGGGAAAACCCCTCTCAAGACAAGATTCAGCAAATTGGAAGTGATTTTGAGCAAAATTTGGATGCATGTGTATAGTTCCTTAATCATCTAAGTATTCTAAACAAAAGGTAAGTTAAATTGAATGATTTGATGATCTTTAATGAAGTGGGTTATAATCAATCTGTGAAATTATATGAAATTAGGCATGAATATTGGTTAGAAGCATCATATAGAAGATGAATTATGTATAATTTTGTTCATTTGAATGATTTGAAGTAAACCCCACTTGATGTAGAACTATGATGAAACATGATGATCATTAAGGTGAAATTTGGTGTAATGTTGATGTATGAATTGTGTGTAATAGAGTAAATGTTATATGAAATTGATATAGAATGAAAATTATGTGAATCTTGTTGATTTGATGATCCACTGTGTGAAATAGTAAGATGATGCTTAGAATACTTGTACGCTATGCTATGTTAGTGGTACGCATACCAAGTATTTGATAAAATGTCTAAATGACAATAACATGTGAAATTGTCTTCAAGTAATAGAGGAGTGTGTAAAGAATGTGGGAATAATGTGTATGATAGCAAAATATCATGAGGAACATGTTATTGATGAAATCTATGTATGAATATAGTAAATGTGTGATTTAAGTAGAAGTATGTTCTAAGAATGTGCTATATGCTTGATTGATGTAACACTTTAATCGTTTGTGGGGTTCGGGTGATGAAACGGAATCTATCCAGAAAGTTACAGCCAAATTTAATCCGATGTAACCAGGTCAAATCTTGTCAAAAACTGATGTTTATTGAGTTTTTGATAAACTTCCAGGAAAAACCTTTCTAACTCAACTGGATTTGCATTTTTTCGACGAAAATTGAACGGTTTATGAATTTTTCCGTATTGAAGGTTCAGGCTGCGTTTTCTGGCAGAATTTGCAGCCCATTATGAATGTCATAACTCAATTTAGGAAATGAGTTAAGATCTCAAATTTTTACTGTAGGTAGCTTCAGGAGGTCATGAGAATCTCCAACTGAAATTATGATAATCGGATAATCGAGGATTTTTAAATGAATTTTTCCGTGGGCTGCAGTCAGAAAGTGACGAATCTGATTGCTGCTTAGTAAATGATTTATTTTTTTCTAAATTTTTGGTAGAGAGTTAGATTATAAAAATTTAACACAAGGATAACCCCTCTGAGAGGCACTCACATAAAAAGAGCGTAATTTTTCAAGCTCGTATGTACAGTAAACGGACGTCCCAAAACAGCCTATTTTTAGTGAATTGAGCTATGCATGTTAGTGAATGATTCACTAATGAAAGTAATGCAACTTAGAATTTGAAATGAATATCGATATGGATGAACATGCAAACTAACAAGTTATGAAAATGATGGCATGAAAGGATAGGAATTTACATTGGCAAGGACTCAAGCACGGATGGCTAACGAGTCAAAGGGAGGCAAGAAGACGAGCTCGAACATGGATGCATAAGGTAAGTGATTTCCGGAATCACTCTTTAGTATTTAAGGGGAATCGTTATATGGTAATTGTTGAGAGGCATGTAGGAATGTAAAATCAATGGAAGTACTAAGAAAAGTTTGATGGTATTAGGTTGATAGTGGTCAACTAAATTGGTAGTTGTATGATAAAAACCAAACGGGTCCAACTAAGAAGTAAGATTAATCGCTTAAATGACAGAATTAAAGTATGTTTGGGCTTATGTGGATGTTAAAATTATTGTTAGAATGGGACTATGATAGTGTAAGGAGAAATGAGACCTCGTTTAGATGTTATATATTTAATTTGAAGCCAATCGGAATAGGCATGATCGAGTGGGACTCGAAACGGATCAAATAAAGCTGCAAACACAAACACAGCAGCAGCTGGTCGTAAGTTACGGCACGTGAGTCGTCAGTTACGGCACGTGAGCCGTAACTTACGGCATTTGAGCCGTAACTTAAGGCGGGATTTGTAAAAGTTTTGATGTTTTTTGTTTCTTGTATTTGACTCGTCCCGGTTCCGACCCGGTACCCCGTAAGTTGTTTTTAAGGCTTTAAAGTTATGTTAGATCTGTAAAACTTAAGTATATGTGAGAATATAAGTATGGAAATAGGAATTATGATCGCGGTTTTGTATGTGGGTGCCATATACACAAATATGTGATTTTGTGATTAGAATTTGAATTGAACGAATGTGTTATACGCGTGTAAGAACTAACTCATGATAAGTATGTTTATAGACGGATAGTGCGTGTATGATTTATGTACGGAAATTGAAAATGAACATGTGATTGTGAATTGCATGTATGCATTTAGGTATAGAATCGTAGTGAGTACATGTCATGTGTATTTGAATGTGAGGTGTTTGTATGGGATAGGTATGTATGTATGTATGTATATGGATACATGTAAGTGTAAACACGGGGTGTAACTTATTGAATGTATATCAATGGTATGAGTTTATGTGAAGTGGTTGGTTTTCAATATGTTTGAGATTTATGTCTTCCTAACCGTATTGCTATTGAGAATGAAACAGGAATGCAGGTATGTAAGTATTGAGCTTTCAAAGGTTGGAGGCTCGGTGTAAAAGAATGAACTCAAAAGAATATCATGTTGGAGTTGTATACAATGATAGATTGCTATGTGGTTATATATTCTTATGTCCTTATTTAATATATATGATGTCACCATTTACTAACGTGCTGGTTATATATGGTGACCGCGGGTTAGTAAGATATTCATGATGTACAAGTGAACGAGGGTCGAGTTGAAGATCATGGATTGTACGGGAAAGCTGTCACGTTATTTGTAATTATTTTTTTAACATAGTTACATTAAATAAATGATGAATGATGTATTTATGTTAAAAAGGGTTGACCTAAACGGTATTCAAGTATGTTAGAGCAATTAAAAGAAAGAAATTTTACGGTTCATTTTCCACTGCGTTGTTTTGGGTCAAAACGCTTATAGGGTCTTACAGAATTTCATTATGATTAATTCTCGGATTACAAGGCTAGAAATGAAATACGATTACAAAAAGAATAAAAGCTTCCAAAAATAGGAATACAAGTAATCTTTCTAAATAAGGAAAGCTCTAAAAATGCGAAGCATTACAGTTGATAACAAGTTTATAACATAAGAATCTTCCAGTAACACGAATCAAGTTTAACGTATTAAGCATGCATGTTTGGATTGTTTGTTTGTGATTGCTTAAGTATGTGTGATTGTGTAAGTTAAATAAGTAAACATATTGCACCCAAAAGTGTAAAACGGAAAAAGGGTGTTCGAGTATACTCACAGTTTTGCAAATCTTTGTTTGTTATTCCCGCGAGGTGACGAGTCGAAGGCTGGAACACCGAGGTTACCCTACATGGGGTAAACGAAGGTGTAAGTATTTGGAGTTTGAATGGAGGATTCAGATTTGGAAATAAAAGTATAAAAGTATGATTAAACAGGAAAATATATCTCGTCTAGGCACTCATTGTGACACTAAGTTACTGTGATTTCATGGGTCTGGGTTTGCCCAATAGAATCAGCAACGAGGAACGCAGAACTGAGATAAACGGAAAACTGAAGGTGCAAAACGCTGTTCGTGTGACTTGAAAAGTCCCTTCATGCGAATGGATGTTATATTCGCGCGAACAAGGTCCATTCGTGCAAGTGGCAAGTTCCCAGTCGTGCGAAGGACCTGTCTTTGACATCTTAACCATTATTTGGTTAACGTTCTGATTTCAGTTTAGGATTTATATGTTATACTTATATAGTAATAGTATTTACATTCCAATAAGTCAAGGAGTTCACAGAATTCATGTATGGAGGTAATAACCTCATTATATGTTTCACCAAAACACAACTTCGTTAATGTTGTTGACAAACCGGTTGGTCATGAATAATACAGAAGGTAAAGAATACAATAAGTAAATACCAAACAGCCGAACAAGAACAACCCAGGCGTGTCATTCCCAACATGGTAAGTGTTGGAGGCAAGGCAGGTTTAACTCATTCTTGGTCTAGGAGACCGTTTGGGTGTTCGTTTGATCCAAGTGAGGCGGTGGAACTAGATTGAAAACCAAGGTTGTGAATGCGGTGGAACTTGGACCTCGAGATGGTGAGTGATATGAGTAAAATGCAACATATAAATTGTATCAAATAAGGTATAAAAACAACCATTTTTAGTACTAATGTTGGAAAAAATGTGTTTCTTTGTATACTTTTGATTTTCAGGATTAAAAGAGCTTAAATTTACAAAAGGAACAAATTAACAACAAAAACCAACGTAAATACAAAAGAAGAGAAGTTGACACTTCATACCGACCCTCCGAGCTTCACCCCAAGGCCAAAAATAACAAGTTAGAAGGCTGGCACGGGGATGTGCCACCCTGGCACGGGGCCGTGCCCAATCGAGATTCTGTGCAGAAGAAAAGACAACAGCAAAAGACAAACTAGACACACCAACACAGGGCCGTGCTAAGGCAACACGGGGTCGTGGTCAACTCCCAGATATTTAGAATCTTGGATAGTACAACAAGTACAAGTAAGTATAATGGCCACGGGGCCCTGCCGTTGATACACGGGGTCGTGTTAGTACAAGATCTGACAATGCAGTTAATGAAGAAGAGAGAGAATGAAGGACACTGGGCCATGCCAGGTGGGTACGGGGCCGTGTTGACAGTCTGTTTTCAGCTATAAATAGGGGTTCTTGGTTTCATTTCAACTCATCCCTTGGCAAACTACTTCTCTCACACTTGCTACCACTCCACCATCACTACAACACCATCATCCATCTTCTATCATTTAGAGTGTGTAGTAGTCTCGGGATCCAAGATCGATTGTAAGAGTTCTTGTTAAACAAAGACCATGCTTGGCTAAACTCTTACATCACTTGGTGAAGATAAATCTTTTATGTATTACTTTTTGATTTCCAATCTTTGGCTCCTTTTTAATTGGGTATATATTAATGACTTTAATAACTAGTTTTTTATATTGAAGGCGAATTTATCTAACCATTCTTCATATGTTGTTGATTCACATATTCGTGTCTTTACGGTCTATATAAAGCGCGTTAACTACTTGGAAGGGGGTTAGAAGGGTGGTTGGGTAATTCTATGTCTCGTTCAGTGTATAGATCCCGCGAGAACCTGGTTCAAGCTTAGTACTACTTCACGGTTTGGGCGGTACTGTTCGCCCCAGAAGAAAGTATGAAACCACTTGAATCCCTTATCTATAAACTACTATTAAAACTTTAAACCAACCCTGTGAGGATTGTATCCCTGCTGACTCGGACCAAAGGGTTGAGGGTAACACTGCCTGGAAGGGGGCCTACCACTTTCGCATTAATAACTTACTTAATTATCTTATAGTAATCCGACCTTGCGGGACTGTATCCCTTCTGACTCAGACCAATAGGTTGACGGTAACGCTGCCTGGAAGGGGGGCCTACTACTATAACTTAAAGATAATCTCTTAAAATACCCAAAGTGCGGAAATCATTAAAAGATACATAAAAGAGGAGTTGGAACGAAGTGATTCCTTCTTGTCTATCTGTTTTTCCTTATATTTTATTTTTGCTTTTTAGTTTCTCTTTAAAACCTTTTCATCAAAGTTTGGTTAGATTAGACGTTAACGATAAGCCGCGATGGGTGCACTTGCCCTAACTTGTGTGTAGAGTGATAATATTATATCGTGTTTTATAAATTTTAAACTTGAATTTGCGAGTAAAAAGAGCTAAAAAATATCTTAAACATATACCTACACCACACCACGTCAAGTTTTTGGCGCCTTTGGCGGGGATACAAGGATTTTGAGAAAGCTTAAAATTAGCAGCCTAATCAAATTTTAAACATTTTTCAAAATTGCGCGCTCATTTTCAAAACTTTTTCTTTTTACAGTACGTTTAACATGGGGTCGTGCCACTGGGACACGCCCCTGTGTTGCAAATTTTCTTAAAAACCTTCTTCAAACGCCCAGATACAGATTCGCCCACGGGGTCGTGCCAGTCTAGCACGGGGCCGTGGTCAGCATTCTATTAAATTTTAATCTTCTGCTTTCTGATCCCGAGGCTTGTTATTCTTCTGGGTATCTTCCAATACAATGGATTACTATTCAGAAGACTACACCTACTACATTGAGGATGATTATGAGGAACCTTATTGTACCATTTACGGTGAATCCCATTCGGTACAACATTGTTACCTTTTCAAACCATCAAACTCAAACACCACATATGAAGAACCAAGGTTTGAGATCCCAAAGTCAAGATTTGACTAGGATGCCAATCCATTTGAAACATATGACATGACGCCAATAATTAATCCCAAAGTCGAAAGGCTAATACAAAGTTTCAAAAATCTAGAACTCTTAATTAAGAGATCTCGTGAAAAGGAAGAGACCATTTGTACTAAAGAGGTAATAATCGAAGAGGTAAAAATAGAAGAGCAACAAAACGAAAAAAACTCACGGATGAACCAAACCAAGAAAAAGGTAAGTCTAAAACTAATGATTTTAAAATAGAACAAAATTTTCAAGAAATTCACGTTTTGCAACCTTTTTTTGAAAATCATTTTTTGCTATCCTCTCATGCCAAGTTTTTAAAAGAGTTAAACACTACTACTAAAATCGAAGAATTAGTTAGCATCACGTTAACAAATTATCAAACTTCACTAATAAAAGATGAATACCATGAACTAAACATAAAACCGGTACCATGTTTTTTTCAAAACATCTTTGTTAGTAATGTGCTAATTGATAAAGATCTTTGTTTCAACATAATGCCAAACTATATTTTCGAAAAATTGGGTACTAGTGATTTTTCTCCTCTTAAGATTCCTATTTTTCTCTCTAACCGAAAAATGATAAACGTCACGGGAATAGTTGAGGATGTCTTAATTCAAACAAGCCAAACGGTAATACCAACTGACTTTATCATCCTAGATGATACTCCCTTCGTGTTGGGACAACTGTTCATAAAATCTCATCAAACCTTGGTCAACTAGAAGCAAAACAACCTACCACTTCAATTAGGGGCCGACAAAAGGTACGTCAATCTTGATCAATCAATGAAATATCCAATTGGCAATGACGACCCCCCTAATTGAAGATGAGCCAGAACCACCCGATAAAATGGGTCTAGCCAAGGAGCTTTATAAACGTGGCACACCATGGAGGCACTCCATGGACTATCCAATAGTAAAGTAGTTTTAATCTTAGTATAAATTTTAAGCTTTTATTTTTGAGTTTTTATTTTAGTAGGAATAAAATACACTCAAAAAGATGGTGAGAAGGCCAAAGGACGTTGAAACAGCATCCGATTCCGAAAACAAACTACTCCCGACTAAAAATCTTCAATTCTGTAAGTGCAGCACGAGGCCGTGTCAGGTAAGCACGCCCCCGTGCCCCAAGTCTGCTGTAACATTGTTTATTCTGTAACCTTGACAAGGGGCCGTGCCCCATGAGCATGCCCCCGTGTTTGCTTTCTAGAAAAATTTGGTACAGGCACTTTTCACACGAGGTCGTGGCTCCCACACACGGGGTCGTGTCAAGTGTCTGTTTTTTCCAAAAAAAAAAAAAAACTTTAACACACATCTTACACATTTAATCAATTTAACCTATTTTGGATACATTGAGAACAATGTGTAATTTAAGTGGGGGCGGGGGGAACTCAATAACTTGAATTTGTTTGTCCTAAATCAAGCCTAACACGAAACTCTACTTGGAACCGCTAAAACACCTCAAATCTTTTTCAAAAATTTCTTTGTTTTGTCTTGTTTATAGTTTAAGTTAGAAACCAATTTCTAAAAAGTTCAAGTTTTTACAAGTTTACAACCGATAGCGACGTGATAAAAAGAACCATACAAGAAAAATCTATAAAAATAGCATGACAATTCTTTGTAAAATTTGATTATATATATAATTTCACACTTATACCTCTTTTCCCACAAAAATGTGAGTTTTGAGCATTTACCGAGCATTCAATCATATATATTTACTCAATGCACATCTTTCGTTTCTTATGCGAATAGACGTATAGTTCTTACGAATCTAGAACTTGACAAAACAATACAATACATTCCCGGTCCTTACCGACGAATCCAAGTAAGTAAATGATGGAGTCATTAGGATTTTAAACCCTCCTTTCGTCTTCAACTTTATTTTCTCTTTATCTCCCCACCATAGACAAAAATAACCAAAATATTCCCCTAGTTAAACCCCTTTGAGCCTAAACCTTTCGATCAAAACCCGCAAAATACCATTTTGCACAAACCACCCATCACCCCAAAACCAATTTTTATTTTCACACCCTTGTTTTTAGTAAAATGCGGTTCTTTTGAACATCATATAAAAAGAGGTGACTTAGTTTTATATCAAAAAAATATCTCTAGCTACTTGAAATAAATAAGCAGAAATTATTGCTTATAAATATGTAGTTTATAACTAAGCTAATAACAAATAAATTTTCAAAAGAAAACCGACATTTTACGTTTTAGCCACTTTTCAATAAAACTATCCTACCCTTAGCCAAAACCTACCCTTTCAAAGCCCTCTTGATATTTACAAGGATTATGTTAAAAAGGAGGAGGTTTGATTACTTGTCAAGCATATGGTAGGAGTAAGTTCTATACCAGTATCAAGCGTTTCACCTATACATCTTTGCCCTAGTGTTGAGTGATCACTTGTGAGGTGTGTGAATTTGTATATAGCTAAATGAAATTTTATAAAGGCATGTTATGCCCAAAAATATTTATTTTTCTTAAAAAAGGTTCAAAATGGATCATGTCGAATAAGATTGTAAATAATATAAAAACAAGAATAAAGAACTTGGATTCCCGACACTCTACAAACAAGACCCGAAAACTTCTTCTCTACTAATTCCATTTGGGTGTGTAAGCAACATTAAATAATTTTGCTTGAGGACAAGCAAAGATTCAAGTGTGGGGTATTTGATATGAGTAAAATGCAACATATAAATTGTATCAAGTAAGGTATAAAAACAACCCTTTTTAGTACTAATGTTGGGAAAAGTGTGTTTCTTTGTATACTTTTGATTTTCTGTATTAAAAGAGCTTAAATGTACAAAAGGAACAAATTAACGACAAAAACCAACATAAATACAAAAGAAGAGAAGTTGACACTTCATACCGACCCTCCCAGCTTCGCCCCAAGTCTAAAAATAACAAGTCAGAAGGCTGACACGGGGATGTGCCACCTTGGCACGGGGCCGTGCCCAGTCAAGATTCTCTGTAGAAGAAAAGACAACAGCAAAAGACAAACCATACACACCAACAAGGGGTCGTGGTAAGGCAACACGAGGCCGTGGTCAACTCCCAGATTTCTAGAATCTTGGATAGTACAGCAAGTACAATGGCCACGGGGCCGTGCCGTTGACACATGGGGTCGTGTTAGTACAAGATCTGACACTGCAGTTAATGAAGATGTTAGGAAACTTTAAATATAAGTATTGAAGAAAAAGATGATCATCCTGATCATAAGATGAAGATACAGTCAAGGAGTATTACTAAGAAGGTGCCTACATGATATATTGACAAGAAGAAAAGAAAGATACATCTTCAACTAAGAATCAGGAGAAGATCAAAACAAAGAAGACAATCAGATAGAACCTTTCTGATGAAGTCTGATGATAAATCTGGTATTTATCAGAATCTAGTAAAGTCTGATCACCAGAAATCTGATGATCAAGTTCATCAAAATTCTGGTAAGTAGTCACTAGAAATTCTGGTAGACCCACTTGTCTTCTAGATAAGGCCTGACACAAACCCAAAAAGGAGCAAGTTGGCAATAACCGATTCAATGAATATGCCAAAAAGTCCCTTAGTGCAGAGCAAGTAGCGAATAAACAATTGTTTATTCAGATCTGAACTCTCTATAAATAGAGATGTCAAACATCGAAGGTTAAATGAGTTGTGCTTAGCATTTAATACACACACTACAAATTTTATTGCCCTTCACTTAGAATTCTTTGAGTATTCGTTTTGTAATATTCAATAACTTTGTTTTTGCAAAGTCATTTAATACACTTAAAAAATTCTATAACTTGTTTCTTGAAAGTCTGATTTCTAGTTCCGCACTATATTTTCCTATTTGTGAAATCATTTGCATATTAAGTTTGGGTATCTCTATCTGGGATCAACAATTGGTATCAGAGCAGATTGAATAAATTATTTTCAAAAGATCAACTACTTATTTTTCTTGATATCCAACTCTTAAACCAAATATGGCAAACTTTCAAACATGGAATAATGCTTTCAATATTGGGTCTATGTCTAAACCTCCGACCTTGGTCAGAGAGGAATACCCACAATGGATAATCAGGATGATCAACTTCCTTAATGGACATGATCGAGCTATGTTTGCATCCATTGTGAGGGGTCCGCATATACTAACTACTGAAATAGCAGTTGTTCCAGCAACAGATCGAACCCCAGCTATCCCTGCCTCCTTGATTCCAAAAAATGAAATTCACTGGAGTCAAGAAGACAAGGATCTGGTGGCAGCTGATGAAAGGGCTAAATCACTTCTGATGATGTCACTTTCAAATGACATATTTTCACAAGTAGATGCATGTGCATCTGCTAAAGAAATATGGGATCAACAGGAAAATTTATGTGAAGGAGGTGAAAGAATGAAAAGAAACAAGAGAACAAATTGTGTCTCTTCTTATGAAAGATTTAAAAGTCTCCAAAATGAGACTCTTTCAGAGATATATAACAGGTTCACCCAGCTTTTAAATGAACTTAAAAAGTTTGGTATTGAGAAATCTAACGATGAAAAGAATGTTAAGTTCATAGATGCACTGCCAAGAGAGTGGCGTAGTCTTACTATGACTTTGTCATCAACCCTTGAATTAGGGAATATGAACTTGCATGATCTTTATAGCATCTAAGTCCCTAGAGAGGAAGAAATCTATGAGAACTCAAACCAAAGAGGGGGACCTATAGCTCTTGTTTCACACACCCAACACACACAAAAACCACCAGGTTCAGATCCACAAACCTCTCATTGCCAGAATACAGAAATTTCTGATGTTTCATCAGATTTTTCAGCCTTTACTGAGGTTATAGCCCTGCTCACAAAGACATAGAGCAAAGGCTGCGAGGAGGAAGTGGTAAATTTCAGAAAAGTGATAGAGGGAGGATGGAAGGAAAATCAAGGGAAAAGGGAAAGACAAAAGTTGTTTACTTCAAATGCAGACAAAAGGGGCAATATGCTTCTGAGTGCAAGAATAAGAAGCTGAAGGACGTGGCATACTATGAAAAAAAGCTTGAAGAATCTAAGAAACAACAACAAAAAGTTAGCTTAATAGCAGGTACTGATACCTGGTTAACCGATGATTCTTCTGATGAAGAAGAGGAGGAAATGGCTAATTTCTGTTTGATGGCCACAACTTCTGATGATTGCTCCACATCATCAGAACAAAAAGTAAGTTCAGATAATCTAGATTTGGAAAAACAACTGAACAAACTTATGCAGGATTTTGTGCTTCTATAAAACAAAACCTCATCAGAAAGCACAAAATCTGACAATCTGCAAATATTGCTCAATAAAACCAAAGCTGAAAACCAATCACTCATTGATCAAATTTTGATAAAAGACACAAAAATTGAATTTTATGAAAAAGAAAGAAAAAATCTTTACAAGAAAATTCAAGATAATGAAATCAATGTGAAGGGATTTCAACAAGCTAAAGACTTTATTCAAATTATTGAAGCAACACCAAAGAACAAAGGTGGGGGGCTGGGATATGTTAAAACTAATATTAAAACTCCCACCATCGTTGTAAAGGCATTTAAAAACAATTCTGGTAAGAAAATATCAGATTCTGATGCTGAATCATGCAGATCTGGCATTTTTTATAACCTGTACTCATCACCCAAAATCCGTGTGAAAAGGGATGAAGTCTTCAAGAACAATTAAAAACTAAGAATTCATCCTAAATTTCACAAAGGCATAAATATTCCATCACAATCATCTTTGTCTAAAACATCAGACAAATCAAATTGTATGTGTGTTGAAATACTGAAGCTAATTCAACAACATCTCTCAAAAGAAAATCATCCTGCTAATGGCTCAACGTTAAGCAGACAATCTGATGAGAATTTCTCCTCTGATGAAGAAATCTCTAGCACATTTTCATCAGAAAAAGTACCCAAACAAGTTTGGGTACCAAAAAATCTCTAACCTCATAATTTCAGGACCATCATGTGCAGCAGATCTGGTACAACGATTCTGGAAGCTCCAAGCACATGACTGGGGATAGGAGCTTACTCAATAATTATCAAGAAAAACTGGGTAAATTTGTAAATTTTGGAAATGGGGTGAAGGGAAGAACAATGGGATATGGCACCATACAATATGGAGCTTTAACCATTGAAAAGGTTGCCTATGTAGAAGGTTTAAAATACAATCTACTAAGCTGTGGGCAATTTTGTGACAAAGGCTTTCAGGTAACCTTCATACCTGAAAAATGTATGTTGGTTGGTTTGGATGATAACAAAATATATTTAAGTGGGAAAAGAATTAGAAATTCCATCTACTACTTTGATTTCAGAGAAGAAATTGAGCATCCACAATTATGCTTATTTTCAACTGAAAACAAAGGTAATAGTTGGTTATGGCATAAAAGGCTTGCCCATTTAAATTTTAAAACCATCAACCAACTGGAAAATAAAAATATGGTAAAAGGTCTACCATACATATCATCCAAAAAGGATAAGATATGTGAAGCATGTGAGTTTGGCAAATTTTTCACATAAAACAGTTTCAAAATCTTCAATTTCTGAAAACTTAGTACTTTTGCACATGGACCTTTGTGGACCTGTACAAACTGCCAGCTTTTCTGGTAAGAAATGCATACTGGTCATTGTAGATGACTATTCAAGGTACACTTGGGTTGAATTTTTAAGAAAGAAAAGTGAAACCCTTGATCTGATCATTAATTTCATCAGAAAAACTGAAAATCTGTTGAAATTACCTGTGAGAATGATCAGATCTGACAATGGAACAGAATTTAAGAATGCAAAACTTGAGACTTTCCTTGTGAGTAAGGGAATATCTCATGACTTTTCTGCTCCAAGAACTCCTCAATAGAATGGACTTGTATAAAGGAGGAACAGAACTCTGGTAGAAGCAGCTAGAACTATGCTTGCTTATGCCAGATTGCCCACTTATTTTTGGGCTGAAGCTATATCAAACACATGCTTTACACAAAACAGATCTATCATTAACAAAAGATATCAGAAAACCCCATATCAAATTATCAACCATAGGGTTCCAAGTGTCAAATTTTTACACACCTTTGGTTGCAATTGTTTTGTCTTTAATGATTTTGATAGTCTGGAAAATTTTGATAGAAAAGCAGAAAAAGGAATATTTCTTGGTTTCTCATTGTCCTCAAAAGCTTATAGGATTTTTCTTTTAAACACAACGACAATAAGAGAAAGTTTATATGTGTCTTTTGATGACTCATCAGAAACCAAAATTTCTGATGAAATTATGAAGGATATAAACTTGTCAAAACAACCTGAAAATTCTGAAAGTCTTCTCAACAAGCTAACTGAAGAACTATTAGAACATGATCATATTATAAACATATCAAACAAAAATATGTCATGTACTAACCCTACAGATGATCCGGAACCTCCAACAGAAATTGTCCAAAATGATCAGAATTCTGATATTTCAACAGAAAATGTTATTGAACAATAGAATTCTGATCCTCTTGACAACATTGAGGTCACAGATCTGGGGGAAGCTTCAAATCCATCACCAAGTACAAGTTCTCACAACAACTTGAGATGGATCAGGGGACACTCACTTGCAGACATCATTGGTGACCCTGAAGTAGGTGTTAAGACAAGATCTGCAATGGCTCATGAATGTCTTTATGCTGGATTCTTAAGCATAATTGAGCCAAAATCTGTCAAAGAAGCACTAAATGACTCAGATTGGGTCCAAGCAATGCAAGAAGAGCTTGACCAATTCTAAAAGAGTCATGTGTGGGATCTGGTACCCAAACCAAACAAAAATCTATCATTGGTTCCAAATGGGTACTCAGAAACAAGTCTGATGAACAAGGCATCATAACAAGGAACAAGGCAAGGCTTGTGGTCAAAGGTTATTGTTAACAAGAAGGACTTGATTATGATGAAACCTTTGCACGAGTTGCCAGGCTTGAAGCTGTTAGAATATTCCTGGCTTATGTTGCCTCAAAACAACATCAAAGTTTATTAGATGGATGTAAAGTCTGCTTTCTTAAATGGTGAAATTGAAGAAGAAGTATATGTGCATCAACCAGAAGGCTTTGTTGATCCTCAATGTCCTAATCATGTCATCAAACTGAATAAAGCCTTGTATGGATTGAAGCAAGCTCCAAGAGCCTGGTATGAAACACTATCCAACTTCTTAATCAATTATGGCTTCAGCAAAGGTACAATTGACACAACTCTTTTTCTAAAAACACATAAGGGGCACACACTTTTGGTTCAAATTTATGTTGATGACATAATATTTGGATCCACTAATGACAAATTCTGCAAAAAGTTTGAGAAATTGATGACCAGCCAATTTGAAATGAGTATGATAGGTGAATTAACCTTTTTCCTTGGCCTGCAAGTAAAACAACAAAGGGATCCAATATTTTTGAGTCAATAGAAGTATGTCAGAACTATTTTGAAAAAATATTCACTAGAAAACTGCTCATCTTCAAAAACTCTCATGGCCACTGGAAACAAACTAGATTCTGATCCAGAAGGAAAACCTGTGGATATAAAAACTTATAGAGGAATGATAGGATCACTACTATACCTAACTGCCAGTAGACCAGACATAATGTTTTCTACATGTTTTCTGGCAAGGTATCAATGTAATCCTAAAGAATCCCACATAAAAGCTGTCAAAAGAGTTTTCAAATATCTAAAAGGAACTTCAAATCTTGGCCTATGGTATCCTAAGAACACAAATTTAGAACTAATTGCATACACAGATGCAGACCATGCAGGATGCAAACTTGACAGAAAAAGCACATCTGGTGCCTGTCAGATGTTGGGAGAAAAATTAGTCTGTTGGGCAAGCAAAAAGCAAACTTGTGTTGCCACATCCATAGCATAGTCAGAATATGTAGTAGCAGCAAGCTGTTGTTCACAAGTTCTGTGGATGCAAACTCAACTAAAAGATTATGGAGTAAATCTGACAAAAATTGCTATTTTGTGTGATTCTATGAGTACTATTGCAATAACCTCAAATCCTGTGCATCACTCTAGAACCAAATACATAGATGTCAGATATCATTTCATAAAAGATCATGTTGAAAAAGGCAACATAGAAATGTATTTTATCCCAACAGAAAACCAATTTGTTGATATTTTCACTAAACCATCAGATGAAAATAGACACAACTTTCTAATCAGTAAATTAGGGATGGTCAACATGGAAATTGAACAAAAGGGAACTGAGTCACAAATTAAAGAAAAATCTGATACATATATGTCTGATCAGATTTCTGGTGAAAATTCTGATAATCCATCAGAAAGTTCAAATTCCAAAAAATCGTGTAAATTACCAGAAGTTGACTAAGTCAACAGAATTTCTGATAATACATAAGTTATCATATTTTCTTTATCTTTTCACATGCATGCACAAAAGTCCATTTGTAATCATCATTTCTCATTGATTTTGTATATTCTTTTAATTTTTCATTTTTTGCTTTCATTTTTTATTCCTTTATATTGCAAATCTCTTTAGACTAGGGTAATCAAATTTTTATCTCTTTAGTATAGGGCTGATAACGTCATGGACAGAAAAGCCTCTGGGAATTTGTTAATGGTAGTTAAACTATCTCTCCTTCATTCATTACATTTCATCAATATTAAGGAGATAGAAGTGATATATAGGCAGATAATCTTGAAAAAATATCAGAAAATGGCCTCTTAAACCATTAATGCAGGAGATTTTATCTCATTTTTTTCTTTTTGCAAATCTGACAGAAAATTGAATAACAAAGAAAATGGAGATAACCCTAGAGTAGTAGATATCATTTATGGAAAACTTCAATTTTACTATAAATGATCACCACTTTGAGATTAGTCAGTCACTATCAACTAAGAAAACCCTAGAGAAAACTCTTTCTTCTTCTCCACACCTCTCAAAAATGACAACTATCAATGCTGATCGATTCCCACTTCCATACCACCAATATCATAATCTCAGAATAAGGATCAACTTTGAAGGTCCTCAATGGGAGGGATGCCAAATCATCCTAAACATGATTATGGGGAGTCGTTTGAGATATGCCCTCATAGCTCACATCATGATCTACCCAGACATCCTTTAAATGTTCTGGAGAAATGCAACATTGTTGTTGCTTGAGGGTAGAGGTTTGACTTCCATCGGAAGTGTGGTGCTTAACCGAAGGATAGTGGTAACTGAAGACATCATCGGAAGAGTTTTAGAACTTGATGATGATGATGATAATGATGTTGTTCTTTTTACAAAAGCTCAAATAGATGAAACTCTGGAGCAAATGGGGTATAATCCTAGAAACCCACTAGGGCCGATCACCAAAACAGTCTTTATCAAGCCATGGCAGTATCTGGTCACACAAATGGGGGCATGCTTCTCAAAGAAAATTGTCAACCATCATGAAGTCTCCTATAGGTTGATGGAGCCTATACGTGCACTTGTACAGGACATCCCTTACAATTTCTCTCATTACATAATGAAAGATCTTGCAAGCAACCTATGGTCTGTCAGACCATTCGTGGTATATCCTCGTTTTCTGATGAGGATAATCGCAAGTCAGCTGGACTTTGGTGGTGTTCCTGCAGGGTACCCAAGGGCTGAGATGAGGCTTAAACAAAATATGAACCTCAACATGCTCATACCTACTGACCAGGACATTGGCCTGGTGACAGCCCTATGGTTATTCATGGAGATCATCTATGGAAAAGGGATAGACCTTGATTAGGTCATTTTAGTTTAAGTTTTTTTTTTGTTATGTTTGTTTTGTTTTGTATGTTAATATATCATGCTTTTAAAGTTTTTGTTTTCTGGTTCATTGATTGGGGGGAAGTAAAAACAAAAATGGGTAAAGTCATATGATAAAGGGAAGAAGTTAAAAACCACAAAAACAACATATGATCATCAGAAACAAAACATTTGTCACAAAACTTTAAGTTTCTGATAGCATAAAGTTGAAATCTGGTAAAATAACTTCAAAATTCTGATGAATTTTTATGAACTGTTGAACTTCAAAAGGAATAAAAACGATGAAATGAAGACAAAAACAGAGTAAAAAGTTTTAGAAAAACATCAACACACTTAATCATCATTTTTAAACTTTTTCAAAAAAAATTCCTGGAAGAAAGAACAAGAGACTAGGATGCCACCAGAAAATCATATGTAAGTTGAAATACTAAACATTTGCTCATTCCCTCTCATCTAAAAAAATGATGCACTAGAATATCTTTTACTCAATCAGAAGGAAAACTTCTAAACGAAAGTTTACAAGTCAGGGGGAACTTCATCTAAGGAATCATGTTGAATTCTGTTGAAATCTATTGACTTCTGTTGACTACAGTTGACAAGTCAACAGAATTCAATACAAGAGGAAATGCAAACATTCATCAGAATTGAATTTTGACTTTGAAAAGGGGGAATAATACAAAGGCAGCTGATTGGACCATTCATCAAAAAATTGGTCCCACAAGAATGGAAAGGTGTCATATGACCGGTAGTGTTCTCCAATTAAAATTCAGTTCCAAACAAATGGAATGATTGAAGAAAATGCAAGTTGAGAAGGCATAACCACGATTACACGATTAAAACCCATTAAATACCTTGATACCCACGATCCAACGGTTACTTTCTAAACCACATTTCACGTCACACGATCTAACGGTAATAAAGGTAATTAATGTTCTATTAACCGCTATTACAGGCCACGTTCCATGTCCCCTCAACTCGCCAACCACTCATCTCTGCTAAAACCCTCACTATGAAACCCAACCTTAGCAGAAATTCTCAAATCACTCACCTTCTTCCTCACAAAAACCTTAAACCCTGAAACCCTCTGTTTTTTTTTTTTCAAAAGCCAAAATTCCCAAACCTCAAACCCTAACTCACAAAAATTAAGAAATGGCAGAAGTTAATCTCAACATTCCAATCATTCAACATGATGTACCATTCATTGAAGATAGAGAATTTTTGCCAATGAAAGAGAATAACTTGCTGATGAATACAGAGCATTACGAATACGATGAAAGATGTCAACTTCTGATAGAATTTCTCTTAAGATGTCCAATCTCAAGAGCATTAACTAAAGGAAGAGAAGTACCAGAAATATTATTGCAACAATTTTTTCACACTTTCAGTGAAGATGGAGAAAATCAAGTCTCTGCTCATGTTTAGGGAAATGTATCAGTGACATTAACTCCTGCAAAAGTAAGTGAATGGCTTGAACTTCCTATTTTTGTCAACTATATTGAAGCACCAAGAAAAGAAGATCTGATAAGCTTTCTTATTGCGCTTGGATACAAAAACAAGAAGGTTAGCAAAATTGGTGGACTCAGAAGAAATGAAATGCCAGCTTTCTGGCAAGTCATAATGGAAGTGTTAAACAAATGGCTCACATCAAAGATAGGAGGAGCTGATCAAGTGAATCAAGCATTTCTATCAATCATGTATGGACTCATAACAGGGTTCAAATTTGATTATGGGACAGAAATCTTCAACCTAATCAAGAGATCAATTCTTACAAAAAATGGAAGAATCACTTCACATCTACCATATCCAAGGTTCATTTCAGTCTTCATCTTTGAAAATTTTGTTGAAAGGAATGTAGAAATTCCTATTTTTGAAGATGCTTGGAGTTCAAACATAATGAAACCTTGGAGTGCCAGTCAAGGGTGGACATCAGACAGGGATGTTCCTGTGTTACCAGAATGTATGCTGAGTCTAATTTCATCAGACTCACCATACAAACTGAGACATGAGGAACTTCTCAACAAATTAGATACACCAACAGAGGAACCTAGCAAAGAAGTTTATAATTGCTCTTCTTCACCAAAAGGAGAAGAGGTTGAAAAGTCTTGGACATCAGAAACAGAACCTACTGGAGGAAACCAAATTCTGATGATAAGAAATTCACTAGAAAATAAGGAAGATTTAGAACCTGCTGGAAGCCATCAGAATCCTGATATTGGAATTCATTTTGAGTTTAAAGCTCATCAAGAAACAGAAGATCAACATTATGAAGAATCTTATATTACTAGAGTAACTCATGAAGAAACTGAAGTTAATCATTATGAAGAATCTCATATTGCTGGTACAACACATGAAGCCACTGAAGTTCTATACTTTGATGAATCTCAAATTGTTGGTACGGACTCTCTCTTAAACACAGTTTTAATTGATACTTCTTTAAAAAGAACAAACTCAGAAGATTCAATTACTGCATCATACAAAGTTGAATATAGAAAAACTGTTGTTGATGAGGATGTTACTAGTGCAATTCATCTCAACTCTGAATCAGAAAATGAGGAAGAGATTGAGATCACAACAGATAGAGATCAGGAAACTGGTCAAGGAAATCTGGTAAGAGATAATTTGTTTATCTCAACAACTTATGGAGAATCATTCACTGATTTGATTCAAAGACATAAAGAAATCCAGGGTGAAAATGTGTTATTCACTTCCGGTGGAGATGACTCTGGCATACTCAAGGTTGCACCAGATTCTGGTAAAACCAAAAGTACACCAATCATTTCCAAAACAGCTGCAAATGTGTTTACAGCTGGTATGTTAGAAGGAGCACCTGTTGTTCCAAATGTCCCTGAACCACCCATGTCACAAGAGAATTTGGAAACAGTTTTAGAAATTGTATTCAAGGCCTGCAAAAAGAACCCTGTAGAAGAGAAGCTTGATCTGTTGTTGTCAAAGATACAAGGTCAAAGAGTAGAAATGAAGACCTTATCAGAATCAGTGGAGTTCGTAAAGGCACAGACTAAAAGAAAAAACACTAAAGCACTGAAAGCTCTGCAAAAGCAAAAAAGAAAAGGCACCAGAAACCAGCATTTCATCATCAGAAATTCAAAATATTTTCACAGAAATGGAGAAAATCAAAACACAAGTTACAAATGTTGTGGAGTCAAGACAATCAAGCAGCTCAAACAAAGTCTTGGAAGAAATCACCATTCTAAGGGCAAGCAACAATAGTATCACTGATGCCCTTGAAAAATTGATAAAAGAATGGGCTGCTCTGAAGGAGAAAAATCAAACGGAATTTGTAGAAATACAGGAAAATGTAGCCAATAACACAAAACTGGTAGGAGAAGTGCAGTATCTCATGAAGAGAATGCATTTCAACATTGCCAGATTGGCTAAGCTTAAGCCTAAGGAAATCATGAAGGCACTTCTACGACACCTGTGTCACTTCAATCATCATACAAATACCAAACCAATGAAATATTATATTTCATACTTGGTATTTGTATAAATATGTGTATCGTTTGCACATATCAATTCTTGTTCGATTTCGAGCTTTAAATCGCTTTCTGGAAGGTTATACGCAATCTAATGCGTAAATACAACCAGTTTAATGCAAAAAACACTCCATAATAGTGAAATAGGCTTAACATACCTTAAATAACCTTTACATAACTAAGAAATAAGTTTTGAAGGGTTTGGTAAGGCAAAAACAAGTTTATTCGCTTACAGGGACTATTTGCGTCAAACTGCAAAAGTTTGCCGTTTCGTAAGGCAACGTACAGTCCGGAATATGATCATAAGATAAACATACCATATATAACCTAAACATAGCTTAGAAATAAGCTTTGATAGGTTCGGTGTGCGAAAACATGCTTATTTGATCTTACAGGGACTAAAAGTGTAAAAAACGGTGTAAGTTTGCATTTTCGCGCATATCTTACGTTCTGACCACATCTGGACATCTAAAATTTTTGTACACACTAAAATATTTTTATTTTAGTGATCGGCATGCAAAAATACCTTTCGTCGCTTAATTTGGTTCGTTTTCGCGTCCGTTTGGGTTTCGTCGTAATTTAACGAACAACGCGACCGTACGACCAATCGAGCCGACATCCGAGAGTTCTCCGAGCACATTTTGATTCCTCTAAACTTTATTGACCTTGTAGAGCCTTGAAAATGGCTTAACAGGGGTCAAAAGGGCCTGAAATGGACTCAAACAAGTGCAGGGACCTGAACTGTAATTTTTGAAACTTATGCTGGACTGGGGAGCCCAGGCGGGGCGCGTAAGCCCACCTTACATGCTTACGTGGGCCGCCTGAAGTGCCCAGCGACCAGAATTCATGTTTCAGCAATCTGTTGTTACTTCAGGGGCTGTTATGGTAACTTCTTTGTGTGATGGGCAAGTTTGTGTGATCACCAAGGTTCCCAATCAGTTCCTAACACTTGTAGGGTCAAGATTATTCCTTGTTAGCCACACAAACCACTTGGAATGATCTCATGAACTCACAACAAGTATATATAGCCATCAATTCTCATTTTTTTTCTTGCTCATTCTCCTATTCTCTTCTCTACATCTGAATTGGGAGCTCTCTCATCTGATTTGGGAAGTTTATTCTTTGTAGAAAAGATAGCAAGGACCCTTACTGAGCATTCTTTCATTCTTTTATTGCTTACTAGTTTAAAAAGTCAAACAGTGTTTGACTTTCAGTTTGACCAGTCAATTGGTCAAGTCAAAGTTCGATTGAACTTTGTAACGTGATTGTAATAACGATGGTTATAATCCTTAGTGATTATGCGTGCTGATTACCACATTAACTAGGTGTAGTGACGAGTCAAAGTTTCGGTCAAATTGCGTTTAAGCACGCATTTTGCAACGGAACTATTTTCGGGTATCAAAACCCATTGTTTTGATACCAAATCAGTTTACTAAGTAGGTTAAACATGTTTTGACATGTTTAACTCGTCACTACTAGTTTAGTGCTTGTTTAGGGTCGTAAGTTAAGCGGTCTAGACAACCGCTTAGACTTTCGAACCCGACCCGTTTGGTCGATCATTAGGATCCGACCAAGCTTGCTTAGTGATCATAGTTACATAGGGAATAACCCCTGAGGTTATACCTTATGATCACATAGGATTGGTTAGCTATTCGTTAATTAGTTTACATGCCCATAGGAAATGACCAAAATGCCCTTTTGAAGCATAAATCCATAATGTGCATATGTGAACATATTTTTGACATCTAATCTGAATTAGTAATATGTTAGGGTATAATTGGGCATGTAAGACTTGACATAGCTCATAGATAACCATCCGAACATAGTTTTGCGCAACCGACGCGTTATAGTAGCTTATGCTACCATAATGGGTCGAAACGGGTCAAGAGCACTTAGGTAGACTTCCAAATCAGAATGTTAGCTCTATTAAATCATACCATATGAGTTCCATTACTCATTTGATTTATAGAACATCATTCTATCCTATCTCCCGATTTAGGATCCGATTATTAACATAGTTACCTATATTAAGTGTCGTTTGATTCCGTACTCCCTCTAGCTTTGCTTGGTTGTTACTCAAGACTTCTAAGCACCCTCAAGTGAGTACATAGTCCCCTCTTTTACTGTTTTCAATTGTTTTGGGGTGAAATATGTGTACCTATTTATTATGTTCATGATTTCAAAGTATAATTGATTATACATATTAGTACTTATCTTTTGACAAACCGAATGATTATTTATGGTTTAAACACTGATTTTTCAAAGATTATAAAATTAATTGTTGGATAGTACATATTTTGTTCACCAGACCGATTGGTAGTATGATATAGCGCTATAGGATTTGACACCCCATTCATGTTGTCATGGAATGTCTGAAACCAATTTGTTTCTCCATCCAAATAGGGATTGCCTTTGTGGTATCCCTATAGTCTCAAAGGTGTATTTTGATGCACTAGGTCTAATTGAATTCTTAAATCACATTTTTATTGTATATTTTATTATACTCCCAAAAGTATAGTTTGATATACTCTCATGTGTGATATTGTACAAAACAACATATATTTTCTTAACTACCAAAACATATTTTAAATATGTTATTTATTCAACCAAAACAAAGTTTAATATGTTATTCATAAATCCAAAGTATACTTTTGATATACTATCAAAAACGATTATTTTGACAACCAAAGTATATTTAATATACAATCCGTTTAACGATTTTGGAACCGAAATATATTTTGATATATTGCCTAATCGACTTTCTTAAAAACCAAAGTATATTTTTATATATACTACAAACCTTTTTATCAAAACATTATTTTACAAACTTATTTTACTTAAGTATTTATTTATACATCTTTCTTTTATAAACTGATTTCTTATCACTTGTTTATAAAAGAAAACATTTATTAAGGATTCATGACTATTTTGTTAAAACATTCTTTTAAACTAACAAGTCATGAATCCTGCATAAACAAAACCTATGTATCTCACAGGCATTTTTATGCTGACGTACCTATTTTTACACATGTTTCAGGTACTGCTTTGTGATGATTGTTGATACATGCTATACATAGGATGGACTCATGCCTTAGCGACTTTAAAACTTGAAAGATAATAATTGTATTTATTTGATTTGTAATAAACAATGAGTTCAATAATTCAATCAAACGAAATTATTTAACCCATGGTTGTGAAACAATGATTCTGTTACAACACTCCCCGACGTTTCCGCCACGTTTTGTTGTTTTACGTGGTCGGGGTGTGACAGAAAAGTTGGTATCAGAGCCAATGGTTATAGGGAATTAGGTTATTAGTAATGCTTTGACCTAGACTATAACCTTCCTAGGACCCTAACACAAGTTATCTTGTGTTTAGTTTTAAAACATTACCGTCACCTATCCTTAGGTGACAACCACAATAAGAACATAAATCTCAAATCCGCTTTGAAAACCAATCATCTGTTCTAGGATGATTGATTACTAGGTTTTGAACCCTCTTAGTTTTCAAAATCTCTTCAAAGTTTGGGTCTAAATAATGTGAACACATGCAAACTGGAAGGGTGAATGCCTGTACCCTGAGTTTTCTGTCTAAGGCTAGAATGTTCGTACAAATCCACAGTATCAGACCAGTCAATCTTACCTGGGAACTCTTGGGGTGAGTGTTCACTTATAGGCGAGCATGTCTTCGGCGATACATTATGTTGATCCATTTACTTTGATTAGTCACTGCGTGTCGTTTGTTTGTTCGAGGTAACGAACGAATAATCGCTTTCCTTATGTTTTGGTCGATGTTTTCAATACCTCTTTTGTTTTCCAATCATCGACCTTACTTGTTTCTCATTTTCCCTTGTTCCTTTTAGACAATGCCTCCTCGACGTGATGCTCAATCTTTTACTGCTGAGGAAGTCGCAGCCCTTGTTTCTCAACAAATGGCTGCAGTGCTTCCAGGCGTAGTAACTCAGATTCATGAGTTATATAACAATAACACCCAATGTAATTTCAAGACCTTCAACTCTGCCAAACCTTTGAAGTTTTCTGGATCTCAAGGAGCAACCGCGCTCCTTCAATGGTTCGAAAGTTTGGAAAGCACATTCAGGCATGTGCAATGCCCGAATGAGCGTAAGGTTGAGTTTGCATCCAGTGCGTTCGAGAAGCGTGCGCTTACATGGTGGAACGGTGTGATGCGTGATAGAGGTACCGATGTGGCAATGGCACAAACTTGGGAAGAGCTTCGGGCTCTAATGATGAAGGAATTTTGTCCTCGTCATGAGCTCAGGGCTTTGGAACGGGAATTTGACGATCTTAAACAAGACAGCGGTGAACATCGAGCCTATACTGACCGTTATGAGGAATTGAGCCTGTTATGTCCTGCCATGGTCACGCCTGTGGATAAGGCGATTGAGAAGTACATTGATGGTCTTCCTGATTTAGTTCAGGATATCGTTACTGGCAGCAACCCTACTACTGTCAGACGGGCCATTAAATTGTCTGCCACCCTGACTGAATCCCATATCAGGAAGGGTAAGCTTTTTCGAAAAGGCGACCCAAGACCATCTGATAAGGCTGCTCAAGTAGAACCAAAGGAAAACAGGCCGAGATATCCAAGAAGAAGAAGCGTAAGGCTTCTCAAAACTGCGCCATAACTGCTCAGAATGATCAGGTTGCACCAAACCAACCAGCACAACCTCGTAAGAGGAAAAATTATGTTGGTACCGCACCTTTGTACAACAAAAACAACCGTCATCATCTGGAGCAGGAGCAGTGTCACAAATGTACCCACTGTGGAAGATTGGGACATTTGGTCAATGTTTGCCGTTATGCAAATCAAGCTGCTGTAAACCCTGTTGTTGTTCAAGCACGGTTCCCACCGGGATCATGTTATAACTGTGGTGACCTTACTCACTACAGAAACAATTGCCCAAGACTTGTTAACATACCTCCAGCGCATGGACGAGTGTTTAACATCAATGAGGCAAACGTGAACAACGATGCAGCAGTGAACAATTAGTCTTTTGTATTTCTTTGTCTGTTATCTTTTAACGTTGGAACAATTCAGTTATAAATAAAATTTGATGTTTCAATTTTATTTTACAAAACTGATACGATTGTGTGAATATTTGATCCAACCCTTCGATGCCGACAAACTACTCGTGTGGTTCTGTCATTTCAAGATCACTTGTGATCTCCCCGAAAATCTTAAATACACGTTTCTTTTTATGAAACAAAGACGAATTCCTATTAAGATCTTCCTATCTTCATCCTTATATTTAAAGTGCCAAACGGAATTCATGGATTGGATTCCTAGTGTGCTTTGAATACTCGCATGCTTAATTAACAAGAAAATTAACAAAATGAAGATCAAGTTAATTAACTATGTGATTATATGTATGTGTTTTCTTCTATGTTTCATGTTTTTATGTGATTTATCCAAATCCTCGTAGAATCTTCCATATCTCCATATGAGGGATTCATAGTAAGATATCAAAAGGTACTATCTTAAATCCTTAATGGACTTCTACATCATAGTTAAGTCCCTTGGATTATAAAGTACTATTCTATAATTGGACCCCTTGAGTGGTCTGGTCAAACAGATTGATTTAAAAATCTGGTTAGAAATATCATGTGATGATATGATTGAAAAGATCCCGTAAGAGATCAATTTAAAGAGATCATACGACGATCTAGTTAAGAAGATCATGTGTTGATCTAATTAAAAAGATTGTTCGTTGATCTAATTAAAAAGATCCTTTGGTGGTGTAGTCAAACTGTTTCATGTGTGTTCGATTGACTTTTCCCCTACACATTATGAAATGAACTGTGCGGACTGTGCAAGGGATTACGTAATTATGGATGCATACATAATTATGGAATTCAGTGCACAGAAATCACAGCAAGTTTTGTCATGTGTTAAGACCTATAGTGATAAGAATAACGAAACCGGAACAATGTAAAAAGGGCATGGTGGATACGCCGCTGGTACTTCCTATATATAAGTGTTCCTTATTACATTGCGAACGTAGCGTTAATAAAGTTACTAGAAGTCCTGGACCTTGACCAATGTCATTTTACACCCTCTGACACTGATTTCAAGCACACCAGTTTCCTATGATAAGTCTTCATAAGAAACGTTCTGTCCGTAGTTCGAAACTCCATGTTTTGTTACTACAAAGACTTCACGTTGATAGTTGACAATTTCGCTAAGAATCCAAACATGACCCAAAGTTTTACTTAGGGTATGAAGGATTCATTCGAAAGCAAAACGACCACAGTTGTCTTCACAAGTTTCCTCTAAAATTAAATTTCGGGAGGAAATTTCCTAAAGTAGGGGACACTGTGACACCTGTGTCACTTCAGTCATCATACAAATACCAAACCAATGAAATATTATATTTCATACTTGGGATTTGTATAAATATGTGTATCGTTTGCACATATCAATTCTTGTTCGATTTCGAGCTTTAAATCGCTTTCTGGAAGGTTATACGCAATCTAATGAGTAAATACAACCAGTTTAATGCAAAAAACACTCTGGAATAGTGAAATAGGCTTAACATACCTTAAATAACCTTTACATAACTTAGAAATAAGTTTTGAAGGGTTTGGTATGGCAAAAACAAGTTTATTCGCTTACAAGGACTATTTGCGTCAAACTGCAAAAGTCTGCCGTTTCGCAAGGCAACGTACAGTCCAGAATATGATCATAAGCTAAACATACCATATATAACCTAAACATAACTTAGAAATAAGCTTTGAAAGGTTCGGTGTGCGAAAACATGCTTATTTGATCTTACAGGGACTAAAAGTGTCAAAAACGGCGTAAGTTTGCATTTTCGCACATATCTTACGTTCTGAACACATCTGGACATCCAAAATTTTTGTACACACTAAAATATTTTTATTTTAGTGATCGTCATGCAAAAATACCATTCGTCGCTTAATTTGGTTCGTTTTCGCGTCCGTTTGTGTTTCGTCGTAATTTAACGAACAACGCGACCTGAACTTTAATTTTTGAAACTTATGCTGAACTGGGGAGTCCAGGCGGGGCGCGTAAGCCCACCTTACATGCTTACGCGGGCCGCCTAAAGTGCCCAGCGACTAGAATTCATGTTTCAGCAATCTGTTGTTACTTCAGGGGCTGTTATGGTAACTTCTTTGTGTGATGAGCAAGTTTGTGTGATCACTAAGGTTCGCAATCAGTTCCTAATACTTGTAGGGTCAAGATTATTCATTGTTAGCCACACAAACCACTTGGACTGATCTCATGAACTCACAACAAGTATATATAGCCATCAACTCTCATTTGTTCCTTGCTCATTCTCCTATTCTCTTCTCTACATCTGAATTGGGAGCTCTCTCATCTGATTTGGGAAGTTTATTCTTTGTAGAAAAGATAGCAAGGACCCTTACTGAGCATTCTTTCATTCTTTTATTGCTTACTAGTTTAAAAAGTCAAACAGTGTTTGACTTTCAGTTTGACCAGTCAATTGGTCAAGTCAAAGTTCGATTGAACTTTGTAACGTGATTGTAATAACGATGGTTATAATCCTTAGTGATTATGCGTGCTGATTACCACGTTAACTAGGTGTAGTGACGAGTCAAAGTTTCGGTCAAAATGCGTTTAAGCACGCATTTTGCAACGGAACTATTTTCTGGTATCAAAACCCATTGTTTTGATACCAAATCAGTTTTCTAAGTAGGTTAAACATGTTTTGACATGTTTAACTCGTCACTACTAGTTTAGTGCTTGTTTAGGGTCGTAAGTTAAGCGGTCTAGACAACCCTTAGACTTTCGAACCCGACCCGTTTGGTCGATCATTAGGATCCGACCAAGCTTGCTTAGTGATCATAGTTACATAGGGAATAACCCCTGAGGTTATACCTTATGATCACATAGGATTGGTTAGCTATTCGTTAATTAGTTTACATGCCCATAGGAAATGACCAAAATGCCCTTTTGAAGCATAAATCCATAATGTGCATATGTGAACATATTTTTGACATCTAATCTGAATTAGTAATATGTTAGGGTATAATTGGGCATGTAAGACTTGACATAGCTCATAGATAACCATCCGAACATAGTTTTGCGCAACCGACGCGTTATAGTAGCTTATGCTACCATAATGGGTCGAAACGGGTCAAGAGCACTTAGGTAGACTTCCAAATCAGAATGTTAGCTCTATTAAATCATACCATATGAGTTCCATTACTCATTTGATTTATAGAACATCATTCTATCCTATCTCCCGATTTAGGATCCGATTATTAACATAGTTACCTATATTAGGTGTCGTTTGATTCCGTACTCCCTCTAGCTTTGCTTGGTTGTTACTCAAGACTTCTAAGCACCCTCAAGTGAGTACATAGTCCCCTCTTTTACTGTTTTCAATTGTTTTGGGGTGAAATATGTGTACCTATTTGTTATGTTCACGATTTCAAAGTATAATTGATTATACATATTAGTACTTATCTTTTGACAAACCGATTGATTATTTATGGTTTAAACACTGATTTTTCAAAGATTATAAAATTAATTGTTGGATAGTACATATTTTGTTCACCAGACCGATTGGTAGTATGATATAGCGCTATAGGATTTGACACCCCATTCCTGTTGTCATGGAATGTCTGAAACCAATTTGTTTCTCCATCCAAATAGGGATTGCCTTTGTGGTATCCCTATAGTCTCAAAGGTGTATTTTGATGCATTAGGTCTGATTGAATTCTTAAATCACATTTTTATTGTATATTTTATTATACTCCCAAAAGTATAGTTTGATATACTCTCATGTGTGATATTGTATAAAACAACATATATTTTCTTAACTACCAAAACATATTTTAAATATGTTATTTATTCAACCAAAACATAGTTTAATATGTTATTCATAAATCCAAAGTATACTTTTGATATACTATCAAAAACGATTATTTTGACAACCAAAGTATATTTAATATACTATCCGTTTAACGATTTTGGAACTGAAATATATTTTGATATGTTGCCTATTCGACTTTCTTAAAAACCAAAGTATATTTTTATATATACTACAAACCTTTTTATCAAAACATTTTTTACAAACTTATTTTACTTAAGTATTTATTTATACATCTTTCTTTTATAAACTGATTTCTTATCACTTGTTTATAAAAGAAAACATTTATTAAGGATTCATGACTATTTTGTTAAAACATTCTTTTAAACTAACAAGTCATGAATCCTGCATAAACAAAACCTATGTATCTCACAGACATTTTTATGCTGACGTACCTATTTTTACACATGTTTCAGGTACTGCTTTGTGATGATTGTTGATACATGATATACATAGGATGGACTCGTGCCTTAGCGACTTTAAAACTTGAAAGATAATAATTGTATTTATTTGATTTGTAATAAATAATGAGTTCAATAATTCAATAAAACGAAATTATTTAACCCATGGTTGTGAAACAGTGATTCTGTTACAACACTCCCTGACGTTTCCGCCACGTTTTGTTATTTTACGTGGTTGGGGTGTGACAACTTCCAGTTGAACAATCACACCAGGAACTCCCAAAGTCAACCCCACAACAATCAACTGCCATACTAATCACTGAAGCTGGAACCACTGTAATGGGTCCACCTCATGCAGTTCCAAAAGAAGAAATGTTAAAAAGGTTAGCATCTTCCATGCCTCTAGCAATCACAAATTTGAACCTCAAAACTTCTCAAACTGGTCCAAAGCCAACTTCTTCTGGTGACAGTGTCATAAGTACAAGAATAACTCAACAAGCAATGAAAGACTGGGAAGAAGAAGCTGACTCAAGACAACCACAGATTGTAAAAAGAAAAATCTCCAAAACCCAATTTGTTATGGTTCAAGAGATTGACAGGGATATTATGATATTCCCTGAATAGAATCTGGTGGAATACTATTAGACTCAAGAAGATGTACCAGAAAGGCCACCAACTCCTTACATATTGGCTATATGGGAAGAAAGATTAGAAAGAGGTTCAAGGAGCATCCACTACACCAATCAAAATCCAATAAGAAGAATCATAAAAGTAGATGAAGAGAAGATTGGAACTGATGGTGTTGGTGGAACCTATGTGCAGAACACATACACACTTCTTAGAGAAGATGGTGCAGAAGAGAAAGTGACAGATGGAGACCTTGCTGACAAGTTTCATCCCCTAGATATCTTGTTCATGAAAGACTTCTATGAAAAGGAAAGAGGGAACACACAATTTATCAGAAGAGCTTTGATAAGCATATCAGAGGCTAGAATAAAGCTATTTGAAAGAGTAGCTTTTTCTGACTTTGATCTATACATCAGTTATGACTATATGCATGACAAGGTCTACCTCACTGCACCAGATACAATAATTCCCTCAGAGCTAATAGAAGATGCAAGATCTGGAGACATCATTGAACTACCAATGATAAAAGACAGACACAACTACAGTGTAGTCTATAGAGATTTTGAAAAGAACAAAGCTCTATTCAGAAGTGTTGACATCTGCAAGTACTCCAATCAGACACTAAGGTTTATTATGAAGTGCATGAACAGGAGGCAGGAACAGCTTCAGAAGAAATGAATGAACAAAGAAAAGGAATGGCAGGAGATTGAACAAATGATTGAAGAATGGATACAAGCAAGGGGCTGGTACAAGGATATGTATGATATTTGCAATAAATACATCTCCTACAAAAAGAAATTGAAGTCTGGAGATGTACACCAACGTGTGAAGTTGTTTTGAAAAACATGTCTTTAGATTTTTCTATCATATAATTTGTTTCAAAATAGAAGTAACTTGTTTGATTTATAAATTTTGTTTCCATTGTTTGGGAAATTTTTTTTTTCATGAGGTAGTTTATTTTTCTTACAATACTTAGGGGGAAATTGTTAAGAAACTTTAAATATAAGTATTGAAGAAAAAGATGATCA
This sequence comes from Helianthus tuberosus, assembly GCA_030545235.1. NCBI lineage: Eukaryota > Viridiplantae > Streptophyta > Magnoliopsida > Asterales > Asteraceae > Helianthus > Helianthus tuberosus. Next base: position 131,246,375 of record CM060394.1, read on the forward strand.
TCCTGATCATAAGATGAAAATACAACAATGAGTATTACTAAGAAGGTGCCTACATGATATCTTGAAAATAGGAAAAGAAAGATACATCTTCAACTAAGAATCAAAAGAAGATCAAAACAAAGAAGACAATCAGATAGAACCTTTCTGATGAAGTCGGATGATAAATCTGGTATTTATCATCAGAATCTGGTAAAGTCTGATCACCAGAAATCTGATGATCAAGTTCATCAGAATTCTGGTAAGTAGTCACCAAAAATTCTGGTAGACTCACTTGTCTTCTAGATAAGGCCTGACACAAACCCAAAAAGGAGCAAGTTGGCAATAACCGATTCAATGAATATGCCAAAAAGTCCCTTTGTGCAGAGCAGGTAGAGAATCAATAATTGTTTATTCAGATCTGAACTCTCTATAAATAGAGATGTCAAACCCCGAAGGTTAAATGAGTTGTGCTTAGCATTTAATACATACACTACAAACACCATTGCCCTTCACTTAAAATTCTTTGAGTATTCGTTTTGTAATATCCAATAACTTTGTTTTTGCAAAGTCATTTAATACACTTAAAAAATTCTATAACTTGTTTCTTGAAAGTATGATTTCTAGTTCCGCACTATATTTTCCTATTTAGTGAAATCATTTGCCATATTAAGTTTGGGTATCTCTATCTGGGATCAACAGAAGAAGAGAAAGAGAATGAGGGACACGAGGCCATGCCAGGTTGCCACGGGGTCGTGTTGACAATCTGTTTTCAGCTATAAATGGAGGTTCTTGGTTTCATTTCAACTCATCCCTTGGCAAACCACTTCTCTCACACTTGCCACCACTCCACCACCACTACACCGCCATCATCCACCACCATCATCCATCTTCCATCATTTAGAGTGTGTCGTAGTCTCGGGATCTGATGTGTGCAAAATGCAACATATAAATTACATCAATTGTGGCATAAAACTAACCCATTTTTAGTACTAATATTGGAAAAAGTGTGCTTTTGTCTTCCTTTTGTATTTTCAGGATTAAATGAGCTCAAATTAACAAAAGAAGCAAAAAGACAGCAAAATCTAACATAAATACAAGAAAAGGAACAAACGTGACATGCCCGACCCCACGACAGCATCTTCCCAAGCAAAACAAGAAGACAGAAGACTGAACACGCCCCGTGCTCAGCCAGCACGGGGGCGTGCCCAAGTGTCAGCAGAAAAGACAAAGTGGTAGAAGCTTCTATTGCCCACCACTGGGCCATGCTCAGCGGACACGGGGCCATGGTCAACTATAAGATTCGCACAATCCAGGCAAATCTTCATAGTACAAAGATTCTTCTGCACTCGGGGTCGTGCTCAGCGGACACGGGGGCGTGGTCAACTAATAAGACAAGCTGCATTAAATGAAGAAAGAGAAGGATGTGGACACGGGGCCGTGCCCGAGCTTCTGTTCAACCTATAAATAGAAGTGCTTGGCTCAAGCTCAAACCATCCCTTGGCACACCACCTCTCTCACACTTCACCCACCACCCACCACCACCATAACACCATCATCCACCACCATCATCCATTGTCCATCATAGAGTGTGTGAGTCGTCTCGGGATCCAAGATTGATCGTAAGAGTTCTTGACAATCAAGGCCATGTTTGCCTAAGTCTCTTACATCACTTGGTGAAAACAAGTGTCTAGTGTAATACTTTTTATTTTTAATCTTTTCGCACTTTTTACTTGGTTTTGTATTAATGACTTTAATAACTAGTTTCTTATGTTGAAGGTGATTCTTCCTTATCGTTTGTCTGTGGTGTCTTGACATTATTTTACTATCTATATAAAATAAAAGATTTTCACCATTCATATCTCCACGGTCTATATGGATGTATGTTGGCTACCTGGTGGGGGTTTAAGGGAACGGTTTGGTTAGAGTCTTGCCATTGTTCAGCGTTTAGAGGTCATGCAATGGACCTGGGTCAAATTTAGTAGGACCTCCTTCAATACTTAACGGTATTGGATGGCGGGGGTCCAAACTCTTTGATCCCCTCATAAGTTAAACTACTATTAATACTATAACCCGGCTATTTAGGACTGTATCCCTGCTGACTCAGACTACTTAGTCGAGGGTAACGTCACCTCCAAAAGAGGGGCCTACCATAATTTGCATTAATAACTTAATTAATTATCTTTCAATAATCCGACCCTTTAGGATTGTATCCTTGCTGACTCAAACTACTGGGTTGAGGGTAACGTCACCTTCAAAAGAGGGGCCTACTACAATAACTAAGATAATCTCTTAAATAAGTGCAAAAGTGTGGAAATAATCAAAGGTTACACTATACACGAGTCGAAACCAAGTGATTCATCTTGTCTATCTGTTTTTCTTTTATTTTTATTTTCAGCATTTTAGTTAGTTTTTATTTTTCTTAGCTTAAAACATTTTTCTAAACTTTTTTTGATTTGATTAGACCTTGAGGATAAACCGGTACTAAAAGCTCTTGTGTCCTTGGACGACCTCGGTATCTTACCAACACTATACTACGCTCACGATGGGTGCACTTGCCCATATGTGTGTTTAGTGTTAGTAAATATCGTGTTTTATAAATTTAAAACTTGACTAAAAAAAGTGTTAAAAAGGGCTTAATATATATATATATATATATCAAAAACTAACGACACTTCACACGCATCAAGTTTTTGGCGCCGTTGCCGGGGATACAAGGATTTTAAGAAAGCTTAAAATCGACGGCCTAATCAGTTTTTCAAAACCTTTTCAAAACACGTGCACAGTAAGCTGAACACGGGGCCGTGCTCACTGAACACGGGGCCGTGCTCACTGAACACGGGGCCGTGCTGCACATTTTCATAAAAACACCCAGTAACAGTATCTTGAACACGGGCCGTGCTCACTGAACACGCCCCGTGCTCAACGAAATCAGTAAATTTAATTAAAACGCCCAGATACAGATTCTGCACACGGGGCCGTGTCCACTGAACACGGGGCCGTGTCCAGCCTCTGTTTCCGTTTTTATTTTTGTTTTCTGATCTCGAGACTTGGTTGTGGTCTGCTGAGTGATTCTTATGGATCAATACTCAGGAGGTTACAACTACACATATGAGGAGGATGATTATTGGAGTAATTATTGCACTAATTGTCGTAACCCACACTCGGTTCAATATTGTCACTCATATCAACCATCCAATTCATACACCTACTATGAGGAGCCCAGGTACGAGCCATCAACTTCATACACATCCTATGAAGACCAAAGGTATGAACCTCCCCCCTCATACTTATATTTTGATGAACCAAGGTATGAGCCTTCATACTCATACTTTGAGGAACCAAGATATGAGCCACCACCTTCGTATGCTTACTATGAGGAACCATGGCGTGAACAACCCACCTCATATGAGTATTATGAAGAACAAAATTACGACCCTTATCCATCATATGCTTACAATAAAGAACAATGGTGTGAACCATCTACTTTATATGGGTATTATGAGGAACAAAGGATCGAACAACCGGATTCAAGCTTTGAAAATCCCGATTCTTTTTCTATAACCGAAGTGACCGATAGGATATTAGAACACCTTAGAGTTATCGATCGCTTTATAAAAGAATCTCGCGCAAGGGAAGAGGAGTCCCGCGCAAGAGAAGAATTAAAAAAGGAAGAGATAACTGAAAGTGTAAAAATGGAAGAACAAATAAGTGAAAAACCGACACATGAGTTAAACAACGAAAAAGGTGAGTCTGATAACGTTAAAATTCAAGAAGAGTCTAATTTTGAAGAAATTAATCTCTTGTCACCTTCTTTCGAAAATCATTGTTTAGTACCCACTCATGCTAAGTTTTTAAAAGAGTTAAACACTAATACTAAGATTAACGAAAGGGTAAGTGTTAAGTTAACTAATGATCAAACTTCGCTAATAAAAGAAGACCCATTTGAAATTAACGTTACACCGGTTCCATGTTTCTTTCAAAATTCGTTTATTAGTAATGTCACAATTGATAAAGATCTTTGTGTTAACATAATGCCTAACTACATTTTCGAAAAATTAAGTATTAGTGATTTTTCTCCACTTCAAATACCCATTTTTCTATCCAATCGGAAAGTAATAAAATCAATCGGTGTAGTTGAGGATGTCTTGGTTCAAACAAATCAAATGGTAGTTCCCACCGACTTTGTCATCCTCGATGACGCTCCCCTAATGTTGGGACGACCATTATTGAAAACTCACGAAGCTTTGAAAAACCGGAAGTACAACAATTTACCTCTTCAATTAGGGGCATTCAAAAAAAGTGTTGATCTTGAACGGTCAATGAAATATCCATTCGGCAATAATGACCCCCTAATTGAAGATGAAGATGAACCACCCGATACAAGTGAAAAGATTGACCACTTTGTTGAAGAAGAGGTCGCCATAGAACAAACTTTTAAAGTTCTTGATCAAAATGAGCCACCAAATAAGGAGTCTCCTAAAGACCCACCACTTGAGCTCAAAGAACTTCCAAAAGGTTTGGAATATGCTTTTCTAGACAAAGATGGTAATTTACCTGTAATTATTTCGTCTAAATTAGATAGCTTAGAAAAAGAAAAATTAATTAGTCTTTTGAAAAAAACATAAAAACGCGATAGCTTGGAAGCTTGTAGACATTAAAGGAATAAGTCCTTCCATGTGTACGCACAAAATTTTAATGAATGATGACTACAAATCGGTAATACAACCACAACGTCGAGTAAATCCAAATGTTCAAGAAGTGGTTAAAAATGAAGTCATCAAATTACTTGACGCCGGACTTATCTATCCTATCTCCGATAGCCCTTGGGTAAGTCCCGTCCAAGTAGTTCCAAAGAAAGGAGGTATGACGATGATAACTAACGAAAAAAATGAATTAATACCAACAAGAACCGTCACAGGATGGATAGTATGTATAGATTATAGACGATTAAATGAAGCAACAAGAAAAGATCACTTTCCTTTACCCTTCATTGATCGAATGTTAGAAAGATTATCCGGTCATAAATTTTACTGTTTCTTGGATGGTTTTTCAGGTTACTTTCAAATCCCGATAGCAGCCGAAGACCAAGAAAAGACAACTTTCACATGTCCCTATGGAACTTTTGCTTATCGACGCATGCCGTTTGGTCTATGTAATGCCCCCGCAACATTCCAACGTTGCATGGTAGCTATCTTCCATGACATGATAGAAAAGACAATGGAAGTCTTCATGGACGACTTCTCTATCTTTGGGGATTCATACGACAAACGCCTCGATAACCTTGAACGAATGCTATCCCGATGTGAGGAAACTAACCTCGCCCTTAATTGGGAAAAATGCCATTTCATGGTAACGGAGGGAATAGTACTCGTTCACAAAATCTCAAGCGAAGGAATGGAGGTGGATCGAGCCAAAATAGATACCATTTCTAGACTACCACCTCCATCCTCCGTAAGGGCTATTAGAAGTTTCCTAGGGCATGCCGGATTTTATAGGCGGTTTATCAAAGACTTTTCTAAAATTTCTAGGCCTCTAACAAAATTACTTGAAAAAGATGCTCCTTTCATCTTTGACAAGGATTGCAATCAAGCATTTCTAACCCTAAAGGAAATGTTAATCAATGCACCTATCATGATAGCGCCTGATTGGAAATTTCCTTTCGAAATCATGTGTGATGCTAGTGACTTTGCAGTTGGAGCTGTCTTGGGACAAAGAAAAGAAAAGCATTTCCACCCAATTTATTATGCTAGTAAAACACTAAATGATGCACAAGAAAATTACACAACAACTGAAAAAGAATTACTAGCTGTGGTATTTACTTTTGATAAATTTCGTTCTTATCTTGTTCTTTCTAAAACTATAGTCTATACAGATCATGCAGCCATTCGATATCTCTTCAAAAAGCAGGACGCAAAACCACGTTTGATTCGGTGGATTCTACTCCTCCAAGAATTTGATATTGAAATCAAAGACAAAAGAGGAGCAGAAAACACCGCAGCAGATCATTTTTCACGCTTGGAAGACCCAGCTTTGGAGGCAACCAGGGATGAGCAAATCAACGAAAAATTCCCGACTGAGTCCCTAGAAATGGTGGAATATAAGGAAGAACCATGGTACGCCGACTATGCTAACTACCTAGCTAGCGGTATAGTCGCAAAAGGTTGGCCACATCATCAAAGAAAAAAATTCTTTGCCAATGTGAAACACTATTTTTGGGAAGATCCATATCTTTTCAAAATGTGTGCTGACCAACTCATCCGACGATGCGTACATGGTAGTGAAGCACGAAGAATTCTCCGCCATTGTCATGAAGGTCCATACGGAGGGCATCATGGTGCCGCTAGTACCGCACGAAAGGTATTTGATTCAGGATTTTATTGGCCAACCATTTACAAAGACGCCCAAAGTCTTGTCAAAACATGTGATGCTTGCCAAAGAACAGGTAATATTTCTTCCAAAAACGAAATGCCACAAAATGGCATTCTTGTTTGTGAAATTTTTGATGTGTGGGGACTCAACTTTATGGGACCTTTCCCACCATCGAAAGGAAACAAATATATACTTGTGGCAGTAGACTACTTGTCTAAATGGGCCGAGGCCGAGGCACTTCCAAGAATGATGGAAGAGTCGTGGTAAGATTTCTGAAGAAATTATTCTCTCGTTTTGGCACACCTAAAGCATTAATAAGTGATAGAGGTACCCATTTTTGCAACCATCAACTTGAAATTTTTTTAACAAGATATGGGGTCTATCACCGGGTCTCGACAGCATATCACCCTCAAACAAACGGACAAGCCAAAGTGACTAATAGAGGTTTAAAACGAATACTTGAAAAAACCGTAGGGTTAAATAAAAAGGAATGGGCAGATAAATTAGATGATGCTTTATGGGCTTTTCGAACTGCTTATAAAACAACAATAGGTACAACCCCATATAAGCTAGTCTACGGAAAAAGTTGTCACTTGCCAGTAGAAATTGCACACAAAGCCTACTGGGCAATTAAAAATGTAAACTTAGATTTAGAATTTGCTGGTAAAAATCGATTTTGTCAATTAAATGAATTAGACGAGCTTAGGAATTATGCATACTCAAACTCCGAAATTTATAAGGAAATAATGAAAAATTTGCATGACAAACATATTAAACCTAATGAATTTCGAGTAGGAGATCTAGTTCTTTTGTTTAATTCACGACTTCGATTGTTTCCTGGTAAATTAAAGTCTAGGTGGTCAGGACCTTTTTCCATCACCCATATTTTCCCACACGGTGCAGTAGAAATTAAATCTCGAAATGGGCCTCCATTCAAAGTCAATGGCCAACGGCTGAAACTCTATCAAGGATTCATTGAGGATGAAGAGGAGGAGATCTCGCTTCAAACAATCGAAGAATGAAAGCATCAACATCATACCTGGTAAGTTACGAACGACTGGGACGGCATCTAAAGCGGTAAGTTTTCTAACCCAAGATCATGGGAAACAACGGGCACTCACACGAGCACTAAAAAAAATTTCAAAACTTTGCTCGGCACGGGGCCGTGTCCGCGCTGCAGTCGGGATACATCCCCTTTTTCATAACAGTTACAACATTCCACACGCCCCGTTTCCGCAAAAAAGCTCTGGTTCCAGGCGATTTTCCGCAGATTTTCGACGTCTCCTCCTGTTCTAACAACATCAAGGTATGATTCTAACATCATTAGTAGTTAGATTAGTTACTTGCATGTAGTTAAAACACCACAAATTTGGGGAAAAATCTAGGGTTCTTGAACTTCATCCGAATCAAACCTCAAATTTTTGCCTAAATCTGTTTGCATTTAGTTAGAATAGTGTTAAGGGAAGTAAATCCACTTGTATTGTTCATAGATTCGCCCGATTTCTCATAAAAACCCCAAACACTTGTTTTTGAACCGAAAAAGATAAAATTGATAGGGTAAACGGGTTATTTTGGGAAAAACGGCGCTTGGGGTTTCAATTTCGGGGAAAACCGTGCCTACTGGACCAAAAATTTTCAAGTTTTCGAAACCGGGTCGAAAAATGGAATTTTTGTGTAACAGACGCCTGGACACGGGGCCGTGCCCGCTGAACACGGGGTCGTGTCCAGCCCACTGGTTGTAGTTTTGTCCTAAAATTGTTCTGTTTCGTGCTAACTTTTGGTGTATTCTTTCAGATGGCTAGGAAGTTCACAAGGTTTAACGCCAATGAGCTCGATGCTAGGGCTAGATACGAAATACTTCAGACAAGGCCGGAGGAGTACCCGAGGCAAGCATGCACGGAACTGTTAACTATGGTGAATCAAATCAACCGTTTCAACAACATTGTCACCGGTCCATTAAGAGTCGCTTTAACAACTAGACTATGTTCCGTCCACGAATGCACTTTGGAATTCTATAGCACCTTCACGTTCAACTCAAGGTGAGACCCATTCGACAATGATGGGGTAGCATTCCGATGTGGCGGAACTAGGTATTCGATCTCTATGGCACAATTTGGGTCGATTGTCGGGTTGTATGCGGAAGAAGATGCAGGTAACGAGGAAAATACTGGAGGGATGCGAGAGATAGGTGAAAACAATCGCCAAGCCGCATGGGCTCAGATTGGTGAAGGATATTACAATCCGAGCAGCACTAAGAGTACAAAGTTGAGGGATCCGCTCTACAGATACATCCATAGGCTCCTCGGCTACTCTCTTAGTCAAAGACACGATAGTGGTGGCGTCGTTGGGTTAAGAGATTTGGTTGTCCTCCACTGCATACATAACCGCAGGCCCCTTGATGTTCCGTTCCTCATGCTCTGAAACATGCATCATAACCGCCTTGCTACTGCACCAACCCCTATCTTCTTTGGGGGATGGGTGTACCGTCTCTTCAAGCACTTCACCAACATACCTAGGTCATTAGGAAGGAGCCCATGGTCGGGTAGGGTAGATATACACATCTGCCGCTCAATGAACCTAATTTATGAGGCTGAAGACGGGACGGTAAGCTTTCAAAGGATGCAAGGTCATGCATGGAACCCGCAAGAAGCACTTGTCCTCCACGCTCCACAACATCATCGGTACCAATACCAGCCCCATGGTGATCCGGGCCAATCCTGCTCAGGAGGCGGTTTTCCTAACTTTCAAAGTTTACATGATTTGTTGCAGGAAAACCTCATGTGCACCAGGAACACCTACAATATGGCAAGCAACACGTACCACCGGGTTGGGGCGATCGAGAGAAACATATCCGATATCCAAGATGATATTGGAAATATCCGGGAGTACATGGTTGGCCATGGTGGGGATGATGATGATGAAGACGAGGACATGGATTAGGCGGGAGGAGCGGAGGAAAAAGCGGTTGGTTGATGATTCCCCAGGTTAACCTTTTCTAATCTTGAACAATTTAAGGCCTGCGTGCCAAGTGTTGAACAATTTACTTTCCCTAACTCCTTTTATTTTCTGCATTTATTTTTCTTTTAACTTTGTTGACTTGGATGTTGAACTTGGTAAAATTAGGATGTTTGCTATGGTGTGGTATAGTGTTTATTGATTAAGCAGGTACATACGAGGCTTAGAGTACTAAGCATTAGTACTACTAAAGCTGGGACAGGAAAACCAAAGAAAGAAGCCTGTTTTTCAACCTTGCAGATTGTCCACACGGGGCCGTGTCCAGCCGACACGCCCCCGTGCCCACTCCCCCGAACCTGCTGTTTGTTTTAATTCTGCAGACTTTGATAGACACGGGGTCGTGTCCACCCAACACGCCCCCGTGTTCACCTTCTGTAAGTTTTCGTTACTGGCACCTGAGCACGGGGTCGTGTCCACCCAACACGGGGTCGTGTCCAGGCAACCAGTAACATAATTTTTTTTTTGCTTTTTACACATTCAATCAACCTAAAAACTTATTTTTGGGACACATTGAGGACAATGTGTAATTTAAGTGTGGGGGGGATGCTAAAACCTTGAATCTTGCAAGTCCTAAATACAAGCCTTACACAAAACTCTATTGGAACCGCTAATCACCCCAAAATTTTTTCAAAAATTTTCATTTTTTTACTTGTCTAGGTTTAACTTGGGAATTTCAAGTTCTAAAAAGGTTATATTTTTACAAATTTACAACCGATAGCGTCGTGATAAAAAGAACCAACATAAGAAAATTATGAAAAGGCATGGCAAACTTAGTTAAAATTTGATTATATATACTTGATCACATAAAAACCCATTCCCACAAAAGTGAGTTTTGAGCCTTTATTGAGCATACAATTACATATCATTAAACTAAATGCTCATTTTTCGTTTCTTGTGTGAATTGCCGCTTGGTTCTTACGACTCTAGAACTTGCCACGACGATACATTCCCGGTCCTTACCAACTTAAACCCGAGTAAGTAAATGATGGAGGCATCAGGACTAACCCTTTTTATTTCTACACCATTATTTTTCTTTTTTTTTACCACCTACCCAAAATCCCCTTGGTTAGCCCCTTTGAGCCTAAACCTTTTCATTTCATAACCTAAACCAAACACCCTTTTACCCACCAAAACCTTTTTCATTTTTAACCCTTTGTTTTAGTAACTAGCTCGGTTTTTCGTATGACTTTTCAAAAAAAAAAAGTGTGTTGATTATGAAGCAAAAGAAAATAAACAAACAAGTTCATCAAAAATAACTTTGTTTGAATAATAGCTTCATCAAAATAAAAGTTACAAAAATAAAAAGTCTTACGAAAACCGATGCTCGTTACGCTTTTCGCCCTTTTTTCTACTAACCACTAACCCAACCACCTACCTTTAACCCAAGCCTAACCCTTCACCCAAAAATTCCTCTTGATATTTACAAAGGTATATAAGTTAAAAAGGAGGAGGATTGATTGCTTGGCAAGCCTATGGTAGGAGTAAGTTCCATGCCGCTCTCGAGTGATCCACTAAAATACATTTTCGGCCGAGTGTTGAGTGATCCCCGTGAGGTATGTGAACTTGTATATAAAGAAAATTTTAAAGAGGCATGTTATGCCCTAATAAGTAATTTATCTTATGAAAAGTTTTAAATAAATCATGACGAATAGGATTGTAAATAAATAAAAATAAAACTTAATAAAAGAATCTTGGAAATCCCGACACTCTATGACAAGCCCAAAAACGTTCTCTTCTACCCATTCCATTTGGGTGTGTAAAGCCACATTATAAAGAGTTTTGCTTGAGGACAAGCAAAGATTCAAGTGTGGGGGTATTTGATGTGTGCAAAATGCAACATATAAATTACATCAATTGTGGCATAAAACTAACCCTTTTTTAGTACTAATGTTGGAAAAAGTGTGCTTTTGTCTTCCTTTTGTATTTTCAGGATTAAATGAGCTCAAATTAACAAAAGAAGCAAAAAGACAGCAAAATCTAACATAAATACAAGAAAAGGAACAAACGTGACATGCCCGACCCCACGACAACATCTTCCCAAGCAAAACAAGAAGACAGAAGACTGAACACGCCCCGTGCTCAGCCAGCACGGGGGCGTGCCCAAGTGTCAGCAGAAAAGACAAAGTGATAGAAGCTTCTATTGCCCACCACGGGGCCGTGCTCAGCGGACACGGGGCCATGGTCAACTATAAGATTCGCACAATCCAGGCAAATCTTCATAGTACAAAGATTCTTCTGCACACGGGGTCGTGCTCAGCGGACACGGGGGCGTGGTCAACTAATAAGACAAGCTGCATTAAAGGAAGAAAGAGAAGGATGTGGACACGGGGCCGTGCCCACTGGACACGGGGTCGTGCCCGAGCTTCTGTTCAGCCTATAAATAGAAGTGCTTGGCTCAATCTCAAACCATCCCTTGGCACACCACCTCTCTCACACTTCACCCACCACCCACCACCACCATAACACCATCATCCACCACCATCATCCATTGTCCATCATAGAGTGTGTGAGTCGTCTCGGGATCCAAGATTGATCGTAAGAGTTCTTGACAATCAAGGCCATGTTTGCCTAAGTCTCTTACATCACTTGGTGAAGACAAGTGTCTAGTGTAATACTTTTTATTTTTAATTTTTTCGCACTTTTTACTTGGTTTTGTATTAATGACTTTAATAACTAGTTTCTTATGTTGAAGGTGATTCTTCCTTATCGTTTGTCCGTGGTGTCTTGACATTATTTTACTGTCTATATAAAATAAAAGATTTTCACCATTCATATCTCCACGGTCTATATGGATGTATGTTGGCTACCTGGTGGGGGTTTAAGGGAACGGTTTGGTTAGAGTCTTGCCATTGTTCAGCGTTTAGAGGTCCTGCAATAGACCTGGGTCAAATTTAGTAGGACCTTTTTCAATACTTAACGGTATTGGATGGCGGGGGTCCAAACTCTTTGATCCCCTCATAAGTTAAACTACTATTAATACTATAACCCGGCTATTTAGGACTGTATCCCTGCTGACTCAGACTACTTAGTCGAGGGTAACGTCACCTCCAAAAGAGGGGCCTACCATAATTTGCATTAATAACTTAATTAATTATCTTTCAATAATCCGACCCTTTAGGATTGTATCCTTGCTGACTCAAACTACTGGGTTGAGGGTAACGTCACCTTCAAAAGAGGGGCCTACTACAATAACTAAGATAATCTCTTAAATAAGTGCAAAAGTGCGGAAATAATCAAAGGTTACACTATACACGAGTCGGAACCAAGTGATTCATCTTGTCTATCTGTTTTTCTTTTATTTTTATTTTCAGCATTTTAGTTAGTTTTTATTTTTCTTAGCTTAAAACATTTTTCTAAACTTTTTTTGATTTGATTAGACGTTGAGGATAAACCGGTACTAAAAGCTCTTGTGTCCTTGGATGACCTCGGTATCTTACCAACACTATACTACGCTCACGATGGGTGCACTTGCCCATATGTGTGTTTAGTGTTAGTAAATATCGTATTTTATAAATTTAAAACTTGACTAAAAAAAAGTGTTAAAAAGGGCTTAATATATATATTAAAAACTAACGACACTTCACACGCATCAGGATCCAAGATCGATTGTAAGACTTCTTGTCAAACAAAGGCCATGCTTGGCAAAACTCTTAAATCACTTGGTGAAGACAAATCTTTTATGTATTACTTTTTGATTTCCAATCTTTGACTCCTTTTTAATTGGGTATGTATTAATGACTTTAATAACTAGTTTTTTTATACTGAAGGCGAATTTATCTAACCATTCTTCATATGTTATTGATTCAGATATTCATGTCTTTACGGTCTATATAAAGCACGTTAATTACTTGGAAGGGGGTTAGAAGGGTGGTTGGGTAATTCTACGTCTCGTTCAGTGTATAGATCCTGCGAGAACCTGGGTTAAGCTTAGTACTATTGTTCGCCCTAGAAGAAAGTAGGAAACCGCTTGAATCCCTTAACTAGAAACTACTATTAAAACTTTAAACCAACCCTGTGAGGAGTGTATCCCTGCTGACTCAGACCAAAGGGTTGAGGGTAACACTGCCTGGAAGGGAGCCTAGCACTTTTTGCATTATAACTTACTTAATTATCTTTCATTAATCTGACCTTGCGGGACTATATACCTGCTGACTCAGACCAATAGGTTGAGGGTAACGCTACCTGGAAGGGAGCCTACTACTATAACTTAAAGATAATCTCTTAAAATGCCCAAAGTGCGAAAATCATTAAAGGATACATAAAAGAGGAGTTGGAACCAAGTGATTCCTTCTTGTCTATCTGTTTTTCCTTATATTTTATTTTTGCTTTTTATTTTATCTCTTTAAAACGTTTTCATCAAAGTTTGGTTAGATTAGACGTTAACGATAAGTCGGTATTAAAAGCTCTTGTGTCCCTGGACGACCTCGGTACCTTGCCATCACTATACTACGTCCGCGATGGGTGCACTAGCCCTAACGTGTGTGTAGAGTGATAATATTATATCGTGTTTTATAAATTTTAAATTTGAATTTGCGAGTAAAAAGAGCTAAAAAATATACCTACACCGCACCACGTCAGTGAGCTTCATTATTTAGATAACCAAGTTGCTAGGATTTGAAGATTAGAAGAAAAGGTAGAAGATTAAGTTAGAAATGTAAAGTCAGTGAGCTAAGACTCACTTAGAAGTTTCTAGAAATGCTCTGCTGGAAGTGCACCAAATCAGTAAGTTTGAGAGAATTTCAGAGTTTGGAAGGTGCAAAATGAGGGTGAAGGTTTGTATTTATAGGCTGAAATGGAGTTTGGAGAGAATGGGCTTTTGATGATTGGGCCTTGTGAGACTGGGCCTTGGGACGAGTGGGATCTTTGTGCGAAAGGGGTGGTCCCTTAGCACGAAGAGGAATGTTTAGTTGCACGAAGGATTAAGTTGTCGTTTTCATGTGTTCGGGCTGGTTTTAAATGTTTTAAGCATACAAGTGCAATGTATATGTGTAATGGATAAATAAATGCATGTATGAACTGATTTTGCATGTAAAACAACTATGAGTTTGCGTATAAGAGTAGGTAACGAAGGTATAACAAGTATGTATAACACAATGTATAAATGATGTAAAACAATCAAGTTTTACTATGATCAAAGCATCGGATTACAATGTTTGGAAATGAAATACGAATACAAAGAGATTACAAGTTTCCAAAAATAGAAATACAGACAAACTTTATAAATAAGGAAAGTTCCAAAATGCGAAGTGTTACAGCAAAACCTCTACTGCGTCGAGGTGCGTACCTGGCCAGTAGTACCCCGTGTTCATGACCTTTATAACTACCATGTGCGGGCCTGCAAGGATCCCACATATTCCTTCATGAACTTCTCGGATCAGATAATTTGCATCATGTGGGTTCACACAGCGCAATAGTGGACCTAGGTATGACTTCCGATACAAGAGCCCATCGTCCATCTGGTAATGTAGTGCTTTGTGTTGTATCTTTCGAGCTTCCGCCTTATTGGTCGGTAAGGTTCCCGACTAGAGATACTGAATGTTGGGAGTCATCCATGATGGTGACCCTATTTTGGTAACATTCACCTGGCGCAAAGAAACAGAAGGATTTTTTAGTACCTCGATACGTACATCCTTTGCCAAATGTTGAAAACTTGTAGCAGCCACCTTGCTGAGCGCATCTTCTGGTTTGTTATTGCTTCTATTGATATGCATGACTTTGAATGATTGAAACCTTTAGATCAACTCTCTTGCTTGCTCAAGGTACAAAGCCGTGATCTCACCCTTAGCGTCATATAAACTGTTGATCTGTCTTACGACTAATAGAGAATCAACATGCGCTTCCAAATTTTTCATGCCTATTTTGATTGCAAGGTGTAAGCCAACTAAGAATGCCTCGTATTCGGCCTCCTTGTTGGTATTCTTGAAGTTGAGGCGAATAGCATACGTGAATTCATGCTTTTTAGGGCTGACTAGTCGTAGACCTGCGTCTGCGCCATCATTGTTAGAGGCTCCATCGGTGTAAAGCAACCAAACTTCTTTAGATTGTACTGGTGCATGAATTTGTATGGCTTCGGATTCCTTGATTTTGTCGCATTTTACCTCTATAGCAAAATCAACTAAAATTTGCCCTTTGATCGCTGGTCGAGGCTTATAAACAATGTTGTTGTGACCTCCCAATTCTATGGCCCATTTGGCTATTCTCCCCGAGATCACGGGTTTCTTTAAGATATTGCCAATGTGATAGTTTATAACGACATAGATAACATGATTTGTAAAGTAACGACGCAGCCGCCGTGATGCGTGAACTAGTACCAAAACCAACTTCTCCATGATTGAATGTTGTGTTTTGGGATCTGTTAGCACTTGACTAACATAATAGATCGGTGTTTGTACCCCTTCCCTATCGACAAGGAGTATTGCACCTACAGCTCTGTCTGAAGCCGACATGTATAAAACAAGCGGCTCTTTCTCGCGAGGCATGGTGAGGGTTGGGAGTTGAATCAACCACTCTTTCATTTCTTTAAACGTGCCTTCTTCTTCAGGTGTCCAACAAAACTCATTTTTTCCACACAGTTGCGTAGAGTACTGATTAAGTGCGACGAGCCTATCAGCTAGTCTTTGCGTATCTTTGATGGTGCTTCGTGAAGGCATGTGCTTTATTTCCTGCACATTTTTTGGGTTACCACCCATGGTGATGATAAAACCCAATAATTTACCTTCCTCTATCCCGAAAGAACATTTGCTCAGGTTGAGCTTCATGTTTACACTACGCAATGAGTTGAACGTCTTCTCGATATCTTTGAGCATCAGATCTTCTTCTCTGCTCATGATGACTAGGCCGTCCATCTATACCTCCACATGCTTCCCTATTTCATCCCCAAACGTGTGATCCATTAACCTTTGATAGGATGCGCAAGCCAAAAGGAATCTTGGTATAACAGAAGATTCCCATTTACATTCGGAACGCCATCTTATCTTTATCCTTCATGGCCATATGTACTTAGTGATAGCTTTTGTAACAATCTAAAAAGCATTTCCACCGAAATGGCGTGAGAGAATCAATCTTCTTATCAATCTCTGGGAGTGAGCAACAATCTTTGGGACAAGCTTTGTTTAGGTCTTTGTAGTCGACGCACATACACTATCCTCTGTTTCACTTTTCGACCATGACTTGGTTAGCTACCCAGGTCTGATAACGTACCTCGTGCAATATACCCGCGTTCAGTAACTTTGTCACTTGTTCATTCAACGCCCTTGTTTTTTTTTTCTAGGCCCAAGCTGTGTTTTCTTTGCACCACTGGTTCAATCGATGGGAAAGTATTTAAGAAATGCTCTATGATGTTTCTTGGTACCCCTGTCACATCTGCTAGCGTCTATGCAAAAATGTCCATATTTTTTAGTAGAAGTTGTTTCATGAAGGCGCGAACAATTTCGAACATGGCTTGTCCAAGTGTTACTGTTTGTTCAGGGTATTTGCGGTTTAGCACCCATTTCTCAGGCTTGGTGTGTGGTGTGCTCTTACATGTTTTCACTGGTCATGCATCATCAGTCAACGTGACTTCTTGTCTTGAATAGATGATTGGCACGCCTTTTTCCATTAGAAAACCAACTGTCGAATGAGGCGTTGATGTCACCATGCTGAGCTGACCTTGTGTTTCTCTCCCTATCAGAACATCATGCCGAGAATGTGCGGGGATTACCATGAAGTTTACTTTGAATTTTCTTGCATGTTTTCCATCTGTGAGCGTGACGGGAACAATATTTTTCCTAGAGGAAAAACTGTTTCATTGCAAAATCCTCACAAAGGATAATCTATTGGTTCAAAACGTGCCTTATCCTCTGGGTCAAATTGAATGAAGCATTGTTCATATATGATATAAACCGTGCTCACCCGATCAATGAATACATAGTCTGCGCTATAATGACCGAGGGCTCCGGTAATAACGACAGGATGCGTTGCGCGTGGTCCCCCATGTACTACTAGAAATATTACCTGTTGCTCACGCCATGATTCGTTCCGTGGTCGCTTGCTGTAATTCTTAGTGCTTTTCTTTGGTCCGCCTTGACTGTGTGAGTATCTAACTGCCGAATTTTCTTGTTAGGACACTCGTCTGTGCTCTGAATCTGACGAGTCTCCTTGCGAACATTCTTGATTAGGTGGGTAAGCTTCCCACTCTACAAGGCTTTTTCAATTTCCTGGCGCAAGAAGATAGAATCATTTGTGAGATGCTCGGTGTCTTTGTAATATTCACAAAATACATTTGGCTCTTGGTCCTTTTTGTTGCGCATCGAAAGCGCGGGCTTGAACTGATGGTTCTTCGTGGTTAGCACCTTTAAAGGTGTTTTAGTTAGCAGAGTCCAATGTTTTTCTCTGTTTTCATTCTTGATAGCTTTCCTGTACCCAATTTTGTTGATCGTTGTGCAAGCATCGTCACCATGGTTGGGTTTCTCATCATAACTGTTGTATTGACTCGGCTTCCAGTCGGAGTTCTTTCCCTTCTTGCTAAGCCGACTCTTTTCATGAGTGTGGCTATTGGAATTATACTCTTTTTGCCCGCACAATTATCTTGGCGGCTGCCATCAGTTTATCCTAGTCTTTGGGCATCCCATCCCTTCTATTATACTGCGTATCAAACTATCACAGCGTACATCATGAGTGAAGTTTGTGTGCATCAAATATTCACTTACGTTTCCAATATCCAAACATTTTTTGTTGAACTGAGTAATGAATTCTTCAAAACCTTCATTATCTCTTCGCCAAATGTTCAGTACCTCGGTTGTATCACGCTCATGGCGCCTATTCTGACTAAAATGTGCGAGAATCATTTCTTCTAAGTCAATCCATGACTTAAGTTTGTCTGCTGGGAGACTAACAAACCAAGTGCGTGCTGCACCCGTCAGGATTTGAACAAAAAGATGGCACTACATCATGTGGGTTCATCCGCCGACGACACCAGTGCTTGTAAAAACTTGAATATGATCATCCGGGTATGACACCCATTGAACTTACCGATGGTTGGCGGGAGTTTCGCCTTTTCCAATGGTGCAAGAGCAATTTCTCGTATGAACTTCGATTGCTCTGTTGCTGCTGCTGGCCGGTAAACCAGGCTATAATCATGCTCAAACGACTGGTTATATATGCAGTGCGAGCCCGTGGCTTATAGGACTCATGATTTCTTGGTAAACAGCTAAATACCGACGAACTGTCGCCCTCATGATGTGTTGGGTTCGATTCGTCGGTGTGTGTATCCCATTCGCCATTCATGTCGCGCGGGCTGAGACGGCTACTCACTGGTGTTCATCTGTGTGAATGAGTGTGATTGTTATCATAATTCTTTCCTGTGTCAGCTCTTGTATCCCGCGTAGTGCTGACGCCTTGTTGTGGACCTCTCCTTGGTGAGGGTGACTTATGATGCCGGTTTCTGTCTGTTCGTTCTGATAGTACGTACGAGGGTGCGCGTTCCCCTTGAGGAGAGCTGTAATCTAGCTCCCTAGGTGCTGGGGTCACCGTAGGAGCTTGTTGCATTTGAGCTTGTGTTTGAGACAGAGCTTGCTGTGCGCACATCTGTGCATAAATGGCATTAAGTGTTGCTTGGATTTTGATGAACCACGAGGTGAGAGATTCCCCCTCTGGTAATAAAAACGAAAGTTGCGTCGATGGTCCAACACCATGACTTGTTGAGGTCACGTTCTGGTTGGTACGAGTACCACTGGCGTGCATGGCCCCAAATTTAGTGTATTCTCCTTCGGTATACTCATCAATCGAGTGGTTTTGGACGTGAGCGTTGTCTTCTACCGCTCCTGACTGAGAGGTTGAACCGAAATGAAGGAAAGGGCTTGTTTGATCTGCCATGAGATCGAGAAAACCCAAAAAGAAAGAAGATGAAAGTAGTAGTAAAATTGGTAGGCACCAATGAAGAAATACCAAGTTAATTTGTAGGTTAACTTGTGGGATTCGGCTCGTTCAAATAAGGTTAATCTTCTTTCATTCTTGCCTAATGACTGCTTGATCCGGCAAAACAACACAACATCATGAAGCTCGTTACAAGGAGGGGGATTGGGGGATTCTCCTTGTAACCACCCTCCAGCGTGAGAATAAGAACTTGTTTTGAGGAATATTAGTGTGTGTATTAAGTAAGAGTGCAAGAGAGCGATCCTTAAATATGGAGGTGAAGTCCTCTATTTATAGCCGAAGAGAGTAACGAAGGAGATAGGCTGATGGGCCTTGGGCTCGACGTCATCATCAAGAAATATTCCATTTGTCCCCTTCGACACAACCGTTAGTGTCTGTAGGCAAATGGGAAGATGGCGCACACTGATTGGATCCACGCGGCCTGGTAGCTATCCTTGTTGTCAGGTCTACCATATAAGCGGTTATAGAGATCATGGAGCAGTGGTTGGCGGACGGTGATTGGCGACACGCTACTGTCCTTTTGTACTTCTTGTCTCTTGCCCGATTGTTCATCATGAAGCTATACTGGACACAGCCTGGCATGCGCCTATTGGTCGTATGCTCTGACACTTGGACTGGTTGTACTATGCCTCACTGGCATGCTCAGACTCGCGTCGATGAGGCTTGCGCCATCGGGCTTGCGCGAATCTATTGAAAATGACTAAGTTTTACATTCGTTTGACTTGGATATGGCCTTCTACGCATGGCCCATGTTTGTAGTTGCGCATGTCGGCGCAGGATTTGGGACCATACCCCTTAAAAAATATATTAATATAATAAAGGGGATAGTGATTTGGGTCATGACCACACCCTTAGAGTAGTGGTTTTAGATGGTAGATTAGAGATGGGTGACATGACACCTATGTGGAGGGTTATGATGGTCATGACCCTTTAGCCTTATGCACTTATATTAAGATATTTATATCTAACTTCAAACCTGGTTTGTTAGTACTCACTATAGGAGTACACAAGTTGAGGCAAGCTCAAGCTCGTCTAAATTCCAGCTCAGTCCGTTGTTATTTTTAGTTATTTAAAGGCGAATTGGAAATATATAATCTCACCTAACTCAATTTGGCCGATAATAATTCCAAGTCAGTTATTGGCCGATAATAATCCGAACTGGTCAATTTATTTTGTAAAATAGTCCGTCGTTAAAATAGCTTAACGGAGTTAAGTTTTTTTTTCCGAATTACAAACCGATGTTTTACAGGCTTTTGATCAGAACGAGGATATGATTCGATTGATGTAAAACTTACCACGAAATTGTGCTCGAAATGGCTTGATTTTTGTTAATTGGTAGTTTAAACACCCGAATTGAAGCACTGTTTTCGTGGGTTGAGGCAGTATTTCGAGGTAAGCTTTACATCAATCGACTCGTATCCTTATTCTGATCAAAAACCCTAAAAAATCGGTTTGTAATTCGGAAAAAAAACTTAACTCCGTTAAGCTATTTTAACGGCGGACTATTTTACAAAAAAAAACAAAAATTGACCAGTTCGGAATATTTACCCGCCAATAACTGACTTGGGATTATTATTGTCCAAATTGAGTTAGGTGGGATTATTTATTTCCAATTTGCCTTATCTAAATATTTTATTTGTTTTTCTTATTTTTACATGTTTATAAATATGAATTTTCATATATGAAATAATATGTATGATGTAGTTGATTATATCGTAGTTTCAAACATAGTATCAACTTTGTGTAAATATGTATTTAATACAGGGCAATTGGATTTTAACACCTCAAACTTTGAAGAATTGGCTGATAACACCCGTAACTAACACTTTGATCTGTGACACCCCAAACTTTTAATTTTGTTTGTCATTTCACCACTCAGTTAAAAAATGAGTAACTGAGTTAGTCTTCCATCCTAGCTGGCATCATTAATCATACATGGCACCCATGACGTGGCAAACACATGTTACAAGAAGCAAATGGCAAGATGAGGTGGATTATTTGGAGACTTATGTGTATATTTTAACTACTGTAATTAATATATACATAATAAACTATAAGTAATATATCTAATATATACATAATACATAATGTTGCAGAGAAAAAACACACAGTATTGATTGATGAACTTATATCCCAATACCCTATTACAAATTCCATCTGTAAACCCATTAAATCCATCACAATTACACATTTCACCCTCACATCGCAAAACCCCCAAATCCTCCACGAGATCTACCTTCTTCGATCCAAATCCCCAATCATGGCGGCATCATGGCGGCTCCGGGACCTCCAATCGCAACCAGGCAACAAAATTTGCGTCGATCCAGATCTTCATGTGTCTATAATGTTCCGTCAAACACAGCGGCCTCGGCGTTCGCATCTCGTTTGTCAGATCTGTCACTACGGTAAATCAACTGAATTCAGATCTGAAATGATGCTCGGTTCATGATGTTTCGAAAATGATTCAAAGTTTTGATTTTGTTTAGTACATCAAAACAATCTATGAACAAACTGAAATCGAATCGAAATGTATCGAATTATATCAAAACTTGTTTAAACATATCAATGTGAAGAGGAAAGGGAGCCGGATTTGATGCCAAATTAAAGAGATTCGGTGGATCAGGATGTGTATGTTGGATTTTGTAGAATGATATAGAAATTAAATTTAGGTTTTGTTTTTTTTTTATTTGTTCTTGTTCATGAACTTGCAGATGAACTTTGAACGTAATGATATGAACATCTTGAATGTTTGAAGATGTTCTTGCTATTAAAATGATGAAACTGATATGAACATAGTCCCAGATCTTCAAAATGATGAAATTAGAATTTAGGATTTGTTATTGGTTTTTTTTTTAATATTGTCAAAAATAGTCCACGTAGGATGCCAGCTAGGATGGAAGACTAACTCAGTTACTCATTTTTTAACTGAGTGGTGAAATGACAACCAAAATTAAAAGTTTGGGGTGTCACAGATCAAAGTGTTAGTTACGGGTGTTATTGGCCAATTCTTTAAAGTTTGAGGTGTTAAAATCCAGTTGCCCTTTAATATATTGACAAAAATCATATAACTTCTAGGCTTGTTTAGATAGTTAGTGGAGCTTGGGAAGTGAAAATTGAGATGGAGCTCATTTATTAAATAAGCTCTAATAGAGGTTTGAGTTTGAACTCGGATTCCATATTTAAATTTGACTCGTTTTAAACTTTTGCCAAGCTGATTTTGAGTAGTTCGAGTGCGGTTTACATATTTTACGGCCATGGTATTCACTGTGATTTTCATAATCTTTCTTAATAATAAATTATTGTTGTTATTATCTATTTACCAAGTATTTTAGCTTACCGTTTTTTTATTTATTTTCACATTAACATGTTTTGGGAATACTCGTGAGAAGTAGTGAAAAGAAATACGTGACACACAGGTAAAGATTAAAATGTTAATTAAACACGGATTTATTAATTCATCATTAAATATTATACTTTTCGTGATATTCTAACACGTTAAATTGATATCCTTAATTATATAAACGTGGTACATCACCTATATTTTAAGTTAAGGTGCTACATTTACGTATGAAAGAAAACAATGATTTGATCTTTAAATCATCCAACCAAATATATTTGTATTTTAGAACGAAAAAAAAAACTAAAGATCGTATCCGACCCATGAACAAACTTCTACCCTAGAATGTGACAATTCATTACCCAAGAATGTGACAATTCATATAAGTAAATGGGACTTTGCTCTAGCAATTTAAGGAAATCGTATACGGGAAGCTTGGACACCTTACTCCTTACATATTCTTTGCCATATACCAAAGATATTTATATTCATTTGAATGAATTTCAAGTTTTGTCCTTTATCTTTATACTACATTTCAGCTGTTATCCTTTACCTTTAAAATTAACAAGATATGTACTTAATGTTTTTAAAGCTTGCACGTTATGTCCTTTAATTCTAACCACTAACCAGGTTAATTTTTTCTGTTAAATGGGATCATGTAGACCTCATACAAGGGTATTATTGTCTTTTCCAATTCTAATACAAATAAAATTCATTTACCGACCCACCACACCCCACCTACCCTTTCTCTCTCACACACACTCTTTTAAGTCTTTATCCCTTTCTCTATCCTAGCATCACTCACCACCACTACTTGCCACCATCATCATTGCCACCACCTGCAACACCCTCTCCTGCCGCTGCAAAAAGCTCAGATGCACCTTATCTTCTCTCCCATTTGTCCGAAGATGAAATGAAAAGAAAAATCCTAAAATTTTAAACAACTTCAGCCATCACCCCTCTTTCGTTCTTTTTCTCTTTCTAACCTAATCAACGATGCACACTTCCTCTCTCTCTCTCTCTCTCTCTCTCTACGATGATAAAAATCTCACACAAAAACCTAACGATGGATCTTTCTATCCGGTTCAAAATACCAACAGCAGCCACATACAAACAACAAGGATGGTGAGTTTGGAGTTGCAGCGGTGCGTGGTGGTTCAGAGTGGTTGTAATGTGACGGTGAACGGGTAGTGTTGGTTGTGGGCTGCAGATGATTTAACGGTGCAACGTGACGGTTTCAGTTAATGGGTTCGGATTTACGATGTGCCGGTGGTTTTGGTGGTGAGCGGAGGTGATGAAGGTCGGGGATGGGGGTTAGAATTTGCTTTCGGTGAATGATGGAAGTTGGCCGCATGTGGAGGAAATGATGTTGTTTGTTTGAAGTGTACGAAGGTGGTGTATGCCGGGGGTGTTGATGGTGGTCGGATGGTGAAGAGGTGAGTGTTACGGTGGTGGATGCTATTCTGGTCGGAGGTGTGGTGGCGTCGTGGTGGGTTGTAGAGTGGAGGTTCGCTGTGGAAATGTCACTATGTCGTTCTCCGATGGCCGGTTTTTTCTTGGGCCTTCCATGTTCGGACTATTGCAACTTGATCTTTGAATGATTGAACTAAAATATTTGATAAAACTTCAAAGATTTATAAGTATAGAGATTGCAATGTCAAAGCTGTGTAAACATGTTTTAAAGATGATGTTCCATCTAATATATACCAATAACAGAATTATATGTTAGTATGATCATAGCTGTTTTTTTATAGATTAGATTCAACTTTTTTAATCAAAATATAATTTAGAGATCAAACTTATTTACAAACAATTAAATCATACATGTAATTTTTATTGTTCTAGATATCTTGTGAGAATATATAAACGAACAATTATCAAAATGATAGCTTCATTCTGGGCTGATTTCTAGGGCCATCCATGCTGGTGGTTAGCAGTGGTGGGAATCTTCTATATATTTATAATATATGAATAAAATCTATATAATCTATAAAAGGAGACTAAGTGCTGACCTCATTTTGCTGATGTGTCATGTTCTTAGGTATGCCACATTGGATCTGCTGATGTCATAAATCACAATTTAAAATATTAATATATCTATATATATATTAATTAATCTCTAATAAAGGGGAGTTGAAAAAAAAAGCGGGTCTTTTAAATTTCAAATTCAAACAGTCTAATATAATCTCTCTGTCCTCAAAACCTAAAAAGCATCACTCTCAGATGCTCTCTTTCTCTCTCTCTTCGGCGATGGTGATTCATGCTCTTTTTCTCTCTCACTAGACGGTGTTGTCTGGAGTTGCGAGAGTAGAAAAAGAGACGGGAAGAAGAGCAACGACATCGATTGGAGAGATGGTTGCTGAATCATCGAAGAAGAAGGATATGCGTTCTTAGGGTAATCTCTGTTTCTCTCTCTCAACTCTCTCACTAAAATTCACTTTCGCTCTCTCAAATCCAGATCACACCATCCAAATCCTATGATAAATGGACACTGGTTCATCAATTTGGACAGGTAATGTCTCCAACACATTTGTAGAGAAAGGGCAGAACTGTTGTGCTCCGGCATTGATGACATAAGAAATGAAAAAGATACTCGCTCCACTCCTGAAGATCATCGCGTCCTATTGTTGCTCTGCGTTTACTTTCTTTTGGAGATCGTCGTTGACTTTCAGACACCATAGGAAAACTGTTGGTTTCAGGTAATTCAAACTAAGATTTAATAAAGTTAGAATCAGATTTTATTTTATTTTATTTTCCTCAATTCTCACGCTGTATCGATTAGAGGGATAGCCATCGGGTTTCAGATGAGGTAACTCAAAACCTAGGGTATAGTCATGTTTTAATTAACTATTGTTGTTTTCTTCCTACGTATGACTGCATCAATCAATGGGCTTCTTTGAGTGATAAATAGGATGAGGTTTTGTAAAAGAAAGAACATCGCAGTAGATTTTAGAAAACAAAACACCTTAAAAATCATGAGAAAATAGAGAGAATTTGGTTTTTTTTTTAACTTCCATGCTCTGTAAATATTGATTCAGATGTCAAGTGATTATATCATTATTTGTTGGTGTTAAACAATTGACTAGAAACAAATATTCAAGGGCAAACTGTTGGTGTGATTCGAGCTGGTCGTATTGGATCTGCTTATGCTCGGATGATGGTAAATCTTTGTTCTACACTTTAAATTCAGGTTGTTAATTATGCGTCAATTTCACTCACGCATCAGTTACATTTTGTGATGTTTTGAATCAGATCGGGACTTGCCGCGGTTACAAGGAAGATGTGAGGATGAGTAACGTTGGATTAATCACAGGTTGATTTTTTTATTTGATTTGGTTTAATTTTATCATGAAATTTGTTTGATTTTGATTATTCTATTGTGTGTAGTTCTTGCATTGCTAATGATTTGGTTTAATTTTGTCTTGAAATTTGTTTGATTTTGATTATTCTATTGTGTGTGGTTCTTGCATGAATATTTTTAATTGGGTTTCATGAAGAGAGGAAACTTCAACGGCTGATATGAAACCCGAATCCAAATAATCGGATTTCGGAACATCCATTCAGAGCCGTGATGATCGGCGGTCCGACGAAAGGTCTGTAATTCTTCCCCACATGTTTATTATTCACTATTATTTCCAAATTTCACTCATCTTTTTTTTTAATTTTAATACGATGTTGTTTTCGCTCCGAACCCTCTTTTCCCTTTAGCTAGTCAACCCATGGTTCATCATCCTATTTCTGCTTGTAAATCGGTAATTAAAGTTGTTCACATAAACACCTTATAAATATTTGATGAACAATTAATTACTGTGTGTTTTGTTAATTTGAGTTAACGCAGATCCCTAATTTGGCACGAATATTTTTAATTGGGTTTCATGAAGAGAGGGAATTTGCATTGTATGTGCCGTCGACTCGAGTGATGTAACACCCCGAAAACGGGTTTGGTAATCAAACCCCGTTAATACTAAAAGACAGGTAAAGTACCGTTAGTTTTAAAAATTAACCCGATAAATATTAGGATTTAAATAAATAAACCTAATATTAAATAAAAGTTGAACAAATCCTTTTGAGGGAAATAAAGTATATAGAAGGCCCGAGTTAACGGGACTTAAAACAAAATGGGTTATGACTTTCTGAACCCATTAAGTTAACTAGGAATAATTAACCTAGTTAGTAATATGTGATTATGTAATAAATTGCAAGTTATAGCTTCTTTTGAGAAAGATAAAACACAAGGGACTAATATTGCCAAGTGGGCAAACTAGTTTTAATAAAAATAAAGAAATAAAATCACAACACACACTAAGTGTGTGTGTGCGTGCGTTTGGGGCGACCAGGAGCAAAGAACTAGGGGTGTTAACCCTAGTTCAACTAATTCCTTCAAATTGAAAGACTAATTGAAGCCCGAATTCGGATTTGAACATATATTAGCGATCACCTAATCATGGGAATCATGAGGTATGTCCAAATTTGTATTTTGGTGAAGTTTTGAAATCTTGATAATCATGCATGAATGAAATTTTAGTATGAATGACGAATATTATAGCAAAAATTGATACGTGTATGAATCTAGGAACAAACCCTAGATGAGAAATTGGTAAAATAGTGCCATAGAACTAGAGATTCAACTAAAGACCTTGTAGGTGATAAGTGGGTTTTATGGCACTATGATGAATACTAGAAAAGTGATGATAAATATGTGAAAATTTGTTGTTGTGATATAGTCTAGGTGTTGTTATGCATGCTAGACATAGAGACTTGTGAATGATGTTGAAACTTGGCAAATAACTAGTTGAGAAAATTGATTTATGAAAGTATGAAAATCATGCCCACAAGGTGTTTGCTAAAATGTCTAAACGAACACTAATATGTTGAAATTTTGAAAGAAACGTGTAATTGAATAATATGACAAATTGTGCGAAGTATGAACCGATAAGGGTTCAAAGCATAAAGTTAATCTAGACTTAATTGTGTAAATCATGTGATCAAAAGTAGTTAACTTTTGATAAGTTGAATTAATAAATAATAAGGTCGAACGGTAGTTTCGACATGGAAAATATGTAAGGTGGAAAAGTCGTGATTATTAATGACTAATCTAACCACCTTTGAATGATGACGATAGTTTGACACTTAACGAGCAAGGTGGAGGCTTGGGAAGAAACGGGTCAAACGAATCAAGAAGGAAAAGAAAAGCGTAGCTCGGATACGAGGTAAGTTAAGCTTATGCCTTTTTATTCTTACTACCAAATACTTATAATGCACGTCGGAATAAGTGGGAATGTCAAGAAACCATAAGTTATGGTAAAAAGGACAAAAACGATAGAATGGTAATCCGGACATGGGTTAACGTATAAATAAAAAGGATTTGAAAGGACATCATTTGACATAAGTCAAAATGGGTCAAACAAAGCAAGAAACGACTTTTAAGCAAGATGAATTCAAAGAGTAAATCGGAATAGGTTAAAGGGATGAAATGGTAATTAAATACCATCTCATAATTATAATTAGTCACTTCGACTTAACGGGTCAAATGGTGTTGTTAACACCATTTATCAATAATATTTGATGATCGCTTGTTGAGTTTATGATCACAGGAATTAACACATGGTTCGCATGGCTATTAACTAGAAATTTATAGCGAAAGGTATTCAAACGGGTCAATCTTATGACCCGAGTCAGGTACGCATGCTTAGAATTATAGCTAAAAGCGACATTTTGGTCAAATAATAGTAGAAGTCCTTCGTCGCATAAATGAAAGGCTAAAATTTGACCAAAAAGCCCTTGAGGGGTAAATAGGGCAAACAACTTTTAAAAAGTTGTTTTGAAATAAGCGTCTTGTTTAAATTGAGTCTTTGGAATTCGTATAAAAAAATGGGGATAGGATGTAACCCAATAGAAGCATGATTTAAGTCTAAAGATGTACTTAAATACCCTTAACGGTTCAAAATAAGCATACGAGCGAAAACGGGTTAAAATATATAAGAAACCCGCAATTAGAACCTAACATGGTAGAAAATATTGAATTGAAGTGGTTCATGTGAAATAATGATCAAGCAAATATGTTTGTTTGATAAATGCGTAAACGGGTCAAAATTTTGTAAAAAGGTAATAAGCCGAAGGCATAAAAGTCTCAAAATTTATTAAGCCGGATGTCGGATTTTAACTCCATATGATGGAGAATTAAATTACAAACGCGTAGGAAGAAACGGTAGGTCAAACGGACACGCGGATTAAAAGTTATGAAGGTTTTCGTTTTAGAAAACGGCAAACTTGGAAAATCCTGCAGAGGCCACCGTAAGTTACGGTAACCACCGTAACTTACGGTAGCCTTAAAGTCTTTACGCCACACACCCACTGCTTTATGGTGGAAAAATCAACATTCAGGGGCTACCGTAAATTACGGTAGCCACCGTAATTTACGGTAGACCCTGTACAAAAATGCATTTTAATCAGTTTTGCTTCCCGGACTCGTTTAGACACGTTTTAAACCCCGTATGACTAAAGCATTTCATGTTTATGAAATGTAGGTACATTTTGGATGCCGGAAGACGATCAAGCTCAACGAAGAACCGAACACGATAAAGATACATGCTTCCGCACATTGCCTCGTCATAAATTTTAAACGACGAATCCGATCACGTTATGTTGAATAACTTATGATTTGTAAAAGTTTTAATAAATCCGTATTTTTATAGTATGTGTAGTCTTAACTACACATCTAATTGTTGGTATCTACATGTAAAACCATTAAATAGTAACTAGGGTCTTACAAGTGAACTTAATATACCAGTCAGGTGATTAACTGATTGTACTAATACTCTTCATAATTTGACATTCATATGCTGATATTTTTTACACATTGTTGTTCAGATATTTAAAAGAAGATAAACCTCATGGTTTGGC
This sequence comes from Helianthus tuberosus, assembly GCA_030545235.1. Classification (NCBI taxonomy): domain Eukaryota; kingdom Viridiplantae; phylum Streptophyta; class Magnoliopsida; order Asterales; family Asteraceae; genus Helianthus; species Helianthus tuberosus. Next base: position 131,275,890 of record CM060394.1, read on the forward strand.
TGGTGGTTTGTATTACTTTAGAGATATTATCATGGAAGATAACCCGGTAACAATTGTTAGTTGCTGATCCAGTTGCCAAAGAACTTTTGCATTACACAGAGAAACCTGAGACTTTTGTAAGAATCATCTTTGTAGAAACAGTTTGTCTGTTGCGTGAAACTATTGACGTAGTGTCATTGTTCATTTTCTTATAGCTCATATTACTGATTGCAGGTAAGTGATTTGATAAACCATGGTGTTTACATATTCACCCCATAAATATTTCATGTTATTCAAGATATACGTACTCATCGTGAAGACAAAGGTCAGTTTTTTTACTCCGCAAGACATACAACTATACAAGTACCATATCTTTGTGATTTATAGACTTAAATAGAGATATAATTATGCCACCTGTTAATGAGAATACCAGTTACAAGTGTAGTGTTCTGTTGCAGCTAACCTGCACACTTTATCCAGCTTTGAGGCCCTTCGGTTGACAACAAAGTAAGATCTCAGTGTTGTATTTTCACATGTATCAGTAGAAGCTTGAAGTATTCAAATTGCTAAGATATTATTTTCTTTTAACGGGACACATGCTAAGGATTTTGTTAGATTGGATCAAGATATATTGTCACCCTTGCTGGAAAGAAGCAGTTATACACTTACGAGACGATGGATTTCTGGGAACAGATTAAAACTCCAGCGTATGACAACTTCTGCTTTTGTATTTTATTTTATTTTATGCTTCATATATATATATATATATATATATATTTCCAGATCCTTAAATATATAGGATGTCACTGAAATGCTCTGCTTTGTATCTTGCTCAATTTCGACACAAATCTCCTGGTCTCCATAAAAATCTTTTCAATTTTTTAGTTCAGCTACGTCTGATGCATATAGCCTAGCCGTCCATAAAAATCTTTTCAATTTTTGTAGTTCAGCTCCTTAGCTTGGCCTATACTTATATAGTGATACTGTTGCTTGTAGGTCGGTGATCTGCTTGAGAAGGCTACAATCAAAGGGATAGAGTGGAGTTATAAATCAGACGAGAAAGCCATGCCTTAGAAGTAAAATGGTTCATTAGTTTTTCTATATTTTACGATTCAGTTAGTTGCCATATCACTTTTTGTAGTTGATGCTATTTGTGTTTTACCAGAGGAGGTAGCAGTGCTGTTCAGAGACATCACTTTGCGTCCCACTTGAAAAGAATGGTTGTTGTGGTTCGTACAGAAGAGCAATTTAATGTGTTTGTAAAGGTATGTAAAAAGTGAATATCAACCAGTCATTTGTACTTCGTTTAGGCTTAATTCATAGGATATGTTGGTGTATTTCAGGGTGCACCAGAGACCATACAAGAAAGACTAAATGATGTACCGGCATTCTATGTAAGCACCTACAAGAGAAACATTTTTCAAGGATCCCGTGTCTGGCTTTAGCCTATAAGCCTCTTCCTGATATGATGGTGACCAATCTTTTTTTGTTTTTTTTTTTACTATTTGCAGTTTAGAGACTTTTTTTTTTTTTTACTATTTGCAGTTTAGAGACCTCTGGAAAATCCTCAGTAGTAACTCTGCAGTTTTATAAGACACATCTTTTTTTCCAAAAAAATTAAGGTTTTGTTTATGATTAAGATTACTGAAATATTTGTTTTTAATAAAGGGGTATGGCTGCTAAAGTTGTCAACAAGAAAAAGAGTTTGCATAAGGTATTATTTTCGCTACATACCCATGAAGATTTTTGTTTAAAAATATATACTGTATATTTTGTAAAAATTGATTCTTTATTTGTTGAAATCAGGTGGTTTTGAAACTGAAGCAATCAACGAAGAGTATTGAGATCTTTGAAGATGAGGAGGAGGATCAATACATTCGCATGGTACTTATCTTTCTTTCAAGATTATGTGCAGAATTCATAGTTAATTAATATTATATTATTTAATGATGTAATAATGGTCAACTTGCATCACATTTTATCAACCCTGATTATATAATTTCAATATCATCAAACTGCTTTTAATCTAAAATACATATTTGAGACCATTGTTGGATTAAAACAGTTTTTTGAAACAACTTTTGAAACCACTGTTGGGTCAATAGATGGATGAAAACAGATGTTTTCAACCACTGTTAAGTTAAAACAGTGTTTTGTGTAGAAAACAGTGGTTGAAACCACTGTTGGGTTAAAACAGTGTTTTGTGGATTGGTTTGAAACCACTGTTGAGTTAAAATAGTGTTTTGTGGAGAAAACAGATGTTTGAGACCAATGTTGCGTTAAAACTAACAATTTGTTAATCGCAGTGATTATTTGAACAATTTGAAGATGTCGCAATATAATCGTCTAGGAAACGGGTTCACTGAAGCGTTGATTGAAAAAGAAGAAGAAGAAGAAGAAGGTGTTAATGATCACATATGGTTGTTTAGAAATGCATTGAGATTCAGAACGCTATTTCTTAAGGTAATTATAGTTTGTTGTTGTTAATTTTTTGGTGATTTTAGGTTAATAATAATAGCTTATTAATGTTACAAAATCTTATATTAGTTCTATGGTGGAGGCTGGTTCATGGATGGTAATAAGCATATCCCACTTCTTTATAACTAGTTGATTTAAAAATTAGTTAGTTAATCGATGCTGTGTTGGGACAGTCTAATGTAATCGTGTAGGTTGTAATATAATTAGGAATTTAATAAAATTTATTTGTGACGATTGACAGGTGTCACTGATGAGGACAAAGAAGTTCTGGTTTTACTAATACAGGCTGCAAGAATAATGGATGATATCTTTTACCAACAGGTTGATTAAATTAATCTCAACTAATTTCTTGATTGATATTGTTTATTTAGCAAAGAGCTCTGCAATGTATCTTTCTAAATTCATCTAATATTCTAAACACTGATATTTTAGAGAGGTTTACTGTATGTTCAATAGGCTTAGTGTTTAAGGAATGTGTAAAAAGATCAAGAATGTGACACCCCAGGAAAATCAGGATAACAACGCAACTTAACTAGCTTCCTCAGTAACCACGCGCTAAATTTCGGGACGAAATTCTCTTAACAGGGGGAGAATGTGACAACCCTCAAATTTACATGTAACCGTACAGTTTATTAATAATAATTAATGTGCTTGACGACTGTGTGGAATCACTTAACTGCTTTCTAATATCTGTGTTATGCTTACACATATTTGTTAATATACTAGTAATGTACAGAAAAGTTACTAAATAGTCCTGTGTGATTTCCTAAGTGTTAGAAATTAAAAACATTGCAAAAATATATAAGTAGGACGCTTTACGGATTAATTAAGCGGTTTAACGGAACAATATCGAACCGAACAACCGGACTTTACCCGGGACATAACAATATTGTCATTGACATTATTTTTCCTTTTCTGAGCCAGTTAGGGTCCCCGAATACCCTAACACCCGTTATAAATTACTACACACTAGTAACTTAATTTATTTTCCTAATAAACAAACTAGAACTAACTAATAATTAAACTATCTAGTTAAAATTAAACCAAATGCCCCCCCCCCCCCCCATGGACAGATTCGGTTCCCCCTAGGGAACATTCATCACACTTTTGATTATTTTAACCCATATGTCTAAGATCTAGTGGACATATAATCCCTTGGTTAATTGCAAGACATGGACTAAATATATGTATGTAGGATCACATTAACCTTCACAAATCACTTGACAAAAAAAAAAATCAAACTCCTCTCCTCTCCTCTCTTGATTCTCGGCTGACCACCAAGCACCACCCACATCCATTTTCAAGTCTTGATCAAACATTCCAAGCTCATACAAAGGTGAAGGATCACGCATAAGGAAGCCCGGTGCTTACGGATTGCTAAGGACCTCACTACGTTGCTTTTAACCACCCATTTTTCGTCTAGTTTCTTCCCTAGCCTTGTGCTAGTTGTAAGTGTTCTAAATCACCCTCTTGATCTTGCTTTTAGTGGTTAATAAGAGTTTCGTCGGTTGAAAATCACTAACATATAAGATCACCAACTAAAAGTCTACTAAAGTGATGAACAAGGTGGTTAATGGATGAATATTAGTGTAAATCATGTAGATCTTGTGTGATTATGATTATTGCTTAATTTTATGATGTCTTGCTGATTAATACTAATGTGTGATGTTGTTGTGGTCACTAAACATGATTAACGGGATCAACCGAACACAAACTAGTAAGCTAGAGACTAAAAACAGAAATTTGTCCATACTTTACAGCCAACTTCAGTTGGCTGTAAACAGGTCATAAACTCAACGAAAAACCGATCTTTTGAATCTAAAATATGTTATTATGAAATACGGTTCTAATGGCACCGGAATCGTAATTTTTGGACTTCGTTTACTATTTTTAACGTGTCGATTTGTAACAACAGCTTAAGCTGAATTTTGACAGCAACAAATGAGTGTACTTTCAGTCATAACCTGAGTTTTGTGATGAATCGGACCATGAAATTTGTACAGTAGATGAAAACCGATGCATTTGTAATTACCCCACTGGAATTTCGTAAATCGGACACTCGATGAATTTTTAATAAATTGTTCCGTGGGCTGTGGTCAGAAATACATAAATCTGAGTTCAGTCTGGAATATGAATTTTTATAAAATATTGGTAATGAACCGGATCCCGATATTTTTACACAATAAAATATGGAACGTTTAAGACTTCCTGTAAAAATTTGGGAATTTTTGGAATGATTTAACTATTTTATTAAAATATCCGAAAACAGCCGGTTTGGAATATAAATGCTGAAATGACATGAGTTGTGACTTGCGTGTCTAAATGTCGAGTATGCTATCTGTGAATGATCTAACATGTTATATATGTTATGTGCATTATCGTATGTTTTATTTTGAGTGGGGAATGGATGGGAAACTTAGATGGGCATAAACCGTTAAAATGATGCATGTTGTGTGATAGATACGTGTAGGAACTTTGTGTTCTATTTGAAAACCACTAAATGACTAACTGGTAAATCATATTAGGACGTGATTGACCGACCTTGACTGTTAGCTATATTGAGAATCTAACCGAGCAAACCGAGGTGAGTTCACACACTTTCTAAGGCATGGGATTCCCGGTGGTTTGGGAATGGGTTAAAGAATTAAAACTAAATCTACATATCCTCCTTGGGTAGGATATGAACGGCCATCCTCCATAGAGTGGATGCCATTATTGATCCTACGAATTCTCCTGGTGCAGAATACTTACGTTCGTCCTCCTGGTGCAGGACAACAACCTTAAAACTAGCTAGACAAAACTCTATCAATAAGTCCCTCTTCATATCAACTTAATCGCCGAGGCCAATGGCGAGCGGGTCATTAGTTAATAGCGCTATTAGGTTTAACAAACCTCACACCGTGCCGTTCGGACGGGCGTGTACTAATGGACTATGGCAAACTGTCAGTGATGATAGACACTGATGTAGGGCACAACTATTGTTCGTAGTAGTTGATATCATACCGTCTAGTAGTTCACACGGGGAAAGCCCCCACTAATTATGGATACGGTTTGGGTAAAGAAAAAGGAAATGGTTAAACATACTTTCAACTTCGGGGTAACCCCCACGGCAAATAAGCCAACGAAAGTCAAACCACGTTTTTCAGAAGCAACTTAAAACCAAACAACTAAATGTGAACTCACTCAACTTTGTTGTTGACTCGTTGTTACATGCCTTACAGGTCGCTAGATGGAGCTTGCACGAGGAAGGAGTCGTTGTGGCGTACGGACTGTTATGTTCCGTGCTTATTATTTAAATCCTCATGAACTTATTAAACTTGCGTTTTGAACTTTAACTTATAAACTATGGAATTATGCTTTTGGATTTACCTTTATGCTTCCGCTGTTTAAACTAAACATGGTTAACTAGCTTTGGTCACCAATCGTATTGTGGTTGGTCTTATTTACTTAATTACGATGTTCAATATGATTGGTGGCTCGATCCTGGTCACGTCACGCCTCCAAGCGGTGGTACTCCGCATGGTGGATTTTGGGGGTGTGACAAATTGGTATCAGAGCCATTGGTTATAGTGAACTTGGTTTTAAAAAGGGAAAGGCTTTTTGATAAAACCAGACTATAACCTTAACAGTGCTCAACGATCCACAACGACGCTTCGCTCCAAGTGCAAGACTCGACACCATAAGTGGAATGATTTGTGTTATATTGTCGGTTAGATAGTTCTCACTGTGCATTAGATAATGTGATAATTGCTATTTGAACCTTGTGTGCTTACTCTCTAATGTCGTCCCACACTTACGCACTTTCGCGACACTTTCCTCACTTACGTTGCTTCATTATGAAGATCATGAGCGGACGCGGAGGACGTATCAACCTCACTCAAGCCCAGTTGACGGCTTTGATCAACGAACGAGTCGCTGAGGCACTCGCAGCTAACCCAGCAGGAGGTCAACATGCTCAACCTCCTGTGCGCACATTCAATACGCTCATGGACTGTCGACCTACTACTTTCAGTGGCACCGAAGGAGCAGTGGGCCTTCTTCATTGGTTTGAAAAGCTTGAGTCCGTCTTCGAGATGTGCAAATGCCCTGAAGACCGTAAGGTGAAATATGCTACCGGAACACTTGAAGGAGATGCGTTAACCTGGTGGAAGGCACAAGTTCAATTACTAGGGCTGGCAGTTGCTAATGCCACCCCCTGGAATGGTTTCAAAGAGCTGATTAAAGAGGAGTACTGCAGTCGGGATGACATCCACAAACTAGAGGTGGAATTTTTAAATCTGAAGATGACGGGGTATGAGATTGAGGCGTATACTAAGAGGTCAAACGAGCTGGCCATCCTGTGTCCAACTATGGTGGACCCACCCATCAAACGAATTGAGTTGTATCTCAAGGGCCTTGTACCCGAGATCCAAAGTCACGTGACTTCAGCCAACCTGGGTACCATACAACAAATCATCAAGTTGGCCCATCGACTCACTGACCAGGCGGTGGAGCAAAACAGACTGCCCAAACGAATCAGTGCCACACTTACTTCTGAAGCACCTACCGACAACAAGCGAAAATGGGATGGGAACTCCAGTAAAGGTTCAACTTCAGTTCAGTCTCAACAGCGAAAGACTGATGACTACCAGAGTCCCGGTCAGCAATCTTCCGGTAATCAAGGATAGGGTGGATACCGAGGGAACCACCCCAAGTGCAACCGGTGCAACAAACATCACAGCGGGCATGTAGCAAAGGTTGTTGCCTGAGGTGTAACAAGTTTGGTCATGAAGCAAAGGATTGCAGGAGCGCCCGACCAGCAAATCAGAATCGCCAACAACAACAACAAGCCCCACAGACCCATCAGCAGCAACAGGGCAACAAAGGATGCTTTCAGTGTGGCGCTGAAGGCCACTTTAAGAGGAACTGCCCCCAGCTGAACCAAAACCAGAACAATAACCAAGGAAATGGGAACCACAATGGGAATAACAATGGAGGCAACAATGGAGGCGGCAATGGGGGAAACAACAATGGCAATGGGGCAAGAGGTCGTGCTTTCGTGATTGGTCAGGGTGACACAAGAAACGATCCCAACGTTGTGATGGGTAAGTTTCTTCTGGATGACTTCTTTGTTACTGTTTTATTCGATTCAGGTGCCGATACTAGTTATGTGTCCGTAAAAGTTAGCCAAATGCTTAAGCGCACTCCAACACCTCTGAACACCAAACACGCGGTAGAGCTAGCAAATGGTAAAAGTCTTGAAGCCACACACGTAGTTAAAGGTTGTAACATCGTCTTAGCTGGTCAGACTTTCCCTATCGATCTTGTTCCTATCACACTTGGTAGTTTCGACGTCGTTATTGGGATGGATTGGCTATCTCATCATCAAGCGGAGATTGTTTGCAAGGAGAAAATCGTCCGCATTCCTCGTTCTGATAAAGAACCCCTCGTGATTCGTGGTGACAAGAGTGGCACTGTCGAAGGCATCATCTCCTTCCTTAAGGCCCAGAAGTGTTTGCGAAAGGGCCACACTGCCATTCTAGCGCTCGTTACTGACACATCAATAGAAGAGAAGAGAATTGAAGACATCCCTATTGTGCGCAACTTTCCTGATGTATTTCTTGAGGAATTGCCTGGTCTTCCGCCTCACCGCCAAGTTGAATTTCAAATCGAGCTAGCTCCTGGAGCAGCGCCAGTAGCTCGAGCACCATATCGTCTAGCTCCATCAGAACTCGAAGAACTGTCCACACAACTACAAGAAATCTTGGAAAAGGGTTTTATACGTCCTAGCTCTTCGCCCTGGGGAGCTCCAGTCTTGTTCGTAAAGAAGAAAGATGGTACTTTCAGAATGTGTATTGACTACCGCGAACTTAACAAGGTAACCGTGAAGAATCGCTATCCTCTTCAACGTATTGACGACTTGTTCGACCAGCTGCAAGGGTCGAGCTATTACTCTAAGATTGATTTGAGATCGGGATACCATCAGCTGAGAGTCCGGGATGAAGACGTCTCCAAAACAACATTCAGAACTCGTTACGGCCACTACGAGTTTCTGGTTATGCCATTCGGGCTGACGAATGCACCAGCGGTCTTCATGGATCTCATGAACCGAGTGTGCAAGCCTTACCTGGATAAGTTCGTTATTGTGTTCATCGACGATATCCTGATCTTTTCCAAGAGTCAGGAGGAACACGAGCAGCATCTACGACTTATGCTGGAACTTCTTTGAAAAGAGCAGTTGTATGCCAAGTTTTCGAAATGTGACTTCTGGCTTCGCGAAGTCCACTTTCTAGGTCATGTGGTAAACAAGGATGGAATTCATGTGGATCCATCTAAGGTTGAATCGATCAAGAACTGGCCTGCACCCCGAACACCAACAGAGATCCGCCAATTCTTGGGTTTGGCAGGATACTACAGAAGGTTTATCAACGATTTCTCCAAGATTGCGCAACCTCTCACTTCACTGACTCAGAAGGGTGTCATCTATCGTTGGGGTGATGCACAGGAGTCCGCATTTCAACACCTATAGGATAGACTTTGTAGCGCGCCTATCCTCTCATTGCCTGAAGGCACAGATGATTTCGTGGTTTATTGCGACGCTTCCATCCAAGGACTGGGTTGCGTATTGGTGCAACGAGACAAGGTCATTGCCTACGCATCACGCCAACTTAAAGTTCACGAAAGGAACTACACTACACATGACTTGGAGCTGGGAGCAGTTGTTTTCGCACTTAAGATATGGAGACATTACCTGTACGGTACCAAGTGCACCATTTACACCGATCACAGGAGTCTCGATCACATCTTCAAGCAAAAGGAGTTAAACATGCGTCAACGCCGATGGGTTGAGCTCTTGAACGATTATGAATGCGCTATCAAATATCATCCGGGCAAGGCCAATGTTGTGGCCGACGCCCTCAGTCGAAAAGATGCTATACCTAAGCGTGTACGTGCATTACAGCTTACCATCCAATCTAACCTTCCCGCTCAGATTCGTGATGCTCAGGTTGAAGCATTGAAAGCAGAGAACATCAGGGCTGAATCCCTACGAGGATCGAGGCAGCGGCTAGAACAAAAGGAAGACGGTGCCTACCATGTAAACGGACGCATCTGGGTTCCACTTTATGGCAACTTACGCGAGCTTGTGATGGATGAAGCACATAAGTCTCGTTATTCGGTACATCCTGGTTCGGATAAAATGTACCACGATCTCAAGACTACGTATTGGTGGCCTGACATGAAAGCCCACATAGCAACCTACGTCAGTAAGTGCTTGACTTGTGCGAGATTCAAGTCTGAATATCAGAAACCATCAGGCCTACTTCAACAACCGGAGATCCCGAAATGGAAATGGGAGCAAATTTCCATGGATTTCGTTACCGGCCTGCCTAGATCTCAACGCGGAAACGATACCATTTGGGTGATCGTAGATCGACTGACCAAGTCTGCACATTTTCTGGCCATCAAAGAAACGGATAAGTTTTCTACTCTTGCAGACATTTATCTAAAGGAAGTAGTATCAAGGCACGGAGTGCCAACCTCCATCATTTCTGATCGTGACGCGCGTTTTACGTCTAAACTGTGGCAAGCAATGCACAAGTCTTTTGGCTCACGTTTAGATATGAGCACCGCTTATCACCCACAGACAGATGGGCAATCTGAACGCACCATCCAAACATTTGAAGACATGCTTAGGGCATGTGTAATCGATTTTGGTATTGGCTGGGAAAAGCACCTCCCACTAGTGGAGTTTTCGTATAACAACAGCTACCACACCAGCATTCAGGCGTCTCTGTTCGAGGCATTGTACGGACGCAAATGCCGATCACCTCTCTGTTGGGCAGAAGTTGGTGACAGTCAAATCACTGGCCCAGAACTCGTGGTAGATACCACCGAGAGAATTGCTCAAATACGACAGCGAATGGCGGCAGCTCGTGACCGTCAGAAAAGCTATGCTGATAAGGGAAGAAAACCACTCGAGCTCCAGGTTGGGGATCGAGTGCTGCTCAAAGTCTCACCTTGGAAAGGTGTAGTCCGCTTTGGCAAACGAGGCAAACTCAATCCGCGTTATGTCAGACCATTCGAAGTCACCGAGAAAATTGGCAAAGTCGCCTACAGGTTGAATTTACCTGAAGAACTCAGCGAAGTTCACAATGTTTTCCATGTGTCGAATCTGAAGAAGTGTCTGTCAGACGAGACCCTCATAGTTCCTCTCAAGGAACTCACAATCGACGACCAGCTGCGATTCGTCGAGGAACCAGTAGAGATCACGGATCAAGATGTTAAGATACTCAAGCATACCAGGATACCTCTGGTCCGAGTTCGTTGGAATGCTCGTCGTGGCCCGGAGTATACCTGGGAACGAGAAGACCAAATGAAACTCAAGTATCCCCAGCTGTTTAAGAAAAACACAACCACCACTGAGGCTGAAGCTACTGCAGAATTTCGGGACGAAATTCCAAATCAACGGGGGGATGATGTGACACCGCAGGAAAATCAGGATAACAACGCAACTTAACTAGCTTCCTCAGTAACCACGCGCTAAATTTCGGGACGAAATTCTCTTAACAGGGGGAGAATGTGACAACCCTCAAATTTACATGTAACCGTACAGTTTATTAATAATAATTAATGTGCTTGACGACTGTGTGGAATCACTTAACTGCTTTCTGATATCTGTGTTACGCTTACACGTATTTGTTAATATACTAGTAATGTACAGAAAAGTTACTAAATAGTCCTGTGTGATTTCCTAAGTGTTAGAAATTAAAAACGTTGCAAAAATATATAAGTAGGACGCTTTACGGATTAATTAAGCGGTTTAACGGAACAGTATCGAACCGAACAACCGGACTTTACCCGGGACATATCAATATTGTCATTGACATTATTTTTCCTTTTCTGAGCCAGTTAGGGTCCCCGAATACCCTAACACCCGTTATAAATTACTACACACTAGTAACTTAATTTATTTTCCTAATAAACAAACTAGAACTAACTAATAATTAAACTATCTAGTTAAAATTAAACCAAATGGCCCCCCCATGAACAGATTCGGTTCCCCCTTGGGAACATTCATCACACTTTTGATTATTTTAACCCAGATGTCTAAGATCTAGTGGACATATAATCCCTTGGTTAATTGCAAGACATGGACTAAATATATGTATGTAGGATCACATTAACCTTCACAAATCACTTGACAAAAAAAAAATCAAACTCCTCTCCTCTCCTCTCCTCTCTTGATTCTCGGCTGACCACCAAGCACCACCCACATCCATTTTCAAGTCTTGATCAAACATTCCAAGCTCATACAAAGGTGAAGGATCACGCATAAGGAAGCCCGGTGCTTACGGATTGCTAAGGACCTCACTACGTTGCTTTTAACCACCCATTTTTCGTCTAGTTTCTTCCCTAGCCTTGTGCTAGTTGTAAGTGTTCTAAATCACCCTCTTGATCTTGCTTTTAGTGGTTAATAAGAGTTTCGTCGGTTGAAAATCACTAACATATAAGATCACCAACTAAAAGTCTACTAAAGTGATGAACAAGGTGGTTAATGGATGAATATTAGTGTAAATCATGTAGATCTTGTGTGATTATGATTATTGCTTAATTTTATGATGTCTTGCTGATTAATACTAATGTGTGATGTTGTTGTGGTCACTAAACATGATTAACGGGATCAACCGAACACAAACTAGTAAGCTAGAGACTAAAAACAGAAATCTGTCCATACTTTACAGCCAACTTCAGTTGGCTGTAAACAGGTCATAAACTCAACGAAAAACCGATCTTTTGAATCTAAAATATGTTATTATGAAATACGGTTCTAATGGCACCGGAATCGTAATTTTTGGACTTCGTTTACTATTTTTAACGTGTCGATTTGTAACAACAGCTTAAGCTGAATTTTGACAGCAACAAATGGGTGACGTACTTTCAGTCATAACCTGAGTTTTGTGATGAATCGGACCATGAAATTTGTACAGTAGATGAAAACCGATGCATTTGTAATTACCCCACTGGAATTTCGTAAATCGGACACTCGATGAATTTTTAATAAATTGTTCCGTGGGCTGTGGTCAGAAATACATAAATCCGAGTTCAGTCCGGAATATGAATTTTTATAAAATATTGGTAATGAACCGGACCCCGATATTTTTACACAATAAAATATGGAACGTTTAAGACATCCTTTAAAAATTGGGAATTTTTGGAATGATTTAACTATTTTATTAAAATATCCGAAAACAACCGGTTTGGAATATAAATGCTGAAATGACATAAGTTGTGACTTGCGTGTCTAAATGTCGAGTATGCTATCTGTGAATGATCTAACATGTTATATATGTTATGTGCATTATCGTATGTTTGATTTTGAGTGGGGAATGGATGGGAAACTTAGATGGGCATAAACCGTTAAAATGATGCATGTTGTGTGATAGATACGTGTAGGAACTTTGTGTTCTATTTGAAAACCACTAAATGACTAACTGGTAAATCATATTAGGACGTGATTGACCGACCTTGACTATTAGCTATATTGAGAATCTAACCGAGCAAACCGATGTGAGTTCACACACTTTCTAAGGCATGGGATTCCCGGTGGTTTGGGAATGGGTTAAAGAATTAAAACTAAATCTACATATCATCCTTGGGTAGGATATGTACGGCCATCCTCCATAGAGTGGATGCCATTATTGATCCTACGAATTCTCCTGGTGCAGAATACTTACGTTTGTCCTCCTGGTGCAGGACAACAACCTTAAAACTAGCTAGACAAAACTCTATCAATAAGTCCCTCTTCATATCGACTTAATCGCCGAGGCCAATGGCGAGCGGGTTATTAGTTAATAGCGCTATTAGGTTTAACAAACCTCACACCGTGCCGTTCGGACGGGCGTGTACTAATGGACTACGGCAAACTGTCAGTGATGATAGACACTGATGTAGGGCACAACTATTGTTCGTAGTAGTCGATATCATACCGTCTATTAGTTCACACGGGGAAAGCCCCCACTAATTATGGATACGGTTTGGGTAAAGAAAAAGGAAATGGTTAAACATACTTTCAACTTCGGGGTAACCCCCACGGCAAATAAGCCAACGAAAGTCAAACCACGTTTTTCAGAAGCAACTTAAAACCAAACAACCAAACGTGAACTCACTCAACTTTGTTGTTGACTCGTTGTTACATGCCTTACAGGTCGCTAGATGGAGCTTGCACGAGGAAGGAGTCGTTGTGGCGTACGGACTGTTATGTTCCGTGCTTATTATTTAAATCCTCATGAACTTATTAAACTTGCGTTTTGAACTTTAACTTATAAACTATGGACTGATGCTTTTGGATTTACCTTTATGCTTCCGCTGTTTAAACTAAACATGGTTAACTAGCTTTGGTCACCAATCGTATTGTGGTTGGTCTTATTTACTTAATTACGATGTTCAATATGATTGGTGGCTCGATCCTGGTCACGTCACGCCTCCAAGCGGTGGTACTCCGCATGGTGGATTTTGGGGGTGTGACAAAGAAGATGATGTTAATAAGTATTTGCATGTTTGATTTCAAAGTGGTGACATATATTCATGAGCATAAATTGTGTTTACTGTAGGCTCTGCAGCTCTTGCTTATAATGAATTATTAGTTAAATTTTGATGTTTAACAGTTGCAAACTTACAACTTAACTCTGGTTGTCCTTTATGGTCTTACAAAACTAGTAGTTGGTTAGTTTACATAATTAATTTTGTTACCTTTGGTAAAGTTTCTATGATTATATCTTATATTTTCACTTATGTTATCTTGTAGATGGTCTGTCAGATAGCATCATGCACGACATTGTGAATTTGGTACGATTTTGCATTGAGAATGTATATTTTAGTTAACCTGTTTTTAGCATCATATAGTTGAAGATTACATTTAATTTGATACGATACACGGTTGAGATTGAATCGGAGTTGCATGAATTTTGTGTGTTTTGATCTTCTGTTGTTGATTTAGGGTTTTTAAGGTGTAGATCTAATGAATTGATTTTAAATGTGAGTTAATGTTGTTGAGTTGATTCGATTAGTTGATTGATTATGCATTTATGTTGCTTAATCTGCTTGAAAGTAGAGGTGTACAAATAACCGCTTCTGGAACTGACCCGAAAACCATGAATTTACATGGAGAGAAAGTTAGGATACTGATTAAACAGGACAAATAAATTATTGTGAGAAGGGAAAGAAAATACGAATGAGTTTGAAAATGTTGTTTATGTACTTTTTATTATTGAAAACTAAATGATATATTATAATCTGTTTTTTAGTATTTGTCTTCGATCGTTATTAAACATACACGTGTGTTCACACGGGTGTTACAACTAGTATATATATAATACTAGGTTATATACCCGTGAGCTTCACGGGTTATGAGTTGTTTTAAAAAAAATTATATTCGCAAAAGAATTTTTTTATATGAGCTTGCCTTGTTTAGAGCTTTTTCTCGAGCCAATCTCGAGCAGCTTGCGAGCCGCTCAGCTCACTTGCACCTAAGCACCGGTAATCACACATAACATGCTAATTAAAAAAAACATATAGCAAACCCATTTAGACGTTACATTGCATATACGCATACACGCACTTGTTGCAACTCAAGAAGCTGCGTTTCTACTTCTCTTACGGCAACATGACTGTCTTGGATCTCTGCAAGGGTGTCAAGTACCTACAACACAAGAAAATAGATATGAGGCAAGATCGAGCAAAAAAACGACTTGGGGGAAGAGAGAAGAAACAAACCTATCATCGACCGTGTTCCCGGATTAAAAGCGAATAGATATAGTACATTGTTTTTATAATCATAACTACCACATTAATTATTTATAAAATGACCACAAAAGTGCCCAAACCCATTTCACTCCATAATAAAAGATAAAAATGACCCGATTCTCTCTGAATGCTTTGTTGCCCATATCCATTAGATTATAAAGATGACTAAACCTTCCTAGTGACATTGATTCTGAATCTCCTTGATTCCCCTGCATTTTTTCAACAACGCACTTTATATTAATCTCATAACTGCAAATTCTCAAACTTAACTTCCAATCAATTAACATAATTACCAGTTGTTCAGAAACAAAAGTTAAAAAGTCAAAAAGTCAAAATTATCATCCTGATGGATAGAAAATAAATATAAAGAGATAAATTTGTTAAAAAATCTCACCTTTTCAAGTGGTAGTTGGTGAGGATTTGTCAAATTCTAAGAACATCAGCAATAACCTGCAAATGTGTAACAATTTGTAGGAACTCCAAAAAACAACTTGGTCTAGCGGATTATGTAATTGTTTAAAACGGGTCACAAACACTTTTTATGGGATATGAAGAATATATCTCACCTCAATTGAGACATCATCCACCATGTGTCCTTTCAAGATTAGTAACTTTTTCATTGATGTGCAATTGTTTGGAGTACATGCATGATTACTTCTGGCGGTCTTAACGTTGTAGCTTCAAGCTTCATAACACCTTAAAAAAGCCTTTAAACATTAAACTTTGCAAGTATCATATCCTTGACTTCAATCCATTTTCATCATTATACAAGGACTAAGGTCGACTAAAATACTACAAGAAAGGACAAAATGACAACCCTTCAAGATTTAATAACCTAAATATATTCGGTTAAAGTGTCTTGCAACCTTTGGTAGAAAAACCAAAACGCCATTTTAGAAACAAATACCAACAATGACATAAAATAACGAACCGAAAAGAGGGGCATATGTCTACATCTATGATAAGATGAAGACCAGACGCACTATATGAAGGAATTTAAGGCAAATGAACGGAGCCTAATCCTTAAAAATCTAATTTGGGTTTGGTTTACTGCTACTTTTTTTGTGTTTGGTTCAGTTTAATATTATTGTTAGTGCAATACGTCTATTGACTTCATCTTGGATCATGTAATAGTATAGGATAGGATTATCAGTGTCCGAGGTGCAAGAAACAAAGTTTAGTGGGTTTACATGAGGTTTCGCTTGAAAGTGACATGTGACATGTTCAAGCGAAACCAGATCAGTCAAGTTCGCTTGAACCTGTGATGGTCAGCTTCAAGCGAAACCCACACAACCATTATAAATAGGGCACTTGTTCAATTCATTTGGTAACGCTTCAGGATTTGTAACGAAGTGCTGCCGAAATCTGTTCAGGTTGTAATTAGTGTTATAATCAATCAAAGTGACAGATTTAATAGTATCAAGCTGTTTCTAGGTCCGTTTCACTGATTCCGCCTTTGATTCGGATATAAAGCTCTTCTGATTGACTCGTTTGGGTCCAACAACGATCCTACAAGTGGTATCAGAGCTCAGGAAGAAGAGTTTAGCTTGATATCATCTATTTTCTGACTTCTACACCTTCTTTTTCAATCTGAACAAGTTTTAACGGTCAAAATTGGATCAAATTTTCACAGATTGTGTAAAACTACATATTGACAAACCCTGGAAAGTTTCACTGCAAAATTCGAAGTAAAAATGACAAAATTGGACCAAAAACTAGGTTTCGCTTGAACGAATACTTGGGGTTCGCTTGAAAATATAGTTGGTTTCGCTTCAAACAGCAAGTTTCGCTTGAAAACCTTGTTGGTTTCGCTTCAAATTGGCATTCGCTTGAAATCAGATATGCTTTCGCTTGAATCGATGATTTCGCTTGAAAGATCATCAGGTTTCGCTTGAAGGGTTATCCAGTTTGAAGTATCAGTTTTGCCTTTCGCTTGAAAGCTGATTTTCAGTGTCAACTTTGGGTTTCGCTTCAACTTGTTGTTTCGTTTGAAGTCTTAGTTCGCTTGAAAGTGAAAATTCCGAGTCAAGATTATTTCACACCAATCAAGTGTCAGTTTATTTCAGGATATTTGATATTGATTGTACTGATTGTGTTTGTTCAATCTGTTCAGGTTTACATCATGGCTGAAGAATTCTACAACACGTTTTTCAATGCATTTACATCCGAATCGTCCGAGATTGCAAATGTTACACCAAAAACCATCACAAAAGCTATCAATGAGAACATCAACCATGATAACTTCTATGGAACACACTCGAAGCCACCAACTCTGGAGAGCATTGAAGATTATACATGGTGGAAAGAACGTTTTCTCAATTGGGCGAAAGCCTATGCTCACGAAAGCTGGTTTTGCTTAGAGTTTGGATACGAACGGCCAAAATATGATAAAGGCGAAGAACTTCCATTCAAGAAGTTATCAAGAGAAGATAAATCTGAGTTTGCTGCCGAACAAAGAATGATTGCTTTGATCCAGTCTGCAATCAGAAATGATATTTTTGCGTTGCTGAATCATGATGGGTCATCTAAATCAGTTTGGGAAGCTTTACGTGTTAAAGCTGGGGGGGGGTAAACAGATAAAAAAGAACAAAATTGCTTTACTTAAAAAAGAATTTGATCTGTTTGATAGTCTAAAAGGAGAGACGGTGAGACAAATGATTGAGAGATTTTTTCATCTTAAAATTGAACTTGAGAGATGTGAGATAGTGAAAACAAGAGAGGAACTTATAGATAAAGTGATTGAAGTGTTACCACGAGCTGATCAGTGGCAAACGTTTGTATTTATTTTGAAAAATGATATTTTATATGATACAATTTCTCTTGATGCATTGTTTGAAAAGATAGAGAGTCATGATCTAGAGCTACAAAAGCAAAGCAAGATGACTGGTTCTTCACATCAACAGAATGTTGGATTGTATTACAAAGGCAGTGTACCTTCGGAAAAAGGTGTTGGTTCACCAAAGACAGCATTCGGTGGTGAAAAGATGAAAGAACCTCAAACAACTTCAACAATTCATCATTCTGGATATCATTCATCTTCAAAATCAAATTCTAATGAAGCTGAGGAGATTCTATGCAACATCGCTCTCAAACTGAAAAATTCTCCGGCAATGAGCATTAATGCAGCTAAACAACAAATGAGTTTTCTTGCTTCTGTTCTGGAATCGTATGAAGGTCTTGTAGCTGGTAAAATTGGAAACTCAGAGTTAACCAAAGAAGACTATGACCAGATTGATCCTGAAGAGATGGAACTCATTGACATTCGTTGGTGTTTGGCAAGCTGCATTCACAGAGCTCAGAGATATATGGAAATTACTGGGAAACAATCTCTTGGAGGTGCATCAACGAAGCTTGGATTTGACAAATCCAAAGTGACTTGCTTCAAATGTAAGCAGAAAGGTCATTTCAAGAGAGAATGCACTAATACTGCAGTTGGTGGAAATGAACATCCATTCAATGATGGTTACTATCGAAAGGCAATCTACCATCGAAGCAGAGAAGAGCCTAAGATGATTGAAGATAAACCCAAATCTAGAGCTTGTTTTGTTATTCAAGATGATGAAGGTTTTGATTGGTCTGAGATATGTCCAGAAGAAGATCGTTTGGAGAATGTTCGAAAAACAGCTCATGGAAAAGCTATAACAGAGGAAAGAAAGTTTGTTTTTGTTGCTGAGATTCAAGATGAAAATAAAAACAAAGAAGAAAATGTTGTTGCTGAGGTCAAAGAGAAGACTCAAGTAGAGATTCTGGAAGAAAAGACCTACAGAGAAAGAAACATTGTGTTAAACAGAATGGATGAAATGCAAGAAGAGTATGAGAGTGCAGTGAGCAACAGAAGATGGGATAAAAAGAGAGAGTGTTACTTCAACAGAGAAGGTGAACCAGTTGTTCCAAAGAAAGACATAATCTTTGATGATGTTCTTCTCATAATTCCTTTGAGAGCTGAATACTATAGAAATGTGTTGAAAGATGACACATATGCTAAAAGGCATGAAGAGGAGATCAAATATGCTATGACATCGTGTCTGAGAAAAAGGGGATGAAGAGAGAATGAAGAAGAATGTTGAAGAGTTGGTGAACAATCTGAAGAAAGTTGCTGAAGAGGTTAAAGCAGAAGTTGTTGAAGTTGAGGTTGTGAAGGAAATCAAAAGTGAAGAAGTTGTTGTGAATGAAGAGGTTAAAAAAGCTGTTAAAGAAGAACAGCAGATTGGAGAAGAGGTAAGGAAAGAAGAAGAAGAAGTAAAGAATGAAAATTTGAAAGCTGATAATGTTGGTGATGAAGTCGGTGTTGAAGAAAAGCAAGATGATGCTGATCAGAAGCAAACTGAGGCAACTGTATCAAATACCAAGGTGCAAATCACTGAGGTACATTCTGATTCTGAAACTTTAAAACCGATTGATCAGTGCAAGAAATGCATGGAACCGTGCAGAGCTTGTATTGAAAAAGATGAGCAATTCAGAACAAGAAATCTTGAATTCACTAAAATTGAAAACATTTTTAAAGAAAAATGCAAAGAAATGCTATAAAAAGAAAAAGTTTTGAAAGAAAATGATGAAAAACTTTCAGAAAAATGTAAAAAGTTAGAAACGGAAAATGAAGTTTTGAAAGAAAATGTTTCTAAAATGACAGAAAAATGTTCTGAAAAAGAAATTGATTGTCAAGAGATGAAGAAAGAATATGACTCAATGAAATTAGCATATCATATTACAAAAGAGTCATATGAAAAAGTGAAAGATGAAATGAAATATGCTCAATCAAGAATGAATTATCTTTCTGAAACAACTAAAGAACTTAAACGAATGTATTCTATAAAAAAAGATGTTGTTAATTCATATATTGAGGATGTTGCTAAGCTAAAGCGACAGATTGCTGATTTAGAACAGGATAACAACAAGTTGAAAAGTTATCACGTGTCCTCATATGTGCTTGAACGTATTTTCAATATAAAACCGGAAGATGGTGAGTCTGAGCAAAACAAGAAAGGCATTGGCTCAGAGTTTCATCAAGTTCCACCACCGGGAAAATTTGCATTTTATGATGAGGAAAAGGTTGAAAAAGCTTTCAACATGGTAGACCAATTGCTAGACAACATTGACATAACCTATTCCAAATCTGATGATTCTCATGATTCAGAGGTGGTAGGTAAAGTCGTTGAAAGTGTGTTGAAAGAAGAGTCGATTGATACAGGTAAATCTGAATCACAAGATGAAAATGAAGGAAATCTTCATGATGGATATCTGAAGAACACAAAATCTGAGAAAAATTTGAATGATGATTCAAAAGGATTGGTTTACACCATGATTGGATCGGACAAATTGTTCTTAGATGTTGTATTTCCGATTCAGAATGTGATTTCAGAAAAGGTTGATAAAGTTTTCAAAATGGTTGAGATTGAGAAGTCTGAGATTTCAAAGTTTGCTGGTAAGAGTCATAGAGGTTCGTATAACAAACCTAGTTTCAAGAAGAAAAACATGAAGGCTGGGTTGGGTTTTAAAAAGAAACAAAGTTGGAAAAGAAATGAAACTCTGAATTTTCAGACAAAAATGAGTTTTGTTCAAGGAAAAAGTTTTGAAGAGGAGGAAAAACTCAAATTTTGTAATGAAGAGTTATGTGATCAAAAGAAAAAACAACCACAGGTCAAAGATGTGTCCATGAGAACATGTTTTAAATGTGATCAGATAGGACATCTTGCACGAAAGTGTCCAAATCTAAAACCTGTGGATGTTGACATAAAGAAGATTGATGCTGAGAAACAAAAATCTGAGAATGTGAGACAAAGGTCAACCAGATTTGACTCAAAACAAACTTGGAGGTACAACACAAACAAGTTTGCTTCGAATCAAAACTGGAAATCAAACCCGAACAGGTTCAATTCTAGACAGACCTGGAATTCTAACACACCCAGATTTAGAACAACACAAAGTTGGAAAACATCTGTTGATATGACAAAACCACAAGATTTTTGGAAACCAAAAGTTGTTCAAAAACAAAATGTTCAAAAAGAGTCTCATTTTTATAAAAGAGGTTCGCCGAAAGGTCAAACATGGTCTATTAAGAAACAAATGACTTCGGTAAAAGATGAGAAAGTTGAAGTAAAAGTTGAAAAGATTTTTGTGAAAGATGACAAAGATTTTCCGAAATTGAATGAAAATTATTGTGTTGAAATGCCTAAGGTTCAACAGACCTGGGCTAAATTGTTCAAGTAATCAAGAAGTTTGAATGTGCAGGTGCTCAACAAATTCAAAGATTGTGAGAATGGAAGTTGGAGCAGCCTGGCACAACAAGAGGAGGAGGCTGCTGAATCCTGGTTTGGTTGAATAGGGAGTTTGTTTGTTTTTCTGTAAATAAATAAACAATATTTCAAAAACCCTAAAAATTGAAAATTTTGAAAAACCAAAAATATGTTTTTGTTTTGTCTAAAATAGAAAATTACAAAAATATGTTGATTGAATACGCCGAAACCCTCACGGCTGAACAAACATGATTACTTTCACAAGATTGAAAAACGGTTTTCAAATTGTCGAAAATCAATGGGTTGTAAATCATGGGGGTACTTTACATTATTTTCTGCAAATTAGAGCACTTTTAGCAGAAAATGGATGGCGAGACAAAGCTATCAGTATTGGTTGTCAAATTTTCTTTTAAATGATTTTGCATTTTAGGGGGAGATAAATTGTTGTTAGAAAATACAAAAACATTAGAAAATTTGAAAATGCCAAAAACATGATAAAATGAAAATTTGAGTTTTTGCGTAAAAAGAGAAAATGATAGTACATCAGTTGACAGTTACAGTATGCTAAAGAAATGTAATGATTAAATAGCGTTAAACAGTCTCACTGATGATATGCCGATAGATTTTTATACATTTAGTAAACTTTTTCGGGATATAAACCTAAATTCAAACTTGCTTATTTCGTGGGGAACACTACTTGGATATATAGGTAACCCCTGAAATCTTGTTTGAAAGGTCCCTCTTTCTGAGATACTAGGTCTTTATACTCAGTGATATCTGGGGTATTATCCCGGGACTTCTGATTTTGCGGAAGCAATGGCCTAGTCCCCGAATAATACTTTTCGCATTGCTTGAAATATAGCGCAGCCCTCAGCAATAATGATGAAACAATAAAATTGATAGTCATTGCTGTTGTAATACAAAAGATCCTCTAAAGGGGACACACCCAAAGTCGAACAGTCATCTCTCTGCTGAACGGAAGTTCTGACCTGAGCTCTCATGGTTTCGTACTATAATTTATTCCCCTTACAGATATCATTTAGGTATATTCTCCTGTAAGACTGAATATTGGGATCTGGACACGGGAGTATATTCAAGAGGTGGGACACATGAATGAGTTTAAGTTCTTAATACACCTAATTCGTATCCTGAATCAGTTGAAATTTGTATGAAAATTTAAGTGGATCAGTATATCGACAATCTAAGTGAATTGTTTAATTCTTAACGTGTAACTAAGCTCAACGGTACTTGTGACTTGTCAAAAACTGATATGATCCTCTGATGCATACTCAAACAAAAAATATTGTCTGTAAATATGTTTGTACATATTTCTTTACTGCTTTATATTTTCAGAAAAATACAAAAAGATTTTTGATTCTGCTTTATTTTCGACAACTGATGTCTGAAATGCTGAGTGTCAAAATCTAAGTTCATTAATTTGAAACTTGAATTTAAAAATAAAAAATTCAAAAACAGTTTGTGATATCTTCAAGGTCATTAGTTTGGACTTGGATGATTTACTGTGAGGATTTTGGATATTGGACATTGCCATATCTGTATAGATTGTTGATAGAGGGAGTGTTTTAGAGCCAGGTTACGATTCCTGGTAGTTTAAAATGTTGTTACTTATAAACGTATGAGTGATTGCAGATAGTCCAGATTACGATTCCAAGAGCAGAGTCTAAGGGGGAGTCTGAAGACAAGCTTGAAGCATGGAGAAGCTTGTAGATAGAAAGGTAGGTGTCGATCCCAAAGCACGGAAGCTTAACTGAAGACTAGACACTGAAGACTTCGTCAATACCCGAGGGGGATTCTGTTAGTGCAATACGTCTATTGACTTCGTCTTGTATCATGTAATAGTATAGGATAGGATTATCAGTGTACGAGGTGCAAGAAACAAAGTTTAGTGGGTTTACATGAGGTTTCGCTTGAAAGTGATATGTGACATGTTCAAGCGAAACCAGATCAGTCAAGTTCGCTTGAACCTGTCATGGTCAGCTTCAAGTAAAACCCACACAACCATTATAAATAGGGCACTTGTTCAATTCATTTGGTAACGCTTCAGGATTTGTAACGAAGTGCTGCCGAAATCTGTTCAGGTTGTAATTAGTGTTATAATCAATCAAAGTGACAGATTTAATAGTATCAAGCTGTTTCCACGTCCGTTTCACTGATTCCGCCTTTGATTCGGATATAAAGCTCTTCTGATTGACTCGTTTGGGTCCAACAACGATCCTACAATTATATTTCCTACTAACTTATGATATAATAGGTTTAAGTGTAAGATGTAAATAAATCAAAACAACATAGTTTTATTTTTCAAACGATCACTCTGCTGGTGCCATCGAACCAAAGTGATAGGTTTTTCTTTCAAAAAAAAGACCCATATTGACCCGAACATTTTACTACAAACCCATTTTGACCCGTTACACACCCCAATCAGCGAGAAGCAAACCAGAAAGAGATAATTAAACTACCACTTCATAACCAATGCAACTTTTTCTATATTATTACATGGAAAAAAATAGACATGTTCAAAAAAAATTATAAAAAAACTTACAGGACGTACGAAAATACAGAATAGACATGAATGACACGTTCTCTCTCACAACACTATATGCAACTTACTTCAGATTTGTTGCAAATCTATTTAATGGATCACGCAAGTTTTTTTTGTAAGAATAGTAGACTGAGGCATGGACCACCAAGTCCTTAGCACGGTTTTAGGACCTCCGCAACACGGTTGATATTAAGGAGTTAAAGTGTCTAAACTTGACGTAGGTCAGAATTGGTCAAAACCAGGGTATGTAGGAGCCTTATATGTAAAAACAACCAACCAAATGAGGGAAATTATTAAATGGTTTTCTTGACGAAAAGGCTGGCATGTAAAAAAGATAAGATGCGGCTTCTGGTTGTACAAAAGTTTATTTGGTGGTACACGGAGCAACACCTTACGTCCGTGAAGCCCTCGCCTCTTGCCTCGACTTTCTAGACCTAAACGGACATTTGAAACTTTTGCTACCAATGATGAAGTTCTAGTTTCAATCAACACAATATACTGACACACAAAAAAAACAAAAAAAATGATGTTTCATAGGGTTCTGAATAATCTCTACTTGGGCTAACAACTAATTGGGTGAAATTGTTTCAATCAAATACTTAACTTATAATTAAACAAAGTGCTAAATCATAAAAAGAGTCAACACTAACTTGCTAGCATTGATTATATTTTATATATTATTAGTAGTTTTTTTTCAGAAACACTGTATCTATAATTCAAACAGTTATTTTGGTTCTAATAGCATTTTTAAGTATCAACTATGGAGATTGAAATGCCTTTAAGTTAAAATAAAACTTCTTCTTTTCAATTATACTGCCATTATAACTTATAAACACACAATCTTCCAAGTGGTTTGACTTTATTCAACTTAAAAAGAAAGCTCTCTACAACTACACATGACATCACTAATAATGTGAGCTAATGGAGAATCGAATATAGACTATTCTCAATTTTAAATGATTTTGGTTCTGTATACCCAGTTTGATTGGATGGGTTATTTTTGGTTGTTAATTTGATCATCGTGGTTCAGACATTGTATCGAACAGGTGAGGTGCATTAATGTGCCAACACAAATGAGGAAACTTGTCTGGATAATTGTATTAGAATTTGACAAACATGCATCAGTTGGTCCGAATCTATACTAGTATTATCGTTTCTAAAAAGATTATACTTGCTAAATGTGACAATTATCGACCATGGATAGACAAATAACTTTGAATAAAAAAGTATGTGTCTTCCTACCGCTCTAATAGATTAAAAGTTTATCTATCTTCAAAATCCCAAACCCAAATCCGAATAACTAATCAGAACATTGGCAAAAGCAAGATCTTGATGTACAAAGTTTTTCAAAACATAAATCATCTTAAAAAAACTATAATCGACTTAACATAACCTAAAACCTACTCAACATTGTTTTAAAAATGTTATTATAAAACAAATACCATCAAATGAACTAAAATGGGCAAAAGTAGTTTACTCTAGTACTATCGGTAAGCAAAACAATGATACCATCTTACAAATGAGGCCTACTCAACATCTAAGTGAATACAGAAACTGAATATTAAATATTACAAATTCACGAACCTGATTTCTTCAACCACCAGAATACCGCCCAAAACACCATTACAGCCGCTGCCGGAATTTGAGAGAGAACATAAAGAACTTTGAAATTTGAAATCGAAATTGAGAGTGAGAGGGAGAACGCATGTCGAAGAATTTAAGTGTATTTGAACTTTGCAATGAAATTAGGGTACACTATGCTTAGAAATTTTTCCTAATTTTGAAATGGAATTTCTGTAGATTTCTTTAAATTGGTGTTCAATACAATAGAAAGAAAAGAAGAGAGATGAGAGAGACGTGAAAGATGAAGGAGTAGTGAATTAAGGAGAGAGTGGAGATTTGAAATTCAAAACCACTCTTTCAAAATTCAAAAGCAGGAGAACATGGGGACGTACATGTTTTTTTTTTTTTTTTTTTTTTGACATTTTGTGTGTGTTGCAGAGAGAGAAAGGGATGTTACAAGAGATGGTTCTCAAAACTCTCTTTCTGTCTCTTTTTCAAAATTCAAAAGCAGAACATGGATCTATAAAGGGATAGAGCTGAGGGAAGGAAGAAGAACACAGGAAGAGAAAAGGGAAAGCTGGAGAGAGAAATATTTCAAATCTGAGTTAGGTTTTATAAAAAAAACAAAAAAACCAGAAAATGACACATAGGATTAGAAGAGGTGATAAGAGAGAGATTATGGAGGTTGCTTGTGGTGATGACAACTCAGCTTTGCAACCTTTGATTTATTATATTAGTAAGACTAGGTTAATGCCCGCGTAATACGCGGGCTTCAATCAAAACCATATTATTTACTTTGAAATGGAATGTTGTGTACAAATACATACATTGGAAGATAAAAAACAGAAAACTATTCAAATGCCGGAAAAAACTTCTTTGTAGACTACATTTGTTGTTTTACTCATTACATTCCCATCTTTGTCTAGTATAAGCAACTTCACACCGGCTCTGCTTTTAACTCTTGATAACGCAACATAAAGCTGACCATGTGAGAAAACTGGATATTTCAAATACAATCCAACCCTTGATAGAGACTGTCCTTGACTTTTATTTATAGTCATTGCAAAACATACATTTAAGGGGAATTGTCGTCGTTGAAACTTGATAGGAATTCTTTTATCAGACGGTGTCAAACTGATTCGTGGAATAAATGTTCTGGTCCCTATGTTTCCGCCAGATATAATCTCAGCCTCTATAACACGTTTATAAAGTCTAGTAATCCGTAGTCTCGTACCGTTGCATAAACCATTTTGTTGATCAATATTACGAAGCAACATTACAGGTACACCAACTTTAAGGACTAATCGATGATTAGGCAGACCAGAAATTTTAAGACCATTCAGAACATCGGGAGAATATAGTCTCGCATGTGCTTGATTTTTTGCTTGATCACTTTGACAAATACTATCAGAACTCAGATACTCAACTTCATCGCCAGGAAACGAAGCAAGCAATCTTTCATTAATTTCCTGAACAACCTCGTTTGTTGGTGCTAGTATAGCTCTTTCAGCAAAATAATCTTTATCTTTGTACAGTTGGAGAAGTGAAGGATATACAAAGTCAATCAGATCTGACATAGGATCCTCAGAGCACTTGATTAACAAATCTTCAGGAATATCTATAACCACCTCACAATCGTCACTGCCACCAATTTTTCCCTCCCCCAACTCGAGCAACCAATTCGTAAAAGCTTTAATCTCTTCTATATCAGATGCGTTCGCTCCTACGGTTAACCTCATTTTTTGGTTAACGTAAGGACCTTGCAACTACTCCAAATATACGATGAAGTGATTGAAGCATTAACGATTTCTCGCCTACTGCCATTTGGTACAACCGGAAGTATCTGTCTAAAGTCACCACCGAACACCATAACTTTACGACCAAAGGTCATCTCACATTTGAAAATATCTTTCATTGTTCGGTCAAGTGCTTCAAACGCATGTTTATGATTCATCGGTGCTTCATCCCAAATTATCAATTTCGTTTTCCTTAACAAATCAGCAACGTCATCGTCTGGTTTAATAAAACACATCGAGCTTTCTGTTAAATTCAAAGGTATATGAAACCTTGAATGTGCAGTACGTCCACCAGGTAACAAAAGAGATGCGATACCACTTGATGCAACATTAAGTACAATATCTCCTTTACATCTAATAGATGCAGATAATGTCTTCCACAGAAACGTCTTGCCAGTCCCTCCGTAGCCATATACGAAGAACACACCGCCAGCATTACTATTAACTGCTGCAATTATCTCATCAAACACTAAACGTTGCTCATCGGTTAGGCTTCTTAAATTATTATCAAACTCGATGGCAGTAGCGCTTATATCGTACCGAAGCTCGTCAACAATTAATCGGTTGTCTGCTGAATATATTGACTCACTGTCGGGTTAAGGCATAGTTAAAAACCGACTTAGACTTGAGTTGTTACGTAATAAGTAACGCTCAATTTCCAGCAACGTTAGGTTCCTTATTTGTTCTTCTGGAAGAGACAAACCTATTACAATTATACGAAAAACTTATTTAATTATTAAAATTCTTATAAATAATAAATAAATTTCATAAACACTTAATAATAAGACATAAATATGAAAATATTAAATAGCAATTTGCGTACCTTCGATCCTCAAAAGCTTTTGACGATTGTATAAAATACCATCCGAAAGGTACTCCCATGTGTTTTCCCAAACATGTTCCGGCCTTGATAATGTATTAGATGCCAACATTGTAGCAAACAGATTACGAAGATAGTATCCTGAACCTGTGTAGTATGCCTCTTTGATAGCTTCTATATACTCCTTGTCGTCGTCTAAAAGGCCTCTAGCATAGCACGCATCTTTAAATGTTGGGAAGACTTCTCCATTAACAGTACGAATCTCTTCAAAAGACTTAGGCCCTTTTACCTTATTAAGAAGGATTCTTAAAAAGTAAGCCTCGCCCATAGAAGGATTAACACAGTGAATTCGACCAATGGTTTTGCCTATTATCCGCTTATCCCATACCCTTTCCTGCTGCTTCCAAACAAATTTAGTAGGGAACTCAACGTAAGTAAGACTGCGCGCCACCGGATCTTTTTCGTTCTTTTCCATCCACCCCAAAAAACATCGTAGAAGCAACAGATGCTTTATGAAGAACACTATCAAGATCGTCATCAGGGCCGTATACAACGTTTTGTTTATCTGGTAGATGAAATGGAAGCCTCATTACGGATGGATACCGGTAATGAACATCAAATGAAAAGATGCGCCATGTAGCTTCGCAAGCCGATAGATATCTGCAATCGTAATACTCTTTGATTTCATCTTTACTATCTTCAAGCTGACCTTCATCGGCATTTTGTACAAAACCAAATTCTGCCCTATCTGGTCCTTTATTAATGTACTTAAACAAATACTTTATGGACGCAGCCTGGTTACACCATTCGACGTTAATGTGTGCCTAATAACGTCTCAAAAGGGTTTTGCTATACGGAACAACGCTTCTGTTATCAAGCTGAATACTAGATTTCTCAACAAAAAATCCTGAATCTGCTTGTCTGTATACCAGATATCCATTCGAATCTAGAGTAGGCTGCTCAGAGAACTTCTTTGGAAATTTCTTCGAACAGGTACCTTCTACCATACACGGACAATTTGGTTTTGCAACACCACAAGGACCGTGAATCATGTAATCGCTGACAAGATTATACAGATCTGGATCTAAGTTTTTGTCAGGTATCTCGGCAGAAATAAAATTGTTAACATGGTCAACCGATGGAAGCTTGCTTTCGTCATTTAAGAACAAATAGATATGGGCATGAGGTAGACCTCGTTTCTGAAACTCTATCGTATACACAACTGCAATATGATAATTAATATTAAAATACTAATTTTTATTAATATTATAATAAAGTAATTAAATTAAATGGATGCTTACCGGCCGATGCGTTGCCGAATAAAGATTTCTCTCGCAAGTCTTTTATTATTGCGTCAAGCTTCATTTTGAACAATCGACATAGAATGTCCGGTCTATCCTCCGGATTAATGTTCTTGTCCTTCAGAAATCGTTTAATCTCCGGCCATTTCGGGTTACAAGTTATCGTAATGAAGAAATCGGGGTAACCAAACCATTTACAAATGGCCATCGCGTCATAATAATTCTCCCTCATATAACGCGATCCTCCGGTAAATGAAGACGGTAGTAGTACGCGTGTTCCAACATTTGACATATCTGGATTACCATTTTGTCCAAGCTTCTTAAGGTTCTCATATGTCTCAGATCTGAGGTTCCTTTGCTGTAGACGTATGAATAGTAATCGGTCACTTTCTATCATGGTATAAACGTCAACCAAGAACTGTTGCAAAAGTCTTCGAGCATTAAGAATCAAAGAGAAATGATTGACTCTATCTTGAACATGGTAGGCAAAATACTCTCTCATTGTACATTTTGACTCTTTCTTCTTTGTTGACGCCCTTCCTTCTCTATGAAGAATATCAATTCGGTAACCATCTTCACCAAAAGGGAAAAGCAGTGGATACTGAAGAGCGAGATACGATGGATGAAGCTCGCTTATACGATGTAGACCATCTTTCTTCGACTCAACAACTACATCACGATTATCAAGAGCTTCCTCAAGGTCTCCAACTATAAGCGCAGCAACTTCGGACGACGTCGGTAGGTTATATGTACGACCATCTTTAGACCTATTTGCCTTAAGCCGTAGTTTTAGGTCAACATGAGGATTATCAACCAACCGATCTCGTACACGCCTATAAGTTTTCACCAGCTGATTATTTGAATCTAAAACCAGCTTAAGATACTGTATGAGTTCATTGTCAAGCAAATTAGAAGTTGCGGAAGCTGCTTTCTTTGAGTTACTGTAATGCAATTGTAATACAAACGCTACATGTATCAGTAAGGGTTTTTATATAACATAAAAACAATAATAAATCAAACAAATAAATAATGAAATGGTTTAAAAGGATACCTAAGTACGGTTTTCCGATTACACACTTCATTATCTGTGTCGTAAATGTAAAGTTGCGCAAATTTTGGTTCAGCACCTTGTTTAGGAAGAAGACTTCCCAACAAATGATAATTCTCGACGCTAATTCGGTATACATACGGAGCATTTCCTCTATTTATTTTCGAATCAACTTTACCACCCATTGAAGTGAAAGCAAACATAGAATTAAAACGACGAATATTCAGTAAGAAATGCTTGCTCTTGTCGTCTAAACTCTTGAAAAGATTTTGATATTCCTCACACGTCTCTTTAAAATCTGGAAGATGTACTTTTCCATAACCACAACAAAGTGTGTAACTTGTTCTTCCTAAGTAAACCCTTCCTTTGCCGGCTTCAAATTTCCACAGCTTAGCGTTACATACGCCACATACAACTACTTGATCTCCATGTTCCAAATAATCTATTATACAACAATATAAATATCAAATTGTGATAATTGTTACAAAAATAATATAGTTAGGTTCTTCAAATTAAATTTAAAGTAGCGAGTGTATAAGCTACTTACTATTAGAAACTCCTTTATATGGATCTTCAGCTAATTGTTCAGGAATAATAGGATCCTCGGAAGATAAGTCAACCATTGGAATAGGATGTACGCAGCGATCTTTATTAGACAACATTTCTTTACCTCTACGTATCGTCTTAAAATTTGATCTTTCACTTGACAGCAAATGTTGATTTATTGAATATGGAGTTGATGAAGTTGTATTTACTTGGAATGTAAAAAATGGACTCCTATAAATATTCAAATTGTCATTGACACCTATACATTGATATCAAGGAAATAAAATAAAAAAGTCAAAATCATAATAAAAAAATCTGAATTCCATTAAAAAATACCACCAACCTGAAGTAGATGCTTCATACGAACTTGTTAAATGTGTGGTTGGCCAAAAATGTCGATCGATGGTATTCATATAAGACGATGAACGAATTGGTGTTACGATCGGGCATCCAATTGAAGTGGAGGTTGAAATGTTGGATGACCGAGTAACATTTTTAGAAGTGGAAGATTTGTTATTCACATGACTTCTTTTATTATCTAAATGTGACTTCCTAAATTTTCTTCGTTCAGCTGATTGTTGACGATCAACATCATTAGGAGCAACTGAAATAAAACATGGATATCCATAAAAAATCAAAAAAAAAATACATTTAAAATTTAAAACCTATCTAAAAAAGTAAAGAGGTTACCATTTGTAATGTCAGACAAAGGAATTCCTCCAGACTCAAGTGCAACGTTGGTTGACCGAATGACGTTCTGTGGAGTGGAAGATGAATGAATTGGTGTTACGACACGACATTCATTAGTATTGGATACTGAAACGTTCGTTGAGCGAATAATGTTCTCTGAAGTGGAAGATTTATTTTTGGCATCATGACTTTTGTTATCCGAATATACTTTCCTAATTTTTTTTCGTTCAACACATTCTTGATGCTCGACATGATTATGAGAAACTGAAAAAAAAGAGGCATGTCAATCAAATATCAAACTATAAATGAACAATTGTATTCATTCGTAAAAAATAATAGAACTCACCATTTGTAATATTAGATAATGGACTTCTTCTATATTCAACTGCAACAAAAAAAGATAAATTTACGGTATGAAATATGTATATGGTTTGTATAATTGGTTATGTTAATCAAAAGAAAGACATTAATAATAAACACATTTATTATATGTAATTAAATAAGACCAACCTGATGTATACGGCTCGTACGGACTTGTTAACGGTGTGGTTGGTAAAATACGTCTATCCATGGTATTGATATAAGAGGATGATCGAATTGGTGTTACGACACGACAATCATTTGTATCGGATAATGAAATGTTGGATGACCGAATGACGTTTTGAGAACTCGAAGATCTATTATTTGCTTTAAGTCTTTTATTATCCAAATATAGTTTTCTTAATTTTCTGCGTTCAGCATAGTCTTGACGCTGAACTTGATTAGGATGAACTGAAAAATAAAATGCATATAAAAAATAAGACAATTTATAAAAACAAAATTAGTTCATGTCTACAAAATTGGGTAAGTTTCCATTTGTAATGTTAAACAAAGGACTTCTACCAACACCAACTAAAACAATTTAAGTAAAATTAACGGTACGTAACATATTTACATATTATACGAATTTTTATGATATTCATAAACAGAAATAAGAATAAAATACGTACTATTCGAAGGTTGGGCAGCAGTAGAAAGTGGAAATGAAGGTAACGTTTGACGTTTTGCACGTTTAGGCATTTCCTAATATTGTATCATATAGAACATGCAAATGAATTTAGATAGGCATTTCAATAACTTAAATGTATAAGTATAATACAGAAAGACAACACTTACTTGAATGAGAAATTACGAAACCTCAAACTTAAAAAATGCATGAATGTTGTGATTGGGTGTTTTGTTTTTACACTAAAACATTGAGTGTGTGTAGTATGAAATAAGAAGAGAGCTTCTTATAGTGTTGGAGTGTAATGTAAAAAATGAAAGTTTAAAAATTAAAAAAAATCGGTTATAAGTTTTAAAAAGGAAACGATTTAAATCAAAATAATTTGGAGGTAAATCTATAAATATTTCGCTGATTTTATTATGGAAAATTGAAGATTTTCGGTTATATAATTTAAAAAAGGAAACAAATTCTTTCAATTTTATTTGTTGGTCAATTATTTAAAAATCGGCGGTTTATTTATAATCTCATATTATAAGTTTGAAAATATTGAAGATTTTTAAAAATATAGTTTTACTATTTATAACATTAATACAGTATTTAAATTAGTTCATATGAAATGTGTAATTGCTATTTAAAAATAAAACCAAAGCAATAACACTTTTAACAATAACACTTTATAAAAGACAAAATTTATACCTGGATAATCATTTTTGTCTATATAACAAAACTTAACAAATTTACAAAACAATAAAACAAACATAACTTAACCAAAATATAAACCTTAAATTATTATAAATCATATGCAATATTGAAAAAACAAACAGTACTTTGTCTAAAAACCAACCAACAAAACAACCAACCATAACAAAAATTGTCCAAACCAATCAAACATCCAAACCAAACCAAACAATCAAAATACGGAAAACAGCCAAATTGTTTGTGCAACACATACTTCAAACATGAACTACTTTTCAATCTTTGGAACCAACATGATGGTTTCCAAACCCTCAATTGCGACATCTGCGTCACCAGTCTTTTTAACCTTCGTTGATGATAGAGACGTGGTTTCTTCAACGTCATAAACGTCCGCAAGGTTACGCTTCAGTTCCGCAGACGAAGTCTTTGAACAATTTTTAGATGTGCAATCGGGTGTGAAGCTATCCCCAATAGAATCCACAGCATCCTGTATGATATATTCAACATTAGAAAATAAAAAAAAATTCTTTACCAAATTTGGTATTTTATGAAATTAATATTTATTACATACCTTTAGAGCAAAAGGATTTTGAGTTGATAAATCGCTAAGTGAAACATCAGCATCCGGCTCGTCCACACCCTAGAATTCATATAATAATAAATTAGAAACAACAAAAATAATAAACTTTCTAAGATGTCTTTAATTAAAAGGTTGGTATGATTTAACCTGATCAGCTGGAATTCGGCTCTCCAAAGATTCAATAATGGCTGGATGACTCACCAGCTTATGAACAGCATACCCATCAGTGTGGTTGTCAATATTAAATTGACTAACCTGAATCTTGAAAGCATACTTTTTATCATTCAAACTTTTAAACTGATAGGGCATGATTTTCTCTTCCGAAGATGCCTATAATACGTGAATTAAAATTTATTGAAAACACAAATATCATATATCGATATTAATAATATGTACCATACATAACAACTTATAAAAAACTGATGTAAAATAATTTACCTGTTCCATTTTTGAGTTCTCAAGCAGCTGAATTGCAGTCATGCCAAACATTTTTCTGGCTTCACGGTCAAACAAAGTCAATGACGCAATGGCTGCAGAATCCTGTACTCTGATCGGAATCCTAAAACTAAATGGACAAAAAATATTTGACAAAATATATTCAATTAACATTTGTAAAAAAATGGTAATATAACCAAAGAGATTATAAATTAACAACAAATACAATTAACTTACACTGGTGTTGCACCGACAACTTCCTTGGGACATTCAGGATTTGAACAAACCAAAACCTGTTTAAACTTGGGTTCCTCAGCACCGTCTTCAGCCTCATCTATGACCAAAGTTGTTTCCACCTTTCGGTTGCACTCTTCCCAGCCAAGGTAATACCAGTCGTCTTTATCATCAATACCCAAGACGGTACCAACAACTATGACCTCACATGGCTGAAATTAAATGTAGGAAAATAGAGATTGAATGTATAAATTGAAAGAATAGTGTCTTTAATTTATTTATTTAAAATATTTAAAATTGGATACATACCTGATCAAACAAAGTAACATCACGGAAATTGGAAAACGGATGCTTAACCAAAAAGTCGTCCGCAACACTGATACTTCCTGATGAACCAATTGATTTCTGGCCGTTAGAGGATGTTTTACATATCTTCTCCACAAACCTGTTTACAACAAAATAAAAAATTAACATTTTAACAACATCAATAAGTAATTCATATTAATTAAAACCATATTTACTTGGTTTTGAATGACCGGATCTCCTCTATGTCCGCATTGATAAACAGTCTTGTTATATGGAAAGCATTAGAGAGCGTTGTCTTCCCTGAGTTAAAAAGTTAATATCAATTAATGGATGCTGAAATTTAAAAATCATAGAAAAAATTATGTAATTAACAAAGATTATAAATAGCAAAATACCTTTATACTTGTTGAAACTACCAAACTGCACAAGAAGAACAACATGGACTTCCTCTTTATGGCTCTGAATGTAGTCAAACATCTCTTCACAGTACTCGTCCCATAAGGTGCAGTTTAATTTGATACCCCTACATGAATAGAAATTTAAAAAATCAGAGGATATCATAAAAGAATAAATATATAATAGTAAACTTTGAATGAATAAAAATTAGGTAAAACAATAAACAAACTCTTCATCCAGCAATTGCAATTTCATGTATTTGCTATCTTTTCCCATCTTTGTTTTCGTCGCCTCTGGTTCAGACCATTCATCAACATATCCAATAAAATCTGTAAAATACAAAAATTGATCAACACCAAATATACTCAGCATAAAAGCAATAATGTTAAAAAAAATATGTTCATATTTTCATAAATGCCGATGTGGTTGTTATATATGATGAAGTACAAACCAACTCGATAGTTGACATCCACTTCACCGGCTTTAATGGACTGAAACGATGCTAAACAGATACCGTGAACACTTCCATTAAAGTTCTCACACTTTTTAACAGATGTATCAAAATTTAAGCTAATAGCATGTTGCTTGTCAAAGTGTTTGAAATTAGACTTAATCACAGAAAGTTGAGATTTATAAATATAATAAGACTCATTTTCTTTAAGCAAAATTTCATGTTTTTTCATAAACTTGTTCCAAACAGTAGCCTGCATCTTTGTCCCCTAATAAAAAAAATAAATAAATAAAATTAGTTAACATAAATATAAACAAATAAAGTCAAATAAATTTTTAAGATTAAAATGATATTCAAACTCTAACCTGCTCATCCATCAACACCATTTCAATAGCAAGTACTTCGCCTTCTCTCTTTGGATTCACACGCATCCAGAGTCTTAAAACTTTGACCTTTATGGTAAACAACTTTGATCTCCAATCAAGATTGTTTAACATACTCACATTATTTTCATCCATTTCGTAGAAATAGGACCAGGATATGATGAAACTGATTTGAGGATGAAACAAATTGTAATTAGTAAGTATATATATATAAAATCAGCTAAATTATTTATGTAAACTTCGAAATTAAAGTTATTAATAAAATAAATAATTACCGTAATTATAATGATTTATTTATAGAAATGGATTGACTTTAGTTGAATTTCTAAAAATTGCATCAAAAGTGTTGAAAATTAAAAAATACTTACCGTAATTATATACTATTATTAATAGAAAACTCAAATTTATAAAAAAAATACATTTGTAAATTTGAAAATTAAAGCCATTAATAAAATACATAATTACCGTAATTATAAAGATTTATTTATAGAAATGGATTGACTTTAGTATAATTTCAAAAAATTGGAGTAAAGTTGAAAACAAAAAAATACTTACCGTAATTATATACAATTATTAATAGAAAACTCAAATTTATAAAAAAAAATACATTTATTTTGAATAATCATAAAACTATCAAAATACATAAACAACATTTATTTAAAATAATCATAAAATATATTCTATATCACGATTCGAAAATTTACTTTCCAACATTTCCCTAACTTTTTATAAAGTTAATAATAGTTATGAATTACAGTGGATATGAAAACCGTCACTAAATTAAAATTTACAAAAGAAATACTTGATTAAAGGATAAAGTCTATATAAATCGAGATTTTTGAACACCCCTATATGGCATGATTGTAATGGTTTTAAAATCTGTTTTTACTTTCCAAATTTAAATAAAACAACCTTAAGAATGTTTTATTAAAATATAAAAAAACGGCCACAAATATTTTAAAATTTTAAAACTGAAACATTAAAAATAAAAATTCCATTTCATATACATCATTATTTATACTGTATATCAAAAAACATTTTAATTATTCATTGTTTAAACTTTAATTTATTTATACTTTCTAATTTATGCAATCAAAAAGTCAATCTATATAGATTATATAATACATTCCTACATAACTGATTTAAGTTACTAATCTATACTAACAAAACAATTTGGCGCAAATTTCAAACACAAGTTTAATAAAATTGAAATTTTAATTTCTACAATTTTTATTTCGCTAACCAAATTTTTTTATGTATAAAATAGTAGAGCATTTTGAAACAAACATTTTATTATCCAGATATTCAATGAAGATAACAAAAACTTTAAATTGATTTAATTGGAATGTTTTTCTTAAAAAATTATATATTATAGATTATACTATTTAAAAAAGGAATCAAAATAATATTAACTTTTATTTTTAACAAAAATTTAAAAAAAAGTGACGGTTTATTATAAAATTTAATGAAATAATACAGCTGGCACTAAGCAAACAAATTACCTAAATGGTGTGTAATATGATGAATACTTTAGTTGATTCTAAAGTAAGATACATACAAATTCGGATCACTAATTATTTCACAAAAACATAAAATATTAAGCACAAACACGTAGCAAAAACAGTAACATCAACGTCTACTAATATATCATCAAATATGTTCAAAAAACTAAGAGCTTCGGCCACACATATAAACGGCCCAAAAAAAGATCAGCAACATCTACCATCACATATGTTCAACGTAACTACCACGCCAAAAAACATACCTTTAAATGTATTCTACCGACCACACCAAAAAAAATACTACCAAAACATACCATGTACCTTCACCAACTCAGTTATAAAGCAACATACCTTTACTTTTAACAAATACCATCTGAAACGAAGAACCATATACCAACTGTTTGTCTCTAACAAACTCTCTCATACCGGTAACATTGAATCGCGGACAGCCTTGCGAGAACTCCTTACCAATAGCTACATCCCAAGTACGACCAGCCCTGCCCTTGATAGTCAAATCCATCTTTCGATCCAAGCCATGAGTTTGTGCCCACTTCTTCTTAAGACGCTACAAATCAGAATATAAATGTTAATAATACATACAATTAAAACTGGTTTTCCTACAACTAATGATTTCAACTGGATTCACTAAACATATATTAATGGTATGAAGAATTAAATAATAAAAACTTACATAATGATTGTCAACAACAAAAGTAACCGGTACTTCGTCATCAACACTCTGTTCAACTACAGGTGCAGCAACCGCATTAGGCACCTCATCATCAGACACTTCAATTAACTCATCACTTGCTTCTTTTTTGATAACACAAAGTTCAGGCGGGTAAGTTAGAAGGGCAGGCTTACAACTAAAAACACTCAAATCAAAAGTATGTTTATCAATCATTTCAAAAACCAACAAATGATCATCCGTTATTGACATCTCCTCCTTGATTCGACTCCAACCTGTGGTAATATAAATCTCATGGTCTATAATTTCCATCCGAACAACCCATTTACGACTTCCAGCAGAACGAACCAAAACCGGATCTGAAGGACAGGTATTTAGCATCGAATGATGAACAAACAACCTATTCACATACTACACAAAGAAGCAAACAATATCAGGATCGATGGTATACACGAAATACAAAAATATGTATGAATGCAAGGATAAAAAAATTTTAAAATGTATATGTTCAAATACCATGCAGTCGTCTCGGTCTTTAAAATCATTTTTAGGTTTGTAGTAGAAGTAGTTAGATGGCGCTAGAGAAATGTCTTGATAAAAGTGGAGTAGCCGAAACGAAGATAAAGCTTCTTCATACTGACAAACAACCAATGAATCGTCCGGTAATTTCAACGCCGTGACGACATCAAACCAACCATTGTAAAAGAAATAGTCGCCTGCAAGGTTGAACACTTTGACTTGAAAGGTCCTCCCATCGAGGGTCCTGATGATTGCATTCTTCTCTGGTTAACCAAACTTCTTAATCCAGTCACCATAACCAGCAGGAAGTTTCTATAAAATGATAATGAAAACTCGTTAATGGCAATTATAATATGAGTGAATCTATGCATGCTTATAATGACTATACTAACCAACGATTTTTTGTCGCTCTTCCACACACGGGCAGCAAATCCGTACACCATCTCGCCTACAAAAGATGTACGGTAAATGAATATATACAAACAGGGGTTGTATTCATTAAAAGATGGAAGCAAAATCATACAATCAAACGAAACCAAAAACTTTTGCCTAACAAACAACACCAAAGAGACAGATCAAACATGAATCTTTAACTAACATTAAGTGCCTGAATCAAAAAATAAGGAAACCAAAACTTCTGTTGTAAACAAAAAACAACATAAATCGAGGTTTAATTGTCAACAATAACTTCAAACTGGGTTGTGTAAACCAAAAGTTGGATCAAAAAAGATAAAATCAAACCAAACGATTTTTTGTACAAAAAAAATCCCAAACAGACAACATAAATTGGATATTTAACTAAAATTTAATCACTAAATTAATATTTAACCCTAATTTCGTCAGTTAAAACAATAAATATAATAATCATCAACCAATAACACAAAAATTACCAAAATAGTTTACAAAAAAAAAATTCAATCGCGGTCTATTTTATACAAACAGGGGTTGTATTCATCAAAAGATGGAAGCAAAATCATACAATCAAACCAAACCGAAAACTTTTGCCTAACAAACAACACCAAATAGACAGATCAAACATGAATCTTTAACTAACATTAAGTTCCTGAATCAAAAAATAAGGAAACCAAAGTTATTGTTTAAATCAATCGGAAAATAAGAGATTATCGGAATGCTTACCGACGATTGTCAATGATGAAATTCTTCAGATTGATAAAAGATGTAGAAGAGGAACGATTGAAACACTGATAAGAACAATCGCCGACGAAGAAGCTTGAATCAAGAGGCGATAACCAAATCGCCGTTTAGGGTTTTTTTAGGGGTAACGGATGTGGAATGATTGATGAGAGAGAGAGAGAGATTAAACTTACAAATAAAATACATTCAATCCTCAACTATGACCTATGCCACATGTACTGCCACATGGCTGCTGAGTTGGCTTAAACCATAGGGTGACAAGTGTCCCCCAATGGTTTTGTTTATTATATATATAGATATAGATTAGTAAGATATGAATAAAATGTGGGAGACGTGTCAAGTGGTGGTGCAACCACAGTCGATTTTTGGCGGGAAATTGTGGGAGACATGTATTTTTTACACGGGATCCGAATGGAGGCAACCAAACCCGGAATCTTGACCTGAGTATATAAGCAAAATAATAACCTAATTTTCCAAACCCCTCATTCAGACACGTTAGTTTTCAAAACCCTAGCCTCTCCTTCATCCATCTTCTCCTCTAGATCAATCATCACCTCCATCATAACAAAATAGAACAAATGTCGATCAACAACTCCAGCGTTGAATACACATATTTGCTTTCGTTTGTGCAAATCTTCTTTTTTGTTCATCCCTACTGATTATTGTTTTGTTATTGCGTCGATTTGGATTTGTTAAATCCTTCATTTACAGCGATCGCCACTACCACATTCTTGGATCTCATCACGATCACGGTAAGTTTCTATTTTCATTGATTGATTTCTGTTAGCCCAACTTATTTTTTAGACGCAGATCTGAATATCATTTGAAAGGAGGCTGCCGATAAGATTCGTCAATCAATCCCTTGCACTCTCACCCTTTCTTGCAATAGATCTGGTACAATTGTTTTTATATGATACAAGGCTAGGGTTTACACTAAATCGATTTTTATCCATTTGTTTCCACTTTTCTTCAATCATTTGGTTATTAGGGTTTACATGTCGAACAAATGTGATAACGCCATTTTTTTTTTTTTTTGCATTTAAGGTTTTATATTTTCTCGATTCTACGCCTCAGAGAGAGGTACAATCAGGTTAGCAGACCATCCAAAGTTTAAAATTTATTCGTATAAGATTGGATGGTAGCATTTGTATAAGACTGTTCAGTTAAGCGTTTGTTGTGCCTGTAGTTGTATCTCTTGACGGTCTAAAGAGGACTAAAAATCTCTATTGTATTTATTCACATTTTGCGTGCATGGATCAAGTTTATGATTGTGAATCTGAGTTGTGGTATATGCATTTTCAGGAGAGAACGTGATAATTCGGAAGCTGAAAGAGCACAACATCTTAACAAAATCCATGAATTACAAGAATATGTTCAAGAAAAGGAAAGGCAGTTTTTAGAATTGCAGGAACAGGTACTGTATTTGCTATTTGGTTTTGTAATATAGAATGGTACAAGAAACATCACGAAGGTTGTTTGTTTGATTGATTTGTGGTTAGAATGTTAGATTTATTCTCTCTTTGCTTGTCACTCATTGCAAGTTGAACTGCGAGAACGCACAGAACAATACAATCAGCTCTGGATTGGTTGCCAGAGACAGGTTTGTTAACATATCAAAGCATTAACTACAGTTCATAATCGGATAGTTATAGCTGGTTGATTATTTCACACAAATGTTGGCTATGGTTATCTCTAATTTCATATTTGGGACATGTTTTATATAAATTATTTGTTTTTGTGATTCAGGTGGGAAAAAAGAGGGGAAGGATGATCAGTAACACGCCAGACACTCAGCCTAGCAAGAAAATTAGGATTGGGACTCCAGCTAATTAGTGGTTAACTGTGTATACATCAAGAACACAAATTACACAAAGATATCAGTTTGGCCGGTTGACAAATTTTGAGTAATTTCATATTTTTTAAACTTTCTTGAAATATTTGTTAGGTTTTTTAAAATACTTATATTTTGTACTAAAAATGTCTAAGGGATTCAAAACTACAGCACCATGTAGAACAATCGAAGAATGATGGGATCTACATTAGCTGTGTAGCATCAGGTCATCAGCCTAGCATGTTTGGGCTGTCAATATGGATGCAGGAACAGGGTTCACTTCACAAGTTTACAAAATGTATAAACATTATGATGTTAACTTTTTTTATTTCTTCAATTTTTCATCCTCTAAAGAATTGAGATTTTCAGGAACTACAAACTGGATTGGAAACAGTGCGTGTGGTTACTACTGTAACCACATATTGTACTTTTGAAGTTATAAAAAAGGCATCTGAGCTTGAGCTGTAAGTTGATCGTACATCTAAGCTAGAAGGAAGCCTTCTACAACAGGTTGGCATATTTAGATTTTAGACCAATCTATCTATAAATGTGTCGATACCTGTGTTATGCTTTATCTTTTACGAATGGGCTCAATAGGTCAAATGGGTTAAAGTCATTCAAAATGTATAGAACCCGTATAGTTGCGCTTCGTTTAATAGAATTTTATTAATTTTGTTATATTTACTTTTTATTATATTTGATTTTTGTTTTATTTTAATTTTAGAGTATTAAATCGATAATCGGTCTTTGTTCAAGCAACATCAGCAACATCAACATGAGAACCAACTAATGTTACCATTTTATTGGTAGTTGGAAAGGAGTAGTGCCCTAACTCATTTAAATTGTTATGTTATTTCGGAGATTTGTTCTTAGTATACATATTGTCTTACTAAAAGGTAATTAAGTTAGGAAGTATATTTCATCTAATCTAACCCTATCACAGTACAATTGATGGCAGCATATGATAAATGATCATATTAATCTGTTCTATTTAGCTTATACCACCAGTCATGTTTCTGAGTCTTGCTATTCAAGAGTGTTAGTACTTTTCAGTAAGATTAATTGAATTTGGTGGTACTTGATTGTTGTAGGGTGATATCAGGAATAAGGAGGATTTGGAGAAGTTGTTTTCTCAGTCTAAGTATGTTATTTTCATGTAAATGTGTTTACTCTTGATTTAGGTTAATTTTGACACAAATGGTTCTTGAATGATCTATGATGACATGGATTCTATAATCCCTAAAACTGATGTTATTTTGTATGGTTGTTTTTCTTGATTTAACTGTATGTAGGTTTGTTGCTGTCATACACTTTGTTGGGCTCAAAGCTGTGGGTGAAAGCATGGCTCATCTGTTTCGTTACTTTGATAATAATCTGATTGGATCAATCACCCTGTACCAAGTCATGGCCAAGTACAACTGTAAGAAGGTCTGTCTTGAATCTATAAATGGATTCACAGCCCGAATCTTGATTTTCTCATTCAAAGATTATTATCCATATTTACACGTGAATGTCGGGTGTGCAGTTGGTGTTCTCGTCTTCTGCTATTGTTTACACGTGAATGTCGGTTGAGAAGTTGAAGAATTCCATTGTCCTATTTATCATTGATAATTTTTCAATTTTGTTGAAGAGTCTTGGTTGCTTTTGTTACAAGATTCCAACTTTAGATTGAATCTCGAAAGTCAGATTCGAAATTCTTTCATGTGCTTTGTCCACTCGTCTGTTTTTTTTTTTGGTTTTCCAGTTTACCCTTTTGTATTTGATCATCTTTTACTTCAATCCGACTAAAACTTTCTTTGATTGCTTTGCAGCTGTAAAACTGTATGTTCATTGATTTCTTTCGACAAAAATGTTGTTTCGTAGCATAGTTCGTGACGTAAGAGACGGGTTCGGAAGTTTATCGAGGCGCAGTTTTGACGTGAGGTTATCGGTCCTTCATAGTAGAGGGAAATCGCAGGGTTCAATCAATGATTTACATGATACTCATCCAGCACTTATTGTTCAAAACAGTCGTTGGGCTAATCTCCCTCCTGAGCTTCTTTTCGATGTGATTAAGAGGTTCGAAGAGAGTGAAAGCACGTGACCCGCAAGAAAACATGTTGTTTGCGCTGCGGTTTGTAGGTCTTCGAGAAGTATGTGTAAGGAAATTGTTGGAACTCCGGAGTCTTGTGGGAAGCTTACGTTTCCGGTTTTTTTAAAGCAGGTATTTACCCGTTTTCTTGAGGTGGCAAATTGGGTGGGTCGGATTGTTTGGATAGCGGGTCATAATGGGCCAGGTTAGGTTAATCCAAATTCCAAAACACTTTTTGCTTAGGAAGTTTAAAAAGTTTGTAAATAGTTGTGTAGAATATGATTGGTAAAACTTTATATTTTCAATAATAATATGATTTTTTGAATAAAATGATTTGGGAGGTATTATGCATAAGAATGTATACACGTTAGGCGACTTTTGAGTCTTTTGACCTGTGTGACTTATAATAGGAGACTTATAATTAAAATGTAATTGTATTATATACATTTGTGCTTTTGTAGTAAAATTTTAATTCAATATA
This sequence comes from Helianthus tuberosus, assembly GCA_030545235.1. Lineage (NCBI taxonomy): Eukaryota > Viridiplantae > Streptophyta > Magnoliopsida > Asterales > Asteraceae > Helianthus > Helianthus tuberosus. Next base: position 131,320,400 of record CM060394.1, read on the forward strand.
CTAATTTGCGGAAAGGAATTAAAAAATTCGGATTGAACGGGTCATGTTCGGGTCACCGAGAATATTCGGGTTGTGTTCGGGTTCATATGCATGACACGATTTTTGGGTTTGGGTCTGGTTGAACCCGCCAACCCACAAACACGACCCGTTTAGCACAACACCCCTAACTTTTGACCTGTGTGACTTCTTTCCTTTCCGGCTATTTTTTGTTTTTCTATGATTTGACCCGTTAAGAGGTAAAGCATAGCTCCAATCAACAAATTCATAAGTAAATGATTCAAAATTGACACCTTAACCATTTCCATCGGATCATCTCAATATGCATGGAATTTTATTGTGATTACTGATCTTTTTTTATTTTTTCAGCCTGGGCCACGTGATGCTACTATTCAATGTTTCATCAAGAGGGATAAATCAAACTTGACGTATCATCTTTTTCTGTGTCTTAGTCATAGTCACATAATTCGCTAGGTTACCCACGATCTACGATCCAGTTTGCACGATCCCATTCGCGGTACATTCACGATCCCGGATCGACCCGGATCGCGATTTCGAAGTTGAAATTGGCGTTCCCATCTCCAGAATTCAATCGTATTACATGTTATTGGGATCGCGATCTCCAGAATTCGAAACACGTATGAAAATCCATTGGAACATCGAACCGAACTAGAATTGGAAAGTTGGCAGTGTCGTCTTTGCCCAAGATGCAGCCATGAACCGCTTTCGTTGTTGCCGGAATAACTGGCAGGAGCAACGGAAGCTCTGTTACACTTAATCACTTATGGAAGATGAGAAGGGAGAAAGAAAATGTGCAGCACCGCTCTCATCGTTTTATATTTTTAGGGTTTTAAATTAACTTTACTTTTTTTTATCACTTTACACCCTCTAGTTTCCTTCATTATACTTTTAGAACTAATTTATAAGAAGGGTTTAGTAAAAAGTTGCTATTTCTCCATTAACCCCCTTTATCTTGATTAGTTTATGTTTAGTCCTTTAGCTTATAAGTTTATAAAAATAGCACGTAGTTTAACCGGTACCACATTATATGGTACATCGTACCGGAGCGATCCGAAATGAGCCTACCCTCCCTCGTACCGAATTCTAGGGACCTAGCGAATTGCGATCCCGTTCCACGTCCCCGTACCGGAGCGTACCACGATCCATGTGACTATGGTCTTAGTCCAGGTGAGGCTATGCTATTCATTTATAAACATGTGATAGGGTAATTTGTGGCATACGCGTGTGATTTGTTTTTGAAAGTCAAGTTAAAATATTATTCGAAGAAAACTAGATGTTGCTAAATTAACGTTTGGGTTATAAAAATTGAACTGGTTTTGCAGCTGCTTTGCTGGTTTAAAACGGGAAGTTCTTGCTGTCTGCAAAGAGAACTCAAAGAACTACTTGTACTGAATATGTAATCTCAATGGATGCTGAAAACATTTCTAGATCAAGCAACACATATATCGGGAAGCTCAGGTATATAAAACTCCAGTAATTTCACTTTGTTATTGTAATGACCATATATTGAAAATCATTATTCTAGAAATAAAAGAATAATAATAATTTATAATAAACTAAACATTTATCTTATGATCCATCCTTCTGTATATCAACCAAAACTATTATTATTATATATAAATTATCCAATAGGAAACCCTAATTAAGACACCCAAGTAATTTTGTACAAACCCTAGAATTTTCAGAATTTTCAGAATTTTCAGAATCAGGATCAGAGCCCCTAAAACTAAGGGGGGGGGGTAAACCCTAGTTATAGTTATCTACAGAAAACGCTGTCAAAAATGAAAATTCACGCAACGTTGACTCACCTGAGCTAGTTGGACACGTATCTACCCTACCCTAAAAATGTTACCCCAGGCGACACGCGACAGAAACACCTGCATCTGTCGCGACACGCGGGAGATGCCAAATTTGGGTATAAATACAGGGGCCTGGGACTTGATTCCTGGCTTCAGTTCAACGTAAAAATTCACAAAATACACCGAGTTATGCTCTGTTTACCACAATCAACACACACGGATCACTAATCGACGCCGCAATCAGGGTAATAACTCGATCGCTGATACGATTCAATGTCCGATTGATTGAAATCAATCCAATGGATGTTTAAGTGCTGCTCAAATTTGGGTTATGCTTTGTCATTAGTCGTGATTCCGATGGATGTTTAAGTAATTTCACTTTGTCATTTGTTGTGATTCCGATGGATGTTTAAGTGTTTGCACTTTGTCATTCGTTGTGAATCCGATGGATGTTTAAGTGATTTCACTTTGTCATTAGTTGTGAATCCGATGGATGTTTAAGTATCGCACTTTGTCATTAGTTGTGAGGATTTTAATCTAGTGAGTTATCGTAAATGTTGTATTAAGTTACTGACCTAGTTTGTGTGCATGTTATTTAAATTAGGTTAAAAGACTAATCAGTAGTCTAAACTCTGCCCGTATAAATCTAAAATATTATCACAAGGTAGCATCACTTTGGAATTATTAAGATACGGATCCTTACCCTACTTCTTATTGCTTTATATTCAAATTGTTATAAAAACCATTAAAGTACTATATCTTTTAAAAACTCCTCACGTCTTTGATTATCGATTCATTTGACAGTCCGTTAGATTCCTATTCTAATCATAACCTTGGATTTAGCTTTCATGTCATGCGATAGTATTATGTTAGTTGTACTCATTATCGCATGTTCCAATATATGTTACGTCTTGTTATGATAATATATTTTTGATAAGTTATGTGAATAAGACCAATTGGACTCTGATACCCTGAGTATCGCTTCTCGTGGAGTGTCCCACGAGCATGTTGTTGCGGCATCAACATCATGTGCTCCATCCGTGACGGAGAGATCAGTTCACGGCGTCCCTAGGTACAAGTGAGGTACAAAGCTACTAGGAGGCGTATGGATCGATCCTAGGATTTAAGTTAAGGAGGTGGATAGCGGGTATGCCAACTCGCCATCTCATGTGATAATTATGCAGAAATAGCTACCTGTGTATTGTCATGTTTTAAGTTTGGCTCATGGGTACATCCGTATGATTTATATTATGAAATTACGTTACTTGCATCGTATCATTTTCACATAAAGTTCCATCCGGATAACATTTCATATAAAGCGTTACTTGTTATTTGAGCCTATTATTCCGTACTGAGCATTTGGCTCATTCCGTAAACTTTTTGTATATACAGGTCCGCAGGTTACTTCGGGCGGGGTAAAGAGAGAAGAATAAAGCCTAGAAATAAATCTGAAGATGTTAGTTAATCAAGTGGAATGTCTCCGCTTGTATATTAACCTTAAGTTTAGTTGTCGTGTGGTTGTATCCTTATCAAATAAATAAATGGAATTATGACTTTTGTTTATGATACCACTGTTATTGTGACACGTCAGCCCTTCCGGGTTGGGGTGTTACAGCTATGGTATCAGAGCAAAGGCTCTTTCCTGTAGAAAACTTGAAGATAGTAATTAAAACCTGTGAGGAATGGGTAAATATCTATGATAGGATTCAACTTGGTCTCTTATTTTGTTTAACTCCTATGTCTATTCTTATAGATGCCTCCTCGTCGTCCGCCACGTAGGAGTACTCGTACTAACCATGTACGTAACAACACTTCTTCGAATGAGTCTCCAGTTGATCCAGACGTAATTAATGCTATCAACCAGGCAGTTGCCGGGTTGCTTCCAAACCTTGTTGCTCAAACAGCTGAGGCCGTTATTCAACAAACTCGTCATCCAGAACGTAATAACACGAATCCAATCTCTGGTGAAGAAATTCGTGAGAATACCACGAACCATACTACTTATAGTATAGACATATGGATCGCTAAATTCCAAAAACAAAAGCCGAAATCCTTTAGTCACGCTACTAATCCAGTCGATGCCAGAAACTGGATAGCTCATGTTGAAAAGATCTTCGGAGTTCTTGGAGTTCCGGAGCAATACAAAGTTAGATTGGCTACCTACAAACTCGAAGATGACGCACAAACTTGGTGGGAAGGATATAAGCAAGTCAAAGGAGGGGATGATTTTGACGCTAATCTTTCATGGGTCGACTTTCGTACCATCTTTTACGACAAGTATTTTTCTACCGCTGATAAAGAAGCTTATATCAGGGAGTATGCAGTGATTCGACAGGGGAGTGATGAACCAGCCTCTGAGTTCATTACTAGATTTTCAAGGTTGGCTAGTATTGTAGGAGACGTTGCAGGATCAGCAGAAGCCCAGGCAGAGAAATGCAAGTGGGCAGTCAATGATCGAATTCGGAAGTCGATCATGTACATGAAATTTAAGGATATCACCGAAGTTGTCGATGCAATCAAAACTTTTGAGTTCGAGAGGAAAGAATTTTTATCTCGAACTGAGGATAATAAGAAGAGAAAATGAGAAGGACAATTTAAGCAGGGAATCGGCCAATCATCCACTATGCCACAGCATCAAGACCGCAAGGTGCAAGGAAATCAAAACTCTGGAAATCAGGCACGTCCATGGCAACCTAGACTGCAAAACCCGAGGCCTGCTCAAAACCAGATTCAGTTGTATGCAGAACCTATTAGAGCTCAACCACTGAATCAATATGTAAACCCGAATCAGATTACATATCCTCTATGTAATACTTGTGGTAAGAGACATCAGGGCGTATGTCACCGAGGTACAGAAGCATGCTTTAGATGTGGCCAAACTGGACACATGATCAAGGAATGTCCTAAGTAAGATACTAAGAAGAATAACCGACCAAATGCTACACCACCCAATGTTGGAGGAAGAGTTTTCGCACTTTCTGCTACTAACGCTGCTAATGCCCCAGGTACTGTATCTGGAACCCTTCAGCTTGGTGAACGTAGTATCTATGTGTTATTCGATACAGGAGCGACCCATTCTTTAGTATCCCATTCGTTTACTAAGTACCTTCCGATAAGACCAACCCTCTTAAATCATACTTTAACCATTTCCACTCCCAGGGAAAATTCATCCGTAATCACTTACGTATATAAAGATTGTCCAATCTGTATTGAATCTATTGTGTGTAAGGCAGACCTATTTCCAATACATATGTGTGACTTTGATGTTATTCTCGGGATAGATTGGTTGTCTCGACATCGCGTAACTATAGATTGTCATTTCCGCCGTGTTATTTTCGGTGATATTCATCATCCTGATATTATTATTCAGGGAACTCAAGCTCATAAATCTCTTAAAATTATCTCCACATTCAAAGCTCGAAAATTCTTATCAAACGGCTGTGCTGGATTCCTAGCATCGATTAAGGATACTTCTGCTAGTGTTAATAGTATCGATAGCCACTCCGTTGTTCGTGAATATCCTGATGTATTTCCGGATGAACTACCAGGATTACCACCCGACCGTCAGGTAGAATTCACCATCGACTTGATCCCTGGTGCCGAACCTATTTCTAAAGCTCCATACCGTATGGCCCCAATGGAAATGAAGGAGTTGAAGGAACAATTGCAAGAATTGTTAGATCTGGGATTCATAAGACCCAGTGTTTCACCTTGGGGTGCTCCGGTCTTATTTGTGAAGAAGAAAGACGGTAGTATGCGTTTATGTATTGACTACCGAGAGATGAACAAGATTACTATTCGTAATCAGTATCCTCTGCCTCACATTGATGATCTCTTTGATCAACTTCAGGGGGCTCAGTTCTTCTCAAAAATTGACCTGAGGTCCGGGTACCATCAGCTAAAGATCAAGAATGATGATGTTCCCAAGACCGCCTTTCGTACTCATTATGGTCATTACGAATTCTTGGTTATGCCCTTTGGGCTAACTAACGCACCCGCAGTCTTCATGGATTTGATGAATCGCGTATTTCACAAATTCCTAGACAAATTCGTTATTGTCTTTATCGATGACATTCTGGTGTATTCTAAGAGTCGCGAAGAGCATGAAGCACATCTACATGCAGTACTTGGAACCTTGCGGCATGAGAAGTTGTACGCTAAGTTTTCCAAATGTGACTTTTGGCTTAGCCAAGTGGCATTTCTAGGCCATGTCATATCAGCAGAGGGAATTATGGTAGACCCAACAAAGGTTGAAGCTATTACAAAATGGCCAAGACCCACTTCTGTTACCGAAATACGAAGTTTCTTGGGTCTTGCTGGCTATTACCGAAGATTTGTTGAAAGATTCTCGGTAATTGCTTTACCACTTACAAAACTCCTAAGGAAAGGGGTGAAGTACTCATGGAATGAGGAACAAGAGAAAAGCTTTGAAGAATTGAAGAAAAGACTCGTATCCTCTCTGATACTCGCTCTCCCTTCTGGATCAGGAGGTTACCAAGTCTATAGTGATGCCTCAAAGAAAGGATTAGGTTGTGTGCTAATGCAACATAGGAAGGTTATCGCTTATGCCTCCCGTCAGTTGAAGCCTTATGAAGTTAACTACCCTACACATGATTTAGAACTAGCAGCAGTTGTCTTTGCACTTAAGATTTGGCGACACTATCTGTATGGTGAGAGTTGTGACATCTTTACTGACCACAAGAGCCTCAAGTACATATTCACCCAGAAGGAGCTAAATATGAGGCAAAGAAGGTGGTTAGAACTTTTAAAAGATTATGACGCAAATATTCAATACCATCTAGGCAAAGCCAATGTTGTAGCTGACGCGTTGAGCTGAAAGAATTCCGGGACTATATCTTGCTTACAAATTCAGCCTCGTATTAGGAGGGATCTCGAAAGGATGAACATTTGGCTTCAGGTTAGTAAATCTGATGGATATCTAGCTAAAATGCAGATTGAACCCGACCTCATATCACGGATCAAAGATGCACAAAAGCAAGATGGAGAACTTTGGGCAATTGTGCAAAATTTTGAGGTGGGTAAGCAATCTGAATTTCGTATAGACAATAATGGGGTGATTTGGTGCGGTAAGAGACTTTGTGTACCCGATGACTCCACCCTTCGTGAGTCATTGTTAGCCGAAGCTCACAACTCACCATTTTCAATTCACCCAGGATCTACCAAGATGTATCGAGACTTAAGACAGAACTTCTGGTGGAATGGCATGAAGGAAGACGTTGCTCGATACGTAAGTAAATGCCTCACTTGCCAACAAGTGAAAATTGAACACAAACGAGCAAGCAGTCTATTGCAGCCATTGGATATTCCCATATGGAAGTGGGATGAGATCACAATGGATTTTGTTACCGGTTTGCGGTTTGCCTAAGACATTCAAGAAGAATGATGTTGTATGGGTTGTTTTCGATAGATTGTCAAAGTCAGCACATTTTATACCAATTCAGCAAGGAATTTTGGTTAGTAAGTTATCCGAAATATTTCTTCAAGAGATTATTCGACTCCATGGCACACCATCTTCCATTGTTTCAGATAGAGACCCACGTTTCACCTCACGATTTTGGAAAGGTTTTCAGGCAGCTTGGGGGACACGACTGAAGTTTAGTACGGCTTTCCATCCACAAACAGATGGGCAGTCAGAACGCACGATCCAAACCTTGGAATATATGCTCCGAGAATGTGCACTTGAATGGTCTGGAAACTGGGATGAATATCTATGCCTTGTTGAGTTCGCTTACAACAATAGTTGGCAAGCAAGTATTGGCATGGCACCTTTTGAGCTTTTATACGGTCGGAAATGTCGCGCACCGATCTGCTGGGATGAAGTTGGAGAAAAGATTATTGAAGGGCCAGAACTAGTTCAGATTACAAACGAAAAAGTCACTATGGCACGAGAAAAACTGAAAGAAGCTCAGAGCAGACAAAAGAGCTATGCAGATCAAGATAGACGACCACTAGAATTTAAAATTGGTGACCACGTATTCTTAAAGGTATCACCTTGGTGTGGCGTTCGTAGATTTGGAATTAAAGGGAAGCTTAGTCCTCATTTCATTGGTCCGTTTGAAATCCTTGAAAGAATTGGAGAAGTATCATATCGACTAGCTCTACCGCCTCAACTCTCTCACGTTCATAACGTTTTTCATGTCTCCTCGTTAAGAGGATATAATTATCATCCACACCATGTCCTTAGTTATCCGTTACTTACAATTCACAAAGATTTATCCTACGAAGAGGAACCAGAAGCCATCTTAGATCGACAAGAAAGGGTTATGCGTAGGAAAGTAATTCCGTTTGTTAAAATCCTCTGGAAAAATCACTCTGAATGCGAAGCCACATGGGAATCTGAAGAATCAATTCGCTCTCTATACCCTAATCTATTCTAGCAATAGAATTTTAGTCGAAGTAACGGTAAATCTTGCTCTTTGATATATGTTCATTTGTTTCTGTTTACGGTCATTCATGCTTTACCTTATGTGAATATATCTTAGTTACGATTAAGCATGTTTATGTAGGAGATGTCAGTACCAATAGTCACTCTTGTTATCTGTAAGTCTATGTTGATTTTCTGCATGATTAAATATGTTATTAAGATACGTAGTGGAAGAACCATTAGGACATGGTAGTAAGGTAATTGACAATTATGGTCATGAACATAATTATGAATTTCAGATACACATGTGTGTTTAGGAGATTCTTGTTATATAAGTTAGTAACTCTGCTATGAAAGTTCCGTTTCCATTACTTATGCGATATGTTATATTCTTATTTGAAAATTTTCGAGGACGAAATTTCTTTTAAGGGGGTAATAGTTGTAATGACCATATATTTAAAATCATTATTCTAGAAATAAAAGAATAATAATAATTTATAATAAACTAAACATTTATCTTATGATCCATCCTTCTGTATATCAACCAAAACTATTATTATTATTTATAAATTATCCAATAGGAAACCCTAATTAAGACACCCAAGTAATTCTGTACAAACCCTAGAATTTTCAGAATTTTCAGAATCAGGATCAGAGCCCCTAAAACTAAGGGGGGGGGGGGTAAACCCTAGTTATAGTTATCTAAAGAAAACGCTGTCAAAAATGAAAATTCACTCAACGTTGACTCACCTGAGCTAGTTGGACACGTATCTACCCTACCCTAAAAATGTTACCCCAGGCGACACGCGACAGAAACACCTGCATCTGTCGCGACACGCGGGAGATGCCAAATTTGGGTATAAATACAGGGGCCTGGGACTTGATTCCTGGCTTCAGTTCGACGTAAAAATTCACAAAATACACCGAGTTATGCTCTGTTTACCACAATCAACACACACGGATCACTAATCAACGCCGCAATCAGGGTAATAACTCGATCGCTGATACGATTCAATGTCCGATTGATTGAAATCAATCCAATGGATGTTTAAGTGCTGCTCAAATTTGGGTTATGCTTTGTCATTAGTCGTGATTCTGATGGATGTTTAAGTAATTTCACTTTGTCATTTGTTGTGATTCCGATGGATGTTTAAGTGTTTGCACTTTGTCATTCGTTGTGAATCCGATGGATGTTTAAGTGATTTCACTTTGTCATTAGTTGTGAATTCGATGGATGTTTAAGTATCGCACTTTGTCATTTGTTGTGAGGATTTTAATCTAGTGAGTTATCGTAAATGTTGTATTAAGTTACTGACCTAATTTGTGTGCATGTTATTTAAATTAGGTTAAAAGACTAATCAGTAGTCTAAACTCTGCCCGTATAAATCTGAAATATTATCACAAGGTAGCATCACTTTGGAATTATTAAGGTACGGATCCTTACCCTACTTCTTATTGCTTTATATTCAAATTGTTATAAAAACCATTAAATTACTATATCTATTAAAAACTCCTCACGTCTTTGATTATCGATTCATTTGACAGTCCGTTAGATTCCTATTCTAATCATAACCTTGGATTTAGCTTTCATGTCATGCGATAGTATTATGTTAGTTGTACTCATTATCGCATGTTCCAATATATGTTACGTCTTGTTATGATAATATATTTTTGATAAGTTATGTGAATAAGACCAATTGGACTCTGATACCCTGAGTATCGCTTCTCGTGGAGTGTCCCACGAGCATGTTGTTGCGGCATCAACATCATGTGCTCCATCCGTGACGGAGAGATCAGTTCACGGCGTCCCTAGGTACAAGTGAGGTACAAAGCTAGGGCTGTAAACGAACCGAACGAACACGAACAAGGCTTTGTTCGTGTTCGTTCGTTAAGGAAATAAATGTGTTCACGAACGGTTCATGAACACTTGCCGAACGAGATTTTATGTTCGTGTTCGTTCATTAAGGAAATGAGAATGTTCGCGAACGGTTCACGAACACAAATAAATTTGGCGAACACGACGTAGGATAAAGATAGATGGCCTAGAGAGTAGCACTCGAACTTGAATCCCTGATTGTGGAATGGAGGTCGATCGTATTCGCCAATGTAAATAATGAAAAATGAAAGGTAAATGATGCATAAACAAGGTGAAAGTGGGTTTCCGAGTTTAATTGTTAGGGTAATAAAATAAATAAAAGTTTAATAATATAGAAAGTACAAATAAAATATAAGAAGTACAAAGATCTTCAATTAAAACACAAACATACGAAAATAAACGAACGTAAATCAACGAATGTTCACGAACACCTTAACGAACGTTCACGAACACAATCGAACGAACGAGACCTCTGTTCATGTGATAATTATGTTCGCCATCTCATGTGATAATTATGCAGAAGTAGCTACCTGTGTATTGTCACGTTTTAAGTTTGGCTCATGGGTACATCCGTATGATTTATATTATGAAATTACGTTACTTGCATCGTATCATTTTCACATAAAGTTCCATCCGGATAACATTTCATATAAAGCGTTACTTGTTATTTGAGCCTATTATTCCGTACTGAGCATTTGGCTCATTCCGTAAACTTTTTGTATATACAGGTCCGCAGGTTACTTCGGGCGGGGTAAAGAGAGAAGAATAAAGCCTAGAAATAAATCTGAAGATGTTAGTTAATCAAGTGGAATGTCTCCGCTTGTATATTAACCTTAAGTTTAGTTGTCGTGTGGTTGTATCCTTATCAAATAAATAAATGGAATTATGACTTTTGTTTATGATACCACTGTTATTGTGACACGTCAGCCCTTCCGGGTTGGGGTGTTACAGTTATTGTGATCATGGTTACATATAATTAATAGATAGGTGGGTCAGTTGGGTTGAGAATCTGATCGGGTCAGTTGGGTTGACTTTCTAATTCTTGTTTTTAAAATTTTGTTAGAACACTAATTAATATGATAACTAATATTATTAAACCTAACCACCTTTAGGGGGTTGGTTGCTTCAAAGCCACCTTCAAGTTGTTGATGATTATGTATTTTATTTTTATCTTAAAAGATTGGTTGTTGACCGTAGTCTTGAGGAATATTTCCGGCAAAACCTAATAGCCAATGCGTTAATTTGGATCAAAAGAAAAATATCATGACAATAATAATCTAAATATTTGATTTAAATGATTTAGGAGGTTGGTTGTATACTTTTATGCACTAAAAATAGTCTTTTGAAAATTGTCAACCCCTCGGGTCTTCAAAAACGCTACAACTTATTTAAATAAAATCTTTTAATCTTTTTAATCTTTTGTGTGTTTTTTACAGGTCTAATTTTCTTGGGACAAAGTTCATAATATATGATACACAGCCTCCACATTCCGGTGCCAATATCCCACCGAGGTCCCACTATGAGCAAGGCGAGATAAATCCTATCCCTCTTTCTCTTTTCTACGCCCTCGTGCCGCCAACCTTGGGTCCGGTTGGGTATAGAAGTAATAAAGGATTAGGTGCCCCATTCCTAGATGGCTAGATTAAGTGAACTTAGATTGGCAAACCCTGTTCATAGGGTCAGAAAGTGATGAACCATATGATATGCCCTCCACCATTTGGAATATTATGGTGCATGTTGCTCATTATCACATTCATAATGTATATCTATAGGCCTAACCCACCCACCCACCTTCTATGGTCCTCTTAAGTACCAACAAGATTCTTTTTCCTCTGTTTTTCAAATCCCCAATTTCACTGTTGGTAGCCATCATCGTCGGATCTCTCTGTTGGGTGGTAGTGGTGGGAGAATGTGCTGGTGGCCGTGGGGTAGGTGGCGATGGTCGTGGGGTAGGTGGTGGCGGCATGTGGGTGGTAGTGGTGGGGAAGGTGCTGGTGGCCATGGTGGTGATGGTGGTTGGGTGGTGGTAGCCGGTTGTGATGATGGTGATCGGGTGGTGGTTATGGAGAATAGATAGAAAAAGGGGTGAGAAAAGGAAAGGTTGTTTATGGTGGTGACGGTGAGAAGTGAGAACAGGTTAAAGAGAGAGTTGAGAGAGAGAGAGAGAGAGAGTTGGAACATACATTGCAATTGAAGTTGCTGACTATGTCTTAATGAAAAGCAACTTTTAGAAGTGATAATTTTATGATTCATGTACTTAGTCACTTTTACATGTCAAATTAGAAAGAAATGACGTATATGCTTTCATAGTGTATTGTCTGTTAGCACGCCATCTTTTATATTCAAGGTCGTGAAGTCGCCGTTCTCGGTGCATTTCTCACTTCTTCCCCTTCTCAAGGTCCTCATTTATCTAATTCATTTCCAATTTATTATCAATTACAATTGATTTCACTTGAATTTGGATGATATATTGAAGTTGAATTGGTGAATTTGCAGAATTGAAAGTGATTGCGTTGGGGACAGGAACTAAGTGCATTGTGCGTTTGCGTTTAAGTGGTTGTGGTGATGTTTTGAACGATTCTCGTGCTGAGATTGTTGCTAGAAGAGCTTTGTTATCTCGAGTGAAATGTAGGTCCCCATCAATACTTATCTATATGTTAATATTTGTATGATTTGTTGTGAAGCTGGAACTTTACTTGATTAAGATGTTTTGTGTATAAACTGGGTGCAATCTGTTTACAAGGTTATTAGTTTCATGAGGTACGTTCATCCCTCATATCAATTACCGATATTCAGTTATTTTACACTAAAAGAAGTTATCATTAAGTGACACCGATAATCGTCATATAAAGTGAAAAATAAATGATATTATAAGAGTGTTAGTGTTATAAGTTATAACTAGCGTAGTGCCAACAATGTGTAGTGAGTAGGTTTTGATATTTTGTGACAATCTGTTTAACTAGAACTAAAAAGTGCCTTTTTGCTTCCCATTGCAAAATTACCTCAGACTCCTTGCAGTTAGTATGCTTGGCGCTTGCCATTGGTTCGTTACCGTGGTTTCCCCAACCGGCGAATTGCGGCCCTTAAAACTATGAAATATGATAGAAGACGAATAAGGCCAGCAAGCTTGCAATGCCTTTCAGCCATGATAACCACGTTTACTTCTAATTATGTTAATTAAAACATGCGTTGTCCATGTTTCTGATTGCTATAATTAGATTGTTAAAAGTTTTGTAAAGATTTCAGTATGCTTGGCACTTATCAAAGATTCTCATGGCAACATAATATGCATAGTTTAACATTGTAAAGTTAGTTGCTTTGATTTTAGTGGAGTTCTTTAATGTATATGTTTGTTTTGTTTTGATTTTTGGGCATATTATTTGTTTGTGAAGGCAATATTAAATATCTTATATAGCCCACTCAATAAATCTGATACAAAAGAGTTGTGTATGTGAGAATTGAGAAATGTGTTCTCGTCAGTTTTGTTCTTTGATTAAAAGGTAATGGCATGCTAGCATACAAGAATTGCATGTTAATACGTCAACGTCAATTTCTTTGTATGATTTTAGTTATATATTAAAATACTATCCTCATACCTTTGGTGGTTCTTTTTGTAGAAGAGACTCGATTTACTCAGGAAAAGTTTTGGCAACTTAAGGATATGTATTTTCAAAGGAACTCGACTATCTCCAAACATGTATTTTTATTTTATTTGATGACATAATTCGATTAATATGCATTATTTTTTCATGCCCGGGAGGTTCCCGGGTTATGTAGTAAAAATTTATGGGCAATAGGCCCCTTTGGCTATTCATCCACCATGGCGGCGTATGGGTTTCGAAAACATTCTTATACAGAGATCTCATTATGAATTAAAAGGGAATTAGCTTTACATGAAAACTTTCAATACATATCGAGGTAAAGTTGGGATACTTATGAAACCGAACTAAAAATTTGTGATGGAGAAGGGAAAGGGGATACTTTAGAGGTTCGAAGTGTTATTTAAGTATTTTTGTTTATTGTAAATTAAATTTTCCTAGCCCAGGATTTTCCCGGGTGATAGCCTAGTATATATATATAGAGAGAGATAAATGGTAGGTGGGAATTTATTTGTTTTTTTTAATTATTTATGTATTACGATAGGAAAAAAAATAACACCCCTATATGAGGTTCTTGTGATCCCATTTAACAGAAAAATTTAACCAAGTTAGGCTTAAAGGACATAACGTGCAAACTTTAAAAACATAAAGTACATATCTTGTCAGTTTTAAAGGTAAAGGACAGCGGCTGAAATATAATATAAAGATAAAGAACAAAACTTGAAATTCACTCTATTCATTTATTCAACACAAATTTAGTCATGTGAAATCCATGGAAAATCATCAAGGATAAGCTATAAGTCTTTTTCTTTCTCCTCTCTTTCCAATTTAAAGCATACATGGACAATTATTTAACGAAGAACATATATAGGTTATAGGGTGTGGTCATGACCCACATGATCACCATGACCTTCTATGTCAATGCCATGTCACCCACCTCTAATCCATCATCCAAAACCACTACCCTAAGGGTGTGGTCATGACCCAAACCACTATCCTCTTATTTATTTTGATTTATTTTTGTCGAAAGAAAAAAGAAAGGAAATATTCGAAAATGGAAAAGAGGACCATAGTTGCCATGATTTAATCCATACGAACCATGGTGGATCAAGCAATGGGGTGGTGTAGTCTTCCATTCATGTTCCTACATTCCGAATCATGTCTCAACCATAACCCCACACCCTTCAGCGTGTAAAAATGCAATATTTGTTAAAACTTTAATAACTTAGAAAGTTCTTTAATTATTTTTAATATTAAATATACTCACTTTCATTCCAATCACCAGGGCAATAAAACTTTAATAACTTAGAAAGTTCTTTAATTTTTTTAATATTAAATATACTCAATTTCATTCCAATCACCATAGCAAATTACATAAGGATAGCAGTTAGATGAGCAACAAACTGCGTCGCCATCCACTTCTGAATAGAAAACCCTAATTTACTAAAAACAAAGTCTCGCCCCTGAGGGGTCGAAAAGTTGTTGTGAACCACACGCTGAACTCTAGCCAAGAACCGAACCGCCTCCGGCGCCAAGGAGCCGAACGTGTCAAACGCCAGGGGGACAAAGGCATGTTGATTATCCTCACAAACTTTCGCATGCTTTTCCACCATCTTTGACTCTACTTTCAGTACCGCTTGCCCCGCCAAAAACCCATTTTCCCGAAACCCGGATTGGGAGGATACACATGTGACATCGACACAAGCATGTTACCCGCCCTCCCAACCAAAAACTAGCACGTCAGCCGGGCGTAGGGTGGACCTCCCTTTCGCCGAGTCTGTAAGAAAATTAACCGGTGGCTCTTTCTTTAATTATAACACTTAAAACGTATATGCCAACCCTTTTTTAGTAAATTACAAAAAATATTCTTTATCATGTATATATCATTTTCAAGAATTGTCATTTGCCTTTAAAATTGACAGTATTTATACTTTATTGTTTTAAAATCTTACAAAATATGTCATTTGGTCCTAGCTTAGATTTTTTCGTTAATTCTCGTCACTCAAGAGTAGTTTAGTATTTATATCGATTTATTTAAAATATGTTAATAAATATAACAAAAACAAATTTAAAAATAATATTATACACACACACACACATATATATATATAGGGAATGGATAATGAGAAAACTACTTTAAATGAGAAAACAAAAAAACTAACTAAAAAAGCCTGAAATACATAACAAATTTTTTTATTTTTTTATTTTTGAATTTTTTTTATAAAAAATCGCTAAAAATTATATATAAAAAAAGTTGTACTGCACATGTGTAGTAATACGGAAAAGTCTAAACACCTAACCCACCCTCCCACCAAAATCCTAAACCTAACCACCCCCCAAAAACCTAACCCCTTGTGACAACCGGTAATTAACGGCTTCTAATTACGTGATTAGCGAACGTTTAAGGCAATAATAAGTAGTGTTTAAGGCACGAATTAACTTAATTAGGCTTGTGGAATGCCTAGGAACGCTTGTCTGACTTTACAGTGCGCGTACGGTGATTTTCGGGAAACTTGCTGAGCGTCAAACGATAACGAACTGACACCGTACAAAATACTGACAACGCCGTCGTTACAAAGTTTATACATATAACATATACTTATGGATTTCGTTTTGCGAAAATATTATGCTTTCAAACAACACAAAACGCAAATGTGAACGAAAAACGCGGAAATAGTAACGCATCGACAATCAACGAGTAAACGGAAACACCGGAATCGAGTTTCGTCCCAATATTAATATATTATGATATATCTAACTTCGTTTTCAAATTTTATTATCTGTAGTTGAAAATGGATCGCAAACGGACACGAAACGACGAACGACATGTTTCACGTGTTTTCACGCAACCGATAAAATACGCATCAAACCTTAATTTCTGATGTATTTTTTTAGCATTCTAGACTTAACGTTATATTTTACGACAAAACGACGATCGGGTTCCAATAATGGGCTTCAGAAACGATTTGGGCCGCTCAAAATACGTTAACGGGCCTTGGGCCTAACCCACTTAATATAACCCTATGTATATATATGTAGAGCAAACCCTAATCCCCATTTTCTTCTAAAAATCACGCACACCAAACCATCCATATTCTGTCTACGTATGTTTCTTCTTGGAGAAACCCTAGACAAACACCCCTCTGCTCTCTCGTTCACACCCACAACCGACACCCCCAACTCCCCCTTATCCTCACTTCCGACAATGATCAGACAGCACCGCGGCACGACAGAGGATGGCGGGGGCCGTCGCCAGCTCCGGTGATGGCGCTTCCGCATGCGGCTGATGCGGTGAAGACACGAGAAAGAGAGAGATCTGGTGGAAATGGGGAGCGACGGTGGAAGACGGCAGAGCCGTCGGACGCGGTCAGGCTGCAGTAGACGTCGGTGACGACAACGAAGGTGGTGCCCCCTCCTTTCCAACGAGATGTTACGGTAACCCCCCCCCCCCAATCTTCTGCCTTCCTTTTTTTAAATCTTTCAAGAATGTTACGAGTTAATCCACATAAGGTATTTTATTTTCTGTTTCCGGTGATAATCGGGTGATAATGATGAAGATGATGAAGTATTGTCACACCCCAACTGATGGTGGAAACATCGGGGCATGGCACTGAGCGAAACAGATTGTCCATGAGTATCCATAACAACTATTCATTACCAGATAATTAAACATCGTGTCCCATACCACAACATATCCAAATAAAAACAGTTATTACAAATAATTGTCTCAAAAACAAATAATATTCTGACGACTCAGATTTAAGAGTGACATATCTAAATAGAGGTCCTAAACACATAGCAAGCATCCTAGCAGATAGCATCCTAAACACCTGTCACATACGTAAAAATAGAGGTCAATACACATAGTGTAAATGTGAGCATACAAGTTTAATAGATATAATAGAGTTCGAAATCGTTTACGCAAAAACAGCATGAAACATGTATAATGTGAAGGCAAGTAGGCTATCGACAGAGAAATATGCACAGACGTGACTGCGAGTTGTAGAATGCGCAACACATATCCCCATTGGGACACGTGAAGTAAAGCCCTTAACAACCCCTGTCCACGACAGGTGCTGAGTCCAAACTATAGTACTATCATTGCTAAGGTGTCAGGAAACAATCACTGTGTTAACATAACATACAAGCATTCATCGAATAACACGTAGCATGCAATAACTGTTAGCGTATAAATAGTGTTTGCGTTGTGTGTCGATTGTGATTTGGAATAAGTAACGTATGTAACACCCAAATGTGCGTAAATAAAAAAAGGGATCGAGTATACTCACAGATTGTGTTTAACAAGTAAACACGCTCTTGGATTGAATGGAGCGCTGGGAGAGATTAGCCAGAATAGTTAACGATAGCATAAACGATAAGCGGCGCATAAAACGGTGTAAAGTACCAAGTGTTGGATGACAATCTGATCGATGGCAATCCGATCAGATGGCAATCCAATCAGATGGCCAGTTCGATCGGATGGCCAGTTCGATCGGATGTCAATCCGTTCAGATGGTCATCCGATCGAATGGCCATTCGATTGGACTGACACCTCGTTTGGTGAAGATGTGTTTGTGTATGATGGTTTGCCTTTTGAAGTTTTCGTCGTAGCATTTTGAAAACAGAGAGGTATCTATACCCTTCAGGTCGGTCGATCGAACGGCGGTTCGATCGGGTGACGATCCGTCCGGCGAGGTATTTCTCAGAGAACAAGTTCACAGCAGTGTTGTCACTCGATCGGATGGTCTACCGATCGGGTGGCAATCCGTTAGAACTGGTAGTGCATTGAACATGTTGAAAATTGTTAAGTGTTAAAGTTCCAAACATCACATGGTCGGATGGTCGTTCGATCGGATGGTAATCCGATCGGACGGTAATCCGTTCGACGTTCAGCACCTTGGAAAGTTGAATTAAAAATTAAAAGTTTGAGTGTGGGACCAAGTGTAAGCCGATCGGGTGGCTGTCTGATCAGATGGCAATCCGATCGGATGGCAATCCGATCGGACAACAATCCGTCCTAGCGACCTGATCGTCCTGACACTTGATTGTTTTGATCGAGATGGGGTGATAACGTATTAAACAACAGAAACCTCGTCAAGACCCTAGTGACCCGATCGAACAAGAATCACCCAGATCCAACCCGTTCACCAGTTCATGACGGAGGTTCAGGTTTAACCCGACATCGGTTGGCTCTTAGATAGAATTCAGATCTTGAACCAATACATCACCAGGAAAGAGTAGAAGATCAGAACTAGTTCTTATTCTATCGGTTTTGAGTGCATTGAGTGTAAAAGAGTTGAAAGAAAGTTTGAAAACCATCTTTCAATCCTTTTCACCATGAATATGTTAAGATCTAAGCAAGATCTTTATTCATTCACGTTGAAATCGTCCAGATCTAAGTTGTTCTTGGTGGATTGAAGCCAAAACATGAAGTTCATAAGAACTCCATGATGACATCATCCTATAACACCTCGAATCCACTGATTTCACAGTTAAAAGTCAAGATTCGAAAGAGAGAATGATGAAGAGTGTGTGTAGATCATAGAAGTACAAGATTTAGGTTGAAAACTTACAAGAATCACGAAAAATCGAGAGAAAGAGGGGCTGAAGCGAGCTGGTCGAGCAGAGGAGCTGTCACATCAAGTGATGTGACAAGTGAGGGTATTTATAGGGTTTCCCAAAAAGGAAAGTGCAAAGGGTCGAGTGGGCACCGATCGGACGGCTATCCGATCGATTGGCCATCCGATCGAGCAGTCACTCGATCGAGTGGCTCCAACGATTTGAGTCTCGGCTTTTCGTTTCGTGCGTTGGGTTTTGCGATGCGTTTAAGCGAGTTTGCGATAGAATTTCGCATTAACTACACAATTAATCCCAACTACTATATCTAACATACAATCACTATAATTAACTTGCGTTTAGCGTCTGTGATTCGATTGTGATAGAGTTGCGATTGCGTTTCGATTAATTACCACAACATAAACATAAATAAACATGCACAAGTAACACAAAAGTAACACACACACGTAAAACAATATCCATAACGCATAATTCAGGTTGCGAATGCGATTGCAATGCGATAAGTGATAAAACATGCGATAAACATCGATTAAACCTCGATTATTAACAAGTACCCCACATAATACAACTAATGCGATAAAATAAATAAATAGATTACAAGTCAAGGAAGTCAAAACAGTAGTTGAGCAAGGAGTGACAGATCGCAATTAGCAATCTTTTCTTCCTTTGACTTCAATCTTGACTTTGACTTTCGAAACACGGGGTGTTACAAGTATGGTGGCGGCCAACGGCGGCCTGCCGTCTTAACAGCGCGGGCGACACCACGAACACAGTGGTGTTGTTCGGGTATGGTTATTAGCTGAATTCAAGTCTAGTGTTGTTACGGGTTATCAGGAATGTTTTGGTTCAAATTTGGTTAGAACAGAAATGAAGGTGGCAGTTCAGTCTTGGGACTGTAACGTTTATCGAGCACATCAGTGGTTTCGGGTCAGAATTTGGTTCAAGTTGGATTTGTTTTGGGTTTCGGGTTCCAGTCAAGGTGGCCGACGGGTCAACTTAGCTTCTGTTCGGGTCAACCCGGTCAAACCGAGTCGACTCGGTCAACACCTGAGTCAACTTGGGTCAACAGCGGTCAAACGGGTCAACGCCCGGTCAACACGAAGGACAGTAAAGTTTTAAGCGTAGCGAATTAGTTTATGTTAGATTTATATAGTTAAACGTGCAACCGAGCTCGACCGATACCTTTTGAGTCGATTGAATTATTGTTGAGTTTTGACAAAATACGACTTTTATGGTCGGGCTATTCCAAAAACAGAGGAAACTCCGTCTGTTTGTCATAAAAATCTGAAATACAAACCCTAATCTTATTGTTTAAAACGACACTTATCGAACTTCGAGTTCCTCTTATAAAATAGATATAAATATATATTTATTTTGATGACGACCTACGATTTACAAAACAAGTTATAAGTTAACGAAACCCGACATTTATTTAACATAAACATAAGGTTTATAATTACTTCAAACAACGATATTCCGAGCACTTTTATACGATAAATATAACATGTATACCTATTTTAAACAATGTGGATTTGAATATGTAGTTCACACATCGACTTCGTACATTTTTTTATGAAATAAAATATAACGGTTTATATTTATTTCAAACGACGACTTTAAACCCTGTTACACACTAAATGTAGTTTTCATAGTTATTACAAACGTTAGTATTCGGAAATCTTTTAAAGTAAATATAGTTATTTATTTTTCTTTCAATTATTTAGAATCCGAATATTCTTATAAAACGAATACAATGGCTTTTATTCATTTCAAACGTCACTAATTCGTGCGACCTTACGAAATAAATATAATCGTTTTATTTATTTCAAACGTCATTAGTCTGTAAACTTTTATAAAATAAATATAATGTAATGTTTTATATTTATTCCAAACGCCAACAATTCGAACATAAATATATGTATTTATTTAGTTACGTCTTACGAAAACTACAAAGAGTCGTACTACTGTTTCATCTACGCCTTCTATTCACGACTACTAGCACGACTTCGTAAGTATTTATATTTATATATATAAATATATATTCTAAATCCCTCGGAAAACTAAGTCATTTCTACGACTTAGTATTATCCCGATTATAAACGGGATCAAATAACCATAGATTAGTTATTCTAAGTCAAGATAACACTACCTTAGAGTCGTTTAGTTAACGATTCGGTAGAGCTCGGAAACGTAGTTTAGCTACGTTTAAATTAGAAATTGATAAGTTATTCCATGTTAGGAATACTATAGATGCACGCTAGCTAATTCACGTTCTTGGAATGACACTTCGGAATCACGCTAAGCTAGCTTTGCACAGGAATATCGAGGTGAGTTCATAACCCCCACTTTTTACGGTTTTTACATTTTTTATAAATGTTTTCGTGGGTGGAAAGACATGCAAGTTTTTGCAAAAGAAAACACTATTTCGATGAACGAAAACACATATTTATAAACCATGTTGCTAATGAATTTCAGCGAACTCGAAAGGTTTACGAACGATTTATACTAAACATACCGGTTCTACAAAACGTGCATGATTTTCTTGACTAGTGACGAGAATGTCCTAGTTACTACAACGGGACTGGGTTGGTCTGCGTACGAACAACGAGACAACCTAATGGGTTTATGTCCCCCTTTTTCTTTTGAAATACATATTAACTAGGGTATGATTAAGCTATGGAATGAATTCTTGGATCACGTGCGAATAGGCGCTAACTTAGGCACCATTAATCCTTTTAAGGACCACGGAACAGGGGGTAGATCTATCGGGTACGTGCGAGCCCCACTCACGGTCCTTGTGCGGCCACTTAGAGTGCTTTTGTGTCCCTGTCGAAGTGAATCGACACTTAAATCGTCTACCAGGTTGAGTGCTTCCTATGTCGGCACACATATTAATGTCTTAGCTACACATTAATGATCATTAGGTTCATAGACGCTTACATACCAGCTTTTGATACTCAAATTTTCAAATGTTTTTAAGATTCATTTGATGGAAACTCACAAATACATGGATTTACAAACTTTGGTAACGTTCTCAACTTATGTACAAGTAAGAAGATGAGTTGGTCCTGTTTACAAAGACTCTTTTGGGCTCGGCCCATTCTCTCTCGTGCAATGCACAAAGACTTTCGTGGGATAAACTCACAGTTTTCATATATCATGCCGAGAAAATGATTTTACTATATTTTCTCAACAACTTTTAAACCGGTTATCAAAAAGATTTATTTTAAATCTTTTCAAAACAAACTATGAACTCGCTCAACTTTATGTTGACTTTCTCGCATGTTTTTTCTCAGGTTGCATTTTCAAAACTATGGAACGGTTGGAATAGGAGAACCCATGGGAATTCGAGTACTTAGCGGCGTTCATTTTCTAGAAGTCTTAACTTATTTGCTTCCGCTGTGCAATGAAGATACCGGTCCAGTCACACCAGCTCTGATATTTTGGGGTGTGACACCCCCCCCCTAAAAAAACCTAAAACTAAAGCGTAAACATAACCCAAAAAAAACCTAAACCCCCCACCCACACCCCTAAAAAAACCTAACCCCCCCCCCCCCACCCCCAACACAATTTTTTTAATATTTTTTGTACTGTATTTTTTTTTTTTTAAACAATTTTTTTTTCTACTAAAAGTAGCGATTTTAACATAAAAAATATTAAAAAAAAAATTAGATTTTTTTAGATCTTTTTAGGTTTTTTGGGGGTTAAGTTTTTAGCATTTTAGCTTGGGGGTGGAGGGGGGGGGGGTTAGGATTTTGGGGGGTGGGGGTGGGGTGGGGGGTTGGGTTTTTTTTAGGTTTTTTGTGGGTTTTAGTTTTTAGCATTTAGCTTGGGGGGTTAGGTTTTTTTTTTGAGGGGGGGGGGTTAGCTATTTTAGGTTGTGTTCACATTGGTTCGCAATAAAGGATCTACTAAAAAGTGGATTTTGCCTAAGTAGCCTAAGAAGGATTGTGATGATGACATGTGGCACTCCTAATAAGTAGGAATGAAGGGCATTTTGGTCCTTATAAATAGGAGTGAAAATGACATGTGGCACCCCTTTTGTTTTTTAAAAATACAACAAAAAAATATAGTATAAAAAAATCTAGCACAAAAAAAAACTAGTACAAAAAAATCTAGCACAAAAAATCTAGTACAAAAATTATAGCACAAAAAATGTAGTACAAAAAAATATAGCACAAAAAAATCTAGTACAAAAAAATATAGCACGAAAAAATTAAGTAAAAAAATGTAGTACAAAAAAATCCAGCACAAAAAATTGAGGAAAAAAAATTTAAGATAAAAAAATCCAGCACAAAAAATTTAGCACAAAAATATAGTACAAAAATTCAGCACAAAAAAATGTTATAAAACATAGAAATACAACACATTTAAGTGAGTTTTTTTAGTCTTCATATTTTATATAGCAATATGGTACTCAAATTAAAGATAAAAAGACGCTCGATTTTACGGTGAAATTTTTATGAAAAAATAATGTCGTATAAAAAATTTATTAATGTTTAAAAAATGAGGGTGAAATATGCATGTGCCTTGCATGTGGAGAGAGAAAGTCCATAAATAGGATTTTCCCAAGATACCCTTCCACTCCTCCTTTCTCCTATCCTTTCATATTAACCATTGATTTGAAAAATGAATGGTTGAGATTTCTTCTTATCCTACTTAGGGAAAATTAACTTTTTATTTGATCTTACCCCTATATATATATAGATATGTATGTATGTATGTATGTATGTATGGGAGGATTGTCTTGAGAACACTAAATATTGCGATAAGCATGAGAAAAAAATAAAAAAACCAATCAAAAATAGTTTTTTTTAATACAAATACGACATTAAAAAAATTACTCTTTAATAATTCATCTTTCCTCTCAAAATCACAATTAATAAATTTTTTACCAATGTAAATATAACAAATTTATATATGTGTAAATGGCAAACTTACACATTGTAAATTCTCTTTATTTATGGTTACATGTAAATTTAATGTCTAATATTGTATTTGCATAATAATTAATAATGAGAAGTGTAGAAAAAAAATTTGAATTTGAATTTGAAGTGTAGAAAAAAAATTGAATTTGAAGTGTTTTTTATCAAGTTGTCGTGGTTTTTTTACTCGTTCTTACGGTTCTCACAATATTTAGCGTTCTCAATATAACCATCCCTTATATATATATAAGATCAGGATCAGGATCAGATGAGCCAGTGGCGGACTCACCTTATGGGGTGGGTGGGCGGCCGCACCCCTTGAAAAAAAAAATTAGTGGTATATTTCGCGAAAAATTTCGACCGCACCCCTTAGAAAAAATGTTAGGAATTTATATAAAAAAAATTGTGAACACGGATTGTAACCCGATCAAATTATGTAAACAAGTTAGCCCACTAACCTCTTTAATAAAACTTAAATTCAATCCATCAACCCCAATAACTTAAAACCCATTCAAGCCCAACCCAACTACTAGTTTTGTTAAACAAAATCAGTCCACATAATTAAAAAAAAAAAAAAACCAAAGTCGCTGCCACTTGCCAGCGACTACAAAATTCCGGCTGCAAACTGGTTAATTCAGGTCGCCCCTGACAGGTACAAGTTTTGTTTTGTTTTTTTTTTTATTTATTTTGATGTTGTGCGATTTTGTTCAAGAGTCATGAGATAATAGGATTTTAGGATGAGTTAAAAAAGTTTAAACTTTTATGTGTTTTGAGTTTATTTGGGGTTGTTCTAGTATTTATAGTATGGGTTTGTTGTTTCTTAATTTCTTATTGATTATATGATTCTAGTATAGGGTTTGAAAAGATGAAATTCAAAAATTGAACTTAAATAGGTAATTCGATTTGTTTTGATGTTTTATTGGTTTTTTCAATAGAAACAGATATATATATTTGTTAAAAAGGTTTAAAATTTTATATGTTTTATGTATTTTTGAGTTGTTCTAGTCTTTAGTTGGGTGGTTTTGTTGATCATATGATTGTTGGTTGGTAAATAACAATTACTAGGGCTTGAAATTCAAATGGACCCGACTCGATCTGATTGTTAATGTGATAAGAAGTTAGGAACTAAGGTTTAATTGTTTGAAAATTGAAATGGACCCGGCCCGATCTGATTCGACCCGCTATGAAACTTTGTTTGTTTGTGTTTACTTGTTTTACATGACCCGAACCGAACCGACCCGATCCAACCCGCTATGAACCGATTTTTTTTATATAGCTAGGGGTCTAAAATCTTTAAAAAATTTCCGCACCCCCCAGGAAAAAAAATCCTGAGTCCGCCACTGAGATGAGCTCCTTCGAATTATGAGAACCGCAATAACTTCTTGATTTCTATAAAATTATACAAGGTTCTCGATACTAATTTATACCTTTATTAACTTATCATCCCCAATTTCCCACAAGTAACAATACACAGCAGTTTGTTTGGATGAGCAAAGGCCAAGTCATTCACTCCTCCAACATGAGCATCAATCTGCATGATGAAGAGGTGGTCTTATAAGGAGGATCACACGATTCATTGCTAAATAACCAACATTATCTCATCTCAGCTCTAATTTTCGGATAAAATCGTTTGGTGCAGGATAAACATACAAATGGATTAAATGCTTAGTTAAAGCAACACCTGTGATGTGACAATCAGAAGCTTACGAGTCCAACTTTAAGAAGAAAAGCAAATGTACCTACCAAAAAATATTTCCATCCGGACTCCAGGGTTCACAGAAATGGGTGCATCCTTAACAAATGATGCCTGCACAACCATCTTGACGCACGGTGAGTTCTAGTTAAACAAATGGTTGCTCAACTACCAAAGCGGAGCCAGATGAGTAACTCATCAAATGTGTGTATCTTATGTCAATTTTCACCATATCATTAAAAGTTTACATCGAAGTTGCTAATTATATATATTTATAATATAATTATAATTATAATTATATTATAATTATAATTTGCAACAACTTTGTGCAATAGTGAGTTGTAACTTTAGCTTTATTGGTTTTTTGTGCATAGCTTAGGTGTACCTTATGTTGTTTGAGTTGTAAGCTTCCAAAAGAAGCTTTATATTCCAGAATAGGGTTTTAAACATGTACGTCTCACCTCACCACACTCACGCACATGAGAGAGAGCCATCCCTCCGCATCACACCTCTATCGGCATCACCACCGCCACCGCCACCGCTGCCATATCTCCGGCATCAACGATACGTAGTAGGTGATGAAGGTTCCGTAGATGATTAAAGGCATTCACGATAGAGGGTTTTAAGGGAGAGTAGGTCGATGGCTTAGGATGGTTAAATGACTTATGGTGGTGGATATGGTTCAACAGATCGGCCTTGCTAGGGTTCCGACGAGATTTTAGCACGATTCTGGTGACCCGGTTCAGGTATGTGTGCTTTATTTTCAGTTAGATCTGCTTAGTACGAGTCTTCATTTGGTCGTATGTCAAATTTTGTGATAAAAGTTTGGAAACATATGAAAATGGAACAGGCTTGGAAGTGATTTTTAGGAATGAGAATGATCCTTGGAAGTCTGAAAGGCATCGATTTGGGGAACCGGAGGTAACGACTGTAGACCTAGTAATGGTGGCTTTGTTATGTTATGTGACCAAATGTGCCGAAACGTTGGTCAATTAAGGGTTTTGAGCACGGATCCTTGATATGCAGACTTTTTTTATGCTCAGATATGATTTCCGGCGGTTAAGGCGACTTTCCGGCGGGTAAAGGTATACCAAGCTTTATATTTGAAAATATACATATTCTGAATATGTGATGAGAAGTGAAGAATTTGATTACTCATTCGCTTGATTTTCTTAATAATTATTAGGTTGTGGCTGCAGACCACAGTGACTGATTGGTGGCGGTCCTCGAGTTAAGGGAGCTGCGAGATGAGACGACTTCTGACCGTCGGTTCTTTGTTTTCTTTGTAAAATTGATACTATCAACAATCGGTTTGATTTTTACCTCCTACTTCCATCAATTACAGTTCTGATTTGTGTAACCATTTCTTTTTCTCTTCTCCTGTCCTGTTGCGCTATTAGGGTTTGGCTGAGAGAGAAGCAGATGAATGACAATAAAATGAAAGAAGAAAAGAAGTCAGGGTTGTGCCTCGAACGTTAAAATAGAGTAATTATGTAAGAAAATTTATTAATTTTGCCGTTACTGTAAATTGTATTTTACTATCTGATTTTGATGTGATAATCATTTACTTTGAAGTTTGTTTACATTTGCAGGTGTTGAGTTCAACAGGTAAGTTTCTCACAAAATAGTTAATTTTAAATTGCACGCAATGTTTGTATGTGCTTATCTTTCGTTTATAGATAGATTGTTTTTTCAAATTTGATTGTTTGGGTTGGACCGGTTTCGGCTTTGTTTGACTTGCTCCAAACCAGTTCGATTGGGCCTATAAACGGATTTGTGCATCGCTATTAACAAAGCACAAGATTTACACTCCATGGTGGAGCACCAATTCTGGCTATATGTTTCCTATTACCTAGAGGTGTATGAAAATTAGTCTGGGCCCAAACCAGTTTGGGTGTAAACTGGCATGTTTTTTAACATAGAACTATCATACCTGGTCAAGCTTAAACATATATTACATCTAACAACATGAAAGGTTTAGTTCTACTTTTTTATTTTGTTTTAGAATAAGTAATGCACTGGTCAATTAAGTATACTAATAATGTGACTCGTGTTTTTTAAATACTTAAATTCATGTTCGTACAAACAAACCTGAGAAAAAAAAAGTAGAAGCATGAGGTCCTCACAAATATCTTTGAAGCTAACAATTTGCTAAAGCTCAGGTACATTTTCAATTCTTTCTTTTTCTCACTTTTGTTAGTGGTAAATTGGATTTTAAATAGTGTTCGACTTTAGAAAGTTATATCTCCATTTCAAAAGTTTCATTTTAAAATGATAATAGTTGGTAGTTGATGATAATCGAGGTGATGAGGAGGTTGTTGATGGTATGGGTTATAAAGATTTGAAAAAATGGATTAATGATAATTGTGGTCAACTACACGGAGATGTGGCACATGAAGACTTTGAGGGTCACAAAGGGACCATTGGAGCTGGTAATTTGCAGTGGATGACTGCTGGAAGAGGAATTGTATATTCTGAAATGCCTGCTTCGTCGTCGTCGAATGCCGATCACTCCGGCTCCGTCGTCTTTTGGTCTCCAGTGTTCGAAATACGGCGTTAAATCGTCGTCGGAGGCAGTTTTGAGTATAGTTTGACTGTTAAATTTTAGTTGTTAATGGTTATTTGTTAGTTGTTAATATTATTGTCATGTGTTTGATTGAAACTTATAGATTGTTTGTGATTAGGTTTAGATATGTAGATCGACCGATCAAGGAATTAATGATTTACATCTCTACGTATCACACGTCAAATAATGTTTCGTACCGACCAAGAGAAGGTGATCCAATTTGTACCTCCAGCGGCATCGGATTGTCAAAAGAAACAAACTGGTGAACAAAAATATCTTTCTGATTACATCTGGGATGGCACTCATGACATGTTATTTTTCTTATAATGTATTTACATTCTACGCCATCACATGTATTATATAATCATCTAATATTCTCAGGTTCACTCAGCATTTTTAGGTGCATATAATTCAGTTAGGAGGAGAATTATCTTTCTCATGAAAACAACTATTGGCCATCTGTAAGTTCATATGAAAATACTCCTATTTTTGTTCATGTAAAGTGTTGGGGTTTATAAAATAAAATATTTTTGTATAGCAACTTTTTTGTCTTTTCACTCAGTTTAATGTCTCTATGGCGGTTGGTTTCTTTTCAGATTTTCGCTTCATGACCCAATTTGGCCCTTCAACATAGTTGAGAAAAAAGCTCCTACGTGTCTACCCGACGAGAGTTGATGGGTGATAAGGCAACGCAGTGTGTGTGTGTGCTTGGTGCAAATTTCTCTGCGGGTTTTGTTGCCGGCTGT
This sequence comes from Helianthus tuberosus, assembly GCA_030545235.1. NCBI lineage: Eukaryota > Viridiplantae > Streptophyta > Magnoliopsida > Asterales > Asteraceae > Helianthus > Helianthus tuberosus. The sequence continues at coordinate 131,349,584 of CM060394.1, forward strand.
CACCACATGTCTACTAGATGTCTCAAAAACTCAAACACAAGTAGTGGTATTTAATAGATGTTTATATTGACATTTTTTCTGTCGCAAAAACTCGAAAACGAGTAGTCGTATAGCTCATGTATCTAACCTAATAGATGTAACTCAATGACAACAAGCTTAATATTTATATAAATCTAGCCCCCCGCCGCATCGCGGCGGGTTACTTTTCTAGTTATAGTTTAAATTAAAACGCGACACATGAGAAATGGTCTTGAGATAATTTGATTGGAACCTGAAGGACAAAGAGCAAGTTGACCATCCCATATCTTGAATGATTTTGATGCTAGATTTTTCATGAGACCCAACTTACCAAAGCGTGATTACACCATTGAGAGATCGAACTACAAGATTGAAAAAAAAAAAAGTAAACAGTCATTTTGGTCCCTGTGGTTTGGGCACTTTTGCCATTTTAGTCCAAATCTCAAACTTTTTAAATCCAGGTCCCTATGGTTTCACTTTTATTGTCATTTTAGTCCAAAATTCAAAACCTTTTTTTTTACTGTTCCAACCTGTCTATTTTGTCTTTTTGTGCAGGGGCATTTTTGTCTAACTGATTTTCATTTAACCTATTAATAATTAATAAACTAAATAAAATATATTTAATTCCTTTAAATACCCTCATTTAACACAAACCCTAATCCCTAATCATCATCTTCTCCCCTGCTGCAACTGATCTAATTTTCCTTTAAATACATGACTCGAGTGAAGTCAGGTTTGCCAATTTAGCACCCCAAACCCAATTTAAAATTCTCTCTCATCTTCTTCTTCTTCTTCTTCAGTCACAAGGTCCAATTTTCTCACTGTAAATCAATGGGAAATCTTACCAGAAGAGCCACCGGCTCAGTTTTCCGGTCTCACTCACCTTCTGGAAGATTCTACAACTTGTCTTCTTCTAACACATGAGCCTCTTAAACCTCCACGTTCTCAACGATGACGTCTTCGTTTTTCCAAAACCGATCTGCACATGTGTATTATTACACATGTGTACTACAAAAAGGTGATTTTTATGTGTACTACACATGTGTATTATTACAAATGTGTACTACAAATTTTTTTTATATATATAAATATAAACCTACAATTTTTATAAAAAAATTGAAAAAAAAATTGGTGTGTTTTTTAGGCTTTTTTTAGTTAGTTTTCGAGTTTTCACAATAAAAGTGGTTTTCATTTGAACCATCCCCTATATATATATATATAGGGAGAAGATCATGCGAGAACCACCTCTTATTGTGAGAACCGTGAGAACCAATGTGAACACACCAAAAATGCCTAAAAATAGCTAAAAATCACACAAGAATTTTTTTTTTGAATTTTTTAATATTTTTTATAAAAAATCGCTACTTTTCGAAGCCAAAAAAAAAAATTTAATTTTTTTTTTGCTTCTAAAAGTAGCGATTTTAACATAAAAAATATTAAAAAATTCAAAAAAAAAAATGTTTAGATTTTTTTTTTATTTTTTTAGATTTTTTTAGGTTTTTTGGGGGTTTAGTTTTTAGCATTTTAACTTGGGGGGGGGGGGGGGGGGTTTGGGTGGGGGGGGGGGGGGGTTAGGTTTTTTTTTTTTGGGGGGGGGTGGGGGTTAGGGTTTTTTAGGTTTTTTTAGCTATTTTAGGTTGTGTTCACATTGGTTCTCAAAGTTCTCACAATAAGGGTGGTTCTCGCATGAGCCCCTCCATATATATATATATATATATATATATATATATATATATATATATATATAGGGGATGACTAATGAGAAAACTAGTTTAAATGGGAAAACAAAAAAACTAACTAAAAAGCCTAAAAAACATACCAATATATATATAGAATTGCGCTAAAATAAGAACCACCTCGAGTTGTAAGAACCGTGAGAACTTTTGATCCGGGGCGTGGTGGACCAAATTGTTTTTTCACAAACGTAGATGCGTGTATTATAAACACATTTGTAAAAAAAAAAATTCAAAAAAAAAAATGTCGTGTGTGTAGTTTTGAGCACCACAAGTTTGTGTTTACGGGTACCGTAAATTTTCCGGTTAGATTTACGGTACCCGTAAACACAAACTTGTGGTGCTCAAAACTACACACACGACAATTTTTTTTTGAATTTTTTTTACAAATGTGTTTATAATACACGCAACTACGTTTATAAAAAAAATTTGGTCAACCTCGCCCCGTACGGTGTAGTTCTCACGGTTCTTACAACTCGAGGTGGTTCTCATTTTAGCGGTCCCCTATATATATATATATATATATATATAGGGATGGCTCATGAGAAAAATAGTTTAAATGAGAAAACAAAAAAAATTAACTAAAAAAGCCTAAAAAACATACCAACTTTTTTTTTGTTTTAAATTTTTATAAAAAAATCGGAGGTTTTTATGAATGGAAAAAAATTTTCAAAAAAAAAGTACAAAAACAAAAGAAATTTTTGTTGTATTGCACGTGTGCACTATTACGGATATAGTGCATATGTGTAGTACACATATAATGCACATGTGCAATACAACAAATTTTTTTTGAATTTTTTTTTATATATAAAAACTAGCGATTTTTTTATAAAAAATTGTACAAAAAAAATTGTATGTTTGTTAGTTTTTTTTTGTTATTTTAGTTAGTTTTCTAGTTTTCTCATTTATATGTAGTTTTCTCATTATCCTTTCCCTATATATATATATATATAGGGTCCGGATTTAGAGAGAACGGTGAAAAGTGTGAGAACAATTTTGGTGGTGACATGTGGCATTGATGTTAAATTACACTAAGGGGTAATATTGTCAAAAAACCCACTCACATGAACTGGGTGTTCAAATAAAACCCCATAAAAACACCCAATTCAGAAAAACACCATGAAAATACCCAGTTAAAACGCCATAAAACACTCAAAAGCTATTTTTTGAGCTATAATTTATAACAGCTAAAAAAAAAACATTTTTAAAGCCATAAAACACTCAAAAACTATTTTTTGAGCTGTAATTTACAACAGCTCAAAAAAACCATTTTTTAACGCCATAAAACACCTATTTTTTTTTAGCTATAAATTACATCTCAAAAAAACCATTTTTTAACGCCATAAAACACTAAAAATACTCAGTTAAAACGCCATAAAACACTCAAAAGCTATTTTTTTGAGCTATAATTTACAACAACTCAAAGAAACCATTTTTTTTAACTCCATAAAACACTCAAAAGCTATTTTTTAGCTATTATTTACAACAGCTCAAAAAACTATTTTTTTGAACGCCATAAAACACTCAAAAGCTATTCTTTTGTGCTATAATTTACAACAACTAAAAAAACCATTTTTTGAGCCATATAGCTCAAAAAATGTGCGTGTAAGTTTATTTGTGCTGATTTTTGGGCGGTTTATGTGTTTAACTAAATTAATATTTTTTGAGCTCAGAAAAATCATAATTTGTACTAGTGTAAAAACGCCATAAAACACACAGTTTAGAAAAACGCAATGAAAAAACTCAGTTGAAAACGCCATAAAACACTTAGTTCAGAAAAACACCATGAAAATAACTAGTTAAAACACCTAGTTCAGAAAAATGTCATGAAAATACCTAGTTTAAAACGCCATAAAACACCCAGTTCAGAAAAACGCTATAAAACCCAGTTTTTTTTTTTGAAAAGTATATCAATAGTATACTCGTTGGAAAGATAAAAAAAACGCTGAGTTTTATGGTTTGATTTTTTTCGAAAAATAATCATGTATAAAAAAGTTATTGGCGTTTAAATATGACGGGGGAAAATGACATGTGATTAGCATGTGCACCTTTGTTTGGATCTTCCTATTTTACCCCTCCTGGTAGTTCCAAGGCCCCTATTATTTACAAAAATGTCACCTCCTCAAACTCAGCCACAAACCACTAAGATCTTGTAGCTGAGAATCGTTCTCACCGTTCTCACACTTTGAGGCGTTCTCTCCTGATCCTATTCCTATATATATATATATATATATATATATGTAGAGGCTGGTTAACGTACAATACCTCTTATCCTACATTATGTACGTGATGCCCACAGTCGTACGATCTTCAATCCATCAAACGTGGGCTAAACTAATTTATATCATTAAATTAATCATATTAATATATTCAAATCTTACCAAAAAGGTTTAAAATCATCAATACGAGATCGTAATCTATGTAACTGACAGAAGATAGTTCAAAATCAAAACCGAAATCAAATTCAACAACTTGAGATTCTTCTTCCCAACCTCCCTTTGTTCTTCTTGCTACGATTTCATCAAACTATAATAAGAACTGCTGAATTGGGAGTTCTAATTGAACGGCAATAACATCGATCGAACAAAAATCGAAGAAGATGATCCAGGTTGATTACTGTAATATGCGAATTCAGTGTTTTCAAAGAAGGGTTTTTAGACCATGCGAAATTCATTTGAACATGCGAAAAACTTTTGAAAAATATTAAGTTATGTATTGGTTAGGGTTTTTATAAACATGCGAAAAAGAGTTATAACATGCGAAATCAAATGCTTCATTGAATATAGGTTTGGTTAATTATAACATGCGAAAAAGAGTTATAACATGCGAAATCTAATAGCCTGGTTTTTTATAATGTGCGAAGTCTATTCGAGCAACATGCGATTTTATATACATTGATGTTGATGATTTCATATAGCTATATCCACGTTTATTAAAGTGCACAAATAAGAAATTAGGAATTGAAAATTATAATAAATATAAAAAACCAATATATGAATAAAAAATGAATTTAATATCGATGTGACTGTAATGTGACCTGTAATGATCACTTTTAACATAAATACTCTAAACTTACCACCCTATCTACATAATAAATTTACTATTTTAATGTATAATACTCATCCATAACAACTTTCCAGATTAAGACACCAAAACAAACACACACAAAACCCACACAAAGAAAAATACGAGATAACAAACAAAATGTCTTCTGATGATTCTGAAAAACTGAAGAACAGTGCAATAAAGGAACTATTGTCAACTCACACGTTGACAGAAATTAGCACTGATGTCAACTCTTCTCACTTGAATCTTGATGTGCAGGGGAAGATTCTTGCAGAAATAAAAAAAATCAAAACATGTGGGAAAAACTCATTGAAGAACGAACAGTCTCGAGCTAATGACTTGGTCTTCTCTTTTCTGAATGATGCTCTGTCTACAGTGAAAGAGAAGATGGAGTTCAGCTTGACAGAACGTGACAAGATCTTTGCTACAAGAAATTAGGTTTCTCTTGATCATTTTATAGTCTTTTGTTGTGTTAAACAATACCTTTATGTTTATGATGTTGTATTCTGCTTATTTTGTATACATAATTTAAACATCTGATGGTTTTATATATATATATATATATATATATATATATCGCATGTTGGTAACACATTCAAGATAACATAAATCTCATGTCATAGAATGGAAACACAAAAAATCGCATGTTGCATTACTTATAAATTCATGTATATGAAATCGCATGTTTAGATATTAAAATCGCATGTTAGTATAGTAAAACCCCATATATATTAAATCGCATGTTTATCGTGTAAAATCACATGTACAATAAAAAAATGGCATGATTCTTTAATCTTCATCATCTGAAACCTCTTCCCAGACATCTTCTTCACTACCATCATCACTCCCTCCACTATAATCTTCGAACTCATCTTCCTCTTCATCGACTTTATCTTCGACTTCATGGACTTCATGGCTGGGATCTTTTTCAATTTGGACTCCCTTCATCTTCTTTTGTTTTTTACCTTTCAGGACCCCGCAAGTCCGAATATCATGACATTTTTCATTACATACACTACATGTCCTTGTCCTCTTCCATTTGCGGCTGATCATTTGTTCCTTCTTTGATTTAATCCTTTTATGCGAGCCACGACCTTTGTTTCTTATACCAGTTGGGACACGGACAGTAGGCGGTGCATCAGTTGCTGGTTGTTAATAACCAATTAACTTTGAAAACCGGTCAAACTTTGGCTCAAACGGCTTGGTTATGCGACTCTGGTCCACTTTTTCTTTAATCTCCTTCATTTGATCCTTGACTAGAACGGGTTGATCAAGGTCAGTAATCAAATTGCTAACCAGATACTCCCCTGTATACATGATTTCACGAGCAATCTGTCTAGCCTTGTATTGCTCATCCTTTGCATCGACCTTTACATCAAACGTGGAGTTTAATTCATTCGGAACCACATGTTTTGTCCATCTCTTCATAACATATTTGTTTGGTATTTCTTTAACTCCAAACATCTTGAAAAGAAAATAGATGTGTTTACATAACGGCCCATACTGTTCGAAACGCAGACAGCTACATTGTGTAGTTACATCTTCTTCAAGTTTCTTGGAACACACCTACAGAAACAATAAAACAAATCAAATCATAAAATCGCATGTGTAGGTGAACAAAATCGCATGTGTAAAAATGAGTTTCTTGAAAAGTAATTTGAATTCACATGGGTTCGTCAAAATCGCATGTTGTAAAATATATTCAGTATTCAATTCGCATGGGTATGTCAAAATCGCATGTTGTAAAATATATTCTGTATTACCTCTAAAAACCCTTCTCCATGAGCTTTAAAGACTTTCAACGATATCCTTAACTGGTCACCCTCGATTTTGGTGTCCCTCGGCAGACATTCACTAGTAGTTCCGTATATCTCCATCTGCTGATCGAAGAATATAGACCTGGTGTATATCTTAGCAGCATCTGCTTCTATAGTAGTTTTGCTCAAATTATAAGGCTCTGTATATCTTGAAATATGATCATTCTTTCTATGATTGAACCTTTGGACATCCATTGAACCGTCAAAATGATTCATAAACTCTACAAGAGTGAGTTGTGAATTAGACACCTGGCAAAAAAATGGTTTTCACTATCTGATCTTGAAGTAGTTCTCATAAGTCCAGACATTGGCTCGTGCTGGTAAAAAGCCAGAATCCATATGGATCTTGTGACACCCGGCTTTCAGGCCGTACCGTACGATAGTAATATGTGTAGTGAACATGTAAAATGGTTATTTGTGACTGATTGTGATATTTATGTATGATATTTGATGTGTTGGTAAATTCAGATGTTTATAAAAATTATGTTGGCAACGATAAAACAAACGCTTATCGCGTAACGATTAAAATGCGAAACGAACGTCGGTGACCACCCGATCAGTGATAAAATCCTAAAAATAGTCTGTTATGATTAGAATAATAATTTTAATCATATCCGTGAGGAAAAATAAATTAAAACGCTAAGAAACTCTATTTTTCGAGTTTGAGCGCGTACCGCGCGATACTACGCGAATTAGACAAAATACTGTCAACACAGCCAGTCAAGGCAACTGGTAATTATTTCAGTAATAATATTAAGTGATTATTTTTATAGAATGATAAAAATAATTTAAACGCACTAAAACGGGATTAAAACGCTTGATAAAATACCCGGTAATCAGTAAAATACATGTTTTTAACTCAAATTTGCATATAATATATGTATGTATATAATGTGTGTGTGTGTGGGAATGAAAGGTGGCGGCCCTATGGCAGCCCACCTCTTTCAAATATGCTTCCCTCTTGCCAAGTGTTGTCTTGAAAAAACAAACCTTCATTTAAACCTTCCATCACACACTTCTCATTCCATAAACCAAGAACAAAAATCATTCTCTCTCTCTCTCTCTCCTTGAACATTCTTGGCCGAACACCCCCTTACCACACTATCATTTCATTTTCAAATTCAAATCATGAAGATTCAAGGGCCTTACATGGTGATTTCAAGCTTGTAAGGAAGTTTGGAGGTGATTTCAAGTAGATTCAAGCAAGAACAAGGCCTTAAATCACCATCTTTATCAAAAACCCACTAAGAATCTTGAAGGTATAACATAATTTCTTTAATTATTGTTCTTGATTCATAGTGATAAAGAAGATAGTGAAAGTTTCTCTTGATTCTTGAATCTAAACATTAACTTGAAAACTACAATGAATGAGATTTAAAAAAATGAGTGTATGCATGTATGTATAGATGGCCGAATATGTGTGTATGTATGTGTATAAGTTGTATTTTGAATTTTTGATGAAAGATTTCTTGGTTATTTGATTTCTTGAAAAGTATGAAGCATGAAGGAATTTTTAGTTGTCATACAAGAATGTTCTAAAGTGATTAGAGATTTGAAAGTGAAATATTGAAAAGTAAATTTTTGGAAGTATGTGTGTGTATGTGTATTTCGTATATATGTATGTATATATGTATGCATGCATGCAAAAGTTGTTATATAATCTTAAATGTGCAAGATCTAAGCATGAATAAATATGGATGATTTGAATGATCTTGGTGATATGTGTAATATTTGTAAGAATATGATGTTAGTAAACTTCAAAGCATGATTAGATCATAGATGATGGTAATGATGTTGTGTGAGTGCATTAGATGCACATATGTGAACTTACATGATGATATGAAGGCATGAAATAATCATATGATTAAGATTTCATAAAAATCAGATTTAATCAGATTATAAACACTAAAATAAACTTATTTTAAAGTGTTTGGTGACATATAACCTTGTCATGATGTTTACTAGCCTTGCATGTTGTACTTGGTGCTTTAGAAGTTGTAAAATACGTGAAATCGCATGATTTATGTGACTTACACAAAAACTGCACTAATCTGATTATAACCACCATTTCAATCAGTAAATAACAAGTATTGTTTTAAAATATCAAGTCGTTTTGAGTTGGGATGATTATAGTAATGTTTAACGCAAAACTATGCGTTAAAACGGTCAAAAATCGACTTTTCGAGTGATTTTTATAAAACTGATTTAGATCAGTAAGTAAACTGATATTTTTAGTTTAAAAATAAGTATTTTAACTAATTTTAAGTTTACTTGGTGTTTGGTTGGTCATACGTGACTTCCGACGCCCGAAAATGTTACCGAATCGCTAAAATACGCATTTTTCAATGAACACTAGTATGGGTAATTTTTGGGTGAACTTGTGTTAAGATGTGTTATGTGATTTAAACATGTGAATGTGAAAATATGCTAAGTTTTAACATGATATTAGAAATTTAGCTTATGTATGTATGCTTGTGCGTTTTGTGCGGTAGAAACGGTAAAAATCGCGTTAAATGTGTAACTTGTTTGTCGAGCATGAAAATTGGTACATATAAGATATTTTATGTATATTTGCTTTAAAAATAACAAAATATATAAGTTAACAAGATTTCGCGTTTTTCGATAATAATTTATGTGAACATTTATGTATATATATTACGACGCGCAAATCGTAGATATATTACGTATAAACGGTAGTGTTAAGGGATTCACATAATAACGGTCACCAATAAAATCGTTCGAATCGAAAAATCTTATATATATATATATATATATTAATGTGCCAACATAATCAAAACGTGAACTTTTCGAGAAAATTTCAAAGTTATGTGACAATTCTAAGAAACGGAGAAACTTAGGATTTTTGTGATGAATATTGATTTAAAAATCATTCCTGTATATATATAATAGGAAGTGTAGAAATCAATCTCTGGGATTGTGCTATTTAAAATACGCACCCAAATGTGAGTGTCACTAAACCCCTATTTTACTGCTTTGTATATATTTTGGGGGTAGAACACGCCAATAAAAGGGTTTAATAATGTTTTTGGATTAAAACATGCCTTTTAATATAAAATATATATTTTCGTTGAAAATATATGGAGTTGGTAAATCATACGTTTCGACATAAAACGTTTTTGATGAATGAATGTTTGGAGGAGAAATCGGGATGGTACGGTGTTTCTGAGGAGAAACAGACCATAAAGTTGGAACGAAGGCTGCCTGGTCTCAAGGGAGGGGATTTCAGGGGATTCGTACAACTTCGTATATTAAATTGTCATATTAGTAGGATATATATATTGTACGTGAGGCATACATCATATTTGGTCTCAAAGTGGACCCTGCGCCCATGATGTCGTTTAATCGATTAAGTAAATGTACGCGAGGAATTGTTGGTAGATCTATCGGGTTGACAACCCCGTCGTGACCGGTCGCCCCGTGTCAAGTCAAGCGACGAATTTAGATTCTGGTTATTGTCTAGCATTGATTATCCCTGCATGGTAAATATATAGTTCGTATTGTCTAGCTAACATACGAGTCCGAAAATTGATGCTGTGAATTTAATATACAAAACTTGGGTAAGAGCTTAATGTCGGGTTTCTGAACTACGACGGATGACCCATGGATTTTATTAAGGAAGTAAAACGGACTTTCTGAAAATTATATGGATGTTTTAAAATAAACACATAATCAGAAAGTTTTCCTATGGAATGAATTGTTTGTATGTGAATATGTGAACTCACCTTCCTTTGTGTTGACACTTGATTTTAACGTGTTCTACAGGTACTTGACTTCGGCTTCAGGAATCATGGTGTATCTTGTGTTTGATGATGCATGTTGTGTTACTTAAAAATGTTGGACTACTTTTAAACTTTCTGGGATGTATGTAATAAGATCTGTGAGGATCAAAGATCACTTAACTTTTGTGGTTGTGTCGTGGTTTTAAAAATGTAATGTTTAAATACTTTATGTTTTAAAATAAGTCAATATGTCCAACAAATAAGTGCATCGTTCAACAAGATATAAATGGGCACCAACTTCCGTCACCACTACGTTAAATATTCCGCTGCAATGTTTTTGGGGTGTGACAGATCTCATCACAAACATATCATCAATCCATTTATTTTGGGTAAGACTGAACTCGATCATTACCAACTTCCACTGTCTCTCAAATACTTCTGGCTCAATGGAATCAATCCATACAATATCGCACATCTTCCTTTTAAACTCCTCATTATTACACAACTCGTGTCCAACCTACACCAATAAATGGTTTTCTTATCAGCATGTAACGGATATATAGTGTAAAAAAATGCTAATGACACACAGTATAGCGTAGTCTACCTTATCTGCCACTTTTTTCGTTATGTGCCACATGCACAATCTGTGTCTGCTGGTTGTAAAAACACCCTCGATAGTCTGTTTCATCACAGGGTCTTGGTCTATCACTACAACCTTTGGCTGACATCCAAATGAATTTACAAAGGAATTGAGAAGCCATTTCTAAGACTCAATGCTCTCCGATGCCAACAACCCAGCTCCAAGGGTTAAATTTCGACAGTGGTTGTCAAATGCACTTTCATTTACACTACCATCCGGTTTTGTGCCAGTTCTCACAGGTAATCTGTTTTCAAGTTTGCAAACGCCTAAAAGGAGGCTCCATATAGCAGTCGTTGTAAGCTATCACAAGAATCCAGTTACAATCTAGGGTTTTGAAAGTTGATTGTCATTGAAATCGGTCAGAGGCGGTGGATTCAGGGGCTATTGGAGCTTTTCCCATAGACGATGATGATATCTTGAGATGATGATGAAGTATTTAAAGAAGAGTGGATATAAGCTGCATTTCTCCATATAGCATTTGGATCTCCAAAGAAGGAGCGTGCAAAAAGAAACAGAGTTTAATTGGGGGAGAAGTTCGGTCCAATGAAAAAGTTACAGGGATGTTAATTACTCTCGGCTCTAGTTTTAAAGCAGGAATTAAATATTTTATTTTATTTTTCATTTATTTATTGAAATTTGAAAAGGTATGACATCATGGATTTTAAAATTGACATCATCATTTCTAAATTCTTGTCTAGATTGGGTGAATTTGGCCATATGACATTAGCCTTAATCTCTATTTATTAGATAAAAAGATATGATGTCGGTAGGTGTAAGTTTGAGATTAAAAGAAGAGTTAAATTCCATTATGTGGTTTGGGCCATTTTGTCAGTTTAGTCCAAAGGTTTCATTTTTTGTCTGTGGGTCCAAAAAGGTTTCATCGTGCCATTTTAATCCACTAAGTTAACTTCATCCATTTTTTCTGTTAACGAGAAGGGCAATTCGGTCATTTTATATGTATATCTGTTAACTAGAAGGGCAATTCGACCTTATAAAATCACCAAATTGCCCTTCTCATTAACAAAAATAATGGACGAAGTTAACCTAGTGGACTAAAATGGCAACGGTGAAACCTTTTTGAGCTCACAGGCAAAAAAATAAAACCTTTGGACTAAACTGGCAAATTTGCCCAAACAACAGGTACTAAAATGGCATTTAACTCTTAAAAGAATTAACTCACTCAAATCATAGTTTTCTTCTCATTAGTCCAGCGGTGTTTGTTTAAGTCCAGCAAGTTGACAACCTTTCCAAATGACTAGTTCCTAATCTTCATTTACACAATAGACCCTAGACTATCAACAATGACAATTAGCTAAATGTAACAATACTTCCCTCTTAAAGTAATCCATTACCTCAAGAATTAGAATCAAAATACTCTCAAGTCTCAATTGACAATCAATCGTTATCCCAATTAACTGCAGTCTTTGTTTGCCATTTGCCCAGTTTGTTTGTTCTTCTTGTGTTAAACCGTTCCTACCATCAAAGGATCTTAAACATTATTCTTTCCATCTTCAGCCACTTATATACATATCCTATATATTAAAACTTCCTAAATAAATTGGTTTAGTTTTGCCATTAACTTATTCGTTGAGGCCTAGTACATATATTGTTCGCCAGTTGCCCGATCCACCAGACAACAGTCCAGTTCACCTAACAAACCAGGCTCAATCAAGTGATTATCATCCCGAACAACAATCGGCCAGTTTGGTTCAAAGTGGCTAAAGCCCAGCTAAGGGCCCAACTTCCATTCACATGCCCACGTTCAGCACATCAGTCTTTGTTTTGAAGCATGCAAGTTTTTATTATTTTATTTCTTATTTAGTTTATTTTATTTGAAGTTTTCAAAAGCAGTATTTTATTTTCCCTAAATGTAGCAACGTGGGTGGTTATCATTTTACCACTATTACACTGCAACTGTGAATGGAATGAATCAGTTTGTCGATTAAAATTTTTGAGTTCTCTAGTTTGTTTAGAGAATTTGTCCATTGCTATCCTAGTTTTGGCAGGATTAGGAGGTGATCTTTGGATACCGATTTGAGCTTGCGTGGTGAATTTGTATCGTGATAGTTCGAATTGGAATTGCCCAGTGAAAGCATTTCGAGTGGTGCGACTGTATCTCGAAGAGATCTTTGCTGAGTTTGTCTTTTATCGGGTTAAATTGATCCTATCTATACGACTCTGCCCACCATTTGGTATCAGAGCCATGGATACCCGAAGTAACACGTAATTGAAGAAAGTTTTGGAGACTGTTGAAGCAGATAAGAAGGATATGGCACAACAGATGAAGGCAATACAAGATCAGATTCAGGAGTTGGTTCTTTCCCAAAACCGACGAACGAATGGTGACGACTCCAGTTTTGGTGATTCGGTTAACAAAGAAGGAACTGGCAGTTGGCATCCAAATGACATCAAGGTTGACATACCTGAATATGATGGAAAGCTAGATCCGGATGAATTTTTGGAGTGGATCCGAACTGTAGAACGGGTATTCGATTACAAGCAAACCACCGAGGACAACAAAGTTAAAATTGTTGCTCTAAAATTACGAAAGTATGCTTCAACCTGGTGGTAAAATGTTTGCTTGAAACGTGAAAGAATAGGGAAGGAAATGATCAGAACTTGGTCTAAGATGAAAGGGAAGATGAAGCAGAAGTTCCTTCCTTCTTACTATATCCAGGCTAGTTTTTCACAATTGCACTCCTTGAAGCAGGGAACAGGTTCAGCTGAAGATTACTAATGTGAGTTTGAGTATTTACTGATGAAGTGCGACATACTAGAGGATGATCCTCAAACCCTAGTTCGTTATCTGGGAGGTTTAGAGCCGCGTGTTTCTAACGTGGTAGAGTTACACTCTTATCAAACCCTAGATGAACTAACCTTGTTGGCCCATAAAGTCGATTCCCAGCAGCGGGCCAAAAGTAAACAGGAACCTAATCGTTTCACTTTTCAATCCAGTTCAGCCCAAAGGCCCAGACCTGCAATTAAGCCCACCCCTTCATTGAACCCTAAAACCCCAGCAACTCATAACCCCAACTCCAGCATCCCAAAAGCTCCAAGACGCTATTTCAGATGTCAGGGACTAGGGCACATCGCTTCAGAATGTTCCAATAAACATATCATCACCCTGGCTGACTTCGAATTAGCTAGTGGGTATGAATTTGGCACCGAGACTCTTGAAGAACAATTGTTAGTAGCTGAAAAAGAAGTAGCGGAGATTGGTCCAGATGAGGGTGAATGTCTGGTAGTCCGACGAGCCTTGAATAGTATTCTAGCACGGGAGGAAAATCTTCAACGTGAGTCTATTTTTCACACCAGGTGCACCATTGCTCACAAGGTATGCACTGTGATAATTGATTGGGGGGGGGGGGAGTTGCACTAATGTGGCATCACAGATTCTAGTCACCAAACTAAACTTACCAACTGAGCCTCATCCAACTCCTTATGTGATTCAATGGTTAAATCAAGGCAAGGGGATTCGAGTTTCTGATCGAGTTTTAATATCACTGAGTATTGGCAGGTCCTATACCGACGAAATTTGGTGTGATGTGCTTCCTATGGATGCTTGCCATTTACTTCTTGGTCGCCCTTGGCAGTTCGATCGTCGCGTGATACACGATGGCTATCGAAATACCTATTCTTTCACCCACAAAGACCGAAAAATCGTATTAACCCCTATTACTCAAACTACCCAAAAAACAAAAGCCCCATTACCCTTAAGTACACTGCTTAAGGTAGAGCAACATGAGTACAAGTCTTCCAAAGAATTTATTTTACTTGGCTGTGAAGACGAAGACAAAACACCAATTATCCACCACTCCCTCGTTCAACCGTTACTTCAGTCTTATGCCCATGTTTTTCCAGCTGAAATACCATCTGGGCTTCCCCCTTTACGAACCATCCAACACAAGATAGACTTGATGCCGGGTTCGGTTCTACCAAACAAGCCCACCTACCGTACAAACCCAAAGGAATCAAATAAGATCAGAAAGCAGATCGATGGTCTCTTACAGAAAGGGCTCATTCGTGAATCTCTCAGTCCTTGTGCAGTTCCGACAATACTTGTACCAAAGAAAAATGGTGAATGGAGGATGTGCATGGATAGTCGATCAATCAACAAGATCACTATTAAGTATTGTTTTCCAATTCCTCGGTTGAATGATTTATTGGATGAACTTTATAGGGCAGCCGTGTTTTCTAAAGTTGATTTACGAAGTGGGTATCACCAGATTCGGATACACGAGGGAGATGAATGGGAAACAACCTTCAAGACAAAAGAAGGGTTGTATGAATGGCTTGTTATGCCGTTCGGCTTGTCTAACGCTCCAAGTACCTTCATGCGCTTAATGAATCAGGTACTTAAACCGTTTTTGGGCAGATTCATTGTTGTTTATTTCGATGATATACTTGTATATAGCCCGGCCACAAGTGACCATCAGACACATCTTCAACAATTATTTGATGTGCTCGATCGAGAAAAATTATACGGGAATTTGGAAAAAATGTGAATTTTTGTCAATCAGGTTACTTTTCTTGGCTATATAGTGTCTGCCCAGGGTATTCAGGTTGATGACAGGAAAGTGCAAGCGATACGTGATTGGCCTGTGCCACAATCGATTCAACAGGTTCGGAGTTTTCATGGTCTAGCCTCGTTTTACCAGCGTTTTGTTAAGAATTTCAGCACGATAGTGGCCCCTATGACTGAAATTACAAAGTATAAACAGTTTGTTTGGACTCCTCAAGCCCAACATGCCTTTGATGAGCTCAAAAAATTATTGTCCTCAACCCACGTTTTTGCCCTTCCTTGTTTTGACGATGTGTTTGAAGTTGAATGCGACGCTTCCGGGGTAGGCATTGGGTCCGTTTTATCCCAGCTGGGCTGCCCAATTGCTTATTTTAGTGAGAAACTAAACGATGAAAAACGGCGTTATTCTACGTATGACAAAGAGTTCTATGCGATTATTAGAGCTTTGGATCATTGGCAACACTACTTAATTTCTAAGGAATTTATTCTACACTCTGATCATGAGGCTCTCAAATATATTCAAGGGCAACACAAGCTTCAACCTTGACATGCCAAATGGGTGGAATATTTACAAATTTTTAACTTCACAATCAAGCATAAGTCTGGTAAATTTAACAAGGGAGCTGATGCATTGTCACGGAAATATTCACTGCTCAATTCGTTACAGCCGCGGGTTCTAGGATTCGAGCTTTTAAAAGATGAATATGAAGCTGATCCAGATTTTGGTGTTGTGTTTCTAACCTGCCAGAAGCATGCTACTGGTGAATATCACATATGTCAAGGGTTCCTTTTCCGGCATCAGCAGCTTTGCATTCCACGGCACAGTGTTCGGGTGTTATTGATTCAAGAGGTCCACGAGGGAGGCCTAGCAGGTCACCATGGGTTTGATAAAACACTCCTGATGCTGCAAACCCATTTTTTTGGGCCTAAGCTTCGACGTGATGTTGATCATTTTATTCGCCGTTGCCTGCCATGTCACAGGGCCAAATGTCGTTCGTCTCCACATGGTTTATACATGCCGTTACCGGTTCCCGTAGCCCAATGGGAGGACGTAAGTCTCGATTTTATTACCGGACTACCCCGTACGCAACGACAGAAAGATTCTATTATAGTCGTAGTGGATCGGTTTTCTAAAATGGCTCATTTTGTTGCTTGTCATACGACTTACGATGTTGTCTAAGTTGCCACTCTTTATTTTCAGGAAATTGTTCGACTTCATGGTGTTCCAAAAACGATGGTTAGTGACCGAGATGTTAAGTTTCTTAGTCACTTTTGGCTGACCTTGTGGCATAAGTTGGGCACAATTATCAAGTTTAGCACTTCAAGCCACCCCCAAACGGATGGTCAAACAGAGGTGACCAACCACACCCTTGGAAACCTGCTTCGAGCTCTTATCAAGACTAACCTGAAGCAGTGGGACGAGCTTCTGCCACAAGCTGAATTCGCGTATAACCGCGCCCCGAGCAAGACCACTGGTTACAGCCCTTTTATGGTAGTATATGGCATGAATCCTAACACGCCACTTGATCTTGCTGTCCTTGATACTACTACAAAGTTCAGTAAGGAGGCTAGTGATCTAGCTGCTGACGTTAAACGAATCCATCAAACGGTCTATGATAAGATCACTAAAAGCAATGAGCTCCTCAAGTATCGACGAGACAAGGGTCGTAAGCATGTTTTATTCCAGCCGGGTGATCTCGTATGGGTTTATCTTCGTAAAGAGCGTTTCCCATCCAAACGACGCTCCAAGCTCAGCCCCCGTTCGGATGGTCCATTTCGTATTCTCTCCAAGGTTAATGACAATGCATACAAGGTTGACCTTCCGAGTGATTATGGTGTGTCAGCTACGTTTAATGTCGCAGATCTGCAACCTTATTTTGACCCTGATGAATGTCTTCCATGTTTGAGGACAAACTTTTCCGAAGAAGGGGAGGATGTTCACCAATTGCCCGATCCACCAGACAACAGTCCAGTTCACCTAACAAACCCGGCCTAATCAAGTGATTATCAGCCCGAACAACAATCGCTCAGTTTGGTTCAAAGTGGCTAAAGCCCAGCTAAGGGCCCAATTTCCATTCACATGCCCACGTTCAGCACATCTGTCTTTGTTTTGAAGCATGCAAGTTTTTATTATTTTATTTCTTATTTAGTTTATTTTATTTGAAGTTTTCAAAAGCAGTATTTTATTTTCCCTAAATGTAGCAACGTGGGTGGTTATCATTTTACCACTATTACACTGCAACTGTGAATGGAATGAATCAGTTTTTCGATTAAAATTTTTGAGTTCTCTAGTTTGTTTAGAGAATTTGTCCATTGCTATCCTAGTTTTGGCAGGATTAGGAGGTGATCTTTGGATACCGATTTGAGCTCGCGTGGTGAATCTGTATCGTGATAGTTCGAATTGGAATTGCCCAGCGAAAGCTTTTCGAGTGGTGTGACTGTATCTCGAAGGGATCTTTGCTAAGTTTGTCTTTTATCGGGTTAAATTTATCCTATCTATACGACTCTGCCCACCATATACCATATAAAAAAATTCTTAAAAGATTGGAGGCTCTTATTTTTTAGTGGCTCGTGCCTAGGCTGGAAAGCCCATTGGGCTGGCCCAGTACTAGACGATTTCTTAGACCCTAATCTGAGTACTCGCTACAAGGTACGGTGCTGAGGCGCTTTTCTTCACCTCCGGATAATTACTTAGAATCAATCAAAGGCGGTCAACCTCAGCCAGAATCGGATGTAGTCGGTTAACTTGGGACGAGTTTGACTTAAAATAAATATAATTTCTATTACTCGGCATAAACCATTTTTTGGTATTTGAACGTGCATATTTTTTATTTATATTGATATGTACATATTTTGTTATATATATTAACAAAATTATGATATATGATACATATAACTTCCTGAAAATTAATTTTTTTTATAATTTACGATGTACGAGTACTCTCAACTCTCCAGC
Source organism: Helianthus tuberosus (assembly GCA_030545235.1). Lineage (NCBI taxonomy): Eukaryota > Viridiplantae > Streptophyta > Magnoliopsida > Asterales > Asteraceae > Helianthus > Helianthus tuberosus. The sequence continues at coordinate 131,368,076 of CM060394.1, forward strand.
GACCGACCTGGGAGCGCATAACGATTTCTGCAACCATGGTAATAGGGTAACTTAGATGCATTTAATGGTGGTTTGATACTCAAATTTCTTGTACCATTCTTTGTAGTTGTTGAAGCATAAGAACTATAGACTTTTGAATTATGTGATTCTTGTGAATTATGTGATATCCTTATGAGCATGTTAACATTGAATTGGACATATCTGCAACCTAGCCAAGGAATAAGTATACTTCAGTGCTGTTGTTTGGAATTTTCAGTGACAAGGTGACCAGAAGATCTAACTGCTCTGGTTATGTGTAATTTCAGGAAAGAAAAAGAATTGACTTGATCAAATCATAGCTTCCTTCCCCATAGTCCAATGGTGCTTAACTACATCAGATTAAGAGCTTAATTACTTTCCATACGGTTAGTTAAGTTGTATGGCCTTTTGCCTGTTTGGGTCGGAGGCGTGTTTTATTGAAGTTTACTTTTCAAAAAAAAAAAAAAGTTAATTTGTTAATATGTATGTATTCACACAATAGAGAATAGACCCTAGACTGTCAGCAGAGACAGCTAGCAATATTTTCTATTTATTATGTTTGAAGGTTTAAAGTGCAAAAAGAAAATGGAAACAAAATACAAAAATACAACACACTAAAAAAATAAACAAATAAATATAGCAACAGAAAATACCAGTAACAGGACACCCGTATTATTGCAGAGAACTACACTCTAGTCCACAACCAATCCTCAACACAAACCATCACCATTTACCACCCACAAATTATGAAATAAACAGCACACAGCTTCAATTCCACCCAAAAGACTAAAGTTTAAAACTGCTTCAAGTTATGGCGGTAGAACACAGCTGGATCATCCAATAATTCTAGTCCGCCCTCGACTGACCAGCTCGAGAAGAAAGAATGATGCCAACAATAAGACCGTAGAGAGCAAGGGCTTCTGCGAAAATGAGGATCAGGATCATCCCCACAAAAAGTTTAGGTTGTTGTGCATTGGCTCTGAAAATACCGGAAAGAAACAAATTATTAACATATGTTAAGGTCTTTTAAAAAAACTGCACAAATACAAGAACTTTTTATACATAAAAACACAGTTGCAAGAACTCGTCATGTGACCAAATAGAAAATCAAAAAGAAGGTGGCAATTTTGACCCGTTTACTTATGAATGAATTATGCTACAAAAGAAACAAGTCAATTGGTCAAATGGATTGAAGTAGTTGAAAACAGCTCAATGTGTACTTTTTATGCATACGATAACTAGATCCTTCTATTTGAGGCATTACTATTGTGATTATCTATATTTATTTTATAATCATACATTCCTGTTTAACATGAAAATTCTTCATAGAAAACGAAAGAGAGCCGTGCTCAAACCGTACCAAATAACACCCATTTTAACTCGTTAATCAACCCAACCCATTTACATGTGTGAAGTTGGTCTAAAGCAAATCCTCCCGGTCTTAACTACTCACAAGAACATTTTCATTTCTAAAATCTCCTGCCAAATTCTTGCTTGCCTCCAGCTTTAACTCTGATGCATCTCTGATCTAGACAAGAACATTTTCATTTCTAAAATCTCATGTTTTTCTACTTCAGATTGATACATGGGACTAAAGTGTAAACAACTATATTAATATGACAAAGCATGATCATAACTAGCGGATAAAGATAAACCAAGCGTATCATGCAACTTGAACTGTTCAGTATAGTTTAAAATTATGGGATGAGAAATGAATCGATTACTAATGTGATGCCTTCTAAACATTATGGTGTGAAGTTAGTGTATATATTACTTCCTAAACATTAAGGTATATAGTAAATACTAATGTGATGTCTTCTACTCTTCTAGTCAGCAAAAACGAAAACAATAGATTGTATCTTTAGATGCTCCTAATATGCACAAGCCACCAAATTAAATCGCCATAAAAATTAAGAAAATCACAGATTAAAAATCTCAAATGTATACTTTTTTCTTTTATTATTTTGTAATAAAGTGTGTATATATATAACTTTTCAGTTTTGGACATGGTTATATTGAGACTAAAGTTTAAATACTATATTAAGATAACAGGCATGATCCTTTTCATACATACGGAATTCAGAACATCTCAATTAAACATTAAGGCTTAGTAATTTTTATTAGCAAACACCATGCATCTGTGATGCACTGCGGGCATTACGCATCGGCTTTTAGGATCAAAACGCAACAGACCGCCACTCGCAAATTTAAAAACCAAGCACGTTAATTCAACTATCAGCAATGGAGCATAATGAGACATAAATTCCATCCATTTGACAGTATATAAAGATCACCACTGATCACAGCTAATGTCAATCAAACTAACAACACATTAACAAACATACATACAAATTAAAACAAAAATTACCTAACACCAGCATCACCAACAATTCCAATAGCCATACCAGCAGAAAGACCAGCAAGACCACAAGCCAAACCAGATGAAAGATGCGCATATCCATCAAACAAGTAATACGATTTCGCCTTAGGGTTGATACCAGTGCTGATAATAACAGCAATGATCAAACCGTAAATCCCCAACACTCCAGCCATAACAACCGGCACAATCGACTTCATCACCAACTCCGGCCTCATCATTCCCATCGACGCCACTCCAACGCCGCTCTTCGCTGTCCCGTAGGCCGCCCCCATACCTGCACAACAATATACGGTGAAATACTTAATTAAGCATTACTGAAACATATAACGGAATTCAAACCATGGATACCTAATGGGCTAATAATAATAATAAACCTAATATCCAATATATACAAATCTGAACCGCTAAAACCCTAGATCGGTGCGATTTATGTAAGGAATAAGTTATTGAATGGATCGAGGAGGTTGATTAGACAGACTTACAGGAGAAGACAAGTGCGGCAGCGGCTCCGAGGAATCCGAAGAACGGTGCCGTTTCATCGCCGGAGAACGTTGAAGACATGATCGGATCTGATGAGAGAGAGAGAGAGAGATTGGTGTATAAGTTGAATTGTATGGTGGGTTTTGGATGATCGTGATCGGGTGTATCTCGAAGTGTGATTCACGTTGTTTCCAGTGATTTAAAAATGGGCTCTCGAGGATGAGTCATCTATGTACCTGTGCAATGTGATGGGAGCGACAAAGAATTGCGATACTCGTTTTTTTAGTTTTTTTATTCATATAATATTTTATTGTAGCAGTATTGTGATAGGTATACATCTAAAACGAAGTAATTGTGTGACAATCGGTAATTAACGCCTCTTAATTACGCGATTAACAAACGTTTAAGACGATAATAAATAGTGTTTAAGACACGAATTAACTTAATTAGGCTTTTGCAATGCCTAGGAACGCCTATTCCTGGCAATGCCGTACAAAATACTGACAACGCCAACAAATACGAATTCTATACGTATGTTGTATACATATGAACTTGGTTTTACGGATTTATTATGCTTTCGAACGGCACAAAACGCAAACCTGAATGAAAAATGCGGAAACACTAACGCACTGACAATCAACAACGAAACGGAAGCACCGGACACGAGTTATGTCTCGATATTAATATAATATGATATATTTGGCTTCGTTTTCAAATTTTAACGTTCGCATCAGAAATCGGATCGAAAAACAGAATAAAGACGAAAAAAGAAACGTTTTAAGCAATTTAACGCACCGACAACTTACGCGATTAATTTTGAGTACCGACATCCTTTTTACGAAGTTTTGACCCTAAAATAATGTTCTACGACATTTTTCGACGATCTGGTTCCAGCAACAATATCGGGCCGCATAAAAACATAAGATACGGGCCAACGGGCCTTGGGACCTACCCAAATTTAAAACCTTAGTATTTAAACCCCTTATAATTTCAAAAAAAAAAAAAAAAAAAAACCTAACCCCCTTCATTTTGTTTCAGCCGCACACAATCACAGTCCCTCCACTCTCCCTCTCTCAAGAAACCAGTGACCGGAGATCGGAGCTCCTACGTCCCGTATTTCGGCGAGTCACCTCAAGACCTCTCTCTGCCCTCTTGTTCCCTTGACCGGCGACTGGAGCCGGACTCCGGCGGCTATGCGGCGGGTGTCAGCTGTAAACCCGACGAAATACGCACACCAGATGTAACGCTCTGCGTTCCCAACTTTTACCTTTTAGCAAGACTAATCCCTATACTATTTGAGACTTAGCTATGTTAAACTATGGGAAACGTTTGTGAAACTTTGTAATACTTGAAACTTGACTCTTGATGCTTGATACTTATTAAACGCTATGAAACTTGATTCTTGGTGAGTCTTGAAACTTGATACTTGATACTCGACTCTTGATACTTATTGAACGAGATTCTTGATACTTATGGAATGAGAAACTTGATTGATCAAGAAACTTTGACACTTTGGTTAAATAGGAAACTTGAAACTTGACACTTACTAGCTAGCTTATACGTAGACTTGAAACATGGAAACTTTTTGTGTTAGTTATACAACTTTATCATGTGATGATATTACACAATAATACGCAACGCAACACTTAACCTAGCTCGCAAAACGAACCGAAACTAGAAATCTAGCGAACAAGGATTGGCAGTCCGGATGGACATCCGATCGGATGGCCATTCGATCGAACAGTCATCCGATCCAGGCCATCCCACCGCCTTATCCTCTATTGCACTATAAATACCTCATGTCACATCACTTGATGTGACAGGCTTATCCGACCAGACGCACTCTCTCGTTCTAAGGCACTTTTCTATCGATTTCAAGCGATTCTTGTAAGTTTTCTCCATAAATCTCGTACTTCTATCATCATTACACAATTCTTCACCATTCCTTCCATCAAAATCACTGAGTTCCTTCACGGAATCACTCGATTTGGACTCTTGAAGGTGACATCTCACGGGTTGCTTATGTAATCAGGTGAATGACGGCATCTCCTCGGGAATGGTGCAGATCCACCTGTATTGTGCACATTTAGACACGAATCTTTGCAAACCTTAACATTTTTCTCAAAGGAAATTCATACTTTATAACTTTTCTTTAAACTTTCTTAACTCTACTACTCAACTCAGTGAAATCTGGATCCGAGCAGGCTGTAGACTTGTTCTTTAGTCTGGAGTCGGTTTGAAAACGAATTATCACCGAAGAGATGACCGATCTACGGATCAGACATGAAACTCCGTCAAGAACAGTTGCCCTGATCGAACGGGGTGATTCCCATTCGATCGAACAAGCTGAACCTTGGTGGGTTTTCCGTTGTCTTGAAACGTTATCATGTCACCTCCGTTAAACTCAAACTTAGAAATTTTACAAAAGTTTCAAAGGAACAAGTTCACCACAGTCGAATGATCGTCCGATCGAACGACCATCCGACCAAGCGACCTGTTCCCTGTAGCCTTCAACACTTAAACTTCTTGAATTAGGACTTCAAACTATCAAACTTTTACTCGAAGTGTCATCCGACCGGACGGGCATCCGATCGAATTACTTGAACTTATACTACAATGAAAACTTCAAAAGTTTGAAACATTTTGCAAGCACACTGCCGTTCGAATGTTCATCCGATCGGATGGGTCTCATCTGAGTCGAATCGTCATCCGACCGGATGACCATCCGTCTGGATGACCATCCGATCAGGAGACCATACAGACACTTCTACTCGACTTCGCATGATTCAACATTTTGTTCGACACTCATACTGTTATACTATAATCAAGCTAACTACCAGCGCTCCCTTCGATCCAATTAGTTGGTGTTGATACTTAGCACCCACTGTGAGTATACTCGATCCCTTTTTGTTTTGAACACTTTTTGGATGCAACATGTATTCTATAAACATGACACTTGACACTTGAAACTTGTTTGTAAACTTACTCTATCCGTAGTAACATGGAAACAAGATACTTGTGAAACTTGAGACTTATATGCTATGTGACGTTTAATCCTTATATGTGACATGTCTTAACAATTATGGTTATATGCATATGCTATAGGTTGTAACGCCCCGCCTGCTATTCTCTTGGGTTTTGTTAAGGTCAAACCTCCCGTTAGACTTTGGGAAAGGCAATGAACATTAATAGCTCCCTCTAGACTCTTGGGATTGCTATGTTAATTGCGTTGGAAATGTGTGTTACATAGGGACTGCGTTAGCTTAGCATGGTGAAACTTGTTATATGTTTTCATGGCAGATACGAGTTTTTGGAATGTTTTAAACTACTATGCTATTACGTACTCAAACTTGTATACTCGCCAACATTTTTTTGATAGTATTTTAATACATGTTGCAGGTTGATAGTAGTTGGAACAAGAATCAAGCTAGGATGATGCTTAGAAACTCACCTAGTTAAATTCAAGAATTTGAACAATGATTGATCGTTATGTAATCGGTACTTTTTTGGATTGATGTTAGACAATTTATTTCATGAATTTAATTAATCTATATTGAAACTATTAGTGTTATGGAAACTCTTGAGCAATCTGAACGCTTAGGGTCGCGCCCCGATGTTTCCGCCATCGGTTGGGGTGTGACAGATTGGTATCAAAGCCATAACTATAGGGAATTAGGGAAAGTAGGAATGCTTTGCCTAGTCTATAGTTCTAGGAATCTTGACTCTTATCTGTTGTTTAAGATATATGCATTCTACCGTACTTGCTTCCTAGCAACACATTTCCTGTTAAACTTACATGCCTTTCCTAAGGCTAACACAATACACACTTGAACGCTTTGAAAACACTGCTAAGCAGTGTTTGTGTTTTGCACGAGATTTACCTTCAAGTCAGGAGTGACATCCGAACCTTGAAGGAAGTTTCCATGTACCGACACTATTAGGGTACGAAGTTGTCAAGTTAGAAGTGAAACTCACATCTTGATAACTAGTCCCACTCTTTGATTTTCTGTCTCGCCAAAGTCTCAAAATTCTCAATCAATTAGGCACGTGTAATGACCGAAAGGACAAATATCGTAAGCCTAACATTGATGACGTATTTGTCTAAGTAAGCCAAGGCACGTTGCCTCAATTCGAGAGGGGTTCGATTTACTTTGGTTAGTCAACGTTCCTCTACCCGGGACAATCCTATGTTTTTGCACCTACCTTTTATGTTATCTCGATTTTACATGTGGTTTTAAACTTGATTCTTTGTTCGTTTCGAGACTTTTACACAAATCGCACGTATCTCTGCAATCTAAAACATTAATCATAACCTCTCAGGATTGAACTAAATTTATGAAGCTATACTCGTTGTGTTATACTACGTGGAAGTCTTGATTAAACTATGGGAAACATGATTGAACGTTATGTGAAGGTACCGTTGTGAGTAGCAAAACACGATATGTAACATGGCACTGAACGACGAGACGGACGTAACATGGATGAACCATGGTGGATACACCGCTGGTACTTCCTATATATAAGTGTTTCCAACATTTTACCGAACTTTCGTAACACGTGCCATGAGAAAATCGGTGTTTTGCAGACTCGTGGTGAGAATGTTGAAACTACTTGCTTGATCTATGTGTACGTAACCGGTTGAAGTGCATGAAAATGATGGAATGTACTATTATGGTTGGCAAAATACGGTACGTAACATGACACCGAACGACGAGACGGACGTAACATGGACGAAACATGGTGGATATGTCGCTGGTACTTCCTATATATAAGTGTTTCCAACATGTTACCGACTTTCGTACCACGCGCCATGCGAAAGTCGTTGTTTTTCGGACTTGTGATGAGAATGTTGAACGTATTATGCTAGGTGAAACTTGTTGAAAGTTTTGTGATGTGTGAAACTTGAGTCTTTATGCGACCGTGTGTGAAACTATATACTACGAGACTTTATGATCTAGACTTATATGATCCTTTTCTTAGATCCTTAGATGTCTTCCCGTAAACTATCTGACTCTCTCAAGAGATCCAGGGCCAACTCTCAGAAGAAAATGATGTCATTCATGGCCGATCAGATTGCTCGCATCGTGCCAAAGATCGTCTCTGAGATCCAGGGATCGAACACTTCTCCCTCCTCTGTGGATTCTAAAGCGGAGAAACCAAAGCCCGTGAGCTTCAACTACAAACACTTCATCTCTTGCAACCCTAATCCTTTCATGGGCAGTGATGGGGTGACTCTAATGCTGGAGTGGTTCAACAGCATGGAAGTCACTTTCATCAACAGCGAATGCCCTGAGCATCTAAAGACTAGGAGTGCAACAAGCATGTTTTAAGGAAGAGCTCTAGAGTGGTGGGCAAATGAGAGAAACATCCGCTCTAACGAAGAAGCTTATGCTCTTCCATGGCCTGAGGTGAGAGATTTGATGATGCTTAAATTCTGCCATCCCCATGAACAGCTAAAACTTGAGGAAGAGTTCTGGCACCTCAAACAGGTTGGAGATGACAACTTGGCTTACACTACCCGTTTTAAGCAACTCAGCATAATCGTGCTTCACTTGGTTTTTACTCCGAAGCGCATGATAACCAAGTACATTAATGGGTTACCTCCTGCCATGCGTGACTCGATTGAAGCAGCTTAGCTCGAGACTATTGAAGAGGTTTATCGTCTTGCTGCAGGTTTAAACAACAACCGTGTCCGTGACAAATAGTTCGCTACTCCTGCTCTGTTGAAATCAGCGAACCAAGTTACACAGCAGCCTAGTGACAACAGAAACAAGAAACGAAAGTCTAAGGGTTTTGGCTGCAATGCCATTGTCCCAGCTGCAAATGCAAACCCTGCAGACAATACCATTGTGCCTGCTGCTGCTGCTACTAACCCTCCGGCCCTGGAAAACAAGAAGCCGTACACGGGAATTCATCCCAAGTGTCACACCCCCCAAAATCCACAAGCAGAGTATCACCGCAGGAGGCATGACTGACCTGGATCTAGCCACCAATCACATTGAACTCATAGGTATATTTAAAATAAAACTTTCATTTGTTAACATTAAGTGTTACAACGTTACAAATAATTCACAGCATACAGCGGAAGCATAATTCATTCGTTAGGTGTTTATAAACCACATGTAAAAACCATTAGTCTTGTGTTGCGATTCCATGTATCTCGACCCATGACCACTCCAGCCTCCCTGACAGCAAGTTCCAACAATATGCACCTAAAGGCCTGCAAGGCATGTAACAACGAATCAACAACAAATTTGAGTGAGTTCACAGTTGGTTGTCCATTTTAAAGTTGTTCCAAAAACCATAAGTTCTTCTGAAAACCATGTGTTAACCAATTCCTTGTTTCCCAAACCATAACCAGTGGGGGCTACCCGATGTAACCACTAGACCGTTACCATATCGACAACTGACTGAGAAAGTTGTGCCCTACGTCAATGTCTATCATCATTGACTAAGTGCCCAGATCCATTAGTCCACTCCCGTCCTCTGCGACACGGTGTGAGGCTTGTCAAACCTAATAACGCTATTTAACTAATGACCCTCTCGCCATTGGCCCAGCGATTAAGTCGATATAAAAATGAGGGACTTAATGATAGAGTTTTGTCTAGTAAGTTATATGTTATCATCCTTCTCATCGAGGATGGAGGTACATATTCTACCCAAGAAGAATATGCAGGTTTAATCTTGTCATCCTTCTCAACGAGGATGTAGTACGTGTTCCAAACCAGGAGATCACGCAGTTTCTGATTCAATCCTTTACCCATTCCCAACCACCGGGAATCCCATGCCTTGTCGAAAGTGTGAACTCACCTTGGTTTGCTCGGTTAGATTAGTTTCTTGTTTAACAGTTGATCAAACACGTCCTAGCATGGTTACCGATAACAATCAGTTTCATGTGCACATAGCCCACATACTTCACGTTATTCACATACGTTCATAGTGTGCACATTGCATAACATGTATCAACCACTTCAAGCACATAACACGCATAATAGATGATTTACTGCTCACCCTTGACATTTCAGGTTTTCCACTCATGATTATGTTATACCCTCTTTACAACACATGCAAATATTAACATACTCATCATAGCCTACAATATCAACGTACTCAATACTCATACAAGTTCACAATTCATGCATTCTCACTTAACAGTTAATAACAAAGAAATGTTATATTTATGCAACCAAACTAAAGTTCTCAGTCTCATACTGTAGGGTTATCTCTTAGCAACAGTGTCCACATAACTATCCTTTATCACATGTGTTGGATCGTCCGTGTGACCCTAACGAGTCAATCTGAGTAGTTCATCATCAAATACAAAGGCGGAATCAATGTAAATGACGTAAAATAGCTTGTTCCTTTCTAATCTTTATCTATTACTGATTTCCTGAGCTTTTACAGATCTGATTACAATTCGGCAGCACCTCGGCTCTCAAACAATGATCTCTAATTTCGCTCCAAATGAACATAGCACACACATATTTATACTAGAGGTGATTTCGCTTGAAGCTGTCACATCCCATTTCAAGCGAAATTAACATGTTGATTTCGCTTGAACCGGTCTATGTCACTTTCAAGCGAAATTACACATTAACATATAAACAAACCCTAATTTCAACCCTGTTGTGTGCTCATTTATCCTATCTAGACATAAGACTCGATTAATATGAAGTTAACAGACACTAGATGCACCAACAGACTCCCCCTTGGATGTTGACAAAGTCTTCGGCATCGAGTCCTTAGTCTTTGTCTCTTTCCAAATTGTCTTGACATTGTAAAAGCTTCCTTCAATCTTTATCTTCAAACTTTAAACTTCAATCTCCCCTTAGAATGTTAATCCAGAATCTAGACTCCCCCTTTCGATGACTCCCCCTCTCGATCAGTTGGGACTTGAATTCTGGTTTAAACTTTGACATTTTCAAAGTCATGGGGAACTTGATTCCTGTTTCCTGCACAATCTCTACCTAAATATAAGATATATGACAATAACAGTTTCAATTCCAAACTTACCATTCACCTTCATTTGATGAATTTGTCAGAAATAGAAATCCACTTAAGTATTCGTGTCCAAGTTAATGACCCTGATTACACAATTAGTCTACCAAGTCCAACTTAATGACCTTGGTTGATCTGAGACAATTCACACTGACATTTTAAAACAAACTTTTCAAATAATTTTGGACAAGTCACGAGTACCGTTAAGATTCACACTGAAATGTAAAATCTTTTGGATTTTTTAATAAAATTTCTAAACTAGAAATGAAATACAGAAATAAAATGCAGTAAAAGTAAACTATATACAAACATATTTTTGGCGAGCGTGTTAGGGAATCATATCAGCTATTCGACAAGTCACGAGTACCGTTAAGCTTTAATTACATACTCAGAATTAAACAATTCGCTTAGATTGTCGATATACTGATCCACTTAAATTTTCACACAAATTTCAATCTGTCCAGGATATGGATTAGATGTTTTAGAGACTTAAACTTATACGTGTGTCCCACCTCTTGAATATACTCCCGTATCCAAATCCCAATATTCAGTCTTATAGGTGAGTATACCACAGATGATATCTGTAAGGGGTTAGATGCGAAAAACCGTGAGAGCTCAGGTCAGAACTTCTGTTCAGCAGAGAGATGACGGCTTCGACTTTTAGTGGGTCCCCTTTAGAGGATCTTTTTTACAACAGCCATGATTAGCATTTTTCAATGTTTTATCATTTTTTAGCTGAGGGGGGTGCTATATTTCAAGCAATGCAGAAAGTATTATTCGGGGACTAGGCCATTGCTTTCGCAAAATCAGAAGTCCCGGAATAATACCCCAGATATCACTGAGTATAAAGACCTAGTATCTCAGAAAGAGGGATCCTTCAAACAAGATTTCAGGGGTTACCTATATATCAAAGTAGTGTTCCCCACGAAATAAGCATGTAAGGATTTTAGGTTTATATCCCGAACAAAGCTACTAAATGTGTAAAAACCTATCGGCATATCATCAGCGAGACTGTTTAAAACTTTTTAAACTTTACAATTCTTTAGCATACTGTAACTGTCAAGCCGATGTACTATCATTTTCCCTTTTTACACAAGCTCTTTTCCATTTTCTATTGTTTTTGGATTTTGAAAATATCTCATATTTTTGGATTTTTGAAGTTTTTGTATTTTCTGAAAATGTTACCCTATACTCTCCCCCTAAATACCAAAACAAGTAAAAAATCGACAAACCATTGCAGATTGCTTCTCAACATCATCATCTACAGTGGTACCTTCATCAACGCCAAGAATCTCCTCCAACACCGATAAAAGCTTCATACCGTTCAATTTTAGCAAATATTGAAAACAAGTTTTATCAAATGCTTTGGTGTAAATCAGCTTTTTGTTCGTCAGTGTGGATTTTCTCAATTCGTATCAACTTCTTCTCGAAACAATCTCGGATGAAGTGAAGACGAATTTCAATGTGTTTCGTTTTAGCATGATGAACAGGATTTTTAGTAATGTTTATAGCGGCCTCATTATCAACAAAGATAGGGGTGTTAAGAAATTGCAAACCATAGTCGCGCATCTGTTGCTGGATCAACAAGATCTGAGAGCAGCAACTGCTAGCAGATACACACTCCGCTTCACATGTGGATAAACCCACAGAGGTCTGCTTCTTGCATTGCCAGGTGACCAATCGTGATCCAAAGAACTAGCACCCCGCTGTTGTTGATTTAGCATTAACTTTGCAGCATCTGAAATCTGAATCGGAATAACCTTCGAGCATGAATTCGCCATCTTTTGGATACCACAACCCCAACGATGGAGTTCCTTTAAGGTAGCGTAATATCCTTTTAACAATGACCTTGTGCGAAGCTCTCGGGTTAGATTGAAATCTTGCTGCGAGGCAGGTTGGATACATAATATCAGGTCTTGAAGCAGTCAAGTACATCAGCGATCCGATCATGGAACGATACATCGTTTCATCTACCTTCTCTCCGGTGAGATCAGGGTTTATCCCATGGTTCATAGCTAATGGGGTGGAAGCTGGAGTAGAACCTGACATCCCAAATTTCTCTAAGATATCATGAACGTACTTCGTGTGACACCTGTGTCACTTCAACCATCAAACAAATGCCAAACCAATGAAATATTGTATTTCATACTTGGGATTTGTAAAAATATGTGTATCGTTTGCACATATCAACTCTCGATCGATTTCAAGCTTTAAATCGCTCTCTGGAAGGTTATAGGCGCTCTGATGCATAAATATAACCAGTTTAATGCAACAAAAACTACGGAATAGTGAAATAGGCTTAACATACCTTAAATAACCTCCACATACCTTAGAAATAAGTTTCAGATGGTTTGGTGTGTTGAAATCAAGATTGTTTGATCGCAGGGACTAATTGTGTCAAACTGCGAAACTATACCGATTTGTATAGTAACGAACATTCCGGAACTTGATCATAAGTTAAACATACCCTAAATATCCTTTAAATAGCTTAGAAATAGGCTTTAAGGGGTTTGGTATGCTAAAATAAACTTTATTGATCAATATGGACTAAAAGCGTCAAAAAGTGCACAAGTTTGCATTTTCGCGCATAACTTATGTTCTGAATACATCCGGACATCCAAAAATTTATGTAAGCACTAAAGTATTTTATTTTAGTGTTTGGCATGAGAAAAATCCATTCGTCACGCCATTTGGATCGTTTTTCGCGCTTATGCGCATTCCGTCGTAATTAACCGAACATCGCAACCGTACGGCCAAACGAACCGACATCCGAGATATTTTTGAGCACATTTTAAGTTCCCTATACTTTAACTTCATTTTAGAGCCTTGAAATGGGGTTAACGGGCCTTAAACGTGTCGAAAATGACTTAAATGCATGACAGGGACTAAAATTGTAATTCTGCCAAAGTTGTTACCTTGCGCACCTCAACACTCTGAGTGTTACGGTGCGCAAGCAGTCCCCAGAACAGTAGAATGTTGCAAACAGCCTATTTTCAGCTGTCATACACTCTTTTCTCTCTTGCAACTGGTTTCTAGCAATCCTATGGGCTCCCATGGGTTTTTAAATCAGTGGGTATGTGTTGTACGGCTGAGATTAACGCTTGGGAAACAAGAAACGATCCTAACGGCTCAACATTTCCTATAAATACCCCCCATGCCTTGCTCATTTTCCCTCACATTTGAAATCTGATTCAAAGCTCTCTAAGTGGAAGTTTATATGCTTCCTACCTGAGAGTGAATCGGGTTCAAATCTTGCGGGGACCCTTTGTAAGTGTTCCTTCGTTCTTTTTATGCGTTTTTGGCTTGAAAGTCAAACTGCATTTGACTTTCTGCATTGACCAGTTTATGGTCAATGCGAAGTTCGTTTGAACTTCATAACGTGAGCGTAATCACGATGGTCATAGTCCCTAGTGACTATACCTACTGATTACCACGTTATCTAGGCTCAGTGACGAGTCGTAGTTTCGGGCAAAATGCGTGTTCTTGCGTATTTTGTAACCAAACTACTCTAGGGTATCAAAACCGTTTGTTTTGATACCAAACCTGTTTTCTAACTTAACTAAACATGTTTCGACATGTTTAGCTCGTCACTTTTTAGATTAAGTGCTTATGTAGAGTCGTAAGTCAAGCGGTCTAAACAACCGCTTAGACTTACGAACTAGACCCGTTTGGTCGATCTTTAAGATTCGACCAAACACATTAGGTGACCATAGTTGTATAGGGAATAACCTTTCAAGGTTATACCTTATGGTCACCTAGTTTAAGTAGTTGTATGATAGGTAGTTTATATGCCTTTGGTAAATTACCAAAATACCCTTTTCATGTGTAATTGGTAATTAAGCATATGTAACCTAAACTTTTGTCATTTAACTGATTATGTAACATAATTAAGTATGTTAGGGCATATAATACTTGTCATAGGACTAGTTAGGCGGTCTGAACGCGTTATACGCGAACGACGCGTTAAAGTAGCATAAGCTACCTAAACGGGTCATGACGGGTCGTAAGCACTTAGGTTAGGTTTCCTTTAGTATGTAGGCCTTGTTAAACCATATCATATGAGTTCCCACGCTCATTTGGTTAACGAGACCTCATACTATCCTTTTCCCCGATTTAGGTCCGATTATTTATGTAGTTACCTATATTAGGTACCGTTTGATTTCCGGGACTCCTCTAGCTTGCTTGGTAGTTGTTCAAGACTTCTAAGCACTCGCAAGTGAGTACATAGTCCCCTCTTTTACTGTTTTCAAACTGTTTTGGGGTGAAGCATGTGTACCTATCTGTTATTTTCATGTTTTCAAAAGTATAATTGATTATACATATTTGTGCTTATCTTTTTACAAACTGAATGATTATTTATGGTTTAAACTCTAATTTTTCTTAAAGATTATAAAATAAATGTTTGGAATAGTACTTATTTGATTCATCAGGCCGGTTGGTAGTATGATATAGCGCTATAGGATTTGACACCCCATTCCTGTTGTCATGGAATGTGTGACAACTCGAAATTTAGAACCTTTCGTTGCATACTTGAACGTGTAACTAGTAACTTATGTGATAATGACAAACGAACCTCTTATATGACTATGTGATTTTTATGTGTTATGTTATGCCTATGTGTATGTATGCGAGTATGCCTGTGAGCCGAAACGACAAGAACCCGACTCGAGACCTTGTGGTCTCGAGTGAACTAGTGTGACGTATGGGCCGGATGAGCCATACACCTCACTTAACCCAACCGAGAGCCCATTAGGGTGCATTACTTGGTGCGAATATATAAACTTGATAGTTAGACATATTGCCATTCTTGATAACACTCATACTCTTCCACACACACTCTCCACTCTCACACTAAAACCCTAAACACCCAACATCACCTCTCCTCCTTCATTCTCGGACTCAAACCGGTGGTGTTAGAGGCTCTCGGATCAACACACACACACTCGGAAGTTCATACTCGCCCTTGAAACTCAACCGGTTAGTGTTTATGATGTTTGTTAGTGAAATTATGATGTTTGTTGTTGTTTAATGATGGTATGAATCATAGAACTTAACTAGTGTAGTGTATGCTTGGTGATGCTTGTGAATCGGATGTGTATGGTTTATTGAGTTGATAATGATGTATGATTTTCGGTTGATGATGATGATTTGATAACATGTTTGCTTGTTAAGGTTCATACATGATAAATATAGATTCTCCTTGTATAACCGATGTTAAGATGGTTGTTGTTCATAAGGATTATAGAATACATGTTGTTGCAATATGAGCTTTGATATCTAGTTTGGATAACATAACCCTTGTCCGAAAATGCAAAATATGTCTAATAGGGGCTGTTTGTGTTTGATGAATATCCGGATATGTGTTGAAGGTGTTTTGAATATTTGATGAACATGGTTGAATATCATAAGAACATGGTTGAATATTTGAATCTTGATTTGTTTGATCCATTTTTAGTAAATTGCTAGACAAGGAACATGTTTAAGGAATTTGGTTGGTTAGTACAAACTGTTACCTGAAATCAGAATAGTACACTGTTCCGAATCAGTAGATGTCCACTCGAAACCAGCAGTTGCGACTCGAAACCAAGCACAACGAGTCGAAACCTCCCGGTTGCGACACAGATTGCGAGTCGCAAACACCTGGTTGCGACTCGAAACCACATATGACCAGCACACCAAACTTAGTGACTCGGAACCCCGGTTGCGAGTCCGGTTGCGACTCGTAACCAAACCAGCACGAACCGAAACTACGATTGCGACTCCGGTTGCGAGTCGCAAACGTCTAATTGCGACTCGAGACAATACGCAGATATAACTGTTTGGGCTTGCAATTCATTCGGACTTAATTGTTTGGGCCGGACTCTTGGGCCCAATGTACAGACCTGATATATTACTGTTAAATGTGAATGTCAATGAACTGCCATGATTAAACGTGTAACCCATATGTGCACTACTTGAACACGAACCTGATTGTATGATACAACTATGATAGGACGTGAGTAGCCTCAACGTTGCTTGTTTGACTTTCTGTGTTTTCTACCGAGCAAACCAAGGTGAGTTCACACCCTCTACAAAGCATGGGATTCCCAGGGGTCGGGAATTGGGGTTAAGGAACATGGGTTCCTCGTCCTCCTTGGGTAGGACAGCAAAGGTTCAGGAATGAAATTCCTCGTCCTCACGGACAGATAACTCGTACTAGACCAAAACTCTATCACGAAGTCCCTCCTTTTTATATCGACTTAATCGCCGGGCCAATGGCGAGCGGGTCATTAGTTAGATAGCGCTATTTAGGTCTGACAAACCTCACACCGTGCCGCAGAGGACGGGCGTGAACTAATGGATCTGGGGCACGTCAATGATGATAGACATTGACAGTTTCAGGGCACTTAAACATGACTACAGTCAGCAGTCGATATGGTACGAGTCTAGTGTATACATGGGGTAGCCCCCACGGCCGAAATGCCAGATAACTAACACGGGGTAGCCCCCACGGCCGAAATGCCAGATAACTAACACGGGGTAGCCCCCACGGCCGAAATGCCAGATAACTAACACGGGGTAGCCCCCACGGCAGGATTGCCAGAGTAACCGGGAATAAACAAGTCACGTTTTCTTACTATGGGGTAACCCCCACGGCAGGATGCCAGCTAAAGGAAACTGTTTTCGAAACAACTTAAAACGAACACCCAACCGTGAACTCACTCAACTAGTTGTTGACTCGTTACTACATGCTTTGCAGGTCCTTAGGTTCTTAAGCTGGAGCTTGCATGGAGGAGGATCGTTGTGGGACATGGACGGCTGTGTGCCATGTTAAACTTGAAACTATTAAACTTATGTTTTGACTTTAAGACTTATGCTTCCGCTTGCAACTTAACCATGTTTTGTTTGAACACCAATTGTATTGGTTGGATTTTTATAACTACTTATATGCTTGTTCAATATGATTGGTGGCTGGATCCTGGTCAGTCACGCCTCCAAGCGGTAGTACTCCGCAGGTGGGTTTTGGGGGTGTGACAGATTGGTATCAGAGCCATTGGTTATAGAGAACTTGGTTTTAATAAAGGGGAAAACGTTTTTGTTAAAACCAGACTATAACCTGTACAGTGCTCAACGGTCCACAACGATGCTTCACTCCACATGCAAGGCTCGACATTCTAGGTGATATGATCTGTGTATATATTGCCTACTTGTTAGTTACATGGTACATTGTTTATGGTATGCTTGGTTAGTATAACTATTGTTGCTTGAACACGTGTGCACTTACTCACTTCTGACGTCGTACTTTCGCGAACCCCTCTCACTCACGTTCTTCTTGATGTGAAGATCATGTCTGGACGCGTTAACATGACACAAGCCCAGTTGACGGCTTTGATCAACGAACGAGTCGCCGCAGCACTTGCAGCTGCACACGCAGGAGGTATATCCTGCAGTCCGAACTCATTCTAGGATCTTTAGGATCCTACTCTCGTGAACCAACCTTTGTGTTAAACTCTGTCTTTTCTTTCACCTACGATAGGTCAGCATGTTCAACCACCCGTGTGCACTTTTAAGACTTTCATGGACTGCCGACCAACTACTTTTAGCGGCACTGAAGGAGCAGTAGGTCTCCTACACTGGTTTGAGAAGCTGGAATCTGTCTTCGAAATGTGTGAATGCCCTGAGGCGCGCAGGGTGAAGTACGCTACTGGTACTCTCGAGGGTTTAGCCCTCACATGGTGGAACGCTCAAGTTCAAATGCTAGGGTTGGTTGCTGCCAACGCCACCCCATGGGAAACTTTTAAGGAAATGATCAAAGAGGAATACTGCAGTCGTGATGAGATTCACAAACTCGAGGTGGAGTTCTTCAACCTCAAGATGACGGGGTCGGAAATTGAAGCTTATGTGAAAAGGTCGAACGAACTGGCAATTCTGTGCCCTACTATGGTGGATCCTCCCATCAAACGCATTGAACTATTTCTTCAGGGCTTAGTGCCGGAAATCCAAAGTCATGTGACTTCAGCGAACCTCGCCACCTACCAGCAAACCGTTCAGTTGGCTCACCGTCTCACGGATCAAGCGGTGGAGCAGAACAGGTTACCAAAACGCATTGGCGCTGCAACTACTACTGGTACCTCTAGTGACAACAAACGGAAATGGGATGGAACTTCAAGTAAGGGTTCGACTTCTGTTCAGTCCCAGTCTCAGCAGAGAAAGACTGAGGACTACAAGAGCCCTAATCAGCAATCGTCTGGTGGTGGATACAAAGGAAATCATCCCAAATGCAATCGCTGCGGCCTGCACCACAGCGGACCATGCACCAGGGGCAACTGTCATCGGTGCAACAAGCCTGGTCACGCTGCAAAGGATTGCAGGAGCTTATACCCCGCCAACCAGAATCGTCAGCAAGCTCAACAGAACCAGCGCCAGCAACAGCAACAGGGTGATAACAAAGGGTGCTTTCAGTGTGGAGCTGAAGGCCACTTCAAGAGAGACTGTCCTCAACTGAACAGGAACCAGAACAACAACAACAACAATAACAACAATCAGGGGAATGGTAACAATGGGGACAACAACAACAATGGCGCCAGGGGGCGAATGTTTGTGATTGGCCAAGGTGAAGCTAGGAACGACCCCAATGTTGTGGCGGGTAAGTTCCTTCTCGACGACTTTTATGTTTCAGTTTTATTTGATTCGGGTGCCGATACTAGCTACGTGTCACTAGAAGTTAGTCGAATGCTTAAGCGTATTCCAACACCTTTGAACAACAAGCACACCGTAGAGCTAGCAAATGGTAAGAGTTTAGAAGCCACACACGTAGTCAAGGGTTGTAACTTATTCTCGCTGACCAAACCTTCTCTATCGACCTCATTCCTATTGTCTTGGGTAGTTTCGACGTTGTCATTGGGATGGATTGGTTATCCCAACACCGAGCAGAGATTCTTTGCAACGAGAAGGTTGTCCGTATTCCAGGTCCCGGTGGTGAACCTCTCATGATTCATGGCGACAAGAGGAGTGCTGTTGAGAACGTCATTTCTCTCCTTAAGGCCCAAAAGTGCTTGCGAAAGGGCCACACTGCTATTTTAGCTCTCGTTACTGACACCTCAGAAAAAGAGAAGAAGATAGAAGATTTTCCAGTTGTACGCGATTATCCAGAGGTATTTCCTGAGGAATTACCTGGTCTTCCGCCTCATCGCCAAGTCGAGTTTCAGATTGAACTAGCTCCTGGAGCTGCGCCTATAGCTCGTGCACCTTATCGTTTAGCCCCATCAGAGTTGAAAGAACTCTCCACGCAACTACAAGAACTCTTGGATAAGGGTTTTATTCGTCCTAGCTCATCGCCCTGGGGAGCTCCAGTATTATTTGTGAAGAAGAAAGACGGTACTTTCAGAATGTGCATCGACTACCGAGAACTCAACAAGGTGACGGTGAAGAATCGTTATCCTCTACCGCGTATCGACGACTTGTTCGACCAGTTGCAAGGATCGAGCTACTATTCGAAGATCGATTTGAGATCGGGTTATCACCAACTGAGAGTCCGGGAAGAGGACGTCTCCAAAACAGCTTTCAGAACTCGATACGGGCACTATGAGTTTTTGGTCATGCCTTTTGGGATGACAAACGCACCTGCGGTTTTCATGGACTTGATGAACCGAGTGTGCAAGCCTTACCTGGACAAGTTCGTTATAGTCTTCATCGACGACATCCTGATCTATTCCAAGAGTCGGGAGGAACACGAGCAGCATCTGCGACTTATACTGGAACTCCTTCGAACAGAACAGCTTTATGCAAAGTTTTCGAAATGCGACTTCTGGCTTCGAGAAGTCCATTTCCTAGGCCACGTGGTGAACAAGGATGGGATTCATGTGGATCCATCCAAGGTAGACTCGATTAAGAACTGGCCTGCACCTCGTACACCAAAGGAAATTCGCCAATTCTTGGGTTTGGCGGGATACTACCGGAGATTCATAAAGGATTTTTCTAAGATTGCACAACCTCTCACCTCACTAACGCAGAAGGGCGTTGTTTATCGCTGGGGAAACGCACAGGAGTTGGCATTTCAGCACCTAAAGGATAGACCTTGTAGCGCACCTATCCTTTCCTTGCCGGAAGGCACAGACGACTTTGTGGTCTACTGCGACGCATCAATTCAGGGTCTTGGTTGCGTGTTGATGCAACGAGATAAAGTTATAGCCTACGCCTCACGCCAACTCAAGGTTCATGAAAAGAACTACACGACGCACGACCTAGAGCTGGGAGCTGTCGTTTTTGCACTTAAGTTATGGCGGCATTACCTGTATGGTACCAAGTGCGCCATCTACACCGACCACAGGAGCCTCGAGCATATCTTCAAACAGAAGGAACTAAATATGCGACAACGACGGTGGGTCGAACTTCTGAATGACTACGAGTGCGCAATCAGATATCACCCGGGCAAAGCCAATGTTGTGGCTGACGCCCTCAGTCGGAAGGACACTGCGCCTAAGCGCGTGCGAGCCTTACAACTCACGATCCATTCTAGCCTACCTTCCCAGATACGAGCAGCTCAGATAGAAGCACTGAAATCAGAAAACGTCAGGGCTGAAGCCCTACGCGGATTAAGGCAACGATTGGAACAGAAGGAAGACGGTGCTTACTACGTAACGGGACGCGTTTGGATCCCACTCTATGGCAACCTACGAGAGCTTGTGATGGACGAAGCACACAAGTCTCGCTACTCAGTACACCCTGGATCAGATAAGATGTATCATGACATCAAGACTACGTACTGGTGGCCTAGCATGAAGGCCCACATAGCAACCTACGTCAGCAAGTGTTTGACCTGTGCGAGGGTCAAGTCGGAATACCAGAAACCATCAGGCCTACTCCAACAACCAGAAATACCTCAATGGAAATGGGAGCAAATTTCCATGGATTTTGTTACTGGCCTACCTAGATCCCAGCGCGGGAACGACACTATTTGGGTGATCGTGGATCGACTCACAAAGTCTGCACACTTCTTGGCTATCAAGGAGACGGATAAGTTCTCCACTCTTGCAGAAGTATACCTCAAGGAAGTTGTTTCGAGGCACGGGGTGCCCACCTCCATTATCTCAGATCGAGATGCACGTTTTACTTCTGAGCTGTGGCAAGCAATGCACAAATCCTTTGGCTCACGATTAGACATGAGCACAGCGTACCATCCTCAGACGGACGGGCAGTCCGAGCGCACTATTCAAACCCTAGAAGACATGCTTCGTGCATGTGTAATCGACTTTGGCAACCGCTGGGAAAAGCATCTGCCACTTGTGGAATTCTCGTACAATAACAGCTACCACACCAGCATTGGAGCTGCTCCGTTTGAGGCATTGTACGGACGTAAATGCCGGTCTCCCCTTTGCTGGGCAGAGGTGGGAGAAAGTCAGATCACTGGCCCAGAATATGTGGTAGATACAACCGAGCAAATCGCTCAAATACGAAAACGCATGACGGCCGCTCGCGAACGTCAGAAAGTTTACGCCGACATGGGCAGGAAACCACTTGAGCTCCAGGTTGGGGAGCGGGTACTACTCAAAGTTTCACCCTGGAAGGGTGTGGTTCGTTTTGGTAAACGCGGTAAACTCAACCCACGATACGTTGGACCTTTCGAGGTCATTGAGAAAATAGGCAGGGTGGCCTACAGACTAAACTTACCAGCGGAACTCGGTGCAGTTCACAACGTTTTCCACGTGTCGAATCTGAAGAAGTGTCCATCAGATGAGACCCACGTAGTTCCTTTGAAGGAACTCACTATCGACGAGCAGTTACGATTCGTCGAGGAACCAGTCGAGATCACGGACCGGGATGTTAAGGTCCTCAAGAGCACTAGAATACCCCTTGTACGAGTTCGTTGGAACTCACGTCGCGGCCCAGAGTTCACCTGGGAGCGCGAAGATCAGATGAAACAAAAGTATCCCCAACTGTTCGCAAACAGTACACCCACTACTGAGGCCGAAGCTACGGAATTTCGGGACGAAATTCCAGATCAACGGGGGGTGGATGTGACACCCCAGGAAAACCAGGAAAACCATACAACTTAACTAGCTTCCTCAGTGAGTGCCTACCAAATTTCGGGACGAAATTTCTTTCAACTTGGGGATGATGTGACAACTCGAAATTTAGAACCTTTCGTTGCATACTTAAACGTGTAACTAGTAACTTATGTGATAATGACAAACGAACCTCTTATATGACTATGTGATTTTTATGTGTTATGTTATGCCTATGTGTATGTATGCGAGTATGCCTGTGAGCCGAAACGACAAGAACCCGACTCGAGACCTTGTGGTCTCGAGTGAACTAGTGTGACGTATGGGCCGGATGAGCCATACACCTCACTTAACCCAACCGAGAGCCCATTAGGGTGCATTACTTGGTGCGAATATATAAACTTGATAGTTAGACATATTGCCATTCTTGATAACACTCATACTCTTCCACACACACTCTCCACTCTCACACTAAAACCCTAAACACCCAACATCACCTCTCCTCCTTCATTCTCGGACTCAAACCGGTGGTGTTAGAGGCTCTCGGATCAACACACACACACTCGGAAGTTCATACTCGCCCTTGAAACTCAACCGGTTAGTGTTTATGATGTTTGTTAGTGAAATTATGATGTTTGTTGTTGTTTAATGATGGTATGAATCATAGAACTTAACTAGTGTAGTGTATGCTTGGTGATGCTTGTGAATCGGATGTGTATGGTTTATTGAGTTGATAATGATGTATGATTTTCGGTTGATGATGATGATTTGATAACATGTTTGCTTGTTAAGGTTCATACATGATAAATATAGATTCTCCTTGTATAACCGATGTTAAGATGGTTGTTGTTCATAAGGATTATAGAATACATGTTGTTGCAATATGAGCTTTGATATCTAGTTTGGATAACATAACCCTTGTCCGAAAATGCAAAATATGTCTAATAGGGGCTGTTTGTGTTTGATGAATATCCGGATATGTGTTGAAGGTGTTTTGAATATTTGATGAACATGGTTGAATATCATAAGAACATGGTTGAATATTTGAATCCTGATTTGTTTGATCCATTTTTAGTAAATTGCTAGACAAGGAACATGTTTAAGGAATTTGGTTGGTTAGTACAAACTGTTACCTGAAATCAGAATAGTACACTGTTCCGAATCAGTAGATGTCCACTCGAAACCAGCAGTTGCGACTCGAAACCAAGCACAACGAGTCGAAACCTCCCGGTTGCGACACAGATTGCGAGTCGCAAACACCTGGTTGCGACTCGAAACCACATATGACCAGCACACCAAACTTAGTGACTCGGAACCCCGGTTGCGAGTCCGGTTGCGACTCGTAACCAAACCAGCACGAACCGAAACTACGATTGCGACTCCGGTTGCGAGTCGCAAACGTCTAATTGCGACTCGAGACAATACGCAGATATAACTGTTTGGGCTTGCAATTCATTCGGACTTAATTGTTTGGGCCGGACTCTTGGGCCCAATGTACAGACCTGATATATTACTGTTAAATGTGAATGTCAATGAACTGCCATGATTAAACGTGTAACCCATATGTGCACTACTTGAACACGAACCTGATTGTATGATACAACTATGATAGGACGTGAGTAGCCTCAACGTTGCTTGTTTGACTTTCTGTGTTTTCTACCGAGCAAACCAAGGTGAGTTCACACCCTCTACAAAGCATGGGATTCCCAGGGGTCGGGAATTGGGGTTAAGGAACATGGGTTCCTCGTCCTCCTTGGGTAGGACAGCAAAGGTTCAGGAATGAAATTCCTCGTCCTCACGGACAGATAACTCGTACTAGACCAAAACTCTATCACGAAGTCCCTCCTTTTTATATCGACTTAATCGCCGGGCCAATGGCGAGCGGGTCATTAGTTAGATAGCGCTATTTAGGTCTGACAAACCTCACACCGTGCCGCAGAGGACGGGCGTGAACTAATGGATCTGGGGCACGTCAATGATGATAGACATTGACAGTTTCAGGGCACTTAAACATGACTACAGTCAGCAGTCGATATGGTAACGAGTCTAGTGTATACATGGGGTAGCCCCCACGGCCGAAATGCCAGATAACTAACACGGGGTAGCCCCCACGGCCGAAATGCCAGATAACTAACACGGGGTAGCCCCCACGGCCGAAATGCCAGATAACTAACACGGGGTAGCCCCCACGGCAGGATTGCCAGAGTAACCGGGAATAAACAAGTCACGTTTTCTTACTATGGGGTAACCCCCACGGCAGGATGCCAGCTAAAGGAAACTGTTTTCGAAACAACTTAAAACGAACACCCAACCGTGAACTCACTCAACTAGTTGTTGACTCGTTACTACATGCTTTGCAGGTCCTTAGGTTCTTAAGCTGGAGCTTGCATGGAGGAGGATCGTTGTGGGACATGGACGGCTGTGTGCCATGTTAAACTTGAAACTATTAAACTTATGTTTTGACTTTAAGACTTATGCTTCCGCTTGCAACTTAACCATGTTTTGTTTGAACACCAATTGTATTGGTTGGATTTTTATAACTACTTATATGCTTGTTCAATATGATTGGTGGCTGGATCCTGGTCAGTCACGCCTCCAAGCGGTAGTACTCCGCAGGTGGGTTTTGGGGGTGTGACAGAATGTCTGAAACCAATTTGTTTCTCCATCCAAATAGGGATTGCCTTTGTGGTATCCCTATAGTCTCAAAGGTGTATTTTGATGCACTAGGTCTGAATGAATTCTTAAGTCTCATTATTTTTGTATATTAAGTTATACTCCCAAGAGTATAGTTTGATATGCTCTCATATGTGACAATGTACAAAACCAACATGTATTTTGTTAATCATTAAAACATAGTTTGATATGTTATTTGTAATCCAAAACATAGTTTAATATGTAATTTATAAATCCAAAGTATACTTTTGATATACTACTGAAAATTTATTTACTTTAACAACTAAAGTGTATTTAATATGCTATTGTTTGCAATTGGGTTTTAGGGTTAGTGTTTAGATAACGGGACGGGTGTAATATGATGAAAACATGGTAGATACGCCGCTGGTACTTCTTATATATAAGTGTTTTCATCACATTACATACCGTGGCGTTATTTAGTACACTTGGGTTAACGATTTTGGAACTGAAATATATTTTAATATATTACTTATTCGACTTTCTTAGAACCAAAGTATATTTTTATATATACTATGAATCTTTTTATCAAAATATTGTTTTTCAAACAATATATTTTTATAACAAACTTATTCTACTTACTTATTAAATTCCTATGTCTTATTACTTTATATCATTCGATTTCTTATAAATGATTTATAAAAGAAAACCTTTTTCAAGGATCATGGCTGCTTTTATTAAAACTTTTTCTTTAAACTCATAAGTCATGAATCCTATTTTCACAAAACCTATGTATCTCACAGGCATTTTTATGCTGACGTACCTATTTTTACACATGTTTCAGGTGCTGCTTTGTGATGATTGATGATATATGCTACACTTAGGATGGACTCGTGCCTTAGCGACTTTAAAACTTGAAAGATAATAGTTGTACTTATTTTATTGTATTAATACAATGAGTTCATTTATTCAATAAAACAAAATTATTTATTCCATGGTTGTGAAACAATGATTCTGTTACAACACTCCCCGACGTTTCCGCCACGTTTTGTTGTTTTACGTGGTCGGGGTGTGACAGAAAAGTTGGTATCAGAGCCAATGGTTATAGGGAATTAGGTTATTAGTAATTCTTTGACCTAGACTATAACCTTCCTAGGACCCTAACACAAGTTTTCTTGTGTTTAGTTTTAAAACAATACCGTCACTTATTCTTAGGTGACAACCACAATAAGAACACAAATTTCTATCCCGCTTTGAAAACTAATCATCTGTTCTAGGATGATTGATTGTAAGGTTTTGAACCCTCTAAGTTTTCAAAATCCCGTCAAAGTTTGGTCTAAATAATGTGAACACGTGCAAACTGGAAGGGAGGGTGCCTGTACCCTGAGCTTTCTGTCTAAGGCTAGAGTGTTCGTACAAATCTGCAATATCGGACCAGTCACTCTTACCTGGGAACTCTTGGGGTGAGTGTCCACTTATAGGCGAGCATGTCTTCGCGATACATTATTTTTTACCTATTTACTTTGAATAATCACCGGGGTCGTTTGTTGCTTTGTAGTAACAAACAAATGACCACTATCCTTGCTTTCATCAGATTTGTTTCATCTCATTCTTTTCGTCTAATTCTCTCACTCGTTTCCTTTCATGTTCCTCTTTTAGAATGCCTCCTCGACGCGACAATCAGATGGTGAATGCCGAACTGGCGGAAATCATCGCGCAGCAAATGGCTGCTGCCTTCCCAAATCTTTATGCTCAAATGATTCAAGCCATCAACAACAACAATGCTCCATGCAATTTCAAGGATTTTAACTCGGCTAAACCGCTCAAGTTTAGTGGTTCTGAGGGAGAAACTGGGCTTCTTCAATGGTTCAAGAGCATTGAGAATACTTTCCGTCACGTTCAGTGTCCTGAAAATCGCAAGGTCGAGTTTTCTTCGAGTGTGTTTCAGAAGAGGGCTCTTACGTGGTGGAACGGGGTTATGAGAGACCGCGGTGCTGAGGTTGCATTAGCACAGACTTGGGCCGAGCTTAGGGCTCTTATGATGAGGGAATTCTGTCCTCGTCATGAGCTAAGGGCTCTAGAAAGGGAATTTATGATTTGAAGCAAGACAGTGGGGAACATCGAGCCTATACTGACCGTTATGAAGAATTGAGCCTGTTGTGTCCTGCTATGGTTACTCCTGTGGAGAAGGCGATCGAGAAATATATTGATGGTCTTCCTGACCTAGTTCAGGATATTGTTACTGGAAGCAACCCTACAACTGTCAGACAAGCCATTGAATTGTCTGCCACTCTGACTGAATCCCATATCAGGAAGCGCAAGCTGTTTCGGAAGGGCGACTCAAGACCATCTGACAAGGCTGCTCAAGCTGAGCCAAAGGAAAAACAGACTGAGGAATCCAAGAAGAAGAAGCGCAAAGCCTCTCAAAACTGCGCCATAACTGCTCAAGACAAACAGGTTGCACCAAACCAGCCAGCACAACCTCGCAAAAGGCAAAACTATGTTGGCACCGCACCTTTGTGCAATAAATGCAACCGTCATCATCTGGAGCAAGAGCAATGCCACAAATGTACCCACTGTGGTTGATTGGGACATTTGATCAACGTTTGCCGTTATGCAAATCAAGCTGCTGCAAACCCTGCTGCTGTTCAAGCACGGTTCCCTCCGGGGTCATGTTATAACTGTGGTGACCTTACTCACTACAGAAACAATTGCCCAAGACTCGTTAACATACCTCCAGCTCGTGGACGGGTGTTTAACATCAATGAGGCAAACGTGAACAATGATGCTGCAGTGAACAATTAGAGTTTTGTTATTTCCTTTGGTTGTTATCTTTTGACATTTAAAGACAAGTCCGTTGTTATATAAATAAAAATTCGTCGTTTTTATTTTTGCAAAACTGACACGATTGTGTGAATGTTTGATACAACCTTACGATGCCAACACAAAGACAAACTACTTGTGTGGTTCTGTCATTTTTATGATCACTTGTAATCTCCCTAAGAACCTTAAATACCCGTTTCTTTTAAGAAACAAAGCCAAATTCCTCTTAAGATCTTTCTATCTCCATAGTTATATTCTTGTGTTTAAAGTGCCAAATGAAATCCTTGGATTGGATTCCTGGTGTGCTTTAAATACCCGTGACCAAAGATAACAAATTAATAATCAAGTTAATCATTTATGCGATTATGTGCTTAAGTATTTTCTTATATGTTTTGTGTTTTTATGTGATCCATCCAAATCCTCATAGAATCTTCCATATCTCATATGTGGGATTCATAGTAGGATATCTAAAGGTACTATCTTAAATCCTTAAGGACTTCAACGTTGTAGTTAAGTTCCATGGATTATAAAGTACTATTTTATAATTGGACCCCCTTGAGTGGTCTAGTTAAACAGATTGATTTGAAAATCTGGTTAGAATTATCTTGTGATGATATAATTGAAAAGATCCCTTTAAATGGTCTATTTAAGGAAATCGTACGACGGTCTAGTTAAGAAGATCATGTGTTGATCTAGTTAAAAAGATCGTTCGTTGATCTAGTTAAAAAGATCCTTTGGTGGTCTAGTCAAGTCGCTTCATGTTTATTCAATTGATTTTTCCCCTACGCATTATGAAGTGGACTGTGCGGACTGTGCAAGGAATTACGTAATTATGGAGGCCTACATAATTTTGGAATTCAGTGCACAAAAACCACAAGAAGTTTTGTCATGTGTTAAGACCTATAGTGACAAGAGTAATGATACGGGAGAAGTCTTGGACCTCGACCAATGTCATCTATTCTTACACTCCTCAATTCTGATTTCAAGAACACACAAGTTTCCTATGATAAGTCTTCACGGGAAACGTATTCCTGTCCGTAGTTTGAAACCCCATGTTTTGCTAACTACAAGAACTTCACTTTGAGGGTTGACAATTTCGCTAAGAACCCTATCATGGCCCAGAGTTCTACTTAGGTTTCAAGGGATTCATTCGAAAGCGAAAACATCACAATTGTCCTCACAAGTTTCTCCACAAATTAAATTTCGGGACGAAATTTCCTAAAGTAGGGGAGACTGTGACACCTGTGTCACTTCAACCATCAAACAAATGCCAAACCAATGAAATATTGTATTTCATACTTGGGATTTGTAAAAATATGTGTATCGTTTGTACATATCAACTCTCGATCGATTTCAAGCTTTAAATCGCTCTCTGGAAGGTTATACGCGCTCTGATGCATAAATATAACCAGTTTAATGCAACAAACACTCCGGAATAGTGAAATAGGCTTAACATACCTTAAATAACCTCCACATACCTTAGAAATAAGTTTCGGATGGTTTGGTGTGTTGAAATCAAGATTGTTCGATCGCAGGGACTAATTGTGTCAAACTACGAAACTATACCGATTTGTATAGTAACGAACATTCCGGAACTTGATCATAAGTTAAACATACCCTAAATATCCTTTAAATAGCTTAGAAATAGGCTTTAAGGGGTTCGGTATGCTAAAATAAACTTTATTGATCAATAGGGACTAAAAGCGTCAAAAAGTGCACAAGTTTGCATTTTCGCGCATAACTTATGTTCTGAATACATCCGGACATCCAAAAATTTATGTAAGCACTAAAGTATTTTATTTTAGTGTTTGGCATGAGAAAAATCCATTCGTCACGCCATTTGGATCGTTTTTCGCGCTTATGCGCATTCCGTCGTAATTAACCGAACATCGCAACCGTACGGCCAAACGAACCGACATCCGAGATATTTTTGAGCACATTTTAAGTTCCCTATACTTTAACTTCATTTTAGAGCCTTGAAATGGGGTTAACGGGCCTTAAACGTGTCGAAAATGACTTAAATGCATGACAGGGACTAAAATTGTAATTCTGCCAAAGTTGTTACCTTGCGCACCTCAACACTCTGAGTGTTACGGTGCGCAAGCAGTCCCCAGAATAGCAGAATGTTGCAAACAGCCTGTTTTCAGCTGTCATACACTCTTTTCTCTCTTGCAACTGGTTTCTAGCAATCCTATGGCCTCCCATGGGTTTTTAAATCAGTGGGTATGTGTTGTACGGCTGAGATTAACGCTTGGGAAACAAGAAACGATCCTAACGGCTCAACATTTCCTATAAATACCCCCCATGCCTTGCTCATTTTCCCTCACATTTGAAATCTGATTCAAAGCTCTCTAAGTGGAAGTTTATATGCTTCCTACCTGAGAGTGAATCGGGTTCAAATCTTGCGGGGACCCTTTGTAAGTGTTCCTTCGTTCTTTTTATGCGTTTTTGGCTTGAAAGTCAAACTGAGTTTGACTTTCTGCATTGACCAGTTTATGGTCAATGCGAAGTTCGTTTGAACTTCATAACGTGAGCGTAATCATGGTGGTCATAGTCCCTAGTGACTATACCTACTGATTACCACGTTATCTAGGCTCAGTGACGAGTCGTAGTTTCGGGCAAAATGCGTGTTCTTGCGTATTTTGTAACCAAACTACTCTAGGGTATCAAAACCGTTTGTTTTGATACCAAACCTGTTTTCTAACTTAACTAAACATGTTTCGACATGTTTAGCTCGTCACTTTTTAGATTAAGTGCTTATGTAGAGTCGTAAGTCAAGCGGTCTAAACAACCGCTTAGATTTACGAACTAGACCCGTTTGGTCGATCTTTAGGATCCGACCAAACACATTAGGTGACCATAGTTGTATAGGGAATAACCTTTCAAGGTTATACCTTATGGTCACCTAGTTTAAGTAGTTGTATGATAGGTAGTTTATATGCCTTAGGTAAATTACCAAAATACCCTTTTCATGTGTAATTGGTAATTAAGCATATGTAACCTAAAATTTTGTCATTTAACTGATTATGTAACATAATTAAGTATGTTAGGGCATATAATACTTGTCATAGGACTAGTTAGGCGGTCTGAACGCGTTATACGCGAACGACGCGTTAAAGTAGCATAAGCTACCTAAACGGGCCGTGACGGGTCGTAAGCACTTAGGTTAGGTTTCCTTTAGTATGTAGGCCTTGTTAAACCATATCATATGAGTTCCCACGCTCATTTGGTTCACGAGACCTCATACTATCCTTTTCCTCGATTTAGGTCCGGTTATTTATGTAGTTACTTATATTAGGTACCGTTTGATTTCCGGGACTCCTCTAGCTTGCTTGGTAGTTGTTCAAGACTTCTAAGCACTCGCAAGTGAGTACATAGTCCCCTCTTTTACTGTTTTCAAACTGTTTTGGGGTGAAGCATGTGTACCTATATGTTATTTTCATGTTTTCAAAAGTATAATTGATTATACATATTTGTGCTTATCTTTTTACAAACTGAATGATTATTTATGGTTTAAACTCTAATTTTTCTTAAAGATTATAAAATAAATGTTTGGAATAGTACTTATTTGATTCACCAGGCCGGTTGGTAGTATGATATAGTGCTATAGGATTTGACACCCCATTTCCTGTTGTCATGGAATGTCTGAAACCAATTTGTTTCTCCATCCAAATAGGGATTGCCTTTGTGGTATCCCTATAGTCTCAAAGGTGTATTTTGATGCACTAGGTCTGAATGAATTCTTAAGTCTCATTAATTTTGTATATTAAGTTATACTCCCAAGAGTATAGTTTGATATGCTCTCATATGTGACAATGTACAAAACCAACATGTATTTTGTTAATCATTAAAACATAGTTTGATATGTTATTTGTAATCCAAAACATAGTTTAATATGTTATTTATAAATCCAAAGTATACTTTTGATATACTACTGAAAATTTATTTACTTTAACAACTAAAGTGTATTTAATATGCTATTGTTTGCAATTGGGTTTTAGGGTTAGTGTTTAGATAACGGGACGGGTGTAATATGATGAAAACATGGTAGATACGCCGCTGGTACTTCTTATATATAAGTGTTTTCATCACATTACATACCGTGGCGTTATTTAGTACACTTGGGTTAACGATTTTGGAACTGAAATATATTTTAATATATTACTTATTCGACTTTCTTAGAACCAAAGTATATTTTTATATATACTATGAATCTTTTTATCAAAATATTGTTTTTCAAACAATATATTTTTATAACAAACTTATTCTACTTACTTATTAAATTCCTATGTCTTATTACTTTATATCATTCGATTTCTTATAAATGATTTATAAAAGAAAACCTTTTTCAAGGATCATGGCTGCTTTTATTAAAACTTTTTCTTTAAACTCACAAGTCATGAATCCTATTTTCACAAAACCTATGTATCTCACAGGCATTTTTATGCTGACGTACCTATTTTTACACATGTTTCAGGTGCTGCTTTGTAATGATTGATGATATATGCTACACTTAGGATGGACTCGTGCCTTAGCGACTTTAAAACTTGAAAGATAATAGTTGTACTTATTTGATTGTATTAAAACAATGAGTTCATTTATTCAATAAAACAAAATTATTTATTCCATGGTTGTGAAACAATGATTCTGTTACAACACTCCCCGACGTTTCCGCCACGTTTTGTTGTTTTACGTGGTCGGGGTGTGACACTTCGTTTGATGTATGAAAATTCCCTTAGGCAGTTGATCAACCTATAGACCCAAGAAGAATTTCATCTCACCCATCGATGACATTTCGAATTTCTGCTTCATAACTTTTTCGAAATCTTTGCACAGATTCTCATTTGTTGACCCAAATATGATGTCGTCCGCATATATCTGAACTATCAGAAGATGTCCGTCGACCTCTTTGGTGAAGAGAGTGGCATCCACTTTTCCACGAATGAAGCTGTTGGCTAACAGGTGTTGAGACAATGTCTCGTACCAAGCTCTCGGGGCCTGGTGTAAACCATACAACGCTTTATCTAGCAAGTAGACCTTGTCTTTGTAGATTGGATCGGTGAAGCCCGGTGGCTGTCCGACATATACCTCCTCTTTTACCTTCCCATAGAGAAACGCCGATTTAACATCTAACTGATATACTTTGAAATTTTTCCAAGATGCAAATGCTAGGAAGATTCTGATCGCTTCAAGTCTAGCAACTGGAGCATATACTTCAGTGAAATCTATCCCCTCTTGCTGACTGAAACCCTGGACTACGAGTCGAGCTTTGTTACGAATAATAACTCCTCGATCATCTCTTTTGCACTTGAACACCCACTTGGTGTTTATCTTCCTCTGACCATCAGGCAAGTCTACTAGCTTCCACACTCCTAACTTCTCAAACTGACTCAACTCTTCTTGCATAGCATTGGCCCAAGAATCTTCAGTTAGCGCCTCTTTGTATGTTCGCGGTTCGATCTCCGAAATAAAACAAATTAGTGAAAACTCAGTTTGTAAAGGTGCTACTGTAGAATAAAAACAAGTAAGGCCTTGGTCAATTTGACGTCTAGTGCGAACGCCTGAATGTAACTCTCCAATTATCAGCTCCTCTGGATGGTATGAAAGAGTTCTTGGCATCACCTCGCCTGGAACATCTACCTCGCCTTCCATATTTGTAATATTTTGATTTGCACCTTGTTCACTGACTGGGTTTGTTTGACTTGAAATCTGAATTTGCTCCCCCTTAGAATCTGAATCACCACGATCAAATACTGGTCTGTTCTCAGATTCTTGATCATCATTCTGTGCCGTCTGATTATCATGAGCAACTTCATTTTGTTGAATATCATCATGTTCTCCAGCATTACTAGGAACTGCTTCATCATCATTTGAAATTTGTCATCGACTTGAATACTCAGCTGGGAACTTTTCCTGCAATGACTCATACTCTCTTAGAATATCCAACTCATCAAAGAAATCTTGTTGTTCTTCTTCTTCCATGTCAAATGAATCCCATAATTTGTCAAAGTGAAAACACCATGAATCTCTAGGATTCTGCGGTGGCATTGTGTGACCTTGACACTCAACATTGTGTGCTTCAATAATCCGCTTCAAGCTTGGAACAAAAACTCGTTTCAATGGACTTGAGTAACCCACGAAAATTCCTTCAATGCTCTTTGCACCAAACTTTGCAAAAGGCTCTAGAACTCTGCAGGGTGACCCAAACGGTTCTAAATACTTCAGGTTCGGTTTGCGGTTGTTGATCAGCTCGAAACACGTCTTATTGAATTTCTTGACAGTGAGAACCCGATTGAGTGTATAGCATGCGGCTGATACTGCTTCTGCCAAAAAATTAACAGGTAATTTAGAATCAGCAAGCATCGTCCTGGCCGTTTCAATTAGCGTCCTGTTCTTTCTTTCAGCTACTCCATTCTGCTGCAGAGTGTAAGGCACGCTAAATTCATGCAATATACCTTTTTCATCACAAAACACTTCCATTTTGCTACTTTTGAACTCTGTACCGTTATCACTTCTTATTCTTCGAACACGAGTTTGGTACAAGTTTTCAAGATTTTTGATCAACATTATTAAACTCCCAAATGTTTGATCTTTTGATTGCAAAAATGAAATCCATGAAAACCTCGAGTAATCATGTGTGACTACTAGACAATAGAGATCCCCAGTTATGCTTTTGACGTTTACTGGACCAAACAGATCCATGTGGAGTCTCTCTAAAGGTCTAGAGATTGAGTTTTCTTTCTTCCTGGGGTGAGATTTCTTCTTTTGCTTTCCTTTGATGCAACTAATGCACTCCCCCTCAAGATGAAAACCTTTCTGTTAGGATTGAACCCTACCAAAGGAACAGATAATGAAAGCCAAAACCAGTTCACAACAGTGGATTCACAATAAGCAGACGTTTACTCTAAGCTCTCCCCTTGACAGTAGTTACCTATCTGCTGATACACTCTAAGTACTGCTCAGAAGAACAACTGATGAACCAAACACTGATGAAACAACTAAAGACTGCTAAAAGGCAAACACTGAGCTCTATCTACTGCTGTTTCTTAAGTACTACTGAAGACCCAAGCACTGCTTATTCAAAGACTGATCACCTTTTGAAGAAAGCACTGATGTTCAAACAATCAGTGCTTAGGCTACAACAGTGGAACGTGAACAGTGTTAGACTTGTTTTGTATTTTATTATCAATCAGTTGTTAGACATCAGTAGTTTTGTATAGACCAGTGTTTATAGGTTGTTAGGCTGTTAGATGTCACTATCATGGTGACGTCAGCTAAGGTACATCAGTGGTTTGGTTTGCCTATAAATATGACAGTACTCTCTACTGTTATATTTGATTGTCTTGAGTGAGTTCTTCTCCTCAATCCAATCCTTTCATCTTGTGCAACCAACCCTGAAGTATCAGGCTGAGGGGGAGTTTAGTCTGTAAGCTTGCAGTGTAACCTTTTGCTTTTAATGTAATCTTTCGACTCTATGAAAAAGCAATTGTTTATCAAACTATATCCTCCTTTGATTGTGTTTACAAAGTTTGTTATTCATTTCCGCTGCACTTAAAACTGCTAATATCTATTTGTTTTGTTCAAATCTCACAAACAAGCACAATCAGTAGATCCTCAGATCCTAACAATTGGTATCAGAGCTTGGACAGTCAAATTCGATCTAACAATCAATTTGACATAACAGTTCGGCTCAAAATTCATTGATACTAAGGATGGTTGTATTCAGTTGAAAAAACAGAGTAACGAGTAAATCATGATCAAAATGGTTATTCAGAAACTCTGTAAATCAACCAAGATGTCATATGACACACAAATCTCACACAACAAGTGATATCATGCATAAGTCACTCATAGTTCTCAGATCTGAAAACATATCTGTTAAAACTGTGGGATTATTTCATATTTTCAAAATTGATTTCAATTGCTGTTATGAAAATTGTGATGTCACCTTATTAAAATGCTAAAGTATGAACCTCAGATTAACAAAACCTATGTTCATAAAAACTTGATGTTTTGATAAAAAGAGGGAAATTAAAACTTTAGTAATTCAGATCTTATGTGTTGAAAACAGGTTGAGATCCTCAAAAGGACAAAATCAACTTTGTTAAAATACATTAAGAAAATCAGGAGTAAAAAATGTCCAAATCATAGGTAATGAGGAGATTGGCATAAGCATGTGCAGAAATGACCAATTCTCTCAAAACATTACTGCAAAATGATTTTGGAACAAATATTCCTTCAATAAATATCCCTCAGTAAGTATTTCAATACTTGTGTTTGGGAGGGGTAAAAAGGGAAGAAGAAATTCACAAAATCTCAAAAGTGTGTTCATCTCAAAACTTCTGAAGTCAGAAGAAAAGAGTATAAACATAAAACACTGGAGAGTCAGAGTTTAGGGTAATCATGGTCATTAAGCAACTGTGTGCATTCATCTGTTCAGGAAAAGGTTTTGATTCCGGTGAATGAACTCCAAAGAGGACCATGTTTGCAATCAATTGACAATAAAATGG
Source organism: Helianthus tuberosus (assembly GCA_030545235.1). NCBI lineage: Eukaryota > Viridiplantae > Streptophyta > Magnoliopsida > Asterales > Asteraceae > Helianthus > Helianthus tuberosus. The sequence goes on from CM060394.1 coordinate 131,404,900, forward strand.
TTCCTAACAGTGGTCAAAATGTATTCAAAATTTCCTACCACTGACCATTTTTATAAACTTGAGAATGTTATGATTACGTTTTCTTTTGAAAATATACCAGATCCTTTTTGATGCTGTTCTGAGAAAATCCTTTAATTTTTTATATGAAGGATTTTCTCGAATAACCAGGATATATTGTTCATTTTTTTTTGGAATAATATATTTTGAACTCTTGCTTGTTTTTGTTGGCAATAGTTTCAGTTCCTGTCAGGATATAGTACCGTATTTTTGTTGGTATTATTGTCCTCATAAATGGGTCAGAAGGAAATGGTTCATATATCGAGATCATATCTTACTCAGGTTTGTTTTTAAACATTTATCAAAGGTTGATTGCCAAACTGTTCTTAAATTACTGGGGCACTCATGTTTTAATTGGATATTAAACGAAAATGAGGTGCCTTAGTAAAAAGTTCTCATCATCTGGGGTACTAAACCACTGTTCTTCAAAATTGACATGTGGCAAAAACCTTGAATGTAAATTCTCAAAACAGTTGCTGAAATATTTGTTCTTCAAATCTGTACCATTTACCCTAATCACTATTTTGTTCAAACATCTGATCACTAAATACTATCCACTGCTGAAAGTCAACCACTGATTCTTCATTTTGCTAAGACAAGCACTGATGCTCAAAATCAGTGTCTTATCCACTGATATGCTATCCACTGATAGTAAAAATCTTCCACTGTTTTCACTTTATTACCGTTGTAACTACTGATGCTTGGTACATCAGTGGCTCCTAAAACAACTGTTCTCCACTCTTCATCCATTTCATCAGTGTTTGACACGTGGTCAGTTTTTAGCCTTCAGATCATAATAACCGCTGCCACATCAGCGATCATTTTTTTCCCTAAATAAAACCCTGATCAAAACCCCAAACAAGGTTTTACACTGTCGAATTGAATTCCAAAAGTTCTCTTCTCAAAGCAGTTTCCAACCTTTCTTCCCAAAACACTCTCCGATTCTTCTTCATCAAAATGACGAAGTCAAAATCAAAATCAAAATCAAAATCTAAACCAAAATCACCACCATCTTCAAAAGAGGTCGCTCAAACGACCGAAGAAACCATTGAAATCCCATACAAATCACCTCATAACTACGTGGGTCTCCTCACAAAACCTACCGATAACCACACCTTCGACTCCATCATTGATACACTATCTGCATCAAAGTACAAAACTTTGTTGACAGCAGATGCTCCCATTTACTTGCAAACCCAGAGAGAGTTCTGGAAGAAGGCGACGCTTGAAAAACAAGGCGACAAAGTCATTGCCATAAACTCCTCGATACAGGGTAAAGCGTTTCAAATAACCCCAAAATCAATCTCAGAGGTCTTCAAACTGAATGACCAGAACAGTAAAATATCTTTTGATAAAGCCGTGATGAAAACTGATTTCATGAAAAGGGGATATGCAGAACAATCAAAGGTAGATACCTTACAAAAAGGTTATTTTCCATCTGCACCCAGATTTTTATTCCACACACTTTTAAGTTGTGTTTCAAATAAAACAACAGCGTTTAACGAAATACCATTGAAGATTCAATGCCTGGGCTATGCTATTTTAAACAATAAAGATTACAACTACTCCCAGGAGATCTTCAATGACATGGTAAAGAATGTTGACAGCAAATCATTTCTTCTTTTTCCAAGATTTCTGAGCTATTACTTTAAACAAAAATTTGAAAAAGAGGATGAAAATTTGCCCAAACAAGGTGTCCATTTTCAAATAAAAGGTTTAACAATTGAAACATTTTCAAGGATGATGGCACCAATAAAATTAAAAGCAAAGGTGCCTGAGCAGACTTTAGAAATTGCCACTGATCCTCAGGCAACTTCTGCTGAGCCCACTGCTCCAGGTGATCAGAGCAGCACAACCACTGCTTTGAAACCCACACCTGACATCACCAAAAAGACCAAAAGAAAATCTTCCAAAAAGCCCACTAAACCCAAGAAAAAGGCAACTCTGGAAGATGAGATCCCAGAGCAACTGCCTGTGACAACACAAAAGTCACCACAAACCACTGCTGCTACTTCCTCACAGCAGTTGGATGAAAGATCTCAACCTATGCCTAAAACTCCTCCTGCATCCTCACAAAAGGATCAGGTTGTAATCACAGGGACTCCAAATTATGAAGCTCTGGATCCACTCGGATCTATCTTCCACAGTCCTGATCCCAAGGACATGTCTCTTTCAACACCCATACCCTCACCAATCATAATGCCACAATCAATAATACCCCTGTTGCATGCAGTTGTTATTGCACAGACACAAACCAGTTCCTCTCTATCACCCATTACTGAGAGTATACCTCCACAAGTGACTGGGTCTGATGCTTATACCTCTGCTATCCCAGCAACAGTTGAGGAGGTTATACTGCAGGAGTTACAAGTAACTCTTGTCAGTAGTTCAAGCGGAGCAGCAACTACAACTGATGGATCAACAGATCTTCAGTTGGACAGTTGTTTCATTAGTAAGACTCCCTTGAAGGCAATTTCTTCTATAGCACCATCGATAACCACTAGTGAGCCTATTTTGACCACCAGTAACATCAAAGGTTTATCGAGTGCTGAAGAAAGAAGTCCCCAGTACCAAGACCAAGGGGCATCAATTGATGATTTCTGGAACACTGTTCCTAAGTCACACATTGGTATAACCTCTTCAGGAGGGAAATCAGATGATCCCATTAATTTGGGTGATGATTTAAAATATCAGGAATTGACGAACAGGGTTGAAAAACTTGAAGACTCAGTTGCTGAAATTAAAGATATGGTGCAAGAGATTTTAAAAGCTCAAAAAGCACAAGCCACTGCTGTTCCTGCTCAAGCACCTGCACAACATGCATTTGCTGCAAATGAGCTTTGGAATATTTTTCAACCCATGCTTGAAAAACAACAACATAGGGCTGATCAAAAGCATGCTATTCATGTACAAATGTTGACCAACATGGTGGAATCAAGGTTTAAAGACACTCAAGCAGATATCAAGGCTATAAAGGCTAGCATTCAAAGTGCCTCTGGCAAAGTTCCTTCTTCCCTATCATTTCTTGATAACCCCCCTTCAGATAATGCCAAAAAGGGGGAGAATATCAAGCTGTTGAGAAAAATGAATAAGATGGAAATAGAACATGGCCTTTATATTGAGCCTGAAAAAGAAAAAGAAAAAGAAAAGCAGGTCTCAAAACCTGTTATCCAAACAGCTGATACAACAGTGGTAACAAAAACTGCTGTCAGTAGCCAAACAACTTCCATCTCTTCAACACACACCACTCCATCACACACCACCAAAACCACTGCTCTCACATCACCATCATTACCACCAAAAACTCCTGCTGACAAAAAGCAGAAGACAACAGATGTTACAACATCTGTTGTAATGACAACAGTGGTTGAGACACCAGTTGTTTCAACAACTGTTACTCAAACACAGACCACTGCCATTCAAACTCAAATCACTGAGCCACCCAAGATATCATCAGCCTCTCCTACAATAAAAAGGAGAAGGATTGTCATATCTGATGATTCACCACCACCATCACCATCATCAAAAACTACCTCATCACCTCCATCCCCTGCTCAAAAGCAGAAGATATCTGCTGACATATCAGCAGTTGTAATGACAACAACAGTTGAAACACCAGTTGTTTCAACCACTGTGAGTCAGCCACCCACCACTGTTCTCATCACTCCTACATCACAACCTCCAAAGCTTCACAAAAGAAAAAGAGAAACAACACAGGCTACTGATGAAAAGTATGATCCTGTTGCTGCTAAACATCCACTGGAATTAGAAGCTATGAAGAATGAGATGAAGCAATTTTACACTGAAGATGATCATTCAAAAAGGAAATTTCCTTCTCTCATAGGTTTCATAATTCCAGAAAACTTAGATGAATATCTTGAAATGAAAGCAAGACAAGCAAGGATAAGAGCCAAAGTTGAATGCAAGGATCAAGGTGATGAAGCCATTCAGGAAAGAAGGGAATTCTTGCTCACCAAAGTTAAGCTTATAGAAGAATATGCAAGTGATCTGAACAAAGAAATGTCAAGCCTATCTCCTGAAGCAGATCAACGAAATGAATTAAGAAAAGAATATCTTGCATACATAATGAAAGAAAAGTTCTATCCTGCTGAAGAAACAGAATTCAAAGAATGGCCAATAGTTGCATTAAAGCATGAGGCAAAAAGAATTGAAAAGATTAAAAATGATCCAAGAAAGAAGAAGACAGCTCCAAATTGGAACAAATATAGGAAGCTCATAGCTGATCTTACTTCTGAATATAAGAGAAAGAAGCAGGAGCTGGTGGATGCAAGGGTGGATTCTGCAAATGCCATAGCAAAATGGACTAAGCAGCAAACAGATGAAGCTTATGAAAGGCTTAAGAAAAGGAGGGACACTCCTAAAAAGTCTGACTATAAAAAGCTAAAGGAGCATATCAAGACTCTTGAAACACAAATAAATGCAGCAGAAACCTCTGTCACAATGTTGAGAAAAGAAAAGAGGGAACAACTGACTGCTGGAGGAGAAAAAGAAAAAGAAACTGATTATCTTGAAGAAGCTATCAAGAAAATAGCTTCAGATAAAGAAAAATTGGCAAAGGTACAGGACCTTACCAAAAAGTTTTTGAACCAATCATCATCAGCAGATATCACAGACAGTGAGCTTGGTCATCAACAGAGACAAGAACTGATTGACAAAGAAGTTGCAGAAGACATAGCTGCAGCTAATAAAGTCATAGAAGAAGCTTTCAAAAGAATGTCTGAAGTTCAAGATACTGCTCTACAATTCTTTTCAAGGCCAACATCTTCCAACTCATCTGCAAATAAATCTCTCCCAAGAAACCCATTTGGTTTAAAAATACTAAAGTGGCTCTCTGATCAAAAGACCCATGTATTGACTCTGGTCAGAACCAATGGAGAAGTGAGGCATATATCAAGGAGTCAAGCACTAGGCCTGGGTGCTGAAGATCTACAAGACCTCCTTGAGCTTACACTGTGCAGGGATGAGGATGATCTAAGTTCCAAGGAATTTGAAGAAGAATTCAAAAGACAAGCTAAGGAACTTCTGATGAAGAATAAAAATCCAGAATAATGAAGGGTTTTGGCATTATCTGTTCCAGGGGGAGATTGTTGGGATTGAACCCTACCAAAGGAACAGATAATGAAAGCCAAAACCAGTTCACAACAGTGGATTCAAAATAAGCAGACGTTTACTTTAAGCTCTCCCCTTGACAATGGTTACCTATCTGCTGATACACTCTAAGTACTGCTCAGAAGAACAACTGATGAACCAAACACTGATGAAACAACTAAAGACTGCTAAAAGGCAAACACTAAGCTCTATCTACTGCTGTTTCTTAAGTACTACTGAAGACCCAAGCACTGTTTATTCAAAGACTGATCACCTTTTGAAGAAAGCACTGATGTTCAAACAATCAGTGCTTAGGCTACAACAGTGGAACGTGAACAGTGTTAGACTTGTTTTGTATTTTTTATCAATCAGTTGTTAGACATCAGTAGTTTTGTATAGACTAGTGTTTATAGGTTGTTAGGCTGTTAGATGTCACTATCATGGTGACGTCAGCTAAGGTACATCAGTGGTTTGGTTTGCCTATAAATATGACAGTACTCTGTACTGTTATATTTGATTGTCTTGAGTGAGTTCTTCTCCTCAATCCAATCCTTTCATCTTGTGCAACCAACCCTGAAGTATCAGGCTGAGGGGGAGTTTAGTCTGTAAGCTTGCAGTGTAACCTTTTGCTTTTAATGTAATCTTTCGACTCTATGAAAAAGAAATTGTTTATCAAACTATATCCTCCTTTGATTGTGTTTACAAAGTTTGTTATTCATTTCCGCTGCACTTAAAACTGCTAATATCTATTTGTTTTGTTCAAATCTCACAAACAAGCATAATCAGTAGATCCTCAGATCCTAACACTTTCAAATGAACACCAGTAACCAAATCATTATGCACCAGGTGATTCATTTTTCTCAAATGTATATGACCCATTTTCCGGTGCCACAACTGTGATTCTTTTTCTGTTGCTCTTGACATAAAACAATGAGCCTGACCCGTGGTTATAGTTGCTACGCTCATATCCGATACATACAGGTCATCAACTCTTGGTGCTCTCATGATAATCCATTCTTCAGGGATAACAAATCCTGGTTTCAATATCAAACATTCTTTGTCTGTGAAGTGAGTAGTATACATCCTATCACAGATCTGAGAGATACTCAGAAGATTATTCTCAAGCTCAGCAATGTAGTTAACTCTTTCAAACGTTACAATCCCATTGGATAACGTTCCTTCTCCAACTATTCGACCTCCTTGATTGCCTGCGAAGGATTTTCTTTCCTGTCATGTGCCGAGAAGCTCCACTATCCATAATCCAACGTGAAACGGATCTTGGAAGCTCCTGCACATTTCAAAAACACTTTAGTTAGATTTGGATGCTACCCAAGCCTCTTTTGACTCAGGTAGGTTGACTTTGATGTGAGATTTAACAGTGTAAAGTGACGGAAAATTCTGATCATTCATCTTTAAGCTCTCTGCAGACTCAACCTCAACCTCAACCTCTTTATATAAGAAAAAATCATCTTTTTGAGATTGACCAGATGGTTGGTCTTTCTTTGGTACATTCTTCTTTTTAGAAGTTGTAGCCTCTTGTGATTCAAGTTTCTCATAATAATCCAAAGGAACATCCATCTTTACCGGAGTGGTAGAAGACGATTGTTTTTCTGACTCTGAAACCTTTGGTTTTGGAACACTTGATTTCTTTTCAAGCACTTTTGGCTTCCATGCTTGTTGAGACGATGCAACTCGTTTGTAAAACTTGTCATTTTTAGTTACCATATTCTTAACAGGTTCAGTTTTGATCTTGGTGTTGTCATTTTTCAAAACCTTTTTCTCAACAACCAATGGAGCTTTTCCCTTCACATCATCTTTCTTTCTTGAATTCATCACAACTTCAGTCTTAGGCTTCAAGTTGGTACACTTTTGTGCAATATGTCCAATTTGATTACATTTGAAGCATGTTCTGGTGTCAACTACCCGACTTGTGCCTTCAGACTGAGGCTGTGAAGATTTCTTCTCAAAGAACTCTTTGTTTGATTTTGAAAAAATCTCAAATTCTTCATCAGAAAGTGAACTTGAACTGTTCACAAACACCTTTTTCTCAGCAAACCTTCTGTTTTGAACATTTTTCCTTTGATAATTCTTACCACCCTGATAATCACCCGACCATCTGTTTCGATTGTTGTTATAAAAACGCGGTGGAACAACAGGTTTCTTGTAGTAAGCTTTATCTTTTTCAAAATTCATTTGTCTCTTTGTCTGATTCAAATCTTTTACTTCAGACAAATCAATTTGAACACATTTGTCAATTTAGCAACATTAACATTCTCCAGAGGAAACTCAGAATCCGAATACAATTTATCCGATCCCGTTATCTTGTACATGACAAGAGTAGGTTCTTCATTTAAGTTGTTTTTGGATTTTGGTTTCGGAATGTAATTGTTCAGAAAACACTCTTCATCTTCAACTGAATCACTATCAGACTTCAAAACACTTTCAGCCATGCCTTTCACAATATCAGTTTGAACACTATCATCAGATGAAGAAAATGTAACATCAATTGACTCTGGAAGTTTTATTTTATTCGTTTCATCTTCATCATTAACCAACCCGGACTTTTTCTTTGAAAAATTGTTTAACACTGGTGGTGGAACCTGATGAAACCCAACCCCAGTTCCATCCGAGTAAACATCTTCGCCTGCTTTGTTTTTCCCGATGGGTTTGGGAACAATGTGTTGTAAAACAAAGCTTGCGGAGTTGTAACTGGTTAATTTCAGCTGGATACGTTCATTTTCAATTTTAGCTTCTTGGAATTGAAGCTTCAACTTAGCAATTTCATCCAATTGCTGGTTGATTAACTCCTCTTTCACTCTAAGAACACCGGTCAGCTGAAGATTTTCTTTGTCGGTCTTACCATTTCTTTCATTAGAATCTTTAACCGTTCGTTTTAGCTTCTCAAAATTTTCTGAAATTTGACGATTTTCAAGAATCAATTTTTCATTTTCTTTCCTAATTCTTTCTACGTCATTTTTATCGTTTTCGATTTTCTCAGTTAATTCTTTTAATTTGTCGTTCGAAGCTTTCAACAACTTATCACGGTTTAAGTTCTGATCTTCAACACTTCTGACTCTACTAGTCAGATCTTCAACTTTCTTACCACTGAGGTAAGCATTTATACTACAAGCTTTGCACTCTTTCATGCAATTTTTGCAGTTGTTCTCAGATTTACCATTCTTACCTAACTCATGTGTATTGTTTGAACTGACCTTGTTTTTGGACTCAGTTCCAAAACCAGAAACTACCTCTAGTTCTTTTGCAGCTAGAACTTTGTCAGCCATCTTTGTCAAGTTTTCAGCGGTGAAATTCTGTGATGTATCAATAATTCCATCATCCACTTTCTTTGGCTGCGGTTCTTTTGCTGTTTCTTTCTCTTTCTCATCAGATTCTCCTCCTCCCCACCATTCTCTCTGTCTGGATTCTTCTTCATCAGCAAGTTGTTTGGTGAGAACTTCAATATCAACGGTATCTGGATCCACAGCTATATTCCCATTAGGATCAAGATAACATTCTCTATCAGGATCCCATCGCCTTGCTTTCTTTGCTTCCATCCAGGTACGATAGATTCTTCTTTTCATGACTTGCTGTTTCCCTCCTGTTCACATACTTCACTTTCTCAGATCTGTTATCTTTGAACGGAACAATCTTTGCTGCTGTAAAGGCATAACCAACTGCGTCTTCCTCAGGCAAAACATCACTCCAATCATAACCTTCATCGTCATGAAAAACTGCAAGTGCCCTGGATTTCTCTTTGGGTACCTCCTCTATCTGCTTCATCCTGGGAGGTTCTGATTTATTCTGATGATAAATTGCCTTTTTGTAATAATCCTCTCAAAAAGGATTTGCAGTTTCATCAGTGTAAGCATTTCTGCACTCACGCGTAAAGTGACCTTTCTGTTTACATTTGAAGCACATCACTTTAGACTTGTCAAAGCCTAACTTGGTAGAAGGTCCACCAATAGACTGTCTTCCAGTAATCTCCATGAAACGCTGCGCTCTTCTCACTGCACTAGCCATACACCACCGTATATCGATCAATTCCATCTCCTCAGGATCGATTTGATCGTAGTCTTCCTTTGTTAGGTTGGTGTTGCCTATCTTTCCTGCAACGAGACTTTCGTACGATTCTAACACAGAGGCTAAGAACACCATCTGTTGTTTAGCAGACTCTTCGCTAAAATTCTGACCATTCTTCAGATCCACAGCGATGTTACATTAAAATAGATTCTTTGGTGCGGACTGGTTTGAATTATTTAACAAAGATCCACCATGATAGCCACTGCTAGGAGTTTCTTGATTCATTGAGTTTGAGCTTTCTGCTGAAAAAGCTGTCTTTGGTGATGCAGTATTTGGGATCACACTGCCTCTGTAATACAATTCCACATTCTGCTGATAAGATGTGTTGTTGACTTTATTGGATTTTTATCTCCAATTCATGGCTTTCCAGTCTTTCAATAAGCAGGCCAACCTTCAAATCTGCTAGCTTTATCGTATTCTTCAGCATCAATGCAAAATATTGCCAGTCTTGCTCATTCGGAAGTGCGTCAAACAACTTGTCTGCCAGCTCTTCTTGAGTGTAAATGATATTATGTCTAGCAAGCTCCATCTTCAGATGCCCAAATCTCTCAATCATCTTGGAAACAGACTTGTTCTTTAAACAACCAAACAAATCAAACTCTTTACGTAACAGTTTCTTTTTGTTCTTAACTATTTCAGCACTACCAATACATTTAATTTTTAATTTTTCCCAAAGGTCTCTTGAATCTTTGTACTCGATCAATGCGATAATGTCATCTCGAACAGATTGGTGAAGCAGAGCAATACATTTTTGTTCAGCAACATATCTTTCAATTTGATTTTCTTCCAAGTTCTCATAATCATCTCTCCCCAAATCAAAACCATTTTTCAAACTTCTCCAACTCTGATAAGCAAATGCCTTAAGCCATTCCTCAAATCTTGTAGCCCACCTGTTGTAATCTTCAATCGCCATCAACTTGGGCGGCTTGTTGTATGTTCCATACGCACTGTCTACACTCATAGCATCATTGAGAATTTTCTTTGCATTTGGTGTTGGTATAGTTTCATTTGTATTGTTTAATGTAGCATCTCCAGAACCACCAGTAAAAGCAAACACATCACAGAAATGATTCATGAAATCATCCATCTTTCAAGTACCTGAAACAGTCAACGAATACTTAGAAAAATTTTTGAAATTTTGAAAACAACAATTTCAAGCGAAATCAGTTGAAGCGAAATAGCTTCAAACGAAATTAACTCTCTTCAAGCGGAAATATGGCTTTTCAAGCGGAATAAGACTCAAGCGGAATCAAGTTTGAAGCGAAATCACTTATTTCGCTTTAACATTCAAGCGGAATCTGATTTCACTTGAAATCCAAAACAGTTTCAAGCGAAATTAGCCAAAGAAGCTGATTTCGTTTGAAATAACACAAGCAAGTTCAAGCGAAATCAAGATGATGTCGGCATTTACGAACAGATTTTCAAGCGAAATTAATCAATTTTGTCAGAATTTGTTCGAATTAAGGTCCAATTCTTTCAAGGATTAGTTAAAACTATGTTTCGCTTGATATGTGTGAGTTTTAAGCCATTTCAACCGTTAAATTTCGTTCAAATCAGAAAAGAATGAGTAGAAGTGTGAGAATCCGATGAAATCAAGCTGAATTGGTATGAACTCCTCGTCCTGAGCTCTGATACCACTTGTTGGATCGTCCGTGTGACCCTAACAAGTCAATCTGAGTAGTTCATCATCAAATACAAAGGCGGAATCAATGCAAATGACGTAAAACAGCTTGTTCCTTTCTAATGTTTATCTATTACTGATTTCTTGAGCTTTTACAGATCTGATTACAATTCGGCAGCACCTCGGCTCTCAAACAATGATCTCTAATTTCGCTCCAAATGAACATAGCACACACATATTTATACTAGAGGTGATTTCGCTTGAAGCTGTCACATCCCATTTCAAGCGAAATTAACATGTTGATTTCGCTTGAACTGGTCTATGTCACTTTCAAGCGAAATTTCACATTAACATATAAACAAACCCTAATTTCAACCCTGTTGTGTGCTCGTTTATCCTATCTAGACATAAGACTCGATTAATACGAAGTTAACAGACACTAGATGCACCAACAACATGCTTTCATGTTAGAAGTTATGGCTTAACAAGTAACTATTACTTCAAACTCATAGCACAAGTAACAGGTGGTTTACCATACACACAAGGCACATCAGGTTTCATGTTCATCAATCAATGTTATTCAACCTTTACAAATCATGCACTAATGTAAACATCATAATCTACTAACCTACTGTTCATGTGAAGTTCCTCGGCGAAACACCACAAGTGACGAAACTCTAAGTTTCGTCGGCAGAAGGGGTGGCGAAACCTGACTTTCGTCAGGACTACCTTGTGACGAAACATTCATGTTTCGTCGAGCTCCTCTTTCGTCAGGTGATAACCACAGCAGTTACAGGTTACAGTTCATTCAGATTCATTCTAACCCTAATCGATGACATCATGCAACCCTAGAATAACACACTATATAATCTGATCATATAGGAATCATGTGATTCTCGTTCACAGCAAACTGACCAACATGACTATTCCAATAGCTAATCATTATCATCACAATTAATTAATTAACATAGTACTAGTAACTATCACTGAACATTGATAGGGTCACATGGGCCGCCATTTTTGATTATCATCTCCACTTTGCTTGATAACATCAAGATTACATCACATGGCCAAATCCATATATTCATCACATATTACGGTGCAACATAATCACTATCACATATAACAATACCAATCATTATAATAACGAATTCTCAATTTCACATAATATTCGCATAACATAATCATCACCATATAACATTCATATACACTTCAGTTAATCGAAATCATACAAGGAAACAATCAACATAGCAGAGAATTTACTAACCAACGGTTGGTTCGAACAATATGATGTCCTCGATGATGGGGGGGGGGGGGGTCTGCTACTGCGGCTCGTAATCTTGAGAGATGGGTAGGGTTTCGTTTTGTTAACTTCTCAAGTTATATGTAATCCTATCTCATAATTTTATAAATAAGCAGGTTCATGTATTGCGGGCCAGATATGAACATGGGCCGAAGCCAACATAAATAGGACTAAGGATGTGTGTGCATGTATAGTGGGCCAAACCCACTTGAATTGTGTTTTGTTTTATTTCTCAATTGGGCTCCTAAGATACTGGGCCAGGTACAATCAACTCAAGAGGGTGGGCCGAATTGGTTTGGGATTGAAATGATAATAGAATGAAGTGTGTGTGTGTGAGCGACCCAACATAGACTCGACTACACACACAAGCATACACGAGCACGTTTACGTAAAACAAGTCTAACACGATCATGAATAAGAACGAAGAACAATGAGAATCATAAATACGAGATTACACGATACTAACCTTGCAAGTTTGGGTTGTCACATCATCCCCAACTTGAAAGAAATTTCGTCCCGAAATTAAGCACGTAGTTACTGAGGAAGCTTGTTAGTTTGCATGGTTTCCTGGGGTGTCACATCATCCCCCCGTTGGTTTGGAATTTCGTCCCGAAATTCCGCGGTAGTGTAGGACCGAGTTTCGTGACCGAAACCGTGATTCGTGTGATTATGTTCATACACGGGAAGACTAGAGATGATAAACAACTTCTTTGTATTAATCTGGTAGTATAACATTACAAATCGGCCCGATTAACAAGCTAACCGAACCATACCAAAGAAGTATACATCCGGGGAGAGACCAAGTGGTGATCTCTCCCGGTGAGGTCTCAAACCCTCCTCCAACTTCCTTGTGTTGCAAATGGCAAGGGTTTTCTATTTATAGTCACACCCCTTGTCTTGCAAACACACACGGTCAACCGAATAACCCTCTCGTTTGACCACTTCAAACGAGCGGGTCTATACACGTTCGATAGATCGTTTCACTAACTATTACAAATTCAGCGTAAAATAAAACTAATCTATTCGACAAGCATCGGACACAAAATCTGCATCAACAAATTCCCCCTTGTCCGTTGCTGTCGAATGCTGAAAATGCAACTGCAATCGATCTTCAGTCAAGTATTCATCTTCTCTGTGTTAACAAATTCCCCCTTGACCGATGATCCAGGTAAGTAGTATCTTGATGCTCCTTGTATAATATTTCCCCCTTAAAGTACGCGTATCCGTGTTGGGTGTTGTGCAATTTCCTCAATTGACCGATCTTCCGCTGATCTTCCAATACTCCAACCGGCATTTGATAAGGGTTCCAATCTTTAAGAACTGCATCAAGTCTTGATCTTGTCATAAGAACTCTATTTCATACAAGCATACTACATTGATAGAGATTTCTGGTGAACTGTCTTCTGTAAACCGTCTTTGTGGAATCGACCAAGTAATGCACTTTAATCTTCAGCATCAACACTCAGGAAAGTCAGCTAGACCAAGTGTATCCCTTGCAAGCTCAACCAGCATGCTTAGTTGAACTACATCCAGATCTCATTGTCTCGCCTTTGTGAAGTTGACCACGTAATGCACTACGGATCTTCAGCATCAGTACTCAGGAAGTCAGCTAGACCAAGTACATCGTTTGCAAACTCAACGAATTGAGTTACCCCCAGATCCCTGTAAAATCCCAAAGAAACATCAAACCCAAAACCGAATCCTGCAGGTCTTCAGCCTTGAACTATCAGCTTTCATTAAGATTCCCCAGCTCTTCAGTGAACAACGCTTTTGTAACTACTGTAGACTTTAGAAACCTGTATTTTTCCGTGCAAAACCCTTCACGCTGGCTGGAGAATTAATTAAAATCCTCAAATATGTGTTTGTGCAAAACATTCCACGCCGAACTGTTTGTATCACCAGAAAATCACAAACTCTACCACCTGTGATTGCGTTTAGAAATTTACCGAAGAAATTCAACATTTGAAAATTTTTTATCCCCCTATTTCTTTGGTAAGATCTCTAAACCTTAACAGATTCTCTCCACTTCAAAGAAACTGTCGTCAAATGTTCACCAATTCCCTCCACTAAGCGGAACTGTCGTCAATCTTCATTGAATGTTCTCGGTTCCGAAAAATCACGAAAACGACTTTCTTCTTTGCATATTCTAGTTGAATAAGAACGTCCCCTAGTACCCCGTAGGATCCGACTTGTATCCCTCCAAAGACTTTGTGAACTCGTTAGGACCGGTATTGACATTCTAGGTTCATTCATTCGTTACCAAATGCGAGAATATGACAATAAACAAAAAAAAATTTCTTCGTTGCATATTCTAGTTGATAAAGAAATTTCGCCTAGTACCCCGTAGGATCCGACTTGTATCCCTCCAAAGACTTTGTGAACTCGTTAGGACCGGTATTGACATTCTAGGTTCATACGTTCGTCTTCAAATGCGAGAATATGACAATAAACAAAATGCTTTCGAACATTTACGAATAACCGGTAACAATCATAAACATTGACGTGCGGAAGTGAACATACCGTTCCGTTTTTGGCCCATAATAGTCGCGTCACCATTTTTGACATTTGCATCGGTAACCGTGACTACCCCACAATTTTCAAAATATCATCATCTTTTGTTTTCATCATGCCGCATCATCCCGAAAATTGCTGAAATCAAACATTCAGCCGACAACATCTTCTAATTTTCGAAATCCAGCAACAAACCTGCGATACCCAGCAACAATCGAGTCGAAAGATATCCTTCGAGGATCAGACTTTTCGACAGATGGATCAGGTCGAAAGATATCCTTCGAGCTGATCAGACTTTTCGAAAGAGGGATCAGGTCGAAAGATATCCTTCGAGGATCATCTTTCGAAATTGTAGAGGGTTCCCACGAATATCTGGTATCTTTCGATGTATTTGAGGGTTCCCACAAATATCTGGTATCTTTCGAACCAGATCTGCATCCTTCGACCCAAGGTCTCATCTTTCGAGCACCTTTTTCATCTTTCGGGTCTTCAAGCAGCCACCAAGAACATCAAGAACACAGCGACTGTTCTTACGCAGATTTGACGAAAACACTTTGTATACAATTTTTGATGATGATAACTTGAATATTTAGGTGAAAAACATAAAACCCAACACTCGTTTCAGCACAGATCTGAATATTCGGGTCCAGATCTGAGTTTTTCTCATTTTCACCCAACTTTTCTTCTTGAACAAAAATCACGAAAATCACAGATCTAGAGCACATGTGATTTAGTAAACGGTTAGATTTACTAAATCGGGCACCATGGCTCTGATACCAATTGTAGGACCGAGTTTCGTGACCGAAACCGTGATTCGTGTGATTATGTTCATACACGGGAAGACTAGAGATGATAAACAACTTCTTTGTATTAATCCGGTAGTATAACATTACAAATCGGCCCGATTAACAAGCTAACCGAACCATACCAAAGAAGTATACATCCGGGGAGAGACCAAGTGGTGATCTCTCCCGGTGAGGTCTCAAACCCTCCTCCAACTTCCTTGTGTTGCAAATGGCAAGGGTTTTCTATTTATAGTCACACCCCTTGTCTTGCAAACACACACGGTCAACCGAATAACCCTCTCGTTTGACCACTTTAAACGAGCGGGTCTATACACGTTCGATAGACCGTTTCACTAACTATTACAAATTCAGCGTAAAATAAAACTAATCTATTCGACAAGCATCGGACACAAAATCTGCATCAACAAATTCCCCCTTGTCCGTTGCTGTCGAATGCTGAAAATGCAACTGCAATCGATCTTCAGTCAAGTATTCATCTTCTCTGTGTTAACAAATTCCCCCTTGACCGATGATCCAGGTAAGTAGTATCTTGATGCTCCTTGTATAATATTTCCCCCTTAAAGTACGCGTATCCGTGTTGGGTGTTGTGCAATTTCCTCAATTGACCGATCTTCCGCTGATCTTCCAATACTCCAACCGGCATTTGATAAAGGTTCCATTCTTTAAAAACTGCATCAAGTCTTGATCTTCAAGCATACTACATTGGTAGAGGTTTCTGGTGAACTGTCTTCTGTAAACCGTCTTTGTGGAATCGACCAAGTAATGCACTTTAATCTTCAGCATCAACACTCAGGAAAGTCAGCTAGACCAAGTGTATCCCTTGCAAGCTCAACCAGCATGCTTAGTTGAACTACATCCAGATCTCATTGTCTCGCCTTTGTGAAGTTGACCACGTAATGCACTACGGATCTTCAGCATCAGTACTCAGGAAGTCAGCTAGACCAAGTACATCGTTTGCAAACTCAACGAATTGAGTTACCCCCAGATCCCTGTAAAATCCCAAAGAAACATCAAACCCAAAACCGAATCCTGCAGGTCTTCAGCCTTGAACTATCAGCTTTCATTAAGATTCCCCAGCTCTTCAGTGAACAACGCTTTTGTAACTACTGTAGACTTTAGAAACCTGTATTTTTCCGTGCAAAACCCTTCACGCTGGCTGGAGAATTAATTAAAATCCTCAAATATGTGTCTGTGCAAAACATTCCACGCCGAACTGTTTGTATCACCAGAAAATCACAAACTCTACCACCTGTGATTGCGTTTAGAAATTTACCGAAGAAATTCAACATACGAAAATTTTTATTCCCCCATTTCTTTGGTAAGATCTCTAAACCTTAACAGATTCTCTCCACTTCAAAGAAACTGTCGTCAAATGTTCACCAATTCCCTCCACTAAGCGGAACTGTCGTCAATCTTCATTGAATGTTCTCGGTTCCGAAAAATCACGAAAACGACTTTCTTCGTTGCATATTCTAGTTGAATAAGAACGTCCCCTAGTACCCCGTAGGATCCGACTTGTATCCCTCCAAAGACTTTGTGAACTCGTTAGGACCGGTATTGACATTCTAGGTTCATTCATTCGTTACCAAATGCGAGAATATGACAATAAACAAAAAGATTTCTTCGTTGCATATTCTAGTTGATAAAGAAATTTCGCCTAGTACCCCGTAGGATCCGACTTGTATCCCTCCAAAGACTTTGTGAACTCGTTAGGACCGGTATTGACATTCTAGGTTCATACGTTCGTCTTCAAATGCGAGAATATGACAATAAACAAAATGCTTTCGAACATTTACGAATAACCGATAACAATCATAAATATCGACGTGCGGAAGTGAACATACCGTTCTGTTTTTGGCCCATAGTAGTCAAGTCACCAAAATTTGACGTTCGCATCAGTAACCGTGACTACCCCACATTTTTCAAAATATCATCATCATCTTTTGTTTTCATCATGCTGCATCATTCCGCGTGCTCCCGAACCCCGTGCAAATTTGACGTTGAATTATAGAAGCACGATTCAAATCAATTCGCGAATACCCGACCAAAACTGATCAACATTCCATCACCACTAATAGTTTTTTTTTTTTTTTTTTTTTAGCCGACAACAACATCAGCCATCATCATTGTTTTTTTTTTTTTTTTTTTTTTTTTTTTTTTTTTTTAATCATTTGCCTAAAATTAATTTAGCCAATTAATTAGATCAAATATTAGTGGGTCTTTTGATTGGTCCAACAATTTCAAATTTAACAAGCCAAAAAAAAATAGAGAACCTTGATCCAGTTGAAAGTCTGCGATACACTGAGCCCATCTATTGAAAATTCATATGAGCCCATGGCAGCTTTGGCCCATCTTAAACTCAAAAGTCAACAATCCCTAATTTTAATCAGCCGACATCTTCATCTTTACCCAGCCAACATACTCTTTCTCTTCGATACATACATCAAAAGCACCTAACTCTTCATTGTCAAACTTTTCAGCAAACAAAATCAGACCTCAAAGCAGTAGATAGATGAGTGCACGACGCCCAACGAATAATTGATTCCGCAACCACCGTGAAGTGTTCTGATCAGAATAGATGTTTCTCCGGCGACAAATCAAAAAACCACCGCCGGTTCGGAATTAAACTCTGGGGTGTCTTCTTCTTCTTCAAACCCCTGAATACCGAGTCAAACCAGCATCAAACTTCAAATCCCTGTTCTTCTTCGATGAACAATCTGCAGCAGCCGACAACTTCAAATCCCTGTTCTTTCTCACTTCGATTCGATACACAGACCCTTCTTCTTCTTCTTCGATACATCTGGTATCTCTCGAGGATCATCTTTCGAAGGATCGAAGGATCATCTTTCGAAGGATCATCTTTCGAAACAGTTTGGAACTGATCATCTTTCGAACTGATCATCTTTCGAACTGATATATGCTGGTTGTTTGGAACTGATCATCTTTCGAAGTTGTTTGGAACTGATCATCTTTCGAACTGATCATCTTTCGAACTGATATATGCTGGTTGTTTGGAACTGATCATCTTTCGAAGTTGTTGAGGGTTCCCACAAATATCTGGTATCTTTCGATCCAGAGTATCATCTTTCGAATCTTCAAGCAGCCGCCAAGAACATCAAGAACACAGCCACTGTTCAATTTTGCAGATTTGACGAAAACACTTTGTATACGATTTTTGATGATGATAACTTGTTTATATAGGTGAAAAACATAAAACCGAACACTCGTTTCAGCACAGATCTGAATATTCGGGTCCAAATCTGAGTTTTTCTTCATTTCACCATTTTTAGATCTTGAACAAAACTCACGAAAATCACAGATCTAGAGCACATGTGACTTAGTAAACTGTTAGATTTACTAAATCGGGCACCATGGCTCTGATACCAATTGTAGGACCGAGTTTCGTGACCGAAACCGTGATTCTTGTGAGATCGGTTCAAGACGGGAGAGATTAGATATAAACAAACAACTTCTTTGTATTAATCCGGTAGTATAACATTACTAATCGGCCCGATTACAAGATAACCGAACTAATACCAAAGGAGTACACATCCGGGGAGAGACCAAGTGGTGATCTCTCCCGGTGAGGTCTCAAACCTCCTAAACTCTCCTTGTGTTGCAAATGGCAAGGGTTTTCTATTTATAGTCACACCCCTTGTCTTGCAAACACACACGGTCAACCGAATAACCCTCTCGTTTGACCACTTCAAACGAGCGGGTCTATACACGTTCGATAGACCGTTTCACTAACTATTACAAATTCAGCGTAAAATAAAACTAATCTATTCGACAAGCATCGGACACAAAATCTGCATCAACAGGTAGCTTCAGCCTCAGTAGTGGTTTCATTGTTCTCAAACAACTGGGGATATTTGTGTTTCGTTTGGTCTTCTCGTTCCCGATAAACTCTGGGCCACGACGGGAGTTCCAATGAACTCGAACAATAGGTATCCTGGTGCGTTTGAGAATCTTGACCACCCGGTCCAAGATTTCCACTGGTTCTTCGACAAATCGCAACTGATCGTCGATGGTGAGCTCCTTGAATGGAACTATGAGGGTTTCATCTGACAGACACTTCTTCAGATTCGACACATGGAATACGTTGTGAACTCCACTGAGTTCTTCGGGTAGATTCAATCTGTAGGCCACCTTGCCAATTCTCTCCGTGGTTTCGAAAGGTCCAACATATCGCGGGTTGAGTTTTCCTCGTTTACCAAAATGAACTACACCTTTCCAAGGTGAGACTTTAAATAGCACTCGATCCCCAACCTGGAACTCGAGTGGTTTCCTGCGCTTATCAGCGTAGCTTTTCTGACGGTCACGAGCTGCCGCCATTCATTGTCGTATCTGAGCAATCTTCTCTGTTGTGTCTACGACGAGTTGATCGGCACTTCCGTCCGTACAATGCCTCGAACGGAGCAGCCTGGATGCTGGTGTGGTAACTGTTATTATACGAAAACTCCACTAAAGGTAGATGTCGTTCCCAGCCGTTACCAACGTCGATTACACATGCTCGAAGCATGTCTTCAAGAGTTTGGATGGTGCGTTCAGTCTGCCCATCCGTCTGCGGATGATATGCTGTGCTCATGTCTAGACGTGAGTCAAAGGATTTGTGCATCGCTTGCCACAAATCAGATGCAAATCGTGGGTCGCGATCAGAGATAATGGAGGTTGGCACCCCGTGCCTAGCAACCACTTCTTTCAGGTAGATTACTGCGAGTGTAGAAAACTTATCCATTTCCTTGATGGCTGGAAAGTGTGCTGGTTACGTGAGACAATCAACTATCATCCGGGTGATATTGTTTCCGTTTCGAGTTCTAGGTAGCCCAGTGACAAAATCCATGGCAGTCTGTTCTCATTTCCATATAGGTGTTTCTGGTTGCTAATACTTCACCTTGACTTTCCCACAAGTCAAACATCATTCCCATATGTAGCTAGGTGGGCCTTCATGCCCGATTACCAGTACATGGTTTATAAATCCTAATGCTTCTCATTAAAACCCAGACGACTAGAATATCGAAGCCGGTGAGCTTTGCTCAACACGAGTTCCCTACAGTTGCCGTATAATGAGACCTACATTCGTTCCATGAGGTAACGAGTATCGTCCGACCTGTCAAAGGTTGCTTCTCCATGCCCCGCATGGGTTCAACTTGAAAATCCTCTTCCTTCAGTTCTCCAGTTTGAACAGAGCAAGTCTGATCAGGCAAGTTAGAGTCAATAGTGAGCTGCAAAGCTCGTGCGCGTTCAAGTTTCATAGTTGTAATCATCCTAAAGTTCCCTCCAGCGATGCCATTAACTGATTTAGCTCTGTCGAAGCCAAGGTATAAGGGAGGCCCTTGTGATCGGTCTAAATGATGCATCTGGTACCGTCCAAGTAATGCCTCCATCTAAAATCCCAAGGCCACTGTTTTCACCGCCGGTTGTGTGTCATGCAGTTCCTCTTTGTAACTCCACCACGTAAGTCATCACTCTCTCGTGTTCCATCAGTGTGTAACTGGGACTCTGGTTTGGACCATCATGGTATACCACTAAATCACCCGCACCCTCGAGTAAAGACGATGCTCAGTGCATTGCAGTGTTGGGATTCGAAAGCTTAAAAGACGTCCTCCTGTTTTGTCTCCCATGAACACAGCACCCTGCTGTGCTTAAGGGAGTTAAGTTGCGCGATCTTCGAAAATCCTGTGGGTAAGCTGCGATAGTATCTAGCGAAACCAAGTAATTGCTGCATCCCCGAAGGAATCTTTGGTGTCGATCAGTTTCTAACAAGATGCATCTTAGCGAGATCCACGTGTATTCCCACCCCATTGGTTACATGATCAAAAGGCATCTCTCGAATCTAGATGTGACATTTAACAAGACTTCGCGCGTAATGGCTCCTCCCACAGAAGTGCTGAAATAGGATACATGTGCCACCCACGGTGTTCCTTTCTCCTGGTCATGATTCAGAATGTCGTCAACAAATACGGTCGTTTCATGTGATCCCTGAAGCTGCTGGTGTGTTGATCAACTTAATGATCATGGTGTACAAAGTTGAAATGGCTGCATTGCGTTCGACACGCTGTTCTAAGATCATTCTCTCCTTGGACTTTCATCTGATGATAGTTCGTTCGTTAGTCAATCCTCGAATGGAAGCTTGTCCCTTGAAACTTGTCGACGGTTTGCCAATACATGGTCGAAACAAGCGGTTCCTAACTGCCACTTTGTTACATTCTCGATAATCAGTACATATACGAAAAGGCTTATCTTCACTTGTATAACTGAGGCTCCCCAAAGCGAAAAAATAAACTAGATCCGATAAAACTCATGTCCAATAATTCCTGAAGTTGATTAGGCAGTTCCTGCAACCTTCCTGGTGTAAGACAATAAGGAATACTAGTAACAAGGGCTGCTTCCGACATGATACCGATCTGATATTCCACCTGACGATGTGAAGGTAAACCTGATAGTTCTTCTGGTAGCACTTAGGGAGAAATCACGAACAATTGGTGGATCCTCGATCCTCTTTTCCTTAACCATAACATTAGTAACGATTGTCAACACATCGGGGTAATCCCTCCATAGACACTTCTGACTTTCATTGCTAAAATGATACAACCTTTACACCACACTGATGTTGTAGGACAGACGACGATTCGCCACTAGGGAGAGGGGCACTCAAAATTTTCTCCTCACAAGGTATATCCGTGCGTTATCTGGATACCTAATCCACCCTTACTACTACATCGAAACTATCAAGGATAGCAGAAGGAAGGTCGATGTCGAACACTTGTCCCACAAGGTCGAGTTTGCATTCCAACGAACATACGAGGCTTCAATTGACTTGCCATCAGCTGATTCCATAACAAGTTCGGTTTCGAGAAGCATCAGGGTTAAACAGAACCGAGACGAAGCGATTTGCTACTCATACAAGCTACCATGTTGCTATTATTCTGGCATCGCCCACGTCGATCCTAAATGCCCTTCCACGAGCATCGTTCCCAGTGTTTGTTGTAACGAGAATTTCCAGTACTGCCGTCGTTCCCTTGGTTGTTGTCGCCATGATTTAAGAACGACCAATCTATGTCGTAGGCACCTTCATTTCCATACTGTTGGTTACCATTACGAGTGTGACAACTGGCACAAACCGGTAATTTCCGTACACTTTAATTATTATTTAATGACTGCAATTATGTGCTTAATTGTCAGCAATGTCTGAACACATACTAAATAAGTGAATTCATGCACGTTGTATACTACAGAATATTGCTTTATGCATAAACGAGAGCGTTGCGTCAGAAATAATAGTAAACTCACCGGTAAGACACACTGTGTCAACAGAACTGCAGAAAGCAGTCAGACATTAGAATTGAGGCCTAGGTGTAGGTCCGATGACAAAAGTACATTAAAACCCAAGAGTACATACAAGGGTTTAATATATATACTCTCCGGAAGCAAAATAAGCACTAAAAAGCACCCGAAACGCCCTTTAAGTGCAGAATTTATATAATTCAGCAATAAATCAGCATTTAAACATATGAATATTATGCAGAAATGTCATTTTATTATCCGGAATATTTCCCTAAGTGTTGGGAATTAAAAGGGATACAAAAAGGTACTTAAAGGGGTACTAAAAAGTGTAATTTAGCACTTTAAAGAACCGGTATTTAACCGAACAACCGGACATTACCCGGAACATCCAAATATTTACTAGATCTTTCCAAGTCCATAATAATCTTGCCAAGATCCCTTAAAATCTTACATGATCTTTCATAGATCTCTTTTAGATTCACAAGATCTTTCATAGATTCACTTTGATACACTTAGATTTGGTAAATCTAATTAAGATCTTGCAAGTTACACATTACCCCCCCCCCCATATGCAAATAATCGAACCAAACCCCCTCCCATCCCAACCGAAACCGGTCACCATATGGTGACACCCTTGTCCTCACAAGATTATTTTATTCATTCATGTCTTATATCTAGAAGACATCTTAACCAAGGGATATTAGTGATGGATGGATTATATAAAGACCTAAGAGGTTATACCCTCACTCTAAACCACACTTAGCAAAACAAATACTCTCCCTCCCTCCTCTCCTACATTCGGCCGAGAACAACAAGCACCCCACCACCATCTTTCGATTTCCATCTTCCAATTTCAAGTATATACAAGGGTTAAGGACAACGTATAAGGAGGCTCGATGCACTCGGATTGCGAAGAACCTCCACCATTTGCTTTTATCCACGCGATTTTCAACTAGTTTCCTTCCCTAGCCTCAAGCTAGTAGTAAGTTGCTTTAAACGCCCTCTCGATCTATTTTAAAGTGGTTAAAATAAGATATGACAGTTAAAAATCATGAACTTACAAGATGAAGTGTTAAAAGTCTACTAAAATGTTAAAAATGATGGTTAAAAGCTATGATGTTGTGTAAAACTTGTAAGACTTGTTTTGTTTAACTATTTAGTGCCAATCTATGTTGTGGTAGCTCGGATCATCATCTAACCCGGATTGGTCATGTTCATGAAACATGACATAGAGTATGTTCAAGTGTAAAAAGGGTTAAATGATGAAACTCTACCACACACTAATCATGAACTTGTGTAAAAACGATTTTACTTATGAAATATTGTTCAAAATTAGTAGATCTACGGATCTACAAGTGGTATTTTTGAATAACCAAGTGTATGATGAAATCATGTTTAAAAAGCCGGATCTTTCTCGAAATAGAGACATTTTTGAGAACCAAAAAGTGTGTAGACACTTGTGTAACGAAAGGATTTAACAAAGAAATACTCTCGTAAGTACCGACTAGAAGTTGTGAAACTTCATATTCTTTAAAAATAAAGTTTTCGAGATAATGATTTTATTTTTAAAGATGGAAAGACTTACTAAATGTGCTAGTGAGTTACTACACATTTTTGTAAATATTCAAGTTCATGAAATAGAGAATTAGTGATTATTATTTGATGAGTATTGTTGATAATTGTTGTTGATGATTGTTGACAATTTAAAAGAAAATAAACACATGTTTTGAAAACATGGGAAACCTCCATTTTTAGGGGAAACTTTGTCAAAATTTTTATAAATTTTGACACTTAGAAAAATATAAGTTTTTGAGAAACTTATTCCCTAAAAATGTATTTAAGAGTATTACCAAGGTTTCCCTAATTTTTGGTGATAAGAAATGAGGATTTCTTCAAGAATAAAAATGGATATAAGTATGTATATTTTTGAGAGAAAAATATATACTATTTGATCACCAACTTTTGTGCTAAGTGTATATAGTATGTGTTATACGTGCTAGTGTATTAAGACCTAAAAATACACTAAATACTCATGAGGAGTATAAACATAAAAATACACATACAACATACAAGATACATAATTCGGGTGCAAAGTGCAAAATACAAAAGCTTATATTTATTTTTGAGAAAATAATATAAGTAAGACATTTAGTTAAAAATATAAAATATTTTTAACACAAGAAAATATACACAAAAGAGAGTGACTGTACTTGTGCGACGCAAGTCTAGTGACTAACGTTAAGAAAACGCGTATAGGTTACGATGTTAATTAAGCAAATCCGGTGAAGTTTACGACGCAAGGAACGCAAAGTTGTGAGTTCATGCTCCCCCTTTTCTTTTAACTGTTTTCAGTTTTTATAACTTCGGGGGTGAAATACATGTACAAAAGTACAATATTTATAAATGGTATGATATAAGTACAAGAAGTACACTTGGTGAGAACGAGAACCAAGTGTGACAAAATATAAGATAATAAGAAATGCACTTGGTGAGGACGAGAACCAAGTTGTATTCGTTATGAGAAATGATAAAAAGAAACGCGCTTGGTGAGGACGAGAACCAAGTAGGATGCGTTATGAGAAATAGTGTCACGAATAGGGTACAGAAGCACCATTAATCAACAATATACTTGGACCGCAGAACAAAAGGTTAGATCTAACGGGTGCCTGGCAGCCACACTCTCGGTGAGGGCGAGAATCGAGTAGTGCTTTTGTGTCTCAGAATATACCAATTAAATGCCTTAGGTTTGGTGACTTCCTATGTCGTGTCACATGTTAATGGCTTTGCAACCCATTAACAATCCTGAAACTTACAGGAATACTTTATTTACATAAAAGTCATACCATACTAAATTGATGAATACTTGAGTACGTGGGGTACTCAAGAAAAGATTGAATTATACTTGAGTACGTGGGGTACTCAAGAAAAGATTGAATTATACTTGAAGTACGTGGGGTACTCAAGAAGAAATTGAATTATACATGAGTACGTGGTGTACACATGAAGCTGAATTAATATATGAAAACTTGATTTATTCACAAACTATGTTTTCATACAAAGTATACAAACATGAAATACAAAACTGCATGAATTCACACCAACATTATGTTGACGTTTTTCCAAAACTCACATGTATTTCAGGTAACTAGGATGGATGTGCGCGTGGTCTTACTCATGCTCGTGGATGTCGCATGTTTACCTTTCGTATGCAATGAGAACCTTTCATGATCACATCTCGTGCTTCCGCCGCAGAAAGGGGTGTGACAGATTGGTATCAGAGCTGCGATTGTAGTGAACCAGGATTCCTTCTCGAGTCTAGTCTACAATCTCTAGGATCCATTCACGAAAACAATTTTCAAAGAGTTTTCATTGCATAAAACGTCCCGCGACATCCACTGCCTGAAACTGTCTACATGAGTCTAGAAAAGACACAACGAGACTTAGAGTGCACCTGAGTAGCACTTGTGGTTGACTAGAAATTACTTGCAATTATGTGTGATAATTAGCATATACTAGAAGTAGAATGTCACAAGTATACGTGACTTTACCTAAAAACGATGGCCCATCTGAAGGAAGAGATACGAGGATGAAACGAACTGTGCGGACTGTGCAAGGAGTTACGTAATTATGGATGCATACATAATTATGGAATTCAGTGCACAAAAATCACAGCAAGTCTTGTCACGTATAGATTCCCTCAGTGCAAGCCTACTAAGTACTCTGCTTGAGCAATAATTGTTTGATGTCACTTATGTGGTATATATACCTGTGAATATATATGATACTACTGTATAGTGTGACGATATCAAACAAATGATTAACCCTGTTGTGTTATGTTCTGTCAGAACATGGCACCCAGGAAAGCTGTGAATGCTCGCAATGATGATCAACCTCCTCCTCCCCCACTGCCAAGAACTGCTGAAGAGCTGAACGCTCTACTGGAGGAAAGGATCTCCGCTGCTATTGCCCAGTACGAGGCGAACCGAACTCAAGACAGTGGTGGCCCAAGCAACGCTAGACGTAATGGGAACGAAGATTCATCTGGAGGCAATGCAGCTCAAGGTAATCTTAAGACAATTTGCTAAGCATGGAGAAATTTATGAACGGTCCTTGTTTCATTATTTCTTCGATTGCTCACATGTGAATTGGTTGAATCAATTCCAGGCTACACTTTCAAGCAGTTCCTCGACTGCAAGCCGATGAACTATGATGGCACAGGAGGTGCAGTAGCATTTGTGCGCTAGACGGAGAAGACTGAAGCTACTATCCGCATGAGCAAGTGTACCGCGGATCAGCAAGTCACTTTTGCTACTGGGTTATTCGTCGATGAAGCTCTGACTTGGTGGAACCTGCAAGTCCAAACCTTGGGCGATGATGCCGCTTATGGCCTAACTTGGGATGAACTGAAGGAAAGAATGAGAGAGAAGTACTGCTCTCGTGTCGAACTCCAAAGGCTGGAAACGGAATTCTGGCACTTGACTATGGTAGGTGCTGACATTAATGGTTATACTCGAAGGTTCCATGATCTGTCTAGAGTGCTTCCCTACATGGTGACTCCCGAATTCAAGCGCGTTGAACGCTACATTTGGGGACTGGTCCCAGAGTTTCGTGGCATGGTGACGTCGGCCAAACCACAAACAATCACTGAGACTGTAACTCTGGCTGTCAGTCTGACTGAAGATTGTGTTCGTATGAAGAAGTTATCACTGAACCCAACAGAGAAGACCGAGACACATGCTGAGTCGTCCGGTGACAAGAAGAGAAAACATTCGAACCTGAACCAAGCAACTCGCAACAACAAGGGTTTCAACAAGAAGCGCGACACTAATCCGTCTCAGGAGACAAAGACCCTTGCAACCAAAGCATACCAAGGCTCCATACCTAGATGCCAAAAATGTAAGTATCATCATGAAGGAGCTTATCGCATTCCAAGGTGTGACAAATGTGGTAAATTGGGTCATCAAACGGAAGACTGTTGGGGAAAAGGAAAGAACCGAAATGGGAACAGTGCTGGTAACAAGAATGGTAATGGGAAAGGGCAGAACCAAGGATGCTTCAAGTGTGGAAGCAATGATCATTTCATGAAGGACTGCCCAGAGGGAAACAATGCTCAGGCTAGAACATTTGTGATTGGAGCAAAGAACGCACGCGAGGACCCTAACGTGGTCACCGGTACGTTTCTCATTAATAATCACTTTGCATCCATATTATTTGACACTGGCGCCGATTATAGCTTCATGTCTGTGGAATTTAAACGCATACTTGGAATAGAATCTAGTAGATTAGAAATTCCTTACTCCATAGAACTAGCCAATGGAAAACTCGTTGAATCGGGCGAAGTTGTTAGAGGCTGCACACTAGAACTTGGTGAACGAAGGTTTAGCATCGACCTCTTACCTATTCAATTGGGTAGCTTCGATGTAGTAGTCGGGATGGACTGGTTGTCCAAGAACAAAGCTGAAGTTATTTGTCATGAGAAAATCATTCGCATCCCTTTAGCGAATGGTGAAACTCTCATCGTGCATGGAGAAAAACGAGACGCACCTCTTCGAATCATCAGTTGCATAAAGGCACGGAAGTGCTTAAGGAAAGGATGTGTCGCTTTCCTAGCACACGTTATAGACAAGAAGGCTGTGGAGCCAAAACTCGAAGACATTCCTGTGGTTAAGGAATTTCCTGATGTGTTCCCTGAAGATCTGCCAGGACTACCTCCGCAACGACAAGTCGAATTCCGTATAGACTTGGTTCCAGGAGCCGCTCCTGTGGCCAAGGCTCCCTATCGACTTGCTCCATCCGAAATGCAAGAATTATCTACACAACTCCAGGAATTGTTGGATAAAGTATTCATAAGGCCAAGCTTCTCACCCTGGGGAGCTCCAGTATTATTCGTAAAGAAGAAGGACGGAACACTGCGGATGTGTATCGATTACAGGGAACTGAACAAGCTCACTATCAAGAATCGGTACCCGCTACCGAGGATTGATGACTTATTTGATCAACTGCAAGGATCGAGCTACTATTCCAAGATCGACCTTCGGTCTGGATACCACCAGCTGAGAATCCAAGAGGAAAGCGTACCAAAGACTGCATTCAGAACGCGATATGGGCACTACGAATTTCTTGTGATGCCGTTTGGGCTGACGAATGCACTAGCGGTCTTTATGGATCTAATGAACCGCGTATGCAAACCATATCTCGATAAATTCGTGATTGTATTTATCGATGATATCCTGATTTACTCGCGAACGAAAGAAGAGCACGAGCAACATCTCAGAACCATCTTGGAACTACTGAAGAAAGAGAAGCTTTATGCAAAGTTCTCGAAATGCGAATTCTGGATTCGCGAAGTACAATTTCTTGGTCACGTTGTGAATGAGAAGGGCATTCATGTAGACCCGTCCAAGATAGAAGCAATAAAGAATTGGGAAGCTCCCAAGACCCCAACTGATGTTCGTCAATTTTTGGGCCTAGCGGGCTATTATCGGCGATTCATCGAGAATTTCTCAAAGATAGCCCAACCGCTAACGACCCTCACACAGAAAGACAAGAAATACGACTGGGGTCACAAACAAGAAGAAGCCTTCCAGTTACTTAAAAACAAGCTCTGCGATGCACCAATACTATCATTACCCAAAGGCACTGAAGACTTCGTGGTATACTACGATGCCTCACGACAAGGCTTGGGTTGCGTGCTCATGCAACGCCAAAAAGTCATCGCTTACGTTTCAAGACAACTGAAGGTACATGAAAGAAACTATACCACTCACGACCTGGAGCTGGGCGCAGTGGTATTCGCCCTGAAGATCTGGCGACATTATTTATATGGTACTCGATGTACAATTTTCACAGATCACAAAAGCTTACAACACATATTTGATCAGAAGGAATTGAATATGCGCTAGCGGCGATGCGTCGAGTTGCTAAATGATTACGACTGTGAGATTAAGTACCATCCTGGAAAGGCAAACGTTGTAGCAGACGCACTAAGCCAAAAGGAAAGGGTTAAGACCCTAAGGGTTTAAGCGTTAGAAATGACCATTCGAACGAACCTCACTGCACGCATTCGTGATGCACAACAGGAAGCTCTTAAAGAAGAGAACCGTAAAGCTGAATACCTACGGGGTATGCTGAAATACATGGTGCCAAACGAAGAGGGAGCCTTATACTTCAAGAAGCGTATTTGGGTTCCACTCTATGGTGGCATACGAGAAGTCATCCTTAATGAAGCCCACAAATCGAGATATTCGATCCATCCAGGATCGGACAAAATGTATCAAGACTTGAAAGAGTACTATTGGTGGCCGAGACTCAAAAGCGACGTTGCTGTTTATGTTGGAAAATGCCTAACCTGTGCCAAGGTTAAGGCAGAATATCAGAAACCGTCCGGCCTACTACAACAACCAGAGATTCCTGTGTGGAAGTGGGAACAAATATCGATGGACTTCATAACGAAATTACCCAGGACCCCGAGAGGGCACGATATGATATGGGTAATAGTTGATCGATTAACGAAATCTGCGCATTTCCTACCGATCCGAGAGAAGGACAGCACTGGAAAGCTTGCTGAAATATACTTAAGAGAAATTGTGGCACGTCATGGAGTGCCAATCTCAATCATTTCAGACAGAGATGGACGCTTTGTCTCAAGAATCTGGCAATCATTTCAGGAAGCCTTTGGATCTCAGTTAGATCTGAGCACGACATTCCATCCGCAAACAGACGGCCAGAGCGAACGGACTATACAAACGTTAGAAGATATGCTTCGCGCATGTGTCATGGATCTAGGCGGCAGCTGGGATACTCATCTACCTTTAGTTGAGTTTTCCTACAATAACAGTTATCATACGAGCATAAAAGCCGCGCCGTTCGAAGCTCTGTATGGCCGCAAATGCCGATCGCCCTTATGTTGGGCAGATGCCGGAGATAAACGTATGGTTGGTCCTGAACTTGTACAAGAGACAACCGACAAGATTGCGCAGATCCGAGAGCGCATTAAGGCGGCTCAAGATCGACAAAAGAGCTACGCGGATTTGAAAAGAAAATCAGTAGAATTCAAGGTGGGAGACAAAGTGTTGTTAAAAGTCTCACCATGGAAGGGCGTAGTCAGGTTTGGAAAGCATGGAAAGCTGAATCCACGATACATCGGACCATTCAGAATTTTGAAGAGAATTGGTACCGTGGCATACAAGTTGGAGTTACCGGAAGAACTTAATGGAGTACATGATACGTTTCATGTATCCAACCTGAAGAAGAGTCCAACACATGAAAACGTGATCATCCCGATGGATGAAGTGCATATTGATGAAGCCCTCCGATTTACTGAACAACCCGTTGAGGTTACCGACTGGAAAGTCAACAAGACCAGGAGGAGCAGCGTAAAACTTGTCAAAGTACGTTGGAGCTCTAAGCACGGACCCGAGTACACATGGGAACGTGAAGACCAGTTTAAGAAAAAGTATCCCCACCTATTCAAGAAGACTCCAGCGAGAGTTAGTTCAGCCTGAATTTCGGGACGAAATTCTTTTAACGGGGGGAGACTGTGACAACTGGCACAAACCGGTAATTTCCGTACACTTTAATTATTATTTAATGACTGCAATTATGTGCTTAATTGTCAGAACATGTCTGAACACATACTAAATAAGTGAATTCATGCACGTTGTATACTACAGAATATTGCTTTATGCATAAACGAGAGCGTTGCGTCAGAAATAATAGTAAACTCACCGGTAAGACACACTGTGTCAACAGAACTGCAGAAAGCAGTCAGACATTAGAATTGAGGCCTAGGTGTAGGTCCGACGACAAAAGTACATTAAAACCCAAGAGTACATACAAGGGTTTAATATATATACTCTCCGGAAGCAAAATAAGCACTAAAAAGCACCCGAAACGCACTTTAAGTGCAGAATTTATATAATTCAGCAATAAATCAGCATTTAAACATATGAATATTATGCAGAAATGTCATTTTATTATCCGGAATATTTCCCTAAGTGTTGGGAATTAAAAGGGATACAAAAAGGTACTTAAAGGGGTACTAAA
The DNA here is from genome assembly GCA_030545235.1 of Helianthus tuberosus. NCBI lineage: Eukaryota > Viridiplantae > Streptophyta > Magnoliopsida > Asterales > Asteraceae > Helianthus > Helianthus tuberosus. The sequence goes on from CM060394.1 coordinate 131,436,719, forward strand.
AAGTGTAATTTAGCACTTTAAAGAACCGGTATTTAACCGAACAACCGGACATTACCCGGAACATCCAAATATTTACTAGATCTTTCCAAGTCCATAATAATCTTGCCAAGATCCCTTAAAATCTTACATGATCTTCCATAGATCTCTTTTAGATTCACAATATCTTTCATAGATTCACTTTGATACACTTAGATTTGGTAAATCTAATTAAGATCTTGCAAGTTACACATTACCCCCCCCCCATATGCAAATAATCGAACCAAACCCCCTCCCATCCCAACCGAAACCGGTCACCATATGGTGACACCCTTGTCCTCACAAGATTATTTTATTCATTCATGTCTTATATCTAGAAGACATCTTAACCAAGGGATATTAGTGATGGATGGATTATATAAAGACCTAAGAGGTTATACCCTCACTCTAAACCACACTTAGCAAAACAAATACTCTCCCTCCCTCCTCTCCTACATTCGGCCGAGAACAACAAGCACCCCACCACCATCTTTCGATTTCCATCTTCCAATTTCAAGTATATACAAGGGTTAAGGACAACGTATAAGGAGGCTCGATGCACTCGGATTGCGAAGAACCTCCACCATTTGCTTTTATCCACGCGATTTTCGACTAGTTTCCTTCCCTAGCCTCGAGCTAGTAGTAAGTTGCTTTAAACGCCCTCTCGATCTATTTTAAAGTGGTTAAAATAAGATATGACAGTTAAAAATCATGAACTTAGAAGATGAAGTGTTAAAAGTCTACTAAAATGTTAAAAATGATGGTTAAAAGCTATGATGTTGTGTAAAACTTGTAAGACTTGTTTTGTGTAACTATTTAGTGCCGATCTATGTTGTGGTAGCTCGGATCATCATCTAACCCGGATTGGTCATGTTCATGAAACATGACATAGAGTATGTTCAAGTGTAAAAAGGGTTAAATGATGAAACTCTACCACACACTAATCATGAACTTGTGTAAAAACGATTTTACTTATGAAATATTGTTCAAAATTAGTAGATCTACGGATCTACAAGTGGTATTTTTGAATAACCAAGTGTATGATGAAATCATGTTTAAAAAGCCGGATCTTTCTCGAAATAGAGACATTTTTGAGAACCAAAAAGTGTGTAGACACTTGTGTAACGAAAGGATTTAACAAAGAAATACTCTCGTAAGTACCGACTAGAAGTTGTGAAACTTCATATTCTTTAAAAATAAAGTTTTCGAGATAATGATTTTATTTTTAAAGATGGAAAGACTTACTAAATGTGCTAGTGAGTTACTACACATTTTTGTAAATATTCAAGTTCATGAAATAGAGAATTAGTGATTATTATTTGATGAGTATTGTTGATAATTGTTGTTGATGATTGTTGACAATTTAAAAGAAAATAAACACATGTTTTGAAAACATGGGAAACCTCCATTTTTAGGGGAAACTCTGTCAAAATTTTTATAAATTTTGACACTTAGAAAAATATAAGTTTTTGAGAAACTTATTCCCTAAAAATGTATTTAAGAGTATTACCAAGGTTTCCCTAATTTTTGGTGATAAGAAATGAGGATTTCTTCAAGAATAAAAATGGATATAAGTATGTATATTTTTGAGAGAAAAATATATACTATTTGATCACCAACTTTTGTGCTAAGTGTATATAGTATGTGTTATACGTGCTAGTGTATTAAGACCTAAAAATACACTAAATACTCATGAGGAGTATAAACATAAAAATACACATACAACATACAAGATACATAATTCGGGTGCAAAGTGCAAAATACAAAAGCTTATATTTATTTTTGAGAAAATAATATAAGTAAGACATTTAGTTAAAAATATAAAATATTTTTAACACAAGAAAATATACACAAAAGAGAGTGACTGTACTTGTGCGACGCAAGTCTAGTGACTAACGTTAAGAAAACGCGTATAGGTTACAACGTTAATTAAGCAAATCCGGTGAAGTTTACGACGCAAGGAACGCAAAGTTGTGAGTTCATGCTCCCCCTTTTCTTTTAACTGTTTTCAGTTTTTATAACTTCGGGGGTGAAATACATGTACAAAAGTACAATATTTATAAATGGTATGATATAAGTACAAGAAGTACACTTGGTGAGAACGAGAACCAAGTGTGACAAAATATAAGATAATAAGAAACGCACTTGGTGAGGACGAGAACCAAGTTGGATGCGTTATGAGGAATGATAAAAAGAAACGCGCTTGGTGAGGACGAGAACCAAGTAGGATGCGTTATGAGAAATAGTGTCACGAATAGGGTACAGAAGCACCATTAATCAACAATATACTTGGACCGCAGAAAAGGTTAGATCTAACGGGTGCCTGGCAGCCACACTCTCGGTGAGGGCGAGAATCGAGTAGTGCTTTTGTGTCTCAGAATATACCAATTAAATGCCTTAGGTATGGTGACTTCCTATGTCGTGTCACATGTTAATGGCTTTGCAACCCATTAACAATCCTGAAACTTACAGGAATACTTTATTTACATAAAAGTCATACCATACTAAATTGATGAATACTTGAGTACGTGGGGTACTCAAGAAAAGATTGAATTATACTTGAGTACGTGGGGTACTCAAGAAAAGATTGAATTATACTTGAAGTACGTGGGGTACTCAAGAAGAAATTGAATTATACATGAGTACGTGGTGTACACATGAAGCTGAATTAATATATGAAAACTTGATTTATTCACAAACTATGTTTTCATACAAAGTATACAAACATGAAATACAAAACTGCATGAATTCACACCAACATTATGTTGACGTTTTTCCAAAACTCACATGTATTTCAGGTAACTAGGATGGATGTGCGCGTGGTCTTACTCATGCTCGTGGATGTCGCATGTTTACCTTTCGTATGGAATGAGAACCTTTCATGATCACACCTCGTGCTTCCGCCGCAGAAAGGGGTGTGACAACGAGTATCTCGATGTTGCCATGACTGTTACCTCTAATGTCATTGCTTGTAACGGAGCCCTACGATCTTTCACTGACAAGGTCTATCTTTTCACATTCCGCGCCCCGTCCTAAGGCGTTACTCATCGTGCTGGCAGTGACACATTCCATACTACCGTCAGTTGTCCTCACTTATGCCCCGATTGATTCGTAAGATTTGGTTCCCATGAGCCACTGACTAGGGTTAAAGATTTAATTGAAGTCAAATTGCTGATGTTTGCTGCCGGAAATCAGGGTCGTCCAAATACTGGGGTCGGTAAAGTACTACGTTTACCCTCTTGTTCATCGTCCATGCAAGTTGACTGAGTAATACACGGTATGTTTCCAAGGTGTTGCAGAAGTGATCGCACTTCGGGGTCTAAGTCGTCAGTACATTGAGTTCCCACAAACAAGGAGGAGTGAGAGGGGTACAAACCAATCATTGATGCTGCAACATCCAACTCGGGGATGTTCGTACAAGCACCTAACATTCTACACAGTTCGCTAGGCGTTCAGGTGGGTGTTCAGGTAATACTCGATAGCATCGAGATTCGAAAGGTTTCAGAGGGAAATGAAAAGATCACATTCAAGTAGGAAACAATCACTGCTATGACTCCTATAGGCTGTTGTGTTTCACATCAACCAAATAACGGAACGAAACCCCTTTTTCACTTGTTAAGCCTCACTGGGACTCGCATGCACCCCACATTATTATTATGTGTGCACCCACAATAATATTGCGATTTGCATGCTCATCTCAGTTCCCCCTAACTCATGTCAAATGGTTCCTCAAACTCATATGTCAAACAGAGGTCGTCAAAGTAATAGGATCACAAAAATCCAAGGACTATGGTATACTATCAATGCATCATAAGGTGAGTAAGCAATCCATGCCATCATGCTATTGTGATGAGTGTGTGTTCATATGTTTCATCATAAACAAATGTGTACTAGTCACGTAATGTATGCAATAAGTAAGAAAGACGAACCTTGCAATCTGGAGCTGAGTGTCATGGTCGTATTCACGTTTTCAGAACTATTCGGTTATAGTCTGGTTTTATAAAAACGTTTTCCCCTATTTAAAACCAATTTCACTATAACCAATGGCTCTGATACCAATCTGTCACACCTCCCAAAATCACAAGCGGAGTATCACCGCAGGAGGCGTGACTGACCTGGATCTAGCCACCAATCACATTGAACTCATAGGTATATTTAAAATAAAACTTTCATTTGTTAACATTAAGTGTTACAACGTTACAAATAATTCACAGCATACATCGGAAGCATAATTCATTCGTTAGGTGTTTATAAACCACATGTGAAAACCATTAGTCTGTGTTGCGATTCCATGTATCTCGACCCATGACCACTCCAGCCTCCCAGACAGCAAGTTCCAACAATATGCACCTAAAGGCCTGCAAGGCATGTAACAACGAATCAACAACAAAGTTGAGCGAGTTCACAGTTGGTTGTCCATTTTAAAGTTGTTCCAAAAACCATAAGTTCTTCCGAAAACCATGTGTTAACCAATTCCTTGTTTCCCAAACCATAACCAGTGGGGGCTACCCCATGTAATCACTAGGCCGTTACCATATCGACAACTGACTGAGAAAGTTGTGCCCTACGTAAATGTCTATCATCATTGACTAAGTGCCCAGATCCATTAGTCCACTCCCGTCCTCTGCGGCACGGTGTGAGGCTTGTCAAACCTAATAGCGCTATTTAACTAATGACCCTCTCGCCATTGGCCCGACGATTAAGTCGATATAAAAATGAGGGACTTAATGATAGAGTTTTGTCTAGTAAGTTATATGTTGTCATCCTTCTCATCGAGGATGGAGGTACATATTCTACTCAAGAAGAATATGCAGGTTTAATGCTGTCATCCTTCTCAACGAGGATGTAGTACGTGTTCCAAACCAGGAGATCACGTAGTTTCTGATTCAATCCTTTACCCATTCCCAACCACCGGGAATCCCATGCCTTGTAGAAAGTGTGAAATCACCTTGGTTTGCTCAGTTAGATTGTTTCTTGTTTAACAGTTGATCAAACACGTCCTAGCATGGTTACCGATAACAATCAGTTTCATGTGCACATAAACCACATACTTCACGTTATTCACATACGTTCATAGTGTGCACATTGCATAACAGGTATCAACCACTTCAAGAACATAACATGCATAATAGATGATTTACTGCTCACCCTTGACAGTTCAGGTTTCCCACTCATGATTATGTTATACCCTCTTTACAACACATGCAAATATTAACATACTCATCATAGCCTACAATATCAACATATTCAATACTCATACAAGTTCACAATTCATGCATTCTCACTTAACAGTTAATAACAAAGAAATGTTCTATTTATGCAACCAAACTAAAGTTCTCAATCTCAGACTGTAGGGTTATCTCTTAGCAACAGTGTCCACATAACTATCCTTCATCACATGCTTTCATGTTAGAAATTATGGCTTAACAAGTAACTATTACTTCAAACTCATAGCACAAGTAACAGGTGGTTTACCATACACACAAGGCACATCAGGTTTCCTGTTCATCTATCAATGTTATTCAACCTTTACAAATCATGCACTAATGTAAATATCATAATCTACTAACCTACTGTTCATGTGAAGTTCCTCGGCGAAACACCACAAGTGACGAAACTCTAAGTTTCGTCGGCAGAAGGGGTGGCGAAACATGACTTTCGTCGGGACTACCTTGTGACGAAACATTCATGTTTCGTCGAGTTCCTCTTTCGTCGGGTGATAACCACAGTAGTTATAGGTTACAGTTCATTCAGATTCATTCTAACCCTAATCGCTGACATCATGCAACCCTAGAATAACTACTACATAATCTGATCATATAGGAATCATGTGATCATACAGGAATCATGTGATTCTCGTTCACAGCAAACCGACCAACATGAATATTCCAATAGCTAATCATTATCATCACAATTAATTAATTAACATAGTACTAGTAACTATCACTGAACATTGATAGGGTCACATGGGCCGCCATTTTTGATTATCATCTCCACTTTGTTTGATAACATCAAGATTACATCACATGGCCAAATCCATATATTCATCACATATTACGGTGCAACATAATCACTATCACATATAACAATACCAATCATTATATTAACGAATTCTCAATTCACATAATATTCGCATAGCATAATCATCACCATAGAACATTCATATACACTTCAGTTAATCGAAATCACACAAGGAAACAATCAACATAGCAGGGAATTTACTAACCAACAGTTGGTTCGAACAATATGATGTTCTCGATGATGGGGGGGGTCTGCAACTGCCGCTCGTAATCTTGAGAGATGGGTAGGGTTTCATTTTGTTAACTTCTCAAGTTATACGTAATCCTATCTCATAATTTTATAAATAAGAAGGCTCATGTATTGCGGGCCAGATATGAACATGGGCCGAAGCCAACATAAACCGGACTAAGGATGTGTGCGCATGTATAGTGGGCCAAACCCACTTGAATTATGTTTTGTTTTATTTCTCAATTGGGTTCCTAAGATACTGGGCCAGGTACAATCAACTCAAGAGGGTGGGCCAAATTGGTTTGGGATTGAAATGATAATAGAATGAAGTGTGTGTGTGAGTGGCCTACCATAGACTCCACTACACACACAAGCATACACGAGCACATTTACGTAAAACAAGTCTAACATGATCATGAATAAGAAAGAAGAACAGTGAGAATCATAAATACGAGATTACACGATACTAGCCTTGAAAGTTCGGGTTATCACACCAAGTGTGCGACTTGTCATTTTCATCACCCAGCTAACTTTGCTTGTCGTCTGTGTACCAACTGCAACCGCTATGGTCACATGACTCCCTACTGCCACCAAGCCAATCAGGTCCAGCAAGTACCGCCCGTCCAGCTAGCCCAACTAGCTCTCCCAGCTCCTCCGCAGAACCCCAGGCCAGTCAACAATGTTCGTGCATTCTACAAGTGTGGAGACACTACTCGTCTCCGTAACCAATATCCCCAGCTAAACCAAGAGCAACAGCCAGCCGCTCGAGGATGAGCGTTCAACATCAATGCAAACCTGGCTCGTGACGACAATGACGTCATTAATGGTACGTTTCTCATTAATAATCTTTACGTTTCGATACTATTTGATACTGGTGCCGACCGAAGCTTTGTGTCCGTAGAATTTGAATCTTTGTTAAACTGTGCACGCTCTAAACTACCTAAATCGTTCTCTATTGAGATTGCCGATGGTAAGTCTATTCTAGTTGATTCTATTCTCAGTGGTTGTTCCTTGACTCTTAACGACCACGTCTTTGCTATTGACCTCATACCCATGCAATTGGGTAGTTTTGATATCATAATCGGCATAGATTGGTTACGTAAGAACCATGCCGAAATCGCTTGTCACAAGAAGTACGTTCGTTTACCTCTCCAGTCTGGTGAAACTTTGCACGTCTATGGAGACCGACCTTCTAGGGGACTGAAGTTGATGTCATGCACTCAAGCGAATAAGTGTTTACGTAAACAGTACTTTGCCTTCTTGGCCCACGTGGTGGAGCAAAAGGGCAAGGGAAAGAGCGTAAGCGATGTTCCAGTAGTGTGTGACTTCCCTGACGTCTTTCCTGAAGATCTTCCTGGTCTTCCTCCTCCTCGATCTGTCGACTTTCGTATTGATCTCATACCTAGTTCGAATCCTGTTTCCAAGGCTCCGTACCAACTTGCACCCTCTGAGATGCAAGAGCTATCTAGTCAGTTACAAGAACTGCTCGACAAAGGTTTTATTCATCCGAGTATCTCTCCTTGGGGTGCTCCTGTGCTATTCGTCAAGAAGAAGGATGGTTCATTTCGTATGTGTGTCGACTACCGTGAGCTTAATAAACTCACTGTTAAGAATCGTTACCCTCTCCCTCGTATCGATGATCTGTTTGACCAACTACAAGGCGCGTCCTGTTTCTCTAAAATCGACCTTCGATCAGGTTATCATCAGCTCCGTGTTCTCGAAGAAGATATTCCCAAAACCGCATTTCACACTCGATATGGGCACTACGAGTCCGTGGTTATGCCTTTTGGTTTGACCAACGCACCTGCTGTGTTCATGGATCTTATGAATCGTGTTTGTAAACCTTATCTGGATCATTTTGTGATAGTCTTATTGATGACATTCTTATTTATTCGAAAACTCGAGCTGATCATGAAGGTCATCTACATCTTATGTTAGAACTTTTGCGTGGTGAACGCTTGTACGCAAAATTTTCTAAGTGTGAATTTTGGATTAATGAAGTACAATTTCTCGGGCACGTTGTTAGTAAGCAAGGAATTCATGTTGACCCTTCTAAAATCAAAGCTGTGAAGAATTGGAGTACGCCTAAATCTGCCTCTGAGATTCGTTCCTTCTTAGGATTGGCGGGTTATTACCGTCGATTCATCTCGGACTTTTCAAAAATCGCTGTCCCTCTCACTTCGTTGACTCAGAAAGAGAAACCTTTTGCTTGGGGACCCGAGCAAGAGGAATCTTTTCAAACTCTGAAGAATCTTCTTTGTAATGCTCCTGTCCTCACCCTCCCTGATGGGAATGACGATTTCGTGGTATATTGTGATGCCTCGAACCGTGGCTTGGGCTGTGTGTTCATGCAGCAGGACAAGGTTATCGCTTATGCCTCCCGACAACTAAAGATACATGAGAAAAACTATACCACTCACGATTTAGAGCTTAGCGCAGTTGTTTTTGCGTTAAAGATCTGGCGACACTACCTATATGGTACTAAGTGTGTGGTTTTCAATGACCATAAGAGCCTGCAGCACATCTTTAACCAAAAGGAACTGAATATGCATCAGCGAAGATGGGTGGAATTGCTTAACAACTACGACTGCGAGATTCACTATCATCCTGACAAGGCGAATGTTGTGGCCGATGCTCTTAGTCGTAAGACTCATGTTAATACTATCCGCTGTTTTCACATCTCTAGCGACCTTCACACTTGTATCCGTGAAGCTCAGTATTCGTCAGCTAATAAGGGTAGTCTAATCGTTGAAGTACGAGGTGCTTCTGTGGACCAACTCGAAACAAAGTCTGATGGACTTCAATACTATCTTAATCGCATCTGGTGTCACACCCTGACTTTTGCTGAAGCGTGATTATGTGTGACTTGCTTAATATCATTGCATTCAATCATAATAACAACTATATGATAAAACCAAATATGATCATCCATGAAATAAGTTTAAAATGTCACAAACATCATTGTTTTGAAATCTTAACACAGACCTTGAATCCATATTACAACCATGCAAATAGTTTTAGAGTTCCATAAGGACTCAACAAAAGACTCTAAATAAAACCAGGCTTTGAAAGATATGTCTCATCTAGGATAAGACACATTATCCAAAACCTTAAACATCGGATGACATCTTTTATTCTCAACATAACTTGAAAACTCCAAACGCGCGCCAGATCCACACTTAATTCCCTAAAATACATGTAGTTTGAAAACATCAACAAAAGTTGAGCGAGTTCATGTGTTTGTATGTGTGCATGAATAAGCCTTTGAAATCATTGTAAGTATGTATGTATGTTTGTAAACCCTGGTATGAAAGCAACAAGGAAAACAGATCATTAATGGTTTGCAAGGCCATTAATATGTGTGACGTGATGCAGGAAGGCCCAAACCTAGCAAATTTTTCTCCGGCAATAAGACATAGTCACCTCATGGGCCAAACCCCGGTCCATATGGGTGTGGGCTCGCTACACCCAAATAGATCTATCACTCATATCCCTCGGTCCTACTATGAGGATTAATGGTCTTAAGCGTTATACCCACCACTCACATGATCTAGCAGTACCCTTCCTTAGCTAACCATACCACATATAAACGTTTGTAAACAGTTTGTAACATGTACTTCACCCCCGAAGTTATAAAACTGAAAACAGTTAAAAGAAAAGGTAGACATGGACTCACAGTCTTGCGTTCTTCGTAATCACAGTAACTCAAAGCTCCTTCGGATGTACACGACTACCTACAACGTACTAAGGTCTATTAGACGAGCGGGTCGTGCCTTGACTTAGTAATACTTAGTGTCTTTGAGTTACGTTTCATTGTGTCTTCATTACTATCCCAAGTTATATAATTATTTGTTAAAATAATAAATATTTTAACTTAAATTATATTTATTAAATTTTTGGAATAATAGTTAAAACAATATATATTAACTTGATACTTTTCTAGTATTTATACATGTATTTCCTTCCCAAGGATGGGTGTATTTGTATTCGTATTTTTATACTTGTATATTTTTGCCATGTATTGGGGTCGTATTCCGGAGTATATTTATACATACAAAAATACGTATTTTCTTGTAAATGTTAAGTATTTTATACTTAATTTTTTCCGGTATAATATCTTTAGTAAAAATACATTAATATATATTTCCAAAATATATATTTTAAGAAATATTACTTAGAAAAATTATTTATAATTTTTCCCTTGGAAAAAAATATTTATAAATCTCATACAAGTCTCAAAAATAATATATTTTCAAGTCTAACATTGAAAATATATATAAATCCATTTTTCTTCCAAAATATTATATGTCAAGTTTACTTAAGAAAATTCATTTTCTCCCTGTCAAAAATTTGGTATCATCTTGTAATAATTGTAAAAATCATATTTTTATTTCCTTGGTGTCCAAAATATTATTTACCAAAAATATACTTGTGAATAAATTTTTCGGAATATTTTGCGAGTTATATTCCTTAGTTCGGTTCCACCAATAAATTGGGTATTCTTTGTATATTTATTCATTGGAATTTTGGTAATATTTTGGATTGTAAATTCTTGGTATTTTGATGAGTTATATTATTTCAATTCTTAAAATAATATAACTAATACACATAATATATAAATAATCACACACAGGGTGATATCTAAATATATATTTTTCTAAATACATATTTAGTCACCTTTATTTAAAAAAAAAACCAACCTCCAATATTTATACTTTTTATGAAAAAATTTATGGCAAACTTTATGTAAAAATTCATGGTTTGAAATACATTGTAAATACTTGTTTAAAAATATTTTCTAAGTGTTTAATTTTTAGAAAAATTTTGCCATAGATTCCCCTAAAAATGGAGGTTTCCATACCCTGAAGGTATATCATTTTCTTTTGTAAATCACCACAATCAATCAACAATCAACAATAAACAATAAACAATCTACACTTACTAATTTTGCCAAAAACAAGCATAAACTACCACTTCATGAACTTGAAAATTTACAAAAATTTGTAGTAACTTACTAGTGTATTTAGTAAGTCTTGTTACCCTTTAAAGTGTGGTTGATTCTTCAAAAACATCATTTTTAAAGAAGTTAGTTCTTCACAACTTATAATCACATTTTCTAAAAATGTTTCTTCTTGGATTTCTCTTGTTATATAAGTGTTTCTACACTTGTTTAACCTCTTAAAAACATTGTTGATTTCTTTAAGAACCAAGATTAGGTAAAACTTGTATTTTTAACTTGGTTTCTTGAAAAATCATCTTTGAAATTTTAGATCTACAAGACTTACATCTATTTTTAATCATCAATTTACAAGAAAACAATATATTATTTCAAGTTCATGTTTTTCATGAGGATGATCTATGAATCTTTAACACTTTCATCCTCTCATCTTGCTATATTATGTTTTTAATCATGATCTAGCAAGATCATATGATGATCTACATCATTTTCATAAGTAAACAACAATCAACAAGTAAATCAACACATAAACAACATGATTTCTTCATGATTTAAGCTGATGTTCATGTTCCATTCTCTTGATTCTTAGTGTTCTTCAAGATTAACATTATGTATCATTCTTTAACCACTTAAATAAGATGTAAAATGGAAAGATTAGTGTTCTTACCACTAGCTCAAGGCTAGGGATGATCAAGAGAAGAAAAGAAGTGGATAAAAGCAAATGGTGAAGGTCCTTGAACTTCTACAAGCTCCTAGCTCCTTTGTGCACCTTCTAACACCTTTGTATATGCTTGGAATTAGATGAAGATGATTGAATGATGGTGATGGTGGTGTTGTTGTTTTTGACCGAACCCAAGAAGAAAGGAAGAGAGAAAGTGTGTGTGTTGGTGTGTGAAAGATATGAAGCTTATGAACTTTATGGTTAATCTTATAACATGCTAACTTCTTATTTCCATTGTGTAATATGTCTTTAAAGAAGAAACAAGATCAAATATTAAATTGAAAGAAAATCTCATGGTGGGGGCCATGTTGGGCCGTCCACTAGGTGGGGGGGGGGGGGTATAGGTGTAGGTTGTAACTAGATGTTAGTTATTATGGTTAGAATCCAAGTGTATAGTTAGGGATCTAGTTATTAGATATTTATATAGTGTGTTATGATGTTCGGGGATCATAACTAGCTTGGTAATGTTAAAACAGTGCTTGGAGTGAAAATTTGGTGTTTCGGGTAGTGTCCGGTTGTTCGGTTGGTTACCGGTTCGTTAAGGTGCTAAACTATGCAGTTTAGTGTGCTTTATGTACCCTTTTCTGACAGTTTCGATTCCTGACACTTAGGAAAGCATTCAGGACCATTTTACCATATTTCTGCATGATATAAATGTGTTTAAATGCTGAATTTGCTGATTTTCTGCAGAATTCTGCAGTTTATGTGAGTTTTAGGCACTTTTCGGCACTTAAACTATCTCTAGGAAGGAAGTTTTATGATCCTTACTTTCCTACACACTATACTAATGTAATACTTGGTTTCTGGCTCTTTCTGTGTCTCAACACATTGCCTGTCTATGTACTGAACTCCGTCAGCATTTTTCTGATTTGTCTGATAATTGTGCTAACTGTGTTTCGTGCATCATTTGAGTCAATAAAGTTCTCATGTAATAATGATATGACATTAAGCAATATGTGATGCACATGTATGTATACGCCAATAATCAAAAAGCAAGTCAAGTCACTAATTGTAATTCAGCACAGTCACTAAGCACTAATCATGGTTTAATAGTTGTACGGATACCTGGAATTTTTACAGTTGTCACATTCTCCCCATGTTTAGAAAATTTCGTCCCGAAATTTTAAGCTTTACTACTAGCTGCAGGGGAGTTAGGGAACAAATGCGGGTATTTAGCTTTCATGCGATCTTCACGCTCCCAAGTAAACTCTGGGCCGTGACGCGCATTCCATCTAACCTTGACAAGTTTAACACTACTCCTCCGAGTCTTGTTAACCTTCCAGTCAGTAACCTCAACGGGTTCTTCGGTAAAGTGGAGTGTGTCGTCAATGTGAATTTCATCGGCAGGGATGACCACTGTTTCTTGTGTTAGACTCTTTTTCAAATTAGATACATGAAATGTATCATGAACACCATTGAGTTCATCTGGTAGCTCCAACTTGTACGCTACAGTACCAACTCTTTCCAGAATTCTGAACAGTCCGATAAATTGTGGGTTTAACTTACCACGCTTCCCAAAGCATGCCACACCTTTCCAAGGTGAAACTTTCAACAAAACCATATCACCCACTTCAAATTCCAAAGGCTTCCGTCTTTGGTTCGCATAGCTCTTTTGTCGATCGCGAGCCGCCTTGATGCGCTCTCGGATCTGTATGATCTTATCAGTTGTCTCTTGGACCAGTTTGGGACCAACCAGCTGTCTATAACGGTGATCGACACTTGCGTCCGTAGAGAGCTTCAAACGGTGCAACTTGAATGCTTGTATGGTAGCTGTTGTTATAGGAGAACTCAACCAAAGGTAGGTGAGTGTCCCAACTGCCACCCAAGTCCATTACGCAAGTACGTAGCATATCTTCAAGTATTTGAATCGTTCTCTCACTCTGACCGTCCGTCTATGGATGAAAAGCAGTACTCAGATTTAACTGAGAACCAAACGCTTCTTGAAAGGATTGCCAAATCCTTGACACAAATCTTCCATCTCTATCGGATATAATCGAGATAGGCACTCCATGACGTGCGACTATCTCTCTTAGGTACAGCTCAGCTAGCTTACCTGTGTTATCCTTTTCTCTGATCGGCAAAAAGTGCGCAGATTTTGTCAAACGGTCCATGATAACCCAAATCGTGTCATGACCTTTGGGTGTTCTGGGAAACTTCGTTACGAAATCCATTGAGATCTGTTCCCACTTCCACATGGGTATCTCCGGTTGCTGCAGAAGACCTGAAGGCTTCTGATACTCGACCTTCACCTTGGCACAAGTCAAACACTTCCCAACATAAGTAGCCACATCACCCTTAAGTCTTGGCCACCAATAATAATCCTTCAAATCTTGGTACATCTTGTCCGATACTGGGTGGATCGAGTACCTCGATTTATGAGCTTCATCAAAGATAACCTCTCTAAGACTACCAAAGAGAGGAACCCAAATTCGTCCCATAAAACACAAGGTTCCTTCCTTGTTGGGTACCAACTTGTTCTCCATCCCATGGAGATATTCAGCCTGTAAATTTTCTTTCTTAAGAGCTTCTCTTTGTGCAGCACGAATACGCAACGAGAGGTCTGTCTGAACAGTCATCTCCAAAGCCCTAACCCTTATGGGCTTAATCCCCTCTTTTTGACTTAAGGCATCTGCCACCACATTCGCCTTTCCTGGATGGTATTTGATTTCACAATCATAATCATTTAACAGCTCTACCCAACGTCGCTGTCTCATGTTAAGCTCTTTCTGATCGAATATGTGTTGTAGGCTCTTGTTATCTGTAAAGATAGTTGATCGGGTACCATAAAGGTAATGCCGCCAAATATTCAAAGCAAACACCACTGCGCCTAATTCCAAATCATGCGTGGTGTAGTTCTTCTCATGAACCTTCAATTGGCGCGAAGCATATGCGATAACCTTTTGTCGCTGCATTAGCACACAACCCAATCCCTGACGCGAGGCGTCACAGTAGACCACGAAGTCGTCGGTGCCTTCGGGTAGGGATAAAATAGGTGCATCACAAAGCTTATTTTTGAGCATCTGAAAAGATTCTTCTTGTTTATCTCCCCATTCTTATTTTTTATCCTTTTGAGTAAGGGATGTCAGCGGCTGAGCGATTTTAAAAAAATCCTTAATGAATCTGCGATAATACCCTGTTAAGCCCAAAAACTGTCGGATCTTGGTTGGCATCTTCGGAGTTTCCCAATTCTTAATTGCCTCGATCTTGGTGGGATCCACATGAATTCCATCTTCATTCACCACGTGACCAAGGAAATGTACCTCACGCAACCAGAACTCGCACTTTGAGAACTTAGTGTAAAGTTTCTCCTTCTTTAGCAGCTCTAAAATAGCTCTAAGGTGTTGCTCATGCTCTTCTTTTGTCCGTGAATAGATCAAAATATCGTCGATAAATACAATCACGAATTTATCGAGATATGGCTTGCAAACTTGGTTCATCAAATCCATGAATACTGCCGGTGCATTTGTCAAACGAAATGGCATCACTAGAAACTCATAATGTCCATAACGAGTTCTAAAGGCAGTCTTCGGTATACTCTCTTCTTGAATCCACAGCTGGTGATAACCTGATCGAAGATCGATCTTGGAGTAGTAACTCGAACCTTGAAGTTGATCGAATAAATCATCAATCCTCGGCAAAGGATACCGATTCGTGATGGTTAACTTGTTCAGCTCTTGGTAGTCGATGCAGATACGAAAACTACCATCCTTCTTCTTGACAAATAGTACTGGAGCTCCCCAAGGCGAGAAGCTTGGTCTAATGAATCCCTTGTCTAGAAGCTCCTGAAGCTGCGTCGACAACTCTTGCATCTCTGAAGGCGCAAGTCGGTAAGGTGCCTTGGCTACAGGCGCGGCGCATGGAACCAAGTCATTGTGGAATTTAACTTGTCGTTGGGGCGGTAATCCTGGCATGTCTTCGGGGAAGACTTCAGGATATTCCCTCACTACAGGGATATCTTCGAGCTTCGGTTCTTCGGCTTCTTTATCAACAACGTGAGCCAAGAAGGCAACACATCCTTTACGCACAAATTTTCAGGCCTTCAAACAACTGATAATCCGTAAAGGCGTATCATGCTTTTTTCCATGCACTACAATCGTCTCTCCATTCGTCATCGGGATGCGAATAATCTTCTCATGACATACGATCTCAGCTCGGTTACTCGACAATCAATCCATTCCAACTACTACGTCGAAACTTCCCAATTCTACTAGCAGCAGATCAAGCGTAAACTCACGCTCTCCAAGCTCTATCACACAACCTCTAATTACTTTGTCTGCTTCTACTAGCTTCCCATTAGCTAGTTCTATCAAGTACGTGATATCTAACTTACTGGCAACTAACCCAATCATATCCTTAAATTCTAGGGATACGAAGCTATAGTCGGCACCAGTATCAAATAGCACAGATGCAAAATGTTGGTTGATAGGGAACGTACCAGTGACTACGTTCGGATCTTGACGAGCTTCCCTAGCTCCAATGTTGAAGACTCTTCCTTGGGCTTGATTGTTCTTCGGGCAATCTCACTTGAAATGCCCAATATCACCACAGCTAAAGCAACCTTGTCTATTTCCCGTACCACCCTGATTGTTGTTGTTATTTCCTCCACGGTTTCCACTTCCTGCTTGGTTTCCGTTTCTGTTTCCATTACCTCCCTGGTTATTCCTATTCCCATTACCGTTTCCACCACGGTTACCATTGCCATTTCCATTTCCTCTCTGACCACCATTCCCACGACCATTACTAGCCCAGCACGTTTCCTTCGAATGACCATTCTTTCCACATGATTCACATTTCCTAAGCTTGCATTGGCCGGCATGATGATATTGACATAAATTACACTTAGGCAGGGTGCCCATGTATCCTTTTTCCTTTGTTCTCAGCAGTAGCAGCACCAGTCCTGACCTTGGCTGGTGGGTTAGCAACTTTACGCTTGTTAGTACCGTTGTTGTTTACTTGGGTACCCTTCTTGAAATTCGAGAACTTCCTTTTGTTCTCTCTAGATGACTCGACATGAGTCTCTTTCTTCTTCTGCTCAGAGATTGAAAACTTACCCAATCTGATTGCTTCCTCAGTTAAGGCCACGCTCAAGTCAATGGCTTCAGTAATCGTTGGAGGCTTCGAAGTAGTCACCATGCTCAGTATTTGGGGTGCCAATCCCCAAATGAAACGTTCGACTGGCTTGAACTCTGGTTCTACCATGTAAGGGACAACTCGAGATAAATCATGGAATCTCTGCACGTACTCAGCGATATTGGGACCATCCATTTTTAGATTCCAAAACTTGGTTTCCAACTTCTGAATCTCTGCCCTTGAACAGTACTTCTTACGCATCAGCTCTTTCATCTCATCCCAAGTCATTGCATATGCTGCAGCTTCACCCAAGGTTTGAACCTGAAGGTTCCACCACGACAGGGCTCCATCTAGGAATAGTCTAGAAATGTAAGTAACTTGATGCTCTGGTGCACACTTACTCATTCGCAGCACAGATTCCGTCTTCTCGACCCATCTTACAAAAGCTACAGCACCTCCAGTGTCGTCAAAGTTCAGAGACTTGCAGTCAAGGAACTGCTTGTAAGTACAGCCTGTACAAGCAACATCATTCACAGAAAGCATTAGCAAACGCACATGGAAATGTCCAAACGTATTGTAATGTGTCTTAAGTAACTTAAACATTACCGTGAGCTGGGTTATTTCCTGAGGTACCTCCGCTGTGTTCAGAGCATAGGGCCTCATGTTGTGAGATTGCCTGTGAAATCCGTTCATGCAATTCTGCCTCGGTTGTGGGCAACTGAGTGTTCCTTCGAGGAGGCATCTTCTAAAAGAATATTGGATAGGTCAGGTCTTATTTGTATAATAAGTAGTACGTATATATAATAGCGTTCATCATAGCAAGCATGTCATTTAGCATCATAATCAAATTACAAACATGTAAATTAACAACGTATTTAATGAGAACATGACTATTGAGCTTCCATTAATCATTGACCTCAAATATTGTTACATGTTTTACAAGTGTATCATATCAAAAGGATCACAGGGTCACACTACCCTTGTCCAACAAGTCTATTAGTCTACAAATGTCATTCAATCGAAAGGTGGTCTCCAAAAGGCTTCACAAGCTAGGCTCAATAGTGGTGCTCTCATCAAAAGTAAAGCAACCTACATAAAACCAAAAACCAGCTATGCTGATGGTGGTGGAGGAGGAGGAAAGAAAAGCAAGTTGCGCACATGCGCAAGCTCCTCCTCAAACTCATATACATGACGTAACAGATAACTGATCTGCTGCTTGACCGTAAGAAATCAAGCATCAAACTCTGGAAAAGGAGTAAGAGATGCAGGGGGATGTGAAAATGGAGACGGTGACGAATGAGGGGGAACAAAAGCAGGCTGACAAGGACATGGTAAAAGACGCGGTGTCATCTCAAGCTCCAAAATCCTACGACTCATGATCTCATACTGAAGCTAAAGTGATAAGAGTAACTCATCCTGGGTATAACCAACAAAATGTGAGGGATGGTAGGGATCTAAAATCGGCATGGTGTACGATGGGAACCATCGGAGTGGCTCATCCAGTGGCGAAGAAGTAAAAGAAGCAAAAGGTGCAGACTGGGGAATGTGTGGAAAAGCTGCTGAAATATGAGGATCATGACTAGGCTGCTGGCCTGAAGTGCCTTCCCCTGGACGGGGTGCGAATATATCCTGCAAGAAAACGATAGGTAGATCAACACGATGAACATCAGACTCCACTGGGTGAAAAGGAACAACATCAACGGGTGCATGTGCAAGTGGAGGAATGAATGGCTCAATAATAGGAGGGTCAATGGATGCAGGAACTGGATCAGGTATGAGGGGTGCAACGTCAGGTAAGCCAAATGGAATAGGGTCATGATCAGGAAAAGGCTCAGGATCAGCAGGTGCATCGTTAGGCTGATCAACAGGAATGAAATCTAACTCAAGATCAAGCTCGGGATCGCATGGAGGGGATGGTGCAGCTGACATGGCTGTATCATCATCAGAATCAGTGGCATAACGTCGCAATCCAACTGCCTGCAAGGCGGAAGACGTCACAGACTCAAAGGAATCCGAGACAGAGTGTAAAGTAGAGTCAGAGGAAATCTCAATAATGGGAATCTCGAGAGGTGGACTAGCAACAACATCCTCATCTAGCTCTCCATCACCATGGGCATCATCGGGAGGACCATCAACAAACAGATCAAAATCATCATCAAACAGATCATCAAAAGGCCAATCCTCAGGAGGGATAACCACTAAAGGAACAGGAGCGAGGATCAGTGCCACAATATGCTCACCATCGGGATGCTCGATGATAAGATGATCGTGGACTGGAATGGGAATAACAAAAGGATCCTCGTCTAGAATACCATCAGCAAGCGGTAAGTCATCTCCAAAATCAGACAACGCAAACGGCTGGAAGTCGTCGTCTGATAGCATATCTTGGTCGCTCACAGTATCTGAGGTAAAGATCTCTGGCTCTGGTGCGATCTCATCGTCGGACACAATAGCCATGGGGTCATCAGTATCGGACCATCCGCTCTCGGATGAAGACATAGTGTATGTAATAGAACAATCATAACATATGCACATATATTAACCACTATCATTTAATATGCAATCAAAGACAATGTATCATGAAATCATGTTTCCTTCCTAGTCTCCCAGACTAAACCACCTAGTCTCCTCCCAGACTAAACCACCTAGTCTCCCAGACTAAGCCACCTAGTCTCCCAGACTAAACCACAAAAGTAAACCTTGTAATCATGTTTCTTGTCTTTCCGTTTGTAAAAATGTTTGTTTCCCTGGATCTGGGCGTTTCGTGTATGCAATGAAAACATGTTGTAAAAACATTTTCGTGAGAGCCCTAGTGATTGTAGTCTAGACTCGAGAATGAATCCTAGTTCACTACAATCGAAGCTCTGATACCAAACTGTCACACCCTGACTTTTGCGGAAGCGTGATTATGTGTGACTTGCTTAATATCATTGTATTCAATCATAACAACAACTATATGATAAAACCAAAGATGATCATCCATGAAATAAGTTTAAAATATCACAAACATCATTGTTTTGAAATCCCAACATAGACCTTCAATCCATATTACAACCATGCAAATAGTTTTAGAGTTCCATAAGGACTCAACAAAATACTCTAAATAAAACCAGGCTTTGAAAGACGTGTCTCATCTAGGATAAGATACACTATCCAAACCCTTAAACATCGGATGACATCTTTTATTCTCAACATAACTTGAAAACTCCAAACGCCCGCCAGATACACACTTAATTCCCTGAAATACTTGTAGTTTGAAAACATCAACAAAAGTTGAGCGAGTTCATGTGTTTGTATGTGTGCATGAACAAGCCTTTGAAATTATTGTAAGTATGTATGTATGTTTATAAACCCTGGTGTGACGTGATGCAGGAAGGCTCAAACCTAGCAAATTTGTCTCCGGCAATAAGACATAGTCACCTCATGGGCCAAACCCCGGTCCACATGGGTGTGGGCTCGCTACACCCAAATAGATCTATCACTCATGTCCCTCGGTCCTACTACGAGGATTAATGGTCTTAAGCGTTATACCCACCACTCACATGATCTAGAAGTACCCTTCCTTAGCTAACCATACCAAATATAAACGTTTGTAAACAGTTTGTAACATGTACTTCACCCCCGAAGTTATAAAATTGAAAACAGTTAAAAGAAAAGGGGGACATGAACTCACAGTCTTGCGTTCTTCGTAATCACAATAACTCAAAGCTCCTTCGGATGTACACGACTACCTACAACATACTAAGGTCTATTAGACGAGCGGGTCGTGCCTTTGAGTTACGTTTCATTGTGTCTTCATTACTATCCCAAGTTATATAATTATTTGTTAAAATAATAAATATTTTAACTTAAATTATATTTATTAAATTTTTGGAATAATAGTTAAAACAATATATATTAACTTGAAACTTTTCAAGTATTTATACATGTATTTCCTTCCCAAGGATGGGTGTATTTGTATTCGTATTCTTATACTTGTATATTTTTGCCATGTATTGGGGTCGTATTCCGGAGTATATTTATACGTACAAAAATACGTATTTTCTTGTAAGTGTTAAGTATTTTATACTTAATTTTTTTCTGGAATAATATCTTTATTAAAAATACATTAATATATATTTCCAAAATATATATTTCAAGAAATATTACTTAGAAAAATTATTTATAATTTTTCCCTTGGCAAAAATATTTATAAATCTCATACAAGTCTCAAAAATAATATATTTTCAAGTCTAACTTAGAAAATATATATAAATCCATTTTTCTTTCAAAATATTATATGTCAAGTTTACTTAAGAAAATACATTTTCTCCCTGTCAAAAATATGATATAATCTTGTAATAATTATAAAAAACATATTTTTGTTTCCTTGGTGTCCAAAATATTATTTACCAAAAATATACTTGTGAATAAATTTTCCGGAATATTTTGGGAGTTATATTCCTTAGTTCGGTTCCACCAATAAATTGGGTATTCTTTGTATATTTATTCCTTGGAATTTTGGTAATATTTTGGATTGTAAATTCTTGGTATTTTGATGAGTTATATTATTTCAAGTCCTAAAACAATATAACTAATACACATAATATACAAATAATCACACACATGGTGATATCTAAATATATATTTTCCTAAATACATATTTAGTCACCTTTATTTATAAAAAAAAACCAACCTCCAATATTTATAATTTTTATAACAAAATTCATGGCAAACTTTATGTAAAAACTAATGGTTTGAAATACACTCTAAATACTTGTTTAAAAATATTTTTTAAGTGTTTAATTTTTAGAAAAATTTTGCCATAGTTTCTGATGTGCGGTAAAGTGTTATATATATTAGGTGTATATTTTAAGCCCCTTTAACACTTATTTTTAGCCAAGTTTTAAATTTATAAAACACGATATTTTACTAACACTAAACACACATATGGGCAAGTGCACCCATCGTGAGCGTAGTATAGCGTTGGTAAGATACCGAGGTCGTCCAAGGACACAAGAGCTTTTAGTACCGGTTTATCCTCAACGTCTAATCAAAATAAAAAGTTTAGAAAAATGTTTTAAGCTAAGAAAAATAAAAACTAACTAAAATGCTGAAAAATAAAAATAAAAGAAAAAACAGATAGACAAGATGAATCACTTGGTTCCGACTCGTATCTAGTATAACCTTTGATTATTTCCGCACTTTTGCACATAATTAAGAGATTATCTTAGTTATTGTAGTAGGCCCCTCTTTTGAAGGTGACGTTACCCTCACCTCAGTAGTTTGAGTCAGCAAGGATACAATCCTAAAAGGGTGGATTATTGGAAGATAATGAATTAAGTTATTAATGCAGTATTGTGGTAGGCCCCGCTTTTGGCGGTGACGTTACCCTCAGCTAAGTAGTCTGAGTCAGCAGGGATACAGTCCTAAATAGCCGGGTTATAGTATTAACAGTAGTTAACTTATGAGGGGATCAAAGAGTTTGGACCCCCGCCATCCAATACCGTGAAGCATTGAAGGAGGTCCTACTAAATTTGACCCAGGTCCATTGCAGGACCTCTAAACGCTGAACAATGGCAAGACCTTTACCAAACCGTTCCCTTAACCCCCGACCAGGTAGCCAACATACCTCCATATAGACCGTGGAGATATGAATGGTGAAAATCCTTTATTTTATATAGACAGTAAAATAATGCCAAGACACCACGGACAAACGATAAGGAAAGATCACCTTCAACATAAGTAACTAGTTATTAAAGTCATTAATATAAAACCAAATAAAAAGTGCAAAAGATTAGAAATAAAAAGTATTATACTAGACACTTTGTCTTCACCAAGTGATGTAAGAGACTTAGGCAAACATGGCCTTGATTGTCAAGAACTCTTACGATCAATCTTGGATCCCGAGACGACTCACACACTCTACGATGGACAATGGATGATGGTGGTGGATGATGGTGTTATGGTGGTGGTGGGTGGTGGATGAAGTGTGAGAGAGGTGGTGTGCCAAGGGATGAGTTGAAATGAAACCAAGCACTCCTATTTATAGGCTGAACAGAGGGCTGGGCACGGCCCCGTGTCCGCTGGGCACGGCCCCGTGCCTGTCTGACAATCTCTCTCTTCATTAATTGTAATTCGCAATTACAATTAATGCGCCTGCTGTACTTTCGACACGCCCCCGTGTTCGCTGGACACGGCCCGTGGTGGGCAATAGAAGCTTCTATAGGTTTGTCTTTTCTGCTGCTTCTTGGGCACGGCCCCGTGCTGGCTGAGCACGGGGCGTGTTCAGTCTTCTGCCTTCTCTATTTTGCTTGGGAAGATGCCGTTGAGGGGTCGGGCAGTCCACTTATGTTCCTTTCCTTGTATTTATGTTGGATTTAGCTGTCTTTTTGCTTCTTTTGTGTTTTTGAGCTCATTTAATCCTGAAAATACAAAAGGAAGACAAAAACACTCTTTTTCCAATATTAGTACTTAAAAAGGGTTAGTTTTATGCCTCATTTGATGTAATTTATATGTTGCATTTTACACACATCAAATACCCCCACACTTGAACTTTTGCTTGTCCTCAAGCAAAACTCTTTAATATGTGGCTTACACTCCCAAATGGAATGGGTAGAAGAGAAGGTTTTTGGCTTGTCGTAGAGTGTTGGGAATCCAAGATCCTTTTGGGTTTTATTTTTATCTATTTACAATCCTATTCGTAATGATTTATTTAGAACGTTTCATAGGAAAAATTACTTATTTGGGCATAACATGCCTTTTTAAAATTCCATTTATATACAAGTTCACATACCTCACGGGAGAAATTACTCACACTCGGCCGAAGGTGTATTTTTAGTGAATCACTCGAGAGCGGCATGGAACTTATTCCTACCATAAGCTTGCCAAGCAATCAATCCTCCTCCTTTTTAACTTTTATACCTTTGTAAATATCAAGAGGACTTTGTGGGTTAAGGGTTAGGCTTGGGTTAAAGGTAGGTAGTTGGGATAGTGGTTAGTGGTTAGTAGAAAAAGGGCGAAAAGCGTAACAAGTGTCGGTTTTCGTAAGACTTTCTATTTTTTTTTGTAACTTTTTATTTTGATGAAGCTTTTATTCAAACAAAGTTATTTTTGATGAACTTGTTTGTTTATTTTCTTTTTGCTTCATCATCAACACATTATTTTTTTTTTGATCGATCCTACGAAAAACCGAACTTGTTACTAAAACAAAGGGTTAAAAATAAAAAGGGTTTTGGTGGGTAAAAGGGTTTTTTTTTTTTTTTTTTGGGTGATGAAATGAATATGTTTAGGCTCAAAGGAGCTAACTAGGGGGATTTTTGGGTAGGTGGTAAAAGAAAAAGAAAAATAATGGTGTAGAAATAAAAAAAGGGTAGTCCTAATGTCTCCATCATTTACTTACTCGGGTTTAAGTTGATAAGGACCGGGAATGTATCGTCATGGCAAGTTCTAGAGTTGTAAGAACCAAGCGGCTATTCACACAAGAAACGAAAAATGAGCATTTAGTCTAATAATATGTAATTGTGTGCTCAATAAAGGCTCAAAACTCACTTTTGTGGGAATGGGTTTTTATGTGATCAAGTATATATAATCAAATTTTAACTAAGTTTGTCATGCCTTTTCATAATTTTCTTATGTTGGTTCTTTTTATCACTACGCTATCGGTTGTAAATTTGTAAAAATATAACCTTTTTGAGAACTTGAATTTCCCGAGTTAAACCTAGACAAGTAAGAAAAATGAATTTTTTTTGAAAAAAAATTGGGGTGATTAGCGGTTCCAATAGAGTTTTGTGTAAGGCTTGTATTTAGGACTTGCAAAATTCAAGGTTTTAACATCCCCCCCACACTTAAATTACACATTGTCCTCAATGTGTCCCAAAAATAAATTTTTAGGTTGATTATATGTGTAAAATGGTGTAAAAAGCAAAAATTTTGTGTTACTGGGCGCTGAACACGGCCCCGTGTTGTCCGGGCACGGCCCCGTGTTCAAGTGCCAGTAACAAAATTAAAACAAGAGAAGCAGAAGTCTGGACACGGGGGCGTGTTGGGTG
This sequence comes from Helianthus tuberosus, assembly GCA_030545235.1. NCBI lineage: Eukaryota > Viridiplantae > Streptophyta > Magnoliopsida > Asterales > Asteraceae > Helianthus > Helianthus tuberosus. Next base: position 131,461,761 of record CM060394.1, read on the forward strand.
AACACGGCCCGTGTCCAGGTACCTGAACTGGGCGTTTTCTGCAGGTGGTTCAGCACGGGGCCGTGTTGGTTGGGCACGGCCCGTGTTAAACCTTCTGAACTGGAGAGAATTATCGGGTTGCCTTGTTCTTGTGCATGAGGTCATTTTTCTCGTTCCCCTTTTCATCCCTTTCCACCATGAGTGTATTTTATTCCTGAAAATTAAAACTAACTAGAAAACATAAAAATTAATCTAAATTAAACTAAGGATAGTTCCGCGGAATGCCTCCGTGGTGCGCCACGTTTATAAGGGTCCTTGGCTAGACCCAAAGACGGTCATATGTCACCCAAGTGGGATGTATTGAATCCCATGTTACACCGTCGGAGAGCATCATCCAAGCTTGAGTCTATGATCTGCATGTAGTTGACCGGGTCTTCGTCCTCAATTCTTTTTCCACATTCAAACTTCACCTCCTCATCCCCAAACTTCAATGTTAACGTTCCGTCATTCATGTCTACCACCGCTTGGGCGGTGGCTAGAAATGGCCTCCCGAGGATGAGAGGGACATCGGTGTCTTCTTCCATGTCTAGGATGACAAAGTCGGTTGGGAAAACGAAGTTGTCAACTTTTACCAACAAATTCTCAGCGACACCTTGTGGAAATTTGACGGATCTGTCGGCGAGTTGTATGCTCATCTTTGTAGGGCTTGTTGTTCCTAGGCCGAGTCGTTTGAACATTGATGTGGGCATGAGGTTAATGCTAGCCCCAAGATCGGCTAATGCATTACGAACAGGAGATTCCCCAATCGAGCAAGGAATTGTGAAGCTTCCGGGATCGATTTTCTTTTGTGGAAGTTTGTTGAGCACTAAGGCGGAGCATTCTTCGCCTAAGTTAATTAATTGCAATGATTCAATTTTCCTTTTGTTTGTGAGGAAATCCCTCATAAATTTTGTGTATTTAGGCATTTGGGTTAGGACCTCGATAAAAGGAATATTAACATGCAATTGTTTTAGTAAATTTTCAAATTTAGCGAATTGCTCATCGGTCTTTTGACGATTTAACCTACCGGGGTACGGAATTGGAGGAGTCTTGGTTGGCTCTTTAGTTGGTAGAGAGGCCTTTTCTGGCGCAGGAGGAGTCACAGGCTGGCTAGAATGGCTTCTTTCATTTGGCGGCAATGGAGCATCCTCGGGACCCACGGTTCGATTTCTTAATGTGATGAGATGTACTTGTGCCTTCGGGTTGGTTTCGGTATCACTAGGTAACGCGCCTTGTGGTCTCTCGGAGAAATTTTGAGCTAGTTGATTTAATTGTTTTTCAATGTTTTGAATGCTAGCTTGTTGATTTCTAAAATTCGATTCCAATTGTTGAAATCGATCCGAGTTTTTCTTTTCAGTGTCAGAGATGAGGCGAGATACAGTATCTTCAAGCCTTTCTCTTCCACTTTGTTGTTGAGAGAAATTTTGTGGTTGTTGAAAATTAGTTCGTTGGTTTTGTTGGTTACTACTATTGCCGGGATCTCTCCAACCAAGATTTGGGTGGTTACGCCATCCTTGGTTGTAGGTACCCGTTGGAGGACCCGATGGCCTAGGTCTATTATCAATGTAGTTTACCGTTTCTGTTTGTTCATCTAATTCTTTCATACAACTCCAATTTTCATGTGACCCACCACACCCTTCGCAAGCCATAACCGAGGCCGTTTTTGTCATTTCTAGCTTTTTGATTTTTGAAGAGAGGGCCTCGATTTGGGCTTGTAAAGAGGTGCTTTCATCAACCTTATGGGCGCCCAGGGCAAAAGATTTATTACCTCGGGGAGTGTGCCATTGAAAATTGGTTTGAGCAATTTCCTCAATTTGGTTATATATTTCATTTGGGCGACGATTACCTAAAAGTCCCCCGGAGCTTGAATCAAGTGTTTGTCTTGTGTGTGGCAACAACCCATTGTAGAAAGTGGATACTTATTGCCATACCGCTAGACCGTGATGAGGACACTTTCTTAGAAGCTCCTTGAACCTTTCCCAAGTTTCATATAAGGATTCCCCATCCTCTTGTGAGTATGTATTAATTTCAGTCATTAATTTAGCCGTTTTAGCAGGAGGAAAATACTTATATAAAAACTTTTGGGCAAGTTCATCCCAAGTGTTTACCGATCCAACTGGGAGGGTGTTAAGCCAAGCCTTAGCTTGGTTTTTTAGTGAAAATGGAAACATTCGAAGGCGGATGGCGTCATTTGATGCTCCATTGATCCGAAAGGTATCACATATTTCTAAGAAGTTAGTAATATGTAGATGGGGATCCTCGTCCGCAAGCCCGTGGAAGGTTGCGGAGTTTTGGAGCATTTGTATCAAATGCGGCCGAAGTTCGAAGTTATTGGCTTCGACATTCGGTGCATTGATAGCGGCGCCGAGATTGCCTACGGTGGGCCGTAGGTAATCCATGAGGGTACGTTGGTCCGCCATTGGAAGTGGGTCCCCCGAAACTTTCTCTTGATTTTTGGCTTTAAGTCTTTTTCTGAGAAAGCGTTCGGGTTCTTCTAGAGGTTCTTTTATGTCTCTACTAGAACTGGAGCTCATGCACTACGTAGGAGGTTCAGACGTGGCGCCTAGGTTCCAAGTCCTGCAATAAAAACAGAAAAGAACGTTGGTCAGAATATTCACCACGGCCCCGTGCTCAGTGAACACGGCCCGTGGTCAGAGGCACAATGATTGTTTTCTGGATCCCTGTTACTGAGAGTTGGACACGACCCCGTGTTGCACCGACACGGCCCCGTGTTCAGCTCTCTGTAACTCAGAAAATAAAAACTGCCAGTGATGATGCTGGGCACGGCCCGTGTCTGACCGGGCACGGCCCGTGCTGAGCGCTGCAGAAGCTGAAAAACTAAGAAATTCCTAAAAAAATTAAAAAGAAAAATAAAAAATGATTAGGCCGTTGATTCCTAACTTTCTTAAAATCCTTGTGTCCCCGGCAACGGCGCCAAAAACTTGATGTGCGGTAAAGTGTTATATATATTAGGTGTATATTTTAAGCCCCTTTAACACTTATTTTTAGCCAAGTTTTAAATTTATAAAACACGATATTTTACTAACACTAAACACACATATGGGCAAGTGCACCCATCGTGAGCGTAGTATAGCGTTGGTAAGATACTGAGGTCGTCCAAGGACACAAGAGCTTTTAGTACCGGTTTATCCTCAACGTCTAATCAAAATAAAAAGTTTAGAAAAATGTTTTAAGCTAAGAAAAATAAAAACTAACTAAAATGCTGAAAAATAAAAATAAAAGAAAAAACAGATAGACAAGATGAATCACTTGGTTCCGACTCGTATCTAGTATAACCTTTGATTATTTCCGCACTTTTGCACATAATTAAGAGATTATCTTAGTTATTGTAGTAGGCCCCTCTTTTGAAGGTGACGTTACCCTCAACCCAGTAGTTTGAGTCAGCAAGGATACAATCTTAAAAGGGTGGATTATTGGAAGATAATGAATTAAGTTATTAATGCAGTATTGTGGTAGGCCCCGCTTTTGGCGGTGACGTTACCCTCGGCTAAGTAGTCTGAGTCAGCAGGGATACAGTCCTAAATAGCCGGGTTATAGTATTAACAGTAGTTAACTTATGAGGGGATCAAAGAGTTTGGACCCCCGCCATCCAATACCGTGAAGCATTGAAGGAGGTCCTACTAAATTTGACCCAGGTCCATTGCAGGACCTCTAAACGCTGAACAATGGCAAGACCTTTACCAAACCGTTCCCTTAACCCCCGACCAGGTAGCCAACATACCTCCATATAGACCGTGGAGATATGAATGGTGAAAATCATTTATTTTATATAGACAGTAAAATAATGCCAAGACACCACGGACAAACGATAAGGAAAGATCACCTTCAACATAAGTAACTAGTTATTAAAGTCATTAATACAAAACCAAATAAAAAGTGCAAAAGATTAGAAATAAAAAGTATTATACTAGACACTTTGTCTTCACCAAGTGATGTAAGAGACTTAGGCAAACATGGCCTTGATTGTCAAGAACTCTTACGATCAATCTTGGATCCCGAGACGAGTCACACACTCTACGATGGACAATGGATGATGGTGGTGGATGATGGTGTTATGGTGGTGGTGGGTGGTGGATGAAGTGTGAGAGAGGTGGTGTGCCAAGGGATGAGTTGAAATGAAACCAAGCACTCCTATTTATAGGCTGAACAGAGGGCTGGGCACGGCCCCGTGTCCGCTGGGCACGGCCCCGTGCCTGTCTGACAATCTCTCTCTTCATTAATTGTAATTCGCAATTACAATTAATGCGCCTGCTGTACTTTCGACACGCCCCCGTGTTCGCTGGACACGGCCCGTGGTGGGCAATAAAAGCTTCTATAGGTTTGTCTTTTCTGCTGCTTCTTAGGCACGGCCCCGTGCTGGCTGAGCACGGGGCGTGTTCAGTCTTCTGCCTTCTCTATTTTGCTTGGGAAGATGCCGTTGAGGGGTCGGGCAGTCCACTTATGTTCCTTTCCTTGTATTTATGTTGGATTTAGCTGTCTTTTTGCTTCTTTTGTGTTTTTGAGCTCATTTAATCCTGAAAATACAAAAGGAAGACAAAAACACTCTTTTTCCAATATTAGTACTTAAAAAGGGTTAGTTTTATGCCTCATTTGATGTAATTTATATGTTGCATTTTACACACATCAGTTTCCCCTAAAAATGGAGGTTTCCATACCTTGAAGGTATATCATTTTCTTTTGTAAATCAACACACTCAATCAACAATCAACAATAAACAATCTACACTTACTAATTTTGCCAAAAACAAGCATAAACTACCATTTCATGAACTTGAAAATTTACAAAAATTTGTAGTAACTTACTAGTGTATTTAGTAAGTCTTGTTACCCTTTAAAGTGTGGTTGATTATTTAAAAACATCATTTTTAAATAAGTTAGTTCTTCACAACTTATAATCACATTTTCTAAAAAAATTTCTTCTTGGATTTCTCTTGTTACATAAGTGTTTCTACACTTGTTGAACCTCTTAAAAACATGGTTGATTTCTTTAAGAACCAAGATTAAGTAAAACTTGTATTTTTAACTTGGTTTCTTGAAAAATCATCTTTGAAATTTTAGATCTACAAGACTTACTTCTCATTTTAATCATCATTTTACAAGAAAACAATATATTCTTTCAAGTTCATGTTTTTCATGAGGATGATCTATGAATCTTTAACACTTTCATCCTCTCATCTTGCTAGATTATGTTTTTAATCATGATCTTGCAAGATCATATGATGATCTACATCATTTTCATAAGTAAACAACAATCAACAAGTAAATCAACACATAAACAACATGATTTCTTCATGATTTAAGCAAATGGTGAAGGTCCTTGAACTTCTACAAGCTCCTAGCTCCTTTGTGCACCTTCTAACACCTTTGTATATGCTTGGAATTAGATGAAGATGATTGAGTGATGGTGATGGTGGTGTTGTTGTTTTCGGCCGAACCCAAGAAGAAAGGAAGAGAGAAAGTGTGTGTGTTGGTGTGTGAAATATATGAAGCTTATGAACTTGATGGTTAATCTTATAACATGCCAACTTCTCATTTCTATTGTTTAATATGTCTTTAAAGAAGAAACAAGATCAGATATTAAATTGAAAGAAAATCTCATGGTGGGGGCCATATTGGGCCGTTCACTAGGTAGGGGGGGGGGGGTTATAGGTGTAGGTTGTAACTAGATGTTAGTTATTATGGTTAGAATCTAAGTGTATAGTTAGGGATCTAGTTATTAGATATATATATATATATAGTGTGTTATGATGTTCGGGGATCATAACTAGCTTGGTAATGTTAAAACAGTGCTTCTAGTACAAATTTGGTGTTTCGGGTAGTGTCCGGTTGTTCGGTTGGTTACCGGTTCGTTAAGGTGCTAAACTATGCAGTTTAGTGTGCTTTATGTACCCTTTTGTGACAGTTTCGATTCCCTACACTTAGGAAAGCATTTAGGACCATTTTACCATATTTCTGCATGATATAAATGTGTTTAAATGCTGAATTTGCTGATTTTATGCAGAATTCAGCAGTTTATGTGAGTTTTAGGCACTTTCCGGCACTTAAACTATCTCTAGGAAGGCAGTTTTATGATCCTTACTTTCCTACACATTATACTAGTGTAATACTTGGTTTCTGGCTCTTTCTGTGTCTCAACACATTGCCTGTCTATGTACTGAACTCTGTCAGCATTTTTCTGATTTGTCTGATTATTGTGCTAACTGTGTTTCGTGCATCATTTGAGTCAATAAAGTTCTCATGTAATAATGATATGACATTAAGCAATATGTGATGCACATGTATGTATACGACAATAATTAGAAAGCAATTCCAGTCACTAATTGTAATTCAGCACAGTCATTAAGCACTAATCATGGTTTAATAGTTGTACGGATACCTGGAATTTTGACAGTTGTCACATCTGGGTGCCAGATCGCGACAATCTTCGTGAGCTCATTATGAATGAGGCTCACAAATCTCGATACTCTATTTATCCTGGTGCTGATAAGATGTACCATGACTTGTGTATGACTTATTGATGGCCTAGTATGAAAAAGGACATTGCTGCGTACGTCTCCAAATTGTGACAACCCGTAATTTACGGCTCTTAATTACGTGATTAACAGGTAATTAACGCGATAATAAATAGTGTTTACAGCGCAAATTAACTTAATTAGGCCTTGGGAGTGCCTAGGAACGCTTATCCGACTCTACAGTACGCGTATGAAGATTCGCGGGGAATCTGCGGAACATCAAATGACAACGGACTGATACTGTATGAAATACTGACGACACCGACAAATATGGACGTTACACGAAAATTTTTATGCTTTTGGAGTTTGAGTTGTGATATCGGGCCTTGTAGGAACTACGGGCCACTTACACATGAGATGGGCTTGTGGGCCCTGGGGCCAAGCCCTAAACCCACAAGCCTAAACCCGCTCATAACATACAAGATCACTACAAAATATTATGTAATCTCTACAAGATTTACAAATCTTGCAAAATCTATAGTAATCTATATGAAATCTATCCAAAATCTTTATTAGATACTCAAGATCTCTAAAGATCTCAAAACTTTCCTATAAAACACCCTTTAGTTCTTGCACCTTATTCAAACCCAACACTCACACATACAAAAACACAGGGAATTTACTCTCTTCCCTTAAATACACACACAAATAAAAATGCAGACTCCATCTTCTCTATGAGAAACCCTAATACCCCATTTTTTCTTCTCTCACATCCTACTCTCACTCTCTCGATCTCTTAATCAGACACACACACATTACACTTATGCTCTCTCTCTCTCTCTCTCTCCGATAGATGTGACCGGACTCCGGCCGGCGAGACCGGCGGAGCCGGTGGTAGTTCACGGCGACGCCGCCGCTTTGGCGACGGTGGAGGTGGTTTTCTGGCGCTGATCGACCCCCGACAAACACCCACCCCGTTCTCTCTTATATCACCGGCCACCACCATCGATTTGGTGGCGGTAGGCATCAACAACAATAACCCCACCACCACAGACGGCGGAGCTGTGGTGGGTGGTGCTAGACGACGCGGAAAGAGAGAGAGAGAGAGCAGGCGGAGAAGGAGCAGAGACGACGGTGACGACGGCGACTGCCGCTGTTGACGATGATAATGATGATGAACGTGATGATGATGATGACGGAGTCCACCGCGACGGCAGTGGCTGTCGGAGCTCCGGTGAGTTATTTTGTAATTATTTATTCCACCGGGTGATGATGTTCGGATTTTGGCTCGGAGCTCCGATCAGGTTCAAATTTGGGTTCGAATCTTTCAGATTCGGGTTTAGCTCGGGTGCTCGTCTCGGGTCGGATATCTGGTTACGGGACAGCAGCGGTTCGGGTTTTGGTTCAGTTCAAGTGCGGATTTGGGTTATGCCTTGATACGGTACGGTTCGAGTTGATTGGTGATGCGGGTCTGATATGGTCCTGGTTCAGTCAAACCCAGTCAACACATTGGGTTGACTGGTCAAACAAGGTCAAAGCTGGTCAAACTTAGTCAACGGCTCGGTCTCGGTTTCGGTCAAAGGCGGTCAATAGCAGATTAGCGGTGATCAAGACGGTTCGGTTCGTGGTTCGGGTTGACTCGGTCAAACTGAGTCAACTCGGTCAAACCTGGTCAACTCAGTTGACTCGGTCAACTCGGTCAACATCCTGGTGCGCAGATTGGTAAATGTTTTACAGCGCGGTCTATTTCGTTATTTTCAAAGTTTTATATATTGCGTGACAAACGAGCTCGAACCGGTTAATTATAGTTACGTTTGATATATTTGACAAAATCATACATATATTTAGTGAATCTTGTTTGAATTTTGAAAAATGACGACAACTTGTGTTGTCGAGGTGACCAAAAACAGAGGAAACTCTGCCCGTTTTTCTGGAAAAATTCGTAAACACGACACGTATTATAGTTTCAAAAACGACACTTAACGGAATTCGAGTTTATAACATTTCAAACCTTGATATTTCCAAACGCTTTTACAAATAAATATGATGTTATATTTATTTCGAACGTCGTTAACTCGTATACTTTTACAAAATAAATATAGCTCATATATTTATTTCGTATATCAAACAACACGACTTTGTTGTATAAAATAAATATAGTTTGTATATTTATTTCAAATATCGCACGACACGAGCTCTTTTATAAAAATAAATATAGTTGTATATTTATTTTCAAACACGACAACTCGACGATTCTTTTATAGAATAAATATAATTTTTCATATTTATTTTATACGCCGAAACGGCATATACGTATATTTTTGGCAAATATACACAAGACGTGATATATATTACTTTCATACGAAACGCGATATATGATACGAGTTTGTTATATGATATTTTCATAGAAATATTCTTTTATACACGTATGACTACTCGAGACGGCTAACACACTTACAACGATATATTTATATATTTTTATATAAATATTTATTCATTTTAAGTCTCTTGGAAACTAAGTCTTTTTCAAGACTTATTAAACTGCCACTGACATTAAACGAGACTTAACACATATAACTTAATCTTTTCCATTAAGTTAACAACTTACCGTTGAATCGTTCGATTAACGATTCGGTAGAGCTCGGTGACACGTAGACTAGTTACCACTTTTATTTAGAAACTTATTAGATATTCCGTGTTAGGAATATTGTAGAATGCACGCTAGCGAATCTCACATTGGAAACGACATCACAGAGTCGTAATTAGCTAGCTTTGCACAGGAATATTCAGGTGAGTTCATAACCCCCACTTTTTACTGTTTTACATTTTTTGTAAATGTTTTCGGGGTGGAAAGACATGCACGTTTTGCAAAAACATACAAAGTTTTGAACAAACGCAAAACTCGTATTTCTAAATCATATTACGAAGGGATTTCGAGGAGCACAAATGATTTACGAAAGGTTTATACTAAACATACCGGTTTTTACAAAAACAAATGCTTATTTTCGAAATGTGAATGATATTCGTCCAGGGTGACCAGGAATTTGGTTAGGGTAACCAGGGTTATTTGGTTAGGGTAACCAGGGATTTGGTCAGGGTGACCAGGGATTCGGTCAGGGTGACCAGGGATTTATTTTATACATGGTATGGTTAGCGTAAGGAGGGTTACCACTTAGATCATGTGAGTGGGTAGGCGGGAACTGGAGGCCATTAATCCTCATTGTAGGACCGAGGGACGTAAGCGGTAGATCTATCTGGGTGTAGCGAGCCCAACCCCAGGCCCAACAGTACGGACCTTGGGGTGACTTTGTGCCCAACGCGAAATCTGCTAGGTTTGAGTCTTCCTACTTGTACTTCACACATATCAATGGCCTTGCAAACCATTGGTGATCTCTTTTTCCTTATCTGCTACATACCAGGGATTTTATACTTACAGAAACTTCTTGTTCATACAAATTAACTACCATGTTTTATACAAATTCAAAGCATTATGCGGGTATGGAGTCAAAGTCAGGGTGGGCATTGACGGTTATGCGAACATTACAAATACACGGCTTTACAAATACATGGTTTTATGAACATAACGTGTTACAAACACAACGTTTCCATATAACTTGGCAAGAAAATGATTTTTAAATTCATTTTCTCAATACTATTTCAAAAACCGGTTATTCCAAAGATTTATTTCAAACCTTTCACAACTCAAAAGATTTATCTCAAATCTTTTACGAACAAACTATGAACTCGCTCAACTTTATGTTGATTTTTCGCATGTTTCTTTCTCAGGTTACAGTTCTAAGACAGGGCACGGTTGGAATAGGAGAACCATCTGGAGTCGAGTACTTAGCGGGCGTTCAATTTCTAGAAAGTCTTTGCTATATTTGCTTCCGCTGTGTAATGAAGATACCAGTCCAGTCACGCCAGCTCTGATAATTTCGGGGTGTGACAGATTGGTATCAGAGCTATAGGTTACAGCGAATTAGGTTTCTGTTGTGATACCTAGGCTCTAACCTCACTTTTCTCTGGGAGTTAGACTATTATGACGTTGAATACATACAAAACGCCTAGTACTCGAATATGGTCTCTAACCGTTGCCGAAAAACAAACAGTCAAAATTTTGTTTTCAAACATACGCTATTGTGATGTTTTATACACGGTACACGAAACGATTACATACAGTACACAAAAATTTGAGAGTTTAGGAAACATGCATTTAAGACCTTCGGAACAGGGAGTCAGTCTGAGAGACTAGGAGATTCAGTCTGAGAGGCTGGGAAGGTAGTCTGAGAGACTAGGAGATTCAGTCTGAGAGGCTGGGAGGATAGTCTAGTGGGACTAGGAGATTCAGTCTGAGAGGCTGGGAGGATAGTCTAGTGGGACTAGGAAGTTCAGTCTGAGAGGCTGAGAGGATAGTCTAGTGGGACTAGGAGATTCAGTCTGAGAGGCTGGGAGGATAGTCTAGTGGGACAAGGAAGTTCAGTCTGAGAGGCTGGGAGGATAGACTAGTGGGACTAGGGGAATTACTTGATTGCTTATTGGTGACTAACATGTTCATTTGATTATATGATTGATTATTTGTGCATGTATGTGTTTATTAAAGGTCATCACGTAGGAACTGCAAATATTGACTCGGGCACACACTATTATCCATATTGTCTATGACATTTTAACTTCCCGAGCAGGCAGCCTATGCATAACGTAACGCTAGTGCACGACAATACATGAAACTCAAACTTTACGTCAACGGATGTCGAAGTACATCACATTCTACACAGAACGTAACGCTAGTGCACAGGTATACGTGAAACTTAAGCTATACATCAACGGAGGTTGAAGTACGACACATACGATTATCGAGGCGAGGCCTTCGAGAAGGAACGATGACGCAATTTAACGACGACGCTAGATTCTTGTCAGCAGGAGAACTAACCATCTGGAAACGAAAATTTGTCACGCGATCCTGCAACAGCACGAATCACGCCAGGGAGAAGACGAATGTCTCCACATTCCCCCCTACCTAACTAACGACGAATACGCTATGTTCGACATTCCATGGTAATGTCACCTAACAATTGGTCGTCACACGAAACCCCAGGTAAAGTCCTCAAATTTCTTTTATTGAAATTTCGAATTTCACACTTACTGAGTAGATTTTCGTACCTCTACTCCCCTTAATGGTCATTGTATCACAATCATTTCTTTACAAGTTACATACATGGTTTTTCGTTGTAACCATGCCTAAAGTTTTCTTGTCAATACATATTGTCGGATTGCGCTAAAACCAAGTTCGATTGTTTGAACTTCTGCATTACACTTACTCAATTCAAGATACCATATGATGTATTGAAGACATCATATTCAAATTCGTTTTAACAAGAGTTTCATTTGTTCCGAGTCGTAGTAGACTTGTTTGGTCTACGACTCCAATAAGTCATTTGTTGATTTCGACACCTTGTGGTGGTGTATTCATTAACTTGAAGCTTGTGCTAAACTCGTTTACGCGTCTCATGCACGGATTTAATTATTTCTTTATTGATTTGTTTTAAATCCGCTTTGAGTTTATCATATTAAAACAGTCTTAACACAATCGTGTGTTAGGACAATGGTACACAAATTCATTTCATATTCCGGTGTACCTCATAACGGTTCTTTCAACATTGATCGAATGCTTTGCGACATTCATTGCTTCTTCACCTTCGATCGAAAAAATTATTTCTTTGATGTTCAAATTTCAATTGAAAATTCTATGATGTCATTTGAAACAAACTTTCGGATTCACCTTATTACGCTTTCATTTGACTTCAAACACGGTGAATTTGTTTGATCACTGCTATTATTGGATTATTTAAATCACTACGACCCTTGTGGTGTCAGTACAAACTTGTAGCTTGGGCTAATTATGATTGAGCGTTTTATGCAAAACACAGGTGATACTTGTTCGATCACTTCTATTATTGTTTCATTCATTGCGACACCTTGTGGCGTCGGTATGACTTGCAGCTTGCGCTGATCACGATCGAGCGTTTCATGCAAACTATTACATTTGAGGTGGTTGATTCTAAGTTCATCCAGTGGATGTTATTGCTTCTAGAACTCATTTAAATGTTATAAACGTTCATATGGAATTCGATTGGTCGAAGTTCCTGTTCATTGTTGGATCCTTGTTGACTTGGTCACGTTAGTGACGGTATCTATACATCTTGTTTCCTTTAACATCAACTTTTGGAAACACACCCCTTTTAAACCGTTGGGTTCTTATTGTTGAGGAATGTCATGATTCGAATAAAGTCTTGTTTCGATTACGCGGTCATTCACTTTGTTATTATTCGGACTTACCTGCAAACAACACAATTCTGAGGAGATAACATAGTCTAAATTTCGAGGACGAAATTTCTGTAACAGGGGGAGAATGTGACAACCCGTAATTTACGGCTCTTAATTACGTGATTAACAGGTAATTAACGCGATAATAAATAGTGTTTACAGCGCAAATTAACTTAATTAGGCCTTGGGAGTGCCTAGGAACGCTTATCCGACTCTACAGTACGCGTATGAAGATTCGCGTGGAATCTGCGGAACATCAAATGACAACGGACTGATACTGTATGAAATACTGACGACACCGACAAATATGGACGTTACACGAAAATTTTTATGCTTATGGAGTTTGAGTTGTGATATCGGGCCTCGTAGGAACTACGGGCCACTTACACATGAGATGGGCTTGTGGGCCCTGGGGCCAAGCCCTAAACCCACAAGCCTAAACCCGCTCATAACATACAAGATCACTACAAAATATTATGTAATCTCTACAAGATTTACAAATCTTGCAAAATCTATAGTAATCTATATGAAATCTATCCAAAATCTTTATTAGATACTCAAGATCTCTAAAGATCTCAAAACTTTCCTATAAAACACCCTTTAGTTCTTGCACCTTATTCAAACCCAACACTCACACATACAAAAACACAGGGAATTTACTCTCTTCCCTTAAATACACACACAAATAAAAATGCAGACTCCATCTTCTCTATGAGAAACCCTAATACCCCATTTGTTCTTCTCTCACATCCTACTCTCACTCTCTCGATCTCTTAATCAGACACACACACATTACACTTATGCTCTCTCTCTCTCTCTCTCTCTCTCTCTCCGATAGATGTGACCGGACTCCGGCCGGCGAGACCGGCGGAGCCGGTGGTAGTTCACGGCGACGCCGCCGCTTTGGCGACGGTGGAGGTGGTTTTCCGGCGCTGATCAACCCCCGACAAACACCCACCCGGTTCTCTCTTATATCACCGGCCACCACCATCGATTTGGTGGCGGTAGGCATCAACAACAATAACCCCACCACCACAGACGGCGGAGCTGTGGTGGGTGGTGCTAGACGACGCGGAAAGAGAGAGAGAGCAGGCGGAGAAGGAGCAGAGACGACGGTGACGACGGCGACTGCCGCTGTTGACGATGATAATGATGATGAACGTGATGATGATGGTGACGGAGTCCACCGCGACGGCAGTGGCTGTCGGAGCTCCGGTGAGTTATTTTGTAATTATTTATTCCACCGGGTGATGATGTTCGGATTTTGGCTCGGAGCTCCGATCAGGTTCAAATTTGGGTTCGAATCTTTCAGATTCGGGTTTAGCTCGGGTGCTCGTCTCGGGTCGGATATCTGGTTACGGGACAGCAGCGGTTCGGGTTTTGGTTCAGTTCAAGTGCGGATTTGGGTTATGCCTTGATACGGTATGGTTCGAGTCGATTGGTGATGCGGGTCTGATATGGTCCTGGTTCAGTCAAACCCAGTCAACACATTGGGTTGACTGGTCAAACAAGGTCAAAGCTGGTCAAACTTAGTCAACGGCTCGGTCTCGGTTTCGGTCAAAGGCGGTCAATAGCAGATTAGCGGTGATCAAGACGGTTCGGTTCGTGGTTCGGGTTGACTCGGTCAAACTGAGTCAACTCGGTCAAACCTGGTCAACTCAGTTGACTCGGTCAACTCGGTCAACATCCCGGTGCGAAGATTGGTAAATGTTTTACAGCGCGGTCTATTTTGTTATTTTCAAAGTTTTATATATTGCGTGACAAACGAGCTCGAACCGGTTAATTATAGTTACGTTTGATATATTTGACTAAATCATACATATATTGAGTGAATCTTGTTTGAATTTTGAAAAATGACGACAACTTGTGTTGTCGAGGTGACCAAAAACAGAGGAAACTCTGCCCGTTTTTCGAGAAAAATCCGTAAACACGACACGTATTATAGTTTCAAAAACGACACTTAACGGAATTCGAGTTTATAACATTTCAAACCTTGATATTTCCAAACGCTTTTACAAATAAATATGATGTTATATTTATTTCGAACGTCGTTAACTCGTATACTTTTACAAAATAAATATAGCTCATATATTTATTTCGTATATCAAACAACACGACTTTGTTGTATAAAATAAATATAGTTTGTATATTTATTTCAAATATCGCACGACACGAGCTCTTTTATAAAAATAAATATAGTTGTATATTTATTTTCAAACACGACAACTCGACGATTCTTTTATAGAATAAATATAATTTTTCATATTTATTTTATACGCCGAAACGGCATATACGTATATTTTTGGCAAATATACACAAGACGTGATATATATAATACAAGTTATTATATATTACTTTCATACGAAACGCAATAAATGATACGAGTTTGTTATATGATATTTTCATAGAAATATTCTTTTATACACGTATGACTACTCGAGACGGCTAACACACTTACAACGATATATTTATATATTTTTATATAAATATTTATTCATTTTAAGTCTCTTGGAAACTAAGTCTTTTTCAAGACTTATTAAACTGCCACTGACATTAAACGAGACTTAACACATATAACTTAATCTTTTCCATTAAGTTAACAACTTACCGTTGAATCGTTTGATTAACGATTCGGTAGAGCTCGGTGACACGTAGACTAGTTACCACTTTTATTTAGAAACTTATTAGATATTCCGTGTTAGGAATATTGTAGAATGCACGCTAGCGAATCTCACATTGGAAACGACATCACGGAGTCGTAATTAGCTAGCTTTGCACAGGAATATTCAGGTGAGTTCATAACCCCCACTTTTTACTGTTTTACATTTTTTGTAAATGTTTTCGGGGTGGAAAGACATGCACGTTTTGCAAAAACATACAAAGTTTTGAACAAACGCAAAACTCGTATTTCTAAATCATATTACGAAGGGATTTCGAGGAGCACAAATGATTTACGAAAGGTTTATACTAAACATACCGGTTTTTACAAAAACAAATGCTTATTTTCGAAATGTGAATGATATTCGTCCAGGGTGACCAGGAATTTGGTTAGGGTAACCAGGGTTATTTGGTTAGGGTAACCAGGGATTTGGTCAGGGTAACCAGGGATTCGGTCAGGGTGACCAGGGATTTATTTTATACATGGTATGGTTAGCGTAAGGAGGGTTACCACTTAGATCATGTGAGTGGGTAGGCGGGAACTGGAGGCCATTAATCCTCATTGTAGGACCGAGGGACGTAAGCGGTAGATCTATCTGGGTGTAGCGAGCCCAACCCCAGGCCCAACAGTACGGACCTTGGGGTGACTTTGTGCCCAACGCGAAATCTGCTAGGTTTGAGTCTTCCTACTTGCACTTCACACATATCAATGGCCTTGCAAACCATTGGTGATCTCTTTTTCCTTATCTGCTACATACCAGGGATTTTATACTTACAGAAACTTCTTGTTCATACAAATTAACTACCATGTTTTATACAAATTCAAAGCATTATGCGGGTATGGAGTCAAAGTCAGGGTGGGCATTGACGGTTATGCGAACATTACAAATACACGGCTTTACAAATACATGGTTTTATGAACATAACGTGTTACAAACACAACGTTTCCATATAACTTGGCAAGAAAATGATTTTTAAATTCATTTTCTCAATACTATTTCAAAAACCGGTTATTCCAAAGATTTATTTCAAACCTTTCACAACTCAAAAGATTTATCTCAAATCTTTTACGAACAAACTATGAACTCGCTCAACTTTATGTTGATTTTTCGCATGTTTCTTTCTCAGGTTACAGTTCTAAGACAGGGCACGGTTGGAATAGGAGAACCATCTGGAGTCGAGTACTTAGCGGGCGTTCAATTTCTAGAAAGTCTTTGCTATATTTGCTTCCGCTGTGTAATGAAGATACCAGTCCAGTCACGCCAGCTCTGATAATTTCGGGATGTGACACAAATGCCTTACTTGCACGAAGGTAAAGGCTGAACATCAACGTCCTTCAGGTCTTCTTGAACAACTCGAAATCCCTGTGTGGAAATGGGATATCATCGCTATGGACTTTATAATTAAACTACCCCGTACATGTCACACCCCGACCGCGTAAAACAACAACCGCGGCGGAAACGTCGGGGAGTGGAGTAACAGAATCATTGTTTCACAACACATGGTAATTGAAGTTTTGTTTTATTGAATTAAAATGTTTACATTGTCTAGGAGTTTACAGAAGCATAACATGAATTAAACTGTCTTTCATAGTTTTAAATCACTAAGGCCCTCGTCCGATCCTTTGTTTGCATTATGATCATCTAACAATAGCACCTGAAACACATGTGAAAATAGGTACGTCAGCATAAAAATGCCTATGAGATACATAGGTTTTGTTGTTGCAGGGTTCATGACTTGTAAGTTTAAAGAAATGTTTCACAAAAAAGTAGTCATGAACTTTATAAATATGTTTTCTTTTATAAATCAGACGAAAACTGATAAGAAATCAACTGATATAAAAGAATAATGCATGATTAAATAAATAACCAAGTAAAAATGAATTTGTGTGAAATATGTCGTTTGTAAAAAAAATGTCTTGTGAAAATATGTTATTTGTATAAAATGTAACATGTCTTGTCGAAATGATTTAGATAAGCTACGATATGTAATATCATAAAAGCATTTATATAGAGGAAGTACCAGCGGCGTATCCACCATGCTTTTATCATATTACACACGTTTCGTTATTTAAATCACTTATAAATAAACTACCAAAATGTCTTGTAAAGTTAATGTCAAGTAACAACGATATCATGTACGGTGAATAAAAAACGTTTACTCAACCCCGTATGTAAAATGTCAATGTATAATCAAATTTTATGTGAAATCAAATGTTATGTACGGTGAATAAAGAATCTACTCAAACCATATGTAAAATGTACAAAACAATGTATTTGAATAAATCATAGTTTAAGTCAAAAGTTATGTTTTGTAAAATCAATGCTTTACTGATAAGAACATTTATGTGGTAATGATTATCGTATACATCCAAGCCTTGAGACTGAAGGACAAACCCTTAACAAGTTAAAGGTTTATCAAAATTTTCGGATTCTGTCATTCCTTACGTCCAAACAAACCTAGGATTCCAGGAATGGGAGTTGTCAATTCCTGTGGTACCACTACATACTACCGAGCGGCATGATCAGTGTTAATGAACGTATTTTAGTTTCATTAAACAAACCAAATGTCATACCAAATATAAGCATGTTATGTGAAAACAATGTACTAAGTATGCTAAATGAACATACATAGCAAAAATGTGATGTAAATCAATGTGTACATATGCTGAAATAAACATATGAAACAAATGTGTTTATAAAATCAATGTGCTAGCATGCTCAATCAACATACATAGCAAAGCATAAATGAAATCATGTACTATATGCGTACTAATGAACATAGCAAGTATATGTCATGAAAGTACGAAAAGCACAAAAGTAACAAGTAGGCACATGTGTATCACCCCAAAACATTTAAAAGCAGTAAAAGATGGGACTATGTACTCACTTGATATTGCTTAGAAGTCTTGATATAACAACCAAACAATGCTAGAAGGATCACGGAATCAATCGACACCTAATATAGGTAACTACGTTAATAAACCAGACCTAAATCGGAAGATCGGATAGAATGAGGTTTCATAAACCAAATGAGTGTTGGAACTCATACGATATGGTTTAACAAAGCCTACATTCTAAATCGGAACCTATCCTAAGTGCTTATGACCCGTTATGACCCGTTTAGGTAGCTTACGCTACTTTAACGCGTCATTTGCACAAAAGCGCAAACGAGTAGCCTAACTAGTCCTATGACAAGTATTATATGCCCTAACATGTTTAATAATCAGTTTATGTGGCAAAATTTAAGTTACATATGCTTAAAATGGAATTATGCGCAAAAAGGGCATTTTGGTCATTTTCCTAAGGCATATAAACTACCTATCATACAACTAAGTAAACTAAGTGACCATAAGGTATAACCTCGGAAGGTTATTCCCTATACAACTATGGTCACAAAACATGTTTGGTCGGATCCTAATGATCGACCAAATGGGCCGGGTTCGAAAGTCTAAGCGGTGGTTTAGACTGCTTAACTTACGACCCTATATAAGCACTAAACTAAAAGTGACGAGTTAAACATGTTAAAACATGTTTAACTAAGTTAGAAAACAAGTTTGATATCAAAACAAAGGGTTTTGATACCCGAAAATAGCTTCGTTGCAAAATACGCATAAATAAGTATTTTGACCGAAACTTTGACTCGTCACTACGTCTAATCAACGTGGTAATCAGTAGGTATAGTCACAAGGAACTATAACCATCGTGATTACGCTCACGTTGCAAAGTTCAAACGAACTTTGTGTTGACCAAACAACCATGGTCAAAGCAGAAAGTCAAACACTGTTTGACTTTCATGCTTGAAATGCATAAATAAGCATGAAGGAAGCTTACAAAGGGTCCAAGCTTGGAATAAGAACAAAGAAAACAGAAGGAGATGCATTAGAACTCAGGTAGGTGGTTTCCAACCATGGCAACCTCCACATAGAGTTCAAAAGATGGAATGAGCAATGAAATGGGCAGAAATTGGGGGCATTTATAGTGAATTTGAAGCTACAAGATGATGCTAAGTGGTTTGTGCATTGCCCAAGGCATTATCTCAACCATACAAGCGTGTGGATAGAATTAAAACCACTCAAAATGCCCATAATTTGCAAAACAATGGCCAAAACTAGCTTAAAATTACATGTGCAGCAGCTGGAATGAAGATTCTGTTGATATTGAGGCGTCGCGTGCCGCCACGGGTACCCCCCTTTGCTGTGGCGCGATGCTAGCACCTGCCTAAGCCAGAAACTTTCAAAAATTGGCAAGAATGGTCCCTGCAGCATGTTTAAGCCATTTTTGACGCGTTTAAGCCCCGTTAACCCATTTTCAAGGCTCCATAATGATGTCAAAGTATAGGGAACATGAAATATGCTTGGAAATATCTCGGATGTCGGTTCGTCTGGTCGTACGGCCTCGTTGTTCGGTTAATTACGACGAAACATGAACGGACGTGAAAAACGATCCAAATTACGCGACGAATGGTATTTTAGCATTCCAATCACTAAAATAAAATATTTTAATGATTACAAAAATTTTTGGATGTTCGGATATGTGCAGAACATAAGACATGCGCGTAAATGCAAACTTGTGCAATTTTTGACGCTTTTAGTCCTTGTTGATCAAATAAGTTTATTTTCGCATACCGAACCCTTCAAAGCCTATTTCTAAGCTATGTAAAAGATATTTAGGGTATGTTTAACTTATGATCATGTTCCGGAAGGTACATCACTATACGAATCGGCAGACTTTCGCAGTTTGTTGCAAATAGTCCCTGTGAGCAAATAAACTTGTTTTTGCCATACCAAACCCTTCAAAACTTATTTCTAAGTTATGTAAAGGTTATTTAAGGTATGTTAAGCTTATGTTGATGTTCCAGAGAGTTTGTCGCGTTAAACTGGTTACGTTTACACATCAGTTTGCGTATAACTTTCCAGAAAATGATTTAGAGTTTGAAATCGAACAAGAATTGAAATGAGAAATTGTCGAACATAAATAAATAGATATAGGGATCAAAATACATTGTTTCATTGGTAATTGAACTGTTCAGAGTTTGTATAATGATTAATAAGCACAGATGTCACAGTACACCCGCTGGTCATGATAGTATTTGGGTAATCATTGACCGTTTGACTAAATCAGCCCACTTTCTTCCTATTCGTGAGGATTTCAAAGTGGAGAAACTTGCTCGAATCTATACCGATGAAATTATATGCCATCATGGCATACCTCTTGATATAATATCTGACCGTGATGGTTGTTTCATTTCCCGTCTTTGGCAAACGTTTCAATCCGCGATGAGTTCTCATTTGAATCTTAGTACGGCTTTTCATCCTCAGACGGATGGACAGACAGAATGTACAATCCATATCCTAGAGGATATGCTCCGTTCTTGTGTCATTGAATTTGGTGGTAACTGGGATGTATATTTACCATTGATCGAGTTCTCGTACAACAACATCTATCATTCCATGTCACACCCTGACTTTTGCGGAAGCGTATTATGTGTGACTTGCTTAATATCATTGCATTCACTCATAACAAACAACTATATGCTAGAAACCATGATGTTCATCCATTACTAAATTTCAAAACATTACAACCCACATTGTTTAATACCAAACAAGACTTCGAGTTTAAAAATACAACCCAACCGATTGTTTAAAGTTCCATAAAGGTCTTGACAAAATACATAGATAAAACAAGTCTTTGAACCATGTATCATATCAAAGATAAAATACACCATTCAAACCCTTCAAAATAGGATGACATCATTTCTTGGGAATACTTCTTGAAAACTTTAAACGCCCGCCTAATCCATATCAATTTCCTGAAATACATGTAGTTTGAAAACATCAACAAAAGTTGAGCGAGTTCATGTGTTTTGTATGTGAGCTCATAATAAACTTGTAATCACTGTAAGTATGTATTTGTAAACCGATATGAAAGCGTCTATGAACAGATTAATTAATGATTTGCAAGGTCATTAATGTGTGTTCAATGGTGCCAGAAGGCTCAAACCTAGCGGATTTTGTACCGGGCTTCCGGCTAGAAGATATAGTCACCACCTTCGGCCACTTCCGAGTTCTGGCCCAGGGGTGGGGCTCGCAACACCCAAATAGATCTATCACTCATGTCCCTCGGTCCTTCAACGAGGATTAATGGTCTTAAGCATTGTACCCACCACTCACATGATCTAACAGTTCATTCCTTAGCTAACCATACCATTCGTAAACGTTTGTAAACAATTGTAACATGTATTTCACCCCCGAAGTTATAAAACTGAAAAAAGTTAAAAGAAAAGGGGGACATGAAATCACAATCTTGCGTCCTGCAAACTGGTGTAACTCAAAGATCCTGTCCCGAAGTCGTGTAACTTCCTACACACGTGCTATGGTTTATTAAACGGCTGGGTCGTGCCACGGCTTTTAGTCGTGTTTGTTATGACTTATCATTCTTTGAGTTACGTCTTTGATGTAATAAATATTACTCCAAAGTATATAATTATTGGTTAAAATAATAATATTTTAACTTAAATTATATTTATTATTTATTGGAATATTTGTTAAGGTAATATGTTTTAACTTAATTGACTTGTAATCCTTCCATGAATAATTCCCCAAGGATGGGTATACTTGTATTTGTGTAAATTTAGTCTTGTGTATTTTGCCAAGTATTGGTGGCGTATTCTGGTGTGTATGTATACGTATGAGGATACGTATTTTTATTGTATTTATTAAGTATTCTTATACTTAATTTTTGTATTTAAACTTTCCAGAATAATATTTTTAACCAATAAAAATCACCAATTTATATTCTTAAAATACATATATTTTAAGAAAACTTTTATAGAAAATTATATCTAATTCTTCTTTGGCAAAAATAATTATATTTTCATATAAACCTCAAAAATAATATATTTTCAAGATTAACTTAGAAAATATTTATAAATCCATTTTTCTCCCAAAAATAATATATTCTAAATTTGTTTAAGAAAATATATATTTTATTCAAAAATATTATATTTTCTAATTGTTCAAGAAAATATATATACCGTTTCTCTATTAAAAATAATGTATTTTCTACTTGACAAAAATATGATATATTTTTGTAACACTTGTAAAAATTATAATTTCCGTTCCTTTGGTTTCCAAAATACCGTTTAACTTATTTGTCAAAATATATGTGAACTTAATTCTGGAATATATATGCAATCCATATTCCTTGTTTGGTTTGCCCATCATTCGAGTATAAATTATATATTTGTTTTCTTGGAGTTTTGGTAATATTTTGTATTATAATTCTTTGTATTTTGGTAAGTTATATTATTTCAAGTCCTAAAATAATATAACTAATACACATAATATACAAGTAACACACAAATTGTGACTTCTAAATATACTTTCCTAAATATATACTTAGTCATTTTATTTATCAAAAACCAACCTCCAATATTTGTAATTTTTGTAACAAAAATTGTGGCAAATTTTTATATGAAAAACCATGGTTTAAATTTACTTATAAACACTTGTTTAAAAATATTTTTTTAAGTGTTTAAATTCTAGAAAAAAATTGCCATAGTTTCCCCTTAAAAATGGAGGTTTCCATGCTTTCAAAGCATATCATTTTCTTTTAAAATCATCACCAATCAACAACAATTCAATCAACACTTACCATGAGCCAAAAGCATGCAATTTACACTACATCATGAACTTGAAATTTTGTAAAAACTTGTAGTAACTTAGTATGTTATTTAGTAGGTGTAGTTACCCTTTAAAACATGGTTATTTGTTTGGAAATCACATTCTTGAAAAATTGAGTCCTTTACAACTTGTATGAAGTTTTTCCAAAAATATTTCTTCTTGTATTTTTCTTGTTAATAACACATTTCTATCCTTGATTTAACACTAAGAACATGATTAGTTTCTTTAAAAATCATGATTATGTAAATCTTGTATATAAACTTGGTTTCTTGAGAAAATTAGTTTTGTAATCATCCATTTACAAGACTTTTAACATGTTTCAATCATCATCATACATAAAAACAACTTCATCTTTCTAGTTCATGTTTACATAAAGGATGATCACTTTTATTTTCACAAGATTCATCCTTTCACTTGCTAGATCATGTGTTTAATCACAATCTAGCAAGTTCCTTATGATGATTAACATCATAATCACAAGAAATCAATCATCAAGATATACACATACACTAAATCAACTTAGTTTCTTATGTTATTTAGCTTTATGTTAGAGTTCATCTTCTTGTTTCTTCATGATTTTCATGTTTAATCATTAACATAATCTTTTAACCATCAACATAAGAAGTAAAATCAAGTTATAAGAGTTGTTGGTGCATACGTCTGTCGACTTCGTCTTGTATCGAGTCTTGTATTGTAATAGATAGACCAGGGCATGGAAAACGAGGAATTGTATATTTGTAGGTAATTTCGCATGAAATGACACATAGGTCATTTCATAAGAAATTAAGGGTATTTCGCACGGAATTATATTTTCGTGTGAATGATGATTTCGTTTGAGTAATTTCATGCGAAATCAGATTTTGCTTGGCCAGTTCATGCGAAATTAGCTCACCTATAAATAGCTGATGTGCCTTGTTATTTGTAACGAAATTACTTCCGGTAGCGAAGCTCTGCCGAAGTGTCTACAGCATTGTAATCGATCTGATGTCAATCTAAAGACAGTTTAAAGTGTATTGCAAGCTGAATTACCTCGATACGTTAGTTTCCACCTCTCGTATTGAGCAAAAACTCTTCTGAACGACTCGTTTGGTCGGTAAAACGATCCTACAAGTGGTATCAGAGCTCAAGAGGAAGAGTTCATACCAATTCAGCTGCAAAATCTGATTTCTACACCTTCTTTTTCAAAATTAACAACTTTTCATGGTCAAAATGGCTTGATTTTCTCACATTATATGCGAAACAGTGTTTTAACAAACCCTAGAAAGAATCAGACTCTAATTCGAAGTAAAACATGATCAATTTTTGAAAAAACTGTCTGAAAGTGTAATTTCGCATGGAATCAGATCGTAATTTCGCTTCATAGGTTAATTTCGCTTGAAAGTGTACATCAGAGTGTTATTCCGTACGAAATAGTTGTTGATTTCACATGAAATTAGCTATTTCGTTTGAAGCTAATTTCGCACCAAAAGTTATTTCGTTTGAAAGGCTATTTCGCGTGAAAAATATACTGATTTCGCTTGGAAAGTTGATTTCACTTGAAAGAGGATTGATTTCGTTTGAAACCTAATTCCGAGTGAAAAGTGATTTCGTGTGAGAAAGATATTTCGTTTGAAACTGATTGTTTGTGAACTTTTGAAAACTAAATCATGGATAACGAGTTTTATAATGCCTTTGCTAGTCCGATGACTATTGCTCAGAGTACATTACTTGAAAATGAAACTAGAACAACACAAAAACCACCTAAGCTTATGGATATTGATGAGTTTAGTGGATGGGCCGAATGTTTTGCTAACTGGGTTGAAGCATATCACTTAGATGCATGGGAACATACTGAAGTTCAATATGCTAGACTAGTCGGGAACAATAATGAGAAAATGCCAATTAGAGAATTGAGTGCTGAGGAGAAAAAGAAATACAAAGATGAGAAATTGATGGTTAGTTTGTTGTAGCAAGCGATTAAAGAAGACATCTTGATCTTACTTCAACATAATGGAAGTGCATTTTCGATTTGGAAAGAGTTAGAATCAAAGTTCATGGGAAGTACCGATATGCTTAAGAACAAAAAGTCACTTTTGAAAAAAGAGTTTGATCTATTTCGTGGTTTAAGAACGGAGAACACCAAGCAGATTATCGAAAGATATTGCAACTTGGTGAAAAACATGAATAGATTGGGCATCAATAAAGATAAAGATGAGTTGATTGAGAAGTTGGCTGATGCATTGCCACATGATGTTTGGGGAACGTATTTGATGATGTTGAAAAATAAACCATATTTTAACAATATCACGCTAAGCGAGTTTATTAAACATCTTGAAGCTCAAGAGATGGAACAAAGGAAAATTGCTAGAATGAAGAACTATGATGGAGAACAAGACATTGGGTTGTACTACAAAGGTGGAGTTAATGAGAAGAACAACATTTCACCAAAGATTGAAACGACCTTCAATGCAAAAGTCCTTCTGAGAGTTCATCCCAGGGATCAAGCAGCAAAACAGGATTTACTTCATTTCCATCATTTGATCCACATTTTACAGCAACAAAGAGTGGCAAAGTAATTCAATGCAATATTGCATCAAATCTGGAAAATGATCAAAACTATTCAGAGGAAGTAGCTAAAAGTCATATGTCTTTGTTGGTAACTGTACTTGAATCTTATGGTAGTTTAGTTGTAGGGAGAATCGGGAATCCAATGCTTACAAAAGAGGATTACAATCAAGTCGATGCTGAAGAGATGGAGTTGATGGATATAAAGTGGTGCTTGGCGAGTGTGTTTAGATGAGCTGAAAAGTTTAAACAAATCACAGGAAAAGATGATTTTCGTGATGCAAATGTTTCAACTTTAGGATTTGATAAATCTAAAGTTACTTGTTTTCGTTGCAGGGAAAAGGGGCATTTCAAGAGAGAGTGCACAAATCGCGAAGCAAACGGAGCTCAAAATCCTTTTGGAAACAACGACTACTATAGAAAGGCGATTTATCATCAATTTTCTCAACAGCCATATCAACAGCCACAAACTGCTCATGCTAGGAAAGAAATTGAAAGTTCAAAGAAAGCTTGTGTTGGTAATCAAGATGATGGAAGTTCATCAAAAGGATTCAGTTGGGATAAATATATTTCAAATGATAGTAAAGCATGTATGGTAGATCAAGAGGATGAAAAATTGCCCGAAGGTTTCAGCTGGGACAATTATCGTCCAGACAAAGAATTCTTGGCTAAAGGTTTTGTTGCTCAGGTTATTAATGATTATACTGATGACTATTGTGTAGAAAAAATCAGACAACATTTAAATGCTGAAGCTGAGAAAAAGAAGAAATATGAAGAAGAAGAAGAACAAATGAGAAAAGCTGAAGCTGAGAAAAAGAAAAAGGTTGAAGAAGAAATTCAAGTAAGAAAAGTCAAAGAAATTCCAGCATTTGAAATTAAAACAGATGCTGATGTAGTCAAGATTTCTGAGAAGTGTATGAACTGTGAATCAATGATAAAGCAAAACAATGAATTGCTACACAACATAAAAAGGCTGAAAGAATCATATGATGTCTTGAACAAAGCCATGAATCAATACAACGAGACAAGCAGTGAACAAGCCATAGCAATGAATACACTCAAAGGAGCATATATGAGACGGCTTGACAATGTCAACTATTACACTGAACAGTGTGCTGAGCTTAAGTTAAAACTGGAAACTCAGAGAATAGAAACCGAGAGAGTTAATAGATTGTTAAAAAGTTACTCATGTTCTACTTTTGTGGTTGACAGGATTTACCCCCATAGTAGAAGAAATGAAGACTTTTGAAGAAGAAAAATCTGAAGAGAAGAAGTCTGAAACAAAAGAAGATGATGATGTGAAGATTTCTGGTAAGAAACCAAGTGTTGTCTATAACAAATATCCACCCCCGGTCGAAAATGGATATTCTCCTCAAAATCCAAATTCAGAAAGAGTCAAAAAGGCAAACTTACAGTGGGAGTCTGGGTCTTAAGATAATTTGCCAGAAAATATTGATGTCACGTTCATGTCGTCTGACACTGATCATGAGTCCGAGTTAATAAAGAAAGTGGTCGATCAGGTGTTGGATAAGGATGAAACGGAGGAGTTCAAATCAGAGTCAAAGTCTGAGTCCAACACGTCAAAGTCAAAAGTCAAAAAGGACAAACGGGTTTATAATAAAGAATTTTTGTTATCAAAATCTAATTTGAATGACGAACTGATCAAAGTAGCATATACTTTGAAAGATTCTGACAAATTATATTCTGATGAGTCATTTCCAATAAGAGGTGTTAAAACTGAAATGATCAAAAAGGTTTTTAAACTAACAGAAATTAATATTTCTGAAATAAAAGATGTAAATCTTTCTGGAAAATCTAAACCTTACACCTCAAGAGTTCAACAAAGGTTAAACAAGAAAAGGGTTACAGTTCTGGTTCTGGTTATCAAAATAAACCAAACCGTAACGGTAATTTCAAAAAGAAAGGTCTTGGTTTTATTCCATCAAAAAATCATAAAAATGAAAAAGATTATAAACCAAAAACTGTTTTTGTTACAGGAAAATCATCTGAAGAAGAAAAAGAGCAAGTGTTCAGAAAACATTCTAACAAAGAATTCCTTGCCAAGAAGGAAGAAGAAATGAAGAAAAGTGTTACTCAGAAGAAGATAGAGACGAGAACCTGTTTTCAATGTAAAACAGTTGGTTACATTGCCAGGAATTGTCCAAAGGCAATACACACAAAACAGGGAGTCTCTAGTAAACTGAAAGAAAAGATTGTTGAGAAAACTGAACCACCAACGAACAAATTTAAAGTTTTTGAAAATTCAACTTTTGAGGTTGGTGAATGTTCGAAAGATGTTTACAAAAGAAAGGAGAAACTTAACAACCAAAAATGGGTTGTTAAGAATTCAAGTAAAAGTTCTGGTGATGAATCTGATTCCACAAAATCAGAGGAGCCACAAGTTGAGCTAAAAATTGAAACATCAGTTTCGCCTTTGGATGATGAAAATTTTCCACCATTGCGAGCTGAAAATTTTAAAACAAAAGTTGGAAAAGTTGAAATATCAAATCAATTTTTTTCTGAAAAAAAAAAGAATTTGATATTGAAAAGGCTTTTAACCCCATAGTACAAAATATTTTTGGAAAAATGATTGATCGAATGGTCAAAGGGGTAAAGGAATTGTATGAGAAAAAGATAGTAGGTAAGCAACCGAGTGTTGGTAACTCGGAATCTTCCAAGGACTGTCAGGCTTGGGAGAATCTCTCTAACTGAAAAACCTGCCTTGCCGGAGCTCCCAAGTTGGTAATCGCGGAGCATGAATCGGCATCTTTCTTGAAAAATTGTTTTTTATAATAAAATTGAAAATTTTTCACTAGTATGACTTGCCGGAACTCCCAGGTTGGTAAGTGTGGAGTAGGAATCGGCATTTTGAGATTTCAACCTACAAGTGGTAATTGTTGGTAAGCAAACCAACAAGTGGTTGAAAGAGAGATTTTATCTTCAAGATTAATCAGGGACATTAAGTTGTACTTGATTTATCTTTCCTACAAGTGGTATTTTGAAAAACAAGATGATGAATTTATCCCCTAACCTACAAGTGGTTTTATGAAATCAACAAAACTTATTTTCCGGAAAAACCATTTTTGATTAAAACAAACTTCAGTGTTTTGAAATCTTAATGGGAAAATAGTTTGTTGTGAGGGGGAGTTCTGATTGTTTTTGCCAACAGGATGGCGGATTGAAGTGATTCGATATCAGTTGTCATTTTACTTGTACAGTTTGTTTTCAAATTTCCTTTTAATGATTTTGAATTTTAGGGGGAGTAAGAAATTTCAGAAAATCCAAAAACATTATAAAATTTGAAAAAGGCAAAAACATGATACAAACAAAAATGAGTTTTGTTGTGGAAAAGAGGAAATGATAGTACATCAGTGGACGATCACAACATGCTAAAGAATTGGAAAGTCAAAATGTGATAAACGGTCTCACTGATGATGTGCCAGTAGGTTTTCGCACATTTAGTAGATTGTGACGAGATATAAACCTAAATTTCAAACTTACTTATATCGTGGGGAACATCTCTCGGATATATGGGTAACCCCTGAAATCTTGTTTGAAAGATCCCTTTTTCTGAGATACTAGGTCTTTTTACTCAGTGATATCTGGGGTATTATTCCGGGACTTTTGATTTTGCGGAAGCAATGGCCTAGTCCCCGTATAATACTTTCTGCTTGCTTGAAATATAGCACCACCCTCAGTACAAAAAATGATGAAACATTGAAAAATGCTAATCATGTGCTGTTGAAGAAAAGATTCTCTAAAGGGAACACACCAAAAGTCGAAGCCATCATCTCTCTGATTTTGCGGAAGCAATAGCCTGAGCTCTCATGGCCCTCGTATTTAACCCTTTACAGATATCATCTAGGTATACTCACCTGTAAGACTGAATATTAGGATCTGGATACGGGAGTATATTCTAAGGAGGGACACACGAATAAGTTTAAGTCTCTAAAACACTAATCTCGTATCTCGAAACAGTTGAACTTTGTGTGAAAATTTAAGTGGATCAGTATACTGACAATCTAAGTGAATCGTTTAGAACTTAAAATGTTTAAAGCTTAACGGTGTTGGTGATTTGTCTCAGAAACTGATATGACCCTCTTACGCAAACTCACAAAAATATTGATTGTAAATATTTCTTTACTACATTTTGTTAAAGAGTGGGGATCCTACGGAAAGTGTATTTTTCCTAAAAAGTGTAAAAAGTCATAAAACACAATAATTTCAGGCATAAAACACACCTAAAACTCATAAATAATAGAATGAAGATTACTAAAACACCATATTCAAACTCTAATAGTACATAAAAACTTCAAACACACCATCGTAGAACTATGAATATAAAACACAAAATGCTAAACAACATAAAACACAATAATATTTGTCATTCCATAATCAGAGCCTTAACATCTAAAACACAACACAAAACCCACATACATGATGTTTTAGTAATCTTCATTATGTTATTTGTGGGTTTTTGGTGTGTTTTATGGTTGACATTATGGTGTTTTATGACTTTTTACACTTTTTAGGAAATTTGGACTTTCTAGCCAACTCCTAGCCTTTTGTTAAATTCAAAATTCCAAAAATATTTTAGTGTGTTTTAGCTTAAATTTTTGAAAATCCAAAAAGATTTTCGACAACTGATGTTGGAGAGCTGATTTTCAAAATTACAAGTGCTAAACATGATGAATAAAAGGTTTGGGAGAGTTTGTTTGAGATGTTTTAAGATGAAAAAGATATTTGAAAAGAAAAATGATATTTCTACAAGTGGTTCATCAGAGATCAACATTGTAAAATCTTTTATGGATTGATTGGTACCTGCATGAGATTTCTAAGTTTGATAAATTTTAAATTTGAGAAATTTATTGTGAGGTAGAGATTGTGCAGGTTAGCCAGGTTTTGATCCTGAGTAGGATGTGAGCTAGATCACGATCATAGAACCTGTGAAAAGTGAATTCCAGACTGCGATCCCAGCTTATAAAAAGGGGGAGTCTGATGATATCAAGAGGGAATCTGAAGATGCAATTTGCTGTTGCTAATAAACATAAGGAATCAAGAGACCTGATCAAGAGGAGTATAGAGCCAGGTTGAGATTTTGAGAGAAAGAGAAAGAGATTGATTGAGGATGCTTACAATGGAGAATCTTTGGAGAGATCGAGAAGACTGATAAAGGCTGAAGGATTGACAACCAAAGACTCGACACTGAAGACTTCGTCAACATCCGAGGGGGAGTCTGTTGGTGCATACGTCTGTCGACTTCGTCTTGTGTCGAGTCTTGTATTGTAATAGATAGATCAGGGCATGGAAAACGAGGAATTGTATATTTGTAGGTAATTTCGCATGAAATGACACATAGGTCATTTCATACGAAATTAAGGGTATTTCGCATGGAAATATATTTTCGTGTGAATGATGATTTCGTTTGAGTAATTTCGTGAGAAATCAGATTTCACTTGGCCAGTTCATGCGAAATTAGCTCACCTATAAATAGCTGATGCGCCTTGTCATTTGTAACGAAATTACTTCCGGTAGCGAAGCTCTGCCGAAGTGTCTACAGCATTGTAATCGAACTGATATCAATCTAAAGACAGTTTAAAGTGTATTGCAAGCTGAATTACCTCGATACGTTAGTTTCCGCCTCTCGTATTGAGCAAAAACTCTTTTGAACGATTCGTTTGGTCGGTAAAACGATCCTACAAGAGTCTTACTACTAGCACAAGGCTAGGGAAGAAATCAAAGATGGTGAAGATGATAAACTAGGTGGATAAAAGCTCTAGAAAGTGGTCCTTCAAACTTCAATGGCTCCAAGCTCCTTAATCTTGCTTCTTGCACCTTGGAATACTTTGGAATGGATGAACAAGAAATGAAAAGGGGTGGTGTTGTGGTGGTGGGTTACGGCCGAGAGGGAGAAGGAGGGAGAGGAGAGTGAAGTGTTGATGTTGTGAAAATGAGAGAAGTGAGGGACTTGTGGTCTTTAAGTAATGATCATCCAACATTAGCTTATCCTTAGGTTAATATTCTTCAAAAGTCTTAGACAAATCTATTTAACAATTGCAAGAAAATCATGGGGTGGGCCCCATGTCCATAACCGTCGCCATGGGGGGGGGGGGGTTATAAGGTTGAGATGTAATGGATAGTTAGATGTTATGGTTAGAATCTAAGTGTTAAGTTTAGTGTTTTTAGATGTTATGTAATTATAAGGTGTGTTAAGATGTTCGGTGACCATTACTGGCTCGAAAATGTTAAAACAATGCTTCTAGTGAAAATTTGGTGTTTCGGGTAGTGTCCGGTTGTTCGGTTGGTTACCGGTTCATTAAGGTGCTAAATTACGCAGTTTTGTGTGCCTTATGTTCCCTTTTATGACAGTTTTGATTCCCGACACTAAGGAAGGTATTCTGGACCATTAAACCATAATTCTGCATATTATTTTAGTGTTAGAATGCTGAATTTTGCTGAAAATTGCAGAATTCTGCAGTTTTTGTGAGTTTTAGGCACTTTCCGGCACTTAAACTATCACTAGGAATGCAGTTTTATAATCCTTACTTTCCTATACTCTATACTAGTGTAACTCTTGGTTTCTGGCTCATTTTGTGTCTTAACATTATGTCTGTCTGAGTACTGAACTCCCGTCAGTACTTCTAGTTTATCTGATAACTGTGTTAACTTTGTTTCGTGCATCATTTGAGTCATAATGTGTTGCATGCAATAATGATATGAAATCATGCAATATGTGATGCACTTGTATGTATATGATGATAATCAGAAAGTATTCATGTCATTAATTCAGATCAAGCACTGTTGTTAAAGCAAAAGTTACTATTTAACATGTACGGAATTACATGGAAAATTGATAGTTGTTACATTCTCCCCCCGTTAAGAAAATTTCATCCCGAAATTTTAAGCTGCGCTATCGGTTGCAGGGGAGTTAGGGAACAAGTGTGGATACTTTGATTTCATTCGATCTTCACACTCCCAAGTAAACTCTGGGTCGTGTCATGAATTCCAGCGAACCTTGACAAGCTTAACACTACTCCTCCGATTCTTGTTGACTTTCCAGTCTATAACCTCAACGAGTTCTTCAGTGAATTGGAGAGTGTCATCGATATGCACTTCATCCGCAGGGATGATAACTGTCTCTTGAGTTGGGTTTTTCTTCAGGTTTGATACATGAAATGTATCGTGAACACCATTTAGTTCCTCTGGTAATTCTAGCTTGTATGCAACGGTACCAACCCTTTCCAGTATCTTGAATGGCCCAATGTAACATGGGTTTAACTTGCCATGTTTCCCGAATCGTGCTACACCTTTCCAAGGTGAGACCTTCAACAAAACCATGTCTCCTACTTCAAAATCCAAAGGTTTTCGTCTTTGATCTGCGTAACTCTTTTGTCGATCACGAGCCGCCCTGATGCGCTCTCGGATCTGCATGATCTTATCTGTTGTTTCTTGAACTATTTCGGGACCAACCATCTGTCTATCTCCAGCATATGCCCAACACAATGGTGAACAACACTTAGGGCCATAAAGAGCTTCGAACGGTGCGGCTTGATTACTCGTATGATAGCTGTTATTGTAGGAAAACTCAACTAGAGGTAGATGAGTATCCCAACTGCCACCTAAATCCATTACATATGCATGAAGCATGTCTTCCAGTGTTTGAATAGTTCGTTCGCTCTGACCGTCTGTCTGCGGGTGAAAAGTCGTACTCAGATTCAACTAAGATCCAAAGGCTTCCTGGAAGGATTGCCAAATCCTTGATACAAACCGTCCATCTCTATCAAATATTATCGAGATAGGCACTCCATGACGTGCTACTATCTCCTTAAGGTAAAGCTCAGCTAGCTTCCCAGTGCTATCCTTCTCTCGAATCGATAGGAAGTGCGCAGACTTTGTCAACCGATCCACTATTACCCATAGCATATCATGTCCTCTAGGAGTCCTGGGTAACTTTGTTATGAAGTTCATAGAAATTTGTTCCCACTTCCACATGGGTATTTCAGGCTGTTGCAAAAGTCCTGAAGGCTTCTGATATTCAGCCTTCGCCTTAGCATAGGTTAGGCACTTCCCAACATAAATGGCTACGTCACTTTTGAGTCTTGGCCACCAATAATAATCCTTCAGATCTTGGCACATCTTGTCCGATCCTGGATGGATCGAGTACCTCGATTTATGAGCTTCATCAAAAATAACCTCTCGTATACCGCCATAGAGCGGAACCCAAATGCGTCCCATGAAATACAAGGTTCCTTCCTCGTTAGGCACCAACTTCTTCTCCATTCCTCGGAGATATTCAGCCTTAAGATTCTCCTTCTTAAGAGCTTGTTGTTGTGCGTCACGTATGCGTGAGGTGAGATCCGTCTGAATAGTCATTTCTAAAGCCCGAACCCTTATGGGCTTAATCCTTTCCTTTCGACTTAAGGCGTCTGCTACCACATTCGCCTTTCTAGGATGATACTTGATCTCGCAGTCATAATCATTCAGCAACTCAAGCCATCGTCGCTGTCGCATATTAAGCTCCTTCTGATCAAATACGTGCTGCAGACTTTTGTGATATGTGAAAATAGTACATCGAGTACCATACAGATAATGTCACCAGATCTTCAAGGAAAATACCACTGCACCTAGCTCCAGATCATGAGTTGTATAATTCTTCTCATGTACCTTCAGTTGGCGTGATGCATAAGTGATAACCTTTTGGCGTTGCATGAGCACGCAACCCAATCCCTAACGCGAAGCGTCACAATATACCACAAAGTCTTCCGTGCCTTTCGGTAGGGATAGTATCGGGGCATCGCATATCTTGTTCTTGAGCAGTTGAAAGGATTCTTCTTGCTTGTCTCCCCATTCATACTTCTTGTCCTTCCGAGTAAGGGAAGTTAATGGTTGAGCTATCTTGGAGAAATTTTCGATGAACCTGTGGTAATAACCTGCTAAACCCAAAAACTGTCGAACCTCAGTCGGTGTCTTAGGAGTTTCCCAGTTCTTGATTGCCTCAATCATTGTGGGATCCACATGAATACCATTCTCGTTTACCACATGACCGAGGAACTGTACTTCGCGAATCCAAAATTCGCACTTCGAGAACTTAGCGTAGAGCTTTTCCTCCTTTAGTAGCTCTGGAATGGCTCTGAGATGCTGCTCATGCTCTTCCTTTGTCCACGAATAAATCATAATATCGTCGATAAATACAATCACAAATTTGTCAAGATATGGCTTACACACACGATTCATCAAATCCACAAACACTGCTGGCGCGTTAGTCAATCCAAACGGCATCACGAGGAACTCGTAGTGTCCATAACGAGTTCTGAATGCGGTCTTTGGTATGCTCTCCTCTTGAATCCGCAACTGATGATAACCCGATCGAAGATCAATCTTGGAGTGGTAGCTTGATCCTTGCAGTTGGTCGAATAAATCATCAATCCTCGGCAAGGGATACCGATTCTTGATGGTTAGCTTGTTCAGCTCCTGGTAGTCGATGCACATTCGAAAGCTACCATCCTTCTTCTTGACGAACAACACCGGAGCTCCCCAAGGAGAGAAGCTCGGCCTTATGAATCCCTTGTCCAATAACTCCTAAAGCTGCGTGGATAACTCTTGCATCTCTGATGGCGCAAGTCGATAAGGTGCCTTGGCCACAGGCGCGGCGCCTGGAACCAAGTCAATGCGGAACTCGACTTGTCGTTGCGGAGGTAATCCTGGCAAGTCTTCGGGGAAGACCTCAAGGTATTCCCTTACCACAGGGATATCTTCAAGCTTCGGCTCTTTGACTTCCTTATCCACAACATGAGCTAAGAAGGTAACACATCCCTTCCGTAGAAACTTCTGCGCTTTCTTACAATTGATGATTCACAAAGGCGTATCATGCTTCTCTCCGTGAATCACGATCGTCTCCTCATTCGCCATCGGAATGCGAATGATCTTCTCATGACAAACTATCTTTGCACGGTTGCTAGATAACCAATCGATCCCAACAACAACATCAAAACTTCCCAAATCGACTGGCAGAAGATCTATTGAAAACTCACGCTCACCACTAATCACCTCATTCGCCTCTACTAACTTTCCATTAGCCAACTCTATCGAATACGGGATGTCTAACTTACTCGCAACTAAACCAAGTATATTCTTAAAGTCTAGGGATACGAAGCTAAAATCGGCACCAGTATCAAACACCACAGATGCATAACGTTGATTAATAGGGAACATACCAGTAACCACGTTTGGATCCTGACGTGCTTCCCTAGCTCCAATGGTGAACACTCTTCCACGTTCTTGATTATTTTTAGGGCAGTCCCGCTTAAAGTGCCCCATATTACCGCACCCATAACATCCTTGGCCGCGTCCATTTCCATTACCACCCTGGTTGTTGTTGTTGTTGTGTCTCCCACGGTTTCCATTTCTCGTTTAATTCCCGTTACCACCACGGTTCTGATTACCATACTGATTTCCGTTACCACCACAATTACCATTACCATTTCCATTACCATTACCACCTTGCCCTCCATTTCCACGACCTGTTCCATACCAACACGTCTCCTTAGAATGCCCAATCCTTCCATAGTTGCCACACTTCCTATATCTGCACTGACCGACATGATGAAATTGGCAAACGTCACACTTTGGTAGGGTACCCATGTACCTTTTTCCCTTATTTTCAGCATTTGCAGTGCCAGTCTGTGCCTCAGCTGGCGAATTACCGTCTCTTCGCTTGTTGGCATTGTTGTTGTTCGCTCAGGTGCCTTTATTGAAATTAGTGAACTTTCTCTTATTATCCCCTGATGACTCCACATGAGTCTCCTTCTTCTTTGTCTCAGAAATCGAAAACTTTCCCAACCTAACTGCTTCCTCAGTAAGCGCCACACTTAAGTCAATAGCCTCGAAAATAGTTGGAGGCTTGGAAGCTGTCACCATGCTCAGAATCTGAGGTGCCAATCCCCAAATAAAACGTTCAATCCTTTTAAACTCTGGCTCCACCAAATAAGGAACAACTCTCGACAAATCATGAAATCTCTGAATGTATTCAGCCACCTTTGGACCATCCATTTTCAAGTTCCAGAATTCTGTTTCCAACTTCTGGATCTCTACTCGAGAACAATACTTTTTACGCATTAACTCCTTCAGTTCATCCCATGTTAATGCGTACGCAGCTGCTTCACCTAAAGTCTGAACCTGAAGGTTCCACCACGACAGCGCTCCGTCTAGAAACAATCCAGAAATATACGTGACTCTTTGTTCTGGAGCGCATTTGCTCATTCTCAATACAGAATCCGTCTTCTCCACCCAGTGTACGAAAGCGACAGTACCCCCTGTGCCATCGAAATTCAGGGACTTGCAGTCCAAGAATTGTTTATAGGTACAACCTGTAACACAAGCAACATCATTCACAGAAAGCATTAGCCAATCACAATTGGAAATATCCAAACGAATTGTAATGTGTCTTAGGTGACTTAACATTACCTATTGGTGGGTTATTCCCAGAGGTACCTCCGCTGTGTTCGGAGCGGAGTGCCTCGTGCTGTGCGATGGCTTGTGAGATGCACTCTTGTAACTCTGCCTCTGTCCTCGGCAGAGGGTTGTTGGTATCGGTATTCCTTCAAGGTGGCACTCCTATTCTAGTAAGAAGATTTGGGTAGGTCAGGCCTTATTCGTTAAATAAATAATTGTCTAGGAGTCGTATGTACATATATATAAGCAATCATCATAGCAAGCAATCATGCAACAACATAATCATAGCACGAACATGTAAACCAACAATGTATTTAATGAGAACACGACTATTGAGCTTTCATTAATGACCAACCACAAGTTACATTGTTTTCATAATGTATCATACCAAAAGAGACATAGGGTCGCACTACCCTTGTCAGATAAGTCTGTTAATGTACAAAAATAATATAGTCAAAAAGTGGTCTTCCATTCTTCACAATCTTGGCTAAATTGTAGTGCTCTCACCAAAAGTAGTGCATCTGCATAAAACCAAAAACCTACGGTGCGGATGGTGAAGGAAGAGGAGGGAAGAAAAGCAAACTGCGGACATGTGCAAGCTCCTCCTCGAGCTCGTAAACACGGTGAAGCAAAAAGCTAATCTGCTACTCGACTGTGAGAAAGCGGGCATCAAAACCCGAAATAGGTGCGGGAGCAGTAGGTGGAGGTACGAATGAAGCTGATGATGAATGTGGAGGGACAGAAGCAGAATGACAGGGACAGGATGACCGTCGGGCACCCTCACTGAGCTCCAGCTCGAGAACTCTACGACTCAAAATCTCAAACTGTAACTGGACTGACAAAAGCAACTCATCCTGTGTGTAGCCAACGTAATGCGAAGGATGGTAGGGGTCAGAGATAGGCATGGTATAGGGAGGGAACCATCGAAATGGCTCATCAAGCGATGCAGATGTAAATGGAGTGAAAGGTGTGGTCTGTGGGATCGGAGGGAAATCGGCTGAAGCAAACGGATCAAAACTCGGGTGCTGTCCCGAGGTACCCTCCCCTGGTCGGGGAGCGGGGATCTCCTGGCGAAATACAATCGGAAGATCAGTGCGATGAGCATCAGACACACATGGAGGTGGGGGAGCAACACTGACGGGTGGGGCTGTGGTACATAGGGATCAACAAGTGGAAGCTCAAGTGGTGCAGGAATCGTCTCTGGATAAGCGGTGCAATATCAGGCAAGCCAAACGGAATAGGTTCTAGCTCAGGAACAGGCTATGGGATGTGAGGAGGTGTAGGGACTCAAGCAGGGGATAATGGTGCAGCAGACATCACAGTGTCGTCATCTGAATCAGTGGCATGAAGCTGAAGTCCTGCCGCCCACAGGGCTGAGGAAGTCACAGACTCAAAGGAATCTGAAACTGAATGCAACCTGGAGTCAGAAGATAACTCGATAACAGGTATGACTGGAGGGGGTACATCTAGTACTATAACATCGTCGACCTCTCCATCACCCTGAGCATCAGCTGGGGGACCATCCAAAAACAAGTCAACGTCATCGTCGAAAAGGTCACCGAAGGGCCAATCCTCAGGGGGAATGACCACGAGGGGAACTGGATCAAGAATAGGTGCAACAATATGCTCACCATCGGGGTTACAGATGATGAGGTGATCATGAATAGGAGCAGGAAGGGCACAAATGTCCTCAACAGGAATGGCATCAGCTAGAGGTGCGTCATCTCCAAAATTCGGGAGAGCGAAGGGCTGAAAGTCATCGTCATCATCAGACAGCATCTCTGGATCACTCTTGGTATCCGATGTGAAAATATCCGGCTCAGGCACGATCTCATCGTCTGAAACGATGGCCATAGGGTCGTGAGTGTTAGACAATCCGCTCTCAGAGGAAGACATGGGTGTCTGTAACATAATAATCATAACATGTGCACATATGTTAAGCACTAACACTCAGTGTATGTAAACAAAGACAATCATCACTTAATCATGTATTCACGTTATCCTTCATGAGCCCTTTTGCTATCTTAACTAGTCTACCCCGTGCAAACTAAAACAACCACTGTGACCTTGCTCGTGTTCGTTGTCTTTCCATTGTAAATCGTTTGTTCCATGGATCTTGGCATTTTGAAAATGAAATGAAAAATATTTTGTATTTTGTAAAAATATTTCCGTGAGAGAGTCCTAATGATTGTAGTATAGACTCGAGAAGGAACCCTAGTTCACTACAATCGAAGCTCTGATACCAAACTGTCACACCCTGACTTTTGCGGAAGCGTATTATGTGTGACTTGCTTAATATCATTGCATTCAATCATAACAAACAACTATATGCTAGAAACCATGATGTTCATCCATTACTAAATTTCAAAACATTACAACCCACATTGTTTAATACCGAACAAGACTTCGAGTTTAAAAATACAGCCCAACCGATTGTTTAAAGTTCCATAAAGGTCTTGACAAAATACATTGATAAAACAAGGCTTTGAACCATGTATCTTATCAAAGATAAAATACACCACTCAAACCCTTCAAAATAGGATGACATCATTTCTTGGGAATACTTCTTGAAAACTTAAAACGCCCGCTTGATCCATATTAATTTCCTTAAATACATGTAGTTTGAAAACATCAACAAAAGTTGAGCGAGTTCATGTGTTTTGTATGTGAGCTCATAATAAACTTGTAATCACTGTAAGTATGTATTTGTAAACCGGTATGAAAGCGTCTATGAACAGATCAATTAATGATTTGCAAGGTCATTAATATGTGTGCAATGGTGCAGGAAGGCTCAAACCTAGCGGATTTTGTACCGGGCTTCTGGCTGGAAGATTTAGTCACCACCTTCGGCCACTTCCGGCCCAGGGGTGGGGCGCGCAACACCCAAATAGATCTATCACTCCTGTCCCTCGGTCCTTCAACGAGGATTAATGGTCTTAAGCATTGTACCCACCACTCACATGATCTAACAGTTCATTCCTTAGCTAACCATACCATTCGTAAACGTTTGTAAACAATTGTAACATGTATTTCACCCCCGAAGTTGTAAAACTAAAAACAGTTAAAAGAAAAGAGGGACATGAACTCACAATCTTGCGTCCTGCAAACTGGTGTAACTCAAAGATCCTGTCCCGAAGTCGTGTAACTTCCTACACACGTGCTATGGTTTATTAGACGGCTGGGTCGTGCCACGGCTTTTAGTCGTGTTTGTTATGACTTATTATTCTTTGAGTTGCGTCTTTGATGTAATAAATATTACTCCAAAGTATATAATTATTGGTTAAAATAATAATATTTTAACTTAAATTATATTTATTATTTATTGGAATATTTGTTAAGGTAATATGTTTTAACTTAATTGACTTGTAATCCTTCCATGAATAATTCCCCAAGGATGGGTATACTTGTATTTGTGTAAATTTAGTCTTGTGTATTTTGCCAAGTATTGGTGGCGTATTCTGGTGTGTATGTATACGTATGTGGATACGTATTTTTATTGTATTTATTAAGTATTCATATACTTAATTTTTGTATTTAAACTTTCCGGAATATTATTTTTAACCAGTAAAAATCACCAATTTATATTCTTAAAATACATATATTTTAAGAAAACTTTTATAGAAAATTATATATAATTCTTCCTTGGCAAAAATAATTATATTTTCATATAAACCTCAAAAATAATATATTTTCAAGATTAACTTAGAAAATATTTATAAATCCATTTTTCTCCCAAAAATAATATATTCTAAATTTGTTTAAGAAAATATATATTTTCTTCAAAAATATTGTCTTTTCTAATTTTTCAAGAAAATATATATATGGTTTCTCTATTAAAAAATAATGTATTTTCTACTTGACAAAAATATGATATATTTTTGTAACACTTGTAAAAATTATAATTTCCGTTCCTTTGGTTTCCAAAATACTGTTTAACTTATTTGTCAAAATATATGTGAACTTAATTCCGGAATATATATGTAATCCATATTCCTTGTTCGGTTTGCCCATCATTCGGGTATAAATTATATATTTGTTTTCTTGGAGTTTTGGTAATATTTTGTATTATAATTCTTGGTATTTTGGTAAGTTATATTATTTCAAGTCCTAGAATAATATAACTAATACACATAATATACAAGTAACACACAAATTGTGACTTCTAAATACATTTTCCTAAATATATACTTGGTCACTTTTATTTATAAAAAACCAACCTCCAATATTTGTAATTTTTGTAACAAAAATTATGGCAAATTTTTATGTGAAAAACCTTGGTTTAAATTTACTTATAAACACTTGTTTAAAAATATTTTTTCTAAGTGTTTAAATTCTAGAAAATTTTTGCCATAGTTTCCCCTTAAAAATGGAGGTTTCCATGCTTTCAAAGCATATCATTTTCTTTTAAAATCATCACCAATCAACAACAATTCAATCAACACTTACCATGAGCCAAAAGCATGCAATTTACACTACATTATGAACTTGAAATTTTGTAAAAACTTGTAGTAACTTAGTATGTTATTTCGTAGTTTTAGTTACCCTTTAAAACATGGTTATTTGTTTGTAAATCACATTCTTGAAAAATTTAGTCCTTTACAACTTGTATGAAGATTTTTCCAAAAATATTTCTTCTTGTATTTTTCTTGTTAATAACACATTTCTATCCTTGATTTAACACTAAGAACATGATTAGTTTCTTTAAAAATCATGATTATGTAAATCTTGTATATAAACAAGGATTGGCTGTCCGGATGGACATCCGATCGGATGACCATCCGATTGGATGGCCATTCGATCGAACAGTCATCCGATCCAGGCCATCCCACCGCCTTATCCTCTCTTCCACTATAAATACCTCCTGTCACATCACTTGATGTGACAGGCTTATCTGACCAGACGCACTCTCTCATTCTAAGGCACTTTTCTGTCGATTTCAAGTGATTCTTGTATGTTTTCTCCATAAATCTCGTACTTCTATCATCATTACACAATTCTTCACCATTCCTTCCATCAAAATACCTGAGTTCCTTCACGCCATCACTCGATTTGGACTCTTGAAGGTGACATCATCACGGGTTGCTTATGTAAACAAGTGAATGACGTCATCTCCTCGGGAATGGTGCAGATCCACCCGTATTTTGCACATTTAGACACAAATCTTTGCAAACCTTAACATTTTTCTCAAAGGAAATTCA
Organism: Helianthus tuberosus; assembly: GCA_030545235.1. Lineage (NCBI taxonomy): Eukaryota > Viridiplantae > Streptophyta > Magnoliopsida > Asterales > Asteraceae > Helianthus > Helianthus tuberosus. Next base: position 131,504,110 of record CM060394.1, read on the forward strand.
TACTTTACAACTTTTCTTTAAACTTTCTTAACTCTTCTACTCAACTCGATGAAATCTGGATCCGAACAGGCTGTAGACTTGTCCTTTAGTCTGGACTCGGTTTGAAAACGAATTATCACCGATGAGATGACCGATCTACGGGTCAGACATGAAACTCCGTCAAGAACAGTTGCCCTGATCGAATGGGGTGATTCCCATCCGATCGGACAAGTTGAACCTTGGTGGGTTTTCCGTTGTCTTGAATGTAGGATCGTGAAATGACCTAATGAGTCGATCAGAAGAGTGCTCAGACCGAATCAGAGGCGGAATTCATTGATTCGGTCTTCGTTTAGCTTGTATTTACTAATTAATGTCTTGTTTATTGATCTTGAACGAATTTACAGCCCAGAGACACTTCGACAGGGCTTCACCTTCGGAAATCAGAAAGTTACAAATGAAACCGTTTGAAGGGTATATATAGGCTAGACCCTGACCGTTTGAAGGTGGCATGTCACCCTTCAAACGGTCACCCTTTCAAACGGACAACACATTCAAACTATTACAACCTCAAACGGTCATGCTTCAAACGTGACTTCTTCAAACGGTCAAGCTTTAAACATATTGTTCAAACTTTTGTCTTCATGTGAGCATGTAGTAATGATGATGTCACTTGTGATGTCATCTCTATGATGTCACTTGTGATGTCATCTCTATGATGTCACTTGTTCAGATCCGCAACGCAACCCAGACTCGATATAAGACGAAGTCGACAGATGTATGCACCAACAGACTCCCCCTCAGATGTTGACAAGTCTTAAGTGTCGAGTCTTCGCATCTTCAGTCTTTATCAGTCTCTTATCTTTCTTAGCATATACCAGGATCTTCTCTTTGGCTCTAACCTCGTCAGACTCCCCCTCCCATCATGATGGGATCGCTGTCTGGAATTAGCTATCACCTTGAGATCAATCCCTGGCTTTATCGCTGATCAGCTTATTTCCTGCACACATTTTCTCATCACAACATAAGTTTTTACTTAAATCAATAAGAAAAACTTACTAGTAATAGTTACATCAAGTTCAAATTAATGACCTTGATTAACTAATCAAACCTTTCTTTCTCAAAATAAATTTCTCAATTCAGCACACACACTCCCAAACCAGTTCATCATGTTCAGCACTTGGAATTTTGAAAATCAGCTCTCCAACATCAGTTGTCGAAAATCTTTTTGTATTTTTCAAAATTTATGCTAAAACACACTTAAAATCTTTTTGAATTTTTTTTAAGTAATGAAATGCAGTAAAAAATATTTACACACAATATTTTTGTGAGTTTGCGTAAGAGGATCATATCAGTTTTTGAGACCAATCACCAACACCGTTAAGCTTTATACATATCAGTTCTAAACGATTCACATTGATTGACGATATGTTTGTCCACTTAAACTCAAACTAAAAATTCAACTGTTTCGAGATACGAGATTAATGTCTTAGATACTTAAACTCAATCGCGTGTCCCACCTCAGAATATACTCCCGTATCCAGATCCCAATATTCAGTCTTACAGGTGAATATACCACAGATGATATCTGTAAGGAGTTATAAATTATGAAGAATCATGAGAGCTCAGGTCAGAACTACCGTTCAGCAGAGAGATCATGACTCAACTTTTGGGTGTGTCCCCTTTAGAGGATCTTTTGAATTACAACAGCAATGACTATCAATTTTATTGTTTCATCAATTTGCTGAGGGCGGCGCTATTTTTCAAGCATGCAGAAAGTATTATTCGAGGACTAGGTCAGAACTTCCATTCAGCAGAAGTCCCGGAATAATACCCCAGATATCACTGAGCATAAAGACCTAGTATCTCAGAAAGAGGGACCTTTCAAACAAGATTTCGGGGGTTACCCATATATCCGAGAGATGTTTCCCCACGATATAAGCAAGTTTGAAATTTAGGTTTATATCTCGTCACAATCTACTAAATGTGCAAAAATCTACTGGCACATCATCAGTGAGACCGTTTATCACTTTTAACTTTCCAATTCTTTAGCATGTGATAGTCCACTGATGTACTATCATTTCCTCTTCTTTGACAACAAAACTCATTTTTCATTTTATCATGTTTTTGGCTTTTTCAAATTTTCAAATGTTTTTGGATTTTCTGAAATTTCTACTCCCCCTAAAATGCAAACACATTTTAGGAAATTTGAAAAACAAAACTATACAATAAAATGACAACCGATATCGAAATGCTTCAATTCGCCATCCACTTGGCATAAACAATCAGAACTCCCCCTGACGACAAAACATTTTCCCATAGTGATTTCAAAACACTTAAGTTTATTTTAATCAAAATGGTTTTTCTGGAAAATAAGTTTTGTGAGTCATTTCTCAAACATGGGGATCTTTCATCACCTTGTTTTCTTTATCCACTTATACGAAAGTTAAATCAAGTACAACTTAATGTCCTTGATTAAACATTTCTCAAGAAAGATGCCGATTCATGCTCTACACTTACAAACCTGGAAGCTCCGGCAAGTCAGGTTTTTCATTTAAACAGATTCACCCAAGCCTGACGGTCCTTGGGTGATTTTGAATTCTTGTTCAACAATGGTGGAAAATTTGCATCATCCATTGTTAGACCAGAATTCTCAATTTTTACCTCAACAACTAGCTCTTCTGGTTTTACCATACCAGAATCATTGCCTGAATGTGGCTTGTCTGACTTTGATGAGCCAGATTCATTGCCGACATGTGGCTCCTTTGTTTCCGAAGAAACATATTCATTGCCAGAAAGTGGCTCCTTTGTTTTCAAAGAAACAAATTCATCGCCGACTTTTATTGGAACCCAATCCACTCTAGATTTAGGTTTTCCAAATTCATCAACTTGTGACATAAATGACTTTTCACAGTTTCTTTTGTATTCAAAAACTTTGATAAAAGTTTTGTCTGAAAAATTAACTTTCTTTGATTGTTTATCAGTTTGATTAGTCAATTTTTCTTTCGTTACTCTCTCTTTTTTCCTCAGATTTGTATCTGATGAATTCGTTTTTCCTGACTGATCATTTGAGCAAATCGATTCATCAGAACTTTTATCTGAATTACCAATTATACCCGAGGAGAAAATCCTTTCTAGATACTCTCTCGCTTTCTTCCTCTTCTTCCTCAGTCTGTCTTTTTGCCCCTGTGAAAGCTTCACTTTCTTTTCTTGAACTTTAGGTTCTTTAACCTTCTGTTCTTTGGGCTTGACATTGACTGGTTTCTTCACCTGCTTCTGAGATTCAGCCCTCGATCTTCTCATTGATCTCATTGAGCAATCTCTAGCAATATGGCCAATGATGTTGCAGTTAAAGCATCTCCTTGACTCAAACCTCCAACTCTGGCAGTTAACAGCAATGTGTCCTTGATAATCGCATCTGTAACACACTCTGTTATCGTACCAATCACCATTTTTAGTCCAAACATTTAGATCAAAGCACTGTTTGGCTTGGTGATAATCCTCAGTCCTCCTGAAAGCTGGATTTGGCCTTTGAGCTCTGTGGTCCGACCTGCACCACTCATTACCAACAATTTTTAAATTTTCATTTCTTACTTTTTGTAATTTTTGATTGTGATTGGATGATTGATCTGATGAACTTTTATTTTCTTTTTGAACATTTTTCAAAATTTTCTCTTTTTGTTTTTGTTCCACTTTCTTCTTCAAAGGTTTTTGCTTAGAGCATTCTCCCTTTTCAGTTGATTGTGGAACAGTTTCTTGAAACTTTTCTTTTAACTTCAAAAATAAATTCTTTTTCTTCACTTTTCCATTTTCATCATCAGATTTCTCATCACAATCTTCAACTTTGACTTTGTCAAAGTTTGTGACATTGTCACTTATTGGAACGGAATTGATCGGTTTTGGACAGGGGAACTTAGATGAAGTCACAAAACCTTTCAATTTCTTTTCAAGCTCATGTATTTTGTTTCTTGACTTCTCAGCTTCATTGTCAAGCTGAGATATTTGTTCAAGATGAGCCTTGATTGTCTTTCGAGCACTTTCAGCTTCTTTTTCAAGTCGAATAATCGTCTGAAGATGGGAATTTATTACCTTCTGTTTTTCAATATTATTCTTGCTAAAAATAGATCTCCCATCTTCAAGAATATTTATTTGACTTTGAAACTCCTTTTCAATTTTTACTTTTTCATTTTCCAAATTGTGTATTTGATTTTTCAAAACATTTTCTGATTTTTTAAGATTTTTGTTTTCTAATGACAAACTCTCAACTTCCTTCAAGAGTTTGTCATTTTCAGATGTCAACTTCTCACAATTTCTCAGCAAAACAAAAATCTGTTTATCATCAGCTTTTGTCTCAACCTTTAAAGCTGAAATATTTGCAACCTGTTTCTTTTTCTCATGAACACTTTCATCCTTACTCTCTTCTTCTGATGAACGATCAAAGATATGTGCGTCTTCTGCAACCTCTTTCTTTAACTCTGGTTCAGGATTCACAGATACAGGTTTTTCAGATTCTTCTTTCTCAATCTTGACAGATGGAACTAGTTCAATCTGCTCAGCTCTGATCTCTTCTTTAACAATAACTGCCTTTTGATTCTTTCTTTTTGCATCTTGTTTTTCTTTCAATTTTTCAATTTTATCGGCATAAAATAACTTTCCACTACGTTGATCAGATGGAAGTTGTTGTTTAAGATATTCAAGTTCCCAGATTTCCTCTTCATAATTATCACTCTCTTCATCAGACGAGTGATAAAAAACCGAAACTTTTTCAAAAACTTCTTTTGCTGAGACTGTTTCTTCTTCTTTCTTTATCGGAATATACTGATGAGATTCATGATGCACATATGCCAATAATTCTTCAAAATCCATGTTTTCGGTAAACAGTTTCACAAACTCAGCTTTCCAAAAGAACTGGGGTTTTGAAACAGGCTGGAAATCTCAAACAATCTGACAAAAACAAACAATCCGAGTGTTTTTACCAACTTCCAAGCGATCTAAGGAACCCAAACTAGACTTTCAATTTAAATCTGATTTGACCACTATCTGAATCACATGGGCCAAATCATTTTTCACATGGGCTTTCAACAATCCATAATCAGCTTATATTGAACCTTCACGATATAACATGGGCTGCTCTTTAATCAAACTACAATATACTTGGCCCGTGAACTTTAATCAAACAACACTATACTTGGGCCTTTGATCGATGAATATAACAAGCCGACAACATCAACTTTTACTTAAATCTGATTGGACCTCAAATGATGTTTGATCACATGCAACAATTTCAAAACCCAACAACTTCTTTAACACCTATTGGACCGAATATATTCACTGTGTTGACATATTCAATGTTAATCACGTGAATTTTTTTTTAAATAGACAATCAGACAAAGCTACACATCACATGCACCCGACAACATGATCACATGAATTTCTTTCCCGAAGAACTGACACCCTCGTTTAATGTTTCACACAAAACGATGAACTTTCAAACGGTACCCACAACTCGATGTACAATCACGTGAAGACTGAAACACTTTCAAACGAGAACCATGTTTCAAACTGTCATATTGGCAACTTTCAAACGGTCAGGTTAGTTTCAAACGGTAAGATGTAACTTTCAAACGGTCAGTCCATTTTCAAACGGTAATGTGCAGATTTCAAACGGTCATGATCAATTTCAAACGGACAGGTTCTGGACTCGTTCAAACGGTCACCAACTTTCAAGCCATTTTTACCACTTTTACTTCGAGTTTAGGTCCGATATTCTCAAGGGTTTGTTAAAACACAATTACGCACACATTGTGAAAGTTTTAGCCGATTTTAACCATGAAAAATATCAATTTTGTGAAAGAAGGTGTAGAAAATCAGAATTTGCTAGCGAAAACGAGCTAAACGGTAAGAACTCTTCCTCCTGAGCTCTGATACCACATGTAGGATCGTGAAATGACCTAATGAGTCGATCAGAAGAGTGCTCAGACCGAATCAGAGGCGGAATTCATTGATTCGGTCTTCGTTTAGCTTGTATTTACTAATAAATGTCTTGTTTATTGATCTTGAACGAATTTACAGCACAGAGACACTTCGACAGGGCTTCGCCGTCGGAAATCAGAAAGTTACAAATGAAACCGTTTGAAGGGTATATATAGGCTAGACCCTGACCGTTTGAAGGTGGCATGTCACCCTTCAAACGGTCACCCTTTCAAACGGACAACACATTCAAACTATTACAACCTCAAACGGTCATGCTTCAAACGTGACTTCTTCAAACGGTCAAGCTTTAAACATATTGTTCAAACTTTTGTCTTCATGTGAGCATGTAGTAATGATGATGTCACTTGTGATGTCATCTCTATGATGTCACTTGTTCAGATCCGCAACGCAACCCAGACTCGATATACGACGAAGTCGACAGATGTATGCACCAACATTGAAACATTATTATGTCACCTCCGTTAAACTCAAACTTAGAAATTTTATAAAAGTTTCAAAGGAACAAGTTCACCACAGTCGAATGATCGTCTGATCGAACGACCATCCGACCGAACGACCATCCGACCAAGCGACCTGTAGCCTTCAACACTTAAACTTTTTGAATTAGGACTTCAAACTATCAAACTTTAACTCGAACAGTCATCCGACCGAACGGTCATCCGATCGGATGACCATCTGATCGAATGACTTGAACTTATACTACAATGAAAACTTCAAAAGTTTGAAACATTTTGCAAACACACTACCGTTCGAACGATCATCCGATCGGATGGGTCTCATCTGAGTCGAATGGTCATCCGACCGGATGTCCATCCGATCAGGAGACCAAACAGACACTTCTACTCGACTTCGCACGATTCAACATTTTGTTCGTCACTTATACTGTTATACTATAATCAGGCTAACTACCAGCGCTCCCTTCGATCCAATTAGTTGGTGTTGATACTTAGCACCCACTGTGAGTATTCTCGATCCCTTTTTGTTTTGAACCCTTCTGGGATGCAACATGTATTCTTTAAACATGACACTTGACACTTGAAACTTGTTTGGAAACTTACTCTATCCGTAGTAACATGGAAACAGGATACTTGTGAAACTTGAGACTTATATGCTATGTGACGTTTAATCCTTGTATGTGACATGTCTTAACAATTATGGTTATATGCATATGCTATAGGTTTTAATTCCCCGCTCACTATTCTCTTGGGTATTGTTAAGATCAAACCTCCTGTTAGACTTTGGGAAAGGCAATGAACGTTTGTAGCTCCCGCTAGACTCTTGGGATTGCTATGTTAATTGCGTTGGAAATGCGTGTTACATAGAGACTGCGTTAGCTTAGCATGGTGAAACTTGTTATATGTTTTCATGGCGGATACGAGTTTTTGGAACGTCTTAAACTACTATACTATTACATACTCAAACTTGTATACTCGCCAACATTTTGTTGATAGTATTTTAATACATGTTGCAGGTTGATAGTAGCTGGAACAAGAATCAAGCTAGGATGATGATTAGAAACTCACCTAGTTACATTCAAGAATTTGAAAAATGATTGATCGTTATGTAATTGGTACTTTTGTGGATTGATGTTTAGACAATTTATTTCATGAATTTAATTAATCTATATTGAAACTATTAGTGTTATGGAAACTCTTGAGCAATCTGAACGCTTAGTGCCACGCCCCGATGTTTCCGCCATCGGTTGGGGTGTGACACCAGATACCCCAACCCCCACCATCGTTAAACTCCCACATACACCCACCCCCACTCTCGTCTCCCTCTCGTTTCACTGGTGAAGTTTCCGGCAGCAGTTGCAGCGCAGCCGCCGCTACGACGACGATGGAGGAGGTGATCTGATGATGATGAAACGCTCATGAAGATAATGGTGGGGTGACAGGTGACCTAGGCAGCGACAAAGAGAGAGAGAGAGAGAGATAGAGAGAGAATCTGAGAAAGAGAAGGAACGACTGCTCTGACAATTCCCGACAAAACACCGGTAAGTGCCGATTCTCTTCAAGCTTCGGGAAGCTTTGATTGTTTTACACAGTACTGATTTTTTTGGGGATCTTGATAATTGTGGTGGTGGCCGACGGTTTGGTGGAGCCCGGTGACGGAGGAGAACCGCCGGCAGCGGTGGGGGCGGCGTGGTGGTCATAATTTGGTTCGGGTCAGATTCGTGATTTGGGTCAACTGTGTTATGTATTGGTCACACTTGGTTCGGCTCGCGATGGTCAGACATGGTCAAAGATAGATTTGGTTCAAGTCGGGTTTTGGTTCAGTCAACACCAGGTCGACTCGGTCAACACCTGGTCAAAAGCAGTCAACGAAAGTCAACACAGGTCAAGTGAGGTCAAAGTCATTCAACACGAGACACGGTAAAGATTTAGTTAACGCGAAATTTCTGAAATTATTGTTATACATTCTATAGTGTTACATGAACCGAGCTTGAACCGAATTATTTAGTGATTATATACGTTTTATTTTTGGCGCATTTTGATGAAAACTATATATGATTGATTACATGGCGTTGATTTGTTGATTGAATTTTGAAAATAAATCGACACTTTAGTTGTCGGGATCGTCCAAAAACAGAGGAAACTCTGTCCGTTTTTCGTTAAAAACCTGAATTATAAAACGTATTTAAATCTTAACAACGACATTTATCGAAATCCGAGTTTTCTTATAAAATAAATATAAAAATATATTTATTTTAGCGACGTTTTGTAACTTATAAACTGAAATTATAACATTTCGATAACACGCGAGTTACAACTTAACGAAACCCGACACTTATTTAGATAAATATAATTATCTATATTTATTCCAGTTTCTCCTCTCGCGAAGTTGACATATCCTCCGTCGAATTTTTATGTCATTCAACTGGGATATATCTCATGTCATGTGTCTATAACAACCAGTATTAATAAACCAAAGTCTAAAGATAGCCCTCCATAGTCGTTCCTGCACATTTAGCGGAATCAGTTAGAATTAGAACCCAGGCCATTGTGGACCTGAGTTGACCATCGCTATATGTGTAAGAGACCTCGCGAAAGATCATATGACTCTTAGTATCGCTTGAGGTTTTAGGTGATGAGATAGATGTTGATGGTTCTGAGCATTGAGACTGAGATCTAGCAGGAACTTTGGGTTTCCGAATTTTGGTGTCTGAAATTTTTGAAACATTTCCTTTAAAAGGTGTAGCTTTTGACTTCATTTGAAACCTGTTTGTATTTGCAAGTTTTTTATTGTCCTTTTTTGCTAGATTCCAGTCTCCATCAGAAGGCTTGGAGTTAGGAGGTCGATTTTTGAGTGATTGAGAATGCATAGCCTTCTGATGATACGTGTTACCATAGTAGTAGGGACAATGAACACAGTTTCTAGCAATGTGTCCCGAAATTCCACAATTGAAACACGTTTGCCTTTTTGAGAAAAAGACATTTAGTTCTGCTTGTGTTATTCTCGGGAACTGATCAAGTCTTTTCTTTCCATTTAATGCTGATTACTTGTGTGCATGTTTGAACTTGGATGAACCCTTCTCACAGTTATCAGCACAAGAGTAAGTATCGACAACTTTACCCTTCAGTTTTGGTTCAGTTTGCTTGAGAGACGGGTTTTCCTATAAAACTTTCTTTTTTCGTGATCTTCTGTTTTTACGTGATCGTTTTTTCTTTGAAGGAACAGATTCAGTAGACTATGCTTTATTTGAAACACTTTCTTTAGAATCTGATCCTTTGGGGTCAAGAGTTAAATCATTTGTTGAATTGACTTCCACAGAACCCTTTTCCTGAGGAGATATGTTCTCAGGAGTTTTTGTTGAAAAGGTTTCCATAGATATCTCTTCTTCAGTTTTATCAGTTGAATCAACTGTTGAATTGATTTCCATGGATCCCTTTTCTTCAGTCTCCAAGATCTCATGAGTTTCTTCAGAATTGGTTTCTACGGATATCTCTTCTTCAGCTTTATCAACTTCTGAGTCCTTGACGTCAACTGATTCTTGTTTGTCAGATGATGAGTAGTCTATGTCTGAAACTGTTTGACTCTCTTATGTCGCAACGTTGCGTGATTCTAATTGTTCATCACAATTGGAATCTTTGGAAGAGCTATGCTCATTATCTGATGTTCCAGAATCTCCCGTTTGATTATCAGGTTCGTCAGATAACCCCTGTTTATCGATTTCTTCACTATCACAATAAAAAACATCAAGTTTTTCATCTTTATCATGAGTTTCTGATGTATCATTCGATGTTTCAGGCACACAAGAACAGTTGCCCGAATCACCAGAACTGATTTCTGAGTTACTTGAAATGTATGTTGCAAGTTTATCAGTGAATACATCAGGTTTCCCTGTCAAAAAATTTTTAACACAACCATTTTCATCACAACCATAGTCTTAAAACACAGCACCAGATTCATCAGTTTTAGTGGGAACACCCCAAGTCTCATCAAACCAAGAAAAAACATAGTTCCAAGCATAAAGGTCATGTTTATCACATGAAAAAAATAACATCATCAGCAACACTTTGATGTGATTCATCATCTTCCTTAGACTTCTCCTCAGTGTTTACTGACTCTGCACATGAACTAGAATAGTCAGTGTTGTCAACAGAATTAGAGTTTAACAAACTTTCTTCGGTCTCCTCTGTGGATGTTTTAGCTGGTTCTGTTTCCTTTTATGTTCCTGTTTTTGTCTCATTTAGTTGTTCGGATTTTCCAGCTGATTCATTTGAAAAATTTTCATTTAAACAGTTTTCTTTTTCATTTTTAACAAAATTCATTGGTTTTTTTAAAATCAGCGGGTTGGCCATTTTTAGATTTTAACGGTTCCCATGGAATATAATCACTAGGTTTACCATAGATCATTTTATCATAGTTCTCTATTTCTTGCTTAGTAGTGGGCAATCTAGAGTAGTTATGATTATATGGTGGTGGAACCTGTGTATATCCCAAACCCTTTCCCTTGTTTTCCTTGAATGCAGGTTGAACATTGCACAAATTACGAACAATGCCACTGGAAGTATCAAATTTTTTAATGTTTAACTCATTTTGCTTGTACTTTCCAGTGAGAAGTTCCAGCTCAGCTTTCACAGAGTCGCATTCTAAGGTCTTTACTGTGAGTCTGTGTTTATAGTCGTGAACCCAACATTGCTGTTGATTCACGTCTCTGTGAAGCTGAGCTATATCCTTCTTAAGCGTGTCAATCTTTACACAGAGAATTTTATTGTTCTCTCGAAGACTGATGCAATTTCCCATGGCACTGTTATAATCAGTGATCAATGCAGAATTTTGTGATCTTAGAAGTGCAACTTTCTTTCTACAGTGCTCAGTACATAAAAGAGAATTTACCGTCTCGAAGAGCGATCTCGGTTCCTCAGTCTGTGCCATCAAGCATTGATGAACCTTTTCAGCAGCAGCAGCTTCAGACAGCTTCATGGATTCCACTTGTGCAACTGCATCAGCCTAGTTGAAACCACGTTGTTCTTGTGCAATCAAGGCTCTTCCAGCTCCAGAGTTTCCTTATCCTATCGAAGTCTCAGCAAGTGTGACAGGGACCATTGACCTTTCCTTGTTCTGAGCTGTAGTTGCTTGAGTAGCCTCATATCCCACTAGTGCCCTTCTACAATCCCTAGCAAAGTGTCATGACTCATAACACCTGTCGCACCTCAGCTTGTCTTTCAATGCTCCAGGACAAACGTTTGTCACGGGACGACGTCCATACTTTTTAGCAAACGTGTCCACTTTAAAAGCTGACATACAAGATTCCAAGCCACATCCAGTTCATCCAAATCTTCTTCAATCACCTGATTTATCTCTGGAGTTATAGATTTATCTCTGGAGTTATGTCATTTGAAGGCATGAGTTCACCAGCTAAGAAAGCATTTAAACTGGTGATCATGGAAGCTGCGAGAGCCAACTTTTCTTCATTTTGCTTAGTCAAGAAGGCCATATGTTCCATTGAAGGTGTGGATGGAATGTTTTGAGATGCAGGCTGGGCGAGAGGACCAAAAGCAACATTAGCATGTTGTGGCTGAGGTTGGGGTTGCTGTTGAACGCTGGTGGTATTGACAGTTGCTGCTTGAGAAGAAGGAAGTGACATTTCGTAGACGTAGTTGGATTTTGGCGCTGCTACAGGACTGAACACAATATTTGGATTGTTGTTCATAACTCCATGAACTGGACTGAAAACCAAATTTGTATGACCTTGAGACATCAAAGCAGCATTATTGGGACTAGTCATGTCGGCGGCCATCAGTGAATTCTTGTGATTTATCTCTCTTTTCTGATTATCAATATCATTAGACTTGATTGTGCCAATCAACTCAGTAAGTGTCATTTCATTCAGATTCTTCGTACGCTTGATAATAGAAACCTCAGCATCCCAACTTTTTGGCAGTGAGTTCAGTAGTTGGCGATTCATTCCATTGTTAGAGATGTTGATTCCAGTACTTACCATTTGTGACACAAGTTTGACGAATCTCCTTATCTGGTTTTCAACAGTTTCTCCATAAATGTGATTAAAAGAAATGAACTGTTGATTCATCATGTTCACTTTGCTTGCCTTCATGTCAGCATTACCCTCAAACAAGTGTGTCAGCTCATCCCAAATTTCCTTTTCACTTTTGCAATTTCGGACGACAATTGAAATGTCTAGACCAAGTGCCATTGAGAGAGTTCCAAAATCAGCTTCATCCTCAGCTACGACCTTTTTGTCTTCTTTCGTATATATGCTATCAGGTTTTGGAATCTGGGTTTGAGGGTCATCTTCAGTAGAGTACACGACAGTACGTGGTCCATTCTTGATACTCCTCCAAACGTGAAGTTCCTTGGCCTTACAATACTGCTCAAACCTGAACTTCCACTCATAGTAGTCGTCTCCGTACATAAACCTTGGAACCTTGGTGGATGTGCCAATAACTTGATCGAGTTTATGATGGAAGGCCAAAGACTGTGTCTGAATAGCAGCAAGGGTAGCATTGGCGAGATTAGCAGCAGTCACAACGCCGTTCATAACACCGTTTGAGTTCAACATGTTGTCTGAAATGAACAGTGGTCCGAGATGATCAGTGGTCCAAGATGATATGTTTGTCCGAGATAAGGTAGTTGTGACATTTGTGCCTTTACGACCATTATACAATTCCGAGCAATTTCAAACCTAATGAAATCTTGTGTTTCATATTTGGGATTGTATAATTACATGTGATAATTATACATATCATATCTTGTACGATTTCGAACTCTCGAGAAGCTTTTCTGTAAGTTTTACGTAAACTGTTACGCAAACGTAATCAGTTTAACGCAACGTACACTCCGGAACAGTGATATAAGCTAAACATACCCTAAATATCCTTTACATAACTTAGAAATAAGTTTTGAAGGGTTCGGTATGTGAAAAATATGCTTATTTGATCACAGGGACTAAATGCGTCAAAACTGCGAAAGTATATCAATTCGCGTATCTCTGCATACAGACCATATACGCATATCTAAATTTTTTTTAATCATTAAAATATTGTATTTTAGTGATAATAATTCAAAAATATCATTCGTTGCGCAATTTGGATCGTTTTCGCGTTCGTTAAAGCGTTCGTCGTAATTAAGCGAAAAACGCGACCGTACAACCGAACGAACCGACATCCATGATATTTACGGGCATATTTCAAGTCCCCTATGCTTTAATGTCCTTATAAAGCCTGAATTTGAGGTTAACGGGGGTTAGATGCGTCGAAAATGAGTTTATCAAGCTGCAGGGACCAAAACTGCCAAATTCTAAAGCTGAGTTGAAGAGGGCTCGCGTGGCACGACAGCAAGAGCTGGGCAGAAAGTTGTTTTTTTTTTAAATCATCTTGTTGCACTCGAATTCTTCCATGGTTTTCAATCTTGTGGGCAATCTTGTGTGATCTCCAAGCATAGAATTTGATCTTGGACACTTGTTATGATCATAATCATCCTTGGGCAACATTCAAAACACATGTCAAGATCTTGTGCACCCCCAACTACTATAAATAGCAAGGCCTTCTTGCTCAATTCCTTGCTCATTTGCTCTTTCTCATCTAAATCATGTAAGATTAAATATATTATGGTGTAATATTTAATCTACTAGCCATTATAATCATTTACATTATATAGATCAAAATATATAACAACCTATTAAATAATTAGTTGGTAATTGTTAATGGGCCATATTACCCTTATTAACTAATTAGGTTTCCTCTTGGGTGTATATATAAGGAGACTAATGTAGAGGTTAAAGGGTTAGACTTCAAGACAATTGACACAACCTAATTACTCATAACATCAAATCGCCTCCTCTCCTATACCGATTACCCTTTATCGGTTCTTATCACCATCATTAGATTGCACCCTAAGGAGGAACCAGATCAAGCTGTCAATCATGTCAAACACTATTGTTACGTCTCCATCTGGATTCTCTGCTGGCCTGTCTCTTGCAATCAGGTATGTTATTCATGTTTTCCATTATGCATAAAACAGAACTGATCAACATGTGGTATCAGAGCATATGTTGATAATTCGGTTCTGTTTTCGTATCCATTATTCTGGGATTGAAATCTGGAAAACAGAGTTTTGAAAACTTAATAAAATTTAAAAGTCTTTTTCGAGACCAAGTATCTCGAAATCACTGTTTCGGGAAAAACATAAATTCGAAACCCTGTTTCGAGTTTTTTCATCATAAACAATTTCGGATCTTATGTTTTAATGTCTTATAACTGTTCCGAAATTATAACATATTAATTCACCTTTCCGAAATCATTAAAATAACAGATTTCGGATTCCAGAATTATGTTTTTTAATTTTAGGGTTCATCTTATGTTCTTATGAGAAATTCAAAAATTCCCTGAGTTTTGGAATTAAATTTAGATTATTGGATGTTTTTCCTAGTTTTGATCTAAATTTCATCTATTAAAATTTCGAAATATGTTATAGAATTAAATGGATATTATTTTGAAATATTTTTATAAATTTAGATTAGCATTAAAATAGGAAACTAAATCCCATAATCCCTAAAAATTCAAATTTCAAACTTATCACAACTAACAGCTTCTAATCAGTAGATTTCGAGACTTGGAGAATAAGTTTCGAAATTAGGTGGTTTCGACTAAGGTTGCGACTCGAAATCATAAAGGTGTTAGTATTCATGACTCGAAACCATGAGGTTCCGACTCGAGACCATAAGGTTGCGACTCGAGACCATGAGGTTTCAGTCTTCATAACTCGAGACTAAGATTCCGACTCGAAACCATTAGGTTTCGACTCGAGATCATGAGGTTTCAGTCTTCATAACTCAAGAATAAGATTCTAACTCGAGACCATAAGTTTGCGACTCGAAACCATGAGGTTTCAGTCTTCATAACTCGAGACTAAGATTCTGACTCGAAACCATTAGGTTCTGACTCGATACCATGAGGTTCTGAGTCGAGACCATAAGACCTCACTCAAAACCTCAAGTTGAGTTGCGATCTCATAACTGAGTCGAGGTCTCATAATTGAGTCGAGATCTCACTCGAAACCTAAGACTACGAGATCTCATAATTGAGTTCCATCTGTGCTATCAGATGGTTTGCTATTAAACCATATTTAATAGCTTAACTTGAATGAGCTTCTGATGTATCATTTCTGGCCAAAGCTGATTTAATACATCTATTTATTGTTCAAGTATTATAAAAGCTATGTTGAGTATGCATTACAAACGTGAATGTCTTAATTTCTAGCCAAAGCTGATTTCATTCATTCATGTCTAGCATACTTAATAAGTGCATAACTAAAGTGATTGTCTCATTTCTGGCCAAAGCTGATTTGTCACGATTACTTTGCACACATGCTTAAATGATTACACTTTTGGCCAAAGCTGATTTGTCTTCGTTTAAGTAGAACTTTAACTAAGTCTATTATTTTGATGTTAGTAATAGACATATCACAACTTCTTCAAATAATGATCCTCACGTTAATGATCCTTCATTAATCTTATGATCATTTTTTTGTTTGCCTTAATTTTTAGTACCCATAACTTTACTCACTATAATTTTCTTCTATAAGTTAATATCTCATCCACTTTAAATCCTAAACCTAATATGTTTTGCTTTACTTAAAGTTTCTATAAGATTAGCTCTTAAATTAAATCCTTGATTATCTCTTAAGACACGATAATCCTATTGCTCTCTTCTGATAAAGCACTAAAGAAGAAAAGTAGGGCATGATGAATACGACAAATCGAACATGATGTCTCTTATAATAATCAAGAACTCTCTAACATAATTGCTGTCACTAAAAGGTTATTCTAGCTTAAGTTTTTCCTAAGATTAATCTATTTTCTATGGAATAATCACAAGAATTCCTAAGATGCATGCCTTCATTTAAAATTATAAACTATAAAGCTAAGTGGTATATGTGAATACATCATAATGTACAATACCATGACCCATAAAGTTAAGGGTTACGCATAGAAATAAGTACATTTTTCTAGTACATTACATACTAAGATTTTCACTTGTACAATTTGATGCCTTATAAATCAACTATAACACTCAAAAGTACCAAAGTATAATGAGTGTGTTGATAAGCAACATATGTACAAAGAAATAAATGTTTAAAGATGGAAAATAAGCTGTTACTCACCTTACAACCACTTAAACTTTAAAAGAGGATTGTTCTAAGGTGCATAGTAAAAAATACAAGTACAAAAATCCCAACTCTAAAGGTTCTTCAAGGGAGAATCTCACTGCATAATTATGTCATTAGACTGGGCATAAGCAACGAGACTATCCATTATTCAAAAGAACAGTTGGATAAATTAATTAGATAGCCACCTACTAATGATATTTAAGTCTGCTAATTTTAATATTCCTATTAACACATGATTACTTGACTCTAGCTCCATACGTTTCCTTACCAGAATTAAACAAGTAACTAACATGGGAGTTAGTGACAAAAATTAAATGTTAAGGCTATAATAACCATAATAAGCAGTCTTCTAACAACGTTTTTTCGATACCTTATATATATATTCTGAAGATTAGTCAGAATATAGTATCATAATTAAGCTATGTTATCAAGGTTGTGAGGTTTGCATGGTCAACATAAAGTCACACTTACCTTAAACTCTCATCTTATTTGTTCTAAATATCTAGATAGAAACATTACTAAGATGAAACTAGATGATACCTTACACTTTCACAACTTTTGTTATCATGAAAATGAGAATTTGACAAAAGGAAATTGAGACCTATAAATTTCATCAATTATAACCGAAATTCTTGAGAAATCATGACATGGTTAATGAGGATGATTTTCTTTCATCTAATCTCATTCTAAGTGATTTTAAATCATGACGTTAAAGCCCTAAAATATGACTTGGCTTAAGGAATAAGTATGGGTCCATCATAAGTCATTCATTGACATTCGTGGAACTTATTCCAAATGGAATATTCAGACATAATTCATTTATCATTTAAAAGACTATCAACTTGTATCTAAATTTTGTCGCATATGGCCCACGATCTTAGAAGAGATCTATTAATATATATACTTAATAAGATTTCTATTAGATATGCCCCTGAGTTTTCTTATGATATCTGGACATTAAGGAAATCCAATAAAGTCTAACATATGTATGATAGGTTCCCACGTCACGTACCTCATTGAAACTTATCTTGTAGCATTTTGAGATATCACAGATCAGTGGGAGCATTAAGTGTCTTAATAATAACGTGCAATAGTTGCAAGAGGTGGGGGTGAATACTTAATATTACTTCAATTTACACCTCGTGTACAAGACACTGCTCCATCTCGACACTGTTCTATCAAAACTTTTCTCCTTAAAATATAAAGCTACACTTACAAAAGTTTCATTGTTGCTTAATTGTGGGCACACTTAGATTTCTTACCTAAACTAACACAATCCTCAACAAGAGAAACTACAACGACTGATGTCATAAATTTGTTTTTCTCTATTAGAATTTGTTGGTCATTATATATTGACCCTAAGCATGCTGAGTTCCTTAAGATTTCTAAGGTCAGTGGGAGCAGTCAAAGTCCTTATCATGACTTGCAAGGAATACAAGAGGTGGGGGGAAGAGTGTCATTAAATTTCACTCCGAATTTAACTCCGATTACACCTCTTGTACACCATACTGCACCAACTCTTACAAACTTAGAATCCTAAAAATGATAGCAACCTAACCAAGAGCTAATCCATAAAACTGAAACTTCTAATAAACCCAATAATCAACTTAGGAGGTCATCTAGGTTTAAAAACCTACTAACTCTGATGATTACATAACCTCCATAACTAAAGTTGAAACGGATTTTGGAAAAGTTTACTGATCATATCTCTTCAAATTAAGCCATTAGTGTCAATCAATCTTCTAAATGGAATAAAACAATTTTCTAGTAAAACTGATTTTATGTGTTCGTATAACGTTTGAGATTTGATTTAATTTCAAGCAAGCGAAAAGTATTATACGGGGACTAGACCATTGCTTCCGCAAAATCAGAAGTCCGGGGATAATACCCTAGATATCACTAAGCATAAAGACCTAGTATCTCAGAAAGAGGGACCTTTCAAACAATATTTTGGGGGTTACCCATATATCCGAGAGATGTTCCCCACGAGATAAGTAAGTTTGATATTTAGGTTTATATCTCGAACACAATCTACTAAGCATGTAAAAACCTACTGGCACATCATCAGTGAGACCGTTTATCACATTTTATCTTTCCAATTCTTTAGCATGCTGTGATAGTCCACTGATGTACTATCATTTCCTCTTTTTCACAACAAAACTCATTTTTTGATTTTATCATGTTTTTGACTTTATCAAATTTCTAATGTTTTTGGATTTTCTGAAATTTCTTACTCCCCCTAAAATTCAAAACCATTTTAAAGAAGATTTGAAAACAAACTGTACAAACAAACTGACAAACTGATGTGAAATGCTTCAATTCTCTATCCACTTGGCATAAACAATAAGAACTCCCCTTGACAACAAACTATTTTTCCATCATGATTTCAAAACACTTAAGTTTGTTTTAATCAAATGGTTTTTCCGAAAAATAAGTTTTGTTGATTTCACTTGTAAAAACGGTGATAAACTCATCACATTGTTCTTTCAGCCATTTTGTATGAAAGATAAATCAAGTTCAACTTAATGACCTTGATTAACCACTTGTAGGAATAACCAACAACCACTTGTAGGTTTTTCACAAACACACCACTAAAAGATCAAAATTTCACAAACATGAAATTCTCAAGAAAGATGCCGATTCCTGCTCCACTCTTACCAACTTGGAAGCTCCGGCAAGTCATACTTTTTACATATGAAAAACAGACATCCAAGCCTGACCAAACTTGGATGTGACCTCTTCAGTTTCACTTGGGGTTTCAACATTTCTTTTTTCTTCATAAAAATCTTTCACCCCTTTTACCTTTCCATCGACCATTTTCCCAAAAATATGTTTCACTTTTCCATTAAAAGCTTTTTCAACATCAAATTCTTTCTTCTCAGAATAGAATTGATTCGAGATCTCAACCTTACCAACTTTTTGTTTAAAACTTTCAGTACTCAATGGTGGAAAGTTGGCATCATCCATTGGCGGTACTGACGTTTTTATTTTTAACTCAACTTGTGGCTCTTCTGACTTTGACGAATCAGATTCATCGCCAGAATTCACATCTGATTTCTTAACAACCCATGTTTGGTTGTTAAGATTTACTCTTCTTTTGTAAAACCTTTTTGAACATTCACCAACTTCATATGTTGAATTTTTAAATACTTTGAATTTTTCAGTTGGTGGTTCGGTTTTATCAACAATCTTTTCTTTGAGTTTAGAAACAACTTCCTGTTTTGTGTTGGTTGCCTTTGGACAATTCCAGGCGATATGACCAACTTCTTGACATCTATAACTGGTTCTTGTCTCTTTTCTCTGATAAGCTCCATTCTTCTCAAATTTTTATTTTTCTGCAAAGAACTCTTTGTTTCATTGCTTCCAGAATGAGCACTTTTCTTCTTCCTCCGAACTTGCTCCTGAAACAAATACAGTTTTTGGTTTATAAGATTTCTCATTTTTATGATTTTTCGGTGGAATAAAACCTAACCCTTTCTTTTTGAAATTACTGTTATGGTTTGGTTTCTTTTGAAAATCAGAACCAGAACTGTAACCTTTTTTCTTGTTTAACCTTTGTTGAACTCTTGAGGTGTATTTTTTAGGTTTTTCAGAAAGATTTACATCTTTTATTTCAGAAATATTAATTTCTGTTAGTTTGAAAATCTTTTTAATCATTTCAGTTTTAACACCTCTTATTGGAAATTCCTCATCAGAATATAATTTGTCTGAATCATTCAAAGTATATGCCACTTTGATTGGTTCGTCATTCAAATTAGATTTTGATAACAGAAATTCTTTATTGTAAACCCTTTTGACCGACGACTTTGGATTGTCAACTGATGTACTCGAACTCTCGGATTCGGACTTTGACTCTGACTCCTCATCTTTATCCAACACCTGATCGACCACTTTCTTTATTAACTCAGACTCATGATCAGTGTCAGACGATGTGAACGTAACGTCAATATTTTCTGGTAACTCATCAGTTGTTTCAGACTTTAACTTTATATTGACTGCCTTTTTGACCTACTCCTCATTTGGTTTTCTGGGAGAATAACCTTCCCAGATCGGAGGCGGACACTTGTTATAATTTGCCCTTTGTTTCTTACCGGTATCCTTCTCTTCCGTCTTCTTTTCTTGAAATGCTTCAAAACCTGCAACAGTTGGATAAATTATGTCAATCAAATAACCAGAACTTGAATAACTTTGCAACAATCGTCTGATTCTTTCATTTTCTATCTTTTCGGTCTCCAACTCTTGCTTCAACTTTGCACACTCTTCAATATAGTGATTGATAGCCTTTTGTTAGACATCATCACTGCATTCATCATGGTTAACGCATCTTCTCTTTCAGAATTTGTCTTTTGCAAACTATTCACCGTTCTGTTCAAAACATCATATGACTCTTTCACATAATTGACATCGAACAATAACTTTTCTTTCAACTTTTCAAGTTCACTATACTTCTCGTCTTTTTCTTCGCAATGTTTGCAAGGTTCCAAACATTTTAGACAAGGTTTGATGACCTCAACAATCTTTTCAACTTCAACCACTTTCTCAACTTCAATCACCTTCTCAGCTTCAACCATCTTCTCAACAACTTTAACTTCTTCACTTTGTTCAAACTTCTCTTTTTGAACGAAACTCTCACATTTAATCTTTTTCTGTTCTTTTGCTGCTCGTCTCTCCTTCAGCTTCTCCAATCTATCTACAGAATAAAACTGAAAACTTTCAGGAGATAATGAAGTTTTTCCAATGTTTACTTGTGTTTCTTCTTCATCATCACTGCTATCAGATGATGATTGATCAAAGACTGTTGTCTTTTCTGAACTATCATCTGAAGAAACAGATTCTCCATCTTGACTTTTATCACTGTAATCAAACACACTCATCCATTCTTTCATCAAATCTGGTTCTTGAACTATTTGTGCAATGAATGCTACTAGCTTTGAATCAGGTGGAATGTATTTATCCCAGCTAAAACCTTCTGCCACTTTTTCATCATCTTGATCAATTATACCAAAATAAGCTTTCTTTGTTGACTCTTCGATCGCCTTCTTAGCATGTGCAGTTTGTGGTTCTTGTTGTTGATACGGTTGTTGAGCAACTTGTTGATATATATAGCTTTCCGATAGTAATCATTATTTCCGAACGGATTCTGAGCTCCTCCTGCTTCTCGATTGGTACATTCACTCTTGAAATGTCCTTTTTCCCTGCATCAAAAACAAGTAACTTTAGATTTATCAAAACCCAAAGTAGAAACATTAGCATCACGGAAATCATCTCTTCCCGTAATCATCTTAAATTTCTCAGCTCTCCTCAACACACTCGCTAAACACCACTTAATATCCATAAGCTCCATTTCCTCAGCATCAATCTGATCGTAATCCTCTTTTGTTAGCATAGGATTTCCGATTCTGCCTGCAACCAAACCCTCATATGATTCTAACACTGTAGCTAGTAATGCCATATGACCTTTAGCAACTTCTTCAGAGAACTTTTGACCATTATGAAGATGCAACGCGATGTTGTAGTGTAAAACATGACCATTACTGCTGCTTGAGCTTTGGAACTGATGATTTGGAGTTGAAACATTCGGACTAATACTCGAGTATGAAGAAAAACCACTGTTGCTGCTTGGACTTTGATTAACTAATCCAGATGAGTTTTCTACGCTGAAAGAAGTTTGGACCTTTGGACTTGCTTCAACATCCTGAACACTCCCTTTATAATACATGTTGATGTCTTGTTGACCACTTGGATTGTTCATTCTAGCAATCTTTTGCTGTTCAAGATCTTGTCCTTCAATTTTTTCAATGAACTGAGAAATTGTCAATTTGTCATATTCTCCAGTGTTCTTTAAGATCATCAAATATGTACCCTATTCTTTCTGAGGTAAAGCATCAGCTAATTTATCAACCCATTCTTCGCGATCTTTGTTGATATCTAAAAGAGACATTGATCTCACTAAATGACAATATCTTTCGATCAGTTTCTTTGAAGTTTCACCCGGCAAACTCGTAAACAAATCAAATTCTTTCTTTAACAATGATTTCTTACTCCTGATCATCTTCTCACTTCCCTCAAACTTAATTCGAAGTGCTTCCCAAATCGAACATGAAGTATTATCATGTTGAAGTAATATGAAGATGTCTTATTTCACAGCTTGTTGGAGTAGACTAATCATTATCTTTTCTGCTTTGTACATGTCTCGTTCTTTATCCGACAACTCAGAAATAGTTTTAATAACACCCACATCTGTACGCGGTTTAACTTACTTTTTCTCAATACACTCCCAAGACCTCAAATGATTTGCTAAACCCAATTTTCAAATCGATCTTTCCAACCATAATATTCCTCAATGCCCATTAGCTTCGGGGTTTTTACAAAGTTCCGGTTTCATTTTCCATGTTCATGCTCTGAGTAATACTAGCAGGAGTACTCGGGGCAGTAGCAAACGCGTTATAAAATTCCTCTTCCATGTTTCGGTAATAAGTTTTCACAAAATCAGCTTTTCAAATGAAATAACACAATTCACATGAAATGAACTTTGATGCGGAATGAACTCTTTGGTACGAAATGAGTGATTTCGTACAAAATGATAACCTTCTTCAAACGAAATACCCTGTTCAAGCGAAATGACAGCAAAATGATTTCGTACGAAATGATTTCACACGAAATAGATGTTTTCGTGCGAAATGAACCAATTTTTCAAACGAAATGTTGATTTCGCGTGAAATGAAACTTCAATTCGTACGAAATGCTGCTGATGTCATCTTTCTGAACATATTTTCAAGCGAAATGAACAGGTTGAACAAGTTTTAGGTCAATTTTAAGTCTAATTCTTACAAGGATTAGTTAAAACAGTGTTTCGATTATAATGTGTGAAAATCAGCCCATTTTAACCGTGAAAACTTGTTAATTTTGAAAAAGAAGGTGTAGAAGTCATAAATATGATGAAATCAAGCTGAATCCGGTAAGAACTCCTCCTCCTGAGCTCTGATACCACTTGTAGGATCGTTTTCAAGACCAAAACGAGTCGTTCAGAAGAGTTCTTGTCAATACGAGAGGCAGAAACTAACGTATCGACTTAGAAACAGCTTGAAATACACTCTAATTATCTTTTAGATTGATATAACAGCTTTTTACAGCGAGTATACACTTCAGCAGCACTTCGGCTCTGGAATCGGAAACTTACATACGAAATGGCACAACCTAGAATATATAGGCAACTGATTTCGTACGAAATAGATAAGACTCATTTCGTACGAAATGGACAGTGTCTATTTCGTACGAAATGTCCTTGTTCTATTTCGTGCGAAATAGTCACTAACACACATTTCTTGTATTTCATGCCCTGATCTTTCTAATCTAGTACAAGACTCAATACAAGACGAAGTCGACAGACATATGCACCAACACTAAACCAAATCCTGATATAAGCGTTAAGACATAAAGAAGCATGATTGATTGTCAAAGGTCATACTCATGAAGAGATAAATTGTCAAAGAATAATTCTTACCTATCTTAAAGAAGATTTCTTTGAGGATCATCACTGTTCTAGTAGCTTATAATAGTTTAAAGCTACATTAGATGAACATTAAAAACAATTTTCCCTAATAACTGGCTAACATATTTACATGTTCAATAGATAACAACCTGAAAGTTATGAACTTAAGGTTATAGAACAGTTTGTCTATAAGCCAATAAAATCCATGTATGGGTTAGTGCAAACATCATAATGTGATGAAATCTTAACGCAATTATTTTCATCAAGAATCAAGTGGATATTAATGTACCTACCTCAAAATGAGTGGGAGCAACTAAAATAAACTTGTCTATATAGATGCCATTCTTTTGACAAGTATATGTTACATAAGTCAAAGCATTGTTAATACAAACTTTGATATAATAGATCTCAGAGATATCTCTTACATCTTAGATATCATAACATACCGAGATAGACCCAATGGGACATTAGTTTCGTTCCATAAGTTTAACCTTAAATGGGTCCTTACATATGTAACAAACAATAATGCTCTTCTTTAGAGGATAATAGGATAAATGAGATTTTTTCCTTACGCTTCATTAATTAGAAGCCTTATGTAAGTTCAAGTCTATACTCATTTAGATATTACTCACATTGCAACACACTAGATATGTCTGGATTAATGTGAAGCATCTAATAGAGTATCATAATATCTTTAAAAGAAATGAGAGGCTATAACTTAAAGAATAAGTGAGAACTCAAACCGGTTGATTATTCTAACTTTGTAATATTCAAAGATGACAAAATGTAATTTCGGGTATATCTTTATGTCAGCAGACAAAACTTATCTCATGGAGGAGTCATAATGGACTTATATCAACAACTTAAGTTATAACGACATAATATAGTCACTAAATGTTGTTAGAAACTTATTAGTTGACTCATAAGTTTATTAACTCCATATAATTAATGTATTGAAGACTTATTGTGATAAAGTCAGCTACCATGACTCCTTGAACATTAACAGTTCGAGAGGTGCTGCATTAAGTTTCGATACGCAATTAATTATTCGTTTATGAACGAATTGAGGAAACTAAGTCTTTGTATCGAATACATTCATGATATGCTTAAGGATCCTATAACTGAAGGGCTATTACCCATAAGTCTTATTAAGAGAGCTCATAGACGGGTTTTAATTGATGGCCATGCGCAACTACATATCGTATTATGAATGACTAAGTATTAGTTAATCTTCCTTATCAGTTTGATTTTGTATGTCTCTAAGCATATGTTAAACTGGTTTAATGGCATATAGACAAATCAAATTACAAATCAAACAAAGGGCTTATGCATATTTTGATCATAACGATTAGGTTTTAAATTGAGGCTATAGTATGACTAATGGGGGTCCTGAGTCGCATAATGATTCAATGGTTGTATTTCTCTTCTATAGTTTTTGGTTTAAGGCTAAAATGAGTGTTAACTCCTGATCAGGCTTATCTAATACTCATAGTAAATGATTACTCGGCAAAGTGGGAGAATGTAAGATTAAATATATTATGGTGCAATATTTAATCTAGTAGCCATTATAATCATTTACATTATATAGATCAAAATATATAACAACCTATTAAATAATTATTTGGTAATTGTTGATGGAACATATTACCCTTATTAACTAACTAGGTTTCCTCTTGGGTGCATATATAAGGAGACTAAAGTAGAGGTTAAAGGGTTAGACTTCAAGACAATTGACACAACCTAATTACTCATAACATCAAATCGCCTCCTCTCCTATACCGATTACCCTTTATCGGTTCTTATCACTGTGAAAATTGTGCCATTTCGATCATCAAACAATTACGAATCCAATGAAATCTTGTATTTCATTCTCAGGATTTGTACAATTACATGTGACAAGTACACATATCAAATTTTGTATGATTCCGAACTCTCGAGAAGCTTTTCTGGAAGTTATACGTAAACTATTACGCAAATGTAATTAGTTTAACGAAACGTACACTTCGGAACAGTGACATAAGCTTAACACACCTTAATTAACCTTTACATAACTTAGAAATAAGTTTTGAAGGGTTTGGTATGGCAAAAACAAGTTTATTCGATCACAGGGACTAATTGCATCAAACTGCAAAAGTTTGCCGATTTGTATAGCAACGAACACTCCAGAACAAGATCATAAGCTAAACATACCCTAAATACCCTTAACATATGTGACAACTGTGCTCTGTAATCGATGTACAATGCAAAACAATGTTAATTATTAATAAAACAATGTGTTTTGATGTTATTATATGTGTAATTGTGTTTGATGATTTTACGATTCGATTCAATCTCGATTTCAAGCTTTAAATCGCTTTCTGGAAAGTTTTACGCAAACTGGTGAGTAAACACAGTCAGTTTAATGCAACAAACACTCCAGAATAGTGAAACAGGCTTAACATATCTTAAATAACCTTCACATAACTTAGAAATAAGTTTTGGATGGTTTGGTGTGTTGAAAACAAGTCTATTCGATCGCAGGGACTATTTGTGTCAAACTGCGAAACTATACCGATTCGTATGGTATCGAAGAGTCTGGAACTTGATCATAAGCTAAACATACCATAAATAACCTAAACATAGCTTAGAAATAAGCTTTTAGGGGTTCGGTGTGCGAAAACATGCTTATTTGATCTTACAGGGACTAAAACTATCAAAAACGATGTAAGTTTGCATTTTCGCGCATATCTTACGTTCTGACTACATCTGGACATCCAAAACTTTTGTAGACACTAAAATATTTTTATTTTAGTGATCGGCATGCAAAAATACCGTTCGTCACTCAATTTGGATCGTTTTCGAGTCCGTTTGAGTTTCGTCATAATTTGACGAACAACGCGACTGTACGACGAAACGAGCCGACATCCGAGAGTGTTCCAAGCATATCTTGAGTCCTCTAAACTTTAATGACCTTGTAGAGCCTTGAAAATGGCTTAACGGGTGTCAAAAGTGCTAGAAATGGGCTTATACAAGTACAGGGACCTAAACTGTCAATTTTGAAACTGTTGCTGATCTGTGAAGCCCAGGCGGGCCGCGTAAGGTATCTCCCTACCTTTACGCGGGCCGTGTGAGCATGCCAGCGACCAGAAACTTGTTTTCAGCAACTGTTTGATAGTTTAGGGGCTGTTATGGTAATTTTTTGTGTGATGGGCAAGTTTAAGTGATCACCAAGGTTACTAATCAGTTCTTAACAAATGTATGGCCATGATTATTGCTTGGAGACCACACAAACAAGTGTCATGATCTTGTTCTTCATGCACTACTATAAATAGCAAGCCATCCCATTCCATTTTTCTCACATTTGATCTGAGAATTCTCTAAGTGGTTGTGATTATTCACTACCTACCTGAGAAAACTTAGAATCAAATCTATTTGGACCCTTTGTAAGTCCTCTTTCATTCTTTTATTGCTTTCCTAGCTTGAAAGTCAAACAGTGTTTGACTTTCAGCTTTGACCAGTCAATGGTCAACGAGAAGTTCGTTTGAACTTCGCAACGCGAGCGTAATCACGATGGTTATAGTCCCTAGTGACTATACCTACTGATTACCAAGTTGACTAGGCGTAGTGACTGTTATGGCTCATTTTCTAAGCATACATATCTTGAACTATATCCTGCTTTTAATTGTTTATCTGTGATCAGGATACTGGACGGGGATATTGCTAACATCCTGGGTGATATCCTGAGGTATATCGTATTAATCACGTGCAGGTTAAAGACTGGGACTTGCTAACGGTCAAATGGACTTCATCTCCTCAAGACTCGGTCGTATTTGTTAAAGGAGAGACGTTGAACCCGAAAGACCAGGTCTACAACGTTCGACTAAGGAATATTCGTTGGATCCCGGTTATGTAGGATAGTTAGTTACATTTGTTTTACTATAAATAGATGGGGGCGGATCAGATTAAGGCACTCAACTTACACATTTTAGAACACTTTCTCTCTAGCTCATTGCAAACACTACACACAACACTTGTATTCGAATTACATTGTAACACATAGTCGATCCGCACCATATCCTGCACTGTATCCTGATATTTGAAGCAATAGAAGAACAAGGCAGCTGCGATTGTCAGCTCCCGAGGTTTTATGCCGGCGATCTAGATTGATCAAGGGCTTTCCTCGTACATCACGTGTCAACCTTTACTTTTTTGCTCATTGTTTGATCATCGATACAGCTCTATATCCCGAGCCGTATCCTGAAACTGTTTTCATATCTAATTTGGTTAACACATTTTTCACACATAATTTTAGCACACTACCTCACTTAACTAATTTGATCACATAATTGCTTAGGTAATTTTTGACCAAAACAATTTGGCGCCCACCATGGGGCAAGTGGTGCTACTTTTACTAAAAATCTTTGTAAAATCGTTAATATGTTTTCTATTTTCAAAACTTTTTGCCACATTGTTTACAATGGCCTCAAGATCAAACATGAGGTCCTCCACTATGTCTGCTGCAACCTCTGCTACTACCGGTTCGGTGCTTCCACCACCTCCTCCAAGGATGCCATTTTCTTCACAATCTCAAGATGTTATCCCTACTCGGAGTGTTCAGGGATCTGCTCCCGTTTTAGCCTCTAATGATGAAATTCTAACTTTATTTGGAAGTGTGCAGGAACAAATGAGGCAGCAACAGGAAACTAATCAAATGCTGTTAAGAGAAATACAACTCTTAAAAGCTAGCTCGAGTAGACCCGCTGAAGAAACTGTCACTCCTATACAGCCCAGGGCTTTGAATTTCAGTTCCGCAGTTTACACTGAGGATAACAGGGGGAATATCGTCCCAAGCCATTCTCAGAATCGTACTCCTGAGATACCCTCCTCGGTCAGGATGTCGACGGTGAGGAGTTCAGGATATGCTTCAGGATATGGCCAAAATCCTCAGACCGGTAATGTGTCAAATAATAATATTCTTGCTACTAACAACAATGGCTCTTTGCAGGATGCAGCTATGACGTCAACATTTACCAGGGAGCTCTAGAAATTGAAGGACATGATATCCAGCGTACCTGGAGTGGTCCAGTCAATTCCGGAAGTATCCCAAGACAGCCACAGGATATCCCGCTTTGCGTATCCTGTCTGTGATGCAGAAATCCCAAAAAGATTCCAGACTCCCAACATGAAACTGTATGACGGGACTACGGATCCTGAGGAGCATATTGCCCAGTATAGGGAACGGATGGAAATCAATCCTATCCCTCCAGATCTCAAGGAAGCATGCTTATGCAAGGGATTTGGTTCTACCCTGACCGGATCAGCCTTAAAATGGCTGTTAAACGTCCCTCCTCACTCAATTACTTCGTTTGCTCATTTGGTTAATTTATTTAACAGTCAATTTTCTTGTAGTCGAAGTTTTGAGAAACTAACCAGTGATCTTTACAGGATAACTCAAGGGCCTCAGGAATCCTTGAAGGATTATGTGAACAAATTCAGTTGAGAATCCTTGGATATCCCACATCTTGATGTTGCAACAGCTGTGCAAGCTTTTAAGATGGGGTTACAAAAGGATTCTCAGTTTTATCAGGATCTTGTAATGAATCCCTGCAGGAATCTCGACGAAGCTCGTAACAGGGCTTTGAGATATATCCGTCTGGAAGATGACAAGAAGATGCAGGTGTTAGTGCACTATGTCTATTGACTTCGTCTTGTATCATGTAATAGGATAGAATAGGTTTTTCAGTGCATAAGGTAATTTAGCTTGAAAGTGATGATTTACCTTGAAAGTGGCATATGTCATTTCAAGCTAAATCATGATTTCCCTTGAAAGTGATTTGTGTCATTTCAAGCTAAATCATCATCACTATAAATAGCTTTCAAGCTAAATCATTTTAGACTTTTGCACATTTGACATTTGACATTTGACATTTGGAGAGCTTAGATTCTAGAGAGAGAGTCTAGAGAGAGAAAGTACTCCAAGTGATTCACGGTTCTTTGTACGTTTCAGATTTATAAATAGAATCACATTTATATTACATCTTGTGTGTTTCGGTCTCGTTCGTGCACGGTTTCCGCACGTCGCACGGTCGATTCGCAATCGTATCGGAGTCAAAACAGGTTCTAACAAGTGGTATCAGAGCAGGAGCTCGATTGCGTTGATCAAACAACAAGATTCGTACCAGATTACAGTGTTTTCAGATCTGAATTGCAACATTTCTTCATCATCTACTTATTCTTTCACGTTTTCTACGGTTTTTCGACAAATTGAACGGGATTTTATGGTCCGAATCGGCTGATTTTTTAGAATATTGTGCGAAAATTGTTGATCTGCAATCCTGCCAAGTGTCAGATTCAAATTCCTTGTTGTTTAGGAGAATTTCGAGTTTTTGTGTCCGAATTCGTAACAATCAGCAAGATTTCGCTTGAATTCGTAACAATCAGCAAGATTTCGCTTGAATTCGTAACAATCAGCAAGATTTCGCTTGAATCCGTAACAATCAACAAGATTTCGCTTGAATCCGTAACAATCAGCAAGATTTCGCTTGACTTCGTAACAAACAGCAAGATTTCGCTTGAATTTCAAGCGAAATCCTTATAAGTCAGATTTCGCTCAAGTGTCGGCTTTAACAGAATCTCGAAAAAGAATTTGTCAGTTTAGTGGTGTCGGCATTTTGTCTCAATCAGAATTGAATATTGTAAAGTTGAAAGTTGTCGGCTAGTATAATTGTCCACTAAATTGAGAGGTCCAATCAGAAAATAATAGGTTAAAAATTCAATTGATACCAGATTTCATGTGACTTTAATTGAACGGTCCAATCAAGTGATAGTGTGGACAGCCCATGTGACTTCAAACGTTTGGCCAAATAATTTGTGTTGGGTATTAATTGTGTCGGTATAGTGCAAGTTTAGGCCTAATCATAGTTGTCGGTTCATGTGATTTGGTATTGAAGTTGTCGGCAAATGTTCACCAATATTAAAGATTGCATGAAAATTGATAAGAGTTGTCGGCTAAGTGGTGTGTTGAAAACAACAATTTGCATATGATATAGTTAGTGGATTATTTGGTTCAATCACATTCACTTAATCCTCGGCCCAAGTTAAAGTTTCAACATTTAAAACAAGTGTGCGACCCAATCATTATAAGTTGATACATGTGATTTTGCATTAAAGTCAAAGAATCAGTCTTCACCCAAAACGGACAACACATTTGTCGTTTAGTACCATACATTGAGAAGTTATCCGTTCAGACAGTTCCAATCCCACCCGAACGGACAGCATTGTCACGCGATTATTGTCACTGTTGACTTGTGTTGACTCACTCGATCGAATACTCGTCTGTGTTTCAATTGGTTGATATTCTTGTTGAAAATAATCATTGTTATTTGATTGTTTTTTGTGTTGTGATTTACGAGGTGTGAATATCAAGGTTTACATCATGGCTGAAAACAAAGAAGAAAATATTGTTGTTGAGGTTAAAGAGAAAACTCGAGAAGAGATCTTGAGTGAGAAGACCTACAGAGAAAGAAACGTGGTCTATAACAGAATGGATGACATGCAGGAGGAGTATGAGATGGCTGTCGGTAGCAAAAGATGGGATAAAAAGAGAGAATGCTATTATAACAGAGAAGGAGAACCGGTTGTTCCCAAGAAAGACATAATCTTTGATGATGTTCTTCTCAAAGTCCCGTTGAGAGCTGAATACTATAGAAATGTGTTGAAAGATGACACGTACGCTAAGAGGTTTGAAAAGGAGATCAGATATGCTATGTTATCGTGTCTGAGAAAAAGGGATGAGGAGAGGATGAAGAAGAATGTTGAAGAAATGGTGAACAATCTGAAGAAAGATGCTGAAGAGGTTAAAACAGAAACTGTTGAAGCTGAAGTTGTGAAGGAAATCAAAAGTGAAGAAGTTGTTGTGAATGAAGAGGTTGAGGAAGCTGTTACTGAAGAACAGCAGATTGAAGAAGAGGTGAAGAAAGAAAAAGAAGAAAAGAATAAGAATGAGAAAGCTGATAATGTTGGTGATGAAGTCAGTGTTGAAGAAATGTTGAATGATGCTGATCAGAAGCAGACAAAAGCTGCTAAAAACACCGAAGTGCCAATCATTGAGGTAAATTCTGATTCTGAAAAATTGAAACTGATTGATCAGTGCAAGAAATGCATGGAACTGTGCAGAGCTTGTACTGAAAAAGATGAGCGATTCAGAACAAGAGATCTTGAATTCACAAAAATAGAAAACATTTTCAAAGAAAAATGCAAAGAGATGTTAGAAAAAGAAAAGGTTTTTAAAGAAAATGATGAGAAACTTTCAGAAAAATGTAACAAATTAGAGAAAGAAAATGAAGTTTTGAAAGAAAATGTTTTGAAAATGACAAATGAATGTGAACAAAAAGAAATTGCTTGTCAAGAAATGAAAAAGGAATATGACTCAATGAAATTATCATATCACATTACAAAAGAGTCATATGAAAAAGTGAAAGACGAAATGAAATATGCTCAATCAAGAATGAATCATATGTCTGAAACAACCAAAGAACTTAAACGAATGTATGCTATAAAACAAGATGTTGTTAATTCCTATATTGAGAATGTTGCTAAGTTGAAGCGACAGATTGCTGATTTAGAACAGGATAACAACAAGTTAAAGAGTTACCATGTGTCTTCATATGTGCTTGAACGAATTTTCAATATAAAACCGGGTGATAGTGAGTCTGAGCAGAATAAGAAAGGCATTGGCTCAGAGTTTCATCAAGTTCCACCACCGGGAAAATTTGCATTTTATGATGAGGAAAAGGTTGAAAAAGCTTTCAACATGGTAGATCAATTGCCAGACAACATTGACATAACCTATTCCAAATCTGATGATTCTCATGATTCAGAGGTGGTAGGTAAAGTCGTTGAAAGTGTGTTGAAAGAAGAGTCAGTTGATACAGGTAAATCTGAATCACAGGATGAAGATGAAGGAAATCTTCATGATGGATATCTGAAAAACACAAAATCCGAGAAAAATTTGAATGATGATTCAAAGGGATTGGTTTATACCATGATTGGATCAGACAAATTATTCTTAGATATTGTATTCCCGATTCAGAATGTGATTTCAGAAAAGGTTGACAAAGTTTTCAAAATGGTTGAGATTGAGAAGTCTGAGATTTCAAAGTTTGTTGGTAAGAGTTATAAAGGTTCGTATAACAAACCTGGTTTTAAAAAGAAGAACATGAAGGCTGGGTTGGGTTATAAGAAGAAACAGAATCGAAACAAAAATGAGATGCCGAATTTTCAGGCAAAAATGAGTTTTGTTCAAGGAGGAAGTTTAGAAAAAGAAAAAGAACTCAAAATGAGACAGTCTAATGATGAGTTCTTTGCTCAAAAGAAAAAGCAACAACCACAGGTCAAAGATGTGTCCATGAGAACATGTTTCAAATGTGATAAAAAAGGACATCTTGCACGCAAGTGTCCTAATCTAAAACCTGTGGATGTTAATCAAAAGAAGATTGATGCTGAGAAACAAAAATCTGAGAATGTGAGACAAAGGTCAACCAGATTTGACTCAAAACAAACTTGGAGGTACAACACAAACAAGTTTGTTTCGAATCAAAACTGGAAATCAGACCCGAATAGGCTTGATTCAAGACAGACCTGGAATTCTCACACACCCAGATTCAGAACAACACAGAGTTGGAAAACCACAGTTGATATGACAAAACCTCAAGAGTTTTGGAAACCAAGAGTTGTTGTTCAAAATCAAAATGTTCAAAAAGTTTCACATTTTTACAAACGAGGAACACCAAAAGGCCAAACATGGAGTGTTAAGAAACATGTTGATTTGGTAAAAGATGAGAAAGTTGAAGTTAAAATTGAGAAAGTTTTTGTGAAAAATGACAAAGAATTTCCAGCATTGAATGAAAATTATTGTGTTGAAATGCCTAAGGTTCAACAGACCCAGGCTAAATTGTTCAAGTAATTGAGTAGTTTGTTTGTGCAGGTGCTCATGGAATTCAAAGATTGTGAGAATGGAGGTTGGAGCAGCCTGGCACAACGAGGAGAGGAGGCTGCTGGATCCTGTGTTGGTTGAAACAGGAAGTTTATATGATTTTTCTGTAAATAAATAAACAATATTTCAAAAACCCTAAAAATTGAAAAATTTGAAAAACCAAAAATATGTTTGTTTTTAATTTTTGTCAAAAATAGAAAAATACAAAAATATGTGTTGATTGAATATGCCGAAACCCTCACGGCTGAACAAACATGATTACTTTTATCAGATTGAAAAACGGTTTTCAAACTGTTAAGATCAATGGGTTGTAAATCATGGGGGTACGTAATATTTTCTGCAAATCAGTACACTTTTAGCAGAAAATGGATGGCGAGACAAAGCTATCAGTGTTGGTTGTCAAATTTTCTTTAAATGGTTTTGCATTTTAGGGGGAGTAATGTTGTTAGAAAATACAAAAACATTAGAAAATTTGAAAAAGTCAAAAACATGATAAAATTAAAAAAATTTTGAGTTTTGCGTAAAAAGAGGAAATAATAGTACATCAGTAGACGGTTACAGTACGCTAAAGAATTGGAAAGTTAAATGTGTTAAACGATCTCACCGTGGATGTGTCGATAGATTTTTATACACTTCGTAAACTTTTTCGGGATATAAACCTAACTTCAAACTTGCTTATTTCGTGGGGAACACTACTTGGATATATAGGTAACCCCTGAAATCTCGTTTGAAAGGTTCCTTTTTCTGATATACTAGGTCTTTATACTCAGTGATATCTGGGGTATTATTCCAGGACTTCTGCTGAACGGTAGTTCTGACCTAGTCCTCGAATAATACTTTCTGCAAATGCTTGAAACACAGCATCACCCTCAGCATATATGATAAGACAATAAAATTGCTTAGCAATGTTGTTGTAAAAAAAAGATCCTCTAAAGGGGACACACCCACAAGTTGAGTCATGATCTCTCTGCTGAACGATGGTTCTGACTTGAGCTCTCATGATTCTTCATAATTTATTAACCTCTTACAGATATCATTTGTGTTATAATTGTCTGTAAGACTGAATATTGGGATCTGGATACGGGAGTATATTCAAGAGGTGGGACACATGAATGGGTTTAAGTTCTTAAAATACCTAATTCGTATCCTGAATCAGTTGAAATTTGTATGAAAATTTAAGTGGACAAGTATATCGACAATCTAAGTGAATTGTTTAATTCTTACTGTGTAACTAAGCTCAACGGTACTTGTGACTTGTCATAAACTGATATGATCCTCTGACGCATACTCAAACAAAAATATTGTCTGTAAATATGTTTGTACATATTTCGTTACTGCTTTATATTTTCAGAAAATACAAAAAGATTTTTGATTCTGCTTTATTTTCGACAACTGATGTCTGAAGTGCTGAGTTTCAAAATCTAAGTAAGCTGATTGTGTTTCTGAAAAATAAATCAAGTTCATTAATTTGAAACTTGAAGTTTTAAAATCAAAAATCAAAAACAGTTTGTGATATCTCCAAGATCATTAAGTTGGACTTGGATGATAAACTGTGAGGGAGTTGGATTCTTTAACATTGCCAAATCTATGAAGCTTGTTGATAGGGGGAGTGGATTAGAGAATTTGATTGAGAATTCAAAATGCTGTTACTCATAAATGTTTGAGAAATTGCAGATGATAGTCCAGACTACGATCCCGAAAGCAGAGTCTAAGGGGGAGTCTGAAGACAAGCTTGAAGCAAAGAGAAGCTTGTAGATGGAAAGCTAGGTGTTGATCCCAAAGCACGGAAGCTTGATGAAAGGGGGAGCCTGAAGCTGATGGAGAAGATAAAGATTGAAAGATGCTTATTTTGTTAAAACTTGAAAGAGAAGGCAGAATGATCAAGACTGAAGATGTGTTATTTTGAAGATTAGTCACTGAAGACTTCGTCAATATCCAAGGGGGAGTCTGTTAGTGCACTATGTCTATTGACTTCGTCTTGTATCATGTAATAGGATAGAATAGGTTTTTCAGTGCATAAGGTAATTTAGCTTGAAAGTGATGATTTACCTTGAAAGTGGCATATGTCATTTCAAGCTAAATCATGATTTCCCTTGAAAGTGATTTGTGTCATTTCAAGCTAAATCATCATCACTATAAATAGCTTTCAAGCTAAATCATTTTAGACTTTTGCACATTTGACATTTGGAGAGCTTAGATTCTAGAGAGAGAGTCTAGAGAGAGAAAGTACTCCAAGTGATTCACGGTTCTTTGTACGTTTCAGATTTATAAATAGAATCACATTTATATTACATCTTGTGTGTTTCGGTCTCGTTCGTGCACGGTTTCCGCACGTCGCACGGTCGATTCGCAATCGTATCGGAGTCAAAACAGGTCCTAACAGCAGGAGAGGATGAATTCTACCTCAACCTATGAATCAACTAACAGGAAATCAGAAACCTCATATAAGCCATATCGCTCCAAGCCATATGGCAGAAATGATAACAAGAAAGTGAATGCTGTTGAAGAAGAGGATCCTGAAGAATATCCTGACTTATCTGAATACTGCTTTTCTGTTAATATACCTGAGTTAATGTATGCTATGCAGGGTTTAGGGGACAAAGCTAGGTGGCCTCGAAAGAACCACCAGAAAGCTGATTGGAAGGATAAATCCAAATGGTGTGCCTTCCACGAAGACTTCGGACATATGACCGAGGATTGCATTGCTTTAAGGAAAGAAATAAGTTACCTGTTAAGCAAAGGGTATCTGAAGGACTTGCTGGGAAAAAAGAAGAATAAAGGTCAGGATCCCGAGAAGGATCCTGAACGAGCAGCATCACCCCCAGCAGATGCCAAGATAATTAACTTTATTTCAGGAGGATCCGATATTTGTGGAACTTCGTATTCGGCGGCCAAGAGACATGCAAAGGAAGCTAAGAGTGAAAGGGGAGACAGACCAGTCAGGATGACTACCCTCACAACTGACAAAGTGATCACTTTCGATAGTGATGACAGGGATATTGTTCAGGATCCTCACCATGATGCTTTGGTAACAACATTATATGTGGCTAACCATTTTGTACGCAGGATACTGGTAGACAACGGTAGTTCTGTCAATATAATTCAGCTGGAAACATTGAAGAGGATGAATGTATCTCCGATGGACATTACTTCGAAGTCCACTGTGCTCGTTGGTTTCAGTGGAGAAGCTAGGAATACCGTAGGGGAGATAAAGTTACCAGTATATGTTGAAGGGGTCAACTCAATACAACGCTTCTTTGTGATGGACTCCTTATCCTGCTATAAAATCATACTGGGAAGACCATGGATTCACGATATGAAGGCTGTGCCATCAACATATCACCAATGCATCAAGATCCCTACCCCTTGGGGAGTTGTCAAGGTTGAAAGTGATCAGCAGGAAGCGAAAGAATGCTACTCATCTTCGATGAAATCTTCAACCAAGCCTAGTCAAGCATAGCAATTAAAGATGCGGGCCCGGGATACCTTGGAAGCTTCGGAGCAGGATGTGAAGAAAATTATCCTGGATCAGGATAATCCTGATATCTCGGTGCTCGTAGGAACCAATATCCCTCAGGATATTGAAGTGCAATTAACTAACTTTTTGAAATGCAGGATGTCAACGTTTGCATGGAAGCATGAGGATATGACAGGCATATCCAAAGACATTATCACTCACAAGCTTGGAATTGACAGATCATTCAAGCCTGTTCAGCAAAAAAGAAGAAAATTTGCTCCTGAGCGGAATACGATTATCCAAGAAGAAGTTGAAAGATTGTTGAAGTCCAGGATAATCAGAGAAGTCAAGTTTCCAAGATGGCTAGCAAACGTAGTTGTGGTACAGAAGAAAAACGGGAAATGGAGAGTCTGTGTAGACTACACGGACTTGAACAAGGCTTGTCCTAAAGACCCATTTCCTCTCCCTCATATCGACGCAATGGTGGATGCTACTGCTGGACATGAAATGTTAACGTTCATGGACGCATCCTCAGGATTTCAGCAGATTCAAATGGAGCCTTCGGACCAGGAGGATACTGCTTTCATGACACCAACAGGTATATATTGCTATACTGCCATGCCTTTCGGTTTGAAAAATGCAGGTGCAACATACCAGAGATTAGTAAACATGATGTTCAAAGATAAGCTGGGGGACACCATGGAGGTATATATTGACGATATGGTGGTGAAATCTAAAAAGGCTGAGGATCACCTCCAGGATATCAAGGGAGCATTTGATATCCTGGATCAGTATAACATGAAGCTGAATCCTGCTAAGTGCTATTTCGGAGTGGGGGCAGGAAAGTTTCTTAGATATATGGTGATGAAAAGGGGGATAGAGGCAAGCCCGGAGCAGATTAAAGCTATCTTGGATATAAAATCACCCTCGAATATGAAGGATGTTCAACGGTTAACAGGACGAGTAGCAGCATTGAACAGATTTATTTCGAGATCCTCGGAAAAATGCAAGGAATTCTATGATATCCTCAAGAAGAATAAGAAATTTGAATGGGGAGCAAAGCATGAAGCAGCCTTGCAGTATTTGAAGCGATATCTCTCAACTGCACCTCTATTGATGAAGCCTGAAAATGGTGAACCACTATCCCTATACCTCGCTGTATCAGGGAATGCTGTAAGTGCCGTTCTTATAAAAGACCATGAAGGTCAGCAATATCCTGTTTATTATGTTAGTAAAAGTTTGTTAGATGCTGAAACTAGGTATTCTCATTTAGAAAAATTGATATTAGCTCTAGTCATGGCATCGACAAAGCTTAGACATTATTTTGAGACACATAGGATCCATGTTAAAACGAATTATCCTGTCAAAAATGTGCTTAGGAAACCAGAGATGTCAGGCAGGATGGCCAAGTGGTCAATAAAGTTAAGTGCTTATGATTTAGTATATGAACCTAGAAATGCCATAAAGTCTCAGGCTTTAGCTGACTTTGTGGCTGATTTCAGTAGTGACATTCAGGACGAGGTAGACCTAGAAGTTCAACAGTTAGGAGAATCTTCAGGATCCTGGACGTTGTATACTGATGGTGCATCCAATATAAGAGGTGTAGGTTTAGGTATACTACTAAAATCGCCACAGGGGGACATATTACCCCAGGCTATTAGGTGTGAATTTCCTGCTACTAATAATGAGGCAGAATATGAAGCTTTAATTGCAGGATTAGAATTGGCTAAGAATATGAGTATCAAGAATTTGCAAGTATATGTTGACTCCTTGTTAATTACTAACCATTTTAATGGATCCTATGCAGTTAAGGGTGAGAAATTAATCGAATACCTCGATATTCTCAAAATATTAGCAGGATATTTCGATGTTTTTACACTTGAACAGGTACTAAGAGAGGATAATGCTGAAGCAGATGCCTTACCAAATCTGGGATCATCGATCAGGATACCAGAAGGAACCCAAATACCAATATTACATGTCTTGTATCCTGCAACGAATCCTTGGGAAAAAGAAGTAGCGGGTATTCAGGATCCTGGAGCAGAGTATCCTGAAGAGGATCCTAAATCTTGGACGGCTCCAATCATGAGATATCTCAAGGAAGGACACATCCCCGAAAATGAAAATCCTAAGGCATTTAGGATGAAGGTATCACGTTCACTATTATAAATAATGTTTTATACAAGAAATCTCTTGCAGGACCGTATTTGAGGTGTTTGGAGGATCCTGAAGCCAAAGAAGTACTTCAGGATATACATGAAAGGGATTGTGGTAACCATACTGGGGGCAGGTCATTATTCTCAAAAGTATTAAGGACAGGATATTATTGGCCGACAATGAGAAAAGATGCCGCAGAATATGCTCGAAGATGTGACGCATGTCAAAGACATAGTAACATATTACATCAGCCTGCTGAACCGCTGTATCCTATTGTTTCCCCTTGGCCGTTTATGAAGTGGGGTATGGATATAGTGGGAAAGCTTCCAAAAGCTCCAGGAGGAAAGGTTTTCATGTTGGCAATGACGGATTATTTCTCCAAGTGGGTTGAAGCAGAAGCATTTGTTCAAGTTAGAGATCAAGAAGTAGTATCCTTCATAAAGAGAAATATCCTGACCAGATTTGGAGTACCAGTCGAGATAATCTGTGACAATGGTTCTAAGTTTATAAGCAAGAGAACTACTGACTTTTGCAAAAGTTGGGGAATCAAAATAATAACATCTACTCCGGTACATCCTCAAGCGAATGGACAAGCAGAATCCTCAAACAAGATAATTGTCAATAACTTAAAGAAGAGGCTTGGAGCCAAAAAAGGAAGATGGGCAGAAGAATTACCCTTTGTTTTATGGGCTGATAGGACAACGGTAAAGAATGCAACAGGCCAAACCCCATTTTCCTTGGTATTTGGAGCAGAAGCAATGATTCCAACGGAAATGGCAATACCTACTGCAAGATCTACCCTACGGGATCCTGAACAGAATCCTGAAGCCTTGAGTCAGGATTTGGATACTATAGATGAAAAAAGGGATGCAACAAGGCTAAGGATGGCAGCATATCAACAAAGAATATCCAGAGCATATAACAAGAATATTAGGACCAGAAGATTTAAGGTTGGAGATTGGGTGTTAAGAAAGGCTTTTCAGAATACTACTAATCCTGCTGATGGCAAGCTAGCTCCAAAATGGGAAGGACCATATGAAATTGAATCAGAAGCAGGGAAAGGAGCATATAGACTCAAGAATATGGAAGGGGATATGCTACCGAGATCTTGGAATTGTATACACCTTAAGCTTTATTTCAAGTGAGTTTAGAATTTAATTTCTAACTCAGGATGGTATGAATTCTATCTTTTCTAAATATGTTTGGTTTAATTTATTCTTTGAAACCCAATACTAACTTAAGCATCGGAGGGGTGTTAGCCAAGCTAACACCCACCTTAGTTTAAGGATGTTTTGCAGTATATGCTCCAGGATATAGCTCCAGGATGCTCACTCAAGATACTTCGGAAGATTAGAGGATTGGCCCCCTCTCTCACGTATAAGGGATCCCGATCCCTTCACAGGTTTAAAGGTATTCACCTTTCTTCCGAATTGGGTTTAAACACTCCGCCTGGAGCGCAAGTTATTCAGGGATAGTTCAAGGTGGCGGGACCAGTCCATGTAAAAGTGGCTGACAATTTCGTTACTGTTGGCTATATCCTGAATCCTAAAGGTATATGAGGATTGATCACCCTCTCTCACGAAAGGGTATTTTCATACTCTCTAAGGTTTAAAGGTTTTCACCTTTCTAAGTCTTGGAGTTTATACACTCCCGCCTGTAGCGCACGAAAATTTGGGATTTTCCCCAGGATACAAGGAATTTATCTCCAGTACATTCTTGGGTTTTACCCCTGTAACATGAAAAATTGTCTATACAATGGGAACTGATATCCAGAAGATTTCTAAGTATTTGAAGACATTGTACACAGGGGACATTCCTACTAAAGCAATGGTGTAAAGCTAAAAGGATAAGGCTCGGAACTAATGCACTAAGTGCCTCAGACAGGGGACATCTTCATTGGAAAAGTTGCAAAGGGATTGAGGTTTGATAATAGGGTTATACCCTATTCCTGGTATGATCTTTCCTTTGTAAACATCGTTTAAGTTTTTGATAATACTATGTTTGGTAAAAGGTTAAATCTCCTGATACATTCTCAAAATATATTTTCAAAATACTTCTCAGAATATTTGATTAAAATATTTGAAACTAATACTAGTTTGAAACTTTGATCATTTAAGTATTATCAAAACAGGTTTTGGAAAAGTGGACTGTTTTTCACTCTTTAAAAAGCTTTCTACAAAGTTGAAGGAATGTTTAGAAGTTCTATCTAATAAAAAGTTTTTATAATATATCACTGAGCATATTGATCAGGATATTTTCATAAGATAACAATACAAAATTTTTACAAAGCTAAGAGTTACATTAAGTAATGCAAGGCAATAACAAATAAGTCAAAAGATAGTTATATTATTAACAAGTCAAAAGTTGTGCTTTTGGTTTCACCTTAAACCAAGGCCCATCCGCCAAAAGCACGATTAGTTTTTACCATACCTACGTAACGGTTGAAGGTTTTATCTCAAAACGAAACATGTCCACCTTCAACCGCTACGAAGTTCAAAACAGATTATACTAACCGATGACCAAGGGCTTCATCCTAAAACCTAGGACCCATCCACCTTTGGTCATCATATTGTTCTAATGCAGGAAATATAAATTGTTTGAAGACAGGAAAAGTAAATTGTTTACACAACCACAACCATGAAATTTAAAAAAGTGGGCTCCGGCCTTGGCACGTATATCCATCATCGCCCACTTCGCCGCCTAAGAAGCGGCACCTTCTTGATCAGCAACCTCTTTCCCAGCATTCGCACCAGCATCAGCCTCAGGATTCTTCTCGGCATCATCACCAGCATTGTTCTGCCGCCTTAGAAGGCTCTTCACCAGCATGCTTTGCAGGATGAGCAACGGGATGACCTCCGAGATCCTGTAGTTTCGCTTCCCAAGTCTTTATGTTCCAGGAGGGGCATTCGAAACCCAAATCCCTGGCCTCATAAGCCATCCTTATCCTGGCTTGGAGAAGAGAGACGACCACGGATGCTTTGAGACTGTCCCGATATGAACTCATATTCTGCTGATATTGGATAAGGGCGGCATCTAGTTTGGCTTGAGCATCTTCATTGGCTTTGTGGAGGGCAGCTTGATGTTCCTGGGCCATTGCCTTGTATTTGTCCTCATAATGTTGGGATTTGGCAGCTGCAATTGTTCCTTGATCGGCTATGGTGGCTTCAGATTTTTCGAGCTTGATCTGCAGCATCTTATTAAGCCCACAGGCGTCTTCATACAAATGCATGAGACGTTCCAAGCCCTGCAGTTAAAGATACAGATATCGGCGTAAAATGGACAGGATAATGATTAACATGCGTGTTCAGGATATTGGAAAGGAATTTTTACCTGCTTGAGGAATGAAGTAGCTTCACTAAACCCATGATGCTCGAGAGAGAATGTTTTCGAGGCGGTTGGAGAATCCATTTCTTTCTTCTTTCGGGAACTAGAGGCCCGGGTCCTGGATGCTGGAGGGGCTTTAGAAGCGGCAGTAGTCTTTGAAGTGATGGGCTTCGGTGTGGCAGATGGCTTCGGCTTAGGTTCTTGTTCGGCAGGCACAAGGCTGGAGTAACTATCCAACTCGTCAAGTTGGAAGCCTTCGAGGTTAATAACTGGCACGACATAAGGGAAGACGTTTTAAGCTTATTATACTTCCTGAAAATATGCTTACCAGACATGTTGGAGCTTGATCTTTGGCTTGAGGTTGTGAGTAGCAGGTTAAAGGTTCTTTCACCCTCTGGAAGCTTGTAGATCTCTTTTATTCTCCCTTCCGATTCAGCACTAGGAGGAGCTAGTTCTTTAAAGTTTGCTGCAAGAAAAGAAATAAACATATCAGGATGTTGGTTCAGGATGGAGGTTCGGGATATGATTGGGGATATTCCTAAAACCCTAAGTCCTACTAGAAGTCAACCATCTTTTAGGGAGGTCAAAACCCTTATCATTGGAGTCTCTTTTCACAAAAAAGAATTTTCTTGTCCACTTATCCTCGGTCTTGGTAGCCTTGAGGATGAGAGGATCTTTGGAAATAGAGAATAGAAGGAATCGGCTGGAACCATGAGATCTTAAACGATAAGCCTTTGGCAAATCTTCAATGCACAGGTCGGGCATATGGCGAGCCTTAATTTTTTCCAAGGTGACTAATATGCGCCAAACCATGGGTATGATTTGGGCAAAGCTCAGACCAGTAAGTTCAAAGAAACGGGAAATAAAAGGTGAAAACGGGTATTGAAGTCCTATGGAGAAGGGGTAGGCA
Source organism: Helianthus tuberosus (assembly GCA_030545235.1). NCBI lineage: Eukaryota > Viridiplantae > Streptophyta > Magnoliopsida > Asterales > Asteraceae > Helianthus > Helianthus tuberosus. Next base: position 131,548,028 of record CM060394.1, read on the forward strand.
AAGAAGCAAACCCATTCGTCGGAACAAAAGTCCGATCGGACCTCTCGGTCAAACGGACGAAAGATTGTCCCGGCGGGAAAGGCACCGGAAGCTCGTAGGGCCGCGATGTCAGAATTATCGAAAGAACACACCTCTTTTGAAGGTTTCTAAAGCAGCTTCTGTTTGTGGAAGGTGGAAACAGAGTCCGCCATTTGCGATCTGGTACGGGTCGCCATGGAAGATCACAATCGGAGAAAGGGAGATATAAACAAGGAAAATAGAAAGGATAGAGAGGAAAGTACCTGATATCCGGTTGAAGATAAGGGTAACCATAATGAGGAGTCCCTCGGTTAATATAGGCTGAATATAGGGGGTAAAGAGTAAATAACGCTTTGGAAGTTGCACCACTGTCATTTCAAGGGTCTAGTCGTATTGATTGCCTTAAGTTATGAGGTGAAACTTTTAAAATATATCCGTTGGATTGGTATACCAACCGATATATTTGGGGACAATTGTTATGGCTCATTTTCTAAGCATACATATCTTGAACTATATCCTGCTTTTAATTGTTTATCTGTGATCAGGATACTGGACGGGGATATTGCTAACATCCTGGGTGATATCCTGAGGTATATCGAATTAATCACATGCAGGTTAAAGACTGGGACTTGCTAACGGTCAAATGGACTTCATCTCCTCAAGACTCGGGCGTATTTGTTAAAGGAGAGACGTTGAACCCGAAAGACCAGGTCTACAACGTTCGACTAAGGAATATTCGTTGGATCCCGGTTATGTAGGATAGTTAGTTACCTTTGTTTTACTATAAATAGATGGGGGCGGATCAGATTAAGGCACTCAACTTACACATTTTCGAACACTTTCTCTCTAGCTCATTGCAAACACTACACACAACACTTGTATTCGAATTACATTGTAACACATAGTCGATCCGCACCACATCCTGCACTGTATCCTGATATTTGAAGCAATAGAAGAACAAGGCAGCTGCGATTGTCAGCTCCCAAAGTTTTATGCCGGCGATCTAGATTGATCAAGGGCTTTCCTCGTACATCACGTGTCAACCTTTACTTTTTTGCTCATTGTTTGATCATCGATACAACTCTATATCCCGAGCCGTATCCTGAAACTGTTTTCATATCTAATTTGGTTAACACATTTTTCACACATAATTTTAGCACACTACCTCACTTAACTAATTTGATCACATAATTGCTTAGGTAATTTTTGACCAAAACAATTTGGCGCCCACCATGGGGCAAGTGGTGCTACTTTTACTAAAAATCTTTGTAAAATCGTTAATATGTTTTCTATTTTCAAAACTTTTTGCCACATTGTTTACAATGGCCTCAAGATCAAACATGAGGTCCTCCACTATGTCTGCTGCAACCTCTGCTACTACCGGTTCGGTGCTTCCACCACCTCCTCCAAGGATGCCATTTTCTTCACAATCTCAAGATGTTATCCCTACTCGGAGTGTTCAGGGATCTGCTCCCGTTTTAGCCTCTAATGATGAAATTCTAACTTTATTTAGAAGTGTGCAGGAACAAATGAGGCAGCAACAGGAAACTAATCAAATGCTGTTAAGAGAAATACAACTCTTAAAAGCTAGCTCGAGTAGACCCGCTGAAGAAACTGTCACTCCTATACAGCCCAGGGCTTTGAATTTCAGTTCCGCAGTTTACATTGAGGATAACAGGGGGAATATCGTCCCAAGCCATTCTCAGAATCGTACTCCTGAGATACCCTCCTCAGTCAGGATGTCGACGGTGAGGAGTTCAGGATATGCTTCAGGATATGGCCAAAATCCTCAGACCGGTAATGTGTCAAATAATAATATTCTTGCTACTAACAACAATGGCTCTTTGCAGGATGCAGCTATGACGTCAACATTTACCAGGGAGCTCTAGAAATTGAAGGACATGATATCCAGCGTACCTGGAGTGGTCCAGCCAATTCCGGAAGTATCCCAAGACAGCCACAGGATATCCCGCTTTGCGTATCCTGTCTGTGATGCAGAAATCCCAAAAAGATTCCAGACTCCCAACATGAAACTGTATGACGGGACTACGGATCCTGAGGAGCATATTGCCCAGTATAGGGAACGGATGGAAATCAATCCTATCCCTCCAGATCTCAAGGAAGCATGCTTATGCAAGGGATTTGGTTCTACCCTGACCGGATCAGCCTTAAAATGGCTGTTAAACGTCCTTCCTCACTCAATTACTTCGTTTGCTCATTTGGTTAATTTATTTAACAGTCAATTTTCTTGTAGTCGGAGTTTTGAGAAACTAACCAGTGATCTTTACAGGATAACTCAAGGGCCTCAGGAATCCTTGAAGGATTATGTGAACAAATTCAGTTGAGAATCCTTGGATATCCCACATCTTGATGTTGCAACAGCTGTGCAAGCTTTTAAGATGGGGTTACAAAAGGATTCTCAGTTTTATCAGGATCTTGTAATGAATCCCTGCAGGAATCTCGACGAAGCTCGTAACAGGGCTTTGAGATATATCCGTCTGGAAGATGACAAGAAGATGCAGGTGTTAGTGCACTATGTCTATTGACTTCGTCTTGTATCATGTAATAGGATAGAATAGGTTTTTCAGTGCATAAGGTAATTTAGCTTGAAAGTGATGATTTACCTTGAAAGTGGCATATGTCATTTCAAGCTAAATCATGATTTCCCTTGAAAGTGATTTGTGTCATTTCAAGCTAAATCATCATCACTATAAATAGCTTTCAAGCTAAATCATTTTAGACTTTTGCACATTTGACATTTGACATTTGGAGAGCTTAGATTCTAGAGAGAGAGTCTAGAGAGAGAAAGTACTCCAAGTGATTCACGGTTCTTTGTACGTTTCAGATTTATAAATAGAATCACATTTATATTACATCTTGTGTGTTTCGGTCTCGTTCGTGCACGGTTTCCGCACGTCGCACGGTCGATTCGCAATCGTATCGGAGTCAAAACAGGTTCTAACAAGTGGTATCAGAGCAGGAGCTCGATTGCGTTGATCAAACAACAAGATTCGTACCAGATTACAGTGTTTTCAGATCTGAATTGCAACATTTCTTCATCATCTACTTATTCTTTCACGTTTTCTACGGTTTTTCGACAAATTGAACGGGATTTTATGGTCCGAATCGGCTGATTTTTTAGAATATTGTGCGAAAATTGTTGATCTGCAATCCTGCCAAGTGTCAGATTCAAATTCCTTGTTGTTTAGGAGAATTTCGAGTTTTTGTGTCCGAATTCGTAACAATCAGCAAGATTTCGCTTGAATTCGTAACAATCAGCAAGATTTCGCTTGAATTCGTAACAATCAGCAAGATTTCGCTTGAATTCGTAACAATCAACAAGATTTCGCTTGAATCCGTAACAATCAGCAAGATTTCGCTTGACTTCGTAACAAACAGCAAGATTTCGCTTGAATTTCAAGCGAAATCCTTATAAGTCAGATTTCGCTCAAGTGTCGGCTTTAACAGAATCTCGAAAAAGAATTTGTCAGTTTAGTGGTATCGGCATTTTGTCTCAATCAGAATTGAATATTGTAAAGTTGAAAGTTGTCGGCTAGTATAATTGTCCACTAAATTGAGAGGTCCAATCAGAAAATAATAGGTTAAAAATTCAATTGATACCAGATTTCATGTGACTTTAATTGAACGGTCCAATCAAGTGATAGTGTGGACAGCCCATGTGACTTCAAACGTTTGGCCAAATAATTTGTGTTGGGTATTAATTGTGTCGGTATAGTGCAAGTTTAGGCCCAATCATAGTTGTCGGTTCATGTGATTTGGTATTGAAGTTGTCGGCAAATGTTCACCAATATTAAAGATTGCATGAAAATTGATAAGAGTTGTCGGCTAAGTGGTGTGTTGAAAACAACAATTTGCATATGATATAGTTAGTGGATTATTTGGTTCAATCACATTCACTTAATCCTCGGCCCAAGTTAAAGTTTCAACATTTAAAACAAGTGTGCGACCCAATCATTATAAGTTGATACATGTGATTTTGCATTAAAGTCAAAGAATCAGTCTTCACCCAAAACGGACAACACATTTGATCACATAATTGCTTAGGTAATTTTTGACCAAAACAGTGACGAGTCGTAGTTTCGGTCAAAATGCGCATTTAAGCGTATTTTGCAACCAAACTACTCTAAGGTATCAAAACACTTTGTTTTGATATCAAAACCTGTTTTCTAACTTAGTTAAGCATGTTTTAACATGCTTAGCTCGTCACTTTTAGTTTAGTGCTTGTTTAGAGTCGTAAGTCAGGTGGTCTAAACCCAACACTTAGACTTTCGAACTCGACCCGTTTGGTCGATCATTAGGATCCGACCAAGCATGTTTAGTGACCATAGTTGCATAGGGAATAACCTTCCGAGGTTATACCTTATGGTCACCTAGTTTAAGTAGTTGTATGATAGGTAGATTATATGCCTTAGGTAAATGACCAAAATGCCCTTTTCATGCATAATTGGATTTTAAGCATATGTAACCTAAACATTTGTCACCTAACTGATTAAGCAACCTATTTAAACATGTTTAGGCATATAATACTTGTCATAGGACTAGTTAGACGTCTCGAACGCGTTTTACGCGAACGAGGCGTTAAAGTAGCATAAACTACCTTAATGGATCGTAACGGGTCGAAAGCACTTAGGTTAGGTTCCGAATTAGAATGTAGGCTTTGTTAAACCATATCACATGAGTTCCAACACTCCTTTGGTTTACAAGACCTCATTCTGTCCGATCATCCGATTTAGGTGTCGATTTATTTACTAGTGATCCGATTACTAGGTACTACTTGAATTTCCTTGGTTTGTCTGAGTTTCGCTAAGTTCTTTAGATCAAGGATACCCTTCTATTCAATGTGAGTACACAGTTCCCCTATTTTACTGTTTTCAATTGTTTTGGGGTGATTCATATGTATTAAAACGATTTCGATATTTAAACGATGGTTTCAAAAACTATAAAGATGGTTTATATTAAACTAATAATGATTTCAATAATGTGAACGAACTTGTTGGTTGTAGTTACATAACGAATGACATTCATTAATTTTGGCCGAACCGACCAGTATTAGGTTATGGTACCATAGGATCTGACAAATCCCGTTATCAGACTACACCCATGGTTATGTGTGGGGGGTTATGTAGGAAACGACCGAATCTGTGATTGTTAACTTACCCTTTGGTGGTTTGTTAATACGAAAAGCGAGATAGTCGAGTCACAAAGGTTTGAATGTTATTAGCGAGACGACCAAAAGTAGTTTCACAATTAAAACGAAAACGATTTTGGGACGAATTAAACGATTTGGAACGACTTAAACGAAATAAACGATTTGAACGAACGATTGGTTTGGGTTATGATTAGGTAATGGGATGGGTGTAACATGATAAATGCTTTTATATAAGTGCTTTTATCATATTACATTTCATGTCATTATTTAGTTCACTTGGGAAACGATTTTGAAACGATGTCACACAACGAGGTTTTCAAAATGATATAAACCATACGAGTTTTATTAACGAGTTTTTACGAGATATTTTACAAGTTGGTTTACTAAAACAAATGTTTTGGGGTTAAGAACCATGGCCATGAGATTTTATAAAATATAACTAACTTGATTTGAGTTGGTTAATTATGTTGCAATACACTTTTCAAAACGAGGTTTGTACTTTTGACTCTTGTAGTCTGATGAGGTACTGCAACATACAAACGAGCCATGTATCCGATACTCTCATAAAACCTATGTGCTCGCCAACATTTCTTTGTTGAATTTGTTTTTACATATGTTTCAGGTGATGTTGCGTGATGATTGCTAGGGAACATGTTCACTTAGGATTTGGACGTGGCCTTAGTGACATAAAAACGATAGTAGACGATATTTAATTTGTTTGTTTGGTTTTAAGACAATGTAAATTGCTTAATGAATCAATAAAATTAAACTTTTAATTACCATGGTTGTTGAAACGATGATTCTGTTACAACACTCCCCGACGTTTCCACCACGGTTTGTTGTTTTACGTGGTCGGGGTGTGACAGAAGAGTTGGTATCAGAGCCAATGGTTATAGGGAATTAGGTTATTAGAAATGCTTTGACCTAGACTATAACTTTCTAGGACCCTAACACAAGTTTACTTGTGTTTAGATTTTAAAACAATACCATCACCTATCCTTAGGTGATAACCACAACAAGAACACAATAACAAATCCGCTTTGACAATTAATCATCTATCCTTGGAGGATTAATTGTAAGGTTTTGAACCCTTCCAGTTTAATTCATTTTCGGCTTTATGCCCTCTGAATTTTCAAAATCTCGTCAAAGTTTGGGTCTAAATAATGTGAACACGTGCAAACTGGAAGAGTGAATTCCTGTACCCTGAGTTTTCTGTCTAAGGCTAGAATGTTCGTACAAATCCGTAGTATCGGACCAGTCACTCTTACATGGGAACTCTTGGGGTGAGTGTTCACTTATAGGCGAGCATGTCTTCAGTGATACATTATATTGACCCATTTACTTTGATTTGTCACTGTGTAACGTTTGTTTGTCCGAAGTAACGAACAAATGATCGCCTTCCTTGTATTTTGTCGATGTTTTCAATGCCTCTTTTTCCCAATTATCGACCTCACTCATTTCTCATGTTTCCTTGTTAGAAATTGCCTCCTCGACGCGATGCTCGAACTTTTACTGCTGAGGAAGTCGTAGCCCTTGTCTCTCAGCAAATGGTTGCTGTACTTCCAGGCGTTGTGACCCAAATCCACGAGTTATACAACAACAATAATAACAACAATAATGCACAGTGTAATTTCAAGAATTTCAATTATGCGAAGCCGCTTAAGTTTTCTGGGTCACAAGGAGCAACTGCGCTCTTGCAGTGGTTCGAGAGTATCGAGAGCACATTCAGACATGTGCAATGTCCGAATGCGCGTAAGGTTGAATTTGCATCAAGCGTGTTCGAGAAGCGAGCTCTTACATCGTGGAACGGAGTGATGCGTGATAGGGGTGCCGAAGTGGCATTAGCACAAACTTGGGAAGAGCTCCGAGCTCTCATGATGAGAGAGTTCTGTCCCCGTCACGAGATTCGAGCTTTGGAACGAGAATTCGATGATTTGAAACAAGAAAGGGGAGAACACCGTGCTTATACAGATCGATTTGAGGAGCTCAGTTTGTTGTGTCCCACTATGGTTACCCCACTAGAGAAAGCAATCGAGAGAAATATCGATGGTTTACCCGATTCCATACAGGATATTGTGACCGGTGTTAATCCTTCTACTGTTCGTCACGCGATCGAGTTGTCTGCTACCCTGACTGAGTCTCAAGTCAGGAAGGGTAAACTTACCCGCAAGGGTGATAAAAAGAAGTCAACCGATTTTGACAAGAGTAAGGGTAAGAAGAAGGGTGAGTCTTCTAAAAAGTCAAGGAAGCACAAGGCTTCTCAGAACTTTGCTGTCACCAACCAGAACCCTCAGAACCTACCGACTCAACATCTTGCAAAGAAAGCATATGCTGGTACCGCACCTCACTGTGCCCGATGCAACGGTCACCATGTTGCCCAACAGGCCTGTAAACAGTGTGCTACGTGTGGTAGACTTGGGCATTTGGCCAACATTTGTCGTTTTGGCCAAAATCAGGCTGCTCAGATTCTAGCACAAGCCCAAGGGAATGCTGCGAGATTCCCACCTGGTTCGTGTTTCAATTGCGGAGAAATGGGTCATTTCCGTAACAACTACCCAAGATTGGTAAATGCGAATGTCAATCCGAATGCAAACGCGAACGCGAATGTGAATCCCGCTCGTGGACGAGCATTTAATCTGAACGCGAACGAGGCGAGGGCAGACAACGAGGTTGTTAACGGTACGTTCCTTGTTAACAATCAACTTGCATCTGTTCTTTTCGATTCTGGTGCCGATAGGAGTTTTGTTTCGTTATCCTTTGAGCCTTTACTTGAGATACCTAGAACTAAACTGAGGAAACCCTTATCTGTCGAGGTTGCTACTGGTAAACCACTCGTACTTGATTCTGTTATTCATGGATGTCAATTGAATCTCGATAACCATCTTTTTTCTATTGACCTCATACCGATGCAACTTGGGAGTTTCGACATTATCGTGGGGATGGATTGGTTAACCAAACATCGAGCTGAGGTGATTTGTTTCGATAAGATCATTCGTATTCCTCTTTCGTCTGGCGATGTTCTGGAAGTTCGTGGCGAGAAGCCATCTGGTGGATTGAAACTCATGTCGTGTACAAAAGCTCAAAGTTACTTACGAAAAGGATATGTTGCTTTTCTGGCACATGTCACCGAGGAGAAAAGCAAAAACAAGAGTATTCAGGATATTCCGAATCTTCGGGATTATCCAGAGGTGTTTCCTGATGAACTGCCTGGTTTGCCTCCAGTTCGTCAAGTCGAGTTTCATATTGACCTTGTACCCAATGCCAAATCAATTTTGGTTGCTGTTATCTGCCCCTAAACATTCTCCAAAGGTCAAGTGCCACTTGTTAAACTCTTGTGGTGGCCAAAATCAGTTACCACAACATTTCGACAAGTGTACGGGCTAGATCATTCCCTCTTCTCCAAGAAACGATCCTAACGATGAACCGAAAACTATAAATACCCATCACATTTTCACTCATTTCTCACAAGAATCTGATCTTATGTGCTCTAAGTTGAAACCTTTGTTTCATACCTGAGCTATTTTGATCTAGATTAGCATTCGGGGACCCTTCGTAAGTGTTCCTTCGTTCTTTTATTGCTTTTCGAGTCCGAAAGTCAAACTTTGTTTGACTTTCTGCATTGACCAGTTTATGGTCAATGCGAAGTTCGTTTGAACTTCGCAACGTGAGTGTAATCACGATGGTCATAGTCCCTTGTGACTATGCCTACTGATTACCACGTAGTCTAGGGTCGTAGGGTAAGCGATCTAATAAATCGCTTATACCTTCGAACCCGACCCATTTGGTCGATCATTAGGATCCGACCAAATACATTAGGTGACCATAGTATATAGGGAATAACCTTCCGAGGTTATACCTTATGGTCACAACGTTTAAGTAGTTGTATGATAGGTAGTTTATATGCCTTAGGTAAATTACCAGAATACCCTTTTCATGTATAATTGGTAATTAAGCATATGTAACCTAAACTTTTGTCACATAACTGATTATGTAACATGTTTAGGCATATAACACTTGTCATAGGGCTAGTTAGACGTCTCGAATACGCTTTTGCGCGCACGACGCGTTAAAGTAGCATAAACTACCTTAATGGGTCGCGATGGGTCGAAAGCAGTTAGGATAGGTTTCATTTAGTATGTAGGCTTTGTTAAACCATATGACACGAGTCTCCATACTCGTTTGGTTTACGAACCCTCATTCTATCTAAATCCTCCGGTTTAGGTCCGGTTTATTAACATAGTTACCTATATTAGGTGCCGTTTGATATCCGTGATCTCTAGCATTGTTTGGTTGTTACACAAGGACTCCTAAGCACTCTCAATGTGAGTACATAGTTCCCCTATTTTACTGTTTTCCAAACTGTTTTGGGGTGAAGCATGTGTACCTATGTGTTATTTTCATGATTTCAAAGTATAATTGATTATACATGTTATTACTTATCATTTGACAAACTAAATGACTATCTATGGTTTAAACACTGATTTCTCAAAGAACATAAAATAAAAATGTTGAATTGTACTTATTTTATGTTCACCAGACCGATTGGTAGTATGATATGGCGCTATAGGATTAGACACCCCATTCCTGTTGTCATGGAATGTCTGAAACCAATTTGTTTCTCCATCCAAATAGGGATTGCCTTTGTGGTATCCCTATAGTCTCAAAGGTGTATTTTGATGCACTAGGTCTGAATGAATTCTTAAATCACACTTTTAAAGTATATTTTGATATACTCCCAAAAGTATAATTTGATATACTCTCATGTGTGGTATTGTACAAAACCAACATATATTTTGTTAATCATCCAAAGCATATTTTGATATGTTATTTACAAAACCAAAACATAATTTAATATGTTATTTATAACATCCAAGGCATATTTTGATATGTTATTTATGAAACCCAAAGCATATTTTGATATGTTATTTATGGAACCAAAACATAGTTTAATATGTTATTTACAAATCCAAAAGTATACTTTTAATATGCTACTATAAGGTTATTAGTTTAACCTTACATTTATTTATACATATCATCTTGGTTATACATTACATGACTTACATCTTGACATAAACATTTTGACATATTATTCAATACATTTGGCAATTGGTTTAAAAATAGACATCTTACATTGTTGGTTTGGTTTGAGTAAGTGATTAAGTAACGAGGCGTGTGTAATATGATACAAGCATGGTGGATACACCGCTGGTACTTCCTATATATAAGTGTTTGTATGGTATTACATATTGTAGCGTTATTTGAATCATTTCAATTTGAGACATATAACATTTTATACAAATGACATACTTTTCACAAGACATTGATTTACAAACAACTTATCTTATACAAACTCATTTTACTTGGTTATTCATTTAACCATACATTATTCTCTTACTTATACATATCATCTGATTTTATCACTTTTCAAATGATTTACAAAACAAAACAAATTACAAGGTTCATGACTAAACATTTTCTTAAACATAAGTCATGAATCTTATTTTCACAAAACCTATGTATCTCACAGGCATTTTTATGCTGGCGTACCTATTTTTATACATGTTTCAGGTACTGCTTTGCAATGCTTATTGATACATGCTACATTTAGGATGGACTCGTGCCTTAGCAACTTTAAAACTTGGAAGATCATAGTTGTACTTATTTGATTGTATTAAAACAATGAGTTCATTTATTCAATAAAACATAATTTATTTATACCATGGTTATGAAACAATGATTCTGTTACAACACTCCCCGACGTTTCCGCCACGTCTGGTTGTTCTACGTGGTCGGGGTGTGACACAACCCAAGTATATTCTTAAACTCTGGTGATACAAAACTATAATCGGCACCAGTATCAAATAGTACAGATGCAAAGCGTTGGTTGATAGGGAACGTACCAGTAACTACATTTGGATCTTGGCGAGCTTCTTTCGCTCTGATGTTGAAAACCCTACCATGAGCTTGGTTGATTTTCGGGCATTCTCGCTTGAAGTGCCCAATGTCTCCACAATTAAAGCAACTGGGTCCTCGACCATTTCCATTCCTATTACCACCTCGATTGTTGTTTGCTCCCCGGTTTCCACTACCAGCTTGATTCCCAACATTACCACGATTTCCATTACCGCCATTTCCTCCTTGCGGGCGGTTTCCATTACCACTTCCATAACCTATCTGACCACCACGACCAGTACCAACCCAGCACGTCTCCTTTGAATAACCAACCTTTCAACAAGACTCACATCTACCAGCTCGGCACCGTCCATTATGATGCAACTGACACGCATCGCATTTGGGCAAGTGCCCATGTACCCTTTCCTTTGTTTTCATCACCAGTTTTGACCTTGGCTGGTGCGTTTGCCTCTTCCTTCTTGCTAGCACTGCTGGTACCTTTCTTGAAATTTGAGAACTTCCTTTTGTTCTCATCGGATGACTCAACGTGAGTCTCCTTCTTTTTCTGGTCAGAAATCGAAAACTTGTTTAACCTAATAGCTTCTTCAGTCAGTGATACACTCAGATCAATAGCCTCAGTTATTGTTGCAGGCTTCGACGTCGTCACCATACTCATAATCTGAGGTGCCAACCCCCAAATAAAACGCTCGATGCGTTTGAATTCCGGATCAACCATGTATGGCACCACGCGAGATAGGTCGTGAAATCTCTGCACATATTCAGCAATTTTCGGGCCATCCATCTTGAGGTTCCAGAATTCAGTTTCCAACTTTTGGATTTCAGCCCTGGAGCAGTATTTCTTTTGCATGAGTTCCTTCATTTCATCCCATGTCATGGTATAAGCAACTTCTTCTCCCAAGGTCTGGACTTGAAGATTCAACAGGAAAGCGCTCCGTCTAAGAACAATCCAGAGATATAGGTGACTTGGTGTTGCGGAGCACACTTGCTCATTCTTATCACATAATTAGTCTTCTCCATCCATCTGACAAAAGCTACAGCACCCCCGGTGCCGTCGAAATTTAGAGGCTTACAGTCTAGAAACTGCTTATAGGTATAGCCTGTACAAGTAACATCATTCACATAAAGCATTAGCGATCGCACATGGAATATCCAAATGTAACGTAATGTTTCTTTAAAGACTCAAAAATTACCAAGAGGTGGGTTGCTTCCCGAGGTACCTCCGCTATGCTTAGAGCGTAAGGCCTCGTGTTGTGCTATCGCTCATGAAATCCGTTCTTGTAACTCTGCTTCAGTCGTAGGCAGTGTGTTGTCTCTTCGAGGAGGCATCTTCTATAAGAAGTTTGTATAGGTCAGGTCTTATGCATATAAGTATGTAGTATGCGTATGTAATAACATTTATCAACGCAAGTAAACACATAACATCCCATGTCATAACACAAACAAGTAATCCAACAACGTATATAATGAGAATGTTGCGATTGAGCTTTCATATATCAATGACCACAATTACAGTTTTACATGTTTCACAAATGTACCATATATCAAAAGGGACTACAGGGTCACATCACCCTTGTCCAAACTATCCATCAAACTACAACAATAAAAAGTCAAAGGTCAAAAAGTGGTCGTCAAAAAGGCTGTGCAATCTGGGCTCAATAGCTGCACTCTCACCAAAAGTATGCTACCTGCATAAAACCAAAAACTACTATGCTGATGGTGGAGGAGGAGGGGGTGGAGGAACGAAAAGCAAACTGCGCAGATGCGCTAGCTCCTCCTCTAGGGCATGAACATGACGCAATAGATAGCTGATCTGCTGCTCCATAGTAAGGAAACGAACATCAAAATCTGGGTATGGTAAAAGAGGAGCGGGCAGAGTCGCGAATGGTGACTGACAAGTGCAAGGTGAAGGACACGGAATCCTCTCAAGATCCATGACTCTGCGACACAACATCTCCTCTGGAGCTTTAAGGACAAAAGCAGATCATCTCTCGTGTATCCAGTGTAATGGAAGGGATGATATGGATCAGAAACAGGCATCATGTTGGGCGGAACCAAATCAGTGGCTCGCCCGATGGTGCAGCAGCAAAAGGTGCAGTATGTGAAAATTGTGGCATGAAAGGAAAAGCAGCCGACACAGGTGGGACATGACCAGATGGCTGGCTAGATGGTCCTTCCCCTGGACGGGGTGGAGGAATATCTGTAGGAACGTGACCGGTAGATCGGTGCGGTGTATGTCTGACACATGCGGGTGAAACGAGGCAATGTCAACTGGTGCATGTGTAGGTGCAGGTGGGGGAGTAAAATGTCTAACAAAAGGAGGCAAGTCATCCTCATCTATCCACCCATTGCGGGTGAATGCATAACGGGGATCTACATGGTCAGCAAAAGGAGCATGGTCTGCGGGTGCAGGTTGAGGGTCAGGTAACAGTGGTGCAACAACTGGAATGTCAACGGGGTCATGCTCCGGTAGAGGATCATGAGCAGGTGTGGGCTCGGGTGCAATCAAAGGCTCAGGGTCAGCTGGTGCAAGCTCAAGATCAGCGGGTATATCAAAGAGCTGATCGTCAGGAACGACAGGTGTCTCAAAAGGCTGATCATTGGGGACAAACTCAATCTCATGCTCAGGGTCAAAGTCATGTGGAAAGACTGGATCAAACTCATCATCAAACTCGAAGTCTTGTGGAGGAACAGGTGCGGCAGACATAGCTGGGTCGGAATCAGAATCAGTGGGATAACACTGTAATCCCAGTGCGTATAGAGTAGTAGATGACACAGACTCGAATGAATCAGGACCAGAATGGTCAGACGAAATCTCAACGACCGGAATCTCAATAAGCGAAACAGCAATGACATCGGCGACTGGAATCTCTACTAGTGGAGCTACAACGACATCATTGACTGGAGCTCCATCATCCTGGGCACCCTCAGGGGGACCCTCAATAAAAAGATCGATGTCGTCGTCAGACATGGCATCAAGAGGCAGATCCTCGAGAGGAAATGCAGCAGGAGGAAAAGGAGCAGGGATCTGAACAAGAAGTAGATCCTCGCAAGGAAGACCATCAGCTAGCGGTATATCATCGCCAAAATATGGTAAAGCAAACGGCTGGAAATCATCATCGTCGTCACTCGTAGTGTCAAATGTAAAAACCTCATCCTCTGGGATGATCTCATCATCCGAAACTATGGCCATAGGGTCTACTGTATCTTATACTCCACAATCAGAAGAGGACATGGTGTCTGTGACAAAACAATCACACATATGCACATATATCAACAATCATCAAATAAGCATATAAGTAGTAACAATGTAAGCATGTATGCATCCTAGTCTTCCCAAGACTATCCTACCCAGCCTCTCAGACTGAACTACTTAGTCTCTCAGACCAAACCTCCCAGTTTCTCAAACTGAACTACCCAGCTAGTCTCTCAGACTAACTCCCCAGTCTCTCAGACTGACTACCCAGCTAGTCTCTCAGACTGACTATCTAGCTAGTCTCTCAGACTGACTACCCAGCTAGTCTCTCAGACTAACTCCCAAGTCTCTCAGACTGAATTATAAACGAATTCTTTGAAATGTACTTTGTGTCTTTTATTTGTAAAAATGTTTGTTTCCTGGATCTGGACATTTTGTGTATGCAATGAAAACATGTTTGTGAAAACATTTTCGTGAGAGCCCTAATGATCGTAGTCTAGACTCGAGAAAGAGTTACCCTGACTTTTGCGGAAGTGTGGTTATTGGTGTGACTTCTTAATACCATAACATTCAATCATAACAATGCTATATGATAAAAACCAAAAGATATTCATCCATAAAAATTAAGTTTGAAAATACCACAACACACTTGGTTGAAACATCGACACCAAATTTAAGTTACAAACCATAACATGTTTTAATGAGTTCACGAAGACTCGATAACATAACTTAAACCAACCCGAGCTTAGAACCATGTATCTCGTCCAGGAGTAAGATACATCTCCTAAACCCTACGACCACGGATGACATCTTTTATTTATAACGCAGCTTGAAACACATGCATACACCTGCCAGATCCACTTAGTTCCCTGAAATACATGTAGTTTAAAAACATCAACAAAAGTTGAGCGAGTTCATGTGTTTTGTATACGTATGTATAACCCTTTGTAAACAGTGTAAGTATAAAAGTCCCGGTATGATAGCAAACAAGGAAAAGATCACCAATGGTTTGCAAGGCCACTGATATGTGTGACGGTATAGGAAGACTCAAACCTAGCAAAGTTGTACCGGGCTTCCGGCTGGAAGACATAGTCACCCTATGGGCCACCCTGGTCCTCATGGGTGTGGGCTCGCTACACCCAAGTAGATCTATCACTCATGCCCCTTGGTCCTTATACGAGGATTAATGGTCCCAAGTATCCGCCTACCCATTCACATGATCTATGGTTCTTTCCTAGGCTAACCATACCAATTGTATTTGTATGTAATCATTTTGTAACATGTATTTCACCCCCGAAGTAAATAAACAAAACAGTTTAAAGAAAAGAGGGACATGAACTCACAGTATTGCATCTTCAGAATCATAACCCAAATCTCTTCAGCAAACACAACTACCTACAATGTACTACTATCTATTAGACGAACGGGTCGTGCCTTGGCTTAGAGTTTAACGCTTTTGAGTTACGTTTCTTATGTTCCCAATATTATTCCAAGTTATAATTACTTGTTAAAATAATAATCATTTTAACTTTAAATTATATTTAGTTTTGGAATATTTGTTTAAGCAATATTTCTGTATTAATACTTCTCAAGTATTTATTTTCGTATTTCATTCCCAAGGATGGGGGTATCTCATACATGTATCTTTGTATTCTCGTATTGGTAGTCTCAAAATAATATATTTCAAGTCTCACTTTAGAAAATATATATGTAAACTCATTTTCTCTAAAAATAATGTATTTCAAGAAAATATATATTTTTCTCAAAAATCATATATCTTCTAAATATTCAAGAAAATATATTTTACTTCCAAAAATAATATATTTTCTCATTGTCGAAAATACAATATTACTTCTTGTAATATTTTCATTTCTTTTATCCAAAATCATATTTACCAAAAACATATTTATAACGGTATTCTTCGGAATATTTTATAAGTTACGTTCTTGCGTTCGGTTTCACAATATTAAGTGTGTAACTTATATATTTTATTCCTTGTGATTTTTGGTATTACTTTGGATTGTAATTTCTTGGTATTATGTTAAGTTATATTATTTTACCCTAAAATAATATAACTATTTCACAAAGTATACAAATATTCACACAAGTGTCTTAATATATATATATATATATATATATATATATATTCTAAATATATATTTACCCATTTTTATTTATAAAAACCAACCTCCAATATTTATATTTTTGTTACAAAAATTATGGCAAAGTTTATATTACAAATCATTGTTAAAACACACTTGTAAATATTTGTTTAGAAAATATTTTTCTAAGTGTTTATATTTTTAGAAAATTTTGCCATAGTTTCTCCTAAAAATGGAGGTGTCCATGCTATCAAAGCATATCACTTTCTTTTTTTAAAAAACATCACAAACAATCAACAATCAACCTACACTTACCAAGTGCCACATTAATGCTATTTACATAACAATCATGAACTTGATCTTTCATAAAAACTTGTAGTAACTTGGTTGTGTGTTTAGTAAACTTAGTTACCCTTTAAAGTGTGTATTTCTTTCAAAATCTCATTCTTGGAAGATTTAGGTGTTTACAACTTGTAAACATATTTTACAAAAATGCTTCTTTATGTAATCTTCTTGTTTCTCTAGTGTTTCTACACTTGTTTTATCACCAAAAATAGTGTAAGTTTAAGTAAGAACCAAGATTTCCTAAAAATCATATTTTGAACTTGGTTCTTTTGGAAAAAACCATCCATAAATCTTAGATCTATAAGATTATCAACTCAATTGATTATTATTTTTCAAGAAATCATTTTATGTTTCAAGTTCATGCTTACACATGAGGATGATCATCTTGTTTCATCACATAATCATCCCCTTACTTGCTAGATCATGTGTTTAATCACAATCTAGCAAGCTCCTTATGATGATCAACATCATAATCTCAAGTAAATAACAATCAAACATCATACATACACTAAACAACATAGTTTCATCCATATTTCATCATATATCAAGCTTATGTTCATGCTTCTTGATTATGTCTTTTAGTGTTCATCATGTTTAACAACGTTCATCACTTATTAACAAACTATATATGGAAGATCAAGAGATCATAAGGGCCTTACTACTAGCACAAGGCTAGGGAAGAACACTTGATGTTGATGAGGACAAAAGTGTTGGATAAAAGCAATCAGGTGAGGTCCTTCAAGTTCCACAAGCACCAAGCTTCTTTGTATGGCTCCTCACACCTTAGAATGATCTTGGAATGGATGGATGATGGATGAAAAGTGGTGGTGGTGTGGGTGTGGTTCTCGGCCGAGAGGGAGAGGAGGAGAGATGGGTTGTTGTGAAGTGTGTAAGAATGAAGACCCTTAATCCTTCTTATAACCTCTAATCCTTTTGTCCAATGGGTCTTGTGTCTTCAAAGTACACTACACAATATTCTCCTAAATCCATTGTGATTATGCAATATCTAGCAAGATTGTGGAGATCAAGGGTGGGCCACCTTTGGTGACCGATTACTAGCATGGGGGGGTCTAATTGTAAATTTTAACCATATAGTTAGATTAAGGTTCAATTTCAAGTGTTAGTTGCAAGTGTTATTTACTAGATATTTTTAGTGGGGTGTTATGATGTTCGGGGATCATAACTAGCTCAGAAACACTAAAACAATGCTTCTAGTATAATTTTGGTGTTTCGGGTAATGTCCGGTTGTTCGGTTAGATACCGGTTCGTTAAAGTGTCAAACTATTATGTTTAGTGATCTTTAAGTACTCTTTTGTGACACTTTTGATTCCCGACACTTAGTAAAGCATTCAGGACCATTTAGTCATATTTTTGCATGTTACTAGCTTGTTAATTTGCTGAATTTTGTTGAAATATGCAGAATTCTGCACTTTATGTGGGTTTTAGGCACTTTCCGGCACATAAGCTATCACCTAGTGAAGCAGTTTTATGGTCCTTACTTCCCTACACTCCATGCTAGTGTAGTACCTTGTCTCTGGCCCATACGGGGTCTCAAAACACTGTCTGTCTATGTACTTAACATCGTCAGCATTTTTATGAGGTATCCGCTAACTGTGCTTTGTGCATCATATATGTCAATAAAGTTTGCATGTGATAATGAGATGACGTTATGTAATATGTGATGCACAAGTAAGTATGTTGCAGTAATCAGAAAGCAGTTTAAGTCATTAATTGTAATTCAGCACAGTCATTAAGCATTAATCAATATTAATTAATTGTACGGATACCTGTATTTTTAACGGTTGTCACAAAAAAAAAATCTCAAACATGATTTTAAAGGCATTTCACATGGTTTTAAAACATTTTATAAACATATTTACCTAGTACACCTAGTACATGATTTCAAAAACATTACATACGGTTTTAAAAACATTAAACATATTTTCAAAGATCCCATGCATAGTGTTCAAAGACATTCTGCTCGTATGTTGACTGAGTATACGTAGTACACGATTTTCAAGAACACTCTGCTCGTATGTTGACTGAGCATACATAGTACACGATTTACAAAGACATTCTGCTTCGTATGTTGACATAGCATGCCTAGCACATTGATTTCAAGGATCCTATTTGCTTCATATGTTGACTTAGCATATTTAGCACCTTGATATCATAAACACTATATTCCTATGTTAACTTAGCATACCTAGTACAAGGTTTCAAAACAATTTCTCTCTACACGAATTCCAAAATCCTTATAGGATCTTCCTATCCTCATAGTTAGATCCTTGTGTATGTTTAAAGCGCAAAATCAAAGTCCTTAATTGGATTCTTTGTGTGCTTTAATACGTATGTTACGATTCAATGAGGACAAAACCGAATCCCTATAAGATCTTCCTATCTTTATAGTTAAATTCTTGAGGATGTTTAAAGTACTAATTGAAGTCCATGGATTGGATTCCTGGTGTACTTTAAATGCATGTGTACAAATCGATAACAAGTTGATAACTTGTTGATAACAAGTTGATGACCAAGTTGACAATTATGTGATTATGTGATTATGTGTTTATGTGTATATGTGTGAATCCAAATGCTCGATATCCAAATCCTTGTAGAATCTTCCATATCTTCATATGATGGATTCTTAGAAGGATATCCAAAAGTACTATCTTAAATCCTTAATAGGCTTCTTTGCAATAGTTAAGACCCTTGGATTGCAAAGTACTATTCAAAGTTAAAGAGATAACTCATTGATCTAGTTAAAGACATCATTCGTTGATGTAGTTAAAGAGACCCTTTGGTGGTCTAGTTAAAGAGATCATGCGTTGGTCTAGTTAAAGACATCATTCGTTGATGTAGTTAAAGAGACCCTTTGGTGGTATAGTTAAAGAGATCATGCGTTGATCTAGTTAAAGACATCATTCGTTGATGTAGTTAAAGAGACCCTTTGGTGGTCTAGTTAAAGAGATCATGCGTTGATCTAGTTAAAGACATCATTTGTTGATGTAGTTAAAGAGACCCTTTGGTGGTCTAGTAAAGAGATTGATTCGTCAATCTAGTTAAAGATATCATGTGTTGATATAGTTAAAGAGACCCTTTGGTGGTCTAGTTAAAGAGATCATGTGTTGATCTAGTTAAAGATATCATGTGTTGATATAGTTAAAGAGACCCTTTGGTGGTCTAGTTAAAGAGATTGATTCGTCAATCTAGTTAAAGAGATCATGTGTTGATCTAGTTAAAGAGACCCTTTGGTGGTCTAGTTAAAGAGATTGATTCGTCAATCTAGTTAAAGAGATCATATGTTGATCTAGTTAAAGAGACCCTCTGGTGGTCTAGTTCAAGAGGTCGTTCGCCGACCTAGTTAAAGAAATCATGTGTTGATCTATTTAAAGAGGTCGTTCGTCAATCTAGTTAAAGAGATCCTTTGGTGATCTAGTTGAAGAGACTCTTTCGTGGTCTGTTTAAAGAGATCATTCGTTGATCTAGTTAAAGAGACTTTATGGTAGTGAGGTAGTCTAGTCAAGTCATCACAGGATTATTTGTTTGATTTTTCCCCTACACATTATAAAATGAATTGTGCGGACTGTGCAAGGAATTACGTAATTATGGATGCATACATAATTATGGAATTCAGTGCACAGAATCCACAACAAGTTTTGTCATGTGTAAGAACCTATAGTGATACGAATAACGAAACGGGAGCAATGTAACAAGGGCATGGTGGATACGCCGATGGTACTTCATATATATAAGTGTTCCTTATTACATTGCGAATGTAGCGTTATTTAAGTTACTAGAAGTTCTGGACCTTGACCAATGTTGTTTTATGTTATACTCTCCGACTCCAATTTCGAGCACACACAAGTTTCCTATAATAGTCTTCATAGGAAACACACTCTCTATCCGTTGTTTGAAACTCCAACTTCCTGACGAATTCACACGTTCTCCATATTTTACTACGACAAGGATATCATTTTGACAATTACATGTCACTCTTGAGATTCGGTACAATTATACACAAACCTATTGGAATGGAGTTTAAATCTTCGGATCTGAACTCTTCCCTATAAACAACAGACGAGTACGAATAACAAGGTTCGCTAGAAATCCAGACATGGCCCAGAGTTTTACTTAGGGAACGGAGGATTTATTTGAAAGCGAATCATCCACATCTGTTCCTACAAGTTTCCTCTAAATTAAATTTCGGGACGAAATTTCCTAAAGTAGGGGAGACTGCGACAGTTGTGCCATTTCGATCATCATACAATTACGAATCCAATGAAATCTTGTATTTCATTCTTGGGATTTGTACAATTACATGTGACAAGTACACATATCAAATTTCGTATGATTCTGAACTCTCGAGAAGCTTTTCTGGAAGTTATACGTAAACTATTACGCAAATGTAATCAGTTTAACAAAACGTACATGCCGGAACAGTGACATAAGCTTAACATACCTTAAATAACCTTTACATAACTTATAAATAAGTTTTGAAGGGTTTGGTATGGCAAAAACAAGTTTATTCGATCAAAGGGACTAATTGCGTCAAACTGCAAAATTCTGCCGATTCGTATAGCAACGAACACTCCGGAACAAGATCATAAGCTAAACATACCCTAAATACCCTTAACATAGCTTAGAAAAAAGATTTGAGGGATTCGGTGTGAGAAAATATGCTTATTTGATCAACAGGGAGTAAACGCGTCAAAAACTGTGAAAGTTTGCATAAACGTGCATATCTCGCATTCTGACCATATCCGGACATCCAAAAATTTTTGTAATCACTAAAATATTTTATTTTAGTGATAGGAATGCGAAAAATCCATTCGTCGCGCAATTTGGATCGATTTTGCGTCCGTTCGAGTTTCGTCGTAATTAACCGAACAACGCGACCGTACGACCAAACGAACTGACATCCGTGATATTTTCAAGTATATTTCAAGTTCCCTATGCTTTAACATTCTTGTAGAGCCTTGAAAATGGGTTAACAGGGGTTAAATGCGTCAAAAATGCACATAGAAGAGTGCAGGGACCTGTTCTGCCAATTCTGAAACTTCTGCCTATGCCCTCGCGTCCGGCGCCAGCAGAAGGCCTTTGCTGTCGCGTGCAGCGACGTCCTGATCTAGATAGAACTCTTGTTTCAGCTGCTGCACATGTATTTTTAAGTCTAGTTTTCAATATTGTGGGTGTTTTGAGTGATCTCCAAGTATAAAATCTGATCATGGACACATGTAATCATCCTATGCTTCCTTGGGCAATACATAATTCATGTGGCATGATCTTGGCGCTTCACAACAACTATAAATACCCCTCAAATCTACCCAATTATTTGCTCATTTCCTCATTCTCATCTCTTGAACTCTAAGTGGAGGCTACCATCTTTTGGAGGCCACCTACCTGAGTTTTCTAGTTCATTTTCCAGCCTTAGAACATTTTGTAAGTGTTCTTTCATGGCTAGTTCTTTTATTTCAGCAATTACAACCTGAAAGTCAAACAGTTTGACCATCGTTTGACTTTCGGTTTTGACCATGAATTGGTCAAGTCAAAGTCAATCGAACTTTGCAACGAGATAGTAATCATGATGGTTATAGTCCCTTGCGACTATGCCTACTGATTACCACGTTGACTAGTCGAAGTGACGAGTCAAAGTTTCGGTCAATTGGCACGATTATGTGCATTTTGCGATGAAACTATTTTCTAACTTAGTTAAACATGTTTTAACATGTTTAACTCGTCACTTTTAGTTTAGTGCTTATTTAGGGTCGTAAGTCAAGCGGTCTCGACAACCGCTTAGACTTTCGAACCCGACCCGTTTGGTCGATCATTAGGATCCGACCAAATATATTTTGTGACCATAGTTGTATAGGGAATAACCTTTCGAGGTTATACCTTACGGTCACTTAGTTTAATTAGTTGTATGATAGGTAGTTTAATGCCTTAGGAAAATGACCAAAATGCCCTTTTTGCGCATAATTTCATTTTAAGCATATTAACCAAAATTTTGACACTTAAACTGATTATGCAACATTATTAAACATGCTTAGGCATATAATACTTATCATAGGACTAGCTAGGCCATCCGAACGCGCATTTGCGCAAATGGCGCGTTAAAGTAGCGTAAATTACCTTAACGGGTCATAACGGGTCATAAGCACTTAGGATAGGTGTCAAATCAGAATGTAGGCTTTGTTAAACCATATTATATGAGTTCCAACACTCATTTGGTTTACAAGACCTCATTCTATCCGATCTCCCGATTTAGGCCTCGATTATTAACATAGTGATCCGATTATAGGTGCCACTTGATTCCTTGATTTCCCGAGCTTTGTTAGGACACTTAATCAAGGATACTTGCAATCTCAAGTGAGTACATAGCTCCCCTCTTTTATGCTTTCAATTGTTTTGGGGTGACTCATATGTGCTAAATGCTTTTCATGTTTTCAAAACAATGCTATGGTTTATATAAACACGATGATTTCAATAATGTGAACGAACTTGTTATGGCGTTAGTCGAAAGACATTCGAATAACATTCATTAAATATGATCAAGCCGACCAGTAGTATGTTATGGTACCATAGGATCTGACAAATCCCGTTACTAGGCTATTCACTGGATTTGGTGGGTAGTTTGGGGAACGACAGAAACTGTTATCTGATTCACAAATCATGTGTTGATTTGTTAGTCTTGTTAAAGAGGTCTTTCAGGGCCTATTAAAGATACCCCATGGGTGGTATATCGAGTCACACATGTTTAAATGTATTCTTTAAAGAACGACCAAAAGTTGTATTTCACAATTTAAAACACGAACGATTGAACGATGGTTTATAACACGAACGATTGGAACGATTTGAACGATTGGAACTATTTGAACGATTTTGGACGAATGTTTTCAAACGATATCACACAACGAGGTTTACTTAAAGATATAAACAATACAATGTTTACTTTCAAAGACGATTTACTACTTGGTTTTACAAAGACAAATGTTTTCAGTCAAGATTCATGGCTACAATGGTTTTGGTTTTACTTATATCAACTTGTAAAGTTGATAAAACATATTGCAATATTAAACACTTTTTGATTTCAAGGTACATACTCAACAACTCTCGTAGTTGGACGAGGTGTTGCAATATGGATTCAAAGCCATGAATTTGACATACAAAACCTATGTACTCGCCGGCATTTTTATGCTGACTGTTTTTCACATATGTTTCAGGTTCTATGATGTGATGATTGTTGATTGATTGCTACACATAGGATGGACACGGGCATTAGTGACTTAAAACTTGAAAGACAATTGTTGTAATTATTTGGTTTGAATCAAAACCATGAGACAATTAATGAAATAAAACAAAACTTCAATTACCATGTGTTGTGAAACAATGATTCTGTTACGACACTCCCCGACGTTTCCGCCGCGGTTCGTTGTATTACGCTGTCGGGGTGTGACAATCACCATCATTAGATTGCACCCTAAGGAGGAACCAAATCAAGCTGACAATCTTGTCAAACACTATTGTTGCGTCTCCATCTGGATTCTCTGTTGGCCTGTCTCTTGCAATCAGGTATGTTATTCATGTTTTCCATTATGCATAAAACAGAACTGATCAACAAATCACTCTAAGAGGAGTTGCTACCATCTTTGGATGCCTTCCATCTGAGTTTTCTTCATCCTAGAACACAAATAAGTGTTCTTCCTAGTCTTATTTATTTATTTTAGCTATTTCAAGCTAAAAGTCAAACAGTTTGACTTACTGTTTGACTTTCGGTTTTGACCATGAATTGGTCAAGTCAAAGTTCAATTGAACTTTGCAACGTGATCATAATCATGATGGTTATAATCCCTTGTGATTATACCTACTGATTACCACTTTTACTAGTCGAAGTGACGAGTCAAAGTTTCAGTAAAAATGCACAATTATGTGCATTTTACGACAGAACTATTTTCGGGTATGTTTTGATACCAATTCAGTTTTTCAACTTAGTTAAACATGTTTTGACATGTTAACTCGTTACTTCTAGTTTAGTGCTTATATAGGGTCGTAAGTCGAGCGGTTTGACCACCGCTTTGACTTTCGAATCCGACCCGTTTAGTCGATCATTAGGATCCGACCAAACAATTATTGTGACCATAGTTGAATAGGGAATAACCTCCTGAGGTTAAACCTTATGGTCACTTCGTTTGGTTAGTGTTATGATAAGTCGATTATTATATGCCTAAAATGACCAAAATGCCCTTTTTCCGCATAAATCCGTTTTAAACATATGTAGTCAACTTTTTGACATATAAACTGATTTTTCAACTTAATTAAACATATTTTGGCATATAAGACTTATGATAACTCATATTTAACCATCTGAACGCATAGCTACGCAAATGACACGTTCAAGTAGCGTAAACTACCTTAACGAGTCATAATGGGTCAAAAGCACTTAGGATTACTTTCAAATCAGAATGTAGACTTTGTTAAACCATTTCATATGAGTTTCTACACTCATTTGGTTTACAAGACCTCATTCGATCCGATCTCCCGATTTATGTACCATTACTTCAACATAGTTACCCGATGTTAGGACACATTAGGACACGTTCGAAGCTTTGTTATATAACTTGATTCAAGGATACTTTGCAATCCCAAGTGAGTACATAGTCCCCTCTTTTACGTTTTGAAAATGTTTTGGGGTGATTCATATGTGCCTATTCACTATTTTCATGATTTGAAAGCTATATAATTTCGCATGCATAGTACTTATCCTTTAACGAATTGAAACTGATACCTATGGCTTAAATAATGATTTTCAAAGTTTGTAAGACTATTTGTTGGTGCGTATTTATACTTATACACTCATTAACAATGATCAAGCCGATTGGTAGTACGATATAGCGCTATAGGACTTGACACCCCATTCCCGTTGTACGGAATGTCAGAAACCAAAGTTTAAACCAAATAGATTTTTCCTTCGTGGTAAATCTATAGTTACCAAAGTGTAGTTTGATACACTAGGTTTGAATGTATTGCCAAACCTCCACAATGTGTATTACAAAGGTTTTCCAATTAAGCCATAAAAACTTATCTTTTGTTGATTTCCTAAACCAAAGTATATTTTGATATACTACCAAAGCATCGTTTAATGTGCTATTTTTAAACCAAAGTATAGTTTGATATGCTATTCAAACCAAAGTATAGTTTGATATACTACCAAATCACAATTTAAGTATATTACGATATACTTCCGAAGCATAGTTTGATATGCTACCAATGTGATATTGTTTACTAAAGTATAGTTTGATATACTACTGATTCTGTGATTTCTAAAACCAAAGTATATTTTGATATACTACCGAAGCATAGTTTGATATTGTTGGACCGTTGTACGACCTTTAAACGTCAGTCAAGGCAATTCATCTTAGTTTACAGAGGCGGAATCAAAGTAAACTAAGTCATAACAGCTCTAATCCTTTTAATCTTTCTTTTCTGATTAATATGAGTGCTTGTACAAGGTTTTCTGATACAAATCCGTCAGCACTTCGTCACACGTACAATGACAACTGATTTCTACTCAATCAAGCGAAATACATAACACATATATATAGGCTTGATGATTTCGCTTGAGCATGCTTGAAGCGAAATCATGTGTTGTTGATTTCGCTTGAAGATGTTTCAAGCGAAATCTTCAATCTTAAACCATACAAACCCTAATGTGTGATCTTTCAATCAATCTAGACACAAGACCTAATGCAGACGAAGTCAACAGACATTCCATGCACTAACAGACTCCCCCTTGGATGTTGACGAAGTCTTCAGCTCCTGAGTCTTCAGTCTTGGTCTTTTCTCCCACTCTCTATCTTCACATCATAAGCATTCTTCACAGGTTTAGGATCACATCCTGACTCCATTCATCAATCTTCCCTTTGACTGTTGATCCAGACTCCCCCTTTCATTGACTCCCCCTCTCAATATGCTAGAATCTGAGATGTCTGATTCAAACTTTGTCATATAGCTGCCGTTGGGAATAATGAAGTTCAAACCTGTTTAACCTGCACATCCTCTACCACAATATAAGTTTCACAAATTTATAACCATTAAATTTTAAAAACTTACTGGTAAACAACATTCATTCATTAACCATACTAGTTACATCAAGTTCAAACGAATGACCTTGATTAACTTACCACTCAATCTTTCAAAACATTTGTATATAGCATTCAAAGTTTTCACCAAACTCTCCCAACCCTGTTCATCAAGTTTAGCACTTGGAATTTTGAAAATCAGCTCTTCAACATCAGTTGTCGAAAATCTTTTTGAATTTTTGATCTTAAAGAAATACAGTAAACAAATATGTACAAACAATATTTTTGTGAGTTCGTGTAAGAGGATCATATCAGTTCATGAAACAAAACACTAGCACCGTTAAGCTTTTGACATTTTAAGTTCTAAACGATTCACCTTGAGTGTCAGTATACTGGTCCACTTAAATTTTCACACAAAGTTCAACTGCTTCGAGATACGAGTTTAATGTCTTAGATACTTAAACTTAATCGCGTATCCCACCTCAGAATATACTCCCGTATCCAGATCCCAATATTCAGTCTTACAGGCAATTAGAACACAAATGATATCTGTAAGGGGTTAATAATTTATGAAGAATCATGAGAGCTCAGGTCAGAACTACCGTTCAGCAGAGAGATCATGACTCAACTTGGGTGTGTCCCCTTTAGAGGATCTTTTTTACAACAGCATTTGCTAAGCAATTTTATTGTCTTATCATTTATGCTGAGGGTGATGCTATGTTTCAAGCATTTGCAGAAAGTATTATTCAAGGACTAGGTCAGAACCACCGTTCAGCAGAAGTCCCGGAATAATACCCCAGACATCATTGAGTATAAAGACCTGTATATCAGAATACGAAACCTTTCAAACGAGATTTAGGGGGTTACCCATATATCCTAGAGATGTTACCCACAATATAAGCAAGTTTGAAATTTAGGTTTATATCTCGTCACAATCTACTAAATGTGCAAAAACCTACTGACACGTCATCAGTGAGACCGTTTATCACATTTGACATTTCATATCCTTAGCATGCTGTGATAGTTCACTGATTTTCTATCATCTCCTCTTTTTTCACAACAAAACTCATTTTTGATTTTCCAATGTTTTTGAAATTTTCAAATTTTCTAATTTTTTTTTTTAATTTTTCTCCCCCTAAAATCAAAATATATTTCAATTTTGATTTTCTGAGAAAATTTGAAAACAAACTATACAAGAAACGTGACAAACTGATATCAAATCGCTTCAATTCACCATTCTCTTGGCTTAATAATCAGAACTCCCCCTGACAACAAACTATTTTCCCATTTAGATTTCAAAACACTTAAGTTTGTTTTAATCAAATGGTTTTTCTGGAAAATTAGTTTTGTTTGTCTTTTCACAAACTCGGGGTTTCATCACATTGTTCATTTTTAACCATTTAAAAAAATTAACAATTAAGACCCTTGTCAACAACAAACACTAGTAGAAAATCAAGTACAACTTAATGTCCCTGATTTACCACATGTAAAACGAAATATCACAGTTACCATCCTGTGAATTTCTCAAGAAATGTGCCGATTCCTGTTCCACGCTTACCAACCTGGGAACTCCGGCAAGTCAGGTTTTTCTATTTGAAAAGATCTACCCAAGCCTGACCAGCCTTGGGTTTTACAACTTTTACCTCAACAGATGGCTCTTCTGGTTTTAACAAACCAGAATCATTGCCTGATTGTGGCTTATCTGACTTTGAGACATCAGATTCATCGCCTAATGTTGGCTCCTTTGTTTTTGAAGAAACAAATTCATCGCCAACCTTCATTGGTACCCAATGCTTACTAGATCTAGGTTTTCCTTTTTTATTAGGCTGTGAAATGAATAAACTTTCACAGTCTCTTTTATATTCAAAAACCTTGATCAATATTTTGTCAGAAAAATTAACTTTCTTTGATTGGTTATCATTTTGATTAGTTAATTTTTCTTTCTTTAACTTCCTTTTCTCTTTCCTGTTCGTCCTCAGATGTGTATCTGATGAATTTGTTTTGCTTGCCTTTGCAGTTGGGAAAAGCAATTCATCAGAACTTTTTCTCGGATTACCAGTTTTATCCGAGGACAAAATTTTATCAAGATATTCTCTAGCCTTCTTCCTTTTCTTTCGCAGTCTGTCTTTCTGCCCCTGAGAAAGTTTTACTTTTGCTTCCTGAACTTTAGGTTTTAGAACCTTCTGTTCATCGGGCTTGACGTTGACTGTCTTCTTTTCCATTCTTTGAGAATCAGCCCTCGATCGTGCCTTTGATCTCATTGGGCAATCTTTAGCAATGTGTCCTCTCATTTGGCAATTATAGCATCTTCTTGTTTCGATTCTCTGTCTTTGGCAGTTAACAGCAATGTGTCCTTGATAACCGCATCTGTAACACATTCTGTTATCGTACCTCTCACTACTTTCATAGCACACACCGTCTTCATACCACACACTTAGATCAAAGCATTGATTTGCCTTGTGGTACTCATTTCTCCTCTTGTATCCTTGATTTGGCATTTTAGCACTGTGGTCAAACCTGCACCACGAATTACCAACTATTTTTTAGTTTTGATTTTTAAATTTTTGTAATTTTTCAAAATTTTTATCTTTTTGTTTCTGTTCTGCATTCTTCTTAACATGTTTTTGTTTAGAACATTCACCTGTTTCAGTAGATTGCAAAACAGTATTTTTAAATTTTTCTTGTAAATCTATTGAAACAGAATTGATCGGTTTTGGACATGGATAATCTGGTGTTGATGACAAAGTCTCAAAACCTTTCAATTTCTCTTCAAGCCCTTTGATTTTCATCCGAGCTTTTTCAGCTTCTTTTTCAAGCTGAATGATTTTAGCAAGATGAGAATTGATTTCAATTTGTTTCTCAAGATTATCTTTACCAAAAATATCTCTCTCATCTGCTAAAATCTTGATTTGATTTTGAAAATCTTTTTCTTTTTCTTTTAAATTTTTAATATCCAATGTGAAACTATCCAAACCACTCAACAGTTTGTCATTTTCAATCTTCAGTTTTTCACCGTTCAACCGCAACTCCAGAATCTGTTCATCATCAGATTTCTTCTCGTCTTTCAAAACTTTGTTTTCCAATGTCAAATTCTCCACATCTTTCAAGAGATTGACATTTTCTGCTTCGGATTTTTCACATTTTGGGCAAACAACTTCACTTTTCGAAGTTTCATCCATCTTTGATTCTTCATTCATTGTCATTCCTTCTTTAATCTTATTGATTAATTCACTAAACTCAACCAAACTCATATTTTCTGAATTTCTTTCAATTTCATCTAGTAACTCTTTCTTTTTCTTTTTCTCTTCTTCATCTCCCCACCATTTCTTCTGCCAATAATCATCCTCTTCTTTGTACTGCTGGATTATGGCTTCGATATCAAGTGTTTTGTCATCGATTGCAATATTTCCATATGGGTCAAGATAACACTCTCTTTTTGGATCCCATCTATTTGCTCTCCTTGCTTCCAGATAGATACCAGAAAGTCTGATAATCTTTGTTTCAGCAACCATCTTCCGGTATTGATATTTCTGTTCTTCAGTACGATCATCTTTCCATGGCTTAGGTTCATCATTGCTTGCCATGAATGCGTAACTATTGCTGAATGAATTCGAGAAAATATCATCCATCGTGAACGTACCTGGAAAATCAGTCAAACACTTAGAAAAATTTTAGGTTTTGAAAAATTATCAAGTTCAAGCGAAATACTTGAAGTTATCAGCTTCAAGCGAAATCAGTAGACTTATACTGTTCAAGCGAAATCAGATATGCACTATTTCGCTTCAATCTTCAAGCGAAACTCAACAACAATTTTGATTCAAGCGTTCAAGCGAACCAACTATTTCGCTTCAATAAATCAATTTCGCTTCAGAGTTTCAAGCGAAATCAACCATTTCGCTTCAGGAAGTCTGATTTGAAGCGAAATCAATCTGTTATCTTCGAACAACTTCAAGCGAACCCCTGTTTTAGGTCAATTTTATCATGTTTTAATCTGAATTTCAGTCCGAATCTTTGTAGGCTTTGTTAAAACTCAGTTTTACACGTTATATTCTGAAATCAAACTATTTCGACCGTTGGAACTTGTTCAGATCTGAAAAATGTAAAAAGAAATGAGTAGAAAGAAGATAATCCGGTAGAATTAAGCTGATATGGTATGAACTCCTCGTCCTGAGCTCTGATACCACTTGTTGGACCGTTGTACGACCTTTAAACGTCAGTCAAGGCAATTCATCTTAGTTTACAGAGGCGGAATCAAAGTAAACTAAGTCATAACAGCTCTAATCCTTTTAATCTTTCTTTTCTGATTAATATGAGTGCTTGTACAAGGTTTTCTGATACAAATCCGTCAGCACTTCGTCACACGTACAATGACAACTGATTTCTACTCAATCAAGCGAAATACATAACACATATATATAGGCTTGATGATTTCGCTTGAGCATGCTTGAAGCGAAATCATGTGTTGTTGATTTCGCTTGAAGATGTTTCAAGCGAAATCTTCAATCTTAAACCATACAAACCCTAATGTGTGATCTTTCAATCAATCTAGACACAAGACCTAATGCAGACGAAGTCAACAGACATTCCATGCACTAACAGATATGCTATTTTCAAGCCAAAGTATAGTTTGATATACTACCGATGCTTTCATTTCTATACCAAGGTATATTTTTGATATACTACTTAACCTATTATCTCATGAACCAAAGTATATTTTGATATACTATCAATTCAACTATTTCAAAACCAAAGTATATTTGATATGCTATTTATTCTATTATTTCAAAACCAAAGTATATTTGATATACTACCTATTCTATTATTTCTAAACCAAAATATATTCTTTGTATATACTACAAATCCTTTTATCAAAGCAAAGTTTTTTAGAAACCAAACTTTTATCAAGGATTCATGGCTATTTTTTGTAAACATATAATCTTTTCTTATGGTATGCAAAGCCATGAATCTAATTCACAAAAACCTATGTTACTCACAGGCATTTTTATGCTGACGTTTTATTTTCACATATGTTTTAGGTTTTATTATGTGACGACTGTTGATTGCTTGTTTCACATAGGATGGACGCGGGCCTTAGTGACTTTAAAACTTGAAAGACAATTGTTTGTATTTATTTGGTTGTATCAAAACAATGAATCTATTAACGAAATAAACAAACTTTCAAATACCATGTGTTGTGAAACAATGATTCTGTGACATGACTCCCCTAAGTTTCCGCCGCGGTTTGTTGTATTACACGGTCGGAGTGTTACAGTAGTTATCCGAGATGCAAGTAACAATATCCGAGATGAAATACAATCTTCAAACAATTAATCCAAGATGACTTGAATGTTGTCCGAGATGACTTGAATGTTGTTCGAGATGAAGGCAATCTTCAACAAGTGTTATCCGAGATGGTATGAATGCTATCCGAGATGGTTTGAATGTTATCCGAGATGGTATGATGTTTATCTGTGATGAAGGAAATCTTCAAAGCTGATGATCCGGGATGTCGTCTGAGATTGTCCGAGACACTATGAAGATGATCCGAGTTGCATCTAAAAGGGTCCGAGATGATCAGATCTTCAAGCAGTTAAGGTATGAGAGCATAGAGAGAAACTGAGAGTTTATCGTTCAAGCATTGTGTGTATATGTTTGATGTTGTTCTTGTCCTTTTAATATAAAGTGAATCTTTGGTTATCTGTTGTGTTATTTGCTATACTCTGTTTTGGTTTGCACCGTCACGGGGATTCTGCACTCGTGATTGTGTTTGTGATAAACAGGGACTAGGTTTCGTATCGATCCTCCGAGGAAAACAGACCTACAAGATCTTCAAGCAGAAACGAACAGAAACAGTAACCAGCAATAGTCCGAGATCCAGAATCCGTGTGATATCAGATCCGAGCCTGGAAACAAGTTCAACAGGCTTTGATACCAATTGTAAGTCTCGATACGAGATCACAATGATATCACACAAGCTAGTTTGGTGGCGGAATCACACAAACAAGCTATGATTCAAGAAAAGAAAAGGAGATAAAGTAGAAAGATTATGGATTGATGATTAATCTTGTATACAAGGTGTTTTGGTCAAAAATTACCTAAGCAATTTAGTGATCAAATTAGTTAAGTGAGGTAGTGTGCTAGAAATGTGTGTGAAAAATATGCTTGTTTAGTAATTTAGAAAATCAGTATTCAGGATACGGCTCAGGATATTGAGCTGTATATATGATCAAACAATGAGCAAAAGTAAAGTAAACGACACGAGATGTACGAGGAAAGCCCTTGATCAATCTAGATTGCCGGCATAAAACCTCGGGAGCTGACAATCGCAGTTGCCTTGTTCTTCTTATTACTTCAAACGTCAGGATACAGTGCAGGATGTGGTGCGGATCGACTACGTATTACAATGAAACTTGAATACAAGTATGGTGTTTGCAATGAGCTAGAGAGTGAAAGTGTTCGAGAGTGTTAGTGAAAATTGTGTGCCTTAAACTGATCCGCCCCCATCTATTTATAGTAAAGATAAAATAACAAACTATCCTAAACTTCCGGGATCCACCGAATATTCCTTCATCGAACGTTGTAGACCTGGTCTTTCGGGCTCAACGTCTCTCCTTCAACAAACGCGTCCGAGTCTTGAGGAGAAGAAGTCCAATTGACCGTTAGCAAGCCTCAGCCGTTAACCTGCACGTGGTTAATTCAATAAACCTCTGGATATCGCCCAAGATGTTAGCAATATCCTCTTCCAGCATCCTGGTCACAAATAAACAAACAAAGGCAGGATATTGGTCAGGATATGTATGCAAAGAAAATGACCCCTAACAATTGTCCCCAAATATATCGGTTGGGATACCAATCCAACGGATATATTTCAAAAGTTTCACCTCATAACTTAAGGTAATTAATACGACTAGACCCTTGAAATGACAGCGGTGCAACTTCCAAAGCATTATTTACTCTTTACCCCCTATATTCATCCTATATTAACCGAGGGACTCCTTATTACGGTTATCCTTATCTTCAAGCGGACATCAGGTATTTTCCTTTCTATCCTTCTTTCTTGAATCTCTTTTAGTTTGCTCAATACTTTTCATGGCACCACGAACGAAATCCCGATCGGACCGACCAGCCCCAAGCCTCGTAAGTCAGAACTTCATTGTTGATCCATCAAAGGAGATCTGCTGCTTTAACAATGCCGACATCGCTGCTCTTAAAGATTCTGGCGCCTTCACTACCGGAACAGTCTTTCGCCCTTTTGATCAGGAAGCCCGATCAGATGCAATATCCGATGAGTGGGTTTGTTTCTTCGCCAACCCCTTCTCTCTTGGACTCCGGTACCCGTTTCCACCCTTTATTTCTAGCTTTTTCGACCTCACCGGCCTTAGTTACGCCCAG
This sequence comes from Helianthus tuberosus, assembly GCA_030545235.1. NCBI lineage: Eukaryota > Viridiplantae > Streptophyta > Magnoliopsida > Asterales > Asteraceae > Helianthus > Helianthus tuberosus. Next base: position 131,582,237 of record CM060394.1, read on the forward strand.
GTTATGCCAATAGTTTGGCGAGTTTTAATAGTGCTGGATCAGATCAAATCTCGTCATTTTCCTAACCTACTTGTTGAGGACCTTCCTATAGCATACCGGTTGAGATCCCACGGCAATCATCGTTTTCTTCTGTTTTCTACCTCCAAGAACCCTCTGGTTCTTAAAGCCACCAAGAACGAGGATCGATGGCGACGAAAATTCTTTTTCGTAAAGAGAGACTCTATTGATAAGGGTTTCGATCTACCGGTTAAATGGTTAACCAAGGGTAGGATTTAGGGTTTTAGGAATATCCCCAATTATATCTTCAAACTGTATCCCAGACTTATATCCTGATGTTTTTATGCAGCGAGTTTCAGAGATTTAGTGCCTCCCAGTGCAGAATCCGAATCCAAGATCAAGGAAATCTACCGTCTTCCTGCCAGTGAAAGAACTTTCTCCATGTCTCTTACAGATTCAAGCCAGAAATCAAGCTCAGAAATGTCTGGTAAACACATTCTCAGCATATATTAATTATTTTTCAAAAGTATGATGAGTTTAAGAATATCTTCCCTTGTGTAGTACCAGTCGTCAACCTTGAAGGTTTCGAACTTGACGAGTTCGATTGCTATTCCAGCCTCGAACCCATCAAACAAGAATCCAAGCCAAAGTCGTCTGCTACACCAAAGGCTACCTCCTCGAAGACTATTTCCGCTCCCAAAGGTCCTCCGGCATCCAGGACCCGGGCATCTAGCTCTCGGAAGAGAAAGGAGACGGACTCCCCAGCTGTTTCTGAAACATTCTCTCTCGTGAATCATGGGTTTAACGAAGCCACCTCATTCCTCAAACAGGTAAAATTTCCCTTACAATATCCTGCACAAGTATGTTAGTCTTTATCCTGCCTATTTTTACATCGATACCTGTGTCTTTATCGATAGGGTTTCGACCGCCTTATGCACTTGTATGAAGACGCCTGCGGGCTTAACAAGATGTTGGAGATCAAGCTGGAGAAAGCTGAGGCCACCATAGCTGACCAAGGAACCATTGCAGCTGCTAAATCCCAGCATTATGAAGACAAATACAAGGCAATGATCCGGGATCACCAGGCTACTCTCCACAAAGCCAACGAGGATGCTCAAGCCAAACTAGATGCCGCCCTTCTCCAATATCAGCAGAATATGAGTTCATATCGGGATAGCCTCAAAGCATCCGTGGTCGTCTCTCTTCTCCAAGCCAGGATAAAGATGGCTTATGAGGCCATGGATTTGGGTTTTGAATGCCCTTCCTGGAATGTAAAGGCTTGGGAGGAGAAACTACAGGGCCTCGGAGGTCATCCCGTCGCTCATCCTGCAAAACATACTGGTGAAGGGCCTTCTAAGGCGACAGAGGAAGCGGCCAATGCTGATGATGATGTCGAGAAGAATGCTGAGGCTGATGCTGGTGCGAACGCTGGGAAGGAGGTTGCTGTTCAAGAGGGTGCTGCCCCTTAGGCAACGGAGTGGGCGATGATGGATATACGTGCCAAGGCCGGAGCCCATTTTTAAATTTCATGGTTGTGGTCGCATAAACAATTTACTTTTCCTGTCTTCGAACAATTTACATTTCCTGCACTAGAACAATGTGATGACCAAAGGTGGATGGGTCCTAGGTTTTAGGATGAAGCCCTTGGTCATCAATTAGTATAACTTGTTTTGAATGCGATAACGGTTCAGGTGGATAGGTCCTGTTTTGAGATATATCCTGCAACCGTTACACAAGTATAGTAAAAACTAATTGTGCTTTTGGCGGATGGGCCTCGGTTTGTGGTGAAACCAAAAGCACAACTTTTGACTTGTTAATAATATAACTATCTTTTGACTTATTTGTTGTTGCCTTGCATTACTTAGTGTAATTCTTAGCTTTGTAAAAATTTTATATTACTATCTTATGAAAATATCCTGATCAGTATGCTCAGCGATATACTGTAAAAATCTTTTATTAGATAGAACTTCCAAACGTTCCTTCAACTTTGTAGAAATTTCTTTAGAAAGTGAAAAACAATCTATCTTTTCAAAACCAAGTTTTGATAATATTTAAATGATCAAAGTTCCAAACTAATACTAGTTTCAAACACCCTAATCAAATATCCTGAAAAGGACTTTGAGAATATATCAGGATATTTAACATAATGTTACTAAAAATTTAGACGATGCTTACAAAGGAAAGATCATACCCGGAGTAGTATATAACCCTTTTATCAAACCTCAATCTCCTTGCAACTTTTCCAATGAAGATGTCCCCTGTGTGAGATATTTAGCATACTAGTTCCGAACTTTAGCCTTTGAGCTTTACATCACTGCCTTGGTAAGAATGTCCCCTGTGTACAATGTCTTCAAATACTTAGAAATCTTCTGAATGTCAGTTTCCATTGTATAGGCAATTTTTTAGGTCCCAAGGGTAAAACCCAAGGATGTACTGGAGATAAATCCCTTGTATCCTGGGGAAAATCCCAAATTTTCATGCGCTACAGGCGGGAGTGTATAAACTCCAAGACTTAGAAAGGTGAAAACCTTTAAACCTTAGAGAGTATGAAAATACCCTTTCGTGAGAGAGGGTGATCAATCCTCATATACCTTTAGGATTCAGGATATAGCCAATAGTAACGAAATTGCCAGCCACTTTTACATGGACTGGTCCCGCCACCTTGAACTATCCCTGAATAACTTGCGCTCCAGGCGGGGTGTTTAAACCCAATTCGGAAGAAAGGTGAATACCTTTAAACCTGTGAAGGGATCAGGATCCCTTGTACGTGAGAGAGGGGGCCAATCCTCTAATCTTTCGAGTTATCCTGAGTGTATATCCTGGAGCTATATCCTGAAACATATTCTGCAAAACAATTGTAAACTAAGGTGGGTGTTAGCTTGGCTAACACCCCTCCAATGCTTAAGTTAGTATTGGGTTTCAAAGAATAAATTAAACCAAAACATATAAAAAAAATAGAATTCATACCATCCTGAGTTAGAAATTGAATTCTAAACTCACTTGAAATAGAGCTTAAGGTGTATAGCATTCCAAGACCTTGGTAGCATATCCCCTTCCATATTCTTGAGTTTGTATGCTCCTTTCCCTGCTTCTGATTCAACTTCATATGGTCCTTCCCATTTTGGAGCTAACTTACCATCGGCAGGATTAGTAGTATTCTGAAAAGCCTTTCTTAGCACCCAATCTCCAACCTTAAATCTTCTGGTCCTAATATTCTTGTTATATGCCCTGGATATTCTCTGTTGATATGCTGCCATCCTTAGCCTTGCCGCATCTCTCTTCTCATCTATAGTGTCTAAATCCTGACTCAAGGCTTCAGGATTCTGCTCAGGATCACTTAGGGTAGATCTTGCAGTAGGTATTGTCATTTCCGTTGGAATCATTGCTTCTGCTCCAAATACCAAGGAAAATGGGGTTTGGCCTGTTGCATTCTTTACCGTTGTCCTATCAGCCCATAAAACAAAGGGTAATTCTTCTGCCCATCTTCCTTTTTTGGCTCCAAGTCTCTTCTTTAAGTTATTGACAATTATCTTGTTTGAGGATTTTGCTTGTCCATTTGCTTGAGGATGTACCGGAGTATATGTAATCATTTTGATTCCCCAACTTTTGCAAAAGTCAGTAGTTCTCTTGCTTATAAATTGAGAACCATTGTCACAGATTATCTCGGCTGGTACTCCGAATCTAGTTAGGATATTCCTCTTTATGAAGGATACTAGTTCTTGATCTCTCACTTGAACAAATGCTTCTGCTTCAACCCACTTAGAGAAATAATCCGTCATTGCTAGCATAAAGACTTTTCCTCCCGGAGCTTTTGGTAGCTTTCCCACTATATCCATACCCCACTTCATAAACGGCCAAGGGGAAACAATAGGATATAATGGTTCAGCAGGTTGATGCAGTATGTTACTATGTCTCTGACATGTGTCACATCTTCGAGCATATTCTGCTGCATCCTTTCTCATTGTTGGCCAATAATATCTTGTCCTTAACACTTTTGAGAATAACGACCTGCCCCCAGCATGGTTACCACAATCCCCTTCATGTATATCCTGAAGTACTTCTTTGGCTTCAGGATCCTCCAAGCACCTCAAATACGGTCCTGCAAGAGATTTCTTGTATAAAATATTATTTATAATAGTGAATCGTGATACCTTCATCCTCAATGCCTTAGGATTCTCATTTCCAGGGATGTGTCCTTCTTTGAGATATCTCATGATTGGAGCCGTCCAGGATTTAGGATCCTCTTCAGGATGTTTTGCTCAAGGATCCTGAATACCCGCTACTTCTTTATCCTGAGGATTCGTTGCAGGATATAAGACATGTAATATTGGTATTTGGGTCCCTTCAGGTATCCTAATCGATGATCCCAAATTTGCTAAGGCATCCGCTTCAGCATTATCCTCCCTCGGTACCTGTTCAAGTATAAAAACATCGAAATATCCTGCTAATTTTTTGAGAATATCGAGATATTCGATTAATTTCTCACCCTTAACTGCATAGGATCCATTAAAATGGTTAGTAATTAACAAAGAGTCAACATATACTTGCAAATTTTTGATACTCATGCTCTTAGCCAACTCTAATCCTGCAATTAAAGCCTCATACTCTGCTTCATTATTAGTAGCAGGAAATTCACACCTAATAGCCTGGGGTAATATGTCCCCCTGTGGCGATTTTAGTAGTATTCCTAATCCTACTCCTCTTACATTAGATGCTCCATCAGTATACAATGTCCAGGATCCTGAGGATTCTCCTAACTGTTGAACTTCTAGGTCTACCTCATCCTGAATATCACTACTGAAATCAGCCACAAAGTCAGCTAAAGCTTGAGACTTTATGGCATTTCTAGGTTCATATACTAAATCATAAGCACTTAACTTTACTGACCACTTGGCCATCCTGCCTGACATCTCTGGTTTCCTGAGCACATTTTTGACAGGATAATTTGTTTTAACATGTATCCTATGTGTCTCGAAATAATGCCTAAGTTTTGTCGATGCCATAACTAGAGCTAATATCAATTTTTCTAAATGAGAATACCTAGTTTCAGCATCTAGCAAACTTTTACTAACATAGTAAACAGGATATTGCTGACCTTCATGGTCTTTTACAAGAACGGCACTTGCAGCATTCCCTGATACAGCAAGGTATAGGGATAGTGGTTCACCATTTTCAGGCTTCATTAATAAAGGTGCGGTTGAGAGATATCGTTTCAAATCCTGCAAGGCTGCTTCATGCTTCTCCCCCCATTCAAATCTTTTGTTCTTCTTTAGGATATCATAAAAATCTTTGCACTTCTCTGAGGATCTCGAGATAAACCTGTTTAAAGCTGCTACTCGGCCTGTCAATCTTTGTACGTCCTTCATATTTGAGGGTGATTTTATATCCAGGATAGCTTTGATCTGCTCTGGGCTTGCTTCTATCCCCCTTTTTGTCACCATATATCCAAGAAACTTTCCTGCCCCCACTCCGAAATGGCATTTAGTAGGATTCAGCTTCATGTTGTATCGATCCAGGATATCAAATGCTCCCTTGATATCCTGGAGGTGATCCTCAGCCTTTTTAGATTTCACCACCATATCATCGATATATACCTCCATGGTGTCCCCCAGTTTATCTTTGAACATCATGTTTACCAATCTTTGGTATGTTGCACCTGCATTTTTCAAACCAAAAGGCATAGCTGTATAACAATAAATACCTGTTGGTGTCATGAAGGCAGTATCCTCCTGGTCAGAAGGCTCCATTTGGATCTGTTGAAATCCTGAAGATGCGTCCATGAAGGTCAGCATTTCATGCCCGGCAGTGGCATCTACCATTGCATCAATGTGGGGAAGAGGAAATGGGTCTTTAGGACAAGCTTTGTTCAAGTCTGTGTAGTCCACACAAACTCTCCATTTCCCATTTTTCTTCTGTACTACAACCACGTTTGCTAGCCACCTTGGGAACTTAACCTCTCTGATCATTCTGGACTTCAATAATCTCTCAACTTCCTCCTGGATAATTGTGTTCCGCTCAGGAGCAAACTTCCTTCTTTTTTGCTGCACAGGCTTGAATGATTTATCAATTCCAAGCTTGTGAGTGATAATATCTTTGGATATGCCTGTCATATCCTCATGCTTCCATGCAAACGTTGACATCCTGCATTTCAAAAAGTTAATTAACTGTTCTTCAATATCCTGAGGGATATTGGTCCCTACGAGCACCGAAATATCGGGATTATCCTGGTCCAGGATAATTTTCTTCACATCCTGCTCCGGATCCTCCACGATATCCTGGGCCCGCGTCTTTAATTGCTATGCTGCACTAGGTTTGGTTGAGGATTTCATCGAGGATGAGTAGCATTCTTTCGCCTCCTGCTGATCACTATCGACTTTGACAACTCCCCAAGGTGTAGGTATCTTGATGCATTGGTGATATGTTGATGGCACAGCCTTCATATCGTGAATCCACGGTCTTCCCAGTATGATGTTGTAGCAGGAGAGAGAATCCATCACACAGAAACGTTGTATCGAGTTGACTCCTTCAACGTATACTGGCAACTTTATCTCTCCCACTGTGTTTCTAGCCTCTCCACTGAACCCAACAAGCACAGTAGACTTTGAAGTGATATCCATTGGAGATACATTCATTCTCTTCAGAGTTTCTAGTTGGATTATGTTGACGGAGCTGCCGTTATCAACTAATATCCTGCGTACAAAATGGTTAGCCACATATAACGTTATTACCAGAGCATCATGGTGAGGATCCTGGACAGTATCCCTATCATCAGCATCAAAAGTGATCACTTTGTCAGTTGTGAGGGTAGTCATCCTGACAGGTTTGTCTCCTCTTTCGGCCTTAGCTTCTTTTGCATGTCTCTTTGCTGCCGAATACGAAGTTCCACAAATGTCGGATCCTCCCGAAATGAAGTTGATTATCTTGGCATCCGCAGGAGGTGATGCTGCTCGTTCAGGATCCTTCTCAGTATCATGACCCTTATTCTTCTTTCTTCCTAAGAGATCTTTCAGATATCCCTTGCTTAGAAGATAGCTTATTTCTTTCCTTAGAGCAATGCAATCCTCAGTTACATGTCCGAAATCTTCGTGGAAAGCACACCATTTTGAATTATCTTTCCAGTCAGCCTTTTGTTGATTCTTTCGAGGCCACCTAGCCTTGTCTCCTAGACCCTGCATGGCATACATCAATTCAGGAATGTTAACAGAAAAGCAGTATTCAGACAACTCAGGATACTCTTCAGGATCCTCATCTTCGACAACATTCACTCTCTTGTTTTCATTTCTACCATATGGCTTAGGCCGATATGACTTGAATGAGGATTCTGACTTCCTGTTAGTTGACTCATAAGTGTTAGATGAGTTCATCCTTTCTTGCATCTTCTTGTCATCTTCCAGATGGATATATCTCAAAGCCCTGTTACGAGCTTCGTCTAGATTCCTGTAGGGATTCATTACAAGATCCTGATAAAACTGAGAATCCTTTTGTAATCCCATCTTAAAAGCTTGCACAGCTGTTGGAACATCAAGATGTGGGATATCCAAGGATTCTCGACTGAATTTGTTCACATAATCCCTCAAGGATTCCTGAGGCCCTTGAGTTATCCTGTAAAGATCACTGGTTAGTTTCTCAAAACTCCGACTACAAGAAAATTGACTGTTAAATAAATTAACCAAATGAGCAAACGAAGTAATTGAGTGAGGAGGAACGTTTAACAGCCATTTTAAGGCTGATCCTGTTAGAGTAGAACCAAATCCCTTGCACAAGCATGCTTCCTTGAGCTCCGGCGGGATAGGGTTAATCTCCATTCTTTCCCTATACTGAGCAATATGATCTTCAGGATCCGTAGTCCCATCATAAAGCTTCATGTTGGGGGTTTGGAATCTCTTTGGGATCTCAGCATCACAGATAGGATATGCAAAACGAGATATCTTGTGGCTGTCTTGGGACACTTCCGGGATCGGCTGGACCACCCCAGGTACACTAGATATCATGTCCTTCAACTTCTGAAGTTCCCTAGTAAGTGCTGATGTTACACCTGTATCCTGCAAAGATCCACTATTGTTAGTAGCATGAGTATTATTATTATTTGACACGTTACCCGTTGGAGGATTTTGCCCATATCCTGAAACATATCCTGAGCTCCTCATGGTTGACATCCTGACCGAGGAGGGTATTTCAGGAGTATGATTCTGAGGAAGGCTAGGCACAATATTCCCCCTGTTATCCTCAGTATACACAGCTGAACTAAAGTTCAACGTTCTGGGATGTAATGGAGTGACATTATCCTCAGCAGATCTGCTCGAGCTAGACTTCAGGAGTTGTATTTCCCTTAAAAGCATTTGGTTTGTTTCCTGTTGCTGCCTCATTTGTTCCTGCACACTTCCAAATAAAGTGAGAATTTCATCATTAGAAGCTAGAACAGGAGCAGATTCCTGAACACTGCGAGTAGGGATAATATCATGAGGTCGTGAAGAGGCTGGCATCCTTGGAGGAGGTGGTGGAAGCACCGAACCAGTAGTAGCAGAAGTCATAGCAGACACAGTAGAGGAACTCATGTTTGATCTTGAGGCCATTATGGACAATGTGGCAAAAAGTTTTGAAAATAGAAAGTCGATTAGCGATTTCACAAATTTTTTTAGTAAAGAGAGCACCACTTGCCCCACGGTTGGCGCCAAATTGTTTTGGTAAAAAATTACCTAAGCAATTTAGTGATCAAATTAGTTAAGTGAGGTAGTGTGCTAGAAATGTGTGTGAAAAATATGCTTGTTTAGTTATTTAGAAAATCAGTATTCAGGATACGGCTCAGGATATTGAGCTGTATATATGATCAAACAATGAGCAAAAGTAAAGTAAACGACACGAGATGTACGAGGAAAGCCCTTGATCAATCTAGATCGCCGGCATAAAATCTCGGGAGCTGACAATCGCAGCTGCCTTGTTCTTCTTATTACTTCAAACGTCAGGATACAGTGCAGGATGTGGTGCGGATCGACTACGTATTACAATGAAACTTGAATACAAGTGTGGTGTTTGCAATGAGCTAGAGAGTGAAAGTGTTTGAGAGTGTTAGTGAAAATTGTGTGCCTTAAACTGATCCGCCCCCATCTATTTATAGTAAAGATAAAATAACAAACTATCCCAAACTTCCGGGATCCACCGAATATTCCTTCATCGAACGTTGTAGACCTGGTCTTTCGGGCTCAACGTCTCTCCTTCAACAAACTCGTCCGAGTCTTGAGGAGAAGAAGTCCAATTGACCGTTAGCAAGCCTCAGCCGTTAACCTGCACGTGGTTAATTCAATAAACCTCAGGATATCGCCCAAGATGTTAGCAATATCCTCTTCCAGCATCCTGGTCACAAATAAACAAATAAAGGCAGGATATTGGTGAGGATATGTATGCAAAGAAAATGACCATTATCCTAAACATGATTTACTATATATAGTAACTGATTAGGAAGCACACTCCCTAAACCCTAGGCCCAAACCACAAAAGCCCACTCCATACCCACTAATCCACTAATCCATAAACCTAATTAGGGCCTAACATGTACTATGTGCAATAAAATAAAATAAAAAGTTATTAACTTTCTAGTATCTTAAAATACCTTCCCGTTATACATTATATTATTATTAGGGAAAATTACACTTTTCGTCCTTTATGTTTGTATCGAATTGCAATGGTTAATCTTTAACTTTAATAATTACATTCACAATCCTTTTTGTGCTAAAACTATTACACCATAGGTCATTTGACACTAACTTGGTTAAAATTTTCAGTTAAGTCATGTCTCATAAGGATAGTTTGGTCTTTTTATCAATTTAATTAAAAATAGTTTAGTAAAAAAAAACATAAAACTAAAATATATATTTTAAACCCAATCTCTCGATCTCTCAACCATCTGTCTCCCCTCTAAACTTCTTCTTCCCCAACCAAATCTACATCCCTGTTCTTATTATTATTATTTTTTTTTTTGCAATTTCAAATCCTAACCAGAGCACAACATCCCTGCATAAAAAACCACCATTCTTCTTATCACTCCCAAAACACACACACACACAGTTAAGGCTTCAACCTTCAAACCAATGGACCACCGGAGTAATGGTGGTTTACGACAACGAGGCGAAGGCGGCGGATTCAAACAAGTTTCACCTTAGCCGATCTGTTCTTATGATTTCCCTCGTTCAGTTTGATGGTTGACCTTTAGATCTGGGTAAGTAAATCCCATATCTGTAACAGATCGAGACGATGGTGGTGGCTGCTCGGAGATGGTGGTTGTCGAAGGTGGTTTCCGGTGATAATTGTGTTCTATTGTTTGTTTTAGGCTTCATGGAACTGCTAAAACTTGCGTTCAAATTGACGGCAGGACTGGCGATGGGGTTGCACACATAGTAGAGATTTCTGGGTGTCCAAGGAATGAGGGAGTGTTTAGAGTGAATGATGGCCGGAATGGTTGTGGCGAGGCTTTAGGTGGTGGTCGACGGCAGGATTGGTGGTGGTGAGAAGCTTAGGTTACATGTTTGAGAGAGAGAAAGAGTTGAGAGTGTAAATTTTGGTTTACAAATATAAATAAATAAATATATTTTCTTGTTTTTTTTTATTTTTTTAATATTTTTTTAAGTAAATAGGTAAAATTACAAAACTACCCTCGTGTGAATAGACTTAACATAAAATTTTAACCTTGTTAATATTAAAGGACGTAAAGTGTAACATGTTTTACAAATAAATGATTGTGACTGTAATTATTGAAGTTAAAGGTCATTTATTGCAATTTGATACAGACATAAAGGACGAAAAGTGTAATTTACCCTTATTATTATTATTTATTTATTTATTTATTTATTTATTTGCAAGTTACCAATTATCATTTCAAATAATTAACCATAATCAATAATTGTGACAAGAAAGAACAGCAATTTCGTTAACGTTGGCAAAAGGAATCTACGTAATATTTTTGTCCATATCCATAAATTGATCAAAAGCGGAGACAAAAAGATTGTTTAAAGCAGATAATGTCATTTGGCTTGTTGGACTAATGGCATCGAATCTGCAAACCTTTTGCAACCCGTGTTACATCTACGAAAACGACCCATCGGATCTGTTGTTGTATATCCACCTAAATTTCTTTAAAATTTTGTAAACAAAGCAACCTGTAGATACGTAGCGCGCCAACATGTAGATATGTAACGCGCCAAAGCTTCCAATACGGAGCTGAAGCTTCGGCCTCCGTTTACCCCCCAAGTTATTTAGAGGTGGACTATGTTTAATTCGCATTCGATTCTCCCTTTTCAGTCACAACTCTCTCGAATTTTATGTTGGAACTCCTGGCACTAAACGACCAACCACTCAAACGACTTCTTTGCTGCAGAACCGTCGTACAAAAACAACTTGAAACCGTTGATAACAATGACCGGACATCCGATAGCTTGATCGGGTGACTTCTGGTCCGTCTCTCTGACTTGGTGATTCAGGAAGTTATTCGAACCCTAATATGTGTGCTCTAATATGTGTGATTGTGTGTGGACTAAAATTATAAAAAAAAAAAAAAAAAGGTGTATCGACATATTCAGTCATATTCACACGTTTAAGGAAACTAAGGATTTATTTTTATTTTTATTTAATTTAAAAGTCTTCATAATCCACTTTACGCCTCCAAAATATGTTTAGCCACATAGGAATGGATTCACAAATAAAAATGATTTATTAATAACTTTTTCTTTAACGGATTCACAAATAAAAATGGTTTATAAATAACTTTTTCTATAATAAAACAAGTATTAATTGATTTACAATAAATATACAGTTTCTAACAATATACAACAAATAAACTAAGTGCTAGGAAACCTAAAAATATGTAAATATTTGATTCAATTCATAGCTCAATGAATGACAACCCAAATGCCTTCACTTGGGATTTCTTGATGAACCACAAATAGCATATAGTACCCGGCGGGTGCAACATTTCCTGACGATGGCGCAGTCGTAATAACTTCGTATGTCATTTTCCCGACACTCTTCATGGCCTTGGCGCCGTCAAGAACCAACAACCTTTGATTCATTGAAAATGAGTGCGTGTTAAACGAGGGCGCAATCAATGTCACCGAAATTAGGTTCAGATCCACATGGTTCTGAACCGTGAACCTAACCACTATTTGTTTACCATATTGTATTTTTGTTTGTGTCGCTTGTGAAATTATCTTTGGGCGGATCCCAGATGAACTAGGATCCAAATACGAAGGCGAAAACGCCTCCAAGCTTAATTCAGTAGGAAAAAGTACGTTTGTAAAATTATAGTACACATGTGGGTTACTTCCACCAACCAATACTCTCCCATCTCGAAGCAAAACTGCAGTCGAATGGTACATTCGTGGTATGGTGCTCGGGTTTTCCACATCAAAACGTTTACTAACCGGATTATAAGGTCGGTAAATTAACGGGTTAAGAACCGGGTTCCTCCCATATTCCCACCCGGCAGTACCATTCGACCCACCATTAACAATCAAAACGTCCCCGTTTGGTAGCAATATCATATCACTCATAACCCTACCCATCGGCATAATTTCCATGACCCATTTTGGATCCGGGTCGGATATCCTAATTCTACCACAACTATTCAAAGCTCCATCAAACTTCCTATTTTGTGCATTCACAAATGCACCTTTAGGTGCACCACCACAAACCAAAACCTCCACCACCGCTACATTCCCTTGTACAACACGCATCGGAAGTAGTACCGCGGAGCCTGTGCTTGGATAGTTCCTCGGCTCGCCACCCGGGATCTCTGGGAACGTTCTCAAAACCTTGTTCCGAGCATAATCGAACAAAATAGCTCGATTATTAGCGAAAATAAACAAATTACCATCCGTGTTAAGAAACACGAATGGATATAAATTATTCTCAACGTTTAAATCATTAGTTTGCACTAAAAATGGCAAACTATAAGCTTTATCCGAAGATGTAGTCTTCGGGTAAAACTCATAGTTATATTGCCTGCGGCCGCCAATCACAATCTGGCGACCTTCAGGCAATATATGGTTAGTTGCATACCATCTCCGGTTAACCAATCCGGATTCTATCTCCTCCCAATCACAATTGACACAAGAGTTATTGAAGACCCTAATGACATGATCACCGTCATTAAAGCCGCCTGTCTGGACAAGGCTACCGTCGGGCGTTAACGCGCCCGAAGAACACCAAACGTCCGTGAGAACCATGAGCGGACGAATGGAATTCGACACGACATCGTATTCGACAGAATGGGCCGAGCAGTCTTTTTTCAAAACATAGTCGTTTTGATCCTCCCGGCATTTGCCGTCCGGGAGGGAAATGTTGGAGGCGCCGAAGTCTGTCCGGTCGAAGATGATGACGCGGTCGGTGGGGAGGAGTTGCATGTGCATGGCGGAGATGCCGATGGTTGGTTGGAGAAGTGACCAACTGCCGGCGGTGGTCGGGTATGATGCGGTGGCGAAGAGGATGAAGAAGAAAAAGATAAAGAGATGAGGTGAAACCATGGTGGGGACTTACTCTGTAAGGTCTGTGTGTAACTATATTTCAAAGATTATTATTGGTATTAGCATTAGGGATATATATTACGAAAATAAAATGTTGACAATTTATAAATAAAATTTATCTGGAATTTGTTTCTATACAAACGAAGACAATTGGGTATATGAATATGACTGACAATGGTATCTTGGTCTAGTAACATAATGCATATATGTGTATTAGGGGAGGGATGGTCATCACTCATCACTCACAACATCTAATCAATTTCCGTCATGTCATCGAGCTTTATTACATCATTAGCACCACCACACCCAACAATTTCCCTCAAAACCAACAATTTCCCTCACCACCCAACACTTCTTCACGCGTTAAAAAAATAATGCGTTTTAACTTTGACGCGTTATAAACACTAGTGGCGGCGGTGTTTTTTTTTTATTTTTATTTTTTTGTATAACTCATTATATTACTTCTTCATGCGTTAAAACTTTACCGCCCCGGGTCCCCTTAAAATGAATGATTCGGGTTTAAGGTATGCAAAGCAGGTAACGGACGTATTTTAGGGTAGATTATAGAGAATGTTTGCTTGGAAAAAGTATGGTTGTATTAGATTTGAAAGTTATAAGGGGACCCGGGGTGGAAGCAACATACCCCGTGATGATGTTCTATAACTCGTTATACACCACCGCCTCTCAATTCTATAATGCGTTGATTATATAACGCGTGGAATATATCACGCGTGATTGTTTGAGTTGTTTGAGGGAAATTGTTGGGTTGTGAGGGTTTATTGTTGGGTGTTGTGAGTGATGACCATTTCCACTAAAAAATGTTGTGAGTGATGGAATAATGGTTGATGACATCCCGAAACTTGATTGGATGTTGTGAGTGATGAGTGAGTGACCACCCCTACCCTACTATATAAAATACTTAAAATCATATAAATTAAAAAAATCGTGTTGTGGTGCGATCTTTTATGAACTAAAACAAAATGAAAAATTGAAGAGACTTTTTAGTGATGAGGTTATTTTGGATTGTTTAAACTCATGATTCTCATATTCAGATTTCACTACTTTTGTTTGTTAAATTTATTTGTAAAATCAAAAGGCTTGGAGTAAGGTGTTGGCTGTTTGGCAACTTCTGAATGGTTAAATCCTGAACTAGTAAGAGTTCTGAACGATTAAGGGGCTATTTGCCAACATCTGAATGGTTAAGTGCTGAACCAGTAAGAGGTCTGAACCATTAAGTGCTGAATCAGAAAGAGGTCTGAATCATTGAGAGCCAGTATAATGCTTAATCGTTCAGAGGCAAATGTCTGACCAATTCATATTAGAGGTCTTAACCATTTAGAGGCAAATGCCTAAACCATTCAGACATCTGCTCGAGAAACAAACAGTCTGAACCATTAAGTGCTGAACCAGTAAGAGGTCTAAACTATTAAGAGCCTCACTAAGAGGAAAACAAACAGCCCCTAAGTGTTGAATCAGTAAAAGATCTGAACTATTAAGAGCCAGTATAATACTTAACCATTCAGAGGAAAATGTCTTACCAATTCAGATTAGAAGTCTTAACCATTCAGACTCAATATAATGTTTAACCATTCAGAAGCAAATGTCTGAACCATTCAGACATCTACTTGCGAAACAAACTATAACAACCCTCGAAATATTTTCGACACCTCTAAAATATATTAAAATGTCTCAATATGTCTTAGAATATAACCCGTATGCGAGAACGGAGCCCAAAATACGTTAAAATATTAAAAATTAAATAAGAACTAAAATAATTGGGCCGTGGCGGGACGCGACCCCCTTTGTCTTTCGTCTTCGCCGGCCGCGAGGAGCCTGGCCACCCGCCCTCCTCCAGAAGCCGCCACATGGCAACACGTGGCGAAGCTAGAATGGTGACACCTCAAAGCTACAGCCTACACCCCCTAGTCGCGGGGCGCGACGGAACCAGAAATCAGCCCTATATAAAGAGGGCATCGGACCTTCAGCCTGCTCGTTCATTTTCTTTTCTCAATCTCGAATTTCTCACATAATAGGCATAATCTCCGAGTATAATACCCCCTAATTAACGAAGTTCTGCCCCAATGTAAGTATTATAACCCCGGTTACGTATTAGATACGCTGCCCGATTGATCCAGGGTTCCGTAACGGCTGTCGAGGTTATGCCCGACGTAGTCGTTGGAATACCGTCTTGGGGAGGGTATTACTAATGTAAATAAAGGGTTATTATACTAACATATGTACATTTGTGTAAATTATAGATTATCACCAGGAAACCCATACAGAAAAGCTAAGTCAGCAATGTGAGTAATCTCCTTTTTGTAAACTGTTTTTACAAAATCTTAAATGTTTTACAATGCTATTAAGCAGTGAAAGAGTCTTTGTAGTTCTTCAATTACTGGCGGTATGTTGGGGGGTTTTGTATACAAAATGTGGAACACGTTATCATTGGACAACGAGTTAACCAATGTGTAATATGACCCACCAGTCAGGATTGACAATACTGAATGAGTAATTGTGTAGAAATAAACAATGTGATTGCTCTCAATACTGTTAAAGATAAGATGTTTCTTGATTAAACTGGGATTCACTCACTAGTATTTTCCACTGACAAATGTTTTTAAAACGCGTTTCAGGTAACAAAATGTAAAAGCCAATTAGAAGAAAGCCAGCTGGAGAGCACTGACGGCTTGGAAAAATGTGGCTATAAAAGTTAACTAAAAGACGATGTTTTAAATTCAATAAAATAGAGTTTATCCCTATAAACATGTTGTAATAAGAAACTTGGGTTTTACCCATGTGGTTATTAATATAAAATATGGTGGTTGTACTCTGATAAATATTTCCTAACTACGGTCCTGATGAAATTTCCGCTGCCAAAATAATAAATAATGATACCACCACAACTGGTCTCGTGGCCGCCTGTTCCCGGGACAGATAGGGGGCGAGGGTTGTGACAGAAGGTGGTATCAGAGCTAAGCCACTGATTCAGCCACAGAAGTGTTCTGCTGACAACAATATATTATTTAAATTGTTAGGAAATTAATTATGGAAATATGTGCATATCTGTATTTTATTGTTGTGTGTTATTTGACTATTTGTTAGTTTTCAGTGTGAGTGATCAAGGACCCTCAGACGTGTATCGTCAATTGTCCGATGCACCTAGGAGTGAAGGTACCTCTTCACAGCCTGCCCTCTCTGGGTATGCCACTGATAATGAAGAAGGGATGTTTGTCTTTAAGGCTCAGTCTGAAGAGCCATTCCCCCAGAAAAAGAGAGGATGGTTCAGTAAGGGAGCATTTGAGCGTAGGAAAAGAATGCGAAAGTTGCAACAGCAAAGAGTCCTAGCAGCCGCTAAGCGAGAGTCAGATGCCCATACACAGGATATGCTTAATAGAAGCCTAGCTAATTTCCATATCCTAGCAACAACTGCTGCTGACCCAAATCTGGAACAACTAGTAGCCCCACAACCCTTACCGTTGTTCCCTACTCAGCCGATGGAGATAGAAGAAAACCCTAAAAATCAAGTAGAAATGCATGATTTCAACCCTGAGGAGATACCTAGAATACCAACCCCTAATCCCTTAGACCCGGATTATGATCCATGGTTCGATGATCATAGGGATTATGTGCCGCGCTACCACCTAAACGACGAACCCATGCCGAACTTAGCAGCCTGTCCAGGTCTGGACCCTCTAGATCCCTACTACGACAACGATGATTACATTAGGGAGATCTTAGAGAATCCTTACCCTCAGGAGAATCCCATACCCCAGTACCCGGACCCAGTACCAGCACCTGCACCCCCAATGAGTGTAGATAATGTGCATGAGCTCCGAACTTTCGGAGAAGAGATCTTGGAGAGTAGTGAAAGGATGAGGCAGCTAGGAGAGCGACTCGTCTGGAAGTACGACGAGCGCAATATGGATTACTGGATGAACCCAGACCAGTAAAGGAGGTAGTGGAGTTGGTAATAATAATAATAATAATAATAATAATAATAATAATAATAATAATAATAATAATAATAATAATAATAATAAATGTTGTAATATAGACCACTTGTGGTTAACGATGCATAATAGTATTGTATTGTAATTTTTAATTTCTAGTATTGGTTTGTATTAGAAGCATACTATGATAGAAAAGAGTAAAGTCGCAATGCTCGACGCTTTTGGTTAATATGTGTGTTGTGTGGTTGTTACTCAAATTGTTAATTATTTTGTGAAATGTTTAAAATCCAGATGGACGACGAGGTAAACCAGGAAAACCAGAATAACGATAACCAGAGTAACATTAACCTGGATAATGAGAATCCGAACAACAACAACAATAATGGAAACCAAGTGGATCACAGTGCCATGCAACATATAGTGGCACAAGTGATAATAGATGCGATGCCATATATTATCAAAACAGTTAGGGAAGCCGAAAATAAAAGTAAACATGATAGTAAGCGACCCTCTGAACCTGAAAACAACGTAAACAATGGACCCGAACTTCAAGTGCCCATTCCTAAAAGAAGGAGAACCGTGTCTTAAGGTTGTTCTTATAAAGAATTCTGGTCCTGTAAACCAATGGAATTCTCGGGCAATGAAGGGGCCGTTGCATCTCTACGCTGGATAGAAAAGACTGAGGCAGTCTTAAGGATAAGTAAATGCGCAGAAGAGGATAAGATAATGTTTGCTTCCAATTTGTTTAAGAATTCAGCACTAGAATGGTGGAACACTATCCTCTAGTCTAGGGGAAGTGATAGGACTTACAATATGGGATGGGAGGAATTTAAAAACATGATAGAAAGGAAATTCTGCCCTCCTAATGAAAATGAACAGATAGCAAACAAATTCCTAAACCTTAGAATGATTGGGGTAGATAGTAAGGGTTATACTACCTTATTCTTTGAATATGCCCGAATAGTACCAACCCTTGCTTCACATGAACCAGTTTTAATCTCCCGTTACATCTGGGGATTAATTGGGGATATTAGACATGCAGTCAAGGCAGCAAGACCTCAAACCATAGAAGAAGCTATAGAACTAGCCAACACCTTGACCGATGAGTTAGTCCGTACACGAGAAGATGATCAAAGGAGGAACCTAACCCAGAAGCTTACTCAAGAATTCCGTTCTAGAAATTCTCACCGTGGGAGAAATGTAGGTTCTACTTCTACACCCTACTGTAGGTATTGCAAAAGGAAGCATTCAGGAAGATGCTCCATATACTGTAACTTTAGCAAAATATCTGGACACAAGCAGGAAGATTGCAGGAAAAAGATTAGCAACAGGATATGCTACAACTGCGGAGAACAAGGTCATATCAAGCCTAACTGTCCAAAGTTAGCTCCAGCTGCAAATAACAAGAACACTAAAAATGCTAGAGCATTTGTTCTAACTGCAGAAGAAGCAAAGATGATCCCGGATGTGATCACTGGTACGTTTTTAGTTAATGATGTTTTTGCTAAAGTATTATTTGACTGTGGTGCAAACCAAAGTTTTATTAATACTTCATTTTGCAAACTTTTTAATCAATCATTAACTAAACTTCAACAAGAATGTCTAGTAGAGACAGCAAATGGTGAAACCATTAAGATTTCTGAAATCTTGAAGGGAGCAAGAATAGAAATTTTAAATCAGAAATTTATTGCAAACCTTTACCCAATGAATCTGGCAGGATTTGATGTTGTATTAGGAATGGATTGGTTAATAACCAATAAAGCCAGTATTTTATGTGATCAAAAGTCAATTCAAGTAAATTCACCAAGGGGTGAAAAGATCACAATTAAAGGAAATAAGTTCTCTAAAACCACGAAATTCATCTCTATGATGAAAACTGCAAGTTATATAAGGAAAGGATCATTAGTGTATTTGATTTCTATAATCACTAACACTAAAAGAAAAGAATTAAAGGATATTCCAGTAGTATCCCAATTTTTAGATGTATTTCCAGAAGAACTACCAGGACAACCTCCAGAAAGAGAAGTTGAATTCAGAATTCATTTGATACCAGGAACTGCACCAATTGCCAAAGCACCTTACCGTTTGGCACCCGTAGAAATGCAAGAACTGAAGAAACAGTTAGATGAATTATTGGAGAAAGGATTCATACAGCCAAGTTCATCACCATGGGGAGCACCGATTTTATTCTTTAAAAAGAAGGACGGATCAATGCGTATGTGCATTGCTTACCGAGAATTGAACAAAGTCACGATTAAGAATCGGTATCCATTACCAAGAATCGATGATCTGTTTGATCAGTTGCAAGGAGCACGATTTTTCTCTAAAATCGATTTAAGGTCAGGATATCATCAATTAAAGGTACATGAAGAGTACATTCCTAAGACCGCTTTTAGAACAAGGTATGGCCATTATGAATTTACTGCCATGCCATTTGGTTTAACCAATGCCCCAGCTGCATTCATGGACATGATGAACCGAATATGTAAGACATATTTGGATAAATTCATAATGGTCTTTATAGATGATATTCTTATTTATTCTAAAAACAAGGAAGATCATGCAGCGCATCTGCACGCACTTCTAAGTTTATTGAGAAAAGAAAAGCTTTATGCTAAGTTTTCGAAGTGTGAGTTTTGGTTAGAACAGGTACAATTTCTTGGACATTTAGTCAATCATGAAGGAATTCATGTAGATCCCACCAAGATCAGAGCGATAACCAAGTGAAAAACCCCTGAGTCACCAACTGAGGTTAGAAGTTTCTTAGGATTGGCCAGTTATTATTGAAGATTTATTCGAGATTTTTCTAGAATAGCCATTCCCTTAACTAAGTTAACATGTAAATCTGTTAAGTTTGAATGGGGACCAAAACAAGAAAAAACCTTTAGAATTCTTAAGCAAAGATTAACCCATGCACCCATACTAGCGTTACCAGAAGGAACTGAAGATTTTGTAATCTATTGTGACGCTTCCAAGTTAGGTTATGGATGTGTATTAATGCAACGTCAAAAGGTTAAAGCTTACGCCTCTAGACAACTTAAGAATCATGAAGAGAATTATTCAACCCATGATCTAGAGTTAGGAGCTATAATTTTTGCCCTTAAAATTTGGAGACATTACCTATACGGTAGTAAGTTTACCATATTCACCGACCATAAGAGTTTAAGGTATGTTTTTGGGCGAAAGGAATTGAATATGAGACAAAGACGCTGGATGGAAATGCTTAGTGATTATGATTGTGATATCCAGTATCATGCAGGAAAGGCAAATGTAGTTGCTGATGCTTTAAGTCGAAAGTATCATGAAAAGCCAAAAAGAGTACGTTCTCTTAAGTTAAATCTGCAAATACATTTAAATGATCAGATTAGAAAAGCACAAGAATCAGTAATCAAGGATGATACTGAGAAATTGAAAGGAATGATTAAGGAATTAGAACAAGGAACAGATGGAATTTGGAGATTCCATAAGAAAGAGTGTGGATACCTAAATTAGGAAATCTACGTCACCGTATATTAGAAGAAGCCCATAAGTCTAAGTATACGATGCATCCTGGAAGTGATAAGATGTGTCAGGACTTAAGGAAAAAATTCTGGTGGATAGGAATGAAAAAGGGATATAGCAGCATATGTCTCAAAGTGTTTAACTTGTTCACAAGTCAAAGTTGAACATCAGAAACCTTCAGGTTTATTGCAACAATTAGAAATGCCTGTATGGAAATGGGAATTAATAACAATGGATTTTGTTACTAAATTACCCAAAACCAGGAAAGGTAATGATACAATATGGGTGATTGTGGACAGGCTAACTAAGTCAGCTCATTTCCTACCAATGAAAGAAACTTGTAGTATGGAACAGTTAGCTAAATTATATGTAAATGAAATAGTTTCATTACATGTAATTCCTCTATCAATTGTTTCTGACAGAGATAGTCGTTTTACCTCTCATTTTTGGACAAGTTTCCAAAAAGCAATGGGAACCAAGTTGAATCTAAGCACCGCTTATCATCCTCAAACGGACGGACAAAGCGAAAGCACAATTCAGACAATGGAAGACATGCTTAGAACTTGTGTAATTGATTTCGGAGGTAATTGGGACGATCATTTACCATTGATAGAATTTTCTTATAATAACAGTTATCACACAAAGTATCAATGCTGCACCATTCGAAGCACTTTATGGACGAAAGTGCCGAACGCAAGTCTGTTGGGCAGAAATTGGAGAAAAAGAACTATCTGGACCTGAGATAGTACAAGAAACAACAGACAAGATCATTCAATTCAAGGAACGACTAAAAGTAGCACGTGATAGACAAAAGAGTTATGCTGATAACAGACGAAAGCCATTGGAATTTCAAGTAGGAGATAAAGTGTTATTGAAAGTCTCTCCTTGGAAAGGAGTGGTAAGATTCATAAAAAGGGGAAAGCGACCTTTTGAGATTATTAGAATAATAGGACTTGTAGCCTATCAGCTACAACTGCCAGAGGAAATGGCAGGAATACATGATGTATTCCATGTATCTAATCTCAAGAAATGCTTAGCTGATGAATCGTTAGTAGTGCCTCTTAAGGATATAGAGGTAAATGAACAGTTAAAATTTGTAAAGAAGCCTCTACAGATTGAAGACAGGAAAGTTAAGAACCTCAAGCACAAGAGATTAGTTCTAGTCAAAGTGAAGTGGAACTCCAAAAGAGGACCAGAATACACATGGGAGCTTTAATCAGAAATGCAAAGGAAATACCCACACCTGTTCCAGTAGACCTCGAGGACGAGCTATAAAACAAGGTGGGGAGGATATAACAACCCTCGAAATATTTTTGACACCTCTAAATTATATTAAAATGTCCCAATATGTCTTAGAATATAACCTATATGCGAGAACCGAGCCCAAAATACGTTAAAATATTAAAAATTAAATAAAAACTAAAATAATTGGGCCGTGGCGGGGCGCGACCCCCTTTGTCTTTCGTCGTCGCGGGCCGCGACGAGCCTGGCCACCCGCCCTCCTCCGGAAGCCGCCACGTGGCACACGTGGCGAAGCTAGAATGGTGACACCTCAAAGCTACAACCTACACCCCCTAGTCGCGGGGCGCGACGACCCCCCCTAATCTCGTCGCAGGGCACGACGGAACTAGAAATCAACCCTATATAAAGAGGGCATCGGGCCTTCAGCCTGCTCGTTCATTTTCGTTTCTCAATCTCGAATTTCTCACATAATAGGCATAATCTCCGAGTATAATACCCCCTAATTAAAGAAGTTCTGCCCCAATGTAAGTATTATAACCCCGGTTACGTATTAGATACGCTGCCCGATTGATCCAGGGTTCCGTAATGGCTGTCGAGGTTCTGCCCGACGTAGTCGTTGGAATACCGTCTCGGGGAGGGTATTACTAATGTAAATAAAGGGTTATTATACTAACATATGTACATTTGTGTAAATTATAGATTATCACCAGGAAACCCTTACAGAAAACCTAAGTCAGCAATGTGAGTAATCTCCTTTTTGTAAATTGTTTTTACAAAACCTTAAATGTTTTACAATGCTATTAAGCAGTGATTGAGTCTTTGTAGTTCTTCAATTACTGCCGGTATGTTGGGGTTTTGTATACAAAATGTGGAACACGTTACCATTGGACAACGAGTTAGCCAATGTGTAATATGACCCACCAGTCAGGATTGACAATACTGAATGAGTAATTGTGTAGAAATAAACAATGTGATTGCTCTTAATACTGTTAAAGATAAGATGTTTCTTGATTAAACTGGGATTCACTCACTAGTATTTCCCACTGACAAATGTTTTTAAAACTCGTTTCAGGTAACAAAATGTAAAAGCCAATTAGAAGAAAGCCAGCTGGAGAGCACCGACGGCTTGGAAAAAATGTGGCTATAAAAGTTACCTAAAAGACGATGTTTTAAATTCAATAAAATAGGGTTTATCCCTATAAACATGTTGTAATAAGAAACTTAGGTTTTACCCATGTGGTTATTAATATAAAATATGGTGGTCTTACTCTGATAAATATTTCCTAACTACGGCCTGATGAAATTTTCGCTGCCAAAATAATAAATAATGATACCACCACAACTGGTCTCGCGGCCGCCCGTTCACGGGATAGATAGGGGGCGGGGGTCGCTACACAAACAGTCTGAACCATTAAGTACTAAACCAATAAGAAGTTTAAATCAGTAAGAGTCTCACTAAGAGCTAAACAAACAGCCCCTAAATGGTGTATATCATGAGGTTGAGATTTCTCGTTTGACGGTGAATTGAAGATGTTTGCATAAAAATAGAATTAGTGAGTGCAATCTCTTAGATTTATAAAAAAGGTTAGAAAACTCAGTTATCATCATAACTAGGTTTATACCACACACGTGTGTTGCAGCGCGCTTGGGTTTAACTAAGACAATACAACCATGAGTATCTAAGCCAAGCAAATAGGATGAAGCTATCAAAAACATAATAAACCAACATAGAACATGAAAAATGCGACTTTTCTCTCTCTCTCTCTCTCTATATATATATATATATATATTTATTTATTTCCATAACACGAACAAACATGCATGCACTGATCAATATGTGAGTGAGAAAATTGAGTATTAACGGAATTAACCTAATCTGGGAACTATTCGTGAACAAAATGACTTTCAGATCATTTACACCTTGTTGGCAGGTATATCACTTCCATATTTGGTACATATTTTTGAACCTCCCCGTTCTTCAAGTATTCTTCCATTCCTGGGAACTTGAGCACGTAATTATTTTCGTCCATGATCAACAGTGGTGGATCTTTAACTTTGTCACACCCTGACATTTGCGGAAGCGTATGATGTCTGACTTATTCAATATCATTGCATTCAATCATAATAAACAACTATATGATCAAAACGATGTTCATCCATTCATTAAGTTTAAAGTATTACAAACACCAGTCATTTAAGTTTCAAACAACACAACCTTCGACTAAGTTACAAACCAACAAAAGTGGATGACATCTAAACTTGGAATTTACTTCTAGAAACAACACCAGCGACCAAGATCCAACTTGTTACCTGAAATACATGTAATTTTGAAAAAAAATCAACAAAAGTTAAGCGAATTCATGTGTTTAGTATGAGTACTGATAAGCTTGTAAACATTTGAGAGACTCCTTTGAAAACAGGTATGAAAAGCGTCTATGAACAGATCAAATTATTGTTTTGCAAGGACATTAATGTATGTGAAGACATAGGGTGCACTCAATATGAGTAGGCTTATACCCTCGTCGAATCCCCTCGACTGTGTCAAAGTATCAAATCACCTTGACTGTGTCAAATCACCCTTGACCGTTGTCGAATCACCTCGACTAGGACACCAAAGAACTCAAGTGGTCACATAATGACCATGAGTGGGGCTCGGCCATACCCGTTAGATCCAACCTTTGTCCATATTTCTTATGAGAGTTATCGGCATTTCAATTTCAATCTATGCTCACATGATCTAATAGTTCATTTCATAGCCAAATCATACCATTTAAACATTCGTAACATTTATTCCACCCCCGAGATTTATAAATCCAAAGAAAGTTAAGAGAAAAGGGGGACATGAACTCACAAGTTTGTGTCCTTCTGTCTCGTATGCTCAAAGGTCCTTCTATGAGTCGTACAACTACCTACACACGTGCCATGTGTTATTAGACGTTTAGGTCGTGTAACGACTCTTTGTATTTGTTGTTATGTCTTAGCATTCCTTGAGTTACGTTTTTGAAGTAATTGTATTATCCCAAATTATATAATTATTTGTTAAAATAATAATATTCTAAGTATTGGTGGCGTATTCCGGTGTATATTTATACGTACGAGGATCGTATTCTTATTGTGTTTATTAAGTATTCTTATACTTAATTTTTGTATTAACTTTTTCGGAATAATATTTCTAACAAAATATATATTCTCAAAATATATATTTTAAGGAACTTACATAGAAAAATTATTTATAATTATTCCTTTGGCAAAAATAATTGTATTTTCGTTTAAACCTCAAAAATAATATATTTTCAAGTTTAATCTTAGAAAATACATATAAATCTATTTTTCATCCAAAAATAATGTATTCTATGTTTATTTAAGAAAATATATATTTTCTCCCAAAAATAATATATCTTCTAAGAATTCCAAGAAAACATATATATTTTTCTTTTCCCAAAAATAATATATTTTCTTCTTGTCAAAAATATGATTTATTTTATGATACTTATGAAAATCATATTTTTGTTCCCTTGGTTTCCAAAATACCGTTTACCAAAATATACTTACAAATCTAATTCCGGAATATTTATTGTAGGTTGTATTTCTTGCTTGGTTTCTCCAATATTTTGGGATAAATTATATATTTATTTCTTGGAATTTTGGTAATATTTTGTATTCCAAATTTTGGTATATTTGTGTGCTATATTATTTTCAAGTTCCTAAAATAATGTAACTAATACACATCATATACAAGTAACACACATATTGTGACATCTAAATATATTTTCCTAAATATATACTTAGTCACTTTTATTTATCAAAAATCAACCTCCAATGTTTTTAATTTTCATAATAAAAATTATGGTAAACTTTTATATGAATCCATGTTTAAAATTTACTTATAAACACTTGTTTAAAAATATTTTTCTAGGTGTTTAATTTCTACAAAAATTTTGCCATAGTTTCCCCTTAAAAATGGAGGTTTCCATGCTTTCAAAGCATATCATTTTCTTTTAAAATCATCATCAATCATCAACAACTCAATCAAGACTTACCATAAGCCAAGATCATGTAGATTACACTACATCATGAACTTTAAATTTTGTTAAAAACTTGTAGTAACTTACCATGTCATTTAGTAGGTTTAGTTACCCTTTAAAACATGGTTATTTGTTTCTAAATCACATTCTTGAAAGATTTAGGGGCTGTTTGGTAGCCTCTTAATCCATTCAGAGGCTGTCTCTTAATGAAATCATTTGTGGCCCTTATGTCTGAATGAATAAGAGGTAACCTTATGTCTGACTGGATAAGAGGTAACATCTGAATGGTAAACCATCACATGTCACATTCTTCTACATAATCTTTGTTAAACTCTTAAATGATTTCATTAAGAGGTAGCCTCTTAATGTCATTCAGATGCTACCAAACAGCCCCTTAGTCATTTACAACTTGTAAGATGATTTTTCCAAAAATAATTCTTTTGTATTTTTCTTGTTACCAACATGTTTCTAGTCTTGATTTAACACTAAAAATATGATTAGTTTACTTAAAAACCATGACTTGGTAAATCTTGTAAATAAACTTGGTTTCTTGAGAAAATTATTTTTGTAATCATCTATTTACAAGACTTTCAACATATATCAAACATCATCATACTCTAAAACATTTTTATTTTCAAGTTCATGTGAAACATAAAGGATGATCATTATGATTTCTTCAAGATCCATCCTTATACTTGCTAGATTATGTGTTTAATCATCATCTAGCAAGGTTATTATGATGATCAACATCATAAACACAAGAAATCCACAAACAAGATCACGAAGCTTACTACTAGCTCTAATGGCTAGGGAAGTGGCACAAGAATGGAGGTGATGATTATGGAAGAAAATGAGTGGTTAAAGACTCCACAAAGAGGTCCTTCAAGTTCCTACACTTCAAACTTTCTTAGATGGCCTCCATACACCTCTAGATCACCTTAGATTATGAGTTTGGAGCTTGAAAATGATGGGTGTGGGTGTGTGATATGAGCCGAGACTAAGAGGGGGAGAAGGAGGTTGAAGATGATGTTGTAAGATGGTGAATGATGGAGTGGTAATATTTTATGGTTTTATAAAATTCTAACAATCTTTTAAGGTATATTTGTGGGAATATTCTACAACATAATCACATAAAATAATCAAATAAAATCATATGTGGGACCCTTGTCCCTAACCGTCCAACAAGGGGGGGGGGGGTAAAGTGTAACATTTTAATTATAAGTTACAAGATCTAGTTAGATTTCAAGGACTTAGTTAGGTATTTTTATGTATTTAGTGTTTATGAGATGTAATATGATGTTCGGTGACCATAACTAGCTTCGTAACACCAAAACAATGCTTCTAGTGAAAATTTGGTATTTCGGGTAGTGTCCGGTTGTTCGTTTTGTTAATATTCGTTAAAGTGCTAAATTGCTTAGTTTAGTGTGCTTTATGTTGTGTTTTATGACAGTTTTATTCCTGACACTTAGGAAAGTATTCAGGACCATTAAATCATAATTCTGCATTATATTTAGTTGTTAAAATACTAAAAATTGCTGAATTTGTTTATTTTCTGCAAAATTCTGCTGTTTTGGTGTGTTTCTGGCATTTTTCGGCACCTAATTCATCACTAGGAAGGCAGTTTTGTAATCCCTACTTTCCTACACACTATTGTAGTGTAACACTTGGTTTCGGGGCTCATTCTGTGTCTTAATTTCATGTTTGTCTGAGCACTGAACTCCCGTCAGTATTTCTAGTTTATCTGATAACTGTGCTAACTTTGTTTCGTGCATTAATGAAACCATATTGTGTTGCATGTGATAAAGATAAAAATCTTGCAACATGAAATGCCATTATATGTATATGACAGTAGTCATAAATTCATTCGTCTTGTTAATTCAATCATGCACAGTCATTAAAGCATAGATTACTGTTTATTATTGTACGAAATTCATGGTAAAGTGTCAGTTGTCACATACTCCCCCCGTTAAAAGAATTTCGTCCCGAAATTCAAGCTATGTATAGATTGTGGGGGAGTTGTGAAATGGACATGAATATTTAGGCTTGATTTGGCCTTCATGTTCCCAAGTAAATTTTGGGCCATGATGTGGATTCCAACGAACTTCCACAATTCAATTATGACTTCCCCATGTTTTGTGGACTTCTAGTCCGCAACCTTAACGGGTTCCTTAATATATTAGAGTTTGTCGTTGACGTGAATCTTGTTTGCAGGAATGTCGACTGTTTCAGGAGTCAGACTCTTCTAAAGACTAGATACGTGAAACGTGTCGTGAACATTGCTAAGTTCTTCTGGAAGTTTCAGCTTGTAAGCAATGGTTCCGATCCTTTCCAGGATCTCGAAAGGTCTAATATACCGTGGGTTCAACTTCCCACGCTTTCCAAACCGTACCACGCCTTTCCAAGGCGAGACTCTCATTATAACCATATCTCCAATCTCAAATTTCCAACGGTTTCCGTCGCTTGTCGGCGTAGCCTTTCTGTATATCACTTGCTGTCTTGATACGATCACATGTCTGAACGATCTTGCCTATAGTTTTCCTGAACCAATTTGGGGCCAGTAATTCGTTTATCTCCGGTTTCCGTCCAACACAACGGGGACCGACACTTACGTTTCATATAAAGCCTCACACGAGGCGGCCTAAACGGCGGTGTGATAAATATTATTGTAGGAAAACCCCACTAAGGGCAAGTGAGTATTCCAACTTTTCATCAAAGTTCATCACACAAGCACATAGCAGGTCTACCAAAGTGTGTATCGTCCTATCACTTGGACCATCCGTCTGAGGATGAAATGTGGTACTAAGGTCCAATCGTGACCTAAATGCCTTTTGAAACGTCTGCCATATCTTTGGCACAAAACGACCATCTCAGTCGGAACAAGATAGAATTAGGCACTCCATGACGTGCCACAACCTTTCTAGGCTAAATCTCTGCTAATTCCCTTGTGCTGTCTTCCTCACTGTTTGGTAGGAAATGTGCAGTCTTGGTGTGTCGATCAATGATCACCCAATTCATAACATGCACTCCTTGGGTTCTCGGTATCCTTGTAATGAAATCCGTTGAGATTTATTCCTATTTCCATATGGGAATCTCAGGCTGTTGCAGCAGCCCTAATGGTTTCTTGTATTCTGTCTTATCCTCGACATAAGCAAGACAGTTACCCGCATATGTAGCTATATCAGCTTCCATCTTGGGCCACTCGTACTAATCCTTCAAGTCTTGGTACATCTTGTCGGATCTTGGATGGATCGAGTACCTTGACTTATGGGCCTTGTCCTAAATAAGCGTACGTAAATTGTCATGAAACAGAACCCCAAGTCGTCCATGGAGTATAAGGTTCCGTCTTCCTTAGGTAATAACTGCACTTCCATTCTACGTAACGCTTCGGCTTTACGGCTTTCTGGTTTGAGCACCTCTTGCTCAGCTTCATGAATCCGAGTAGCGGGATTCGTCTGTATGGTATTCTCTAAGGCTCGCACCCTTAGAGGCTTTGTATAACAACCCTCCTGAATATTTTTCAACACCCTAAAATATTTTAAAATACCCCTATATGTCTTAAAATACACCCCGTATGTGAAAACCAAGCCCAAAATACGATCTAGCATTAAAAATAAATTAAAAACAAGAAAAATGGGGTCCTCACGTCCTTCACAACAAAAAAAAGAAGTGTGAAATTCAAAGAAAACGTTATTATCTTTGCAAAATTTGTGAACAGAAAGTAGGTTACGTTGTAGGCTCGGGACATGAAGTATGTGATTAAGTTGTAAGTTTTTGTTTGAGGTAAAAAAGGATTTTGAACCGACATGAAGAATTGGAAGAGAGTTACCGTTACCAACATAGAGGGAGTCATTACCGTAATAGACGTCCGAGTTGTCCATACTAGCAAGATCAGGAGTACCATGGGAATTAGCGCCTGTATCTGATGTCCAAGTAGTATATGAGCCCGCCTCAGAGTTAGCATAATTCGCTTGAGGTGATCCACGAGAAGAGCCTGTGTGATTCGGGCACTGTGAGGGAATATGACCAATACCGCACCTATTGCAATGACCGTAAACCATATTTTGAGTGGACGCCCAAGCAAATTGTCGAGAGCCTTGTGAGCCACCACAGCCACGGCCCCCGCGAGAAAACGCACGGCCCCGACCGTATCCACGGGTCGATCTTGAAGAAGTAGACCGATTAGCATAGTTTTCCTGAGGAGCCGATGGTGATGCCGACGGTTGAGTTGTGGAAGCAAGTTGTGTCACACCCCGACCACGTAAAGCAACTAGACGTGGAGGAAACGTCGGGGAGTGTTGTAACAGAATCATTGTTTCATAACCATGGAATAAATAAATTATGTTTTATTGAATAAATGAACTCATTGTTTTAATACAATCAAATAAGTACAACTATGATCTTCCAAGTTTTAAAGTTGCTAAGGCACGAGTCCATCCTAAATGTAGCATGTATCAACAAATCATTGCAAAGCAGTACCTGAAACATGTGTAAAAATAGGCACGTCAGCATAAAAATGCCTGTGAGATACATAGGTTTTGTGAAAATAGGATTCATGACTTATGTTTAAGAAAATGTTTAATAAAGTTTAGTCATGAACCTTGTAAATTGATTTGTTTTGTAAATTGTTAAAAAAAACAATAAGATCAGATGATATGTATAAATAAATGTAAGGTTAAATGAATAACCATGTAAAATGAGTTGTATAAAATAAGTTGCTCGTAAAACAATATTTTGATAAAAAGGCTTATAGTATATTTGAAAATATACTTTGGATTTTAAGAGAATCGAATGAGTAATATATTAAAGTATATTTTAGTTCCAATATCATTAACCCAAGTGTACTAAATAACGCCACGGTATGTAATGCAATGAAAACACTTATATATAAGAAGTACCAGCGGCGTATCTACCATGTTTTCATCACATTACACCCGTCCCGTTATCTAAACACTAACCAAAACCCAATCGATAGATAGATAGTACATTAAATATACCTTCGTTGTTTAAAATAATAGTTTTAAGTAGTATATTACAAGTATACTCCGGATTTATGAATAACATATTAAACTATGTTTTGGTTTTATAAATAACATATCAAAATATGCTTTGGATGTGATAAATAACATATTAAACTATGTTTTGGTTTTGTAAATAACATATCAAAATATGCTTTGGATGATTAACAAAATATATGTTGGTTTTGTACCATATCACACATGGGAGCATATCAAACTATACTTTTGGGAGTATAACTAAATATACAAAAATAATGTGATTTAAGAATTCATTCAGACCTAGTGGATCAAAATACACCTTTGAGACTATAGGGATACCACAAAGGAAATCCCTATTTGGATGGAGAAACAAATTGGTTTCAGACATTCCATGACAACAGGAATGGGGTGTCAAATCCTATAGCGCTATATCATACTAACAACCGGTCTGGTGAACAAAATAAGTACAATTCAACAATTAATGTTATAGTCTTTGAAAAATCAGTGTTTAAACCATAGATAGTCATTCAGTTTGTCAACAAATAAGTACTAACATGTATAATCAATTATACTTTTGAAAAACATGAAAATAACAGATAGGTACACATGCTTCACCCCAAAACAGTTTGAAAACAGTAAAAGAGGGGTCTATGTACTCACTTGAGATTGCTTAGAAGTCCTAGGATAACCACCAAGCAATGCTAGAGATCACGGAAATCAAACGGCACCTAATATAGGTAACTATGTTAATATACCGGACCTAAATCGGAGGATTTAGATAGAATGAGGGTTCATAAACCAAACGAGTATGGAGACTCGTGTCATATGGTTTAACAAAGCCTACATACTAAATGAAACCTAACCTAAGTGCTTACGACCCATTACGGCCCGTTTAGGTAGCTTATGCTACTTTAACGCGTCGTTCGCGTGAAACGCGTTCGGACCGCTTAACTAGTCCTATGACAAGTAACATATGCCTTAACATGTCTAATATTGTTGTCAAATCAGTTTAGATACCAAAAGTTATGTTACATATGCTTTAAAATGAATTTTGGCGTAAAAAGGGCATTTTGGTAATTTACCTAAGGCATATAAACTACCTATCATACAACTACTTAAACGAAGCGACCATAAGGTATAACCTCGGAAGGTTATTCCCTATATACTCTGGTCACCTAATGTGTTTGGTCGGATCCTAATGATCGACCAAATGGGTCGGGTTTGAAGGTATAAGCGATTTACTAGATCGCTTACCCTTACGACCCTAGACAACGTGGTAATCAGTAGGCATAGTCACAAGGGACTATAACCATCGTGATTACGCTCATGTTGTGAAGTTCAAACGAACTTCGCATTGACCATAAACTGGTCAATGCAGAAAGTCAAACAAAGTTTGACTTTCAGACTCGAAAAGCAATAAAAGAACGAAGGAACACTTACAAAGGGTCCCCGAATGCTAATCTTGATTCAAGTAGCTCAGGTATGAAACAAAGGTTTCAACTTAGAGCTTCTCAAATCAGATTCTTATGAGGAATGAGTGAAGTTGCGGTGGGTATGTATAGATTTTGGTTCACCGTTAGGATCGTTTCTTGGAGAAGAGGGAATGATCACATCCCTACACTTGTCGGAATGTTGTGGTAGCTTATTTTGCCCCCACCACAAGAGTTTGACACTTGGCATTGGCCTTTGGGGTGTTTGGAAGCCATAAATCAGCAGCCAACACAATTTTCTGCATCTGACCCCTGCTTGCGCACCGTAACATTTTTTGTGTTGAGGTGCGCAAGCACCTGCAGACCAGAAAGTTTCAAAAATGGCAGAACAGGCCCCTGCAGCTCCAAACTTGGTTTTCGATGCATTTTTGACACGTTTAAGCCCCGTTAACCCCATTTCAAAGCTCTAAAATGAAGTTAAAGTATAGGGAGCTTAAAATGTGCTCAAAAATATCTCGGATGTCGGTTTGTTTGGTCGTAGGATTGCGTTGTTCGGTTAATTACGACGGAATGCGCATAAGCACGAAAAACGATCCAAATGGCGTGACGAATGGATTTTTCTTATGTCAAACACTAAAATAAAATATTTTAGGGCTTACATAAATTTTTGGATGTCCGGATGTATTCAGAACGTAAGTTATGCGCGAAAATGCAAACTTATGTACTTTTTGACACTTTTAGTCCCTGAATGACCCAAAAGTTTATTTTAGCACACCGAACCCCTCAAAGCCTATTTCTAAGCTATATAAAGGATATTTAAGGTGTGTTTAACTTATGGTCATGTTCTAGAATGTCTGTTACAGTTCAAATTGGCATACTTTCGCAGTTTGTCAAGTTTAGTCCCTGTAAGCGAATTAACTTGTTTTTGCCATACCAAAGCCTTTAAAACTTTTTTCTAAGTTATGTAAAGGTTATTTAAGGTATGTTAAGCCTATTTCACTATTCCGGAGTGTTCGTTGGATTAAACTGGTTATATTTACGCATCAGAGCGCGTATAACCCTCCAGAAAGCGATTTAAAGCTTAAAATCGAACAAGAGTTGTTATGTGCAAACGATACACATATTTTTTTTTACAAATCCCAAGTATGAAATACAATATTTCATTGGTTTGGCATTTGTTTGATGGTTGAAGTGACACAGGTGTCACAAGTTGGTTTGCCAAACATGGCGAGCAATGTAGATTCGGTGAGTAGTTTGATCAAGGCATTGATATCCATGATGAGACGGGCTATAACCGAGAAATATACAAGGAGTAGAAAGAAAATCAATTTTTTGTTGGTTATATGGACGTAAATAAGGAAAACAGAGACATCCGAACACTCGAAGAAATGAGTAATCGGGAGGACGTTGGAAAACTAGTTGATATGGGGATTTGTTTGAAAAAAGACGAGAAGGTAGACGATTTATGAGGTAGACGACGGTTTGAAAGGCGAATGACCAAAAAGTTTGAGGTAGTTTGGATTGGGATAGTAAGGTGAGACCGGTTTCCACGACGTGGCGGTGGCGACGCTCGATAATGCCATTATGTTCACTCGTATGAGGACACGAGCGACGATGTAAAATACCATGGGATGTAAAAAACTGAGTAAGGTTCCGAAACTCACCACCCCAATCAGTTTGAACACTTTTAAGTTTGGTGTTAAATTGGCGTTCAACTAAGCGAACGAAATTTGTAAAGGTGTTAAAAACGTCGGATTCTTGCATAAGCAGGAAATACCACATATAACGGGTTTGATGGTCAACACATAACAAAAAATAACGATAACCGTCAAAGGACGTGGTAGTATGGCCCCAAAAATCACAATAAACCAAATCAAGTATGTTTTTACTACGAAAAGATGAAATAGGCAAAGTAAGTTTGGACATTTTTCCCAATTGACAAGAAGTACACAAAGATGAACAAAGTTTGTCAGAAAAAGGTAAAGAAAATGTTTTAACAATATGTTGAAAACCTAGAAAGTGAGGATGCCCAAGTCGTTGATGCCACATAGTAGATGGAGCTCGAAAAGCAGTGAACGCCATCTTGGAAACCGGTTGAAAAGAAGGTAGGCGAATGGTGTAGAGACCCTAGTTACTAGGGCCTCAGTCACATGGATTATTGATATGTGATATTATGAGTAGAACTAGAAGGGTACCATATTGTCACGGAGTAATTATAGCTTAACTTAGATCAAGTCTAAGTCGCTACACGTGAGTCAGAAGTTACTCCGTGACAATATGCAGCATTGCAGCCACATTGGCCACCCCTTGAGCTTACGCGGACCGTGACAGCTACAAGATCAGATGCAGCCCTGAGCTGCCACATGGCAGCAACGTGTTGAACCTATGTTGTGACCCGGATCACCTACGCCTAGACCCCCCTGTTACGCGGGCCGCGTAGGCCTTAGCCTTACCTTACGCGGGCCGCAAGAG
Source organism: Helianthus tuberosus (assembly GCA_030545235.1). NCBI lineage: Eukaryota > Viridiplantae > Streptophyta > Magnoliopsida > Asterales > Asteraceae > Helianthus > Helianthus tuberosus. The sequence goes on from CM060394.1 coordinate 131,617,359, forward strand.
ACTTGAATTACAGCCCTATATAAGAAGGCATCGGGCCTTCAGTTGAAACTCGCTCATTTCCTTTTCTCAATCTCGAATTTATGATAGTAGACACTATAATCGGGTATAATATCCCCCTAATTAACGAAGTTCTTCCCCGATGTAAGTATTATAACCCGGTTACGCATTAGATACGCTGCCCGATTGATCCAGGGTTCCGTAACGGCTGTCGAGGTTCTGCCCGATGTAGTTGTTGGAATGCCGTCTCGGGGAGGGTATTACTAATGTAAATATAAAGGGTTATTATACTAACGCATGTATATTGTGTAAATTATAGATAATCTCCAGGAAACCTTAGAAGAAACCTAAGTCAGCAACGTGAGTTTATCCTCTTTTTGTAAACCTTTTTGTGAACTGTTCTACAAAACCTTAAATGTTTTACAATGTAATTAAGTAGTGATTGAGTCTTTATAGTTCTTCAATTACTGCCGGTATATTGGGGTTTTGTATACGAAATGTGGAACACGTTACCATTGGACGACGAGTTAGGCAATGTGTAATATGACCCACCAGTCAGGATTGACAATACTGAACGAGTAATTGTGTAGAAATAAACAATGTGATAGCTCTCAATACTGTTAAAGGATAAAATGCTTCTTGATTAAACTAGGATTCACTCACCAGTATTTCCCACTAACAAATGTTTTTAAAACGCGTTTCAGGTAACAAAATTTAAAAGCCAATTAGAAGAAAGCCAGCTGGAGAGCACTGACGACTTGGAAAAATGTGGCTATAAAATTTACCTAAAAGACGATGTTTTAAATTCAATAAAATAGGGTTTATCCCTATAAACATGTTGTAATAAGAAAGTTGGGTTTTACCCATGTGTTTATTAAATACGGTGGTTTTACTCTGATAAACATTTCCTAACTACGATCCTGATGAAATTTCCGCTGCCAAATGAATAAATGATAAACAAAATGATACCACCATAACTAGTCTCGCGGCCGCCCGTTCCCGGGACGGATAGGGGGCGGGGGTTGCGACAGAAGGTGGTATCAGAGCTAAGCCACTAATTCAGCCACATAAGTGTTCTGCTGACATCAAAATATTATTTAAATTGTTAGGAGATTTATTATGGAAATACACGCATATCTGTATTTTATTGTTATGTGTTATTTGACTATTTGTTAGTTTACAGTATGAGTGATCAAGGACCCTCAGACGTGTATCGTCAATTGTCCGAGTCACCTAGAAGTGAAGGTACTTCTTCACAGCATGCCCTCTCAGGGTATGCTGCTGATAATGAAGAAGGAATGTTTGTCTTTAAGGCTCAGTCTGAAGAGCCTTTCCCTCAGAAAAAGAGAGGATGGTTCAGTAAGGGAGCATTTGAGCATAGGAAAAGAATGCGAAAGTTGCAACAGCAAAGAGGCCTAGCAGCCGCTAAGCGAGAGTCAGATGCCCATACACAGGATATGCTTAATAGAAGCCTAGCTAATTTTCATATCCTAGTAACAACTGCTGCCGACCCAAACATGGAACAACTAGTAGCCCCTCAACCCTTACCTTTGTTTCCTACTCAGCCGATGGAGATAGAAGATAACCCTGAAAATCAAGTAGAAATGCATGATTTCAACCCTGAGGAGATACCTAGGATACCAGCCCCTAATCCCTTAGACCCGGATTATGATCTATGGTTCGATGATCATAGGGATTATGTGTCGCGCTACCACTTAAACGACTAACCCATGCCAAACTTAGCAGCCTATCCAGGTCTGGACCCTCTAGATCCCTACTACGAGAAAGATGAATACATTAAGGAGATTTTAGAGAATCCTTACCCTCAGGAGAATCCCACGCACCAGTACCCGGACCCAGTACCAGCACCTGCAACCCCAATGAGTGCAGATAATGTGCATGAACTCCGAACTTTCGGAGAAGAAATCTTGGAGAGTTGTGAGAGAATGTGGTAGGTAGGACGAGCGCAATATGGATTACTGGATGAATCCAGACCAGTAATGTGATGGTGGAGTTGGTAATAGTAATAATAATATCATAATATATAATATGTTTGTATGAATATATATATATATATATATATATAATAATAATAATAATAATAATAATAATAACATATGTTGTAGTATAGACCACTTGTGGTTAGCGATGCATAGTAGTATTGTATTGTAATTTTTGATTTCTAGTATTGGTTTGTATTAGAAGCATACTATAATAGAAAAGAGTAAATTCGCAATGCTCGATGCTTTTGGTTAATGTGTGTGTTGTGTGATTGTTACTTAAATTATTAATTATTTTGTGATATTAATAATTGGTAAATGTTTAAAATTCAGATGGATGACGAGGTAAACCAGGAAAACCAGAATAATGATAACCAGAGTAACATTAACTTAGATAATGAGAACACAAACAACAACAACAATAATGGAAACCAAGTGGATCACAGTGCCATGCAACATATAGTGGCACAAGGGATAATAGATGCGATGCCATATATTATCAAAACAGATAGGGAAGCCGAAAATAAAAGTAAACATGATAGTAAGCGACCCTCTGAACCTGAAAATAGCGTAAACAATGGACTCGTACTTCAAACGCCCATTCCCAAAAGAAGGAGAACCGTGTCTTACGATTGTTCTTATAAAGAATTATGGTCTTGTAAACCAATGGAATTCTCAAGCAATGAAGGGGCCGTTGCATCTCTACACTGGATAGAAAAGACTAAGGCAGTCTTAAGAATAAACAAATGTGCTGAAGAGGATAAGATAATGTTTGCTTCAAATATGTTTAAGAATTCAGCACTAGAATGGTGGAACACTATCCTCCAGTCTAGAGGAAGTGATAGAACGTACAATATGGAATGGGAGGAGTTTAAAAACATGGTAGAAAGGAAATTCTGCCCTCCTAATGAAAAAGAACAGATAGCAAACAAATTCCTAAACCTTAGGATGATTGGGGTAGATAGTATGGGTTATACTACATTATTCTTTGAATATGCCGGAATAGTACCAACCCTTGCTTCACCTGAACCAGTTTTAATCTCCCGTTACATCTGGGGATTAATTGGGGAAATTAGACATGTAGTCAAGGCAGCTAGACCTCAAACCATAGAAGAAGCTGTAGAACTAGCCAACACCTTGACAGATAAATTAGTTCGTACACGAAAAGAGGATCAAAGGAAGAACCTAACCCAGAAGCTTACTCAAGAATTCCATTTTGGAAATTCTAACCGTGGGAGAAATGTAGGTTCTACTTCTCCATCTACTGTAACTTTTGCAAAATATCTGGACACAAGGAGGAAGACTATAGGAAAAAGATTAGCAACAGGTGTAACACCTGTGTCACTTCAACCATCAAACAAATTCCAAACCAATGAAATATTGTATTTCATACTTTGAACTTGTATAAATATGTGTAGCTTTTGCACATATCAACTCTTGTTCGATTTCAAGCTCTAAATCGCTTTCTGGAAGGTTATACGCGCACTAATGCGTAGATATAACCAGTTTAATGCAACGAACACTCCGGAATAGTGAAATAGGCTTAACATACCTTAAATAACCTTTACATAACTTAGATATAAGTTTTGGAAGGTTTGGTGTGGTGAAATCAAAGTTTATTCGCTTACAGGGACTAAATTTGACAAACTGCGAAAGTATGCCAATTTGAACTGTAACAGACATTCCGGAACATGACCATAAGTTAAACACACCTTAAATATCCTTTACATAGCTTAGAAATAGGCTTTGAGGGGTTCGGTGTGCTAAAATAAACTTTTGTGTCATTCAGGGACTAAAAGTGTCAAAAAGTGCACAAGTTTGCACTTTCGCGCATAACTTACGTTCTGAATACATCCGGACATCCAAAAATTTATGTAAGCACTAAAATATTTTATTTTAGTGTTTGGCATAAGAAAAATCCATTCGTCACGTCATTTGGATCGTTTTACGCGCTTATGCGCATTCCGTCGTAATTAAGCGAACATCGCGTTCGTACGGCCAAACGAACCAACATCCGACATATTTTTGAGCATGTTTCATGTCCACAATGTTTAGGCATCATTTTAGGGCCTTAAAGTTGGCTTGACGGGCCTTAGAGGTGTCGGAAATGGCCTTAAACACGTGCACGGGCTGAAACTGTCATTTCTGAAACTATTTCTGATCTGTGACTCCCAGGCGGCCCGCCTGAGTTTTTGCACATGCTGAAGCAGGCCGCGTGGCCCCTTCTGACCAGGTTAACTGCATTTAACAGCAGATTGCAGCTGTTTGATTCACAACCACACACTCACACATGCTTAGTCAGCAGATAAGAACCCATTTTTAGTCACCATAACTTTCCAACACATGTACGAGTGGGATTCGAGCACGGTTTCCATGAAACGATCATAACGGTTACCCGAAAACTATAAATACCCCACCCCACAACTTCAAAACCCACTAGAATTTTGATCTTAGAAACTCTAAGTTGAAACTATTGTTTCATACCTGAGATTCTTGGATCGAGATTAGCATTCGGGGACCCTTCGTAAGTATTCTTTCGTTCTTTTATTGCTTTTCGAGTCTGAAAGTCAAACTTTGTTTGACTTTCTGCGTTGACCAGTTTATGGTCAATGCGATGTTCGTTTGAACTTCGCAACGTGAGTGTAATCATGTTGGTTATAGTCCGTTGGGACTATGCCTACTGATTACCACGTTGTCTAGGGTCGTAGGGTAAGCGATCTAATAAATCGCTTATACCTTCGAACCCGACCCATTTGGTCGATCATTAGGATCCGACCAAACACATTAGGTGACCATAGTAGGTAGGGAATAACCTTTCGAGGTTATACCTTATGGTCGCTTCGTTAAGTAGTTGTATGTTAGGTAGTTTATATGCTATAGGTAAATTACCAGAATACCCTTTTCATGTATAATTGGTAATTAAGCATATGTAACCTAAACTTTTGTCACATAACTGATTATGTAACATGTTTAGGCATATAACACTTGTCATAGGACTAGTTAGGCGGTCCGAACGCGTTTCACGCGAACGACGCGTTAAAGTAGCATAAGTTACCTAAACGGGTCGTAATGGGTCGTAAACACTTAGGTTAGGTTTCAATTAGTATGTAGGCCTTGTTAAACCATATTACACGAGCCTCCATACTCGTTTGGTTTACAAACCCTCATACTACCCGATCTTCCGATATAGGTCCGGTTTATTAACATAGTTACCTATATTAGGTGCCGTTTGATATACGCGATCTCTAGCATTATTTGGTTGTTACTCAAGGACTACTAAGCAATCTCAAGTGAGTACATAGACCCCTCTTTTACTGTTTTCCAAACGTTTTGGGGTGGAACACATGTGCCTACTTGTTACTTTCATGCTTTCCTGTTTTCACATCATACACCTGCTATGTTCGTTAGTATATTATAGTACATGATTTCATTACATTTCATGCTATGTATGCCCATTGTGTGCGTACTTAGTACATCGTTTTACATTACATTTTAGGCTATGTATGTCCATTTAGTTCATACTTAGTACATCGTTTTACATTACATTTTATGCTATGTATGTCCATTTAGTGCATATTTAGTACATTGTTTTACATTACAATTTGTTGCATATACTCATCCAGCATATGAACACATTATATTACATTTTGAACCGTTTATAACTATTTGACTATGTGAACCGTTGTAAACATTTGACTATGTGAACAGTTTGTATCTGTGAACCGTTTGTATCTGTGAACCGTTTGTATCTGTGAACCGTGTGAACCGTATTTGACCATACATAAACATTTCTACAATTGTTAAACATTACATCTTGATGGTTTGGTTTGAGTAAGTGATTAAAGTAACGAGGCGTGTGTAATATGATACAAGCATGGTGGATACGCCGCTGGTACTTCCTATATATAAGTGTTTGTATGGTATTACATATCGTAGCGTTATTTGAATCATTTCAGTTTGAGACATATAACATTTTATACAAATAACATACTTTTCATAATACATTGTTTTTACAAGCAACATATCTTATACAAACTCATTTTACAATGGTTATTCATTTAACCATACATTATTCTCTTATTTATACATATCATCTGATCTTATCGTTTTTCAAATGATTTACAAAACAAAGCAAATTACAAGGTTCATGACTAAACATTTTCTCAAACATAAGTCATGAAACCTATTTTCACAAAACCTATGTATCTCACAGGCATTTTTATGCTGACGTACCTATTTTCACATGTGTTTTTTTTTCAGGAGCTGTTGCATAAGATGATCAAGATACACATAGGCAGACTTGGGCTTTAGTGACAATAAAAGATGCAAGACTAGTTAATTATGTTGTATTTACTTGTTTGTTAAGACATTGTAACACTTCTAATCAATAAAACGAAACTTCAATTGCCATGGATTTGAAACAATTAATTCTGTTACAACACTCCCCGACATTTCCGCCACGTTTTGTATGTTCTACGTGGTCGGGGTGTGACAGAAAAGATGGTATCAGAGCCAATGGTTATAGGGAATTAGGTTATTAGTAATGCTTTGACCTAGTCTATAACCTTTCTAGGACCCTAACGCGAGTTTACTTGCGTTTAGTCATAAAACAATACCGTCACCTATCCTTAGGCGACGACCACAACAAGAACATAAATTTCAAAACCGCTTTGAAAAACTAATCATCTGTTCTAGGATGATTGATTACTAGGTTTTGAACCCTCTGTTATATGGTTTTGAACCCCTTTGAGTTTTCAAAATCTCGTCAAGGTTTTGGGTTTTTAATAATGTGAACACGTGCAAACTGGAAGGGTGGATGCCTGTATTCTGGGTTTTCTGTCTAGGCAAGCACTTCGTATACATCTCATCAGACGCGAGACCAGTTGTGCTTACCTGGGAATTCTTGGGATGAGCGTTCACTTATAGGAGAGCATGTCTTCGCGATACATTATTTTTGACCCATTTACTTTGATTATTCACTGTGTGTCGTTTGTTTGTTTTGTAGTAACGAACAAATGACCACTATCCTTGCTTTCATCAGAATTGTTTCATCGCATTCTTTTCGTCTAATTCTCTCACTCGTTTCCTTTCATGTTCTTCTCTTTTAGAATGCCTCCACGACGCGAAAATCCGGTATCTATTGACGATCTGGCAGCTGTCATTACATAGCAAATAACTGCTGCAATCCCGACCATCGTTGCCCAATGTCACCAAGCTATCAACAACAATAATGCCCTCTGCAACTTCAAGACGTTCAACTCGGCTAAGACATCAAAGTTTTCCGGGTCTCAAGGAGCGACTGCACTTCTACAATGGTTCGAGAGTTTAGAGAGCACCTTCAGGCATGTTCAATGTCCAAATGAGCGAAAGGTAGATTTCGCATCTAGTGTCTTTGAGAAACGAGCTTTGACGTGGTGGAACGGTGTGGTGAGAGATAGGGGTGCCGAAGTGGCACTGGCTCAAACTTGGGTAGAACTTCGAGCACTGATGATGAAGGAATTATGTCCTCGTCACGAGATCAGGGCATTGGAAAGGGAATTCGACGATCTTAAACAAGACAGCGGTGAACATCGAGCATACACTGATCGATATGAGGAGCTGAGCCTGTTGTGCCCTACCATGGTTACGCCTTTGGATAAGGCGATCGAGAAATACATTGATGGTCTCCCTGACTCAGTTCAGGATATTGTTACTGGTAGTAACCCCACTACGGTTAGGCAGGCCATTGAGCTATCTGCAACCTTGACTGAATCTCAGATCAGAAAGCATAAACTTTTTCGAAAGGGTGACAAGAAGCCAATCGAGGAATCAAAGACCATGGATGAACAGACTGGATCCCCTGAGAAGTCTAAGAAGCATAAGGCTTCGCAGAATTGTGCAATTGCTGCTCAACCCAACCAAAACACCCGCAACCAACCAACTCAACCTCCTGCAAAGAAACCTTATGCCGGTACTGCACCGATATGCGACAAATGTAATGCACACCACTTAGCTCACCTACAGTGTCGTTTATGTGCATCATGTGGGCGACTCGGTCACCTGGAAAATGCTTGTCGATTTACCCCAAACCAAGGTGGTCCAAACCAACCTCAAGTAAATCCTGCTCAAGCTCGTTGTCCACCAGGTCCTTGCTTCAACTGTGGCGAGATGGGCCATTTCCGAAGAAATTGCCCAAAGATTGCCAATGCGAATCCAGCGCAAGGATGAGCAACGGAACAACTAAAAGACAATGTTGTTTAGAGATAATCAAGCCTTATGTATTATTTTCTTTTGTAGTCAAGGTCCATGAAACAGTTGTTGTTGTTTATAAATAAATCTTTTTATTTTACATTGCAATGTACAAATGTGATGGCATGTATAAACAACGTATCCTCTACAATACGGACAATCAAGGAACCGTATTCCTTGAAGAACAGACTACCCCGTAATTTCTTCCATTTTATTTTCTCTTGCGTTTTTTTTTTCCACGAATACCCAAAGTACCACTATAAATTCTTAATAGGGTATCTAAGGGTATTTCCGTATATTGTACCTTAATTCGAATATTATGTTTTCTCAAAAACGAAATCGAATTTTTTGGAAGATCTTTCTATCTTCATAGTTAGATTCTTGCTAATGTTTAAAGTACCGAATGAAATCCATGAAATGGATTCCTAGTGTGCTTTAAATGCATGTACGTAATTAACAAAACAAAACTTACAAATTAAAGAGCTAGATAAACAATTTTGTGGTTATGTGACTATGTGTTTATGCATCTTGTCTTTCCTTTTAAGCATTTTGTGTTTTTGTATACTCTAGATATTCGCTATCCAAATCCTCGTAGAATCTTTCATACTTTCATATGAGGGATTCGTAGTAGGATATTCAAAAAGGTACTATCTTAAATCCTTAATGGACTTCTACGTTGTAGTTAAGTCCCTTGGATTATAAAGTACTATTCCAAGGTTTAAGGACAACATGTGTTGATATAGTTGAAGAGATTGGTCCGACAATATAGTTAAAGACATCCTACGTCGATGTAGTTAAATATTCCCCGTGGGTAGTTTAGTTAAATAGATCATTTGTTGATCTAAGTTAAAGAGATCCTACGTCGATCTAAGTTAAATAGATTGGTTCGACAATCTAGTTGAATATATCATGCGTTGATATAGTTAAAAAAGGGCCTCTGGTGGTCTAGTTAAAGAGATCCTACGTCGATCTAAGTTAAATAGATTGGTTCGACAATCTAGTTAAAGACATCCTACGTTGATGTAGTTAAATATTTCTCTTGGGTAGTTTAGCTGAAGAGATTGTTTGTTGATCTAATCCTCTGGTGAACTAGTTAAAGGGACTCTATTGCAGTCAAGTTAAATCACCACAGGATTATTCGTTGATTTTCCCATACGCATTATGAAATGAACTGTGCGGACTGTGCAAGGAAGTACGTAATTATGGAGGCCTACATAATTATGGAACTCAGTGCACAGAAACCACAGGAAGTTTTGTCATGTGTTAAGACCTACAGTGATAAAAGTAATGATACAGGAGAAGTCTTGGACTTTGACCAATGTCATTTATTCTTACACTCCCCAATTCTGATTTCAAGCACACACAAGTTTCCTATGATAATTCTTCACGGGAAATGTTCTCATGTCTATAGTTCGAAACTCCATGTTTTGTTACTACAAGGACTTCACTTTGAGGGTTGACATCTTTGCTAAGAATCCTAACATGGCCCAGAGTTTTACTTAAGGGCTCAATGGATTTGTCTGAAGGCAAAACCGTCACAGCTGTCTCCACAAGTTTCCTCTAAAACTAAATTTCGGGACGAAATTTCCTAAAGTAGGGGAGACTGTAACACCTGTGTCACTTCAACCATCAAACAAATGCCAAACCAATGAAATATTGTATTTCATACTTTGAACTTGTATAAATATGTGTAGCTTTTGCACATATCAACTCTTGTTCGATTTCAAGCTCTAAATCGCTTTCTGGAAGGTTATACGCGCACTAATGCGTAGATATAACCAGTTTAATGCAACGAACACTCTGGAATAGTGAAATAGGCTTAACATACCTTAAATAACCTTTACATAACTTAGATATAAGTTTTGGAAGGTTTGGTGTGGTGAAATCAAAGTTTATTCGCTTACAGGGACTAAATTTGACAAACTGCGAAAGTATGCCAATTTGAACTGTAACAGACATTTCGGAACATGACCATAAGTTAAACACACCTTAAATATCCTTTACATAGCTTAGAAATAGGCTTTGAGGGGTTCGGTGTGCTAAAATAAACTTTTGTGTCATTCAGGGACTAAAAGTGTCAAAAAGTGCACAAGTTTGCACTTTCGCGCATAACTTACGTTCTGAATACATCCGGACATCCAAAATTTTATGTAAGCACTAAAATATTTTATTTTAGTGTTTGGCATAAGAAAAATCCATTCGTCACGTCATTTGGATCGTTTTACGCGCTTATGCGCATTCCGTCGTAATTAAGCGAACATCGCGTTCGTACGGCCAAACGAACCAACATCCGACATATTTTTGAGCATGTTTCATGTCCACAATGTTTAGGCATCATTTTAGGGCCTTAAAGTTGGCTTGACGGGCCTTAGAGGTGTCGGAAATGGCCTTAAACACGTGCACGGGCTGAAACTGTCATTTCTGAAACTATTTCTGATCTGTGACTCCCAGGCGGCCCGCCTGAGTTTCTGCACATGCTGAAGCGGGCCACGTGGCCCCTTCTGACCAGGTTAACTGCATTTAACAGCAGATTGCAGCTGTTTGATTCACAACCACACACTCACACATGCTTAGTCAGCAGATAAGAACCCATTTTTAGTCACCATAAATTTCCAACACATGTACGGGTGGGATTCGAGCACGGTTTCCATGAAACGATCTTAACGGTTACCCAAAAACTATAAATACCCCACCCCACAACTTCAAAACCCACTAGAATTTTGATCTTAGAAACTCTAAGTTGAAACCATTGTTTCATACCTGAGATTCTTGGATCGAGATTAGCATTCGGGGACCCTTCGTAAGTATTCTTTCGTTCTTTTATTGCTTTTCGAGTCTTTTCGAGTCTGAAAGTCAAACTTTGTTTGACTTTCTGCGTTGACCAGTTTATGGTCAATGCGAAGTTCGTTTGATCTTCGCAACGTGAGTGTAATCACGTTGGTTATAGTCCGTTGGGACTATGCCTACTGATTACCACGTTGTCTAGGGTCGTAGGGTAAGCGATCTAATAAATCGCTTATACCTTCAAACCCAACCCATTTGGTCGATCATTAGGATCCGACCAAACACATTAGGTGACCATAGTAGGTAGGGAATAACCTTTCGAGGTTATACCTTATGGTCGCTTCGTTAAGTAGTTGTATGATAGGTAGTTTATATGCCATAGGTAAATTACCAGAATACCCTTTTCATGTATAATTGGTAATTAAGCATATGTAACCTAAACTTTTGTCACATAACTGATTATGTAACATGTTTAGGCATATAACACTTGTCATAGGACTAGTTAGGCGGTCCGAACGCGTTTCACGCGAACGACGCGTTAAAGTAGCATAAGTTACCTAAACGGGTCGTAATGGGTCGTAAACACTTAGGTTAGGTTTCAATTAGTATGTAGGCCTTGTTAAACCATATTACACGAGCCTCCATACTCGTTTGGTTTACAAACCCTCATACTACCCGATCTTCCGATATAGGTCCGGTTTATTAACATAGTTACCTATATTAGGTGCCGTTTGATATCCGCGATCTCCAGCATTATTTGGTTGTTACTCAAGGACTACTAAGCAATCTCAAGTGAGTACATAGACCCCTCTTTTACTGTTTTCCAAACGTTTTGGGGTGGAACACATGTGCCTACTTGTTACTTTCATGCTTTCCTGTTTTCACATCATACACCTGCTATATAGTACATGATTTCATTACATTTCATACTATGTATGCCCATTGTGTGCGTACTTAGTACATCGTTTTACATTACATTTTATGCTATGTATGTCCATTTAGTTCATACTTAGTACATCGTTTTACATTACATTTTATGCTATGTATGTCCATTTAGTGCATATTTAGTACATTGTTTTACATTACAATTTGTTGCATATACTCATCCAGCATATGAACACATTATATTACATTTTGAACCGTTTATAACTATTTGACTATGTGAACCGTTGTAAACATTTGACTATGTGAACAGTTTGTATCTGTGAACCGTTTGTATCTGTGAACCGTTTGTATCTGTGAACCGTGTGAACCGTATTTGACCATACATAAACATTTCTACAATTGTTAAACATTACATCTTGATGGTTTGGTTTGAGTAAGTGATTAAAGTAACGAGGCGTGTGTAATATGATACAAGCATGGTGGATACGCCGCTGGTACTTCCTATATATAAGTGTTTGTATGGTATTACATATCATAGCGTTATTTGAATCATTTCAGTTTGAGACATATAACATTTTATACAAATAACATACTTTTCATAATACATTGTTTTTACAAGCAACATATCTTATACAAACTCATTTTACAATGGTTATTCATTTAACCATACATTATTCTCTTATTTATACATATCATCTGATCTTATCGTTTTTCAAATGATTTATAAAACAAAGCAAATTACAAGGTTCATGACTAAACATTTTCTCAAACATAAGTCATGAAACCTATTTTCACAAAACCTATGTATCTCACAGGCATTTTTATGCTGACGTACCTATTTTCACATGTGTTTTTTTCAGGAGCTGTTGCATAAGATGATCAAGATACACATAGGCAGACTTGGGCTCTAGTGACAATAAAAGATGCAAGACTAGTTAATTATGTTGTATTTACTTGTTTGTTAAGACATTGTAACACTTCTAATCAATAAAACGAAACTTCAATTGCCATGGATTTGAAACAATTAATTCTGTTACAACACTCCCCGACATTTCCGCCACGTTTTGTATGTTCTACGTGGTCGGGGTGTGACAACAGGATATGCTACAACTGAGGAGAACAAGATCATATCAAGCCTAACTGTCTAAAGTTAGCTCCAGCTGCAAATAACAAGAACACTAAAAATGCTAGAGCATTTGTTCTGACTGCAGAAGAAGCAAAGATGATCCCGGATGTGATCATTGGTACGTTTTTAGTTAATGATGTTTTTGCTAAAGGATTATTTGACTCTAGTGCGAACCAAAGTTTTATTAATACTTCATTTTGCAAACTTCTTAATCAGTCATTAACTAAACTCCCACAAGAATGTCTAGTAGAGACAGCAAATGGGGAAACCATTAAGATTTCTGAAATCTTGCAGGGAGCAAGAATAGAAATTTTAAATCAGAAATTTATTGCAAACCTTTACCCAATGAATCTGGCAGGATTTGATGTTGTATTAGGAATGGATTGGTTAATAGCCAATAAAGCCAGTATTTTGTGTGATCAAAAGTTAATCCAAGTAAATTCACCAAGGGGTGAAAAGATCACAATTAAAGGAAATAAGTTCTCTAAATCCACGAAATTCATCTCTGTGATGAAAACTGCAAGTTGTATAAGGAAAGGATCATTAGTGTTTTTGATTTCTATAATCACTAACAATAAAGGAAAAGAATTAAAGGATATTCCTGTAGTATCCCAGTTTTTAGATGTATTTCCAGAAGAGCTACCAGGACAACCTCCAGATAGGGAAGTTGAATTCAGAATCCATTTGATACCAGGAACCGCACCAATTGCCAAAGCACCTTAGCGTTTGGCATCCGCAGAAATGCAAGAACTAAAGAAACAATTAGATGAATTGTTGGAGAAAGGATTCATACAGCCAAGCTCATCGCCTTGGGGAGCACCGATTTTGTTTGTTAAGAAGAAGGACGGATCAATGCGTATGTGTATTGATTACCGTGAATTAAACAAAGTCACGATTAAGAATCGATATCCGTTACCAAGAATAGACGATCTGTTTGATCAATTGCAAGGAGCACGATTTTTCTCTAAAATCGATTTAAGGTCAGGATATCATCAATTAAAAGTACAGGTAGAGGACATTCCTAAGACCGCTTTCAGAACAAGGTATGGCCATTATGAATTTATTGTCATGCCATTTGGTTTAACCAATGCCCCAGCTGCATTCATGGACATGATGAACCGAATATGTAAGCCATATTTGGATAAATTCATAATTGTCTTTATAGATGATATTCTTATTTATTCTAAAAGCAAAGAGGAACATGCAGCGCATCTGCACACACTTCTAAGTATATTAAGAAAAGAAAAGCTTTATGCTAAGTTTTCGAAGTGTGAATTTTGGTTAGAACAGGTACAATTTCTTGGACATTTAGTCAATCATGAAGGAATTCATGTAGATCCCACCAAAATTGAGGCAACTACCAAGTGGAAAACCCCTGAGTCACCAACTGAGATTAGAAGTTTCTTAGGATTGGCTGGTTATTATAGAAGATTTATTCAAGTTTTTTCTAGAATAGCCATTCCCTTAACTAAGTTAACTTGTAAATCCGTTAAGTTTGAATGGGGATCAAAACAAGAAGAAGCCTTTAGAATTCTTAAGCAAAGATTAACCCATGCACCCATACTAGCGTTACCAGAAGGAACTGAAGATTTTGAAATCTTTTGTGACACTTCTAAGTTAGGTTATGGATGTGTATTAATGCAACGTCAAAAGGTTATAGCTTACGCCTCTAGACAACTTAAGAATCATGAAGAGAATTATTAAACCCATGATCTAGAATTAGGAGCTATAATTTTTGCCCTTAAAATTTGGAGACATTACCTTTACGGCAGTAAGTTTACCATATTCACCGACCATAAGAGTTTAAGATATGTTTTTGGGCAAAAGGAATTGAATATGAGACAAAGATGCTGGATGGAGATAGTGATTTTGATTGTGATATCCAATATCATGTAGGAAAAGAAAATGTAGTTGCTGATGCTTTAAGTCAAAAGTGTCATGAAAAGCCAAAAAGAGTACGTTCTCTTAAATTAAACCTGCAAGTAGATTTCAATGATCAGATTAGAAAAGCACAAGAATCAATAATCAAGGATGATACTGAAAAGTTTAAAGGAATGATTAAGGAATTAGAACAAGGAACAGATGGAATTTGTAGATTCCATAAGAATAGAATATGGATACCTAAATTAGGAAACCTACGTCACCGTATATTAGAAGAAGCCCATAAGTCTAAGTATACGATGCATCCTGGAAATGATAAGATGTATCAGGATTTAAGAAAGAATTTCTGGTGGATAGGAATGAAAAAGGATATAGCAGCATATGTTGTAAAATGTTTAACTTGTTCACAAGTCAAAGCTGAACATCAGAAACCCTCAGGTTTATTGCAACAGTTAGAAATGCCTGTATGGAAATGGGAATTAATTACAATGGATTTTGTTACTAAATTACCCAAAACAAGAAAAGGTAATGATACAATCTGGGTGATTGTGGAAAAGTTAACTAAGTCAGCTCATTTCCTACCAATGAAAGAAACTTTCAGTATGGAACAGTTAGCTAAATTATATGTAAATGAAATAGTTTCATTACATGGAATTCCTCTATCAATTGTTTCTGACAGAGATAGTCGTTTTACCTCTCATTTTTGGATAAGTTTCCAAAAAGCAATGGGAACCAAGTTGAATCTAAGCACCGCTTATCATCCTCAAACGGACGGACAAAGCGAAAGCACAATTCAGACAATGGAAAACATGCTTAGAGCTTGTGTAATTGATTTCGGAGGTAATTGGGACGATCATTTACCATTGATAGAATTTTCTTATAATAACTGTTATCACACAAAGTATCAATGTTGCACCATTCGAAGCACTTTATGGACGAAAGTGCCGAACGCCAATCTGTTGGGCAGAAATTGGAGAAAAGCAACTATCTGGACCTGAGATAGTACAAGAAATAACAGACAAAATCATTCACGTCAAGGAACGACTGAAAGCAGCACGTGATAATTAACCTCACAATCTTAACCATTCAGTAGCTCAATATGTCTTCGTTATCTCATGTTTAAGTCCTTACGATCGAAGATGTGCTGTGAACCCTTGTGATCAGTAAAGATCGTGCAGCATTTTTCCCATACAAGTAATGACGCCAAATCTTCAACGCGCAATTACTACACCTAGTTCAAGGTCTCTTCTCATGATCCTTTAATCAATGTGACGCGTACCCGATGACTTGGTCTCGTTGCATCAACACACAATCGAGACCTTGTCGAGAAACGTCACAAAAACCGCAATTCTAATGGTACTGTTAGGTGACGACAAGAGAGGTATCGTCTGGGTTAGAGTTGTTAGTGGTTGTGTAATCCTTGAAAAGTTTTCTAGGAGTCGTTTGATACAGTCTACAATCCCCAAAAATTCTTAGTTGTGTCCTTGTGACTCCTTAGTTCTTGATTGCAGGATCGACATGAATCCCGTTCTTATTCACCACGTGACCTAAGAATCTCGCCTCACGAATCCAAGGTTCACACTTGGATGTCTTTGCATATAACTGTTCTTTCTTCAAAAGGTCCAAGATATCGCGCAGATGTTGCTCATGACCTTCCTTGGTCTTTGAGCTTATAAGAATGCAGTCAATAAATATAATCGTGATTTTATCCAGGTATGGCTTACACACCCGATTCATGAGGTCCATGAATACTGCCGGTGCATGTGTTAAGCCAAACGGCACGACAAGGAACTCGTAATGCTCAAAGCGAGTCCTAAAGGTCGTTTTAGGGATACTTTCTTCTTGTATTCGCAGTTGAGGACATCCTGACCTCAAGTCGATCTTCGAGTAGTAACTAGAACCTTGTAATTGGTTGAACAAGTCATTAATCCCTGGGCAGAGGATACCGGTCCTTGATATCCAATTCTCTGAAGTTGATGCAAAATGGAAACTGCCATCTTTCTTCTTAACGAATAATACTGGGGCTTCCCAAGGTGAGAAGCTCGGCCTGGTAGATTTCCTTTGCCTAGCAGCTCTTGCAATTGCATCGGAGGCTCTTGTGTCTCAGACGGAGCTAGTCGGTAAGGTGCCATTCGTCATTAGTGCCACTCCTGGCACTAGGTTTATCCTAAACTCCTCTTGTCACTGTGGAGGTAACCCAGAGAAGTCTTCAGGGAAGGCTTCTGGAAATTCCTCCACCACGGGGATGTCTTCAGGCTTTGGCTTCTTGGTCTCCTTAATGACCTCATGAACAAGGGAGGCTATGCAGCCTATCCGGAGGCGCTTCTGTGTCTCTATGACCAACGTGAGACGTCGCAAATCCACCGCCTTATGGGGCCTAGGGCTCTCGCGTCTAACGTAAGAGGGTTGTGTACTATAAGTGTTTCACCATTCGTAAGAGGGATGCGAATGATTTTCCTTATGAAGAACA
Organism: Helianthus tuberosus; assembly: GCA_030545235.1. Taxonomy (NCBI): domain Eukaryota; kingdom Viridiplantae; phylum Streptophyta; class Magnoliopsida; order Asterales; family Asteraceae; genus Helianthus; species Helianthus tuberosus. Next base: position 131,634,730 of record CM060394.1, read on the forward strand.
ACCCCAGCTTTATCCTTGGATATCCAATCCATGCTGACTACAATATCGTGACTTCCCAAGTCAACGATAATAGGAGGTTCCCGCTCTCTAAGTTACAAAATACAATCCTTAATCATTTCCTTGGCTTAACTAACCTTCCATTCGCCAATTCTAAAGAATATGGGACGTCTATTCTACTCGAAACTAGGCCAAGTAGTTTCTTAAGTTCTAAGGATACAAGGTTAAAGTTGGTGCCTGTATTAATAAAAAATGGATGCATAGAGTTGGTTAATAGGGAACGTACCCGTAACCGCATCTGGATCCTTGTGTGCTTCACAAGCTCTGATCGTGAAGACCCTTCCTTGCTTGGTTCTTCATGGGGCAATCTAAGACAACCCGACTTTCCAAGGTCTTTCCTTGACACGTTAGTTGTTCACAGCTATGTCTTCATAATTTGTTTCAATTTGTTTAGATTAAAATTGTGCACAGTTGTTATATGATTGTTATGTTGTGTCATTGTTTGGGTAGCGTTCGACAATTTGTGAATTGCTTAAGTATATAGACTAAACTTCACTCGACATAAACATGGTGTTTCGTCATCATGAGGAGTTTCGTCATCATAAGGCCCGACGAAACATGGTGTTTCGTCAAGGGGCAGATCTTTCGTCGAGCATGGGCCTAGGCCCAGAACAATTAGCGGCCCAGGTCTGATGTGTTATAAATTCGTGGCACCTTAGACATAAAACAGAAACCCTAAGTTCCTCTCATCTTCTCCCTACTCTTCGACGGCAGCCTTTTCATTCGAACTCCTCCCTCGCTCGTTCCAACATCATCGTATATGCACAAACGTATGGTTAGTACCCTGTCGATTAGGATCTTGTGAACTATTGATATTTACTAGAACATGAGAATAATTATGATTTAGGAATGAGCATCATAATCTGATCTGTATGGTTTGGTTTCATGTATGAGGGTCAGTGGTTAGTGTTGATGATGATAGGGGTTTGATAGATTGATTATGTTAATACACTGTTCATGTATGTAAAGATCGTTCATTCGTAGATCAAAGAATTAGGACTGTTTGTGACATATGTTTAATGATATAACTTGACGGCTTGATTCGATGTGAATAATGAATCTTGATATTAATTTCTGGTAAACGAGTAATAGGAAAAATGATTAGAGTAGTAACTGTTGTTAGCAATGATTTGGAACATACTGACATGTTTAGGGTTAGAAGTTACTGATGATTGAATTATGTGCATGATGTAAACTGTTGAGCATAAACTGTAACTGTTAGAAACATAACGTTTGATCCGATTGGGGAATTGATTAACTTGTTTGCTAAAATCACGGGGGTTGGTTATTAAGGAAATAGCGTAACAGTTATGCATGTCGACGAAACATATATGTTGGCGAAACACTTATGACGGCGAAACACTCAGGTCGACGAAACATGGGAGTTTCGTCGACATGAATCATGGCGAATCATGGATGTTTCGTTGGTAGGGTGAACAACACAGTGAGCTAAGTTGAATTGGTTGAACGAATATGTTAATGAAATTATAATATTAACTATTAATGATGACTAACTATGACCAGAGAGATATAACTTAGTTTTCATGTATGGCACATCCAACTGTTAGGCACTATTACGAATTATGCATGTAAACTGTGGAATTGAATGAGTTTGTTTAACCACTATGTGCCTTTGGGAATCACTGTTTGTAATGCATACTATTATTTATATGTGAACCTTGTGAATGTAAACTGACATCGCATACGTGAATACCATAGGCTGTGATTGTTTAAGTGTGAACAAGTAACAAAACATACCGAGCAAACCAAGGTGAGTTCACTGCTCTTTTCCAAGCATGCGTAACATTGGGTATTGGGTTTGACTGGAGTGTTAAACCTCGTTGTTGGTTAATACACGTATATCTATCAAACAAGTCCCTCCTACTGATCATTGCTTGTAGGGCAACGGGGTATTAGTTAGTAGCGCTACTTAGGTTTGGCACCCTTACACTGCACCGAGGAGGTCGGGAGTGAACTAATGACCCCCATCTTGACCATTGCTTTGATAGAGGCAATAGGGTTTAGGGAAAATAATCTGGAGCCATCGGCGGTAATCGTGTGATTAACAACAATGAATCTGTGAAACGTTTTAATCTGGTAACTAAACACGTTAACAAACTTGAACTCACCAGCGTCGTCTACACACTTGTCTGCATGCTTGCAGGTCATTAGAATCTTGATTATGGACTTGCTATCTGGGAGTGCTGGAGTGGTCATGGATCGAGACTCTTGGATACTTATTACATTGGTTTAGAACACTTGCTTTGGAAACAGTTGATTTACAATTTACTATATGCTTCCGCTAAACGTTTACTTTGGTTTTAACTTATACTTGGATTTATCATATGCGATGAATCGAATGTTTTAATTAAGTGTTTATTATTGGTTCAATGTGATTGGTGGCTTGGATCGTGGAATGTCACACGTCCCGCGGTGATTCCGCACGTGGTATTTTGGGGCTGTGACAGTTTGGTATCAGAGCCACTGGTTATAGTGAACTAGGTTTTAAAACGTTTTATAAAACCAGACTATAACCGAACAACTTCGAAAATCGACTATGACACTCAGCTCCAGATTGCAAGGTTCGTCTCCTGTTTACTTTCTGCAGTACTTGCTTAGTAGTTACACACACACAAGACTTGCATGAAACAACATATTTGATACCTTGATGTGATTACCTGTGCTGCATGTCTTAGTGAGGCTAGATAGTGTGGCACTACTCTTCGACTCTTGTGATTATTGATCCTGTCATGCTTTTCGTTTTGATTATTCGAATGTGGGGGAAACTTTTAGCGCAAGTTAAGAGGCACCGAGATGAGCTTGCAAATTGCCTTATTATTATGGGTGCACACATAATAATAACGTGAGGTGCATGTGAGTCCTAGTGAGGCTTAACGAGTGTGAGAAGGGTTATGCCCTATAGTTTGGTGTAAACTATGTAGTTTGTAAATGTCAACGTGATATTCGACTCCTGCCTTATCTCGATCCTTAAATTTGTTCCCTCTCCTTATATAGAATCATGAGTGGACGAGGTTATGGACATGGTCACATCGCGATGACCCAAGTTGAGCTGACAAACTTAATCAACACACGTGTGGCTGAGGCATTGGCAGCCTACCAAGCCGGTACAAAATGTGCCAAATACTCTTTAATCTTGTGTCATGTACACAACTCTTACCCCTGTGTTGTATTTTCTTTCGTCCATTAGGTCAGCCAGCGCACCAGAACAATCCGCCCGCTTGCACGTTTAAGACATTTATGGATTGCAAGCCACAGACCTTCAGTGGGACTGAAGGGGCCGTGGGGCTACTTCGATGGTTCGAGAAAGCTGAGTCAGTGTTCGCTATGTGTAACTGTCCCATGGGGGACCGTGTGAAGTAGGCTACAGGCACTTTGGAGGATGGTGCCTTAACTTGGTGGAATGCCCAGGTGCAGATGTTGGGCATCGAGATGGCTAATGCAACGACTTGGGATGATTTTAAGGAGTTGATGCGAGAAGAGTACTGTCCTCATGATGAGATTCAGAATCTCGAGAACGAGTTCTACGATTTGAAGATGGAAGGATCCGAGATCGATGCTTACACGAAACGATCTCATGAACTAGCAATTTGTGCCCTAACCTGTCTCGACCTCCACATCGATGAATTGAGCTGTATCACAAGGGCCTAGCACCAGCTGTAAAGGGGTATGTCACTGCTGCAAACCATAACAATCTGCCCCAGATCATCCGTTTGGCACATAAGATTACTGACCAAGAGGTCGAGCGTGGATTGCTACCGCCTCGTAAATCTGCTACTACCTCTACTGCTACAGCTACCACACCTGCTAGTGATAACAAGCATAAATGGAATGATACTAACAAGGTAACCAGTGCGAGTCAATCTCAGAAGAGGCCTGACAACAACAACAATCGAAGCTTCAGTCAGTCGTGCTCAGTTAACCAAGGCCAGAGCAGCAATCAGAATCAAGGCTCCTATGCTGGTAGGAAGCCAAAGTGCAACAGGTGTGGGTAGCATCATCATGGATCATGTGTTCGGGCTTGCCATAGGTGTGACAAGGTGGGCCATATGGCAAAGGACTGTAGAGCTCCACACCCAAAGCAGCAGCAGCAAAACCAGCAACCAAATCAGCAGCATCAGCAGCAGCAAAGGCAACAGTCCCATCAGAACCAAGGCTTTAAAAAGGGATGTTACCATTGTGGGGATGAGGGTCATATTAAACGGGATTGCCCTCAGCTGAACCAGAATGCCAACGATAACAACAACCATCAGAACAACAACAACAATGCTGGGAACAATAATAATGGCAATAATGGGGGCAATGGAGCTCGTGGGAGGGTATTTACTACTGGTGCGGGGGATGCTAGGAACGACGGCAATGTCATGACCGGTACGTTTTCTTTGAACAATCTTATTGCTTCTGTGTTATTTGATTCTGGTGCCGATTGGAGTTATGTGTCCCTAGAGTTTAGTCAGCGCTTAGGGTTAACTCCAACACCTTTAAAGGTTAAGCATGTAGCAGAATTAGCCGATGGCAAAACGATTGAAGCTTCGCATGTCCTATTTGGGTGTAAACTAGATCTTGTGGGTCAAGTGTTTGATATTGATCTCCTTCCTGTTACCCTCGATAGTTTTGATATAGTGGTTGGTATGGATTGGCTGTCTAAACACCAAGCTGAGATTCTGTGTAAGGAGAAGATTGTACATATTCCTCTCCCTAGTGGAGAGCCATTATCGGTTCAGGGGCATCGCAGTGGTGCGATGGTTGGTATCAGCTCAGCTATGCAAGTGCAGAAATGTCTACGAAAGGGGTATCCTGCTATTTTAGCACTTGTTACTGATACTCTGTTAGGGGAAAGAAAGATCGAGGATCTGCCAGTTGTACGTGAATTTACAGATGTGTTTCCTGAGGAACTTCCTGGTTTACCTCCTCACCGTCAAGTGGAATTTAAGATTGATCTTGCACCAGGAGCAGCCCCGATAGCTCGTGCTCCTTACCGTTTAGCACCTGGAGAATTATAGGAGTTGTCTAATCAACTGCAAGAGTTACTGGATAGGGGCTTTATTCGACCCAGCTCTTCGCCTTGGGGAGCCCCAGTTTTGTTCGTAAAGAAGAAAGGCGGGTCCTTTCCTATGTGTATTGATTATTGGGAGCTCAACAAGGTGACCATCAAGAACCGCTATCCGTTGCCACGCATCGACGACTTGTTTGACCAGTTGCAGGGGTCAAGTTTGTACTCGAAGATCGATTTAAGATCAGGCTATCATTAGATGAGGGTCTGAGAGGAGGATGTTCCTAAAACGGCTTTTCGAACGCGGTATGGGCATTATGAGTTTTTAGTTATGCCGTTTGGGTTGACGAACTCGCCAGCGGTTTTCATGGATCTCATGAACCGTGTATGCAAACCGTATCTCGACGACTTCGTTATCATGTTTATCGACGACATTCTGATCTATACGAAGAGCAAGGAAGATCACGAGCGGCACCTACATCTTATTTTGGAGCTTCTGAGGAAGGAGCAGCTTTACGTGAAATTTTCTAAGTGTGACTTCTGGATTCGAGAGGTACACTTCCTTGTACACATTGTGAACAAATCAGGGATACACGTGGATCCTGCAAAGATTGATGCTATAAAAAATTGGGCTGCACCAAAGACTCCTTCAGAGGTGCGATAATTTCTTGGACTCGCTGGGCACTATCGCAGGTTTATTAAGGACTTTTCAAAGATCGCCCAACCTCTTACTTCATTGACACAGAAAGGCGTTGTATACTCATGGGGAACGAAACAAGAAGAGGCTTTCCAGTTGTTAAAACAGAAACTCTGCAGTGCACCGATCTTGTCTCTACCTGAAGGTACAGAAGACTTTGTAGTATACTGTGATGCTGCCATACAGGGTCTTGGTTGCATGCTGATGCAACATAACAATGTGATAGCCTACGCCTCTCGACAGTTGAAGGTTCACGAGAGGAATTATACGACACACGACTTGGAGTTGGGAGCCGTAGTATTTGCGCTCAAAATCTGGAGGCATTACCTGTAAGGTACTAAATGCACTATTTATACTGACCACAGGAGCCTCCAGCATATTTTCGACCAGAAGGATTTGAATATGCGACAGCGTCGCTGGGTAGAACTCTTGAATGACTACGATTGCGCCATCAAGTACCATCCAGGAAAATCTAATGTTGTAGCTGATGCTCTCAGTCGAAAGGAATCGAAACCCAAACGTGTTCGCGCCTTGCAGCTTACTGCCCATTCTAACCTACCTGATCAGATTCATTCTGCACAAACCGAAGCGTTAAAAGAGGAAAACATTGAAGCAGAGTACTTAAGGGGCATGGAGAAACGACTCGAGAAGAGATCTGATGGCATTGACTATTTTATGGGGCGGATATGGATTCCGTTGTTTGGTAATCTTAGAGATCTTGTGATGGACGAAGCGCACAAGTCTCGATACTCTGTTCACCCAGGCTCGGATAAGATGTATCAGGATCTCAAAGCCATGTATTGGTGGCCGAGGATGAAAGCTCACATTGCAACCTATGTGAGTAAGTGTTTGACCTGTTCGAAAGTTAAAGTGGAGTATCAGAAATCATCTGGATTGCTGCAACAACCAGAAATACCCATGTGGAAGTGGGAGCAAATCACAATGGATTTTGTCACAGTTTTTTCGAGAACTCAAAACAGAAACGATACCATCTGGGTGATCGTTGATCATCTCACGAAGTCAGCACACTTTCTTGCCATCAAGGAAACATATAAGTTCTCACAACTAGCTGCTGTCTATCTTAAGGAGGTGGTTTCTAGGCATGGGGTGCCGACATCTATTATCTCTGACTGTGACCCGCGTTTCATCTCAGATTTGTGGCAGTCGATGCACAAATCATTCGGCTCGCGTCTCGATATGAGCACTGCTTATCACCCGCAGACGGATGGTTACAGTGAGCGAACCATCCAGACACTTGAGGATATGTTACAAGCATGCGTGATTGATTTTGGCAAGGGTTGGGAGAAACACTTACCGCTGATAAAGTTTTCTTATAATAACAGCTACCACACCAGCATTCAGGCAGCTCCATTCGAAGCATTGTACGGACGGAAATGTCGTTCACCTCTTTGTTGGGCTAAGGTGGGTGACAGCCAGGTTACAGGCCTAGAACTTGTACTTGAAACCTCAGAGAAAATTGTCCAGATTAGGAATCGTAGGGCGGCAGCGCATGATCGTCAGAAAAGCTACGCCGATAAGCGTAGAAAACCGTTGGAGTTTGCAGTTAATGATCGCGTTATGTTGAAGGTCTCACCCTGGAAGGGTGTAGTGCGTTTTGGAAAACGCGGCAAGCTAAACCCTAGTTTTGTAGGGCCATTCAAAATTCTGGAACAGATTGGTAAAGTGGCCTACAAGTTAGAGTTACCTGCTGAATTGGGTAACGTCCATGATGTGTTCCATGTGTCGCAATTAAAGAAGTGTTTGTCTGATGAAACATTGGTCGTACCGTTTCAAGAGCTGAAGATCAATGACAAGTTGCAGTTCGTCGAAGAACCAATAGAAATTATGGACCGGGTGTCACACCCCGACCACGTATAACATGCAACCGCGGCGGAAACTTCGGGGAGTGTTGTAACATAATTATTGTTTCACAACCATGGTATTTAAAGTTATGTTTTATTTAAAAACAAAGCGAGATTACATTGTCTTAACTTGACTGAAACAAAGAGAAACAAGAGCACATAACATTATTAAACTAGTTCTAGCTTCACTTTAATGTCACTAAGGCACAAGTTCGCCTAAGTGTATCTCGATCATCCTATGCAACAGCTCCAGAAACACATGTGAAAATAGGTACGTCAGCATAAAAATGCCTGTGAGATACATAGGTTTTGTGAAAATAGGATTCATGACTTGAGTTTAAAGAAATGTTTAATAAAAATTAGTCATGAATCTTGTTAAGTGTTTTCTTCTATAAATCTTACAAAAATGTGATAAGAAATCAGATTATATAAAAGAAAGGTGTATGGTTAATTAAATAACCAAGTAAAATGAGTTGTATAAACTGTTTTGTAAAATAATGTTTTGTGAAAAATATGTTATTTGTGTAAAATGTTATATGTATAAATTGAAATAATTTAAGTAACGCTACGATATGCAGTATCATACAAGCACTTATATATAGGAAGTACCAGCGGCGTATCCACCATACTTGTATCATATTACACACGCCTCGTTACTCAAATCACTTACCCAAACAAACCACCAATGTAAATTGTTCATGTTTAAACCAATTGTCAAATGTAATTATGTAAACCATGTCAAAATGTTTATGTCAATGTAAATCACATAATGTGTAAACCAATGTTAAATGCTTATGTCAAATGTAAATCATGCAATGTGTAATCAAATGTGATGTATGGTAAGTGAAATGTATCAACTAAACCATAGGTAAAATGCACAAAAACAAGGTATTGAAGTAAAACATAGTTTAAATCAAAGTTATGTTTTGTGGAAATGCATGCTATACTGATACAAACATCTATGCGGTATTGTAGAAATGCATACATTCAAGCCTTGAGACTGTGGTGATAAACCCTTAAACAAATTAAAGGTTTATCTAAGTTATGTGTATCGAATTCGGTCATTCCATCCATCCAAACAAACCTAGGATTTCAGGAATGGGAGTTGTCAATTCCTATGGTACCACTGCCTACTAACGAACGGCGTAGCTAATGTTAATGAATGTATTTTTGTCCCATTTAAACAAACCAAATGTCATACCAAAATGTAAGCATGTGATGTAAAACAAATGTACTAAGTATGCAACAATGGACATACATAGCATGTGATGTAAAACAAATGTTATAAGTATGCAACAATGGACATACATAGCATGTGATGTAAAACAATGTACTAAGTATGCACTAAATGGACATACATAGCATAAAATGTAATGTAAAACGATGTACTAATATGCATTAAATGGACATACATAGCATAAAATGTAATGTAATGTAAAACGATGTACTAAGTATGCACTAAATGGACATACATAGCAAAAACATAATGAAATCATGTACTATAAGTGTACTAATGAACATAACAAGCATATGATATGAAAACATGGAAAGCACGAAAGTAACAAGTAGGCACATGTGTTTCACCCCTAAATGTTTGAAAAACAGTAAAAGAGGGGTCTATGTACTCACTTGATATTGCTCAATAGTCTTTAGATAACCAACAAGCAATGCTAGAAAGATCACGGAATCAAACGGCACCTAATATAGGTAACTATGTTAATAAACGGACCTAAATCGGAGGATCGGATAGAATGTGGTTTCGTAAACCAATTGAGTTTAGGAACTCATGTATTATGGTTTAACAAAGCCTACATTCTAAAATGAAACCTATCCTAAGTGCTTAGGACCCATTACGATCCTTTTAGGTAGCTTATGCTACTTTAATGCGTCGTTCGCGTAAAACGTGTTTGGACCGCCTAACTAGTCCTATGACAAGTAAAATATGCCTTAATATGTCTAATATTATTGCCAAATCAGTTTAGATGTCAAAAATTATGTTACATATGCTTAAAATGAATTTTGGCGTAAAAAGGGCAATTTGGTCATTTTCCTAAGGCATATAAACTACCTATCATACAACTAATTAAACGAAGTGACCATAAGGTATAACCTCGGAAGGTTATTCCCTATACAACTATGGTCACCTAATGTGTTTGGTCGGATCCTAATGATCGACCAAACGGGTCGGGTTCGAAAGTATAAGCGATTGTTTAGATCGCTTACCTTACGACCCTATATAAGCATTAAACCTAAAGTGACGAGTTAAACATTTTAAAACATGTTTAACGAAGTTTGAAAACAGGTTTGGTATCAAAACAAAGGGTCTTGATACCTAAAAGTAGTTTGGTTACAAAATACGCAAGAATACGCATTTTGGCCGAAACTACGACTCGTCACTATGCCTAAATAACGTGGTAATCAGTAGGTATAGTCACAAGAGACTAAAACCATCGTGATTACGCTCACGTTATGAAGTTGAAATGAACTTCGTGTTGACCATGAACTGGTCATTGCAGAAAGTCAAACACAATTTGATTTTCATGCTTAAAACGCGTAAAAGAACGAAAGAATACTTACAAAAGGTCTCAGGTATGAAGTGTAACACTCCAACTTAGAGAAAGAAATCAGATCAAAGGTGTGAGTTTGAAGGCAAATGGGTGGGGGTATTTATAGATTTTGTAGAGCTGTTAAGATCGTTCATCGAAAACCGAGCTTCGATCTAAGCCGTACACATCATACCCACTGATTTGTAAAACCATGGGCACTCAAAACAAGCCCATAGATTGCCCAAAACCATTGGCAATAGAGGGAAACAGCTGGATAAAGCTGGAAATGAAATTTTCTGATCTGGGACATGGATACGGACTGCATCCATAAGTTCATACGGTCCGCATGGACCCTGCAGACCAGCAACTTTCGCAAAATGTAGGTTTTGGTCCCTGTGTGCGTATTGATGTGTTTTGGCACTTCTAACACCCGTCAAACCCATTTTCAAGCTCCATAAGGATGATAAAACATAGGGAACTTAAAATATGCTCAAAAATATGTTGGATGTCAGTTCGTTTCGCCGTACAGTTGTGTTGTTCGGTTAATTACGACGGAAGTTGTAACGGACGCGAAAACGAACCAAATTGCGAAAAGAATGAAGTTTTATCATGCCAATCACTAAAACAAAATATTTTAATGATTACAAAAAAATTTGGATGTCTGGATGTATTCCATTCGTAAGATATGCGTGAAAATGCAAACTTATTCACTTTTTGACGCTTTTAGTCCCTGAATGACCAAAAAGTTTATTTTAGCACACCGAGCCCCTTAAAGCTTATTTCTAAGCTATGTAAAGGATATTTAAGGTATGTTTAACTTATGATCATGTTCCGGAATGTCCATTACAGTACGAATCGGCATACTTTCGCAGTTTGTCGAAATTAGTCCCTGTAAGCGAATAGACTTGATTTTGCCATACCAAAGCCTTCAAAACTTATTTCTAAGTTATGTAAAGTTTAGTTAAGGTATGTTAAGCATATAATTATGTTCCGGAGTGTTTTTCGCGTTAAACTGATTACGTTTACGCATCGGTTTGCGTATAACTCTCTAGAACGCGATATAGAGTTTGAAATTGAACAAAAACCAAAACATGAAAAATGTCAAACATAATTAAACAAACATTGGGATCAAATAACATTTTTTTATTGATAACTGAACTGTTTACAATGATTACATATCACAGATGTCACAGTCTCCCCTACTTGTGGAAATTTCGTCCCGAAATTTGTTTAGATGAAACTCGTGAGAAAAGATGTGGATATTTCACCTTCATTTGATCTTCACGTTCCCAAGTAAACTCTGGTCCACGTTTAGATTCCCAGCGAACTTTAACCAAAGGAATGCGCTTGCATTTGAGCCACTTGACTATACGGTCCATGATTTCCACAGGTTTCTCAACAAAATGCATCGTGTTATCAACACGAATCTCATCAAGTGGTATGTGGAGGTTCTCATCAGCTAAACACTTCTTGAGGTTGGACACTTGAAAGGTTGGATGAATGTTTCCAAGTTCAGGAGGTAACCCAAGTCTGTAGGCTACCTTACCGATTCTTTCGACGATCTTGAATGGTCCAACGTTCTAGGTGCAAGTTTTCCTGTCTTTCCAAATCTGATCACACCTTTCCAAGGTGAGACCTTAAGTAATACATGATCACCGACTTGAAATTCCAAGGGCTTGCGTCGTCGGTCCGCGTAACTCTTTTGACGGCTTATAGCTATCTGAAGGTTATCACGAACTTTCTTAACCTTATCTGTTGTCTCTAGAATGAGGTCAGGTCCAGTAAGCTGAGCTTCACCGATCTCATTCCAGCAGACTGGTGAACGACATTTTTGACCATAGAGAGCCTCAAAAGGAGCCATGTTGATGCTGGAGTGATAACTGTTGTTGTAGGAGAATTCAATCAATGGAAGATACGAATCCCAACTACCACCAAAATCGAGCACACAAGCTCTAAGCATATCCTCCAAAGTCTGGATTGTTCTTTCAGATTGGCCATCTGATTGTGGATGATAAGCTGTGCTCAAATTTAGTTGGGTCCCCATAGCAGATTGCATGGTTCTCTAAAAATGAGACGAGAATCGAGCATCTCTGTCAGAAATAATGTTCAAAGGAACACCATGTCTAGATACAATTTCATCCACATAAATTTTTGCAAGCTTGTCAGCAGATAGATCCTCACGGATCGGCAAGAAATGCGCTGATTTTGTAAGACGATCAACAACTACCTAGATGGCGTCATGACCTCTCTTAGTGCGCGGAATTTTGGTAATAAGATCCATAGCAATGTTTTCCCATTTCCAAACTGGAATCTCTGGTTGCTCCAATAAACCAGAAGGATGTTGATGTTCAGCCTTAACCTTAAGACAAGTAAGGCATTTTGAAACATATAAGGCAATGTCTTTCTTCATACCAGGCCACCAATACTGAGTACGAAGATCCTTATACATTTTGTCTGCACCAGGATGAATAGAATAACGAGACTTATGAGCTTCATCCATAAGTAAGGTGCGAAGATTGTCTTGACTTGGGACCCACAAACAGTCCATGAAATAATATGATCCATTATCCTTCAGTTCAAGATCAGGCTTAATGTGATAGGGTAATTCCTTACCCATCAAGTCTTGCGAGACACAAGTATGTTGAGCCTGAGAAATGCGAGATTGGATATCAGATCGAACTTTGACACAATGAAGCTCGATTCGTTCCTTACGACTTAATGCGTCAGCCATGACATTCGCCTTACCAGGATGGTAGCGAATTTCACAGTCATAGTCGTTTAGAAGTTCAACCCAACGTCGTTGCCTCATGTTGAATTCTTTCTTATTAAAAATATGCTGAAGACTCTTGTGGTCAGTGAAAACCATACATTTTGTACCATACAAATAGTGTCTCCAGATCTTGAGAGCGAACACAACTGCACCTAACTCAAGATCATGAGTGGTGTAGTTCTTCTCATGTACCTTCAACTGCCTCGATTATATGCTATGACTTTGTTCCTTTGCATGAGAACACAGCCAAGACCCAAGTTTGATGCATCACAATACACGAAGAAATCATCATTGCCCTCATGCAAAGTTAGAATAGGCGCATCACAAAGCTTCTGCTTCAAGGTCTGAAATGCTTGTTTTTGTTTGGTTCCCCATTCAAAGGGTTTGTTCTTCTGAGTTAGAGCAGTTAGAGGAACTGCAATCTTTGAGAAGTTTTCGATGAAGCGGCGGTAATAACCCGTGAGACCAAGAAAAGAACAAACCTCAGTTGGTGTAGTAGGCGTATCCTAATCTTTAATCGCACTGATCTTGGAGGGATCTACATGAATACCTTGTTCGTTGACGATATGCCCCAAAAATTGAACTTCCTTAAGCCAAAATTCGCACTTGGAGAATTTGGCAAAAAGTTGTTCTTTCTTCAGGAGTTCCAGGGTAAGATGAAGATGTTGCTCATGATCAGCCTGCGTCTTAGAATATATCAAAATGTCATCAATGAAAACGATGATGAACTTATCTAAATAAGGCTTGCAGACCCTATTCATCAAGTCCATGAAAACAGCAAGAGCATTAGTCAAACCAAATGGCATAGCTGTGAACTCATAATGCCCATAACGAGTGAGGAAAGCTGTCTTGGGAATATCTTCTTCATGCACACGAAGTTGATGATACCCAGAACAAAGATCAATCTTTGAAAAGTATGAAGCACCCTGTAACTGATCAAAGAGATCATCAATGCGAGGTAGGGGATATCGATTCTTGATGGTAAGCTTGTTAAGCTCACGGTAATCGATACACATCCTGAAAGATCCATCCTTCTTCTTGACAAAAAGAAAGGGAGCACCCCAAGGTGAAAAGCTAGGATGAATAAAACCTTTGTCAGAAAGCTCCTGAAGCTGCTTAGACAACTCTTGCATCTCAGATGGTGAAAGACGATATGGAGATCTGGTAATAGGATTTGCACCAGGTACAAGATCAATACGGAACTCAATTTGGCGTGCTGGGGGTAAACCAGGTAACTCTTAAGGAACCAATTCAGGATAATCCTGAACAACAGGGATATCTTGAATAGACTTACCTTTACCTTTATCTGCTACGACATGTGCCAAGAAGGCCACATAATTCTTTCGCAGATACTTCCGAGCCTGAGTACAAGACATGAGCTTGAGACTACTAGCAGGTTTCTCACCATGAACCTGTAGGATCTCACCTGTCGAGAGCGGAATATGAACAATCTTCTCGAAACAAACTATCTCTGCGCGATGCTTGGCTAACCAATCCATACCCACTATAATGTCGAAACTCCCAAGTCGCATTGGCGTGAGGTCGTTAGGAAAAAGATGGTTGTTAAGGTTTAACTGGCAGTTACGAAGAACAGAATCAAGAACAACGGGTTCACCACTAGCAACTTCTACTGTCAAGGGCTTTCCTAGTTTCGTTCTAGACATGCGAAGCAGTGGCTCAAAAGACAATGACACAAAACTCTTATCGGCACCCGAATAAAAAAGAACAGAAGCAGACTGATTGTTAACAAAGAACGTACCGTTCACCACCTCGTTGTCTGCTCGCGCCTCATTGGCTTTCATGTTGAAAACTTGACCTCGAGCCGGAGCCTGATTCTGATTCTGATTTGCGTTGACCAGTCTTGGACACTGGTTTCGATAATGAGTCAGGTCTCCACAATTGTAGCACGAACAAGGAGGAAAGTGAGGTCGTGCAGCTTGTGCTTGCTGTTGAGCAGGCGGCTGAGCAACCAGCTGAGCTGGGTTACGAGCTGCTTGATTGGGAGCAAAGCGAAAAATATCAGCAAGATGACCCGACTTCCCACAGTTGGTACAAAAACGGCACGAAACTTGCGGTTGATGGTGACTATTGCATCTATTGCGCAACGGTGCATTCCCCGCATACTGTTTCTTAGCTGGTGGTTGTGCGGGTTGGTTGGGAGCTGCCTGGTTAACTTGGGCAGTGACAGCGAAATTCTGGGAAGCCTTACACTTCTTAGACCCCTTCGAAGAACCAGAATCCTTACCCTTCTGGTTCTTACCCTTCTTGCTCTCACCCTTATCAGATGACTGTTTCTTACCCTTGTCGCCCTTTCTGTGTAGCTTACCCTTTCAGACCTGCGACTCAGTCAATGTCGCAGCTAACTCAATTGCCTGACGAACTGTGGTAGGGTTGCTACCAGTGACGATGTCTTGCACGGAATCAGGTAAGCCATCAATATACCTCTCGATAGCTTTCTCGAGTGGGGTAACCATGGTAGGGAAAAGTAAGCTCAACTCTTCATACCTATCAGTGTATTCCCGGTGCTCACCACTATCCTGCTTCAAATCATCAAACTCTCTTTCTAAATCCCTTAGTTCATGACGAGGACAGAATTCCCTCATCATGAGAGCCCTAAGCTCAGCCCAAGTCTGTGCTAAAGCAACCTCAGCACCACGGTCTCTCATAACTCCATTCCACCATGTAAGAGCCCTCTTCTGAAACACACTGGAAGCAAACTCGACTTTCTGATTTTCAGGACACTGAACGTGACGAAACGTACTCTCAATGCTCTCGAACCACTGTAGGAGCCTAGTTGCTCCTTCAGAACCACTAAACTTGAGTGGTTTAGCCGAATTGAAACTCTTGAAATTGCATGGAGCATTCTGGTTATTGTTGGCTTGGTTCACTTGAGCAATAATGTCTGGGAGTACAGCAGTCATATGTTGCGCCATTATAGCTGCCATTTCGGCATTAGATAGCGGATTTTCGCGTCGAGGAGGCATTCTAAAAGAGGAAACATGAGAGGAAACGAGTGAGATGATTAGATGAAAAGAATGAGATGATGCAAAAATTGACAAAAGCAAGGATGGTGGTCATTCGTTTGTACCACAAAGCAAACAAACGACACACAGTGACTAATCAAAGTAAATGGGTCAAAAATAATGTATCGCGAAGACATGCTCGCCTATAACTGAACACTCACCCCAAGAGTTCCCAGGTAAGAGTGACTGGTCCGATTATGTGGATTTGTACGAACACTCTAGCCTTAGACAGAAAACCCAGGGTACAGGAATTCACCCTTCCAGTTTGCACATGTTCACACTATTTAGAACCCAAAACTTTGACGAGATTTTGAAAACTTGGAAGGCACAAGGCCAAAAAGAATCATTCAAAAATGGATCATTAAATTTTCAAAAACCATTCTGAAAAAATCCAAGGGTTCAAAACCTTATAATAAATCATTTAAAAACATATGATTGATTTTCAAAAAGCGTTTTGGAAAATTGTGTTCTTGTTTTGGGTAATCACTTAAGGATAGGTGAAGTGCATGTTTTAAGATCTAAACACAAGATAACTTGTGTTAGGGTCCTAGAAAGGTTATAGTCTAGGTCAAAGCTTTACTAATAAGCTAATTCCCTATAACCATTGGCTCTGATACCAACTCTTCAGTCACACCCTGACCGCGTATAACATGCAACCGCGGCGGAAACGCCGGGGAGTGTTGTAACAGAATTATTGTTTCACAACCATGGTATTTAAAGTTATGTTTTATTTAAAAACAAAGCGGGATTACATTGTCTTAACTTGACTGAAACAAAGAGAAACAAGAGCACATAACATTATTAAACTAGTTCTAGCTTCATTTTAATGTCACTAAGGCACAGGTCCGCCTAAGTGTATCTCGATCATCCTATGCAACAGCTCCTGAAACACATGTGAAAATAGGTACGTCAACATAAAAATGCCTGTGAGATACATAGGTTTTGTGAAAATAGGATTCATGACTTGAGTTTAAAGAAATGTTAAATAAAAATTAGTCATGAATCTTGTTAAGTGTTTTCTTCTATAAATCTTACAAAAATGTGATAAGAAATCAGATTATATAAAAGAAAGGTGTATGGTTAATTAAATAACCAAGTAAAATGAGTTGTATAAACTGTTTTGTAAAATAATGTTTTGTGAAAAATATGTTATTTGTGTAAAATGTTATATGTATATATTGAAATAATTTAAGTAACGCTACGATATGCAGTATCATACAAGCACTTATATATAGGAAGTACCAGCGGCGTATCCACCATACTTGTATCATATTACACACACCTCGTTACTCAAATCACTTACCCAAACAAACCACCAATGTAAATTGTTCATGTTTAAACCAATTGTCAAATGTTATTATGTAAACCATGTCAAAATGTTTTTGTCAATGTAAATCACATAATGTGTAAACCAATGTGTAATGTGTAAACAAATGTAAATCATGTAATGTGTAATCAAATGTGATGTATGGTAAGTGAAATGTATCAACTAAACCATAGTTAAATGCACAAAAACAAGGTATTGAAGTAAAACATAGTTTAAATCAAAGTTATGTTTTGTGGAAATGCATGCTATACTGATACAAACGTCTATGCGGTATTGTATAAATGCATACATTCAAGCCTTGAGACTGTGGCGATAAACCCTTAAACAAATTAAAGGTTTATCTAAGTTATGTGTATCGAATTCGGTCATTCCATCCATCCAAACAAACCTAGGATTTCAGGAATGGGAGTTGTCAGTTACTATGGTACCACTACCTACTAACGAACGGCGTAGCTAATGTTAAGGAATGTATTTTTGTCCCATTTAAACAAACCAAATGTCATACTAAAATGTAAGCATGTGATGTAAAACAAATGTACTAAGTATGAAACAATGGACATACATAGCATGTGATGTAAAACAAATGTACTAAGTATGCAACAATGGACATACATAGCATGTGATGTAAAACAATGTACTAAGTATGCACTAAATGGACATACATAGCATAAAATGTAAAGTAAAACGATGTACTAAGTATGCATTAAATGGACATACGTAGCATAAAATGTAATGTAAAACGATGTACTAAGTATGCACTAAATGGACATACATTGCAAAAACATAATGAAATCATGTACTACAAGTGTACTAACGAACATAACAAGCATATGATATGAAAACATGGAAAGCACGAAAGTAACAAGTAGGCACATGTGTTTCACCCCAAAATGTTTGAAAAACAGTAAAAGAGGGGTCTATGTACTCACTTGAGATTGCTCAATAGTCTTTAGATAACCAACAAGCAATGCTAGAAAGATCACGGAATCAAACGACACCTAATATAGGTAACTATGTTAATAAACGGACCTAAATCAGAGGATCGGATAGAATGTGGTTTCGTAAATAAAATGAGTTTAGGAACTCATGTATTATGGTTTAACAAAGCCTACATTCTAAAATGAAACCTATCCTAAGTGCTTACGACCCATTACGACCCGTTTAGGTAGCTTATGCTACTTTAAGGCGTCGTTCGCGTAAAACGCGTTTGGACCGCCTAACTAGTCCTATGACAAGTAAGATATGCCTTAATATGTCTAATATTGTTCCCAAATCAGTTTTGATGTCAAAAATTATGTTACATATGCTTAAAATGAATTTTGGCGTAAAAAGGGCATTTTGGTCATTTTCCTAAGGCATATAAACTACCTATAATACAACTAACTAAACGAAGTGACCATAAGGTATAACCTCGGAAGGATATTCCCTATACAACTATGGTCACCTAATGTGTTTGGTCGGATCCTAATGATCGACCAAACGGGTCGGGTTCGAAAGTATAAGCGATTGTTTAGATCGCTTACCTTACGACCCTATATAAGCACTAAACCTAAAGTGACGAGTTAAACATGTTAAAACATGTTTAACGAAGTTTGAAAACATGTTTGGTATCCAAACAAAGGGTCTTGATACCTAAAAGTATTTTGGTTACAAAATACGCAAGAATACGCATTTTGGCCGAAACTACGACTCGTCACTATACCTAAATAACGTGGTAATCAGTAGGTATAGTCACAAGAGACTAAAACCATCGTGATTACGCTCACGTTATGAAGTTCAAACGAACTTCGTGTTGACCATAAACTGGTCAATGCAGAAAGTCAAACACAGTTTGACTTTCATGCTTAAAACGCGTAAAAGAACGAAAGAATACTTACATAATGTGACAACTCGTAATTCCGAACCTATCTTTGTACTTGGATGTAACCTAGGTGAACGTGATTCGATTATATGAACTTGATTGATTTATTGAATATTACGATTATGTGTCTATGTGTATACATGTATGTTGTAGTCGCACAACACAACCCAACCGCACAAGCCTTTGGGCTTTACAAATCTCGGCCTATTTCTCGTGAACCCGAATCAAAGGGGAGCCCATGTGAAGGATTCGGCCCACTCCCACCATACACATACATGGATCCTTTGAGGATTGTGTCTCATTACTTGCAATCACATAACACACCTACAAACCCTAGTTCTTTTCTCTCTCTCTCTCTCACGAAACCGAAGGCAGCCAAACATCCTCTTCATCGGAGTTTATTCTCTTGATCGGATCAATTCTTGTCTCTTTTCTATTCGGTAAGTATGTTAACAATTGTTTGATGATTTTATGATGGGTGTTATATATACTCGACATGATTGATGATGAATTGTTATGATTGTTTCGAATCTTATGTGATTAAGCATGGATGAATATAATCGGCTATATATGTATTCGATTCGAATCTTAAGGGTTTGATTTAATACTGATCGATGGTTGTATACTGGTATGATTTATGATGATGAAAAATATTAATTTTAATATTCTTAAAAATCGGCTCACATGTATAGTACTATAGGTCAACATAGGGATTGTTAGTTAATTGATGTGGTTAATGATTGTTGTTTTTGATCGAACAGTGTGTATATATGAAGATTGAGCATGTGATTGTATTTTAAGGTTTGCTTCATAATTACTTGCACATGATTGTGATAAAGAGTCTGCACATGATTCATAATTTTCAATCTAATAATTAGTCAAACCACCCAACTATTTGGTCCAATAACCTTTGGAGGTGATGGACAGTTGTCGACTATGTGGATGTTTTGAATGATAGATTTTAAGGATGATGATGAGTTGTTATGCATTTGATTGTTCCTATTAATTAAATAATAAATTGGTTACTTGATTGATGGTATATGGAATTGGAAATAAGATAAACTGTTAGTTGACTTATTGTAATATAGGAAATGATGGAATAGATGTAACTGGCTGCTTGATTCACGAAAGTTTGTTAACCAGTCGCACAAGACCCCTAGTCGCATAAGGGGTCCATTCGCACAAGCTGATCAGGTCGCACAAGTGGACCTGATCGTACAAGCAGCCCCTAATCGCACAAGAACTGGTTGTTTGTTGTTTTGGGCCGTAGACTTGGGCTGGGTATTAAAACTGATCGCACAAGATGTATGAACATATAGCTGATTGGGCTGGTTGGTTATGTTTGGGCCGAATTAACACAACCGTACTAGAATACTTAAGTCGCACAAGGTTATTATTTATTTGTTATGTGGGCCGTAGGCTATATGTGTTGGGCTGGGAAACACTACTAGTCGCACAAGATGGATTATTGAATGATATGTTGGGCCATGTGTTAGTACATCAATGAATTTGGGCTTCAACGAGTGGATCGCACAAGTTGTCACACTTGTGCGAGCCCAATAGTTAATATGTTGAACGTGATGATTTCATGTTACCATGATCCGTATGTTAAACTGATAACATTTAAAACATTCTATGTGTGTACTATGTTGCCATGCTCGATACGTGTTAGCAATATGTTAAACTATGTGTAATCATACGTGCTTTAATTGAACCTAAACCTGACATGTGTGATAACCATGTTAGGACGTGGTTGACCACTAGCTTTTAGACGTGACCTTTCTGTGTAATCTGCCGAGCAAACCAAGGTGAGTTCACACTCCGTTACAAAGCATGGGGTTCCCAGGGGTTGGGAATGGGTTAAGGAATAGGGATTCCTCGTCCTGTTGAGACGTAACCAGGAACATAGATTCCTCGTCCTGTTGAGACGTAACCAGGAACATAGATTCCTCGTCCGGTTGAGACGTATTAAACTATACTAGACTAGAACTCTATCAACGAAGTCCCTCCATTTTATATCGACTTAATCGCCGAGGCCAATGGCGAACGGGTCATTAGTTAAATAGCGCTATTAGGTTTAACAAACCTCACACCGTGCCGCAGAGGACGGGCGTGGACTAATGGACTATGGCACGTCAGTGATGATAGACACAGACGTTAGGGCACTTAAACATGACGAACGTTAGTAGTCGATATGGTAACGAGTCTGGTGAACAAAACATGGGGTAGCCCCCACGGCCATAGAGCCGGGCTGGAATAGCCAACGTAAGAACGGGTAACTAATAAACGTTTTTCGAACTATGGGGTAACCCCCACGGCTGGATAGCTGGTAAAGATCAAACTGTGTTTTCGGAATAACTATAAACTGGACAACCAAACGTGAACTCACTCAACTAGTTGTTGACTCGTTACTACATGCTTTGCAGGTCTATAGGTACTTAGCTGGAGCTTGCACAAGGGAGAGTCGTTGTGGGACATGGACAGCTGTGTGCCATGTTAAACCTTTGGATATTTAAACTACGTTTTGGTTTTACACATTATGCTTCCGCTCATAACTTAACTAGGTTTGTTTTGGATATTAATCGTGTTGGTTGAACTTTTACATTAAACATTTACTTGTTCAATATGATTAGTGGTTTGATCCTGGTCAGTCACGCCTCCAAGCGGTGATACTCCGCATGTGGATTTTGGGGGTGTGACAGATTGGTATCAGAGCCATTGGTTATAGAGAACTTGGTTTTAATAAAGGAAAATGTTTTTGTTAAAACCAGACTATAACCTGTACAGTGCTCTACGATCCACAACGACGCTTCACTCCACGTGCAAGGCTCGACATTCTAGGTGATATGGTTTGTGTTTTATTGCCTACTTGCTAGATTGCATAGAACTTTGCTCATGGTATGCTTAGATAAACGTAGCAACTATAGTTTGAAAACACATTTGTGCTTGCTCCCTACTGTCACTCCACACTTACACACATTTGCGACACCTTTCCTATTTGTGTTTCCTTCGATGTGAGATCATGAGGGAACGTGTGAACCTAACTCAAGCCAGCTGACGGCTCTTATCAACAAACAAGTTACGGCAGCACTCGCGGCCGCTAAGACAGGAGGTATAACCTGCTGTTACGAACCTATCCTAGGATGTTAGATCCTACTCTCATGACTCAACTCTCGCGCTTAACCCTGTCTCTCTCGTCCTCGCGTAACAAGGTCAGAACGCTCAGCCGCCTGTATGCACATTTAAGACGTTCATGGACTGTTGTCCTAGTACTTTCAGTGGCACTAAAGGAGCTGTTGGACTCCTCCATTGGTTTGAAAAACTCGAGTTTGTCTTAGAGACGTGTGAATGCCCTGAGGCTCATAGGGTGAATTACGCCACTGGTACTCTCGAAGGCACTACACTAACTCGGCGGAACGCGCGAGTTCAGATGCTGGGACTGGCGGCTGCTAATGCCATCCCATGGAATGATTTTGAGGAACTGATCAAACGCGAATACTGTAGTCGTGATGACATCCACAAACTAGATATGGAGTTCTTTAATCTGATGATGACGGGGTCAGAGATAGAAGCTTACACGAAACGATTCAAAGTCATGTGACTTCTGCTAACCTTGCTACTATCCAGGATATTACTCGTCTTGCTCAACGTCTCTCAGATCAGGCGATAGGACAGAACAAACTGCCGAAGCG
The DNA here is from genome assembly GCA_030545235.1 of Helianthus tuberosus. NCBI lineage: Eukaryota > Viridiplantae > Streptophyta > Magnoliopsida > Asterales > Asteraceae > Helianthus > Helianthus tuberosus. Next base: position 131,657,576 of record CM060394.1, read on the forward strand.
TATTAATGCTGCTACAACTACTTCGGATGCTCCCAGTGACAACAAACGCAAGTGGAATGGAAATTTAAGCAAGGGTTTCACTTCGGTTCAATCTTAGTCGAGTACAGGAGCCCCAGTCAGCAGTCTTTTGGTAATTGAAGTCAGGGTGGATACAGGGGAAACCACCCTAAGTGCAATCGATGTAATTTGCACCACAGCGGGCAGTGCAACAAGGATCGTCGTTAGAGATGCAACAAGCTTAGTCATGGAGCCAAAGATTGTAAAAGCTCACGTCCTGCAAACCAGAACCGATAACAGCAGCCACAAGCTCCACAAAATCAGCAGCAACAGCAGGATAACAAGGGATGTTATCAGTGTGGTGCTGGAGATCATTTCATGAGACGCTACCCACGGCTGAACCAGAATCAGAATCAGAACCACAACCAAGGAAACGGGAACAACAATGGGACAACAACGGGGGTAATAATGACGGCAATGGTGCCAGGGGTCGAGTGTTCGTGATTAGACAGGGTGATATTAGGAATGACCCCAACGTTGTGATGGTTTCGACATCGTTATTGGTATGAATTGGCTACCTCAACATCGAACAGAGATTCTTTGTAACGAAAAGATTGCCCGTATTCCTCGCCCAGGTGATGAACCTCTCATGATTCGCGGTGACAAGAGTGGTGCTGTTGTGAGCATCATCTCTTCCCTTAAGGCCCAAAAGTGTTTGCGTAAGGGCCACACTGCTTTTCTGGCTCTCGTAACTGACACCTCGAAGAAAGAGAAGAAGATAGAAGATTTTCCAATCGTATGTGACTTCCCTGAAGTATTTCATGAGGAACTACCTGGTCTTCCGCATCATCGCCAGGTCGAATTTCAGATCGAGCTAGCCCATGGAACGGCACCTATAGCTCATGCACCTTATCGCCTAGCTCCATCAGAGTTGAAAGAACTTTCTACACAACTACAAGAACTCTTGGATAAGGGCTTTATTCGTCCTAGCTCTTCTCCCTGGGGAGCTCCAGTGCTATTTGTGAAGAAGAAAGACGGTACGTTTAGAATGTGCATCGACTACCGTGAACTGAACAAGGTGACTGTGAAGAATCGCTACCCTCTTCCACGCATTGACGACCTATTCGACCAGTTACAAGGGTCGAGCTACTATTCAAAGATCGATTTGAGATCGGGATATCACCAGCTGAGAGTCCGGGAAGAGGACGTCTCTAAAACAGCCTTTAGAACCCGTTATGGACACTATGAGTTTCTGGTCATGCCTTTTGGGATGACAAACGCACCAGCGGTCTTCATGGACTTGATGAATCGAGTGTGCAAGCCGTACCTAGACAAGTTCGTTATCGTATTCATCGACGACATTCTCATCTATTCGAAGAGTCAGGAAGGACACGAACAGCATATACGACTCATTTTGGAACTCCTTCGAACAGAACAGCTGTACGCTAAGTTTTCAAAATGCGACTTCTGGCTTCGTGAAGTCCATTTCTTAGGTCATGTGGTGAACAAGGATGGGATTCACGTTGATCCATCCAAGGTAGACTCGATCAAGAGCTGGCCTGCACCTCGCACACCAACGGAAATTCGCCAATTCTTGGGTTTGGCAGGTTACTACAGGAGGTTCATTAAGGATTTTTCTAAGATTGCACAACCTCTCACCTCACTAACGCAGAAAGGCGTTGTTTATCGATGGGAAATGCACAGGAACTAGCATTTCAGCACCTAAAGGATAGACTTTGCAGTGCACCTATTCTTTCATTGCCAGAGGGCACAGACAACTTTGTGGTTTACTGCGACGCATCAGTTCAGGGTCTTGGTTGTATATTGATGCAACGGGATAAAGTTATAGCCTACGCCTCACGCCAACTTAAAGTTCATGAAAGGAACTACACTACACACGATATAGAGCTGGGAGCTGTTGTTTTGGTACTTAAGATATGGAGACAATACCTGCATGGTACCAAGTGCGCCATCTACACTGACCACAGGAGCCTCGAGCATATCTTCAAACAGAAGGAACTCAATATGCGACAGCGACGATGGGTCGAACTACTGAATGACTACGAATGCTCGATTAGGTATCACCCAGGCAAAGCCAATGTTGTGGCTGACGCCCTCAGTCGAAAGGACACAGCGCCTAAGCGCGTACTAGCTTTACAACTCACTATATAGTCTAGTCTTCCTTCCCAGATACGAGATGCTCAGGTAGAAGCATTGAAACCAGAAAACGTCAGGGCTGAAGCCCTACGCGGCTCAAGGCAACGCTTAGAACAGAAGGAAGACGGTTCTTACTACGTTACAGGACGCATCTGGGTCCCACTTTATGGCAACCTACAAGAGCCTGCGATGGATGAGGCACACAAGTCTCGCTACTCGGTACACCCTGGTTCGGATAAGATGTACCACGACATCAAAACCCCATATTGGTGGCCTAGCATGAAGGCACACATAGCAACTTACGTTAGCAAGTGTTTGACTTGTGCGAGAGTCAGGGCGGAATACCAGAAACCTTCAGGCCCACTTCAACAACCAGAGATACCACAATGGAAATGGGAACAGATTTCCATGGATTTTGTTACTGGCCTGCCTAGATCACAACGTGGTAACGATACTATTTGGGTGATCGTGGATCGACTCACAAAGTTTGCTCACTTCTTGGCTATCAAAGAAACGGATAAGTTCTCCACTCTAGCAGAAGTATACCTCAAGGAAGTTGTCTCGAGGCACGGGGTGCCCATCTCTATCATCTCGGATCGAGATGCGCGTTTTACATCAGAACTGTGGCAAGCAATGCACAAGTCCTTTGGCTCAAGGCTAGATATGAGCACAGCTTATCACCCACAAACGGACGGGCAGTCAGAACGTACTATCCAGACCTTAGAAGACATGCTTAGGGCATGTGTGATTGACTTTGGCAACGGCTGGGAAAAGCATCTGCCAGTTGTGGAATTTTCGTACAACAATAGCTACCACACCAGCATTAAAGCTGCTCCGTTTGAGGCATTGTACGGGTGTAAATGCCGGTCACCTCTTTGTTGGGCGGAGGTGGGGGATAGTCAGATTACTGGTCCAGAACATGTGGTGGACACAACAGAGAAAATTGCTCAGATACGACAACGAATGGCGGCAGCTCGTGACCGTCGGAAAGTCTACGCCTATAAGGGCAGAAAACCACTAGAGCTCCAGGTTGGAGAACGTGTACTACTCAAAGTTTCACCCTGGAAGGGTGTGGTTCGTTTTGGCAAACGGGGAAAACTTAACCCACGATACGTTGGACCTTTCGAAGTCATTGAGAAAATAGGCAAGGTGGCCTACAGACTGAACTTACCAGCAGAACTCAGTGCAGTTCACGACGTTTTCCATGTGTCAAATCTGAAGAAGTGTCTGTCAGATGAGACCCACGTAGTTCCTTTGAAGGAGCTCACGATCGACGAGCAGTTACGATTCGTCGAGGAACCTGTTGAAATCACGGACCGGGATGTTAAGGTCCTCAAATGTACTAGAATACCCCTCGTTCGAGTTCGATGGAACTCACGTCGCGGCCCAGAGTTCACCTGGGAGTGCGAAGACCAGATGAAACAAAAGTATCCCCAACTGTTTGCAACCGGTACAACCACTACTGAGGCTGAAGCTACGGAATTTCGGGACGAAATTCCAGATCAACGGGGGGAGGATGTGACACCCCAGGAAAACCAGGAAAACCATGCAACTTAACTAGCTTCCTCAGTGAGTACGTGCTAAATTTCGGGACGAAATTTCTTTCAACTTGGGGATAATGTGACAACTCGTAATTCCGAACCTATCTTTGTACTTGGATGTAACCTAGGTGAACGTGATTCGATTATATGAACTTGATTGATTTATTGAATATTACGATTATGTGTCTATGTGTATACATGTATGTTGTAGTCGCACAACACAACCCAACCGCACAAGCCTTTGGGCTTTACAAATCTCGGCCTATTTCTCGTGAACCCGAATCAAAGGGGAGCCCATGTGAAGGATTCGGCCCACTCCCACCATACGCATACATGGATCCTTTGAGGATTGTGTCTCATTACTTGCAATCACATAACACACCTACAAACCCTAGTTCTTTTCTCTCTCTCTCTCTCACGAAACCGAAGGCAGCCAAACATCCTCTTCATCGGAGTTTATTCTCTTGATCGGATCAATTCTTGTCTCTTTTCTATTCGGTAAGTATGTTAACAATTGTTTGATGATTTTATGATGGGTGTTATATATACTCGACATGATTGATGATGAATTGTTATGATTGTTTCGAATCTTATGTGATTAAGCATGGATGAATATAATCGGCTATATATGTATTCGATTCGAATCTTAAGGGTTTGATTTAATACTGATCGATGGTTGTATACTGGTATGATTTATGATGATGAAAAATATTAATTTTAATATTCTTAAAAATCGGCTCACATGTATAGTACTATAGGTCAACATAGGGATTGTTAGTTAATTGATGTGGTTAATGATTGTTGTTTTTGATCGAACAGTGTGTATATATGAAGATTGAGCATGTGATTGTATTTTAAGGTTTGCTTCATAATTACTTGCACATGATTGTGATAAAGAGTCTGCACATGATTCATAATTTTCAATCTAATAATTAGTCAAACCACCCAACTATTTGGTCCAATAACCTTTGGAGGTGATGGACAGTTTTCGACTATGTGGATGTTTTGAATGATAGATTTTAAGGATGATGATGAGTTGTTATGCATTTGATTGTTCCTATTAATTAAATAATAAATTGGTTAGTTGATTGATGGTATATGGAATTGGAAATAAGATAAACTGTTAGTTGACTTATTGTAATATAGGAAATGATGGAATAGATGTAACTGGCTGCTTGATTCACGAAAGTTTGTTAACCAGTCGCACAAGACCCCTAGTCGCATAAGGGGTCCATTCGCACAAGCTGATCAGGTCGCACAAGTGGACCTGATCGTACAAGCAGCCCCTAATCGCACAAGAACTGGTTGTTTGTTGTTTTGGGCCGTAGACTTGGGCTGGGTATTAAAACTGATCGCACAAGATGTATGAACATATAGCTGATTGGGCTGGTTGGTTATGTTTGGGCCGAATTAACACAACCGTACTAGAATACTTAAGTCGCACAAGGTTATTATTTATTTGTTATGTGGGCCGTAGGCTATATGTGTTGGGCTGGGAAACACTACTAGTCGCACAAGATGGATTATTGAATGATATGTTGGGCCATGTGTTAGTACATCAATGAATTTGGGCTTCAACGAGTGGATCGCACAAGTTGTCACACTTGTGCGAGCCCAATAGTTAATATGTTGAACGTGATGATTTCATGTTACCATGATCCGTATGTTAAACTGATAACATTTAAAACATTCTATGTGTGTACTATGTTGCCATGCTCGATACGTGTTAGCAATATGTTAAACTATGTGTAATCATACGTGCTTTAATTGAACCTAAACCTGACATGTGTGATAACCATGTTAGGACGTGGTTGACCACTAGCTTTTAGACGTGACCTTTCTGTGTAATCTGCCGAGCAAACCAAGGTGAGTTCACACTCCGTTACAAAGCATGGGGTTCCCAGGGGTTGGGAATGGGTTAAGGAATAGGGATTCCTCGTCCTGTTGAGACGTAACCAGGAACATAGATTCCTCGTCCTGTTGAGACGTAACCAGGAACATAGATTCCTCGTCCGGTTGAGACGTATTAAACTATACTAGACTAGAACTCTATCAACGAAGTCCCTCCATTTTATATCGACTTAATCGCCGAGGCCAATGGCGAACGGGTCATTAGTTAAATAGCGCTATTAGGTTTAACAAACCTCACACCGTGCCGCAGAGGACGGGCGTGGACTAATGGACTATGGCACGTCAGTGATGATAGACACAGACGTTAGGGCACTTAAACATGACGAACGTTAGTAGTCGATATGGTAACGAGTCTGGTGAACAAAACATGGGGTAGCCCCCACGGCCATAGAGCCGGGCTGGAATAGCCAACGTAAGAACGGGTAACTAATAAACGTTTTTCGAACTATGGGGTAACCCCCACGGCTGGATAGCTGGTAAAGATCAAACTGTGTTTTCGGAATAACTATAAACTGGACAACCAAACGTGAACTCACTCAACTAGTTGTTGACTCGTTACTACATGCTTTACAGGTCTATAGGTACTTAGCTGGAGCTTGCACAAGGGAGAGTCGTTGTGGGACATGGACAGCTGTGTGCCATGTTAAACCTTTGGATATTTAAACTACGTTTTGGTTTTACACATTATGCTTCCGCTCATAACTTAACTAGGTTTGTTTTGGATATTAATCGTGTTGGTTGAACTTTTACATTAAACATTTACTTGTTCAATATGATTAGTGGTTTGATCCTGGTCAGTCACGCCTCCAAGCGGTGATACTCCGCATGTGGATTTTGGGGGTGTGACACATAAGGTCCAAGAATGGAAGTTTTGATCTAATTTTTCTCAGGTATGAAGTGTAACACTCCAACTTAGAGAAAGAAATCAGATCAAAGGTGTGAGTTTAAAGGAAAATGGGTGGGGGTATTTATAGATTTTGTAGAGCCGTTAAGATCGTTCATCGAAAATCGAGCTTCGATCTAAGCCATACACATCATACCCACTGATTTGTAAAACCATTGGCACTCAAAACCAGCCCAAAGATTGCCCAAAACCATTTGCAATAGAGGGAAACAGCTGGATCAAGCTGGAAATGAAATTTTCTGATCTGGGACATGGATACGGACCGCATCCATAAGTCCATACGGTTCGCATGGACCCTGCAGACTAGCAACTTTCGCAAAATATCAGTTTTGGTCCTTGTGTGCGTATTGATGTGTTTTGTCACTTCTAACACCCGTCAAACCCATTTTCAAGATCCATAATGATGATAAAACATAGGGAACTTAAAATATACTCAAAAATATGTCGGATGTCAGTTCGTTTGGCCGTACAGTTGTGTTGTTCGGTTAATTACGACGGAAGTCGTGACGGACGCGAAAACGATCCAAATTGTGAAACGAATGAAGTTTTATCATGCCAATCACTAAAATAAAATATTTTAATGATTACAAAAATTTTTGGATGTCCGGATGTATTCAGAACGTAAGATATGCGCGAAAATGCAACCTTATGCACTTTTTGATGCTTTTAGTCCCTTAATGACCAAAAAGTTTATTTTAGCACACCGAACCCCTTAAAGCTTATTTCTAAGCTATGTAAAGGATATTTAAGGTATGTTTAAGTTATGATCATGTCCCGGAATGTCTGTTACAGTACGAATTGGCATACTTTCGCAGTTTGTCAAAATTAGTCCCTGTAAGCGAATAGACTTGATTTTGCCATACCAAAGCCTTCAAAACTTATTTCTAAGTTATGTAAAGGTTATTTAAGGTATGTTAAGAATATAATGATGTTCCGGAGTGTTTTTCGCATTAAACTGATTACATTTACGCATCGGTTTGCGTATAACTCTCCAGAAGGCGATATAGAGTTTGAAATTGAACAAAAACCAAAACATGAAAAATGTCAAACATAATTAAACAAACATTGGGATCAAATAACATTGTTTTATTGATAACTGAACTGTTTACAATGATTACATATCACAGATGTCACACCGGGAGGTCAAGGTCCGTAAGCATAGTCAAATTCTGATTGTAAGAGTTCGTTGGAACTCAAGGCGTGGACCGGAGTTCACATGGTAACGCGAAGATCAGATGAAGCTCAAGTACCCACATTTATTCCCAGATGACAAGTCCTCGTCTGGTAAATCTAAGCCTGGCACAACTAGTGAATTTCGGGACGAAATTTCCCTTCAAGTTGAGGATGATGTGGCACCTGGGGAAAATCCACAGTCATCTTGATCTGACACTTTGCCGTTTTTGGAGTACTTATCAAATTTTGGGACGAAATTTCCTTCAAGTTGGGGATGATGTGACAACCCGACTTTCCAAGGTCTTTCCTCGACACGTTAGTTATTCAGAGCTATGTCTTCATAATTTGTTTTAATTTGTTTACATTGAAATTGTGCACAGTTGTTATATGATTGTTATGTTGTGTCATTGTTTGGGTAGCGTTCGAAAATTTGTGAATTGCTTAAGTATATAAACTAAACTTCACTCGACAAAAACATGGTGTTTCGTCATCATGAGGAGTTTCGTCATCATGAGGCCTGACGAAACGTGGTGTTTCATCAAGGGGCAGATCTTTCGTCGAGCATGGGCCTCGGCCCAGAACAATTAGCGGCCCAGGTCTGATATGTTATAAATTTGAGGCACCTTAGACATAAAACAGACACCCTAAGTTCCTCTCATCTTCTCCCGACTCTTCGACGACAGCCTTTTCATTCGAACTCCTCCCTCGCTCGTTCCAACATCATCGTATACGCACAAACATACGGTTAGTACCCTATCGATTCGGATCCTGTGAACTATTGATATTTACTAGAACATGAGAATAATTATGATTTAGGAATGAGCATCATAATCTGATCTGTATGGTTTGGTTTCATGTATGAGGGTCAGTGGTTGGTGTTGATGATGATAGGGGTTTGATAGATTGATTATGTTAATACACTGTTCATGTATGTAAAGATCGTTCATTCGTAGATCGAAGAATTAGGACTGTTTGTGACATATGTTTAATGATATAACTTGACGGCTTGATTCGATGTGAATAATGAATCTTGATATTAATTTCTGGTAAAAGAGTAATAGGGATAATGATTCGAGTAGTAACTGTTGTTAGCAATGATTTGGAACAAACTAACATGTTTAGGGTTAGAAATTACTGATGATTGAATTATGTGCATGATGTAAACTGTTGAGCATAAACTGTAACTGTTAGAAACATAACGTTTGATCCGATTGGGGAATTGATTAACTTGTTTGCTGAAATCACGGGGGTTGGTTATTAAGGAAATAGCGTAACAGTTATGCATGTCGACGAAACATATATGTTGGCGAAACACTTATGACGGCGAAACACTCAGGTCGACGAAACATGGGAGTTTCGTCGACAAGAATCATGGCGAATCATGGATGCTTCATCGATAGGGTGAACAACACAGTGAGCTAAGTTGACTTTGTTGAACGAAAATGTTAATGAAATTATAATATTAACTGTTAATGATGACTAACTATGACCAGAGAGACATAACTTAGTTTTCATGTATGGCACATCCAACTGTTAGGCACTATTACGAATTATGCATGTAAACTGTGGAATTGAATGAGTTTGTTTAACTACTATGTGCCTTTGGGAATCACTGTTTGTAATGCATACTGTTATTTATATGTGAACCTTTTGAATGTAAACTGACATCGCATACGTGAATACCATAGGCTGTGACTGTTTAAGTATGAACAAGTAATAAAACATACCGAGCAAACCAAGGTGAGTTCACTGCTCTTTTCCAAGCATGCGTAACGTTGGGTATTAGGTTTGACTGGAATGTTAAACCTGGGTTGTTGGTTAATACACATATATCTATCAAACAAGTCCCTCCTACCGATCGTTGCTTGTAGGGCAACGAGGTATTAGTTAGTAGCCCTACTTAGGGTTGGCTCCCTCACACCGCACCGAGGAGGTCGGGAGTGAACTAATGACCCCCATCTTGACCATTGCTTTGATAGAGGCAATGGGGCTTAGGGAAAATAATCCGGAGCCATCGGCGGTAAGCGTGTGATTAACAAAAATGAATCTGTGAAACTTTTTAATCTGGTAACTGGTAACTAAACACGTTAACAAACTTTGAACTCACCAGCGTCGTCTGACACACTTGTCTGCATGCTTGCAGGTCGTTAGAATCTTGATTATGGACTTGCTATCTGGGAGTGCTGGAGTGGTCATGGATCGAGACTCTTGGATACTTATTACATATGTTTAGAACACTTGCTTTGGAAACAGTTGATTTACATTTTACTATATGCTTCCGCTGAACGTTTACTTTGGTTTTAACTTATGACTTAGATTTATCATATGCGATGAATCGAATGTTTTAGTTAAGTGTTTATTAATGGTTCAATGTGATTGGTGGCTTGGATCCTGGTACGTCACACGTCCCGCGGTGATTCCGCACGTGGTATTTTGGGGGTGTGACACAATCTTTCCTAAAGTGCCCCACATCCCCACATTTGAAGCAACCTGGAACTCTACCATTATTGTTTCCGTCCTGGTTGCCGCCATCATTTCCTCCTTGTTTGGAATACTTCGCCCAACAGGCGTCCTTGCTGTGTCCTTCTTTTCCACACCTATCACACTTAGGCCTCAGACATCGACCTTCATGGTGGAACTTGCACTCATCACATCTCGGCTTAGTCACCAAGTAAACCTTACCACCAGCCTCATTGGTGGCTCCATAAGCTTGCATGCCACGGGGTGGGTCCAATTCCCTCCTTTTGTTTGCTTTAGAGCTCTCATAACTGACTTGGGTGCCTATCTTTAGGTTCGAAGACTTTCTTTTGTTATTGCCCGAAGACTCCACGTGAGTCTCTTTCTTGTCTGTCTCAGATTCCAAAAACTTTCCCATATGAAGAGCTTCTTCAGTAAGTGCGACACTCAAATCGATAGCCTCTGTGATGGTTGGAGGCTTTAAGGCAGTAACCATGCTTAGGATTTGAGGTGCAAGCCCCCAAATGAATAATTCAATCCTCTTGAATTCAGGCTCGACTAAGTAGGGAACAACCCTAGACAAGTCGTGAAAGCGTTGGACATACTCAGAAATCTTCGGCCCGTCCATTTTCAAATTCCAGAACTCAGTCTCAAGCTTTTGGATTTCGGCCCTAGAACAATATTTCTTCCGCATCAATTCCTTGAGCTCGTCCCAGCTCAGTGCATAAGCAGTAGCTTCACCAAGGGTCTGAACCTGAAGGTTCCACCAGGAGAGTGCGCCATCCAAAAACAAGCCTGAGATATAGGTAACTCTGTGCTCGGGCGATCATTTACTCATTCTCATAACGAAGTCAGTCTTTTCTGCCCAACGAACAAAAACAATGGCACCTCCTGTGCCATCAAAACTCAATGGCTTGCAGTCCAGGAACTGTTTATAGGTGAAGCTAGTTGGAGGGTTACTTCCTGAAGTGCCACCACTGTGCTCAGAGCGGAAGGCTTCATGCTACGCTATAGCTTGGGAAATGCGCTCATTGAGTTCGGCCTTAGTTAACGTAATGGTGTCCGTGTCACGTCTAGGCGGCATTTTCTTATGTCAAAAGGTATGGGGTAGGTTAGACAACATTCCATAATTATCTATGAGGTACATATTACCACAAACAAACATGTAATCACCCAATATCACATGCATATATAATCAACAATGTATAAGTAAGGAAACAACTACTGAGCTTTCATATAGGCTTGACAACTTGACTTATTATTTGTAACGGGGAAAACAAAATGAACTCGAGGTTACATCACCTCGGTCATACAAGTTTCATAATATGAAGGTAGTAGTTATTTTCCTTCTACATTGGTTTTCTTAGGTCTTTAGCTTCACAAAGGCGGGTATACTTCCCAAGAGATGGGGGTTGTACATATAGTGGTGATAGAAAGTGTAATGTCACTGAATCTTTCCCGCGTGTTAGCCATCTTCACTTGCTTAGATATCGGTTCCCAAACGACTCGTATACGGGTAGAAGTGTCAGACACGAAGTAGGCAAAGACAGGTTTCCTGCTTTGTAGAGGGCTAAGGCAACTGTCTAGGTATTGTTCTCCTAGATGAACGTGTGAACACCTAGAGATTATTTTTGGATGGGTGGTGATCATTAGCTCGACCCGCAGAGTCCACCAGGATTTCCATGCACTACATGTCGTTATTAAGTGGGCCCCCGTAATAATAAATTGTCTTGCATGGTCACCCCAATTTTTCCTCGTTCAAAGCAGATGATCAATCAAAGAGGGGACACTAGTGTCCTTATTCCTCCGGCATGGGAAGGACCATTGTGGTGGTCCACGCGCTAACATCCGTTATCGTTACACGCGAATAGGCACGATGCTTAGACGTAATAGGATTAAGAAGAATTCCTAGTAGTTGGAGGGGCACCTTCATGATGAGTACTTCATCTTCCTGGATTGGACAGGAGTGTCGTCAATCTTGTTTCGCAAAAGCCACAGGGACCTCGTCCCACGGGTGAGGGTGTTGTCCAAGGTTGCCTCCTCCGCCTCGTCGTCACCACCGTAGTCAGGCATCTTCACATTCGAGAGGGAAGAACATCCATCGTCTACGGAAACAAGCTCAGGATCTCCTTTGGTAATCACTCCAGCCATGAGCTTCCAATAAACGCGAGGTCGATAGTCTCATCGTGCGAGTTAAGAACAACAATAGGATTCAGAGTCAAAGGTGTCTTGTTCACGTCAATAGTTATTCCGTACACTTATGCGTATATATATCAATAAATAAATATGTTACTTAGCATAAACAGGCAAATAGATGCATCATATCACCTATAACTTTTGTTTTTCCTTTCGGGGGGGGGGGGCATCATTTTGTCTTTGGCAAGTCTATTTCATGTAGACTATACCTCAGTTGGTACTTTAATTGGGGTATTCTCCTCCCTCCTAATATCCTTGCCTTGTCTTTTCTTTGAAAAATGTTTGACTCGTGGATCTTGACACTTTCGTAAATGAAATGAAAAACCTTTTTTGTAAAAATGTTTTCGTGAGAGAGTTCTTATGATTGTAGTCTAGACTCGAGAAGGAATCCTAGCTCACTACAATCGAAGCTCTGATACCAAACAGTCACACCCTGACTTTTGCGGAAGCGTATGATGTGTGACTTATTCAATATCATTGCATTCAATCATAATAAACAACTATATGATCAAAACGATGTTCATCCATTCATTAAGTTTAAAGTATTACAAACACAAGTCATTTAAGTTTCAAACAACACAACCTTCGACTATGTTACAAACCAACAAAAGTGGATGAAATCTAAACTTGGAATTTACTTCTAGAAACATCAGCGCCCAAGATCCAACATGTTACCTGAAATACATGTAATTTTGAAAAACATCAACAAAAGTTGAGCGTTCATGCGTTTTGTATGAGTACTGATAAGCTTGTAAACATTTGAGAGACTCCTTTGAAAACAGGTATGAAAAGCGTCTATGAACAGATCAAATTAATGTTTTGCATGGACATTAATGTATGTGAAGACATAGGGTGCACTCAATATGAGTAGGCTTATACCCTCATCGAATCCCCTCGACTGTGTCGAATTCCCCTCGACTGTGTCAAATTCACCTTGACTGTCTCAAATTCACTTGACCGTATCAAATCACCTAGACTGTGTCAAATCACCCTTGACCGTTGTCGAATCACCTCGACTGGGACACCGAAGCACTCAAGTGGTCACATAAGGACCATGAGTGGGGCTCGTCCGTACCCGTTAGATCTAACCTTTGTCCATATTTCTTATGAGAATTATCGGCATTTCAATTTCAATATATGCTCACATGATCTAATAGTTCATTTCATAGCCAAATCATACCATTTAAACATTCGTAACATGTATTCCACCCCCGAGAGTTATAAAACCAAAGACAGTTAAGAGAAAAGGGGGACATGAACTCACAAGTTTGCGTCCTGCTATCTCGTATGCTCAAAGGTCCTTCTATGAGTCGTACAACTACCTACACACCTCCCATGTGTTATTAGACGTTTAGGTCATGTAACGACTCTTCGTATTTGTTGTTACGTCTTAGCATTCCTTGAGTTACTTTTTTGAAGTAATTGTATTATCCCAAAGTATATAATTATTTGTTAAAATAATAATATTCTAAGTTGGTATATCATGCAGTTATACGTATGTGTTCTCCCAAGGATGGGTATAATCATACTTGTGTATATTAGACTTGTGTATTTAGTAGGTTTAGTTACCCTTTAAAACATGGTTATTTGTTTGTAAATCACATTCTTGAAAGATTTAGTCATTTACAACTTGTAAGATGATTTTTCCAAAAAGAATTCTTTTGTATTTTTCTTGTTACCAACATGTTTCTAGTCTTGATTTAACACTAAAAATATGATTAGTTTACTTAAAACCCATGACTTTATAAATCTTGTAAATAAACTTGGTTTCTTGAGAAAATTATTTTTGTAATCATCTATTTACAAGACTTTCAACGTATATCAACCATCATCATACTCTAAAACATTTTTATTTTCAAGTTCATGTGAAACATAAAGGATGATCATTATGATTTCTTCAAGATCCATCCTTATACTTGCTAGATCATGTGTTTAATCATCATCTAGCAAGGTTATTATGATGATCAACATCATAAACACAAGAAATCCACAAACAAGTTTCATACATACACCTAATCATTTTAGATTTCATGTTATTTAGCTTTATGTTAATGATCATCTTCTTATTTCTTTGTGATTTTTGAGTTTAACCACTTACATAACACTTTAACCATTATGATGAGAAGTAAAAACAAGATCAAGAAGCTTACTACTAGCTCTAATGGCTAGGGAAGTGGCACAAGAATGGAGGTGATGATTATGGAAGAAAATGAGTGGTTAAAGACTCCACAAAGAGGTCCTTCAAGTTCATACACTTCAAGCTTCCTTAGATGGCCTCCATACACCTCTAGATCACCTTAGATTATGAGTTTGGAGCTTGAAAATGATGGGTGTGGGTGTGTGTATATGAGCCGAGACTAAGAGGGGGAGAAGGAGGTTGAAGATGATGTTGTTAGATGGTGAATGATGGAGTGGTAATATTTTATTGTTTTATAAAATTCTAACAATCTTTTAAGGTATATTTGTGGGAATATTCTACAACATAATCACATAAAATAATCAAATAAAATCATATATGGGACCCTTGTCCCTAACCGTCCAACAAAGGGGGGGGGTAAAGTGTAACATTTTAATTATAAGTTACAAGATCTAGTTAGATTTCAAGGACTTAGTTAGGTATTTTTATGTATTTAGTGTTTATGAGATGTAATATGATTTTTGGTGACCATAACTAGCTTCGTAACACCAAAACAATGCTTCAAGTGAAAATTTGGTATTTCGGGTAGTGTCCGGTTGTTCGTTAAAGTGCTAAATTGCGCAGTTTAGTGTGCTTTATGTTGTGTTTTATGACAGTTTTGATTCCCGACACTTAGGAAAGTATTCAGGACCATTAAATCATAATTCTGCATTATAGTTAGTTGTTAAAATGCTGAAAATTCCTGAATTTGTTTGTTTTCTGCAAAATTATGTTGTTTTAGTGTGTTTCTGGCACTTTCCGGCACCTACTTCATCACTAGGTAGGCAGTTTTGTAATCCCTACTTTCCTACACACTATTCTAGTGTAACACTTGGTTTCGGGGCTCATTCTGTGTCTTAATTTCATGTCTGTCTGAGCACTGAACTCCCATCAGTACTTCTAGTTTATCTGATAACTGTGCTAACTTTGTTTCGTGCACTAATTAAACCATATTGTGTTGCATGTGATAAAGATAAAAATCTTGCAACATGAAATGCCATTGTATGTATATGAATGTAGTCAGAAATTCATTCGTCTTGTTAATTCAATCATACACAGTCATTAAAGCACATATTACTGTTTATTATTGTATGAAATTCATGGTAAAGTGTCAGTAGTCACAAACTTTGGATCATTTACACCTATCATATCTATTTTGTATTAAAATATTAATATTAATATTAATATTAATTTTCAATTTCATAAAAATTAAATAAATAATGAAATTTGAGCTGAACGTGTTTGGGTTCGTCTAGATTTTCAGGTTCGGGTCGGGTTGAACCCGCCAACTCATTTTTGTAATTAAACATAGACACTAACTATTGATTAGTAGTTGCAATATTTTTTGGAAAGAAAAGTGTTGAGCCAACCCCTATCCGTTTCGACTCATATGAAAACGCTACTCATTTTGATGGTTCGACCTAAAACTGTTTTAACCAATTTCTCAATCTGTTGTGACATGTCCATTTTTATACCTCTACCAATAATCATCCGAAAAATTCCAGGAAAAAAAAAAGATTATTTTCGAAATAAAAGAGGCTTTGCATATCTATTTGACACATAACTATTTATTAGAAAAGTTAATATTTTCAGACAAAAAGCGTATCGACCTATATAAAAAACACCCTTACCCGTTTCGCTTTGTACCAAAAAATTCCTGTTGTAACCCAACACCATTTGATATGTTACCCAAACTACTTGATCCGCCATTTTAATGCCTCTACCAACAACCATTAAAAAAAGAATAATTAAACCAAATTAATAAGTGAATATGGTGATTACCTACCGAACGAAAGAGCGTGAAAACAAAGACCGGAGAATGAAAGTCCATTAAGTTCTTTTGAGATTTTGTGTAGTAGCATTAGCAAACACCATTGCTATCTCATAATCCATCTGTAAAATTCAAAAACACATACAGCTTCTAAAGACATCTAACTTCACCAATATGAAATGATTACTGACCACTATCTTTTTAAAGATAATAGTGATACACAAATAAAATAGTCAAAAAAAGAAACCAACCTGTCACTCAGAAGACCACCATTCCATCGATTCTTCTCCTGCTGAAAAGACCACCATTCCGCCAATTCATCCCTAGATCGCTGTTGTTCGTTAGGTAATCCTTCTAATTGTCTACTAATCCCGGACTCCTCACTTGAACTCACCACCACTTTCCCACTTCACAACTTTCTGAGCAATTCCCCTAAAAACACAGACATAACAACAAAGATCAAACCTTGATGTCTTGTAATTGAGCAAAATCATTAAGTAATTCCTCTTATGAATCATATGCTTCACTAAACAATTACATAAATACTTGAACAAATTCAGAAAATTAGCATGTCTTCAAAATTCAAACCGGTGGTCGTTTAAGGAATTCATAAAAGTTTTATGCCTGGTATCTGTTAGTGATAAGAGGTGACTGAGTAGAACAAACTAAAAATGAAAACGTACCTGAACCAAATAGGTGAACAGATAACCATACACTAAATCGTCAAATAGGTAAACTGTCTATGCCATGTGAAGAAACTCGAAAGACGGTTCCATACCCTATGATCAGAAACTAATTCCATATCGACCTCGGTACTGAGTGCTATAAAACCCGTTGACTTCTTCAAAAATCCGGTTCCATACCCGAGACAGTAAGTGGTTTTTGTCCCGATTGACCATACAAGGAGCTGATTTGTACACGGTATTCAGAAACTAATTTATAATTTTTGATTTAGTTTTACTCTATAAATAGGAGTCGAAAATTTTGTTCTAATTAGTAATCACACCGGAAATAATCGGTTTAACCCCTTTGTAGTAACCCCAGATGACTACTCCCCCATCACTTTTTTTCCGGTTTCTTCATGCATATCATCATAAGTGTAATCATGTTTGGCAACACATGAATTTTTGGTTCCATTTCTTTGAATCTGACCAAAATGATAAACATATTGTAAAGGTATCAGTAATGCATCCAAACAATCAAAAAATTGAAATGCCAATTGCCTAACGTGGAACCTAGTAGAAGCGCATCTGGTATGAAAAGCAACTTTGATACAAATGTTATGAGGAAAGTAAATTGTTTGTAGTGAATTCCAAACACTCAAAACTGTAAATGAAAGCAAGCAAACCTGCTGCAACATTTGAACCTGATCACATGCTGATCCTGCCCTTAACGTTATCTTCTTCCTTTTTACCTCCTTAACATCCCATTTTCATCAACCATTTAGCTGCTAATCACATCAATGTGGTAAGAAAGGCCAAAATACAATCATGCAAATTCCAAATCCACCCTTTGATAAGAGCTTTACCGGAATCACTTTCATGCCCAATACCATCATCATCGGTCCTTGAACCTTCAAGAAAACCAAACTTATAGTGTAAAAAAATCGCCGTAATCTTGTTGGAACCCTAGTTGTGTCACCAAAGTTCGTTTCTGAAGTCACCGCCATACCTATAACCAGAACCTCCATCATTGCCTTCTGTAGGATCGGTTTTTTACTCCCAAACGATTGTGAATGACACGTGTGACGTGCGGAATCCGTACACGTGCGTGGACCGAACACGAGAACCATACTATATTCTGTGATTCTATTCAAAAATATGAAAAGATACAATGAACCGTGAATCACCTTTTGCCTTTCTCTCTCTACTTTCTCTCTCTAGCTCCTATGCTCCAAATGGTGAAAATGGCAAAAGTTGGAAAAAGTCCTAAACTAAAGCCCTAACTCCTCTATTTATAGGCAAAGGATATAAGGAGAGTTTCCTTATTTACAATAATGCCACCTTGCCTTTTCTATCTAAATATTACAAAATAAGGCTTGATTAGTTCAGTTTCTCGCTACGGTCTATATTGACGGAGGCGATTGACATTACTACACTAACACCTTCTTAATCGTCATTACCTTCAATTGAACAGAGACCGGAACCCTGGAACTTAGCCCACCCGAAAGCGATTCTGATAAAGAAAACATTGCCGATACCATGTTTCATGGTGGAACCCTAACCGCCGCCGCCACTAACCACTGAACCTTTTCGCAGCCATCTTCGTCATCATCGTCTCTTTGTAACAAAAATCGCTATCATCGTCGTCTCCTTTATCTCACATCATTCTCCTTCTGTCTCAATGGTATATGTGCAATCATAAGTGAGGACGAAGATGCGTGTTGTTGGTGAAATACCAAAACTAACCCTTTTCTATTGTTTAAAACGTTGGTTAATTAATATATAGGAGAATTTTTTTAGATATCATATAATTGAATAAATCAAAACAAGAGAATGATATGTAGATACAAATAAATATACCCTGAATTATGAAGTAACGATTCCATATAACGGGTGTGGGGCGTTGGTTGGGGCGGGGAATGTTAGGTAACATTGGCTAACCCACACCGTGCCAGCGTTGGCCAGGGCGTTGCCCCTCTAGCGTGGCTTTGAAGCCTGGCGTGGGCGGGGGGGAGGTCTGAGGTGGCTGGCTTGGATTGGCTGGTGACATATGACCATTGGGCTAGCCGTTTGGCATAGTCGTTGGCCAACGACTATTTAAAAAAATTATTTTATTTATATTCTATATAAATCAAACAATTCTTGCTTATTTTTAGTATCAAAAAATTCAAAAACCACTACCAACCTCCAAAAAAAAATATATACAATAGATTCTTCAAATTCAAGCGATTCTTATGATAGATTTTTTTTTTGTCATCCTCATCCGATGACTGGGTGGAAATATTATTATCAAGACTGGCGATGGTCGTGAAAGCTATTGTTGAAGATTCAGATGAAGGGACTTCCCAACCCCAACCCAAACAGAGGAAGTATATTGTTCGTGAACGCAAAACCGCAAACGATTTGCTGGTAAGCGATTATTTCTCACCCCAACCAACGTATGATGAAAAAATGTTTAGGCGTCGTTTTCGTATGAGTAAAATTTATTTTTAAGAATATCAAAGGATTTAGAGGATAATTATGCACGTGGTAATTTAGGATTTACCACTTGGCAAAAAGTCAAGGCCACCCTAAGACAATTGGCTTATGGCAATAGTTACGACATAATGGACGACTATTTAAAAATGTCGGCACGAGTGGCTAGGGAAAGTCTTCACAATTTTTGTGTGTATATCATTGAACTATATATAAAAAGATACTTGAGAAAACCAATGTTTAGTGATATGTAACAACTTTTTGTACATCACGCTAAATATCATGGTCTCCCCGGGATGATAGGTAGTTTAGAGTGTATGAAATAGGAGTGGGAACTTTGTCCAACTGCATGGCAAGGATCTCACACCAGCGGATATCATGGAATTCCGGCTATGATGCTTGAAGTTGTTGCATCGCAAGATCTTTGGATCTAGCATGCATTCTTTTGTATGCCAAGTTCACATAACGATATAAACATTATACATTACTCGCCCCTTTCAATGATCTAATAAATGGTGTTGGACCAAAAAGAACATTTATTGTAAATGACGTTGAATACAAGTATAGGTACTATCTTGTTGATGGAATTTCCCTAACTGAGTTGTTTTTGTGAAATCATTTTCAAGAGAGGGAACCCTAGATCCTAAAAGGATAAAGTTTAACAAAGTTCAGATGGCGGCACGCAAAGACGCCGAGCGAGCATTTGGTGTTTTGCAGAAAAGGTGGCTCATTTTGAGCATGCCTTGTAGATTGTATGTAAAAGATCAAATAAGAAATGTGATGTACGCGTGCATCATTCTACACAACATGATTTTAGAGGATGAAGGGCGTGCAATAGTTGAATATTATGGCGAGGAGACTGGATCAAATAACGAAGATATTGGTAACGAAGAGAGAACGCAAAACCAAATTCTAATCGAGTGAAGACAAATAAATTCAAACCTTCGAGCTGATTTGGCAGAACATGTTTCGACACTTCCTAGATTCGACTCCATTGAAGAAGAAGATGATTGATTGATTTTTTTTGCTATATAAAAAAACAAATAAAATTCGGTCCACGTGGCATTCCAACGCCGTCTGGCCATGCCCCTTCCACACCCCACTTTTTTGGGTGTGGACAAGTAGAGCCCACAAGTTCCACATGTCGAGCAATGCCCCCAACCCAAGACCCCTCACAACCCATGGTCTAATACTATGGGGTGTGGGGGGCTTGGGTAGGGGCCATGCTCGACACGTGGCGAGTGTGGGCTCCTATGACACCCAAGGAAAACCAGGAAAACCATACAACTTAACTAGCTTCCTCAGTAACCTCGAGCTAAATTTCGGGACGAAATTTCTTTCAAGTTGGGGATGATGTGACAACCCGAAATTCCATGGTTAGTTTGGTAATCTTGATTCCACGTTATTTCTTTGTCTTTCATGTTAATTGCCATTCTTGGTCCTTTATGTTACTTGTTATGTTAATACGGTTGAGCGTAAACGCAACTTTGTGCTACACACACACATACTTTTGTTACCTCTTATGTGTTCGGTCCACACTTGTGTTGAACCCGATTCACACAAGCCGCATAAGCCCAAGCCATCACTTGGGTTATTAAGCCAAACATAGGTATTAGAAGCCCATTTAAGTTATAGATTAGCACATGTGGGTTCGGCCCACATTGTTTCGATTTGTTATAAGGGGGTCGTTCATGCATCTTGATCATTATCACAAGAAATAAACCCAAACCCTATACACCTCCTAGTTCGTACGGCAGTGGAATACCCCCTCTCTCAAGACATCATCCTGTTAGATCGAGTGTTCGGACTTGATTGATTACTTGTGAACACATAATTTAGCATACCGAGCAAACCAAGGTGAGTTCACACTCTTACCAAGGCATGGGATTCCCGGGGTTGGGAATGGGATTGAATAACTACTCATACTTGCAACATTACTAGACTACTTACTACCGTCCTCGGATTGGGAAGGACGCCTGTGCTAAAACCTACGTACTACCGTCCTCGGATTGGGAAGGATGCCAGCGCTAAATCTACGTACTCGCTACGTACCACTGTCCTCAGATTGGGAAGGGCACTTACGTAAAATCTACGTAAACTTATACTTACTACTATCCTCGGATTGGGAAAGATACTTATGGATACAACTAGTCTAGTAACTTACAACATGGGAAGCCCCCACTAATGGAAATTACAACATGGGGAGCCCCCACTAATTGAACTTACAACATGGGAAGCCCCCACTAGATGAACATACAAATGGCCTAGTAATACACGGCATGGTTATAAACGAACTTACGATTTGTTAAACGATCTTATTACTGAACAACCTACTGTGAACTCGCTCAACTTTGTTGTTGACTCTATGTTACATGCCTTGCAGGTCGTTAGGTATCTATGGTGCTTGCATGGGAGTGGAAAGGAGTCGTTGTGGGACATGGACGGCTGTGTGCCATGCTAAACATTTGACACATATAAACTTATGTTGGGTTTACATACTTATGCTTCCGCTAAACACTTAACTATGTTATGGTTTTGAACACCTTTCGTATTGATGAATGACTTTTATTTATTACTTACAATGTTCAATATGATTGGTGGCTTGATCCTGGTCAGTCACGCCTCCAAGCGGTGATACTCCGCGTGTGGATTTTGGGGGTGTGACAGATTGGTATCAGAGCCATTGGTTATAGTGAACTTGGTTTTAATAAGGGAAAAGTTTTTGTTAAAACCAGACTATAACCTGAACAGTGCTCAACGATCCACAACGACGCTTCACTCCACGTGCAAGGCTCAATACTATAGGTAATATGGTTTATTGCCTACTTGCTAGTTACATAGAACTTTGCTCATAGTATGCTTAGATGAATGTAACAACTATTGATTGAAAACACATGTGTGCTTGTTCCCTTCTGTCACTCCACACTTACACACATTCGCGACACCTTTCCTACTTGTGTTTCCCTCGATGTGAAGATCATGAGGGAACGTGTGAACCTAACTCAAGCCAGCTGATGGCTCTTATCAACGAACAAGTTACGGCAGCACTCGCAGCCGCTCAGGCAGGAGGTATAACCTGCTATTCCGAACCTAACCTAGGATGTTAGATCCTACTCTCATGACCCAACTCTCGCGCTTAACCCTGTCTTTTCTTCCTCGCGCAACAAGGTCAGAACGCTCAGCCATCTGTATGCACATTCAAGACTTTTATGGACTGTCGTCCTACTACTTTCAGTGGCATTGAAGGGGCCATTGGACTCCTCCACTGGTTCGAGAAGCTCGAATCGGTCTTCGAAATATGTGAATGCCCCGAGGCTCGAAGGGTGAAGTATGCCACTGGTACTCTCGAAGGCGTTGCGTTAACTTGGTGGAACGCGCAAGTTTAGATGCTGGGGCTGGCGGCTGCTAATGCCACCCCATGGAATGATTTTAAGGAACTGATCAAACGTGAATACTGTAGTCATGATGATATCCACAAGCTGGGAGTGGAGTTCTTTAACTTGAAGATGACGGGGTCAGAGATAGAAGCGTACACGAAACGATCCAATGAACTGGCAGTGTTATGTCCAACTATGGTGGATCCTCCCATCAAGCGCATTGAGCTGTACCTCAAAGGCTTAGTACCAGAGATTCAAAGCCATGTGACTGCTGCTAACCTTGCTACTATCCAGGATGTTACTCGTCTTGCTCATCGTCTCACAGATCAAGCAGTGGAACAGAACAAGTTGCCTAAACGTATTGGTGCTACTACTACTACTACTTCTGCTATTCCCAGTGATAACAAGCGAAAATGGGATGGAACCTCCAGCAAAGGTTCGACTTCAGTTCAGTCCCAGGCACAGCAGCGAAGGACTGATGACTATCAGAGCAACAAGGGTCGTTGCCAGAGGTGTCTCAAGATGGGTCATGAAGCTAAGGATTGCAGGAGCTCACGACCTGCGAATCAGAACCAACAACAGCAACCAACAGCTCCACAGAACCAACAGCGACAGCGAGGTAACAGGGGATGCTTTCAGTGTGGTGCTGAAGGCCACTTCAAGCGGGACTGCTGTTGGTGCACGGAATGTCTGTTGACTATGTTTACATCAAGTCTTAGGTCAAGATAGGTTATAGGTCAAAATTAGGTTAATATGTTGAGGGTTCGCTCATGTGTCATAGGTTGTATAAGGTTTCGCTCATAGGGTAACATGATGGTTTCGCTTATAAGGTCACTTGGAGGTTTCGCTTATTAGTTACTGTCATAAGAGCGAAACCACATAGGTTATAAATAGTCGGTTGGAGCGAAACCTGATCATTCAGTCGTGACATTGGAGCGGAACCATCTCATTGCTTGTGTAACGGGACTCTGTCAAAATCAACTCAGAAAGCAATAAAAGATAAGGAATTGAATAGGAAAAGTCGTGACTTTTCAGGGTTGCAAAACGGTCCAACAAGTGGTATCAGAGCTTCAGGACGAGGAGTTCATACTACTACAGCTGAATCAAACAAATTCTCTTACTTCTACTCACGTTCTCTCTTACTTTTTCGATTTAAACCGGTTCCTACGGTTGAAATGGCCTAAAATTTGAGTATAACGTGTAAAACATACGTTTAACAAACCCTAGAAAGTTTCAGGTTAAAACTCGACTTAAAAATGGTAAAAATTGGGTAAAAACCAGGTTTCGCTTATTCGGTAATCGAAGGTTCCGCTCATTCAAACCATAAGGTTCCGCTTTTTCGAACATTAAAGGTTTCGCTTTTTCGGACATTCAGACTAGTTACTTTCGCTTTTACGGACATAAGTGATAGTTTCGCTTTTGAGACATACTTAGTTTCACTTATACGGACACTCTTGTTTCGCTTATTCAGACATTACCTATTTCGCTTATACATACATTACATATTTCGCTTATATGACATAGTCATATTTCATTCATTCGGACATTGAGTAGTTTCGCTCTTTTGGACAATTCCTGATTTTGCTTATCAATCACAATTGCTGATATTTTGCTCATTTGTCACATTTTTCAAAATCTTAAAAATTTTTCTAAGTGTTTACTGATTTTGCAGGTACACTCAAGATGGATGATATATTCTTGAACCCGTTTAGCGACATGTACGCATTTGCTGGAGATTCCGAAAACGATGATTCTTCGTCTAGCAATACGAATGAGAATCCGCCGAAAGAGAAGAAAAAGGAAGCTTGGGAATCGGAAAGTGCTTTCGGAACATTCAATAAACCTCCAAAGCTAATGGCTATCGAGGAATACAGTCGGTGGTCAAGAAAGTTTGAAGACTGGTTGATGGCATTCGCATTTCCCAGCTGGAAGAGTTTGAAAAACGGTTATGAAAATGGAAACAAAAATGGTGAAACTTTAAGATCAGCTGATGAGATTGAATCATTTGTAGCTGAACAAAAATGTGTGGCATTGTTATTTCAATCAGTCCGGGAAGACATTATTGCCTTGATCGACTATTCAAATGCAAAAGATCTTTGGAAAAAGTTAGAAAAGAAATGTATAGGTAGTGAAGAAATCAAGAAAAAAAAAATGAAACTACTTAGGAAAGAGTTTGATATGTTTGGCTGTTTAAAGAACGAGTCAGTTTGTAAAATGATAGAAAGATTTGGTCATCTGAAGCTGGAATTAGTAAGACATGATATCAGATATCCTGAAGAAGATCTTATCGACAAATTGTTCGATTCGTTGCCTGACGAGATGGATTGGAGATATTATGCGCTGATGCTGAAGAATACCATCAAAGCACCAGAAAAGTTGACATTAGATTTGCTGATTGAGAAACTCGAGAGTCACGAGTTGGAGTTGAAGAAGACATACAAAGTCAATCACTCATCTTACCAGCAGAATTTGGATTTGTATTATCCAAAGAGCATGATGCCAAAAGCAACTTCTCCCAAAACTGCATTTTCTGCTGAGAATGTGTCCACAGCAAGCAAAAAAAGTCAAAGTGGTCAAAGCAGTGGAAATCACAGTGGTTATCACAGTGGATCTTCATCATCTGGAAGTTATTCTGATGCAAAGAATCGTTTCAATGCAACATTGCAATAGACTTGAAGAATGCTCAAAATTTTGATGAGGAGTCGGCTAAACAGCAGATGATCTTTCTAGCATCGGTGTTGGAATCGTATGAAGGGTTAGTAGCTGGGAAGATAGGTAACACTAATCTGATAAAAGAAGATTATGATTAGATTGATCCTGAGGAAATGGAGCTGATCGATATTCGTTGGGCTATGGCCAGTGCTGTTCGTCGAGCACAGCGTTTCATGGAAATAACTGGCAGGAAGACAATTGGTGGTCCATCTACCAAATTGGGGTTTGATAAGTCCAAGTTGACATGCTTCAAATGTAAGCAGAAGGGTCATTTCAAGCGAGAATGCCGAAACACTTATGCTGATGAGTCGGAGAACCCTTTCAGAGACGATTACTACAAGAAGGCAATTTATCATCAGAATAAATCAGAGCCGCCTAGATTGAAGCAGGTTGAAGAAAACAAAGAGAAATCTAGAGCTCTTGCGGTGATTTACGATGACGAAGGGTATGATTGGAGTCAAGAGGTTCTACCGGAAGAAGATGCGGTTGGTTACGCATTCATGGCGAAAAACGACTAACCTATTCTGTGGAAAGACGATAGAACTGAAGAGCAGAAATATAGATACAGAAAAATCCTGGCTGAAAACAGAATAATTAGAATATCTCGTATCTATTTGGAAGCGAGGAGAGCAAATAGATGGTATCCGGACAGAGAGTGTTATCTTGATGAATATGGAAATATTGCGATCGATGACAAAACTCTTGATCTGGAAGCCATAATCAAGGAGATCAAAGAAGATAATGATTATTGGCAGAATAAATGGTGGGGAACTGGAGACGAGAAAGAGAAAGAAGAGAAAGAGAGGAAGGAGAAAGAAGAGCAGGAAAAATCAAAGAAAGTTGATACTGGAGTTATTGACACAATGCAGGAGTTGACAGCAGAGAACCTGGGAAAAATGGCTGACAAAGTGCTGGCTGCTAAGGCACTTGAGGTAGACTCTAACTCCGTGTCTGAGTCAAAAAGCCAGGTCAGTTCAAACGTGTCAACAAATGCGTCAGGTAAGAAAATCGATGGAAATGCTGATTGCAAAAATTGCAACAAAGAGTGCAAATTTTGTAGCACAGTCACATATCTCAACGGTAAGAAATTTGATGATCTGACAGCAAAAGTCAGAAGCGTTGAGAATCAAATTCTTGATCGTGAAAAAACAGTTAAAGCTTCAACTGAACGGATAAGAGAATTAACTAGCCAAATTGAAAATGATAAAATTGATCATGACAAAATTAAACAAGAAAATGAAAAGTTAATTCTTGAAAACCGTCAGATTTCTGAAAAGTTTGAAAAACTCAAAAGCACAATGAAAGATAATGATGATCGAAATGGTAAAACTTATAAAGAAAATGAACACCTAAAAGCAGTGCTGAGAGTAAAAGAAGAATCAATCAACCAACAACTGGATGAAATCGCTAAACTGAAACTTAAATTTCAAGAGGCTAAAATTGAAAACGAGTGAATCCAGTTGAAGCTTAACAGTTACAGCTCCGCAAGCTTTGTTTTGCAACACATTATTCCCAAACCCATCGGGAAAGACAAAGCAGGCGAAGATGTGTATTCTGATGGAACTGGGTGGGTTTTCATCAAGTTCCACCACCTGTTCTTGATAACTACACGAAAAAGCAATCAGGGTTGGTTGAAATTGAAGAAGAAAGTGAAATGAATCTTTCGGATTCAATTGATGTCACATTCACATCTTCCAATGACGATAGTGTCCAAAATGATATTGTAAAAGGTGTTGTTGAAAATGTGCTAAAAACGGAGAGTGACGCTACTGAGGAAGATGGGTGTTTCTTGGATAAGTACATTCAGAAACCAAAATCCAAAAACAACTTAAGTGATGAACCGAGTCTTGTAATGTACAAGATGGCTGGATCTGATAAGTTGTATTCGGATTCTGAGTTTCCCATTGAGAATGTTAATGTGAAAAAGTTGACAAATGTTTTCAAATTGGTTGAAGTTGAGTTTTCAGAAGTGAACAGGTTGAAACAAACAAAAAGGCAAATGAATTTTGAGAAAGATAAAGCTTACTACAAAAAGCCTGTTGTGCCACCACGTTTTTATAATAACAATCGAAACAATTGGTTGGGTGGTTATCGGGGTGGTAAGAGTTATCAGAAAAAGAGTTTTCAAAACAAGAGGTTTGCTGAAAAGAAGGTGTTTGTGAACGGTTCAAGTTCACTTTCTGATGAGGAAAATGAGATTTTTTCAAAATCGAATGAAGAGTTCTTTGAGAAAAGAGCTTCACAGTATCAGTCTGAAGGCACAAGTCGAGTTGTTGATACTCGAACATGTTTCAGGTGTAATCAAGTTGGTCACATTGCACGAAAGTGTACCAATGTGAAGCCTAAGACTGAAACTGTGAAGATTCAAAAGAAGAAAGTTGACGAGAAGGGTAAAGCACCAATCGTTGTTGAGAAAAAGAGTGTGAAAAATGACAACATCAAAGTGAAAAATGAACCCGTAAAGAAAGTGGTAACTAAAAATGACAAATTTTACAAGCGGGTTACTTTATCTCAACAAGTTTGGAAACCAAAAACAGAAATGAAAATTTCAACTTCTGAAGTGAAAAAGGCTGAAGAATCAATTTCGGTTGATTATGATGCAAATTTTCCACCTTTGAAGACTGAAAATTTCAAAATTCAAATTGCGAGAGTCAAGGTTACACCTAAGGCTGATGAGGCCTGGGTGGACTCCATGTTTGACTAAACAATTTGAATTGCCAGAGCTTCCTTGATCGCGAAGCATGAATCGGCATCTTTATTGAAGTTGGTTAAGTCAAAGTTTGTTATGTGCAGGATCTTCCAAAACTTGTATCTAGATGGATCATGGATAGTGTAGCTTCAAGACATATGACAGGAAAGACTGCGTTACTGTATGATGTGAGAAATATCAATGGTGGTTATGTGGGATTTGCTGGTCATGAAGGTGGTAGAATTATTGGTGAAGGAACGTTATCCAATGGGATTGTGACGTTTGAAAGAGTTAACTACATCACTGAGCTGGAGAACAATCTGCTGAGTATCTCGCAGATTTGTGACAATATGTATACTACTCACCTCACTGATAAAGAATGTTTGATCTTGAAACCGGGATTTGTTATCCCTGAAGAATGGATTATCATGCGGGCACCTAGAGTGAATGATTTATATGTGTTAGATATGAGTGTAGCAACTACATCTACTGGTCAAGCACATTGTTTTGTTTCTAGAGCAACTGAGAAAGAATCAAGATTGTGGCATCGCAAGATGGGGCATATTCACCTAAGGAAGATGAATCACTTGGTGCACAATGATTTGGTTCTTGGAGTTCATGTCAAAGGTTTTCATCTGGAAGGGGAGTGCATTAGCTGTGTTAAAGGCAAGCAGAAGAAAAAGTCACACCCTACAAAGCAAGTCAATTCAGTTTCGAGACCTCTGGAAAGACTTCACATGGATTTGTTTGGTCCTGTGAATGTCAAAAGTATTACAGGAGATTACTACTGTTTGGTCGTTACTGATGATTATTCCAGATTTTCGTGGGTTTCATTCTTAAAGACGAAAGATGAAACATTTGATAGTTTGATGGCATTGTTCAAAAAGATTGAGAATTTGTACCAACGGCGTATCAAAAGAATTCGAAGTGATAATGGTACTGAATTCAAGAACAACAAGATGGAAGAATTTTGTGATGAAAGAGGTATACTGCATGAGTTTTGTGCTCCGTACACTCCGCAGCAGAATGGAGTCGCAGAACGCAAAAACCGGACACTAATCGAGACGGCTAGAACTATGCTCGCAGATTCAAAGTTACCGATAAATTTTTGGGCTGAAGCTGTTTTCGCCGCATGTTATACGCTTAACAGGGTTCTCACTGTCAAGAAGTTCAACAAAACATGCTTTGAACTAATCAATAACCGCAAACCGAATTTGAAGTATCTAGAACCGTTCGGGTCACCCTGTACAGTTATAGAGCCTCATGGAAAGTTTGGTCCGAAGAGCATTGAGGGAATATTTGTTGGTTATACAAATCCGATGCGACGTGTCTTCGTTCCAAGTGAGAAGCGGATTATTGAAGCTGTAAATGTTGAATATCAAGGTTATACTATGCCGCCGCAGAATCCAGGAGATTCATGGCGTTATCATTATGACAAACTTTGGGATTCGTTTGACATGAGAGAAGAATCAGAGGAAGATGAAGATTTCTTTGATGAGTTGGATATTTTGCGCGAATACGAGTCGCAGCTAAGGTTCCCAGCTGAGTATTCGAGGAGACCACGGGAAACTTCAAATGACGATGAAGCAGGTCCGAGTAATGCTGGTGAACATGATGATGTCCAACAGAATGAAGTTGCTCAGGATAATCAGTTGGTTCAGAATGATAATCAAGAAGCTGAAAATATGCCAGTCTTTGATCATGGTGATTCAGATTCTGAGGGGGAGCAAATTCAGATTTCAAGTCAAACAAACCAAGTTAGTGAACAAGATGCAGAGCAGAATGTTACTAATCTGGAAGGAAATGTGGATGTTCCAAGCGAAGTGATGCCGCGAACTTTTTCATATCATCCAGAGGAGTTGATCATAGGAGAATTGCAGACAGGCGTTCGCACTCGAAGACAGATTGATAAAGGGCTTACATGTTTTTATACAAAAGTTGCTCCTTTGCAAACTGACTTCTCATTGAGTTGTTTTATATCGCAGGTTGAGCCAAGAACTTACAAAGAGGCGCTTACAGAAGATTCTTGGGTCAATGCAACGCAGGAGGAACTTAGTCAATTCGAGAAATTGGGAGTGTGGAAGTTAGTTGATTTGCCAGATGGTCATAGAAAAATCAATACAAAATGGGTATTTAAGTGTAAGAGAGACGACAGAGGAGTTGTGGTTCATAACAAAGCTCGACTCGTTGTTCAGGGATTTAGTCAACAGGAGGGAATTGATTTTACAGAAGTCTATGCTCCTGTAGCACGTCTAGAAGCAATCAGAATTTTCCTTGCATTTGCGTCTTGGAAGAACTTCAAAGTATATCAGCTAGATGTAAAATCGGCGTTTCTTTATGGGAAGGTCAAAGAGGAGGTTTATGTCGGACAGCCGCCGGGCTTCACCGATCCAATCCACAAAAACAAGGTCTACTTATTGGACAAAGCGCTGTATGGTTTACACCAGGCCCCGAGAGCTTGGTACGAGACTTTGTCTCAACACCTACTAGCCAACAAGTTCATTCGTGGAAAAGTGGATGCCACTCTCTTCACTAAAGAGGTCGACGGTCATCTTCTGATAGTTCAGATTTATGTGGATGATATAATCTTTGGGTCGACAAATGAAAATCTATGCAAAGATTTTGAATCAGTGATGAAGCAAAACTTCGAAATGTCATCAATGGGGGAGATGAAATTCTTTTTGGGTCTACAAGTTGAACAACTTCCTGAGGGAATTTTCATTCACCAGACGAAGTACGTTCATGATATTCTAGAGAAATTTGGGATGTCAAGTTCTACTCCAGCTGCTACCCCACTTGCAACAAATCATGGGATTCACTCAGGTCTCACCGGAGACAGGGCTGATGAAACGTTCTACAGATCCATGATAGGTTCTTTAATGTACCTAACTGCTTCACGTCCTGATATCATGTACACAACGTGCCTCGCAACAAGATTTCAATCTAACCCGAGAGCTTTGCACATGATTATTGTGAAGAGGATATTGCGCTACCTGAAAGGAACTCCTTCATTGGGGTTGTGGTATCCTAGAAAAGGCGATTTTATGCTCGAAGGGTATTCCGATTCGGATTTCGGATGCTGCAAAGTCAATTCAAAATCAACAACTGCAGGATGCCAGTTCTTTGGTTATAGATTTGTTACCTGGCAGTGTAAGAAACAAACGTCTGTGGCGCTATCTACATGTGAAGTGGAGTACGTTTCTGCTAGCAGTTGCTGCTCTCAGATCTTGTGGATACAGCAACAGATGCGTGACTACGGTTTGCAGTTTCTTAACACACCTCTTTTTGTTGATAATGAGGCCGCTATAAATATAACAAAGAAACCAGTACATCACGCTAAAACTAAACACATAGAAATTCGTCATCACTTTATTCGTGATTGCTTTGAGAAAAAGTTGATACAAATTGAGAAAATCCACACTGACGAACAGAAAGCTGATTTACATACCAAAGCTTTTGATAAAAATCGGTTTAAATATTTGTTAAAACTGAATGGTATGAAGCTTCTTTCGGTGTCGGATGGAATTGTGGGCGTTGATGAGAGTACTGTTGCGGATGAAGACGAGAAACAATCTGCAATGGTTTGTCGATTTTTTACTTGTTTTGGTATTTAGGGGGAGTAGATAGATGTAGATGTATATAGTTTATTTTTTCAGAAAATACAAAAACAGTAAAAAATGCAAAAATACAAAAACATGATAAAATCTGAAAAAGAGCTTGTGTATAAAGGGAAAATGATAGTACATCGGCTAGACAATTATAGTATGCTAAAGATTTGTAAAGTTTAAATGAGTTAAACAGTCTCACTGATGATGTGTCGATAGGTTTTCACACATTTAGTAGATTTATTCGGGATATAAACCTAAAATTTCAAACTAGTGAAATTCGTGGGGAACACTACTTGGATATATAGGTAACCCCTGAAATCTCGTTTGAAAGGTCTCGTATTCTGATATACAGGTCTTTATTCTCAACGATGTCTGGGGTATTATTCCGGGACTTCTGCTGAACGGTAGATCTGACTTAGTCCTTGGATAATACTTTATGCTAATGCTTGAAACATAGCATAAACCCTCAGCATGCCGATGAATCAATAAAATTGATAGTCGCTGCTGTTGTAGCTAAAAGATCCTCTAAAGGGGACATACCGTAAAGTCGAAGCTGATATCTCTCTGCGTATACGGAAGTATCGACCTGAGATCCCTCGGCCCTCGCATTACCTAATTTATGTACAGATATCATTGTAGTATACTCACCTGTAAGACTGAATATTGGGATTCTGGATACGGGAGTATATTCAAGAGGTGGGACACATGAATGAGCTAAGTTCATAAGACATCTAATTCGTATCCTGAGTAAATTGAAATTTGTGTGAGAACTTAAGATGGATCAGTATATCGACAATCGAGGTGAATTGTTTAAATCTGAGTATGAAATGAAGCTTAACGGTACTTGTAATTGGTCTAATAGCTGATATGATTCCCTGACACGCTCGCCAAAAATATGTTTGTAAATAGTTTACTTTGTTTACTTTCTGCAATTTAAGTTTTCTGCATGTCATTTCTTAGTTTAGAACACTTTATAAAATCCAAAAAGATTTTATTTCTGCTTTATTTTTGACAAACCAAAGTGGAGAGTTGATTGTTGGATTCTCAGATGATTGAAGCAGATGCAGGAGATTCTGGACTGAAGAATGAGGAGAGCTTATCTTTGATGAAGTTTGATTTTTTTTTAAAGTCAAAAACAAGTTCATTAACTTGATATTTGTTATTTTCAGAAAATGTGTAAATTGTTGTTTTTAAAATCAGTTTGATTCGCCAAATGATCAACCAAGGTCATTAAATTGAACTTGGTAGATTAATTGAGTAATCGGGGTCATTAACTTGGACCTGAATACTTGAGTGGATTTCTAAAGCTGATAGTTTTTGATTTATTGTTGAAAAGATAGTTTGTAATGATTGATGTTTGAGACACAGGTTTTGAACTTCATTATTCCCAACGGAAGCAAAATGTTAAAGCTTGAACCAGATAAAGACCTCAGATTCTAGCATATTGAGAGGGGGAGTCTGTGAAAGGGGGAGTCTGGATCAACAGTCAAAGGGGAGTTTGAAGATGGAGCTAGGACAAGATTGTGAATCTGTGAAGATAGAGTTGTTTTCGATGAAAAGATAAGAGATGGAGAAAAGACCAAGACTGAAGACTCGGAGCTGAAGACTTCGTCAACATCCAAGGGGGAGTCTGTTGGTGCACGGAATGTCTGTTGACTACGTTTACATCAAGTCTTAGGTCAAGATAGGTCAACATAGGAGCTTATAAGTCAAAATTAGGTTAATATGTTGAGGTTTCGCTCATGTGTCATAGGTTGTATAAGGTTTCGCTCATAGGGTAACATGATGGTTTCTCTTATAAGGTCACTTGGAGGTTTCACTTATTAGTCACTGTCATAAGAGCAAAACCACATAGGTTATAAATAGTCGGTTGGAGCGAAACCTGATCATTCAGTCGTGACATTGGAGCGGAACCATCTCATTGCTTGTGTAACGGAACTCTGTTAAAATCAACTTAGAAAGCAATAAAAGAGAAGGAATTGAATAGGAAAAGCTGTGTAACTTCGTGTATACTGATTCCGCCTTTATACGTGAAGATGAACGTCCTTAACTGACTTTTCAGGGTCGCAAATCGGTCCAACAACTGCCCCCAGTTAAATCAAAATCCGAACAACAACAACAATAATCAGGGCAATGGGAACAACAATGGGGGAAACAACGATGGCAATGGTGCCAGGGGTCGTGTGTTCATGATTGGTCAGGGTGATGCTAGGAATGACCCCAACGTTTGATGGTTTCGACATCATTATTGGCATGGATTGGTTATCCCAACACTAAGCAGAGATTCTTTGCAACGAAAAGATTGTCCGTATTCCTCGTTCAGGTGATGAACCTCTCATGATTCGTGGCGACAAGAGTGGTGCTGTTGTGAGCATCATCTCTTTCCTTAAGGCCCAGAAGTGTTTGCGAAAGGGCCACACTGCTATTTTGGCTCTCGTTACTGACACCTCAAAGAAAGAGAAGAAGATTGAAGATTTTCCGATTGTACGCGACTATCCTGAGGAACTACCTGGTCTTCCGCCTCATCGCCAGGTCGAGTTTCAAATTGAGCTAGCTCCTGGAGCAGCGCCTATGGCTCGAGCACCTTATCGCTTAGCCCCATCAGAACTAGAAGAGCTGTCTACGCAACTACAAGAACTCTTGGATAAGGGTTTTATTCGTCCTAGCTCTTCGCCCTGGGGAGCTCCGGTCTTGTTTGTGAAGAAGAAAGACGGTACCTTCAGAATGTGCATTGACTATCGCGAACTCAAAAAGGTGACCGTGAAGAACCGCTATCCTCTTCCACACATTGATGACCTATTTGACCAGTTGCAAGGGTCGAGTTTCTACTCGAAGATTGATCTGAGATCGGGCTATCACCAGCTAAGAGTCCGAGAAGAGGACGTCTCCAAAACAGCCTTTAGAACTCGTTATGGACACTACGAGTTTTTGGTCATGCCTTTTGGGCTGAAAAACGCACCTGCGGTTTTCATGGACCTTATGAATCGAGTGTGCAAGCCTTACCTAGATAAGTTCGTTATAGTTTTCATCGACGACATCCTGATCTATTCTAAGAGTCAGGAGGAACACGAGCAGCATCTACGACTCATTTTGGAACTCCTTCGAGCAGAACAGCTGTATGCCAAGTTTTCAAAATGCGACTTCTGGCTTCGTGAAGTCCATTTCTTAGGCCATGTGGTAAACAAGGATGGGATTCACGTTGATCCATCCAAGGTAGACTCGATTAAGAACTGGCCTGCACCTCGCACACCAACGGAAATTCGCCAATTCTTGGGTTTGGCAGGTTACTACAGGAGGTTCATTAAGGATTTCTCCAAGATTGCACAACCTCTCACCTCACTAACGCAGAAGGGCGTTACTTATTGATGGGGTAATGCACAGGAATCAGCATTTCAGCACTTAAAGGATAGACTTTGCAGCGCACCTATTCTTTCATTGCCAGAGGGCACATACGATTTTGTGGTCTATTGCGACGCATCCATTCAGGGTCTTGGATGTGTGTTGATGCAACGTGACAAGGTCATAGCCTACGCCTCATGCCAACTTAAAGTTCATGAAAAGAACTACACTACGCACGATATAGAGCTGGGAGCTGTCGTTTTTGCACTCAAGATATGGAGACATTACCTGTACGGTACCAAGTGTGCCATCTACACCGATCACAGGAGTCTCGAGCATATCTTCAAATAGAAGGAACTGAATATGCGACAACGACGATGGGTCGAGCTACTGAATGACTACGAATGCTCGATCAGGTACCACCCGGGCAAGGCCAATTTGTGGCTGACGCCCTCAGTCGAAAGGATACTATACCCAAACACGTACGAGCTTTACAACTCACTATCCAATCTAGTCTTCCTGCACAGATACGAGATGCTCAGGTAGAAGCATTGAAACCAGAAAACGTCAGGGCTGAAGCTCTACGCGGCTCAAGGCAACGTTTAGAACAAAAGGAAGACGGTGCCTACTACGTAACAGGACGCATCTGGGTTCCACTCTATGGCAACCTACGAGAACTTGTGATGGATGAAGCACACAAGTCTCGCTACTCAGTACATCCTGGTTCGGATAAGATGTACCACGACCTCAGAACTACATACTGGTGGCCTAGCATGAAGGCCCACATAGCAACTTACGTCAGCAAGTGTTTGACTTGTGCGAGAGTCAAAGTCGAATACCAGAAACCTTCAGGCCTACTCCAACAACCTGAGATACCACAATGGAAATGGGAGCAAATTTCCATGGATTTCGTTACTGGCCTGCCTAGGTCTCAGCGTGGAAATGACACTATTTGGGTGATCGTGGATCGACTCACAAAGTCTACTCACTTCTTGGCTATCAAGGAAACGGATAAGTTCTCCACATTAGCAGACGTATATCTTAAGGAAGTTGTCTCGAGGCACGGGGTGCCCACCTCTATTATCTCGGATCGTGATGCACATTATACTTCTGAACTGTGGCAAGCAATGCACAAGTCCTTTGGCTCACGTTTAGATATGAGCACAGCTTATCACCCGCAAATGGATAGGCAGTCTGAACGCACCATCTAGACCCTTGAAGACATGCTTAGGGCATCTGTAATTGACTTTGGCAACGGCTAGGAAAAGCATCTGCCACTTGTGGAATTTTCGTACAATAACAGCTACCACACCAGCATTAAAGCTGCTCCGTTTGAGGCATTGTACGGGCGTAAATGCCGATCACCTCTTTGTTGGGCAGAGGTGGGGGATAGTCAGATCACTGGCCCAGAACTTGTGGTAGACACAACAGAAAGATTGCTCAAATACGACAACGAATGGCGGCAGCTCGTGACCGTCAGAAAAGCTGCGCTGATAAGCGCAGGAAACCACTCGAGTTCCAAGTTGGGGATCGAGTGCTACTCAAAGTTTCACCCTGGAAGGGTGTGGTTCGTTTTGGTAAACGAGGCAAGCTTAACCCACGATACGTCGGACCTTTTGAAATCATCGAGAAAATAGGCAAGGTGGCCTACAAACTGAACCTACCAACAGAACTCAGTGCAGTTCACAACGTTTTCCACGTGTCGAATATGAAGAAGTGTTTGTCAGATGAGACCCTCATAGTTCCTTTGAAGGTACGGAATTTCATCGAGGAACTAGTTGAAATCATGGACCGGGATGTTAAGGTCCTCAAGCGTACTAGAATTCCTCTCGTTCGAGTTCGTTGGAACTCACGTCGTGGCCCAGAGTTCACCTGGAAACGCGAAGATCAGATGAAACAAAAGTATCCCCAACTATTCGCAAACAGTACAACCACTACTGAGGCTGAAGCTACGGAATTTTGGGACGAAATTCCAGATCAACGGGGGGAGGATGTGACACCCCAGGAAAACCATACAACTTAACTAGCTTCCTCAGTAACCTCGAGCTAAATTTCAGGACGAAATTTCTTTCAAGTTGGGGATGATGTGACAACCCGAAATTCCATGGTTAGTTTGGTAATCTTGATTCCACGTTATTTCTTTGTCTTTCATGTTAATTGCCATTCTTGGTCCTTTATGTTACTTGTTATGTTAATACGGTTGAGCGTAAACGCAACTTTGTGCTACACACACACATACGTTACCTCTTATGTGTTCGGTCCACACTTGTGTTGAACCCGATTCACACAAGCCGCATAAGCCCAAGCCATCACTTGGGTTATTAAGCCAAACATGGGTATTAGAAGCCCATTTAAGTTATAGATTAGCACATGTGGGTTCGGCCCACATTGTTTCGATTTGTTATAAGGGGGCCGTTCATGCATCTTGATCATTATCACAAGAAATAAACCCAAACCCTATACACCTCCTAGTTCATACGGCAGTGGAATATCCCCTCTCTCAAGACATCATCCTGTTAGATCGAGTGTTCGGACTTGATTGATTACTTGTGAACACATAATTTAGCATACCGAGCAAACCAAGGTGAGTTCACACTCTTACCAAGGCATGGGATTCCCGGGGTTGGGAATGGGATTGAATAACTACTCATACTTGCAACATTACTAGACTACTTACTACCGTCCTCATATTGGGAAGGACGACTGTGCTAAAACCTACGTAAAACCTACGTACTACTGTCATCGGATTGGGAAGGACACCAGCACTAAACCTACGTAAAACCTACGTACTACCGTCCTCGGATTGGGAAGGACGCCAGCGCTAAATCTACGTACTCGCTACGTACCACTGTCCTCGGATTGGGAAGGGCACTTACGTAAAATCTACGTAAACTTATACTTACTACTATCCTCGGAATGGGAAGGACACTTATGGATACAAGTAGTCTAGTAACTTACAACATGGGAAGCCCCCACTAATGGAAATTACAACATGGGGAGCCCCCACAAATTGAACTTACAACATGGGAAGCCCCCACTAGATGAACATACAAATGGCCTAGTAATACACGGCATGGTTATTGATGGAGAGTGCAAAACCCGAGTGTTAACGTGCTTATCTTGTTGATTTATTGTCGTTTAAGTGATTATGTGCATGGAATATGTTCACTACGTGTGTTTTTATGGTTTTACAGGTAAAACGCGTAATACGGCGAAGTTAGAGAACTTAGTGATGAAACGGAACAAGAACGGATGATAGATTAATCAACATACATTGATCGGGAAGTGTTTCGGGTCGAGAAATAGTTTGGAAGCTTGAGGTGTGTAAAAGAACGAAGTTGAGGGGCTCTCATGTCATTTGTTTAAAGTTGGAATGTAGCAAATGTGTGTAGACATCCAGCATACACATAATTTGTTTACGGAAGTCAAGTGTAAGTTACGATGTAGAGATTCTGTTGTATACAGAATTTACGGGACGTAATCTACGGAAATACATCGTAGGCTACGGTGCATATAAATTGGGCCGCACATGTGACATCACGGATTTTCAAGAAACAAAAAGAAATCAACATTAATCATCATCGTTGGTGGAGGGTTTTTGATAAGCACAACAAAAGTCAACAACATTATCATTAGAATCCTTCACACATCAACATGCGCAAACTTTGAGGAGGGCACTATTTTGTGGTTTATTATTTTAAAAATTATATCACAAAATCAACTTTTGGCAGCCAGAGGCACACGTGAATGAGCAGATTTTTGGCCGGCACATGCTGGACAAGTAATTGGGCTTGCAGACTTGTGAAGGGCCGACATGTTGGGGTTTACTTCACGCACAAGTGGGCTTGTGGACTAGGGAATTCTTTTGGGCGGCCCACGCAAGACGTGACGGCAGGAAGGAACAAAAATAAACATCATGTGCACAAGAGTGAACATCACATTTTGGAGGGGAATATTATAATCTTGGACGGCAGACATAGGAAAAGTTGGGCCGCACATGATTGGGCTTTTGGTGGACTTCTTTTGACGGTGAACATAAGCAGATCATAACACACCATCACATATCATCGAGTGGGAGGAGCCGTCACAGAGGGATAAGCATCAACATCACAAGATCAACGATGGTTGTCACCATTTGTCAAGCCAGTGAAGATCATTCAACCGAGATGAGCGGCTAAATCTCTCGTGAACACTTCGGGTGAATGATTGTGTAAGACACTTTTAATTATAGTTTCTTTTTGTATTGAGATTTGGATTTGTAGTCGGGTGACAGTCGACTATTTGCATGATTATATAATTTGTGTGACAGACAAATCCTGAGTGACAGTCAGAGTTATAATTATGTGTTGAATCCAATTATGCTTTTGTTGATTGAATGATTCCTATGTATGTTTGTTTTAATATTTATCTGATCAATTAATATTAAGATTTTGAACTACATAGGTAATTGGTAGATGTGACAGATTTACTATTCAATTAATAGCATCCAATAAAATCAGAACTAGGTTATTAGTAATTATAGAATCTGAATCCCGGAGTGATCACCTTTTCTCATCATTGTTTTTACAATCTCAAAGTTATTGTTTATAGTTTTCTAGCAAGTTCTCAAAGTAATTCAAATATTTACAAACAAATAATAATTAGCATTAACCACAGACTCCTCTGGATTCGATACCCTGCTTACCCTAGCTACCTAGTTTATTTCGGTTTTTGCATGTCACTAACGACAGACATCAAAATGGCGCCGTTGCCGGGGAGTCGTGCGCTTAGTGCTAGTTTAGTTTAGTTTGTTTGCTTTCGTTTTACATAAAAACTCCAAAATCCAAAAAGTATTTGCCTTTTCTAGTTAGTTTGTTTTTTTCTTTCACTTTTGTCTTTGTTTTCTTTTTGTTTGGTACTGATTTTCGTTTGCTACTTGTGCAGGAAATATGAGCTCGCAATATAAAGAATATGTTACATGCACAAGGTGTGGGTACCAAGGACATTGGGCACTCATATGCCCAATGTTTGAGAGTAAGGCTGAATTAGATGAGTGGATATGGTCCCAACGCATGCAAAGACAAGAAGATAAGGGTTACCAGGGTTATTCTTACCAAGATAGATATCAAGAAGAGACCGACGATATGGACTACCATCATGATCCAAATTGGGAGTATAGTGGTTATGAGATGGATGATGGTCACCGGTACAAGCCAGATTGGGGTTGTAATGGAGAATCAGAATATTTTGAGGACTATGGTTATGAAGGCAATGGGCATTTTAATGAATGTGACTCATCAAATTACGCCCAAGACATCCCTGATATATATCAGATTTATGAAGATGTAGTCAAGCTAGGTGAATTCATAAATGCACTATGCAATGAGCGGGTTAAAGGAGAGTCCGAGAGGTTAGGAAGCAACAATCAAGTGGACTCACAATCTCAAATATCTGAGTCATTCGCGGATTCCCAAGATGAGGTTTGTATTGAAGAACCAGATGTAGAGGCATTAACTCCTGTACGGGTAATAGTAGATGATAATGATTCACCCGTCCGTTTAAATAGGACCATTGGTGCAATCCGTTTGGTTGCAAGTGTTGAAGATGAAGAGGAGAATGGGCCTATGATCCCAGTTCAGTTGGGTGAGTTCAAGACTGAGAGGGCATTGGTGGATCATGGGGCAAGCATAAGCATATTGGCGGGTCGAGTGTTTGATGAATACGATTTTGGTGAGCTTGAAGAGGTGGACACTACGATTGTGCTTGCAGACGGGTCAAGGAAACCATCTAGGGGGATGTTGAGAGGAATTGCTGTAAGAGTAGGCGATTGTTATTACCCCGAAGATTTCCTAGTTGTGGACCACACGCCATCCAATGTTGAAGGACAACCGCCAGTTATCTTAGGTCGACCATTCTTGAAAACCGCGAAGGCTGTCATTGATTGCAATGCTAATACGGTACATATGGTCTTCGGGTCACGTAAGTTTTCCTTAAACTTTATGTCTTACACTTGTGCTTATTCTAATATTGCTAATAAGTGTCATCCTCCAATTAATTAGGATGGCCCAAAAGAGAGTGTTGCTGTGATTGACAGGTCTAAAGATGAAAAGGTTGTGAAGGATAAAGTGGTCAAATTACCGTGGTGGCTCGAGATGAGAAACAAAAAGAGGTTAGTCAAGTTAGAAAAGAAGTCACCAAAGGATGCAACCAAATCCAAGAAGAGACCACTTGAGGTGAATATGGGTGAGTTCTCACAGTTGAAGGAAAAGAAGAAGCCCACAAGGAAAATTAAGGGTGAATTCTCACAGTCGATAGATTTCGATAACCCGGATCATTTGGATGCCATATGGAGTGATGGATGGCAGTGGGATACTAACCATCCACCAGCACAAGTTTTCTTTGCACGAGAAATGCCATTTGAACCACCATGAGCTTAATCAGGTACGGTCTGGCTGAAGACCTTTAAACTTAGCGCTCTCGGGAGGCAGCCCGAGGATGTAGAGTATTGTATTTTGGTTTGGTTTCGTTTTGGTGTGTTTGTGTTTTGACAGGTTTCTACGATTCAATCACCGCGGATGCAAGGAATCAAGTGTGGGGATGTTTGGCAACATCCCCGATGAGATACCAGAGAATCCAAGAGATGTTTACGTCCCTGTCCGATCACAGCAGCTACATCACTACCGACACTCACTTATTTTCTGATCAGGTGCATGTGTTTATCTATCCTGTGTTTTATTTGTTTTTGTGTACTTGGTGGTGTGAAATTTTTGTGTTGGGAGTGGTTTCCTTGTATTGAGTCGTCTAGTTGTTAGCCGTTCATGGTTTGTGGGTGGTATCTCTCGAGTCTAGATTATAAATTGCACCATACATTGGGGACAATGTATCCCAAGTGTGGGGATGCGGTAACTCGAGAGAGGGTTGGTAGGATTGATGATCTTAAATGCTTGAATTCGTTGAAATTGATAAAAACTGAATAATTTTGAAAAATTTTTGTTTCTAAAGTATGCTTGAACTTCATGAAAACCAACATTTTCAATCTCTAATGGGTTCCTTGCTGATATTAAACTAACTTAGATCCCTAGTCATGGTTGTCCCTTTAAGTTTCATGAGAGTATTTCTGACAAGTTTAAAAAAAAAATAGTTGAGAAGAGATGCCTAACTAGGGGTAACATGCTTTAGGAATTACACATGCTACGTGTCGGTAACCCATATTCCTTCTATTCGGTGAGATACTTGAGCCTACTAGATTGTTAGTTTAAATTGCAATAATTGTCATTTGTTGAGTGTAGGCCATATGTTGCTTTGTGTTAGAACTTGTGTGGTTTGATACATGCTAAGACTGTGCTTTAGCGTTTACA
This sequence comes from Helianthus tuberosus, assembly GCA_030545235.1. Classification (NCBI taxonomy): domain Eukaryota; kingdom Viridiplantae; phylum Streptophyta; class Magnoliopsida; order Asterales; family Asteraceae; genus Helianthus; species Helianthus tuberosus. The sequence goes on from CM060394.1 coordinate 131,700,058, forward strand.
CATAAATGATAAAGGCATTAGGATCCCTTCGTTGTGTTATTTGTTGATTGTTTATTCCACCCACCTTAGTTAACCATGTTGAGCCTTTTACCCTTCATTTGATACACCTTGTTTGACCCGTTTGATTACCAACCATGAATGACATTTGTGTGCGAGATGTTTGTTAAAAAAAAAAAGAAAAAAGAAAAAAAAAGAGAAAAGAAAAAAAAAATATATTGTTATGTTCGTGTTCAATAAATGGGTCGAACATAACCCAAGGTGTTAGTAGTTATTGTGAATAAAGTTGTCATGGTTCGGTATTCGTTGTGTTAGCCATAAAAAAAATCCAAAAATATTTCCTTACCTTTACCCTTAACCCAAAACCCGAAAAGTCCTTTTGATATGTGTTACGTTATTTGATACAGTGGAGGTGTGATTGCCATTCAAGCTTATGATTGCAAAGTAGCGTATTTGGTTGTGAGTGAATTACATACTAGCACATTACACGCTAGTTCAGATATTAACCCGAGAGGAGTGATTATTGTGAGGGGCGTGTGGCATGTGTGTAGTAATATAAGCATGTTAGTTTTAGTTTGGCAAGTCTTAAAGTGTTTTAAAGATATATTATCTAACTATCAGATTGTCAATCTCGATTGTGTCAGTCTATGGGACGGGTATGACTTGGGACCTTAAATTGTTAATTCGGTAAGGATTTAATGGTGATTTGTTAATAAGGTGAGTAATGTTTGTGATGGTTGCTTGAGGACAATCAATGTCAAGTGTGGGGATGTGATGGAGAGTGCAAAACCCGAGTGTTAACGTGCTTATCTTGTTGATTTATTGTCGTTTAAGTGATTATGTGCATGGAATATGTTCACTACGTGTGTTTTTATGGTTTTACAGGTAAAACGCGTAATACGGCGAAGTTAGAGAACTTAGTGATGAAACGGAACAAGAACGGATGATAGATTAATCAAAATACATTGATCGGGAAGTGTTTCGGGTCGAGAAATAGTTTGGAAGCTTGAGGTGTGTAAAAGAACGAAGTTGAGGGGCTCTCATGTCATTTGTTTAAAGTTGGAATGTAGCAAATGTGTGTAGACATCCAGCAAACACATAATTTGTATACGGAAGTCAAGTGTAAGTTACGATGTAGAGATTCTGTTGTATACAGAATTTACGGGATGTAATCTACGGAAATACATCGTAGGCTACGGTGCATATAAATTGGGCCGCACATGTGACATCACGGATTTTCAAGAAACAAAAAGAAATCAACATTAATCATCATCGTTGGTGGAGGGTTTTTGAGAAGCACAACAGAAGTCAACAACATTATCATTAGAATCCTTCACACATCAACATGCGCAAACTTTGAGGAGGGCACTATTTTGTGGTTTATTATTTTAAAAATTATATCACAAAATCAACTTTTGGCAGCCAGAGGCACACGTGAATGAGCAGATTTTTGGCGGCACATGCTGGACAAGTAATTGGGCTTGAAGACTTGTGAAGGGCCGACATGTTGGGGTTTACTTCACGCACAAGTGGGCTTGTGGACTAGGGAATTCTTTTGGGCGGCCCATGCAAGACGTGACGGCAAGAAGGAACAAAAATAAACATCATGTGCACAAGAGTGAACATCACATTTTGGAGGGGAATATTATAATCTTGGACGGCAGACATAGGAAAAGTTGGGCCGCACATGATTGGGCTTTTGGTGGACTTCTTTTGACGGTGAACATAAGCAGATCATAACACACCATCACATATCATCGAGTGGGAGGAGCCGTCACAGAGGGATAAGCATCAACATCACAAGATCAACGATGGTTGTCACCATTTATCAAGCCAGTGAAGATCATTCAACCGAGATGAGCGGCTAAATCTCTCGTGAACACTTCGGGTGAATGATTGTGTAAGACACTTTTAATTCTAGTTTCTGTTTGTATTGAGATTTGGATTTGTAGTCGGGTGACAGTCGACTATTTGCATGATTATATAATTTGTGTGACAGACAAATCCTGAGTGACAGTCAGAGTTATAATTATGTGTTGAATCCAATTATGCTTTTGTTGATTGAATGATTCCTATGTATGTTTGTTTTAATATTTATCTGATCAATTAATATTAAGATTTTGAACTACATAGGTAATTGGTAGATGTGACAGATTTACTATTCAATTAATAGCATCTAATAAAATCAGAACTAGGTTATTAGTAATTACAGAATCTGAATCCCGGAGTGATCACCTTTTCTCATCATTGTTTTTACAATCTCAAAGTTATTGTTTATAGTTTTCTAGCAAGTTCTCAAAGTAATTCAAATATTTACAAACAAATAATAATTAGCATTAACCACAGACTCCTCTGGATTCGATACCCTGCTTACCCTAGCTACCTAGTTTATTTCGGTTTTTGCATGTCACTAACGACAGACATCAGTTATAAACGAACTTACGATTTGTTAAACGATCTTATTACTGAACAACCTACTGTGAACTCGCTCAACTTTGTTGTTGACTCTCTGTTACATGCCTTGCAGGTCGTTAGGTATCTATGGAGCTTGCATGGGAGTGGAAAGAAGTCGTTGTGGGACATGGACGGCTGTGTGCCATGCTAAACATTTGACACATATAAACTTATGTTGGGTTTACATACTTATGCTTCCGCTAAACACTTAACTATGTTATAGTTTTGAACACCTTTCGTATTGATGAATGACTTTTATTTATTACTTACAATGTTCAATATGATTGGTGGCTTGATCCTGGTCAGTCACGCCTCCAAGCGGTGATACTCCGCGTGTGGATTTTGGTGGTGTGACAGCTCCACCAGACCATCTCAAAAAAAGTGAGGTATGAAAGCGGCGTGGTCAGGCGGCGTTGGGGTGCCATGTTGAATTTTTTATAATTTTTTTATATAGTTGACATTTATATAAATAAAATTAATTTAAAAAAAGTTACACAACATCCTAAAAATTAAAAAAAAAAGCCTACTTATTAAATCCTGAAAAACTAAAAAAAGTAATTACTAAATCCTAAAAAAAATTACAAAGTTCGGTAGATATTAAAGTGGGGAACCCACAAGTGCGATCTCCTCCTCCATTCATTGCACCATGTTCGGTTTTTTTATGTGGGTTTGGTTGAAGACGATTTGTTATTTGGTGTGGATTTGGTTGAAGAAGATTTGTAAATATTTGTGGAAAACATGAAGTTTGGGATAGGTATTTATAGGTGAAAAAATTGTAAATTTTTTTTTAAAAGTTTTAATTTTTACTACAAAACCGCCATCCCCAACGGCTATGGCAATCGGCTACCCCAAACGGTCATATGCCACCAACCAATCCAAGCCAGCCACCTCCAGTGGCGGACCCAGGAATTATTTGCTGGGGGTGCAGATGAGTGGCTCAAGCATATTTTCAAGGGGTGCGGTCGGGTTTTTTGCCTAAAATATACACTAAATTTTTTTTCAAGGGGTGCGCCCGCCCACCTTGGGCATAACCTAGGTCCGCCCCTGGTCACCTCAGACCTCCTCCCGCCCAACGTCAGGCTTCAAAGTCACGCTAGCGGGGTAATACCGTGGCCAACGCTGGCACGGCGTGGGTTAGCCAGCGTTGCCTGACATCCTCAGCCCAAACTAACGCCCCACACCCGCTACTCTAATATCTAACACTTCATCTTGAATGTATCTGAAAAGTAGGTTAACTATTATCGTATGGTTTTTTTATTACCGTTTACTAAAACTCTAAATTTATTCAGGTCCCCTCAAATATGGACATAAGAAAGTAGCTTATAGTATGGTTCCGTACGGCTGTGCAACGGTTAAAAACCAGATCGAATCGAACCGAACCGATCGGCATAAAAAAGTAGCTTATAGTTTGGTTGCATACGCCTTTGCAACGGTTTAGAACCGGACCGAACCGAAACAGGACCGAAACAGGACCGAATCGGAACCGTTTAATGCTAAATATAAGAACCAGAACCGAAACGTATTCTTACGTTTTCGGCTCGGTTCAGAACCGGGTTAAATGGTTCTCGTGTAAACGGTTTTTGCCAGAACCGATTGTTAATTAAATCCTAAAACTAAAAATAAAATAAAAACAATTAAAACAGTAAACTGTTTAAAACATATAACTAAGAGTTGTAACATCCAAAATTCAAACCAATCAAATTAAAGTAGCAACAATAAAATATTTTAAACCATGAAACGAAAATATACAATGTAAAAAAAAACAAAAGTTAACTAAAAAGCTTTTAGTAAACCATCACAACAACTTCATTTAAACATTATGTCAATTCTATTTTTATATTCTTTGATACTAGAAACAATTTTTAAATATAATATTTTAAGTTTAAATAAATTAATAGGGTTTTTTAATATATAATTTAAAGTTTAAACCCAAACCAGTTTTAATGGTTCTTTAAACGGACCTGTCGGTTATAACCGGAACCGAACCCGGAACCGTTTAATGCTAAATATAAGAACCACAACCAGACCCGAAATACAATAATACGGTTCGAATCTGACGTTTCCAGTTTGATTCCTCAGTAACAACCAGGTCGCGTATAAAAAAACATCATAAAAAATTTTCTTTAGTTTTGATTTTACGATGAAATAAAATAATATACAGACATTTTTCTCTGTTTTTAAATTCTAACGTTATGCTGACTATTAAGATTTAGAGTTAACTTTCGTTTTATACGTGGTTTGGTCATTTTAACGGTTTTGCTCAAATAGTTTACAAATAGTCATTCTCCTCTCCGATCTTTCGAGTTTGTCACCAGTTTGCTACCTGGCTCTAACACAGTTAAAATGTTCAATTAAAAGTTGGGGTATTTCGGTAGTTTACTCCCTGACTCTAACTCAATTAAAACGTTTAGTTAAGAGTCGCGGTAGTCGTGGTCGACATGTGGTAGTTGCAGGTGGTGGTGGATGGTTGTGGATGGTGGTGGCCGGTAGAAAGAGTGGTTGGAAAGATGGGTGATCAGAAAAGAATTACTTATATACATGTAAATAAACAAGTTAAAGGTTATTTAGGTGAAAAGACTTACATGCACTTGCTTTTATCTATAAAATTACCAAAATACCCTTCTAGTTAATGGATTTTTTAGATGGAGTTAGAGGCGAGGAGCAAAATGACGATAAGTTAGAAAAAAATTAAGGAGGAAAATGACTATTTTTAAACTATTAGGGCAAAGCCGTTAAAATAACCAAATCACAGGGAGCAAAATGGAAGTGAACTCTAAGATTTATTTTTAGGGATTTGATACAAAAAAGTGAGTATCTATGTATGTGGGTGTGGACCGTGTGGTCAGGACCATTATGACCACCATGATCCTCCACATCAGCAACATGTCACCCACCTCTAATTCACTATTTAAAACCACTACCCTAAGGGTGTGGTCATGACCCAAACCACTATCTCATTATTTATTATAATATATTTTTGTCTAAAGAAAAGAAAGGAAATCTTAGAAAACGAAAAGGAGGACATGGTTGTCATGATTTAATCCATAAGAACCATAATGGATCAAACAAAGGGGTGGTATAACCTTCCATTCATGTTCCTACATGACGAATCATGTCGTAACCGTATCCTCAGACCCTTCAACCTTATAGTACATTTTATTTCACACATACAAACAAATATATGCATACATCTCAATAAATCATGCTTCAACGTGTACTTTATTCAAGTTGACAAAGTGACAACTTTGGTAACCCGTGAGGATTTCGTCTATGGTGGTGACTGATTGTAATGACGGTTAACACGGGGTTTAGACTTTAGTGAAGGTTTACTTAAGCTTTTAATTTATTTATCGATAATAATATACTTTTTTTTAAAACTAACTTAACGTTATATATTCGACAAAATGCACTTTACATCAATATCGCAGGTAAGCGAGCAACAAGATGCGCCGCTACCCCTTTCTAGATAGCAAACCCTAGCCTATTAAAAACAAACACCTGCCCCCCTGTTGATGAGCCACTGCTGTGGACAACCTGTTGGACTCTAGTCAGCAAACGGATAGCTTCTGGAGCCAGGGATCCAAAGGTATCGAAGGCGAATGGGACAAATGCATGTTGGTTATCAGCACATGCTTTAGCGTGTTTGTCCACCTTTTTAGATTCTGCTTTCTTTACCGCTTGTCCTGCTACAAACCCATTTTCCCTTAACCCAGCTAAGGGAGAGACTCCTGTGAGATCTACACAAGCATGTTTCCCTCCCGCCCAGCCGAAGACGAGCAGGTCTGCTGGTCTCAATGTAGATCTCCCTTCCATGGGGTCTGTAAGGAAATTCACAGGGGCCACCTTCTTGGCAGAAATCTCCGCTCTCCTCAAGATGTCCCCCAAAACATCCCTCACCCAGTCATGCCGGTATTTGAAACCAGGGAGCTCCTTGCAATGAACAGCATGCTCCCCGTATTTATCCATGCAGGCTTTACGGCAGATTGGGCAGGTTTCGTCTTCTGTATACATAGGGATCATCAGCCAAGAAGATAATTGATTATAATATACTAAAATAATTTTAATTTATTATAGAAATATAACTAAAAAGACTAATCTACTCATTGCCTATTGATAATTGATGCTCACAATTTAAACAGTAACACTTTTAACTTATAATTTCATTCTGAGAAAAATGCTTGGTAAGTTACTATGGTTTGCTCTATTTTTACCTATAGTCTCTACACTTCTAAAATTACAACTAGTCTTCAACTTTTGCACATTCGTTTTCGGATAGTCCCTAATATGGATGGGGATTGATTTTTGTAACACCTGTGCCTCCACGGCCATCAAACAAATACCGAACTAATGAAATATTATATTTCATACTTGGGATTTGTAAAAATTTGTGTATCATTTGAACATATCAATTTTTGTTCAATTCCAAACTCTAAATCGCTTTCTGGAAGGTTATACGCGCACCAATGCATAAATATAACCAGTTTAATGAAACAAACACTCCGGAATAGTGACATAGGCTTAACATACCTTAAATAACCTTTACATAACTTAGAAATAAGTTTTGAAGGCTTTGGTATGGCAAAAACAAGTTAATTCGCTTACAGGGACTAAACTTGACAAACTGCGAAAGTATGCCAATTTGAACTGTAACAGACATTCCGGAACATGACCATAAGTTAAACATACCATAAATATCCTTTACATAGCTTAGAAATAGGCTTTGAGGGGTTCGGTATGCTAAAATAAACTTTTGGGGTCATTCAGCGACAAAAAGCGTCAAAAAGCAAGTTTGCATTTTCGCGCATAACTTACGTTTTGAATACATCCGGACATCCAAAAATTTATGTAAGCACTAAAATATTTTATTTTAGTGTTTGGCATATGAAAAATCCATTCGTCACGCCATTTGGATCATTTTTCGCGCTTATGCGCATTCCGTCGTAATTAACCGAACAACGTAACCGTACGGCTAAACGAACCGACACCCGAGATATTTTAGAACACATTTTAAGTTCCCTATACTTTAACTTCATTTTAGAGCTTTGAAATTGGGTTAACGAAGCTTAAACGTGTCAAAAAAAACGCATCGAAAACCAAGTTTTGAGGTTGAAGGGACTGAAACTGTAAATCTGCCAAACTAGGTCCGTAAACAGGGGCCAGATGCAGCAAAACATTTTTTTCAGCTTTTAACATCCCTTAATACTCTCCAAAGGCCAAGTGCCAAGTGTCAAACTCTTATGGTGGATGGCAAATGAGTTACCACAACTTTCCAACAAGTGTACGGCTTAGATCGTGCCCCCTTTTCCAAGAAATGATCCTAACGGTTGTCCATTTACTATAAATACCCACATACCCCAACTTCATTTCTCACTAGAATCTGATCATTTGTGCTCTAAGTTGAAACCTTTGTTTCATACCTGAGCTATTTTGATCTAGATTAGCATTCGGGGACCCTTCGTAAGTGTTCCTTCGTTCTTTTATTGCTTTTCGAGTCCGAAAGTCGAACTTTGTTTGACTTTCTGCATTGACCAGTTTATGGTCGATGCGAAGTTCGTTTGAACTTCATAACGTGAGCGTGATCACGATGGTTATAGTCCCTAGTGACTATACCTACTGATTACCACGTTATCTAGGCTCAGTGACGAGCCGTAGTTTCGGTCAGAATACGTATTCTTGCGTATTTTGTAACCAAACTCCTTGTGGGTATCAAGACCATTTGTTTTGATACCAAACCTGTTTTCTAAACTTAGTTAAGCATGTTTTAACATGCTTAGCTCGTCACTTTTAGTTTAGTGCTTATTTAGGGTCGTAAGGTAAGCGATCTAAACAATCGCTTATACTTTCGAACCCGACCCGTTTGGTCGATCATTAGGATCCGACCAAGCACTTTAGGTGACCATAGTTTATAGGGAATAACCTTACGAGGTTATACCTTATGGTCGCTTCGTTTAAGTAGTTGTATGATAGGTAGTTTATATGCCTTAGGTAAATTACCAAAATACCCCTTTGATGCCAAAATTCATTTTAAACATATGTAACATAACTTTTGACATCTAAACTGATTTGACAACAATATTAGACATGTTAAGGCATATGTTACTTGTCATAGGACTAGTTAGGCGGTCCGAACGCGTTTCACGCGAGCGACGCGTTAAAGTAGCATAAGCTACCTAAACGGGTCGTAATGGGTCATAAGCACTTATGTTAGGATTCATTTAGTATGTGGGCGTTGTTAAACCATATTACACGAGTTCCCATACTCATTTGGTTTACGAACCCTCATTCTATCCGATCTTCCGATTTAGGTCCGGTTTATTAATGTAGTTACCTATATTAGGTGCCGTTTGATATTCGTGATCTCTAGCATTGCTTGGTGGTTATCTTAGGACTTCTGAGCAATCTCAAGTGAGTACATAGACCCCTCTTTTACCGTTTTCAAACTGTTTTGGGGTGAAACACATGTGCCTACTTGTTACTTTCATGCTTTCACATCATATACATGCTATGTTCATTAGTACATTTATAGTACATGATTTCATTACATTTCATGCTATGTATGTCCATTTAGTTCATACTTAGTACATCGTTTCACATCACATCACATCACATGCTATGTATGTTCATCTATTGCATACTTAGTACATTTGTTTTCATCACATCCTTACATTTTGATATGATATTTGGTTTGTATAAATGGGACAATACATTCATTAACACCGATCACGCCATTCGTTAGTAGGTAGTGGTACCATTTTCTTATCGTTTTTCAAATGATTTACAAGACAAAGCAAATTACAAGGTTCATGACTAAACATTTTCTTAAACAATAAGTCATGAATCCTATTTTCATAAACCTATGTATCTCACAGACATTTTTATGCTGACGTACCTATTTTCACATGTGTTTCAGGATATGATGCATAGGATTTATCAAGATACACTTAGGCGGACTTGGGCCTTAGCGACAATAAAAGATGCAAGACTAGTTATTTATGTTATGTTTCTTTGATTGTCATGACATTGTAACTACTTTAATCAATAAAACAATATTTCAATTTCCATGTGTTATGAAACAATGATTCTGTTACAACACTCCCCGACGTTTTCCGCCACGTATTGTTGTTCTACGTGGTCGGGGTGTGACAGAAAAGTTGGTATCAGAGCTCATGGTTATAGGGAATTAGGTTATTAGTAATACTTTGACCTAGTCTATAACCTTCCTAGGACCCTAACGCGAGTTTACTTGCGTTTAGTCATAAAACAATACTGTCACCTATCCTTAGGCGACAACTACAACAAGAACATAAATTTCAAAACCGCTTTGAAAACTAATCATCTGTTCTAGGATGATGGATTACTAGGTTTTGAACCCTCTGTTATATGGTTTTGAACCCCTTTGAATTTTCAAAAAATCTCGTCAAAGTTTGGGTCGTATAATGTGAACACGTGCAAACTGGAAGATTGAATGCCTGTACCCTGAGTTTTCTGTCGAAGGCTAGAGTGTTCGTACAAATCCGCAGTATCGGACCAGTCACTCTTACCTGGGAACTCTTGGGGTGAGTGTTCACTTATAGGCGAGCATGTCTTCAATGATACATTAATATGATCCGTTCACTTTGATTAGTCACCATCTCATTTGTTTGCCTTAGGTAACAAACAAATGATCGCAAATTCTTATGCATTGCCATTCTGTATTGTTTATCCGATGACGTTTCACTTGTTTCTTCCTATGTCTTTCATTTTCTTCTAGAATGTCTCTCCATTACGATGACGCCCAGATATCTGAACAGACAGCCAAATTTGCCCAGCGAATAGGCGAAGTAGTCCTGAAGACTGTCGAATTAGCTACTGCCATGTATCGTCTCCAGAATGAAGCCACTCAAAAATCGCCAAAGGAGACGGAAGCCAAGCCTTCACCAAAACCAAAGAAACGTAAAGCTTCAAAGAATCCCGCAGCGGTTGCACCAAAACAGGAAAGACCTAGCCAAGTGACGGCACCACCAGCCAAGAAACCAATCAAGGAATCAAAGACCATGGATGAACGATCCCCTAAGAAGTCAAAAAAGCGAAAGGCTTCTCAGAACTTCGCCATGGTCGCTCACAATGGTAAAGCCGTCCCCAACCAACCAGCTCAACCCCCTGCTAGGAAGCCATACAACGAAACTGCACCCTTGTGCAACCAATGTAGCCTTCATCATCAGGCTAGCGTGAAGTGCCGCAAATGCCAAATTTGTGGACTTATAGGTCATACGGCAAGGGTTTGCCCAACTACAGCAGTACCAAATCAAGCAAGACCCGTCCGGGTGGCAACACCACCTGTTAAGAAGCAATACAAGGGAACAGCACCAATATACGACAAATGTAATGCACACCACTTAGCTCACCTACAGTGTCGTTTGTGTGCATCATGTGGGCGACTCGGTCACCTGGAAAATGCTTGTCGATTTACCCCAAACCAAAGTGGTCCAAACCAACCACAAGCCAATCCTGCTCAAGCTCGCTTTCCGCCTGGATCGTGCTACAACTGTGGCGAGACAAGCCATTTCAAGAACAAATGCCCAAAGCTTGCTAATGCAAATCCAACCCTTGGATGAGCATTTGACTGAACAAAGGATGTTGCTGTCTTATGCCTTGGTTTCTTTTGTTTTCGTGTATTGTGAAACAATATGTCTCGTTCATAAATAAAAGTTGTTGTTCGCAATTCTGATATACAAGTATAATCACATGTGTTTATGGCATTTCCCTATAATACCTGTATTAAGGAACTATGTTCCTTACAAACTACTCTTGTGATTCTCTCTTTCAAATGATCGCTCATGATTCCCTCAAAAATTTTAAGTACTCGTTTCATTCTAAGATACGAATTACAGAAAATAAAGTGACATTATGAGTAATCATGTTTCTGCACATCTGTACCTTTGAATCCTTGGTTAGATAACTAAGGGTATTTTCAAATCTCATACCCATTACGTTTTGATTTTTCAACATACACAGTACAAGTATTTCAAAAACAATCTTCATGATCTCAAAACATTTCATATAGTTTGAAAACAATTTTTTTTCAAATGCATTGTCTATGTTATTTCAAAAACATTGGTTATGTTTTCAAAAACAACTTTCATAATTTCAGAATATTTCATATAGTCTGAAAACAATATTAACACAGTACATTTTCTTATCAAGTGCATGATTTCGAAAAGCATCATTCATGTCTTTCAAAAACCTTATACATAATTTCAAAATTCATCTCGCATGATTTTAAAACATTTTTATAAATATACTTACCTAGTACACCTACTTTATGATTTCAAAAGTATTATATATAAGGTTTCAAAAACATTGAACACATTTTTTTTAGAACCCCATGCATAGTTTTCCAAAAATATTTTCCACATACATTGACTTAACTTTCAAATTTCACTTCATATGTCGCCTTGACATATCTAGCATCTCAACTTCATAAGCATTTTTACTTCATGTTTTGACTTAAGCACATCCAGTAAAAGGTTTCAAAACATCTTCAACTTCTAAAATCCATATGGGATCTTTTTATCTTCACATTTAGACCCTTGTGGATGATTATCATTCAAATCAGAGTCCTTGATTGGATTCCTTATGTACCTAAATTCGAACATTTCGGTTCCTTATAATCGAAATCGAACTTTTCTTTTAAAAATCTTTCTATCTTTATAGTTAGATTCTTGATAATGTTTAAAGTGCCAAATGAAATCCACGAGATGGATTCCTAGTGTGCTTTAAATACATGCGCTCTGTTAGCAAAACAAATTAACAAATTAAAGATCTAGATTAACAATCTTTGTGGTTATATGACTATGTGTTTTTGCATCTTGTGTTTTCTTTTATGCATTTTGGGTTTTTGTATACTCTGGATATTCGTTATCCAAATCCTCGTAGAATTTTTCATATCTTCATATGAGGGATTCGTAGTAGGATATTCAAAAAGGTACTACCTTAATTCCTTAATGGGCTTCTATGTAATAGTTAAGACCCTTGGATTATATAGTACCACTCCATGACTCATAAGAGGCCCTTTTAGTGGTCTAGTAAAAAAGATTGATTCAAAAATCTGGTTAAGAATGACATGTGATGATATAAGCTGAAAAGACTCCTTGATTGTCTATTAAAATCATTTATTGATTTAATAAAAGGGACCCTATGGTGGTCTAGTCACACTCATCACAGGTTTGTTCATTGGTTTTCCTCTACACATTATAAAATAGACTGTGTGAACTATGCAAGGAATTGTCTAATTATGGACGCGTACATAATTATGAGATTCAGTGCACGGTAGCCACAGTAAGATTTATTATGTGTAAGAACCGATAGTGACAACAATAATAAAATGAGAACGACGTAATGGAGGTACGGTGGACGCACCAATGACGCTTCATATACTTGTATATAAGTATCCCTCTTACATTGCAAGCATGATGTTATTAAAGTTACTAGGAGTTCAGAACCCTAACCAATGTTGTTCGATCTTTTCAACTTCATGTTTTAAACTCTCACAAGTTTCCTCTAAATAAATTTCGGGACGAAATTTCCTAAACTAGGGGAGACTGTAACACCTGTGCCTCCACGGCCATCAAACAAATACCGAACCAATGAAATATTATATTTCATACTTGGGATTTGTAAAAATATGTGTATCATTTGCAAATATCAATTTTTGTTCAATTCCAAACTCTAAATCGCTTTCTGGAAGGTTATATGCGCACCAATGCATAAATATAACCAGTTTAATGCAACAAACACTCCGGAATAGTGACATAGACTTAACATACCTTAAATAACCTTTACATAACTTAGAAATAAGTTTTGAAGGCTTTGGTATGGCAAAAACAAGTTAATTCGCTTACAGGGACTAAACTTAACAAACTGCGAAAGTATGCCAATTTGAACTGTAACAGACATTCCGGAACATGACCATAAGTTAAACATACCATAAATATCCTTTACATAGCTTAGAAATAGGCTTTGATGGGTTCGGTATGCTAAAATAAACTTTTGGGGTCATTCAGGGACAAAAAGCGTCAAAAAGTGCACAAGTTTGCATTTTCGCGCATAACTTACGTTTTGAATACATCCGGACATCCAAAAATTTATGTAAGCACTAAAATATTTTATTTTAGTGTTTGGCATAAGAAAAATCCATTCGTCACGCCATTTGGATCATTTTTCGCGCTTATGCGCATTCCGTCGTAATTAACCGAACAACGTAACCGTACGGCTAAACGAACCGACACCCGAGATATTTTTGAACACATTTTAAGTTCCCTATACTTTAACTTCATTTTAGAGCTTTGAAATGGGGTTAACGGGGCTTAAACGTGTCAAAAAAACGCATCGAAAACCAAGTTTTGAGGTTGCAGGGAATGAAACTGTAAATCTGCCAAACTAGGTCCGTAAACAGGGGCCAGATGCAGCAAAACATTTTTTTTCAGCTTTTAACAGCCCTTAACACTCTCTAAAGGCCAAGTGCCAAGTTTCAAACTCTTATGGTGGATGGCAAATGAGTTACCACAACTTTCCAACAAGTGTACGGCTTAGATCGTGCCCCCTTTTCCAAGAAATGATCCTAACGGTTGTCCATTTACTATAAATACCCACATACCCCAACTTCATTTCTCACTAGAATCTGATAATTGGTGCTCTAAGTTGAAACCTTTGTTTCAAACCTGAGCTATTTTGATCTAGATTAGCATTCGGGGACCCTTCGTAAGTGTTCCTTCGTTCTTTTATTGCTTTTCGAGTCCGAAAGTCGAACTTTGTTTGACTTTCTGCATTGACCAGTTTATGGTCGATGCAAAGTTCGTTTGAACTTCATAACGTGAGCGTGATCACGATGGTTATAGTCCCTAGTGACTATACCTACTGATTACCACGTTATCTAGGCTCAGTGACGAGCCGTAGTTTCGGTCAGAATACGTATTCTTGCGTATTTTGTAACCAAACTGCTTGTGGGTATCAAGACCATTTGTTTTGATACCAAACCTGTTTTCTAAACTTATTTAAGCATGTTTTAACATGCTTAGCTCGTCACTTTTAGTTTAGTGCTTATTTAGGGTCGTAAGGTAAGCGATCTAAACAATCGCTTATACTTTCGAACCCGACCCGTTTGGTCGATCATTAGGATCCGACCAAGAACTTTAGGTGACCATAATTTATAGGGAATAACCTTACGAGGTTATACCTTATGGTCGCTTCGTTTAAGTAGTTGTATGATAGGTAGTTTATATGCCTTAGGTAAATTACCAAAATACCCCTTTGATGCCAAAATTCATTTTAAACATATGTAACATAACTTTTGACATCTAAAATGATTTGACAACAATATTAGACATGTTAAGGCATATGTTACTTGTCATAGGACTAGTTAGGCGGTCCGAACGCGTTTCACGCGAGCGACGCGTTAAAGTAGCATAAGCTACCTAAACGGGTCGTAATGGGTCATAAGCACTTATGTTAGGATTCATTTAGTATGTAGGCGTTGTTAAACCATATTACACGAGTTCCCATACTCATTTGGTTTACGAACCCTCATTCTATCCGATCTTCCGATTTAGGTCCGGTTTATTAATGTAGTTACCTATATTAGGTGCCGTTTGATATCTGTGATCTCTAGCATTGCTTGGTGGTTATCTTAGGACTTCTGAGCAATCTCAAGTGAGTACATAGACCCCTCTTTTACCGTTTTCAAACTGTTTTGGGGTGAAACACATGTGCCTACTTTTTACTTTCATGCTTTCACATCATATACATGCTATGTTCATTAGTACATTTATAGTACATGATTTCATTACATTTCATGCTATGTATGTCCATTTAGTTCATACTTAGTACATCGTTTCACATCACATCACATGCTATGTATGTTCATCTATTGCATACTTAGTACATTTGTTTTCATCACATGCTTACATTTTGATATGATATTTGGTTTGTATAAATGGAACAATACATTCATTAACACCGATCACGCCGTTCGTTAGTAGGTAGTGGTACCATAGGAATTGACAACTCCCGTTCCGGACATCCCGGGTAGGTGGGGATGAAAGGAATGACCGAATTCGATATACAGTTACAACAAGATAATCCTTTAATTTATTTAAGGGTTTATCGCCACAGTCTCAAGGCTTGGATGTATGCATTCTCACAATACCGCATAGATATTTGTATCAGTATAACATGCATTCCCACAAAACATAGCTTTGATTTAAACCGTGTTTTACTTCAATACTTTGTTTTTGTGCATATGGTTTAGTTGATATATTTCACTAGCCATACATATCATTTTGGTTACACATTACATGATTTACATTTGACATATAAACATTATTGACATTGGTTACACGTTACATGATTTACATATTGACATAGACATTTTGACATATTATTCAATACGTTTGGCAATTGGTTTAAACATAGACATCTTACATTGGTGGTTTGTTTGGGTAAGTGATTCGAGTAACGAGGCGTGTGTAATATGATACAAGCATGGTGGATACGCCGCTGGTACTTCCTATATATAAGTGATTGTATGGTATTACATATCGTAGCGTTATATGAACCATTTCAAATTGAGACATATAACATTTTATACAAATAACCTATTTTTCACAATACATTGTTTTAAAAACAACTTAAATTATACAAACTCATTTTTATATGGTTATTCATTTAACCATACATTATTCTCTTATTTATACATATCATCTGATCTTATCATTTTTCAAATGATTTACAAGACAAATCAAATTACAAGGTTCATGACTAAACATTTTCTTAAACAATAAGTCATGAATCCTATTTTCATAAACCTATGTATCTCACAGGCATTTTTATGCTGACGTACCTATTTTCACATGTGTTTCAGGATATGATGCATAGGATTTATCAAGATACACTTAGGCGGACTTGGGCCTTAGCGACAATAAAAGATGCAAGACTAGTTATTTATGTTATGTTTCTTTGATTGTCATGACATTGTAACTACTTTAATCAATAAAACAATATTTCAATTTCCATGTGTTATGAAACAATGATTCTGTTACAACACTCCCCGACGTTTTCCGCCACGTATTGTTGTTCTACGTGGTCGGGGTGTGACAATTTTTGGTGTTAAATGAGTGTGAAATTACTAAAATGCCCTCACTAATAAAAAAATATTTAAAACATTAAAAAAGTCTAATTAATCCTTATAAGTGGGCCCCACCAGTTTCTTAAAATATAAAATTAACTCTTCTACCCAACCCCACCCCTATCCCCCACCTTCCCTATGTCTTCCCAACAAACCCACCCACCTCCGAGCACTCCAAACCCCCACCACTGTAACTCCAGCCGACCACCCAACTCCGAGCACCAAAACCTCCCACCGCTACTGTCACACCCCAACCGATGGCGGAAACATCGGAGTGAGACGAACGAGATTGCTCAAAGGCTTCATAACGGTATTGTGACAATATTTAATTCAAAATCGATTTCATTCATAGAAATAATTGTCAATTTCAACACGGAAATCAAAGTACAACATTTAAAGATAAAGTACGACAACAAGTACAACTTCAAAATCTAGCATTTCTAAGTGTTTTTCTAAGTCGTCCCTTCTAGATTTCGTCATGATCATCATCATCAATCTGAACATGTTAAAAGTATAGTTCAACACACAAGGCATTAGCGAGTATACAAGTTTAATACGTAGCATAAGTGATAAAATTTTAAACGAATGAGTTAATTACTCTTTTCGTCCTTGTGGTTTATCAAAAATCACTATTTCAATCCATTAGTTTAAAAATTACGATTTCAGTCCCTGTGGTTTCACTTTCATAACCATTTCAGTCCACCTCGTAACCATTTCAGTCCCTGTACTTAACAGAATAAATGGATTGAAATGGTTACGAAAGTGAAACCACATGGACTAAAATCGCAAATTTTACACTAATGGGCTGAAATAGTGATTTTTGACAAACCATAGGGATGAAAACAATAATTAACTCTTGTAAAACCCGACTTTTCAAGTAAAAGTCAAAGTACAAGTCAAAGTTAAAGTCAAGACATGTCATTATTCAGATCTGTCATTCTTGCTTGTACTATCGAGATTCGATAAATGATATATTGGTTAACGATATTTTAAAACCACGATTTACTACTAAGTGAAGTAACAATGCGATAAACGCAGAAATCACAACTAAATGTTATTTTACTTAACGTTATCACATCGCAATTGCAACGCAAACTTGAAACGCAGTTATTGGTATTGTTCTATGTGTGTGTTATTATGTGCTTTACTTATGTGTGCCTAGTATATGTTTTGGGATGTTATTCGCAAACGCAATCGCAACGCAATCTCATTGCAACTTGAAACGTAGATTTACTTCTATGATTTTTTATGTGTTATGTTATTTGTGTAACTACTTGTCTAATACTATCACATCGCTTACTCGCTTAAACGAAACGCAACGCTCAACGCACGAAACGAAAGTCGGAAAACTAACTCGCACAGGCCAATTGATCGACTGACCGTTCGGTCGAATGATCATCCGTCCAGATGACCATCCGATTTGGATGGCCATCCGATCGGCTGACCATCCGACCCACCTTCCTACACCGCCTTACTTCCCCTCTCACACTATAAATACCCCCTGTCACATCACTGTTCCCTGATGTGACAGCTCTATCCAACCCAACTCGCTCCAGCTCGTTCTAAGGCACTTTTCTCTCGATTCCAAGCGATTCTCGTAAGTTTTCTTCCTAAATCTTGTACTTCCATCTTCATTGAACACAACTCCATCATCTTCTCCACTGAAATCACTACATTTCACCAAGAAATCACCGGATTTGAACTTCTTTAGGGTGACGTCACCTCGAGTTCTTATCAACACTTAAGTGTGACATCATCCCATCAAGATTTGTCCAGATCTAAAGGATTTCTACACGCTTTTACACTGATTTCAACAAGATCTAAACATTTTCAACTGGATTCAAACTTTTCTTCAACATTTTTCACTTTTCACTCAAAACCGCTAGAATCTAGACTCATTCAGGCTCTCTATTCATTCTCTAGTGGAGAACCGTCTGAAAACGGACTCCCATCGAAAAGAGGACCGACTCACATGTAACGCCCTGCGTTTCGAAACTTTTATCGTTTGGCAAGTCTCGTCCCTGTAATACTTAATGATACTTATTTGAGTCTTAACTATGTTAAACTATGTGAAACTTTTATCTTCTGATACTTGACTCTTGAAACTTGACACTTGTTATACTTGATGAGAAACTTTGATACTTATTGAACGAGAAACTTGATACTTAGTGGAACGAGAAGCTTGAAACCTGTTGAACGAGAGACTTTTATTCTTTATTGAACGAGAGACTTTGATACTTGATACTTTGATACTTGAAACTTTGATACTTGATATTTTGATACTTGATACTTATCGAACGGGATACTAGCTAAAACGCAGACTTTAAGCACGGAAACTTTTGTGTTAATTATATAGTTATACCATGTAATGGTTACTCACAATAATACACAACGCAACGCTTAATCTAGCTCGCAAAACGAACCAAATCGGAAAACTAGCAAGTGGATCTCGGCTGTCCGAATGGACATCCAATCGGATGACCATTCGACCGAATAGCCATCCGACCCATTGCGCACTTACACCGGCTTAGCTGTCAACATCAGCTATAAATAGGCCCCTTGTGCTCTCATTCTCACCTTCCACTCTCTTTCATCCGGCCACACGCACTCTCAGTCATTTTAAGCAAGATTCAAGACAAACTCGTAAGTATTGTTCCCTGATTCTTGTACAACTTTCATCAATTATCACTTCTACACAAGATTCTTCATCAAAATCACACAAACACTTCAATATTTTCATCAAAATCGACTAATTTGGGGTCTCTTGGAGGTGGGTTCCACTCAGAAGTTGGCACAAACTATTGTGGAGCACCATTTAAGCAAGAACGACCCAAGATCTAACAGATTTTCACAACTTTTATACAAAAACTTAATAATCTCACGCTTTCACATCAGATCTGACGGGATTTCACAGGGTTTCCGGATCAGATCTGATGAACATCACGTTTTACAACTACTGTTCAGACTTTCATCGATTTTTATACAGAATATGGGAAAAATCAGACTCAAACCGACTTCCGTCTCGTCCCTTAGCCGAAGATCGGCTTGAAAACTGATCTCCACCGTAAAACGGGCCAGTTGATGGGTCCAAACATGAGACACCACCAGAAACAGTTCATCGGTTCGAGAAGGGGTGGTTTCCAGCCGACCGAACGAGCTAAGTTTGGTATGTTTCCGTTGTTTGACACATCGTGCACCACCTCCGTTAACTCGAAACTTAGAAAATTTCACGAAACTTCACACACTGATCTTCTATCCGAATGGCCATCCGATCGGATGACCATTCGTCCAGATGATCTGATTATGTTGACACTTGTTTGTTTTACAGGACACTATAATCACAACGTTTGAAACTTTATCAGTTCGCAAACTTAAACCATTGTTCGAATAGCCATCTGTTCGAATGGTCAATCGTCCGGATGACCATCCGATCGGATGAAGTCCATCGTTTGAATGGTCATCCGATCGGATGACCATCTGTCCGGATGACCATCCCTCAGGTATTCTATCAGATATTTTTACTCGATTTTTGCACAGTTCGACACTCTGTTCCCGATCGGGTCAACACTTAGAGGACTTATTGTCACACCCTAAAAACGTCGCAACGGAATATAAAACATAATGGTGACGGAAGTTGGTGCCCATTAATATCTTGTTGAACGATGCATTTAATTGTTGGACATTTTAATTTAATTAAAACATAAGTTTTAAACATAAAGTTTCAAACCACGACATAACCACAACATAGTTTAGTTGTCTTGATCCTAATGGATCTTATTACATTTGTCCCAAACTGTTTTACAAGTTTGTCCAACACATTTTCAAACCACACATGCATCAACAACCACAAGATACGCCATAAATCCCGAAGCCGAACTCAAGTACCTGAAGAACACGTTAAAATCAAGTGTCAACACAAAGGAAGGTGAGTTCACATATTCAAATTTAAAACAATTTGACCCAAGGAAAAACTTTCCAATTATGTGTTTATAAAAAAAATCCATATAATTTACAAAAGTCAATTTATTTCCTTAATAAAAATCCAAGGGTCAGCCGTCGCAAGCGTTTCCCAAAAACCTTCGAACAAAGCATCTTCCCAAGTTTACATATTAAATTTATAGCATCAAATGTTCGGACTCGTAAGTTAGCTAGACATTACGAACTATATATTTACAATGAAGGGATAATCAATGCCAGACAATGAACAGAATATCAATTCGTCGTTTGACTTGACACGGAGCAACCGGTCGAGACCATTACTTGCGCATATAAAACGTAATATCTTTGGTAGATCTATCAGGTTGACACTACGGAGTAATTCAAATATGTGAATATGGTAATATCTTGGTGTCAACCCGATAGATCTACCAAAAATTCCTCGCGTGCAATACTTAAATGATTAAATGACATTACTTGCGCATGGCCCATATCGAGACCATCTATGATGCCTGCCTCACGTACAATATATATCCTACTAATATGAAAAATTTAATATAAACTGTTGTACGACTTATTGAATTCCCTGGGACCAAGTAAATTCGTCCCAACAACACGTTCGTTTTCTCTGAAACACCATACAAATCCCCGTTGGTCCCCAAAACATATATTCAACAAAACCATTTCATCCACGAAACATATATTCAACAAAACCGTTTCATCCCCGAAACATATATTTTCACCAAAACCGTTTCTCCCCGAAACATATATATTTATCAAAACCGTTTCATTCCGAAACATATAATTTCACAAAACCGTTTATCCCCGAAACATATAATTTATCAAATCCATATATTTTCAATGAAAATATGTAATTTATATCAAAAGTTATGTTTTATTCCAAAAACATTATTAAACCCTTTTTGGCGTGTTCTTCCCCCACAACATATACAAAACAGTAAAAAGACGGGGTTTAGTGACACTCACCATTGGGTGCGTATTTTTAAATAGCGCAATCCCACAAATTGATTTCTACACATCCTATTATGCGTAGGAACGATTTTATCAATCAATATATCACAAAAATTCCTAAGTTTCTTCGTTTCTTAGAATTTTCACATAACTTTGAGATTTCCTCAAAAAGTTATCGTTTTAGATTATGTTGGCACGTTAATATATATATGAGTCTATATATATATATATATATATACATTTTTAATATTTTTCGACTTGAACGATTTTATTGGTGACCGTTATCATGTAAATCCGTTAACACACCCGTTTATACGTAATATATCCACGATTTGCGCGTCGTAATATATATACATAAAGGTAAACATTTTAACACGTGAAATCTCGTTAAATTATTTATTTTGTCATTTTTAAGGCATGCATACATAAAATAACTCATATGTACCAATTTTCATGCTCGACAAATAAGTTACACATTTAACGCGAATTTATCGATTCTACCGTTCTAAACGGACAAATGTACATGCATAGCCTAAATTTCCCGCTATCATGTCAACACTTAACATATTACCATTCACATATTTAAATTACATAAAAAAATTTTACACATAAGGTTCACCCATAAAAAAACCATACTAGTATTCATTGTAAAACGCGTATTTTAGTGATTCGATAAGGTTTTCGGGCGTCGGAAGTCACATATGACCAACCAAACACCAAGTAAACTTAAAATTAGTTAAAATACTTATATTTAAACTAAAAATATCAGTTTACTTACTGATCTAAATCAGATTTATAAAAATCGTTCGAAAAGCCAATTTTTGCCCGTTTTACCGCATAGTTTTGCGTTAAACGTTACTATAACCATCCCAACTCAGAATGACTTGATATTTTAACACAATACATGTTATTTACTGATTAAAATGATGATTATAATCAGATTAGTTCAGTTTTTGTATAAGTCACATAAATCATGCGATTTCACGTATTTTACAACTTCTAAAGCACCAAGTACAACATGCAAGACTAGTAAACTTTATGACAAAGTTTTATATCATTTGTGGGTTCCAATTCAAGATAATATCCGCACCTTGTTGATGGATGAAGCTTATAAGTTTCGTTATTCAATTCATCCTGGTGTAGATAAAATGTATAAGGATCTTCGAACCCAGTATTGGTGGCCGGGAATGAAGAAAGACATCGCCTTATACGTATCCAAATGCCTTACTTGTCTAAAGGTTAAGGCGGAACATCAACATCCCTCTGGATTATTGGAACAACTTGAGATACCAATTTGGAAATGGGAAAACATTGCCATGGATTCATTACCAAACTACCGCGCACTAACAGAGGTCATGATGCCATTGGGGTAGTCGTTGATCGTTTGACAAAATCAGCACATTTCTTGCCAATCCGTGAGGATTTATCTGCTGACAAGCTTGCCAAGATCTATGTAGATGAGATTGTATCCCGACATGGTGTTCCTTTGAATATCATATCTGACCGAGATGTTCGATTCTCATCTCACTTTTGGAGAACCATGCAATCTGCTATGAGAACCCAACTCAATTTGAGCACAGATTATCATCCTCAAACGGATGGACAATCCAAAAGAACAATCCAGACATTGGAGGATATGCTAAGAGCTTATGTGATTGATTTTGGTGGTAGTTGGGATTCGCATCTACCGTTGATCGAATTCTCCTACAACAATAGTTATCACTCCAGCATCAACATGGCTCCTTTCGAAGCTTTATACGGTCGAAAATGTCGTTCACCGGTCTGCTGGAATGAGATTGGTGAAGCCCAGCTCACTGGACCTGAATTCATTCTAGAGACTACAGACAAAGTCAAGAAAATTCGCGACAACCTCTTAATAGCTAGAAGCCGTCAAAAGAGTTATGCGGATAGACGACGCAAGCCTTTGGAATTCCAAGTCGATGATCACGTCCTACTCAAGGTATCCCATTGGAAAGGTGTAATCAGATTTGGGAAGAAAGGAAAACTTGCTCCACGATATGTTGGACCATTCAAGATCGTTGAAAGAATCAGAAAAGTAGCCTACAGACTTGAGCTGCCTCTTGAACTTGGAAATGTTCATCCAACTTTCTACGTGTCCAATCTTAAAAAGTGTTTGGCTGATGAAAACCTCTACATTCCCCTTTCGTGTCGATAACACATGCACTTCATCGAGAAACCTGTGGAAATCATGGACTAACATGTCAAGAAACTCAAGCGCAAGCGCATACAGATAGTCAAAGTTCGCTAGGAATCCAAACATGGCCTAAAGTTTACTCAGGAATGAGAGGATCAAATGAAGGCGAAGTATCCACACCTTTTCTCACAAGTTTCCTCTAATTAAATTTCGGGACGAATTTTCCTAAAGTAAGGGAGATTGTGACACCTGTGTATTTTAATCTCTATACAATTCCAAACAACTTTGTATTTAATGAAATATGGTGTTTTAATTCCAAATATTTGTTTAATTGATTGTGACATTAGTACATTTTTAATCACTGTTCAATTTCGAACTCTTAAACCTTTCTGGAAGTGAACTCATAAACTGTTACGTAAATGTAATCAGTATAATGCTACATACACTCCGGAACAATGAATTAAGTCAAACATACCCTAAATACCCTTTACATAACTTAGAAATAAGTTTTGAAGGATTCGGTATGGCAAAAACATGTTTATTCGAACTTAAGAACTATTTGCGACAAAACTGCGAAACGAACGTTGGTGACCGCCGGGATAATATTTAAATCCTAAAAATATGCTGTTATTATTAAAATTTTATTTTTAATCATGTTCGTGATGAAAAATAAATTAAAACACATAAAAACGTTATTTTTCAAGTTTAAGCGCGTACCGCGTGTTACTGCGCAAAGCAGCGCGTATACTGCGAAACGCAGACAACGGAGCTAGTCTTGGCAGCTGATATTTATTTCGGTAATATTTTGGTGAGTTTATTTTTATAGAATAATAAAAATAATTTAAAACGTCATAAACCGGGATTAAAACGCTAGATAAAATACCCGGTGTCTAGTTAAATACCTGTTTTTAACCTATACATACTAAATATATGTATTTTATACATATATATATGTGTGTATTCGTGAGTAAGAGAGAGAAGAAAGCCACCTCCCACCTACTCTTGCCACTTGTAAGATTACATGCAACGTTGAGAATCTAGCATATCTTGATAAATCCAACAAATCTTCTCATTCTAAGACTCAAGTTTCTCACTCCTCTCTCTCTCTCTCTCTCTCCTTCATGCAATCGGCCAACACCCCCTAACTCCCTTCAATTTTCGAATTTTAATCCATTTCTTCTAGATCCAAGCCCTTTCCAAGTTGGTTTCAAGCACTTTTGAAGATCCTGTAGGATTGGGATTCGATCAAACGAGTCGTTCAGAAGAGTTCACGATCAATACGAAAGGCGGAATCAGACGTATTGATGTTATAACAGTTAGATTTTCATGTAGAATCACTTTAAATGTCAATTGTATTGATTTGATAGTGTTTACAGATCGTTCAACACTTCGGCAGCACTTCGTCTCCTGAACAAATGAATACCCAAGACGACATATACATAGGAGAGCCAGACCGCATGAACCAGTCTACACGAGCTGGCCCAGGTCGCACGACCTGGCCAGATCGCATGAACTTGGTCACCTCGTGCGAGGTGGCCTAGCCACTTCGTGTGAGGTGGCTCGTTCAGGTCTGTTTCCTGTTTCTCTCGTACAACGTGTCCTGGTCTATCTATTCTAGTTACATGACTCGATACAAGACGAAGTCAACAGACATATGCACTAACAAACTCCCCCTTGGATGATGACGAGTCTTCAGCGTGTCGAGTCTTCTGTCTTGATCAGTCGTCTCGCTCTCACTAAAGTATTCTCCATTGTACGCATCTTTATCAATCTCTCTCTTACTCTTCCAGAATCTCAACCTTACTCTTCGAACTTTCTAATTCTCTTGATTAGATCTCTTGATTCATTAAGCTCTTCAGCATTAGCAGCTTCTATCTCGAACTCTATTCCAAGATCTGAATCTAGCTCTTACGTCTTCAGACTCCCCCTTTCGATAAGCTGGGATCGCAGTCTGGAATTCCCTATCTACAGGCTTTGGATCGGAAACCTGGCTCTAATCTGCATACGCTTATGCGGAAAGTCCTCAGGAGTCAAAACCTAGCTCTTTCAATGCTTTTACCTGCACATACTCTACCCAAAACATAAGCTTTTTCATTTTAAAAACATTCATAGTCATTATCTAGACACCATTTGCAAGATAGACAATTTTGACATTGATGAACTCTGATTATTCACTTGTAAAAACAAATTTGGTTTCAAATTAATGAACCATTTAATCATTTCAAATTCATTTGTCATTCCAAACAAGCTCTCCCAACCCTTGTTGTTCATCATGGTCAGCACTTGGAATTTTGGAAATCAGCTTTCCAACATCAGTTGTCAAAAATAAGATGACATAAAATCTTTTTGAATTTTCAAAATTTTATGCTAAAACATACTGAAAATCTTTTTGAATTTTGGGAAATAAACTATATACAGACATCTTTTTGTGAGTTTGCGTAAGAGGATCATATCAGTTTTTGAGACTTATCACTAACACTGTTGATCTTGATTTAACTTTAAGTCTTAAACAAATTCACTTCTGATTGTCAGTATTTTTGTCCACTAAATCCTCTACACAGTGTTTCAATTGATTCAAGATACGAGATTATATGTATTAGAACTAACTTATTAGCGTGTCCCACCTCAGAATATACTCCCGTATCAAAATTCCCTAGATTCAGTCTTATAGATGAGTATACCAATCTGATATCTGTAATCTGGGTTAATGCGAGACCTTGAGAGCTCAGGTATGAACTTTCGTGTCGCACCCCGAAATTATCAGAGCTGGCGTGACCGGACTGGTATCGTCATTGCACAGCGGAAGCAAAAAGCTAAGACTTTCTAGAAGAATGAACGCCGCTAAGTACTCGAAACTCCAATGGTTCTCCTATTCCAACCGCGCCTTGTCTTAGAAAAGTAACCTGAGAAAGAAACATGCGAAAAAGTCAACATAAAGTTGAGCGAGTTCATAGTTTGTTTGTAAAAGATTCGAAATAAATCTTTTGAGTTGTGAAAGATTTGAAATAAATCTTTGGAGTAACCGGTTTTTGAAACAGTATTGAGAAAACGAATCAAAGGTCATTTTCTTGCCAAGTTATATGGAAACGTTGTGTTTGTAACACAGTATGTTCATAAAAACCATGTATTTGTAATGTTCGCATAACCGTCAATGCCCACCCTGACTTTGACTCCATACCCGCATAATGCTTTGAATTTGTATAAAACATGGTAGTTAATTTGTATGAACAAGTTGTTTCGTAAGTATAAAATCCCTGGTATGTAGCAGATAAGGAAAAAGAGATCATCAATGGTTTGCAAGGCCATTGATATGTGTGAAGTGCAAGTAGGAAGACTCAAACCTAGCAAATTTATGCGTCGGGCACAAAGTCACCCCGAGGTCCGTTCTGTTTGGCCTGGGGGCTGGGCTCGCTACACCCAGATAGATCTACCGCTCCTGTCCCTCGGTCCTACAATGAGGATTAATGATCCCAAGTTGCGCCTACCCACTCACATGATCTAAGTAGTAACCCTCCTTACGCTAAACATACCATGTATAAAATAAATCCCTGGTCACCCTGACCGAATCCCTGGTCACCCTGACCAAATCCCTGGTCACCCTGACCGAATCCCTGGTCACCCTGACCGTATATCATTCCCATTTCGAAAATAAGCATTTGTTTTTGTAAAAACCGGTATGTTTAGTATAAACCTTTCGTAATTCATTTGTGTTCATCGAAATCCCTTCGTAATATGATTTAGAAATACGAGTTTTGCGTTTGTTCAAAACTTTGTATGTTTTTGCAAAACGTGCATGTCTTTCCACCCCGAAAACATTTACAAAAATGTAAAACAGTAAAAAGTGGGGGGTTATGAACTCGCCTGAATTTCCATGTGCAAAGCTAGCTGATTACGACTCCGTGATGTCGTTTCCAAAATGAGACTCACTAGCGTGCATTCTACAAAATTCCTAACACGGAATATCTAATAAGTTTCTAAATAAAAGCGGTAACTAGTCTACGTGTCACCGAGCTCTACCGAATCGTTAATCGAACGATTCAACGGTAAGTTGCTAACTTAATGGAAAAGATTAAGTTATATGTGTTAAGTCTCGTTTAATGTCAGTAGCAGTTTAATAAGTCTTGAAAAAGACTTAGTTTCCGAGAGACTTAAAATGAATAAATATTTGTATAAAAATATATAAATATATCGTTGTAGGTGTGTTAGCCGTCTCGAGTAGTCATACGTGTATAAAAGAATATTTCTATGAAAATATCATATAACAAACTCGTATCATATATCGCGTTTCGTATGAAAGTAATATATAATAACTTGTCTTATATATATCACGTCTTGTGTATATTTGCCAAAAATATACGTATATGCCGTTTCGGCGCTTGAAATAAATATAAAAACTTATATTTATTTAATGGAGTTTTAGCGTTGAAGTCGTTTAAAATAAATATAATAGTTATATTTATTTTATAAAAGAAGTCGTATGGTTTGTTATCTGAAATAAATATACTGACTATATTTATTTTTATAAAAGAGTTGTTGAAATATCCAAGTTTAAAATAAATATAAATACTATATTTATTTTTGCAAATTACTTTCTGAATCGTCGTTTTCGAAGATCGCGAATTGTTGTCGAAAGTAATTATATGCTTTTGCTAGTTTTCATAAAGGTCGCCTGATATCACTAGTCGTCGTTTCTCAATAAAACATGTTTTGCTTTTACGGGTTTTCTCGAAAAACGGGCAGAGTTTCCTCTGTTTTTGGACGCCCCCGACAACACAAGTTGTCGCTATTTTTATCGAAATTCAATCAATTCACGCAATAAATATAACTTTCCATCAAATATGCCAAATTAAAGTGTAAATAGTCGCTAAAAGTATCGGTCGAGCTCGTTCACGAAATAAATAAGATTATAAGAATAATGAAATGTATTGTGCCGTAAAATCTTTACGATCTTCTTGTGTCGAAAGCCGAGCTGACCGAGTCAACTCGCTGAGTTAACTGATTTGACCTGGTCAACCGAGTTGACTGAGTTGACTCGGTTTGACCGAGTCAACCGAAATGCTTCATAAACCGATCCAAGCCAAACCGTTCGACCCGTTGTTGGTCGTTGACCAGCTGAACTGTTGTTGACCGAGTTGACTCGGTTTGACCGAGTCAACTGAAACTGAGTCTGACCCGAAGCCGTTGACCCGAAGCACCCGACATGAATCTGTCCAAAACTTGAACCACATCAAAATCTACATACGAACCGAACTAAACAAAACCTGAACTCGAACCTGCTGACCTGAACCGTGTCCACAACAATCTGAACCGAAACAATCACCATCATCTTCAAGCTTTTGGAAAAATCACAGAAACGGAAGTCTACCGGAAATTTTGTCGGACCGAGGCACAACCACCGCCATGCTGCCACTACCGCCGCCGTGGGTGGCGGCGCCGTTCATCTCCGCCGCCCTCTCTCTCCTGTGTTTCTCTCACTCTCGTCTCTCTCCCTGAGTCGTACCGCCGCACCACCACCGAACAGTGGTGGTGGTGGTTCGTTTTGTTGTTCGCAAGAGGAGGAGGGGGGCTGCTGTGTGTGCGACCGGAGAAGAAAGGGATGCCGGCAACCGGCTCCGGTCGCCGGAACCGAGAGAGGAAGGGGGTGGCTGGGTTGGGTCTTGTTTGTGAAGGGTTGATTTCTCTGTGTTTGTTTATGTGATATCGAGAGGGAGAGAGGGATTTGAGATGTGGGTTTGTGTGTTTTGTTGTCTGCTTAAAATAAAATGAAGATGGGAGGGTTTTGTAAAGATATTGAGATTTGGAAGATCTTGTGTACTCACTAAAAAAATCTCTTGTAGAGATTTAATATGATTTTGCTAAGATTTTATAGATCTTGCATATATTTTGTGTAGATTTGAAAGGATTTGTAGAGATCTCTAAGATCTCATCAGGATTTAATATAATAGGTGTAGGTTTAGGCTTGTGGGTTTTGGGCTTGGGCCCAGGGCCCACAAGCTCAATCCCCGTGTGTAAGTGGCCCGTAAATCCTACGAGACCCGTTGTCAAAACACTGAACTCCATTTAACGTCAAAAAAAAAATTAAAATACACAAAAATACGGTCGGTAGTCGTTGTTTGCATGCCCGTTCGTCGATTACGGTAATAATCGCGAAAAATTGTATTGTTGCCGTCTTTAATCCGTTTTTCGATCCGGTTTCAACCGTAGTCACTAAAATTTAATTACCAAGCTAAAATATATCGTAACAATTTAATATTTGTCAGCGTTGTCAGTATCCTATTCGGTTTCAATCCGTTGTCGTTTAACGTTTCACAGGTTTCTCTGTAAACCACCGTTCGCTCATTGTAAAGTCGGATAATCGCTCCTGGGCACTCCAAAGGCCTAATTAGGTTAATTTGCGTTGTAATCACTATTCATTATCGCGTTAAACACCTGTTAATCAAGTAATTAAGAGCCGTAAATCACGGGTTGTCACATTCTCCCCCTGTTACAGAAATTTCGTCCTCGAAATTTAGACTATGTTATCTCCTCGGAATTGTGTTGTTCGCAGGTAAGTCGGAATAATAACAAAGTGAATGACCGTGTAATCGAAACAAGACTTATTCGAATCATGTGAATTTAATGACATTCTTTCACAATAAGAACCCAACGGTTTAAAAGAAATGTGTCTCAGTAATTGATGTCAAAGGAAACGAGACGTATAAGTACAGTCACTAATGTGACTAAGTTAACAGGGATCCAACAATGAACAGGAACTTCGACCAATCGAATTCCATATGAACGTTTATAATATGTAAATGAGTTCTAGAAGCAATAACATCCACTGGATGAGCTTAGAATCAACAATCTCAAATGTAATAGTTTGCATGAAACGTTCGATCGTGATCAGCGCAAGCTGCAAGTCATACTGACGCCACAAGGTGTCGCAATGAATGAAACAATTTAATAATAGAGGTGACCGAACAAGTATCACCTGTGTTTTGCATAAAACGCTCAATCATAATTAGCCCAAGCTACAAGTTTGTACTGACACCACAAAGTGTCGTAGTGATTGAAATAATTCAATAATAGCGGTGATCAAACAAATTCACCGTGTTTGAAGTCAATTGAAAGCGCAATGAAGTAAATATGAATGTTTGTTCCAAACAAACATCAAAGAATTTTCAATTGAAGATGGAACACCAAAGAATTACTGTTTCAATCGAAGAGGAAGGAGCAATGAATATCGCAAGACTTTCGATCGATAATGAAAGAAACGTTAGTAGGTACACCGGAATATAAAAATGAATTTGTGTACCATTGTCTTAACACACTATTGTATTAAGACTGTTGTAATGTGATAAACCAAAGCGGATTTAAAGCAATTCAATAATTAAATCCGTGTATGAGATGTGTAAACGAGTTTAGCGCAAGCTTCAAGTTAATGAATACACCACCACAAGGTGTCGAAATCAACAAATGACTTATTGTAGACCAAACAAGTCTACTATGCCTCGGAACAAATGAAACTCTTGTTAAAACGAATTTGAATATGACGTCTTCAATACATCATATGGTATCTTGAATTGAGTACGTGTAATGCAGAAGTTCAAACAATAGAACTTGGTTTTAGCGCAATCCGAAAATAAATATATGTATTGACAAGAAAACTTTAGGCATGGTTACAACGAAAAACCATGTATGTAACGTGTAAAGAAATGATCGTGATACAATGACCATTAAGAGGAGTAGAGATACGAAAATCTACTCAGTTAGTGTGAAATTCGAAATTTCAATAAAAGAAATTTGAGGACTTTACCTGGGGTTTCGTGTGATGACCAATTGTTAGGTGACATTACCATGGAATGTCGAACATAGCGTATTCGTCGTTAGTTAGGTAGGGGGTGCGGAGACAATCGTCTTCTCCCTGGCGTGATTCGTGTCGTTGAAGGATCGCGTGACAAGTTGTCGTTTCCTGATCGTTAGTTCTCCTGCTGACAGGGATCTAGCATCGTCGTTAAATTTGCGTCATCGTTCCTTCTCAAAGGCCTCGCCTCGACAGTCGTATGTGACGTGCTTCAACCTCCGTTGACGTACATATTGAGTTTCGCGTATACCTGTGCACTACCGTTTCATTCCGCGTAGAACGCGATGTGCCCCGACATCCGTTGACGTAAAGTTTGAGTTTCATGTATTCTCGTGCGCTAGCGTTTTGTTATGCGTAGGTTGCCTGCTCGGGAAGTTAAAATATCACAGACAATATGGATAATAATGTGCGCCCGAGTTAATATTCGCGGTTCCTACGTGATGACCTTTAATAAACACATGCACAAATAATCAATCATATAGTCAAATAAACATGTTAGTCACCAATAAGCAATCAAGTAATTCCCCTAGTCCCACTAGTCTATCCTCCCAGCCTCTCAGACTGAATCTCCTAGTCTCTCAGACTACCTCCCTGTTCCGAAGGTCTTAAATGCATGTTTCCTAAACTCTCAGAGTGTTGTGTACTGTATGTAATTGTTTTGTGTACCGTGTATAAAACATCACAATAGCGTATGTTTGAAAACAAAATTTTGACTGCTTGCTTTTCGGCAACGGTTGGAGATCATATTCGAGTACTATGCGTTCTGTATGTATTCGAGATTTTAATATTCAAAGTTCCCAGAGGAAATGTGAGGTTAGAGCCTAGGTATCACAACAGAAACCTAATTCGCTGTAACCTATAGCTCTGATACCAATCTGTCGCACCCCGAAAATTATCAGAGCTGGCCTGACCGGACTGGTATCGTCATTGCACAGCGGAAGCAAAAAGCTAAGACTTTCTAGAAGAATGAACGCCGCTAACTACTCGAAACTCCAATGGTTCTCCTATTCCAACTGCGCCTTGTCTTAGAAAAGTAACCTGAGAAAGAAACATGCGAAAAAGTCAACATAAAGTTGTGCGAGTTCATAGTTTGTTTGTAAAAGATTCGAAATAAATCTTTTGAGTTGTGAAAGATTTGAAATAAATCTTTGGAGTAACCGGTTTTTGAAATAGTATTGAGAAAATGAATCAAAGGTCATTTTCTTGCCAAGTTATATGGAAACGTTGTGTTTGTAACACAGTATGTTCATAAAAACCATGTATTTGTAATGTTCGCATAACCGTCAATGCCCACCCTGACTTTGACTCCATACCCGCATAATGCTTTGAATTTGTATAAAACATGGTAGTTAATTTGTATGAACAAGTTGTTTCGTAAGTATAAAATCCCTGGTATGTAGTAGATAAGGAAAAAGAGATCACCAATGGTTTGCAAGGCCATTGATATGTGTGAAGTGCAAGTAGGAAGACTCAAACCTAGCAAATTTATGCGTCGGGCACAAAGTCACCCCGAGGTCCGTTCTGTTTGGCCTGGGGGCTGGGCTCGATACACCCAGATAGATCTACCGCTCCTGTCCCTCGGTCCTACAATGAGGATTAATGATCCCAAGTTGTGCCTACCCACTCACATGATCTAAGTAGTAACCCTCCTTACGCAAAACATACCATGTATAAAATAAATCCCTGGTCACCCTGACCGAATCCCTGGTCACCCTGACCAAATCCCTGGTCACCCTGACCGAATATCATTCCCATTTCGAAAATAAGCATTTGTTTTTGTAAAAACCGGTATGTTTAGTATAAACCTTTCGTAATTCATTTGTGTTCATCGAAATCCCTTCGTAATATGATTTAGAAATACGAGTTTTGCGTTTGTTCAAAACTTTGTATGTTTTTGCAAAACGTGCATGTCTTTCCACCCCGAAAACATTTACAAAAATGTAAAACAGTAAAAAGTGGGGGGTTATGAACTCGCCTGAATTTCCATGTGCAAAGCTAGCTGATTACGACTCCGTGATGTCGTTTCCAAAATGAGACTCACTAGCGTGCATTCTACAATATTCCTAACCCGGAATATCTAATAAGTTTCTAAATAAAAGCGGTAACTAGTCTACGTGTCACCGAGCTCTACCGAATCGTTAATCGAACGATTCAACGGTAAGTTGCTAACTTAATGGAAAAGATTAAGTTATATGTGTTAAGTCTCGTTTAATGTCAGTAGCAGTTTAATAAGTCTTGAAAAAGACTTAGTTTCCGAGAGACTTAAAATGAATAAATATTTATATAAAAATATATAAATATATCGTTGTAGGTGTGTTAGCCGTCTCGAGTAGTCATACGTGTATAAAAGAATATTTCTATGAAAATATCATATAACAAACTCGTATCATATATCGCGTTTCGTATGAAAGTAATATATAATAACTTGTCTTATATATATCACGTCTTGTGTATATTTGCCAAAAATATACGTATATGCCGTTTCGGCGCTTGAAATAAATATAAAAACTTATATTTATTTAATGGAGTTTTAGCGTTGAAGTCGTTTAAAATAAATATAATAGTTATATTTATTTTATAAAAGAAGTCATATGGTTTGTTATCTGAAATAAATATACTGACTATATTTATTTTTATAAAAGAGTTGTTGAAATATCCAAGTTTAAAATAAATATAAATACTATATTTATTTTTGTAAATTACTTTCTGAATCGTCGTTTTCGAAGATCGCGAAGTGTTGTCGAAAGTAATTATATGTTTTTGCTAGTTTTCATAAAGGTCGCCTGATATCACTAGTCGTCGTTTCTCAATAAAACATGTTTTGCTTTTACGGGTTTTCTCGAAAAACGGGCAGAGTTTCCTCTGTTTTTGGACGCCCCCGACAACACAAGTTGTCACTATTTTTATCAAAATTCAATCAATTCACGCAATAAATATAGCTCTCCATCAAATATGCCAAATTAAAGTGTAAATAGTCGCTAAAATTATCGGTCGAGCTCATTCACGAAATAAATAAGATTATAAGAATAATGAAATGTATTGTGCCGTAAAATCTTTACCATATTCTTGTGTCGAAAGCCGAGCTGACCAAGTCAACTCGCTGAGTTGACTGAGTTAACCTGGTCAACCGAGTTGACTGAGTTGACTCGGTTTGACCGAGTCAACCGAAATGCTTCATAAACCGATCCAAGCCAAACCGTTCGACCCGTTGTTGGTCGTTGACCAGCTGAACTGTTGTTGACCGAGTTGACTCGGTTTGACCGAGTCAACTGAAACTGAGTCTGACCCGAAGCCGTTGACCCGAAGCACCCGACATGAATCTGTCCAAAACTTGAACCACATCAAAATCTACATACGAACCGAACTAAACAAAACCTGAACTCGAACCTGTTGACCTGAACCGTGTCCACAACAATCTGAACCGAAACAATCACCATCATCTTCAAGCTTTAGGAAAAATCACAGAAACGGAAGTCTACCGGAAATTTTGTCGGACCGAGGCACAACCACCGCCATGCTGCCACTGCCGCCGCTGTGGGTGGCGGCGCCGTTCATCTCCGCCGCCCTCTCTCTCCTGTGTTTCTCTCACTCTCGTCTCTCTCCCTGAGTCGTACCGCCGCACCACCACCGAACAGTGGTGGTGTTGGTTCATTTTGTTGTTCGCAAGAGGAGGAGGGGGGGCTGCTGTGTGTGCGACCGGAGAAGAAAGGGATGCCGGCAACCGGCTCCGGTCGCCGGAACCGAGAGAGGAAGGGGGTGGCTGGGTTGGGTCTTGTTTGTGAAGGGTTGATTTCTCGGTGTTTGTTTATGTGATATCGAGTGGGAGAGAGGGATTTGAGATGTGGGTTTGTTTGTTTTGTTGTCTGCTTAAAATAAAATGAAGATGGGAGGGTTTTGTAAAGATATTGAGATTTGGAAGATCTTGTGTACTCACTAAAAAAATCTCTTGTAGAGATTTAATATGATTTTGCTAAGATTTTATAGATCTTGCATATATTTTGTGCAGATTTGAAAGGATTTGTAGAGATCTCTAAGATCTCATCAGGATTTAATATAATAGGTGTAGGTTTAGGCTTGTGGGTTTTGGGCTTGGGCCCAGGGCCCACAAGCTCAATCCCCGTGTGTAAGTGGCCCGTAAATCCTGCGAGACCCATTGTCAAAACCCTGAACTCCGTTTAACGTCAAAAAAAAATTAAAATACACAAAAATACGGTCGGTAGTCGTTGTTTGCATGCCCGTTCGTCGATTACGGTAATAATCGCGAAAAATTGTATTGTTGCCGTCTTTAATCCGTTTTTCGATCCGGTTTCAACTGTAGTCACTAAAATTTAATTACCAAGCTAAAATATATCGTAGCAATTTAATATTTGTCGGCGTTGTCAGTATCCTGTTCGGTTTCAATCCGTTGTCGTTTAACGTTTCACAGGTTTCTCTGTAAACCACCGTTCGCGCATTGTAAAGTCGGATAATCGTTCCTGGGCACTCCAAAGGCCTAATTAGGTTAATTTGCGTTGTAATCACTATTCATTATCGCGTTAAACACATGTTAATCACGTAATTAAGAGCCGTAAATCACGGGTTGTCACATTTCATTCAGTCAAAGAGATGAAGGCTCGACTTTAGGTGTGTTCCCTTTAGGGAATCTTTTCTTCAACTGCAATTGATTCGAATCTTTCGATATTTTATCAATTTTTGTGTAGAGGGTAAGCTTTAAAAGCGCGTAAAGTATT
This sequence comes from Helianthus tuberosus, assembly GCA_030545235.1. Classification (NCBI taxonomy): domain Eukaryota; kingdom Viridiplantae; phylum Streptophyta; class Magnoliopsida; order Asterales; family Asteraceae; genus Helianthus; species Helianthus tuberosus. Next base: position 131,736,306 of record CM060394.1, read on the forward strand.
ATACGAAGTCTAGGCCATTGCTTCCGCAATATCAGAAGACTAGGTATAATACCCCAGATATCAAACAATATAAAGACCTAGTATCTCAGAATCCGGCAATCTCTCAAACGAAATTTCGGAGTACTAAGTCCATATATCCGAGAGATGTTACCCACTAAAATAAGCAATTATTCATTATGTTTATATCTCGAACTCAATCTACTAATCGTGTGAAGTCTACTAGCACATCATCAGTGAGACTTGTTTAAAAACATTTTTCTTTACATTTCTTTAGCATGTTGTGATAGTCCACTGATATACTATCATTTCCTCTTTTTTCACAACAAAACTCATTTTTGATTTTTCGATGTTTTTGTATTTTTTATTTTATCATGTTTTTGGATTCTTCAAATTTTCAAAATTTTAATTTTTTACTCCCCCTAAAATCAAAAATATGGTTCAATTTTTTATTTTCCGGGAAAATTTGAAAGTAAAAGCAATAAACTGTACAAATAAAATGACAAACTGATGTGAATTGCTTCAATTCTCCATTCTCTTGGCTTAAACAATTAGAACTCCCCCTGACAACAAACTATTTTCCCATTTTGATTTCAAAACACTTAAGTCTGTTTTAATCAAAATGGTTTTTCTGGAAAATTAGATTCGTTGATTTCACACATCATGGGGATTCATTCATCACTTTGTTCTTTCAAGCACTTGTAAAAATTATCACTTATAGATTTTTCACAGAAACATTTTTCAAGAATAATGCCGATTCATGCCCCACGATTACCAACTTGGGAGCTTTGGCAAGTCAGGATTTTACTTTTTAAAGAATCTCACCCATGCCTGATCAATCATGGGTGAACCATCATCATTTGGTTTAACAACTTTCGATTCATAAAATTATTTCTGTCCCTTCACCTTCCCATCAGCCATCTTACCAAAAATATGTAGCACTTTACCATTAAATGCTTTTTCAGCATCAAATTCTTTCTTATCAGAGAAGAATTGATCTGAAATCTCAATCTTACCAATTTTTGATTTCAAGTTTCTGTTTGACAATGGTGGAAAATTTTCATCATCCATTGTCGGAACGGAATTCTCATCATTTAGCACAACAGGTGGCTCCTCTGACTTTGACGAATCAGATTCATTGCCAGAAACAACTTCTGATTTCTTAAACCCATTTATGTTTGTTTAAATTGGCTCTTCTTTTGTAAAAATGTTTCGAACTTTCACCAATTTCGAAAGTCGAATTTTTGAACTCCTTAAATTTTACTATTGGTTGTTCCTTTTTATCAACACATTTCTCTTTCAAATTTAGAGTTAGAAGAAACTCCCTGTTTTGTGTTGGTGGGCTTTGGGCAATTCCAAGCAATATGTCCAACCTCTCGGCATCTGAAACAGGTTCTTCTTTCAACTCTCGGTTCAGATTCCTTCAACATATTCTTTTGCCTTTCGGCGAGAAACTCCTTGTTTGAATGTTTCCAGAAAGGTTTCTTCTTCTCCTCTTCAGAACTTGCTCCTGAAACAAATTTAGTTTTTGGTTTAACTTCTTTATAATCTTTATGATTTTATGGTGGAATAAAACATAATCCTTTCTTTTTGAAATTACTGTTATGGTTTGGTTTCTTTCGATAACCCGAACCAGAACTGTAACCCCTTTTCTTGTTCAATCTTTGTTGAACTCTTGAAGTGTACTTTTTAGGTTTTTCAGTAAGATTTACATCTTTTATTTCAGAAATATTAATTTCTGTAAATTTGAAGACGTTGTTAATCATTTCAGTTTTAACACCTCTTATTGGAAATTCTTCATCAAAATATAATTTGTCGGAGTCATTCAAAGTATATGCTACTTTGAATGTTTCGTCATTCAAATTATTTTTTGATATCAGAAAATCTTTATTGTAAACCCTTTTGACCGGTGAACTCGAACTTTTGTCTGATGAACTCGAATTTTCAGATTTAGACTCTGACTTTGACTCTTCATCTTTATCCAACACCTGATCGACCACTTTCTTAATTAACTCAGACTCATGATCAGTGTCAGACGTTGTAAAGGTGACATCAATATCATCTGGTAATCCATCGATAGACTCGGATTTCAGATTCAGATTGAGTGCTTCAGCCACCTTTTCAAAGTGTCGGGGGGAATAGCCATCCCACATTGGATTTGGTACTCTGTTATAATTCAAACCAATTTTCTTACTAGAATTTTCTTCATCTTCTACATACTTATGAGCTGCAACGGTAGGATAGATGCGATCAATAACATACTCTGAACTTTGATAACTTCGAAGTAAAGTATTCACTCTTTCTGTTTCAATCGTCATCGCTGCCAATTCTTGTTTCAACTCAGCAATAATCTCGATATATTTGTTGATTGCAGTTTGCTTTTGAAGAACTGTTGCTTTCAGAAGATTCTTCATCTGGATATCCTCATCACTAGCTTCTTTGTACCAATTGACTTTGCTAATTAAGAGATCATATGATTCCTTTATGCTTCTCACATTATGCAATAAGTTCTCTTTGAGCTTCTCCAATTCAGCATACTTTGTATCTTTCTCGGCACAATCTTTGCAGGGTTCTAAACACTTAGCACAAGGTTTTTCAACCTCTACAATCTTTTCAACTTCAACAATTTTTTTTAACTTCAACTATTTTTTCAACTTCAACTATTTTTTCAACTATTTTCTCCACCACCTTTTCAATCACAAACGGTTCTTTCTCAACTTCTATCTTCACTTCATTCTCTTCAACCTCGACCTTCTCTATCAGTTTTTCTTTAACTTTTGCCTTATCAGCTTCTATCTAAACTTCAGTCTTTTCTTCAGCAACCCTTCTTGCTTCCATTTCTCTTTTCAGTCTGGCAGCCCTTTTCTCTTTCAATATCTCTATTTTATTTGCAAAAAACAAATCAAAACTATAAGGATCCAATTGTTTTCTAGCTTTATTAATATACTCTTCCTCATCATCAGTGTCTTTATCACTTCCTGAAGACTTAAAAATTGGTTGTCTTCTAGGACTGTTCTTAGATTTGATTGATTCTTCTTCCGAGATTGAATCTTCAAAGATTCGAGCAACAAATGCTTTAGAAACTGAAGGTCTAGAAGGATCATAATCATCCCAATTGAAATCTTTAGGAATCCTTTCATCTTCTTGGTCTACCAGACCAAAACAAGCTTTACCCTTTGATTCTTCAATCGGAATAGTACGTGAGTGTGAAGATTGTTGTTGATATGGTTGTTGAGCAACCTGATGATAAATTGCTTTTCTATGATAATCGTTGTTTCCAAAAGGATCTTGTCTTCCGGTTGCTTCTCTGTTTGTACACTCTCGTTTAAAATGTCCTTTTTCTCGGCAAGGAAAACAAGTAACCTTCGATTTGTCAAAACCTAGCTGAGATGTTGCAGCTTCACGAAGATCATTTCTTCCGGTGATCTGTTTGAACTTTTCTACTATTCTTAAAAGCTAGCTAAACACCACTTGATGTCCATCAACTCAAGTTCTTCAGAATCAATCTGATCATAATCCTCTTTAGTAAGCATCGGATTTCCGATTCGTCCAGCAACTAAGCTTTCATACGACTCTAACACAGTGACAAGAGATGCCATGTGTTGCTTCGCAATATCTGGAGAAAAATTTTGATCATTTTGAATATGTAATGCAACATTGCATTGCAATACTTAACCGGTAAAATTTGTTGAACTTTGTTGTTGAGAACTCGGTGTCGAGAAATTTGGTTCAAAACTTGAATAAGATGAAGAATATCCACTGCTCTGATTTGTATTGCTTGCATTTGTTTCGAAAGAATTTTCAGCACTGAACGCAGTTTGAATCTTCGGACTAGGAGTAGTCTCAATCTTGTTTTCTCTGTAGTACAGACTAACATCCTGTTGAGCACCCGGACTTCTCATTGTAGCAGTTTTTCGAATTGATAGCTCATGTTCTTCCAACTTCTGGATAAACATACTCAAATTCATATCTTCAAATTGTCGGTTATGCTTTAAAATCAACAGATATGTTCCCCATTCATTATGTGGTAGCGCATCGGCTAGCTTATCAACCCATTCTTCATCTTCTTTCTTGATGTCTAATCTTTTCATCTCCATGACTAGATGACAATATCTCTCGATAATCTTCCTAGTCGTCTCACCTTCAAAAGCTGTAAACATATCAAACGATTTCTTTAGTAATGCTCGTTTATTTTTTATCATATCGGCACTACCCTTAAACTTTTTAATCAACGCTCTCCAGATTGATCTGGCAGTTCCCTCATGTTGAAGCAAAACAAAAATATCTTCTTTTACTGCTTGTTGAAGAATGCTAATCATTATTTTTTCACTGGTGTATCTTAATTTTTCATCCGGTAAAAATTGACTTATTTGTTTTTCATTTCCAAGTTCATCTTTTGGTAAAATATAATCTTTCTCTAAAGACACCCATGTATCAAACTTGTTCGCTTGTACCCAGTTTTTAAAACGGTCTTGCCACCCTTTAAAGTCCTCAATGTACATAAGCTTTGGAGGTTTTTGGAAAGTTCCTGTTTCATTCTCGATACCGACAGTTTCGGAAACGGTAACAGGAGTAACCAGGGCAGTAGCAAATGCATTATAAAATTCGTTGTCCATGTTGTGGTACGAAAAATTTCACAAACTATCGATTTCAAACAGTCTGGAAAGTCACGCGAGCTGGAATTCCTCAAACCGTACGAACTGAAATCACTACAAACGAGCTGGAGTTTTTTTCAAACGGTCTGAATTAAAATAAACTAAGAAAACTCAAACACACTAGGTCACTCCGTACGACCTAGATACTTTCAAGCGGTCTGGGTCACACCGTTTGACAATTTTAAACGAGCTGGAAAATTTTCAAACGACCTGGTAAAACTGATTCATCTCGTGCGATCTGAAGTAAATATTCAAACGACCTGGTATAATAAAATATCCTCGTGCGGTCTGAAACAACAAACTCAAAGAGCTGATAAAGTCTCACGCGATCTGGAGATGTTTCACACGATCTGAGCAGAATTCAAGCAACTTGGACATAATTTCAAACGACCTGAAGATTTTTCGAACGATCTGAAGGGTTTTTCACGCGATTTGGACAGAGATTCACTCCGTTTGAAACTTCTAAGTCCAAAAATTCATCATTTTGTCAAATTTGATCAGTTTTTAGTTTGAATTTACGATCAAATTTGTTCCCAGACTGTTCAAAATAGTGTTTTACGTGTTATTTGTCAAGATCAGATCATTTTAGCCGTGGAATCTAGGTAAATTTGATGAAAAAGTGTAGAAAATGAGTAGAAATCAGCTTTATCCGTGAAAAACAAGCTGTATGGTAAGAACTCTTCCTCCTGAGCTCTGATACCACTTGTAGGATCGGGATTCGATCAAACGAGTCGTTCAGAAGAGTTCACGATCAATACGAAATGCGGAATCAGACGTATTGATGTTATAACAGCTAGATTTGCATGTAGAATCACTTTAAAAGTCGATTGTATTGATTTGATAGTGTTTACAGATCGTTCGAAACTTCAGCAGCACTTTGTCTCCGGAATCAGATTCTACAAATGAATACCCAAGACCACATATATATAGGAGAGCCAGACCGCATGAACCAGTCTACACGAGCTGGCCCAGGTCTCACGACCTTGCCAGATCTTATGAACTTGGTCACCTCGTGCGAGGTGGCCTAGCCACTTCGTGTGAGGTGGCTAGTTCGGGTCTGTTTCCCGTTTCTCTCGTACAATGTGTCCTTGTCTATCTATTCTAGTTACTTGACTCGATACAAGACGAAGTCAACAGACATATGCACTAACAGATCCTAAGGTGATTTGAAGGTGTTTTAAGGAAGAACCAAGCTCCAAATCATCATACTTTGTCAAAAACCCATCAAAATCTTGAAGGTATAAAGTTTATTTTTAAATCCTTGTTCTTGATTTTTGGTGTTAATGAAATGGATTTTTCATTAACTTGAAACTAAAAAGAAATGGGTTTTATACAAAATAAAAATGGAAGTATATATGTGTGTATATATGGCCGTATGTATGCATGTGTATATGTATTTGAGATTGAGTTTGATTTTTGATGGATACTTGTTTGATTTATTCTTGAAAAGTGAATGCATGTTTAATCAAATAGATGTTATGTAAAAGTTCTTTTGATTTGTATTGAATATGTGACAAAGGAAATTCTTGGAAAAATATATATGTATGCATGTGTCGTATATGTATATATATGTACATGCACATGTGAATTTTTGCTAGTTAGTGTAAATTAATAAAAGAATATTACCTGCAATTATGTCTAGATGATTAGATGATGATTGATGAACATGTCTTGGATTGTATGAATTAATATCATGTTTGATGCATTCAAGTTTATATGAAATGAAAATGATATGATAAGTGTGCTTTAGATACTTGTACATAAGCATGCATGTTGATTAAAGGTTCAAGAAATGATGAAAAATGATTATATGACAAAAGTGTTTTTAAAACATATTCTAAACATTAAAAATAACATTATTTGATATATTATAATGGCATGAAACTTTGTCATAGGTTTGGTAGCTTCGCATGTTGTACATATAGCTTAGAAAGTGGTAAAATATGTGAAATTTGCATGATTTTTGTGGTTTATGTGAGACCTGCACTATCATGAGTATAACCACTATTTTATTCAGTAAATAACATGGGTTATGTTAAAATATCAAGTCGTTACGATTTGGGATGGTTATGGTAACATTTGATGCAAAATTATGCGGTAAAACGGTTAAAATCGGCTTTTCGGAGGATTTTTATAAAATTGTTTTAGATCAGTAACTAAACTAATATTTTTTACATAAAAATAAGTATTTTAACTTATATTAAGTTTACTTGGTTTTTGGTTAGTCATACATGACTTCCAACGCCCAAAAACGTTACCGAATCACTAAAATACGCGTTTTCAATATACCCTAGAATGGGTTGTAAATGGGTAAACTTTATGTGATACAATGTGTTATGTGATTTATATTATGTGTATGATGACATGTTAAGACTTGACAAGATTATGTGTATTACGTTATTAATTGTATATCACGTTTGAGTATATATATGACGACGCACAAATCGTAGATATATTGCTTATAACATGATGAGGGTCACCAATAAAATCGTTCAAGTCGCAATGTTCTTAAAATATATATATACGAACTCATATATATATATAAATACACCAATATAATAAAAAATAATAACTTTTCGAGAAAATCTCAAAGTTATGTGAAAATCTAAGTATCGGAGAAACTTAGGTATTTTTATGAGTTTTTGATTATTAAATTGATCTTACTTAATTTAGGACGAATAAACAATTTGAGGGATTTTGTGTTAACACATAAAAACGCACCCAAAGGTGAGTACATAGTTCCCGTATTTTACGTTTTCAAATGTTTTTGGGATGAAGCATATGTGCATAACTTTACTTTTCGTTTTTATGAGATTATACATGTTTTGTTACATATTACATATAATACATTATTTCAAAGACATTTTTATGGTATATTGACTTAGTATACCTAACATTTGGTTTCAAGGACATTTTACTTGGATAAACCTTGATCCTGATAAGGGTTTATCTGACAGTCTCAAGGCTTGAGTGTATGGGATAAACAAACCACATAAATGTTCATATCGATAAATGCAATGGTTTTCAAAACATAACTTTTGTTTTAAACTTTTGTTGTTCAAAAACCTTGTTTTGTACATGACATTTGGTTACACAAGACATTTGGTTTATACATGACAATAGACATTGTTTACACATGACATTTGACATTTGAACAAGACATTATTTGATGGTTATTGATAAGTGATTTAAATAACGAGGCGTGTGTAATATGATAAAAGCATGGTGAATACGCCGTTGGTACTTCCTATATATAAATGCTTTTATTTTATTGCATATCGTGGCGTTATTTAAACCACTTCAACAAGGACAAGACATGACATATTTTATACATATTATTTTCATTTGGCTATTTACTTAACCATACATCATTCTTTTATATCATTTGATTTTCATATGATTTTATAAAAGAAAATATTTTATAAGGTTCATGACTACTTTTCGTTAAACATTTCTTTTAACATTTAAAGTCATGAATCTTCAATACTAAACCTATGTTACTCACAAGCATTTTTATGCTGACGTGTTTACTTTTACATATGTTTCAGGAGCGAATGTTTGATGTGAGCGAGCTTCACTTAGGGCGACTTGGGCCTTAGCAATCTAAAATCAAGAAAGTTATCATCTTTTATGTTATGTGTTTCGTTTGAACTAAGACAATGTAATAATTTAAACTTGTAAAACTAAACTTTAATTGCCATGTGTTGTGAAACAATAATTCTGCCACACGACTCCCCGAAGTTTCCACCACAGTTTGTTGTTTTACGCGGTCGGGGTGTGATAGAAGAGTTGGTATCAGAGCTCAATCGTCTATCCTTAGATGATTTGTTCTTAGGCTTTATGCCTTTAAAGTTTTCAAATCTCGTCAAAGTTTGGGTTTTAATAATGTGAACATGTGCAATCTGGAAGAGTGGGTGCATGTACCCTGAGTTTTCTGTCTAAGGCTAGAGTGTTCGTACAAATCCACATAATCAGACTAGTCACTCTTACCTGCGACCTCATGGGGTGAGTGTCCACTTATAGGCTAAAACATGTCTTCATTATGCATTATATAGACCTATTTGCTTTGATTAGTCACTGTGTGTGGATTGTTTGTTTTAAGTAATGAACAAATGACCACCTTCCTTTGTGTTGTTGATATTTTCAATACTCCTTTTGATTGTCCTATGTCAATCTCACACATTTCCTTGTGTTCCTTTTCTTTTAGATGCCTCCTCGATGTGATCAAACTCAAGATGCCGCAATGGCAGCCATGATCACTCAGCAAATCACTGTTGTACTCCCGAACCTAGTAACCCAGTTAAACCAAGCAAACAACAACTACAATAACAACGTACTTGTTCCGTGCAACTTTAAGACATTCAATTCAGCTAAACCACTTCAGTTTCTTGGTCAGAAGGAGCAACTAGGCTCCTACAGTGGTTCGAGTGTCTCGAAAGTACGTTTCGTCACGTTCAATGCCCGAATGAGCGAAATATTGAGTTGTGCGTCCAGTGTATTTCAGAAAAGGGCGCTTATATGGTGGAATGGTGTGATGAGAGACAGGGGTGCTGATGTGGCAATGAATCAAACTTGGGAAGAGCTTCGCGCTCTTATGATGAAGGAATTTTGTCCTCGTCATGAACTTTGGGCACTGGAAGACGAATTCCATGATCTCAAGCAAGATAGTGGAGAGCACCGTGCCTACACGGACCGATACGAAGAACTGAGCCTGTTGTGTCCCACCATGGTCACACCTTTGGACAAGGCGATTGAGAAGTACAAAGATTGTCTTCCTGATCCTGTTCAGGATATTATCACCGGCAACTACCCTACCACTGTTAGGCAAGCCATTGCGTCATTTCTATTATTACAACAATAATAATCAGCATAAGACGATATCCAAATATAATTCAATCATTAAATGATAGTGGACCAAACATTGCGCATGTATAATATCCACATATTAATGAGAATAATTTTTAAACCAAAAGTAATCCAACTGATATCATCATAGAAATTAATAAACTTGTTTCTAGTACATACTAACCACCTTTGGCATGTCTACGTCGACACCTAAAACAAGTTCAAACAAAAATTTCAACATAATATCTCAAAATATCTGGCACGCAGGCCCCAAACAGAATGTATTAAAAAGTGTCTAACAAAACAACCAACAACAACAAGCATCAACGCTTCAAACCCAGGAAATCTAACATCCTCCTGACAAGCTCCTCCGGATCCACTATCCTCCAGTGCATTTGGTCCATCGCACTGTTATCTAAATCCTTCAACTCATCATACCAATCCATCTGTCCCTCGAGATCCTTCATCTTGCCCTTAGCTGAGTCCAGGTCTTCGCATAGAGTGGTAAATTGTCGATCGCAATGGCAACATCGGTCTATCCATACCCCTTTCTGCTTCTTGGAAGCAGATGCCGTCTCAGCGTGTGACGTAGACGCGATCTCCCCAGCAGGCCTAGTCCTCTTCCTACGTCGATAATAAGCCAAAAGAGGCGTAGTAGGAGCGCGTGACTCAATAACTTGTAAAGATGACTCAGAAGTGACAGGCGGAGGGATCTCAGTGATAGGCTCGATCACAGCAGCAGATGGGATGACTGATGGCTCTAACGGTCGAGCCGTGACAATAGTGGCGTCCACCATTGGTGAGATACTGAAAGATCCTACGATAATAGGGACACCTCTAATCACGTCATCGATAACTGGTACAGTGCCAGATGATTGCCCAGTCTCGTGAATCGAAGGAGGAACATCATCGTCGTCGTCTATCCACCCATTGCTAGTGAAAGCATATCAGGGGTCTAACTAGCTGGCAAAAGTAGCAGGATCGACATGTAATGACGAAGCGAACTTGGCCATACCAACCATCTGTGGAGTCGTGAAAGGTATCTCCGGTAGAATGGATCTGGGTGAAGTCTCGAAATCTAGCTCGCTACCTAAGTCATGGATCTCGATGACCTCGTGCTCGTGCGACATCTGTGACATATATATAACCATACAAGTAAGTGTGCGATCAAATGAATAATAACACATAAGGCCCAAATAAACAGAAAATCACGTATGCACATAAACACGCAATGGTTTTCATACATGATAAAATTCCGTGTTTATTTAAAAAATTTGGCTTCACGAATTTTGGACTTAAATCTCAGAATTCTTTGGTTGAAGTCTAGAGTTATCCCCGAAAACATCTAGTTCGCTAACAACCACTGGCTCTAATACCAGCTTCTGTCACACCCCAAAAACGTCATAACGGAATATAAAACATAGTGGTAACGGAAGTTGGTGCCCATTAATATCTTGTTGAACGATGCATTTAATTGTTGGACATTTTAACTTAATTAAAACAGAAGTTTTAAACATAAAGTTTCAAACCACGACATAACCACAACATAGTTTAGTTGTCTTGATCCGTATGGATCTTATTACATTTGTCCCAAATTGTTTTAAAAGTTTGTCCAACACATTTTCAAACCACACATGCATCAACAACCACAAGATACGCCATAATTCTCGAAGCCGAACTCAAGTACCTGAAGAACACGTTAAAATTAAGTGTCAACACAAAGGAAGGTGAGTTCACATATTCAATTTTAAAACAATTTGACCCAAGGAAAAACTTTCCAATTATGTGTTTATTATAAAAACATCCATATAATTTACGAAAGTCAATTTATTTCCTTAATAAAAATCCAAGGGTCAGCCGTTGCAAGCTTTTCCCAAAAACCTTCGAACAAAGCATCTTCCCAAGTTTACATATTAAATTTATAGCATCAAATGTTCGGACTCGTAAGTTAGCTAGACATTACGAACTATATATTTACAATGAAGGGATAATCAATGCTAGACAATGAACAGAATATCAATTCGTCGTTTGACTTGACACGGAGCGACCGGTCACGACGGGGTTGTCAACCAGATAGATCTACCAACAGTTCCTCGCGTGCAATACTTAAATGATTAAACGACATCACTTGCGCATGGCCCATATCGAGACCATCTATGATGCTTGCTGTTTTGGTCAAAAATTACCGAAGCAATTTAGTGATCAAATTAGTTAAGTGAGGTAGTGTGCTAAGAATGTGTATCGAAAATATGCTGATTAAGTTGTTTGTAAAAACAGTTTTCAGGATACGGCTATCAAACAATGAGCGAAAAAGTAAAGTGTGACACAGGATGTACGAGGAAAGCCCTTGATCAATCTAGATCGCCGGCACAAAACCTCGGGAGCTGACAATCGCAGCTGCCTTGTTCTTCTATTACTTCAAATATCAGGATACAGTGCAGGATATGATACGGATCAACTAGGTGTTACAATGTAATTCGAGTACAATTTTTTGAGTGTAGTGATTGCTTGCAACAGGAGAGTAAAAGTGTACGTAAAAGTGTGTGCCTTAACCTGATCTGATCAATCTATTTATAGTAAAACGAAAAATACAAACTACCAACCGGGATGCTTCAAATATTCCTCAAGTTAACGTTGTAGTCCACTTCTTCCGGGTTCAACGTCTATAACCCACTGATTTGCCCGAGTCTTGATGAGAAGAAGTCCTCCTGACCGTTAGAAGCTTGTTACAATAATCTGCACGTGAACTAATTGGTTAGTACCAGGATATCGTATCAGGATGTTACCAATATCCTGATTCGGTATCCTGATCAGAAATAAGCAATCAAAGCCAGAATATTAGTCAGGATATATAAGCAGAAAATGACCCATAACACCTGCCTCACGTATAATATATATATTCTACTAATATGACAAATTTAATATAAATCGTTGGACGAATTTACTGAAATCCCTGGGACCAAGTAAATTCGTCCCAACAACACGATTGTTTTCTCTGAAACACCGTACAAATCCCCGTTTCTCCCCGAAACATATATTCAACAAAACCGTTTCATCCCCGAAACATATATTCAACAAAACTGTTTCATCCCCGAAACATATATTTTCACCAAAACTGTTTCTCCCCAAAACATATAAATTTATCAAAACCGTTTCATTCCGAAACATATATACAGAGTCCATATATATATATATATATATATATATATATATATATTTTTAAGATTTTGTGACTTGAACGATTTTATTGGTGACCGTTATCATGTAAATCCGTTAACACACCCGTTTATACGTAATATATCTACGATTTGCGCGTCGTAATATATATACATAAACGTAAACATTTTAACACGCAAAATCTCGTTAACTTATTTATTTTGTCATTTTTAAGGCATGCATACATAAAATAACTCATATGTATCAATTTTAATGCTCGACAAATAAGTTACACATTTAACGCGATTTTACCGATTCTACCGTTCTAAACGCACAAGTGTACATGCATAGCCTAAATATACCGCTATCATGTCAACACTTAACATATTACCATATTCACATATTTAAATCACATAATACATTTTTACACATAAGGTTCACCCATAAATAACCCATACTTGTGTTCATTGTAAAACGCGTATTTTAGTGATTCAGTAACGTTTTCGGGCGTCGGAAGTCACGTATGACCAACCAAACACCAAGTAAACTTAAAATTAGTTAAAACACTTATATTTAAACTAAAAATATCAGTTTACTTACTGATCTAAATCAGTTTTATAAAAATCGTTCGAAAAGCCGATTTTTGACCGTTTTACCGCATAGTTTTGCGTTAAACGTTACTATAACCATCCCAACTCGGAATCACGTATTTTACAACTTCTAAAGCACCAAGTACAACATTCAAGACTAGTAAACTTTATGAAAAAGTTTTATATCATTTAACACTTCAAAATAATAATATTTTAGTGTTTATAATCTGATCAAAAATTATTTTTATCAAATCATGCTCAAATCATCTTTTCATGATTACATATCATCATTACACATGATTTAAATACACCCAAGAACACATTAATTACATGTTCTTACAAATCACAACATATGTCATCCATAATCATCTAATTATACATACATAAATCCAAGTATTCTCACATTTATGAGTATGTGACAAACATTTACATGCATGCATACACATATACATACATATACACGACATATATACACACACATGAACTTCCAAAAGTTCACTTTTTTATCAAGTCCTTTTCAAATCACAAAACCCTTTTAGAGCATTCTTTATGACAACTTTTGATTCTTGCATGTAATCAATCATTCAAGACTCATGTTATTCAAGAATCATTCAATCAAAAATCAAAACACAATCATATACACACACACATATACCTATGGCCATACGTACATACATATTCATCCATTTTTGTTTCCTTTAAAAACCCATTTGCTTTAGTTTCAAGTTTTGTGAAATATCTTAAGAATCAAGAGAAACCTTCCATAACCATCAACATAACTATGAACTAAGAACAAAATTTAGAGAAATGACTCTTATACCTTTAAGGTTCAAGTGGGGTTTTGACAAGAATGATGATATGGAGCTTGTTCTAGCTTGAATCTTCTTGAAAACACCTTTAAACCTTCAAATGGACTTGAAATCTCCTTGAAATGGATTTGAATCCTCAAGAACAAAGTTGAAAAATGAAAACGGAGATGTACAAGGGGGGTGTTCAGCCGAGATTACGAGAGAGAGTGTGTTATAGTGATTTTTGAAAAGTTTATGTTGGTTCTTGTGAGATTATGGAAGATGTTTAAAGTTATAATCATTACACACATTTCTCTAGTTCCTACATTTGTCACATTGGAAGAATCAAGAAGAGATGGGCACCCCTAGGGGCCGCCACCTAGTAAACTTTATGACAAAGTTTTATATCATTTGTGGGTTCCAATTCAAGATAATATCCGCACCTTGTTGATGGATGAAGCTTATAAGTTTCGTTATTCAATTCATCCTGGTGTAGATAAAATGTATAAGGATCTTCGAACCCAGTATTGGTGGCCGGGAATGAAGAAAGACATCGCCTTATACGTATCCAAATGCCTTACTTGTCTAAAGGTTAAGGCGGAACATCAACATCCCTCTGGATTATTGGAACAACTTGAGATACCAATTTGGAAATGGGAAAACATTGCCATGGATTCATTACCAAACTACCGCGCACTAACAGAGGTCATGATGCCATTGGGGTAGTCGTTGATCGTTTGACAAAATCAGCACATTTCTTGCCAATCCGTGAGGATTTATCTGCTGACAAGCTTGCCAAGATCTATGTAGATGAGATTGTATCCCGACATGGTGTTCCTTTGAATATCATATCTGACCGAGATGTTCGATTCTCATCTCACTTTTGGAGAACCATGCAATCTGCTATGAGAACCCAACTCAATTTGAGCACAGATTATCATCCTCAAACGGATGGACAATCCGAAAGAACAATCCAGACATTGGAGGATATGCTAAGAGCTTATGTGATTGATTTTGGTGGTAGTTGGGATTCGCATCTACCGTTGATCGAATTCTCCTACAACAATAGTTATCACTCCAGCATCAACATGGCTCCTTTCGAAGCTTTATACGGTCGAAAATGTCGTTCACCGGTCTGCTGGAATGAGATTGGTGAAGCCCAGCTCACTGGACCTGAATTCATTCTAGAGACTACAGACAAAGTCAAGAAAATTCGCGACAACCTCTTAATAGCTAGAAGCCGTCAAAAGAGTTATGCGGATAGACGACGCAAGCCTTTGGAATTCCAAGTCGATGATCACGTCCTACTCAAGGTATCCCATTGGAAAGGTGTAATCAGATTTGGGAAGAAAGGAAAACTTGCTCCACGATATGTTGGACCATTCAAGATCGTTGAAAGAATCAGAAAAGTAGCCTACAGACTTGAGCTGCCTCTTGAACTTGGAAATGTTCATCCAACTTTCTACGTGTCCAATCTTAAAAGTGTTTGGCTGATGAAAACCTCTACATTCCCCTTTCGTGTCGATAACACATGCACTTCATCGAGAAACCTGTGGAAATCATGGACTAACATGTCAAGAAACTCAAGCGCAAGCGCATACAGATAGTCAAAGTTCGCTAGGAATCCAAACATGGCCTAAAGTTTACTCAGGAATGAGAGGATCAAATGAAGGCGAAGTATCCACACCTTTTCTCACAAGTTTCCTCTAATTAAATTTCGGGACGAATTTTCCTAAAGTAAGGGAGATTGTGACACCTGTGTATTTTAATCTCTATACAATTCCAAACAACTTTGTATTTAATGAAATATGGTGTTTTAATTCCAAATATTTGTTTAATTGATTGTGACATTAGTACATTTTTAATCACTGTTCAATTTCGAACTCTTAAACCTTTCTGGAAGTGAACTCATAAACTGTTACGTAAATGTAATCAGTATAATGCTACATACACTCCGGAACAATGAATTAAGTCAAACATACCCTAAATACCCTTTACATAACTTAGAAATAAGTTTTGAAGGATTCGGTATGGCAAAAACATGTTTATTCGAACTTAAGAACTATTTGCGACAAAACTGCGAAACGAACGTTGGTGACCGCCGGGATAATATTTAAATCCTAAAAATATGCTGTTATTATTAAAATTTTATTTTTAATCATGTTCGTGATGAAAAATAAATTAAAACACATAAAAACGTTATTTTTCAAGTTTAAGCGCGTACCGCGTGTTACTGCGCAAAGCAGCGCGTATACTGCGAAACGCAGACAACGGAGCTAGTCTTGGCAGCTGATATTTATTTCGGTAATATTTTGGTGAGTTTATTTTTATAGAATAATAAAAATAATTTAAAACGTCATAAACCGGGATTAAAACGCTAGATAAAATACCCGGTGTCTAGTTAAATACCTGTTTTTAAACTATACATACTAAATATATGTATTTTATACATATATATATGTGTGTATTCGTGAGTAAGAGAGAGAAGAAAGCCACCTCCCACCTACTCTTGCCACTTGTAAGATTACATGCAACGTTGAGAATCTAGCATATCTTGATAAATCCAACAAATCTTCTCATTCTAAGACTCAAGTTTCTCACTCCTCTCTCTCTCTCTCTCTCTCCTTCATGCAATCGGCCAACACCCCCTAACTCCCTTCAATTTTCGAATTTTAATCCATTTCTTCTAGATCCAAGCCCTTTCCAAGTTGGTTTCAAGCACTTTTGAAGATCCTGTAGGATTGGGATTCGATCAAACGAGTCGTTCAGAAGAGTTCACGATCAATACGAAAGGCGGAATCAGACGTATTGATGTTATAACAGTTAGATTTTCATGTAGAATCACTTTAAATGTCAATTGTATTGATTTGATAGTGTTTACAGATCGTTCAACACTTCGGCAGCACTTCGTCTCCTGAACAAATGAATACCCAAGACGACATATACATAGGAGAGCCAGACCGCATGAACCAGTCTACACGAGCTGGCCCAGGTCGCACGACCTGGCCAGATCGCATGAACTTGGTCACCTCGTGCGAGGTGGCCTAGCCACTTCGTGTGAGGTGGCTCGTTCAGGTCTGTTTCCTGTTTCTCTCGTACAACGTGTCCTGGTCTATCTATTCTAGTTACATGACTCGATACAAGACGAAGTCAACAGACATATGCACTAACAAACTCCCCCTTGGATGATGACGAGTCTTCAGCGTGTCGAGTCTTCTGTCTTGATCAGTCGTCTCGCTCTCACTAAAGTATTCTCCATTGTACGCATCTTTATCAATCTCTCTCTTACTCTTCCAGAATCTCAACCTTACTCTTCGAACTTTCTAATTCTCTTGATTAGATCTCTTGATTCATTAAGCTCTTCAGCATTAGCAGCTTCTATCTCGAACTCTATTCCAAGATCTGAATCTAGCTCTTACGTCTTCAGACTCCCCCTTTCGATAAGCTGGGATCGCAGTCTGGAATTCCCTATCTACAGGCTTTGGATCGGAAACCTGGCTCTAATCTGCATACGCTTATGCGGAAAGTCCTCAGGAGTCAAAACCTAGCTCTTTCAATGCTTTTACCTGCACATACTCTACCCAAAACATAAGCTTTTTCATTTTAAAAACATTCATAGTCATTATCTAGACACCATTTGCAAGATAGACAATTTTGACATTGATGAACTCTGATTATTCACTTGTAAAAACAAATTTGGTTTCAAATTAATGAACCATTTAATCATTTCAAATTCATTTGTCATTCCAAACAAGCTCTCCCAACCCTTGTTGTTCATCATGGTCAGCACTTGGAATTTTGGAAATCAGCTTTCCAACATCAGTTGTCAAAAATAAGATGACATAAAATCTTTTTGAATTTTCAAAATTTTATGCTAAAACATACTGAAAATCTTTTTGAATTTTGGGAAATAAACTATATACAGACATCTTTTTGTGAGTTTGCGTAAGAGGATCATATCAGTTTTTGAGACTTATCACTAACACTGTTGATCTTGATTTAACTTTAAGTCTTAAACAAATTCACTTCTGATTGTCAGTATTTTTGTCCACTAAATCCTCTACACAGTGTTTCAATTGATTCAAGATACGAGATTATATGTATTAGAACTAACTTATTAGCGTGTCCCACCTCAGAATATACTCCCGTATCAAAATTCCCTAGATTCAGTCTTATAGATGAGTATACCAATCTGATATCTGTAATCTGGGTTAATGCGAGACCTTGAGAGCTCAGGTATGAACTTTCGTGTCGCACCCCGAAATTATCAGAGCTGGCGTGACCGGACTGGTATCGTCATTGCACAGCGGAAGCAAAAAGCTAAGACTTTCTAGAAGAATGAACGCCGCTAAGTACTCGAAACTCCAATGGTTCTCCTATTCCAACCGCGCCTTGTCTTAGAAAAGTAACCTGAGAAAGAAACATGCGAAAAAGTCAACATAAAGTTGAGCGAGTTCATAGTTTGTTTGTAAAAGATTCGAAATAAATCTTTTGAGTTGTGAAAGATTTGAAATAAATCTTTGGAGTAACCGGTTTTTGAAACAGTATTGAGAAAACGAATCAAAGGTCATTTTCTTGCCAAGTTATATGGAAACGTTGTGTTTGTAACACAGTATGTTCATAAAAACCATGTATTTGTAATGTTCGCATAACCGTCAATGCCCACCCTGACTTTGACTCCATACCCGCATAATGCTTTGAATTTGTATAAAACATGGTAGTTAATTTGTATGAACAAGTTGTTTCGTAAGTATAAAATCCCTGGTATGTAGCAGATAAGGAAAAAGAGATCATCAATGGTTTGCAAGGCCATTGATATGTGTGAAGTGCAAGTAGGAAGACTCAAACCTAGCAAATTTATGCGTCGGGCACAAAGTCACCCCGAGGTCCGTTCTGTTTGGCCTGGGGGCTGGGCTCGCTACACCCAGATAGATCTACCGCTCCTGTCCCTCGGTCCTACAATGAGGATTAATGATCCCAAGTTGCGCCTACCCACTCACATGATCTAAGTAGTAACCCTCCTTACGCTAAACATACCATGTATAAAATAAATCCCTGGTCACCCTGACCGAATCCCTGGTCACCCTGACCGTATATCATTCCCATTTCGAAAATAAGCATTTGTTTTTGTAAAAACCGGTATGTTTAGTATAAACATTTCGTAATTCATTTGTGTTCATCGAAATCCCTTCGTAATATGATTTAGAAATACGAGTTTTGCGTTTGTTCAAAACTTTGTATGTTTTTGCAAAACGTGCATGTCTTTCCACCCCGAAAACATTTACAAAAATGTAAAACAGTAAAAAGTGGGGGGTTATGAACTCGCCTGAATTTCCATGTGCAAAGCTAGCTGATTACGACTCCGTGATGTCGTTTCCAAAATGAGACTCACTAGCGTGCATTCTACAAAATTCCTAACACGGAATATCTAATAAGTTTCTAAATAAAAGCGGTAACTAGTCTACGTGTCACCGAGCTCTACCGAATCGTTAATCGAACGATTCAACGGTAAGTTGCTAACTTAATGGAAAAGATTAAGTTATATGTGTTAAGTCTCGTTTAATGTCAGTAGCAGTTTAATAAGTCTTGAAAAAGACTTAGTTTCCGAGAGACTTAAAATGAATAAATATTTGTATAAAAATATATAAATATATCGTTGTAGGTGTGTTAGCCGTCTCGAGTAGTCATACGTGTATAAAAGAATATTTCTATGAAAATATCATATAACAAACTCGTATCATATATCGCGTTTCGTATGAAAGTAATATATAATAACTTGTCTTATATATATCACGTCTTGTGTATATTTGCCAAAAATATACGTATATGCCGTTTCGGCGCTTGAAATAAATATAAAAACTTATATTTATTTAATGGAGTTTTAGCGTTGAAGTCGTTTAAAATAAATATAATAGTTATATTTATTTTATAAAAGAAGTCGTATGGTTTGTTATCTGAAATAAATATACTGACTATATTTATTTTTATAAAAGAGTTGTTGAAATATCCAAGTTTAAAATAAATATAAATACTATATTTATTTTTGCAAATTACTTTCTGAATCGTCGTTTTCGAAGATCGCGAAGTGTTGTCGAAAGTAATTATATGCTTTTGCTAGTTTTCATAAAGGTCGCCTGATATCACTAGTCGTCGTTTCTCAATAAAACATGTTTTGCTTTTACGGGTTTTCTCGAAAAACGGGCAGAGTTTCCTCTGTTTTTGGACGCCCCCGACAACACAAGTTGTCGCTATTTTTATCGAAATTCAATCAATTCACGCAATAAATATAACTTTCCATCAAATATGCCAAATTAAAGTGTAAATAGTCGCTAAAAGTATCGGTCGAGCTCGTTCACGAAATAAATAAGATTATAAGAATAATGAAATGTATTGTGCCGTAAAATCTTTACGATCTTCTTGTGTCGAAAGCCGAGCTGACCGAGTCAACTCGCTGAGTTAACTGATTTGACCTGGTCAACCGAGTTGACTGAGTTGACTCGGTTTGACCGAGTCAACCGAAATGCTTCATAAACCGATCCAAGCCAAACCGTTCGACCCGTTGTTGGTCGTTGACCAGCTGAACTGTTGTTGACCGAGTTGACTCGGTTTGACCGAGTCAACTGAAACTGAGTCTGACCCGAAGCCGTTGACCCGAAGCACCCGACATGAATCTGTCCAAAACTTGAACCACATCAAAATCTACATACGAACCGAACTAAACAAAACCTGAACTCGAACCTGCTGACCTGAACCGTGTCCACAACAATCTGAACCGAAACAATCACCATCATCTTCAAGCTTTTGGAAAAATCACAGAAACGGAAGTCTACCGGAAATTTTGTCGGACCGAGGCACAACCACCGCCATGCTGCCACTACCGCCGCCGTGGGTGGCGGCGCCGTTCATCTCCGCCGCCCTCTCTCTCCTGTGTTTCTCTCACTCTCGTCTCTCTCCCTGAGTCGTACCGCCGCACCACCACCGAACAGTGGTGGTGGTGGTTCGTTTTGTTGTTCGCAAGAGGAGGAGGGGGGCTGCTGTGTGTGCGACCGGAGAAGAAAGGGATGCCGGCAACCGGCTCCGGTCGCCGGAACCGAGAGAGGAAGGGGGTGGCTGGGTTGGGTCTTGTTTGTGAAGGGTTGATTTCTCTGTGTTTGTTTATGTGATATCGAGAGGGAGAGAGGGATTTGAGATGTGGGTTTGTGTGTTTTGTTGTCTGCTTAAAATAAAATGAAGATGGGAGGGTTTTGTAAAGATATTGAGATTTGGAAGATCTTGTGTACTCACTAAAAAAATCTCTTGTAGAGATTTAATATGATTTTGCTAAGATTTTATAGATCTTGCATATATTTTGTGTAGATTTGAAAGGATTTGTAGAGATCTCTAAGATCTCATCAGGATTTAATATAATAGGTGTAGGTTTAGGCTTGTGGGTTTTGGGCTTGGGCCCAGGGCCCACAAGCTCAATCCCCGTGTGTAAGTGGCCCGTAAATCCTACGAGACCCGTTGTCAAAACACTGAACTCCATTTAACGTCAAAAAAAAAATTAAAATACACAAAAATACGGTCGGTAGTCGTTGTTTGCATGCCCGTTCGTCGATTACGGTAATAATCGCGAAAAATTGTATTGTTGCCGTCTTTAATCCGTTTTTCGATCCGGTTTCAACCGTAGTCACTAAAATTTAATTACCAAGCTAAAATATATCGTAACAATTTAATATTTGTCAGCGTTGTCAGTATCCTATTCGGTTTCAATCCGTTGTCGTTTAACGTTTCACAGGTTTCTCTGTAAACCACCGTTCGCTCATTGTAAAGTCGGATAATCGCTCCTGGGCACTCCAAAGGCCTAATTAGGTTAATTTGCGTTGTAATCACTATTCATTATCGCGTTAAACACCTGTTAATCAAGTAATTAAGAGCCGTAAATCACGGGTTGTCACATTCTCCCCCTGTTACAGAAATTTCGTCCTCGAAATTTAGACTATGTTATCTCCTCGGAATTGTGTTGTTCGCAGGTAAGTCGGAATAATAACAAAGTGAATGACCGTGTAATCGAAACAAGACTTATTCGAATCATGTGAATTTAATGACATTCTTTCACAATAAGAACCCAACGGTTTAAAAGAAATGTGTCTCAGTAATTGATGTCAAAGGAAACGAGACGTATAAGTACAGTCACTAATGTGACTAAGTTAACAGGGATCCAACAATGAACAGGAACTTCGACCAATCGAATTCCATATGAACGTTTATAATATGTAAATGAGTTCTAGAAGCAATAACATCCACTGGATGAGCTTAGAATCAACAATCTCAAATGTAATAGTTTGCATGAAACGTTCGATCGTGATCAGCGCAAGCTGCAAGTCATACTGACGCCACAAGGTGTCGCAATGAATGAAACAATTTAATAATAGAGGTGACCGAACAAGTATCACCTGTGTTTTGCATAAAACGCTCAATCATAATTAGCCCAAGCTACAAGTTTGTACTGACACCACAAAGTGTCGTAGTGATTGAAATAATTCAATAATAGCGGTGATCAAACAAATTCACCGTGTTTGAAGTCAATTGAAAGCGCAATGAAGTAAATATGAATGTTTGTTCCAAACAAACATCAAAGAATTTTCAATTGAAGATGGAACACCAAAGAATTACTGTTTCAATCGAAGAGGAAGGAGCAATGAATATCGCAAGACTTTCGATCGATAATGAAAGAAACGTTAGTAGGTACACCGGAATATAAAAATGAATTTGTGTACCATTGTCTTAACACACTATTGTATTAAGACTGTTGTAATGTGATAAACCAAAGCGGATTTAAAGCAATTCAATAATTAAATCCGTGTATGAGATGTGTAAACGAGTTTAGCGCAAGCTTCAAGTTAATGAATACACCACCACAAGGTGTCGAAATCAACAAATGACTTATTGTAGACCAAACAAGTCTACTATGCCTCGGAACAAATGAAACTCTTGTTAAAACGAATTTGAATATGATGTCTTCAATACATCATATGGTATCTTGAATTGAGTACGTGTAATGCAGAAGTTCAAACAATAGAACTTGGTTTTAGCGCAATCCGAAAATAAATATATGTATTGACAAGAAAACTTTAGGCATGGTTACAACGAAAAACCATGTATGTAACGTGTAAAGAAATGATCGTGATACAATGACCATTAAGAGGAGTAGAGATACGAAAATCTACTCAGTTAGTGTGAAATTCGAAATTTCAATAAAAGAAATTTGAGGACTTTACCTGGGGTTTCGTGTGATGACCAATTGTTAGGTGACATTACCATGGAATGTCGAACATAGCGTATTCGTCGTTAGTTAGGTAGGGGGTGCGGAGACAATCGTCTTCTCCCTGGCGTGATTCGTGTCGTTGAAGGATCGCGTGACAAGTTGTCGTTTCCTGATCGTTAGTTCTCCTGCTGACAGGGATCTAGCATCGTCGTTAAATTTGCGTCATCGTTCCTTCTCAAAGGCCTCGCCTCGACAGTCGTATGTGACGTGCTTCAACCTCCGTTGACGTACATATTGAGTTTCGCGTATACCTGTGCACTACCGTTTCATTCCGCGTAGAACGCGATGTGCCCCGACATCCGTTGACGTAAAGTTTGAGTTTCATGTATTCTCGTGCGCTAGCGTTTTGTTATGCGTAGGTTACCTGCTCGGGAAGTTAAAATATCACAGACAATATGGATAATAATGTGCGCCCGAGTTAATATTCGCGGTTCCTACGTGATGACCTTTAATAAACACATGCACAAATAATCAATCATATAGTCAAATAAACATGTTAGTCACCAATAAGCAATCAAGTAATTCCCCTAGTCCCACTAGTCTATCCTCCCAGCCTCTCAGACTGAATCTCCTAGTCTCTCAGACTACCTCCCTGTTCCGAAGGTCTTAAATGCATGTTTCCTAAACTCTCAGAGTGTTGTGTACTGTATGTAATTGTTTTGTGTACCGTGTATAAAACATCACAATAGCGTATGTTTGAAAACAAAATTTTGACTGCTTGCTTTTCGGCAACGGTTGGAGATCATATTCGAGTACTATGCGTTCTGTATGTATTCGAGATTTTAATATTCAAAGTTCCCAGAGGAAATGTGAGGTTAGAGCCTAGGTATCACAACAGAAACCTAATTCGCTGTAACCTATAGCTCTGATACCAATCTGTCGCACCCCGAAAATTATCAGAGCTGGCCTGACCGGACTGGTATCGTCATTGCACAGCGGAAGCAAAAAGCTAAGACTTTCTAGAAGAATGAACGCCGCTAACTACTCGAAACTCCAATGGTTCTCCTATTCCAACTGCGCCTTGTCTTAGAAAAGTAACCTGAGAAAGAAACATGCGAAAAAGTCAACATAAAGTTGTGCGAGTTCATAGTTTGTTTGTAAAAGATTCGAAATAAATCTTTTGAGTTGTGAAAGATTTGAAATAAATCTTTGGAGTAACCGGTTTTTGAAATAGTATTGAGAAAATGAATCAAAGGTCATTTTCTTGCCAAGTTATATGGAAACGTTGTGTTTGTAACACAGTATGTTCATAAAAACCATGTATTTGTAATGTTCGCATAACCGTCAATGCCCACCCTGACTTTGACTCCATACCCGCATAATGCTTTGAATTTGTATAAAACATGGTAGTTAATTTGTATGAACAAGTTGTTTCGTAAGTATAAAATCCCTGGTATGTAGTAGATAAGGAAAAAGAGATCACCAATGGTTTGCAAGGCCATTGATATGTGTGAAGTGCAAGTAGGAAGACTCAAACCTAGCAAATTTATGCGTCGGGCACAAAGTCACCCCGAGGTCCGTTCTGTTTGGCCTGGGGGCTGGGCTCGATACACCCAGATAGATCTACCGCTCCTGTCCCTCGGTCCTACAATGAGGATTAATGATCCCAAGTTGTGCCTACCCACTCACATGATCTAAGTAGTAACCCTCCTTACGCAAAACATACCATGTATAAAATAAATCCCTGGTCACCCTGACCGAATCCCTGGTCACCCTGACCAAATCCCTGGTCACCCTGACCGAATATCATTCCCATTTCGAAAATAAGCATTTGTTTTTGTAAAAACCGGTATGTTTAGTATAAACCTTTCGTAATTCATTTGTGTTCATCGAAATCCCTTCGTAATATGATTTAGAAATACGAGTTTTGCGTTTGTTCAAAACTTTGTATGTTTTTGCAAAACGTGCATGTCTTTCCACCCCGAAAACATTTACAAAAATGTAAAACAGTAAAAAGTGGGGGGTTATGAACTCGCCTGAATTTCCATGTGCAAAGCTAGCTGATTACGACTCCGTGATGTCGTTTCCAAAATGAGACTCACTAGCGTGCATTCTACAATATTCCTAACCCGGAATATCTAATAAGTTTCTAAATAAAAGCGGTAACTAGTCTACGTGTCACCGAGCTCTACCGAATCGTTAATCGAACGATTCAACGGTAAGTTGCTAACTTAATGGAAAAGATTAAGTTATATGTGTTAAGTCTCGTTTAATGTCAGTAGCAGTTTAATAAGTCTTGAAAAAGACTTAGTTTCCGAGAGACTTAAAATGAATAAATATTTATATAAAAATATATAAATATATCGTTGTAGGTGTGTTAGCCGTCTCGAGTAGTCATACGTGTATAAAAGAATATTTCTATGAAAATATCATATAACAAACTCGTATCATATATCGCGTTTCGTATGAAAGTAATATATAATAACTTGTGTTATATATATCACGTCTTGTGTATATTTGCCAAAAATATACGTATATGCCGTTTCGGCGCTTGAAATAAATATAAAAACTTATATTTATTTAATGGAGTTTTAGCGTTGAAGTCGTTTAAAATAAATATAATAGTTATATTTATTTTATAAAAGAAGTCATATGGTTTGTTATCTGAAATAAATATACTGACTATATTTATTTTTATAAAAGAGTTGTTGAAATATCCAAGTTTAAAATAAATATAAATACTATATTTATTTTTGTAAATTACTTTCTGAATCGTCGTTTTCGAAGATCGCGAAGTGTTGTCGAAAGTAATTATATGTTTTTGCTAGTTTTCATAAAGGTCGCCTGATATCACTAGTCGTCGTTTCTCAATAAAACATGTTTTGCTTTTACGGGTTTTCTCGAAAAACGGGCAGAGTTTCCTCTGTTTTTGGACGCCCCCGACAACACAAGTTGTCACTATTTTTATCAAAATTCAATCAATTCACGCAATAAATATAGCTCTCCATCAAATATGCCAAATTAAAGTGTAAATAGTCGCTAAAATTATCGGTCGAGCTAATTCACGAAATAAATAAGATTATAAGAATAATGAAATGTATTGTGCCGTAAAATCTTTACCATATTCTTGTGTCGAAAGCCGAGCTGACCAAGTCAACTCGCTGAGTTGACTGAGTTAACCTGGTCAACCGAGTTGACTGAGTTGACTCGGTTTGACCGAGTCAACCGAAATGCTTCATAAACCGATCCAAGCCAAACCGTTCGACCCGTTGTTGGTCGTTGACCAGCTGAACTGTTGTTGACCGAGTTGACTCGGTTTGACCGAGTCAACTGAAACTGAGTCTGACCCGAAGCCGTTGACCCGAAGCACCCGACATGAATCTGTCCAAAACTTGAACCACATCAAAATCTACATACGAACCGAACTAAACAAAACCTGAACTCGAACCTGTTGACCTGAACCGTGTCCACAACAATCTGAACCGAAACAATCACCATCATCTTCAAGCTTTAGGAAAAATCACAGAAACGGAAGTCTACCGGAAATTTTGTCGGACCGAGGCACAACCACCGCCATGCTGCCACTGCCGCCGCTGTGGGTGGCGGCGCCGTTCATCTCCGCCGCCCTCTCTCTCCTGTGTTTCTCTCACTCTCGTCTCTCTCCCTGAGTCGTACCGCCGCACCACCACCGAACAGTGGTGGTGTTGGTTCATTTTGTTGTTCGCAAGAGGAGGAGGGGGGGGCTGCTGTGTGTGCGACCGGAGAAGAAAGGGATGCCGGCAACCGGCTCCGGTCGCCGGAACCGAGAGAGGAAGGGGGTGGCTGGGTTGGGTCTTGTTTGTGAAGGGTTGATTTCTCGGTGTTTGTTTATGTGATATCGAGTGGGAGAGAGGGATTTGAGATGTGGGTTTGTTTGTTTTGTTGTCTGCTTAAAATAAAATGAAGATGGGAGGGTTTTGTAAAGATATTGAGATTTGGAAGATCTTGTGTACTCACTAAAAAAATCTCTTGTAGAGATTTAATATGATTTTGCTAAGATTTTATAGATCTTGCATATATTTTGTGCAGATTTGAAAGGATTTGTAGAGATCTCTAAGATCTCATCAGGATTTAATATAATAGGTGTAGGTTTAGGCTTGTGGGTTTTGGGCTTGGGCCCAGGGCCCACAAGCTCAATCCCCGTGTGTAAGTGGCCCGTAAATCCTGCGAGACCCATTGTCAAAACCCTGAACTCCGTTTAACGTCAAAAAAAAATTAAAATACACAAAAATACGGTCGGTAGTCGTTGTTTGCATGCCCGTTCGTCGATTACGGTAATAATCGCGAAAAATTGTATTGTTGCCGTCTTTAATCCGTTTTTCGATCCGGTTTCAACTGTAGTCACTAAAATTTAATTACCAAGCTAAAATATATCGTAGCAATTTAATATTTGTCGGCGTTGTCAGTATCCTGTTCGGTTTCAATCCGTTGCCGTTTAACGTTTCACAGGTTTCTCTGTAAACCACCGTTCGCGCATTGTAAAGTCGGATAATCGTTCCTGGGCACTCCAAAGGCCTAATTAGGTTAATTTGCGTTGTAATCACTATTCATTATCGCGTTAAACACATGTTAATCACGTAATTAAGAGCCGTAAATCACGGGTTGTCACATTTCATTCAGTCAAAGAGATGAAGGCTCGACTTTAGGTGTGTTCCCTTTAGGGAATCTTTTCTTCAACTGCAATTGATTCGAATCTATCGATATTTTATCAATTTTTGTGTAGAGGGTAAGCTTTAAAAGCGCGTAAAGTATTATACGAAGTCTAGGCCATTGCTTCCGCAATATCAGAAGACTAGGTATAATACCCCAGATATCAAACAATATAAAGACCTAGTATCTCAGAATCCGGCAATCTCTCAAACGAAATTTCGGAGTACTAAGTCCATATATCCGAGAGATGTTACCCACTAAAATAAGCAATTATTCATTATGTTTATATCTCGAACTCAATCTACTAATCGTGTGAAGTCTACTAGCACATCATCAGTGAGACTTGTTTAAAAACATTTTTCTTTACATTTCTTTAGCATGTTGTGATAGTCCACTGATATACTATCATTTCCTCTTTTTTCACAACAAAACTCATTTTTGATTTTTCGATGTTTTTGTATTTTTTATTTTATCATGTTTTTGGATTCTTCAAATTTTCAAAATTTTAATTTTTTACTCCCCCTAAAATCAAAAATATGGTTCAATTTTTTATTTTCCGGGAAAATTTGAAAGTAAAAGCAATAAACTGTACAAATAAAATGACAAACTGATGTGAATTGCTTCAATTCTCCATTCTCTTGGCTTAAACAATTAGAACTCCCCCTGACAACAAACTATTTTCCCATTTTGATTTCAAAACACTTAAGTCTGTTTTAATCAAAATGGTTTTTCTGGAAAATTAGATTCGTTGATTTCACACATCATGGGGATTCATTCATCACTTTGTTCTTTCAAGCACTTGTAAAAATTATCACTTATAGATTTTTCACAGAAACATTTTTCAAGAATAATGCCGATTCATGCCCCACGATTACCAACTTGGGAGCTTTGGCAAGTCAGGATTTTACTTTTTAAAGAATCTCACCCATGCCTGATCAATCATGGGTGAACCATCATCATTTGGTTTAACAACTTTCGATTCATAAAATTATTTCTGTCCCTTCACCTTCCCATCAGCCATCTTACCAAAAATATGTAGCACTTTACCATTAAATGCTTTTTCAGCATCAAATTCTTTCTTATCAGAGAAGAATTGATCTGAAATCTCAATCTTACCAATTTTTGATTTCAAGTTTCTGTTTGACAATGGTGGAAAATTTTCATCATCCATTGTCGGAACGGAATTCTCATCATTTAGCACAACAGGTGGCTCCTCTGACTTTGACGAATCAGATTCATTGCCAGAAACAACTTCTGATTTCTTAAACCCATTTATGTTTGTTTAAATTGGCTCTTCTTTTGTAAAAATGTTTCGAACTTTCACCAATTTCGAAAGTCGAATTTTTGAACTCCTTAAATTTTACTATTGGTTGTTCCTTTTTATCAACACATTTCTCTTTCAAATTTAGAGTTAGAAGAAACTCCCTGTTTTGTGTTGGTGGGCTTTGGGCAATTCCAAGCAATATGTCCAACCTCTCGGCATCTGAAACAGGTTCTTCTTTCAACTCTCGGTTCAGATTCCTTCAACATATTCTTTTGCCTTTCGGCGAGAAACTCCTTGTTTGAATGTTTCCAGAAAGGTTTCTTCTTCTCCTCTTCAGAACTTGCTCCTGAAACAAATTTAGTTTTTGGTTTAACTTCTTTATAATCTTTATGATTTTATGGTGGAATAAAACATAATCCTTTCTTTTTGAAATTACTGTTATGGTTTGGTTTCTTT
Source organism: Helianthus tuberosus (assembly GCA_030545235.1). NCBI lineage: Eukaryota > Viridiplantae > Streptophyta > Magnoliopsida > Asterales > Asteraceae > Helianthus > Helianthus tuberosus. The sequence goes on from CM060394.1 coordinate 131,765,993, forward strand.
CGATAACCCGAACCAGAACTGTAACCCCTTTTCTTGTTCAATCTTTGTTGAACTCTTGAAGTGTACTTTTTAGGTTTTTCAGTAAGATTTACATCTTTTATTTCAGAAATATTAATTTCTGTAAATTTGAAGACGTTGTTAATCATTTCAGTTTTAACACCTCTTATTGGAAATTCTTCATCAAAATATAATTTGTCGGAGTCATTCAAAGTATATGCTACTTTGAATGTTTCGTCATTCAAATTATTTTTTGATATCAGAAAATCTTTATTGTAAACCCTTTTGACCGGTGAACTCGAACTTTTGTCTGATGAACTCGAATTTTCAGATTTAGACTCTGACTTTGACTCTTCATCTTTATCCAACACCTGATCGACCACTTTCTTAATTAACTCAGACTCATGATCAGTGTCAGACGTTGTAAAGGTGACATCAATATCATCTGGTAATCCATCGATAGACTCGGATTTCAGATTCAGATTGAGTGCTTCAGCCACCTTTTCAAAGTGTCGGGGGGAATAGCCATCCCACATTGGATTTGGTACTCTGTTATAATTCAAACCAATTTTCTTACTAGAATTTTCTTCATCTTCTACATACTTATGAGCTGCAACGGTAGGATAGATGCGATCAATAACATACTCTGAACTTTGATAACTTCGAAGTAAAGTATTCACTCTTTCTGTTTCAATCGTCATCGCTGCCAATTCTTGTTTCAACTCAGCAATAATCTCGATATATTTGTTGATTGCAGTTTGCTTTTGAAGAACTGTTGCTTTCAGAAGATTCTTCATCTGGATATCCTCATCACTAGCTTCTTTGTACCAATTGACTTTGCTAATTAAGAGATCATATGATTCCTTTATGCTTCTCACATTATGCAATAAGTTCTCTTTGAGCTTCTCCAATTCAGCATACTTTGTATCTTTCTCGGCACAATCTTTGCAGGGTTCTAAACACTTAGCACAAGGTTTTTCAACCTCTACAATCTTTTCAACTTCAACAATTTTTTTTAACTTCAACTATTTTTTCAACTTCAACTATTTTTTCAACTATTTTCTCCACCACCTTTTCAATCACAAACGGTTCTTTCTCAACTTCTATCTTCACTTCATTCTCTTCAACCTCGACCTTCTCTATCAGTTTTTCTTTAACTTTTGCCTTATCAGCTTCTATCTAAACTTCAGTCTTTTCTTCAGCAACCCTTCTTGCTTCCATTTCTCTTTTCAGTCTGGCAGCCCTTTTCTCTTTCAATATCTCTATTTTATTTGCAAAAAACAAATCAAAACTATAAGGATCCAATTGTTTTCTAGCTTTATTAATATACTCTTCCTCATCATCAGTGTCTTTATCACTTCCTGAAGACTTAAAAATTGGTTGTCTTCTAGGACTGTTCTTAGATTTGATTGATTCTTCTTCCGAGATTGAATCTTCAAAGATTCGAGCAACAAATGCTTTAGAAACTGAAGGTCTAGAAGGATCATAATCATCCCAATTGAAATCTTTAGGAATCCTTTCATCTTCTTGGTCTACCAGACCAAAACAAGCTTTACCCTTTGATTCTTCAATCGGAATAGTACGTGAGTGTGAAGATTGTTGTTGATATGGTTGTTGAGCAACCTGATGATAAATTGCTTTTCTATGATAATCGTTGTTTCCAAAAGGATCTTGTCTTCCGGTTGCTTCTCTGTTTGTACACTCTCGTTTAAAATGTCCTTTTTCTCGGCAAGGAAAACAAGTAACCTTCGATTTGTCAAAACCTAGCTGAGATGTTGCAGCTTCACGAAGATCATTTCTTCCGGTGATCTGTTTGAACTTTTCTACTATTCTTAAAAGCTAGCTAAACACCACTTGATGTCCATCAACTCAAGTTCTTCAGAATCAATCTGATCATAATCCTCTTTAGTAAGCATCGGATTTCCGATTCGTCCAGCAACTAAGCTTTCATACGACTCTAACACAGTGACAAGAGATGCCATGTGTTGCTTCGCAATATCTGGAGAAAAATTTTGATCATTTTGAATATGTAATGCAACATTGCATTGCAATACTTAACCGGTAAAATTTGTTGAACTTTGTTGTTGAGAACTCGGTGTCGAGAAATTTGGTTCAAAACTTGAATAAGATGAAGAATATCCACTGCTCTGATTTGTATTGCTTGCATTTGTTTCGAAAGAATTTTCAGCACTGAACGCAGTTTGAATCTTCGGACTAGGAGTAGTCTCAATCTTGTTTTCTCTGTAGTACAGACTAACATCCTGTTGAGCACCCGGACTTCTCATTGTAGCAGTTTTTCGAATTGATAGCTCATGTTCTTCCAACTTCTGGATAAACATACTCAAATTCATATCTTCAAATTGTCGGTTATGCTTTAAAATCAACAGATATGTTCCCCATTCATTATGTGGTAGCGCATCGGCTAGCTTATCAACCCATTCTTCATCTTCTTTCTTGATGTCTAATCTTTTCATCTCCATGACTAGATGACAATATCTCTCGATAATCTTCCTAGTCGTCTCACCTTCAAAAGCTGTAAACATATCAAACGATTTCTTTAGTAATGCTCGTTTATTTTTTATCATATCGGCACTACCCTTAAACTTTTTAATCAACGCTCTCCAGATTGATCTGGCAGTTCCCTCATGTTGAAGCAAAACAAAAATATCTTCTTTTACTGCTTGTTGAAGAATGCTAATCATTATTTTTTCACTGGTGTATCTTAATTTTTCATCCGGTAAAAATTGACTTATTTGTTTTTCATTTCCAAGTTCATCTTTTGGTAAAATATAATCTTTCTCTAAAGACACCCATGTATCAAACTTGTTCGCTTGTACCCAGTTTTTAAAACGGTCTTGCCACCCTTTAAAGTCCTCAATGTACATAAGCTTTGGAGGTTTTTGGAAAGTTCCTGTTTCATTCTCGATACCGACAGTTTCGGAAACGGTAACAGGAGTAACCAGGGCAGTAGCAAATGCATTATAAAATTCGTTGTCCATGTTGTGGTACGAAAAATTTCACAAACTATCGATTTCAAACAGTCTGGAAAGTCACGCGAGCTGGAATTCCTCAAACCGTACGAACTGAAATCACTACAAACGAGCTGGAGTTTTTTTCAAACGGTCTGAATTAAAATAAACTAAGAAAACTCAAACACACTAGGTCACTCCGTACGACCTAGATACTTTCAAGCGGTCTGGGTCACACCGTTTGACAATTTTAAACGAGCTGGAAAATTTTCAAACGACCTGGTAAAACTGATTCATCTCGTGCGATCTGAAGTAAATATTCAAACGACCTGGTATAATAAAATATCCTCGTGCGGTCTGAAACAACAAACTCAAAGAGCTGATAAAGTCTCACGCGATCTGGAGATGTTTCACACGATCTGAGCAGAATTCAAGCAACTTGGACATAATTTCAAACGACCTGAAGATTTTTCGAACGATCTGAAGGGTTTTTCACGCGATTTGGACAGAGATTCACTCCGTTTGAAACTTCTAAGTCCAAAAATTCATCATTTTGTCAAATTTGATCAGTTTTTAGTTTGAATTTACGATCAAATTTGTTCCCAGACTGTTCAAAATAGTGTTTTACGTGTTATTTGTCAAGATCAGATCATTTTAGCCGTGGAATCTAGGTAAATTTGATGAAAAAGTGTAGAAAATGAGTAGAAATCAGCTTTATCCGTGAAAAACAAGCTGTATGGTAAGAACTCTTCCTCCTGAGCTCTGATACCACTTGTAGGATCGGGATTCGATCAAACGAGTCGTTCAGAAGAGTTCACGATCAATACGAAATGCGGAATCAGACGTATTGATGTTATAACAGCTAGATTTGCATGTAGAATCACTTTAAAAGTCGATTGTATTGATTTGATAGTGTTTACAGATCGTTCGAAACTTCAGCAGCACTTTGTCTCCGGAATCAGATTCTACAAATGAATACCCAAGACCACATATATATAGGAGAGCCAGACCGCATGAACCAGTCTACACGAGCTGGCCCAGGTCTCACGACCTTGCCAGATCTTATGAACTTGGTCACCTCGTGCGAGGTGGCCTAGCCACTTCGTGTGAGGTGGCTAGTTCGGGTCTGTTTCCCGTTTCTCTCGTACAATGTGTCCTTGTCTATCTATTCTAGTTACTTGACTCGATACAAGACGAAGTCAACAGACATATGCACTAACAGATCCTAAGGTGATTTGAAGGTGTTTTAAGGAAGAACCAAGCTCCAAATCATCATACTTTGTCAAAAACCCATCAAAATCTTGAAGGTATAAAGTTTATTTTTAAATCCTTGTTCTTGATTTTTGGTGTTAATGAAATGGATTTTTCATTAACTTGAAACTAAAAAGAAATGGGTTTTATACAAAATAAAAATGGAAGTATATATGTGTGTATATATGGCCGTATGTATGCATGTGTGTATGTATTTGAGATTGAGTTTGATTTTTGATGGATACTTGTTTGATTTATTCTTGAAAAGTGAATGCATGTTTAATCAAATAGATGTTATGTAAAAGTTCTTTTGATTTGTATTGAATATGTGACAAAGGAAATTCTTGGAAAAATATATATGTATGCATGTGTCGTATATGTATATATATGTACATGCACATGTGAATTTTTGCTAGTTAGTGTAAATTAATAAAAGAATATTACCTGCAATTATGTCTAGATGATTAGATGATGATTGATGAACATGTCTTGGATTGTATGAATTAATATCATGTTTGATGCATTCAAGTTTATATGAAATGAAAATGATATGATAAGTGTGCTTTAGATACTTGTACATAAGCATGCATGTTGATTAAAGGTTCAAGAAATGATGAAAAATGATTATATGACAAAAGTGTTTTTAAAACATATTCTAAACATTAAAAATAACATTATTTGATATATTATAATGGCATGAAACTTTGTCATAGGTTTGGTAGCTTCGCATGTTGTACATATAGCTTAGAAAGTGGTAAAATATGTGAAATTTGCATGATTTTTGTGGTTTATGTGAGACCTGCACTATCATGAGTATAACCACTATTTTATTCAGTAAATAACATGGGTTATGTTAAAATATCAAGTCGTTACGATTTGGGATGGTTATGGTAACATTTGATGCAAAATTATGCGGTAAAACGGTTAAAATCGGCTTTTCGGAGGATTTTTATAAAATTGTTTTAGATCAGTAACTAAACTAATATTTTTTACATAAAAATAAGTATTTTAACTTATATTAAGTTTACTTGGTTTTTGGTTAGTCATACATGACTTCCAACGCCCAAAAACGTTACCGAATCACTAAAATACGCGTTTTCAATATACCCTAGAATGGGTTGTAAATGGGTAAACTTTATGTGATACAATGTGTTATGTGATTTATATTATGTGTATGATGACATGTTAAGACTTGACAAGATTATGTGTATTACGTTATTAATTGTATATCACGTTTGAGTATATATATGACGACGCACAAATCGTAGATATATTGCTTATAACATGATGAGGGTCACCAATAAAATCGTTCAAGTCGCAATGTTCTTAAAATATATATATACGAACTCATATATATATATATATATATAAATACACCAATATAATAAAAAATAATAACTTTTCGAGAAAATCTCAAAGTTATGTGAAAATCTAAGTATCGGAGAAACTTAGGTATTTTTATGAGTTTTTGATTATTAAATTGATCTTACTTAATTTAGGACGAATAAACAATTTGAGGGATTTTGTGTTAACACATAAAAACGCACCCAAAGGTGAGTACATAGTTCCCGTATTTTACGTTTTCAAATGTTTTTGGGATGAAGCATATGTGCATAACTTTACTTTTCGTTTTTATGAGATTATACATGTTTTGTTACATATTACATATAATACATTATTTCAAAGACATTTTTATGGTATATTGACTTAGTATACCTAACATTTGGTTTCAAGGACATTTTACTTGGATAAACCTTGATCCTGATAAGGGTTTATCTGACAGTCTCAAGGCTTGAGTGTATGGGATAAACAAACCACATAAATGTTCATATCGATAAATGCAATGGTTTTCAAAACATAACTTTTGTTTTAAACTTTTGTTGTTCAAAAACCTTGTTTTGTACATGACATTTGGTTACACAAGACATTTGGTTTATACATGACAATAGACATTGTTTACACATGACATTTGACATTTGAACAAGACATTATTTGATGGTTATTGATAAGTGATTTAAATAACGAGGCGTGTGTAATATGATAAAAGCATGGTGAATACGCCGTTGGTACTTCCTATATATAAATGCTTTTATTTTATTGCATATCGTGGCGTTATTTAAACCACTTCAACAAGGACAAGACATGACATATTTTATACATATTATTTTCATTTGGCTATTTACTTAACCATACATCATTCTTTTATATCATTTGATTTTCATATGATTTTATAAAAGAAAATATTTTATAAGGTTCATGACTACTTTTCGTTAAACATTTCTTTTAACATTTAAAGTCATGAATCTTCAATACTAAACCTATGTTACTCACAAGCATTTTTATGCTGACGTGTTTACTTTTACATATGTTTCAGGAGCGAATGTTTGATGTGAGCGAGCTTCACTTAGGGCGACTTGGGCCTTAGCAATCTAAAATCAAGAAAGTTATCATCTTTTATGTTATGTGTTTCGTTTGAACTAAGACAATGTAATAATTTAAACTTGTAAAACTAAACTTTAATTGCCATGTGTTGTGAAACAATAATTCTGCCACACGACTCCCCGAAGTTTCCACCACAGTTTGTTGTTTTACGCGGTCGGGGTGTGATAGAAGAGTTGGTATCAGAGCTCAATCGTCTATCCTTAGATGATTTGTTCTTAGGCTTTATGCCTTTAAAGTTTTCAAATCTCGTCAAAGTTTGGGTTTTAATAATGTGAACATGTGCAATCTGGAAGAGTGGGTGCATGTACCCTGAGTTTTCTGTCTAAGGCTAGAGTGTTCGTACAAATCCACATAATCAGACTAGTCACTCTTACCTGCGACCTCATGGGGTGAGTGTCCACTTATAGGCTAAAACATGTCTTCATTATGCATTATATAGACCTATTTGCTTTGATTAGTCACTGTGTGTGGATTGTTTGTTTTAAGTAATGAACAAATGACCACCTTCCTTTGTGTTGTTGATATTTTCAATACTCCTTTTGATTGTCCTATGTCAATCTCACACATTTCCTTGTGTTCCTTTTCTTTTAGATGCCTCCTCGATGTGATCAAACTCAAGATGCCGCAATGGCAGCCATGATCACTCAGCAAATCACTGTTGTACTCCCGAACCTAGTAACCCAGTTAAACCAAGCAAACAACAACTACAATAACAACGTACTTGTTCCGTGCAACTTTAAGACATTCAATTCAGCTAAACCACTTCAGTTTCTTGGTCAGAAGGAGCAACTAGGCTCCTACAGTGGTTCGAGTGTCTCGAAAGTACGTTTCGTCACGTTCAATGCCCGAATGAGCGAAATATTGAGTTGTGCGTCCAGTGTATTTCAGAAAAGGGCGCTTATATGGTGGAATGGTGTGATGAGAGACAGGGGTGCTGATGTGGCAATGAATCAAACTTGGGAAGAGCTTCGCGCTCTTATGATGAAGGAATTTTGTCCTCGTCATGAACTTTGGGCACTGGAAGACGAATTCCATGATCTCAAGCAAGATAGTGGAGAGCACCGTGCCTACACGGACCGATACGAAGAACTGAGCCTGTTGTGTCCCACCATGGTCACACCTTTGGACAAGGCGATTGAGAAGTACAAAGATTGTCTTCCTGATCCTGTTCAGGATATTATCACCGGCAACTACCCTACCACTGTTAGGCAAGCCATTGCGTCATTTCTATTATTACAACAATAATAATCAGCATAAGACGATATCCAAATATAATTCAATCATTAAATGATAGTGGACCAAACATTGCGCATGTATAATATCCACATATTAATGAGAATAATTTTTAAACCAAAAGTAATCCAACTGATATCATCATAGAAATTAATAAACTTGTTTCTAGTACATACTAACCACCTTTGGCATGTCTACGTCGACACCTAAAACAAGTTCAAACAAAAATTTCAACATAATATCTCAAAATATCTGGCACGCAGGCCCCAAACAGAATGTATTAAAAAGTGTCTAACAAAACAACCAACAACAACAAGCATCAACGCTTCAAACCCAGGAAATCTAACATCCTCCTGACAAGCTCCTCCGGATCCACTATCCTCCAGTGCATTTGGTCCATCGCACTGTTATCTAAATCCTTCAACTCATCATACCAATCCATCTGTCCCTCGAGATCCTTCATCTTGCCCTTAGCTGAGTCCAGGTCTTCGCATAGAGTGGTAAATTGTCGATCGCAATGGCAACATCGGTCTATCCATACCCCTTTCTGCTTCTTGGAAGCAGATGCCGTCTCAGCGTGTGACGTAGACGCGATCTCCCCAGCAGGCCTAGTCCTCTTCCTACGTCGATAATAAACCAAAAGAGGCGTAGTAGGAGCGCGTGACTCAATAACTTGTAAAGATGACTCAGAAGTGACAGGCGGAGGGATCTCAGTGATAGGCTCGATCACAGCAGCAGATGGGATGACTGATGGCTCTAACGGTCGAGCCGTGACAATAGTGGCGTCCACCATTGGTGAGATACTGAAAGATCCTACGATAATAGGGACACCTCTAATCACGTCATCGATAACTGGTACAGTGCCAGATGATTGCCCAGTCTCGTGAATCGAAGGAGGAACATCATCGTCGTCGTCTATCCACCCATTGCTAGTGAAAGCATATCAGGGGTCTAACTAGCTGGCAAAAGTAGCAGGATCGACATGTAATGACGAAGCGAACTTGGCCATACCAACCATCTGTGGAGTCGTGAAAGGTATCTCCGGTAGAATGGATCTGGGTGAAGTCTCGAAATCTAGCTCGCTACCTAAGTCATGGATCTCGATGACCTCGTGCTCGTGCGACATCTGTGACATATATATAACCATACAAGTAAGTGTGCGATCAAATGAATAATAACACATAAGGCCCAAATAAACAGAAAATCACGTATGCACATAAACACGCAATGGTTTTCATACATGATAAAATTCCGTGTTTATTTAAAAAATTTGGCTTCACGAATTTTGGACTTAAATCTCAGAATTCTTTGGTTGAAGTCTAGAGTTATCCCCGAAAACATCTAGTTCGCTAACAACCACTGGCTCTAATACCAGCTTCTGTCACACCCCAAAAACGTCATAACGGAATATAAAACATAGTGGTAACGGAAGTTGGTGCCCATTAATATCTTGTTGAACGATGCATTTAATTGTTGGACATTTTAACTTAATTAAAACAGAAGTTTTAAACATAAAGTTTCAAACCACGACATAACCACAACATAGTTTAGTTGTCTTGATCCGTATGGATCTTATTACATTTGTCCCAAATTGTTTTAAAAGTTTGTCCAACACATTTTCAAACCACACATGCATCAACAACCACAAGATACGCCATAATTCTCGAAGCCGAACTCAAGTACCTGAAGAACACGTTAAAATTAAGTGTCAACACAAAGGAAGGTGAGTTCACATATTCAATTTTAAAACAATTTGACCCAAGGAAAAACTTTCCAATTATGTGTTTATTATAAAAACATCCATATAATTTACGAAAGTCAATTTATTTCCTTAATAAAAATCCAAGGGTCAGCCGTCGCAAGCTTTTCCCAAAAACCTTCGAACAAAGCATCTTCCCAAGTTTACATATTAAATTTATAGCATCAAATGTTCGGACTCGTAAGTTAGCTAGACATTACGAACTATATATTTACAATGAAGGGATAATCAATGCTAGACAATGAACAGAATATCAATTCGTCGTTTGACTTGACACGGAGCGACCGGTCACGACGGGGTTGTCAACCAGATAGATCTACCAACAGTTCCTCGCGTGCAATACTTAAATGATTAAACGACATCACTTGCGCATGGCCCATATCGAGACCATCTATGATGCTTGCTGTTTTGGTCAAAAATTACCGAAGCAATTTAGTGATCAAATTAGTTAAGTGAGGTAGTGTGCTAAGAATGTGTATCGAAAATATGCTGATTAAGTTGTTTGTAAAAACAGTTTTCAGGATACGGCTATCAAACAATGAGCGAAAAAGTAAAGTGTGACACAGGATGTACGAGGAAAGCCCTTGATCAATCTAGATCGCCGGCACAAAACCTCGGGAGCTGACAATCGCAGCTGCCTTGTTCTTCTATTACTTCAAATATCAGGATACAGTGCAGGATATGATACGGATCAACTAGGTGTTACAATGTAATTCGAGTACAATTTTTTGAGTGTAGTGATTGCTTGCAACAGGAGAGTAAAAGTGTACGTAAAAGTGTGTGCCTTAACCTGATCTGATCAATCTATTTATAGTAAAACGAAAAATACAAACTACCAACCGGGATGCTTCAAATATTCCTCAAGTTAACGTTGTAGTCCACTTCTTCCGGGTTCAACGTCTATAACCCACTGATTTGCCCGAGTCTTGATGAGAAGAAGTCCTCCTGACCGTTAGAAGCTTGTTACAATAATCTGCACGTGAACTAATTGGTTAGTACCAGGATATCGTATCAGGATGTTACCAATATCCTGATTCGGTATCCTGATCAGAAATAAGCAATCAAAGCCAGAATATTAGTCAGGATATATAAGCAGAAAATGACCCATAACACCTGCCTCACGTATAATATATATATTCTACTAATATGACAAATTTAATATAAATCGTTGGACGAATTTACTGAAATCCCTGGGACCAAGTAAATTCGTCCCAACAACACGATTGTTTTCTCTGAAACACCGTACAAATCCCCGTTTCTCCCCGAAACATATATTCAACAAAACCGTTTCATCCCCGAAACATATATTCAACAAAACCGTTTCATCCCCGAAACATATATTCAACAAAACTGTTTCATCCCCGAAACATATATTTTCACCAAAACTGTTTCTCCCCAAAACATATAAATTTATCAAAACCGTTTCATTCCGAAACATATATACAGAGTCCATATATATATATATATATATATTTTTAAGATTTTGTGACTTGAACGATTTTATTGGTGACCGTTATCATGTAAATCCGTTAACACACCCGTTTATACGTAATATATCTACGATTTGCGCGTCGTAATATATATACATAAACGTAAACATTTTAACACGCAAAATCTCGTTAACTTATTTATTTTGTCATTTTTAAGGCATGCATACATAAAATAACTCATATGTATCAATTTTAATGCTCGACAAATAAGTTACACATTTAACGCGATTTTACCGATTCTACCGTTCTAAACGCACAAGTGTACATGCATAGCCTAAATATACCGCTATCATGTCAACACTTAACATATTACCATATTCACATATTTAAATCACATAATACATTTTTACACATAAGGTTCACCCATAAATAACCCATACTTGTGTTCATTGTAAAACGCGTATTTTAGTGATTCAGTAACGTTTTCGGGCGTCGGAAGTCACGTATGACCAACCAAACACCAAGTAAACTTAAAATTAGTTAAAACACTTATATTTAAACTAAAAATATCAGTTTACTTACTGATCTAAATCAGTTTTATAAAAATCGTTCGAAAAGCCGATTTTTGACCGTTTTACCGCATAGTTTTGCGTTAAACGTTACTATAACCATCCCAACTCGGAATCACGTATTTTACAACTTCTAAAGCACCAAGTACAACATTCAAGACTAGTAAACTTTATGAAAAAGTTTTATATCATTTAACACTTCAAAATAATAATATTTTAGTGTTTATAATCTGATCAAAAATTATTTTTATCAAATCATGCTCAAATCATCTTTTCATGATTACATATCATCATTACACATGATTTAAATACACCCAAGAACACATTAATTACATGTTCTTACAAATCACAACATATGTCATCCATAATCATCTAATTATACATACATAAATCCAAGTATTCTCACATTTATGAGTATGTGACAAACATTTACATGCATGCATACACATATACATACATATACACGACATATATACACACACATGAACTTCCAAAAGTTCACTTTTTTATCAAGTCCTTTTCAAATCACAAAACCCTTTTAGAGCATTCTTTATGACAACTTTTGATTCTTGCATGTAATCAATCATTCAAGACTCATGTTATTCAAGAATCATTCAATCAAAAATCAAAACACAATCATATACACACACACATATACCTATGGCCATACGTACATACATATTCATCCATTTTTGTTTCCTTTAAAAACCCATTTGCTTTAGTTTCAAGTTTTGTGAAATATCTTAAGAATCAAGAGAAACCTTCCATAACCATCAACATAACTATGAACTAAGAACAAAATTTAGAGAAATGACTCTTATACCTTTAAGGTTCAAGTGGGGTTTTGACAAGAATGATGATATGGAGCTTGTTCTAGCTTGAATCTTCTTGAAAACACCTTTAAACCTTCAAATGGACTTGAAATCTCCTTGAAATGGATTTGAATCCTCAAGAACAAAGTTGAAAAATGAAAACGGAGATGTACAAGGGGGGTGTTCAGCCGAGATTACGAGAGAGAGTGTGTTATAGTGATTTTTGAAAAGTTTATGTTGGTTCTTGTGAGATTATGGAAGATGTTTAAAGTTATAATCATTACACACATTTCTCTAGTTCCTACATTTGTCACATTGGAAGAATCAAGAAGAGATGGGCACCCCTAGGGGCCGCCACCTCTCACCTCACACACAATCATCACATATACATACATATATGTATGTAAGTTAGAGTAAAAACTGGTATTTTACTGGATACCGGGTATTTTATCTAGCGTTTTAATCCCGTTTTAGTGCATTTTAATTTATTTTTATCATTTTATAAAAATAATCACACTAAAATATTACTGAAATAATTATCAGTTGCCTTGACTAGCTGCGTTGACAGTATTTTGTCAGATACGCGCAGTATCACGCGGTACGTGTTTAAACTCGAAAAATATAGTTTCTTAGCGTTTTAATTTAGTTTTCCTTCTGGACATGATTAAAATTACCATTATAATCATAACAGACTATTTTTAGGATTTTAACACTGGTCGGGTGGTCACCGACGTTCGTTTCACATTTTATTCGTTACGCGATAAGCGCTTATTTTATCGTTGCCAACATAATTTTTATCAATGTTTGGATTCTCCAACACATTAAATATCACATATAAACACCAATATCAATCAAATAAAGCCTTTTTATTTATTCATGACATGTGTTACATTTGTACGGTACTATCTGAAGAGCCGGGTGTCACACTTATGCTCTGTTCCCCGCACGCAGGCTGATCCAGCGCTCCCTTCGATCCAAACTTGGCAGTGTTTAGGTTTAAGCACCCACTGTGAGTATACTCGAACCCTTTTTGTTTTAAACACTTTTGGGATGCACCATGTATTCTATATCAAGACACTTGACACTTGAAACTTGTTTGGAAACATACTCTATCCGTTTAAACATGAAACTTGAAACTTGTGATACTTGGACTTTTATGCTATGTGAACATTTAATCCTTATGTGTAGTTCCGCCTTAAGAATGGTAGCGCTATAGGAGTAATGCGCCCCCCGTTAGTCTTTAGGGTATTATTAGAAGGAGACAGTTAACCTCCCGTTAGTCTTTGGGAAATGCACTTAACGCATTAGAAACTTGGGCTATCACTTGGACTGCGTAAACTAGCATGACTGAAACTTTTTATACGTTGTTCATGTTGGATATGAGTTTTAAACTATTATGTTACGTATTCAAACTTGTATACTCGCCAACATTTTTTTTGTTGATAGTATTTTAATATATGTTGCAGGTTAACAGTAGCTGGAATTCAAGAAAACAAGCTAGGATGATGCTTAGAAACTCATCTTAATTAATTAGGAAAATTCTAACAATTTTTGAATCATGATGTTATTTGATACTTATTTTGGTTGTGGATGATTATGTTCGATGTTTTAGACAATTTCAAGAAATTTTGATTAATCTATATCGAAACCAATAGTGTTGTGGAATCTCTTGAGCAATCTGAACGCTTAGTGCCGGTGACAATTGTCAAAATTCCAGGTATCCGTACAACTATTAAACCATGATTAGTGCTTAATGACTGTGCTGAATTACAATTAATGACTTGAATTGCTTTCTGATTATTGCTATGGTACATACATGTGCATCACATATTGCTTAATGACATATCATCATAGCATGTAAACTTTGTTGGTTCAATTGATGCACGAAACACAGTTAGCACAGTTATCAGACAAATCAGAAAAATGCTGACGGAGTTCGGTACATAGACAGACAAGGTGTTGAGACACAGAATGAGCCAGAAACCAAGTATTACATTAGTATAGTGTGTAGGAAAGTAAGGATCACAAAACTGCCTTCCTAGAAATAGTTTAAGTGCCGGAAAGTGCCTAAAACTCACATAAACTGCAGAATTCTGCAGAAAATCAGCAAATTCAACATTTAAACACTCTAATATCATGCAGAAATGTGGTTAAATGGTCCTGAATGCTTTCCTAAGTGTCGGGAATCAAAACTGTCACAAAAGGTAACATAAAGCACACTAAACTGCATAGTTTAGCACCTTAACGAACCGGTAACCAACCGAACAACTGGACACTACCCGAAACACCAAATTTTCACTAGAAGCATTGTTTTAACATTACCAAGCTAGTTATGGTCCCCGAACATCATAAAACATCATATAACATCTAGTAACTAATACACCTAACTAAATACTTGAAATCTAACTATTAACTAACTATTTAGTTAAACCTAGCCTATACCCCCCACCTAGTAATCGGCCAACACCAAGGGCCCACTTGTGATTATCTTTTTTTATAATATTAGATCTTGTTTCTTCATATAAGACATATAAACCAATGGTAAATGAGAGTTAGTGTGTTATAAGAATACCCATAAGGATCATCACCTTCATTTCTCAACATCACACAACACACACACTTCTCTCTTCCCCTCTTCTTTGGGTTCGGCCGAGAACAACAACAAGCACACCACCATCATCACTTCATCTTCATTCAATTCTACATACATACAAGGGTGTTAGAAGGTGCACAAAGAAGCTTGGAGCTTTCGGAAGCTAAAGGACCTTCATCATTTGCTTTTATCAACTTCTTTTCTTCTATTGATCATCCCTAGCATTGAGCAAGTGGTAAGAACATCATACTCTTCATTTTACATCTTGTTTAAGTGGTTAAAAAATGATACATGATGTTAATCTTGAAGAACACTAAGAATCAAGAAGATGAAACATGAACATAATCTTAAAATCTTAAGAAATCATGTTGTTTAGTGTTGAATGTGCTACTTGATGATTGGTTGTTTATGTTAATGATGTAGATCATCATCTGATCTTGCTAGATGATTATTAAAAACATAATCTAGCAAGATGAGAGGATGAAAATTTTAGAGATTAATGGATCATCCTCACAAAAGTCATGAACTTGAAAGAATAAATTGTTTTCTTGTAAGATGATGATAAAAGTAAGATGAAAGTCTTGTAAATCTAAGATTTCAAGTATGATTTTTCAAGAAACCAAGTTAAAAATACAAAGTTTACTTAATCTTGGTTCTTAAAGAAATCAACCATGTTTTTAGAGGTTAAACATGTTTAGAAATATATATGTAACAAGAAAAATCCAAGAAGAAACATTTTTAGAAAATGTAATTACAAGTTGTAAAGATCTAGATTCTTCAAAAATGATGTTTTTTTTAAATAATCAACCACACTTTAAAGGGTAACTAGACCCACTAAATACACTAGTAAGTTATTACACATTTTTGTAAGTTTTCAAGTTCATGAGTTAGTAGTTTATGCTTGTTTTTGGCAAGATTGTAAGTATAAATTGATTTGTTGATTGATTGTGTTGATTTACAAAAGAAAATGATATGCCTTGAAGGCATGGAAACCTCCATTTTTAGGGGAAACTATGGAAATTTTTTTCTAAAAATCAAACACTTAGAAAAAAATATTTCTAAACAAATATTTACAAGTATATTTCAAACCGTGAATTTTTACATAAAGTTTGCCATAATTTTTGTTACAAAAATTATAAATATTGGAGGTGGTTTTTATAAATAAAAGTGACTAAATATGTATTTAGGAAAATATATATTTAGATGTCACCATGTGTGTGGTTATTTGTATATTATGTGTATTAGTTATATTATTTTAGGACTTGAAATAATATAACTCACCAAAATACCAAAATTACAATCCAAAATATTATCAAAATTCCAAGAGAATGAACATACAAGTTTTATCCAAATTATTGGTGAAACCGAACAAAGAAATATAACTCACAAAATATTCCAGAAATTTTATTCGTAAGTATATTTTGGTAAGTAATATTTTGGAAATCAAAAGAACAAAAATATGATTTTTACAATTATTACAAAATATATCATATTTTTTTGACAAGGAGAAAATATATTATTTTGGGTGAATAAACATATATATTTTCTTGGAATTGTTAGAAGATTCATTATTTTTGGAAGAAATATATATTTTCACAAACAAACATCAAATACATTATTTTTGGGAGAAAATGTATTTTCTTAAATAAACATTAAATATATTATTTTTGGAAGAAAAATTGATTTATATATATTTTCTAAGTTAGACTTGGAAATATATTATTTTTAAGACTTGAATGAGACTTATAAATAGTTTTACCAAAGAAAAAATTATAAATAATTTTTCTAAGTAACATTTCTTAAAATATATATCTTGGAAATATATATTGATGTATTTTTATTAAAAATAATATTCCAGAAAAGTTAAGTGTAAGAACAAACAATAAAAATACGTATTTTCGTACGTATAAGTACACTCCGGAATACGACACCAATACATGGCAAAAATATACTAGTATAAGAAATACAAATACAAATACACTCATCTTTGGGAAGGATATACATGTATAAATACATAAAAGGTAACAAGTTAAAATATATTATTTTAACTATTATTCCAAAATTTAATAAATGTAATTTAAGTTAAAATATTTATTATTTTAACAAATAATTATATAACATGGAATAATACTGAAGACACAAAGAAACGTAACTCAAAGACACTAATTAATACAAAGTCAAGGCACGACCCGCTCGTCTAATAAACCATAGTACGTTGTAGGTAGTTGTGTACACCAAGAGAAACTTTGAGTTACAGTTGGTTGCGAAGAGCGCAAGACTGTGAGTTCATGTCCCCCTTTTCTTTTAACTGTTTTCAGTTTTATAACTTCGGGGGTGAAGTACATGTTACAAAATATTTACAAACAATTACAATTGGTATGGTTAGCTAAGGAATGCACTGTTAGGTCATGTGAATGGGTAGGCACACTCCTAAGACCATTAATCCTCGTGTTAGGACCGAGGGACATGAGTGATAGATCTATTTGGGTGTAGCGAGCCCACGCCCATGTGGACCGGGGTTTGGCCCATGAGTGATAGATCTATTTGCTTTCATACCAGGTTTACAAAACATACATACTTACAATGATTACAAAGGTTTATTCGTGCACACCTACAAACACATGAACTCGCTAAACTTTTGTTGATGTTTTCAAAACTACATGTATTTCAGGGAATTAAATGTTGATCCGGCGGGCGTTTGGAGTTTTCAAGAAATGTTGAGAATAAAAGATGCCATTTGAAGTCTAAGGATTTAGATAGTGTGTCTTATCCTAGATATGACACATCTTTCAAATCCTGGTTTTATTTAAAGTCTTTTGTCGAGTCATTATGGAACTCTAAAACAATTTGCATGGTTTGTAATATGGATTCAAGTCTGTGTTGGATTTCTAAACAATGTTGTTGTTATGTTTTAAAACTTAAATTTAATGGATGGACATCTTTAGTTTTATCATATAGATGCTTGTTATGCTTGAATGCAATGATATTAAGCAAGTCACACATAATCACGCTTCCGCAAAAGTCAGGGTGTGACAGTTTGGTATCAAAGCTTCGATTGTAGCGAACTACGATTCTTTCTCGAGTCTAGACTACAATCATTAGGGCTCTCACAAAAATATTTTTACAACATGTTTGCATACACAAAACGCCCAGATCCAGGGAACAAACTGTCACACCCCAACCGATGGCGGAATCATCGGGGCGTGGCACTGAGCGAAACAGATTGTCCAGAAGTTTCCATAACAACTATAATTACCAATTATTTAAGCATCACGTCCCATACCATGACATAAAAAGTAACATAATTATTACAGACAAAATCTAGTCAAATTGTTCTGTTCCGACAACTCAGATTTCAAATGCAGACAATTCGTTTATTTGTTCCTAGACCTTTCCTAGCCTCGATTTCACAGCAAGCCATGCATCTAAACATCTTAAGCACCTGCCACATACGTTAAAGTAAAAGTCAATACACATAGTGTAAAGGTGAGCATACAAGTTTGATAGATATAATAGAGTTCGAAATCGTTTACGCCTAACCAGCACGAACACAGTGTGAAATGAAGCACGTAAGTTATCAACATGAACCTATCGATACCAATGACTGCGGTTTGACTGCCCAAGGCAGTTCGTAATACACACTCACCACTGTGAGCCATGTAATTAATTGTCCTTAACAACCCTTGAGTGAACAGGTGCTGAGTCCATACTATAGTACTATCGTTGCTAAGCCAGGTAGACAGCATTCTATGTGTAAACATAACAAACAAGCATTCATTAAGTCACGTATAACATGCGGTAACGGTTAGCGTTAAAGTATTGCGTAGTGTGTTCGATGTGATTTAGAATAAGTAACGTATGTAACACCCAAAAGTGCGTAAAGCAAAAAGGGTTCGAGTATACTCACAACGATTGAGTTAATGGATTGAAGGTAGCGCTAGAGTAGAAATGAGCCTGAACAGTTATCGATAACATAAGCGAAAGTTGGTGCGAAAAATGGTGTGAAGTGTCAGTGGATCGAACGACAATCCGATTGGGTGGAAATCCGGTCTGGTGGCCGGGCGATCGGATGACAATCCGTTCGGGCGGTCACTCGATCGGGTGGCCACTCGATTATATTGTCATCTCATTTGGGATGGATGTTGTTTAGTGTTGAATGTGCTACTTGATGATTGGTTGTTTATGTTAATGATGTAGATCATCATCTGATCTTGCTAGATGATTATTAAAAACATAATCTAGCAAGATGAGAGGATGAAAATGTTAGAGATTAATGGATCATCCTCACAAAAGTCATGAACTTGAAAGAATAAATTGTTTTCTTGTAAGATGATGATAAAAGTAAGATGAAAGTCTTGTAAATCTAAGATTTCAAGTATGATTTTTCAAGAAACCAAGTTAAAAATACAAAGTTTACTTAATCTTGGTTCTTAAAGAAATCAACCATGTTTTTAGAGGTTAAACATGTTTAGAAATATATATGTAACAAGAAAAATCCAAGAAGAAACATTTTTAGAAAATGTAATTACAAGTTGTAAAGATCTAGATTCTTCAAAAATGATGTTTTTTTTTAAATAATCAACCACACTTTAAAGGGTAACTAGACCCACTAAATACACTAGTAAGTTATTACACATTTTTGTAAGTTTTCAAGTTCATGAGTTAGTAGTTTATGCTTGTTTTTGGCAAGATTGTAAGTATAAATTGATTTGTTGATTGATTGTGTTGATTTACAAAAGAAAATGATATGCCTTGAAGGCATGGAAACCTCCATTTTTAGGGGAAACTATGGAAATTTTTTTCTAAAAATCAAACACTTAGAAAAAAATATTTCTAAACAAATATTTACAAGTATATTTCAAACCGTGAATTTTTACATAAAGTTTGCCATAATTTTTGTTACAAAAATTATAAATATTGGAGGTGGTTTTTATAAATAAAAGTGACTAAATATGTATTTAGGAAAATATATATTTAGATGTCACCATGTGTGTGGTTATTTGTATATTATGTGTATTAGTTATATTATTTTAGGACTTGAAATAATATAACTCACCAAAATACCAAAATTACAATCCAAAATATTATCAAAATTCCAAGAGAATGAACATACAAGTTTTATCCAAATTATTGGTGAAACCGAACAAAGAAATATAACTCACAAAATATTCCAGAAATTTTATTCGTAAGTATATTTTGGTAAGTAATATTTTGGAAATCAAAAGAACAAAAATATGATTTTTACAATTATTACAAAATATATCATATTTTTTTGACAAGGAGAAAATATATTATTTTGGGTGAATAAACATATATATTTTCTTGGAATTGTTAGAAGATTCATTATTTTTGGAAGAAATATATATTTTCACAAACAAACATCAAATACATTATTTTTGGGAGAAAATGTATTTTCTTAAATAAACATTAAATATATTATTTTTGGAAGAAAAATTGATTTATATATATTTTCTAAGTTAGACTTGGAAATATATTATTTTTAAGACTTGAATGAGACTTATAAATAGTTTTACCAAAGAAAAAATTATAAATAATTTTTCTAAGTAACATTTCTTAAAATATATATCTTGGAAATATATATTGATGTATTTTTATTAAAAATAATATTCCAGAAAAGTTAAGTGTAAGAACAAACAATAAAAATACGTATTTTCGTACGTATAAGTACACTCCGGAATACGACACCAATACATGGCAAAAATATACTAGTATAAGAAATACAAATACAAATACACTCATCTTTGGGAAGGATATACATGTATAAATACATAAAAGGTAACAAGTTAAAATATATTATTTTAACTATTATTCCAAAATTTAATAAATGTAATTTAAGTTAAAATATTTATTATTTTAACAAATAATTATATAACATGGAATAATACTGAAGACACAAAGAAACGTAACTCAAAGACACTAATTAATACAAAGTCAAGGCACGACCCGCTCGTCTAATAAACCATAGTACGTTGTAGGTAGTTGTGTACACCAAGAGAAACTTTGAGTTACAGTTGGTTGCGAAGAGCGCAAGACTGTGAGTTCATGTCCCCCTTTTCTTTTAACTGTTTTCAGTTTTATAACTTCGGGGGTGAAGTACATGTTACAAAATATTTACAAACAATTACAATTGGTATGGTTAGCTAAGGAATGCACTGTTAGGTCATGTGAATGGGTAGGCACACTCCTAAGACCATTAATCCTCGTGTTAGGACCGAGGGACATGAGTGATAGATCTATTTGGGTGTAGCGAGCCCACGCCCATGTGGACCGGGGTTTGGCCCATGAGTGATAGATCTATTTGCTTTCATACCAGGTTTACAAAACATACATACTTACAATGATTACAAAGGTTTATTCGTGCACACCTACAAACACATGAACTCGCTAAACTTTTGTTGATGTTTTCAAAACTACATGTATTTCAGGGAATTAAATGTTGATCCGGCGGGCGTTTGGAGTTTTCAAGAAATGTTGAGAATAAAAGATGCCATTTGAAGTCTAAGGATTTAGATAGTGTGTCTTATCCTAGATATGACACATCTTTCAAATCCTGGTTTTATTTAAAGTCTTTTGTCGAGTCATTATGGAACTCTAAAACAATTTGCATGGTTTGTAATATGGATTCAAGTCTGTGTTGGATTTCTAAACAATGTTGTTGTTATGTTTTAAAACTTAAATTTAATGGATGGACATCTTTAGTTTTATCATATAGATGCTTGAATGCAATGATATTAAGCAAGTCACACATAATCACGCTTCCGCAAAAGTCAGGGTGTGACAGTTTGGTATCAAAGCTTCGATTGTAGCGAACTACGATTCTTTCTCGAGTCTAGACTACAATCATTAGGGCTCTCACAAAAATATTTTTACAACATGTTTGCATACACAAAACACCCAGATCCAGGGAACAAACTGTCACACCCCAACCGATGGCGGAATCATCGGGGCGTGGCACTGAGCGAAACAGATTGTCCAGAAGTTTCCATAACAACTATAATTACCAATTATTTAAGCATCACGTCCCATACCATGACATAAAAAGTAACATAATTATTACAGACAAAATCTAGTCAAATTGTTCTGTTCCGACAACTCAGATTTCAAATGCAGACAATTCGTTTATTTGTTCCTAGACCTTTCCTAGCCTCGATTTCACAGCAAGCCATGCATCTAAACATCTTAAGCACCTGCCACATACGTTAAAGTAAAAGTCAATACACATAGTGTAAAGGTGAGCATACAAGTTTGATAGATATAATAGAGTTCGAAATCGTTTACGCCTAACCAGCACGAACACAGTGTGAAATGAAGCACGTAAGTTATCAACATGAACCTATCGATACCAATGACTGCGGTTTGACTGCCCAAGGCAGTTCGTAATACACACTCACCACTGTGAGCCATGTAATTAATTGTCCTTAACAACCCTTGAGTGAACAGGTGCTGAGTCCATACTATAGTACTATCGTTGCTAAGCCAGGTAGACAGCATTCTATGTGTAAACATAACAAACAAGCATTCATTAAGTCACGTATAACATGCGGTAACGGTTAGCGTTAAAGTATTGCGTAGTGTGTTCGATGTGATTTAGAATAAGTAACGTATGTAACACCCAAAAGTGCGTAAAGCAAAAAGGGTTCGAGTATACTCACAACGATTGAGTTAATGGATTGAAGGTAGCGCTAGAGTAGAAATGAGCCTGAACAGTTATCGATAACATAAGCGAAAGTTGGTGCGAAAAATGGTGTGAAGTGTCAGTGGATCGAACGACAATCCGATTGGGTGGAAATCCGGTCTGGTGGCCGGGCGATCGGATGACAATCCGTTCGGGCGGTCACTCGATCGGGTGGCCACTCGATTATATTGTCATCTCATTTGGGATGGATGTTGTTTAGTGTTGAATGTGCTACTTGATGATTGGTTGTTTATGTTAATGATGTAGATCATCATCTGATCTTGCTAGATGATTATTAAAAACATAATCTAGCAAGATGAGAGGATGAAAATGTTAGAGATTAATGGATCATCCTCACAAAAGTCATGAACTTGAAAGAATAAATTGTTTTCTTGTAAGATGATGATAAAAGTAAGATGAAAGTCTTGTAAATCTAAGATTTCAAGTATGATTTTTCAAGAAACCAAGTTAAAAATACAAAGTTTACTTAATCTTGGTTCTTAAAGAAATCAACCATGTTTTTAGAGGTTAAACATGTTTAGAAATATATATGTAACAAGAAAAATCCAAGAAGAAACATTTTTAGAAAATGTAATTACAAGTTGTAAAGATCTAGATTCTTCAAAAATGATGTTTTTTTTAAATAATCAACCACACTTTAAAGGGTAACTAGACCCACTAAATACACTAGTAAGTTATTACACATTTTTGTAAGTTTTCAAGTTCATGAGTTAGTAGTTTATGCTTGTTTTTGGCAAGATTGTAAGTATAAATTGATTTGTTGATTGATTGTGTTGATTTACAAAAGAAAATGATATGCCTTGAAGGCATGGAAACCTCCATTTTTAGGGGAAACTATGGAAATTTTTTTCTAAAAATCAAACACTTAGAAAAAAATATTTCTAAACAAATATTTACAAGTATATTTCAAACCGTGAATTTTTACATAAAGTTTGCCATAATTTTTGTTACAAAAATTATAAATATTGGAGGTGGTTTTTATAAATAAAAGTGACTAAATATGTATTTAGGAAAATATATATTTAGATGTCACCATGTGTGTGGTTATTTGTATATTATGTGTATTAGTTATATTATTTTAGGACTTGAAATAATATAACTCACCAAAATACCAAAATTACAATCCAAAATATTATCAAAATTCCAAGAGAATGAACATACAAGTTTTATCCAAATTATTGGTGAAACCGAACAAAGAAATATAACTCACAAAATATTCCAGAAATTTTATTCGTAAGTATATTTTGGTAAGTAATATTTTGGAAATCAAAAGAACAAAAATATGATTTTTACAATTATTACAAAATATATCATATTTTTTTGACAAGGAGAAAATATATTATTTTGGGTGAATAAACATATATATTTTCTTGGAATTGTTAGAAGATTCATTATTTTTGGAAGAAATATATATTTTCACAAACAAACATCAAATACATTATTTTTGGGAGAAAATGTATTTTCTTAAATAAACATTAAATATATTATTTTTGGAAGAAAAATTGATTTATATATATTTTCTAAGTTAGACTTGGAAATATATTATTTTTAAGACTTGAATGAGACTTATAAATAGTTTTACCAAAGAAAAAATTATAAATAATTTTTCTAAGTAACATTTCTTAAAATATATATCTTGGAAATATATATTGATGTATTTTTATTAAAAATAATATTCCAGAAAAGTTAAGTGTAAGAACAAACAATAAAAATACGTATTTTCGTACGTATAAGTACACTCCGGAATACGACACCAATACATGGCAAAAATATACTAGTATAAGAAATACAAATACAAATACACTCATCTTTGGGAAGGATATACATGTATAAATACATAAAAGGTAACAAGTTAAAATATATTATTTTAACTATTATTCCAAAATTTAATAAATGTAATTTAAGTTAAAATATTTATTATTTTAACAAATAATTATATAACATGGAATAATACTGAAGACACAAAGAAACGTAACTCAAAGACACTAATTAATACAAAGTCAAGGCACGACCCGCTCGTCTAATAAACCATAGTACGTTGTAGGTAGTTGTGTACACCAAGAGAAACTTTGAGTTACAGTTGGTTGCGAAGAGCGCAAGACTGTGAGTTCATGTCCCCCTTTTCTTTTAACTGTTTTCAGTTTTATAACTTCGGGGGTGAAGTACATGTTACAAAATATTTACAAACAATTACAATTGGTATGGTTAGCTAAGGAATGCACTGTTAGGTCATGTGAATGGGTAGGCACACTCCTAAGACCATTAATCCTCGTGTTAGGACCGAGGGACATGAGTGATAGATCTATTTGGGTGTAGCGAGCCCACGCCCATGTGGACCGGGGTTTGGCCCATGAGTGATAGATCTATTTGCTTTCATACCAGGTTTACAAAACATACATACTTACAATGATTACAAAGGTTTATTCGTGCACACCTACAAACACATGAACTCGCTAAACTTTTGTTGATGTTTTCAAAACTACATGTATTTCAGGGAATTAAATGTTGATCCGGCGGGCGTTTGGAGTTTTCAAGAAATGTTGAGAATAAAAGATGCCATTTGAAGTCTAAGGATTTAGATAGTGTGTCTTATCCTAGATATGACACATCTTTCAAATCCTGGTTTTATTTAAAGTCTTTTGTCGAGTCATTATGGAACTCTAAAACAATTTGCATGGTTTGTAATATGGATTCAAGTCTGTGTTGGATTTCTAAACAATGTTGTTGTTATGTTTTAAAACTTAAATTTAATGGATGGACATCTTTAGTTTTATCATATAGATGCTTGTTATGCTTGAATGCAATGATATTAAGCAAGTCACACATAATCACGCTTCCGCAAAAGTCAGGGTGTGACAGTTTGGTATCAAAGCTTCGATTGTAGCGAACTACGATTCTTTCTCGAGTCTAGACTACAATCATTAGGGCTCTCACAAAAATATTTTTACAACATGTTTGCATACACAAAACACCCAGATCCAGGGAACAAACTGTCACACCCCAACCGATGGCGGAATCATCGGGGCGTGGCACTGAGCGAAACAGATTGTCCAGAAGTTTCCATAACAACTATAATTACCAATTATTTAAGCATCACGTCCCATACCATGACATAAAAAGTAACATAATTATTACAGACAAAATCTAGTCAAATTGTTCTGTTCCGACAACTCAGATTTCAAATGCAGACAATTCGTTTATTTGTTCCTAGACCTTTCCTAGCCTCGATTTCACAGCAAGCCATGCATCTAAACATCTTAAGCACCTGCCACATACGTTAAAGTAAAAGTCAATACACATAGTGTAAAGGTGAGCATACAAGTTTGATAGATATAATAGAGTTCGAAATCGTTTACGCCTAACCAGCACGAACACAGTGTGAAATGAAGCACGTAAGTTATCAACATGAACCTATCGATACCAATGACTGCGGTTTGACTGCCCAAGGCAGTTCGTAATACACACTCACCACTGTGAGCCATGTAATTAATTGTCCTTAACAACCCTTGAGTGAACAGGTGCTGAGTCCATACTATAGTACTATCGTTGCTAAGCCAGGTAGACAACATTCTATGTGTAAACATAACAAACAAGCATTCATTAAGTCACGTATAACATGCGGTAACGGTTAGCGTTAAAGTATTGCGTAGTGTGTTCGATGTGATTTAGAATAAGTAACGTATGTAACACCCAAAAGTGCGTAAAGCAAAAAGGGTTCGAGTATACTCACAATGATTGAGTTAATGGATTGAAGGTAGCGCTAGAGTAGAAATGAGCCTGAACAGTTATCGATAACATAAGCGAAAGTTGGTGCGAAAAATGGTGTGAAGTGTCAGTGGATCGAACGACAATCCGATTGGGTGGAAATCCGGTCTGGTGGCCGGGCGATCGGATGACAATCCGTTCGGGCGGTCACTCGATCGGGTGGCCACTCGATTATATTGTCATCTCATTTGGGATGGATGTGTTTGTGTATGATGGCTTGTCTTTTGAAGTTTTCGTTGTAGCATTTTAAAATAGAGAAGTATCTCTACCTTTCAGGTCGGTCGATCGAACGGCTGTTCGGTCGGACAGTAATCTGATTGGCGAGACTTCTCTTGTTTGAGAACAAGTTAACAGCAGGACGGTCACTCGATCGGATGGCTATCCGATTGGGTGGCAATCCGTACGTACTGAACATTTTGAAAATTATTTAAGTGGTGAAGTCAAACATCACATGGTCGGGTGGCAATCCGATTGGATGGCAATCCGATCGGGCAACAATCCGTTCGATGTTCAAAACCTCACAAGTTGAAATAACAGTTAAGTGTGGGACCCAAGGTGCAATCTGATCGGGTGGCAGTCCGGTCGGGTGGCAATCTGATCGGACGGCAATCCGTCCCAGTTGACCTGATCGTCTTCTTCCTTGGTTGTTTTGACAGTTTGAAGTTTTCTCGAGAGTGTTAGGTAACGTGCTAAACAACAGAAACCTCGTCAAGACTTAGTGACCCGATCGGACAGGAACCACCCTAGTCCGACCAGTTAACTGTTCGAGACGGTGTTTCATGTTTAACCCGAAATCAGTGTTCTCGTGGATAGAATCCAGATCTTGAACCAACACATCAACAAGAAGGAGTAGAAGATTAGAACAAGCTCCGATTCTATCGGTTTTGAGTGCAATGAGTGTAAAAGAGTTGAAAGAAAGTTAGAAAACCATCTTTCAATCCTTTTCACCATGAATATGTTCAGATCTATGAAAGATCTTTGTTTATTCATGTGGAAATCGTTCAGATCTAAGTTGTTCTTGGTGGATTGAAGCCAAAACATAAAGTTCTTATGAACACCATGATGACATCATCCTGGAACACCTCAAATCTAGTGATTTCACGGTTAAAAGTTAAGATTCAAAAGATAGAAATGTGTAGGAGTACGTGTAGATCAAGAAAGTACAAGATTTAGGTGGAAAACTTACAAGAATCACGAGAAATTTGAAGAAATAGCGGCTGGAACGAGTGGAGAGGGAGAGAGAGCTGTCAACATCAAATGAGGTTGACATATGGGGTATTTATAGGGTTTCCATAAATGGAAAGGAGGAAGGAGGCTGGTCGATTGAGTGGCAGCCCGTCCGGGTGGTAGCTCGGTTAGTGGCACCTCGATCGGATGGCAGTCCAATCGGGTGGCAGCTTGGTCGGCTGGCCACTCGAGTAGAGTGCTTGGCGCGATGAGTTTTGCAGTTTCGATTCGAGTGTAGAGCATTGAGATGCGATTCGAGAGGGCGATGCGATAGTTTTACTCGTCAAATTACTTTTAATCCCAACTACTATATCAACATACAAGCATCCTATTAAATTTGCGTTTAGTGTTTGCGATTCGATTGAGATTGCGTTTTGATTAATCACTACAACATAAAACAAAAATAACATGCACATGTAACACATAAAGCACACATACACGTAAGAACAATAACCAGACGCGTAATTCGAGTTGCGAGTGCGATAGCGATAAGCGATAAATTGATTAAACATGCGATTAATATCGATAAATAGCGATTAAACCTCGACTATTAACAAGTACTCCACATAATACAACTAACGTAAAAGCATAAAAGACTATTTACAAGTCAGAGAAGTCAAAACAGGAATTGAGCAAGGAGTGACAGGTCGCAATTAACAATATTGTCTCCCTTTGACTTCAATCTTGACTTTGACTTTCGAAACATGGGGTGTTACAGCCTCCCTTAGTTGAGGGAATTTAGTCCCGAAATTAGGCCGAAGCCGTAACAAACAACTGCGGGTACTTCAATTTTAAATCGCTTTCGAGTTCCCAAGTGAACTATGTGCCTCATTTGCCTTCCCATCGAACCTTCACAATGGGAATGCGCGAGCGTCTGAGCTGCTTGGTTTGGCGGTCCATGATTTCGACAGGCTTCTCCATGAAGTGTAGTGTTTCGTTTACTTGAAGATCTTCTAGAGGTACAATTAAATCATGCTCAGCCAGGCACTTTCTAAGGTTCGACACATGGAAAGTCGGGTGAACGTTACTAAGTTGCTCCGGTAGTTCGAGTCTGTAGGCGACTTTTCCGATCCTTTCGAGAATCTTAAAAGGTCCAACATATCGAGGCGCTAGTTTCCCTTTCTTGCCGAATCTGACCACACCCTTCCAAGGTGATACCTTTAGGAGTACGTAATCGCAAACGTCAAATTCAAGGGGCTTGCGTCGTCTATCGGTGTAACTTTTCTGACGACTCCGAGCTTTCAATAGATTGTATCGAATTTGGAGGACTTTGTCAGTCGTTTCTTGCAATAGCTCAGGACCGGTTAATTGCGAGTGCCCGATCTCGTGCCATACAATTGGCGATCGACATTTTCTTTCGTACAAGGCCTCAAATGGTGTCATTTGAATGCTGGAATGATAACTGTTATTATACGAGAATTCGACTAACGGCAGGTAAGCGTCCCAATTACCACCGAAATCTATGACACACGAATGGAGCATGTCTTCAAGGGTACGAATCGTTCTCTCAGTCTGACCGTCGGTTTGGGGATGAAATGCGGTACTTAAATTTAGCGTAGTACCGAGAGCCTTTTGAAACGTTTCCCATAGACACGAGGTAAACCGAGCATCACGGTCAGAGATGATGTCGCGAGGCGTCCCATGTCGACAAATGATCTCATCGGCGTAGATTCGGGCTAATCGTTCTACCTTGTAGTCTTCTCGTATTGGCAGAAAATGAGCAGATTTGGTCAAGCGGTCAATGACAACCCAGATATTGTCATGACTTGATGGCGTTCGCGGAAGTTTCGTTATGAAGTCCATAGCTATACTTTCCCACTTCCACATAGGGATCGGGGGTTGTTCAAGTAAGCCAGAGGGTCTTTGGTGTTCGGCCTTGACTTTCGAGCAAGTTAGGCACTTTCCAACATAGAGGGCGATATCTCTTTTCATGCCCGGCCACCGGTACTTGTAGCGAAGGTCTTGGTACATCTTGTCGGCACCGGGATGAATCGAATATCGGGATTTGTGGGCTTCGTCCATTAAAATCTGTCGTAAATCGGTCTGCTTAGGGATCCAAATTCGGTCCAGATAATAGAATATCCCATTCGACTTGTTCACAAGATGGGCTCCATCGTGGTAGATCCTTTCCTTCTTAAAGGTGCGTTTGGTAAAATAGGCATGTTGGGCTTCGCGGATGAGGGTTTCAAGGTAATGCTGGGCTGGAACATTACGGGCGCTATGTAAATAACTCCGTCTGCTGAGAGCATCGGCAACGACATTTGCTTTGCCAGGATGATAACGGATCTCACAGTCGTAATCGTTGAGAAGTTCTACCCCTCGATGTTGACGCATATTAAGCTCTTTTTGGGCAAAGATATGCTGTAGGCTCCTATGATCGGTGAAGATCGTACACTTGGTACCATAAAGGTAGTGTCGCCAAATCTTTAACGCAAAAACAACTGCGCCTAGCTCGAGGTCGTGGGTTGTATAGTTCCTCTCGTGGATCTTGAGCTGATGAGATGCGTAAGCGATAACCTTGTCCCGTTGCATGAGAACACAACCAAGACCAAGGTTCGAGGCATCACAATAGATAATGAAGTCGTCGTTTCCTTCGAGTAAAGTTAGGACAAGAGCATTGCAAAGCATATGTTTGAGGGTTTGGAAAGCAGACTCTTGCTCAGTTCCCCAAACAAAAGGCTTGTCTTTATACGTGAGGGCGGTAAGCGGCACAACGATTTTTGAGAACCCTTCGATAAATCGACGATAATAGCCCGCTAGTCCGAGAAAAGAACGGACTTCAGACGGATTCTTCGGTGTAATCCAACTCTTAACTGCTTCAATCTTCACGGGATCGACGTGAATACCTTGACTATTGACAATGTGACCGAGGAATTGAACCTCCTCCAGCCAGAATTCACACTTGGAGAACTTGGCATAGAGTCGATTCCCCTGGAGTAGCTCGAGAACCAAACGTAGATGTTGCGCGTGTTCTGCTTTCGACTTAGAATAGATCAAGACATCACCGATGAACACGATGACGAAGCGGTCGAGATAAGGTTTACACACCCGATTCATCAGATCCATGAAAACCGCGGGTGCATTGGTTAAACCAAAGGGCATAACAACGAATTCATAATGGCCGTATCGAGTTCGGAAAACGGCTTTGGGTATATCCTCATCTTGGATGCATAGCTGGTGATAGCCTGAGCGTAGATCGATCTTCGAGAAACACATAGCACCTTGTAGCTGGTCAAACAAATCATCGATGCGGGGCAGGGGATAGCGATTCTTGATTGTCAACTTATTCAATTCCCGATAGTCGATGCACATCCTGAACGACCCATTCTTCTTTTAAAAAAAAAGGACTGGTGCGCCCCATGGAGAAGTGCTCGGGCGAATGAAGCCTTTATCAAGCAATTCCTGGAGCTGACTCGAGAGTTCGCGCATTTCAGACGGAGCGAGTCGATAAGGAGCTCTGGCAATGGGGTTTGCTCCTGGAATGAGGTGTCACACCCCCAAAATCCACAAGCGGAGTATTACCGCATGAAGGCGTGACTGACCAGGATCAAGCCACCAATCATATTGAACAACGTAATTAAGTAAATAAAACCAACCACAATATAATTGGTGTCCAAAAGAAAATAACCAACTTTAAGTTAACAACGGAAACATAAAATGTAAAGCCCAAACATAAGTAATAAGTTCATAAGGTTTAAATGTTTAACATGGAACTCAACAGTCCATGTCCCACAACGACCACTCTTCCCTGTGCAAGCTCCATAAGCACCTAACGACCTGCAAGGCATGTAACAACGAGTCAACAAGAAAGTTGAGCGAGTTCACTGTTGGTTGTTTAGTTTTAAAAGTTTGTTTTGAAAACCATAAGTTGTTTCGTAAACCACGAGTTAACCAGTATCTTCGTTCCCCAAACCATATCCATAATCAGTGGGGGCTTCCCCATGTGAACCACTAGACCGTTACCATATCGACAACTGATGAAAGTAAGTTGTGCCCTAAGTCAATGTCTATCATCATTGACTGAGTGCCCAGATCCATTAGTACACACCCGTCCTACCGGCACGGTGGGAGGCTTGTCAACCCTAATAGCGCTATTAACTAATGACCCGCTCGTCATTGGCCCGACGATTAAGTCGATATAAAAATGAGGGACTTCATGATAGAATTTTGTCTAGTAAGTTTAAGGTTGTTGTCCTACCCAAGGAGGACGAACGTACGTATTCTACCCAAGGAGAATACACTTGATTAACATTGGCATCCTACCCATGGAGGATGGAGGTACATATCCTACCTAAGGAGGATATGTAGGTTTCGTTTTAATTCTTTAACCCATTCCCAACAACCGGGAATCCCATGCCTTAGAAAGTGTGTGACCTCACCTCGGTTTGCTTGGTTTGCTAAATTACGTGCTCACAAATAATCAGTCAAAGCCCATAGCATGCACGTATACCCAATCAGTTTATGTTTGTAAGGTTTCACATGAAATCTAACATCACAAGATGTGCTTAGGCAATTATTATCAAGTAACACATAACAGTTATTTCAAGTTCATACAATTCATGCTTCACCTAATTGATTTTTCAGTCTATTGTAACATAGTTATCCATTAACAGACTTAACAGACTTAACTGAGTTACTGTGATTGTTTCCCAACTTGATGAACACCCCTATTTTCGTCGCGATCTCCCTTCGGCGAAAACCCCAGGCGACGAAATCCCTTGAGCGACGAAATGAGGTCGATATGAAAGTCGATATCACGACTTGGCGGAAGGCCAGGAAGATCATCAGGAAACACATTAGGAAATTCACGAACCACTGGACCATCGTATTCTTTGCGGAAGGCCAGGAAGATCATCAGGAAACACATGAGGTCGATATGAAAGTCGATACCACAGGAAGATCATCAGGAAACACTCCCGGTCTACCTTTCTTTTCCTTCTCCACTACTACAATGTTAGCCAAGAAAGCTCTGTATTCTTTGCGGAGATACTTGCTAGCTTGGATACATGACATGAGCTTTAGACCCTTCGAAGCAGTTTCGTCATAAACACATAACAAATCACCATTTGTGAGCGAGAATCGAATCATTTTATCAAAGCACACAACTTCAGCATGGTTTTCACGAAGAAAGTCCATGCCTACTTGTTGGGTTTTTCACATGTTTATCAAAGTATTTTATCCTTATAAAATAAAAACGCAGCGGAAAATATTATTTAAAACATGTTATTTACAAGATATAAAACCCATTTTATATGTAAAACCCAATCCCCAGATCCATATATGAACATGCATGCTATCAAAATGAAACACAACCATTGAGTGTTTAGAATACTACCTTCCAAGGAGTAAATGATATGAAGATGATGATGCTTCTTGAACGGTTGCCTTCAAGTGTAGAAGAC
Source organism: Helianthus tuberosus (assembly GCA_030545235.1). Lineage (NCBI taxonomy): Eukaryota > Viridiplantae > Streptophyta > Magnoliopsida > Asterales > Asteraceae > Helianthus > Helianthus tuberosus. The sequence continues at coordinate 131,799,159 of CM060394.1, forward strand.
CTCAAGCTTGTATACCCCAAGCCTTCCAACAAACACCTTGTGTTTAGCTAGGATTTTACACTTATGAACTCACTAGAAAAATCCCTCTTGGAACCAACTCTTGGCCGAAAATTATCAAGGGAAGTTATGGAGTTCTTGCACTTGATATATCAACTTGAAAGACCCTTCTTGATCAACCACACCATGGCCGAAAATTAGAGATTGTATTACAAGTTCTTCACTTGAAATTATCTCCTCATTTGGCTCTTATCTTGGCCGATTTTTTAGAGAGAGTTCTCTAAGTCTTTCAAGTTCATTCAAGTGTTGTACCTTCTTGTATTTGACATCTTAGTATTTATAGATGTAGAGAGAATCTTGCCACCCATCTTGCCCAATCAAAAGGCCTCTAGTTATGACATTTGCATGAAATGTCATTGGACCATCATTCTTCCCCAATCAAGGTTCATGCAATTGCATGTAAACTAATTGGCCAAAATTGCTTGGGAAGAACACCCAATCACAACCCATCTAACTTGTAAGACATGCATGTGGTGTGATTGGACCAACAATTTTGGGAAGACCCCATGGGGGGGGGGGGGGTGGCGGCCTAGTCTTTATTTATAAAAAAAATTCAATTCTCTTTTATAAAATAATATAAGTCTTACATATGTATTTTATAACTTTTATAAAATATAACATCATATGTTATAAGACTTATGCTATTTTTATTATGTTATTTAACCCATTAAATAACAAAATAAAATACTCTCTCAAAATAAATTATCCATATAATTTATTAGTTTGTCAAGTGCAATTATTTAGAAAACCAATCTCTAAATATTGTAAGTGTTAATATTTATTTGTTTGATCATATCATAAATAAATATTGTAAGTGTTTGTCTAGCTTGTTATTGGGTATGACTCGACTTGGATGATAACGTACTAGCCACATCAATTTAATATGTGTCTTGGGCATACAGAGTCCAACACTACTATGACGTCAAAACTTCCGAGTTGCATCGGAATAAGGTCGATTGGGAAGATGTGATTGTTGAGTTCAAGAGTACAATCACGAAGAATAGAATTGACAGCGACGGTTCTTCTGGTGGCAACTTCGACATCGAACGTCGAGGGAAGATAGGAGTGCTTACGATTAAGGAGCTTCTCGAATTCAAATGACACAAAACAATTATCGGCTCCAGTATCAAATAAACACGAAGCGTAAATACCATTCATGAGAAACGTACCATTGACCACATTGTTGTCAGCCTGGGCTTGGCGCGCATTGATGTTGAAAGTTCTGGTGCGGGTGGCTTGTTGATGTTGCTGCTGAGGCTGGTGCTGCTGCTGAGGCTGCTGCTGCTGCTGCTGGGGCTCTTATTTCACAACCCTGTTTGGGCACATGTTTGCGAAGTGGTTGGGATCACCACACGCGAAGCAGACTCTGGCGTTGATCGCAGGTGCCTGAGCTGCCTGTTGGCCTTGAGGAGCTGGAAGTAGAGCTTGATGAGCAGTAGCTTGGGCTGGTGCTTGTCGGGGACCAGTACGGCAGTTGGCGGTAAAGTGGCCATACATATTGCAGTGCACACAAAATCTACAGGCGATACCCACCGGGTGATGATTAGTACATGTCGGGCAAGCAGGGTGGGGACCAGTGTAAGCATGCTTTGCAGGCGGTGCATAGGTAACTGGAGCTGGAGCTAATCGGTGCTGAGATTGCTGCTGAGCCGGTACAGCTTGAAGTGGGGCAGCAGTTGTAGTGACAGCACAGTTCTTGTTGCCGGAGCTGCTGTTGTTGTTCTTCCTCTTGCGGCGAGAGGACTTCGATGATTGTGGTGGGGCGGCGTTTTCAGCGGCTGGTGTAGCGGTGGCTTGGTGCAGGTTCTTGGTAGCTTTATCCCAAAACCCAGCTTTGACTCGCTTGTCGTTGATTTCAGTGGCAAGCAGGTAAGTCTCCTCGATTGAAGCTGGCTTTGAAACATGCACAAAATCTGCAACACAATCCGGCAGAGTTCGGATATACTTCTTGATTGTCATGTCAGCAGTCTTCACTTGATCAGGACATATATTACTGAGCTGCTTGAAGCGAGCAGTTAAAGCAGCGTTGTCACCATCTTTCTGCTTCATATGCCAGAATTCGTCCTCCAACTTTTGGCGCTCATGGGTAGGGCATAACTCTTCTAGCATAACGTTCTTCAACTCATCCCATGACAGACCATAAGTTGCGTCATTTCCGTGTTTGTTCCTCTTGGCCGTCCACCAGTCTAATGCACGGGACTGGAAAACGCCGGTAGCATTCAGAGTACGGAGATTGGCAGGACATCCACTCTGACGCAAGGTGACCTCGATTGAGTCGAACCATTGAAACAAAGCCGTAGGGCCATCTTCGCCAGTGAACTCTTTTGGTCCCCAAGCCTTAAAATGTTTGAAGCTAAAAGCAGCTTTGGGTGTAGCTTTAGGAGCTTCGGTCCTGGACTCTTCAGAGGATTTGCTCACATTCTCGTATAGTTCACTCACGATCTGAGGAACTACCTTTGCCACTTGCTTAGAGACGAGAGCGGCAAGGCATTTGTGTCTATGTTCCTGACGAGTAACTCGGGGGTGACGGGGTCCAGATGAGGGTCCAGATGACGACATTGTCTGCAACAGACATCACCATAGGGCTCAAACACAACCTAATCGAATCTCACCTCACACGTCTAGTACTACTAAATCTCAGGAATACGATCACGTAAACACATAGGCACATAATCACAGATTCACATAAGCACAGAAGCACATAAGCACGTAAGGCACAGAATCACAGAAACACATAATCACAAGAGGCAGTCAGAATATAGAAACCTATCATTCAAAGTTCGCGAGCGTTCGAGAATAGCGATTGCGAACAACATAGCAGTAGTATATCATAAGTGAACAGTATAGCAAGCAATCATGGCGTAAGTCGTTCTTCATGTAGTAGCGATTTGTCTGCGTAGTGTGAATTGTGTGTGATTTGGCGGAGCGAGAAACGCGATATCGAAACCATCAGTACCACCATACTGTTTACCTCAAAACGCTAACAAATAAACATATAAACACATAAATTCACATAAAATAGATAAATCACAGAGTTGGCGGTGGCGAAATCTGGAATCGAAACACATAAAAGTCGAGGATAGATTGTCTCGGCTTGATAGACGTCGACTAACCAAAGTAGTTCGACTATTCACAAGGACCTCTGACACACACTTTGACCTTTGGGACTGTGCTCTCACCTCGAATCTGGGCGAATGGCACACATCCTTCCAGTTACAGTGTGTCTTCAAGTAGTTGGAGTCCGTCGAGACTTTGGTGAGAGTTTTGTAAAACAAAATAGAGATCGGAACAAGTCTTCGAGGTTCGGGTTTCACCCCTAACTTAACGACTTCGTGTAGGATCGTATTCACGACCAAATGAGTCGATCAGAGACAATACACAACTGTTTGAGAGGCGGAAACATACAAACAAACAGCCTAGAATCAGTGTAGAAATGAGTAGAAACAGAGTATGATACTTAAAACAAGCTTCTCATTGATTTTAGATTTGAATACACAGTGAAAATCAGACAGCACTTCGTTACACTTCCACTAATTTCGTACCAAATGAGAAGCAAGACACCCCTATTTATAGGCATCTAATTTCGCATGGAATTACACTTGACAGTTCATGCGAAATTACCACAACATAATTTCGTGCGAAATTACATTACATAATTTCGTGCGAAATTACTATAAACAAACACAAACTTTACATATTTGACATTTTGACCCCTATACAAGCTACCGACATGACCTAGACCTTAGACGTAGGCTATAGACATTATGCACCAACAAACTCCCCCTTGGATATTGTCGGAGTCTTCAGTTAGATCTTCAACTCTTTCTTCACAACGACTTGAATTTTTCTTTCCTCGGCTTAGACTTTTTCATCAACAGCTTCCTAAGCTTCTCGTTCTCGTCAACCTTTTTCTTCTCTTCAGCAGCCATTCTTTGTACCACAGTATGCCTTAGCATGTTATCTCTATCTTCACGAGCCTTTCTTTCTCTTTCAGCCTTCAACACTTCCTCTTTCTCAATCACTCGCCACTTAGATGACCATTTACTTTCAGCATTGATTCCTTTTTGGAAGCAGATAGAAACAACCTTTTGAAATTGCATCGCCTGCTCTTTGTCTTCAGCTTTATAACAGATCTTGTTAACGAACAAACATTCAATGTCTTTGGCTGAACAATTAACCAACCATAAAGGATCATACAAGTGGATATGTCTAACTTCATTTTCCACCTTGTATGTGATCACAGCTTCTGCTGACAAGCAACTATACACCCAGCACAAAAAACCTTTGTAAAACTCTTGCTCCATCTTTGGCAAAGGAATATTCTTTATTACTCTTGGCTTCTTGATTTGTAAGATCGTCTCTTCAATACCAGTCACTGGATCAACCCTCTTCACTTTCTTCGGTTGATGTGGCTTCCAGTGTTTGAAGTCTCTGAAAGCTTCAAATTTCATCAAACCCCAGATGGGTACAACATGCTTTCTGACTGGATAATCCAGAGTTCTAACCTTCGATAACTCTTCAACATCCCACCAAGGTAAGGACATGATATCCTGAATATATTCAAAGTACTGCACTCCAAATTCTCTCCGAATAGCATACACATTTACTTGTGGCAGAAAGCCCCAACTGATAATATCCCCCAGTGACACATCCCTGTCTCTTTTATAATATTTCAATGGTCACTTAAATTTTCTTTTTGTACTCTTTCTAAACCACTTCTTTCGTTCTTCGTGCTGTGCATCTTTCGTTGTACCATCAAAATTCTTATCTTTCAGACATTCTGCGACTTTCCTTCTCAACTCCTCTACATTTGCTTGACTGAAAAACTCAACAAGCGTTGGAAAATCAGAAGTATCAACATTATCATTTTCTTCATCGCTGCAATCTTCAACCTCAATTCTATCATAGTTGTCTGCCTTATCAACATACTTGTACTGATAGTCAAGTTGTTGATTCATATCAAATGCATTCAACTCTTCTTCAAAGTCAAACTTGAAGTTAGGATCATCAATACGTGTCATCTCGATAATATCAGCCATGGTGTAAGTATGCCTGATTTCTCCTTCCTCAACTTCAGGCTCTAGACGCAAAATCAACTTTTCACTTTTATCAACATTTTGATCATCAACGTTCTCTCCCTCACCTGTAGCATCCTCAGGTTCTTCATTCACATCATCATGAAGATAATCTTCAACATTCTCTTCATTAGAAGCTTCAGTGACTTTAATTCCTGTACCACCCTGACCATCGTCATCATTATCATCATCACTATGACTGCTTGCAGAAAATACATCATCTGCATCATCTACTTTATCTTCATCGTCATCCTCCTCGACCTCTTCCTTATCATCAACAATATCATCAATTAACACATCCTCTTCAAATATAGCAGAAACTGCAGAGATAGGACGAGGATTCTGAATAGGTGATTCAGAAACAATAGATAGAACAATTGCCCTCTCAGAAACACCTTCAACACTTTTACCCTTATCTTTCATGTCAGCTTCTAAATCAGCTTGACGTTTTGCTCTAACCTCCTCAATCTTTATTTCATCGAATTTCTGCTCAACAGTCTTTCCAAGCAGGTTTTCTAACACTTTATTCATCATGTATATCTCGTGTTCTTTCATTGCTTTAGCAGCTTCCAATTCTTTGTTCTTTAACTCAAAGTACTTGTTCTGATCATCTCTGCGTGTTTTCTCTTCCTCTAACTCAGCAACTTTAACTTTAAGAATATCAATCTCAGCTTGATCAGATTCAACTTTCTTTAACAATGAAGAATTTTCAGCTTCGACTGTCTTTACACGCTTCTCTAGTTTCTTCTCACGATCCAACAACTTCTTGTTCTCAACCAATACCTCTTCAACTTTCTTTTCCAAACTCTTAACTTGCACATCAGTTGCAAAATTGAAATCACCAATGTCTTCAAGAGTAGTACCTTCTGGAACATTTGGAAAAGTTTTATATCCTGAAGAACCAGGTGTAGTTTGGATAGGTGGTTGTGTAGATGGTGGTGTTTGAAAGATTTGTTGAGAGGTAACAACAGGTTGTTCATGTGGTTGTGAAAGATGTGGTGGTGAAAGATGTGGTGGTGATTGATGTAATAGATATTGATGTGGTGGTGATAATTGTTGTTCAGTTTGTGGTGGAGGTGATGGTGGTGGTGTAGGTTGATTTGGTGGTGTAGGAGGTTTTGATTCTGGTGTACGTTTAGGCAATCTAACAATTAACTTTCTCCTTGCTGCTTTTTGAGAAATCACACGCTTTCTTGCACTAACTTTCTTCTTGCCACTAGATGATTGAGGTGTCTGAGATTCTATAACATTCTCAGGAGATGGATTGTACAATTCATCATCTTTATCTTCTCTCCTCTTTCTTTTAAGCTGTTTCTCTTTTTCAATCTCATCTTTAATTCTATTTGCACGTTCCGTTTCATCAATTTCTTCATCAGACGAGCTTGATGAATTTTTATCTACATCGTCACCTTCTTCATCACCAGCTGCTTTCTCTGGTTCAGCATTATAATCAGTAAGAGATTTCAACAACTTTGCAGATTCAGGAGACAAACGAACATCTCCTTCAACATCAACTTCAGCTTCAGCTTCAACTTCAGCTTCAGCTTCATCTTCCTCCTCAGATTCATCAACAAGCATAGTTTCAACCATTTTCTTTTGACGCTTTCGCTTAGGTTGAGAAGATGAGCCCTCCTCTACTTGAACTTTCGGAGTTGATTTTCTGCTCCTCTTCTTTATCTCTCCTTTCAAGAACCACTCATTTCTTGATTCTTTGAAATCTTCAAGGATTTTTAATTCATCTGCATAATTTTTTTTCTTTCATTTCTTTCTCATTTCTCCAGTTTTGATGATTGATTGGATCTGGATCTTGATAATTCTTATCTTTGATGAAACCAAAGAATTCAGCTTTCGTTTTTGGCTCTGGATCGTTTGGGTGATATCTGGCCAATTGTTTCAAAGATTCATTATCCATATGGAACAATACCAACAGATCATTGTTTTCATCTTTCTCCAAATCAGGATAAGCGTGATCTATCATCATCTGAACAAATCGTGGATATACACAAGTCTTGCTCTTTGAAGTGATATTGTCTACCATGTAATGAAATACAATCTTTGAAAAGTTATACTTCTTGTTTAACACGAGAGCTGTAACCATGTTCATTTGATAGTCTCTCATCACATTGTAACCTCCTTTCCTGTGACTGGGTGCATGCAATACTGAATGTATAACAAACTTGTAAGACTTTGGAAAACATGCTTTCAAGTAGTTGGCCTTGTTTAGTGGACCATTGTAACCCATCCGCAACATGCATCCTTTTACCATCCTCTCTGGGAATTTTGTTGGAGAATTCTCATCATCTGGAAAGTTTATCACCTCTCGTACAAGTGCCTCTGAGATGATAATTGATTTTTCTTCACCATTTAGTTCAACAATTGAGTTTATTGTTTTATGTTCTTCGTTATACGTTGCGTTCTCCCAAAAACGCTCAATATGTGATCTGAAAACCAAATGTTGATTCGTCAAAGCTTTCTGAATTGGTAATCTTTCCATGAACTCTAGAATACTTGTGAAATCAGCCATCTTTGGTATCTCCTTATCATATACACAACAGATGTTGTGCAATGGATCGAACTGCACATTAGAAGCCTGAAAAATAACAACATATAAACAAATCAAACACTTAGAATTTTTTATCACAAACACATCATTCATGCGAAATTACAGTTTGGAGAGAAATCACAGTTCAAACGGAATGACATGTTGAAACGAAATCATATATGATAGTTTGAAACGAAATCACATTTGAAACGAAATCACAATTCAAACGGAATAACATTTTGAAGCGGAATAGCCATTTGAAATGAAATACCATTTTGAAACGAAATGACTTTTTGAAACGAAAATACCTGTTTCAAACAAAATTTCTCAAAAAATTTTCTGATGATGAAATTAATCATCTGGGTTTGTTCCTTATCAAATTCCGAACATGTGGGTGTGTTTTATTCACATTTTAGACCATTAATCAACCCTAGATCTAAGTTTAAAATCTCAGATCTACCGATTACAAACGAAAACATGTTATACAGATCAAATTGAAGCCCTAATCAAGATCTATATCATATTCCGAGTTCAAGGGTATGATTATTATTCATTAAACATCACAAATAAATCCTAGATCTGTGTTCGATGTCCTGTTCATCATCGTTCAAACGAAAACAGTCAAATCAGGACTTAATCAACATAATATCTCACCTTTCCCATGATTATAGTTGTGTAAACCAACAAAAATCAAGATTTCAAACAACAAACGGGCAGAGTAACGGCTTAATTTGATGAACACAGAGATTTCGTATGCAATCGCCTTTGACAGTGTATTTGAAACGAAATCAGAAGAATAAACTGTTCAAGCAAAATCAGACCCCTATTTATAGACATCCTAATTTCGTGTGAAATTGGCATTGAGGCCTTTTCGAACGAAAACACCAGTTCAAGCGAAATCATGTTTCAAACGGAATCATGTTTAAAACAAAATCAATAGCTCAAGCGAAATTACCTGTTTCAAGCAGAATTACTATTCGTGTGAAATAGTCATTTCGTTTGAAATGTCAATTTTTTAAAATTTTCAAATTTTTAACTTTTTGCTATTTTACCGTCACACCCAGTTAACCAAGTCCAAGTTAATGACCTTGGTCAACTGTTTAGCCTGCCAAGTCCAAGTTAATGACCTTGACTGACCAATTTATGAAGATGCTGATTTTCTGAAACAGATTTTAGTTCAAATTAATGAACTGTTAATCTTTCAAGCAATTTCCAACACTTTATCTCAAACTTCTGCTTACCCAAACCTCATGATCCAAACTTATTCAGCACATAAAACTTTGATCATCAGATCCCCAACGTCCGTTGTCGAAAATAAGATGAAAAACAAATCTTTTTGCATTTTATAAAATGCTAAACAAACAGACAATCTTTTTGGATTTTTGATGAGCAACAAATCAGTACAAACAATATTTTTGTGAGTGTGTTAGGGAATCATATCAGCTTCCGACAAGATACAAGTACCGTTAAGCATTGATTTCATATTCAGCATTAAACAGTTCACATTGATTGTCGATATACTGATCCTCTTAAATTTTCACACAATTTTCAATCAGTTCAGGATAAGAATTTAATGTTTTAAGGCTTAACTTTTACGAGTGTACCACCTCAGAATATACTCCCGTATCCAGATCCCAATATTCAGTCTTACAGGTGAGTAGATGACGGCTTCGACTTTAGGTGTGTCCCCTTTGGGGATCTTCTTTTACAACAGCACATGATTATCATTTTTCAATGTTTCATCATTTTTTATGCTGAGGGGATGCTTATATTTCAAGCAGCGTAAAGTATTCTCCGGGGACTAGGCCATTGCTTCCGCAAAATCAGAAGTCCTGGGATAATACCCCAGATATCACTATGTATAAAGACCTAGTATCTCAGAAAGAGGGGTCTTTCAAACAAGATTTTGGGGGTTACCCATATATCCGAGAGATGTTCCCCACGTAAAAGCAAGTAATTATTTAGGTTTATATCCCGAACAAACCTACTAAATGTGTAAAAACCTATCGGCATATCATCTGCAAGACTACTTAACACATTTAAACTTTACATATCTTTAGCGTACTGCATCTGTCTAGATGATGTACTATCATTTCCCCTTTTTACACAAACTCTTTTTCAGTTTTTCAATGTTTTTGGATTTTGACATTTTATCATGTTTTTGGATTTTCTGCAAACTTTCTCCCCCTAAAAACAAAGACATATTTTTGTGTTTTTGGTTTTATCAAAAGCAGAAAATAAACTGTACAAAAACTTGACAACATGACATGGATCACTTCAGAACGCCGTCCTCCTCGGCTTCACATTCAACAACCCTCCCAGAAAACAAAATTTTCAACCCATTTAATTTCAAAAGATAGTTAAATCTCTTTTTATCAAAAGGTTTTGTGTAAAAATCAGCTTTCTGATCATCGGTGTGTATATGTTCAATTCGAATCAATTTCTTCTCGTAGCAATCACGGATGAAATGATGCCGAATTTCAATATGTTTTGTTTTAGAATGGTGAACCGGATTTTTAGTTATGTTTATCGCTGCCTCATTGTCCACATAAATGGGTGTATCCAAGAATTGCAAACCAAAGTCCCTCATCTGCTGCTGGATCCAGAGGATCTGAGAGTAACAGCTGGAGGCCAAAACGTATTCAGCCTCACACGTAGAAAGAGCGACTGAGGTTTGTTTCTTGCACTGCCAGGTGACAAGTCGAGTTCCAAAGAACTGACATCCTGCAGTGGTGGACTTCGCATTTTGCTTGCAGCTACCAAAATCAGAATCAGCAAAACCAGAAAGAGAGAAGTCACCAGACTTAGGATAACACAAGCCGGTGCTTGGGCAGCCTTTCAAATACCGTAATATTCTTTTCACGATCGCCAGGTGTGACTGTCTTGGACTGGACTGATATCGAGCGCATAAGCAAGTCGGATACATGATATCGGGGCGGGAAGCAGTCAGATACATCAAAGATCCAATTATCGACCGATAATATGTCTCGTCCACTTTCTCTCCACTTTCATCTGGACAGATTCCGTGATTCTGAGCTAAGGGAGTCGATGTTGGAGTAGATTCAGACATGTTGAACATTTCCAGAACATCATTCACGTATTTAGTTTGATGAATGAAGATTCCTTCGGGCATTTGATCCACCTGCAACCCTAAGAAGAACTTCATCTCCCCCATCGAGCTCATTTCAAACTTTCTTTTCATCACAATTTCAAAATCTTTACACAAATCATCATTTGTCGATCCAAAGATGATGTCATCGACATAAAGCTGCACGATCAAAAGATGCCCTGCAACCTCTTTGGTAAACAATGTACTATCAACTGTCCCTCTGATAAACCCGTTGGCCAGCAGATATTGGGGAAGCATCTCGTACCAGGATCTCGGGGCCTGGTGTAATCCGTAAAGCGCTTTATCTAAAAGATAGACTTTGTTTTTGTGTACTGGATTTGTGAACCCTGGCGGTTGTCCAACATACACTTCCTCTTTGATTTTGCCATAAAGGAATGCAGATTTCACATCTAGCTGGTATACTTTGAATCCTTTCCAGGACGCGAATGCCAGGAAGATTCTTATTGCCTCAAGTCTAGCAACAGGCGCATACACTTCGGTAAAATCAATGCCTTCTTGCTGACTGAATCCCTGTACTACCAATCGTGCTTTATTTCTTACAATCACTCCTTTATCATCTCTTTTACACTTAAAGACCCACTTAGTCTTTATCAACTTCTGATTTTCAGGAAGATCTACCAATCTCCATACTCCTAACTTCTAAACTGCTGCAGCTCTTCCTGCATAGCATTTACCCAGCTTTCTTCAGTTAAAGCTTCTTTATATGTTCTTGGTTCAACCTGCGAGATGAAACATTTTAGTGAGAAATCAACTTGTAAAGGAGCAACAGATATATAAAAACATGTAAGAACTCTGTTGATCTGATCTCGTGTTTTTACTCCACTCTGAAGATCTCCAATTATCTGCTCTGAAGGACGATAAGACAAAGTTCTCGGCATTACAGTGTCAGGGACATTCACTTCCGATTGCAAATTTGTGATGTCTTGATCACCGGTGTGATCTTCAGCTTCTGTAGTATCAACATTTGATTCCTCGTCAAAAGTCAGACCGGGTTCCGATTCTGAGTCGTCAGAGTTATCAAATGTTGGAGCTGGTTCCTTTGGAGGTTCGTGAGAAGTTCCACTTGGACCGGCCTCGTGATTGTTTGAACCCTCGGTGGGTTGAGAAACTACTAGCGGTCTTGGCACTTGTTCTTGTGACATAGACTACTGATATTGGTACAATAGTGCTAGTTCCTCTTCACTTGGCTGAGTCGGCAGTTGGAAAGACTCCCAGAGTTTGTCATAGTCAAACAGCAATCTTTATCTGGGAAGTTGAGGTGGAGCAGTATGCTTCTGACAATCAACATGCTGAACTTGAATTACCTTCCCCAGGCATGGAACGAACACCCTCTTCAGCGGACTAGCATATCCTACAAAGAAACCCTCATTAGATTTAGCACCAAACTTACCATCTGGATCAATAAAAGTACAAGGAGATACAAACGGTTCTAAAAACTTCAAATTTGGCTTATAACGATGAAGAAGTTCAAAGCAAGTTTTCTTGTATTTCTTCACTGTGAGGACACGATTCAGTGTATAACACGCTGCTGCAACTGCTTCACTCCAGAAAAATATTGGCAACTTGGAGTCGGCGAGCATTGTTCGAGCTGTTTCAATCAAGGTGCGATTCTTTCTTTCAACTACACCATTTTGCTATGGAGTGTATGGTGCACTAAATTCATGAAGAATCCCTTTTTCATTACAAAACTCGAGCATGCGATTATTCTTGAACTCCGTTCCATTATCGCTTTGTATTCTCCTGATCAGAAATTTATACAGCGTTTCCATCTTCTTGAATAGAATCATCAGTGAATCAAATGTTTGATCTTTTCTCACCAGACACATCACCCAAGAAAATCTAGTGAAGTCGTTAGTGACCACCAGACAGTACAAGTCTCCACTAATGCTTTGCACATTAACTGGTCCAAAGAGATCCATGTGGAGTCTCTCGAGCGGTACCCTGATTGAGTTTAAGAGCTTATGTGGATGTGTCTTCTTTGTTTGTTTTCCCTTCTTGCACTCTACACAATCATCATTCAAATGAAAATTTTTAAGATTTACACCTTCAACAAGATCATTGTGTACCAGGAAATTCATTTTTCTGACATGAATGTTGTCACACCCCCAAAATCCACACGCGGAGTATCACCGCTTGGAGGCGTGACTGACCAGGATCAAGCCACCAATCATATTGAACAAGCATGTAAGTAAACATAATTCAACCAAACAATATGAAAGGTGTTCCAAAAACCAAAGCATAGTTAAGTGTTCAGCGGAAGCATAATTATAAAACCCATAGCAAGTATTAAATATGAAATAAAGTAGTGTTTAAAGCATGGCACACACTGCCATGTCCCACAACGACCGTTCCTCCCTGTGCAAGCTCCATGAGTACCTAATGACCTGCAAGGCATGTAGCAACGAATCAACAACAAAGTTGAGCGAGTTCACAGTTGGTTGTTTGGTTATAGTATTCATTTCATAAATCGTATGTTCGTTTTGTAAACCATGTATCGTATTAATCCTTATCGCGGCCTATCCAGGCATGTGTGCGATGATTAGTGGGGGCTTCCCATGTGTTACAAGACCACGCGTATCGACTGCTACGAAAATGTAAGAGGTGCCCTAAGTCAATGTCTATCAGCATTGACCCTTTGCCCATAGTCCATTAGTACACGCCCGTCCGACTGGCACGGTGTGAGGTTTGTTAAACCTAATAGCGCTATTAACTAATGACCCGCTCGCCCTAGGCCTCGGCGATTAAGTCGATAATTGAGGGACTTACTTTGATAGAGTTGATGGTCTTAAGATCGTGTACGTAGGCTTTACGTACGTGCCCTTCAATCCGAGGACAGTAATAAGTAGTTTAATAGTAATGGTTGTACGAGTAGTTATCCAATCCCATTCCCAACCCCTGGGAATCCCATGCCTTGGCTAGTGTGAACTCACCTTGGTTTGCTCGGCAGATACACAGAAAGGTCAAGTCTAGCAGCTAGTGGTCAACCACGTCCTAACATGGTTACCATACAAGTCAGGTTTTGGTTTCAAGTAATGCACATAAGTATCACGTAAGATATCATGTAAGAAACACACACAGATCATGGCAACACATTTCATCACGTTCAACCCTTATAACATATTCATGATTGGGCTCGCACAAGCTTAGTGACCTTGTGCGAGTCATCCGTTGGAGCCCAATCAAACCCGGCCCATTAACAAGAACCCAACAATACTATAAACATGAACACGGCCCTTATAACATATCTTGTGCGATTTTGTAATACACCCGGCCCAACATATACACCTAACCCAACAATTAACCTAACAGTCCTAACATGTATCGGCCCAATTAGACACACAAGTCTTGTGCGATCCGATTGGGTTGTGCGACTAGGTTTGGGCTTTAAGGCCCAACAGTTAACAAACATTATCACTTGTGCGATCCAATAAGCCTTGTGCGACTGTGGGTGCCTTGTGCGACTGGACTCCTTGTGCGACCCGGAGTCTTGTGCGAGTGGACTTGTGTGGTTGGTCTTGTGCGACCGACAACCTTGTATGATTGGTCAAATGATTTCCTATTTTCATGAAATACTGTTACTAGATCCAATCAATTTCGTTTGACTAATTTAACCGTTTCCAAAGTTACCATTTATCAATCAATACATTCAACAGTTTCCATCCAACTAGTGATCGATCAAACCAACCAATTTACTAATGATTCATAAGAACCCTAAGCATATTCAAAACATGAACATCAACCACAACTTCAACATATTAACAGATTTGTGTCCTTGATTTTTCTAGCATACACTCGAACATATCATCACAACAATTTGTCTAATATAAACACAATCACAGCCGAGAATATATATACATATTTTCGATTCTAGATCATTAACACCCTCATGTGATTAACAGCCCTATGTCGATCTACAACGCTATGCATGTGAACCGATTTCTTCTAGATCAACATCAAGCATATATATCAAACCCTAAAATTGTAAGACAGTTTGTTCATATTATCAAATCCGAGTAACATATATTCGAACACCTAGCAATATATTAAATCATCATACAAGCATCATCAATCATACATTATTCCTACATCATCATGTCGAGCATATCTAGCATAACATCATACAATCATGGAAGCAAGTAGTTAACATACTAACCGATTAGAGAATGAACAAGGATGATTCAAATGCTAAGGTCTTCGATGATGAGGGAATGCTTGCCGTCAAGTTTGAGAGGAGAGAAAGAGAGAGCTAGGGTTTGTGTGTTTAGAATGTTTGTCAAACAAATGAGGAGTATGCCCCTACCCCTAACTGTTATGCGCAAAATAGAAAGAGTGGCCGAACCCTTACTTGGGCTGCCCATTGATCCGAATACAAGAGTGTAGTGTAGCCCGAATGGGCTTGTGCGATCGGGTGAGTGTTGTGCGTTTGGGCCATTCATTTATATACATACATACATTACACATAAACACAAAATCATGACGTTCAATTAGTCAACCAAGTTCATATAGTCACAAACGTTACATTAAAGTACAAAGATAGGTTCGGAAATACGAGTTGTCACATTATCCCCAATTTGAAAGAAATTTCGTCCCGAAATTTGGTACGTACTCACTGAGGAAACTAGTTAAGTTGCCTGGTTTTCCTGGGGTGTCTCATCCTCCCCCCGTTGATCTGGAATTTCGTCCCGAAATTCCGTAGCTTCGGCCTCAGTAGTGGTTGTACTGTTTGCAAATAGTTGGGGATACTTTTGTTTCATCTGATCTTCGCGTTCCCAGGTGAACTCTGGGCCGCGACGGGAGTTCAAACGAACTCGAACGAGAGGTATTCTAGTGTTCTTGAGGACCTTAACATCCCGGTCTGTGATTTCAACTGGTTCCTCGACGAATCGTAACTGTTCGTCGATAGTGAGCTCCTTCAAAGGAACTATGTGGGTCTCATCTGACAGACACTTCTTCAGATTTGACACGTGGAAAACGTTGTGAACTGCACTGAGTTCTGCTGGTAAATTCAGTTTGTAGGCCACCTTGCCTATTTTCTCGATGACTTCAAAAGGTCCGACGTATCGTGGGTTAAGTTTGCCTCGTTTACCAAAATGAACCACACCCTTCCAGGGTGAAACTTTAGTAGTACCCGCTCCCCAACCTGGAGCTCGAGGGGTTTCCTGCCCTGATCGGCGTAGATTTTCTGACGGTCACGAGCTGCCGCCATTCGTTGTCGTATCTGAGCAATTCGTTCTGTTGTGTCTACCACAAGTTCTGGACTAGTAATCTGACTATCCCCCACCTCTGCCCAACAAAGAGGTGACCGGCATTTACGCCCGTATAATGCCTCAAACGGAGCAGCTTTAATGCTGGTGTGGTAGCTGTTATTGTATGAAAATTCCACAAGTGGCAGATGCTTTTCCCAGCCGTTGCCAAAATCAATTACACACGCCCGAAGCATGTCTTCTAAAGTTTGTATAGTGCGCTCAGACTGACCATCCGTCTGATGGTGATAAGCTGTGCTCATATCTAAACGTGAGCCAAAGGACTTGTGCATTGCATGCCACAGTTCTGAAGTAAAACGTGCATCTCGATCCGAGATATTAGAGGTGGGCACTCCGTGCCTCGAGACAACTTCCTTAAGATATACGTCTGCTAGAGTGGAGAACTTATCCGTTTCCTTGATAGCCAAGAAGTGAGCAGACTTTGTGAGTCGATCCACGATCACCCAAATAGTATCGTTACCACGTTAAGATCTAGGCAGGCCAGTAACAAAATCCATGGAAATTTGCTCCCATTTCCATTGTGGTATTTCTGGTTGTTGGAGTAGGCCTGAAGGTTTCTGATATTCCGTCTTGACTCTCGCACAAGTCAAGCACTTGCTAATGTACGTTTCTATGTGGGCTTTCATGCTAGGCCACCAATACGTAGTTTTGATATCGTGGTACATCTTATCCGAACCAGGATGTACTGAGTAGCGAGACTTGTGTGCCTCATCCATCACAAGCTCTCGTAGGTTGCCATAGAGTGGGACCCAAATGCGTCCTGTTACGTAGTAAACACCGTCTTCCTTTTGTTCCAATCGTTGCCTCGAGCCACGTAGGGCTTCAGCCCTGACGTTTTCTGGTTTCAATGCTTCTACCTGAGCATTTCGTATCTGGGAAGGAAGACTAGACTGTATAGTGAGTTGTAAAGCTCGTACGCGCTTGGGCGCAGTGTCCTTTCGACTGAGGGCGTCAGCCACAACATTGGCTTTGCCTGGGTGGTATCTGATCGAGCATTCGTAGTCATTTAGTAGCTCGACCCATCGTCTTTTTCGCATGTTGAGTTCCTTCTGTTTGAAGATATGCTCGAGGCTTCTGTGATCAGTGTAGATAGCACATTTGGTACCATACAGGTAGTGTCTCCATATCTTAAGTGCAAAAACAACCGCTCCCAGCTCTAGATCGTGTGTAGTGTAGTTCTTTTCATGAACCTTGAGTTGGCGTGAGGCGTAGGTTATAACTTTATCCCGCTGCATCAATACACAACAAAGACCCTGAATGGATGCGTCGCAGTAAAGCACGAAGTCGTCTGTGCCCTCTGGCAATGAAAGGATAGGTGCACTGCAAAGTCTATCCTTTCAGTGTTGAAATGATAATTCCTGCTCGTTCCCCCATCGATAAACAACGCCTTTCTGTGTCAGTGAGGTGAGGGGCTGTGCAATTTTGGAGAAGTCCTTGATGAACCTTCTGTAGTAACCTGCCAAGCCCAAAATTTGGCGAATTTCCGTTGGTGTACGAGGTGCAGGCCAGCTCTTGATCGAATCTACCTTGGATGGATCAATGTGAATCCCATCCTTGTTCACCACATGGCCTAAGAAATGGACTTCACGAAGCCAGAAGTCACATTTTGAAAACTTGGCGTACAACTGTTCTGTTCGAAGGAGTTCCAAAATGAGTCGTAAATGTTGCTCGTGTTCCTCCTGACTCTTAGAATAGATCAGGATGTCGTCGATGAATACAATAACGAACTTGTCTAGGTACGGCTTGCATACGCGATTCATCAAGTCCATGAAGACCGCAGGTGCGTTTGTCAGCCCAAAAGGCATGACCAAAAACTCATAATGTCCATAACGGGTTCTAAAGGCTGTTTTAGAGACGTCCTCTTCTCGGACTCTCAGCTGGTGATATCCTGATCTCAAATCAATCTTTGAATAGTAGCTCGACCCTTGCAGCTGGTCGAACAAGTCGTCAATGCGTGGAAGAGGATAGTGATTCTTCACAGTCACCTTGTTCAGTTCACGGTAGTCGATGCACATTCTGAACGTACCGTCTTTCTTCTTCACAAATAGCACTGGAGCTCCCCAGGGCGAAGAGCTAGGACGAATAAAACCCTTATCCAAGAGTTCTTGTAGTTGCGTAGATAGCTCTTTCAACTCTGATGGAGCTAAGCGATACGGTGCACGAGCTATGGGCGCTGCTCCAGGAGCTAGCTCGATTTGAAACTCGACTTACCTATGAGGCGGAAGGCCAGGCAATTCCTCAGGGAATCCCTCAGGATAGTCGCGTACAATTGGAAAATCTTCTATCTTATTCTCTTTCTTCGAGGTGTCAGTAACGAGAGCGAGAATAGCAGTGTGGCCCTTTCTTAAGCACTTCTGAGCCTTAAGGAAAGAGATGATGCTCACAACAGCACCACTCTTGTCGCCACGAATCATGAGTGGTTCATCATTTGAACGAGAAATACGGACAATCTTCTCGTTGTAAAGAATCTCTGCTCGGTGTTGGGATAATCAATCCATACCAATAACGATGTCAAAACCATCATACGTTGGGGTCATTCCTAGCATCACCCTAACCAATCATGAACACTCGACCCCTGGCACCATTGCCGTTGTTACCCCCATTGTTCCCATTCCCCTGATTGTTGTGATTGTTGTTGTTGTTGTTGTTGTTAGGGTTCCTGTTCAGCTGGGGACAATCTCTCTTGAAGTGGCCTTCAGCTCCACACTGAAAGCACACTTTGTTGTCTCGTTGTTGCTGTTGTTGATCTTGTGGAGCTGGTGGTTGTTGTCGCTGATTCTGATTCACAGGTCGTAGGCTCCTACAATCCTTAGCTTCGTGACCCATCTTGAGACACCTCTGGCAACGAACCTTGTTGCACTGACCGCTATGATGTTTGTTGCATCTGTTGCACTTTGGAAGGTTCCCTTGATAACCACTTTGCCCTTGGCTACCAGAAGATTGCTGACTAGGGCTCTTATAATCTTCAGTTCTTCTCTGCTGCGACTGGGACTGAACAGAAGTTGAACCTCTGCTTGAAGCTCCATCCCATTTACGTTTGTTGTCACTGGGAGTTTCAGAGGTAGCTGTAGCACTAATACGTTTTGGTAACCGGTTCTGCTCCACCGCCTGGTCAGTGAGACGGTGAGCCAACTAAACAACCTGCTGGATGGTGGCGAGGTTTGGTGAAGTCACATGACTTTGGATCTCTGGCACTAGACCCTTAAGATAAAGTTCGATACGCTTAATTGGAGGGTCCACCATGGTAGGAAACAGTAATGCAAGCTCATTCGATCTCTTCGTATACGCCTCAATTTCTGACCCCGTCATCTTGAGGTTGAAGAACTCGACTTCCAACTTATGAATGTCATCACGACTGCAGTATTCCTCCTTGATCATCTCTTTAAAATTGTTCCATGGGGTGGCGTTAGCAGCAACCAACCCCAGCATTTGGACCTGAGCGTTCCACCATGTGAGGGCTAAACCCTCGAGAGTACCGGTAGCATACTTCACCCTGCGTGCCTCAGGGCATTCACACATTTCGAACACAGATTCTAGTTTCTCAAACCAATGGAGGAGACCTACTGCTCCTTCAGTGCCGCTAAAAGTAGTGGGTCGGCAGCCCATAAAAGTTTTGAAGGTGCACACAGGTGGCTGAGCATGTTGACCTGTTGTGGGTGTAAGAAATGACAAAGTTTAACACAAAGGTAGGTTCACGAGAGTAGGACCTAAAGATCCTAGAATGAGTTTTTAACTGCAGGGTATACCTCCTGTTTGTGCGGCTGCAAGTGCCGCAGCAACCTGTTCGTTAATTAGAGCCGTCAACTGGGCTTGTGTCATGTTAATGCGTCCAGACATGATCTTCATATCAAGAGAAACATGAGTGAGAAGGGTTCGCGAAAGTGCGATGACAGAAGAGAGTAAGCACACATGTGTTCAAGCAATAGTAGCTATACTAACTAGGCATATCATGAGCAAAGTTCTACGATATCTAGCATGTAGGTAATAAAACGTAAACCATATCACCTAGAATGTCGAGCCTTGCACGTGGAGTGAAGCGTCATTGTGGATCGTAGAGCACTGTACAGGTTATAGTCTGGTTTTAACAAAAACGTTTTCCCTTATTAAAACCAAGTTCTCTATAACCAATGGCTCTGATACCAATCTGTCACACCCCCAAAATCCACACGCGGAGTATCACCGCTTGGAGGCGTGACTGACCAGGATCAAGCCACCAATCATATTGAACAAGCATGTAAGTAAACATAATTCAACCAAACAATATGAAAGGTGTTCCAAAAACCAAAGCATAGTTAAGTGTTCAGCGGAAGCATAATTATAAAACCCATAGCAAGTATTAAATATGAAATAAAGTAGTGTTTAAAGCATGGCACACACTACCATGTCCCACAACGACCGTTCCTCCCTGTGCAAGCTCCATGAGTACCTAATGACCTGCAAGGCATGTAGCAACGAATCAACAAAAAAGTTGAGCGAGTTCACAGTTGGTTGTTTGGTTATAGTATTCATTTCATAAATCGTGTGTTCGTTTTGTAAACCATGTATCGTATTAATCCTTATCGCGGCCTATCCAGGCATGTGTGCGATGATTAGTGGGGGCTTCCCAGGTGTTACAAGACCACGCGTATCGACTGCTACGAAAATGTAAGAGGTGCCCTAAGTCAATGTCTATCAGCATTGACCCTTTGCCCATAGTCCATTAGTACACGCCCGTCCGACTGGCACGGTGTGAGGTTTGTTAAACCTAATAGCGCTATTAACTAATGACCCGCTCGCCCTAGGCCTCGGCGATTAAGTCGATAATTGAGGGACTTCCTTTGATAGAGTTGATGGTCTTAAGATCGTGTATGTAGGCTTTACGTACGTGCCCTTCAATCCGAGGACAGTAGTAAGTATAACTGTACGTAGGTTTTACGTACGTGCCCTTCAATCCGAGGACAGTAATAAGTAGTTTAATAGTAATCGTTGTACGAGTAGTTATCCAATCCCATTCCCAACCCCTGGGAATCCCATGCCTTGGCTAGTGTGAACTCACCTTGGTTTGCTCGGCAGATACACAGAAAGGTCAAGTCTAGCAGCTAGTGGTCAACCACGTCCTAACATGGTTACCATACAAGTCAGGTTTTGGTTTCAAGTAATGCACATAAGTATCACGTAAGATATCATGTAAGAAACACACACAGATCATGGCAACACATTTCATCACGTTCAACCCTTATAACATATTCATGATTGGGCTCGCACAAGCTTAGTGACCTTGTGCGAGTCATCCGTTGGAGCCCAATCAAACCCGGCCCATTAACAAGAACCCAACAATACTATAAACATGAACACGACCCTTATAACATATCTTGTGCGATTTTGTAATACACCCAACCCAACAATTAACCTAACAGTCCTAACATGTATCGGCCCAATTAGACACACAAGTCTTGTGCGATCCGATTGGGTTGTGCGACTAGGTTTGGGCTTTAAGGCCCAACAGTTAACAAACATTATCACTTGTGCGATCCAATAAGCCTTGTGCGACTGTGGGTGCCTTGTGCGACTGGACTCCTTGTGCGACCCGGAGTCTTGTGCGAGTGGACTTGTGTGGTTGGTCTTATGCGACCGACAACCTTGTATGATTGGTCAAATGATTTCCTATTTTCATGCAATACTGTTACTAGATCCAATCAATTTCGTTTGACTAATTTAACCGTTTCCAAAGTTACCATTTATCAATCAATACATTCAATAGTTTCCATCCAACTAGTGATCGATCAAACCAACCAATTTACTAATGATTCATAAGAACCCTAAGCATATTCATAACATGAACATCAACCACAACTTCAACATATTAACAGATTTGTGTCCTTGATTTTTCTAGCATACACTCGAACATATCATCACAACAATTCATCTAATATAAACACAATCACAGCCGAGAATATATATACATATTTTCGATTCTAGATCATTAACACCCTCATGTGATTAACAGCCCTATGTCGATCTACAATGCTATGCATGTGAACCGATTTCTTCTAGATCAACATCAAGCATATATATCAAACCCTAAAATTGTAAGACAGTTTGTTCATATTATCAAATCCGAGTAACATATATTCGAACACCTAGCAATATATCAAATCATCATACAAGCATCATCAATCATACATTATTCCTACATCATCATGTCGAGCATATCTAGCATAACATCATACAATCATGGAAGCAAGTAGTTAACATACTAACCGATTAGAGAATGGACAAGGATGATTCGAATGCTAAGGTCTTCGATGATGAGGGAATGCTTGCCGTCAAGTTTGAGAGGAGAGAAAGAGAGAGCTAGGGTTTGTGTGTTTAGAATGTTTGTCAAACAAATGAGGAGTATGCCCCTACCCCTAACTGTTATGCGCAAAATAGAAAGAGTGGGCCGAACCCTTACTTAGGCTGCCCATTGATCCGAATACAAGAGTGTAGTGTAGCCCGAATGGGCTTGTGCGATCGGGTGAGTGTTGTGCGTTTGGGCCATTTATATACATACATACATTACACATAAACACAAAATCATGACATTCAATTAGTCAACCAAGTTCATATAGTCACAAACGTTACATTAAAGTACAAAGATAGGTTTGGAAATACGAGTTGTCACAAATGTGACCCATCTTTCGATGCCACATTCTAGACTCTTTTTCAGTCACTTTTGTTTTTGTCACAAAACATTGTTTCTGATGATCTGTTGTTGTTGCAACACTCATATCCAGGACATACAAATCATTTTCCCGTGGAACGCGCATCAACACCATATCCTCGGGAATTTTAAAACCAGGTTTTATGATTAAACATTCATTTTTAGTAAAGTGTA
This sequence comes from Helianthus tuberosus, assembly GCA_030545235.1. NCBI lineage: Eukaryota > Viridiplantae > Streptophyta > Magnoliopsida > Asterales > Asteraceae > Helianthus > Helianthus tuberosus. Next base: position 131,822,083 of record CM060394.1, read on the forward strand.
CTGTAAAAGACTTGTCACAGATCTGTGAAATGCTCAACATATTGTTTTCAAGTTCGATGATATAGTTCACTTTGTCAAACGTCACAACTCCATTTGTCAAAGTTCCTCCACCAACTATTCTGCCACCCTGATTCCCTGCAAATCCAACATATCATCCGTTGATAGATTTAAGGTCTTAGAGTAAAGCCAACATTTCCGTCATATGCCTTGAAGCTCCGCTGTCCATGATCCACTTTGAGATTATCGACCTCGGAAGCCCCTACAAACATGAAAGAAATTCATTCAAACAATGAAGCCCATGATTTCTTTACTTTTGGAACACTACCAAACACAAGATCACAATTCACATCAACTTTCAGAATGTTAAAAATGACATTTGGAACAGCAGATTTGGGTTTTGTATTAACCTTCTTAATTGGAGGAAATTCCTCAAGCAACTTGTCTAGTTCAAATTCCAATTTTTCAACATCATTTTCAAAAACTTTTGATTCAGATTTCAAAACATTTTCCATCTTCTTCTCTTCAACTGATTGTTTTGATTTTGCCACCCATGGTTGATTTTCAAAAAATTTCATCTTTGGATAAACCTTTGAAGTCTTTTGGATTTTCGAAGATTCAAAGATTCAAAGATTCACATCTTTTCAAAATTCACATCTTTTCAAAAATTCGAACGAGGAAAACCATTTGTGTTTTACCCTTAACATCAGTTGAAGTTTTACCCTTAACTACATTTGAAATTTTAGGTTTAGGTTTTTGGAAAACAAGTTTTTCAATTTTCTTCACACACTGCTTTGCCATGTGACCAATTTCATTGCATCGGTAACAAATTCTTTTGTCATACTCGACAAAAGTTGATTTGTAAGCCTCTTCTCTTAAATTTTTAGCCGCATTAAAATCGTCAATGGCTTTTTGACTGAAAATATAATCCTTTTCAGCATCAACACTAGGACCAGCTACAAAAATATCACTCATCTTTTCTTTTGGCTTGACATTGTTTTTAGCCATTTTCTTTTCGAAACCAATACCTTTGTTTTTAAAATTTTTACCATTTCTTTTGTTAGACCCATTTTTACCCACCCAATCCTTTTTCCCAGGGTTGTTCGGTTGTTGTTTCACAAAAGACTTTTTAGGTTTTGAAAGAAACTCGTTATTGTTAACCTCAGAAATGTTAATCTACACAAGCTTAAACACTTTTTCAACATTTTCCAATCTAGCATTTTGAATTGGATACTCAAAATCAGAATATAGTTTGTCAATTCCGGTCATTGTGTAAACCACAATGATCGAATCATCATTCTTAACTGTATCTAATTTTTGTATGAACTTGTCTAAGAAGTTACCATCTTATTCAAAATCAGAAATGGATTTTTCAAAATGAGTTTTCACAGTATCAAACTCCGAATTATCACTTTCTTCATCTAACACTTGGTCAACAACGGTTTTGATCACCTGTGACTCATTATCAGTGTCAGATGAAGAAAATGTAACATCAATATTCTCAGGCAACTCATTCTCCACGGTTCTCAATTTGAGATTCAATGCAGATTCCACCCCATCTGGATACTTTTGAGTGTAATGATTCCACATTGGGGGTGGAACACTTTTGATGACAGGTTTCGCATCAGGTTGTTTCAGAATAATTTGATCAATAACATATGATGAAGCAGTATAACTCATCAGTTTCTTATCAACTCTTTCAGTTTCAATTTTCATTAACTCAAGTTCCTTTTTCAAAGAAGCAATTGTGTCTAAAATAATGTTAACCTCCATTTGTTTATCCATGACAGTAGATTTTAGCAAGTTTGTGGCTTTATCATTTTCAAAACTTTCCTTTTTAATCATTTTGATTGATCTTGCCAAAGTGTCATATGCTTCTTTTATTTCACTGAGATCATATTTTACTTCATCAGTAAATTTCTTCAATTCTTGAAATTTGTTGTCTTTTTCAAGACAATCCATGCAGGGTTTTGACAATTTTTGCATGGAATTTCATGAATTGAATCAACTTTCTCATAAACCTTTTCTTTGTTATCAATTTTAGCATCCGTTTTACCAAACCCATCAGACTCTGACTCTGACTTTTCTGCTGATTTGATCTCCTCATTTTCTGAATTCTCGTCAGACTCCTTTTTGACTAACTCCATTTTGACAGACATGTTTTCAATTGACTCTGTTTCGACCGACTTTGTTTCAACAGATTTTGTTTCTGCCTCTTTTAGCTTTCCCATCAATGCTTTGTCAGCAATCTCTTTTAGAGTTTCTTCATTCATTTCTTTTGAAACATCTATTATCTCTTCAACTGGAGCTCGTTCAACATCATATCTTGGACAAAGACCAGTAGTTGGCTCACTAAAGAAACCTGCAATAGATTCAAACATATTAGGAGGCATTATTGATTTGAAAGAACTAGCAATAATCTCCTGTTCAGATTGATAGTAGTAAACTTTTGCTGCTACTTCTTCCAGCTCTGCCAAACTTTCTTCAGACATGACTTCACTGACTTCTTCTGTTTCAACAACGCATTCCGGTTCTTCCACAATCTCTGCCATCATGGCCATACCCTCACTACCAGGGATGTACTTATCCCAACTAAAACCTTCAGCAACCTTCTCATCATCTTGATTTACTAAGAGAGCCTTCTCCGGCTTGTTTTCGATCTGAGGTCTTTGGATGAATGGTTGTTGACTTGTCTTATGATAGATCGCTTTTTTGTAATAATCATTTGAGAACGGGTTTTGATGATTGTTGACCTCCCTGTTTGGACACTCACGCTTGAAATGTCCCTTCTCTTTACATTTGAAACATGTGACTTTTGATTTATCAAACCCAAGCTTTTGATATGGTCCTGAAAGACTGTTCTGACCAGTTATCTCCATAAATCTTTGAGCTATCCTCACCAAGCTTGCCATTCCCCATTGGATGTCGATCAACTCCAATTCCTCTGGATCGATCTGATCATAGTCTTCCTTTGTCATATCGGGGTTCCCAATTCTACCTGCAACCAAGCTTTCATACGATTCAAGCACCGAAGCAATAAGTGCTATGTGCTGCTTTGCTGATGATTCGGTAAAGTCTTGAGCATTCTTTATGTTCACTGCTATGTTGCACAGAATTCCCGGACCTTGACTTTGACTATTTGATCCTGACGAATTTTGAGTGTAAGATTGATCAGGTGAATTTTGAACCTTTGGATTTGGTTCAAAACTTGCAAATGGTGAGTTGTTGTTGCTTGATGTGACAGATGATACTCCGGATGTTGAATCTGCACTAAAGGTTGTTTGCACTTTTGGACTTAGACTCGATGTTGCTGGAGTACTTCCTTTGTAATACAATGACACATCTTGTTGAACACTTGAAGACTTCATCTTTCTAATCTTTGTCAACTCAAGCTCGTGTGAGTCAATCTTTTCAATGAATGTGCTAAGGTTGAATCCCACATACTTCAAATTATTCTTCAACACCAACAGATAAGTGCCCCATTCATCGTATGGCAATGCATCCGCCAATTTATCAACCCATTCCTCATCTGTTTTAGTTATGCCTAACCTCTTCATCTCAACAACCAGATGGCAATATCTTTCAACCAACTGCTTTGTTGTTTCACCCTTTATACCCGTAAAGATATCAAACTCTTTCTTCATCAAAGTAGTTTTGCTTTCTATCATAGACACGCTTCCAAGAAACTTTACTTTCAAAGAATTCCAAACGGACTGTGAATCACCCTGATGTTGTAGCAGAACTAAGATATCCTCTTTGATAGCTTGTTGTAAAATGCTCATCATTTTCTTTTTTGCTTTGAAATCATCTTGTTCAATTGGAGTTAAACTACCAAACGTTTTCTCAATTCCCGAACCATTCTTTGGAGGAATATATTTAGACTCGATTTTCATCCAGCATTCGAAATGGTTGGCTTGCACCCAAGTCTTAAACCTTTTCGACCACCCAGCATACTCATCAATGTTCATCAACTTCGGCGGTTTCTGCATAGTACCAAGTTCATTTTCCATGTTCACATTTTGCACTATACTGGCTAGTGTTTGTGTTGCTGTCATTCCCCCACCGGCAAAGAAGTTGTAAAACTCTTGGTTATCCATTTTACGAAAACAGTTTATGGGAAAAAAATTTAAGTTTTGAAATCAGTCACATTCAAGCGAAATTAGCTTCAAACAAAATACCACGAACGAAATGGACTTTCACACAAAATCAGATTTTCACACGAAATCAAACTTTTATGCGAAATCAACTTTCACACGAAATCAACTTTTTCAAACGAAATACTTAATTCCGTGCGAAATAGCCAAACAAAATTACTTTTTCAAACGAAATCAGATGTAATTCAAACGAAATCAGTAATTTCGTGTGAAATTACCTCAACTTTTCAAACGAAATAAGATGCTCGTTCAAACGAAATCAACCTTTTGGCCCATTTTTGTCAGTTTTAGTCTGAATTTAGGTCTAATTCTTTCAAAGGTTTGTTAAAACTGTATTTTACACACAATATCAAAAGATCAGTCCATTTGGTCCATGAATTTGTCCAGAAGTCCAAAAATGAATAGAAAAGAGCACTGATTCAAGTGTATTGACTCATCCTGAGCTCTGATACCACTTGTAGGATCGTATTCACGACCAAATGAGTCGATCAGAGACAATACACAACTGTTTGAGAGGCGGAAACAAACAAACAGCCTAGAATCAGTGTAGAAATGAGTAGAAACAGAGTATGATACTTAAAACAAGATTCTCATTGATTTTAGATTTGAATACATGGTGAAAATCGGACAGCACTTCGTTACACTTCCACTAATTTCGTACCAAATGAGAAGCAAGACACCCCTATTTATAGGCATCTAATTTCGCATGGAATTACACTTGACATTTCATGCGAAATTACCACAACATAATTTCGTGCGAAATTACATTACATAATTTCGTGCGAAATTACTATAAACAAACACAAACTTTACATATTTGACATTTTGACCCATATACAAGCTACCGACATGACCTAGACCTTAGACGTGGGCTATAGACATTATGCACCAACAAACTCCCCCTTGGATATTGTCGGAGTCTTCAGTCAGATCTTCAACTCTTTCTTCACAACAACTTGAATTTTTCTTCCCTCGACTTAGGCTTTTTCATCAACAACTTCCTAAGCTTCTCGTTCTCGTCAACCTTTTTCTTCTCTTCAGCAGCCATTCTTTGTACCACAGTATGCCTTAGCATGTTATCTCTATCTTCACGAGCCTTTCTTTCTCTTTCAGCCTTCAACGCTTCCTCTTTCTCAATCACTCACCACTTAGGCGACCATTTACTTTCAGCATTGATTCCTTTTTGGAAGCAGATAGAAACAACCTTTTGAAATTGCATCGCCTGCTCTTTGTCTTCAGCTTTATAACAGATCTTGTTAACAAACAAACATTCAATGTCTTTGGCAGAACAATTAACCAACCATAAAGGATCATACAAGTGGATATGTCTAACTTCATTTTCCACCTTGTATGTGATCACAACTTCTGTTGACAAGCAACTATACACCCAACACAAAAAACCTTTGTAAAACTCTTGCTCCATCTTTGGCAAAGGAATATTCTTTATTACTCTTGGCTTCTTGATTTGTAAGATTGTCTTTTCAATACCAGTCACTGGATAAACCCTCTTCACTTTCTTCGGTTGATGTGGCTTCTAGTGTTTGAAGTCTCTGAAAGCTTCAAATTTCATCAAACCCCAGATGGGTACATCATGCTTTCTGACTGGATAATCCAGAGTTCTAACCTTCGATAACTCTTCAACATCCCACCAAGGTAAGGACATGATATCCTGAATATATTCAAAGTACTTCACTCCAAATTCTCTCCGAATAGCATACACATTTACTTGTGGCAGAAAGCCCCAACTGATAATATCCCCCAGTGACACATCCCTGTCACTTTTATAATATTTCAATGGTCGCTTAAATTTTCTTTCTGTACTTTTCTAAACCACTTCTTGCGTTCTTCGTGCTGTGCATCTTTCGTTGTACCATCAAAATTCTTGTCGATCGGGTGGCAATCTGTACGTACTGAACATGTTGAAAATTGTTTAAGTGTTGAAGTCACACATCACATGGTCGGGTGGCAATCCGATTGGATGGCAATCCGATCGGGCGACAATCTGTTCGATGTTCAAAACCTCACAAGTTGAAATAACAGTTAAGTGTGGGACCCAAGGTGCAATCTGATCGGGTGGCAGTCCGGTCGGACGGCAATCCGTCCTAGTTGACCTGATCGTCTTCTTCCTTGGTTGTTTTGACAGTTTGAAGTTTTCTCGAGACTATTAGGTAACGTGCTAAACAACAGAAACCTTGTCAAGACTTTGTGACCCGATCGGACAGGAACCACCCTAGTCCGACCAGTTAACTGTTCGAGACGGTGTTTCATGTTTAACCCGAAATCAGTGTTCTCGTGGATAGAATCCAGATCTTGAACCAACACATCAACAAGAAGGAGTAGAAGATTAGAACAAGCTCTGATTCTATCGGTTTTGAGTGCATTGAGTGTAAAAGAGTTGAAAGAAAGTTAGAAAACCATCTTTCAATCCTTTTCACCATGAATATGTTCAGATCTATGAAAGATCTTTGTTTATTCATGTGGAAATTGTTCAGATCTAAGTTGTTCTTGGTGGATTGAAGCCAAAACATGAAGTTCTTATAAACACCATGATGACATCATCCTGGAACACCTCAAATCTAGTGATTTCACGGTTAAAAGTTAAGATTCAAAAGATGGAAATGTGTAGGAGTGCGTGTAGATCAAGAAAGTACAAGATTTAGGTTGAAAACTTACAAGAATCGCGAGAAATCTGAAGAAATAGCGGCTGGAACCAGTGGAGAGGGAGAGAGAGCTGTCAACATCAACTGAGGTTGACATATGGGGTATTTATAGGGTTTCCATAAATGGAAAGGAGGAAAGAGGTTGGTCGATCGAGTGGCAACCCGTCCGGGTGGCAGCTCGATCGAGTGGCAACTCGGTCGGGTGGAACCTAGGTCGGGTGGTAGCTCGGTCGAGTGGCACCTCGATCGGATGGCAGTCCGATCGGGTGGCAGCTCGGTCGGCTGGCCACTCGAGTCGAGTGCTTGGCGCGATGAGTTTTGTAGTTTCGATTCGAGTGTTGAGCATTGAGATGCGATTCGAGAGGGCGATGCGATAGTTTTACTCATCAAATTACTTTTAATCCCAACTACTATATCAACATACAAGCATCCTATTAAATTTGCATTTAGTGTTTGCGATTCGATTGCGATTGCGTTTCGATTAATCACCACAACATAAAACATAAATAACATGCACAGGTAACACATAAAGCACACACACATAAGAACAATAACCAGAGCGTAATTCGAGTTGCGAGTGCGATAGCGATAAGCGATAAATTGATTAAACATGCGATTAATATCGATAAATAGCGATTAAACCTCGACTATTAACAAGTACTCCACATAATACAACTAACGTAAAAGCATAAAAGACTATTTACAAGTCAGAGAAGACAAAACAGGAATTGAACAAGGAGTGACAGGTCGCAATTAGCAATCTTGTCTCCCTTTGACTTCAATCGTGACTTTGACTTTGACTTTCGAAACACGGGGTGTTACACAAACATTTTTACAAACGGAAAGACACGAAACACGATAGTAAGGTTACATTTGTGATTTAGTCTGGGAGACTAGGAAGAATGGAAAGGATTTGTAAGGATACATGATTTCATGATACGTTGTCTTTGATTGCATACTAAATGATAGTGGTTAATATATGTGCATATGTTATGATTGTCCTGTTACTGACACTATGTCTTCATCCGATAGCGGATTGTCCGATACTGATGACCCTATGGCTATTGTTTCCGATAACGAGATCGCACCAGAGCTAGAGATCTTTACATCCGATACTGAGAGCGACCCAGATATGCTATCAGACGACGACGATGACTTTCAGCCGTTTGCGTTACCTGATTTTGGAGATGACTTACCGCTTGCTAATGGTATTCCAGACGAGGATCCTTTTACTATTCCCTTTCCCGTCCAAGATCATCTTATCATCAGGCATCCCGATGGTGAGCATATTGTGGCACCGATCCTCGCTCCGGTTCCTTTAGTGGTCATCCCTCCTGAGGATTGGCCTTTTGTTGATATGTTTGATGATGATATTGATCTGTTTGTTGATGGTCCTCCCGATGACGCCCATGGTGATGGAGAGCTAGATGAGGACGTTGTTTCTATTCCACTTCTCGAGGTTCCCTTTATTGAGATTTCCTCTGACACTAGTTTGCACTCTGTCTCAGATTCCTTTGAGTCTGTGACGTCTTCCACCTTGCAGGAAGTTGGATTACGACGCTATGCCACTGATTCGGATGATGATACGGCCATGTCAGCTGCACCATCTCCTCCACACAATCCTGAGTTTGATCTTGAGCTAGATTTTGTTCCTGTTGATCAGCCTGATGTTGCCCCTGCTGATCCTGATCCCTTGCCTGATCATGACGCTGTTCCTTTTGGATTGCCAGACATTAAACCCCTCAAATCTGACCCAGTTCCTGCACCCATTGACCCTCCTGTTATTGAGCCATTCATTCCTCCACCTGCACCCGCACCCGCTGATGTTGCTCCTTTTCATCCTGTGGAGTCTGATGTTCATCGTGTTGATTTACCTATTGTTTTCTTGCAGGACATACCCGCACCTCGTCCAGGGGAAGGTACTTCAGGCCAGGAGCCTAGTCATGACCCTCATGTTTCAGCAGCTTTTCCACACATTCCCCAGTCTGCACCTTTTGCTCCTTTTACTTCTTCACCACTGGATGAGCCACTCCGATGGTTCCCACCGTATACTATGCCGATTTCGGATCCCTACCATCCCTCTCATTTTGTTGGCTATACATGGGATGAGTTACTACTATCACTTTAACTCTAGTATGAGATTATGAGTCATAGGATTTTGGAGCTTGAGATGACATCGTGCCCTTTACCGTGTCCTTGTCAGCCTGCTTTTGTTCCCCCCTCGTTCACCACCATCTCTGTTTTCACATCCACCTGCTCCTCTCACTCCTTTTCCAGAGTTTGATGCTCGATTTCTTACCGTCGAGCAGCAGATTAGTTATCTGTTGCGTCATGTATATGAGCTTGAGGAGGAGGTTGCGCATGTGTGCAGCTTGCTTTTCTTTCCTCCACCTTCTCCTCCACCACCATCAGCATAGTTGGTTTTTGGTTTTATGTAGGTTGCTTTGCTTTTGATGAGAGTACCACTATTGAGCTGAGCTTGTGAAGCCTTTTGGAGACCACCTTTTGATTATATGATATCTGTAGATTGATAGACTTGTTGGACAAGGGTAGTGTGACCCTATGTTCCTTTTGATATGATACACTCTGTAAAACATGTAACAGTACTTTGTGGTCGATGATTAATGAAAGCTCAATCGTCATGTTCCACTAAATACATTGTTGAATTACATGTTGTGCTATGATTGAGATGTTATATGTTGGCTTGCTATGATAAATGCTATTATATACGTACTACTTATTATTTATCAAATAAGACCTGACCTATACAATCTTCTTCTTAGAAGATGCCTCCTCGAAGAAACACTCAGTTGCCCACAACAGAGGCAGAACTACATGAACGGATTTCACAGGCAATCGCACAACATGAGGCCCTACGCTCTGAACACAGCGGAGGTACCTTAGGGAATAACCCACCTCACGGTAATGTTTAAGTCACCTAAGACACATTACAATACGTTTGGACATTTCTATGTGCGTTTGCTAATGCTTTTTGTGAATGATGTTGCTTGTACAGGCTGTACTTACAAGCAGTTCCTTGACTGCAAGCCTCTGAACTTTGAGAGCACTGGAGGTGCTGTAGCTTTTGTAAGATGGGCTGAGAAGACAGATTCGGTGCTATGGATGAGCAAGTATGCGCCAGAGCACCAAGTCACCTACATTTCAGGATTGTCTTTAGATGGAGCCCTATCGTGGGGGAACCTTCAGGTTCAAACATTGGGTGAAGCTGCAGCGTATGCGATGACTTGGGATGAGTTGAAAGAACTTATGCGAAAGAAGTACTGCTCAAGGGCTAAAATTCAGAAGTTGGAAACCAAGTTTTGGAATCTGAAAATGGATGGTCCTAAGATAGAAGAATACGTGCAGAGATTCCATGATTTTTATTGTGTTATCCCTTACATGGTAGAACCAGAGTTCAAGAGAGTCGAACGTTTCATTTGGGGATTGGCACCCCAAATACTGAGCATGGTGACGACATCCAAGCCTCCAACGATTACTGAAGCCATCGACTTGAGCGTGGCATTGACTGAAGATGCCATCAGATTGGGCAAGTTTTCAATCTCTGAGCAGAAGAAGAAGGAGACTCATGTCGAGTCGTTAGGAGAGAACAAAAGGAAGTTCTCGAACTTCAAGAAGGGTACTCGTGCAAACAAAAATTCCAACAAGCGTAGGGACGCTAACCCACCAGTTGAGGCACAAGCTGGTGCTACTGGTGCTGAGATCAGAGGAAAAGGATATATGGGCACCCTGCCCAAATGCGATGTGTGTCAGTTTCATCACACTGGACGATGCAGAGCTGGAAAATGTGAAACTTGCGGAAAAGTTGGCCATGCCAAGGAAACATGCTGGTATGGAGCTGAACGTGGAAATGGTGGTCAAAGAAGAAACGAAAATGGAACTGGCAATGGCAACCGTGGTGGAAACGGTTATGGAAATAGGAACCATGGAGGAAACAATAATCAGGGAGGTAATGGAAACCGGAATGGAAACGGAAATCAGGCGGGAAATGGAAACCGCTGAGGGAATAGTAACAACAACCAGGGCGGAAATGGAAATGGAAATGGTCGCGGCCAGGGTTGTTTTGGTTGCAGTGATGAAGGGCACTTCAAGCGGGATTACCCAAAGAACAACCAAGCTCAGGGAAGAGTCTTCAACATTGGAGCTAGGGAAGCTCGTCCGGATCCGAACGTAGTCACTGGTACGTTCCCTATCAATCAACATTTTGCATCTGTGCTATTTAATACTGGTGCCGACTATAGCTTCGTATCTCTATAGTTTAAGAATACACTTGATTTAGTTGCAAGTAAGTTAGATATCCCGTATTCAATAGAGCTAGCTAATGGAAAGCTAGTAGAAGCTAACGAAGTAATTAGAGGCTGTGTGATAGAGCTTGGAGTCATGAGTTTATGCTTGATCTTCTACTTGTTGAGTTGGGGAGTTTCGACGTAGTGGTTGGAATGGATTGGTTGTCAAGTAACCGAGCTGAGATCGTATATCATGAGAAGATTATCCGCATCCCGATGGCGAATGAAGAGACGATCGTGGTACACGGAGAAAAGCATGATACACCTCTACGGATTATCAGTTGTTTGAAGGCACGGAAGTTTATGCGGAAAGGATGTGTTGCCTTCTTGGCTCACATTGTCGATATAGAAGCCGAAGAACCAAAGCTCGAAGGTATCCCTGTGGTAAGGGAATATCCTGAAGTCTTCCCCTAAGACTTGCTAGGGTTACCGCCCCAACGACAAGTCGAGTTCCGTATTGACTTGGTTCCAGGCGCCGCACCTGTCGCCAAGGCACCTTATCGACTTGCGCCTTCAGAGATGCAAGAGTTATCGACGCAGCTTCAGGAGCTACTGGACAAGGGGTTCATCAGACCAAGCTTCTCGCCTTGGGGAGCTCCGGTACTATTTATCAAGAAGAAGGACGGTAGTTTTCATATGTGCATCGACTACCGAGAGCTGAACAAGTTAACCATCAAGAATCGGTATCCTTTGCCGAGGATTGATGATTTATTCGATCAACTTCAGGGTTCAAGCTACTACTCCAAGATCGATCTTCGATCAGGTTATCACCAGCTGCGAATTCAAGAAGAGAGTATACCGAAGACTGCCTTCAGAACTCGTTATGGACATTACGAGTTTCTAGTAATGCCGTTTGGTTTGACAAATACGCAGGTAGTATTTATGGACTTGATGAACCGTGTTTGCAAGCCATATCTCGATAAATTCGTGATTGTATTTATCGATGATATTTTGATCTATTCGCGGACAAAGGAAGACCATGAGCAACACCTTAGAGCTATTTTAGAACTGCTAAAGAAGGAGAAACTTTACGCTAAGTTCTCAAAGTGCGAGTTTTGGTTGCGTGATGTACAGTTCCTCGGTCACGTGGTAAACGAGGATGGAATTCATGTGGATCCCACCAAGATCGAGGCGATTAAGAATTGGGAAACTCCAAAGATGCCAACCGAGATCCGGCAGTTTCTAGGTTTAGCGGGGTATTATCGCAGATTCATCGAGGATTTTTTCAAAATCGCTCAACCGCTGACCTCCCTTACTCAGAAGGATAAGAAGTATGAATGGGAGATAAACAAGAAGAAGCTTTTTAGCTACTCAAGAATAAGCTTTGCGATGCATCTATTATATCCCTACCCGAAGGCACCGACGACTTCGTGGTCTACTATGCCGCCTCGCGTCAGGGATTGGGTTGTGTGCTAATGCAGTGACAAAAGGTTATCGCTTATGCTTCGCGCCAGTTAAAGGTTCATGAGAAGAATTACACCACAAATGATTTGGAATTAGGCGCAGTGGTGTTTGCTTTGAAGATATGGCGACATTATCTATATGGTACTCGGTGTACTATATTCACATATCACAAGAGCCTTCAGCACATATTTGACCAGAAAGAGCTTAACATGAGACAGCGGCGATGGGTAGAGTTGTTAAATGATTATGACTGCGAAATCAAATACCATCCAGGAAAGGCGAATGGGGTGGCAGACGCCTTAAGTCGGAAAGAGAGGATTAAGCCCATAAGGGTTAGGGCTTTGGAGATGATTATTCAGACAGACCTCTCGTTGCGTATTCGTGCTGCACAGAGAGAAGCTCTTAAGAAAGAAAACATTAAGGATGAATATCTCCGTGGGATGGAGAAAAAGTTGGTACCCAATGAGGAAGGAACTTTGTATTTTATGGGATAACTTTGGGTTCCACTTTTTGGTGGTCTTAGAGATGTTATTTTTGATGAAGCTCATAAATCGAGGTACTCGATCTACCCAGGATCGGACAAGATGTACCAAGATTTGAAGGATTATTACTGGTGGCCAAGACTTGAAGGCGATGTGGCCACTTATGTTGGAAAGTGTTTGACTTGTGCCAAGGTGAAGGCCGAGTATCAGAAGCCTTCAGTTCTTCTGCAACAGCCAGAGATACCCATGCTGAAATGGGAGCAGATCTCAATGGATTCCATAACGAAGTTGCCCAAGACTCCCAGAGGTCATGATACGATTTGGGTAATCGTGGACCGTTTGATAAAGTTTGCGCACTTCTTGCCAATCAGAGAAAAGGATAACACAAGTAAGCTAGCTGAGTTGTACCTAAGGGAGATTATCGCATGTCATGGAGTACCTGTCTCGATTATATCTGATAGAGATGGAAGATTTGTGTCAAGGATTTGGAAATCCTTTCAAGAAGCGTTTGGTTCTCAGTTGAATCTGAGTACTGCTTTCTATCCACAGACGGACGGTCAAAGTGAGAGAACGATTCAATCATTAGATGATATGCTACGTGCTTGCGTAATGGACTTGGGTGGCAGTTGGGACACTCACCTACCTTTGGTTGAGTTTTCCTATAACAACAGCTACCATAGAAGCATTCAAGCTGCACCGTTTGAGGCTCTCTACGGACGCAAGTGTCGATCACCATTATGTTGGGCAGATGCAGGTGATAGATAGCTGGTTGGTCCCGAACTGGTCCAAGAGACAACCGATATGATCATGCAGATCCGAGAGCGCATCAAGGAGGCTCGTGATCGACAAAAGAGCTATGCAGACCAAAGACGAAAACCATTGGAATTTGAAGTGGGTGATATGGTTTTGTTGAAAGTCTCACCTTGGAAATGTATGGCACGCTTTGGGAAGCGTGGTAAGTTAAACCCACGTTATATCAGACCGTTCAGAATTTTGGAAAGAGTGGGTTCTATAGCATTCAAGTTGGAGCTACCAGCAGAACTTAATGGTGTTCATGATACATTTCATGTATCTAATCTGAAGAAAAGTCCAACACAAGAAACAGTGATCATCCCTGCTGATGATGTTCACATTGACGACACACTCCACTTTACCGAAGAACCCGTTGAGGTTACAGATTGAAAAGTTAACAAGACTCGGAGGAATAGTGTTAAACTCGTCAAGGTTAGATGGAATGCGCGTCATGGCCCAGAGTTTACTTGGGAGCGTGAAGACCGCATGAAAGCTAAATACCCGCATTTGTTCCCCAACTCCCCTGCAGCTAGTAGTAAAGCTTAAAATTTCGGGACGAAATTTTCTTAACAGGGGGAGAATGTGACAATTGTCAAAATTCCAGGTATCCGTACAACTATTAAACCATGATTAGTGCTTAATGATTGTGCTGAATTACAATTAATGACTTGAATTGCTTTCTGATTATTGCTATGGTACATACATGTGCATCACATATTGCTTAATGACATATCATCATAGCATGTAAACTTTGTTGATTCAATTGATGCACGGAACACAGTTAGCACAGTTATCAGACAAATCAGAAAAATGCTGACGGAGTTCAGTACATAGATAGACAAGGTGTTGAGACACAGAATGAGCCAGAAACCAAGTATTACACTAGTATAGTGTGTAGGAAAGTAAGGATCACAAAAATGCCTTCCTAGAGATAGTTTAAGTGCCGGAAAGTGCCTAAAACTCACATAAACTCCAGAATTCTGCAGAAAATCAACAAATTCAGCATTTGAACAATCTAATATCATGCAGAAATGTGGTTAAATGGTCCTGAATGCTTTCCTAAGTGTCGGGAATCAAAACTGTCACAAAAGGTAACATAAAGCACACTAAACTGCATAGTTTAGCACCGTAACGAACCAGTAACCAACCAAACAACTGGACACTACCCGAAACACCAAATTTTCACTAGAAGCATTGTTTTAACATTACCAAGCTAGTTATGGTCCCCGAACATCATAACACATCACATAACATCTAGTAACTAATACACCTAACCAAATACTTGAAATCTAACTATTAACTAACTATTTAGTAAAACCTAGCCTATACCCCCCCCCCCCCGCCTAGTAATTGGCCAACACCAAGGGCCCACTTGTGATTATCTTTCGTTATAATATTAGATCTTGTTTCTTCATATAAGACATATAAACCAATGGTAAATTGTAACATCCCGAAAACGGGTTTGGTAATCAAACTCCGTTAATACTAAAAGACGGGTAAAAAACCGTTTGTAGTAAAAATAACCAGGTAAATAATTGGATTTAAATAAGAAATCCTAATAATTAAATACAAGCGAATCAAAGTTTTAAGAGTTTGAGTTTATAAGAGCCCGAGTTAACGGGACTTAAAATACAACAGGTTATAACTCCCGAACCCATTAAATTAACTAGGAATAATTAACCTAGTTAATAATATGTGATTAAGTTATAAATAATGGATTATAACTTAAATAGATCGAAATAAAACCTTGAGGAACTAAAAGTGGACAATTGGAAACAAGTTTATAATTAAAACTTAAAAACACCAAAACACACACATATGTGTGTGTTTTGGTCGATGTATACAGGAGAAAAAGGGGGGTTCCCTTCCAAGAACCCTAACTCACAAAAATTGCCAAAATCAAAGAGAAATCAAGCCAAGAATTTGGGGCTTTTAATAAAATCCTGATCACCAAGCTTAGGGGATCACAAGGTATGTTGAATTTTGATGTTTATTGATATTTCAAATTTGTGATGAACATGCATGAACGAAATTCTTGCATGAATGTTCAATGTTATAGTGATATTAGTGTGGGTACAAATCTAGGAACAAACCCTAGATGCAAACTTGTAGAATTGTGCCATAAACTAGTGATTTATCAAATAGCCAAGTATGAGCTAAGTGGGTTTTGTTGATTTGATGAAATTGATGTGTATAAACATCATATTAATTCATATGAATGAACTATTTGAACAAATTAGAGATTTTGTTAAGAGTTCATAAGTGATTAGAAGTGGGTTTTGACACAAGAGTTAAACCCATGGTTATGATGGTCAAAGTGTATATATGCATACAATGACTAAAATTACATGTTGATTTATGGTTACTTGAGGTATGAATTAGATAACATGTTAGTAGAAGTAGCATCTCAAAAGATGACGCTCACTAAGTGGTTGATAATGTGCCTGAATCGAGTCATGTGAACTTGTTAGTGCATTCATATTTGTAAATTGGTGGTTTGACTTTTAAAAGTCAAACCGACCTATGATAAGGTTCATTAAGAATAGTGGTAAAAGATTCATAAGGTGTGAAGGTCATGATCTTGAATGACTAATCTAACCACCTTGAAAATGATGATGATAGTTTGACGCGTAACAAGCTAGGTGGAAGCTTGATGAGGGAGCGGGTCAAACGAATCACGAAGGAAAGGAAAAGCGTAGTTCGGATGCGAGGTAAGTTAAGCTTACGCCCTTTTTACTTGTATTACAAAATGCTTATTTGTGAGCATGGAATACGATTTATATTAAGTAAATGAAACATGATGTTCCGGCGCGATATAATGCTAGTCGGAACAAGCGAAAAATGGTAGAAACCATAAATTATGGTAGAAAGGGGTAAAAAAAAATGGTGAAATGGTAATCCGGACATGGGTTAACGAATAGATAAAGGGATTTAAAACGACACCATTTGGCATAAGTCATAATGGGTCAAATAAAACAGGAAACGACTTTCAAGTTAGATGATTTCAAAAAGTAAACCGGGAAAGGTTTAAGGGGTGAAATGGTAATTAAGTGCCATCTTATAATGACAATTGGTCATTTCGACTAAACGGGTCAAATGGTGTTGTTAACACCATTTGTCAATAATATTTGATGATTGCTTGTTGAGTTTTGTGATCACAGGAATTAACACATGGTTAGCATTGTTATTATCTAGATATTAATAGCGAAAGGTATTAAAACAGGTCAATTTGTTGATCCAACCCAGGTACGCATAATTATGTTGTAGTTAAAAGTGTTATTTTGGTCGAATAATTGGTGAGAGTCCTTCATCGTAAAAGAAGGACCAAAATCGACCAAAACGCCCTTGTAGGCTAAATTGAACAAACAACCCTTAAGGGTTGTTTGGAAACGAATTTCATGATTAGATAGATACTTAGAATAAGTATAGAAGTTGAAAGATGTAATATGTTAGTCAAATAGCTCTTTTTGAGTCTTGCCGTATAATAACAATCCGAAGGGTAAAACTCGGAACATATAGATATACCCATTGAAATCCAACACACAAAGAGTTGTAGTTGAAGATTACTTGATAAGAAATGTAGGAATAAGATGCTAGAAATGAATGAAAGCGATTTCAAGCTTTAAAGTGCTTAAATACCCTTAACGGGTCAAAATAAGCATACGAGCGAAAACGGGTTTAAATTGTGTAATAAACCTGTGATTAGAACCTAATATAGTAGGTAACATTAATTTGAAGTAGTGTATGAGATATAGGAATCAAATAAATACGTTTATTTGATAAAATGCATAAACGGGTTAAAATTTGGTAAAAAGGAAACGAGTCGAAGGGTTAGAAGTCTCAAAATTTCTTATGTTGGATGTAGGATTTTAACTCCATAAGATGGAGGATTAAATTACGGACGCGTAGGAAAAAGAATCGGGTAAAACGGATCAATAACGAAGAAGTTATGGCCGTTTCCGTGAAATCAGGTCATGCTGGGTATGTACAGCAACTGATTAAGCATCAGGCTGTGAAAACAGGGGCTTGGCGTCACGCGAAGCCCTTTATTCCGGAAAAACCTTATTTTTTTTTGTTGTTTGGCCCATATAACTTGCTTAAACTTGTTATTTAACTATCAAAATTAACTTTTAAGTTGGTTTTGATCATAGGTGATTGCCAAGAGTGCCCGGATGAAGATCAAGCGACGAGCAAGAACCGAACACGATCGCGAAATAAGCTTCCGCACTATGTATCGTTGTTATGTTAAACGACGAACTTATTTATATTATGTTGAAAACTTTTAAATTGTAAAAGTTTTAGATTACTCGTATTTTCTAAGGATACTTAATCGTAAATACATGTTTATTTTCGTTATTTATACGAAAACCTTTAAAATAATAACAAGGGTGTTTCAAGTTGGTAATCAGAGCTCATGGTTAAAGAATAAAGTGTGTTCGGTTCAAGGCTTGATCGCAAATCCGGTAAGTACAAGTATATCAATGGTTTAGTATGATTAAAATGTTGAGAACAACACATATGGTTATCGTGTAATACATGTTACACCAATAAAAACGATATAGAATAGATATAGTCAACGAAATTACACGCGTTGATTCGTATGGTAGAAAAGCATTGTATTATAATACGGGCATCCTTTAATGTCAAAATTACTAACTGTTGTATATGTTTTAATTGAAGGACCCTCGCATATGAAGATAGCGAGAGTTTAACAAATCGCAGAGTTGACAGAGGAACGGTCCAAAGAGTATGCTCATCAAGGACCTAAATCGCGTAACGGTCACAAACAAGGCTAATGGCAAGAGAAGCCTGTTAGAGCAAGCATTATCAGGTGCACATTTTAAACTTAATTGCACAAATAGTAATATGCAACAAATACGTAGAGATTGAAAGTTGCATATGTAGATTGAAAACTTGGAAAAACCTAAATACAAAACCTATCCGGGATATTGTTTCCAAGAAAAACAAACAGAGGCCTTACTTACATGAGGTGTAATGTGAAAATTATAAAAAGGTCATGTATATCAAGTGTTGATCGCTTACTCTGGCCAAGTAAGTAGTGAACACGTGGTACCATGAACTTCTTATGATGGACACATTTATGTCCGATGTAGTAAGGGTGGGGTGAATGGGACTAACTTAAATGGTACCCAAATAAATCAAATAAGTAAGATGTTTGATAGTAAACGTAAACGTAAGTCGGATGACGGAAGCGTATTACGTAAGAATAACGAGCCCGAGAGAAGGGACAAGGATCAAGTAAAAAAAAAAGAAAAAGAAAATACAGACCGACCAATAGAAATGCTAAGGCATAGGGATAAAAGTTTGATTGTCACAAGTGATGAAATTCACATGGACAAGTCAAACGAATTGAATAAAGAATAAAGGACTTGATTGAATAAAAGCGATGGATCTCGCTAAGACGACCAAATAAATTAAAATAACGTCTAAAACCATATAAGAATGGTTACTTGAAAATGATTACGGTAAAGATACCCGATGAATGGGTAGGATTTGGAAAGAATGCGTAAACCAAGAGACGGGAACGCGAAATAGAAAGTCAAAAGACTCGGAATATGAGTCATGACTAAAGGACAATGAGAATTTGCAAACAGAAATGTTAATGACTACGCTCAACTATTTTAAAGTTGAACGGGTCGAATAAAGAACGGAGTTTGATGTTCACAAGTGATGAAATTTCACACGAACAAGTCAAACGAGATAAATAGGGTATAAAAAAAAACTTGGTAGTGCAAGTAAGCGCAAACTGAATAATGGAAGCGCGAAACATTAATGAACCTACGTGATGGGTCATAAAGGAATATATATAGGAAAAGCGCAAACTAGCGAAACAAAAAAAAATGTTAAAAACACTAAGATAAAGAGCCCGGGTAATGGGTCGTAAAGAAGTATAGGTAAGAACCGGGTAACGGTAAGTGTAGGACAAACCGACGTGTAAATGACGTTAGAAGTCATAAAGTCGGAAAGATAATTCGAAAGAGAACAAATGTAGCCTTAGACTACGGTCAAGGTCGAATGAAATCCAAAAAGCAAAAGTAGATTGTTCTAGACATAAAAGGGGTGCCTTGACACCATATATATATACAGTTGAATAAAGACTTGAATAAAAGATGATATACGGGATTATCATAACCTACGGGATGTTAATTAGTGTAAAGGTCTACGGGACCAAAATGACCCACGGGTCATGAATTGAAGCAAAGGGATCATAAGGGCCTCGCCTTAAAGAGATAAAGGTCTAATAAAATAGCCCATAGACTAAGTGATAAAACCTATGGGTTAATTAGACAAATCGAGGGAATAAATGGAGAATCCTCGCATAAAACAAAGACTGAAAAAGAATAAATTTTTGGACTGTCAATATCCCGGTATGGATAATTGACAAAGGTTAAAGAAAAGACGCTAAACTAAAACTTCGGTTTTGGTAAGAAATAACGTTTCTACGAAAATGTATTATGATAAACGTATAAACGGTAAACATGAAAGATATAAGTCTTGACACTGATTGGTGCAAGGCGATATATTCGAAAAGTAATATTTTCGAAAATAAAAAGTTGATATGAAATTTGGAATGACGTGACATGATCACGGTCAAGAAATGCAATGTGAGGTAGAATCACATTATAACCAAGCGAGCGGTGAAAGTAACTGGACTAATAAGTCTAGTTAGTGAGACCGGTTAAGGTCAGCAATTCAAATCAAGAAATTCGGTTTGCTTGTAAGTGGTAGATTCGGTATAACTGAACCGAATAAATAAATTTGAAAACAAAAGAATTTGTTGCTAAAAGTGAAGGATTTCACTAAAGACCTTTAAACGGGTCAAAGTAACGGATTCATAAAGAATTCGATAGTATATGAAAGCGATGGATATCGCTAAGTTAACTAAACTAGTGGGAATAACGAGATTACGTTATTTCAAGTTGCACTATGTCGTATGAGATACGTAGACAATTAGTGACCAAAAAGATGTTACCATACTTATCTGGTAATACTAACAATTGGTTAAAGGTATAAGTAATGTTTAAAAGATTTCTCGGATCAAATACATTGAGTTTAAACTCAATGAATTATGCAAGAAAAGGTTTCGAGGACGAAACCTCTCTAAGGGGGGTAGACTTGTAACACCCCGAAAACGGGTTTGGTAATCAAACTCCGTTAATACTAAAAGACGGGTAAAATACCGTTAGTAGTAAAAATAACTAGGTAAATAATTGGATTTAAATAAGAAATCCTAATAATTAAATACAAGCGAATCAAAGTTTTAAGAGTTTGAGTTTATAAGAGCCCGAGTTAACGGGACTTAAAATACAACAGGTTATAACTCCCGAACCCATTAAATTAACTAGGAATAATTAACCTAGTTAATAATATGTGATTAAGTTATAAATAATGGATTATAACTTAAATAGATCGAAATAAAACCTTGAGGGACTAAAAGTGGACAATTGGAAACAAGTTTATAATTAAAACTTAAAAACACCAAAACACACACATATGTGTGTGTTTTGGTCGATGTATACAGGAGAAAAAGGGGGGTTCCCTTCCAAGAACCCTAACTCACAAAAATTGCCAAAATCAAAGTGAAATCAAGCCAAGAATTTGGGGCTTTTAATAAAATCCTGATCACCAAGCTTAGGGGATCACAAGGTATGTTGAATTTTGATGTTTATTGATATTTCAAATTTGTGATGAACATGCATGAAGGAAATTCTTGCATGAATGTTCAATGTTATAGTGATATTAGTGTGGGTACAAGTCTAGGAGCAAACCCTAGATGCAAACTTGTAGAATTGTGCCATAAACTAGTGATTTATCAAATAGCCAAGTATGAGCTAAGTGGGTTTTGCTGATTTGATGAAATTGATGTGTATAAACATCATATTAATTCATATGAATGAACTATTTGAACAAATTAGAGATTTAGTTAAGAGTTCATAAGTGATTAGAAGTGGGTTTTGACACAAGATTTAAACCCACGGTTATAATGGTCAAAGTGTATATATGCATACAATGACTAAAATTACATGTTGATTTATGGTTACTTGAGGTATGAATTAGATAACATGTTAGTAGAAGTAGCATCTCAAAAGATGACGCTCACTA
This sequence comes from Helianthus tuberosus, assembly GCA_030545235.1. Taxonomy (NCBI): domain Eukaryota; kingdom Viridiplantae; phylum Streptophyta; class Magnoliopsida; order Asterales; family Asteraceae; genus Helianthus; species Helianthus tuberosus. The sequence continues at coordinate 131,844,000 of CM060394.1, forward strand.
AGTGGTTGATAATGTGCCTGAATCGAGTCATGTGAACTTGTTAGTGCATTCATATTTGTAAATTGGTGGTTTGACTTTTAAAAGTCAAACCGACCTATGATAAGGTTCATTAAGAATAGTGGTAAAAGATTCATAAGGTGTGAAGGTCATGATCTTGAATGACTAATCTAACCACCTTGAAAATGATGATGATAGTTTGACGCGTAACAAGCTAGGTGGAAGCTTGATGAGGGAGCGGGTCAAACGAATCACGAAGGAAAGGAAAAGCGTAGTTCGGATGCGAGGTAAGTTAAGCTTACGCCCTTTTTACTTGTATTACAAAATGCTTATTTGTGAGCATGGAATACGATTTATATTAAGTAAATGAAACATGATGTTCCGGCGCGATATAATGCTAGTCGGAACAAGCGAAAAATGGTAGAAACCATAAATTATGGTAGAAAGGGGTAAAAAAAATGGTGAAATGGTAATCCGGACATGGGTTAACGAATAGATAAAGGGATTTAAAACGACACCATTTGGCATAAGTCATAATGGGTCAAATAAAACAGGAAACGACTTTCAAGTTGGATGATTTCAAAAAGTAAACCGGGATAGGTTTAAGGGGCGAAATGGTAATTAAGTGCCATCTTATAATGACAATTGGTCATTTCGACTAAACGGGTCAAATGGTGTTGTTAACACCATTTGTCAATAATATTTGATGATTGCTTGTTAAGTTTTATGATCACAGGAATTAACACATGGTTAGCATTGCTATTATCTAGATATTAATAGCGAAAGGTATTAAAACGGGTCAATATGTTGATCGGAGCCAGGTACGCATAATTATGTTGCAGTTAAAAGTGTTATTTTGGTCGAATAATTGGTGAGAGTCCTTCGTCGTAAAAGAAGGACCAAAATCGACCAAAACGCCCTTGTAGGCTAAATTGAACAAACAACCCTTAAGGGTTGTTTGGAAACGAATTTCATGATTAGATAGATACTTAGAATAAGTATAGAAGTTGAAAGATGTAATATGTTAGTCAAATAGCTCTATTTGAGTCTTGCCGTAAAATAACAATCCGAAGGGTAAAACTCGGAACATATAGATATACACATTGAAATCCAACACACAAAGAGTTGTAGTTGAAGATTACTTGATAAGAAATGTAGGAATAAGATGCTAGAAATGAATGAAAGCGATTTCAAGCTTTAAAGTGCTTAAATACCCTTAACGGGTCAAAATAAGCATACGAGCGAAAACGGGTTTAAATTGTGTAATAAACCTATGATTAGAACCTAATATAGTAGGTAACATTAATTTGAAGAAGTGTATGAGATATAGGAATCAAATAAATACGTTTGTTTGATAAAATGCATAAACGGGTTAAAATTCGGTAAAAAGGTAACGAGTCGAAGGCTTAGAAATCTCAAAATTTCTTATGTTGGTGTTTTGGTCAAAAATTACCGAAGCAATTTAGTGATCAAATTAGTTAAGTGAGGTAGTGTGCTAAAATTATGTGTGAAAAATGTGTTAACCAAGTTAGTTATAAAAACAGTTTCAGGATACGGCTCAAGATATAGAGTTGTATCTATGATCAAACAATGAGCAGAAAAGTAAAGGTTGACATGTGATGTACGAGGAAAGCCCTTGATCAATCTAGATCGCCGGCACAAAACCTCGGGAGCTGAAAATCGCAGCTGCCTTGTTCTTCTATTGCTTCAAATATCAGGATACAGTGCAGGATGTGGTGCGGATCAACTAGGTGTTACAATGTAATTCGATTACAAGTGTTTGTGTGTAGTGACTGCGGAAAGCTAGAGAGCAAAAGTGTTTGAGAGTGTGTGAAAGTTTCGTTGTCCCTTAATCTGATCCGCCCCCATCTATTTATAGTAAAACAAATGTAACAAACTATCCTAAATAACCGGAATCCAGCGAATATTCCTCAGTCGAACGTTGTAGACCTAGTCTTTCGGGTTCAACGTCTCTCCCATAACAAATACGCCCGAGTCTTGAGGAGATGAAGTCCATTTGACCGTTGGCAAGTCCCAGTCTTTAACCTGCACGTGATTAATTCGATCAACCTCAGGATATCGCCCAAGATGTTAGCAATATCCTCGTCCAGCATCCTGGTCACAAATAAACAATAAAAAGCAGGATATTGGTCAAGATATGTATGCTTAGAAAATGACCCATAACAATTGTCCCCAAATATATCGGTTGGTATACCAATCCAACGGATATATTTTAAAAGTTTTATCTCATAACTCAAGGCAATCAATACGACGAGACCCTTGAAATGACAGTGGTGCAACTTCCAAAGCGTTATTTACTCTTTACCCCCTTACATTCAGCCTATATCAACCGAGGGACTTCTCATTATGATTATCTTTATCTTCAACCGAATATCAGGTACTTTTCTCTCTCTCTTTTCTATTTTCCTTGTTTACATCTCCTTTTCTCCGATTGTGATCCTTCATCGCGACCCGCACCAGATCGCAAATGGCGGACTCTGTTTCCCCCTTCCATAAACAAAATTTGCTTAAGAAACCTTCAAAAGAGGTGTGTTCTTTCGATAATTCCGACATCGCGGCCCTATGAGCTTCCGGTGCCTTTCCCGCCGGGACAATCTTCCGTCCATTCGACCGAGAGGTCCGATCGGATTTTTGTTCCAACGAATGGGTCTGCTTTTTTGCCTATCCTTTCTCCATAGGACCCCAATACCCGTTTTCACCTTTTATTTCTCGTTTTTTCGAACTTATCGGCCTTAGCTTTGCCCAAATATTACCCATGGTTTGGCGCGTATTAGTCACCTTGGAAGGAATTAAGGCTCGTCACATGCCCGACCTGTGCATCGAGGATTTACCGATGGCTTATCATTTAAGATCTCATGGTTCCAGCCGATTCCTTCTATTCTCTATTTCCAAAGACCCTCTCATCCTCAAGGCTACCAAGAATGAGGATAAGTGGACAAGAAAATTCTTTTTTTTGTGAAAAGAGACTCCATTGATAAGGGTTTTGACCTTCCTAAAAGATGGTTGACTTCCGGTAGGATTTAGGGTTTTAGGAATATCCCCAATCATATCCCGAACCTCCATCCTGAACCAACATCCTGATGTGTTTATTTCTTTTCTTGCAGCAAACTTTAAAGAACTAGCTCCCCCTAGTGCTGAATCGGAAGGAAGAATAAAAGAGATCTACAAGCTTCCAGAGGGTGAAAGAACCTTTAACCTGCTACTCACAAGCTCAAGTCAAAGATCAAGTTCCAACATGTCTGGTAAGCATATTTTCAGGAATTATTTTTATTATTTTATTGTATAGAGATATAACAAGTCTAAAACATCTTCCCTTGTGCAGTGCCAGTTATTAACCTCGAAGGCTTCCAACTCGACGAGTTGGATAGCTACTCTAGCCTCGCGCCTACCAAGCAAGAATCCAATCCAAAGTCATCCGTCAAACCGAAGCCTACCAGCTCGAAGACCACCACCGCTCCCAAAGCTCCTCCGGCATCCCGGACCCGGGCCTCTAGTTCCCGAAAGAGAAAAGAAGTTGAACCTCCCGCTACACCTCACGTGTTCCCATTCGAGAACCACGGGTTTATGGAATCCAGCAAATTCATGACCGGCTTCCTTAACCAGGTTAGTATCCTGACTCGTATCCTTCACCATATGCTAAGTAGAAATGTACATTTAGAACAACACCTGTTTCTTTACCTTGCAGGGCCTTGAACGCCTGGTATTCCTTTTTGAGGACACATGTGGCCTAAATGTCATGCTAGAAAGCAAACTAAAGAAGGCTGAAGCTACCATCACGGATCAAGCAGCAATCGCCACCGCCAAGTCTGAACACTACGAAGCTAAGTATAAAGCCATGGCTCAAGATCACCAGGCTGCCATCCAAAAGATCACCCAAGAGGCTCAAGCTAAGTCTGACGCGGCCCAGGTTCAACATGAACAAGATATGGCTTCATACCGGGAGAGCCTTAAGAATTCAGTCATCATCTCCCTCCTCCAGGCCGGACTGAAAATGGCTTACGAGGCTAGGGCTCTGGGCGTCGAATGCTCCTCATGGAACATCAAAGCCTGGGAGATGAAATTGAAAGATCTTGGCGGCAATCCTGTGGAGCCCCCTTCAAAACCTGTCGCAGAGGAGCCCACCAAGGTAACTGAGAAGGTGGATGATGCTGGGGCTTCAAAGGATGCTGGTGGTGACTCTGGAGCAAATGCTGATGGAAAGGATGCTGCTGATGATGCTGAGAAGAATGCTGGAAAGGATACTGGTGGAGATGTCACGATGAAGGAGGGAGCTGACCCTTAAATGCATCGATGTGGGCGATGATGGATATATGTGCTGAGGTCGGAGCCCACTTTTTAAAATTTCATGGTTATGGTCTGTAAAACAATTTACATTTCCTGTCTTTGAACAATTTATATTTCCTGCATTAGAACAATATGATGACCAAAGGTGGATGGGTCCTGGGTTTCAGGATGAAGCCCTTGGTCATCGGTTAGTATAATCTGTTTTGAACGTCGTAACGGTTGAAGGTAGATAGGTTATCTTTGAGATAAAACCTTCAACCGTTAAGTAGGTATGATAAAAACTAATCGTGCTTTTGGCGGATGGGCCTCGGTTTGAGGTGAAACCAAAAGCACCACTTTTGACATGTTAATAACATAACTATCTCTTGACTTATTTGTTATCGCTTTTTAAGCTTTTGCCATGCGTTACTTAATGTAATTCTTAGCTTTGTAAAAATTATGTACTGTTATCTTTTGAAAATATCCTGATCAATATACTCAGTGATATATTAAGAAAACTTTTATTAAACAGAATTTCTAAAAATTCAATCACCTTTAGAGAAAGTTAAAAGATAGTCCATTTTAAAACCTATTATGACGATACTTGCTTAATTAAAGTTTCAAACAAGTACCAGTTTCATATATCTTAATAAAATATCCTGAAAAGTATTTTGAAAATATATTTTGAGAATATATCCCGAGAATTTATCCTAATCAGGATGTTTAACCTTTTACCAAACATAATATTGTCAAAAACTTAAACGATGTTTACAAAGGAAAGATCATACCAGGAATAGGGTATAACCCTATTATCAAACCTCAATCCCTTTGCAACTCTTCCAATGAAGATGTCCCCTATCTGAGACACTTAGTGCATTGGTTCCGAGACTTATCCTTTGAGCTTTACACCATTGCTTTAGTAGGAATGTCCCCTATGTATAATGTCTTCAAATACTTAGAAATCTTCTGGATATCAGTTCCCATTGTATAGACAATTTTTCATGTTACAGGGGTAAAACCCAAGAATGTACTGGAGATAAATCCCTTGAATTCTGGGGGAAATCCCAAATTTTCGTGCGCTACAGGCGGGAGTGTATAAACTCCAAGACTTAGAAAGGTGGAAACCTTTAAACCTTAGAGAGTATGAAAATACCCTTTCGTGAGAGAGGGTGATCAATCCTCATATACCTTTAGGATTCAGGATATAGCCAACGGTAACAAAATTGTCAGCCACTTTTACATGGACTGGTCCCGCCACCTTGAACTATTCCCGAATAACTTGCGCTCCAGGCGGGGTGTTTAAACCCAATTCGGAAGAAAGGTGAATACCTTTAAACCTGTGAAGGGATCAGGATCCCTTATACGTGAGAGAGGGGGCCAATCCTCTAATCCTTCGAAGTATCCTGAGCGTGTATCCTGGAGCTATATCCCGAAGCATATTCTGCAAAACACCTTTAAACTAAAGTGGGTGTTAGCTTGGCTAACACCCCTCCAATGCTTAAGTTAGTATTGGGTTTCAAAGAACAAATCAAATCAAAAATATTAAAAAAGATAGAATTCATACCATCCTGAATTAGGAATTAAATCCCAAACTTACTTGAAATAAAGCTTGAGGTGTATAGCATTCCAAGATCTCGGTAGCATATCCCCCTCCATATTCTTGAGTCGGTATGCACCTTTTCCTGATTCTGATTCAACCTCATATGGTCCTTCCCATTTTGGAGCTAACTTTCTGTCAGCAGGATTAGTAGTATTCTGAAAAGCCTTTCTTAACACCCAATCTCCAACCTTAAATCTTCTGGTCCTAATATTCTTGTTATATGCTCTGGATATTCTTTGTTGATATGCTTCCATCCTCAGCCTTGCTGCATCTCTTGTTTCATCAATAGTATCCAACTCCTGGCATAGGACTTCAGGATTCTGCTCAGGATTCCCGAGGTTGGATCTTGCTGTAGGTATCACCATTTCTGTCGGGATCACTGCCTCTGCTCTGAATACTAAGGAAAATGGGGTTTGACCAGTTGCATTTTTTATCGTGGTTCTATCAGCCCACAAAACAAAGGGTGATTCTTCTGCCCATCTTCCTTTCTTGGCCCCTAATCTTTTCTTCAAGTTATTGACAATTATCTTGTTTGAGGATTCAGCTTGTCCATTTGCTTGAGGATGTACCGGAGTAGACGTAATCATTTTGATTCCCCAACTCTTGCAGAAGTCAGTGGTCCTCTTACTTATAAATTGAGATCCGTTGTCACAAATTATTTCAGCTGGTACTCCAAACCTAGTCAGGATATTCCTTTTTATGAAGGATACTACTTCCTGATCTCTGACTTGAACAAATGCTTCTGCTTCAACCCATTTGGAGAAATAATCCGTCATTGCCAACATGAAAACCTTTCCTCCTGGAGCCTTTGGAATCTTTCCCACTATATCCATACCCCACTTCATAAATGGCCAAGGGGAAACAATAGGATACAGCGGTTCAGCAGGCTGATGTAATATATTACTATGTCTTTGACATGCATCACATCTTCGAGCATATTCTGCGGCATCTTTTCTCATTGTCGGCCAATAATATCCTGTCCTTAATACTTTTGAGAATAATGACCTGCCCCCAGTATGGTTACCACAATCCCCTTCATGTATATCCTGAAGTACTTCTTTGGCTTCAGGATCCTCCAAACACCTCAAATACGGTCCTGCAAGAGATTTCTTGTATAAAACATTATTTATAATAGTGAATCGTGATACCTTCATCCTAAATGCCTTAGGATTTTCATTTCCGGGGATGTGTCCTTCCTTGAGATATCTCATGATTGGAGCCGTCCAGGATTCAGGATCCCTTTCAGGATACTCTGCTCCAGGATCCTGAATATCCGCTACTTCTTTATCATGAGGATTCGTTGCAGGATACAAGATGAGTAATATTGGTATTTGGGTTCCTTCTGGTATCCTGATCGATGATCCCAGATTTGCTATGGCATCTGCTTCAGCATTATCCTCCCTTGGTTCCTGTTTAAGTGTAAAAACATCGAAATATCCTGCTAATTTTTTGAGAATATCGAGGTATTCGATTAATTTCTCACCCTTAACTGCATAGGATCCATTAAAATGGTTAGTAATTAACAAGGAGTCAACATATACTTGCAAATTCTTGATACTCATATTCTTAGCCAACTCTAATCCTGCAATTAAAGCTTCATACTCTGCTTCATTATTAGTAGCAGGAAATTCACATCTAATAGCCTGGGGTAATATGTCCCCCTGTGGCGATTTTAGTAGTATTCCTAAACCTACACCTCTTACATTAGATGCACCATCAGTATATAGTGTCCAAGATTCTATATTTTCTCTTAGCTGTTGTACTTCTAAATCTACTTCATTTTGAATGTCACTACTGAAATCAGCCACAAAGTCAGCTAAAGCCTGAGACTTTATGGCATTTGTAGGTTCATATACTAAATCATAAGCACTTAACTTTACTGACCACTTAGCCATTCTGCCTGACATTTCTGGTTTTCTAAGCACATTTTTGACAGGATAATTTGTTTTAACATGAATCCTAATGTCTAAGCTTCGTTGATGCCATAACTAATGCTAGTATCAATTTTTCTAAATGAGAATACCTAGTTTCAGCATTTAACAAACTTTTACTAACATAATAAACAGGATATTGCTGACCTTCATGGTCCTTTATAAGAACGGCACTTACAGCATTCCCTGATACAGCGAGGTATAGGGATAGTGGTTCACCATTTTCAGGCTTCATCAATAGAGGTGCGGTTGAGAGATATCGCTTCAAATCCTGCAAGGCTGCTTCATGCTTTGCTCCCCATTCAAATTTCTTATTCTTCTTGAGGATATCATAAAATTATTTGCATTTTTCCGAGGATCTTGAAATAAATCTGTTCAATGCTGGTACTCGGCCTGTTAACCGTTGAACATCTTTCATATTCGAAGGTGATCTTATATCCAAAATGGCTCTAATTTGCTCTGGGCTCGCCTCTATGCCTCTTTTGGTCACCATATATCCTAGAAACTTTCCTGCCCCCACTCCGAAATGGCACTTAGCAGGGTTCAGTTTCATGTTATACTGATCCAGGATATCAAATGCTCCCTTAATATCCTGGAGGTGATCCTCAGCCTTTTTAGATTTCACCACCATATCATCGATGTATACCTCCATTGTGTCCCCCAGCTTTCCTTTGAACATCATGTTCACCAATCTCTGATATGTTGCACCTGCATTTTTTAAACCGAAAGGCATAGCAGTGTAACAATAAATACCTGTTGGTGTCATGAAGGCAGTATCCTCCTGATCAGAGGGCTCCATTTGAATTTGATGAATCCTTAGGATGCATCCATGAAGGTTAACATTTCATGCCCGGCAGTAGCATCCACCATTGCATCGATATGGGGAAGAGGAAATGGGTCTTTAGGACGAGCCTTATTCAAGTCTGTGTAATCTACACAGACTCTCCATTTCCCATTTTTCTTCTGCACTACGACCACATTCACCAACCATCTTGGGAACTTGACTTCTCTGATCATTTTGGACTTTAACAATCTTTCAACTTCCTCTTGGATGATTATATTTCGCTCAGGAGCAAACTTCCTTCTTTTTTGCCGAACAGGCTTGAACGACCTGTCAATTCCAAGCTTGTGAGTAATAATCTCTTTGGATATACCTGTCATATCCTAATGCTTCCATGCAAACGTTGACATCCTGCTCTTCAAAAAGTAAGTTAATTGTTCTTCAATATCCCGAGGGATACTGGTTCCGACGAGTACCGAGATATCAGGATTATCCTGATCCAGGATAACTTTCTTCACATCCTGCTCCAAAGCTTCCAAGGTATCCCGGGCCCACATCTTTAATTGCTATGCTGGATTAGGCTTGGTCGAGGATTTCATCGAGGATGTGTAGCATTCCTTCGCCTCCTGCTGATCACTATCAACTTTGACGACCCCCCAAGGGGTTGGAATCTTGATGCATTGGTGATAAGTTGAAGGCACAGCCTTCATGTCATGGATCCATGGCCTGCCTAGTATGATGTTATAGCAGGATAAGGAGTCCATCACACAGAAGCGTTGTATCGAGTTGACCCCTTCAACATATACTGGTAACTTTATCTCCCCTACAGTATTTCTAGCTTGTCCACTGAAACCAACGAGCACAGTGGACTTCGAAGTAATGTCCATCAGAGATACATTCATCCTTTTCAATGTTTCCAGCTGAATTATATTGACAGAACTACCATTATCCACCAATATCCTGCGTACAAAATGGTTAGCCACATATAATGTTATTACCAAAGCATCATGGTGAGGATCCTGGACAGTATCCCTGTCATCACTATCGAAAGTGATCACTTTATCGGTTGTAAGGGTAGTCATCCTGACTGGTTTGTCTCCCGTTTCAGTCTTAGCTTCCTTTGCATGTCTCTTGGCTGCAAAATACGAAGTCCCACAAATGTCGGATCCACCTGAAATAAAGTTAATTATCTTGGCATCTGCTGGGGGTGATGCTGCTCGTTCAGGATCCTTCTCGGGATCCTGCCCTTTATTCTTCTTTCTTCCCAGCAAGTCCTTCAAATACCCTTTGCTTAACAGGTAACTTATTTCTTTCCTTAAAGCAATGCAATCCACGGTCATATGTCCGAAGTCTTCATGGAAGGCACACCATTTGGATTTATCCTTCCAATCAGCTTTCTGCTGGTTCTTTCGAGGCCACCTAGCTTTGTCCCCTAAACCCTGCATAGCATACATTAACTCAGGTATATTAACAGAAAAGCAGTATTCAGATAAGTCAGGATATTCTTCAGGATCCTCGTCTTCAACAGCATTCACTTTCTTGTTATCATTTCTGCCATATGGCTTAGAACGATATGGCTTATATGAGGATTCTGATTTCCTGTTGGTTGATTCATAGGTTGAGGTAGAATTCATCCTCTCTTGCATCTTCTTGTCATCTTCCAAACGGATATATCTCAAAGCCCTGTTACGAGCTTCGTCGAGATTCCTGCAGGGATTCATTACAAGATCCTGATAAAACTGAGAATCCTTTTGTAACCCCATCTTAAAAGCTTGCACAGCTGTTGCAACATCAAGATGTGGGATATCCAAGGATTCTCGACTGAACTTGTTCACATAATCCCTCAAGGATTCCTGAGATCCTTGAGTTATCCTGTAAAGGTCACTGGTTAGTTTCTCAAAACTCTGGCTGCAAGAAAACTGACTATTAAATAAATTAACCAAATGAGCAAACGAAGTAATTGAGTGAGGAGGAACATTTAATAGCCATTTTAAGACTGATCCTGTCGGGGTAGATCCAAAACCCTTGCACAAGCATGCTTCCTTGAGCTCCGGAGGGATAGGGTTAATCTCCATTCTTTCCCTATACTGGGCAATATGCTCTTCAGGATCCGTAGTCCCATCATACAGCTTCATGTTGGGGGTTTGAAATCTTTTTGGGATTTCAGCATCACAGATAGGATATGCAAATCGAGATATCCTGTGGCTATCTTGGGATACTTCCGAAATTGGCTGGACTACTCTAGGTACACTGGATATCATGTCCTTCAATTTCTGAAGCTCCCTAGTAAATGTTGGCGTCATACCTGCATCCTGTAAAGATCCATTATTGTTAGTAGCAAGATTATTATTATCTGACGCGTTACCGGTCCGAGGATTCTGGGCATATCCTGAAGCATATCCTGAGCTCCTCACAGTTGATATCCTGATCGAGGAGGGTATCTCAGGAGTATGATTCTGAGAATGGCTTGGCACGATATTCCCCTGGTTATCTTCAGTGTAAACTGCAGAACTGAAGTTCAAAGCCCTGGGCTGTATAGGAGTGACAGTTTCTTCAGCAGGTCTGCTCGAGCTAGCTTTTAAGAGTTGTATTTCTCTTAACAGCATCTGGTTAGTTTCCTGTTGCTGCCTCATTTGTTCCTGCACACTTCCAAATAAGGTTAGAATTTCATCATTAGAGGCTAGAACGGGAGCAGATCCCTGAACACTGCGAGTAGGGATAATATCCTGAGGTTGTGAAGAGGCTGGCATCCTTGGAGGAGGCGGTGGAAGCACCGAACCGGTGGCAGCAGAAGTCATAGCAGATACAGTGGAGGAGCTCATGTTTGATCTTGAGGCCATTGTGAACAATGTGGCAAAAAGTTTTGAAAATAGAAAACCGGTTAACGATTTCACAAAGATTTTTAGTAAAAGTAGCACCACTTGCCCCACGGTGGGCGCCAAATTGTTTTGGTCAAAAATTACCGAAGCAATTTAGTGATCAAATTAGTTAAGTGAGGTAGTGTGCTAAAATCATGTGTGAAAAATATGTTAACCAAGTTAGTTATAAAAACAGTTTCAGGATACGGCTCAAGATATAGAGCTGTATCTATGATCAAACAATGAGCAGAAAAGTAAAGGTTGACACGTGATGTACGAGGAAAGCCCTTGATCAATCTAGATCGCCGGCACAAAACCTCGGGAGCTGACAATCGCAGCTGCCTTGTTCTTCTATTGCTTCAAATATCAGGATACAGTGCAGGATGTGGTGCGGATCAACTAGGTGTTACAATGTAATTCGATTACAAGTGTTTGTGTGTAGTGACTGCTGAAAGCTAGAGAGCAAAAGTGTTTGAGAGTGTGTGAAAGTTTTGTTATCCCTTAATCTGATCTGCCCCCATCTATTTATAGTAAAACAAATGTAACAAACTATCCTAAATAACCAGGATCCAGCGAATATTCCTCACTCGAACGTTGTAGACCTAGTCTTTCGTGTTCAACATCTCTCCCATAACAAATACGCCTGAGTCTTGAGGAGATGAAGTCCATTTGACCTTTGGCAAGTCCCAGTCTTTAACCTGCACGTGATTAATTCGATCAACCTCAGGATATCGCCCAAGATGTTAGCAATATCCTCGTCCAGCATCCTGGTCACAAATAAACAATAAAAAGCAGGATATTGGTCAAGATATGTATGCTTAGAAAATGACCCATAACAATTGTCCCCAAATATATCGGTTAGTATACCAATCCAACGGATATATTTTAAAAGTTTTATCTCATAACTTAAGGCATTCAATACGACGAGACCCTTGAAATGACAGTGGTGCAACTTCCAAAGCGTTATTTACTCTTTACCCCCTACATTCAGCCTATATTAACCGAGGGACTTCTCATTATGATTATCTTTATCTTCAACTGAATATCAGGTACTTTTCTCTCTCTCTCTTTTCTATTTTCCTTGTTTACATCTCCTTTTCTCCGATTGTGATCCTTCATGGCGACCCGCACCAGATCACAAATGGCGGACTCTGTTTCCCCCTTCTATAAACAAAATTTGCTTAAGAAACCTTCAAAAGAGGTGTGTTCTTTCGATAATTCCGACATCGCGGCCCTACGAGCCTCCGGTGCCTTTCCCGCCGGGATAATCTTCCGTCCATTCGACCGAGAGGTCCGATCGGATTTTTGTTCCGACGAATGGGTCTGCTTTTTTGCCTACCCTTTCTCCATAGGACTTCAATACCCGTTTTCACCTTTTATTTCTCGTTTCTTCGAACTTACTGGCCTTAGCTTTGCCCAAATCATGCCCATGGTTTGGCGTATATTAGTCACCTTGGAAGGAATTAAGGCTCGCCATATGCCTGACCTGTGCATCGAGGATTTGCCGATGGCTTATCATTTAAGATCTCATGGTTCCAGCCGATTCCTTCTATTCTCCATTTCCAAAGATCCTCTCATCCTCAAAGCTACCAAGAACGACGATAAGTGGACAAGAAAATTCTTCTTTATGAAAAGAGACTCCATTGATAAGGGTTTGACCTCCCTAAAAGATGGTTGACTTCTGGTAGGACTTAGGGTTTTAGGAATATCCCCAATCATATCCTGAACCTCCATCCTGAACCAATATCCTGATGTGTCTATTTCCTTTCTTGCAGCAAACTTCAAGGAACTAGCTCCCCCTAGTGCTGAATCAGAAGGAAGAATAAAAGAAATCTACAAGCTTCCAGAGGGTGAAAGAACCTTTAACCTGCTACTCACAAGCTCAAGTCAAAGATCAAGTTCCAACATGTCTGGTAAGCATATTTTCAGGAATTATCTTTATATTAAATCGATTATTATTTTTAGAGGTATAATAAGCCTAAAACATCTTCCCTTGTGCAGTGCCAGTTATTAACCTCGAAGGCTTCCAACTCGACGAGTTGGACAGCTACTCTAACCTCGCACCTGCCAAGCAAGAATCCAATCCAAAGTCATCCGTCACACCGAAGCCTACCAGCTCGAAGACCACCACTGCTCCCAAAGCTCCTCCGGCATCCCGTACCCGGGCCTCTAGTTCCCGAAAGAGAAAAGAAGTTGAACCTCCCGCTACACTTCACGAGTTCCCATTTGAGAACCACGGGTTTACGGAATCCAGCAAATTTATGACCGGCTTCCTTAACCAGGTTAGTATCCTGACCTGTATCCTGCACCATATGCTAAGTAGAAATGTTCATTTAGAATAATGCCTGTTTCTTTACCTTGCAGGGCCTTGAACGCCTGGTATTCCTTTATGAGGACACATGTGGTTTAAACGTCATGCTAGAAAGCAAACTAAAGAAGGCTGAAGCTACCATCAAGGATCAAGCAGCAATCGCCACCGCCAAATCTGAACACTACGAAGCTAAGTATAAGGCCATGACCCAAGATCACCAAGCTGCCATCCAAAAGATCACCCAAGAGGCTCAAGCTAAGTCTGACGCGGTCCAGGTTCAGCATGAACAAGATATGGCTTCATACCGGGAGAGCCTTAAGAATTCAGTCATCATCTCCCTCCTCCAGGCCAGACTGAAAATGGCTTACGAGGCTAGGGCTTTGGGCGTTGAATGCCCCTCATGGAACATCAAAGCCTGGGAGATGAAATTGAAAGATCTTGGCGGTAATCCGGTGGAGCCCCCTTCAAAACCTGTCGCATAGGAGCCCACCAAGGTAACTGAGAAGGTGGATGATGCTGGTGCTTCAAAGGATGCCGGTGGTGATTCTGGAGAAAATGCTGATGGAGAAGATGCTGCTGATGAAGCTGAGAAGAATGTTGGAAAGGATACAGGTGGAGATGTCACGATGAAGGAAGGAGCTGACCCTTAAATGCAGCGACGTGGGCGATGATGGATGTATGTGCTGAGGCTGGAGCCCACTTTTTTAAAATTTCATGGTTATGGTCTGTAAAACAATTTACCTTTCCTGTCTTTGAACAATTTATATTTCCTGCATTAGAACAATATGATGACCAAAGGTGGATGGGTCCTAGGTTTTAGGATGAAGCCCTTGGTCATCGGTTAGTATAATCTGTTTTGAATATCGTAACGGTTGAAGGTGGACAGGTTTCGTTTTGAGATAAAACCTTCAACCGTTATGTAGATATGGTAAAAACTAAACGTGCTTTTGGCGGATGGGCCTTGGTTTGAGGTGAAACCAAAAGCACAACTTTTGACTTGTTAATAATATAACTATCTCTTGACTTATTTGTTATCGCCTTTTAGATTTTTGCCATGGGTTACTTAGTGTAATTTTTAGCTTCGCAAAATTTTGTACTATTATCTTTTGAAAATATCCTGATCAACATACTCAGTGATATATTATGAAAACTTTTACTAAATAGAATTTCTAAAAATTCAATCACCTTTATAGAAAATTAAAAGATAGTCCATTTTTAAAACCTGTTTTGACGATACTTGCTTGATCAAAGTTTCAAACCAGTACCAGCTTCAAATATCTTAATCAAATATCCTGAAAAGTATTTCGAAAATATATTTTGAAAATATATTCTGACAATTTATCCTGATCAGGATGTTTAACCTTTTACCAAACATAGGACTGTCAAAAACTTAAACAACGTTTACAAAGGAAAGATCATACCAGGAATAGGGTATAACCCTATTCTCAAACTTCAATCCCCTTGCAACTCTTCCGATGAAGATGTCCCCTGTCTGAGACACTCAGTGTATTAGGTCCGAGCCTCATCCTTTGAGTTTTACACCATTGCCTTAGTAGGAATGTCCCCTGTGTACAATGTCTTCAAATACTTAGAAATCTTCTGGATATCAGTTCCCATTGTATAGACAATTTTTCATGTTACAGGGGTAAAACCCAAAAAATGTACTGGAGATGAATCACTCGTATCCTGGGGGAAATCCCAGAATTTCATGCGCTACACAGGCGGGAGTGTATAAACTCCAAGACTTAGAAAGGTGAAAACCTTTAAACCTTAGAAAGTATGAAAATACCCTTTCGTGAGAGAGGGTGATCAATCCTCATATACCTTTAGGATTCAGGATATAGCCAATAGTAACGAAATTGTCAGCCACTTTTACATGGACTGGTCCCGCCACCTTGAACTATTCCCGAATAACTTGCGCTCCAGGCGGGGTGTTTAAACCCAATTCGGAAGAAAGGTGAATACCTTTAAACCTGTGAAGGGATCAGGATCCCTTATTCGTGAGAGAGGGGGCCAATCCTCTAACCTTCCGAAGTATCCTAAGTGAGCATTCTAGAACTATATCCTGGAGCATATACTGCAAAACATCCTTAAACTAAGGTGGGTGTTAGCTTGGCTAACACCCCTCTGATGCTTAAGTTAGTATTGGGTTTTAAAGAACAAATCAAATCAAACATATTTAAAAGAGATAGAATTCATACCATCTTAAGTTAGAAATTAAATTCTAAACTTAGTTGAAATAAAGTTTAAGGTGTATAGCATTCCAAGATCTCGGTAGCATATCCCCCTCCATATCCTTGAGTCGGTATGCACCTTTTCCTGATTCTGATTCAATCTCATATGGTCCTTCCCATTTCGGAGCCAGCTTTCCATCAGCAGGATTGGTAGTATTCTGAAAAGCTTTTCTTAACACTCAATCTCCAACTTTGAACCTTCTAATCCTTATATTCTTGTTGTATGTTCTGGATATCCTTTGTTGATATGCCGCCATCCTCAGCCTTGTTGCATCTCTTGTCTCATCAACAGTATCCAACTCCTGGCATAGGACTTCAGGATTCTACTCAGGATTCCCGAGGTTGGATCTTGCTGTAGGTATCACCATTTCTGTCGGGATCAGTGCGTCTGCTCCGAATACTAAGGAAAATGGGGTTTGACCAGTTGCATTTTTTACCGTGTTTCTATCAGCCCACAAAACAAAGGGTAGTTCTTCTGCCCATCTTCCTTTCTTGGCCCCTAATCTTTTCTTCAGGTTGTTAACAATTATCTTGTTTGAGGATTCTGAGCGTGTATCCTGGAGCTATATCCCGAAGCATATTCTGCAAAACACCTTTAAACTAAAGTGGGTGTTAGCTTGGCTAACACCCCTCCGATGCTTAAGTTAGTATTGGGTTTCAAAGAACAAATCAAATCAAACATATTAAAAAAGATAGAATTAATACCATCCTGAATTAGGAATTAAATCCCAAACTCACTTGAAATAAAGCTTGAGGTGTATAGCATTCCAAGATCTCGGTAGCATATCCCCCTCCATATTCTTGAGTCGGTATGCACCTTTTCCTGATTCTGATTCAACCTCATATGGTCCTTCCCATTTTGGAGCTAACTTTCCGTCAGCAGGATTAGTAGTATTCTGAAAAGCCTTTCTTAACACCCAATCTCCAACCTTAAATCTTCTGGTCCTAATATTCTTGTTATATGCTCTGGATATTCTTTGTTGATATGCTGCCATCCTCAGCCTTGCTGCATCTCTTGTTTCATCAATAGTATCCAACTCCTGGCATAGGACTTCAGGATTCTGCTCAGGATTCCCGAGGTTGGATCTTGCTGTAGGTATCACCATTTCTGTCGGGATCACTGCCTCTGCTCCGAATACTAAGGAAATTGGGGTTTGACCAGTTGCATTTTTTATCGTGGTTCTATCAGCCCACAAAACAAAGGGTAATTCTTCTGCCCATCTTCCTTTCTTGGCCCCTAATCTTTTCTTCAAGTTGTTGACAATTATCTTGTTTGAGGATTCAGCTTGTCCATTTGCTTGAGGATGTACCGGAGTAGACGTAATCATTTTGATTCCCCAACTCTTGCAGAAGTCAGTGGTCCTCTTACTTATAAATTGAGATCCGTTGTCACAAATTATTTCAGCTGGTACTCCAAACCTAGTCAGGATATTCCTTTTTATGAAGGATACTACTTCCTGATCTCTGACTTGAACAAATGCTTCTGCTTCAACCCATTTGGAGAAATAATCCGTCATTGCCAACATGAAAACCTTTCCTCCTGGAGCCTTTGGAATCTTTCCCACTATATCCATACCCCACTTCATAAATGGCCAAGGGGAAACAATAGGATACAGCGGTTCAGCAGGCTGATGTAATATATTACTATGTCTTTGACATGCATCACATCTTCGAGCATATTCTGCGGCATCTTTTCTCATTGTCGGCCAATAATATCCTGTCCTTAATACTTTTGAGAATAATGACCTGCCCCCAGTATGGTTACCACAATCCCCTTCATGTATATCCTGAAGTACTTCTTTGGCTTCAGGATCCTCCAAACACCTCAAATACGGTCCTGCAAGAGATTTCTTGTATAAAACATTATTTATAATAGTGAATCGTGATACCTTCATCCTAAATGCCTTAGGATTTTCATTTCCGGGGATGTGTCCTTCCTTGAGATATCTCATGATTGGAGCCGTCCAGGATTCAGGATCCCTTTCAGGATACTCTGCTCCAGGATCCTGAATATCCGCTACTTCTTTATCCTGAGGATTCGTTGCAGGATACAAGATGTGTAATATTGGTATTTGGGTCCCTTCTGGTATCCTGATCGATGATCCCAGATTTGCTAAGGCATCTGCTTCAGCATTATCCTCCCTTGGTACCTGTTTAAGTGTAAAAACATCGAAATATCCTGCTAATTTTTTGAGAATATCGAGGTATTCGATTAATTTCTCACCTTTAACTGCATAGGATCCATTAAAATGGTTAGTAATTAACAAGGAGTCAACATATACTTGCAAATTCTTGATACTCATATTCTTAGCCAACTCTAATCCTGCAACTAAAGCTTCATACTCTGCTTCATTATTAGTAGCAGGAAATTCACATCTAATAGCCTGGGGTAATATGTCCCCCTGTGGCGATTTTAGTAGTATTCCCAATCCTACTCCTCTTACATTAGATGCACCATCAGTATATAACGTCCAGGATCCAGAGGATTCTCCCAACTGTTGGACTTCTAGGTCTACCTCACCCTGGATGTCACTACTGAAATCAGCCACAAAGTCAGCTAAAGCCTGAGACTTTATGGCATTTCTAGGTTCATATACTAAATCATAAGCACTTAACTTTACTGACCACTTAGCCATTCTGCCTGACATTTCTGGTTTTCTAAGCACATTTTTGACAGGATAATTTGTTTTAACATGAATCCTATGTGTCTCAAAGTAATGTCTAAGCTTCGTTGATGCCATAACTAATGCTAGTATCAATTTTTCTAAATGAGAATACCTAGTTTCAGCATCTAACAAACTTTTACTAACATAATAAACAGGATATTGCTGACCTTCATGGTCCTTTATAAGAACGGCACTTACAGCATTCCCTGATACAGCGAGGTATAGGGATAGTGGTTCACCATTTTCAGGCTTCATCAATAGAGGTGCGGTTGAGAGATATCACTTCAAATCCTGCAAGGCTGCTTCATGCTTTGCTCCCAATTTAAATTTCTTATTCTTCTTGAGGATATCATAAAATTCTTTGCATTTTTCCGAGGATCTTGAAATAAATCTGTTCAATGCTGCTACTCGGCCTGTTAACCGTTGAACATCTTTCATATTCGAAGGTGATCTTATATCCAGAATGGCTCTAATTTGCTCCGGGCTCGCCTCTATGCCTCTTTTGGTCACCATATATCCTAGAAACTTTCCTGCCCCCACTCCGAAATGGCACTTAGCAGGGTTTAGTTTCATGTTATACTGATCCAGGATATCAAATGCTCCCTTAATATCCTGGAGGTGATCCTTAGCCTTTTTAGATTTCACCACCATATCATCGATGTATACCTCCATTGTGTCCCCCAGCTTGTCTTTGAACATCATGTTCACCAATCTCTGATATGTTGCACCTGCATTTTTTAAACCGAAAGGCATAGCAGTGTAACAATAAATACCTGTTGGTGTCATGAAGGCAGTATCCTCCTGGTCCGAAGGCTCCATTTGAATATGCTGAAATCCTGAGGATGCGTCCATGAACGTTAATATGTCATGCCCAGCAGTAGCATCCACCATTGCATCGATATGAGGAAGGGGGAATGGGTCTTTAGGACAAGCCTTATTCAAGTCTGTGTAATCTACACAGACTCTCCATTTCCCATTTTTCTTCTGCACTACGACCACATTCGCCAACCATCTTGGGAACTTGACTTCTCTGATCATTTTGGACTTTAACAATCTTTCAACTTCCTCTTGGATGATTATATTTCGCTCAGGAGCAAACTTCCTTCTTTTTTGCTGAACAGGCTTGAACGACCTGTCAATTCCAAGCTTGTGAGTAATAAAGTCTTTTGATATACCTGTCATATCCTCATGCTTCCATGCAAACGTTGACATCCTGCACTTCAAAAAGACAGTTAATTGTTCTTCAATATCCCGAGGGATACTGGTTCCGATGAGCACTGAGATATCAGGATTATCCAGATCCAGGATAACTTTCTTCACATCCTGCTCTGAAGCTTCCAAGGTATCCCGGGCCCGCATCTTTAATTGCTATGCTGGATTAGGCTTGGTCGAGGATTTCATCGAGGATGTGTAGCATTCCTTCGCCTCCTGCAGATCACTATCAACTTTGACGACCCCCCAAGGGGTTGGAATCTTGATGCATTGGTGATAAGTTGAAGGCACAGCCTTCATGTCATGGATCCACGGCCTGCCTAGTATGATGTTATAGCAGGATAAGGAGTCCATCACACAGAAGCGTTGTATCGAGTTGACCCCTTCAACATATACTGGTAACTTTATCCCCCCTACAGTATTTCTAGCTTCTCCACTGAAACCAACGAGCACAGTGGACTTCGAAGTAATGTCCATCGGAGATACATTCATCCTTTTCAATGTTTCCAGCTGAATTATATTGACAGAACTACCATTGTCCACCAATATCCTGCGTACAAAATGGTTAGCCACATATAATGTTATTACCAAAGCATCATGGTGAGGATCCTAGACAGTATCCCTGTCATCACTATCGAAAGTGATAACTTTATCGGTTGTAAGGGTTGTCATCCTAACTGGTTTGTCTCCCCTTTCAGTCTTAGCTTCCTTTGCATGTCTCTTGGCTGCAGAATACGAAGTCCCACAAATGTCGGATCCACCTGAAATAAAGTTAATTATTTTAGCATCTGCTGGGGGTGATGCTGCTCGTTCTGGATCCTGCCCTTTATTCTTCTTTTTTCCCAGCAAATCCTTCAGATATCCCTTGCTCAATAGGTAGCTTATTTCTTTCCTTAGAGCAATGCAATCCTCGGTCACATGTCCGAAATCCTCATGGAAGGCACACCATTTGGATTTGTCCTTCCAATCAGCTTTTTGTTGATTCTTTCGAGGCCACCTAGCTTTGTCTCCTAAACCCTGCATAGCATACATTAACTCAGGTATGTTAACAGAAAAGCAATATTCAGATAATTCAGGATCCTCGTCTTCAACAGCATTCACTTTCTTGTCATTTCTGCCATATGGCTTGGAGTGATACGGTTTATACGAGGATTCTGATTTCCTGTTGGTTGATTCGTAAGTTGATGTGGAATTCATCCTTTCTTGCATCTTTTTTTCATCTTCCAAACGAATATATCTCAAGGCCTTGTTACGAGCTTCGTCGAGATTCATGCAGGGATTCATTACGAGATCCTGATAAAATTGAGAATCCTTTTGTAACCCCATCTTAAAAGCCTGCACAGCTGTTGCAACATCAAGATGTGGGATATCCAAGGATTCCCGACTAAACTTGTTCACATAATCCCTCAAGGATTCCTGAGGCCCTTGAGTTATCCTGTAAAGATCACTGGTTAGTTTCTCAAAACTCTGGCTGCAAGAAAACTGACTATTAAATAAATTAACCAAATGAGCAAACGAAGTAATTGAGTGAGGAGGAACATTTAATAGCCATTTTAAGGCTGATCCTGTCAGGGTAGATCCAAAGCCCTTGCACAAGCATGCTTCCTTGAGCTCCGGAGGGATAGGGTTAATCTCCATTCTTTCCCTATACTGGGCAATATGCTCTTCAGGATCCGTAGTCCCATCATACAGCTTCATGTTGGGGGTTTGAAATCTTTTTGGGATTTCAGCATCACAGATAGGATATGCAAAGCGAGATATCCTGTGGCTATCTTGGGATACTTCCGGAATTGGCTGGACTACTCCAGGTACACTGGATATCATGTCCTTCAATTTCTGAAGCTCCCTAGTAAATGTTGACGTCATACCTGCATCCTGCAAAGATCCATTATTGTTAGTAGCAAGATTATTATTATCTGACGCGTTACCGGTCCGAGGATTCTGGGCATATCCTGAAGCATATCCTGAGCTCCTCACAGTTGATATCCTGATCGAGGAGGGTATCTCAGGAGTATGATTCTGAGAATGGCTTGGCACGATATTCCCCCGGTTATCTTCAGTGTAAACTGCAGAACTGAAGTTCAAAGCCCTGGGCTGTATAGGAGTGACAGTTTCTTCACCAAGTCTGCTCGAGCTAGCTTTTAAGAGTTGTATTTCTCTTAACAGCATCTGGTTAGTTTCCTGTTGCTGCCTCATTTGTTCCTGCACACTTCCAAATAAGGTTAGAATTTCATCATTAGAGGCTAGAACGGGAGCAGATCCCTGAACACTGCGAGTAGGGATAATATCCTGAGGTTGTGAAGAGGCTGGCATCCTTGGAGGAGGCGGTGGAAGCACCGAACCGGTGGCAGCAGAAGTCATAGCAGATACAGTGGAGGAGCTCATGTTTGATCTTGAGGCCATTGTGAACAATGTGGCAAAAAGTTTTGAAAATAGAAAACCGATTAACGATTTCACAAAGATTTTTAGTAAAAGTAGCACCACTTGCCCCACGGTGGGCGCCAAATTCTTTTGGTCAAAAATTACCGAAGCAATTTGGTGATCGAATTAGTTAAGTGAGGTAGTGTGCTAAAATTATGTGTGAAAAATATGTTTACCAGACATGTTGGAACTTGATCTTTGACTTGAGCTTGTGAGTAGCAGGTTAAAGGTTCTTTCACCCTCTGGAAGCTTGTAGATCTCTTTTATTCTTCCTTCCGATTCAGCACTAGGGGGAGCTAGTTCTTTAAAGTTTGCTGCAAGAAAAGAAATAAACACATCAGGATGTTGGTTCAGGATGGAGGTTCGGGATATGATTGGGGATATTCCTAAAACCCTAAATCCTACCGGAAGTCAACCACCTTTTAGGAAGGTCAAAACCCTTATCAATGGAGTCTCTTTTCACAAAAAAAGAATTTTCTTGTCCACTTATCCTCATTCTTGGTAGCCTTGAGGATGAGAGGGTCTTTGGAAATAGAGAATAGAAGGAATCGGCTGGAACCATGAGATCTTAAACGATAAGCCATCGGCAAATCCTCGATGCACAGGTCGGGCATGTGACGAGCCTTAATTCCTTCCAAGGTGACTAATACGCGCCAAACCATGGGCATGATTTGGGCAAAGCTAAGGCCGGTAAGTTCGAAAAAACGAGAAATAAAAGGTGAAAATGGGTATTGGAGTCCTATGGAGAAAGGTTAAGCAAAAAAGCAAACCCATTCGTCGGAACAAAAATCTGATCGGACCTCTCGGTCGAATGGACGGAAGATTGTCCCGGCGGGAAAGGCACCGGAAGCTCGTAGGGCCGCGATGTCGGAATTATCGAAAGAACACACCTCTTTTCAAGGTTTCTTAAGCAAATTTTGTTTATGGAAGGGGGAAACAGAGTCCGCCATTTGCGATCTGGTGCGGGTCGCCATGAAGGATCACAATCGGAGAAAAGGAGATGTAAACAAGGAAAATAGAAAAGAGAGAGAAAAAAGTACCTGATATTCGGTTGTAGATAAAGATAATCATAATGAGAAGTCCCTCGGTTGATATAGGCTGAATGTAGGGGGTAAAGAGTAAATAACGCTTTGGAAGTTGCACCACTGTCATTTCAAGGGTCTCGTCGTATTGATTGCCTTAAGTTATGAGATAAAACTTTTAAAATATATCCGTTGGATTGGTATACCAACCGATATATTTGGGGACAATTGTTATGGGTCATTTTCTAAGCATACATATCTTGACCAATATCCTGCTTTTTATTGTTTATTTGTGACCAGGATGCTGGACGAGGATATTGCTAACATCTTGGGCGATATCCTGAGGTTGATCGAATTAATCACGTGCAGGTTAAAGACTGGGACTTGCCAACGGTCAAATGGACTTCATCTCCTCAAGACTCGGGCGTATTTTTTATTGGAGAGACGTTGAACCCGAAAGACTAGGTCTACAACGTTCGACTGAGGAATATTCGCTGGATCCCGGTTATTTACGATAGTTTGTTACATTTGTTTTACTATAAATAGATGGGGGCGGATCAGATTAAGGAGCAACGAAACTTTCACACACTCTCAAACACTTTTGCTCTCTAGCTTTCAGCGGTCACTACAAACAAACACTTGTATTCAAATCACAATGTAAAACCTAGTTGATTCGCTCTACATCCTGCACTGTATCCTGATATTTGAAGCAATAGAAGAACAAGGCAGCTGCGATTGTCAGCTCCCGAGGTTTTGTACCGGATGTCGACTCTGAGGAGTTCAGGATATGCTTCAGGATATGGCCAAAATCCTCAGACCGGTAATGTGTCAAATAATAATATTCTTGCTACTAACAACAATGGGTCTTTGCAGGATGCAGGTATGACGTCAACATTTACCAGGGAGCTCCAGAAATTGAAGGACAAGATATCCAGTGTACCTGGAGTGGTCCAGCCAAGTCCGGAAGTATCCCAAGACAGCCACAGGATATCCCGCTTTGCGTATCCTATCTGTGATGCTGAAATCCCAAAAAGATTTCAGACTCCCAACATGAAACTGTATGACGGGACTACGGATCCTGAAGAGCATATTGCCCAGTATAGGGAATGGATGGAAATCAATCCTATCCCTCCAGATCTCAAGGAAGCATGCTTATGCAAGGGATTCGGTTCTACCTTGACAGGATCAGCCTTAAAATGGCTGTTAAACGTCCCTCCTCACTCAATTACTTCGTTTGCTCATTTGGTTAATGTATTTAACAGTCAATTTTCTTGTAGTCAGAGTTTTGAGAAACTAACTAGTGACATTTACAGGATAACTCAAGGATCTCAGGAATCCTTGAGGGATTATGTGAACAAGTTCAGTTGAGAATCCTTGGATATCCCACATCTTGATGTTGCAACAGCTGTGCAGGCTTTTAAGATGGGGTTACAAAAGGATTCTCAGTTTTATTTGGATCTTGTAATGAATCCCTGCAGGAATCTCGACGAAGCTCGTAACAGGGCTTTGAGATATATCCGTTTGGAAGATGACAAGAAGATGCAAGAGAGGATGAATTCTACCTCAACCTATGAATCAACCAACAGGAAATCAGAATCCTCATATAAGCCATATCGCTCCAAGCCATATGGCAGAAATGATAACAAGAAAGTGAATGCTATTGAAGACGAGCATCCTGAAGAATATCCTGACTTATCTGAATACTGCTTTTCTGTTAATATACCTGAGTTAATGTATGCTATGCAGGGTTTAGGGGACAAAGCTAGGTGGCCTCGAAAGAACCAGTAGAAAGCTGATTGGAAGGATAAATCCAAATGGTGTGCCTTCCATGAAGACTTCGGACATATGACCGAGGATTGCATTGCTTTAAGGAAAGAAATAAGTTACCTGTTAAGCAAAGGGTATCTGAAGGACTTGCTGGGAAGAAAGAAGAATAAAGGGCAGGATCCCGAGAAGGATCCTGAACGAGCAGCATCACCCCCAGCAGATGCCAAGATAATTAACTTTATTTCAGGAGGATCTGACATTTGTGGGACTTCATATTCTGCAGCCAAGAGACATGCAAAGGAAGCTAAGACTGAAAGGGGAGACAAACCAGTCTGGATGACTACCCTTACAACCGATAAAGTGATCACTTTCGATAGTGATGACAGGGATACTGTCCAGGATCCTCACCATGATGCTCTCGTAATAACATTGTATGTTGCTAACCATTTTGTTCCCAGGATATTGGTGGACAATGGAAGCTCCGTCAACATAATTCAGCTGGAAACATTGAAGAGGATGAATGTATCTCCGATGGACATTACTTCGAAGTCCACTGTGCTCGTCGGTTTCAGTGGAGAAGCTAGGAATACCGTAGGGGAGATAAAGTTACCAGTATATGTTGAAGGGGTCAACTCGATACAACGCTTCTGTTTGATCGACTCCTTATCCTGCTATAACATCATACTAGGCAGGCCATGGATCCATGATATGAAGGCTGTGCCTTCGACTTATCACCAATGTATAAAATTCCAACCCCTTGGGGGGTCGTCAAAGTTGATAGTGATCAGCAGGAGGCGAAGGAATGCTACTCATCCTCAATGAAATCCTCAACCAAGCCTAATCCAGCATAGCAATTAAAGATGTGGGCCCGGGATACCTTGGAGGCTTCAGAGCAGGATGTGAAGAAAGTTATCCTGGATCAGGATAATCCTGATATCTCGGTGCTCGTCGGAACCAATATCCCTCGGGATATTGAAGAATAATTAACTGACTTTTTGAAGTGCAGGATGTCAACGTTTGCAAGGAAGCATGAGGATATGACAGGTATATCCAAAGACATTATTACTCACAAGCTTGGAATTGACAGGTCGTTCAAGCCTGTTCAGCAAAAAAGAAGGAAGTTTGCTCCTGAGCGAAATGTAATCATCCAAGAGGAAGTTGAAAGATTGTTAAAGTCCAAAATGATCAGAGAAGTCAAGTTCCCAAGATGGTTGGCGAATGTGGTCGTAGTGCAGAAGAAAAATGGGAAATGGAGAGTCTGTGTAGATTACACAGACTTGAATAAGGCTTGTCCTAAAGACCCATTCCCCCTTCCTCATATCGATGCAATGGTGGATGCTACTGCCGGGCATGAGATGTTAACGTTCATGGACGCATCCTCAGGATTTCAGTAGATTCAAATGAAGCCTTCGGACCAGGAAAGTTTCTAGGATATATGGTGACGAAGAGGGGGATAGAGGCAAGCCCGGAGCAGATTAAAGCTATCCTGGATATAAAATCACCCTCGAATATGAAGGATGTTCAACGGTTAACAGGCCGAGTAGCAGCATTGAACAGATTTATTTCAAGATCCTCGGAAAAATGCAAGGAATTCTATGATATCCTCCTGAAGAATAAGAAGTTCGAATGGGGAGCAAAGCATGAAGCAGCCTTGCAGGATTTGAAGCGATATCTCTCGACTGCACCTCTATTGATGAAGCCTGAAAATGGTGAACCACTATCCCTATACCTCACTGTATCAGGGAATGCTGTAAGTGCCGTTCTTATAAAAGACCATGAAGGTCAGCAATATCCTGTCTATTATGTTAGTAAAAGTTTGTTAGATGCTGAAACTAGGTATTCTCATTTAGAAAAATTGATACTAGCATTAGTTATGGCATTAACGAAGCTTAGACATTACTTTGAGGGGACCCAAATACCAATATTACACATCTTGTATCCTGCAACGAATCCTCAGGATAAAGAAGTAGCGGATATTCAGGATCCTGGAGCAGAGTATCCTGAAAGGGATCCTGAATCCTGGACGGCTCCAATCATGAGATATCTCAAGGAAGGACACATCCCCAGAAATGAAAATCCTAAGGCATTTAGGATGAAGGTATCACGATTCACTATTATAAATAATCTTTTATACAAGAAATCTCTTGCAGGACCGTATTTGAGGTGTTTGGAGGCTCCTGAAGCCAAAGAAGTACTTCAGGATATACATGAAGGGGATTGTGGTAACCATACTGGGGGCAGGTCATTATTCTCAAAAGTATTAAGGACAGGATATTATTGGCCGACAATGAGAAAAGATGCCGCAGAATATGCTCGAAGATGTGATGCATGTCAAAGACATAATAATATATTACATCAGCCTGCTGAACCGCTGTATCCTATTGTTTCCCCTTGGCCATTTATGAAGTGGGGTATGGATATAGTGGGAAAGCTTCCAAAGGCTCCAGGAGGAAAGGTTTTCATGTTGGCAATGACGGATTATTTCTCCAAATGGGTTGAAGCAGAAGCATTTGTTCAAGTCAGAGATCAGGAAGTAGTATCCTTCATAAAAAGGAATATCCTGACTAGGTTTGGAGTACCAGCTGAAATAATTTGTGACAACGGATCTCAATTTATAAGTAAGAGGACCACTGACTTCTGCAAGAGTTGGGGAATCAAAATGATTACGTCTACTCCGGTACATCCTCAAGCAAATGGACAAGCTGAATCCTCAAACAAGATAATTGTCAACAACTTGAAGAAAAGATTAGGGGCCAAGAAAGGAAGATGGGCAGAAGAATTACCCTTTGTTTTGTGGGCTGATAGAACCACGATAAAAAATGCAACTGGTCAAACCCCAATTTCCTTAGTATTCGGAGCAGAGGCAGTGATCCCGACAGAAATGGTGATACCTACAGCAAGATCCAACCTCGGGAATCCTGAGCAGAATCCTGAAGTCCTATGCCAGGAGTTGGATACTATTGATGAAACAAGAGATGCAGCAAGGCTGAGGATGGCAGCATATCAACAAAGAATATCCAGAGCATATAACAAGAATATTAGGACCAGAAGATTTAAGGTTGGAGATTGGGTGTTAAGAAAGGCTTTTCAGAATACTACTAATCCTGCTGACGGAAAGTTAGCTCCAAAATGGGAAGGACCATATGAGGTTGAATCAGAATCAGGAAAAGGTGCATACCGACTCAAGAATATGGAGGGGGATATGCTACCGAGATCTTGGAATGCTATACACCTCAAGCTTTATTTCAAGTGAGTTTGGGATTTAATTCCTAATTCAGGATGGTATTAATTCTATCTTTTTTAATATGTTTGATTTGATTTGTTCTTTGAAACCCAATACTAACTTAAGCATCGGAGGGGTGTTAGCCAAGCTAACACCCACTTTAGTTTAAAGGTGTTTTGCAGAATATGCTTCGGGATATAGCTCCAGGATACACGCTCAGGATACTTTGAAGGATTAGAGGATTGGCCCCCTCTCTCACGTATAAGGGATCCTGATCCCTTCACAGGTTTAAAGGTATTCACCTTTCTTCCGAATTGGGTTTAAACACCCCGCCTGGAGCGCAAGTTATTCGGGAATAGTTCAAGGTGGAGGGACCAGTCCATGTAAAAGTGGCTGACAATTTCGTTACTGTTGGCTATATCCTGAATCCTAAAGGTATATGAGGATTGATCACCCTCTCTCACGAAAGGGTATTTTCATACTCTAAGGTTTAAAGGTTTCCACCTTTCTAAGTCTTGGAGTTTATACACTCCCGCCTGTAGCGCACGAAAATTTGGGATTTCCCCCAGAATTCAAGGGATTTATCTCCAGTACATTCTTGGGTTTTACCCCTGTAACATGAAAATTGTCTATACAATGGGAACTGATATCTAGAAGATTTCTAAGTATTTGAAGACATTGTACACAGGGGACATTCCTACTAAAGCAATGGTGTAAAGCTCAAAGGATAAGGCTCGGAACCAATGCACTAAGTGTCTCAGACAGGGGACATCTTCATTGGAAGAGTTGCAAAGGGATTGAGGTTTGATAATAGGGTTATACCCTATTCCTGGTATGATCTTTCCTTTGTAAACATCGTTTAAGTTTTTGACAATATTATGTTTGGTAAAAGGTTAAACATCCTGATTAGGATAAATTCTCGGGATATATTCTCAAAATATATTTTCAAAATACTTTTCAGGATATTTGATTAAGATATATGAAACTGGTACTAGTTTGAAACTTTAATTAAGCAAGTATCGTCATAATAGGTTATAAAATGGACTATCTTTTAACTTTCTCTAAAGGTGATTGAATTTTTAGAAATTATGTTTAATAAAAGTTTTGGTAATATATCACTGAGTATATTGATCAGGATATTTTCAAAAGATAACAGTACAAAATTTTTACAAAGCTAAGAATTACATTAAGTAACGCATGGCAAAAACTTAAAAAGCGATAACAAATAAGTCAAGAGATAGTTATGTTATTAACATGTCAAAAGTGGTGCTTTTGGTTTCACCTCAAACCGCGGCCCATCCGACAAAAGAACGATTAGTTTTTATCATACCTACTTAACGGTTGAAGGTTTTATCTCAAAGCGAAACCTATCTACCTTCAACCGTTACGACGTTCAAAACAGATTATACTAACCGATGACCAAGGGCTTCATCCTGAAACCCAGGACCCATCCACCTTTGGTCATCATATTGTTCTAATGCAGGAAATATAAATTGTTCAAAGACAGCAAATGTAAATTGTTTTACAGAGCATAACCATGAAATTTTAAAAAGTGGGCTCCGGCCTCAGCACATATATCCATTATCGCCCACATCGCTGCATTTAAGGGTCAGCTCCCTCCTTCATCGTGACATCTCCACCAGTATCCTTTCCAGCATTCTTCTCAGCATCATCAGCAGCATCCTCTCCATCAGCATTTGCTCCAGAGTCACCACCAGCATCCTTTGAAGCCCCAGCATCATCCACCTTCTCAGTTACCTTGGTGGGCTCCTCTGCGACAGGTTTTGAAGGGGGCTCCACAGGATTGCCGCCAAGATCTTTCAATTTCGTCTCCCAGGCTTTGATGTTCCATGAGGGGCATTCGACGCCCAGAGCCCTAGCCTCGTAAGCCATTTTCAGTCTGGCCTGGAGGAGGGAGATGATGACTGAATTCTTAAGGCTCTCCCGGTATAAAGCCATATCTTGTTCATGCTGAACCTGGGCCGCGTCAGACTTAGCTTGAGCCTCTTGGGTGATCTTTTGGATGGCAGCCTGGTGATCTTGAGCCATGGCTTTATACTTAGCTTCGTAGTGTTCAGACTTGGCGGTGGCGATTGCTGCTTGATCCGTGATGGTAGCTTCAGCCTTCTTTAGTTTGCTTTCTAGCATGACATTTAGGCCACATGTGTCCTCATAAAGGAATACCAGGCGTTCAAGGCCCTGCAAGGTAAAGAAACAGGTGTTGTTCTAAATGTACATTTCTACTTAGCATATGGTGCAGGATACGAGTCAGGATACTAACCTGGTTAAGGAAGCCGGTCATGAATTTGCTGGATTCCATAAACCCGTGGTTCTCGAATGGGAACACGTGAGGTGTAGCGGGAGGTTCAACTTCTTTTCTCTTTCGGGAACTAGAGGCCCGGGTCCGGGATGCCGGAGGAGCTTTGGGAGCGGTGGTGGTCTTCGAGCTGGTAGGCTTCGGTGTGATGGATGACTTTGGATTGGATTCTTGCTTGGTAGGCGCGAGGCTAGAGTAGCTATCCAACTCGTCGAGTTGGAAGCCTTCGAGGTTAATAACTGGCACTGCACAAGGGAAGATGTTTTAGACTTGTTATATCTCTATACAATAAAATAATAAAAATAATTCCTGAAAATATGCTTACCAGTCATGTTGGAACTTGATCTTTGACTTGAGCTTGTGAGTAGCAGGTTAAAGGTTCTTTCACCCTCTGGAAGTTTGTAGATCTCTTTTATTCTTCCTTCCGATTCAGCACTAGGGGGAGCTAGTTCTTTAAAGTTTGCTGCAAGAAAAGAAATAAACACATCAGGATGTTGGTTCAGGATGGAGGTTCGGGATATGATTGGGGATATTCCTAAAACCCTAAATCCTATCGGAAGACAACCATCTTTCAGGAAGGTCAAAACCCTTATCAATGGAGTCTCTTTTCACAAAAAAAAAAAAAATTCTTGTCCACTTATCCTCATTCTTGGTAGCCTTGAGGATGAGAGGGTCTTTGGAAATAGAGAATAGAAGGAATCGGCTAGAACCATGAGATCTTAAACGATAAGCCATCGGCAAATCCTCGATGCATAGGTCGGGCATGTGACGAGCCTTAATTCCTTCCAAGGTGACTAATACGCGCCAAACCATGGGCATGATTTGGGCAAAGCTAAGGCCGGTAAGTTCGAAAAAACGAGAAATAAAAGGTGAAAACGGGTATTGGAGTCCTATGGAGAATAATGACCTGTCCTTAATACCGAAGCAATTTAGAGATCAAATTAGTTAAGTGAGGAGGAACATTTAATACCGAAGAAATTTAGTGATCAAATTAGTTAACTTGGCTATTAAATTGCTAGTGATCAAATTAGTTAAGTGATTAAATTACCGAAGCAATTTAGTGATTAAATTACGGACGCGTAGGAAAAAGAATCGGGTAAAACGGATCAATAACGAAGAAGTTATGGCCGTTTCCGTGAAATCAGGTCATGCTAGGTATGTACAGCAACTGATTAAGCATCAGGCTATGAAAACAGGGGCTTGGCATCACGCGAAGCCCCTTGGCGTCACGCGAAGCCCCTTATTCCGGAAAAACCTTATTTTTTTTGTTTGGCCCATATAACTTGCTTAAACTTGTTATTTAACTATCAAAATTAACTTTTAAGTTGGTTTTGATCATAGGTGATTGCCAAGAGTGCCCGGATGAAGATCAAGCGACGAGCAAGAACCGAACACGATCGTGAAATAAGCTTCCGCACTATGTATCGTTGTTATGTTAAACGACGAACTTATTTATATTATGTTGAAAACTTTTAAATTGTAAAAGATTTAGATTACTCGTATTTTCTAAGGATACTTAATCGTAAATACATGTTTATTTTCGTTATTTATACGAAAACCTTTAAAATAATAACAAGGGTGTTACATAAATGAGAGTTAGTGTGTTATAAGAATAACCATACGGATCATCACCTTCATTTCTCAACATCACACAACACACACACTTCTCTATTCCCCTCTTCTTTGGGTTCGGCCGAGAACAACAACAAGCACACCACCATCATCACTTCATCTTCATTCAATTCTACATACATACAAGGGTGTTAGAAGGTGCACAAAGAAGCTTGGAGCTTTCAGAAGTTAAAGGACCTTCATCATTTGCTTTTATCCACTTCTTTTCTTCTATTGATCATCCCTAGCCTTGAGCTAGTGGTAAGAACATCATACTCTTCATTTTACATCTTGTTTAAGTGGTTAAAAGATGATACATGGTGTTAATCTTGAAGAACACTAAGAATCAAGAAGATGAAACATGAACATAAGCTTAAAATCTTAAGAAATCATGTTGTTTAGTGTTGAATGTGCTACTTGATGATTGATTGTTTATGTTAATGATGTAGATCATCATATGATCTTGCTAGATGATGATTAAAAACATAATCTAGCAAGATGAGAGGATGAAAATGTTAGAGATTAATGGATCATCCTCACAAAAGTCATGAACTTGAAAGAATAAGTTGTTTTCTTGTAAGATGATAATCAAAGTAAGATGAAAGTCTTGTAAATCTAAGATTTCAAGAATGATTTTTCAAGAAACCAAGTTAAGAATACAAAGTTTACTTAATATTGGTTCTTAAAGAAATCAACCATATTTTTAGAGGTTAAACATGTGTCGAAATATATATGTAACAAGAAAAATCCAAGAAGAAACATTTTCAGAAAATGTAATTACAAATTGTAAAGATCTAGATTCTTCAAAAATGGTGTTTTTTTTAATAATTAACCACACTTCAAAGGGTAACTAGACCCACTAAATACGCTAGTAAGTTACAACACATTTTTGTAAGTTTTCAAGTTCATGAGTTAGTACTTTATGCTTGTTTTTGGCAAGATGGTAAGTATAAATTGATTTGTTGATTGATTGTGTTGATTTACAAAAGAAAATGATATGCCTTGAAGGCATGGTGTCACACCCCGACCACGTAAAACATCAAATCGTGGCGGAAACGTCGGGGAGTGTTGTAACAGAATTATTGTTTCACAACCATGGCATATAAAGTTATATTTTATTTATCAAACGAAGGAAACAAAGTACACAACATCATCTAAACTAATCTTGCTTCTTTTATTGTCACTAAGGCCCGAGTCCACCCTAGTGTATCCCGATCAAACCTATGCACCTGCTCCTGAAACACATGTGAAAATAGGTACGTCAGCATAAAAATGCCTGTGAGATACATAGGTATTGTGAAAATAGGATTCATGACTTGGGTTTTAAAAGAAAGGTTTAATAAAAATTAGTCATGAATCTTGTTAAGTGTTTTCTTTTATAAATCATATGAAAACTTGATAAGAAATCGGATTATATAAAAGAAAGGTGTATGGTTAATGAAATAACCAAGTAAAATGAGTTTATATAAAGTAAACTGTTTTGTAAAACAATGTCTTGTGAAAAATATGTTATTTGCGTAAAATGTAATATGTCTATACTGAAATGATTTAAATAACGTTGCGATATGTAATATTATACAAACACTTATATATAGGAAGTACCAGCGGCGTATCCACCATGCTTGTATCATATTACACACGCCTCGTTACTCAAACCATTTACCCAAACCAACCACCAATGTTAATTGTTCATGTATAAATCAATTGTCAAGTGTTATTGTGTAAACCATATCAAAATGTCCATGTCTAATGTAAATCACCAAATGTGTATATCAATGTCAAAATGTTTATATTTAATGTAAATCATATAATGTTATCCAAAAATATCATGTATGGCATGTGAAATATATCAACTAAACCATAGGTAAAATGCACAAAAACAGGGTATTGAATTAAACATAGTTTAAGTCAAAGTTATGTTTTGTGGAACAAATGCATGCTATACTGATACAAACATCTATGAGGTATTGTTATAATGCATACATCCAAGTCTTGTGACTGTAGTGATAGACCTTTAAACAAATTAAAGGTTTATCTAAGTTATGTGTATCGAATTCGGTCATTCCTTCCATCCAAACATACCTAGGATGTCAGGAACGGGAGTTGTCAATTCCTATGGTACCACTACCTACTAACGAACGGCGTAGCTAATGTTAATGAATGTATATTGTCCCATTTGAACAAACCAAATGTCATACCAAAATGTAAGCATGTGAAAACAATGCACTAAGTATGTAATCAAATGAACATACATAGCGTGAAATGTAATGTAAAACAATGTACTAAGTATGCACACAATGGACATACATAGCATGAAATGTAATGTAGAACAATGTACTAAATATGCACACAATGGGCATACATAGCATGAAATGTAATGTAAAACAATGTACTAAATATGCACACAATGGGCATACATAGCATGAAATGTAATGTAAAACAATGTACTAAATATGCACACAATGGGCATACATAGCATGAACACAATGAAATCATGTACTATAAGTGTACTATTGAACATAACAAGCATATGATATGAAAACATGGAAAAGCATGAAAGTAACAAGTAGGCACATGTGTTTCACCCCAAAATGTTTGGAAAACAGTAAAAGAGGGGTCTATGTACTCACTTGAGATTGCTCAGAAGTCCTAAGATAACCACCAAGCAATGCTAGAGATCACGGAATCAAACGGCACCTAATATAGGTAACTATGTTAATAAACCGGGCCTATATCGGAGGATCGGATGGAATGAGGGCTCGTAAACCAAATGAGTATGGGAACTCATGTAGTATGGTTTAACAAAGCCTACATACTAAATGAAACCTAGCCTAAGTGCTTACGACCCATTACGGCCCGCTTAGGTAGCTTATGCTACTTTAATGCGTCGTTCGCGTAAAACGCGTTCGGAACGCCTAACTAGTCCTATGACAAGTAAAATATGCCTTAACATATCTAATATTGTTACCAAATCAGTTTAGATACCAAAAGTTATGTTACATATGCTTAAAATGAATTTTGGCGTAAAAAAGGCATTTTGGTAATTTACCTAAGGCATATAAACTACCTATCATACAGCTACTTAAACGAAGCGACCATAAGGTATAACCTCGGAAGGTTATTCCCTATATACTATGGTCACCTAATGTGTTTGGTCGGATCCTAATGATCGACCAAATGGGTCGGGTTCGAAGGTATAAGCGATTTATTAGATCGCTTACCCTTACGACCCTAGACAACGTGGTAATCAGTAGGTATAGTCACAAGGGACTATAACCATCGTGATTACGCTCACATTGCGAAGTTCAAACGAACTTCGCATTGACCATAAACTGGTCAATGCAGAAAGTCAAACAAAGTTTGACTTTCGGACTCGAAAAGCAATAAAAGAACGAAGGAATACTTACAAAGGGTCCCCGAAAGCTAATCTTGATTCAAGTAGCTCAGGTATGAAACAATGGTTTCAACTTAGAGCTTCTCAAATCAGATTCTTGTGGGTTTTGCAATGAATGGGGTTGGGTATTTATAGTATTCTTCGAACCGTTAAGATCGTTTCTTGGAGAAGAGGGAATGATCACATCCCTACACTTGTTGGCAAGCTCATGTACATCATATTGGCCCCCCATAAGCAGGAAACAACACTTGGAATTGGATTGGGAGTGCTAAACAGCTGTTACCAGCTGCTAAAAATGGCTTTTGCTGATCAGAAGGGGCCTCGCATGACACCAAGGGGGCTAGGTGTCACGCTAAGGTCCCTCTAATCAGCAAACAAATTTCCAAAGTTTCCAATTCAGTCCCCGTTGTGTATTAAGGCCATTTCCGACATGTTTAAGGCTCGTGAAGCCATTTTCAAGGCCCTAAAATGATGCCTAAACATTGTGGACATGAAACATGCTCAAAAATATCCCGGATGTTGGTTCGTTTGGTCGTACGATCGCGATGATCGCTTAATTACGACGGAATGCGCATAAGCGTGAAAAACGATCCAAATGACGCGACGAATGGATTTTTCTCAAGCCAAACACTAAAATTATAAATATTGGAGGTGGGTTTTATAAATAAAAGTGACTAAATATGTATTTTGGAAAATATATATTTAGATGTCACCATGTGTGTGGTTATTTGTATATTATGTGTATTAGTTATATAATTTTAGGACTTGAAATAATATAACTCCCAAAATACCAAAATTACAATCCAAAATATTATCAAAATTCCAAGAGAATGAACATACAAGTTTTACCCAAATTAGTGGTGAAACCGAACAAAGAAATATAACTCACAAAATATTCCAGAAATTTTATTCGTAAGTATATTTTGGTAAGTAATATTTTGGACATCAAAAGAACAAAAATATGATTTTTACAATTATTACAAAATATATCATATTTTTTTTTACAAGGAGAAAATATATTATTTTGGGTGAATAAACATATATATTTTCTTGGAATTGTTAGAAGATGCATTATTTTTGGAAGAAATATATATTTTCTCAAACAAACATCAAATACACTATTTTTGGGAGAAAATGTATTTTCTTAAATAAACATGAAATATATTATTTTTGCAAGAAAAATGGATTTATATATATTTTCTAAGTTAGACTTGGAAATATATTATTTTTGAGACTTGAATGAGACTTATAAATATTTTTACCAAAGGAAAAATTATAAATAATTTTTCTAAGTAACATTTCTTAAAATATATATTTTGGAAATATATACTGATGTATTTTTATTAAAAATAATATTCCGGAAAAGTTAAGTGTAAGAATACTTAATAAACAATAAAAATACGTATTTTCGTACGTATAAGTACACTCCGTAATATGATACCGATACATGGCAAAAATATACTAGTATAAGAAATACAAATACAAATACACCCATCCTCGGGAAGGATATACATGTATAAATACATAAAAGGTAACAAGTTAAAATATGTTATTTTAACTATAATTCCAAAATTTAATAAATATAATTTTAAGTTAAAATACTTATTATTTTAACAAATAATTATATAACATGGAATAATACTGAAGACACAAAGAAACGTAACTCAAAGACACTAATTAATACAAAGTCAAAGCACGACCTGCTCGTCTAATAAACCATAGTACGTTGTAGGTAGTCGTGTACACCAAGAGAAGCTTTGAGTTACCGTTGGTTGCGAAGAACGCAAGACTGTGAGTTCATGTCCCCCTTTTCTTTTAACATTTTTCATTTTTATAACTTCGGGGGTGAAGTACATGTTACAAAATATTTACAAACAAGTACAATTGGTATGGTTAGCTAAGGAATGCACTGTTAGATCATGTGAATGGGTAGGCGCACTCCTAAGACCATTAATCCTCGTGTTAGGACCGAGGGACATGAGTGATAGATCTATTTGGGTGTAGCGAGCCCACACCCATGTGGACCGGGGTTTGGCCCATCAGGTGACTATGTCTTACAGCCGGAGGCCCGGTACAAAATCTGCTAGGTTTGAGCCTTCCTACGCCGTTGTACACATGTTAATGGCCTTGCAAACCATTAATTGATATGTTCCCTTGTTTGCTTTCATACCGGGTTTACAAAACATACATACTTACAATGATTATAAAGGTTTATTCGTGCACACCTACAAACACATGAACTCGCTCAACTTTTGTTGATGTTTTCAAAACTACATGTATTTCAGGGAATTAAATGTAGATCTGGCGAGCGTTTGGAGTTTTCAAGAAATGTTGAGAATAAAAGATGTCATCCGAAGTCTAAGGATTTGGATAGTGTGTCTTATCCTAGATAAGACACATCTTTCAAAGCCTGGTTTTATTTAAATTCTTTTGTCGAGTCCTTATGGAACTCTAAAACAATTTGCATGGTTTGTAATATGGATTCAAGTCTGTGTTGGATTTCTAAACAATGTTGTTGTTATGTTTTAAAACTTAAGTTTAATGGATGGACATCTTTAGTTTTATCATATAGATGTTTGTTATGGTTGAATGCAATGATATTAAGCAAGTCACACATAATCACGCTTCCGCAAAAGTCAGGGTGTGACAGTGCCGAGCCCCGATGTTTCCGCCATCGGTTGGGGTGTGACAGATTGGTATCAGAACCATAACTATAGGGAATTAGGAAAAGTAGGAATGCTTTGCCTAGTCTATAGTTCTAGGAACTTTGACTCTTATTTGTTGTTTAAAACTTATGTATTCTACCGTATATGCTTCCTAGCAACACTTTCTTGTTAAACTTACAAGCCTTTCCTAAGGCTAACACAATACACACTTGGATACTTTGAAAACACTCTCGAAAGGACTCATCAAAACATGGGTGATTCCCGCCTTTGATGACGACTTTTGCTCAGCAGTGTTTTTATTTTCACACGATATTTATCCTCAAGTTAGGAGTGACATCCAAACCTTGAAGGGGAATTTTCATTTCCTAATATAGTAGGTCTTATCTTTTGATAAGTGCCGACACTATTAGGGTACGATGTTGTCAAGTTAGAGGTGAAACTCACATCTTGAAAACTAGTCCCACTCTTTGATTTCCTATCTCACCAAAGTCTCGAATTTTCCCAATCGATTAAGGACGTGTAGCGACCGAAAGGACAAATATCGTAGGCCTAACACCGATGACGTATTTGTCTAAGTAAGCCAAGGCATCCTACCTTAATTCGAAAGGGGTTCGACTTACTTTGGTTAGTCATCGTTTCTCTACTCGAAACAATCCTATGTTTTATGAGCCTATCTTTTATGTTATCTCAATTTTACATGTGGTTTTTATACTTGATACTTTTTGTTCGTTTCGAAACTTTTATACGAATCGCACGTATCTCCGCAATCTAAAACAATGATAATAATCTCTCAGGATCGATCTAAATTTATGATGCTTTATCCGTTCGTGTTATACTACGTGGAAATCTTGAAACATGCTGAACGTTTATGCTATGGGAAACAACTTGATCAAACTATGTGAAACATGTTGGACATATTATGCTATTAAACTATGTGAAACTTGTTGAACGTTCTGTGATATGTGAAGCAACATGAGTCTTTTATGCAATCATGGGAAACTCTATGCTATGCTACGTGTTCATGAAACTATATTATTGAGCGAGACATTTTGAACGAGTCTCACCCGATCCTTATTCTGATTCTTTAGATGTCGTCAAGCTGTCTCTCGTTATTTATTATTATTGTTTTTTTTTAATTATAAAATAAGGGATATCCTTTGCAAAGGCAATTACTTCTCACGTTAGTTAGTTTGTTTCCACGACAATATGTCTCTATTTATTTTAAGTGATAAGATAATATGTTACCTACATTCTAATACTGATATATTAATTATCTAGATTTTAGACGTCAGTAGTATAAATACACACCAATGTTTTAAACACTAATTATTCGACATAATAATATGCCGTACTACTTATAGAATTTATCATCTTAAGGTTTTGAAAGTTCCATATATTACAATTCTACCCCCGTTAAAATAAAATTTCGTCCTCGAAATTGCTAAGTTCGTATAACGCAAGACTAGACATATCCGAGATACCAAACAAACTTTAATGATCTGATAATCATATATAAAACATACTAACACATAGTCTTCTAGATGACAAATAAACGGATACTGAAACAGATCAAACAATGCAAACAAAATAAGTCAACTGGCCAAAAAAATAGAAAACGATAAACCAACTAACCGAAACTACGAAGAGCTAAGGCGTGAACAAATTCGGATATTGGGAGCGGACGGTGTCTTCCATTTTCGAAGTAGCTTTAAGCTCAGAATGGTTCTTCCACAAAATTTTAACAAAAGGAATAGTCTTCTTGCGCAAAACACGCTCTTGTCGATCAAGAATAGCTTCAGGTTCCTCTTCGAATGACAAGTCTTCCCGAATCTGATGAAATGGATAATTCACGATGTGTAACGGATGATAGTTGTATCCCCTAAGAAGAGATACATGAAAGACGTTATGCACGTGTGACAACTGAGGTGGTAGTGCCAAGCGGTACGATAGTTCCCCAACCTTTTCAAGGATTTCAAACGGACCGATGAATCTAGGAGTAAGCTTCCCTTTCATTCCAAAACGGCGAACGCCCCTGCAAGGCGAAACTCACAAGAATACTCGATCACCAACATTAAACTCCAGTACTCGATGATGTCGGTCTGCGTAGCTCTTTTGTCGACTCTGAGCTTCCTTTAACTTTTCCCAAGCGATAGCAACTTTCTCACTCGTAATCTGCACTAATTCAGGTCCTTCAATAATTTTCTTGCCAAATTATTCCCAGCAAATAGGAGCTCTACACTTTTGACCGTAAAGAAGCTTAAAGGATACCATGCCAATGCTAGCTTGCCAACTATTATTGTAGGCAAACTCAACAAGACAGAGATACTCATCCAAGTTTCCAGTCCACTCTAAGGAACATGCCCGAAGCATATCCTCGAGAGCCTGAATGGTACGCTCCGACTGGCTAGCGGTCTGAGGATGAAATGCGGTGCTGAATCTCAACCTTGTTCCTCATGCGGCCTGCAACCCTTTCTAGAAACGAGAAGTGTAACGCGGGTCACGATAAAAAACAATAGAGACTGGAGTACCATGAAGTCTGATAATCTCCTGAGTAAAGATCTCAGATAATCTACTGACTGAGAAACCCTGCTGAATGGGAAGAAAATGAGTAGACTTTGACAAACGATCAACTACAACCCATATGGTATCATTCTTTCTAAACGTCTTCGACAAACCAGTTACAAAATCCATTGAAATGTCATCCCACTTCTATACCGGAATGTCTAGTGGTTGAAGCAAACCACCAGCTTTTTGATGTTCGGTCTTAACTTACTGGCAAGTGAGACATATGCTAACATACCCGGCCACATCCTCTTTCATAGCACTCCACCAAAAGTGTTGACGAAGGTCACGATACATCTTTGTAGATCTGGGATGGATAGAGAACGGTGAACTATGTGCCTCAGCTAATAATGACTCTCATAGAGTGGAATCATTTGGCACACATAATCGTTTCCCACACCAGACTACTCCATTCTCATCAATTCTAAATTCTGATTGCTTTCCAACCTCCAAAT
Organism: Helianthus tuberosus; assembly: GCA_030545235.1. Classification (NCBI taxonomy): domain Eukaryota; kingdom Viridiplantae; phylum Streptophyta; class Magnoliopsida; order Asterales; family Asteraceae; genus Helianthus; species Helianthus tuberosus. The sequence continues at coordinate 131,885,312 of CM060394.1, forward strand.
TCTGAGTAATACCCCAAAGTTCTCCATCGTCTTGTTGAGCACTCTTGACTCGCGAGATCAAGTCGGGCACTATCTAAAATTTGGCTAGATAACCATTGGTGTCACCAAGATGAATACCAATACCCAACTTATCAAGATCTGCGAGAATCTGCGGCTGCAATTGAAGAGAAGAAATAGAACCAGAACTCTTTCGGCTAAGAGAATCTGCGAGAAACCACAGAATGTGTAGCACCAGTATCAAAAAGAGCATACAATTCACGTTCACCTATATGCACATAACCGGAAACAGTACCTGGGGCATTAGTTGCATCATTAGCTGTAAGTGCAAAAACTCATCCTCCAGCAAGCCTGGCATTTCCCCCAGTATTAGCTCCAGGTTTAAGCTGAGGGCAATCTTTAATTTGGTATCCTGCACCTCCGCATCTGAAACAGAGGCCTTCGGCTCGACGACATGGACCCTTGTGTGGTTTCCCGCAAGTGGCACAGGGAGGGTCATGATTAAGAGGTGGGTTCTGTTGGGGATTCTGCTGACTCAAAGGCTGGGCTCTAATGGGGGCCTGGTTATTCTGTGCGGGCCTATGATTCTGATTTCGATTTCCCCCATTTCTTGACTGGTTGTTGTAAAACCTGTCAGAACGGTGTCTACGATCTCGTGGTGCTAAAGACTGATCATTTCCAGCATGAGTAGAAGACTGCCCCTGAATATTTTCTCGTGGTCGCTTGTGATTTTCATCAAACGCCTTCTGACGATGCTTCTTATCATTATCCAAGTTCTTAACCGCATCAACTATCTCAGTAATGTAGTTAAAACGAAGATTTAGGATGAACTTCCTATCCCGATCACATATAGCCCAATTGAAAGTGTTGGTTTGCTGCTCTAGTGTTCCTGCAACCGGGCCCAGAAAATTAACCAAACGACAGAAGCAGTTCTTAAATTCCATGATGGGCTCATCGTTGCCCTGCATGATAGAGGCATACTCCCTTAGATACTCACTGCGATCAGAACTTCGAGCAATTATGGCGGGCCTTATTTCATTCAAAAGCTTCGATGAAAATCTCGAGATTTCGTATCCGTCTCAAACAACCAGCATAATCGTACTACTTGATCCATTTATACCCTTTCATCTCCACCAAAACCCTTCTATACTACCGACTAGTTCGCCGCCGCCAACAACCGGTTCGAATCTATCTCGCCAGTTTGTTTCGCAGGTGGTTCATCTGGTTTGAGCCAAATCAAAACAATAGAGCGCCACCACGGAAATTAATCGAACATCCGGTAAGCTTCTCTTTCCATTCCATTGTTCCTAATTCAGCAGCTCCATGATTGACCCTCATTATTGTTTTTGTTAGCCACCATTGTCGCGTTCTTTTAGTCGTCTCCGTTCATACCAGTGACATACGGATAATTTTGAGCCACCGTTGCATACCCATCGACTCCATCTAAAGGTCTTCGTTGAACCTATCTCACCGTACCGACCGTCTATTTTTCGACATAAGGTATCAATACTAAACCATTCTATCTGCCACCAAATCGTTATTCTTTGAATATGTACATGAATGGTTCTAAAAGATAAGGAAGTTGTCTGTTCGCTTTGACGTAGGTTGCTCGTTCCGTTTTCATAATTTGTAACCAACAAAGAAATAATGAACAAAATCGAGAATATGAACTAAACACGTTTTCTAAACCATTTTCCGATCACCGGAGATGATGACCAGATTGTTAATAGTTCTGGTGGTTTCTCCCTTTCCCTAGCCGTTAAAAGTTCTAGTGCATTTCTATTTTTCTTTTGGATACTTTATAATAGTAAAACATTATAGATTTTGTGAAAGTACAAGTTCATAACATTTTAGTCTGATGACATAAAATAAAATTCATTATTTGGCCTACTTCTTTAGTCAGTTTGTCTTATGACATGTTAACGAAGAACATGACTAGTAACTATAATAAAAGCAACAAAAGTAGTAGATATCTTTAAGTTATGTTATGTTGAGCTGATGTTTTATGTTACTACACATATAGCTTTTCTACATCTACTGTTGTCACAATATTTTTGCATTAAAACCAAGTGTACTATTTTATCAACCTATATATTTAAGAATATGTGTTTTGTTTGTTTATGTAAATAAATTTTAATAAAGGAAAACTTAAAAATATACTGGTTAATATTTACCAATCACTATTTTTTACCACTCAAAAGCTCGTCACCTTAAGTATCACTGTATGTAGATATATGTATAATAATAAAAACATAAAATAAATGCATTTGTTAATAAACCTACCATACACACTAATTAGAATTACTTATAAAAGGTTTTTCTTATAGGAGAACCATCAATATATATCGAGGTAAATAATTCAATAATGTATTTATAGGTTCTTGCGAACGATTGGAAAAAAAATTAGCATCATTGGTGTAATCATAGAAGATTGTTTAAGGTACGGATTCTTTGGTCCTCTCATCAGAGTATTTTTTTTTTTTTTCATATCCGTCACTTTGCAGTACAGATTTTGTGTGTTTCAGTTCACATTTATTATTTGACAAGTTCGTAGTAGCATGCAATAGACTTTAGCAATTGTAATCATTGTTGCATGTTCCCATGATAATCAGTTTAAGTTGCATATGTATTAATACATGGCCTAAGTTCTGTACTCTGTCACCCGAGCATGTCTGGCTTGCCGTTTAGGCGTCAACGGCATGGCACTTATCGTGACAGTGCATAATAAAAGTTCACGGCGTCTCTAATTTGTGCTTGTGTAGCACCTGGCCCCTAGAGGCGTATAGATCGATCTGAGCTCTGAGTCTGAGTTTGTTGTCTAGAGTTGGAATGATGGGTGAACGCCACACTCACCATCTCATAGGTGCATGGACTATCTAGTTGTGTACCCATCTGTTTAGGCTCGTGGGTGCTTCCATCTCACGTGACTTGGTTTGTTGTTATTTGTAGTCACGTAGTCTGATATATGTTTTTGATCTGATATGTTTATAATATTGTCTGATATGCTTTGTATGTCTGATTATGTTTTGATCACGTATTGTGTTATGCCTCAGATTATGTTCGGTATTTGTTCCAGTATCAGTTTTGGTTTTGTGTTCAAGAATTTCATATTTCTTTCTTTATGTCCCTCCTTTACTTGTACTATTTGATTTTTTTCTGTTAGTGAGCAACCTTTGGCTCAACCGTAGTTTTCTTTGTTGTGTTTTCTTTTTGTTGACAGGTAATCTGGGGAATGTTGGGAACTAGTGTTGATGAGAGTAAAATGCAGTTCAAGAATAAAGACTTTTATTTATTTCAGTACTTTTAATTAATTAAGACTTAGGATTTCTTGCTTTGTTTTCGAACCTTTTGGTTGTCTTTTGGATCCTTTTTTTTAAACAAATTGTGTTTGGTTTTGATATCTGTAATAGTGACACGTCAGTCCTATTTAGGTCGGGGTGTTACATTTATAAAGAAAAAATTGAAGCTCAAAAGAAAGATATCGCTAAACTGAAAGAGGATCTCAGCGTTAAAAGTTGTAACAATAAGTATGACAAAGCGATCATGAATAATTTGATCAAAGAGCTAGAAGAGATCAAGTTAAAATATCAAATCAATGAAATCAATATTAAAAAATATGATACTTCTAGCAAATTGGTCAAGGATATATGTGATATTCAATTGGAATACAAGAAAAAGAAAGGGTGTGGTTTGGGATATAATAAGGTTCCTCCTCCTTACAATCATAACTACACGTATATGCCTTACTCTGTGGAAGAGCTGATTAATGAGGATACGATGACTTACGGTCCAAAAACTGATAAGTCATCGATCAACAGCAAATCAGTTAAAAATCGAAAGAGTCATCTGATACAATTTGTTTCTAAAGGTGTATTTGATCCTAATGCTTCGTCATCCTGTGCAGATGAAGTAATTGAAGTAAAGTTTGAAGATGTTCTTGGAAATGAACAAGATTTAAATTCTGATTTTTCTTAAATTTCAATAAATGAAACTGAGTCTGGTTGTGTTTTTGGACAAGCTTTCCTTAATTCGTTTCATAGTTATGTGTCGTATAGTAGGCCTGATATTTTGGGCAAGACAGTTGATGCTTGTGATAAACCTTTGAGTAGTGTGTCTGATGATGGTTGTTTTTCAGTTGTTAATGATTGTGATGCTTCTAACCTTACAGCTACTGATAGTGTGACAAGGGAGGTCTCTCGGGATGCATTCAGTGAAACCACTAAAACTTCTTCTCAAGAAAATTAACAATGTTCTAATTCTTCTTCTGAATTGGTCTTAGTGGAAATCCCTAATGTTGAATGTAGTGGGACCACATTGAAAACCGAAGTGGAAAATGAACCAGTTTTGAAAACATCTGAATCATGTGAATCTAAACCTGAATCCGAATTTGAAAAGGAAAAGATGGTTACAACAGAAAAAGAGCCACAAAATGATTTTTCTGAATCAGATGTCAAAGATGAATCTTCTTCAAAAGTTAAATTAGAAAATGATACAAAAGAACATAAATATCAAAAATCTGAATCTCATACATGTGTTATTTCTGATCAACAGGTACAAAAGAACTCAGAAAAGGCACATGGAACACAAGCAAAGTAATAAAAGCAAGCTCGTTCATCTAAACCCATCAGATTAGCTAATGTTGCTAGTTCTCAGAATCTCCATACATTGAAGTGACAGACATGTTTCAACTGTGGAATTCCTGGACACATTGCTAGAAATTGTGTTCATCATCCAAACGTGCAATAAAATGCTAATATTCACTCTTGTGCTGGTGTTTGTGAGCCGGTTCACAACACGCAAAAGGAGCCAAAACAAGCAGATCAAAATCGAGGGTATAAGAAGTCTGCACATCAAGGACAAGGCAGCAATAATCCTCATAAGGCTCGTGACAAGGTGAATGAAAGCTCCAATCAGGGAGAAAAGATGAAGAATGGTGCTCAAAGCAACAAGACTTCTGTAAACAGAGAATACAAGCACCTAAATTCGTCTTCGTTTGAAAGTAATGTGCAAGCGCATCCAAAGAAAAAAGAACCGGTTTGTCATTCAGGACCTGCAGGAGCAAATCAAACTGCTCAAATGTCTTTCCGATGAAATGCCAAACTTGCTACAACTGTGGCATTGCGGGTCATTTTGCTAGAAACTGCACACATCGTCCCCATGTACCTTATTATACACAGCATCAAAGGGTTACACCAAGGGATGAATCTCATTTTAAGCCAATGAAGGTATCTTCACCTAAGGCGATGAAGAATGTGAATCCCAAGGTTAAACTATCTGATGGGGATTGGAATGTTGCTAAAAACAAACACAAGGCTGTTCAGGAACAAAAGCGTGTTTCTAAAACTAACAAGCCTGAAGCAGCTAAAGTTGCTCAACTGAAGGCAACAAACGCATTTGGTAAGCCGAAACAAAATTGGAAACCCAAATGCAAAACAGCAACATCTCCAATCCTTGAAACGAAATGGGACTTATGTTTAAAAGAAGTGTCTTATTTTAATGCTTCAGGATATCCCAAGACCACAATGGCCTGGGTACCAATTGTAACACCTCGTAAAACCGTGTCCAATGATATGTTGATACGTGTACTAAACCCTAATAAAGTCAAACGTTGACTATGAGGGACTAATTTCGTCAAAATCGAAAACTATGAATTTGGAGGGACTAAGAGTGTCAACATGCTAAACTTACGCCTCTGATTGACCACACACGATGAACATATTTTTAAACGAATAAATATTAGGACGTAAGAAGCCGTTTGTGAAAGAAATCGAAAGTTTACAAGAGAAAGGGGTTAAATGTGTCAACATGTTAATTCTTACCTCTGAGTGACCTTTTAACGAACCTGAGGCTTCGTAATGTTCGATTATACTCTCGAGAATACATGATAACAAATTCACAAGTTTTAGTATTATGATGTGATAATTATGCAAACTTTCGAGAAGAAAGGGTTAAAAGCGTCAACAAGAGAAATAAGTGCATTCGGGTGACCTTAAACGAAACCCGGAGCCTACGGTGTTTGGTTATATGTTCAAGAACACCTACAACTTAACTACAAGGGTTAAATGTGCAAATTATGAATGATATATTAAATAAAAAGGTACAGGGGCCAAGACTGCCAAGTTTGAAACATGATTTGATGAAACATGAGGGGTCGCGCGCGGCGACGCCTCCCCCCTATTGCTGTCGCACGAGACGACGGGTCCATTTTCACAGAATGTGACCTGCAGCTGCAGGTTTATTTCTTGCAGCTCACACATACCACTTCTACACTCACATACTCGAATCTAGGGACTCTTTAATGGATTTGAACATCTGGTTTACACCTAGAATGATCCTAAGATGTCCCTAAACACTTGGCATCATCATATCAACTCTCAAAAACAATAAATAGGGGTCTTGGGTTGCCTTGAATCCTTGCACATCTCAAAAATCATTCTTTCTCTCTTTCTCTTGGGAGTTCCTGAGCAATTGGGAGCACCCTTTGTGTTTTCTATAGTCAAATTTTCAAGCTAGGACCCTTTGTAAGTGTCCTTAGCCAGTAGTTTTTTTATTTGTCTTTTAAAGCTGAAAAGTCAAGCGTTTACGATAAACACTTTGACTTTTAGTTAGACCGTAAACCGTCAAGCCATAGTTCACAACGAACATGGCTACGTCATCGTAATTAGGTAGGTGTTAATCCCTCAAAAGGGCACCACCTAAAAATCACATTTGCTTGGTCAATTGACGAGTCAACATATTAACATTTTAAAAAGTCAACGGGTCAGATTTTAAAATAATTGCGATCTGAGTTTAAGAGTGTTCTAAAATATGTTTTATCACTTAAACAACTTGGTAATAGTTATTAGAACATGTGTAAACATGTTCGGCTCGTCAATTCCAGTTTTAGGGTCGGTTCGCAACCGAAAGTCATGAAGTTTGACTTCTACTTTGACTTTCGTTTATGAACCGAAATAGAACTAGTTTACTACTGATTTAAGCTTCCGTTAGGATCGTAATATGATGTAGTATAACTCCCTAAGATTATATTACATGTCATATAGTGATTTGAGATTTTAATGCAAGTTCCGTTATTATGCTTAAAGTTGACTAAATTGCCCTTTTTGCTAAAAATAAGGTTTTAAGCATACATGAGCATGCAAAAAAGTTGCATTCTGATATGATAACATGTTTAGCACATTTTGATCTTACAAATCTAGTCATAAATTGAATTTGCTTAAATAGTCGTAAATCATGCTTTTAAAAGGACAAAAATGCCCTTTTTACATCTAGAATGATTTCAAGCATACTTAGTTGGTAAAACTTGTTACCCACTGATGTGATATCATAATTAGGATTATTTGGGATGTCGAGTTAGACTATATCCTGAGTTTACGCACAAGTCTTTGATAAGTATCATTAAATGACAATAATGCCCCTAAGGCACTTAAATTAGTTTTTAAGCATATTAATCATGTCAACCCTTTTATCTACTGATATGTTAGGACAATTAACATATTTTAACTATTCAAAGTTGGTCATAACATCAGATTTACAAAAACATCGTTAAAATCGTCATTTAACGACCTTTACGCCGATTAGGCGCATAGTATGGTTTTTAAACCATACTTATCACCCAATACTTGTTACTTACTGATTTTATAAATCATTTTGAATATTTTTACAGTAAATATAAGTCACGAACTCATAATCCCAAATAAGTCCTTAAAACTATGTGTGAAAGGACTAAAATGCCCCTACGGTGCATAGTTTGGTTTTAAAGCATAAACCACACATATATTTGATACCCTACCGATATTATATCATAAATCAAATATTTTTTTCCAGAATGTTTATGAGCGTAACATCAGATTACTTGCAAGCTCCTTTTATAAGTCAGAAAATTACCAAAACGCCCTTATGAGGCTTAGTTCGATTTTAAAACCTTAATGGGCATACATGTTAGTATCCTACTGATATTATAACATGTTTTAAGCATAATGACTTGTGGAACTTGTATATGTCACACCCCGAAATCATCAGAGCTGGCATGACTGGGCTGGTATCTTCATTGCACAGCGGAAGCAAATAAGCTAAAGACCTCTAGAAAACGAACGCCCACTAAGTACTCGAATCTCCAATGTTTCTCCTATTCCAACCGTGCCATAACTTTGAAAAGTAACCTGAGAAAGAAACATGTGAAAAATCAACATAAAGTTGAGCAAGTTCATTGTTTGTTTTAGAAAAGATTTAAAATAAATCTTTTTGAATAACCGGTTTGTGAAATATCTTTGAGAAAACGAATTTAAAATCATTTTCTTGTCAAGTTATATGGAAACTTTGTATTTGTAACGCATTATGTTCGAAGAACCATGTATTAGTAAACTCGAGTATTTGTAAAGTTTGTATAACCGTCAATGCCCACCCTGACTTTGACTTCATGCCCGCATAATCCCTATGCTTTGAATTTGTATAAAACCTTTGTAAATAATGTATGTATGTATGTTTGTAAATCCCGGTATGAAAGCAAACAAGGAAAAGATCACCAATGGTTTGCAAGGCCACTGATATGTGTGACAGTGTAGGAAGACTCAAACCTATCAAAGTTGTATCGGGCTTCCGGCTGGAAGACATAGTCACCCTATGGGCCTCCCTGGTCCTCATGGATGTGGGCTCGCCACACCCAAATAGATCTATCACTCATGCCCCTCGGTCCTTATACGAGGATTAATGGTCCCAAGTATCCGCCTACCCATTCACATGATCTATGGTTCTTTCCTAGGCTAACCATACCAATTCTAATTGTATGTAATCCTTTTGTAACATTTACTCACAGGGTGTCCCGTTTCTCAAACGCAGACCCACCCAATCCCATTAATATAACTAGACGATCCCATCCCTAGTCATGAAAATCATTCACTTTTCGATAATACGCATTTGTTTGAAAAGCCGGTATATTTAATATGATTCATTTGTAAACCATTTGAGTTCCTTGAAATCCGTTCGTAACCTGTCTTAAAAATATGAGTTTTCGTTCATTCAAAAACCTCGTATGTTCCTGCAAAACGTGCCTTGTCTAAAATATGAAATCTTTGTTCACCGAAAATTTTTGTATGTTTCTGCAAAACGTTCATGTCTTTCCACCCTGAACACATTTACAAAAATGTAAAACCGTAAAAAGGTGGGGTTATGAACTCACTTGATATTCCTGTGCAAAGCTAGCTTAGCGTGATTCCGAAGTGTCGTTCCAAGAATGTGAACTCGCTAGCGTGCAACTAAAGCATTCCTAATCAAGGAATAATTATAAGTTTCTAATTAAAACGTAGCTAAACTACGCGTCCGAGCTCTACCGCGTCGTTAATAAAACGACTCTATGAAGGTGTTGTTAGTTAGAAATAGAATAACTAATCCAGGGTTATTTGATCCCGTTTTATAATTGGAAAAGAAACTAAGTCTCGGGTCGACTTGGTTTTCAAGTGATTAAGATATATATTTATATATATTCAAATATAAATATACACTTGCGATGTCGTGTGGTTGTCGTGAATTAGAAGGCGTAGGTCAATAGTTGTACGACTCTTCGTAGCTTTCGTAGAACGTAATGAAATAAATATAAATATTATATTTATTTTATAAAAATACACTACGTAACGACGTTTGAAATAAATATAAATCGTTATATTTATTTTATAAAAGTACTCGGAAGTATCGATGTTTGAATAAATATAGATAATTATGCTTATCTAAATAAGTGTCGGGTTTCGTTAAGTTGTAACTCGCGTGTTGGCGAAATGTTATAATTTCAGTTTATAAGTTATAAAACGTCACTAAAATAAATATACTTTTATATTTATTTTATAAGAAAACTTGGATTTCGATAAGTGTCGTTAAGATTTAGATACGTTTTATAATTCAGGTTTTAACGAAAATCGGGCAGAGTTTCCTCTGTTTTTGGAAAAACCCCGACAACATAAATGTCGATATTTTGTCCAAATTCATCAATTCAACAAACATTATATATAAAGTTTATGACAAATATATCAAAACGTCAAATATGAAACCAAATCACTAAATGTAAAACCGTTAGTTAGTCGGGTCGAGCTCGTTTTGCGTTTAGCTAACAATCTAAAATCTATAACTATATAATTTGAGATTTCACGTTGTTAAAACTTTACCGGGCCGCATGTTGACTGTTGTTGACCGGCTGACTCCGTTGACCGGCATTGACTGAGTTGACCAGCATTGACTGAGTTGACCAGCATTGACTAGTCAACCCGCCACGTTGACTGGTGTAACTTTGTTGACCGAACAGTACCCGGACCAAAACGGATCTGAGCGTGAACCGCGTAGAACCAAACACGAACCAAAACTGAACCAAAACAAGTCGAGTTGAATCATAACTGAATTTAACCCGAACCTGCTGAACCGAGATATATTTTTAAATGTCCTTGACCGGACCCATGTCTGACCCGTAGCTTGATTTATTGACTCGAACCGAACCATATGCGTGCACCCGGTGACTTGAGCCGAAACCCGACTTGAACCAAACATGACCCAAGCTGAACCGTGTGGCCCAACCCGAGCCGAGAGCTAACCCGAAACAAACAAAAATCAAATCATCATTATCATCGGCTTAATCAACCCATCATCTTCAACAAATATCTTCAAGAAAAATTAAAAGAATTAAGCAGGGGGGTGTTACCGTGAACCTGAGCCGTGAACCACCGCTACTGCCCCCTTCGTCCACCGCCGTTCTTGCCGTCGTCGGCGTCCGTCGCCGCCGTGAGCAGTGGCGCCTTTCCCTTTTCTCCCGCTCTCTCTCTTTCTCCGCCACTCCTCTGTCTCTCTCCTTCCTCGCCGCCACCCTCCTTCTCTCTCGGTTCCATCGCCGCACCACCACCAGACGGTGGTGGTGGTGGTGGTCGGTTATTCTTCAGTCTGAAACATGAGGTGTTGCGTGGTTTGTTTGGTGTGCAGAAGGTATAATAGTGGAGGAGACGAGTGGGGGGGTCTGATCATGATTTCATGTGTGTTCGGTGGTGTTTGGGGTTCCTTATTTTGCCCCAACTTCTCACTTATTGACTTTTGAGAAGTGAAAAGGAAACCCAAACACTAATAAGGACTTTTGTGTCTTCAAATGGCCTTGAGAAGGAGAAACTGAGAAGTAAGAAATTCTTACTTCTCACTTATGACTTCTCAAGAAGTGATAAGTGACAAGTTAAAAGGAATCCCAAACACCCCCTTCGTGAGAGATGGGGAGTAGATGAAGGGTTCTGTGTTTGGGGTTTTTCTTTTCAAGAAAAGAAGATGGATCCTATGTGTTTGTTTGTGTGATATCGAGATAGAGAGAGGGTAAGGTTGAGAGGTGTGTCTAGTTGTGGGTTTTGTGTGAGTGTAGAAAGAAAAAGGGGTATGGGTCATTTATAGAGATGTGGAGATCCTGTATAGATCTTGTGTGACCAATCTTTTGAAACCAAATCTTTTATAGAGATTTTGATAGGATTTTGTAAATCTTATATAGATTTTGTAAATCTTGCTTAGATCTTGTAGAGATTATGCAGAGATTTGGTAAGATTTATTGAATGTTTTATAGAGATCTTATAAGATCTAATACATTATGCGCAGGTTTAGGCTTGTGGGTTTTGGGCTTGGGCCCAGGGCCCACAAGCTCAATCCTCGTGTTTAAGCGGCCCGTAATTCCTACGAGACCCGCTTTTAAAACCGAAATCACCGTAGCCTAGTAAAATAATATTTCAGAGTTAGAAACGTGTAAAAATAATGTCGGTATCCGTCGTAGTCGCGTTCGTGCTTCGATAACGGTAATAATCGCGAAAAATTACATCGTTGCCGTCTTTAATCCATTTTTCGATCCGGTTTCGACTGTAGTTGCTAAACTTTTATTACGGAGCTAAATATAGCGTAAAATGTAAGTTTCGAAGGTGACAGGCATCTCCGTCGCTTTCGTTTCGTTGCCGATGCGTTTCCTACCATCGTTTTTTTAGTTCACGTTCGCATTTGTGTCGCACGGAAGCCTAATAAATTCACAAAATTAATTTCATAAGCATAAAATTTTCGTGTAACATTCATACTTGTCGGCGTTGTCAGTATTTTGTACGGTATCAGTACGTTGTCGTGTGATGTTCCGCAGATTCCACACGAATCTTCATACGCGTACTGTAAAGTCGGATAAACGTTCCTAGGCACTCCAAAGGCCTAATTAAGTTAATTTGTGCTGTAAACACTATTTATTATCGCGTTAATCACCTGTTAATCATGTAGTTAAGAGCCGTAAATCACCGGTTGTCATAGTATATGTCTTATCTGGTTACTCGTTATCGCTTATACGCGTACAGTTAAACTTACGTAACTAGTTTACGTAAGTTTGCCGAAACGGGTTTAACCTTATTGTTTTTACTTCAAAATCCAGAATGTACTTAGTTTTCCCATATTATACAAGTCTTCATACTTGTTGGGTCTAAATAACATTCTATTCCGTTCATCGCTTAATCTAGCGTATCATACTGTTTTAGATACTTTAAGCTAGCCGGTGTAAGTCTATGAGTTAAATAAGACCGTTAGCATTCTGAATTGGTTATATATTACCTTCATTCCAGACTACAGTCACCCAGTAAAAGCTACCTGCATTTAGTTAGATTGGATACGACTGAGTTATTTTGCTATGAATCAAGTATTAGCTCAGGTAAATACTTTTAACTTGTTTTCCCTTATACGGGCTTGGTATACGGTAAATTAATACCGCTTGGTCGGGTGTGGGATTAATCAAATGCCGGATTGTGGCTAGTAAATCCACATAACCCGTTTTGATACTGTTTTGTTGATAACTTAAACATTGGGGGTTAATGCGACCATGTCCTGGATATATCCTCTGCTCATTTCATTTGTAAATGGCCACGACCGATGCGTAAGGTGTAGGCATACACCGAAAAGATGCCAATACCAGAATATTAATTACCCACAAGTTGGAGATAACTCCTTTGTGGGTTTCATAAGTGGTGTGTCGGTTAACCATGTCTCAGTCTCTGTATTGGGCCCCATATGTATGGTAAACATGTAATTCAATATACAAGATTATAAATGTAATCATCCCAGGTTATAAAAGATTTTCATGCCAGGTGCACCTAAACCAATTTTCATAAAACTCTTTTCAAATGAGTCAGTTAATTGTATTTACCAGCGTAAACTGGCGTATTTTCAAAAGACTAAGTGACTGGTACTACTCGTAATAGGCTGGGAGCTGCTCGGTGTCGAAATAGAGGATCTTGCAAATCCTTATAGAGGATCTTGCAAATCCTTATAGATGCCTTAAAGTCTGCCAAACTTCATTTTATACATTCTGTAATGATCCGCCTGTGGATTTGATATTACAAGCACGTCTATAATTAATACTTTGATATTTTCAGACATTTGGGTTTGTAATAATATTTTATATTCCAAGACTTTCGTTGTGCTATTTTGTGTATGTTTGACCATGACGATACTAATCATATGTCACAATACTCCCCACCGGGTTGAGCTGTAAATATCGTGGTGTGACAGGTTGGTATCAGAGCCAACATTGAGTGAATTAAACACTAGCCTTTTGTGTTTAATCTCAATGACACAGTAGCATATTCCTTAGACTCTCTGAGTCTAGACTTAACATAGGAATGTTCTCATCCCTATTAAGTAAACATTGTTTTCGATTTTATGTGTTTTGAATATGTTGCCAAGCGAAGAAGCCATTGATGGAAATTCTCCACGTCCGAAGCCAAGAAATGCCAAGCTTCGTACCATGGCTAGGATAAGCGTGCGACCGATTGGAGGAAAGACCTTTATGGACCTACTCCCAAAACCAAACTTATTGAAACTGTTAACCAGACTTCGGAGTCCATACCAGTGTTCCCTGAGGCTTCCGTATTGCAGATGATACAAGTGGATGCTAATGATCCCTATTTGTTATCTCCAAGTTTTGGAATTCCGAACTTGGGTTATGCTTGTCAAACTCCAATCCATGATCCAATTTATTCTTTGACCATCGAATCTTGGATTCTACTCTTACAATGGATCCTGATTCTAAATACTTACTTTATTCGCTGAGATCTTCAGCATCCATACCGTGTATGGTAAATAAAGAAGAGAAACAATCGAAATGAAGCAAGGAAGGCGTTAGAGAATCCTTCTTCCATAATATTCATTGTCCTTTAAGTCCCTATAAGGACCTATCTCTTCTATATAGTCCCTATGTGGATATACCTTTCGACTTAAGACCCTGTATGGGCATTTGCTATTTAGTACCTTCAAGGACATATTGTTTCATTATAGTCCCAATGTGGACATATTTTTCGACAAAAGTCCCTGTGAGGACACTTGTTAAATAAAGTCCTTTGTGGACATGATATTTCATTATAGTCCTTTCGAGGACATATTATTTCATCATAATCCCTTTGTGGACATGTTAATTCATCAAAGTCCCTTTATGGACATATTATTCCATTAAAGTCCCTCGGTGGGCATGCTATTTCAAAATAGTCCTTTCATGGACATGTGATTTCATTAAAATCCCTTTGTGGATACACTATTTTAAAATAGTCCCTTCGTGGACTTGGTATTTTAATATAATTCTTCCGTGGACATCATACTTCAAAATAGTCCTTTCATGGATATTATACTCCATTATAGTCCTTTCATGGGCATATCATTTCATTGAAATCCTTTTGTAGACATATTATTTCATTAAAGTCCCTTTGCGGACATAATAATTCATCATCATCCTTTCGAGGATATATCGTTTCATTATAGTCCCAATACGGACATATCTTTTATTTAAGTCCCTGAGAGGAAATCTGTTCAGCAAAGTCCTATTTGTGGACATGACATTTCAATACAGTCTTTTCATGGACACATTATTTCATTTAAACCCCTTTATGGATAAGCTATTTCGAAATAGTCCCTTCGTGGATACAAGATTTCATTATAGTCCCTTAGTGGACAGGTTACCTCATTATATACCCTTCATAGATATGACATTTCCTTATAATCCCTTTATGGGAAAATTGTTTCAATATAATCCCTGTCTAAACTTATAATATCTTACAGTCCTCATACGGACTTATATTTCCTTTCAGCCCTCTGTGGACAAATAAGATACTAAAAGTCCTGAATGAGGCACTATTGTAAATTTTCTAATGATTTATGGAAAGTTTTGAAAATTTTATGAAGGTATTTATTTCGTCCTTTATCAAACGATCATTCCGATTTTACTCGAACTTTATTGATCAGCTAAATAATTTCAAAAGATACTCTTAATGGTATAACCTAGCCTATATGTCTATGAACATGGCTATGATGGTAAAACCCTCTTAAGACAATTAATCATTGTTAACATCCAAGAACATGTTAACACTCCTGGCAGTGTGGCTTGAGAAACCACACCAGCCGTCAAGGTATTGGAATACGTCCAAGCCTTAAAACCTATATAATCGAAGTAGATCATGGCAAGTATCATCAATGTGATGATCATATTATAAACATCCATTAGTGATGAAGTGCCTACGGGCTATACTTGTTGTTCAATAAAACAATGACAGATGTGGTCTATGACCCCCTGTCTAAAGATATTGTACTATGTCCAAGCATCATAGTCTATACGATCAATGAAATCATGACTAATATCATCTAATACGCTGATCATGTTATTTAACATCTTTATGAGATGTTTCGCCTACGGGCCATATTATATTATCCTTTTATAACAAAGACAGTGGTGTTCTTTTATGATTCCCTGTCCAAGGTAGTGAGCTATGCTCAAACCTAATAGTCTATATGATCAATGTGATCATGACTAATATCATCAAATTCGATGATTATATATAAACACCCATTAGTGAAGTCAATTGATTTACCGTGCCAAAATGAATCGTCTTTCAAGACGATGACAGTTGTAGTCTATGACTCCCTGTCCAAAGGTGAAGAAGTATGTTCAAGTCTTAAAGCCCCTGATCTAATAAGATTGCAGCTTATAAATTAATGTCCTTTGTGACAAACCAATGAGTTATATTTTAAAGTCATTCATGACAAGACAATGTGCTATAATTTGTCGTTCGTGACAAGGTAACATACTAAATGTTAACATCCTTTGTGATAGGCCTTTTGTGCCAGATTTTATAATGTCCTTCGTGACAGGCCTTTTGTGCCATATCTTATAACGTCCTTGTGACGAGGCCATTTGTGCCATATCTAAATGTCCTTTGCGACAAGTCGTTCGTGCCATATGATTATTTATGTCTTTCATGACTAGGCTCTATGCCATATCGGTTTATGTCCCTAGTGACGGGCCTCTGTGCCATGTATATTAGAAGTCCTTTAATTCTAGCCTTCAACCTATTCATAATCGTCTATATAACAAAGACAGTTGTGACATTGTGATTCCCTGCCAAAAAGGTAATGGACTCGGTCCAAACCTTAAATGCCGCTAATGGTTCTCTTGTGACCTTGGTTAAATGAAATTGATATTCTTTCAAATAACATTCATAAGGAATGTTCGAAACTTAATAGCCTATACGGTTTAATAATGCCATGGCTAATCTATGTCAGGTCATCAGGATGATGACTAACTATTGTTCAATTTGATGTTTAGTACTAAGCCTCGAGTATGGCAAACTCAGATGAGGCAGACAACAGTCGCGATACTAATGATGCGACAAATGATAATGATGCTACAAACGTAAACCTCAATATTAATGGAGTTAATCTCCAAGCTGTTATTGATGCAGCTGTCGGAAAGGCCATGAAAAAGTTCAAAGAGCCAAATGTTACTCGCTCCAAATCCCATTTAAAACTACATTCATCTACTCATGAAGAGAGCTTTGTTCACGCTTCGAATGTGAAAAATGAACCAAAGAAGATAATGTATAATGAGGAGCTTCATTCCTCCAAAGGATGTACTTACGAGTACTTCATCTCTTGTAAGCCAAGAGACTTCAATGGCAAAAAAAGAGCCATTGATTGCTTGAGATGGTTGGACGAAATGGAAACCGTTGTAGAGATCAGCAGTTGTGCTAAGGAAGACACTATGAAGTATGTATCACAGTCATTCAAGGATGATTCCCTTACTTGTTGGAAGACATTAATAAAGTCCATGGGGAAAATACCCCTATACAATATGGAATGGTCTCAGTTTATGGACCTTATCAGAAAAACTTACATTCCACGACATAAAATGGAAAAGGTGGAATCAGATCTTCTGTCTCTCAAAATGAAAAATCCAGACTGTCGACAGTATGTCACCGACTTTAATTCATTATCTATGATAGTACCCTATTCAGTTAACCCAGGATCTAAGCATAATGCACAATGTAGAGGTGATTTAGCACCAAAGATAAAGGAGCATGATAAAGCTTCAAAGCCTGCTTCTATTAGATCCACTATGGATCTATATCAGCCACTCACACTGGATAGGTTAAGAAATAAGTCAGCCAAAACTGAGACTGACGGAAAAAAGGAAAAAGGAGGAGGATAACTCCCAGAAATATAAGAAAAAGAGCAAGTTCGGGCTGAATAAGAACCAACAAAAGTCCAATAAGAAGCCTGTATGCAAGACCTGCTATAAAAGGCACTGGGGACAGTGTCGAATAGAACAAAGGCCAAAGCAGTGTGGCGTTTGTAAAAGAACTGGTCATAGGTCCCACAAATGTAGGGACATAAAGAATGCGGTCTGTTTTAGCTGTGGCGAGAAAGGCCGCATCAGTACTAATTGCCCTAAAGCTGTCAAAGAATGTACATCTAAGCTTGGAGAGGCTAAGACAGGAAACATCTGAACCACCTGACGAATGCCTAAGGCAGTACATATCAATAATGTTGTCAGGTACATTCCTTATCATTTATAAATGATAATTTCTGCTAAGTGTCTTGTTTTAATACAGGTAATAATAAGTCTTTCATAGACCATAAGCTTAGCAAACTTTTGAATACACTCATAAGAACTCCAGATACTAAGTATAAGGTAGAACTTACCAATGAAACCATAAAGACCATTTCTTCTATTCCTCGGCAATGATCCTTCTGTAAAATCTAAGAGTACTCTTTCTCCGAATAGAGTACGACAATATATGTTATTTTAATTATTATCTCATTGATTTCTATCAATTTCGAGTGCCAACTATGTTTGATAAAAGCTCCATATGAGGATTGGCGTATCATAGTGCGTCCCATAGATTGCATCCATGCCTGATTAGTATGTAGGTTTAATGCATGGAACCAGTAAGATATTCCAATGGTCATATTGTACTAAAGTTGGCTAGTGGTATTCAAAGAAGATACCCATTATAGAAATACCTGAGTAGGCGTCTCTACTTAAGGCAACCAGGTACTCGTAAAACAGATGTGTCATTTGCATGGCACAAGTAACTGTAAGTTAACCGAAGCTGGAGATTAAAGCTGTCTCTATCATATTTGAATAACTTAATGTCTTCTCGGTAGAACTACCTTGTTTACCTCCTGAGAGGCAAATGGAGTTAGGATTGACATCCTATTAGGAGCTCTAACTGTTACAGAAACTCCGACTATTGTTGGTAAAAGAAAGCACGATGCAATACGCTTGTGCATTGATTACCACAAACCTAATTAGGAAACGATTGAGAATCGTTATCAACTGCCCAGGATCGTCGATTTGTTCAACAAACCATGAAGGTAGCTAATTTTAAGATTGATTTAAGTAGTAGTTGGAATGACTATCTCACCCTAAATAAGTTCTCTTATAACTAATAATTATTATATAGGTATCAAGGTTGCTCCTTTGGAGACCTTGCATATGAGAGAGTGACAACCGCCCGTATGTTGGGCAGGATTTGGGAAAAACCCAATTATCAGAATCTGATATTATCCTAAAGATGACGAATAAGATAATACGAATCCGTAATCGTCTGAAATCTGCTAGTAATCGGAAGAAGAGCAATGCGAACAAGAGGCGCAAATCTCTTAATATTCCAAGTAGGGAAAAAGACTCTATTATATGTTTCAGTATAAAGGGCGAATTGAGCCCTGGATACATAAAGACCATTCGATAGAATCGAATACGTCGGATTAATAGCTTATAAGCTAAAACTTACTCGAGGAGCTTAGTAGAATTCGCGATGTATTCCACATTTGTAATTTAAGGAATATCTAGCCAATGAGTTGCTAGCATTGTCACATGAAAATGTGCAAATAATAAAAATTTTCGGTTTGTTGAAAAACCGGTATCGATCAAAAACCAAAAAGGATTAAAAAGCTTTGATGAAAACATATACCTATTATTAAGGTTAAGCGGGAAGCCGTAGAGGCCCCAATAATACACAGGAGGTCGTGTTCACTACTTGACAGAAGTACTCCTATCTTTTTGAGCAAATCTCTAGGTTGAGATTTCTTTTAAGGGGGTGAGGATGTAACACCTTGTAAAACCGTGTCCAATGATATGTTGACATGTGTACTAAACCCTAATAAAGTCACACGTTGACTATGAGGGACGAATTTCATCAAAATCGAAAACTATGAATGTGGAGGGACTAAAAGTGTCAACATGCTAAACTTACACCTCTGATTGACTACACACGATGAACGTATTCTTAAACGAATAAATATTTAGACGTAAGAAGTCGTTTGTGAAAGAAATCGAAAGTTTACAAGACAAAGGGGTTAAACGTGTCAACATGTTAATTCTTACCTCTGAGTGACCTTTTAATGAACCCAAAGCTTCGTAATGTTCGATTATACTCTTGAGAATACGTGATAATAAATTCACAAGTTTTAGTATTATTATGTGATAATTATGCAAACTTTGGAGAAGAAAAGGTTAAAAGCGTCAAGAAGAGAAATTAGTGCATTCGGGTGACCTTAAATGAAACCCGGAGCCTAACGGTGTTTGGTTATATGTTCAAGAACACCTACAACTTAACTACAAGGGTTAAATGTGCAAATTATGAAAGATATATTGAATAAAAAGGTACAGGGGCCAAAAATGTCAAGTTTCAAACTTGATTTGATGAAACATGAGGGGTCGCGCGCGGCGACGCCTCCCCCCTGTTGATGTCGCGCGCGGCGACGGGTGCATTTTCACAGAATGTGACCTGCAGCTGCAGGTTTGTTTCTTACAGCTCACACATACGACTTCTACACTCGCATACTCGAATCTAGGGACTCTTTAATGGATTTGAACATCTGGTTTACACCTGGAATGATCCTAAGATGTCCCTAAACACTTGGCATCATCATATCAACTCTCAAAAACTATAAATAGGGGTCTTGGGTTGCCTTGAATCCTTGCACCTCTCAAAAATCATTCTTTCTCTCTTTCTCTTAGGAGTTCCTGAGCAATTGGGAGCACCCTTGGAGTTTTCTTCAGTCAAATTTTCAAGCCAGGACCCTTTGTAAGTGTCCTTAGCCACTAGTTTCTTTTATTTGGCTTTTAAAGCCGAAAAGTCAAGCGTTTACGATAAACGCTTTGACTTTTAGTTAGACCTAAACGGTGAAGCCATAGTTCACAACGAACATGGCTACGTGATCATAATTAGGTAGGTGTTAATCCCTCAAAAGATCACCTCCTAAGAATCACGTTTGCTTGGTCAATTGACGAGTCAACATATTGACATTTTAAAAAGTCAACGGGTCAGATTTTAAAATAATTGCGATCTGAGTTTAAGAGTGTTCTAAAATATGTTTTATCACTTAAACAACTTGGTAATAATTATTAGAACATGTGTAAACATGTTCGGCTCGTCAATTCCAGTTTTAGGGTCGGTTCGCAACCGAAAGTCGTGAAGTTTGACTTCTACTTTGACTTTCGTTTATGAACCGAATTAGAACTAGTTTACTACTGATTTAATCTTCCGTTAGGATCGTAATATGATGTAGTATAACTCCCTAAGGTTATATTACATGTCATATAGTTATTTAAGATTTTAATGCAAGTTCCGTTATTATGCTTAAAGTTGACTAAATTGCCCGTTTTGCTAAAAATAAGGTTTTAAGCATACATGAGCAGGCAAACAAGTTGCATTCTGATATGATAACATATTTAGCCCATTTTGATGTATAAATCTGGTCATAAACTGAATTTGCTTAAATAGTCGTAAATCATGCTTTTAAAAGGACAAAAATGCCCTTTTTACATCTAGAATGATTTCAAGCATACTTAGTTGGTAAAACTTGTTACCAACTGATGTGATATCATAATTAGGATTATTTGGGATGGCGAGTTAGACTATATCCTGAGTTTACGCACAAGTCTTTGATAAGTATCATTAAATGACAATAATGCCCCTAAGGCACTTAAATTAGTTTTTAAGCATATTAATCATGTCAAACCTTTTATCTACTGATATGTTAGGACAATTAACATATTTTAACTATTCAAAGCTGGTCATAACATCAGATTTACAAAAACATCGTTAAAATCGTCATTTAACGACCTTTACGCCGATTAGGCGCATAGTATGGTTTTAAACCATACTTATCACCCAAGACTTGTTACTTACAGACTTTATTAATAATTTTGAATATTTTTACAGTAAGTATAAGTCACGAACTTAGAATCCCAAATAAGTCCTTAAAACTATGTGTGAAAGGACCAAAATGCCCCTACGGTGCATAGTTTGGTTTTAAAGCATAAACCACACATATATTTGATATCCTACTGATATTATATCATAAATCAAATATTTTTCCATAATGTTTATGACCGTAACATCAGATTACTTGCAAGCTCCTTTTATAAGTCAAAAAATGACCAAAACGCCCTTATAAGGCTTAGTTCGATTTTAAAACCTTAATGGGCATACATGTTAGTATCCTACTGATATTATAACATGTTTTAAGCATAATGACTTATGGAACTTGTATATGTCTTATCCGATTACTCGTTATTGCTTATACGCGTACAGTTAAACTTACGTAACTAGTTTACGTAAGTTTGTCGAAACGGGTTTAACCTTATTGTTTTTGCTTCAAAATCCAGAATGTACTTAGTTTACCCATATTATAAAAGTCTTCATACTTGTTGGGTCTAAATAACATTCTATTTCGGTCATCTCTTAATCTAGCGTATCATACCGTTTTCGATACTTTAAGCTAGCCGGTCTAAGTCTTCGAGTTAAATAAGTCCGTTAGCATTCTGAATTGGTTATATATTACCATCATTCCAGACTAGAGCCACCCAGTAAAAGCTACCTGCATTTAGTTAGATTGGATACGACTGGGTTATTTTGCTGTGAATCAAGTATTAGCTCAGGTAAATACTTTTAACTTGTTTTCCCTTATACGGTCTTGGGATATGGTAAATTAAAACCGCTTAGTCGGGTGTGAGATCAATCAAATGCCGGATTGTGGTTAGTAAATCCACATAACCCGTTTTGATACTGTTTTGTTGATAACTTAAACATTGGGGGTTAATGCGACCATGTCCTGGATATATCCTTGGCTCATTTCATTTGTAAATGGCCACGACCGACGCGCAAGGTGTAGGCATACACCGAAAAGATGCCAATACTGGAATATTAATTACCCACAAGTTGGGGATAACTCTTTTGTGGGTTTTATAAGTGGTGTGTCGGTTAATCATATCTCAGTCTCTGTACTGGGCCCCATATGTATGGTAAACATGTAATTCAGTGTACAAGATTATAAATGTAATCATCCCAAGTTATAAAAGATTTTCGTGCCAGGTGCACCTAAACCAATTTTCATAAAACTCTTTTCAAATGAGTCGGTTAATTGTATTTACTAGTGTAAACTGACGTATTTTCAAAAGACTAAGTGACAGGTACTACTCGTAATAGGCTGGGATCTGCTCGGTGTCGAAATACAGGATCTTCCAAATCCATAGAGATGCCTTAAAGTCTGCCAAACTTCATTTTATACATTCTGTAATGATCCGCCTATGGATTTGATATTACAAGCTCGTCTATAATTAATACTTTAATATTTTCAGACATTTGGGTTTGTAATAATATTTTATATTCCAAGACTTCCGTTGTGCTATTCTGTGTATGTTTGACCATGAGGATGCTAATCATACGTCACTATACTCCCCACTAGGCACACCGGGCTGAGCTGTATTTATCGGGGTGTGACACCAATGTCCTACTAATCTCCTTACTTTTCAGGAACAACTAAGGAGGAGCTGTTGACAATCTCTGGAATGTTGATAGCGGTTGTTCCAGAGATAAAACGAGTAACATTTCACTGTTTCAAAAAGTTCAAATTTTTTTTACAGATGATATGTTTCCTTTGGAGGAGATAAGAGAAGTAAGATAAGATCAGCAAAAGGTACAATTTAAATTCAGTACTTTGTTTGAAACTGATTAGTCTTCAGTCTGATGCCAGAACGGTTAAGCAAAAATATTTTTTTTTCTCTTTCTTAGTTCATTACTTTGTACATAAAGTGTCCTTTCTCTAATAAATGGTAAAATTGCGCATAAGTTTTAGGCACAAATTTAGGGGAAGAGAGAGACAATTATATACTTTAGGGGGAGAAAACAGAGAAAATCCAAAAAGAGTATGCTGTAAATATGCATTGTTTTAGGGGGAGAAAATGAGAAAAATACAAAAACATTTGAAAAATGAAAAAGACAAAAAGAAAGATTGCATGATATGGGAATTGAAATAAATGTTCGTGTTAAAGGGTTTGACTAACACATGTAAGGTGCCATAGCTGAAACGACTAGGATCTACTGCGATATGTCGATAGGCTTGACGCTCGAAATGATAAAAGATACTAAGTGATATAAACATAACGAACTATGTACCATGTGGGTAACATACCAACGGCGTATGATTTTATGGTCTTAAATCTTGCGTTGATAGATAGCCAATGTCTAAGGTTTCGGGTCTTTATATTGTTGAATCATCTGTGGATATCTTGGTTGTCCTTCTGTTGCATCCATATTATATGCAGACCTAGACACAGTCAGGATATCTTAAAAGATCCCAAGAGGGCAAAAACCCTAAGGAATCAAATCTCAAAACGAGAAAATTCCCAACGCTCAAAGAGCCAAAATTCGTACTGGAAATCAGAATCAAACGAGCTTTTACCCTTTTGTTCTACATGAGATTTCTGTTCTCGTTGAGCATGCATTATTTTAGGGGGAGAAAATGAGAAAAATACAAAAACATTTGAAAAATGAAAAAGCCAAAAAGAAAGATTGCATGATATGGGAAGTGAAATAAATATTCGTGTTAAAGGGTTTGACTAACACATGTAAGGTTCCATAGCTGAAAAGAGTAGGATCTACTGCGATATGTCGATAGGCTTGACGCTCGAAATGATAAAAGATACTAAGTGATATAAACATAACGAACTATGTACCATGTGGGTAACATACCAACTGCGTATGATTTTATGGTCTTAAATCTTGTGTTGATAGATAGCCAACGTGTAACACCTCGAAAAAATCATGACCAATAAAGTATTGACACGTGTAATAAACCTTAATGAAGTCAAACGTTGAATTTAAGGGACTAATTTTTCGAAAAATCGAAAAATTTGATTATGAAAGAACTGGAAGTATTATCATACCTAAAATAAGCTTCTAAATAACCTCTTACGGTTTTATATTCACAAATGAGCCACTTGTTAATCAAGTGTAGCCGTTTATGTAATTAATTGAAAGTTTGCGCAGAAAAGGGTTAAAAGCGTCAACATGTTAATTCTTACCTCTGAGTGACCTTTTAACAAACCGAGAGCCTCATGATATTTGATTATACTCTCGGGATTTCCAATCATTGGCCACCCAAGGCTTTTATGCCCAAAAGTGAAGTTACGCGCAACTTTGCAAATATAAGGGACTAAAAGTGTCAATATGTTTAATTATACCTCTGAATGACCTTTTACCAAGCCCGAAGCATTTTGATGTTTAATAATACTTTCAAGAATTCCTAATATGAATTAGATGCGGCTTCAATGCTATTAAATGATGAGTTACGCAAGTTTGCGCATTAGAAGGACCTAAAGCGTCAAACTGCTAAAGTATACCGATTCGTATGTTATCGGACCTTCAGGAATATGACCAGGAGATAAACATACCCTATTTATCTTTAATATATCTTAGATATAGGCTTAGAGGTGTTTGGTGCGCTAAAATAAGCTTTTAGGTCATGCAGGGACTAAAAGTGTCAAAAAGCGCACAAGTTTGCGTTTACGCACATATCTTACCTTCTGGATATCCCCGGACACCCAAAAATTTATGCAAGCACTAAAATATTTTATTTTAGTGTTTGGCTTGATAAAATTCCATTCGTCGTGTCGGTTGGATCGTTTTTCGCGTCCGTCCGTGTTTCGTCGTAATTAACCGAACAACGTGACCGTACGACCAAACGAACCGACATCCGGCATATTTTTTGAGCATGTTTCATGTTCCCCATACTTAGGCATCATTGTAGAGCCTTAAAATGGTTTAACGGGCCTTGGATGTGTCGAAAATGGCATTAAGAAGTGCAGGGGCTAAATCTGTCAAAATGTGAAAATTTCATATTGCTGACCAGGTCCTTACGGACCTCAACACTGTGGATGTTACGGTCCGTAAGCTAGTTCCCAGATGCAGAAACTCGTTTAAAATGGTTGTTCAGCCTTGCAAAGGACTTATCTTGCCCCTTAACATCACCAAAGGCCGCCTAAACTGAATTTTAGACTTTAGGGACACTTGTTACTGATCCGTGACCATTGGTAGCATGATTTGTCAACAATCTATGAGCTCAAATTCACTATAAAAGGGCCTTGAGTTGCAACCATTTCTTCACACCTTCATCTGCATTTTTGGAGACTTCCTGGAGCTCTAGAACAGACCCTAATCATCCTTAGTCTTAATTAAGACCTTGGTAAGTATCCTTAATCTTCCTTAGTTAAGTTTTTGCTTAGTTTTAGCTTAAAAGTCAAACCATCGTAATTAATGGTTGACTTAGCGATTAATCACTAATGGTCCAGTGATTAGTCGAATTGAAAGTAGTTATAAGTTGGTAATTATGTGGGTAATAAACCCTTAAAAGGGTTCCCCCTGATTCCCACTCTAACTAGGTCTAATGTCGGGTCAAACTTGTTATTAAAAAGTCAACAGAATGTTCATTTTCTAATTTATGCATAATTAGCAATGTAGAACACATACAACCTGTTTGATCATTATTATAACTTGGTAATTAGTGTAAGAACATGTCTAAACATGTTCAACCCGACAATTTTATGTTTAGACCCGATTCGGAACCGAAAGTCGCAAAGCTTTGACTTTTGCTTTGACTTCAGTTCTGACCCATTTTGGTATGATTTAGAAATACCTTAGATCTCTATTTGGACCAGGTTACATGCTAGTATAACCCTCTGTGATTATACACCATGGTTCATTAGTTAACCAATTAATACGCATGATTCCGTTAATTGTCCATATGTTGACCATTATGCCCTTTTCACCTTAAAACATGATTTTTGAAAATATAAAAGAGTAGAAACCTTAGTCACTGATATATAAACTTGTACCCAAAGTTTGACATCAGTTTGAGGTGTAGTTTGAGAGTTATGCTCATTAGCGTAAATTGAAAGCTTTTTGTTAATTAAACGACATAATTAGCGTATGGCCTATCTAAGCCTACTTTTTGATATCAAACTTATTACCCACTGATGTAATATATTATTTTGGGATTTTTGAAGATTTTTAATTAATTTTAGGCTGAGCATAACTTATAGTCGTAGGCTTAATCCGGTAATTGTCGGTTTTGCCCTAACGGGCTACAAAATGAGTTTTAGATATCTAATTGACTCCAAACCTTTTGCTACTGATTAAATATGATAAATAAATTATTTTAAGCCTCCTGGAACAATAAAAATATCAGCTTTATGTATAGAACCCGGAAATGGCTTCTAATCGCCTTTTTAAGCGTTTTTAACGCATAGTATGTACTAGAACTACTTTAAACATACAAGGGTTGATACCTACTGATATTTTGGGCAAATTATAATATTTTAACAGTAAGCAAAAGTTGTTTAACTCAGACTTCAGTTTTGAGCTTTACGGCTTATGTGAAATTACCAAAATGTCCCTACGGTGCATAGTTTGGTTATAATTGATAAATTTCACATATATACTTTACCATACTGTTATAACTTAGTAAACTAAGTATTTTTGCTGATTATATCAGACCTGTAACTCAGGTTAATACTTAGACTCTTTTATAACCTTGAAAATGACCAAACTACCCCTACGAGGCATAGTTTGTGTTTAAATTCGTTTCGGGCATAATAAAAGACATCTTACTGATGTCACAACATATTTGAAGCATATTAACTTAGGAAACCTGTATATGGCTCTTATGAATACCCGTTACGCTTAACTAGTTTGCATAAATTAGCCGAAACGGGTCAAACCTTATCGGTTTTATCTCAAAATCCAGAATGTGTATGAAATACCCATATTAAGTAAGTCTCCGAACTTGTTGGGTCTAAATCACATTCTATTCCGGTCTTCGCCTAATCGTGCGTTTGAACCGTATAATTAACCGGTCTAAGCTTAGGCTTAATTAAAGACCCGTTAGCATTCTAATTGGTTATTTATACCATCATTCCAGACTAGAGCCTTCCGGTAAATTGTACCTACTCTTACTTAAGTGAATACGGCTGAGTTATTATAATTCTTGCTATGTAAGACAGGAGCTAGCTCAGGTAAATACTCTTAACTTATTTCCCTATTACGGGCTTGGGATACGGTAATATAAATACCGCATGGTCAGGTATGGGATTCAAAGACCAATAAGTCAGAAATCCAAATAACCTGTTTTTAATTCGTATTGCTTGACTGAAACATTGGGGATTAATGCGACCGTGTCCTGGATATCCTTGACTCATTAAATGCAATGGCCACGACCTAAGCACGGGGTGTAGGCATACACCTGAAAGATGCCATATGTTTATTAATTAATTATACCCAATAAGGGATTCCCAATAAGGGAATAGTGGTGTGTCGGTTAATCATGAACCGACATAGAACCGGTCCCCGTATGTTGAGCAAGTTATGTAAAACTGATAACATGAAATATAGTTTGTCCCAAGTATAAAAGATTAATTTTGCCTTGTGTATTTTAATCAAAGTGTCAAAACATCTTCGTGCCTTGAGCACCTAAACAAATTTTCCTAGACATTTTCAAATGAGTCGGTTGAGTGTATTTACCAGTGAAAACTGACGTATTTTCAAAAGTCTAAGTGACAGGTACAAGTACGTAAATAGGCTGGAAGCTGCTCAGGACGTTAATAAGGAATCTTGCAAGTTCTAGGCGTCTAAAGTCTGTTGAACAATATTTATGTTTTAAGATCCGCATGTGGATCCTTTACTTTCCGTTGTAATACTTGATATTACTTTATATTCGGATTGTAATATATTTATCTTTTGCTTCCGCTGTGCATTTATATATTGTGTTGTTTGACTATGATGATATTAACTACGTCACGATACTCCCCCACCGGGCCCACCGGTGACACGTGGAATTAGGGGTGTGACACAACGTCTGAGGTTTCGGGTCTTTATATTGTTGAATCATCCGGGGATATCTTGACTGTCCTTCTGTTGCATCCAGATTATATGCAGACCTAGACATAGTCAGGATATCTTAAAAGATCCCAAGAGGACAAAAACCCTAAGGAATCAAATCTTAAAATGAAAAAATTCCCAACGCTTAAAGAGCCAAAATTTGTACCAAAATAGTATTTGCCTCGCCCACGTTGGACACAATCATTGGTCGCTCTGTTGTACGAAAGTATTGACCTGTCACCAATGGTCTAACATTGTAAATCTAAAAGGATGACATCAGTATACTCACTGTTACGATGAATCGTTGTGCTTACCTTGATTTCGGGGGTATGCCTTGAAATGGGACACACAGGTATAATAGTATAATATTACCTTAAGCATATCACAAAGTTGAAAAATTGAAAGTTGAACGTTAAAGTTTAAGTGGACAAACATATTGGCAATCGCATAGACCAGTTTGATTAGGCTCGTACTGAAAAGTGTTCCTTAGTCTGTCTGAGAACGGATTTTGATCCCATTGCAATTGTAATTGTATGTTATGGTGGTTGTTTATATTTTGAGTTTTTATTTGTTTTTAGTTCTTAAAAAAATTAAAAAAAAATACAAAAATAGTGTCTTGTTTTCTATAAAACCAAAAATCCAAAAATAGAGTTTTATTTGTCTTCTTAAAATTAAAAATATAACCGTTCTTGAAGATTTGACTAATCATCAAAGGTTGAAAGAATTTAAATTGTGAAATTTGATGTACCTAGTGTTCATGTGGTACGTTTCCCTGTTGCATAGAAATGTTTGCTTATGAATTTCTGAGCATGTGCAGAACTTGATTTCAATCAAGAAACAGTGATTGACGAAGATTGAGATGTTGTTAGCTGCTGACAAAGCATGAAGCATCACAACAACAGGATATACCTGAGTCAGAAGAACCGGATATGAAACGCCCTTTGAAAGTGAAAGTACATTTGAAGAAGTACTGTGAACCTGCTTGAAAGACAAAGATTAAAGAAGAAAAGAGCTGCTGAGAGTCCTCCTCTCGCGTTCTTTTTGACAAAGGTGTTTCAAGCTAAGCTGATCGTGATCCTAGTATGAAGCTAACCACAAGAGCTGAAGAAAGAGACCCAGTGTTGAGAGTTCAGATTTCAAGAACTTCTACAACATCTACAGCATAGCGACAACCACAGACTTCGTTGAAGACGTTGCTGAATTCATGTTATGAAGATAATTTGATGGCATCAGTCTAGGGGGAGATTGTTAGGCCCTAAAGTGTGAGACTGACGCATCAAATTAACACAACGGGCTATGGTTACGAACTGGGCCTTACCGGATTAGTTTATATTAGGTTTTGGACCTTTATAGGTCACTTGGGCCAAGCTTTAGGCCATGTTGGCTAAGCAGGCCCAAGGGGAGCCCATGTAGGGAAGTGGGCTTTAGTAAGTATATAAACAAGTTTTTAACTTGTTTTAGGGTTTGAACCTCATTGTTACAAAATTCTAGAGTTAGAGAGAGAGGTGATTCAATTGTGATAAACACTTGGACCAGACGGTTTTGCTTGTTTAAGTAATAGAATAGTGTGCAAGTGTTGAAAGGTGATTTTGGTGTTCTTGGTATTTCTTATTTTCGTGTTTTTCTTGAATCACCTATTGATTGGATTCCGCACAATCAATAGATTGTTTGATATCATTGAAAGATCCGTTTTCGGGACTTACACAAATGCTCAAAGGTGAAAATGAACAAGACCCTACAACTCTATATATAAGCATTGTGGGTTTGTACCAAGCAGACTACGAACGGGCTCGGTTCGTATGAATCAGCTCCCTTCGTACGAACCGACAAATATGAACAGATATCAGCTTGTTGAGTGGGTTCGTACAAACCTGCTTAGGTACCTTCGTATGAACCTGCAATCCTTCTTAGATAAACTTCAGTTTGACCCATGTCTTGCTCATCTGATCCAGCTATGATACGTGATTGACGGAAGTGATAGACATACTGCATTCACAGACTCCCCCATGGATATTACTACAGTGAATATCGTAGCTTTCTGTCTCTTTCTGAGTCTTCCAGAAGTGTTGACATCTTCAGCACCACAGACTCTCCCTTTACTCTAACAGACTCCCCGTGGATCTGCTTACAGCTTCAACTACTCCCCCCTTTCTAGTTAACTCTATCTCCAGGCTCCCCCTTTCTTTAAGCTTCCGTGCTTGGTAGGATCGACACCTGGCTCTTTGAATACAAGCTCCCCCTCGCTTTAAGCTCGTCTTCAGACTCCCCCTTAGCCTTAGCTATCAGGATCGTATTCTGGCTTATCATCTGCAAATCTAACATTCCAAAACAATTGCAAGATATTTGACAATTTAAGTTCAAGATCGAAAACCTAGCTCTAAACACAAATTTTTAACAGTTACAGCTATAAAGGTTCTCCCAAGATTAATGACCTGGTCCTTAAATACACATATTCAGAATCAGTAACCTTGCTCTAAGTATAAATGTAACAATATGTAATTACCCAGGATTTCCTGACTCTTTTTTCCCTTATCAAATAATCTCATATTTTTGACAATTAAGCATCCAAAATCCTCACCGATAATCATCCACGTCCAACTTAATGACCTTGGAGATTTCATAAACTGTTTTTGATTTTTTATATGAAAAACTTCAAGTTTCAAATTAATGAACTTGTTTATTTTTCAGAAACATGTTCAGCATACTCAGATTTTGAAACTCAGCTTTCAGACATCAGTTGTCGAAACTAAAGTAGAAACAAAATCTTTTTGTCTTTTACAAAGTTTATGCTAAAGCACACTGAAAATCTTTTTGTGACTTTTCTGTAACATAAAGTAGTAAAGAAATATTTACACACAATATTTTTGTTTGAGTTCGTGTCTGAGGATCATATCAGTTTATGGCAAATCACTAGCATTGTTGAGCTATAAACACTTTAAGTTCTAAACGATTCACTTAGATTGTCAGTATACAGATCCACTTAAATTTTCACACAAATTTCAACTGATTCGAGATACGAGATTAATGTTTTAAGAACTTAACTTATTTATGTTGTCCTAAATCTAGGTGTCACAGGTCTCCAAGTTTGTTGTGATTCAGCCTTTGATATTTTTGGCTTCCAAGTTCTTTTTGATTCAAACTTGGTTGACTTCTGATTCACAACATCAGACTTCTTTTTCTCAACACCAACAGGTTTAAGATTCGGACACTTGCGACCAATATGTCCAATTTGATCACACTTAAAGCATGTTCTCTTTGAAACATCTTTACCTTGTTGTTGTTTCTTTTGAGCATAGAACTGTTCATTAGACTGTCGCCTAAATTGACGTTCTCTCTCTTCCTCAGAACTTGTTCCGTGAACAAATTTCGTCTTTTTCTGATAATTTGTCTTTTCAAACTGTTTACTTTTGTTTTGTTTCTTATTATAACCCAACCCAGCCTTCATGTTCTTCTTTTTGTAACTAGGTTTGTTATAAAAAGTTTTCTTGCTCTTTCCAGCAAATTTTTCAATTTCTACCAATTTAAAAACTTTATTAATCTTTTCCGAAATCACATTCTGAATCGGAACTTCAATATCTGAGAATAATTTGTCTGATCCAATCAGGGTATAAGCCAATCCTATCGGATCATCATTCGCATCTTTCTCAGATTTTGAATTTTTATGATAACTTTCATGAAAACTTCCCTCATTTTCATCCTGTGATTCGGACTTATCTGTTTTGGTAGACTCATCTTGCAAAACACTTTCAACGACCTTACCTACCACCTTTGAATCACCAATATCATCAGATTTGGAATAGGTTATGTCAATATTTTCTAGTAATTGATCAACCATGTTGAAAACTTTTTCCACCTTCTCGTCATCATAGAATGTGAACTTTTTCTCAAACGGTGGTGGAACCTGATTATATTCTGAATCGACACCTTTCTTGTTTCTTTCAGAATCTTTATCATCTGGTTTTATGTTGAAAATTCATTCAAGAACATATGATGAAGCGTGATAACTATGCAACTTGTTATTATCTTGTTCTAAATTAGCTATTTTACGTTTAAGCTCAGCAACTTCTTCAATATAAGAGTTTACAACTTGTTGTTTTATTTCATATTGTCGCTTAAGCGTTTGTGACGTTTCAGAACACTGTGACAATCTCGATTGAACAAGTTTCATTTGACTTTTCACTGCTTCATATGACTCTTTCGTAATATGATATGCCAATTTTATTGAATCGTACTCTTTTTTTCATTTCTTGAACCGCATTTTCTTTTTGTAAACACTCTTTAGTCATTGCTGAACACTTTTCTTTCAAAATCTCATTTTCTTTTTCCAAAACTTTACATTTTGTGTCAGCTTTTCATCGTTATCTATTAAAACCTTTTCTTTTTCAAACATTTCTTTGCATTTATCTTTGAAAACTCTTTTGATTTTAGAAAATTCTATTTCTCTGGTTCTGAAGTTTTTATCTTTTTCAGTACAAGCATTGCACGTCTCCATGCATTTCTTGCACTGTTCAACAGTTTTATTTAACACTTCAGAAGATTCAGGTGGAGCTATTACCTCAGTTTTTGGCACCTCGGCTTCTTTTGCCTTTTCCTCCTGATCTTCACTTCTCACATGTTGTTTCTCATTAACAACTTCTTCTGCTAGCTTTTCCAGCTTCTCATCATCCTTTTCCTGGTTTTTATCACCAGCTTCTTCTTCGTTTTTCACCTCTTTATCTCTTTCTTTGCCTTCACCATCTTCTCAACACTCTTCTGTAGCCTTTCTTCATCTCTCTTCTTCAAGCTAGCTGTCATCACTCCCCTGATTATGTTGTCTAGCTTTTTTAGGTAATCTTTATATGTTGCTTTCTTCAAATAAAATTCTCCGGACAAAGGAATAACATAAAGTACATCATTGTACACCACTTTGCTTGAATGAACGACCGGATCTCCTTTACGATTGATGTAACATTCTCTTTTCTTGTCCCATCTACCATCACTTCTAGCTTCTTCGTACTCTTTTTGCATTTCTTCTATTCTGTAATCTGCAAAACATCTTTCTCTGTACGTTTTCTCTTGAAGAATTTCTTCTTTTGTTTTCGTTTTCACTTCAACAACCAACGCCCTTTTCTCTTCTTTTATGTATTTACCCCAGTTAAATCCTTCGTCATCATGAATTATCACTAGAGCTTGTGTTTTTTCTTTTGATGAACTTTCAGCAATTTGCTTTATATTTGCTCTGGAAAAATGCTCACCGTTTTTATGATAGATGGCCTTTTTATAGTAGTCATCATGGAATGGATTACCATGATCAGCTACTTTCCGGTTCATGCACTCTCTTTTAAAATGACCCTTCTGTTTACACCGAAAACATGTGACTTTTGACTTGTCAAATCCTAGCTTGGTGCTTATCAAACCTCCAAGATCCTGTCTGCCTGTTATCTCCATAAAATGTTGTGCTCTTCTAATGCCACTAGCCAAACACCATCTGATATCAATGGGTTCCATCTCTTCCGGATCTATCTGGTCATAATCTTCTTTTGTCAATTTGGGATTTCCGATTCTCCCTGCCACCAGACTCTCATATGACTCCAGAATTGATGCTAAGAAACTCATCTGTTGTTTAGCAGCATTGATACTCACAGTAGGAGAATTTTTCAATTTCAAAGCAATGTTACAATGAATCTCATCAGGTTCTGTTATGTTTGATGTTGTTGAAGAGGAATGATGTGACAACCCGAACTTTCAAGGTTAGCCTTACCTACTTTCACAACCTCGTAGCCGGTATCGTTATGGTTCATCTATATGCACACTATGTGAAACTCATACATGATTGTTATCAGATGAACATAAGTTGTTTGTATATTATGTGAAGTTGTTTGTATATTATGCGAACTTGTTTGTATATTATGTGAACTAGTTATACAAAGGAACCGAGTCGCACACTTTCTACATCTTGTATCTCATAAACCTTGGTCCACACACCGAATCAGGCCCATGGGCGACCCAAGCCCAACTCGTGTGAAATAAGTTTGCATGATGGGTGTAATATGTGTTGTGGTTTTAGAAACTATCACAAACCCTAGACTTCTTCCAAACAAGTGATGGCAGTAATCCCTTTGAGGCATCCTCTCCTTCGATCGAGTTTCCTTGAGCATTACCTGGCACCATTCTAACACACGACTTCACTATCTCGAGGTTGGTAGATTCGCCTTCTTTAAACTCTTGATTGACTATTCTTGATTGTGTGTGAACCTGTTATATGATTGGTTTGAATGAACATGATTTTCGTATAACCTAGGGGTATCGCTAGGTGATTCTGTTAACAACTATTGAGATCAATTTAGAGGTGTTCTGGGTAGTGCTCGATAAATTGGGGAATCTGTATTAGGGTCGTTCCGATGTTTGGGTAATCAGTTCCGTTTCAATTGTATGAAAAATGATTAATGGGTGGTTGAATACATGTATGATTGATAATGAATGATGAATAATAACTGTTACTCGATGATGATTTGGATAGTTAGGAATTATGTGGATTGAAGAAACATGTTAATTTTGATTATGATGCAACGGTTACACTAAGGATTATTAAGGGAGTTGTGTTGATCTTGTGAAACATGGATGTGTAACTGTGACCGTAATTGTTGGCAAGATAGTTGCTGGAATCGCACACTCCCGTCTCGTACACCACTTTAATGCATAACATATAACTGAAGACAATTCGGTCGCACACTAGTACACCTTGGATTTGCATGTTGCACATTTGGTAATTGTCACACCCCAACCGATGGCGGAATCATCGGGGCGCGGCACTAAGCGAAATAGATTGTTCAAGAGAAATTCCATAACAACTACTTTACCGAATAGTTAAACATTATGTCCCATACCATAACCTATTAAGCAGGTAAGTTATTACAGACGTAGATGTCACACCCCGACCGCGTTAAAACAACAAACTGTGGCGGAAACGTCGGGGAGTAATGCAACAGAATTATTGTTTCAATAACCATGGTAATTAAAGTTTTGTATTATTAAGATTAAAGTTTACATTGTCTCATAATTTAAACGAAACATAACATAAATAACTATCTTTTAAGTCACTAAGGCCCAAGTCCACCTAAGTGCAGCACAAACATCATCATGCATTAGCACCTGAAACACATGCGAAAATAGGTACGTCAGCATAAAAATGCATGTGAGATACATAGGTTTTGTTTATGCAAGATTCATGACTTGTAGCTAAAAGAAGAGTTTTACAAAAATGTAGTCATGAACCTTATAAAATGTTTTCCTTTATAAAATCATATGAAAATCGATGTGAAAATCAAATGATAATAAAAGGATAATGCATGGTTAAATGAATAACCAAGTAAAAGTGAATTTGTAAAACAATGTTGTGTTCTTGTATAAAATGTTTCATGTCCTTGTCAAGTGGTTTAGATAACGCAACAATGTATAATACCATAAAAGCACTTATATATAGGAAGTACCAGCGGCGTATCCACCATGCTTTTATCATATAACACATAGCCCCGTTACATAAATCACTTATCAACAACCAACCCAAATGTCTCGTTCAATGTCAAACTTGTTTATGTGAAAACCATGTTCAATGTCATGTGTGAAATGTATCATGTATAACCAAGTATAATGCATAGCAAGTAGAAAGTATCTACTCAAACTATGTGATAATGTCAATGTGAAAACAAATGTCATGTATGGTGAATAACTAGTAATTACTCAACCCCATAGGAAAATGTACAAAACAAAGTTTTTGAATAAACCTAAGTTCAAATCAAATGTTATGTTTTGCAGAAAACAATGCTTTATGATTACAAACATTTATATAGTAATGTAAATCGCATACATTCAATCCTTGCGACTATGGAGACAAACCTTTAAACAAATTAAAGTTTTATCTAAGTTATGTATATCAGATTCTGTCATTCCCAACTTCCAAACAAACCTAGGAAGTCGGAAACGGGATTTGTCAAGTCCTATGGTACCATTACATACTACTGAGCGGTGTGATCAATGTTAATGAATGTATTATTGTCCCGATTAAACATACCAAATGTCATAACCAATGTAGCATGTGAAAACCATGTACTAAGTATTCTAAGCAAACATACATAGTAGAAATGTTCATGAAATCAATGTGCTAGTATGCTAAGTAAACATACATAGCAAAAATGTTTGTGAAATCAATGTGCTAGCATGCTAAGTAAACATACATAGCAATAATGTTTATGAAATCAATGTGCTAGCATGCTAAGTAAACATACATAGCAAAACATAATTGAAATCATGTACTATATGTGTACTAGGTGAAACTAGCATGTTTATGTCATAAAAGCAATGAAAGCACGAAAGTAACAAGTATGCACATGTGTATCACCCCAAAGTATTTGAAAACGGTAAAAGAGGGGAACTATGTACTCACTTGGGATTGCTTATTAGTCTTGGGAATAAGACCAATTTAAGCTCCAAGTATCACGGAATCAACAAGGCACCTAGTATAAGTAAATATGTTAATAATCGGATCCTAAATCGGGAGATAGGATAGAATGATGTTCTATAAATCAAATGAGTAATTGAACTCATATGGTATGATTTAATAGAGCTAACATTCTGATTTGGAAGTCTACCTAAGTGCTCTTGACCCGTTTCGATCCGTTATGGTAGTATAAGCTACTATAACGCGTCTGTTGCGCAAAACTATGGTCGGATCGTTATCTTAATGCTATGTCAAGTATTACATGCCCAATTAAACCTAAACATGTTACTAAATCAGATTATATGTCAAAAATATGTTCACATATGCAAAATACGGATTTATGCTTCAAAAGGGCATTTTGGTCATTTCCTATGGGCATCTAAGCTAACTAACAAATAACTAACCAATCCTATGTGATCATAAGGTATAACCTTAGGGGTTATTCCCTATGCAACTATGATCACTAAACGTGCTTGGTCGGATCCTAAAGATCGACCAAATGGGTCGGGTTCGAAAGTCTAAGCGGTTGTCTAGACAGCTTAAATTACGACCCTAAACAAGCACTAAAACTAATAGTGACGAGTTAAACATGTCAAAACATGTTTAACTAACTTAGAAAACTGATTTGGTAGTTTCGTTGCAAAATGCGTGTTAAAATGCATTTTGACCGAAACTTTGACTCGTCACTACACCTAGTTAACGTGGTAATCAGTAGGTATAATCGCTAAGGATTATAACCATCGTGATTACAATCACGTTACAAAGTTCAAACGAACTTTGTGTTGACCATTGACTGGTTAAAGCTGAAAGTCAAACACTGTTTGACTTTTAAGCTAGGAAAGCGATAAAAGAACGAAGGAAGCTTACAAAGGGTCCTTTCTAGGGAGAACTTGATCTTATAATTCTCAGGTATGAAGTTATAAACCTCAACTTAGAGAATTTAGATCAAGGGTGAGGAAAAATGAATGAAAGGCATGGCTATTTAAAGTTGTTAATGAGGAACAAGATCAATCCAAGTGTTTTGTGTGATTACCAAGCAATAAATCCTAGCCATACATGTGTTATGGCAGCTAATATTTGCTTGGAGAAGGCTTATCTTGCTCATTAAGGTGCCAAAACAATCAAACAAAACCAAGGACTTAAGCTGAATTGAAGAAAACAACTTTCTGCCCAGATGTGATGGTCGCGTGGCGCGACCACAAGGCCATATGGCCGTCGCGCGACGCCAAGGCAATGGCTGGAAGTTTCAAAGTTTGGCAGAAATGGTCCCTGCACGTGTTTAAACTTGTTTTTGACGTTTTTAACCTCCGTTAAGCCATTTTCAAGGCTCTACAAGGTCGTCAAAGTGTAGGGGACCTGAAATATGCTCGGAAATATCACGGATGTCGGTTCGTTTGGTCGTACAATCACGTTGTTTGGTTAATTACGACGAAACTCGAACGGACGCGAAAACGAACCAAATTAAGCGACGAATGGTATTTTTGCATGCCGATTACTAAAATAAAAATATTTTAGTGTGTACAAAAATTTTGGATGTCCAGATGTGGTCAGAACGTAAGATATGCGCGAAAATGCAAACTTATGCCGTTTTTGACACTTTTAGTCCCTGTAAGATCAAATAAGCATATTTTCGCACACCGAACCACTCAAAGCTTATTTCTAAGCTATGTTTAGGTTATATATGGTATTTTTAGCTTATGATCAAGTTCCGGACTATACGTTGCCTTACGAAACGGCAGACTTTTGCAGTTTGACGTAAATAGTCCCTGCAAGCGAATAAACTTGATTTTGCCATACCAAACCCTTTAAAACTTATTTATAAGTTATGTAAAGGTTATTTAAGGTATGTTAAGCTTTTGTTGCTGTTTCAGAGTGTTTTTCGTGTTAAACTGATTACATTTACGCATCAGTTTGCGTATAACTTTCCAGAAAGCGATATAGAGTTTAAAATCGATCAAAAATCAAAACGCGCAAAATATCAAACATAAATAACAAACATTGGGATCAAAACACATTTTTTATTAATATTGGATTGTTCAGAGTTTGTACAACGATTACACAAGCACAGATGTCACAGTCTCCCATACTTTAGGAAATTTCGTCCCGAAATTTATTTAGAGAAAACTTGTGAGAATAGATGAGGATATTTCGCTTTCATCTGATCTTCATGTTCCCAAGTAATTTCTAGGCCACGTTTAGATTCCCAGCGAACTTTGACAATAGGGATGCGCTTATGTTTGAGCTTTTTGACTTCACGGTCCATGATTTCCACAGGTTTCTCAAAGAAGTGCATCGTGTTATCAA
The DNA here is from genome assembly GCA_030545235.1 of Helianthus tuberosus. Lineage (NCBI taxonomy): Eukaryota > Viridiplantae > Streptophyta > Magnoliopsida > Asterales > Asteraceae > Helianthus > Helianthus tuberosus. The sequence continues at coordinate 131,924,600 of CM060394.1, forward strand.
CACGAATTTCATCAAGTGGTATTTGGAAGTTCTCATCAGCTAAACACTTTTTGAGATTGGACACGTGGAAAGTTGGATGAACATTTCCAAGTTCAGGAGGTAGCTCAAGTCTGTAGGCTACTTTTCCGATTCTTTCAACGATCTTGAATGGTCCAACATAGCGTGGTGCAAGTTTTCCTTTCTTTCCAAATCTAATCACACTTTTCCAAGGGGATACCTTAAGTAAGACGTGATCACCGACTTGAAATTCTAAGGGCTTGCGTCGTCGATTCGCGTAACTCTTTTGACGGCTTCTAGCTTTCTGAAGGTTATCACGAATCTTCTTGACCTTATCTGTAGTCTCTAGAATGAGTTTAGGTCCAGTAAGATGAGCTTCACCTATCTCATTCCAATAGACCGGTGAACGACATTTTCGATCGTATAAAGCTTCAAAAGGAGCCATGTTGATGCTAGAGTGATAACTATTGTTGTAGGAGAATTCGATCAATGGTAGATGCGAATCCCAACTACCACCAAAATCAATCACACAAGCTATAAGCATATCCTCCACTGTCTGGATTGTTCTCTCAGATTGACCATCCGTTTGAGGATGATATGCTGTGCTCAAATTGAGTTGGGTTCCCATGGCAGATTGCATGGTTCTCCAAAAGCGAGATGAAAATCGAGCATCTCTGTCAGATATGATGTTCAAAGGAACACCATGTCGAGATACAATCTCATCGACATAGATTTTAGCAAGCTTGTCAGCAGGTAGATCCTCACGGATCGGCAAGAAATGTGCCGACTTTATTAGACGATCAACAACAACCCAAATGGTGTCATGACCTCTTTTAGTGCGCGGTAACTTGGTAATGAGATCCATAGCAATGTTTTCCCATTTCCAAACCGGAATCTCTGGTTGCTCCAATAATCCAGAGGGATGTTGGTGTTCTACCTTAACCTTAAGACAAGTAAGGCATTTGGAAACATATAAGGCAATGTCTTTCTTCATACCCGACCACCAATACTGGGTTCGAAGATCCTTATACATTTTGTCTGCACCAGGATGAATAGAATAACAAGACTTGTGAGCTTCATCCATTAGCAAGGTGCGGAGATTGTCTATACTTGGGACCCACAAGCGGCCCATGAAATAGAATATCCCAAAGTCTCTCAGTTCAAGCTCAGGTTTAATATGACATGGTAATTCTTTACCCATCGAGTCTTGTGTAACACAAGTATGTTAAGCCTGAGAAATGCGGGTTTGTATGTCAGATCGAACTTGAATACAGTGAAGCTTGACACGTTCCTTACGACTCAATGCGTCAGCCACGACATTTGCCTTACCAGGATGGTAGCAAATTTCGCAATCGTAGTCGTTTCGGAGTTCAACCCAACGTCGTTACCTCATGTTAAGTTCTTTCTGATTGAAAATATGCTGGAGACTTTTATGGTCAGTAAAAACTACACACTTTGTTCCATAAAGGTAGTGTCTCCAGATTTTGAGAGCAAAAACTACTGCACCCAACTCAAGATCATGAGTCGTGTAGTTTTTCTCGTGTACCTTCAGCTGTCTTGATGCATAGGCTATGACTTTGTTTCTTTGCATAAGAACGCAGCCAAGGCCTAGATTGGATGCATCACAATACACGACAAAATCGTCGTTACGCTCGGGTAAAGATAGAATAGGTGCATCGCAGAGCTTCTGTTTCAAGGTCTGAAAAGCTTCTTCCTGTTTGGCTCCCCACTCAAAAGGTTTGCTCTTTTGAGTTAAAGCAGTGAGAGGAACCGCAATCTTGGAGAAGTTTTCAATGAAACGGCGGTAATAACCCGCTAGACCAAGAAATGAACGAACCTCGGTAGGAGTAGTAGGTGTATCCCAATCCTTAATCGCACTTATTTTGGCAGGATCTACATGAATACCTTGTTCGTTGACGATGTGCCCTAAAAATTGAACTTCCTTAAGCCAGAACTCGCACTTGGAGAATTTGGCGAAAAGCTGTTCTTTCTTTAGGAGCTCCATTGTAAGACGGAGATGTTGTTCATGATCAGCTCGAGTCTTAGAATAGATCAAAATGTCATCAATGAATACAATGATAAACTTGTCCAAATAAGGCTTACAAACCCTATTCATCAAGTCCATGAAAACAGCAGGAGCATTTGTTAAACCGAAAGGCATAACAGTGAACTCATAATGACCATATCGAGTACGGAAAGCTGTCTTGGGAATATCTTCTTCGAGAACTCGAAGTTGATGATACCCAGAATGAAGATCAATCTTTGAAAAGCAAGTAGCACCCTGTAGCTGATCAAAGAGATCATCAATGCGAGGTAGGGGGTATCGATTCTTGATGGTAAGCTTGTTAAGCTCACGATAATCGATACACATCCTAAAAGATCCATCTTTCTTTTTCACGAATAGGACAGGAGCACCCCAGGGCGAAAAAATCGGACGGATGAATCCTTTGTCAGAAAGCTCTTGAAGCTGCTTAGATAACTCTTGCATCTCGGACGGTGTAAGACGGTAAGGAGATTTAGCAATAGGATTTGCGCCAGGCACAAGATCAATGCGGAACTCAACTTGGCGTACAGGGGGTAAACCAGGTAATTCTTCAGGAAATACCTCAGGATAATCCCGAACAACAGGGATATCTTGGATTGTCTTGCCCTTGCCTTTCTCCTCTACAAGATGTGCCAAGAAGGCGACATATTTCTTTCATAGGTATTTTTGGGCTTGGGTACAAGACATGAGTTTAAGGTTACTAACGGGTTTCTCCCCACGAACTTCTAAGATCTCACCAGTCGACAGAGGTATGTGGACAATCTTCTCAAAACAAACCACCTCAGCATGGAACTTGGCTAACCAATCCATTCCTACTATAACATCAAAGCTCCTGAGTTGCATCGGTGTGAGGTCAATAGGGAAAAGATGGTTATTAAGGTTCAACTGGAAATTTCGAAGAACAGAGTCTAGTACAACAGGTTCACCACTAGCTACTTCTATTGTCAAGGGCTTTCCTAGTTTTGTTCTAGTTATCGAAAGCAAAGGCTCAAATGCTAAGGACACAAAACTCTTATCGGCACCCGAATCAAACAGAATAGAAGCAGGATGGTTGTTAACAAGGAACGTACCGTTCACCACTTCGTTATCCGCACGCGCCTCATTTGCATTAAGATTGAAAGCTCTACCACGAGCTGGTGCCTGATTTGCATTTGCCAATCTCGGGCAGTTGTTCCTGAAGTGGGTCAGATCCCCACAGTTGAAACATGAACCGGGTGGATAATGAGGTCGTGCAGGATTTTGGGCAGGGTTTTGTACTGCTTGGTTTTGAGCTGCCTGATTTTGGTTAGGAGCAAAACGGCAGGTATTCGCAAGATGACCAGATTTACCACAGTTTGTGCAGATACGACATTGCACTTGTGGCTGATGATGGCTATTACATCTGTTGCACAGAGGGGCATTACCAGCATACTGCCTCTTGGCAGCAGGATGTGCAGCCTAATTAGGAGCAGCTTGATTGGTCTGAGCAGTGACAGTGAAATTCTTGGAAGCCTTACGCTTCCTTGATTTCTTTGAAGACTCAGCAGCCTTCTTACCCTTCTACTCCTTGGTGTTGGTGCATACGTCTGTTGACTTCGTCTTGTATCGAGTCTAGTATTAGAATTGTTAGATCAGGGCACGTTGTACGAGAAAATAGGAGGTTTTAGGGTGTGATAAAGGTAATTCCGCTTGAAGGAAGTAATTCCGCTTGAAAGAGGCTTGTGCAGTTTCAAGCGAAATTAACTTGGTTAATTCCGCTTGAACTGACACTCAACCACTTTCAAGCGGAATTACATCTCTATATATAGCCACCCAAGCGGAATCATTTGTAATGTTCTTGTTTCCGGTACCGAACTGCTGCCGACGCGTCATTTGATCTGTAAAGCTGTTATTATCAATAAACAAGACGTTTAAGAGTGAAACAAGTTGTATTCCAAGTCTGTTTCTTTGTTTCCGCCTCTGAAACAGACAAGAACTCTTCTGATTGACTCGTTTACAGAGACGAGGAGTTAGGGTTACGATTTGATCATACACGATGAATGTTATGCGTCGGTTGAAGCGTATCGCCTTTGGCCGTACATCCGTTTCTGATACTGGTGGAGATTCATTCAATAAGAGGGGAAAAAAAGAATCTGGTAGTCAGCCTAGGAGCGCTAGAGCGCCAAAGTTGACCGCAAGCAGATCCAATGCTTCTGCTAAACTTGGAAAATCTGACTTTGATAATCTACCCAAAGAATTGTACGGGTTGAAAATAAAAGAAAAATCTGATGACAAGGATTTTGAGGCAACTCTTGTAAATGGTAGCGGTACGGAAGCAGGTCAAATTATCGTGACTTCAATCGGTGGTCAAAATGGAAAACCAAAACAGACTTTCTCATACATGGCAGAGCGTGTTGCTGGTACCGGTTCATTTGGTGTCATCTTTCAGGCCAAATGCCTTGAAACAGGTGAATATGTTGCTATAAAGAAGGTTTTACAAGACAAAAGATACAAGAACAGAGAACTTCAGATACTGCGTTTACTGGACCATCCAAACGTTGTTCCATTGAAAAATTGTTTCTATTCAACAACCGACAAAAATGAAGTGAACCTAAACGTTGTATTGGAATATGTACCCGAAACTGTCTATAGGATGTCAAGGCACCATGTTAAGATGAACCAAAACATGCCTACCCTATATGTACAGTTGTATGCATATCAGATATGCCGTGGGCTTAATTACATTCACAACGTCATTGGTGTATGCCATCGTGATATCAAGCCACAGAATCTATTGGTTAATCCACAAACTCATCAGCTAAAACTATGTGATTTTGGGAGTGCAAAGATGCTGGTTCCTGGGGAGCCAAATATTTCATATATTTGTTCTAGATATTACCGGGCTCCTGAATTGATCTTTGGAGCAACAGAATACACCAATGCAATTGACATGTGGTCTGCTGGTTGTGTTTTGGCTGAACTACTTCTTGGACAACCTCTTTTCCCTGGTGAAAGTGGTGTAGATCAACTTGTTCTTGTAGGATCGAGTTGTGACCCAAACGAGTTAATCAGAAGAGTTCTTGTCTGTTTCAGAGGCGAAAACAAAGAAACAGACTTGGAAAACAGCTTGTTGCACTCTTAAATGTCTTGTTTATTGATAATAACAGCTTTACAAATCAAATGACGCGTCGGCAGCAGTTCGGTACCGGAAACAAGAACATTACAAATGATTCCGCTTGGGTGGCTATATATAGAGATGTAATTCCGTTTGAAAGTGGTTGAGTGTCAGTTCAAGCGGAATTAACCAAGTTAATTTCGCCTGAAACTGCACAAGCCTCTTTCAAGTGGAATTACTTCCTTGAAGCGGAATTACCTTTATCACACCCTAAAACCTCCTATTTTCTCGTACAACACGCCCTGATCTAACAATTCTAATACTAGACTCGATACAAGACGAAGTCGACAGACGTATGCACCAACAGACTCCCCCTCGGATGTTGACGAGTCTTAAGTGTCGAGTCTTCAACGTCTTCAGTCTTTATCAGTCTTTGGGCTTCCAGAATCTCAATCTGGCTCTTGCCTCACTCCAATTTCTTCTTTCACTAGTATTGCCCAGGAACAAACTCCTAGATCTTGCATCTTCAGACTCTCTCTCCCTCGGATGTTGATCTACTAGCAGACTCCCCCTTGAATTATGCTGGGATCGTAGTCTGGCTTTCATTCTGCTTGCATATTCACAGATTCAAGAATCGCAACCTGGCTTACATTCTTTCTCAGGATCGATTTCTGGCTTACCTGCAAGTTCTCTACCCAAAACATAAGTTTCATAAAAGATAAGACATAACAAATTTAGAAACTCTGCTAATCACTAGTAGACACAAACTTAATACATCATTTTCAAGCAATAATGATTTATCATGTTAATCTCTGATGAACCACTTGCATGTATATCAATTTTCATTTCAAGCATTTTCAAACAAACTTTCCCAAACCTGTTCGTCATGTTTAGCACTCGGAATTTTGAAAAACAGCTTTTCAACATCAGTTGTCTAAAATCTTTTTGAATTTTTCAAAATTTATGCTAAAACACACTAAAATCTTTTTGAATTTTTTACATGAAATGAAATGCAGTAAAGAAATATTTACATACAATATTTTTGTGAGTTTGCGTAAGAGGATCATATCAGTTTCTGAGACAAATCATCAACACCATTAAGCTTTAAACATTTTAAGTTCTAAACAATTCACTTAGATTGTCAGTATACTGATCCACTTAAATTTTCACACAAAGTTCAACTGTTTCGAGATACGAGATTAATGTTTTAAAGACTTAAACTTATTCGCGTGTTCCACCTCAGAATATACTCCCGTATCCAGATCCCAATATTCAGTCTTACAGGTGAGTATACCTAGATGATATCTGTAAGGGGTTAATTGCGAAACCGTGAGAGCTCAGGTCAAAACATCCGTTCAGCAGAGAGATGACGGCTCGACTTTTGGTGGGTCCCCTTTAGAGGATCTTTTTTACAACAGCACATGATTTTCATTTTGCAATGTTTTATCATTTTTTATGCTGAGGGCGGGCTATATTTCAAGCAAGCGAAAAGTATTCTCCGGGGACTAGGCCATTGCTTCCTCAAATTCAGAAGTCCCGGGATAATATCCCAGATATCACTAAGCATAAAAACCTAGTATCTCAGAAAGAGGGGTCCTTCAAACAAGATTTTGGGGGTTACCCATATATCCGAGAGATGTTACCCACGATGTAAGCAAATTTGAATTTTAGGTTTATATCTCGTCACAATCTACTAAATGTGCAAAAACCTACTGGCATATCATCAGTGAGACCGTTTATCACATTTGACTTTCCATTTCTTTAGCATGCTGTGATCGTCCACTGATGTACTATCATTTCCTCTTTTTCACAACACAACTCATTTTTAATTTTATCATGTTTTTGGCTTTTTCAAATTTTCCAATGTTTTTGGATTTTCTGAAATTTTTACTCCCCCTAAAATGCAAATACATTTAAGGAAATTTGAAAACAAACTATACACGCAAAGCAACAACTGATATCAAATCACTTCAGATCGCCATCCACTTGGCATAAACAATCAGAACTCCCCCTTTCAACAAACTATTTTCCCATTGATTTCAAAACACTTAAGTTTGTTTTAATCAAATGATTTTTCCGGAAAATAAGTTTTGTTGATTTTATCATTTGTAAAATTGGGGTTCATCACATCGTTTCTCAATCATATGTAGGAAAAACAAGTACAACTTAATGTCCTTGATTTACCATTTGAAAGTGAATACCTTTCTTCAACCTCTTGAAGGTTCACTTACCAACCATAACCACTTGTTAATCAAAATATAACAATATAAAGATATCACCTGTAAATTTATCAATCAAACAATTCAAGAATGATGCCGATTCCTGCTCCACTCTTACCAACCTGGGAGCTCCGGCAAGTCAGGATTTCAGTTAGGAAAAACTTTCCCCCAAGCCTGACCAGCCTTGGGAGATTCTGGTACACATCTATCCCATCAACATTTTGATTTATAAAAATCTTTTTCACTTTTAACCTTCCCATCAACCGTCTTCCCAAAAATATGTTTAACTTTTCCATTAAAAGCTTTTTCAGCATCAAATTCTTTCTTACCAACAAAGAATTGATCTGAAATCTCAGTTTTACCCACCTTCAACTTCAAATTTTCCTTTGACAATTTAGGAAAATTTTCATCGTTCACCTCTGGAACGGAATTCTCATTCTTCTTCTCAACAGATGACTCCTCTGATTTTATGGAATCAGATTCATTGTCAGAACTACTATCTGAACTTTTAACAACCCATCTTTGTTTGTTTAAATAAACTTGTCTTTTGTAAAACCGTTTTGAAGTTTCACCAACTTCCATAGTCAATTTTTCAAACATTTTAACTTTTTTATTTTGATTGTTCAGATTTGTCAACATATTTTCTTCTCATTTCAAAGTTAGAAGACACTCCCTGTTTTGAATAAGTGGACTCTTGACAGTTCCAAGCAATGTGTCCAGCTTTTTGACACTTAAAGCAAGTTCTTCTATCAACTCTCGAAGCAAATTTCTTTACATTCTTCTTTACTTCAGCAAGAAACTCTTGATTGGACTGTTTCCAGAATGGTTTCTTCTGCTCATCTTCAGAACTTCCTCCTGCAACAAATGTTGTTTTTGGTTTATAACTTTTCTCATTTTTATAATTTTCTGAAGAATTAAAACCAAGACCTTGCTTTTTGAAATTACCGTTGTGGTTTGGTTTCTTTCGATAACCAGAACCATAACTGTAACCCTTTTTCTTGTTCAATCTCTGTTGAACTCTTGAAGTGTACTTTTTAGGTTTTTCATGAAGATTTAAATCTTTTATTTCAGAAATGTTAATTTCTGTTAATTTGAAAACCTGTTTGGTCATTTCAGATTTGACACTTCTTATTGGGAATTCTTTATCAGAATATAATTTGTCTGAATCATTCAAAGTATAAGCCACTTTAATTGATCCATCATTCAAATTAGATTTTGATAACAAGAATTCTTTATTGTAAACCCTTTTAACCGGTGAACTCGGACTCTTTTCTGACGAACTCGAACTTTCAGACTTACACTCCGATTTTGACTCTTCATCCATATCTAAAACCTGATCGACCACTTTCTTTAATAACTCAGACTCATGATCAGTGTCAGACGCTGTGAATGTGACATCAATATTGTCTGGTAATTCATCAATGATTTCAGACTTTAACTTGATGTTGACTGCCTTTTTTAGACGCTCCTCGTTCGGATTCCTGGGGGAATAACTCTCATTGATTGGAGGCGGATGACGGGTGGTCCGTAGGACAACCCTTAAATTAGCTAAATACGTGCATATTCCATATTTTACACGGTTATGTATTGTGAATGTGATAACTACGAGTGTTCGTGTGTTTTACAGGTAAATCGCTTAATTCGGTTAAATTGGAACGCGTAGGCTACGGTTAGAATATACAAAGCATCGCACATGTGGTTGTTTGGAATATTGAGTTGGATATTATAATACATTAATTGAAACACCAACATAATCATCATCGAAGTCAACAAGGGGCTTGACTTTCCATCAACATGTATTCACATCACGTGAAGAAGAGGCAACACATCAAGTCATCATTCTCAATATATATATACGCAGACAAGAAGGTGATCAAAAGTCAAAGAAATATCATCATCATCTCATCGACACAAGGGAATAATACACGTGTGGAGGGCCCACTCTAATGATGATTCACGTGAACAAGAGGAATGGTTTTGAGGGTTTTTGGTCTTTGGGGGCGGCACATGCTGGAAGGAAAGAGGCTGCACAATGGGCCGACATATGCACATGGGCTTTGACGGTAAGGAGCCTTGTGGATTTTATTGATTGGTGTTTTGGGCGGCACATGTGAAGAAGCAAGCAGTAACAATCACGTGGACATGGGGAAGGTTTTGTGTGTTGGTAACAATCATCGCCAACACAACACATGTGGGCTGGAGACATTGGGCCGCACATGGGCGGCAGACATCGAAGAACAAGAGTCAACAACTCAACATCATCATCACGGTACAACTTGGGCTCTGACACATTGGACTTTGGCAGCCATATCACGTGCAAAGCATAAAAATCAGGATGTTACCGTAAATTACGGCTCCACCGTAATTTACGGTGGACTTGAATTTGGTTAATGGCTCACCGTAACTCAGACAAACTGCACCGTAACAACATTATGTCCACCGTAACTTACGGTGGGGCCGTAAGTTACGGTGGAGGCTGCGGGAAAATGTGTAACTGCCTCATTTATTCAGTTTTTATGATGTCTTTTCATTATTCTCATCATTGGATGTTTTTGGTAGATCCTAGGGGCGATTTTGGCTGTTGGTACTTGGTTCTAAACAATTTCTAACATTCGGTTTGTGTATTCGATTCGTATGAACATTAATCGTTGTGTGAAGATGATGTACCATGTCATGCGTGGCTAAACTTTTGGTGATCATCCTAGATGTAAGGTTTGCTTTTGAAACACTATGTTTGTGCTTGAATTTCTAGAATAATAACTTTGAATGTTTATTTGAGTTATTATGGTGTTTGGATATTTGTTTGTAAATTGTTGATTATTGTTTGATGTTAATCTAAACCATACGTTCTTGGTGCCGCTGGCAATCGAGATATCATGGGAGGGATTAGGGTTGGATCATTGTCAATTGATCATCGAGTAACAACCTCGCATTTTATAATCCGAGTACTTAGTTCTCTTTCATCACAAACAGATAATCAAACACGAGCCATGTCTATGTGGTTCTTTCTAGTTAAGCATAAACATTAGTGTGGATTAAAACCTGAAATCTAGGATGGTCGCTTGTTCCTAATCTGTTTACAAAAAAAAAAAACTCTCTTTGATTTGTAATTCAATTAGTTAATATTAGTTCTTAAAATCAAAACAATCAACTCTTGAATTTTAATTTCTGCAATTTTAGTTTAATCTTAGTTTAAGTGCAAAGCTACATAATCGACATACTTTCCACAAACTCCCTGTGTTCGATACCCTCTTACCACTATATTATAGTTGTTATTGGGATTAAATTTGCGTGACCCACGACAAGCACGTCAAATTTTGGCGTCGTTGCCGGGGAGTAGTGCGCAACGTGTGTCATTTTGTTAGTTTTGCTTTGTTATTTTCGGGTTTACACTGGTGTGTTTAGTGTGCAGGTTCTACAGGTGCATGCATACTAGAGGCTCTCACAAAGCTTCACCATTGTCATTTGATCCGGAGATCGAAAGAACGCTAAGGCAAAACCGAGTTTTACTACGCGAAAACAGAATCATTGGTTCACCCACTTCACCCATTACACCAAGAAATATCATGGAAGAAACACAAGTACCACCCACAACGGGTCAAACGACCTCATCATTTATACCTACTTCCACACAACCATCACCAAACACAACCATACCAAATTCCACTACAATTCCTACTCCATCTCATGACACTACACCATCTAACACCACACAACCGATCACTACTCAAGTCGAACCCAGTCTTTCCTTTAGCCCATCTACTACGATTCCACCATTCACTCACTTCTTTCCAGTTTCAGGGCAATCATCCTCAACCCATACAGTACCACAAGGTTCGACTGTTGTCCATACTACCTCTACATTTAGACCATCAAACCAAGCGGGATTTCAATATTCAACCCTTCCAATTGGGCAAACTTCGGGTATAGGGGGAGATGGATATGAGGAAGGATACGAAGATTTTGAGGGCTATGATGAAGATGGGTATGCTTATGAAGGTTATGGTGATCAAGGAGAGTTCGGTTATGTGCAAAGTCAATCTCAAGGGATGGCAAGTGTTGGTGGAGTACCGCAACAACAACTCATACCACAACACATTAGGCCAAGGCCACAAGGGCCACCAATGCAACGCCCTATTCCATTGCAACAAGTTCGGCCACAAAATGTACAATCACAAATTCAAAGGCCGATTCAACAACTACCGATGCCACAACAACAATTCCAACCACCATTCGTACCACAAGGGCATATACCAAGACCTATGGGTCCTATTCGTCCAAGGGGTCGATTGGGTGTTCCAAGAAGGCATCTTAGGGAACATGCAAGGGGAATAGAAGCACATTTCAGGCCGATAATTACTCAAAACCCTTCACCGGTGGTTATCCCTCACAACAACCAAGGGAGAACCTTTGAAGTAAGAACGAATTCTTTGCAAAGTTTTCCGAAGTACAAAGGGCTAGCAACGGAGGAGCCGTATTTCCATTTAGAGGCCTATGACTCAATTTGCAACACTTTTAGGAGTCAAGGTTTTTCGGCCGATGATGTCAAGTTGGTCTTATTTCAGTTTTCTTTGGAGGACAAGGCAAAGAAGTGGTTCTACACTTTGCCTTCAGCATCTATTTATACTTGGGCGGAGATGCAACAAATTTTCTTAGATGAATTTTATACCGCCCAAAAGACCAATGATGCTAGAAAGGGGTTGAGGAGCTTCCAACAACAACATGGTGAGATGTTCCACGAGGCATTTGAAAGATTCAATATGATGATTAAAAATTGCCCTCACCATGGAATTGAATTGTGGGAGTTGATGAATGCCTTCCACGAGGGGTTGAGTGCCGAAGATGCTCGTGATTTAATGTCCATTACCGGTGGAACTTTTGGCACAAATTATGAAAATGATGATTGGGAGTTCTTAGAAAATATGGCAATTACATCAAAGAGAAAGGCTCAAGCATCGAGGAGAGCCCGACCGGCCATTGCCCGACCTCAAGTGCACGCAATAGATGATGGTAATGTTCAAACTACTAACCAAATTTATGATGTGTGTGCTTTGTGTAATGAAATAGGTCATGCGGCTGAAAATTGCCAAGGGATGGTGGAAGGGCCATATGAAGAAGTTCATGCGGTTCAAGGTCAAGGTCAAGGTCAAGGAGGGGGTGGTAGAAACTACAACAACATGAACTCTAATACTTACCACCCCGGGTTGAGGAATCACCCAAATTTTCGTTATGGGAACCCTTCAAATCAAGCTAACCCTAATTTCCAAGGAAACCAAGGATTTCAAAAGCAATATCAAACGGGTCAAAGTTCTTCGGGTGGAAATGAGATGATGGAGATGTTGAAGGCGATGCAAAGTGAAATGCAACGAATGAACCAACGTGATGAGGTTCGGATGCAAAAGGACGAGGTTCGTGACAAAAGCATCCAATCATTGACCACTCAAATGGGTCAACTTGCAAGTGACGTGGCGATATTAAAGAAAGCAAAAGGCCAGCTACCGAGTGATACGGTGCCAAATCCCAAGAACACAAAAAGCATTAACATCAATGTGGTAAGCACCGTTCCAAATACTAAATTTAATGAAGCATTGCTAACTTTTTCGTATCAAGTGAATGCAGGTTTGGAAAAAGATGCCGAAGTCGAGAATGATAAAGAGTATGAAGGGCCAATCGTGCCTATCCGTGTGGGAAAATTAAAAATCCCTCACGCATTGTTGGACTACGGGGCAAGCATGAGTGTGTTACCAAGCGATCTATACGATATATACGACTTTGGTCCACTCGAAGGTATAGACACCATGGTGAGCTTGGCGGATGGAAGTTGGAGGCGTCCACGGGGAATGGTTAAGAATGTTAAGATTCAGTTGGGAGAATTTGAATACCCGGTGGATTTCCTAGTTTTGGACTATGCTTCTACCAATATGGCATCACAACAAAGGGTAATTTTAGGTCGACCGTTTCTATACACAGCAAATGCTCAAATTAATTGTAGAGACGAGATTATTACCATGACCGAAAAGAACCGTAGGTTGTATTTTGATGTTCAAACTAGAGGGATTAGTTATGAGTCCATTGAGAGGAAGGGTGGTGAGTCTAGTGATTGTATGAAAAATGTGTTACCACGAATGAGAAAAAAGCACCCACCGGACCGTGAAGAAACATATATGGGTGCGAGCAAGAGTGTATTTGATTACCCACCGAGTCAAAACAAGATAGATGTATTTTGTTCAATGGCACAAGGAAGTGATGGAGATGGCAGGAACCGATTCTTTGAGCCACCATAAATGGGGGTGGTACGGTCTGGCTGAAGACCTGAAAACTTAGCGCTGCTCAGGAGGCAACCCGAGGTTTTTCACTGATCTTGTTATTTCTTTAGTTTTTTTTTATGTTTCAGGGCCATGGCAACACTCAAGTGTGGGGAAGATGTGCGGATATTTGTGTGAAGGTGGTGATAGGAAATTGGATCATTTACAATATCTGTTGTGCCAAACTTTACCAGGTCAATGTACTTTTTCCTTAGACTTGTCATGTTCTTTAGCTTTGAAATATTGTTAGTCTATTAGTTTGCTTTTGTTTATAAAAAAAAAATCCAAAAAGAAATTTGGGGTTTGAGAGTTTAAGCAAAGGCTGATGTTGTGGGTTAAAAGCGATCCTTCTCTCAAAGCCATACATTGGGACAATGTATCCCAAGTGTGGGGATGGGGGAAATTTTTGATAGTTTTAAAAATTTTGTAAATCCGAGCGAAAATTGTTAAAATTTGAAAACTTGATATTGTGCCATTTGACACACCGACACTCATTCCTAGTCTTTTCTTGGTGAGGATTTGAGCCACACATGATTGTTATTGATATTTCATTGTTTGAGTGGCAGTGTGCGTTGTGTGTTAATAGAACTTGTGTGTGAATACTTGTTAAATCCTAGAATTAGCATGCTTTTGAAAATGATAGGGGGACTTTTAGGAAGCCTCGTCTAGATGTGAGAGAGTGCGGGATTGGTGGGTTGGACCTCATACGTTACATATATGAGCTTGGTATTGTGAGGGGTGGGGGTTTGGTCCTTAGAAAGCCATCTTGAGCCTTAGACCATTCGATTGTGACCTGAGCCTACTTCTTACAAAAATTTTACCTTTTGAGATGACCCGGTTTAGGAGATTTAGTTTGTAGTATTGATGTTCTTGTATATATTGTTGAGTTTGATGTGTTATGAAAAAAAAAAAAGAAAAAAAAGAGAAAAATATGAGAAAAATACAAAAAGAAGTGATTGGTTACAATAGTAGTTGAAAATGTTGAAGAAGTTGTGTATATATTTGATGGTTGCTTTGTTTAGTGGTAGGAATAAAAACCGGGTCAAATCAATTAGCTCTCATATATATATATATATTCCACCATTTTCCTACCTTTGCACCTAGCCCCGTTACAAACCGTAAGTCCTTTTGATTCATAAGCATGCTAAATACTCAATAGGAGGAGACTTGATTTTTATACAAGCTTATTGTCGCACAAATACACACACGCATTAAGTGGTTTAGCATTATGTGCTAATATTTCCTGTCACCGAGAGTTTTTGTGAGGGGTGTGTCTTGTGGTATGATTGAAAGTTAGTAAAAGGACGACACATTTTAGTTTGGTTTACGTGATTGATTGTTTGTGGTTATGAATAGTTGTTGAATGGGTTGCTTGGGACAAGCAACGAGTAAGTGTGGGGATGTGACGGGTGGTCCGTAGGACAACCCTTAAATTAGCTAAATACGTGCATATTCCATATTTTACACGGTTATGTATTGTGAATGTGATAACTACGAGTGTTCGTGTGTTTACAGGTAAATCGCTTAATTCGGTTAAATTGGAACGCGTAGGCTACGGTTAGAATATACAAAGCATCGCACATGTGGTTGTTTGGAATATTGAGTTGGATATTATAATACATTAATTGAAACACCAACATAATCATCATCGAAGTCAACAAGGGGCTTGACTTTCCATCAACATGTATTCACATCACGTGAAGAAGAGGCAACACATCAAGTCATCATTCTCAATATATATATACGCAGACAAGAAGGTGATCAAAAGTCAAAGAAATATCATCATCATCTCATCGACATAAGGGAATAATACACGTGTGGAGGGCCCACTCTAATGATGATTCACGTGAACAAGAGGAATGGTTTTGAGGGTTTTTGGTCTTTGGGGGCGGCACATGCTGGAAGGAAAGAGGCTGCACAATGGGCCGACATATGCACATGGGCTTTGACGGTAAGGAGCCTTGTGGATTTTATTGATTGGTGTTTTGGGCGGCACATGTGAAGAAGCAAGCAGTAACAATCACGTGGACCTGGGGAAGGTTTTGTGTGTTGGTAACAATCATCGCCAACACAACACATGTGGGCTGGAGACATTGGGCCGCACATGGGCGGCAGACATCGAAGAACAAGAGTCAACAACTCAACATCATCATCACGGTACAACTTGGGCTCTGACACATTGGACTTTGGCAGCCATATCACGTGCAAAGCATAAAAATCAGGATGTTACCGTAAATTACGGCTCCACCGTAATTTACGGTGGACTTGAATTTGGTTAATGGCTCACCGTAACTCAGACAAACTGCACCGTAACAACATTATGTCCACCGTAACTTACGGTGGGGCCGTAAGTTACGGTGGAGGCTGCGGGAAAATGTGTAACTGCCTCATTTATTCAGTTTTTATGATGTCTTTTCATTATTCTCATCATTGGACGTTTTTGGTAGATCCTAGGGGCGATTTTGGCTGTTGGTACTTGGTTCTAAACAATTTCTAACATTCGGTTTGTGTATTCGATTCGTATGAACATTAATCGTTGTGTGAAGATGATGTACCAAGTCATGCGTGGCTAAACTTTTGGTGATCATCCTAGATGTAAGGTTTGCTTTTGAAACACTATGTTTGTGCTTGAATTTCTAGAATAATAACTTTGAATGTTTATTTGAGTTATTATGGTGTTTGGATATTTGTTTGTAAATTGTTGATTATTGTTTGATGTTAATCTAATCCATATGTTCTTGGTGCCGCTGGCAATCGAGATATCATGGGAGGGATTAGGGTTGGATAATTGTCAATTGATCATCGAGTAACAACCTTGCATTTTATAATCCGAGTACTTAGTTCTCTTTCATCACAAACAGATAATCAAACACGAGCCATGTCTATGTGGTTCTTTCTAGTTAAGCATAAACATTAGTGTGGATTAAAACCTGAAATCTAGGATGGTCGCTTGTTCCTAATCTGTTTACAAAAAAAAAAAAAACTCTCTTTGATTTGCAATTCAATTAGTTAATATTAGTTCTTAAAATCAAAACAATCAACTCTTGAATTTTAATTTCTGCAATTTTAGTTTAATCTTAGTTTAAGTGCAAAGCTACATAATCGACATACTTTCCACAAACTCCCTGTGTTCGATACCCTCTTACCACTATATTATAGTTGTTATTGGGATTAAATTTGCGTGACCCACGACAAGCACGTCAGCGAACACTTGTTATACTTGACACTTTGTGTCTAACCAGCATCTGTGTCTTCCATCTCTTTATTTTTAAATGTTTCAAGACCTGCAACAGTAGGATAAACACGATCAATCAAATAATCACAAGTAGTATAACTCAACAGTAATCGTTTAATCCTTTCACTCTCAATCTTTTCAAGTTCTAACTCCTGTTTCAGCTTAGCACAATCTTCAATATATTCATTGATGACGCTCTGCTTTGTCATTAATGTTGAGCTCATCATTGTCATAGCAGCATCAACTTCTTTGTTTGTCTTGTTCAAACCATCAATTGTCTTGTTCAAAACATCATATGAGTCTTTTATATACTTTAAATCAGACAGTAAATCTTCTTTTATCTTCTCCAAATCAGCAATCTTTTTATCTTTCTCCTCACAAACTTTGCAAGATTCTAAACACTTCAAACATGGTTTTTCAACTTCAACCATTTTTTCAATTATCTTTTCAACTTCAACGAATTTCTCAACTTCAACGATTTTTTCTACCTCGACGAGTTTCTCTACTTCAACAAGTTTCTCAACTTCGACTATTTTTTCGACTTCAACTAATTTTTCCACCACTTTCTCCACTTCAACAATTTTCTCTACTACTTTCTCAGTTACTTGATCACTACTAGCTTCTCCAGCTTCTGTCTTTGCTTTTTCATCAGCAAAGATTCTTGATGCTTCCAGCTCTCTCTTCAATCTAGCAATCTTCTTCTGATTCAGCATCTCCATTTTATCTGCAAAAAAGAAATTAAAGCTGTCAGGATCTATGCCTTTTCTAGCTTTGTTAAGATATTCTTCCTCATCATCAGTATCCATATCGCTTCCAAGTTCTGGAAAAATTGGGATTCTTTTCTGATTAGCCTCATCTTCACCCAGAATTCTAGCAACAAAACATGAACCTTGTGGAATATATTTATCCCAGCTAAATCCCTCTGTAACTAGACCTGAACCTTGTGGCATGTATTTATTCCAGCTAAATCCCTCTGCAACAAACTCATCATCTTGATCAATTATTCCAAAATAAGCTTTCTTATTTGCATCTTCGATCATTTTTCCATGAGCAGTTTTTGGATCCTTTTGTTGAGTATGTTGATCAGTCTGATGAAAAATTGATTTCTGATAATAATTGTTCTTTTCTTGATTCCCGATTGCTTCTTTATTTGTACATTCTCTCTTAAAATGACCCTTTCCTTTACACCGGAAACATGTAACTTTTGATTTGTCAAAACCTAATGGAGAAGTAGCCATTCCTCGAAACTCATCTCTACCAGTAATTTGTTGAAACTTTTCTGCCCTCCTCCAAGCACTAGCCAAACACCACTTCACATCCATCAACTCAAGTTCCTCTGCATCAATTTGGTCATAATCTTCTTTTGTAAGCATCAGATTTCCAATCTTGCCAGCAATCAAACTTTCATAAGATTCCAACATAGCAACGAGTGATGCCATGTGTTGCTTGGCTATTTCTGGAGACAAATTCTGACCATTTTGAATGTTCAAAGTGACGTTGCATTGAAGATTTGTTGAATTCTGTCATTGAGAACTTGATGTTGTATGATTAGGATCAAAGCTTGAATATGAAGATGAAGATCCACCACTCTGTGTCACATTACTACACTTTGTTCCAGATTAACTGTCAGCACTAAAACCAGTTTGGATCTTTGGGCTAGGGCTGGGGGTAGCCTCAAACTTGTTCCCTCTGTAATACAAACTGACATCTTGCTGAGCATTTGGATTCGTCATGATAGCAGTTTTCTGAATATCTAATTCATGCTCTTCAATTTTCTGAATAAACTGTGCCAGATTTATACTTTTCGATTTTCTCATGTGTTTCACAATCATCAAATAAGTTCCCCACTTATGCTGTGGTAATGCATCAGCAAGTTTATCGACCCACTCATCATCCTCTTTCTCAATGTCCAATCTTTTCATTTCCAATACCATATGACAATATCTATCAATAGTCTGCTTTGTCGTTTCATGATCAAAAGCTGAAAACATATCAAACGATTTCTTCAATAACGCCTTTTTGTTTTTGATCATATCTACGCTTCCTTTGAATTTCTGGATCAATGCTTCCCAAATTGACCTAGCTGTATTATTATGTTGGAGCAAAACAAAGATATCTTCTTTAATCGCTTGTTGAAGAATACTGATCATCATTTTCTCACTTGTAAATTTCAATTTGTCACTCTCTGAATAGTCACAAATAGCTTTTTCAATCCTACGTTCATTCTTTGGTTTCTCATAATCTTTCAACAATGAACACCATGCATCAAATTTATAAGCTTGCACCTAGTTTTCAAAACGATTTTTCCATCCTTGAAAATCTTCAATATACGTGAGCTTTGGTGGTTTCTGATATGTTCCTGTTTCATTCTCACTGTACACTGTTTCGGCAGCAGTAACAGGTGCAATCGGTGTCGCAAACGCATTGTAGAATTCCTCGTCCATGTTTCAGAAATTTTTTTCACAAAAACTTAGTTTCAAACGGAATACCACCCTCAAGCGAGATTACTTTTGAAGCGGAATTACTTCTTTCAAATGAGATCACACTCAAACGGAATCACCCTGAAGCGAAATCACTGATTTCGTTTGAAGCAGCACACTTTCAAACGAAATCATGCCTTGAAGCTGAATTACCTAATTTCGTTTGAACCAACTCAAACGGAAATAGACTTTGAAGCGGAATCAGGGAATTTCAAGTGGAATAAGGTCAACTTATCAAGCGGAATTACGATTTCAAGCGGAATCAACCTGCTAATCTCGCTTGAAATGCTGCTGACATCATCTTTTGCGATCTGGATTTCAAACGGAAATACGATTTTTACCAGTTTTAAGCCGAATTAAGTTCCAATTCTTTCAAGGATTACTTAAAACACAGTTTCGCACTTAATATGTGAAATTCAAGACTTTTTTACCGTAAAAACTAGTTCAATTTTGAAAAGAAGGTGTAGAAGTCAGAAATAACGGCTGTTTTGGTAAGAACTCTTCCTCCTGAGCTCTGGTACCACTTGTAGTGTAACACCTGTGCCTCCACGGCCATCAAACAAATACCGAACCAATGAAATATTATATTTCATACTTTGGATTTGTAAAAAAATATGTGTATCATTTGCACATATCAATTTTTGTTCAATTCCAAACTCTAAATCGCTTTCTGGAAGGTTATACGCGCACCGATGCGTAAATATAACCAGTTTAATGCAACGAACACTCCGGAATAGTGAAATAGGCTTAACATACCTTAAATAACCTTTACATAACTTAGAAATAAGTTTCGAAGGCTTTGGTATGGCAAAATCAAGTTAAATCGCTTACAGGGACTAAAGTTGACAAACTGCGAAAGTATGCCAATTTCAACTGTAACAAACATTCCGGAACATGGCCATAAGTTAAACATACCATAAATATCCTTTAAATAGCTTAGAAATAGGCTTTGAGGGGTTCGGTGTGCTAAAATAAACTTTTGGGTCATTCAGGGACTAAAAGTGTCAAAAAGTGCACAAGTTTGCATTTTCGCGCATAACTTACGTTCTGAATACATCCGGACATCCAAAAATTTATGTAAGCACTAAAATATTTTATTTTAGTGTTTGGCATAAGAAAAATCCATCCGTCGCGTCATTTGGATCGTTTTTCGCACTTGCGCGCATTCCGTCGTAATTAAGCGAACATCGCGTTCGTACGACCAAACGAACCAACACCCGACATATTTTTGAGCATGTTTCATGTCCACAATGTTTAGGCATCATTTTAAGACCTTAAAGTTGGCTTTACGGGCCTTAGAAGTGTCGGAAATGGCCTTAAACACGTGCAGGGGCTGAAACTGTAACATTTGAAACTTGTTTTCTGATCAGAAGTGCTAGGCGGCCCGCGTGAGCCCAAGCTTAAATCTTAGGCGGCCCGCGTACACCTCCCAGATCAGATAAGATCGAACAGTCAGCTGATTCTAGCTGTTTAATCCTCAACCACATGCTCACACTTGACCTTTCAGCTGATTAAGAGCCCTTTTTAGACACCATAACTTTCCGACACTTGTACGGATGCGATTAAGGCACGATATTCGACAAACGATCTTAACGGTTACCCGAAAACTATAAATACCCCAACCCCCATTACTTTAAACCCACTAGAATCTGATCTTAAAAACTCTAAGTTGGAACCTTTGTTTCATACCTGAGTTATTTCGATCTAGATTAGCATTCGGGGACCCTTCGTAAGTATTCTTTCGTTCTTTTATTGCTTTTCGAGTCCGAAAGTCAAACTTTGTTTGACTTTCTGCATTGACCAGTTTATGGTCGATGCGAAGTTCGTTTGAACTTCATAACGTGAGCGTGATCACGATGGTTATAGTCCCTAGTGACTACACCTACTGATTACCACGTTATCTAGGCTCAGTGACGAGCCGTAGTTTCGGTCAGAATACGTATTCTTGCGTATTTTGTAACCAAACTACTCTTAGGTATCACAACCGTTTGTTGTGATACCAAACCTGTTTTCTAAACTTAGTTAAGCATGTTTTAACATGCTTAGCTCGTCACTTTTAGTTTAGTGCTTATATAGGGTCGTAGGGTAAGCGATCTAAACAATCGCTTATACTTTCGAACCCGACCCGTTTGGTCGATCATTAGGATCCGACCAAACACATTAGGTGACCATAGAGTATAGGGAATAACCTTCCGAGGTTATACCTTATGGTCACATCGTTTAAGTAGTTGTATGATAGGTAGTTTATATGCCTTAGGTAAATTACCAGAATACCCTTTTCATGTATAATTGGTAATTAAGCATATGTAACCTAAACTTTTGTCACATAACTGATTATGTAACATGTTTAGGCATATAACACTTGTCATAGGACTAGTTAGGCGGTCCGAACGCGTTTCACGCGAACGACGCGTTAAAGTAGCATAAGCTACCTAAACGGGTCGTAATGGGTCACAAGCACTTAGGTTAAGTTTCATTTAGTATGTAGGCTTTGTTAAACCATATGACACGAGTCTCTATACTCGTTTGGATTACGAACCCTCATTCTATCAGATCTTCCGATTTAGGTCCGGTTTATTAACATAGTTATCTATATTAGGTGCCGTTTGATATTCCGAGATCTCTAGCATTGCTTGGTGGTTATCTTAGTACTTGTGAGCAATCTCAAGTGAGTACATAGACCCCTCTTTTACTGTTTTCCAAACGTTTTGGGGTGAAACACATGTGCCTACCTGTTACTTTCATGCTTTTCCATGTTTTCATATCATATGCTTGCTATGTTCATTAGTACACTATTAGTACATCGTTTTACATTACATTTTATGCTACGTATGTCCATTTAGTTCATACTTAGTACATCGTTTCACATCACATCACATGCTATGTATGTTCATTTATTTGCATACTTAGTACAATTGTTTTCATCACATGCTTACATTTTGTTATGACATTTGGTTTGTTTAAATGAGACAATGTACATTCATTAACACCGATCATGCCGCTCGGTAGTAGGTAGTGGTACCATAGGACTTGACAAATCCCATTCCTGAAATCTCGGGTTTGTTTGGACGTAAGGAATGACCGAATCCGAATACATATTCTTTTGATAACTCATTTTTACATAGTTATCCGACTGTCGCAAGGCTTGGATGTATGAATTTTCACAATACCGCATAAATGTTTATATCAGTATAGCATGCATTTTCACAGAACATAACTTTGATTTAAACCAAGTTTTACTTCAATACTATGTTCTTGTGCATATGGTTTAGTTGATGCATTTCACTAGCCATACATATCATTTTTGGTTACATATTACATGGTTTACATTTGACACGTAAACACTTTTGACATTGGTTATACATTACATGATTTACATATGGACATAAACATTTTAACATATTATTTCAATACATTTGGAAGTTGGTTTAAACATAGACATCTTACATTGTTGGTTTGGTTCGAGTAAGTGATTTAATTAACGAGGCGTGTGTAATACGATACAAGCATGGTGGATACGCCGCTGGTACTTCCTATATATAAATGATTGTATGGTATTACATATCGTTGCGTTATTTGAAATCATTTCAATTTAGACATATAACATTTTATACAAATAACATACTTTTCACAATACATTGTTTTACAAACAACTTAACTTATACAAACTCATTTTACATGGTTATTCATTTAACCATGCATTATTCTCTTATTTATACGTATCATCTGAACTTATTGTTTTTCAAATGATTTACAAAGACAAAGCAAATTACAAGGTTCATGACTAAACATTTTCTTAAACAGAAGTCATGAATCTTATTTTCACAAAACCTATGTACTCGCCGGCATTTTTATGCTGACGTACCTATTTTCACATGTGTTTCAGGAAATGAAGCATAGGATTGATCAAGATACACTTAGGCGGACATGGGCCTTAGTGACAATAAAAGATGCAAGACTAGTTATTTATGTTATGTTTCTTTGATTGTCAAGACATTGTAACTCGTGTACTTAATAAAACAATATTTAAATTTCCATGTGTTATGAAACAATGATTCTGTTACAACACTCCCCGATGTTTCCGCCACGTTTTGTTGTTTTACGTGGTCGGGGTGTGACATGTAGGATCGGGTTGTGACCCAAACGAGTCAATCAGAAGAGTTCTTGTCTGTTTCAGAGGCGGAAACAAAGAAACAGACTTGGAAAACATCTTGTTTCACTCTTAAACGTCTTGTTTATTGATAATAACAGCTTTACAGATCAAATGACGCGTCGGCAGCAGTTCGGTACCGGAAACAAGAACATTACAAATGATTCCGCTTGGGTGGCTATATATAGAGATGTAATTTCGTTTGAAAGTGGTTGCGTGTCAGTTCAAGCGGAATTAACCAAGTTAATTTCGCTTGAAACTGCACAAGCCTCTTTCAAGCGGAATTACTTCCTTCAAGCGGAATTACCTTTATCACACCCTAAAACCTCCTATTTTATCGTACAATGCGCCTTGATCTAACAATTCTAATACTAGACTCGATATAAGACAAAGTCGACAGACGTATGCACCAACACTTGGTGCTATCAGACTGTTTCTGCTTCTTGTCACCTTTTCTGTGGTGTTTACCCTTCTTGACTTGTGTTTCAATAAGGGTTGCAACTAGCTCAATGGCCTGTCGGACGGAAGTAGGGTTGCTGCCAGTGACAATATCCTGAACAGGATCTGGCAAACCGTCTATGTACTTCTCAATAGCCTTATCCAAAGGCGTGACCATTGTAGGACAGAGCAAGCTTAACTCCTCATATATGTCAGTGTAAGCCCGGTGTTCACCACTGTCTTGCTTCAAGTCATGGAACTCATTTTCGAGTGCCCTCTGCTCGTGACGAGGGCAGAACTCTCTCATCATGAGAGCTCTAAGTTCCTCCCATGTTTGACCTAAAGCAACATCAGCACCTCTATCTCTCATTACCCCATTCCACCAGGTGAGAGACCTCTTTTGGAATACACTCGAAGCAAACTCGACCTTACGGTTGTTCGGACACTGAACATGGCGAAAAGTTCTCTCAAACCACTGGAGAAGCCCTGTTGCTCCTTCAGAACCACTAAACTTGAGTGGTTTAGTCGAGTTAAAACTTTTGAAATTGCACGGAGCAGGTGCATTATTGTTATTGTTGGCTTGGTTTATTTGAGTGATGAGATTAGATAGCATAGCAGCCATCTGCTGTGCTATAATGGCCGCCAGTTCGGCATCAGGTTGTTGAACGTTACGTCGAGGAGGCATTCTAAAATAGGAAACATGAGAGAAAACGAGTGAGATAATGTGATGAAAGAAATGAGAGAGCAATAAAATCGACAAAATACAAGGATGGTGGTCATTTGTTTGTTACCACAAAGCAAACAAACGACACACACTGACAAATCAAAGTAAATAGGTCATAATAATGTATCACCGAAGACATGCTCGCCTACAAGTGAACACTCACCCCAAGAGTTCCCAGGTAAGAGTGACTGGTCCGATACTACGGATTTGTACGAACACTTAAGCCTTAGATAGAAAACTCAGGGTACATGCATTTACCCTTCCAGTTTGCACGTGTTCACAATATATAGACCCAAACTTTGACGAGATTTTGAAAATTTGGAAGGCATTAAGACAAAAGAGATCATCTAAGGATAGATGATTGATTTCAAAATCATTTTGGAAATTTGTGTTCATGTTTTGGTAATCACCTAAGGATAGGTGACGTGTATTGTTTTAAAATCTAAACACAAGTAAACTTGTGTTAGGGTCCTAGAAAGTTATAGTCTAGGTCAAAGCATTACTAATAACCTAATTCCCTATAACCAATGGCTCTGATACCAACTCTTCTGTCACACCCCGACCACGTTAAAACAACAAACCGTGGCGGAAACGTCGGGGAGTGATGCGACGGAATTATTGTTTCAATAACCATAGTAATTAAAGTTTTGTATTATTAAGATTAAAGTTTACATTGTCTCAGAATTTAAACAAAACATAACATAAATAACTGTCTTCAATACTATGTTCTTGTGCATATGGTTTAGTTGATGCATTTCACTAGCCATACATATCATTTTTGGTTACATATTACATGGTTTACATTTGACACGTAAACACTTTTGACATTGGTTATACATTACATGATTTACATATGGACATAAACATTTTAACATATTATTTCAATACATTTGGAAGTTGGTTTAAACATAGACATCTTACATTGTTGGTTTGGTTCGAGTAAGTGATTTAATTAACGAGGCGTGTGTAATACGATACAAGCATGGTGGATACGCCGCTGGTACTTCCTATATATAAATGATTGTATGGTATTACATATCGTTGCGTTATTTGAAATCATTTCAATTTAGACATATAACATTTTATACAAATAACATACTTTTCACAATACATTGTTTTACAAACAACTTAACTTATACAAACTCATTTTACATGGTTATTCATTTAACCATGCATTATTCTCTTATTTATACGTATCATCTGAACTTATTGTTTTTCAAATGATTTACAAAGACAAAGCAAATTACAAGGTTCATGACTAAACATTTTCTTAAACAGAAGTCATGAATCTTATTTTCACAAAACCTATGTACTCGCCGGCATTTTTATGCTGATGTACCTATTTTCACATGTGTTTCAGGAAATGAAGCATAGGATTGATCAAGATACACTTAGGCGGACATGGGCCTTAGTGACAATAAAAGATGCAAGACTAGTTATTTATGTTATGTTTCTTTGATTGTCAAGACATTGTAACTCGTGTACTTAATAAAACAATATTTAAATTTCCATGTGTTATGAAACAATGATTCTGTTACAACACTCCCCGATGTTTCCGCCACGTTTTGTTGTTTTACGTGGTCGGGGTGTGACAGAAAAGTTGGTATCAGAGCTCATGGTTATAGGGAATTAGGTTATTAGTAATACTTTGACCTAGTCTATAACCTTTCTAGGACCCTAACGCGAGTTTACTTGCGTTTAGTCATAAAACAATACTGTCACCTATCCTTAGGCGACAACCACAACAAGAACATAAAATTCAAAACCGCTTTGAAAACTAATCATCTGTTCTAGGATGATTGACTACTAGGTTTTGAACCCTCTATTGTAAGGTTTTGAACTCTCTATTATATGGTTTTGAACCCCTTTGAATTTTCAAAACCTCGTCAAGGTTTTGGGTTTTAAATAATGTGAACACGTGCAAACTGGAAGGGTGAATGCCTGTATTCTGGGTTTTCTGTCTAGGCAAGCACTTCGTATACATCTCATAAGACGCGAGACCAGTTGTGCTTACCTGGGAATTCTTGGGATGAGTGTTCACTTATAGGCGAGCATGTCTTCGCGATACATTATTTTTGACCCATTTACTTTGATTTGTCACCATCTCATTTGTTTGCCTTAGGTAACAAACAAATGATCACAATTTTCATTTGATACCATTCTGTATTGATTATCCAATAAACCTTTCACTTGTTTCTTCCTTTGTCTTTCATTTTCTTCTAGAATGTCTATTCCTCTCAGCACTGGTCAAATGTCCGAGTGAACAGCCAAATTTGCCCAGCAAATAGGCGAAGTGATTCAGAAGACTGTGGATTTAGGCATTGCCATGGCTCGTCTCAACAATGAAGCCTCTCGTCTCGACAATGAAGTCACTCAAGAGCCACTGAAGGAAGCAGAAGTCAAGCCTGCACCAAGATCAAGGAAGCGTAAGGCTTCAAGGAAGCCCGCAGGAGTTATACCAAATCAAGCAGGACCTAGCCAGAAGGCAACACCACCTGCTAAGAAGCAATACAAGGGAACGGCACCATTATGCAACAAATGTAAGGGGCATCACCTAGCTCACTTACAGTGCCGTCGGTGTGTATCATGTGGACGAGTTGGTCACCTGGCAAGTACTTGTCGATGTAACCCAAACCAAGGTGGTCTAAATCAACCCCAAGTCAACCCTACTCAAGCTCGTTTTCCGCGTGGTACTTGCTACAACTGTGGCGAGACGAGCCATTACAGGAACAACTGCCCGAAGATTGTCAGTGCAAATCCAACCCGTGGATGAGCAATTGGCTGAACAAAGGATGTTGTTGTCTTATGCCTTTGTTTCTTTTATTTTCTTGTAATGTGAAACAATCTGTTTTGTTCATAAATAAATTATTGTTCACAAATTCTGATATACAAGTGTAGTTACATGTGTGTATGACTTTTCCTATGATACCTACATTAAGGAACTATGTTCCTTACAAACTACTTTTGTGATTTCTCTCTTTCAAATGATCACTCATGATTCCCTCGAAAATTTTAAGTACTCGTTTCACTCTAAGAAACAAAGTACAGAAAATAAAGTGACATTATGAGTAATCATGCTTCTGCACATCTGTGCCTTTGAATCCTTGGTTAAATAACTAAGGGTATTTCCAAATCTCATACCCATTACGTTTTAATTTTTCAACATATACAGTACAAGTATTTCAAAAACAATCTTCATGATCTCAAAACATTTCATATAGTTTGAAAACAATTTTTCTAAATGCATTGTCTATGTTATTTCAAAAACATTGGCCATGTTATCAAAACCAACCTTCCTAATTTCAAAATGTTTCATATAGTCTGAAAACAATATTAACACAGTACATTTTCTTATCAAGTGCACGATTTCGAAAAGCATCATTCATGTCTTTCAAAAACCTTATACATAATTTCAAAATTCATCTCGCATGATTCTAAAACATTTTTATAAATATACTTACCTAGTACACCTACTTTATAATTTCAAATGTATTATATATCAGGTTTCAGAAACATTGAACACATTTTTTAGAACCTCATGCATAGTTTTCAAAAATATTTTCTTCATACATTGACTTAACCTTCAAATTCTGCTTCATATGTCGCCTTGACATATCAAGCATCTCAACTTCATAAGCATTCTTACTTCATGTTTTGACATAAGCACGTCCAGTGCAAGGTTTCAAAACATCTTCAACTTCTAAAATCCATATGGGATCTTTTTATCTTCACAATTAGATCCTTGTGGATAATCGTCATACTAATCAGAGTCCTTAATTGGATTCCTTATATACCTAAATTCGAACATTTCGGTTCCTTATAATCGAAATCGAATTTTTCTTTAAAAAAAAAAAATCTTTCTATCTTTATAGTGAGATTCTTGATAATGTTTAAAGGACCAAATGAAATCCACGAGATGGATTCCTAGTGTGCTTTAAATACTTGCGCTCAGTAGCAAAACAAATTAACAAATTAAAGATCTAGATAAACAATCTTTGTGGTTATATGACTATGTGTTCATGCATCTTGTGTTTTCTTTTATGCATTTTGTGTTTTCGTATACTCTGGATATTCGTTATCCAAATCCTCGTAGAATCTTTCATATCTTCATATGAGGGATTCGTAGTAGGATATTCAAAAAAGATACTACCTTAAATCCTTAATGGGCTTCTATGTAAGAATTAAGACCCTTGGATTATATAGTACCACTCCTTGATTCATAAGAGACCCTTTTAGTGGTCTAGTAAAAAAGATTGATTCAAAAATCTGGTTAAGAATGACATGTGATGATATAAGCTGAAAAGACTCCTTGGTTGTCTATTAAAATCATTTATTGATTTAATAAAAGGGACCCTATGGTGGTCTAGTCACACTCATCACAGGTTTGTTCATTTGGTTTTCCCTACACATTATAAAATAGACTGTGTGAACTATGCAAGGAATTGTCTAATTATGGATGCGTACATAATTATGAGATTCAGTGCACGGTAACCACAGTAAGATTTATTATGTGTAAGAACCGATAGTGACAACAATAACAAAACGAGAACGATGCAAGGGAGGTACGGTGGACGCACCAATGACGCTTTATATACTTGTATATAAGTATCCCTCTTACATTACGATCATGATGTTATTAAAGTTACTAGAAGTTCAGAGCCCTAACCAATGTTGTTCGATCTTTTCAACTTCATGTTTTAAACTCTCACAAGTTTCCTCTAAATAAATTTCGGGACGAAATTTCCTAAAGTAGGGGAGACTGTAACACCTGTGCCTCCACGGCCATCAAACAAATACCGAACCAATGAAATATTATATTTCATACTTTGGATTTGTAAAAAAAATATGTGTATCATTTGCACATATCAATTTTTGTTCAATTCCAAACTCTAAATCGCTTTCTGGAAGGTTATACGCGCACCGATGCGTAAATATAACCAGTTTAATGCAACGAACACTCCGGAATAGTGAAATAGGCTTAACATACCTTAAATAACCTTTACATAACTTAGCAATAAGTTTCGAAGGCTTTGGTATGGCAAAATCAAGTTAAATCGCTTACAGGGACTAAAGTTGACAAACTGCGAAAGTATGCCAATTTCAACTGTAACAAACATTCCGGAACATGGCCATAAGTTAAACATACCATAAATATCCTTTAAATAGCTTAGAAATAGGCTTTGAGGGGTTCGGTGTGCTAAAATAAACTTTTGGGTCATTCAGGGACTAAAAGTGTCAAAAAGTGCACAAGTTTGCATTTTCGCGCATAACTTACGTTCTGAATACATCCGGACATCCAAAAATTTATGTAAGCACTAAAATATTTTATTTTAGTGTTTGGCATAAGAAAAATCCATCCGTCGCGTCATTTGGATCGTTTTTCGCACTTGCGCGCATTCCGTCGTAATTAAGCGAACATCGCGTTCGTACGACCGAACGAACAAACACCCGACATATTTTTGAGCATGTTTCATGTCCACAATGTTTAGGCATCATTTTAGGGCCTTAAAGTTGGCTTTACGGACCTTAGAAGTGTCGGAAATGGCCTTAAACACGTGCAGGGGCTGAAACTGTAACATTTGAAACTTGTTTTCTGATCAGAAGTGCTAGGCGGCCCGCGTGAGCCCAAGCTTAAATCTTAGGCGGCCCGCGTACACCTCCCAGATCAGATAAGATCGAACAGTCAGCTGATTCCAGCTGTTTAATCCTCAACCACATGCTCACACTTGACCTTTCAGCTGATTAAGAGCCCTTTTTAGACACCATAACTTTCCGACACTTGTACGGATGCGATTAAGGCACGATATTCGACAAACGATCTTAACGGTTACCCGAAAACTATAAATACCCCAACCCCCATTACTTCAAACCCACTAGAATCTGATCTTAAAGACTCTAAGTTGGAACCTTTGTTTCATACCTGAGTTATTTCGATCTATATTAGCATTCGGGGACCCTTCGTAAGTATTCTTTCGTTCTTTTATTGCTTTTCAAGTCCGAAAGTCAAACTTTGTTTGACTTTCTGCATTGACCAGTTTATGGTCGATGCGAAGTTCGTTTGAACTTCATAACGTGAGCGTGATCACGATGGTTATAGTCCCTAGTGACTATACCTACTGATTACCACGTTATCTAGGCTCAGTGACGAGCCGTAGTTTCGGTCAGAATACGTATTCTTGCGTATTTTGTAACCAAACTACTCTTAGGTATCACAACCGTTTGTTGTGATACCAAACCTGTTTTCTAAACTTAGTTAAGCATGTTTTAACATGCTTAGCTCGTCACTTTTAGTTTAGTGCTTATATAGGGTCGTAGGGTAAGCGATCTAAACAATCTCTTATACTTTCGAACCCGACCCGTTTGGTCGATCATTAGGATCCGACCAAACACATTAGGTGACCATAGAGTATAGGGAATAACCTTCCGAGGTTATACCTTATGGTCACATCGTTTAAGTAGTTGTATGATAGGTAGTTTATATGCCTTAGGTAAAATTACCAGAATACCCTTTTCATGTATAAAATGTAATGTTTAGGCATATAACACTTGTCATAGGACTAGTTAGGCGGTCCAAACGCGTTTCACGCGAACGACGCGTTAAAGTAGCATAAGCTACCTAAACGGGTCGTAATGGGTCACAAGCACTTAGGTTAAGTTTCATTTAGTATGTAGGCTTTGTTAAACCATATGACACGAGTCTCTATACTCGTTTGGATTACGAACCCTCATTCTATCAGATCTTCCGATTTAGGTCCGGTTTATTAACATAGTTATCTATATTAGGTGCCGTTTGATATTCCGAGATCTCTAGCATTGCTTGGTGGTTATCTTAGTACTTGTGAGCAATCTCAAGTGAGTACATAGACCCCTCTTTTACTGTTTTCCAAACGTTTTGGGGTGAAACACATGTGCCTACCTGTTACTTTCATGCTTTTCCATGTTTTCATATCATATGCTTGCTATGTTCATTAGTACACTATTAGTACATCGTTTTACATTACATTTTATGCTACGTATGTCCATTTAGTTCATACTTAGTACATCGTTTCACATCACATCACATGCTATGTATGTTCATTTATTTGCATACTTAGTACAATTGTTTTCATCACATGCTTACATTTTGTTATGACATTTGGTTTGTTTAAATGAGACAATGTACATTCATTAACACCGATCATGCCGCTCGGTAGTAGGTAGTGGTACCATAGGACTTGACAAATCCCATTCCTGAAATCTCGGGTTTGTTTGGACGTAAGGAATGACCGAATCCGAATACATATTCTTTTGATAACTCATTTTTACATAGTTATCCGACTGTCGCAAGGCTTGGATGTATGAATTTTCACAATACCGCATAAATGTTTATATCAGTATAGCATGCATTTTCACAGAACATAACTTTGATTTAAACCAAGTTTTACTTCAATACTATGTTCTTGTGCATATGGTTTAGTTGATGCATTTCACTAGCCATACATATCATTTTTGGTTACATATTACATGGTTTACATTTGACACGTAAACACTTTTGACATTGGTTATACATTACATGATTTACATATGGACATAAACATTTTAACATATTATTTCAATACATTTGGAAGTTGGTTTAAACATAGACATCTTACATTGTTGGTTTGGTTCGAGTAAGTGATTTAATTAACGAGGCGTGTGTAATACGATACAAGCATGGTGGATACGCCGCTGGTACTTCCTATATATAAATGATTGTATGGTATTACATATCGTTGCGTTATTTGAAATCATTTCAATTTAGACATATAACATTTTATACAAATAACATACTTTTCACAATACATTGTTTTACAAACAACTTAACTTATACAAACTCATTTTACATGGTTATTCATTTAACCATGCATTATTCTCTTATTTATACGTATCATCTGAACTTATTGTTTTTCAAATGATTTACAAAGACAAAGCAAATTACAAGGTTCATGACTAAACATTTTCTTAAACAGAAGTCATGAATCTTATTTTCACAAAACCTATGTACTCGCCGGCATTTTTATGCTGACGTACCTATTTTCACATGTGTTTCAGGAAATGAAGCATAGGATTGATCAAGATACACTTAGGCGGACATGGGCCTTAGTGACAATAAAAGATGCAAGACTAGTTATTTATGTTATGTTTCTTTGATTGTCAAGACATTGTAACTCGTGTACTTAATAAAACAATATTTAAATTTCCATGTGTTATGAAACAATGATTCTGTTACAACACTCCCCGATGTTTCCGCCACGTTTTGTTGTTTTACGTGGTCGGGGTGTGACATGTAGGATCGGGTTGTGACCCAAACGAGTCAATCAGAAGAGTTCTTGTCTGTTTCAGAGGCGGAAACAAAGAAACAGACTTGGAAAACATCTTGTTTCACTCTTAAACGTCTTGTTTATTGATAATAACAGCTTTACAGATCAAATGACGCGTCGGCAGCAGTTCGGTACCGGAAACAAGAACATTACAAATGATTCCGCTTGGGTGGCTATATATAGAGATGTAATTTCGTTTGAAAGTGGTTGCGTGTCAGTTCAAGCGGAATTAACCAAGTTAATTTCGCTTGAAACTGCACAAGCCTCTTTCAAGCGGAATTACTTCCTTCAAGCGGAATTACCTTTATCACACCCTAAAACCTCCTATTTTATCGTACAATGCGCCTTGATCTAACAATTCTAATACTAGACTCGATATAAGACAAAGTCGACAGACGTATGCACCAACACTTGGTGCTATCAGACTGTTTCTGCTTCTTGTCACCTTTTCTGTGGTGTTTACCCTTCTTGACTTGTGTTTCAATAAGGGTTGCAACTAGCTCAATGGCCTGTCGGACGGAAGTAGGGTTGCTGCCAGTGACAATATCCTGAACAGGATCTGGCAAACCGTCTATGTACTTCTCAATAGCCTTATCCAAAGGCGTGACCATTGTAGGACAGAGCAAGCTTAACTCCTCATATATGTCAGTGTAAGCCCGGTGTTCACCACTGTCTTGCTTCAAGTCATGGAACTCATTTTCGAGTGCCCTCTGCTCGTGACGAGGGCAGAACTCTCTCATCATGAGAGCTCTAAGTTCCTCCCATGTTTGACCTAAAGCAACATCAGCACCTCTATCTCTCATTACCCCATTCCACCAGGTGAGAGACCTCTTTTGGAATACACTCGAAGCAAACTCGACCTTACGGTTGTTCGGACACTGAACATGGCGAAAAGTTCTCTCAAACCACTGGAGAAGCCCTGTTGCTCCTTCAGAACCACTAAACTTGAGTGGTTTAGTCGAGTTAAAACTTTTGAAATTGCACGGAGCAGGTGCATTATTGTTATTGTTGGCTTGGTTTATTTGAGTGATGAGATTAGATAGCATAGCAGCCATCTGCTGTGCTATAATGGCCGCCAGTTCGGCATCAGGTTGTTGAACGTTACGTCGAGGAGGCATTCTAAAATAGGAAACATGAGAGAAAACGAGTGAGATAATGTGATGAAAGAAATGAGAGAGCAATAAAATCGACAAAATACAAGGATGGTGGTCATTTGTTTGTTACCACAAAGCAAACAAACGACACACACTGACAAATCAAAGTAAATAGGTCATAATAATGTATCACCGAAGACATGCTCGCCTACAAGTGAACACTCACCCCAAGAGTTCCCAGGTAAGAGTGACTGGTCCGATACTACGGATTTGTACGAACACTTAAGCCTTAGATAGAAAACTCAGGGTACATGCATTTACCCTTCCAGTTTGCACGTGTTCACAATATATAGACCCAAACTTTGACGAGATTTTGAAAATTTGGAAGGCATTAAGACAAAAGAGATCATCTAAGGATAGATGATTGATTTCAAAATCATTTTGGAAATTTGTGTTCATGTTTTGGTAATCACCTAAGGATAGGTGACGTGTATTGTTTTAAAATCTAAACACAAGTAAACTTGTGTTAGGGTCCTAGAAAGTTATAGTCTAGGTCAAAGCATTACTAATAACCTAATTCCCTATAACCAATGGCTCTGATACCAACTCTTCTGTCACACCCCGACCACGTTAAAACAACAAACCGTGGCGGAAACGTCGGGGAGTGATGCGACGGAATTATTGTTTCAATAACCATAGTAATTAAAGTTTTGTATTATTAAGATTAAAGTTTACATTGTCTCAGAATTTAAACAAAACATAACATAAATAACTGTCTTTTAAGTCACTAAGGCCCAAGTCCGCCTAAGTGTAGCACAAACATCATCATGCATTAGCATCTGAAACACATGCGAAAATAGGTACGTCAGCATAAAAATGCCTGTGAGATACATAGGTTTTGTTTATGCAAGATTCATGACTTGTAGTTAAAAGAAGAGTTTTACAAAAATATAGTCATGAACCTTATAAAATGTTTTCCTTTATAAAATCATATAAAAATCGATGTGAAAATCAAATGATAATAAAAGGATAATGCATGGTTAAATGAATAACCAAGTAAAAGTGAATTTGTATAAAATATGTAATTTGTAAAAGAATGTTGTGTTCTTGTATAAAATGTTTCATGTCCTTGTCAAGTGGTTTAGATAACGCAACAATGTATAATACCATAAAAGCACTTATATATAGGAAGTACCAGCGGCGTATCCACCATGCTTTTATCATATAACACATAGCCCCGTTACATAAATCACTTATCAACAACCAACCAAAATGTCTTGTTCAATGTCAAACTTGTTTATGTGAAAACCATGTTCAATGTCATGTGTGAAATGTATCATGTATAACCAAGTGTAATGCATAGCAAGTAGAAAGTATCTACTCAAACTATGTGATAACGTCAATGTGAAAACAAATGTCATGTATGGTGAATAACTAGTAATTACTCAACCCCATAGGAAAATGTACAAAACAAAGTTTTTGAATAAACCTAAGTTCAAATCAAATGTTATGTTTTGCAGAAAACAATGCTTTATGATTACAAACATTTATATAGTAATGTTAATCGCATACATTCAATCCTTGAGACTATGGCGACAAACCTTTAAACAAATTAAAGGTTTATCTAAGTTATGTATATCGGATTCTGTCATTCCCAACTTCCAAACAAACCTAGGAAGTCGAAAACGGGATTTGTCAAGTCCTATGGTACCATTACATACTACCGAGCGACGTGATCAATGTTAATGAATGTATTATTGTCCCGATTAAACATACCAAATGTCATAACCAATGTAGCATGTGAAAACCATGTACTAAGTATGCTAAGCAAACATACATAGTAGAATGTTCATGAAATCAATGTGCTAGGATGCTAAGTAAACATACATAGCAAAAATGTTTGTGAAATCAATGTGCTAGCATGCTAAGTAAACATACATAGCAATAATGTTTATGAAATCAATGTGCTAGCATGCTAAGTAAACATACATAGCAAAATATAATTGAAAGCATGTACTATATGTGTACTAGGTTAAACTAGCATGTTTATGTCATAAAAGCAATGAAAGCACGAAAGTAACAAGTATGCACATGTGTATCACCCCAAAGTATTTGAAAACGGTAAAAGAGGGGAACTATGTACTCACTTGGGATTGCTTATTAGTCTTGGGAATAAGACCAATTTAAGCTCCAAGTATCACGAAATCAACAAGGCGCCTAGTATAAGTAACAAGGTTAATAATCGGATCCTAAATCGGGAGATAGGATAGAATGATGTTCTATAAATAAAATGAGTAATTGAACTCATATAGTATGATTTAATAGAGCT
Source organism: Helianthus tuberosus (assembly GCA_030545235.1). Taxonomy (NCBI): domain Eukaryota; kingdom Viridiplantae; phylum Streptophyta; class Magnoliopsida; order Asterales; family Asteraceae; genus Helianthus; species Helianthus tuberosus. The sequence continues at coordinate 131,961,027 of CM060394.1, forward strand.
AACATTCTGATTTGGAAGTCTACCTAAGTGCTCTTGACCTGTTTCGACCCGTTATGGTAGTATAAGCTACTATAACGCGTCGGTTAACCGAAACTATGGTCGGATGGTTATCTTAATACTATGTCAAGTCTTACACGCCCAATTACATCTAAACATGTTACTAAATCAGATTATATGTCAAAAATATGTTCACATATGCAAAATACGGATTTATGCTTCAAAAGGGCGTTTTGGTCATTTCCTATGGGCATATAAGCTAACTAACAAATAACTAACCAATCCTATGTGATCATAAGGTATAACCTCAGGGGTTATTCCCTATGCAACTATGATCACTAAACGTGCTTGGTCGGATCCTAAAGATCGACCAAATGGGTCGGGTTCGAAAGTCTAAACGGTTGTCTAGACCGCTTAACTTACGACCCTAAATAGCACTAAAACTAACAGTGACGAGTTAAACATGTCAAAACATGTTTAACTAACTAAGAAAACTGATTTGGTATCAAAACAAAGTGTTTTGAAACCTAAGAGTAGTTCCGTTGCAAAATGCGTGTTAAAACGCATTTTGACCGAAACTTAGACTCGTCACTACACCTAGTTAACGTGGTAATCAGTAGGTATAATCGCTAAGGATTATAACCATCGTGATTACAATCACGTTACAAAGTTCAAACAAACTTTGTGTTGACCATTGACTAGTCAAAGCTGAAAGTCAAACACTGTTTGACTTTTAAGCTAGGAAAGCGATAAAAGAACGAAGGAAGCTTACAAAGGGTCCTTGCTAGGGAGAACTTGATCTTATAATTCTCAGGTATGAAGTTATAAACCTCAACTTAGAGAATTTAGATCAAGGGTGAGGAAAAATGAATGAAAGGCATGGCTATTTATAGTTGTTGGTGAGGAACAAGATTAATCCAAGTGTTTTGTGTGATTACCAAGCAATAAATCCTAGCCATACATGTGTTATAGCAGCTAATCTTTGCTTGGAGAAGGCTTAACTTGCTCATTAAAGTGCCAAAACAATCAAACAAAACCAAGGACTTAAGTTGAATTTAAGAAAACAACTTTCTGCCCAGATGTGATGGTCGCGTGGCGCGACCACAAGGCCATATGGCCATCGCTTGACGCCAAGGCAATGGCTGGAAGTTTCTAAGTTTGGCAGGAATGGTCCCTGCACGTGTTTAAACTTGTTTTTGATGTTTTTAACCTCCGTTAAGCCATTTTCAAGGCTCTACAAGGTTATAAAAGTGTAGGGGACCTGAAATATGCTTGGAAATATCACGGATGTTGGTTCGTTTGGTCGTACAGTCACGTTGTTCGGTTAATTACGACGAAACTCGAACGGACGCGAAAACGAACCAAATTAAGCGACGAATGGTATTTTTGCATGCCGATTACTAAAATAAAAATATTTTAGTGTGTACAAAAATTTTAGATGTCCAGATGTGGTCAGAACCTAAGATATGCGCGAAAATGCAAACTTATGCCGTTTTTGACACTTTTAGTCCCTGTAAGATCAAATAAGCATATTTTTGCACACCAAACCACTCAAAGATTATTTCAAAGCTATGTTTAGGTTATATATGGTATGTTTAGCTTATAATCAAGTTCTGGACTGTACGTTGCCTTACGAAACGACAGACTTTTGCAGTTTGATGCAAATAGTCCCTACGAGCGAATAAACTTGATTTTGCCATACCAAACCCTTTAAAACTTATTTCTAAGTTATGTAAAGGTTATTGAAGGTATGTTAAGCTTATGTTGTTGTTTCGTAGTGTTTGTCGCGTTAAACTGATTACATTTACGCATCAGTTTGCGTATAACTTTCTAGAAAGCGATATAGAGTTTAAAATCGATCAAAAATCAAAACGCACAAAATATCAAACATAAATAACAAAATTTGGGATCAAAACACAATGTTTTATTAATATTGGATTGTTCAGAGTTTGTACAACGATTACACAAGCACAGATGTCACAGTAGATATCTCTGAAACAAGTAAACTGTTCCGACAACTCAGATTCATATATATAAAAAATAAATTGTCTTTATTTGTTTCTAGACTCTCCTAAGCTCGGTTCCATCATTAGCAAGCAAGGCACAGCATCCTAAACACCTGTCACATACGTTAAAATAGAGGTTTGTACACATAGTGTAAAGGTGAGCATACAAGTTTGATATAGCATAGCAGAGTTCGAAATGGTTTACGCCTAACCAGCATGTACCACGTATAATGTGAAGCATGTATGTTATCGACAAAGATCCTATCAATACCAATGACTGCGGGTTGACTGCGTGAAGCAAGTTCTCAACACATGTTCACCACCGTAAACACGTGAAGTAATTTGTCCTTAACAACCCCTGAGTGAACAGGTGCTGAGTCCAAACTATAGTACTATCGTTGCTAAGGCAGGTAGACAGCAATCAATGTGTAAACATAATAAACAGGCATTCATCGAGTTACGTATAACATACGATAGAGGTTAGCGTATAAAAAGTGTTTGCGTTGTGTGTCGATTGTGATTTAGCATAAGTAACGTATGTAACACCCAAAAGTGCTAAAAGCAAAAAGGGATCAAGTATACTCACAGCGATAGAGTTAATGGATTGAAGGGAGCGCTAGAGTGAAATCAGCCTGAACAGTTAATGATAGCATAAGCGAAAGTTGGTGCGTAAAACGGTGAGATTGACCAAGTGTCAGATGGTAGCCCGATCGGATGGCAATCCGATCGGATGGCCATTTGATTGGTTTGACACCTTGCTTGGTGAGATGTGTTTGTGTATGATGGTTTGTCCTTTGAAGTTTTCGTTGTAGCATTTTGAAAATAGAGAAGTATCTCTACCTTTTAGGTTGGTCGATCGAACGGCGGTTCGATCGAACAGCGATCCATTTGGCGAGGCTTCTCAGTTGAGAACAAGTTCACAGCAGGACAGTCACTCGATCGGATAGCAATCCGATCGGGTGGCTATCCGTGGCATTGAACATGTTGAAAATTGTTTAAGTATCAAAGTTCCTACATCACATGATAGGATGGTCAGTCGATCGGATGGCAATCCGATCGGACGGCAATCCGATCAGACGGCATCCCATTCAACGTCCAGATCTTTGAAATTGAAAATGAAAAGTTAAGTGTGGGACCAAGTGTAATCCGATCGGACGACCGGTCGATCGGACGGCAATCCGATCGGATGGCAATCCGATCGGACGGTACCCCGTCCCAGCGTCTTGGTCGTCTTGACACTTGATTTCGTTGAAGGTTTGCAGTTTGAACGAAACGTCATGATAACCTGCTTAAACAAATAGGAACCCCATCTCGTCCCAAGTGAGCCGATCGAACAGGAACCACCCTAGTCCAACCCGTTCACGGTTCAAGACGGTTATTCATGTTCAAACCCGAAATTAGTTGTCTCTTGGATAGAATTCAGATCTTGAACTAACCCATCACTAAGAAAGAGTAGAAGATCAGAACGAGCTCCGATTCTACCGGTTCTGAGTGCATTGAGTGTAAAAGAGTTGAAAGAAAGTTGGAAAACCTTCTTTCAATCCTTTTAACCATGAACATGTGTAGATCTAGGCGAAAATATTGTTTAATCTTGTGGAAATCCTTTAGATCCAAGTTGTTCTTGGTGGAATGAAGCCAAACCATGAAGTTCATATGAACCCCATGATGACATCACCCTAGAACACCTCGAATCCGGTGATTTCATGGTTAAAAGTTAAGATTCAAAGGTGAAAATGATGAAGAAGCGTGTTTAGATCATAGAAGTACAAGATTTAGGTTGGAAACTTACAAGAATTGAGAGAAATCAAGAGGAATGAGTGCTTGAGCGAGCTAGTTCAAGTGAGGAGCTGTCACATCACAAATGATGTGACAGGTGGGTATTTATAGGGTTTCCCAAAAAGGAAAGTAGTGAAGTGCCGGGTCAATCGGGTGGCAGTCCGATCGGGTGGCAGCCCAATCGGGTGACAACTCGATCGGATGACAACTCGATCGGATGGCAATCCGATCGGATGGCCACTCGATCGGTTGGCCACTCGATCTTGGTGCACGGCGTGACGAGTTTTGTCATTTCGATTAGCGTGTAGTGCGTTGTGATGCGATTCGAGTAAGCGATGCGATAGTATCATCCATTAATCTCAACTACTATATCTAACATACAATCACTATAATTAACTTGCGATTAGCGTTTGCGATTCGCTTGTGATGCAATAGAATTTCGATTTCGATTGTGATTAACCACCTCAACATAAACATACATGCATAATTAACACATAGTTGGCACACACACGTAAAACAATATTCAGAACGCGTATTTCGAGTTGCGATTGCGGTTCGATTAAGTCGATTAGCGATTAATATGCGATTAAACCTCGATTATTGACAAGTACTCCACATAATACAACTAAAGCAAATAAAATAAGGTTCGATTACAGTCAAAGTAGTCAAATCAATAATTAAGCAAGGAGTGACAGATCACAATTAGCAATCTTTTCTTCCTTTGACTTTAATATTGACTTTGACTTTGACTTCCCAAAAAGCGGGTTGTTACAGTAATGCATGATCGCACACTTACAACGTAGTCGCATACTATCCACATCGCACAATAGTAGGTCGCACACTCACGTAACGAGTCTTTAAACTGGTTATGTGCATAGTTAATTGGGCCTTACATGTTAATCGGGATTCACAATTTATTAGACATACATTGATACAATTGGGCCGCACACTCAGAAGCAGTCGCACACTCGGTGTGGGCTGGTCTCCGATGGGCCGCACACCCTTCTTAGATTGCATGTTACATTAGGTCGTATACTGAATCTGGGCCGAGGTGTCACAGTGGATAGCACAAACTGAAACGGGCCGCACATTAGGGAGAGTTTGAACTCGGTTGGTTTGGGTACTAGTTGATGGGCCACAAGTTGATCATGAATAGTATACGAGAAGCATGGGTCGCACAATCTTAGGTGGGCCATTAACTTGACTGATTCGCACACCCTTGTAAATGACGAACTAACTGTTATATGTCTTGTGAAACATGAATTTGTGATGTGAATTTGCTTATGACCCGAATACTTGCGATATAATGTTATGGACTGTTGTGTTGCACGATTTCCTGTTACGACTCGCATAACGATGTATGTTTTGCTTGTATGCAACTTGTGTAACGTGTATGAAGAATACATAATTTATGTGTATACGAAACTGACTGTCTTTGGTAACCATGGTAGGGTTTGGTTGACCAACTTGGAACGGGTAACATAACATACCGATCAATCTAAGGTGAGTTCACTACTTCTTGAGCATGCGTCCTGGTGGGTGGGACAAACAAACGGGTATTCCTGAGAGGAATACGTCTTTTCTGGGTTAAACTGAGATGTTGGATAATACATTCACTCATATCACCTTAAGTCCCATCTTACTACCGAACTAGCAACCTCACACCGTACCTGAGAGGACGAGCGTAAACTAATGACCTTAATCACATGACCAATGTTTGATAGGGCATTGGGGACGGGCAAACAAACTGACGCCATCTTGCGGTATCGAGTTATTATCAACATGCTTTTAAACTGAACTAAACACTTGGCAACTAAACGTTTCTACAAAACTGTGAACTCGCCAACTTTATGCTGATACATTTATCTGCATGCTTGCATGTTATTAGATATGTGGTTGTAGAACTTGCTGTCTGGGATGCTGGAGTGGTCATGGGTCGAGATACATGGAAACGCGAAACGAGACTAATTGGTTACATACACTTGGGCTTTGACTTGATTAAACATTGAAAATTGCTTCCGCTGAACACGTTGAGTTATAACTAATGTTTTGTAATACTTTATTATAATGAATGAAAACTTTTATTTGAAATCTTGGTATGAGTTCAATGTGATTGGTGGCTAGATCCTGGTACGTTACATGCCTCGCGGGGGTTTTCGCTTGTGGTATTTTTGGGGGTGTGACAAATGATAATCTGGATCATAACTTGATGAGCTCTTCTGTGAATCCTTAGACTTTTCGACACTAAAAGCTATGCCAATCTTTGATGATTGATAGGTTGAAGGTATGGTTGTAAAACAAGGTCTCCAAGGCCGAGTACTCCCTGAGTAGTCGCTACAAGGTAGGCCGCCGAGGCGACTTTCTTCAACTCTAACTAATTACTCGGAATCGATCAAATGCGGTCAACATCGGCCAAATTCGGATCTAGTAGGTCAACTCGGGCCGAGTTTGACTTAAAATAAAATAAAACATAATTTCGATGCCTATCATATTAAAGAATGAATATCAATTTCACGTATTTTGTTATAAATATTAGTAAATTTATGTTATTTGACATATATTTATTTTTCGAAAACTAATTTTTTTATAATTTGGCATGTCCGAGTACTCCCCGTGTACTCTCCGTCTAGGCCGAGTACTCTCAACTCCCCGGTCGACCGACTAGGGAGTGCCTAGTGACTTTTTCAACTATGGTTGAAGGTAAGCTCTCTCTATAGTAAAGACCCTGTGACAACCCTCAAAATTTCATGTATCCGTACGATTTATTAATGATAATTAAAGTGCTTGATGACTGTGCTGAATCACTTAACTGCTTTCTGATTTCTGTGTTATACTTACATGTGCTTGTTAACATACTAGTAGTGTACAGAAAAGTTACTAAATAGTCTTGTGTGCTTTTCTGAGTGTTGAAAATTAAAAATGTTACAAAAATATATATATAGGACACTTTACGGATGAATTAAGCACTTTAACGGAACAACACCGAACCGAACAACCGGACTTTACCCGGAACATAAAAATATTGTCAAACACTTCGTTCTTATTTTTCTGAGCTAGTTATGATCCCCGAACATCATAACACATTATATTATTGCATAACATTCAAACACCTAACTAGAACAATTGATATCTAACTAAGTAACTTAACTAGCCATTTCAACTTAACCAACACCCCCCCCCCCTAACTACACGGTTAGACAAGGGTGGCTCCACCAAATATTTTATTTTAATTAAATAATGGATCTTGTCCCCATGTAATGAGCATAAGAACCATTGGAAAGATGATATGTATGGGCTATAAGTAAAACCTTTAGAGAACATAACCTTCACATTCTCATTCACCACCAACACACCACTCATCTTCTTCCTTTCTTCCTTGAGTTCGGCTGAAATCAACCACCACCCTACCACCATCATTCGACCTTGTTCCATCCATTCTATTACTATACAAGGGTGTAAGGAGGCACATAAGGAAGCTTGGTGTTCTCGGAAGTGGAAGGACCTTCTCTATTCGCTATTAACCACCACATTTCTTCACTTGAACTTCCCTAGTCTTGAACTAGTGGTAAGAACTTAGATCCATTCATCTTTCAAGTTATTTAAGTGGTTAATAGATGTATTATGAAGAAAACATATGAACACCATAAGATCTTACACTTAAAACTTGAACATAAGCTTAAACAAGATGATACATGAAGAAATGATGTTAGAATGATGTTGTTTGGTGTATGATGATTATGTGCTGATATGAAGGACTTATAATCTGCTGTAACTGTCATTGTTTATCGCTAAACATGTTAACGGAATCAATCGAGCGCGCCTTAGAATGTTAAAAACTGAAAAACAGAAGGCTGTTTGGTGATTACAGCCAACTTCAGTTGGCTGTAACAGGACCTTAATAAAACGAAAAATGTATTTTCTAAAGCCTAGATTTATGTATTATGAAATACGGTTCTAATGGCACTGGAATTAGAATTTTTGAACTTCGTTTGCTATTTTTAAAGGGTCGATTTGTAACAACAGCTAAAGCTGAGTTTTTACAGCAGTAATTGGGTGTTATATTTTTAGTCCTAACTTGAAACCTGAGTAGAACAAGGTCATGAAACTTGTACTGTAAATGACCACTGATGTATTTGTAATCCTCCCACTAGAATTTCGTAAATCGGACTTACGATGAATTTTAAATAAATTATTCCATGGACTGCAGTCAGAAAAAGATAAATCTGAGTGCAGTCTGTAAAATGATTTTTTATAAAATATTGGTAATGAATTGGATCCCGATATTTTTACACAATAATATTTGGAACGTTTAAGACATTTTGTAAAAATTTGGGAATTTTTGGAATAAGTTAACTATTTTATTAAAATGCCCGAAAACAGCCCGGTTTTGAATATTAAAGCTGAAACGACATAAGTATTAATTTGCGTGTCTAAATGTCGAGTATGTTATATGAGGATGATCTAACATGTTATATGTCAATGAAAGTAATATGTGCAATATCGCATGCTTGTTCTTGAGTAGCAGCTATAGGTGGAATGTTTATATTAGTGTGAACTATTAAAGTGAATGAATGTTATGTAGTAGATACGTGTAGAAACTTTGTGCTCTATTTGAAACCACTAAAAGACTAACTGGTAATCATATTAGGACGTGATTGACCAACGTTGACTGTTAGCTATATTTGAGAATCTAACCGAGCAAACCAAGGTGAGTTCACACTTTCTGCAAGGCATGGGATTCCCGGTGGTTTGGGAATGGGTTAAGAAACTAAAATGGAATCTGCATATCCTCCTTGGGTAGGATATGTACGGCTATCCTCCATGGTTAGGATGCCAATATTAATCCTGCGTATCCTCCTTGGGTAGAATACATACGTTCGTCCTCCTTGGGTAGGACAACAACCTTAAATCTTACTAGACAAGACTCTATCATGAAGTCCCTCATTTTATATCGACTTAATCGCCGAGGCCAATGGCGAGCGGGTCATTAGTTAATAGCGCTATTAGGTTTAACAAACCTCACAACGTGTCGTCCGAACGGGCGTGTACTAATGGACTATGGCAAACTGTCATAGTGATAGACACTGATGTAGGGCACAACTATTGTTCGTCAGTTGTCGATATCTTAACGGTCTAGTGGTTCACATGGGGAAGCCCCCCACTGATTATGGATATGGTTTGGGTAGTAAAAGGAACTGGTTAAACATACTTTCAACTCTGGGGTAACCCCCACGGCACATAAGCCAACGAAAGTCAAACCACGTTTTTTCAGAAACAACTTAAAACTAAACAACCAAACGTGAACTCACTCAACTTTGTTGTTGAATCGTTGGTACATGCCTTACAGGTCGCTAGATGCTTATGGAGCTTGCACGAGGAGGAGGTCGTTGTGGGATACGGACTGTTATGTTCCGTGCTTTATATTTAAATCCTTATGAACTTATTAAACTTACGCTATGGACTTTAAACTTATGAACTATGAACTTATGTTTTGGACTCACGTTTTATGCTTCCGATGTTAACTTAAAATCGGTTACTCTCTTTTAGTCACCAATTGTATTGTGGTTGGTTTTATTTACTTAATTATGTTGTTCAATATGATTGGTGGCTCGATCCTGGTCATGTCACGCCTCCAAGCGGTGATACTCCGCATGGTGGATTTTGGGGGTGTGACAGATTGGTATCAGAGCCATTGGTTATAGTGAAGTTGGCTTTAAAAAGGGTAAAAGTTTTTTTATAAAACCAGGCTATAACTGGTACAGTGCTCAAGGATCCGCAACGACGCTTCGCTCCACGTGCAAGACTCGACACAATAGGTGGTATGATTTATGTTGTATTATCGGTTAGATAGTTCACACTGTGCATTAATTAACGTGATAATTGCAATTTGAACCTTGTGTGCTTACTCTCTACTATCGTCCCACACTTAAGCACTTTCGCGACACTTTTTCTCACTTACGTTGCTTCGTTATGAAGATCATGAACGGACGTGGAGGACGTATCAACCTAACTCAAGCCCAGTTGACGGCTTTGATCAACGAACGAGTTGCTGAGGCACTCGCAGCAAATCCAGCAGGAGGTATAACCTGCCATATCAACCCACCTTAGTACATTTAGATCCTACCTTCGCAAACCAACCCTCTTGCTTAACCTTGTCTTTTATTCTCGCGCAACAGGTCAACATGCTCAGCCTCCTGTGTGCACGTTCAAAATGTTCATGGATTGCCGACCTAGTACTTTCAGCGGCACATAAGGAGCTGTAGGTCTTCTTCACTGGTTCGAGAAGCTTGAGTCTGTTTTCGAGATGTGCGAATGCCCTGAAGATCGTAGGGTGAAATATGCTACTGGAACACTCGAAGGTGCTGCGTTAACCTGGTGGAAAGCACAGGTTCAACTACTAGGGCTGGCGGTTGCTAATGCCACCCCATGGAATGGTTTCAAAGAACTGATCAAAGAAGAATACTGTAGTCGTGATGACATCCACAAGCTAGAGGTGGAATTTTTCAACCTGAAGATGACGGGGTCTGAGATTGAAGTATATACAAAGAGGTCAAACGAGCTGGCCATCTTGTGTCCTACTATGGTAGACCCTCCCATCAAACGTATTGAGCTATACCTCAAGGGTCTTGTACCAGAGATTCAGAGTCACGTGACTTCAGCTAACCTGGGTACCATTCAGCAAATCATTAAGTTGGCCCATCGTCTCACCGATCAAGCAGTTGAACAGAACAAACTGCCCAAACGTATTAGTGCTACTACTACTACTGACGCTCCCAATGATAACAAGCGAAAATGGGATGGGAATTCCAGTAAGGGTTCTACTTCAGTTCAGTCTCAGCAGCGAAAGACTGATGAATACCAGAGTCCTAGCCAGCAATCTTCCGGTGGTCAAGGACAGGGTGGATACCGAGGGAACCACCCCAAGTGCAACCGGTGCCACAAGCATCATAGCGGGCAGTGCAACAAGGGTCGTTGCCTGAGGTGTAACAAGTTTGGTCATGAAGCAAAGGATTGCAGGAGCGCACGACCAGCAAATCAGAATCGCCAACAACAACAAGCTCCACAGAACCACCAGCAGCAACAACAGCAGGGCAATAAAGGATGCTTTCAGTGTGGCGCTGAAGGCCACTTTAAGAGGAACTGTCCTCAGCTGAATCAGAATCAGAACGACAACAACCAAGGGAACGGGAACAACAATGGAGGCAACAATGGAGGTAACAACGGGGGTAACAATAACGGCAATGGTGCCAGGGGACGTGTCATCGTGCTGGGTCAGGGTGATGAACGGAACGATCCCAACGTTGTGATGGGTAAGTTTCTTCTGGATGATTTCTTTGTTACTATTTTATTCGATTCGGGTGTCGATACTAGTTATGTATCCTTAAAAGCTAGCCAAATGGTTAAGCGCACCCCAACACTTTTGACCACCAAACACACGGTAGAACTAGCAAACGGTAAGAGTCTTGAAGCCACACACATAGTTAAAGGTTGTAACCTCATCTTAGCTAGTCAGACTTTCTCTATCGATCTTATTCCTATCGTTCTGGGTAGTTTCGACGTTGTTATTAGGATGGATTGGTTTTCTCATCAGCAAGCGGAAATTCTTTGCAACGAGAAGATTGTCCGCATCCCTCGTTCTGGTAAAGAACCCCTCGTGATTCATGGCGACAAGAGTGGTGCTGTCGTAGGCATCATCTCCTTCCTTAAGGCCCAGAAGTGTTTGCGAAAGGGCCACATTGCTATCCTAGCCCTCGTTTCTGATACATCCTCAGAAGAAAGGAAGATAGAAGAAATTCCTATCGTGCGCGACTTTCCTGAGGTATTTCCTGAGGAATTGCCTGGTCTTCTGCCTCATCGCCAAGTTGAGTTTCAAATCAAGCTAGCTCCTGGAGCAGCGCCCATAGCTCGAGCACCTTATCGTCTAGCTCCATCAGAACTCGAAGAACTGTCCACACAACTACAAGAACTCTTAGAAAAGGGTTTCATACGCCCTAGCTCTTCGCCTTGGGGAGCTCCAGTGCTACTCGTAAAGAAGAAGGACGGTACTTTCAAAATGTGTATTGACTACCGCGAACTCAACAAGGTGACCGTGAAGAATCGTTATCCTCTTCCACGCATTGATGACTTGTTTGATCAGTTGCAAGGGTCGAGTTATTACTCTAAGATTGATTTAAGATCGGGATACCATCAGCTGAGAGTCCGAGAGGAGGACGTCTCCAAAATAGCATTCAGAACTCGTTACGGCCATTACGAGTTTCTGGTTATGCCTTTCGGATTAACGAATGCACCTGCGGTCTTCATGGATCTCATGAACCGAGTGTGCAAACCTTACCTGGATAAATTTGTCATAGTCTTCATCGATGACATCCTGATCTATTCTAAGAGTCAGGAGGAACACGAGTAACATCTGAGGCTTATTCTGGAACTTCTTCGAAAAGAGCAGTTGTATGCTAAGTTTCCGAAATGTGACTTCTGGCTTCGCGAAGTCCACTTTCTAGGCCATGTGGTAAACAAGGATGGGATTCATGTTGATCCATCCAAGGTTGATTCAATCAAGAACTGGCCTGCACCCCGCACACCAACAGAAATCCGCCAATTCTTGGGTTTGGCAGGATATTACAGAAGATTTATCAAGGACTTCTCAAAGATTGCGCAACCTCTCACTTCACTGACTCAGAAGGGTGTCACCTATCGTTAGGGTGATGCACAAGAATCTGCTTTTCAGCACTTAAAAGATAGACTTTGTAGCGCACATATTCTCTCATTGCCTGAAGGCACAGATGATTTTGTGGTTTATTGCGACGCTTCCATCCAAGGACTTGGTTGCGTGTTGATGCAACGGGACAAGGTCATTGCCTATGCATCGCGCCAACTTAAAGTTCACGAAAGAAACTACACTACGCACGACTTGGAATTGGGAGCAGTTGTTTTCGCGCTTAAGATATGGAGACATTACCTGTACGGTACCAAGTGCACCATTTACACCGATCACAGGAGTCTCGAGCATATCTTCAAGCAAAAGGAGTTAAACATGCGACAACGCCAATGGGTCGAGCTCTTGAACGATTATGAATGCGCTATCAAGTATCATCCGGGCAAAGCCAATGTTGTGGCCGACGCCCTCAGTCGAAAGGATACTATACCGAAGCGTGTACGTGCGTTACAGCTTACCATTCACTCTAGCCTTCCCGCTCAAATTCGTGATACTCAGGTTGAAGCATTAAAAGCAGAGAACATCAGGGCTGAGTCCCTACGAGGATCGAGACAACGGCTAGAACAAAAGGAAAACGACGCCTACTATGTAAACGGACGCATCTGGGTTCCACTGTATGGAGACCTACGCGAGCTTGTGATGAATGAAGCACATAAGTCTCGTTATTCGGTACATCCTGGTTCGGATAAGATGTACCACGACCTAAAGGCTACGTATTGGTGGCCTGGCATGAAAGCCCACATAGCAACCAACGTTAGCAAATGTTTGACTTGTGCGAGAGTCAAGACCGAATATCAGAAACCATCAGGCCTACTTCAACAACCAGAGATCCCGAAATGGAAGTGGGAGCAAATTTCCGTGGATTTCGTTACTGGCCTGCCTAGATCTCAACGCGGAAATGATACCATTTGGGTGATCGTGGATCGACTGACCAAGTCTGCACATTTTTTGGCCATCAAGGAAACGGATAAATTTTCTACTCTAGCAGACATTTACCTAAAGGAAGTAGTATCAAGGCACGGAGTGCCAACCTCCATCATCTCTGATCGAGACTCACGTTTTACATCTGAATTGTGGCAAGCTATGCACAAGTCCTTTGGTTCTCGATTAGACATGAGCACAGCATATCATCCACAGACGGATGGGCAATCTGAACGCACCATCCAGACTCTTGAAGACATGCTTAGGGCATGTGTAATCGATTTTGGTAACGGCTGGGAAAAGCACCTCCCTCTAGTGGAGTTTTCGTATAACAATAGCTACCACACCAGCATTGTACGGACGGAAGTGCTGATCACCTCTTTGTTGGGCAGAAGTTGGTGACAGTCAAATCATTGGCCCAGAACTTGTAGTAGATACAATCGAGAAGATCGCTCAGATACGACAACGAATGGCGGCATCGTGACCGTCAGAAAAGCTATGCAGATAAGCGAAGGAAACCACTCGAGTTCCAGGTTGGGGATCGAGTGCTACTTAAAGTCTCACCATGGAAAGGTGTAGTCCGTTTTGGCAAACGAGGCAAGCTCAATCCGCGTTATGTCGGACCGTTCGAAATCATTGAGAAAATTGGCAAAGTCGCTTACAGGTTGAATCTACCTGAAGAACTCAGCGGAGTTCACAACGTATTCCACGTGTCAAATCTGAAAAAGTGTCTGTCAGATGAGACCCTCATAGTTCCCTTAAAGGAGCTCACTATCGACGACCGGCTGCGATTCGTCAAGGAACCAGTAGAGATTACGGATCGAGATGTTAAAATTCTCAAGCGCACCAGAATACCTCTAGTTCGAGTTTGTTGGGATTCCCATCGTGGCCCAGAGTATACCTGGGAACGAGAAGACCAAATGAAACTCAAGTATCCCCAGCTGTTTAAGAAAAACACTACTGAGGCTGAAGCTACTGCAGAATTTCGGGACGAAATTCCAAATCAACGGGGGGATGATGTGACACCCCAGGAAAACCAGGAAACCAACGCAACATAACTAGCTTCCTCAGTAACCACGTGCTAAATTTCCGGACGAAATTTTCTTAACAGGGGGAGAATGTGACAACCCTCAAAATTTCATGTATCTGTACGATTTATTAATGATAATTAAAGTGCTTGATGACTGTGCTGAATCACTTAACTGCTTTCTGATTTATGTGTTATACTTACATGTGCTTGTTAACATACTAGTAGTGTACAGAAAAGTTACTAAATAGTCTTGTGTGCTTTTCTGAGTGTTGAAAATTAAAAATGTTACAAAATAAAATATATATATATATATATATATATATATATATGACAATTTACGGATTAATTAAGCACTTTAACGGAACAACACTGAACCGAACAACCAGACTTTACCCAGAACACAAAAATATTGTCAAACACTTTGTTCTTATTTTTCTGAGCTAGTTATGATCCCCGAACATCATAACACATTATATTATTGCATAACATTCAAACACCTAACTAGAACACTTGATATATAACTAAGTAACTTAACTAGCCATTTCAACTTAACCAACACCCCCCCCCCCCCCTAACTACACGGTTAGACAAGGGTGGCTCCACCAAAGATTTTATTTTAATTAAATAATGGATCTTGTCCCCTTGTAATGAGCATAAGAACCATTGGAAAGATGATATGTATGGGCTATAAGTAAAACCTTTAGAGAACATAACCTTCACTTTCTCATTCACCACCAACACACCACTCATCCTCTTCCTTTCTTCCTTGAGTTCGGATGAAATCAACCACCACCCTACCACCATCATTCGACCTTGTTCCATCCATTCTATTACTATACAATGGTGTAAGGAGGCACATAAGGAAGCTTGGTGTTCTCGGAAGTGGAAGGACCTTCTCTATTCGCTATTAACCACCACATTTCTTCACTTGAACTTCCCTAGTCTTGAAGTAGTGGTAAGAACTTAGATCCGTTCATCTTTCATGTTATTTAAGTGGTTAATAGATGTATTATGAAGAAAACATATGAACACCATAAGATCTTACACTTAAAACTTGAACATAAGCTTAAACAAGATGATACATGAAGAAATGATGTTAGCATGATGTTGTTTGGTGTATGATGATTATGTACTGATATGAAGGACTTATAATCTGTTGTAAGTGTCGTTGTTTATCGCTAAACATATTAACGGAATCAATCGAGCACGCCTTAGAATGTTAAAAACTGGAAAACAGAAGGCTGTTTGGTGATTACAGCCAACTTCAATTGGCTGTAACAGGACCTTAATAAAATGAAAAATGTTTATTTATGAAGCCTAGATTTATGTATTATGAAATACGGTTCTAATGGCACTGGAATCATAATTTTTGGACTTTGTTTGCTATTTTTAAAGGGTCGATTTGTAACAACAGCTAAAGCTGAGTTTTTATAGCAGTAATTGGGTGTTATATTTTTAATTATAACTTGAAACCTGAGTAGAACGAGGTCATGAAACTTGTACTGTAAATGACCACTGATGTATTTGTAATCCTCTCTTTGGAATTTTGTAAATTGGACTTACGATGAATTTTAAATAAATTATTCTGTGGACTGCAGTCAGAAAAAGATAAATCTGAGTGCAGTCCGGAAAATGATTTTTTATAAAATATTGGTGATGAATTGGATCCCGAGATTTTTACAAAATAATATTTGGATCGTTTAAGACATTCTGTAAAAATTTGGGAATTTTTGGAATAAGTTAACTATTTTATTAAAATGCCCGAAAACAGCCCGGTTTTGAATATTAAAGCTGAAACGACATAAGTAGTAATTTGCATGTCTAAATGTCGAGTATGTTATCTGAGGATGATCTAACATGTTATATGTCAATGAAAGTAATATGTGCAATATCTCATGCTTGTTCTTGAGTAGCTATAGGTGGAATGTTTATATGAGCGTGAACTATTAAAGTGAATGCATGTTATGTAGCAGATACGTGTAGGAACTTTTTGCTCTATTTGAAACCACTAAAAGACTAACTGGTAATCATATTAGGAGGTGATTGACCAACCTTGACTGTTAGCTATATTTGAGAATCTAACCGAGCAAACCAAGGTGAATTCACACTTTCTGCAAGGCATGGGATTCCCGGTGGTTTGGGAATGGGTTAAGAAACTAAAATGGAATCTACATATCCTCCTTGGGTAGGATATGTACGGCCATCCTCCATGGATAGGATGCCAATATTAATACTGCGTATTCTCCTTGGGTAGAATATGTACATTCGTCCTCCTTGGGTAGGACAACAACCTTAAAACTTACTAGACAAGACTCTATTATGAAGTCCCTCATTTTATATCGACTTAATCGCCGAGGCCAATGGCGAGCGGGTCATTAGTTAATAGCGCTATTAGGTTTAACAAACCTCACACCGTGTCGTCCGAACGGGCGTGTACTAATGGACTATGGCAAACTGTAAGTGATGATTGACACTGATGTAGGGCACAACTATTGTTCGTCAGTTGTCGATATCTTAACGGTCTAGTGGTTCACATGGGGAAGCCCCCCACTGATTATGGATATGGTTTGGGTAATAAAAGGAACGGGTTAAACATACTTTCAACTATGGGGTAACCCCCATGGCACATAAGCCAACGAAAGTCAGACCACGTTTTTTCAGAAACAACTTAAAACTAAACAACCAAACGTGAACTCACTCAACTTTGTTGTTGACTCGTTGTTACATGCCTTACAGGTCGCTAGATGCTTATGGAGCTTGCACGAGGAGGAGGTCGTTGTGGGATACGGACTGTTATGTTCCCTGCTTAATATTTAAATCCTTATGAACTTATTAAACTTACGCTATGGACTTTAAACTTATGAACTATGAACTTATGTTTTGGACTCACGTTTTATGCTTCCGCTGTTAACTTAAAATCGGTTACTCTCTTTTGGTCACCAATTGTATTGTGGTTGGTTTTATTTACTTAATTATGTTGTTCAATATGATTGGTGGCTTGATCCTGGTCATGTCACGCCTCCAAGCGGTGATACTCCGCATGGTGGATTTTGGGGGTGTGACAGACCCACATTTTGCTGATAGGTAGAATTGCTCATTTTGTTCTGTTTTTGCAACTCTAGTTCATGACTCTCAAGCTTCTCAATCAATGTATCCAGGGTAACTTCATCATATTATGAATCATTTTTCAAAATTATGACAAATGTTTGCCAATGGTCTGTACGTGGTAAAGCTTCGATAATTTTGTCAATGATTTCTTCTCTGGTTTTTGTAATCCCAAACCTTTCATTCTCACATTTTCACCATTTATATAATCAAACAAATCAAATTCTTTTTTAAGCAATGATATTTATTCTTTTTAATTTGTTTTCCTCCCTCAGCTTTCACTCGCAATGCTTCCCACACAGACTTTGATGATCCATCATGATTGAGTAATGCAAAGATATCATCTCTGATCGATTGTTGAATTAACGCGATCATCCTTTGTTCATGAGAAAATACCTTTCTGTCTTCAATGTCTAAATCTGCAAGTGGAATTTCTTCATTTTTATCATTGATTGGCCTTCTATACCCAAATTCCATACAAAACCAACTCTCATGAGCATACGCTTTTGCCCAGTTAATAAACCTCTCTTTCCACTAGGAATAATCTTCAATATTATCAAGTTTTGGTGGTTTTGAGTGAGTTCCATAAAAATTTTCATGCTTTATATTATCAGTTATAGCTTTTGAAATGCTTTTTGGTGCAATAGTTATTGTTTCGGATGACTCGGAAGTGAACGCGTTATAAAACTCGTTATAAAATTCTTCAGCCATGATTACCTACAAACACACAATCAAACACTTAATCAAACTTGAATAACACACAACACAAAATTCCGGTTCGTACGAATGTAGGATGATGGGTTCGTACGAAGCTACTTCTTAAGACTAATGAACTCGGTTCGTACGAAGCTATGTGGGTTTGTACGAAGGCACAATCACCAGGTTCGTACGAAGGCACACTTCGTGGGTTCGTACAAATGCGCAACAAAAACACTTTCTGGGTTCGTATGAATCGACAATCTGGGTTCGTACTAACTCACTGTCGTAACAACAGCCATGTTTTTCATTGGTTTGATGATGAATTTGTTAGAATTTTGATCTGAAACTTTGTAGGATTGTTCAAAAACGTTTTTCACACAACATATCCAAAATTTAGCCAATTTTAACCATGAAATCTTTGTAGATCTGAAATTTAAGTTCAAAAAGAATGAGTAGAAGAAGATGTGAAGAAGATGAAGAAATTTATCTCTGAATCTGAAGAAGATGCTTGAATCTTCGTGTCTTCAATTCGTGCAAACAATCATCCGCTCTGATACCACTTGTGGATTCGCTTCAAGGATCAATTCCTTGACCGCTGAATGCGATGAACACGTATCTTGTGCGGAATCCAAGTACGTGTGTGGATCAGACAAAAAGAAGTAATTATAAGTTGTTTTCTATTACTGATTTAACAGTTACAACCACAAAAACAAACGAGCAGAGCTTCGCCTCTCAAATGCTCAAAGGTGCAAATGAACAAGACCCTACAACTCTATATATAAGCATCATGGGTTCATACCAAATAGACTACGAATGGGCTCGGTTCATACGAACTGGCTCCCCTCGTACGAACTGACAAATACGAATGGATATCAGCTTGTTGAGTGGGTTCGTACGAACCTGCTTAGGTACCTTTGTACGAACATGCAATCCTTCTTAGATAAACTTCAATTTGAACCATGTCTTGCTCATCTGATGCAGCTACGATACGTGATTGACGGAAGTGATAGACATACTGCATTCACAATTTTCCTATGGGTTGTTTGTTTACCTCTTAATGGGACTCTGAATGGTTCAGACCTCTTACTGGTTTAGCACTTAATGGTTCAGACTGTTTGTTTCGCGAGCAGATGTCTGAATGGTTCAGACATTTGCCTCTGAATGGTTAAGTATTATACTGAGTCTGAATGGTTAAGACCTAATCTGAATTTGTCAGACATTTGCCTCTAAACGGTTAACCATTATACATGTTCTTAATGGTTTAGACTTATTACTAGTTCAACACTTAATAGTTCAAACCTCTTATTTGTTCAGCACTTAACCATTCAGAAGTTTGGAAATAAAATTCTACACTTTCCTCTTGTACGATAAAATTTCTAGAGTAAACTGCAATTTTACCCCCTGAGGTTAGGGGGCATTGGCAGGTCTACCCCCCCTAAGGAAGTAATTGCATTTTTACCCACCACTGTTTGGGGTTATGTCGCAGGTTTACCCCCCTGACCATTTCAACGTTAGATGTTACCGTTAATAAGCTTGAAAAGTCCAAACTACCCTTCATCTTCCCCATTAATAAGCCCTAAATGCTCTTGTTCTTCAATCGACCTCAAGCCCTCAATCCCTCAATTCACTGCCATCAATTCTCTGCCCTCTAATCATTGCCTTGAACATGCCTTCATCTTCGTCGTCTGTGCTTCGATTCAAGGGCAAAACTCAACATTCAGACATCATATGTCCATGTGGTGCGAAAACAGTGGTGAAACAATCAGCATCGACAGCTAATCCTGGTCATTGGTATATTCGATGTGTAAGTTTCTTCTGTTTTATGCTTATTGAATCTTAACTTTGTTGGAAAGTGTTGCTTATGATGTCCGATAATAGGTTGGAGGATGTGGATTCCTAAGATGGGCTGACAAAGGTGAAGAACAGGGATATCCGGTTTGTGGAGAGGTAATGCCTGGTTTAATCATTGACTTGGCTAACTGCAAAGAACAGTTGGGTCGGTACAAGAATGGAGATGTGTTGAAATTGAAGATGTACTTTGTGATTACTTGGGTGTTGATTGTTCTACTGTTTTTGGTTAAGTAGTATAATGTTGACAAATTGGATTTGGTTGTGTATTTTGACTGCTTGTAATTATACTTTTGAGTTATATACTTTTTGATGCAATGGTCTTTTTCAAGTTCTTATTATATGTTTGTGTTGGTAGCCTTCTTGTAATTCTGTAGGTAAGGATGTTGAGAATGAGAAAGATGTTGGTAAGGATGAAGACAAAGATGTTGGTAAGGATGAAGACAAAGAGGTTGGTAAGGATGAAGACGTCGTTGCAGCCGAACAACCAGACAGTTATGTCTACTTTGAGGATCAAGAGTCTGAGATACTCAGACCTTACATGGAGCAAGAAACAGATTATGAAAAGTTATTCGGAGATCCGACAAAGGATTATGACCCTGAAGTGCTGGAACATGCATGGGATTACACATATTGGGATGAAGATGATGATTGGTACTTTGACCCATATGAAGGGGAGCATGGTTCTGATTCAGATTGGTCTTGTTTGGATGATTGTCACTGGAAATAGGCTAGATTTTGTTTGGTTTTAAGTTTGTATGTTGGACATCTTATTTGTACTAAATGTTGCAATGTAATCTAATCGAATCACTTTCCGCCTCTTAATTGTACCAAAATGGTCATTTTGACCTTATAAATGGTCATGGTACTTGTACCAATTATCCAAACATGTTGCAAACCAATTATCCAAACAGGCTGCAAATTTATATAGGCTGCAAATTTATATAAACAAACCTCCTGTAAATGACAGAAACTAACCTGCCAGTGATCATCTAAACACAATCAAACATGCATGCCAGTTATAAACAAGTCAAAACCTGCTGCAAATGGATCATATGGTCATTTTGACCATATAAACAAGTCAAACCTGCTGCAAATGGATCATATGGTCATTTTGAACATAGTTGACAAACCTAGCATTGTCTTGACCAAACCAAACATAAAGTTACAAACCAACCAAACTTTGTCTTGAACATAGTTGACAAACCTAGCATTGTCTTGACCAAACCAAACATAAAGTTACAAACCAACCAAACATTGTCTTGAACATAGTTGACAAACCTAGCATTGTCTTGACCAAACCAAACATAAAGTTACAAACCAAGTTGACAAACCTAACAAACATTGTCTAAACTTACAAACCATCCATCACTCATCAAGATTGTAAACTGGTGCACCTTGAGTGGCAGTGTGTGATTCCTGTGAAGCAATGGATTGTTCAGCCCCTTGTCCTTTGCAGCTCCTAACATTGTGACCCATATTCCCACATTTACCACACCTTATGCTACTTCCCTTTCTGGTCATTTTACCTCCTTTGTCGAACTCTTTCTCAAGTTCTTTTTCACCATATGCCTTCTTTCTTTTCTTCTTTGGCCTTCCAACTTGTGTATGATGCTTAGGTGGGATGAGTGTTGTTGGACACTCTGAAGGAGTCCACATCTCCGGCCCGTTGATTGGCTCTATGACATTGTAATAAACTTTCTTCCATGTTGACAGCCAATACACTTCATCCACCCACTCTTCTGGTATGCCAGCATCAATGCTATTCCTTGACATATCCCATATGGCTGCAACTGCATGTTTGCAAGGCATCCCGGTCAAATCCCACTTCCTGCATGCACATGTTTTATGTTTAACATTCACAACACACTGTGATCTCGGACCTGTGACTTGATACTTGTCCGAATCAACCATTAAAACAGACATTTCAGCAGCCTGTTTCTTGATCTCATCGAAGACCTCAGTGGCATGAGGAGTCAGTGGCCCCATACACTTTGCTTGTAATTTCTTGACATTCACTATCCTCTTAGTCATGTAATCCCGAAATGAATTCTAGGCATGTGATAATCGGCTTGTCCCTTGCTCCTACGATTTGTCTGTTAAAAACCTCACATATGTTGTTCAGCAACATATCACATTTAGCTCTTCCAGAAAAATATGCTCTTGACCAAGCGGTGAATGGGATCTCATTCAGCCAGTCATACATATCTCGTTCTGTTGTCTTAATTTCTTCCATAGCTTTGTTAAAGTATGGAATAGATGTCTTCCTTCCGGCTGACCAAAGCAAATTCTTGTAAAGATCTCCACGCCACTTGGATTTCATGTTCTCATGAATGTGCCTCAAACAAAATCTGTGCTCAGCATTAGGGAAAACAGCTAGCATAGCAGGAATCAGACCCTGTGATACAAAATGAAATTAATGACACAATTTTGCAAGGTTTTAATTAACAATTAAGAACTTATTACCTTTTGTCTGTCACTGATGAAGGTGAAACAAGAGTCTGCCGTACACTCTAGGTCATCTCTCAACAGTTGCAAAAACCATTTCCAGGTTTGTGTTGTTTCTGCCTCAACAAGGGCATAACAAACTGGATATATGCTATTGTTCCCATCAATACCAACAGCACTCAAGATCTGTCCAGGAAATGGACCTTTCATGAAACAACCATCCACACCCAGCAATGGTCTCCCAATCATCTTAAATCCTCTCATCATAGAGGCAAAACAAAAATAAACCCTTCGAAACTGCCTTGTAGGACTAGATGGGTTCCCATATGGCTCCACATCAATTTTAATTGTACTACCTGGGTTGGCTTTTAGAAGTTCATCACAGTATGACCTTAGCAGACCATATTGTTCTTGGTAATCACCATAGATCTTTGTAGTTGCTATCCTCTTAGCTCTGAATACCTTATGTAGTGATACTTCAAGTTGATGCTTCCGAAGCAGTTGACTTTGGATTGCTTGAATTGGCATGTCTGGATTGCTTTCAATCATAGGTTGGATCTCTCTGGCAATCGAACTCATTGTGTACAAAGAAATGGCCCTTGTTGTCAAACAATTGTGTTGATTATGAATGGTCTTCACACACCACTTATCCTTGTCTGTGTTCCTTGAGAAATGAACTGCCCAAGGACATGTGGGCTTGGTATGCCTTTTGAGGTGCTTATATTTTTGCCCTACTTTGGTGCATTTACTATTTTGCCCCTCTTCTCCTTTTTTTTACATGACCAAGTAGTGGTGGATTGCTTCCAAAACATACTACCCTATACCTTAACAATTCATTTTTTAGAATAAAAACATCCTTCCTTGCCTTAAGAGCATAATCTTTCACCATCTGATTCATCTTTTTCTTGTCATCAATAAGCTGACCAATATAGAATGGCAGATCATTTGGACCTTTTGAAGCACTCTTGTTTCTCCTCCTTATCTTCCTGGCAACCTTATCTCTAAGGGTTGAATTGTCATCCGATCCACTTTCAAAATCCTCCAAGTCAACAGGCACATGACCTTCATCAGTTCTGTCATCATCATGATCCTCATCACCTGAACCATCCAGCTCTTCCCTATTAAAATCAACATTAGCCCTGAACCTCTGCATATCCACCTCTATTTCATAAACCAAATTATCTTCCTCAACATACTCATAATCAGGATCACTTCCTTTACTCTCTTCTTGATCACTTCCTTTACTCTCTTTTTCATCTTCATTCATACTATAATCCTGATTATTTATTGTAAATGATGTTGGAACAATTGCTTTACATGCCCCTACAGGACCTTCACTTGTATTTTCCAATATTGTTGACATCCGGTGTTCAACATACATGTCTATGATGTGGACTCCTTGACGCCCATGATCGAAGATATGCTCTAAGTCAACATCACATTTTAATGTCCTAAGACCAAAATCCAACGAACAATACGGTTCCTTGTAATGAATGCAGAAAAACAAACCATCATTGTATCCTAATTTCTTAACAACTCCTCTAAAACATCAGTATTCAACACTCTAAAATCTACATGATCAATGTAGCTCATCTTCCCAACAAAGTATTTCCTATTTGGGTTTTCTACAAAATTACCTCCATGGTGAAATTTAATGGTAAATTGAGATTGGGTTTCTCCTGTAAACACATATCAACAACAAATTAAGACAGAAAAAAGTTAACATCTTACCAAATTCAGACCCTTTGAACTTGCATGTCACTTACGGTACATTTCACCCGGTTCAAAATACTGATCTTCAGCTCGTATCTTCCACATTCGAAGATCCATGCTCGTAACAGACTTCAAATCTGCTGTAAGTGTTGAAGAATGCCTGATCGCCGGTGCGGAGGTCTTCAATTTCGAGTTAGGTTAAAGTTCAGGGTTTCAATGTGATGAATTGTTGATTATATGAGGTTGCAGGTCAACAGGAAAGCGAAATTACCTAATTGCCCCTTGACCATTAACAGAAATCGCTAACTTCTAACGTTGAAATGGTCAGGGGGTAAACATGCGACATAACCCCAAACAGTTGGGGGTAAAAATGCAATTACTTCCTTAGGGGGGTAGACCTGCCAATGCCCCCTAACCTCAGGGGGTAAAATTACAGTTTACTCAAATTTCTAGAGTTAATTGCCATTTTCGCCCCTGAGGTTTGGGCACATTTGCCATTTTCGTCCAAAATGAAGGTTTTGTACCATTTTGCCCCCAACGTTTCTAACTTTTTGCCATTTTCATCCAAATAACTAACCAAGTTAATTTAGACCATATTATGGGTATTTTTAACCTAACCAAGTTAGTTTATACATTATTATAGGGTATTTTTGAAATTTATCAATTATAAGGGTGTAATTTATAAATTAGCTTCTAGTTATGAACTATCAGACTTATAACTCACCTACTTCTTTCATCAGAGATAAGAAACCTAAGAAACCCTAAATCGCTGAAGAACAAGAACGATACGCTGAAGAACAAGAAAAGATCGTTGAAGAATCATCAATGGCCCAATCGTCTAGTGATTTGGAGCCAGATAATTGGTGTATCAGAGGTGAAGACGCAATTTTCAATCTCGACATTACATATGGTATGTTCTATCCACCATCATCTGAGAATTGCTTGTAACCTAGGGTTTGCTTGATGAATCAATCGTTTTTTTTTTCTTTTTGTTTCAGCCAAATTTCCAAGCTACTTCACCTTGGAATTTCACCATGGTGGTGAATTTGATGATGTACCAGAGTTTCATTACAAAGGGGGTAAATTTAACTACATTGACAAGGTGAATCCCGATCTGTTTTCTGTTATTATAGTCAATGATATGATGCAAGAATTAGGTTATTTAGAGGAAGATGTAGTGATATACAACTTTAGGGAACCCGGGGGGATGCTAGAATCAGGTTTAAGATCTTTGGGTACTGATTCTGATGTGTTGAAGCTGATTAAATATGCTGAAACTACTAGAACTATTGAAGTTTATGTTCAGCATATCCAAACATTTCCTAAAAAGGATGTGAATACTAAAGAGGGTAGTGAACCTCAGTATGTTGATTTGAGTGATGATAGTGATAAGGATAGTGACAAAGACAGTTCTGGTGATGAGGACAGTGGCAGTGTTGAGGGGAGTGATAAGAATAGTGATGATGAAGATTCTGATTACTTGGTTGATGACGAGCACATAGTGCCCGAGTATGATGTAGATATGGATGACTTTAGGGCTGCAGTGGACTTTGATCTTAGTGATGCAGGTGAAGATAATGAACAGGCCGATGAAGAGGGTAGTAATCAAGAGGTTGACTTAGACGACTTTGAGTCTTTTGAAGATAATACGACATTGGAGCAAGCCTGTAAGATTATTAGGAAGAAGAAGAAGAAACAAAGTAAACCAACAGATGATGACCCTTTCTTTGTTGGCCAACAGTTCACTAACAGGGAAGAAATTAAATCGTTGGTCAAAAAACATGCAATACATTCAAGAAGGCAGTTGTGTATCAGAAGAAATGAGAGTGCTAGAGTTAGGGTGATTTGTTTGGGTCAGAATATTAATCTTGGTTGTGAAAGTAATGTGGACAAGACAGACCAACCAACCACTTCTAAGGGTAAAAAGCAGATTCCAAAACCCACTTGTCCATGGCTTTTATACATTTCAAATGTGAAGAAGGAAGGAACATGGATTGTAAAAACATACCTTAACAAGCACACCTGCCTTAATACAAGGGATGTTAAGTTGTGCAACATCAGTTGGTTGTCTAAGGAAATACAACCAACGATCAAATCGAATCCGGGGATTCCAATCCAAGCTCTTCAAGATGATCTGCATAGGAGGCTGCAGGTACAAGTAACCAGGAATCAGTTGTTTAGGGCTAAAAATAAGGCATTAGAGAGGGTTCAAGGTCATTATATGGCTCAATATGAGAAGCTGAGGGACTATGGTGAAGAACTTCTCAGATCCAATCCAGGGTCTACAGTGAGGATTGATGTGGAACCACTGTGTAATCCCTCTAGTCCCACTAGACAATTTAGGAGGATGTACGTATGCTTAGGTGCACTGAAGCAAGGGTTCAAGCTAGGTGGAAGACCACTGTTGGGCCTTGATGACTGTTTTTTGAAAGGGCCCTTTCCTGGGCAGATTTTGACGGCAGTGGGAGTAGATGCTAACAATGGGATTTACCCAGTTGCATACGCAGTTGTTGAGGCTGAGACTATGTCTTCTTGGACTTGGTTTCTTAAGTTGTTGGGTCAAGACTTTGATATTGATGCTAACAGTTACTTCTGTTTCATAAGTGACAGGCAAAAGGTACCATTTCTAAATATTTTTAACATGTTAATTGTTTAATACCTGCTGTGTTTTAACTGTTTTATTCTTTTAAACACATGGTTTGATACCTGCTGTGTCTAAGGTGTTTCCAAGGTGTGAGCATAGGTTCTGCCTTAGACATATACATGAAAATATGAAGCCAAGATGGAAAGGTGAACTGTACAAGAACTTGTTGTGGAATTGTGTTGCTGCTACAACCATACAGGCCTTCGAAAAGGGCATGAACACTATTAAAGATGAGGACAAGGCATTGCACGACTGGTTAAAAGAGATTCCAGCCAAACATTGGCGCAGGGCATACTTTTCTGGTACTTATCTTCATTCTTTTTTACATATCAAAGTAGGTTAGATGTTAGTAACAGGTATTCTTATGTATTGCAGGCTTGGCTAAGTGTGACATTTTGTTGAACAATATCTGTGAAGTTTTCAACAGGCAACTTATACAGGGGAGGGACAAACCTATAATAACCAGCCTAGAGTTTATTAGGGAATATCTTATGAAAAAGCATGTTGTTGTGCAGAAGCTGATAGCCAAATGTCAGGGTCCATTAACACCAACTGCTACAACAGTTTTTGAGAAGATAAATAGTGATGATGTTCATTACAGTGTGATTTGGACCGGAGGTTCAAAGTACCAAGTGACCACCCATTTCAATGATCACCAAGACCAGAGAATTGTTAATGTTGATGATAGGAGTTGCTCTTGCAAGGGATGGGATGTCACTGGCATGCCATGTAGGCATGCAGTGGCCTGCATATGGAATATGGGGTTACATGGACGAGGTGATGGTGTTCCAGAAAGATGGGTGGATAGGGCATACTGGTTACAGACAAGGAAGGATGTGTATGCATGTCACATTGACCCAATTAATGGCATGGACATGTGGCCAAAATCTGCATGCCCAACTACATTAGTTGCTCCAAAGTATCATGCCCAGGTTGGGAGACCAAAAAAGAAGAGAAAGAAGTCTGAAGTGGAAATTGATGAGTTGAAGGGCAAAAAGAAGCCATTAGAAGCCGAAGTTGAAAAGTTAAGCGAACAGATACCAACTACTGGAAAAATGCCAAGGAAGGGCAACTCGTTAACTTGTAAGCTTTGCAAGGAGAAAGGCCATAACAAGAGAACTTGTAGAAACAAGCCAGGTGTTGGTCAGTCACAGCAGCCAGAGCATGTCCCTTAGTTGGATGCAGTTGAAGTTTTTGTGCAGTTGAAGTTTTTTTGGTGCAAGCTGAAGGTTTTTGGTGCAGCTGAAGGTTTTTGTGCAGTTTAAACTTTTTGTGCAGATGGGCAGATGGTCTATAATAGATGGTCTATGTATTTTGTGTTTATAATAGATGGTAAACTGTTAATCAGGTTTAGTAAGCTGTTAATCAGGTCTATGTAAGGTTTTTGCAGCAGTTGTAATATGAACTGTAGTTAACTTATGTTGTATGAACTTATGAACTGTACCAGTTTGTAAACTCTAAACATGCAATTAACTTATGAAGGTTTTTGCTGTATGAACTTATGAACTGTACCAGT
The DNA here is from genome assembly GCA_030545235.1 of Helianthus tuberosus. NCBI lineage: Eukaryota > Viridiplantae > Streptophyta > Magnoliopsida > Asterales > Asteraceae > Helianthus > Helianthus tuberosus. The sequence continues at coordinate 131,989,443 of CM060394.1, forward strand.
TTGTAATAAACATGCAGTTAACTTATGAACTGTACCAGCAGTTGCAGCAGTTTGTAATATGCAGTTAACTTATGAACTGTACCAGTTTTAGGTTAATTTGCAGCAGTTTTAGGTTAATTTGCAGTTGCAGCAGTTTTAGGTTAATTTGCATCAGTTTTAGGTTAATTTGCAGCAGTTGTTTTAAAAGGTTGTGCAGCAGTTTTAAGCTTGCAGTAGTGATAAGCTTACAGTAGTGATAAACTGCACCAGTTTTAACTCAGCAGTGATAAGCTTGCAGTAGTTTTAGGTTCATTTGTAATTTGCACCAGTTTTAAAAGCTTGAAAGTGTTTGGTCGAAGTGCAAAAATTGGTCGAAATGCAAAAATTGGTCGAAATGCACAAATAAACATGATACCAACAGATGGATCCTTTACATTACAATAACGCTAACCAAAAGACAGGTTCTTTACGTTCAAATACACATGATACTAAAAGACGAATCATTACATTACCAAAAGACAGGTTCTTTACATTGTAACGCTAACCAAAAGACGGATCATTGCATTACGCTAACCAAAAGACGGATCCTTACATTACGCTACCCAACTACCCTTTTTATGACATTTTTTTCAATGACAAATGTAACACAACACCACAAATAACTAGGTGCAGCCTAGAAGTATTTTCATCACCCTGTTCTCTCGAGCCATTGTTCTTGCTTGTTGATCCCTTAAACTGATCTTATATGCCATCTCTCTTGCATTTTCTTCATGCCTTCTTATTGTGTCCAACAATGCAGGTATCATCACAGCAGGGTTTTGGTTCATTGGAGGTTCAGCCCAACTCACAAAACCACAAGTCCTACCCTGCAGTTCGTACAACATGAATAAAGATGAAGTTTGATTTTGCAACTAAACCCTAATTACACATATACATACCGCTCTGTTGCAGCAATGGAATCGACGAGCAGGATTTTGGGAGGTCCACGACGTTTTTATGATAGTCTGAGCACCGCAATTACATACAACCATGTCTTGATTCATAGAACGAGCTGAAGAAGAAAGGGGGGGGGGGGATTTAGGGTTTTTTTTTCTTCCCTGTGTAAAAGGGTAAAGGGTGTTTAGTGATGAATGTAAGGATAAAAGACATATATATATATGTGGTAAACTTATTTACAAATTACACCCTTATTAATGAGATATTTCAAAAATACCCATAATATGGTCTAAATTAACTTGGTTAGGTATTTGGATGAAAATGGCAAAAAGTTAGAAACGTTGGGGGCAAAATGGTACAAAACCTTCATTTTGGACGAAAATGGCAAATGTGCCCAAACCTTAGGGGCGAAAGTGACAATTAACTCAAATTTCTATTATTATTGTAAGAAAGTGAATTCAGAAAAAAAAAAAAAAAAAAAAAGGTGTTACAACACGGCTAGGATGCAACATTCACCAAATAATCCATCACCATACGTCTCTTTAACACACCACCATGACCATTGTACTAGCATTAACGTTTATGTTAGAAAAAAAAACAAAGATAAGAAAAAGATGGTGACTACCAAAACTAAAAAATTAAAAATTAAGTGGTCATTCATTCTTCTTTCCTCCTTCACCAACTACTCTTTCTTTCTTCTTTCTTCTTCTTTTTTCCAATTTTAGGGTTTTATCCCCCTAATTACTCATCACTTCAATTCACCTTCTTCTTTCAATTCTTCACTTGTTCGTTCATTAATACTTGATGATTCTGTAAGTGATTCATGTTTTGTTAACTTTGTTTTTTTTTTAGTTTTTACTGATTAATGTGTAATTAATCGTCTGTTTAGGGTTTATTTGTTGAGAATTGTTGATTTGTTAGTGTTTAATTAGGTTTTGTTGTTAACTTTGTTTTTTGAGTATTTACTGATTAATGTGTAATTGATCGTCTGTTTAGGGTTATTTGTTGAGAATTGTTGATTTGTTAGTGTTTAATTAGGTTTTGTTGGCTCAAATTTGATGTTGATGTGATGAAGTTGAGATTTTGTTTAGTAGGATTTTGTGTTGGTTTGGTTTGAAGTTTGATTGTGTGTTAATTTGAGTTGATTTCGGATTGCTGTGAGAATTGAAGGGTTGTGGATATTGTTTGCCCTAAATTTAGGTTGTTTTTGCAACTCAAAAAGGTTTAATATGCTTGAAATTTGTATGGACGTGAATTCACAAATGTGTTTGATGCGATGTTGTGAGAGGTGAGAGGGTGAGGAGAGAGAGAGAAGAACTGGGCAGCTGATGTGATTATGGGGAGGAGAGAGAGAAGAAGTGGCGCGGGTTCGAATCCTGCTTGCAGGCTCTTCGCTCCCCTCGAACTCGGCTGGGTGGGTATTCACCGCCAGGCAGCATTGCCGGGTTGCTAGCTTGGGAAGGGAGATCCCTTCCGCGGTCAGGGGTACCGTGCAATTACCCCTTTTAATCAGTTTGATAATGGATGAATAAAATTGTGCCTCCCTAATTATGGGCTCAAATAATCGAGTTTTCTATGTTTGGTTTAGCAAATGTGCCTTTAGTTATGTGATTATGGGATTCGATAATCAGTTTTCTATGTTTGGATCAACACAAATATGCCTCTAATTATGTGATTATGGGGTCCATTTAACAGTTTTGTATGTTTAGATTAACAAAAATGTGCCTCTATTTATATGATTATGGATTCAAATAATCAGTTTCTTTGGATAAGAAGTTTAGTACCAGCTAGTTAACCAAAACAAAACCGTTTATCAAAGGTTAAAATAGTAATTTCCTATGGACTGAATCTTTAATTGTTAATGGAAGCATGCTTTTTTACTTTGCCAGGTATTGTGCTTAAGCTAGTAAAGGTCAGCAATGAAGGAAAGCAACAAACTTTTATGCACAGAAGACGATTTCTCCCAAATGTAGTACAATGGTACGTTCCGAAAACATTTTTTCAGTTTTATTTCAAGATCCTTACAATCATGGTCTCGATTACAGTTCTTGAGCTGCGGTTAGTCGGTTGCTTTTTGGCGCGTCCAATTTGATTATCGCTTCATGAATAACCGAGGTTTATATTAGAAGGTTTATCTTTACACGTTTTCAAATGGATGACAACGGGCATCGGGAAAATGGGAGGCAAAAGCAGCCTCATGGTCAGGTATCATTCTTTTACACCTCAACATCGTATTTAAATTTTAAACCACGGGTCCAAACTACAAAACACTTATTGGGTACGTTTTCAGTGGTTAATGCAGCATCAGCCGTCAATGAAGCAGATAATGACAATCATGGCTGAACGGGATGCCGCCATTCAAGAAAGAAACCTAGCCATGTCAGAGAAAAAGACGGCCTTGGCTGAGCGGGACATGGCGCTACTGCAGCGCGACTCAGCAATAGCGGAACGGAATAGTGCGATCATGGAACGTGATAACGCCATCGCCACATTGCAGTACAGAGAAAACACCATGAGCAATAGTAACAATAACACACCGTCGTCGTGTCCGCCAGGATGTCAGATATCGCGTAATGTAAAACACGTGCACCACCCGCAGCAATACCAACAAGACGATACCAACTTGGGAAGTGGTTTGCTACCAGCGTCTCCGCCTCCGGAGCCCGCGAAATCTCGGCGTGCAAAACGCACAAAGGAGATTAAACCTGGTACACCAACCGCTAACAAGACGTCAAGATCGTCTAGAAAAGTGAAACTAGAATGTGATGATTTGAACAAGGCCATGTATGAGGACGCCCACGATTGGGACGGTGGCGGCGGCGGTGAACTTAACCACGGGCCGAAACCTGAGTGGAAGGATCAGGATCTTGGGCTAAACCAGGTTGCGTATGACGACACAACCATGCCCATACCGGTGTGTTCGTGTACCGGTGTTTTTAGGCCGTGTTATAAGTGGGGAAACGGCGGGTGGCAGTCGTCTTGTTGCACGACAACCATGTCGATGTACCCACTTCCGTCGCTTCCTAATAAACGACATGCGCGTGTTGGTGGTAGGAAGATGAGTGGAAGCGTGTTTAACAAGTTAATTAATCGACTTGCGGCTGAAGGTCATGATTTGTCGAATCCGGTTGATCTTAAGGAGCATTGGGCGAAGCACGGGACGAATCGTTACATCACTATTAAGTAAATGTTTAGAATTTATCTTGCTTAAGTAAGTGTGCTTGAACAAAAATGCTGACATGTTGAATCATGTTCAGCATTCAGATTTGAAGATCATGAAGAATTAGTATTGTATTTAGATGATCAAAGCTTGAGTGTTCGTTAATGGCGGATTTCAACATTTATGTCTGTATCTGTAATGATGAACACCATTGAATCTATGTATTGGTCGTGTTATAAATGAAATAAAATTTTGAAACCCGGTTCATAACAATCAGGTATTTGGTTGCCTGTTTAACCCGTTTATTAAAATGTTGGTCTAGACACGGCCTATTTAATAAGTGGGTCAAATTGAACCGAACCGATCCATTTTATATGTTAGCTGACATGTTAAAATTGATTTTTCATTGCTAGTTCAAGTTTGGCAACTTCTTTGGAATCTCGAATTGATTCGAGTTTAGACTTGGCCAACGATTAGTTCAAGGGTTGATCTCAACCTACCCCTACCCCTGCCTATGCATTTCAGTTTGATTTTAAACTTTCAATTCTATCTGGTTTCAAGGGTATTAACTCAAACAGATATATTACTGTGTTCAGTTTGATCTATTACTCATTAAAGCCGTTATATTTCAAGAATATGCAATAAGCATTTTCATAGAAAGATTCTAAACTAAGCCTTCGGATCTCCGATGGTTGGTTTTAGTAGTAGAAGTCCAACTTTCTAATATATTTTGACGATCCTTTTCTAGTGTTTTCCATGAGAACTATCTTGGCTTTGCAATAGTATTGGGCTATTGGCAGCCTCTTTTGTGTCTTTAACAACCAGGAAAATTCCCGAAACTTGATAGCAAATTGATTTTTAGGAAAAGCAGGACATATATAATGGATTTTGAGAGTAAATTTTAATTATTGATTTTAAAGGATATGTTTTTTTCTATTCACTAAAGAAAGAAAAAGTAAACATCGTAATAGCACACACTTACACGTCTCTTGAAATCAAAACCTAATTTAACAAATCAGATGGTTTCTCCATGTTTGTATTTAACGAAAACGATTCTATGATATATATAAAAAAAACCGGGCCAGCAAGGCTGTAAAACCCAACACAATATACAAAACAGAAAAAAAAAAAAAAAAAAACGGAAAACAAATTGAATGAGTATGATCCTAAATCCTGCGCCGACTCATGATGACAAGCTTAGGTCGCGCACAAGGGCGCACAAGGAATCATACCCAAATCAGACGTATTTTGTACTTAAGCAATTTTCAGTCAAATGACGCAAGCTTTCAAGTTGTCAGCAAGACGCAACTCCAATAGTGCAATTAGTACGAACGTCAGAGCAGGTGGCCAATAGGCGCACGCCAGGCTGTGTCCAACAATGCCTCACGATGAGCAATCGTGTAGGAGACAAGACGTACACAGGACACTGACGTGTCACCAATCAGCACACGCAGACCACTGCTCTATGATCTCCTTTTAAACGTTGATGACAAACCCGACAACAAGGACAACTACCAGACCACGTAGATCCATTCAGCGTGCGCCAACTTCCCTTTCGCCTGCAAACACTAACGATCGTGTTTAAAGAGACAAACAAGATATTCCTTGTTGTCGACGTCAGACCCAAGGCCCATCAGCCCATCTACTTCACAACTTTCTTCGACTATAAATAGAGGACTTCATCTCCAGGTTTAAGGATCGTTCTCTTGCTCTCTCACTTAATATACATACTTATTATCGTCAAAACAAATTCTTATTCTCACGCCGGAGGGTGGTTACAAGGAGAACTCCTTAATCCTCCTCCTTGTAATGAACTTTACAGTGTTGTGTTATTTTGCACGATCTCATAGCAAGTCGAGGAATAAAGAAGATCAACCTTTATTTGACGAGACTAAACCCACAAGTTAACATTCTGATAACTTGGTGTTTCTTCATTTGGTGCCCATCAATTTTTATAATCAGTATTCATCTTCTTTCTGTTTTACCTTCTCTGATCTCATGGCAGATCAAGGTATACCTTTATCTCCTCTCGGTTTCCACTCTTAGTCGGGACCGGCAGCGGACAATGCGCACGTCCAAAGCCACCCAGCTGATGAGTACGCCGAGGGAGAGTATACTGAGGTTGGACGCATGCACGCGAGTGGTACTCGTACCACCCCAAACATGACCCCAACAAGCCATGGCGTTGGGCCATCGACACCATTGATGTCATTATTGCCAGAGGGGGAATCTCTTGCGTCGTAGTTCATCAAGAATCAAGCAACTCTGAATACCATTTATGCGCAAATGTGTGCGCAACAAGCTCCTACTTAAACTCACAATCCGCAGACACCAATGGCGACACTGCCGCCCAGGTAACTAGACTACAACTCTCTTCATCAAGAGCATGCACCATCGTACGTGCCATCGTAATGTATGGATAGACATCAGCAATGCAGATCGTCGTCACCACGACGACAAAGTGTCCACACCACGCGTGACATGCACACATACATGGGGTGATGTTATGATAGCCTGTATACCTATACACACTGACGAACACCGGTGAGCAGCCGGTTTGGCCCGCGCAACATGAACGAAGAATGGGATACGCATAATTGTGAATCAGATCCAACGTACCATGAAAGCGACAGCTCTTCAGTATTCAACCGTCTTCCCAAGAATCATGAAGCATATAAGCCACTGGTATACGCAACGTATAACCTGTCGGCAGAGCATGATTATAGCCTAGTTTACAGGCTAGCAACAACAACAGAACAGTCAAAGTTCGTTCCGGAAATTACTCTGGCACCGTTGGAAAAGGAGAAGCTACCTCCAACTATCGGCAAATTTAACGAGTTGTCTGTGACAACTGGCACCAAACCGGTAATTTCCGTACTATTTTAATTATTATTTATTAACTGCAATTATGTGTTTAAACGTCAATATTAGGTGATTACTTGCTTTACATATGAATTCATGCATGTTTTTTTTGGGTAAAGATGAATTCATGCATGTTATTAACTCAAATATTGCCTTGTGCATTACTTTAAGCGTTGGGTCAGAAAGACTAGTAAACTCACTGGTAAGACACACTGTGTCAGCAATTCTGCAGAAAGCAGTCAGACAAAAGATTTAGGGCCTAGGAGAAGGTCCAACATCTAAAATACATTAAAACCCAAGTATGGATACAATGGTTAACATATAAACTTTTCGGAAGCTAAACTATGCACTAAAAGACACCCGAAACTCACTTTAAATGCTGAATTCTGTAGAATTCAGCAGAAAATCAGCTAAAAACAGCAATTTAACACCAAAATATTATGCAGAAAATTAGGTGCATATGGCCTTGAAAGACAAAGATAAGACGGCTTTTCGAACTGAGATGGGAATTTTTTGCTATACCAAGATGCCATTCGGCTTGAACAATGCTGGCGCAACCTACCAACGGTTAATGGATAGAACTTTTGGTGATGACATCGGAAAACACGTTGAGGTGTACATTGATGACCTAGTCATCATAATTCGTGAAGAAGACCTGACGTTGAAGGATATTGAGAAGACATTCAAGTCTTTGCGCAGTGTGAACATGAAGCTCAATCCGAGAAAATGTTCGTTCGAAATGGAAGAAGGAAAGTTCTTGGGCTTCATCGTTACTAGGGGCGGTTTCCAAGTTAATCCTGAAAAGGTCCAAGTGATAGAACGCATGCCCTCGCCAGCCGGCAGGCTAGCCACGCTCAATCGTTTCCTATCCAACCATGCTGCCAAATCGTTTCCCTTCATCAATAACCTATGCAATTATGTCAAGAAGAATGATTATCATTGGACTGCTGAAGCAAAAGGCGATTTCAAAGAAATGAATGAGCGTTTGATCCAACTCCCAACTCTCACTGCCCCGCGTGAGAAGGAACCACTGGTCCTATACCTGTCGGCTTTAGACAGAGCTGTAGGTGTAGTACTCCTAGTGGATAGGGAAGGGGTGCAGACACCCATCTATTATGTTAGCTGCATGTTGATAGATCTAGAAATAAGATATTCGATTATGGAAAAACTAGTCATGGCACTAATCCATGCATCAAGAAGGTTGCACAGATACTTCACAAGGCATATGATCAATGTCCTCACCAACTACCATATTGTCAACATTTTAAAGAAACCAGAGATTTCAGAAAGGTTATCCAAATGGGTGATTGAGTTGGGAGGCCACAACATCATTTTTAAATGAAGACCAACAATCAAGGGTCAGATCTTGGCAGACTTTACCATAGAATTCCCTGCTGATAAGATCAGAGAATGTGAAGCCATATAAAGGCCTGCACCAAAACAGACGGAGGAGGTTGGTCACTTTACACAGATGGGGCATCAAATGACGACGACGCGAACTAAGGCTTACGGTTTGTTAGCCTTGAGAAACAAGAATTTAAATATGCCATTCGACTTGACTTCAAGAACACAAATAACGAAGCCGAATACGAGACATTCTTAGCAGGGTTGTGATTGGCGATTAAGATGGGGGTGAAGAACCTGGAGGCACATGTTGACTCCCTGTTGGTGGCAGGGCAGATCAATGGATTATATGACGCTAAGGGAGAAATTATGGCGTTGTATCTCGAGCAGGCTAAGGAATCTTTCCAGAAATTCCAATCATTCAAAATCATGCACATCAATAGAAGCGAGAATAAGCTAGCAGACGCGCTTAGCAAATTAGCTGCTACAATTTTCCAACATATGGCAATGGACGTGCGCATCGAAGTGCTCAAAAACCCTTCCATTCCTTTACGCCAAGTAAACGTGATCGAAATAGGGTCACCATCATGAATGACCCCCATTATCTAGTATCTACAAGCAGAAGCGAGGAAAGTCCAGTATAAAGCACTACATTACTAGATAGACGGAGGGATCATGTACCAATGATCGTATTTAGGACCACTCCTGTGCTCCGTGGACCCACAAGATGCAAATTACTTGATCTAGGAGATTCACGAAGGAATTTGTGGGATCCACACAGGGCCGTGCATGGTGGTTGCAAAAGTAATGAACGCAAGATATTATTGGCCAAGCATGCACCTGTATGCAGTTAAAGAGCTGTGCAAGTGTCATTCTTGCCAGCGTCATGCACCAAAAACCCTTCGCCCAAAGAACGCCCTGGTTCCAGTTTCAACATCTTGGCCTTTTCAGCAATGGGGCATCGGCGTGGTTAGTCCTTTCCTCGACGCACCAGGCGTGATAAAATTCATTATCGCCGCGGTTGATTATTTCATAAAATGAGTGGAAGCTAAGGCCCTTGCTTCGATAACCGCTATGGTTGTTTGAAAGTTTATATGGGAGCACATTATTTGTCGATTCGGATTTCCTTTGTGCATAGCCACTGATAATGGCCCCAATTTTGCCTCGGAAAACCTTCAAGAATGGATGGAGGAGCTGATTATTGAACATGTTTTTTTTATTTTGTGGCACATCCTCAAGGAAACGGCCAAGCAGAGAGCATCGACAAATGTATAGTTGAGGGGATCAAAGCAAGATTGGGCACGAACAGAAGATGATGGGTCGACGAACTCCCAAGCATATTATGGGCGCATCGCACCATGCCTATGACGAGTAATGGCGAAACCCCCTTTAGCCTGGTCTATGGCTCAGAGGTAGTTATCCCAGTAGAAATTGGCCTCCATTCGTCGCGCATGTTGGTTATCAATTCGATCGACAACGAGGCAGAGCGCCGTCTTGACTTAGACATGCTAGAAGAACGGTGCAAGAATGTGGCCATTAATGAAGCAAAGTATAAGTCGAAGCTAGAAAAATACTACAATGCGCGAGTCTGCATATGTACGTTTAATCCGGAAGACTACGTTTCCCGCAATAATGAGGCCTCTAATGCCAAACGCCCAGGAAAACTCGCACCCAAATGGGAAGGCCCCTACATTTTACACGAAGTCCTGGCAAAGGCGCATATAAGTTACGTACTTTAGACGGTCACATTGTTCCTCGCACATGGAATACACAACAATTGAGAAAATGCTACATCTAAAACACAACCTTTGTAAGTGATAGCCTCGCGCCTGACAAGATTATTAATACAAGTGTTGTTTGCATTATTTTCCTTGTTATTTACTATATGTTGACTAAGTTACAAATGCATTTATCACTTTGTGTATGCGCAAAAACATTCGGGCTAAATTACGAACTCATGAACCACCTGATCTCCAAGGCTCCCACGATTTCGAACGTGATGTCGGATCATGTGTCATTCACAAATGAATCACACCTACCTTTATTCACGCCACCTATACAAAGTTATTAACACATGCAAATATTGTAACATTTTAAAATCAACACGGTATATTTACACATTCACGTAACTCGCCAAATTGAAACCACACCATCTCTCCCATTTTATTTCCTTAAATTTCGATCTTTCCTTAAGCCATAGAAACGAGTTCGCCTTGATATCCTCTACCGTTCGAATAATAGAAACATTTGTAACTTAAAATTCTTTTTTGTTGAGAGCATGCACGATATCAGCTAAACAAGAACGCAAGTCGAAGACTTTTTAATCAACAAAAACCACACCATGTCAAAGTAATTAAGTGACAAAGGCAGTGTTTTAATAATCTACTCAAATCGGCCAGTTGTACCGGTTGAACCGTCCGGTAGAACTAGTTAAACCGTCCGGTACACCTGGTTAAACTGTTTCTGAGCCAAATCCGGTACAGTATAAAAACCGGATTTTAAAACATTGGATAAGATTAGATGAATATCATAATCTATCTTAGACCACACGGAGTGGGTGTTCAAAAATGGCGTTGTTGCTTCTCAACGCCGTTGTCGCAACCCCCGCCCCCTATCTGTCCCGGGAACGGGCGGCCGCGAGACCAGTTTTGGTGGTATCGTTTTGTTTATCAATTTGGTAGTGAAATTTTCATCAGGACCGTAGTTAGGAAATGTTTATCAGAGTAAATACCACACTTTTATAGTATTAAACATATTGTGATAAAACCCAAGTTTTCATTACAAACATTTTCATAGGGAAAATCCCTATTTTATTGAATAAAACATCTTCATTTATTTAGGTAACTTTTATAGCCACTTTTCCAAGCCTTCAGTGCTGTCCAGCTGGCTTCTAGTTGGCTTTCATATTTTGTTACTTGAAACGCGTTTTAAAACATTTTGTCAGTGGAAAATACTGGTGAGTGAATCCCAGTTTAATCAAGAAGAGTTTTTATCCATTAACAGTATTGAGAGCAATCACATTGTTTATTTCTACACAATTACTCATTCAGTATTGTCAATCCTAACTGGTAGGTCATATTACATATTGGCTAACTCGTCGTCCAATGGTAACGTGTTCCACATTTTGTATACAAAACCCCAACATACCGGCAGTAATTGAAGAACTACAAAGACTCAATCACTGCTTAATCACATTGTAAAACATTTAAGGTTTTGTAAAAACAATTTACAAAAAAAAGAGATTACTCACATTGCTGACTTAGGTTTCTTCTAAGGTTCCCTGGTGATTATCTATAATTTATACAATGCACACGCGTTAGTATAATAACCCTTTATATTTACATTAAGAATACCCTCCCCGAGACTGCATTCCAACGACTACGTCGGGCAGAACCACGACAGCCGTTACGGAACCCTGGATCAATCGGGCAGCGTATCTAATACGTAACCGGGGTTATGATACTTACATCGGGGCAGAACTTCGTTAATTAGGGGGGTATTATGCCCGGAAATTATGTTATATATTCAGAAATTCGTTGAGAGAGAAAGAGACTGAGCAATTTGGGACTGAAGCCCGAGCTCCCCATTTATAGGGCCTGAAATCGGGTTTCTCGCGGCCCGCGTAGACCTAATGGTCGTCTTACGCGGCCCGCGCAGTAGGGTGTCTAGGCCGTAGCTGATCCGGGTCACGAGTATAGGTCCAACACGTGCTGCCACGTGTCAACACCGGGTGATGCCTCGTTTTTGATCGCTCGCGGCCCACGTAAGTAGTAGCCAAAGGCTACGCGCCCCGCGACAGCCTCAATTTTCTTGTTTTCATTTAGTTTTTTTAAAAATAAAGGTATTTGGGCTTGGTTTTTACATACGGGGTATATTTTAAGACATATTGGGATATTTTAATATATTTTAGGGCATCAGAAAAATTCATGAGGGTTGTTATATCCCCCCACCTTGTTTTAGAGCTCGTCCTCGAGATCTACTGGAATATGTGTGGATATTTCCTTTGTATTTCTGATTCAAGCTCCCATGTGTATTCTGGTCCTCTTTTGGAGTCCCATTTTACTTTGACCAGAACTAATCTCTTGTGCTTGAGGTTCTTAACTTTCCTGTCTTCAATCTGTAGAGGCTTCTCTACAAACTTTAACTGTTCATTTACCTCTATATCTTGATGAGGTACTACCAGTGATTTATCAGCTAAACACTTCTTGAGATTAGATACATGAAATACATCATGTATTCCTGCCATTTCCTCTGGCAGTTGTAGCTGATAGGCTACAGGTCCTATTCTTCTAATAATCTCAAAAGGTCCAACATACCTGGGGCTTAGCTTTCCCCTTTTGATGAATCTTACCACTCCTTTCCAAGGAGAGACTTTTAATAATACTTTATCTCCTACTTGAAATTCCAATAGTTTTCGTCTGTTATCAGCATAACTCTTTTGCCGATCACGTGCTACTTTTAGTCGTTCCTTTACTTGAGTGATTTTATCTGTTGTTTCGTGTACTATCTCAGGTCCAGATAGTTGTTTTTTCTCCAATTTCTGCCCAACAGACTGGCGTTCGGCACTTTCGTCTATAAAGTGCTTCGAATGGTGCAGCATTGATACTTGTGTGATAACTGTTATTATAAGAAAATTCTATCAATGGTAAATGATCGTCCCAATTACCTCCGAAATCAATTACACAAGCTCTAAGCATGTCTTCCATTGTCTGAATCGTCCTTTCGCTTTGTCCGTCCGTTTGAGGATGATAAGCGGTGCTTAAATTCAACTTGGTTCCCATGGCTTTTTGCAAACTTGTCCAAAAATGAGAGGTAAAACGACTATCTCTGTCATAAACAATTGATAGAGGAATTTCATGTAATGAAACTATTTCATTTACATATAATTTAGCTAACTGTTCCATACTAAAAGTTTCTTTCATTGGTAGGAAATGAGCTGACTTGGTTAGTCTGTTTACAATTACCCAGATTGTATCATTACCTTTTCTTGTTTTGGGTAATTTGGTAACAAAATCCATTGTTATCAATTCCCATTTCCAGACTGGCATTTCTAACTGTTGCAATAAACCTGAGGGTTTCTGATGTTCAGCTTTAACTTGTGAACAGGTTAAACACTTTGCAACATATGCTGCTATATCCTTTTTCATTCCTATCCACCAGAAGTTTTTCCTTAAGTCCTGATACATCTTATTACTTCCAGGATGCATTGTATACTTAGACTTATGGGCTTCTTCTAATATACGGTGGCGTAGGTTTCCTAATTTAGGTATCCACATTCTTTTCTTATGGAATCTCCAAATTCCATCTGTTCCTTGTTCTAATTCCTTAATCATTCCTTTCAGTTTCTCAGTATCATCTTTGATTACTAATTCTTGTGATTTTCTAATCTGTTCATTTAAATCTATTTGCAGATTTAACTTAAGAGAACGTACTCTTTTTGGCTTTTCATGATATTTTCCACTTAAAGCATCGGCTACTATATTTGCCTTTCCTGCATGATACTGGATACTACAATCAAAATCACTAAGTATCCCCATCCAGCGTCTTTGTCTCATATTCAATTCTTTTTGCCCAAAAACATACCTTAAACTCTTATGGTCGGTGAATATGGTAAACTTACTACCATAAAGGTAATGTCTCTAAATTTTAAGGGCAAAAATTATAGCTCCTAACTCTAGATCATGGGTTGAATAATTTTCTTCATGATTCTTAAGTTGTCTAGAAGCGTAAGCTATAACTTTTTGACGTTGCATTAATACACATCCATAACCTAAATTAGAAGCGTCACAATAGATTACAGAATCTTCAGTTCCTTCCGGTAACGCTAGTATGGGTGCATGGGTTAATCTTTGCTTAAGAATTCTAAAGGCTTCTTCTTGTTTTGGTCCCCATTCAAACTTAACTGATTTACAGGTTAACTTAGTTAAGGGAATGGCTATTCTAGAAAAATCTCGAATAAACCTTCTATAATAACCGGCCAATCCTAAGAAACTTCTAACCTCGGTTGGTGACTCAGGGGTTTTCCACTTGGTTATGGCCTCGATCTTGGTGGGATCTACATGAATTCCTTCATGATTAACCAGATGTCCAAGAAATTATACATGTTCTAACCAAAACTCACACTTCGAAAACTTAGCATAAAGCTTTTCTTTTCTCAATAAACTTAGAAGTGCGTGCAAATGCTTTGCATGATCTTCCTTGCTTTTGGAATAAATAAGAATATCATCTATAAAGACAATTATGAATTTATCCAAATATGGCTTACATATTCGGTTCATTATGTCCATAAATGCAGCCAGGGCATTGGTTAAACCAAATGGCATGACAGTAAATTCATAATGGCCATACCTTGTTCTGAAAGCGGTCTTAGGAATGTCCTCTTCATGTACCTTTAATTGATGATATCCTGACCTTAAATCGATTTTTGAGAAAAATTGTGCTCCTTGCAATTGATCGAACAGATCATCTATTCTTGGTAATGGATACCGATTCTTAATCGTGACCTTGTTCAATTCATGGTAGTCAATGCACATACGCATTGATCCGTCCTTCTTTTTGACGAATAAAATCAGTACTCCCCATGGCGATGAGCTTGGCTGTATGAATCCCTTCTCAAATAATTCATCTAATTGTTTCTTCAGTTCTTGCATTTCTGCAGGTGCCAAATGGTGAGGTGGTTTGGCAATTGGTGCGGTTCCCGGTATCAAATGGATTCTGAATTCAACTTCTCTGTCTAGAGGTTGTCCTGGTAGCTCTTCTGGAAATACATCTGGAAACGGAGATACTACTGGAATATCCTTTAATTCTTTTCCTTTAGTGTTAATGATTATAGAAATCAAATACACTAATGATCCTTTCCTTATATAACTTGCTGTTTTCATCACAGAGATGAACTTTGTGGATTTAAAGGTTTTATTTCCTTTAATTGTGATCTTTTCACCCCTTAGTGAATCTACTTGAATTGACTTTTGATCACATAAAATACTGGCTTTATTGGCTATTAACCAATCCATTCCTAATACAATATCAAATCCTGCCAGATTCATTGGGTAAAGGTTTGCAATAAATTTTTGATTTAAAATTTCTATTCTTGCTCCCTGCAAGATTTCAGAAATTTTAATGGTTTCCCCAATTGCTGTCTCTACTAGACATTCTTGTGGGAGTTTAGTTAATGATTGATTAAGAAGTTTGCAAAATGAAGTATTAATAAAACTTTGGTTCGCACTAGAGTCAAATAATACTTTAGCAAAAACATCATTAACTAAAAATGTACCAGTGATCACATCCAGGATCATCTTTGCTTCTTCTACAGTCAGAACAAATGCTCTAACATTTTTAGTATTCTTGGTATTTGTGGCTGGAGCTAGCTTTGGACAGTTAGACTTGATATGACCTTGTTCTCTGCAGTTGTAGCATATCCTGTTGTTAGGCTTTTTCCTGCAGTCTTCCTCCTTGTGTCCAGATATTTTGCAAAAGTTACAGTATATGGAGCATCTTCCTGAATTCTTTCTTTTGCAATACTTACAGTAGGGTGTAGAGGTAGAACCTACATTTCTCCCATGGTTAGAATTTCCAAAACGGAATTCTTGGGTAAGTTTCTGGGTTAGATTCCTCCTTTGATCCTCTTCTCGAGTACGGACTAACTCATCTGTCAAGGTGTTGGCTAGTTCTACTGTTTCTTCTATGGTTTGAGGTCTAGCTGCCTTGACTACATGTCTAATCTCTCCAATTAATCCCCAGATGTAACGGGAGATTAAAACTGGTTCAGGTGAAGCAAGGGTTGGTACTATTCGGGCATATTCAAAGAATAATGTAGTATAACCCTTACTATCTACCCCAATCATTCTAAGATTTAGGATTTTGTTTGATATCTGTTCTTTTTCATTAGGAGGGCAGAATTTCCTTTCTACCATGTTTTTAAACTCCTCCCATTCCATATTGTAAGTTCTATCACTTCCTCTAGACTGGAGTATAGTGTTCCACCATTCTAGTGCTGAATTCTTAAACAGATTGGAAGCAAACATTATCTTATCCTCTTCCGCGCATTTACTTATCCTTAAGACTGCCTCAGTCTTTTCTATCCAGCGAAGAGATGCAACGGCCCCTTCATTGCCCGAGAATTCCATTGGTTTACAAGACCAGAATTCTTTATAAGAACAACCGTAAGACACGGTTCTTCTTCTTTTGGGAATGGGTACTTGAAGTTCGGGTCCATTGTTCACGCTGTTTTCAGGTTTAGAAGGTCGTTTGCTATCATGCTTACTTTTATTTTCTAGCTTCCTTAACCGTTTTGATAATATATGGCATCGCATCTATTATCCCTTGTGCCACTAGATGCTGCATGGCACTTTTATCCACTTGGTTTCCATTGTTATTGTTCGGGTTTTCATTATCAGGGTTAATGTTACTC
The DNA here is from genome assembly GCA_030545235.1 of Helianthus tuberosus. Taxonomy (NCBI): domain Eukaryota; kingdom Viridiplantae; phylum Streptophyta; class Magnoliopsida; order Asterales; family Asteraceae; genus Helianthus; species Helianthus tuberosus. The sequence continues at coordinate 132,006,134 of CM060394.1, forward strand.
TGGTTATCATTATTCTGGTTTTCCTGGTTTACTTCGTCGTCCGTCTGAATTTTAAACATTTATCAATTATTAATATTACAAAATAATTAATAATTTAGGCAACCACCACACAACACACATATTGGTCAAAAGCGTCGAGCATTACTACTTACTCTTTTCTATTATAGTATGCGTCAAATACATACTAAAACTGGAATTAAAAATTACAATACTATTATGCATCGCTACCACAAAGTGGTCTATACTACAACATATATTATTATTATTACTACCAACTTCACCATCACTTTCACTGATCTGGATTCATCCAGTAATCCATATTGCGCTCGTCGTATTTCCAGACGAGTCGCTCTCCTACCTGCCTCATCCTCTCACTACTCTCTAAAATCTCTTCTCCGAAAGTTCGGAGCTCATGCACATTTTCTGCACTCATTGGGGGTGCAGGTGCTGATACTGGGTCTGGGTACTGGGGCATGGGATTCTCCTGAGGGTATAGATTCTCTAAGATTTCCCTAATGTATTCATCGTTATCGTAGTAGTAGGGATCTAGAGGGTCCAGACCTAGATAGGCTGCTAAGTTTGGCATGGGTTTGTTGTTTAGGTGGTAGCGTGGCACATAATCCCTATGATCATCGAACCATGGATCATAATCTGGGTCCAAGGGATTAGGGGCTGGTATCCTAGGTATCTCCTCAGGGTTGAAATCATGCATTTGAACTTGGTTTTCGGGGTTGTTTTCTATCTCCATCGGCTGAGTGGGGAACAAAGGTAAGGGTTGTGGGGCTACTAGTTGTTCCAGGTTTGGGTCAGCAGCTGTTGTTGCTAGGATATGAAAATTGTCTAAGCTCCTATTAAGCATATCCTGTGTATGGGCATCTGACTCTCGCTTAGCGGTTGCTAGGACTCTCTGCTGTTGCAACTTTCGCATTCTTTTCCTACGCTCGAATGCTCCCTTACTGAACCATCGTCTCTTTTTTCTGAGGGAATGGCTCTTCAGACTGAGCCTTAAAGACAAACATCCCTTCTTCTTGATCAGCTGAATACCCAGAGAGGGCAGGCTGGGAAGAGGTACCTTCACTCCTAGGTGAATCGGACAACTGACGATACGCGTCTGAGGGTCCTTGATCACTCATATTGTATACTAACAAATAGTCAAATAACACACAACAATAAAATACAATTATGCACGTATTTCCATAATAAATTTCCTAACAATTTGAATAATATATTGGTGTCAGCAGAACACTTTTGTGGCTGAATCAGTGGCTTAGCTCTGATACCACCTTCTGTCGCAACCCCCCGCCCCCTATCTGTCCCGGGAACGGGCGGCTGGGAGACCATTTTTGGTGGTATCGTTTTGTTTATCAATTTGGCAGCGGAATTTTCATCAGGACCGTAGTTAGGAAATGTTTATCAGAGTAAATACCACACTTTTATAGTATTAAACATATTGGGATAAAACCCAAGTTTTCATTACAAAGATTTTCATAGGGAAAATCCCTATTTTATTGAATAAAACGTCTTCTTTTATTTAGGTAACTTTTATAGCCACTTTTCCAAGCCTTCAGTGCTGTCCAGCTGGCTTCTAGTTGGCTTTCACATTTTGTTACCTGAAACGCGTTTTAAAACATTTTGTCAGTGGGAAATACTGGTGAGTGAATCCCAGTTTAATCAAGAAGAGTTTTATCCATTAACAGCATTGAGAGCAATCACATTATTTATTTCTACACAATTACTCATTCAGTATTGTCAATCTTGTCTGGTGGGTCATATTACACATTGGCTAACTCGTCGTCCAATGGTAATGTGTTCCACATTTTGTATACAAAACCCAAACATACCGGCAGTAATTGAAGAACTACAAAGACTTAATCACTGCTTAATCACATTGTAAAACATTTAAGGTTTTGTAAAAACAATTTACAAAAAAAGAGATTACTCACATTGCTGACTTAGGTTTCTTCTAAGGTTCCCTAGAGATTATCTATAATTTACACAATGCACACGCGTTAGTATAATAACCCTTTATATTTACATTAGTAATACCCTCCCCGAGACGGCATTCCAACGATTACGTCGGGCAGAACCACGACAGCCGTTACGGAACCCTGGATCAATCGGGTAGCGTATCTAATACGTAACCGGGGTTATGATACTTACATCAAGGCAGAACTTCGTTAATTAGGGGGTATTATGTCTAGAAATTATGTTATCTATTCAGAAATTCGTTAAGAGAGAAAGAGACTGAGCGATTTGGGACTGAAGCCCGAGCTCCCCATTTATAGGGTCTGAAATCGGGTTTCTCGCGGCCCACGTAGACCTAAGGGTCGTCTTACGCGGCCCGCGTAGTAGGGTGTCTAGGCCGTAGCTGATCTGGGTCACGAGTATAGGTCCAACACGTGCTGCCACGTGTCAACACCGGGTGATGCCTCGTTTTTTCTCGCTCGCAGCCCGCATAAGCAGTAGCCAAAGGCTACGCGCCCCGCGACAGCCTCAATTTTCTTGTTTTCATTTAATTTTTATAAAAATAAAGGTATTTGGGCTCGGTTTTTACATACGGGGTATATTTTAAGACATATTGGGATATTTTAATATATTTTAGGGCGTTAAAAAATTCAGGAGGGTTGTTATAGCCGTTCACACCGTCCCGTCCACGGTGCTTAGGACGACGTTTTTGAAAATTTCAATTTTTAAACTATAAATATAACCCGCTTCTTGATTTTTTTACAAACTCCACTTCACCTAAATTTATACAAACTCTCAACCATTTCCACTTCACCCAAAAAAAACCGAGGATGGTAGCCGTTGCGTGGACCGAAGAAGAAGATATCGCGCTTTGCAAGTCGTGGGTTGAAGCTTTGAGTCACCACACGTCGGGAAGTCCTTTTTGCAGGACAAACCGACAACACTTTCAAGCCTATATGGGTGAGAACAACCGAACTGTCGACGCCCTCTCATCTCGTTTTAGAACGATCCGTCTTGATTACGAAAGATTCGTGACGATCCACGCCGTCGTGGAGCACAAGGATGGTGACCTCGGGGAGGACGATATCATTCAAGTGGCTCTCATCAACTTTAGGCACGAGCACCACCGTGAATTCAAGCTCCGCTCAGCATGGGAAATCATCATATTTTTTAGAGAAAATTATGATTTTGGCCCCTTTGGTTATATCACTTTTACCCTTTTAGCCCAAAAAGAAATTTTTTTAACATCTGAGCCCCAAACGTCTTTTTTTCTAACCCTTTTGGCCCCAACATCTTTTTTCTAACCCTTTTGGCCCCTAAAAGTAAATGGATGGGGTTAGTGTTATGGGCCAAAAGGGTTAGAAAAAAATACTTTGGGGGCTCAAATGTTAAAATATTCCTTTTTGGGCTAAAAGGGTAAAAGAGATATAACCAAAGGGGCCAAAATCGTAATTTACGCTATTTTTTATTTAAATTATGTATTTTTTAGTTTCATATTTTTATTTTACGTAGTATTTTTTATTTTAGTGTTACGTATTTGTTTAAACACTAGTAATATTTTAATAATTTTTAATACATTTTGTGACAACTGGCATTTTTCCATGCATTCCGTACAATAATTAAATGGTAATCTGTGCTTTAATGACTGTGCATGATCTAGTTTACAAGACGAATAAACTTCTGATTTCTATTATATACATACAATGGCATTTCATGTTGCAAGACTTTTGTCATTTTTGCATGCAACCCAATATAGATCTATGAATGCACAGAGCAGAGTAAGCACAGTTGTTAGATAAACTAGAGGTACTGGTAGGAGTTCAGTACTTAGACAGACATGAGGTTAAGACACAGAATAAGCCCCAGGATGAAGTGTTACACTAGTATAGTGTGTAGGAAAGTAGGGATTACAAAACTTCCTTCCTAGAGATGACATAGGTACCGGAGAGTGCCAGAAACACACTAAAACTGCAAAATTCTGCAGAAAATAAATAAATTCAGCAAAAATTCAGCTTTTAATAATTAAATATAATGAAGAATTATGATTTAATGGTCCTGAATGCTTTTCTAAGTGTCGGGAATCGAAACTGTCATAAAAGGTAACATAAAGCACACTAAACTGCGCAATTTAGCACTTTAATGAACAGTAACGAACCGAACACTACCCGAAACATCAAATTTTTACTAGAAGCACTGTTTTTATGTTACAAAGCTAGTTATGATCACCGAACATCATATTACCTCTTATAAACACAAAACACCTAAATCCCTAAATTTAATACTTGGAATCTAACTAGAATGAAGTAACTAATACTTGAAACACAACCACATACCCCCCCCCCCCCCATAACCGGTTGGGACATCGGTCCCACATGGTGGATTTTATTTCAATATTTTAAGAGATATGTCTAAAGATTATGAAACATGTGGACCAAGGAATAAAAGGATGTTAGAAGACATTTCTATAAAAACCACCAAACATAACCCATTTCATTCTAACACTTACAACATTCACCATCTCCTCTCTTCCTTCCCTCTAACTCACGGCCCAAACACCCTCTTGTAACCTCTCCATTTTCAATCCATTCCTTCATAATCTAAGCATATTCTAAGGTGTATGGAGCAAATCTTGGAAGGTTGTAAGCAACGGAATTGGAAGGACCTCTCTCTAGTGCTTTTATACATCTCATTTCTTCTCTTGTTCATCCCTAGCCTTGTGCTAGTAGTAAGACTCTTGCGATCCCATTTTATATCATATTATGTTGGTTAAAAGATGATATATGTTGTTAAATATAAAGATCATGAAGAAACATAAGCATAAACATGAACATAAAGCTCTAAAACATGAAGATCAAGTTGTTTTAAGTGTATGTAGCATACTTGGATGTTGATTTCTTGTGTTTATGAGGTTGATCGTCATAAGAACCTTGCTAGATGATGATTAAACACAAGATCTAGCAAGTGTAAGGATAGATCTTGAGAAATTTGTAATGATCATCCTTTATGTAAAGCATGAACTTGAAAATAAACTTGTTCTAGTGTATGATGATTATTTCTACAAGATATAAGTCTTGAAAATAAAAGATTTCAAGAATAATATTTTCAAGAAACTAAAGTTTACTACAAGATTTAACATGATCATGGTGTTTAAAGGAAGTAAACATGTTTTAAGTGTTAAATCAAAGCTAGAAACATATTGTTAACAAGAAAAATACAAGAAGAAGTATTTTTAGAAAATCTTCATACAAGTTGTTAAGAACTAAAATCTTCAAGAATGAGTTTTATAAACTATAAACTATGTTTTTAAGGGTAACTTAACCTACTAAATAGCATACTAAGTTACTACAATTTTTTACAAAGTTTCAAGTTCATGTCATAGTGTAAATATATTATTTTTGGCACATGGTAAGTCTTGAATGATTTGTTGATAAATGATGATGATTTTAAAACAAAATGATATGCTTTAAAAGTATGGAAACCTCCATTTGTAGGGAAAACTATAGCAAAATTTTTCTAAAAATTAAACCACTTAGAAAAATATTTCTAAATAAATATTTACAAGTGTATTTTAAACCATGGATTTTTCACATAAAAGTTTGCCATAATTTTTGTTACAAAATATAAATATTGGAAGTTGGTTTTTATAAATAAAAGTGACTTAATATGTATTTAGAAAATAGATATTCAGAAGTCACCATGTGTGTGATTGTTTGTATCTTTTGTGTATTAGTTATATTATTTTAGGACATGAAATAATATAACTCATCAAAATACCAAAAAATTACAATCCAAAATTTTACCAAAATTCCAAGAATATGAATATACAAGTTATACACAAAATATTGGGGAAACCGAACTAGAGAATATAACTTACAAAATACTCCGGAAATAATATTCATATGTATATTTTGGTAAATAATATTTTGGACACCAAGTGAATAAAAATATGATTTTTACAATTACTACAAGATTAAATCATATTTTTTACAAGAGAAAAATATATTATTTTTGGCAAGTATAAATATATATTTTTTTTGAAAATTTTTAGAAGATATATTATTTTTGAAAGAAATATATATTTTCTCAACAAACATGAAATACAATATTTTTGGGTGAAATATATATTTTCTCAGTTAAATATGAAATATATCATTTTTGGAGAAAGATAAGTTTATATATATTTTTTCTAAGTTAGACTTGCAAATATATTACTTTTGGAACTTATATGAAAATACAAATATTCTGCCAAAGGAAAATTATAAATAATTTTTCTAGGTAATATTTATTGAAATATATATTTTGGAAATATAAATTGGTGAACTTTTATTAAAGATAATATTCTGGAATAATTAATACGAAATTAAGTATAAGAATACTTAATAAATACAATAAAGATACGTATTCTCGTACGTATAAATACACACCAGAATACGACTCCAAATACATGGCAAAAATATACAAGTATAAGATACCCCCATCCTTGGGAAGGAAATTACAAGTATAAATACTTGAAAAGTATTAAGTTAAAATATATTGCTATAACAATTATTCCAAAATTTAATGAATATAATTAAAGTTAAAATATTTATTATTTTAACAAATAATTATATAACTTGGAATAATGTTGAAGACATAAAGAAACGTAACTCAAAGACACTAATTAATACTAAGTCAAGGCACGACCCGCTCGTCTAATAGACAGTAGTACGTTGTAGGTAGTCGTGCACACTAGTAGCAGCGTGAGTTACGTCGGATTGAAGAACGTAAAACTGTGAGTTCATGTTCCCCTTTCTCTTAAATATTTTAGGATTTATAACTCTCGGGGGTGGAATACATGTTGCATATGTTTAAGCGGTATGAATTGACTATGAAATGAACTATTAGATCATATGAGCATAGACTAAATTTGAAATGCCATTAACTTTTAATTAGGGACGAAGGTTAGATCTAACGGGTACGGCCGAACCCCACTCATGGTACTTATGTGACCACTTGAGTGCTTCGGTGTCCCAGTCGAGGTAAATCGACAATGGTCAAGGTGAATTGACATGGTCAAGGTGAATTGACATGGTCAAGGTAAATTGACGGAGTCAAGATGAATTGACCTAGTCGAAGGGAGAATTCGACATAGTCGAGGGAATCGACGAGGGTATAAGCCTACTCATTTTGAGTGCTCCCTATTTCCTCACATGCTTTAATGTCCTTGTAAAACATTAATTTGATTTGTTCATAAATGATTTTCATACCTGTTTTCAAAGGCGTCTCTTTAAGGCTTACAAGTTTTTCAGCTCTCAAACCAAACGCATGAACTCGCTCAACTTTTGTTGATGTTTTCCAAAATTACATGTATTTCAGGTAATAGGTTGGATCTTGGGCGCGGGTGTTGTTTCTAGAAGTAGATTTCAAGTTTAAATGTCATCCACTTTTGTTGGTTTGTGACTTAGTCGAAGGTTGTGCTTTAAAACTTAAATAACTGGTGGTTGTAATATGTTATATTTTATGAATGGATGAACATCGTTTTGATCATATAGTTGTTTATTATGATTGAATGCAATGATATTAAACCAGTCACACATCATACGCTTCTGCAAAAGTCAGGGTGTGTCAGTTTGGTATCAGAGCTTTGATTGTAGTGAACTAGGATTCCCTCTCGAGTCTAGACTACAATCACTAGGACTCTCCCACGAAAACATTTTCACACAAAGGTTTTTCATTGCATTCACGAAAGCGCCAAGATCCGTGAGTCAAACATTTTTCAAAGAAAAGACAAGGCAAGGACATTAGTAGGGAGGAGAATACCCCAAATTAAGGTGCCAGTTAAGGCATAGTCTATGTGGGATAGACTTTCCAAAGACAAAATGACCCCCCTCCGAAAGGATAAACGAGAGGTATAGGTGATATGATGCAATTATTTTCCCTGTTTATGCTAGGTGACATCCTTGTTTATTGATATATATATATATATATATGCTATATGCGTATAAGTGTACGGAATAATTATTGACGTGAATGAGATACCTTCGACTTTGAATCCTATTATTGTTCTTGGCTTGCACGATGAGAATGCCGACCTCACGTTTATTATGAAGCTCATGACTGGAGTGATTACTAATCAAAATCCTGAGTTGATTTCCGTAGAAGATGGCTGCTCTTCCCTCTCGATTGTCAAAGTGCCTGACTACGGTAGTGACGGTAAGGCGGAGGCGGCAACCTTGGACAACAACCTTATCAGCAGGACGAGGTCCCTGTGGCTTTTGCGAAGCAAGATTGATGACACACTTGACCAGACAAGGAAAGATGAAGAACTCATCTTGAAAGTGCCCCTCCAACTACTAGGAATTCTCCTTATTCCTATTACGTTTAATCATCGTGCTCATTCGCGCGTAACGATGACAAATGTTAGCCCATGGACCACCGCAATGTTCCTTTCCATGTCAGAGGAATAAGGACAATAGTGTCCCCTCTTTGATTGATCATCTACTTGAACGAGGGAAAGTTGAGGTGACCGTGCAAGACAATTTATTATTACGGGGGCCCACGTAATAACGACTTGTGGTGCATGGAAATCCTGGTGGACTCTGCGGGTCAGGCTGATGATCACCATCCCTCCAAAAATAATCTCTATGTGTTCATACCTTCATTTGGTAGAACAATACCTAGACAGTTGCCTTAGCACCCTACAAAGTAGGAAACCTGTCTTTGCCTACTTTGTGTCTGACACTTCTACCCGTCTACGAGCCGTTTAGGAACCGGTTTCTAAGCAAGGGAAGATGGCTAACACGTAGGAAAGATTCAGTGACGGTACACTCTCTATCACCCTTATGTGTACAACCCCCGTCTCATGGGAAGTATACCCGTCTTGTGAAGCTAAAGACCTGAGAAAACCAATGTAGAAGGAAAATAACTACCACTTTCGTATTATGAAACTTGTATGACTGAGGTGATGTAGCCTCGAGTTCATTTTGTTTTCCCCATTACAAAAAATAAGTCAAGTTGTCAAGCCTATATGAAAGCTCAGTGGTTGTTTCCTTACTTATACATTGTTGATGATATATGCATGTGATATTGGGTGATTACATGTTTGCCTGTGGTAATATGTACCTCATAGACAATTATGGAATGTTGTCTAACCTATCCCATACCTTTTGACAGAAGAAAATGTCGCCCATACGTGACACGGACACCATTACGTTAACTAAGGCCGAACTCAATGAGCGCATTTCCCAAGCTATAGCGCAGCATGAAGCCCTCTGCTCTGAACGCAGCGGTGGTACTTCTGGAAGTAACCCTCCAACTGGCTGCACTTATAAACAGTTCCTGGACTGCAAGCCATTGAACTTTGACGGCACAGGAGGCGCCGTTGCATTTGTTCGTTGGGCGGAAAAGACTGATTCCTTCCTGAGAATGAGTAACTGTTCGCCCCAGCGGAGTGTTACCTTTATCTCAGGGTTGTTTTTAGATGTCGCACTCTCCTGGTGGAACCTTCAGGTTCAGACCCTTGGTGAAGATGCTGATTATGCACTGAGCTGGGACGAGCTCAAGGAAATGATGGAGAAGAAATACTGTTCTAGGGCCGAAATCCAGAAGCTTGAGACTGAGTTCTGGAATTTGAAAATGGACGGGCCGAAGATCGCTGAGTACGTCCAACGCTTTCATGACTTGTCTAGGGTCGTTCCCTACTTAGTCAAGCCAGAATTCAAGAGGATTGAGCGATTCATTTATGGACTTGCACCGCAAATCATGAGCATGGTTACTGCCTCAAAGCCTCCAACCATCACAGAGGCTATCGATTTAAGTGTCACACTTACTGAAGAAGCTCTACGTACGGGAAAGTTTTCAGAATCTGAGACAAACAAGAAAGAGACTCATGTGGAGTCTTCGGGCAATAAGAAAAGGAAGTCTTCGAACCTAAAGATAGGCACCCAAGTTAGCTATGGAAGCTCTAAAGCAAACAAAAGAAGGGAAGTGAACCCGCCCCGTGGCAGGAAGGCTTATGGAGCCACTAATAAGGCCGGTGGTAAGGTATACTTGGGGAATAAGCCGAGATGCGAGGAATGCAATTTCTACCATGAAGGTTGATGTCTGAGGCTTAAGTGCGAGAAGTGTGGAAAAGAAGGGCACATCAAGGATGCCTGTTGGGCGAAGGATCCAGACGGGAAAGATAATGGTAAAGTTCCGGGTTGTTACAGATGTGATAAAGTAGGGCACTTTAGGATAGATTGCCCTAAGAAGAACCAAACAAGGAAGGGTCTTCACGATCGGAGCTCGTGAAGCACGCCAGGATCCAGATGCGGGTACGGGTACGTTTCCTATTCACCAATTCTATGCATCCATTTTTTATTAATACTGACACCAACTTTAACCTTGTATCCTTAGAACTTAAGAAACTGCTTGGCCTAGTTTCGAGTAGAATATGTGACAACCCTCAAAATTACAGGTACTGTACAAGTAATTAATTTTAATTACGTACTTAATGACTGTGCTTGATTACAACTGACAATTTAAACTGCTCTATGATTTTCATATCGTACATACACATGCATCATATTTTATGCAGTCACTCCATTTATTACACACAAGCTTTAGTGATAAATTTGATGCACAAAACACAGTTAGCACAGTGAACGGATAACTCAGAAACATGCTGACAATGCTAACACATAGACAAACAATAGGTTGAGGGACCTATTCGACATTCTTTAAAACTTGCTTGAAATTATTACTTTTTAATTTCGAGGACTAAAACCTTCATTATTTGAAAGTACAAAGTTCAGGGACCATTATGGTCACTTTTAAAACTATTTTAACCGAATTTCCTAACCAGGTTAGTTATTATATAAAGGATTTCAAAATAAAAGTTAACCTAGTTAACTATATGAGTTAACTGTTACAAGGACCATTTTTGTACAAATGAAACTACAGGGACCAAAGTGTAAATTCTCAAAAATTCGGAAAAAATGGGGTTGAACCGGTTGGGTGTGAGGATCCAACTCGTGACCATGCGTTTGAAACCGAAGTGTCTTAGCCAGTTTTTCCTCCAGGCAGGAGCTGATAGAACTCAGGTTTTAATTGTTTTATACACTATTTGGAAGTAAATATTATCATTAATAATATTCTGAAATAAAAAGGGTTTAAAACCCATCAAACCGGCCAACAACAAGACTCAAACCCGGACACCCTCGCAACAAACAGCGCGCACAAACCAGTTGGGCTACCAACTGCGATGTGTTAATTCTTAGGTTATTATATATATATATACACTTTGAAAACGATGTTGAAACCATAACAGGTCGCGGATCCGACTGGAATCAACCAAAAATCCACCAAAACGAATTTTAAACACTTCTTTTGAGTTGTCCCACTGATCTATATGATTTACAACCCATACCCAACTAGTTTTAATCATGATTCGACACATTGAGTGCCTAAAACACTCAATAATAAGAATTTTTATAAAAATGAAAAGTAGATCAAACCACTATTTTATGTCGAATCTGAAACCCAAACTCCGTGTATTTAAGTCCTTGCATTCCTAACGACATTCCACACCATTTCACAATCACTCAAACTCGTCGGATTAAAACCTGCAACTCGCCGGAATACTTACTTTTTCGCCGGAAATTTTCAATCTGATCATCCTTTCAATACCGGTTAGTTTTTCTTGTGTAAATTAGTTAGTTTATGCCTATAGAACGATTCCTAAAATTTAATTTAGATATAACATAGGTTTGCCCGTAGAAATCACGAGTTTGACTTTCTGTTTGACTTAGTCTTCTGACTTTGACTTCTCTTTGGAGAAGATGACCAGCTATTGTTTGGTTATAAGTTTAGCATTCCTAAACCAAACACAAACAGAAGCTTAGCCCAGTGGTTAGGACTCTGTTTGGTTTCCATACAGACCCGGGTTCGAATCCAGGGGTCTGCATTTCTTTTTAAACGTTTTGTTTTTAATATTTTTAACATTCCAATAATTTTTATAACGTTGTTAGACACTATTACTTTTATTAAAAATATAAAAGTTGTCAATTTATTTATAAAACTATTTTTTTTTATTAAAAACAGTTTATTTCTTAATAAATTCATAATAAATAATTTATAAGGAATAAAAATTCGAAATTTTTACAATAATTATTTTAAATGATTAACTTCACAAAAATAATGTTGCTACTGATAGTTTATATAATTTTGATATTTATATAAATAAATCAGTGTTATTACTTATGAATATAGTTTTAATTTAATTAGATTAAATTATATAACTATATAAATTGTATCCAAAATTATTTTTTTAGACTTCATACTGAGTTTATATAAATTAATAATCTGAATTTTTATTATATTCAATTATTTAGATAATTAAACTTATATAAACTTACTTATTGTTATTTTAGACAAATTAATTCATTTTAACTATTTAAAATGAATCAAAAATCATAATAATTATTTTTAATCAGGAATATTCAGGTTTGATAATTAAAAATATCATTTTTAATTATTCTGATTAATTTAATTATTTTGATAATCGATTATATAATTTTGCAAATTAATTATTTATGTTAAATAAATATTTTTCATAAATAATTCCTTTATATCATATTCATTTTCCAAGTCCCCTTGTAGGGTTATCCAAACCACATAGTTACCATTTAGACAAACCCTACCGAATCCTATAGACATAGGATTTCCAATTATCCAATTAAACATTATTGTTGATACGTATCCCATATTGTTGCATGTTCAATCAATTAGAGTGACGTGAAATCTTATTTTCAAGAACTCTCACATTTGCTTACTCGTTAGGACTTACTCGTAATCAAGGTGAGTTCATGTCCCCCTTTTCTCTTAACTGTTTTCAGTTTTATACTTCGGGGGTGGAATACATGTTACAAATATTACAATGTTTACAAATGGTATAAAATACAAAAAGCACTCTTGGTGAGAACGAGTACCAAGTATGTTACAACTATTACAGACATTTTTATAAAACACTTAAGGCCATTAATCCTCGTCGTAGGACCGAGGGACATGAATGATAGATTAGATCTATTTGGGTGTAGCGAGCCCACACCCGTGAGGTCAGGGTGACCCATAGAGGTGACTATGTCTTCCAGCCGGAAGCCCGGTACAAATATGCTAGGTTTGAGTTTTCCTGCACCTTATCACACTTACCTTTGGCTTTGCAAACCATTGGTGATCTCTTTATTTCCTTATTGCTACATACCAGGGACTTTCATACACTGTTTACAAAAGGATAATACATACATCGTTACAAAGGGACATTTATACACACAAGACATATTTTAAAGGCTTATACACACAGACTTACACATGAACTCGCTCAACCTTTTGTTGATTTTTCAAACTACATGTATTTCAGGGAACTAGCGGATCTGGCAGGGTATGCATGTGTCTAGCTGCGTTGGTTATTAGATGTCATCCAAGAGTTGTGAAGTTTGAGAGGTGTAACCTACTCCTGGACGGGTTACATGTCTCTAAACCTCGTCTTATCCAAAGTCTTTTATGTGTCTTATGAACACGTCTTAAATAATTTATGGTTTGTAATTTATTTCAAGTGTCGATGGTTCTAAACAATGATAATGGATGAACGTCTCGTATTTTTATCATATAGCATTGTTGTGATTGTTGCTATGGTATTAAGAAGTCACACCAAATAAACCCACGCTTCCGCAAAAGCCATGGTGTGACAGAATAGACGTCCCGTATTCTTTAGTGTTGGCGGATGGAAGGTTAGTTAAGCGAAAGAGATGATTAAGGATTGTATTTTGGGAACTCAGAAGGCCGGAGCCTTCAACTACCATTGACTTGGGAAGTCACGATATGGTAGTCAGCTTGGATTGGACATCCAAGTATAGAGCTGAAGTTGTTCGTTATAAGGAAAATCATTCGCATCCCTCTTACGAATGATGAAACACTTATAGTACACAACCTTCTTACAATAGATGCAAGAGCACTAGGCCCTATAAGGCAGTGGATCTACGACACCTCACATTGGCCATAGAAACACAGAAGCGCCTCCGAATGGACTGCATAGCCTCCCTAGCTCTTGTTGCCAAAAAGGAGACCAAGGAGCTGGAGCTAGAAGACAACCCCATAGTGGAGGAATTTCCAGAAGCCTTTCCTGAAGACTCACCAGAAATACATCCACAGCGACAAGAGGAGTTTAGGATAAACCTAGTGCCAGGAACAACACCGATGACAGATGACACCTTACCAAGTAGCTTCGTCCGAGATACAGGAGCCGCCGATGCAACTGCAGGATCTACTAGGCAGAGGAAATCTACCAGGCCGAGCTTCTCACCATGGGACCCCCCCCCCCCCCCGGTGATATACATTAGGAAGTAGGACGACAGTTTTTACACGTGTACACAGCCTAATCTGAAAGGAACTCAGAAGAATTAATATGAAAAAGTATTACGCATAAGTTACATGGAGATAGACGACTAACCATCAAGAATCAGTACCCCTTACCGAGAATTGATGACTTGTCGACCAACTATAAGGTCCCAGCTACTATTCCAAGATGCAATTGAGGACATGACGTCCTTAGTTAAGGAAACGAGAAGAAAGTTGGCAGTTTCCAATTGGCATCAACTTCAGAGAATTGGATATCGAGGACCGGTATCCATTGCCAAGGATTGATGACCTGTTCAACCAAGTGAAAGGTTCTAGTTACTACTGGAAGATCGACTTGAAGTCAGGATGTCCTCAACTGCAAATGCAGGAAGAAAATATCCCTAAAACGACCTTTAGGACTCGCTTCGAGCATTACGAGTTCCTTGTTGTGCCGTTTGGCTTAACACATGCATCGGCAGTATTCGTGGACCTCATGAATCAAATGTGTAAGCCATACCTGGATAGATCATGATTATATTTATCGACTACATTCTTATATGTTCAACGACCAAGGAAGGTCATGAGCAACATCTGCAATTTATCTTGTGACTCTTAGAGAAAGAACAGTTGTATGTTAGGATGTCTAAGTGCGAACCTGGGATTTGTGAGGTAAGATTTTTAGGATACGTGATGGATAAGAATGAGATTTATGTCAACCCTGCAATCAAGAGCTAAGCAGTCCTGAAGACGCAACTAAGAATTTTTGGGGATTATAGGCAGTATTAGACGACCCCTAGAAGACCTTTCAAGGACTGCTCAACCGCTAACAACCTTAACCTAGACGGTACCTGTCTTGTCTTCACCTGACAGTACCAATAGAGTTGTTGTTTTTGTGACGCTTCTCGACAAGGTCTCGATTGCGCGTTGATGCAACGAGACCAAGTCATCGCATACGCGTCACGCTGATTAAGGGATCATGAGAAGAGACCTTGAACTAGGTACAGTAATTGCGCGTCGTAGATTTGACGTCATTACCTGTACGAAAACGCTGCACGATCTTTACTGATCACAAGGGTTGCAGCACACCATTGATCATAAGGACTTAAATATTAACGAAGATGGACTGAGCTACTGAATGATTGCGACTGTGAGATTAAGTATCCCCTGAAAAAGGCAAGCGTTGTAGCAGACACCTTGAGCCGCAAGGATCGCGCAAAGCCTCTAAGGGTGCGAGCCTTAGAGATGACCATACAGACGAATCTCGTCACTTGGATTCGTGAAGCTGAGCAAGAGATGCTCAAATCAGCAAACCTTCAAGCTAAGGTGTTTCATGAATGGAAGTGCAATTATTGCCTAGGGAAAACGGAACCTTGTACTTCCTGGAACGACTTTGGGTATCGTTTCACGGCATTTATGTGCGTCTGTTTTAGGACAAGGCTCATAGGTCAAGGTACTCGATCCATCCTAGGATCCGACAAGATGTACCAAGACTTGAAGGATTAGTATGATTGGCCCAAGATGGAAGCTGACATAGCTACATATGTGGTGACTGCCTTACTTGTGTCAAAATTAAGACGGAATACAAGAAACCATCAGGGCTACAACAACAGTCTGAGATTCCCATATGGAAGTGGGAACGAATCTGAATGGATTTCGCTACTAGCTACCAAGAACCCAAAAAGGTCACGATATGAATTGGGTAATTGTTGACCGACACACCAAGACTGCACACTTCCTACCAAACAATGAGGAAGACAGCACAAGGGAATTAGCAAAGATTTAGCCAAAAAAGATTGTGGCACGTCATGGAGTGACTGCTCCTATTTTGCCCAACCGAGACGGTCATTTTATGCCAAGGATATGGCAGATGGCGCAGAAGGTGTATGAGCCACGGTTGGACCTTAGTACTGCATTTCACCCTCAGACGGACGGCCAGAGCAAACGAACGATACAAACTTTGACAGACCTGCTATGTGCTTGTGTGATAAACTTTGATGAAAAGATGGATTACTCACTAGCCCTTAAGTGGAGTTTTCCTACAATAATATTTATCACACCGCTGTTTGGGCCGCTTCGTGTGAAGCCTTATAGGAACGTAAGTATCGGTCCCCCTTCGTGTTGGGCGGAGACCAGAGATAAATGATTTACTAGCCAAATTGGTTCAGGAAAACTATAGGCAAGATCGTTCAGATATGTGATCATGTCAAGACAGCACACGGTATGCAGAAAGGCTATGCCGACGAGCGGCAGAAACCGTTGGAATTTGAGATAGGAAGTATGGTTTTAATGAGGGACTCGCCTTGGGAAGACATGGTATGATTTGAAAAGCGTGGGAGGTTGAACCCACAGTATATTAGACCTTTCGAGATCCTGGAAAGGATTGGGACCATTGCTCACAAACTGAAACTTCCAGACAAGATCAGTAGTGATCACGACACATTCCACGTGTCTGGTCTTTAGAAGAGCTTGACTCTGGGAACAGTTATTATTCCCGCAAACAGGATTCACGTTAACGACAAACTCCAAATTTATTAAAGAACCTGTTAAGGTTGCAGACTGGGAGTCCGCAAGACCCGGAGAAGTCATAATTGATTTGTTAGAGTTCGTTGGAATTCATATAATGACCCAGAATTTACTTGGGAACATGAAGACCAAATTAAGCCTAAGTGACCACATTTGGTTCACAACTCCCCGGCGACCGATGGCATCGCTTGAATTTCGGGACGAAATTCTTTTAACGGGGGGAGAATGTGACAACTGGCACTTTTCCATGCATTTCGTACAATAATTAAATGGTAATCTGTGCTTTAATTACTGTGCATGATCTAGTTTACAAGACGAATAAACTTCTGATTTCTGTTATATACATACAATGGCATTTCATGTTGCAAGACTTTTGTCATTTTTGCATGCAACCCAATATAGATCTATGAATGCACAGAGCAGAGTAAGCACAGTTGTTAGATAAACTAGAGGTACTGGTAGGAGTTCAGTACTTAGACAGACATGAGGTTAAGACACAGAATAAGCCCCAGAACGAAGTGTTACACTAGTATAGTGTGTAGGAAAGTAGGGATTACAAAACTTCCTTCCTAGAGATGACATAGGTACCGGAGAGTGCCAGAAACACACTAAAACTGCAAAATTCTACAGAAAATAAATAAATTCAGCAAAAATTCAGCTTTTAATAATTAAATATAATGAAGAATTATGATTTAATGGTCCTGAATGCTTTTCTAAGTGTCGGGAATCGAAACTGTCATAAAAGGTAACATAAAGCACACTAAACTGCGCAATTTAGCACTTTAACGAACAGTAACGAACCGAACAACCGAACACTACCCGAAACATCAAATTTTTACTAGAAGCACTGTTTTTATGTTACAAAGCTAGTTATGGTCATCGAACATCATATTACCTCTTATAAAAACTAAACACCTAAATCCCTAAATTTAATACTTGGAATCTAACTAGAATGAAGTAACTAATACTTGAAACACAACCACATACCCCCCCCCCCCATAACCGGTTGGGACATGGTTCCCACATGGTGGATTTTATTTCAATATTTTAAGAGATATGTCTAAAGATTATGAAACATGTGGACCAAGGAATAAAAGGATGTTGGAAGACATTTCTATAAAAACCACCAAACATAACCCATTTCATTCTAACACTTACAACATTCACCATCTCCTCTCTTCCTTCCCTCTAACTCACGGCCCAAACACCCTCTTGTAACCTCTCCATTTTCAATCCATTCCTTCATAATCTAAGCATATTCTAAGGTGTATGGAGCCTATCTTGGAAGGTTGTAAGCAACGGAATTGGAAGGACCTCTCTCTAGTGCTTTTATCCATCTCATTTCTTCTCTTGTTCATCCCTAGCCTTGTGCTAGTAGTAAGACTCTTGCGATCCCATTTTATATCATATTATGTTGGTTAAAAGATGATATATGTTGTTAAATATAAAGATCATGAAGAAACATAAGCATAAACATGAACATAAAGCTCTAAAACATGAAGATCAAGTTGTTTTAAGTGTATGTAGCATACTTGGATGTTGATTTCTTGTGTTTATGAGGTTGATCGTCATAAGAACCTTGCTAGATGATGATTAAACACATGATCTAGCAAGTGTAAGGATAGATCTTGAGAAATTTGTAATGATCATCCTTTATGTAAAGCATGAACTTGAAAATAAACTTGTTCTAGTGTATGATGATTATTTCTACAAGATATAAGTCTTGAAAATAAAAGATTTCAAGAATAATATTTTCAAGAAACTAAAGTTTACTACAAGATTTAACATGATCATGGTGTTTAAAGGAAGTAAACATGTTTTAAGTGTTAAATCAAAGCTAGAAACATATTGTTAACAAGAAAAATACAAGAAGAAGTATTTTTAGAAAATCTTCATACAAGTTGTTAAGAACTAAAATCTTCAAGAATGAGTTTTATAAACTATAAACTATGTTTTTAAGGGTAACTTAACCTACTAAATAGCATACTAAGTTACTACAATTTTTTACAAAGTTTCAAGTTCATGTCATAGTGTAAATATATTATTTTTGGCACATGGTAAGTCTTGAATGATTTGTTGATAAATGATGATGATTTTAAAACAAAATGATATGCTTTGAAAGCATGGAAACCTCCATTTTTAGGGGAAACTATGGCAAAATTTTTCTAAAAATTAAAACACTTAGAAAAATATTTCCAAATAAATATTTACAAGTGTATTTTAAACCATGGATTTTTCACATAAAAGTTTGCCATAATTTTTGTTACAAAATAAAAATATTGGAGGTTGGTTTTTATAAATAAAAGTGACTTAATATGTATTTAGGAAATGTATATTCAGAAGTCACCATGTGTGTGATTGTTTGTATATTTTGTGTATTAGTTATATTATTTTAGCACATGAAATTATATAACTCATCAAAATACCCAAAAATTACAATCCAAAATATTACCAAAATTCCAAGAATATGAATATACAAGTTATTCACAAAATATGGGGGAAACCGAACTAGAGAATATAATTTACAAAATACTCCGGAAATAATATTCATATGTATATTTTGGTAAATAATATTTTGGACACCAAGTGAATAAAAATATGATTTTTACAATTACTACAAGAATAAATCATATTTTTTACAAGAGAAAAATATATTATTTTTGGCAAGTATAAATATATATATTTTTCTGGAAATTTTTAGAAGATATATATTTTTTTTGAAAGTAATATATATTTTCTCAACAAACCGAAATACAATATTTTTGGGTGAAAGATATATTTTCTCAATTAAATATGAAATATATCGTTTTTGGAGAAAGATAAGTTTATATATATATTTTCTAAGTTAGACTTGAAAATATATTACTTTTGGAACTTATATGAAAATACAAATATTCTGCCAATGGAAAATTATAAATAATTTTTCTAAGTAATATTTATTGAAATATATATTTTGGAAATATATATTGGTGAACTTTTATTAAAGATAATATTCCAGAATAATTAATACGAAATTAAGTATAAGAATACTTAATAAATACAATAAAGATACGTATTCTCGTACGTATAAATACACACCGGAATACGACCTCAAATACATGGCAAAAATATACAAGTATAAGATACCCCCATCCTTGGGAAGGAAATTACAAGTATAAATACTTAAAAAGTATTAAGTTAAAATATATTGCTATAACAATTATTCCAAAATTTAATGAATATAATTTAAGTTAAAATATGTATTATTTTAACAAATAATTATATAACTTGGAATAATGTTGAACACACAAAGAAACGTAACTTAAAGACACAAATTAATACTAAGTCAAGACACGACCCGCTCGTCTAATAGACCATAGTACGTTGTAGGTAGTCGTGCACACTAGTAGCAGCGTGAGTTACGTCGGATTGAAGAACGCAAAACTGTGAGTTCATGTTCTGTCACACCCCGACCACGTAGGACAACCAAACGTGGCGGAAACGTCGGGGAGTGTTGTAACAGAATTATTGTTTCATAACACATGGAAATTGAAATATTGTTTTATTGATTAAAGTAGTTACAATGTCTTGACAATCAAAGAAACATAACATAAATAACTAGTCTTGCATCTTTTATTGTCGCTAAGGCCCAAGTCCGCCTAAGTGTATCTTGATAAATCCTATGCATCATATCCTGAAACACATGTGAAAATAGGTACGTCAGCATAAAAATGCCTGTGAGATACATAGGTTTATGAAAATAGGATTCATGACTTATTGTTTAAGAAAATGTTTAGTCATGAACCTTGTAATTTGATTTGTCTTGTAAATCATTTGAAAAACGATAAGATCAGATGATATGTATAAATAAGAGAATAATGTATGGTTAAATGAATAACCATGTAAAATGAGTTTGTATAAGATAAGTTGTTTGTAAAAGAATGTCTTATGAAAAAGTATGTTATTTGTATAAAATGTTATATATCTTAAATTGAAATGATTCAAATAACGCTACGATATGTAATACCATACAAACACTTATATATAGGAAGTACCAGCGGCGTATCCACTATGCTTGTATCATATTACACACGCACCGTTACTCAAATCACTTACCCAAACAAACCACCAATGTAAGATGTCTATGTTTAAACCAATTTCCAAACGTATTGAATAATATGTCAAAAATGTTTATGTCAATATGTAAATCATGTAATGTGTAACCAATGTCAATAATGTTTATGTGTCAAATGTAAATCATGTAATGTGTAACCAAAATGATCTGTATGGCTAGTGAAATGTATCAACTAAACCATATGCACAAAAACAAAGTATTGAAGTAAAACATGGTTTAAATCAAAGCTATGTTTTGTGGAAATGCATGCTATACTGATACGAACATCTATGCGGTGTTGTGAAAATGCATACATCCAAGCCTTGAGACTGTGGCGATAAACCCTTAAACAATTTAAAGGTTTATCTAAATTATGTATATCGAATTCGGTCATTCCTTCCAATCCAAACAAACCCAGGATTTCAGGAACGGGAGTTGTCAATTCCTATGGTACCACTACCTACTAACGAACGGCGTAGCTAATGTTAATGAATGTATTGTTCCATTGTAAACAACCCAAATGTCATAACAAAATGTAAGCATGTGATGAAAACAACTGTACTAAGTATGCAACAAATGAACATACATAGTATGTGATATGATGTAAAACGATGTACTAAGTATGAACTAAATGGACATACATAGCATAAAATGTGATGTAAAACAATGAAATCATGTACTATAAATGTACTAATGAACATAGCAAGTATATGATGTGAAAACATGGAAAGCATGAAAGTAACAAGTAGGCACATGTGTTCCACCCCAAAACGTTTGGAAAACAGTAAAAAAGGGGTCTATGTACTCACTTGAGATTGCTCAGAAGTCCTAAGATAACCACCAAGCAAAGCTAGAGATCACGGATATCAAACGGCACCTAATATAGGTAACTACATTAATAAACCGGACCTAAATCGGAAGATTTAGATAGAATGAGGGTTCGTAAACCAAACGAGTATGGGAACTCATGTAGTATGGTTTAACAAAGCCTACATACTAAATGAAACCTAACATAAGTGCTTACGACCCATTACGACCCGTTTAGGTAGCTTATGCTACTTTAACGCGTCGTTCGCGTGAAACGCGTTCGGAACGTCTAACTAGTCCTATGACAAGTGTTATATGCCTAAACATGTTACATAATCAGTTATGTGACAAAGTTTTGGTTACATATGCTTAATTACCAATTATACATGAAAAGGGTATTCTGGTAATTTACCTAAGGCATATAAACTACCTATCATACAACTACTTAACGAAGCGACCACAAGGTATAACCTCGGAAGGTTATTCCCTATATACTATGGTCACCTAATGTATTTGGTCGGATCCTAATGATCGACCAAATGGGTCGGGTTCGAAGGTATAAGCGATTTATTAGATCGCTTACCCTACGACCCTAGACAACGTGGTAATCAGTAGGCATAGTCCCAAGGGACTATAACCATCGTGATTACAATCACGTTGCGAAGTTCAAACGAACTTCGCATTGACCATAAACTGATCAACGCAGAAAGTCAAACAAAGTTTGACTTTCAGACTCGAAAAGAAATAAAAGAAAGAAAAGAACGAAAGAATACTTACGAAGGGTCCCCGAATGCTAATCTCGATCCAAGAATCTCAGGTATGAAACAATGGTTTCAACTTAGAGTTTCTCAAATCAAGATTCTTGTGGGTTTAGAAATGGATGGCATGGGGTATTTATAGTGTTCGGTTAGCCGTTAGGATCGTTTCTAGGAAACCGTGCTTTGATCTCAACCATACACATCAAGAACATGGTATTACAAAACCATTTGAGCCCACGGTATTGCCAAAACCATGTGCGAAAGTGAAAATGGACCAAATACAATGTTTCTGTCCAGATGAGGCAGTCGCGTAGCGCCACTGCCTAGGCATGAGGTGCTCGCGCTACGCCACTGCCTACCAGTTTCAGCAAAGTTTCAAAAATGGCAGAAATGGTCCCTGCAGCCCGTTTAAGCTATTTTCGATGCGTTTGAACCCCGTTAACCTCATTTCAAGGCTCTAAAATGAAGTTAAAGTATAGGGAACTCAAAACATGCTCAAAAATATCTAGGATGTTGGTTCGTTTGGTCGTACGAACGCGATGTTCGGTTAATTACGACGGAATGCGCATAAGCGCGAAAAACGATCCAAATGACGCGACGAATAGATTTTTCTTATGCCAAACACTAAAATAAAATGTTTTAGTGCTTACAT
The DNA here is from genome assembly GCA_030545235.1 of Helianthus tuberosus. NCBI lineage: Eukaryota > Viridiplantae > Streptophyta > Magnoliopsida > Asterales > Asteraceae > Helianthus > Helianthus tuberosus. Next base: position 132,029,286 of record CM060394.1, read on the forward strand.
AAATTTTTGGATGTCCGGATGTATTCAGAACGTAAGTTATGCGCGAAAATGCAAACTTGTGCACTTTTTGACGCTTTTAGTCCCTGAATGACCCAAAAGTTTATTTTAGCACACCGAACCCATCAAAGCCTATTTATAAGCTATATAAAGGATATTTAAGGTGTGTTTAAGTTATGGTCATGTTTCGGAATGTCTGTTACAAGTTCAAATTGGCATACTTTCGCAGTTTGTCAAGTTTTGTCCCTGTAAGCGAATTAACTTGCTTTTGCCATACCAAAGCCTTCAAAACTTATTTCTAAGTTATGTAAAGGTTATTTAAGGTATGTTAAGCCTATGCCACTATTCCGGAGTGTTTGTTGCATTAAACTGGTTATATTTACGCATCGGTGCGCGTATAACCTTCCAGAAAGCGATTTAGAGTTTGGAATTGAACAAAAATTGATATGTGCAAATGATACACATATTTTTACAAATCCCAAGTATAAAATACAATATTTAATTGGTTTAGAATTTGTTTGATGGTTGAAGTGACACAGGTGTCACATGTTCCCCTTTCTCTTAACTGTTTTCGGATTTATAACTCTCGGGGGTGGAATACATGTTGCATATGTTTAAGCGGTATGAATTGACTATGAAATGAACTATTAGATCATGTGAGCATAGACTAAATTTGAAATGCCATTAACTTTTAATTAGGGATGAAGGTTAGATCTAACGGGTACGGCTGAACCCCACTCATGGTACTTATGTGACCATTTGAGTGCTTCGGTGTCCCAGTCGAGGTAAATCGAAAATGGTCAAGGTGAATTGACATGGTCAAGGTAAATTGACGGAGTCAAGATTAATTGACATAGTCGAAGGGAGAATTCGACATAGTCGAGGGAATCGACGAAGGTATAAGCCTACTCATTTTGAGTGCTCCCTATGTCCTCACATGCTTTAATATCCTTGTAAAACATTAATTTGATTTGTTCATAAATGCTTTTCATACTTGTTTTCAAAGGCGTCTCTTAAAGGCTTAGAAGTTTTTCAGCTCTCAAACCAAACGCATGAACTCGCTCAACTTTTGTTGATGTTTTCCAAAATTACATGTATTTCAGGTAACAGGTTGGATCTTGGGCGCGGGTGTTGTTTCTAGAAGTAGATTTCAAGTTTAAATATCATCCACTTTTGTTAGTTTGTGACTTAGTCGAAGGTTGTGCTTTAAAACTTAAATAACCGGTGGTTGTAATACTTTAAATTTTATGAATGGATGAACATCGTTTTGATCATATAGTTGTTTATTATGATTGAATGCAATGATATTAAACCAGTCACACATCATACTCAGGATTACTCGGGATTACTCGGGATTAATCGGATCGGGAATTTTATATGTATATTTTTTATTTCTTATAAATATGTATATATATACTCGCACATCCATATCAATTCAGTACAGCTTTCACAAGAATATAGAGCTGATAACAATTACAACATTCACTAATGTAACTATTTGTAAGGGGTAGGACAACCCAAACCCTAAACTCTCTCTCCTTTAGGCGATTTTCTGTTCTTCATCATGAATCCATCAGTTTTTCTTCGTAATCTTATGCATAACAGTCTGTGATTAGAGTTTTGTTCCTTCAAAACTCTATAACGAACTTGTTAGCATTAGGGATCGATCCAAAACTAGGGTTTTTTCTTGTTTTTCTTCAATCACTGCCTTTGTAATCATTATCGAAACTCTGATTTGTTAACCTGGTTGTTATTGATTGCGGTTAGCTGAGTCTAATTTAGCTAGATTGATACTCTAGGTTAATCGATTATGGGTTGAGATCTGATTCTAGGGTTTAAAGGATTAGGGTTTCTGTTTTTCTCGGCTTTTTGTTTTCTGGTTTCGTCTGGTTTTCTTTGCATGGTGGTTTATTTTTCTTGCTGATGGAGAGAGTTGTTAATAACAATCAAAATGTTCGTAAAAATCCTGGGGAAAACATGTTTTTTAATCGTGGGAAGCCGTCGGGTTCGATCCAGGGTATTGCGTCTAAGGTTGTTAACATTGAAGGTACTACTTTATTGCCGCGTAGGGGTGTTGTATCTGCTGCTTGGTCTGAAGGTAAATTTAATGTTATTGATGAGCTGAATAAAATTACTGTTAATGTACCTTTGGATAAAAATCAGTCGGATCCGATGGTGTATACTCCTGTGCATGTATCGGATAATAGTCAGAATGATAATTGTGCTGAACCGAACATGGTAGGGGTTAAGGTGGATAATGGCAGTTCTTCGAAACCTAGATCCTATGCTGATTCGTTACTTGCAAACAAATCTTTAAAGCTGAATTTTCGTTCTCTTGCTAGAGAAAGTGTGCAGGAGGGTTGTGATGTTGTTCTTCCAAGGGAATCTGTGCGGTTAGTTCAAGCTAAAATGGCAAACACCCTGTATGGTTATTTTCTGGGGGATCGGGTAGCATATCCAGTTGTGGATTACTTTGTGCGTAATAATTGGAAGAAATATGGTGTCCAAAAATCTATGATGAACGCTAACGGGTTCTTCTTCTTTAAGTTCTCGGATGAGGTAGGTATGATGAATGCTTTGAAAGATGGCCCATGGATTATCCGTTCGCAACCTCTTTTTCTTAATATTTGGAGCCCGACTTCAAAGCTGGAAAAAAAAGGAAGTAAAGAAGGTGCAGATTTGGGTGAAAATTCATGATGTCCCGATTGCGGCATATACGGAGGATGGGCTTAGTATGATTGCAACCACGATTGGTGAGCCGAAAGTTATGGATTCGTACACGTCGTCGATGTGTATGGATATGTGGGGCCGTAGTAGTTATGCGAGAGCCTTAATAGAGGTTTCGGCTAATAAGAGTTTAAAAGAGGAGATTATCTTAGCGATTCCTGAACCTGAGGGGGAGGGATTTATTAAGGAGTCTATGTCGGTTGAGTACGAATGGTACCCTTTGAGATGCGCCCATTGTTGTGTTTTTGGGCATTCGGATGAAAGTTGTCCTAACCAACCTAAACAGCAGGGTAATATCCGTAATGTTACAAGGGCTGGTAAGAAGCCAGTGACTGATGAGGAGGGTTATACGGGTGTTCATGGAAAGAAGGTTGCTATAAAAACTGGTTTCCCAGTCAACAAACCGAAACAAAAATTCGAATATAGGCCTGTGGCTTCTAAGAAGAATCATGAGCCGGATATTGGGTCGTCTGAGCCTAACTTTCAATCGGCGAATCCGTTCGATGTTCTTAATGATCCAAGTGTTAATGAGGAACAAGCCGGTAACAAGTCAGGTGAGGTTCCTGTTGATGTGGAGGAGGATGAAGTGGACGATGGTTATAATGAGGGGGACGGGTATGAGCTTGATGATTTTTTGAGGCAAGGAACTTTTAAAAATGATAATAAAAAAGGGGCAAGCACTCCTTCTTCTCTAGTTAATAATGGTTAGCATTGCCTCGTGGAACGTTAGGGGTTTGAACCGACCCATTAAGCAAGCTGAGGTTCGTCAAGCAGTTAAGGATTTTAATTTAAGTTTATGCGCTATTCTTGAGTCACACATTGATCCGAGTAATCTTTCTAAAATATGTAAGTCGGTGTTTCGGTCTTGGCATTAGACTTCGAATGGGGCTCTATGTAATAAAGGTACGAGAATTATAGTTGGTTGGAATCCGTTTATCTTTGATGTTATGGTGCTTTTTTAGTCGGATCAGGTTATGCACTTGCAACTGTTTTTTAAACAAGAGAAAAAAATGGTGTTTTGTTCGATTATTTATGCTGCAAACTATTATGTTTCTCGAAGGGAGTTATGGGACCATCTCGTTTTGCATAAAACTCTTGTCCGTAATGATCCTTGGGTAATGCTAGGTGATTTTAATTCAGCCTTGAATCTTGAAGATAAATATATGGGGTGTTCTTCGATATCGGCTAGCATGAGAGAGTTTAGAGCTTGTGTCAATAATATTGAGATGCTGGATTTGAACCGGTCGGGTATACACTTTACGTGGAGTCAGAAGCCAAAGAAGGGGATTGGTTTGATGAAAAAAAATTGATAGAGTCATGAGGAATTCTCAGTTCATAACCCAATTTCCGAATGCGGTGGCGGTCTTTTGTCCAGCTCGGTTATCGGATCATAGTCCGAGTATTCTCAAAATTTCGGTACTTGGGAAAGTTAAACACAAGGCTTTCAAATTTGCTAACTTTCTTGTTCACAAGCCTGATTTTTTAGGCATTAAAAACCGAATTTGGGATACGAATATTAGAGGTGTGCATCAGTTCTCTGTCATAAAAAAACTTCGGATGTTAAAGTCTCCTCTTCGTGTGTTACTTTTTCGGCAAGGTAATCTGCACAAAAAAGTTCAAGATTTACGTGATAAACTTGATGGGATTCAGCGTGATCTTGATATAGATCCGTCTAGTGTGATCATTCGGGAGGAGGAAACCAATACACGTCGTGACTATCAGGAAGCATTGTTAGATGAAGAGAGATTCTTGAAGCAAAAGTCTAAGGTGGATTGGTTGACGGTTGGGGATATGAATTCGGCTTTCTTCCACTCGTCTCTTAAAAATAAAGTTCACTATAGTCGTATCGATGTTATTCAGGATACTAGTGGGAAGGTGTATGAGGATGATCTGGTTCAGCTAGCGTTTGTTAATCATTATGAAAATTTTTTGGGTTGCCCGGGCGACACTTCGCTCACTCCAGCTCCAGATTTATTTACGAAAAAATTGGATTTAGAGGTAGCGGCTCACATGGTTCGTTTGGTGTCAGCTGATGAGGTTAAAAAGGCGATGTTTTCGATTAGGTCAGACAAAGCTCCGGGTCCTGATGGTTTTACCACTGGTTTCTTTAAAAGTGCATGGCCTATCGTGGGGAGAGAAGTGTCGGATGTTGTTATTGATTTCTTTGCTACAGGGAAGCTTCTTCGGGAATTGAACCATACGCTTATTGTTCTTCTTCCTAAGTCCTCTTCCCCGTCTGTGGTTACGGACTATCGGCCGATTGCTTGTTGCAATGTTTTATATAAATGCATTAGCAAGATTGTAGCTGATAGAATTAAAGTGGGTTTGAATGATATCGTTAGTGTGAACCAATCCGCGTTTGTGCCAGGTAGAAAGATTTCTGATAATATTTTGTTAACACAAGAGTTGATGCACAACTATCATCGTAATATTGCCCCCCCTAAATGTGCGTTCAAAGTTGATATTCAGAAGGCGTGTGACACTGTCGATTGGAAGTTTCTGAAGGGTATTCTGTTTGGTTTCGGTTTTCATCCTAAGATGGTTCATTGGATTATGCTGTGTGTCTCCACTACAACGTATTCGGTGTGTGTCAATGGCGAGGTTCATGGGTTCTTTAAGGGCAACAGGGGCTTAAGACAAGGTGATCCGGTATCTCCTTATTTATTTACTCTCATCATGGAAGTTCTTACAGCCATCTTACAACATACGGTTAGGATTGATAATTGTTTTAAATTTCATAATAAATGTGAATGTCAACAGATTATCAACCTATGTTTCGCGGACGATTTGTTTATTTTTGCAAAGGGTGAGATTGCCTCAGCTAGGTGTATTATGAAGTCTCTTGATTCCTTTGCTAAAATGTCGGGTTTGTTGCCAAGTGTTCAGAAAAGTACAGTTTTTTTTCTCGAATGTGCCATCTTATGTGAAAACTGCTATTCTGAATATTATGCCTTTTAAGGAGGGTTCGTTGCCTGTGAGATATTTGGGTGTGCCGCTTATTTCTTCGCGGCTTCTTTATAAAGATTGTTATGTGATGGTGGAAAAGCTAGAGAAACGCATTCTGCATTGGAGGAATAAGTTACTTTCTTTTGCAGGCAGGCTGCAACTTATAATTTCTGTCTTATCCTCCATGCATATTTATTGGTCGTCTGTGTTTATTTTGCCGAACCGGGTCATTCTTAATTTGGAGGCGTTGATGAGGAATTTTTTATGGTCTCATGATAGTGCCTTTCAGAAAGGTCGGGCCAAAGTTTCATGGAAAGCGGTGTGTGTTCCTAAGCTTGAGGGTGGTTTAGGTATTCGCCGGATTGGTGATGTTAATATGGCTCTTATGACAGCCCATATCTGGAGTATCCTTTCGAGGCGTCAATCCTTGTGGGTTGAGTGGATTCATTCTTACAGGTTGAAAGGCAAATGTTTTTGGGCGTGTAAAGTTCCTTCTGCTTGTTGCTGGTCTTGGAGAAAGCTTCTTCAGCTTCGGACGATTATGAGGAAATTAATTTGGTCTGATATTGGTAATGGTTCGGCTACTTCAGCATGGTTCGATACATGGAGTGATTTAGGGCCGCAAGAGCAATTTTTTTCTCCTAGAGTTATTGCTAATGCGGGGTTTAACATGGATTCTAAAGTGTCTGATATTTATTCTGACAATTCTTGGAGGTGGCCGGTTGCTTGGCGGGATACTTACCCGGTTCTTATTCAGCTTGATAGTGTGTTTTTGAATCCGAATAAGTCTGATAAAATATTGTGGCGTCAAGGGGATCACAAACATGAGTTTTCTTCGACTAGAGCTTGGGAGTCGGTTCGGCATCATGAAGCGGAGGTTGATTGGTGTCGCATTGTGTGGTTTGGTCAGTGTATTCCGCGACATGCTTTTTTATTGTGGCTTATCATGAGAAGGAAGCTGCTTACTCAAGATAAGATCTTGAGCTGGGATTTCTCGCGTAGGAAAAATATGAATATGATGTGTTGTTTGTTATGCTATGCTAACCACGACTCTCATAGTCACTTGTTTTTTGAATGTAAGTTCTCGACGCAAGTGTGGCTTATGGTTAGACAAAAAGCGGGCATGGTTTCGGTGCAACCTAAGTGGGACGATATTATTAAGTGGTTACTTGATCGATCCAATTCGAAATCTGTGACGGTTTACGTTGCTAAACTGTTAGTGGCGGCTAGTGCTTACTTGATTTGGCAGGAGCGTAATGCTAGATTATTCAAAAACAAAGTGAGGCCTCCGGAAACTATAAGTGAAATTATTATCCAACAAGTGCGGTACAAACTGATGGGAGCGAAGCTGAAAAATTGTGAAAATGTTCGAAGACTTCTAGGGGCCTGGGATATTGATGGTACAGAATTGTGTTGATGCATATTTTGTGGACACGACTCGGCTCGGTTCAATTCGGCTCAGTTCGATTTGGTCTCGACTTGAAGACACGAAGATCAAGACAAAGCTGTTTGTGTCTGTACTTTGTCTGTATTTCGTCATGATTCAAAACGATGTCTTGTGTTAGTCTGATTTACGTCTTAGGTTTGTCTTTATGTGCGTTCGATGTAAGTTTGACCAAGTCAACCATCCTCCTGGTTTGACTCGACCAAACAGTTAGCACATGGTTGAAAGATGTTTGAGTCGAAGGATGGTCATCGAAGGATTACTTATATCCTTCGATGATGATAAGCTCGAAAGATATCCTTCGAAGGATGGACCACGAAAGATCACATCTTTCGTGGTACATGTTGATCCTTCGAGCTGTTTCTGGTCGACAGATGATCTTTCGATCAGTCTGTCTGATCCTTCGACCAGACGATCTGTGTCGGGTATAAATACCCGTGTGTTGTGTTCACTTCTGTAGGAGACACAAGAGGAAGACAGAGAGAGACAGGAGAGCACACACACACACTTTGAGAGTTTATAGAATACTTCTGTAAACATTGAGCTTGTAACCGGACCCTTCATTCGTATTAATACAAGTGGTGTTAATCGGTGAACCTTGTGTGTTTTGTGTTTTATACTTGTCTCAACTCGGTTTGAATGCTAGCTTGGATTCCGCACTCGCTAGTGTGTTAATATAACAAGGATAAGGTTTGACCTCATCCGCAGAGGGACCTACAAGTGGTATCAGAGCCTTGGCTCTTTTCCTTGTTAAAACCGAGTGTTTTAGAGTGTTTCGGGTTTTTGAAGTTTATATTTTCTGGAAATTTTTCTGTTTAAAACTTCGAAAATCATTGCATGTTGCTGAAAGTTGTTATAAAAACCTTGTTATTTATCATTTTCACATATTAAAAGTTGGTTTTTATTAAACATTTTGGCCAAAACCCGTGTTCGGCAGTTGTCGGTTTACAGAAAATTCAAATTTTTCTGGGTTATCTTCATCATATATTCAAGTGTTCTTCAAGTGTTGCATATTTTGATCTTGTTTGATTATTTTCGAAAGATGTTTGTGCATTGGGAAGGGATAAGTGGTTAAAATTGTCAACCCAAATCTGATTTTGGCAGAAAGTAAGGTCTGAACATACCTTCTGCCGAAAGTCGCGCACCAACCCGTCACCTTTCTCACCAACCTGTCTACTTTGTGTCAGTTGTGTCAGTTGCTATCGAAGGATATCTTTCGACATCGAAAGATCATCTTACGATCAAGGAAGGCTCGATAGATAATCATCTTTCGACCCATCATTCGAAGTCCGAGACATATCCTTCGATCAAGGGAATCTTTTCGAAAGATAGTTATTCGAAAGATAAGGATATATATTCGAAAGATAAGGATCTGTCAATTTGTGAATCTTTCGAGTTAGTGAATCTTTCGAAACCATTGTTCGAGACTCAACAGTGATCTTTCGGACTCTGTTGATCCTTCGAACAAGTATTGATCTTTCGATCCTAATCTGTTTAAGCTTAACAGTTTGTGTTTTTCAGGACTTTCGATCAAGGATCCTTCGGCTGTTTGATTATCATTCGAAATTTTAATATAGTTTGTGAAAATTAATTTTATTTTAAATCAATTTTCACCTAATATATTAATTTTTATAAAATGGGAACAAACGATCAGTGGGATCCAACCGCGTGGACTCTAACATCTTCACGATCATCAGTTACACAACCTGAGCCAGAATTCGACAAATCTGCATGGATGCGAGCTATTGCCCCAACTCAAGCTGCAATGATTACTGCAAATCAATGGGCATTGGTCACAAATCAAAACAGCAGCATTCAATCTATGATGCAGAACGACAGTGAAACTGGTACAAGTACAAAACCGCCAAAACTAAATCACATCAATGATTGGGGATGGTGGAAAGAAAGGCTGAGAACTTATGTTCAGGGGCAAGGTCAAGATCTATGGATGTGTTTCTTCACTCCATTTGAAAACGAGTTGGAAGTTGCAGGATCAAATCCAGAAACTTACAGCACTCTGTCTGATGCAGATAAGAAGAAGTTTGAGTTAGAAAAGAAAGCATTCATGATTCTCACACAAGCTCTTAACAGAGACATTTACCACCAGTTTGTTTATTGCACTACTACTAAAAGCTTGTGGGATATGCTCACGTTACGATGTGAAGGAAATGCTCAATCAAGAAAGATCAAGCAAGATTTGCTGAAGAAAGAATTTGAAGGATTTACATGTATGGAGAATGAGACTTTGGCAGATTTATCTACAAGGTTTCATCACTTGTTGAGCGAGATGTTTGCTTTTAAAGTCAATGCCACTCCACAAGAAATGACGAAGAGATTTGCTGAGAGCTTACCAGCAAAGTGGAGCAGTTATCTTGAGATTCTCAAGGAAAACGGTGTTTTAGACACAATCACCGTTTATGATTTAATTCAAAAACTGGAGAACAAGGATGTGGAAGAAAAACTGAAGGCAAAAAGAACACTAACTCCTCAAAGTCCAGAGATGTATTTTGGGATTGCAGGGGGTATCAGTGGAGAAAAACCAGCTTCTCAACACGCGAAGCTTCAGACAGCTTTCATCTCAAACACTGCACCTTCAACAACAGATAAGTTTGATCCTTCAGCATACTTGATGTATCCAAGACCAGATGTGAAACCGACACCGACAGCTCCGCAGCAACAACCGCAACAGCAAGGGTTTTATGGAAACTCTTCAAACATTCAAGCCACTTCTAATCCAAACACAGTCAGATTAGACACTTCCAACTTTTCCAAAGTCAGTGTCGAGATAGCCAAGGAGCATATGGAGATGTTGAATACCTTGGTTAGTGCTTATTGTGGATTGATCGCAGGTCAGATTGGGAATATCAATCTAACCAATGAAGATTATCAGCAAGTGGATAGAGACGAGTTTGAAATGATGGATATCAAATGGGCTCTTGCTAGTGCCATTCGAAGAGCAAAGGAGTTTATGGAAAGGACCGGGAGAACCAACTTGGAAAGCAAGAAAGACACCAAGTATGGATTCGACAAGCAAGTTGTAACGTGCTTTAACTGTGGTGAACGCGGTCATTTCAAAAGGGAATGCACAAGACCAGCTCAGCATGGAAATCAAAATCCCTTCAGAAACCAAGGCAACCAGCAGAACCAGAACAGGAACAATGTTCGTACGTTGATACCTGTCAACAACCAAAGCCAACCAGGGTCATCAAATGCCAACCGGGGACTCGTGGTTCAAATAGATGAAGGTTGTGATTGGTCGCTTCAGCTTGGAGAAGGAGGAAATGGTGGAACAGCATGTTATGCTAAAGTGACTGAGAAGGTGGTAGAACCCGTGTCTGCTGGTGAATCTTCAGAAGATGAAGATAGTTCGGGTTATAGTGGGAGCACAGATGGGGAATCACTTGATGTTGGTGATTTATCAGGTGATGCTTTAGATTTGAAGGTTGATGAACTTTTGGCTGAAGCTGAAGTATTATGCAAGAGAAGATCTATTCTATGCCAGAAATCTGCTGGAACTTCCGAGAAGCTTGCTAAGTTTTTCTCTGAAGATGGATCTTTTTCTTTCCATTCAGCCTTTACGGCTAATGTCGACAGTTCATCAGGTCAGGTAAGTGTCGATGAACCCACTGTAGTTAGCTGTGAAAATTGTGATAGTTTAAAGGTTAAATATGCTGAACAGGAAAAGCAGTTTGAAATCACAAACAAACACAATCAAGAATTGATTGTTGATCTTTCTAAAGCAACTGAAGCTAACTTGTTTTTGACCAGAAATGAAAAGGAGTTTAAAGCAACAATTGCGTCATTAAAACATGATGTTTCTGAATTACAAAAGGCTGTTTTGAGAAAACAACATGCTAACAATGATCTAATTGACACAATTGAAAAGCAAATGGTAGAGTTAGCAACAGCTAGATGTGAATGTGAGACAATTAAGCAGAAATTGGAAAGCTATTCCAATTCCCGCTATGTTTTGGATCACATTATTGATGTTCAAAAGAAAAAGGGGGATAGGAAGTGTAATGGATTCAAATCATGTCCTCCCCCAATGAATCACAATTACTCCAAATTGCCTGATGACGAGGATATGCCCCGTTTTGAACCTACTGTGCCACTCAATCTAGATGATTTTGCAGCAGGCCTCGGGTTCACAACTGGTACATCATCCTCGGGTCAATCAGAATCTGAGTCTGAGAATGTGACAGATTCATCGTGTGTTAAGGAACAGAGTCCTCCCACTGTTGAGGATACTGACTCTTCGGATGATGAATCTGACTCATCGGATGATGAATCTATAAAAATTGTGAATCAACAGTCTAACTTGGTTACAACAGAAATTCCAATTGAGAATCACATCTTGTGTGATCCACCAGTAGAACCGAGTAAGACTGATATGTCAAAAGGAATGGAGTCCCTTGTTTCTAGTTGTGAAGGGAATAACTTGTTGTACACGCTCAAAGGAGATGACAAAATCTACTCTAACAAAGATTTTCCAATTAAAAATGTAAATCAAGATATAATTGAGCAAATTTTTGAAGGATGTATTGAAAAGTTTTTGGGGAACAAAAGTGGCAAAGTTACAGTCATTCAATGTGATCCAATTCCGTGTGAACAAATTAGAAAACAATACGGAAACCAAAAACAACCAATTGAGCGAAAACAACAAGTCAATTCTGGAAAGGGTAAGGGACAGGGAAAGAAAGCTCAGAACAAAAATGTTCAGGCACCTAAAGTTCAGCAGCAAAAGGTGCAAAACAAAAGAGCTCCTGTTAAGAAAAGAGAACAGAAAGTGAACTTTGTTGGATCAAAGGGTACAGATAAACTTGAAACATTTCAGGATAAATCTAACATTGATTTTATAAAACAAGTTAGAATTTTGAAACGAAATGATCAGAATAATTACACCCAACATACCAAAGGATGTGATTTAGGTCCAAGTACATCTAGATCACAAAGTTCATTGTCTGGTTCTTCGTCTGGTCATCAACATGTTTCTCCGAGGTTTGTAGAGCGGAGAATGTGTTTTGAGTGTGGCACAATTGGGCATATTGTAAGATACTGCCCATACCTGCAAAAGTTGAAGGCTCCCCAAGAAACCAATTACCAAAAACGATCAGTTTTCCCGAAACAAGACCCGCGTGTCTTGAAAGAAAGGGAAAAGAAGTTGAAACAAAAGAATCAAAAGGTAATTGAGAAGGCCTTAAAGTCAGAGGTCAAAGAAGAAAAACCTGTTCAAACAAAACCTAAAACGGTAAAACCAGTAAATGCAAAAACAAATTCAAATACTGGTAAAGAACAAACAGCTTGGAGACCGAAACAGGTAATTCAATCAGGGGGAGCACCGCAGATTCTTTTTCCTAATCATCAGGAGATTGAAATCACTTTCCTTGATGATCAAGGACGACCCAAGTCCACAAAGGCTTGGGTCCCCCTCTCCGTCTAATCTTTGAATGAGTGTGTAGGATATTCCAGGAGGAACTTTCAATAGTCGTAAGATTGTTGATAGTGGAGTGTCCATGCACAAAATAGGCGACAGAAGAAATTGTTGCCTTTGATGGAGAGAAGAAAAGAAAAGGAAAAGAGAAACAGAATTGTCTGTTAAAAGAGTTTGAAAAGCTTCGACAAAAATGCAAAGCCTTTTACAATCAAGCTTTGATCGGGTCCCCAGGGTAGATTCAAATCAAAATGTACGCACCTGCAGCACGTTTGAGGTTCAAAATCAACAAGATAAACGTGCAGTGTACATTTCTTCGCGGTGTGATTGAAGAAAAAGTGTTTGTTGAACAAACCAACCGGGTGTGCGGATGCCTTGGCTTGGATTAAACAACCGCACACTACTTCTGAAAGAGAAAGACAAAAACCTTCGCTGGTGCAATGTGGAAGACCAGCCGGACCCAAAGGTTTATGATCTTGTTGCTGTCAAGAGACTTCTCAGTAGCTACAAAGAATCAACTTTGAAATCCACACCGGGTGGATATCCAGTTTGGGAGAGCACTCAGATTCCTTGCAATGCACGAAGCAGTTGCAGGATACGGTTTTAAAATTTCTAATCTCTCCTATACTTGTCGTTATTTAAGCTACTTTATGAATTATTATCATCTCGTACAGCACTCTTTGGCCAGACACTGTTGTCATGGTCCGCACCGCAAACCGACATGCCAACTGATTTTTCCAAAATTTGATAAATCTTTACAGATTAAAAATTAATTTTGGTAAACGGCATTGAGGTAAAACATGAGTTAACCAACATCGGAAAGTCATTTTTGTAAATACCTTTGTCTTTTAAATTTTATCTTAGTTTGTTGATTTTAGGGGGAGTAAATCCAAATTTGAAAAATTCAAAAACATCGAAAAACTTCAAAAGCACAAAAACATTGAAAAACAAAAATGAGTTTCCTGGCGAGCAAAAGAGAAAATGATAGTACATCAGTGGTCTGTCTAAACCTCTTTAAACCTTAAATGAAAAACGATAAGCAGCTCTATATAAGATGTATCGGTAGGCTCACAATCATTTTAAAGTGTGCAGGGTGATATAATCTTAAATCGACTGAAGATTGGGTGGGAACCATTCATTGGCATATGGTCTTAGTACCGAAATTTCGTTTGAGAGATTGCCGAGGTTCTGAGATATTCGGTCTTTATGCTGCTTATCATCTGGGTATCATGGTTGTATCTTTTACCGAAAAATAACGGGGACGCAAGTCTAGATCTTCCATGATACTATACATACGTGTACATACTGCATTCGACCTCAATAAGTGATAAACAATCACATGTCCCTCAAAATAAGTGATAAAATATCACAAATTCTTTCCGGGAGTCAAGTTCGTCTCTCTGCTGTACGAAAGTACTGACCTGTTCACGGACTTGCTCCTGTGCCCCTCATGCATCGAAAATCAAGTTCCTCATCAATAAGTGATTATATCACATAGGGCTTGTTTTCAATCAAAATAAGTGAGAATCTCACATCATATACGGTCAAACAGATGATAATCGGTATACTCACCGGTAAGATGAACTCTCGTGCATACCTTGATACGGGAATGTGTCGTGATGTGGATGAACACCGGTCGGTAAGTATAAATCATACCTTAACGTATCCCCTCGCCATGATTACAAATGATAAGTTGAGTTTATGTGGACAACAATACCGATAATCGTTATAGGATGCTTATCTTAATGTTAACTAATAGAACAACAAGAGCGTTTTGACATGACCGTACACTGATATGATTCTCTTACCCTCGAAACTCGCAAAAAGAATGTCTTGTATATATTTATTTATTGTTTTCCGTCTTTACATTTGAAAAATGAAAAATTACAAAAAGATTTTAGGTGTGTTTTGATATAAACTTTATAAAATCCAAAAAGATTTTGCTTCTAGTTTATTTTTGATTGACTGATGTTGGAACTCGAGTCTATCCTACCCAAAATCCTGATCGTAAGCCGAAAATCAATTGCATCTTCATAAATGGTCGAAGTTAACACATTTTGAAAGTTAAAGGATTAAAATTGTACATTTTCTAAACTTTCAAACTGTTGTCGGTTGGTGATTGATTGAGATTTGATCTCATATGTGTCATTTGTTTAAATGTTAACTATATTCCAAGCGGTTGTTCTCATTATGCGTTTAGCTTTCTTGCATGTGCAGATGCTAAAGGCGAGGAGAACATGGTCGATGACAAGCTTTGGAATGAAGACACGAAGTGGAGGCACTCAAAAGATAAAGTGATCGAGTTGCCGCTGACACTTCATCAACACCACAAGGATCTGAAGAATTGACAAGTCAAAAGATTCACGAGCATGACTCAATGGAGAGTTCAATCTAAGGGGGAGTTTATTGACACACTTCCTAAACAAAAAGAGGAGTTTGTTGATACACTTTCTACTTACGACACGTGAAGACTTTGAAGATCCTCCGACGTGGAAGACATCGAAGTTGAATCTCACGAATAGCGTTGAACCTCACGAGTAGCGTCCAAGGGGGAGTTTGTTGATGCATATTTTGTGGACACGACTCGGCTCGGTTCAATTCGGCTCAGTTCGATTTGGTCTCGACTTGAAGACACGAAGATCAAGACAAAGCTGCTTGTGTCTGTACTTTGTCTGTATTTCGTCATGATTCAAAACGATGTCTTGTGTTAGTCTGATTTACGTCTTAGGTTTGTCTTTATGTGCGTTCGATGTAAGTTTGACCAAGTCAACCATCCTCCTGGTTTGACTCGACCAAACAGTTAGCACATGGTTGAAAGATGTTTGAGTCGAAGGATGGTCATCGAAGGATTACTTATATCCTTCGATGATGATAAGCTCGAAAGATATCCTTCGAAGGATGGACCACGAAAGATCACATCTTTCGTGGTACATGTTGATCCTTCGAGCTGTTTCTGGTCGACAGATGATCTTTCGATCAGTCTGTCTGATCCTTCGACCAGACGATCTGTGTCGGGTATAAATACCCGTGTGTTGTGTTCACTTCTGTAGGAGACACAAGAGGAAGACAGAGAGAGACAGGAGAGCACACACACACACTTTGAGAGTTTATAGAATACTTCTGTAAACATTGAGCTTGTAACCGGACCCTTCATTCGTATTAATACAAGTGGTGTTAATCGGTGAACCTTGTGTGTTTTGTGTTTTATACTTGTCTCAACTCGGTTTGAATGCTAGCTTGGATTCCGCACTCGCTAGTGTGTTAATATAACAAGGATAAGGTTTGACCTCATCCGCAGAGGGACCTACAAATTGCATGATGATGGCGACTGATTATACTTGATAGCTTTCGTGTTTTGTGTCTAGAGTTGTAGTCTAGTGGTTTTCCTTTTGTTGGTTGTTTGTTTGGTTTATTTCTGGTTCTTACTTTCATGGGGCATGTCCTATGATTGAACTAGTGTAGACTTTCTACACTACTTGCGTTTTTTGGTTGTGAATATATAGAATCACCGGGGTAACCCTTTACCCAAAAAAAATAATGTAACTATTTGTAAGAAACAACCTATAATCGGCCAACTAAAACTTATTTGTAACAAACTGTAATCGGCCAACTGTAATCGGCATATTATTCATATAATCAGTCCACTCAAATTGAATTAAACTATAACAAACTGAATTAAACTATAATCAATCGGCCAACTGTAAGTCTGTAACAAACTGAAACTTAGTTATCCATTAACATCAACCTATAATCACTTAATCAGTCCAATCAAACACTAATTTAACATTTAAACAACAATCACAACATATTATTCAATAATGTTTTACAATTACATCATATAATCAGTCATTCAGTCCAATAAATTACCTGTTGGATTGGAGTATGGAAGAACCGAAGAAGAAGGCCGCCGGAGAAGGAAGTCGCCGCTGTCGCTGATGTCTCTGATGTCGCCGGTCACTTTTGTAGAGATTTTAGGGCAATAATCGCTGATTTATGTTGCTGATAAGTGAATAACAGTGATTTTAGGGCATAAGTCTAAAGAAAATGGGCTATTTTTTTCATTTTGGGCCACTTTTGTAAACAATTTAGATGGGCCGACTAGGCCGACTTGGGCCGACTACCAGAGATTAGCACCGGCTTTGACCGACTAGCGATTTTTTTACTGATTAGTAAAAAATTACTCAGTAGGGGCCGACTAGCGATTAGTCGCGATTTTTGCAACACTGAAAAACAATCATTGGATTGAAACAAAAGCATACTTCACAAATTAAATTACAAGACTATTAAAAAAAGACTCACGGATACAAAACAAAAGTTCAACCCCTTTATAAATCTTAAAAAAAGTTAAATGCTAATTACCTTGCCATTGAATTTAACCGCTACTACTTTTGGTTTTAATAAGGTTACTTTATAATTTTTAAACTTTATTAAATAAAAATTCTTTGACACGCACAGTGTTTTAAAAACCGGCCGGTTATACCGGTATTACCGGTACCGAATGTAAATCCGGTACGAAACACCACGGTAAATAAGTGAAACGGCATAAGATTTGTACCGGCGGTAAAATCCGGTATACCGGTTTGAACCGTCATACCGGTACCGGCCCATGGTTATTTTGGTTTGGGTTTTTTGTATTCTAGAGTTTCATCAGATACATATACCATCGATCAACATTCAAAACCATCATCACTTACGGTTCATCACTTCATCCACAAGATTCAGGTCCATCTTCATCGGTTCATCACTCCATCTTCATCATGCTTCCAGTTCCATCTTCATCGGTGGTTTTGCTTATTTCAGTAAAATACTCTAAGAGTAAATAGATCTACAAGTGGGCAAAAAGTGAAAGACTTGAAGCAATTCGATGTATCTCTCTCTCTCTCCATATGTATGTATGTATGTATGTATGTGTGTCTATACGGGTAAAGCAATGTTATGTGAAAGATTGGATTTTGAAACTTGAAAAAGAAAGAGAACATGATAATAGTTATAATTTATTATGTTAGTGAAAAAAATTAAAACTGATAAGTTATTTCAATATAACTCATGTACGTATGTATCTCTATGAAATTATAGAGTTAACTAGTTCATCCGGTTGAACCACCAGGTACAACCCGGTTCTACCGGTTGAACCATTTTTAAGGTCATCCCGGTATGATTTAAAAACAGGTTTTTAAAACATTGGACACGCATATTTTTATTTTTGTCTAATTTTTATTGAGATCGTGTTATGAGTAGTATGTACAGGCAACCGAAAAACATACGTGTATATTATTAAAGTAAGAAATATTTCGCTTACCGCCCACAACATAGCCATGGCGTAAAATAGTCTTATACAAAACCCACATCACAAAAGTTATCAAAAAATCAAAACTACAAAACAAATTGACACTTTGTAAAATTACAGATTGCAATGTTCATCCAAATCCAACCCCTTAGGGGGTGGAGGCTTCCCGTGATGGGTATTTTGTTCACGCGTGGTGAACATGGAACACCACCACCACTACCATGAAGAAGTTAGAATGTGTGAGGGAAATTGTTGGGTGTGGTGAGTGATGTGCATTTCCACTAAAATCCATCACTATAGTGGCGGATCCAGGGGTGTTTTGGGGGTTCCTGGAAACCCCCTTAGTTTGGAAAAAAAAAATGATAAAAATAGTCGAAATTGTGTATGATTTAAAAAAATAGTGAGAATGAGTAAAAATCTATCAAAAAGAACCTCGTGGGAAAAATTCCTGGATCCACCACTGCATCACTAGTGATAGAATAATGTTTGATAACATGGTGGAACTTGATTGGATGTTGTAAGTGATGAATGATGGGCACCCCTAACCCCCTTAGGGGACTGGGGGTGGTCCGTGATGGCACCCCCATCACTCGTTATTCAACATAGCACACCGCCGCCACCATATCCACCACACGTGGAAGGAATAACACGTGTTACACGTGGAAGGAATCACGCGTTGTAAAAATTCGATTGTATGTGTATGACTTGTACACGCGTTGTAAAAAATTGTTGGCTTTGCCGGAATTTCGCCGGAAAACTCGATCTGCAAGTCGAAGAAGATAGAGCTGATGTTTTTGAAAAGTTTGATTCCTTTTTAACACATTCGGTCCCTGTGGTTTATAGTTATTTACAAAACTTATTTAAATCTTATTCCTTTTAATTTCAACTTTTAAAACTGGCAGGTTTGGTCCTGGTCATCAAAAAAAATTGTTTCTTTTATAAACTTGTAAGATTTTTTTTATAAACTTTATAAAATCTTGAATCTTTTTAAAAACAAAAAAAAGGTTGTGAGTGATGAAATTCCATCACTAGTGATGACCACCGCCACTAAAAAATGGTTATAAGTGATGGAATAATGGTTGATTACATGACGGAACTTGATTTGATGTTTGTGAGTAATGGAATTTTTGCAAGTGATACCACCCCCACTTCCCTTAGCAATATTAATTAACGTATAATTTGATAGCAAATATTGAATTAATACAGCAGGTATCAATTTTTTTTAAAATTTATATAATGCATACGTCGAATTGATGATAAACAACTTGTGGGTATGAGTCAGATCAATTTCATGCAATCAAGATTTATCAGACAGGGATAACTGTATTGAATTTATGATATCATCATACACAACCCACGTCACAAAAACCTTTAAAAAAACAAAAGTTTAATAAAAAAAAAGAAATTAAAAATTATGATTAGCCTCAGACCGTCCTAGTTCATGATTTCAACAGCTAGCAAAGTATATAAAGTTGCTTATCAGTCAACCATTTTTATAAACTGTCATCACTGGCAAGTAGTGCTTATTAGTCAACCATTATTCCATATATAAATAAGCGAGTGTTTTGAGCATAACCACTTGTACCTTATGCTTTGTGAGTTTTCCAAAAAAAAAAAACTTGATTTTTTACTTTTAACCCAAAGGTTTTTAGCTTTTGTAATTTTAACCCTACATAATTTGTTTTTTTAACTTTAACCCAAAACTAAACTTGATTTTTTACTTTTAACCCAAAGGTTTTTAGCTTTTACAATTTTAACCTTACATAATTTGTTTTTTTTTTTACTTTAACCCAAAACTTTTCATTATTTGCAATTTAACTTCACAACTTTTGTCACTTATACTTTTCATCTTTGGCAAATTTTCGTTTTACGTATAGTTCTAAATTTTTCGACTTAATATAACGCAACGTACGAATGTGGTTCAACTTTTTTATGTTTTGTTTCAAATTTTGCAAGTTAACATAGCGCAACGTGCATGTGTGGTTCAATGTTTTTACCTCTATTTTTTCATGTTTGACAGGTTCGTCGCAACACGCAGATCCTAGGTCGAGTCAGTGTTGGTGGTCGATGACGGTTGTGTGACATTAACACTATTTGACAGCGTTTTACGCCCCACCGCAACGCGTATTGTGCTTTGGGGGTTTTCTAAAGAAAAATGGTTATGCATATGGTTGTCGTGACCTTAGCTTTGGGGGTTTTCCAAAAAAAAATTGTTTTTTTTTTACTTTTCACTAAAATGTATTTCCTAAATACTTTTAACCCAAAACTATTTATATTTTTTTACTTTTAACCCAAAACTTTTTATCTTTTGTCATCTATTCTCGCAACTTTTTTTTACTTTCAACTTTGTTCCTTTATAGTTTTTATTTTCCGCAAATTTTTCGTTTTATGCTTGGTTCTAAATTTTGTGACTTAACACATCGCAACGTGCGTCTTTGGTTTAACGTTTTTACGTTTCGTTCTAAATTTTGCGAGTAAACACGACGCAGCGTGCATGTGTGGGTGAACGTTTTTTCATCGTCTATTTTTTCCCGTTTAACTAGTTTAACATAACTGTAAGGCCCTAACACGTTTTAACCAAATGACGCAGCGGAAATACGAACTTAAAAATTTCTTTCATTATATTCATTCTAACATACTTGGAAATAAGTTAAATCACTCTTTTACATTAAATACATTAATCATTTCTATAAGTTAAATAAAACCTGACATACTTATATTAAATTACGTAACCACACACACTCGTACAATCCATGTCTTGACTCGATCTTCAACCGCTTACACTCCATGATGAAAATCCATAATTCTGTATAACCTGCAAACACCACATACAATCACATCGTTAGCAACTAGTGAGATCATGCATAAGTTTTAAACATGCATAATTAGTCGTCAACATCTCATGCTTTCACTTACGTTAATCCATTCGTCCATCCATTCGAACACCATCGTTGGATTTCAGTGTCAAACCTTTAACTTCCATTATTAGTATACATGCACTTCCATTTCATTCTCAATAGAAAAACGGTTAGCATCGTTAGATTTCATTCATATGAATAAGATCACGTATACGCATAAACAAGTCTCATTCGTTCGTGCATATAATTAAATTTCAATTCATGCATACATACCTTTCTATTCGTACACATACTTAAAATTTACACCTTACACAATACTACATGCAAGTCCTAAACACACACGTCTATACATGTAAATCACATGCACATAAATCTCCATACTTACGCGTTCATAGTCATACTCACCTACGAGTTCCAATTACTTACATACAATCAAACCCATACCCACATGTATAACTACTTATTCCGTCCTTATGTATACCTACAAGCAAGTTCCCTACTTACCCATACTTGATAGAAACTCTTTCTTAAGTTTGGGTTGTATTTCGGAGACTTAAAAATGCAAACTCACCCATACCTCACACAACTAGTTGGTAAGGTTAGAGTGCATGTCGGGGGGTCTAACGAGGCTTAGGAATGTGTTTATGGGGCCCGAGAATCGAAGAAAACGAAGAAACATACATAACTGAGTCGGCCAAAACCCACTAGCGTCGGCGATGCCCCTCTGCAGGTCTGCTGTCCGTTTTTGCTTATTTTCATTGTTTGTCATCACTGGCAAGTAGTGCTTATCAGTCAACCATTTTTATAAACTGTCATCACTGACAAGTAGCAAAAACCAAAATGAGTTAATTATTGTTTTCATCTCGTCGTTTGTCAAAAATCACTATTTTAGTCAATTAGTTTAAAAATTGCGATTTCAGTCCATGTGGTTTCACTTTCGTAACCATTTCATTTCAGTCCATGTGGTTTCACTTTCGTATCCATTTCAATCCATATTTTGTTAAGTACATGGACTGAAATGGTTACGAGATGGACTAAAATGGTTACGAAGGTGAAACCACAGGAAATGAAATCGCAATTCTAAACTAATGGACTGAAATAATGATTTTTGACAAACCACGAGGACGAAAACAGTAATTAACTCAAACAAAATTATTATATATCAAGAAGTTTGAGAAAAACTTAAATTGGGTTTGAATAAATGAAGATTAAAAAGGCATCATATCTTCCTATTCAGAGTAGAATCACAATACCCATATGAATTCGAGTTTTCAACTCAATAATAAACATATCATTTGACGTGTTTCCTTAAAATTTGACTTCAAAAAAAATTAAATAAATAAATAAAAATAAAAAAATAATGGAGAACTTGGAGAAAAAAAACATGATTAGAAAAGGACGGGTGAAGGAGATCAATAGCGTAATTGATTTTCAGAAGACTACGGCTCTTGAATGATTAGGGCTTCGAAGGTTGATACGGATTTATAGGGTTTTGATTGACAAGGGTTTGATTTGACTTTAAATGGTCAACAACAAATGGGTTGAAGAAGCCCATTAGAACGTTGGGCTATTTGTTTGAAAGTTTTATTGGGCTGGAACACGGAGTAACTTTAAGAACTAACTACTAATAAGGGCACCGATACATGGCAAATATCGAATAGATTAGCGTAAGTATTATGTGATTTGTTAATCATACAAAAACGTGCGTTTCGACGTATCCGATTGAACTCAATGTAACCTGTATAAGCATTGCAAGTGGATCAACACGTAAAGTTAATCGAATTTATACCGTACAATCATAACGTATTATATGTACCCTGATTCATACATAGAAAGCATAACAGGTATAAAAGAATAACTGACATGTTTAATCAAAAGTGATTAACTAGAGCTTCTAAAAAAGGGAAAAAATGAACCACAATTTGACTCCACTCGGTTTGGAACAAAATTTACCAAAGATACATAAAATAAGCACAAAAACGTATGATATTTGACTTAACTCATAGACTAACTCGCATTTATACCGACAGGTACATAAAAATATACATGTAAAAGATGGTTTTTTCTAAACGCAAACGTATTATATTTGACCTGACTCGTTTTTAGGAAAAGTTTACTTCAAAAGGTAGACCAAATCGAATTTATACTGACATGTACACAAAAATATAAATATGCACGTAAAATTAGGTTTGTTTTAAGTAAGGCACACTCAAGGTGTTGGGGTAATGACGTAAAAATGTAAAAAGTATGGAGCAATGCTATATATATTTTGTGAGTTTTGTTTATTTTGTGAATCTTGTTAAGTTGTTGATATGAAGCAAAAATAAAGGGAACATGAAGGACCAACGAGAAAAAAAGTAGGACATAACATGTAAATTCAACTGACATTCATGTTTAAGTTATATAACTCGTAATAATGTCCGCGCGCGTTGCGGCGCGGGTACATCGCAAACATCGAATGAATTAGTCCAAGCGTTATGTGTTTCGTTAACCACACGAAAACGCGTGTTTCGACGTATCCGATTGAACTTAATGTAACCTACATAAGCATTGCGATTGGATCCAAGCGTTATGTGTTGCGTTAACTACACGAAATCGAATTTATACAATACGATTATAATGTATTCTATGTGAGCCGAATCAGACATATAAAACGTAGCGAGTATAAGGAGAAACAAACACGTTTAAACAAAAGAGATTAATTAGAACTTTTTAAAAAAGGAAAAGAAAATACAATTTGACTTCACTCGATTCAGAACAAAAAGTACCAAACAATCATAAAATAAGCATAAAAATGTATTAGATTTGAACTGACGCGTTCCCAAAAAGTTTACGTCGTAATATGGAGCAACTCGAATTTATATCAACACGTACATAAAGGTAAAATTGTATTGTTACAAATTAATCTCAGTAAGTATATCTTACTTTAACAATTACTTACTTTAACAATTCTAGTATATTATTTAATAAATTTAATAGCAATAATATAGTTGTAACAATGATGGCCTTTATAAAATTTCAATTACTTCAAAAGTTGTTTAAAATTTTAACACTATCCTCATTCCAAAACCATGTGTTTTCTCAGTCTCTATGTATACAATCACCACCAATCACCAGAACACCAATAGTTATTTAAATACATACTCTCTCTCTCTTTCACAGCCACCACAACACCACCTCCATCGTCGGCCATCGCGAAGCCATCTTTTGTGTTAAAATTATACATCTCGTTCATATCAATGACTTATAACAATTGTGTTGTTTATTACTTCACATACATAAATATTTTTTTTTTGGTTTATAATATCAGTTATTTTAAAGTTGTTTATAAATATCGTTGTTTCTAACATTTCTTCTTTTTATTACTTCGCATATGTGGGCTGGTACTATTGACTGCTTATGGGCTTGGTGGACTACTGATGGGCTTCGCACATATATGAAAGTGGAAGACTGGACTTGGCATCAGTGGGCTTCGCATATATATGAGAGATATCTCAGTCATCTGCATTTTGTTTTTGGTAGTACCCTTTCTCATCTGTTCTTTTCTAGATCTTTGAGCTGATTAGGGTTTTTCACATGTATCTCAGATTCGTCTTCAATTTGAGTTTAGTTTGAGTGTTTCCCATTAATCGGTTAGTGATTGTCATATTGATAATCTGATCGAGTTATTGTGAGGAACGTTGTGAGAGATTCGTTCTTGTAATCTGTAAGAAGACTTGTTCAGACGGTTAATAATAATCTGGTTTGGGTATTCGTAGTTTCTTTGGTAATTCTTTGCGGATCCTTGTTTTCGTGACAGTTTGCAACGGCAGTGGCGGCTCTAGTGGCTCCGGTGTTTACAACAACAACCTCCAATGACGACGATAACAACATCTGGGTTTAGATCGGCGACGCGGCAGGCTATTTCCGGTTGTTTAAGTTGACCACAGTCCATATCTACTCTTGCATGTGGTTTTCTTGACCCGATCTGTGGCAGCTAGGGTTTCAAGGCAAGGTTTCCAACCTTTTTTCGATTTTCCAGGTACATTTTTTGTTGTTTCAGAATCAGAGGTTTAACCACATTGCCGTCATCTTAGGGCTTATCCTAGCAGCGATGATAGTGCTATGGTACTAATCGGGTGATTAGCACGGAGCCACCAAGAGCTCGCTTTCTTCCTATCTTTGTTGGTTCGAAGCATCCATGGCAGAAAATGGAAGTAACTCAGTTTGCAATCAAAGAAGAAAGTTAAAAGACACATCATTTTCCTTTTTCATTTGTCCAAATCTTTTTCAAAAGCATATATCCAGTTTCTAGAATTAATTTCTGCTTTTTATTCTAACTATTCATGAAGATTCGATGGCAGATTGTGGTGGTTACGTGCACTTAGCGGCTGCGTCGAAACCGTCATCATCGTTGCCGGTTGTAGTAGTAGAGTGAAAACTTTGGTGTTTGATAGTTACAGCGGCAGTGACAAAGATGTAATATGAGAATATGTGGTGGTGTGGTATTTGGGGGTATTAATGGACCAATAAGACTCAAACAGGTGTTTTGGTCGGTGGCAAAGGCCAGTCCTTTAAGATATATGATAATATGATAAACTTCGATGATCATAAAATTAGGAAAATCGAATTTTAGTTGATTTCCAGACATTAAAAGGTAATTTTAATTACTTATAACTAGGGAGAGGATTAAATAGAAAGTATATTTTGGCAAGAAGGATGAGAAGCAATATGATTATGACATGTGACAAAATTTAAAATAAAGAGGAATGGTATTTTAATCAATTTTATCCAATCTTCTCCATTTTCCTCTCTGTAACTTCAAAACCCATCATCTTTAACATTTTCTTCACTTTCTATCACAATAATCACCACATTATAGTGCGATTTTTGTCACCAATCAATAATTCAAACACCCAATGAATGTGTTCTTCAACTTTTTTGAAGAAACACAGTTTAATTTCATACAATATCTCTTTTTTTTCCTGTGATTTTGAAGCGAATCACTCGATTCGTTCGATTCGATCGTTGATCAGTGTTTCTAACATTCAAACTTCGTCAATCATTGAAGAAATCTGAAGAAATCGACTTCGATTTATGTAAGAAATTTTTGAATTGCATTTTTACGATCTGGGTTTTTGAATTGAGTCATTGTGTTTTACAAAGAAATGAAAAAACACCGTTTTTGTATTTTCAGTCCATTGGGTCTTAAAAACAACACATTTTATTGTGTTTTAATTTCATAGCGTTTTAGGTAAAGCACATTTTATGTGTTTTTAATCCATTGCGTTTTAGAAAAAAAAACTTTCTTTTGTGTTTTTATCTATTGCGTTTTAGGAAAACACATTTTTATTTGTTTTTTTGGTCCAATGCGTTTTAGAAAAACACATTTTGAAGTGTTTTTAGTCCATTGCGTTTTAGGAAAACACATTTTTATGTGTTTTTATTCCATTGCGTTTTAGAAATAACATTTTTTTTTGGTGTTTTTAGGCCATTGCGTTTTAGAAAAAAGAAACATTTTTATGTGTTTTTTGGTCCATTGCGTTTTAGAAAAACACATTTTGAAATGTTTTTAGTCCATTGCGTTTTAGGTAAAACACATTTTTATGTGTTTTCAGTCCATTACGTTTTAGAAAGAACACTTTCTTTTGTGTTTTTAGTCTATTGCGTTTTAGAAAAAACACATTTTTATGTGTTTTTTTGGTCCATTGCGTTTTAGAAAAACACATTTTGATGTGTTTATACTCCATTGCGTTTTAGGTAAAACACATTTTTATGTGTTTTCAGTCCGTTGCGTTTTAGAAATAACACTTTCTGTTGTGTTTTTAGGCCACTGCGTTTTAGAAATAAGACATTTCTTTGTGTTTTCTGGACATCGCGTTTTAGAAATAAGACATTTCTTTGTGTTTTTTGTCCATTGCATTTTTAGAAAAAAATCATTTTTTACGCTTTTTGTCCATTGCGTTTAACGCAACTAGGTTTTCGAAAAAAAATCGAAAATATAGCAATAGTATACTCGTTTTAAAGATAAAAAACGCTCGTTTTTTTAATGCATTTTTTTATAAAAAAATAATGTCGTATGAAAGAGTTATTAACGTTTAAAATTGAGGGGGGGGGGGGGTTGGAGGAGAGAGAAACTATTGCCCTGAATTGTCTAGAATGCCCCTACACAAACCCACACGCCTCTTTTTTTTTTTCTTCAATTTCACTCATTTAATCTTAGCCCTTGATTAAATCAATTGATGGTCAAGATTACTTCATAACCTTCCTAGCAAAAAAAAACTTTCTATTAGACTATGGGGTATGGGGCGGGGGTTGGGGCGTGGGTTGGCCACAAACGCCCAAGTCACCACCCCGGGTGGGCTTGGGTTTCGGCGTGGCCCTTTGGGCGGGGGATTCAGCCCGGGCGTTGGGCGGGTCTATCAAGGTGACATGGCGGGATCTGGTTGACCAAGACAACTAGCCGTTTAGGCTAGCCGTTGGCCAACGGCTATGTGTAAAAAAATTGATTTTTTCACTATAAAAACTCATTTCTATTCATTTTTTTTTTACCACAACTACTCCCCATCTTCTATAATCATCTCTATCTTATCCAACCACAATACAAAAAATGAATCCTCAAAATCGTGGTTTTGATCCGAACAACCCGTGGGCATTACAAGAAAATCCTAGCCCACCACCCAAACGTCCAAACGCCCATCAACCTTTTACTAACGTCCATCAACCTTTCACAAACGTGTGTATACTTGTAACACCCCAAAATTTTGTAAGTCATAATATAATATTTTTATATTATGTTGACGCAATTAGAAAAGAAAACGGTGAATATAATTTTACCATATGTAAGTTAATAAAATACTAGTAAGTAAATTATTGTGAATAAACCAAGTTAGAATATGGTGTGATAAATGGCATGCTATGAAAGGTTAAGGGCTAAATATGTTAAATGGAAGGAAGATATTATGACTAAACAAAAGTGCATGAAATTGACTAAGGTATATATGTGTGTGTCGTGAGATAGAGAAGGGGGGAGAGGTTTCAACCTAACTAACAAGAACACACTCAATTTCAGCAAATTGATGATGATTTTAGGCTGGAAATCAGTGCATGAAGCATAATCCATGTTATCTTAGTTGTTCCTAACTTAAGGTAAGTCACAATTTGTGAAATGATGAACATTGATGAAATGGGTCTTTGATTAATCCGTGTATATATGCCAAATTAGGATGGTAAGAGGCTATAATCATCATATGAGACTTGAATTGTGCATGAAATTCGGATTAATTTGATGTTATTATGTAAACCCACTTGTAGGTAATAATGTCATGGGAATGTTGATGAATTATGTGTTATACTAGTTGTAGTTTGATGTGTGAAGTTAATTGTTGAATGTGATGTTATATAAATCTGATTTTGAAAGGAGATTAGGTGAAAATGATGAATGTGATGATCTTGATAAGAATTTGGTATGATTGTGCACAAGTTACTTGTACACTATGCTTGGAAAGTAGTACGCACACCAAGTGTTCGATGAAATGCCTAGTATAGGTTAGTATGTGCTATCACTTGTAAGGAATGCTAATTAAGTAGTAATGAAGATGATCATGTATTATAAGTATGAAAAGTGCTTAGTTATGAGTGTATGTATGCTAATTGTGTTATGAATGTGAGGACATGTACGATTAGGAGTCATGTCAACATGGACATAAACATGGAAGGACAACGGGTCAAAGGTAAACACGGAAGCTATGCACGAACTCGGATGCACGAGGTAAGTAAACTCCCGGACTCCCTCTTTAGTAGTAAAAGAGATTAATTGTATGATAATTGTTAGAAGCTATGTTGAAATGCGTTATTGATAATGATATCAAGTAAGTAGTATTAAGTAAGTGATTTCCAACTCACTTCTTAGTAAATATAGAGAGTTTTGATATCTATGAATGTGGGGAATCGTGTAATATTGTGTAATAAATGGGAGTACTAAGGTAAGTATTGTTGTAGCGGGTCGAAAGTAGTTGATTATGTCGGAAACAACTTGGTAAAATCAAACGGGTCAAAATCAAGAAAGCATGATAAAAGTATAGATTTGATTATGGGGACATGGGGTAAAGTGTTAGAATGATTTGGGGGCTTGGAACGTGGCGGAAATGTCGGGGAGTGTTGTAACAGAATTAATTGTTTCAAATCCATGGCAATTGAAGTTTCGTTTTATTGATTAAAAGTGTTACAATGTCTTAACAAACAAGGAAATACAACATAATTAACTAGTCTTGCATCTTTTATTGTCACTAAAGCCCAAGTCTGCCTATGTGTGTCTTGATCATCTTATGCAACAGCTCCTGAAAAACACATGTGAAAATAGGTACGTCAGCATAAAAATGCCTGTGAGATACATAGGTTTTGTGAAAATAGGTTTCATGACTTATGTTTGAGAAAATGTTTAGTCATGAACCTTGTAATTTGCTTTGTTTTGTAAATCATTTGAAAAACGATAAGATCAGATGATATGTATAAGTAAGAGAATAATGCATGGTTAAATGAATAACCATTGTAAGATGAGTTTGTATAAGATAAGTTGTTTGTAAATCAATGTCTTGTGAAAAGTATGTTATTTGTATAAAATGTTATATGTCTCAAACTGAAATGATTCAAATAACGCTACGATATGTAATACCATACCATACAAACACTTATATATAGGAAGTACCAGCGGCGTATCCACCATGCTTGTATCATATTACACACGCATCGTTACTTAATCACTTAATCAAACCAAACCACCAATGTAAGATGTCTATGTTTAAACCAATTGTCAAATGTATTGAATAATATACCAAAATGTTTATGTCAAGATGTAAATCATGCAACGTATAACCAATGTTGAAAATGTTTATTTGTCAAATGTAAATCATGTAATGTGTAACCAAAATGATATGTATGGCTAGTGAAATGCATCAACTTAAACCATAGGTGAAATGCACAAAACAAAGTATTGAAGTAAAACTTGGTTTAAATCAAAGTTATGTTTTGTGTAGTAAATGTATGCTATACTGATATTAGACATTTATACGGTATTGTGAAAATTCATACATCCAAGCCTTGCGACAGTCGGATAACCATGTAAAAATGGGTTATCAAAAGAATATGTATAGTATAGTTTAAACAAACCAAATGTCATACCAAAATGTAAGCATATGATGAATAAGAAATGTACTAAGTATGCTAAGTTAACATACAAAGCAGAAAAGTCATGTAAATCAATGTGCTAGCATGCTATCAGTTAACATACCTAGCAGAAATGTAATGTAGAACCATGTACTAAGTATGCACACAATGGACATACATAGTATAAAATGTAATGAAATCATGTACTATAATGTACTAATGAACATAGGAAGTATATGATGTGAAAACAGGAAAGCATGAAAGTAACAAGTAGGCACATGTGTTTCACCCCAAAACAGTTTGGAAAACAGTAAAAGAGGGGTCTATGTACTCACCTGAGAATGCTTGGAGGTCTTGAACAACAACCAAACAAAGCTAGAGGGAGCACGGAATCGGTCGGCAATCTAAAGCTATATAAATAAACCGGACTTAAATCGGGAGATCGGATAGGATGAGGGTGTAACACCTGTGTCATTTCAACCATCAAACAAATGCCCAACCAGTGAAATATTGTATTTTATACTTGGGATTTGTAAAAATATGTGTATCGTTTACACATATCAACTCTTGTTCGATTTCAAGCTCTAAATCGCTTTCTGGAAGGTTATACACGCACTGATGCGTAAATATAACCAGTTTAATGCAACGAACACTCCGGAATAGTGAAATGGGCTTAACATACCTTAAATAACCTTTACATAACTTAGATATAAGTTTTGGAAGGTTTGGTGTGATGAAATCAAAGTTAATTCGTTTACAGGGACTAAACTTGACAAACTGCGAAAGTATGTCAATTTGAACTGTAACGGACATTCCGGAACATGACCATAAGTTAAACATACCATAAATATCCTTTACATAGCTTAGAAATAGGCTTTGAGGGGTTCGGTGTGCTAAAATAAACTTTTGGGTCATTCAGGGACTAAAAGTGTCAAAAAGTGCACAAGTTTGCATTTTCGCGCATAACTTACGTTCTGAATACATCCGGACATCCAAAAATTTATGTAAGCATGACTACATTATATTTTAGTGTTCGCCTTAAGAAAAATCCATTCGTTTCGTCATTTGGATCGTTTTTCGCGCTTATGCGCATTTCGTCGTAATTAAGCGAACATCGCGTTCGTACGACCAAACGAACCATCATCCAACATATTTTTGAACATGTTTCATGTCCACAATGTTTAGGCAACATTTTATGGCCTTAAAGATGGCTTTACGGGCCTTGGAAGTGTCGGAAATGCCTTGAAACACGTGCAGGGACCAAACATGTAACTTTTGAAACTTTTCTGAATCAGGTGAGGGTGTCGCGTAGCGCGAGCCCTAGAGGCTCACCTGTCGCGCTACGCGACTGCGTGATCTGGGCCAGATTCAATGGTTAAACACAAGTTGCAACCAAATCAATTCTCAACCACATGTTTGCAACTTGCTTAATCACTAAGATTAGGAGCATATGTGGCTCCATAACCTTTGTGACAAGTGTACGGCTCGGATCGTGGCACGATATTCAAGAAACGATCCTAGCGGCTCTACTTTATCTATAAATACCCACCCCCCTTTGGCTTAAAAACCCACAAATCTGATTGAAAAGACTCTAAGTTGGAACCTTCGTTTCATACCTGAGCTATTTTGATCTGGGTTAGCATTCGGGGACCCTGGGTAAGTATTCTTTCGTTCTTTTCCTTATTTACTGCTTTTCGAGTCAGAAAGTCAAACTTTGTTTGACTTTCAGCGTTGACCAGTTATGGTCAATGCGAAGTTCGTTAGAACTTCGCAACGTGATTGTAATCACGATGGTTATAGTCCCTTGGGACTATGCCTACTGATTACCACGTTGTCTAGGGTCGTAGGGTAGGCGATCTAATAAATCGCCTATACCTTCGAACCCGACCCAGTTTGGTCGATCATTAGGATCCGACCAAACACATTAGGTGACCATAGTAGGTAGGGAATAACCTTCCGAGGTTATACCCTATGGTCACATCGTTTAAGTAGTTGTATGATAGGTAGTTTATATGCCTTAGGTAAATTACCAGAATACCCTTTTCATGTATAATTGGTAATTAAGCATATGTAACCTAAACCTTTGTCACATAACTGATTATGTAATATGTTTAGGCATATAACACTTGTCATAGGGCTAGTTAGGCGGTCCGAACGCGTTTCACGCGCACGACACGTTAAAGTAGCATAAGCTTCCTAAACGGGTCGTAATGGGTCGTAAACAATTATGTTAAGTTTCATTTAGCATGTAGGCTTTGTTAAACCATATCACGTGAGTTCCGACACTCATTTGGTTTACAAACCCTAATGCTACCCAGTCTTCCGAGATAGGTCCGGTTTATTAACATAGTTACCTATATTAGGTGCCGTTTGATTCCGAGATCTTTAGCGTTGCTTGGTGATTATCTTTATACAACTGAGCAATCTCAAGTGAGTACATAGACCCCTCTTTTACTGTTTTCCAAACTGTTTTGGGGTGGAACACATGTGCCTACTTGTTACTTTCATGCTTTCCTGTTTTGACATCATATACTTGCTATGTTCATTAGTACATTATAGTACATGATTTCATTACATTTCATGCTATGTATGCCCATTGTGTGCGTACTTAGTACATTGTTTTACGTTGCTTTTCTGTTGCATATGCTTATCCAGCATATGAACACATTATACTACATATTGAACCGTTGTAATCATTTGACTGTGATCCGTTGATATCTGTGAACCGTTTGTATCTATGAACCGTGTGAACCATATTTGACATAGACATTTCGGCATAGACATTTTAACATGATTGACATTTGATCATGCATTTCCCACAAAACATAACTTTGATTTAAACCAAGTTTTACTTCAATACTTTGTTTTTGTGCATATGGTTTAGTTGAGACATTTCACTTGCCATACATGACATTTTGACATAAACATTTGACATGGATATTTGACATAGACATTTGACATGGATAATTGACATAGACATTTTGACTTTGTTTGGTTTGATTAAGTGATTAAGTAACGATGCGTGTGTAATATGATACAAGCATGGTGGATACGCCGCTGGTACTTCCTATATATAAGTGTTTGTATGGTATTACATATTGTAGCGTTATTTGAATCATTTCAGTTTGAGACATAGAACATTTTATACAAATAACATACTTTTCACAAGACATTGTTTTACAAACAACTTATCTTATACATACCCATTTTGCTATGGTTATTCATTTAACCATACATTATTCACTTATTTTATACATATCATCTGAACTCATTGTTTTTCAAATGATTTACAAAACAAAGCAAACTAAAAGGTTCATGACTAAATATTTTCTCAAACATAAGTCATGGAACCTCTTTTCACAAAACCTATGTATCTCACAGGCATTTTTATGCTGACGTACCTATTTTCACATGTGTTTTTCAGGAACTGTTGCATAAGATGATCAAGATACATATAGGCAGACTTGGGCTTTAGTGACAATAAAAGATGCAAGACTAGTTAATTATGTTGTATTTATTTGTTTGTTAAGACATTGTAACACTTCTAATCAATAAAACGAAACTCCAATTGCCATGGATTTGAAACAATTAATTCTGTTACAACACTCCCCGATGTTTCCGCCACGTTTTGTATGTTCTACGTGGTCGGGGTGTGACAGAGGGTTCGCAAACCAAACGAGTATGGAGACTCGTGTAATATGGTTCAACAAAGCCTACATACTAAATGAAACCTAACATAAGTGCTTACGACCCATTACGGCCCGTTTAGGTAGCTTATGCTACTTTAACGCGTCGTTCGCGTGAAACGCGTTCGGAACGTCTAACTAGTCCTATGACAAGTGTTATATGCCTAAACATGTTACATAATCAGTTATGTGACAACAGTTTAGGTTACATATGCTTAATTACCAATTATACATGAAAAGGGTATTCTGGTAATTTACCTAAGGCATATAAACTACCTATCATACAACTACTTAACGAAGCGACCATAAGGTATAACCTCGGAAGGTTATTCCCTATATACTATGGTCACCTAATGTGTTTGGTCGGATCCTAATGATCGACCAAATGGGTCGGGTTCAAAGGTATAAGCGATTTATTAGATCGCTTACCCTACGACCCTAGACAAGCACAAAACTAGAAGTGACAAGCTAAGCATGTTGAAACATGCTTAACTAAGTTAGAAAACAAGTTTGGTATCAAAACAAACGGTTTTGATACCTAAGAGTAGTTTGGTTACAAAATATGCAAGAATGCGTATTCTGGCCGAAACTACGGCTCGTCACTGAGCCTAGATAACGTGGTAATCAGTAGGTATAGTCACTAGGGACTATAACCATCGTGATCACGCTCACGTTATGAAGTTCAAACGAACTTCGCATCGACCATAAACTGGTCAATGCAGAAAGTCAAACAAAGTTTGACTTTCGGACTCGAAAAGCAATAAAAGAACGAAGGAACACTTACGAAGGGTCCCCGAATGCTAATCTAGATCAAAATAGCTCAGGTATGAAACAAAGGTTTCAACTTAGAGCACAATTGATCAGATTCTAGTGAGAAAAGAAGTGAAATGGGTTGGGTATTTATAGTTTTCGGTCCACCGTTAGGATCGTTTCTTGGAAAAGAGGGAATGATCTAGCCCGTACACTTGTTGCAATGTTGTGGTGACTGATTTTTGGCCACCATAAGAGTTTAACAAGTGGCACTTGACCTTTGGAGAATGTTTAGGGGCAGATAACAACAGCCAAAAACAATTTGCTGCATCTGGACACTGCTTGCGCACCGTAACAAATAAACCCTTACGGTGCGCAAGGGCCAAGTTTGGCAGATTTACAATTTTGGTCCCTGTTGTGCTATAAGGTCATTTCCGACGCGTTTAAGGCCCGTTAACCCCATTTTAAAGCTCTAAAATGAAGTTAAAGTATAGGGAACTTAAAATGTGCTCAAAAATATCTCGGATGTCGGTTCGTTTAGCCGTACGATTGCGTTGTTCGGTTAATTACGACGGAATGCGCATAAGCGCGAAAAACGATCCAAATGGCGTGACGAATGGATTTTTCTTATGCCAAACACTAAAATAAAATATTTTAGTGCTTATATAAATTTTTGGATGTCCGGATGTATTCAGAACGTAAGTTATGCGTAAAAGTGCAAACTTGTGCACTTTTTGACACTTTTAGTCCCTGAATGACCCAAAAGTTTATTTTAGCACACCGAACCCCTCAAAGCCTATTTCTAAGCTATGTAAAGGATATTTAAGGTGTGTTTAACTTATGGTCATGTTCCGGAATGTTCGTTACAGTTCAAATTGGCATACTTTCGCAGTTTGTCAAGTTTAGTCCCTGTAAGCGAATAAACTAGATTTTGCCATACCAGAGCCTTCAAAACTTATTTCTAAGTTATGTAAAGGTTACTTAAGGTATGTTAAGCCTATTATACTATTCCGGAGTGTTCGTTGCATTAAACTGATTATATTTACGCATCGGTGCGCGTATAACCTTCCAGAAAGCGATTTAGAGTTTGGAATCGAACAAGAATTGATATGTGCAAATGATACACATAATTATACAAATCCTAAGTATGAAATACAATGTTTCATTGGTTCGGTATTTGTTTGATGGCCGTGAAGGCACAGGTGTCACAGTCTCCCCTACTTTAGGAAATTTCGTCCCGAAATTTAATTAGAGGATACCTGTGAGAGCTTGAAAGCATGAAGTTGAAAAGATCGAACAACATTGGTTAGGGTTCTGAACTTCTAGTAACCTTGATAACATTATGCTTGCAATGTAAGAGGGACACTTATATACAAGTATATGAAGCGCCATTGGGGCGTCCACCATACCTTCATTACATCGTTCTCATTTTGTTATTGTTGTCGCTATCGGTTCTTACACATAATAATTCTTACTGGGTTTCTGTGCACTAAATTTCATAATTATGTACGCGTCCATAATTAGACAATTCCTTGCACAGTTTACACAGCCTATTTTATAACGTGTAGGGTAAAACCAAATGAACAATCCTGTGATGAGTGTGACTGGACCACCATAGGGTCCTTTCAGCTGTATCATCACATGCCCTTCTTAACCAGATCTTGAATCAATCTTTAACTAGACCACTCAAGGGTCTCTCATCAAATCATGGAATGGTACTATATAACCCAAGGGTCTTAACTACCACGTAGAAGCCCATAAGGATTAATGTAGTACCTTTTAAATATCCTACTATGAATCCCTCATATGAAGATATGAAAGATTCTATGAGGATTTGAAAATCGGATCACACAAAAACATAGAGGAGAACACATAAACACATATCACATAATCGCATAATCGCACACTCGCATTATTGTTTAAATTGACCTTTAAATTTGTTATCTTTGGACACGGGTATTTAAAGCATACAAGGAATCAAATCCTTAATTGCAGCAATTTGGATGAATCCATATGAATACCCTGCTTGTTGACTACATGACCCAAAAACTGAACTTCTTTAAGCCAAAATTTCCTCTTGGAGGATTTAGCGAAAAGTTTGTTCCTTCTTTAAGGGTTCCAGTGTCAATGAAGGTGTTGATCGTTATCGGCTCAGGACATGAATAGATCAAGATGTCATCAATAACAACAATGACGAACTGATCCAAATAAGACTTGCAGACTCTATTTATTAAGTCCATGTAGATGGCTGGAGCATTTGTCAATCCAAAAGGCATGACTGTAAACTCGTAATGGCCATACTTCGTGCAGAAAGCCGTTTTGGGAATATCTTCTTCGAAAATACAAAGTTGATGATACCCAAAACGCAAATCGATCTTGGAAAAGCATGAAACGCTATGCAGTTGATCGGAGAAATCGTTAATTTAAGGTAGGGGATATCGATTCTTGATGGTAAGCTTACTAGGCTTACGTTAATCGATATACATTCGAAAAGATCCATTTTTCTTTTCACAAAGAGGATAGGAGTTTCTCCAAGGTGAAAAGTTCGGACGGATGAATCCTTTATCAGACAACTCTTGAAGCTGTTTTGATAATTCTTGCATCTCGAACGGTGCAAGACGATAAGATACTTTAGATTTAAAAGAAACAAGTGTTTGAAGTTCTTAGGGAGATCACAAGTGATTATAAAAATGACAGAACCACACGAGTAGTTTTGTCTTTGTGTTGACATCATAAGGTTGGATCAAACATTCATACAATTGCATTAGTTAAAAAATAAAACCACAAATTTTTATTTATATAACAACCGCATTGTCTTTAAATGTTACAAGATAACAACCAGAGGAAATACAAAATGCTAATTGTTCACTCCTTCATCATTGAGTGCCTCATTGATGTTAAACACTCGACCACGTGCTGGATCCACATTGACGTTGACGTTCGCATTTGGGTTTGCGTTAGCATTTGCATTTACCAGTCTCGGACAGTTGTGGCGGAAGTGACCAATCTCTCCGCAGTTGAAACATGACCCCAGTGGGAATCTCGAAGCATTCCCTTGAACCGGAGCTTGAACCTGAGCAGCCTGATTTTGTCCCAAACGACAAACATTGGCCAAATGCCCAAGTTTACCACACGTCGTGCATTGCCAGCAAGCTTGTTGTACCGCGTGATGACCGTTGCAGCGTGCACAATGAGGTGCGGTACCGGCATATGATTTCTTTGCAGGTGGCTGAGCTGGTGGGTTCCGCGGGTTCTGAGCAGTCTGTGATGTAACAGCAAAGTTCTGAACACCCTTTCGCTTTCTTGATTTCTTTGACGTCTCACCTTCCTTACCCTTCTTGTTTTGACCTTTCTTGCTATCCTCCTTGTCAGACCCCTGCTTCTTACCCTTGTCACCCTTTCTGTGTAACTTATTCTTCCGAATCTGCGACTCAGTCAATGTCGCAGCTAACTCGATCGCCTGACGGAGTGTGGTAGGGCTACTACCAGTAAGGATGTCTTGTACCGAGTCAGGTAGGCCGTCGATGTACCTTTCGATAGCCTTGTCGAGTGGGGTAACCATTGTCGGGCAAAGCAGACTCAA
The DNA here is from genome assembly GCA_030545235.1 of Helianthus tuberosus. Classification (NCBI taxonomy): domain Eukaryota; kingdom Viridiplantae; phylum Streptophyta; class Magnoliopsida; order Asterales; family Asteraceae; genus Helianthus; species Helianthus tuberosus. The sequence continues at coordinate 132,067,139 of CM060394.1, forward strand.
CTCCTCAAACCTATCAGTATACGCCCTGTGCTCACCACTATCTTGCTTCAACTCATCAAATTCCTTCTCCAAAGCTCGCTGCTCATGACGAGGACAGAATTCCCTCATCAAAAGGGCCCTAAGTTCAGCCCATGTCTGTGCTAGAGCAACTTCTGCACCACGATCCCTCATAACCCCATTCCACCATGTGAGAGCCCTCTTCTGAAACACACTCGAAGAAAACTCGACCTTGCGATTGTCAGGACACTGCACGTGGCGGAAAGTATTCTCAATGCTCTCGAACCATTGAAGAAGCCCAGTCGCTCCTTCAGAACCACTAAACTTGAGTGGTTTAGCCTGGTTAAAATCCTTGTATTTGCATGTAACATTGTTGTTGTTGTTGGTTTGGTTCCATTGAGCAAAGAGGTTTGGGAATTGAGCAGCCATTTGCTGCGCAATGATTTCTGCCAACTTGGCAGTCGCTATCTGGCTTTCGCGTCGAGGAGGCATTCTAAAAGAGGAAACATGAAAGGAAACGAGTGAGAGAATTAGACGAAAAGAATGAGATGAAACAAATCTGATGAAAGCAAGGATAGTGGTCATTTGTTTGTTACTACAAAGCAACAACCGACACACAGTGACTAACCAAAGTAAATGGATCAAAAATAATGTATCGCGAAGACATGCTCGCCTATAAGTGAACACTCATCCCAAGAATTCCCAGGTAAGCACAACTGGTCTCGCGTCTGATGAGATATATACGAAGTGCTTGCCTAGACAGAAAACCCAAAATACAGGCATTCACCCTTCCAGTTTGCACGTGTTCACATTATTTAAAACCCAGAACCTTGACGAGATTTTGAAAACTCAAAGGGGTTCAAAACCATATAACAGAGGGTTCAAAACCTTACAATAGAGGGTTCAAAACCTAGTAATCAATCATCCTAGAACAGATGATTTGTTTTCAAAGCGGTTTTGAATTTTATGTTCTTGTTGTGGTCGTCGCCTAAGGATAGGTGACGGTATTGTTTTATGACTAAACGCAAGTAAACTCGCGTTAGGGTCCTAAGAAGGTTATAGACTAGGTCAAAGTATTACTAATAACCTAATTCCCTATAACCATGGGCTCTGATACCAACTTTTCTGTCATACCCCGACCACGTAGAACATACAAAACGTGGCGGAAATGTCGGGGAGTGTTGTAACAGAATTAATTGTTTCAAATCCATGGCAATTGAAGTTTCGTTTTATTGATTAAAAGTGTTACAATGTCTTAACAAACAAGGAAATACAACATAATTAACTAGTCTTGCATCTTTTATTGTCACTAAAGCCCAAGTCTGCCTATGTGTATCTTGATCATCTTATGCAACAGCTCCTGAAAAACACATGTGAAAATAGGTACGTCAGCATAAAAATGCCTGTGAGATACATAGGTTTTGTGAAAATAGGTTTCATGACTTATGTTTGAGAAAATGTTTAGTCATGAACCTTGTAATTTGCTTTGTTTTGTAAATCATTTGAAAAACGATAAGATCAGATGATATGTATAAGTAAGAGAATAATGCATGGTTAAATGAATAACCATTGTAAGATGAGTTTGTATAAGATAAGTTGTTTGTAAATCAATGTCTTGTGAAAAGTATGTTATTTGTATAAAATGTTATATGTCTCAAACTGAAATGATTCAAATAACGCTACGATATGTAATACCATACCATACAAACACTTATATATAGGAAGTACCAGCGGCGTATCCACCATGCTTGTATCATATTACACACGCATCGTTACTTAATCACTTAATCAAACCAAACCACCAATGTAAGATGTCTATGTTTAAACCAATTGTCAAATGTATTGAATAATATACCAAAATGTTTATGTCAAGATGTAAATCATGCAACGTATAACCAATGTTGAAAATGTTTATTTGTCAAATGTAAATCATGTAATGTGTAACCAAAATGATATGTATGGCTAGTGAAATGCATCAACTTAAACCATAGGTGAAATGCACAAAACAAAGTATTGAAGTAAAACTTGGTTTAAATCAAAGTTATGTTTTGTGTAGTAAATGTATGCTATACTGATATTAGACATTTATGCGGTTTTGTGAAAATTCATACATCCAAGCCTTGCGACAGTCGGATAACCATGTAAAAATGGGTTATCAAAAGAATATGTATAGTATAGTTTAAACAAACCAAATGTCATACCAAAATGTAAGCATATGATGAATAAGAAATGTACTAAGTATGCTAAGTTAACATACAAAGCAGAAAAGTCATGTAAATCAATGTGCTAGCATGCTATCAGTTAACATACCTAGCAGAAATGTAATGTAGAACCATGTACTAAGTATGCACACAATGGACATACATAGTATAAAATGTAATGAAATCATGTACTATAATGTACTAATGAACATAGGAAGTATATGATGTGAAAACAGGAAAGCATGAAAGTAACAAGTAGGCACATGTGTTTCACCCCAAAACAGTTTGGAAAACAGTAAAAGAGGGGTCTATGTACTCACCTGAGAATGCTTGGAGGTCTTGAACAACAACCAAACAAAGCTAGAGGGAGCACTGAATCGGTCGGCAATCTAAAGCTATATAAATAAACCGGACTTAAATCGGGAGATCGGATAGGATGAGGGTTCGTAAACCAAACGAGTATGGAGACTCGTGTAATATGGTTCAACAAAGCCTACATACTAAATGAAACCTAACATAAGTGCTTACGACCCATTACGGCCCGTTTAGGTAGCTTATGCTACTTTAACGCGTCGTTCGCGTGAAACGCGTTCGGAACGTCTAACTAGTCCTATGACAAGTGTTATATGCCTAAACATGTTACATAATCAGTTATGTGACAACAGTTTAGGTTACATATGCTTAATTACCAATTATACATGAAAAGGGTATTCTGGTAATTTACCTAAGGCATATAAACTACCTATCATACAACTACTTAACGAAGCGACCATAAGGTATAACCTCGGAAGGTTATTCCCTATATACTATGGTCACCTAATGTGTTTGGTCAGATCCTAATGATCAACCAAATGGGTCGGGTTCGAAGGTATAAGCGATTTATTAGATCGCTTACCCTACGACCCTAGACAAGCACAAAACTAGAAGTGACAAGCTAAACATGTTGAAACATGTTTAACTAAGTTAGAAAACAAGTTTGGTATCAAAACAAACGGTTTTGATACCTAAGAGTAGTTTGGTTACAAAATACGCAAGAATGCGTATTCTGGCCGAAACTACGGCTCGTCACTGAGCCTAGATAACGTGGTAATCAGTAGGTATAGTCACTAGGGACTATAACCATCGTGATCACGCTCACGTTATGAAATTCAAACGAACTTCGCATCGACCATAAACTGGTCAATGCAGAAAGTCAAACAAAGTTTGACTTTCGGAATCGAAAAGCAATAAAAGAACGAAGGAACACTTACGAAGGGTCCCCGAATGCTAATCTAGATCAAAATAGCTCAGGTATGAAACAAAGGTTTCAACTTAGAGCACAATTGATCAGATTCTAGTGAGAAAAGAAGTGAAATGGGTTGGGTATTTATAGTTTTCGGTCCACCGTTAGGATCGTTTCTTGGAAAAGAGGGAATGATCTAGCCCGTCCACTTGTTGCAATGTTGTGGTGACTGATTTTAGGCCACCATAAGAGTTTAACAAGTGGCACTTGACCTTTGGAGAATGTTTAGGGGCAGATAACAGCAGCCAAAAACGATTTGCTGCATCTGGACACTGCTTGCACACCGTAACAAATAAACCCTTACGGTGCGCAAGGGCCAAGTTTGGCAGATTTACAATTTTGGTCCCTGTTGTGCTATAAGGTCATTTCTGACGCGTTTAAGGCCCGTTAACCCCATTTCAATGCTCTAAAATGAAGTTAAAGTATAGGGAACTTAAAATGTGCTAAAAAATATCTCGGATGTCGGTTCGTTTAGCCGTACGATTGCGTTGTTCGGTTAATTACGACGGAATGCGCATAAGCGCGAAAAACGATCCAAATGGCGTGACGAATGGATTTTTCTTATGCCAAACACTAAAATAAAATATTTTAGTGCTTATATAAATTTTTGGATGTCCGGATGTATTCAGAACGTAAGTTATGCGTAAAAGTGCAAACTTGTGCACTTTTTGACACTTTTAGTCCCTGAATGACCCAAAAGTTTATTTTAGCACACCGAACCCCTCAAAGCCTATTTCTAAGCTATGTAAAGGATATTTAAGGTGTGTTTAACTTATGGTCATGTTCCGGAATGTTCGTTACAGTTCAAATTGGCATACTTTCGCAGTTTGTCAAGTTTAGTCCCTGTAAGCGAATAAACTAGATTTTGCCATACCAGAGCCTTCAAAACTTATTTCTAAGTTATGTAAAGGTTACTTAAGGTATGTTAAGCCTATTATACTATTCCGGAGTGTTCGTTGCATTAAACTGATTATATTTACGCATCGGTGCGCGTATAACCTTCCAGAAAGCGATTTAGAGTTTGGAATCGAACAAGAATTGATATGTGCAAATGATACACATAATTATACAAATCCTAAGTATGAAATACAATATTTCATTGGTTCGGTATTTGTTTGATGGCCGTGAAGGCACAGGTGTCACACTTGGAATAATGTTATTTTATGATTTGGGAAGCTCGGGATGCGCAAACGGGGGCCGAAACATTGAAAAGAACGAAATACGGGCGCCGGTGCTGCAGGGGCGGCGTCCCAGACGCTGGTAGCAGCGTCACCGACGCTGGTCTGCAGCTGGCCGGCGCCTTAAGTTTCTGTCTACGCGACAGCCGACGCCAGCATCCCCGTTTCTTCGTTTTCTTTGATCCCGAACCCCGTAATCTCATTCCTAAGACCCATTAAACTTCCATAACGTACCCCTACCTTACCATATAGTTTTTGTGAGGTGCGGGTGAGTATAGAACTCATTTTTAAAAGTTTCCGAAATGCACACCAAACTCATTAAAGAGTGTTTATGCGATGCGAGTAAAAAGGGAACGTGTAGGCAAGTACGTGTGAGAATAAAATAAGTATGTAAGCCTTGTATGCATGGATTTAGTTGCATGTTAGTAAATGGAAATCATTGGTAAACATGAATAGAAATAAGTATGTACGTAGACTAGTGTGTACGAGACTTATACATGTGTATAGATGTTTGTGGTTAAGATTGTTAGAATGAATATGTAAGTATGTAAGTTGTATGAAAGAGTTTGGGTAGGGAGGTATGCGTGTATTAAGTAGGATTATTATCTTTTAAGGAGTTGGGTTAGATAAGACGCATGCGTGTTAATAAACCAAATGTTTCCGAATGAGTGAGATTCGTATGAAGGTATGTATTGTTTTAATATATATGAGTATTGATGATACTAACCGAGTTATCTATGAGAATGAAATGAAAGTGCAGGTATGTAAGTGCTGGGCTCTCAGCGATTGGAGGCCTGGTGTAAAGAACGAATTCAGAAGAACATCTTAATGGAGTATAATACACAAATAGAATGCTACGATTGTTTATATATTCATTAATTATGTATGATGTCACCATTTACTAATGTATTAGTTATATATGGTGACCACAGGTTATTCGGATCATTATTATCATCATGAGGGACAAGTGGACGAGGATCTAGTTGAAGATCATGGATTGTACGGAAAAGTGGTCACGTGTGTTGTATTCATATGTTATAAAGGTTACTTTAACTAAGGATGAACGATGTACTTATTTAAAGAAGTCGTTTAAATCGGTTTTCAAGTATGTTAGAACAGTTATAAAGAAAGAAATTTTAAGACTCGTATTTCTGCTGCGTCGTTTTAAAGTTAAACGTGTTAGGGTCTTACAAGTTGGTATCAGAGCCCTGGTTTGAGAGAAACCAAGTATGAGGAGGTAAATACTTGAACTCAAACCTGTGTGCTCTTGTGACAAGGAGCCTGTACAATCCAAGACTCGATCAAGATCCAATGGTAGAAGCGAATGTAAGTATATACTTAAGCATGCATATAACGAAAACTAACAATATGTTATGTGTAAGGTAAACATAATTGTTTGGAGAGGATGACCCGCGGATGCTGTCTAGGACCGACACCAAGGCATGTAATAAGACGAATTGACCCCAGGTACGTAAATTCAATACGTGGGTACATGTAATGGTAAAACCTATAGAGGGAAGGAAAATTTTAAATGAAAGACAATGATGATATAGTAATAAAGTTTTGAAAATGTTACACGTGCCGAAACCTAATTCTTCGGACATAAGGTGATGATTACATGAAGGCACGAAACTAGTATGTGGATTGCGTACCTGGCCAGTACGAAGAAACATATGACGTTCGTGAGACCGTGATAATTGTTGCAGGTATGTCCGGTAGAATTGGGTACTAGGTGGACGTGTGGGTGAAGGGAGTAGTAAGACTCTCAAGAAATTGAGAGTACTAAATACAAAGGAAAAGTATGAATGATATGTTTAAATCCGCGAGACGGATTCAAAACATAGAAGTAATGAAAAGTATGAATGATATGTTTAAATCTGCGAGACGGATTCGAAACATAGAAGTAATCAAAAGTATGAATGATATGTATGAATCCGCGAGACAGATTCAAAACATAGAAGGAATGAAAGGTATGAATGATATGTATGAATCCGAGAGACGGATTCAAAACATAGAAGTAATGAAAAGTATGAATGATATGTATGAATCCGCGAGACGGATTCAAAACATAGAAGGAATGAAAGGATGAAATTAACCTATGTAAGAATGTGTTGACCATTTGACCATGATTGAGTCAAACGGGTCATATAAGCAAGTATAAAGTAAATGGCGATTGTATGACAAAAGAATGGCCGTAATTGGCACGCAAACCTAAATTTTATTTGAAAGAAAGAAGTATTGAATAAATCACGTGTTAGATGTGTTAGTAATTGACTTTAGGGAGTCGGAATGAATGACGGGCTACGACCCGGACAATGACTTAAGCATGGACGGGAAGGGTAGGTTTTGGCATGAATACTGAAATGATGTAATAAAGTTTTTACAAGTAAGCATGAATGGAAAGAAGTACGAATGTATTTCAATACATCCACGATAGGTAAGGAATGTTAATTTGACCTTGAAAAGTCAAACTGCAAAAAGTTGGCGAAATAACTAACAAAATGGAAGAATTGCATGTAACAAACGGAATGTGTGTTATATGTTAGCGTGTACGTAAGAAATTTATGAAAGAATCACAGGTGAACCGACATCATGTAAAATGCAAATATGAAATAATATGAGCTAACTGTTAATTTTTCATATAAGAATGGTGAAATTCTTGGTATGATGATAGTAGTGGAGCTGATGGAAGGATGCTCACGAGTGGGAGCATATTACACGGGTGAATGAGATCAATTATGGAATGGAGGGTACCTATAAAGAAGCGGATTGGTCCGACTTACGGATCACTAATCTAGGCAATGAAGACGAGGATAATTATGGGATGGTATGAAATGTTCGACTTGTAATGGTCAGCAAAAGAAAGTATTTAGGATGCTCAGACTCAAACCGAAAGTTGGCAAGATGGTGTGTGCTCGACCCGAGGCGCGAAACAAATAAGTGCATTTAGAATTTAGAATCCTTGCATAATGAATGATTATGTTACGGGATAGTTACGGAATGTTACGAGATAATACGAGATGGTTACGGAATGTTACAGAAAGATATGGGCTGATACGGGACATTTCGGAACGTTTTGGGTCAGTTTGGGTTGGAATGGGGCTTGAAAACGGGCCAGACAGGCGAAAACAAGGCAAAACAGCGTCAGCAACACAGGGGAGGTGTCGCAGACGCCCCCTAGGTGCGTCGCCGACGCTGCACATGTTCCCGACTCCCTAAATCACTGCCTACGGCACTTTTCAGCCGACGCCACTTTTTAAGTGGCGTCACCGACGAGTCAACCAGGCGTCGCCGACGCTGAGCTCTGCTCCCGTCCGTAAAAAATTTCAGTTTTTCTTATTTTGGACCCCTGTACTTCCCGAAAGCCTATATTACCTCCCCAGTAAGCTTTTACAAGGCATGATAAGCTAATTAGAATTGAAAAAGAAACCAATGAATGATAGGAGTCATTAAGAGGAAGATTTAAAGGCCTTGAATGAAAATTTAGACTAATTGGTTAAACGCTCGTATGGTGCTCTTGCACGACATACCGGGTTAGTATAATAGGTAGTGCATGCAAAGAGCTAACAATAAAGTTATGCAAATGATTAAATTGAGGCTAGACTTAAAGTTTCTAGTAGTTCAAGTAACGGTAGAAATGTAGATTGATGCTTAATCCTCGTGATGAGTATGGATACGTGAGTATGAAAATGGTAGTTATGTTAGTGTATTAATATCTGAATGTCTACGGTAATGCGTACTATTATATGCTCACCCCCATGAGGATATGAAAGAAATTAGGAGCAACGTTAGTAATGGAATGTAGTGGTTTGCTCTAGATAAGCGGGAATGAAATAATAATTATCCATTGATAACGTTTAATTCAAATGAATGATAGTAAAATTGAGTAAGTAAATGGTCCAAATTATTATGTGTTAGTGAAAGTACCTAGAAAGGATGCAATAAAACTCCAGATATAAATGAAACCATTTGAACTAATACTAGCGGTGAAATGTATTAGTAGGATAATATGAACACCATTTTCTTGTAATGTAAAACATGGTATTGGACTTTTTAGATTAATGCAAGTTTGCACAGTTTAGATAAGTACGATAATGCGATGAGTTGAAAATTTAAAAAGAGAAGTGATAAAGTACGGAAATGTGAAGTATGTGTAGTTGACTTGTTACAAACGGGTCAAGGTGATGTAGAAAACATAATAAAGGAATTGTATAAATAAGTGACTCGTTGTAAAGGGTAGCAATGGATGAAATTATGATGATAATGAAATGGTATGCATTGACCAGTTATGGACGGGTCGAATAAGACAACACATAATGGGAATGGTAATAGTCAAAACCTTGACCCTTTATGAACGGGTTGGATGGACTATACGTTTGTTTTTAAAGAAATAATGTACTTAAAACTAGGTCATTACTAATGAATAAATCGATATGATGAAACAGGTTTCGGGGACGAAACCTTCTTTAAGAGGGGTAGACTTGTAACACCCCAAAATTTTGTAAGTCATAATATAATATTTTTATATTATGTTGACGCAATTAGAAAAGAAAACGGTGAATATAATTTTACCATATGTAAGTAAATAAAATACCTTACCAAATAGTTTTTGTGTGGTGCGGGTGAGTATAGAACTCATTTTTAAAAGTTTCCGAAATGCACACCAAACTCATTAAAGAGTGTTTATGCGATGCGAGTAAAAGGGAACGTGTAGGCAAGTACGTGTGAGAATAAAATAAGTATGTAAGCCTTGTATGCATGGATTTAGTTGCATGTTAGTAAATGGAAATCATGGGTAAACATGAATAGAAATAAGTATGTACGTAGACTAGTGTGTACGGGACTTATACATGTGTATAAATGTTTGTGGTTAAGATTGTTAAAATGAATATGTAAGCATGTAAGTTGTATGAAAGAGTTTGGGTAGGGAGGTATGCATGTATTAAGTAGGATTATTATCTTTTAAGGAGTTGGGTTAGATAAGACGCATGCGTGTTAATAAACCAAATGTTTCCGAATGAGTGAGATTCATATGAAGATATGTATGATTTTAATATATATGAGTATTGATGATACTAACTGAGTTATCTATGAGAATGAAATGGAAGTGCAGGCATGTAAGTGTTGGGCTCTCAACGATTGGAGGCCCGGTGTAAAGATCGAATTCGGAGGAAACTCTTAATGGAGTAGAATACACAGATAGAATGCTACGATTGTTTATATATTCATTAATTATGTATGATGTCACCATTTACTTATGTGTTAGTTATATATGGTGACCGCGGGTTATTCGGATCATTATTATCATCATGAGGGACAAGTGGACGAGGATCTAGTTGAAGATCATGGATTGTACGGAAAAGTGGTCACGTGGGTTGTATTCATATGTTATAAATGTTACTTTAACTAAGGATGAACGATGTACTTATTTAAAGAAGTCGTTTAAATCGGTTTTCAAGTTTGTTAGAACAGTTATAAAGAAAGAAATTTTAAGACTCGTATTTCCGCTGCGTCGTTTTAAAGTTAAACGTGTTAGGGTCTTACAATACTAACTTCCCTCACACCGACGATTCTATACCTAGCCCGATTCCACAAACGCCCATCAACCTTTCACAAATGTCTATCAACCTTTCCCAAACCGAAACCGTCCCTGAAACTCAACCCCCCATCGATGGTCCTTCCGCATCTAAACCCATCAAGAAGAGAAGTCACAAGAAAAAAACCGAGGCCGAGAAAGCACTTGAAAGCGCCAAACGAAAACAACAAAGATGGGTCCTTAAAGAAGAACTTGCATTGGAGAGGGCTTGGGTTCAGAAATCTCTAAATCCAACTTTAGGTATTTTTAATATTTATGTTTTTTTATATAACTTTGTAATATATTAAATTTTGTTTTTTTTTTTGAAATAGGAAATTCTCAACATAGAATCCATTTGTGGGACGCGATCAATAAAGCATTCCAAATTTAGTTGGAAGTGGACCGAGATAAGCGGGAAACTCACCAAATTTAGTTGTTATTTACATAAGGTAAAGCAAAACCTAAAAAGTGGTGAAACCGAAGCCGACTTTGTGACAAATGCATTGGTTACATACAAAACGAATATGGGGAGCGACTTCCGTTTCATGCATTGTTGGGAAATTTGTAAGTTTCATACCAAGTGGGCGAATATCCCCAGTGGTAGCGAAACTAACACGCCTTCCAAAAGGTCAAGGACATCCTCGTCCCAAGCCCAATCGGATGCACGAGATCAAGAGTTGGAGGACTTTGTGGATGATTCGTCAAACCGGCCAGAATACGGAAGAGATGCCGCAAAAAGGCGCGCTCAAAAATCAAGATCGGGTACTCCATCGCCTTCAGTTGGGAGTTCGGGCTCGCGTAGGGGAGTATACAGCGATTAGTTGGAAGACATTGCATGCAAGTTAGATACATTCAACGTATTCCAACAACAAAGGTCCGAAATTCGGAAGAACAAAGAAGCTAGGGATGCCCTGAAACAAAGACGAGATGATATGAAATTTCTAGCCCAGCCCATCGATCACCTATCAGGTGAAGAGTTGGAACTAATGTTGAAGACGAGAAAAGAGATAAAGAAAAAATATTACAAGCACTAGGAATTTTTTTATATAAATTTCTTTATTTAAAAAACATTATTAAAAAATTTAAATTACTAAATGATAATAAGCGAAGGGAATGAACAGTGCTTACCCGCTGATTCATCACGTCCTTTGTTTTAATGTTGCCACGTTGCTCATTCATATATCATAAAATCCTCAAAGCTGGACACCTTTCCCCAAACCCCCATTTCTCCTGGTGATGGTTCCCGCGATGTAATGGCGGTGGTGATTAGAAACCCTAGCCGTTCATCCCATTTCAAGAAACCAATCGAGGAGCCGGAGAATCAAGAGAGATGGATATGGTTGTTGGCGACCGACTGTCTAGCAGCGGCGGCGGCGGACATCCTTGATGGTTGGTTTACAGCGGTGGTCCCCAACTTCAAAGCTGGTCACCTTTCTCTCCACCACCTCCACATCGTACGATCTCTGGCTTCTCCGTTCAACCTCCGCAGTACCCCGTCCAACCTCCAACGATAGCAGTCATGACTCTGGCGGACCTTCAACCGCATCTACTCCTTCACTGATTTCACTGGTAAGATTTCTTCATTTTCTCATAATTCCACGATTTAACTAAGATCGATTTTGTTGCGTTATGTTCCGTCTTCCTTTTGATATTTTGATTTTCAATGGTTTTGCATGTTTGTGAATATTGGGTTCATAAAAGGTTGCACACCAAGTGTTTGCTGATTTGTCAACTAAATTTTTTGGCCTTTTTGGTGTGGTCATTGTCAACATATTGTTTGTAGGTTGCTTTTTTTTTTGTTGTTTGCTGTTGTAAACCTTGAATGTCGAAATAAGGTCATTACTTTGAATACAAATTTGTATGGGGATAATGGATGGACATGGTATGTTGGTCGAGCAAATGGACAAATGGTTTTGCCAAAGTAACATTGAACTAGAAATATGGTTTGGTAAAATTATCATTGAGTTAGCTGAGCATCTCAAATCAGCTTCGATTGTGTTTATGGTAAACATGATGTGTTAGTCCAAATATGTTAAGGAAAACAAAACTGAATTTGAATTGTATTAAAAACTTTTAGATTTAACAAAAATATATGATAAAGTAATAAAGATCATTTAAAAAAGACTGTAAACAATTAATAAAATCTATGCACTGGAAAATCTGATCTCAATTAGAGTGGTCAGACCATTCAATTTACAATCAATTTAATAGCATCTCATATAAATTGAACAAACATGACATATGCATAGTGGTCTATAAGGGGACAGGGCACCTCACGGGTTCGAGATTGCAGGTTCTTTGCAGCGTGGTAACACCGTCGCCACCCTTTGGGGCACCTCAATCCCTAATCCCAAAGGTTGCAGGTTTATTTTGTAGCTTTATGATATGAAATCTGTTTTATTGTTGAATTAATGGATTAAACTTATTATGATATGAAATATGGCGATGTTCTTGAACCTGTTTGTGCTTTTGTAGGTGGATGTGATGGAGAGAAACGCATACCTATACGTCGCCGGTGGTCATGTTCGGCCGCCTTTGGTGGCGTGTGTGTTGCGGCGTTGTCTTCTTGGGTCGGTGATAGTGAGAGTCTGATATAGAGAGAAAGCAGCGATGAGAAAGTTGGGTAAAGGATTACGCTCAATTTTTTTCAAAATGGTGGTATGATTATTATCAAGGTTTTGATCGCTTTGTTCTTCACGGTGGTAAGTTCCATACACTATGATGTTGTCTTTGGCTCTGTTTGGTTATATTTGGCCGTTACGTCCCGAGTTCATATGTCGGCTATGATGACTTTGGTAAAAAATAGGTTTGATGTTGCATAGCAAGGACGGCGAGTTCACTGCTTGCTACTAGCAACCTGTTATGCAGTGATCACAACCTCAATACCAATTCTGAGCCGTCAACTACAAGTTATTAACAAACCAAAACGAGTTCCGCTTCCGTAACTAACCTCATTAAAGTGAGTGAATCATCTGTATAAATGCATTGGTTGAAAATGGAAAACCACGTCTTCATGTAACTTTAATGACTACAATTGGCAGTCGTTGGGGTGTTGTGATGTCAACAAACGTCAGATTTCCTGAACCTAAATCCAATCATATATGTTAAGAAAAGAGTTTATTCAATAAAGTACTAAAATATTTTTTCATCCTCACAAAGTCATCAAATTTAGAAGCAATCCATATCTGCTGACTTGCTTATGTGTGATTATAAGTTAGTTTTGACACTTGAAGTTATGAAGTTTGGGTTTAAATGCTTAAGATTGATGGGATTGTTGTTGAAGTGTGAGAGTGGTCAGTTTGTGTGGCTATTAGTGTTTTTAATCAACCTATTTTCGAAAACAATGGATCACATAAGTTGGCTGCGGCCGAAGAAGTCATTGGAGAAAAGCCCCACTGATGAAAGCTCGGGTGAATCCATGTCTTCTTATTCTGAGAGATTCTCTGGTGATCATGTACTTTCAGTTCATCAATCACGTTCTCATTGTAAAAAGGGAAACGTGCCCAGCTTTGAGGATTTTATGATATATCAATGAGCAACGTGGCAACATTAAAACAAAGGAAGTGCTGAATCAGCGGGTAATCACTATTCATTCCCTTCGCTTATTATCATTTAGTTATTACCATAACTGGTAGCACAGTTTACTTCATTATCCCAACGTCAAGGTTACCTGTTTGAGAATCAAAACAGATTTCTTATGTATCTAAATATATAACAATGTTTACTAGACATGAAGACATTTGCATGGGCAATGTACGAAAGGCACGATATATTGATGAATTGGGTTAGGATGTAAGGGTTTATTGTTTCATATGGGAGTATGAATTTGAATATAGAAAGTTCGTTTTTGTTCTTTTGTCGGTGGATGTGATGGAGAGAAACGTATGCCTACACGTCGCCGGTGGTCATGTTCGGCCGCCTTAGGTGGCGTGTGTGTTGCGGCGTTGTCTTCTTGGGTCGGTGATAGAGAGAGAAAGCAGCGATGAGAAAGTTGGGTAATGGATTCAGTTCAGTTTTTTTTCAAAATGGTGGTCTGATTATTATCAAGGTTTTGATCGCTTTGTTCTTCACGTTGGTAAGTTACATTACCTATGATGTTGTGTTTGGCTCTGTTAGGTTATATTCGGCCGTTACGTCCAGAGTTCGTTTGCCGGCTATGATGACTTTGGAAAAAAATAGGTTTGATGTTGCAAAGCAAGGATGGCGAGTGCACTGCTTGCTACTAGCAACCTGTTATGCAGTGATCATAACCTCAATACCGATTCTGAGCCGTCAACTACAAGTTATTAACAAACCAAACCGAGTTCCGGTTACGTAACTAACCTCATTAAAGTGAGTGAATCATCTGTGTAAACGCATTGGTAGAAAATGGAAAAAAAAAACGTTTCATGTAACTTTAATGACTACAATTGGCAGTCGTTAGGGTGTTGTGATGTCAACAAACGTCAGATTTCCTGAACCTAAACCCAATCATATATGTTAAGAAAAGAGTTTATTCAATAAAGTGCTAAAATATTTTTTTCATCCTCACAAGTTGATCGAATTTAGAAGCAATTCATATCTGATGACTTGCTTATGTGTGATTAACCCCATTGGCATAAGTTAAATGTCCACATCGAGACCGATTTGGTTTAGCGCGCCGCAACGCGCGCGTGGGTATAACTAAGATCGACAATGGGGACGGTGTACCATTACTAAGCGTGGTCATTTTGGTGAGTGGCTTGCTGTTAGTTGTTATCTTCCCACGTTCTGTGGAAAATATATTAGATTATAAATCAGAAGACCAAATTGTTGTCTTTGTTTTTGAAGTTTGGAACAGATTGTTATCACTGGACACAAATCACTTTTCAAAAAAATGATTTTAAATTACTTTTCCATCCTATCTCTGTTCTTTTCATTTGCTAAAGCATGCCACTTAATTGAAATTCGACACTCACTAAAATCTTACAGTTCCTTTCAACATTTATGGATCTCGTGTTAAGTCGCATCTGATGATGTAGAACGGGTTGAATTCAAGCTCTCATTCTACAAGATGCTGCAGGTAAGCCTTTTTTCTTTATGTAATGCAAATTACAACTTTCCCCCTTACATGTGATTGTATGTTATACAAGTTTTCCTAGCAAGCAGTTCGGGTAGTACATTAAATAACTTGAGCTCTCTCTGGTGTGTGTGTAATGAATATAAGTGTTTCAGAGGTTAATCGGTTTGCTAAAATATTCGGGTGAAGGCGCTAGCGACACAAAGAAGACTAGGTACCCGGATCCACGAAGAAAAAAACTTTAGTGATCTATGTATAAACGGAAGACTATGTTCGTACTTCTATAATCCTCTTAACATGTCACGCTGAAACACATCAACTTTTTGTATCAACTTCATTAGTACGAGTACAAGTGAAATGTTCAAACTGAAAATAATTCAGTTTAGCGCGCTGCAACGCGCACGTGAGTAACAACCTAGTTTGTTTTAAAATATAAATATTGCAGTTTGGGCTAGCCAGGCCCCAAACCCCCGCCCCACCATACCGTCTTCAATGTGGGTCAGCCCAGCGAAACCCACCCAAGCCACGTGTCAACCCATGCCCCAAACCCCCGTCCCACCTACCCCACGGTCTTATATCCTGACCCTTTATAACTAATCATTTAAAACATATTGTTGACTTTTAAATCAACTATTCTCCACGAATTTTAAACAGTTATAACTTTTTCATTCGTTAATTAGTGCTAATACCCGCGAACTTCGCGGATTGGACATAATAGTATGTTTGCAAGGTATTGACAAAGAACGGTATATGTTTATATGATCATACTCTATGTTTTTTTGTTCTAGTGCTAATACCCATGAATTCACAGGGGCAAAATAAATAATACGTTCTAAAAGAAAAAAATAATAGTTAGCGTATTTTGAAAAGTTTAAATACTATTTAATATACAAAGTTGAAAGTCTATTTTTAATCAAAGATGTTCTTTCTGAACTCAACTACGAATAAGAATCAAAGATGGTTTTTTTTTTAAATTCACATGTCCACCATACATAAAGAATATATAAATTCTTACAAAAGACTTCTACAAATTACCAATAAATTATGAGATAAATGGTCACCCATTGGCTGCCATAAGTTCAAGAGCAAAGTCGCATGAAACCAACAAAACAAATACCAATCCTACATTAACCTGGAACTGAAATTTTAATAATCATTTTAAGTATACAACATCACTCAAAAAATCTGCATTCATTCTGTGTTTCATTTCTAGAAAATGTAAGTATGCATCGCGATAACTTTAATTTGATCAAAACATCTATATCTCAATTTTAAATATTTTTTCTTCAAAGAACCACGAAATATCCAAGAACGTAAAACCAAATAAATAAACAATTGTCGAGGATGGAATAATGTTGGTGAGCATCATGTGCCCCTTTTGCAAATAATCCAAGACAGTAAGTAAAAACCTAGTCTTGAATCTTAATAATTGTAAATTTGTAAGTTTGAATTTTGACTAATTATGGGATGCGGGCCATTAACAAAGTATATGTGTCTTGTGTAGTGGCAATTTCAACCCATTTGGAAAAAAAATACATAGCGTATCAATCAATTGTGTATTAACAAAAAAATTGAAAGTAAATAAATATTATAATAATAAGTATACAGGATGTGTACGCGCTAGTGAATTCAACCCGCTAATCCAAAATCCATCAACCCGCTAATCAATATTCAATTGGCAAATACACAACACAATTTATATTTATATATATTATATTTACTTTAAATCATGTACATGAATATTGGGCATTCTTATTGTGGCTGCACTAACACAATTTACACTACTTGAAGTTACATAACCAGTTGACATAAAATCATTGTGTGCCTCTTTCGAATCCTTAAATCCCTGGATGACGTTCAAAGAGTCTTCGCTGACGTCGTGATATTCCAGCCTTTGTTCTCTACAAAAAAGGAAACTGTTAGCCTCGTCACGGGGGACCCCGGGAGGGGGATCCGTGACCAAGCTCCGGCGTGAGAGTAAGTAAACTTACCAGGAATAAAAGAGAAGCTTATTCCGACGAGGGTAATCGCCGAAATATCCTCTGTGGTGTGGATCTTTTAGGAATCAGTTATAAATGTGGGTATTTAATGTGGGGGAATCATGGTCGGAATAAATGAGGGTATGAAGCATTAAGTGAGTTACCTTGGTCCCGGAAGCAAACCCTTTTACCTTCCTTATATAGAAGAGATAGCTTATCTTCATGATGGAGTGATACCGAGGAGATCTAACGGTCTCTGGCCATCTTTGGGGGACTCAGACATGTGTCTGAGCCCCAACGGCAAGATCGCTGGCTTCATTTAATGAGGCCAGCTCGGAAGTACTATGTTGCCGGCGATCCTTTCCTTATCAGACAGTCATTAAATGCCCCCGCAATATCTTTGGATCCTTTTCTTTATTTTTCCCACTCATTTAGTATGTATGAGTCCCTTAAGAGACAAGTATTGTCATTGGGCCTTAATAGTTGGGCCTACATGATAGAAGCCCAAGACGGGTCAAGTTGGGCAACCAGTTGGCCCGTCGTCAAGTCATCTTTAGTCCCTGGTTCTGAGATTCGAATCTCATGATCCGAGGTTGAGTCATAATTGCTAGTGAAGGTAGACTTCTTGGGCTATGAATGTGGGCCCACCCTTTGCTAATAATTACGCGCCTCCCTCGTTTCCCGAGTGCCATCAGATGTCAGAAATCAACGGCTGGGGTTTAATCCCCTTAATACACGTGCTCCGGGTAGTTTTAAATTTTGAAAAGTTGTGATGTGACGGTTTCTTCCCCTCGTGTCAGTTATCCTCTTTAAAACCCTTGCCGCCCCTCTATTTCTCTTTAATTTCCACCATTTCCTTTCACACTTCCCCCTTTTCTCTCTTCTACTATAATTCTCCAATCACCGTTCTGCCTTGCAATGAGCCGTACTGTCCGTTCCTCGATTCACTCCGTCTTGACGGCGAGAGACCTGGAATCCTTTGTTGAGGCTTACAAGATTCCAGAACGTTTTTCCCCAACTCTGCCTGGGCCTGATGATTCAGCGGAGTGTACCCCTGACTGGATTGTCATCTATACTTTATCATTTTCTTCTTGTGGTGTTCGTTACCCGCTCTCGGCTTTCAAAGTGGATCTGTTGCGGCATTTCAGGGTTCATTTTTCACAACTACACCCCCTGGGGTTCATGAGGGTTGTGCATTTTGAACTGTCGTGTGTGGTAATTTCTGGTGAACCATCGATTCCTCTGTTTTGTATGTTCTATAAGTTGATCTCGGATAGGGATTGGTTCACTTTTTCCAAACAGAAGGACAGTATATCCCCTCCATGTTACTCTTTCATGCCTACCTCTACTTATCCCAAGGAGTGGAAAAGTCGGTTCATCTTCGTCTCGGCCGCTATGATACCGGAATCGCCGCCGCTGAGGGATGAAAAAGCGGTTATTGAAGACAGCATCCCGGTTTTATTTGTCGATGAGATCGTCCAATGGAAATGGATGCATGAGAATCCCACAAGGGCTTTCATTTTCCCCGAGGGGGTCTTGGCTATGGGGGGATTGTCACACCCCCAAAATCCACAAGCGAAGTATCACCGCATGGAGGCGTGACTGACCAGGATCAAGCCACCAATCATATTAAACATAGCATGTAAATAAATATAAAACCCAACACAATATAATATAATTGGTGTCCAAACAAAACGTAGTTTAAGTTGTAAGCGGAAGCATAATGTTTAAAACCAAAGTATAAGTTCAAATATATCAAATGTTTAACATGGCATATGACTATCCATGTCCCACAACGACTACGCCTCTTCGTGCAAGCTCCATATATATACCTAACGACCTGCAAGGCATGTAACAACGAGTCAACAACAAAGTTGAGCGAGTTCACAGTTGGTGTTCAATGATAAACTGTTTTAAAAACCATGAGATCATTTTTAAGTCTTAAGTTAACCGTTTTACCCTGTTTCCCAAACATATCCATAATCAGTGGGGGCTTCCCCATGTGAACCACTAGACCCGTTTACCATATCAACCACTAACTAAAGTAAGTTGGTGCCCTGACGTCAATGTCTATCATCATTGACTAGTGCCCAGATCCATTAGTTCACGCCCGTCCTCTGCGGCACGGTGTGATGCTTGTCAAACCTAAATAGCGCTATCTAACTAATGACCCGCTCGCCATTGGCCCGACGATTAAATCGATATAAAAAGGAGGGACTTCATGATAGAGAGTTTTGGTCTAGTATCCGTGTTGTCACCCTTCAGTAAAGAGGGTGTGTACGAAATCCCCAAACCAGGAGATTACGCAGGTTCCGATTATATTCTTATCACGTGTTGTCACCCTTCAATAAAGAGGATGTGTACGTGTCCCAATCCAGGAGATCACGCAGTTTTAGTTTAAATCCTTTACCCATTCCCAACCCTTGGGAATCCCATGCCTTGTGGAAGGTGTGAACTCACCTTGGTTTGCTCGGTATGCTAAATTACGCGCTCACAAATAATCAGTCAAGGCCTATAGTACGCACATATACACAATCAGTTTTCGTTCGTAATGACTCGCATGCAAATCTAATGTCACATAGTGTGCTTGGCAGTTAACATCATGTATCACGTAAGCAGTTAATCAAATTCATACAATTCATGCTTCACATAATTGTCTTTCTCAGTTTATTCTAACATGGTTATCCATTAACATACTTAACAAAGTTAGCAGGCTTAACAGAGTTAACATACTTAATAAAGTTAACAGACTTAATAGAATTAACATACTTAACATAATTAATAAACCTAACAGAGTTAATAAACTAACAGAGTTAATAAACTAACAGAGTTAATGTCCAGAACACACGACGAAATCACATATGGCAAAATCACAATTTGGCGAAAACCCTTTAGGCGACGAAATCCCAAGGGTTTTCGTCGACTTGAAGTATGGAGAAAACACCTAGTGTTTTCGTCTGGTCTTGTGTTTTCATCGGGACAGTGATTTCGTCTGGGTAGGGTTTTCATCATCGACACTGTTTCATCTTTACCATTAATCATACAGTTGTTATCCAATCATAATAATCATTAATACTACTAATCATCATAACAAAAGCATCACAGTACCGAACATCTAACATGAACCCTAATTATGTATATACCAAATCGATTAACATAACGCATCACATAACCGAACATCATTAGTATGCTAGCATGCTTTCGTACTATGATCATGTCAATATCAATCAAGATTAAGCATTCAATCATGTCAATATCATTCAAGATTAAGCATTCAATCATGTCAATCCTAGAACCCTAAATCCATATTATGTTTCGCATAAAGTTATGTAACCGATGAATCAAACATACCGAAATCAAGAACATCATAAACATACATTAGGAACTGCAGTTAAACTAAATGTAGAAAACACTAACCGAACGAAGAATGATTAAATCAGAAGGATCTGGCTTCGAATGAGAGGAGGGCAGCCATCGGGTTTCAAAGGAGAGCGAGAGAGAGGGTGAGAGGTGATTAGGGTTTGCCACTTACAGTTTTCGCATGAAGGTTAAGATCAAAACACTATAACCGATCACTACTGGGCCGAAGCCCATTTGTTTTCGCCGGCCTGCTTCTTGACGAAAACACTAAAGTGTTTTCACCAAGGTGTGTTTTCGTCCAGGGGTGGGGTGTTTTCGGGTGGGTGATTTCGTCGAGCAGGCTAAGAGCGAAATCCCCCTTGGTTTTTGTCATGAACTCTAAATTATGTATATATATATATTAATAGCGCATCAAATAATTCACCAAGTTCATGTTTAAGCTTAAACCAATTATCACTAAACAACAATTTACAATCAAATAATCAGGTGCACATAATAGAACGCAACGAATTAAGAAAACGTAGTTGTGAGGAAAGACCTTGAAAACTCGGGTTGTCACATTATCCCCAACTTGAAAGAAATTTCGTCCCAAAATTTAGCACGTGGTTACTGAGGAAGCTAGTTGTGTTGCGTTGTTTCCTGGTTTTCCTGGGGTGTCACATCATCCCCCCGTTGGTTTGGAATTTCGTCCTGAAATTCTGTAGTAGCTTCGGCCTTAGTAGTGGTTGCACTGTTCTTGAACAACTAGGGATACTTGAGTTTCATTTGGTCTTCTCGTTCTCAGGTGAACTCTGGGCCACGACGGGAGTTCCAACGAACCTGAACAAGAGGTATTCTGGTGCGCTTGAGAACCTTAACGTCTCGATCTGTGATTTCAACTGGTTCCTCGACGAATCGCAACTGATCATCGATTGTGAGCTCCTTCAAAGGAACTATAAGGGTCTCATCTGACAGACACTTCTTCAGATTTGACACGTGAAATACGTTGTGAACTCCACTGAGTTCTTCAGGTAGATTCAACTTGTAGGCGACTTTGCCAATTTTCTCAATGATCTCGAACGGTCCGACATAACGCAGATTGAGTTTGCCTCGTTTGCCAAAACGAACTACACCTTTCCAAGGTGAGACTTTAAGTAGCACTTGATCCCCAACCTGGAACTCAAGTGGTTTCCTGCGCTTATCAGCGTAGCTTTTCTGACGGTCACGAGCTGCCGCCATTCGTTGTCGTATCTAAGCAATCTTCTCAGTTGTGTCTACCACAAGTTCTGGACCTGTGATTTGGCTGTCACCAACTTATGCCCAGCAAAGCGGTGATCGGCATTTACGTCCGTACAATGCCTCAAATGGAGTGGCCTGAATACTGGTGTGATAACTGTTGTTATACGAAAACTCCACCAACAGGAGATGTTTTTCCCAGCCGTTACCAAAATCAATCACACATGCCCTAAGCATGTCTTCAAGGGTTTGGATGGTGCGTTCAGACTGCCATCTGTTTGCGGATGATATGCTGTGCTCATGTCTAGACATGAGCCAAAGGACTTGTGCATTGCTTGCCACATTTCAGAAGTAAAACGTGCATCACGATCGAAAATAATAGAGGTTGGCACCCCGTGCCTCGAAACCACTTCCTTTAAGTAAACGTCTGCTAAAGTAGAAAACTTGTTCGTTTCTTTGATAGCCAAAAAGTGTGCAGGCTTAGTCAATCGATCCACTATCATGCAAATAGTGTCATTTCCGCGTTGAGATCTAGGCAGGCCAGTAACGAAATCCATGGAAATTTGCTCACATTTCCATGTTGGGATCTCTGGTTGTTGGAGTAGGCCTGATGGTTTCTGGTATTCAGTCTTGACTCTCGCACAAGTCAAACATTTGCTGACGTAAGTTGCTATGTTGGCTTTCATGCTAGGCCACCAGTATGTAGTCTTTAAGTCGTGATACATCTTATCCGAACCAGGATTTACTGAGTAACGAGACTTATGTGCTTCATCCATCACCAGTTCGCGTAAATTTCCATAAAATGGAACCCAGATGCGCCCGTTTACATAGTAGGCGTCGTCTTCCTTTTGCTCTAATCGTTTCCTCGATCCTCGTAGAGACTCGGCCCTAATATTCTCCGCTTTCAATGCTTCAACCTGAGCATCTCGTATCTGAGTAGGAAGACTAGATTGGATGGTAAGTTGTAACGCGCGAACCCGCTTAGGTGTAGTCTCCTTTCGACTGAGGGCGTCGGCCACGACATTGGCCTTGCCCGGATGGTACTTGATCGCGCATTCGTAATCATTCAAGAGCTTGACCCATCGACGTTGTTGCATGTTTAACTCCTTTTGCTTGAAGATATGTTCGAGACTCCTGTGGTCGGTGTAAATGGTGCACTTGGTACCGTACAGGTAATGTCTCCGTATCTTAAGTGCGAAGACAACAGCTCCCAGCTCCAGATCATGAGTAGTGTAGTTCCTTTCGTGAACCTTAAGTTGGCGTGATGCGTAGGCAATGACCTTGTCACGTTGCATCAACACGCAACCAAGTCCATGGATGGATGCGTCGCAATAAACCACAAAATCTTCTGTGCCTTCAGGCAATGAGAGGATAGGCGCGCTTCAAAGTCTATTCTTTAAGTGCTGAAATGCAGATTCCTGTACGTCACCCCAACGATAAGTGACGCCCTTCTGGGTTAGTGAGGTGAGAATCTTGGAGAAATCCTTGATGAACCTTCTGTAGTAGCCCGCCAAACCCAAGAATTGGCGGATTTCTGTTGGTGTACGGGGTGCAGGCCAGTCTTTGATCGAATCAACCTTGGATGGATCAATATGGATCCCATCCTTGTTTACCACGTGGCCTAGGAAATGGACTTCGCGAAGCCAAAAGTCGCATTTTGAAAATTTAGCGTACAACTGTTCTGTTCGAAGGAGTTCCAAAATAAGCCGTAAATGGTGCTCGTGCTCCTCCTGACTCTTAGAATAGATCAGGATGTCATCGATGAATACAATAAAAAACTTATCCAGATAGGGCTTGCACACTCTGTTCATAAGATCCATGAAGACCGCAAGTGCGTTCGTCAGTCCAAAAGGCATAACCAGAAACTCGTAATGCCCATACCGAGTCCTGAATGCTGTCTTAGAGATATCCTCGTCTCGGACTCTCAGTTGATGGTAGCCTGACCTCAGGTCAATCTTCGAGTAATAGCTCGACCCTTGCAACTGGTCGATTTAAGTCGTCAATGCGTGGAAGAGGATAACGATTCTTCACGGTCACCTTGTTGAGTTCGCGGTAGTCAATACACATTCTGAAGGTACCGTCTTCCTTCTTCACAAATAATACTAGAGCTCCCCAAGGCGAAGAGCTAGGACGAATAAAACCCTTGTCCAGGAGTTCTTGTAGTTGCGTGGACAGCTCTTCCAGTTTTGATGGAGCTAAACGATAAGGTGCTCGAGCTATGGGCGCTGCTCCTGGAGCTAGCTCGATTTGAAATTCAACTTGACGATGAGGCGGAAGACCAGGTAGGGAATACCTCAGGAAAGTCACGTACAATCGGAATATCTTCTATCTTCTTCTCTTTCGTTGAGGTGTCAGTAACGAGGGCTAAAATAGCAGTGTGGCCCTTTCGTAAACACTTCTAGGCCTTAAGAAAAGAAATGATGCCCACAACAGCACCACTCTTGTCGCCATGAATCACTAAAGGTTCTCCATTTGAATGAGGAATGCGAACGATCTTCTCCTTGCAAAGGATCTCTGCTTGATGTTGAGATAACCAATCCATACCAATAATGATGTTGAAACTACCAAGAACGATGGGAATAAGATTGATAGAGAAGGTCTAACCAGCTAAAACGAGGTTACAACCCTTAACTACGTGTGTGGCTTGAAGACTTTTACCGTTTGCTAGCTCTACCATGTGCTTGGTGTTCAAAAGTGTTGGGACGCGCTTAAGCATTTGACCAATTTTTAGGGACACATAACTAGTATCGGCACCCGAATCAAATAAAACAGTTACAAAGAAATCATCCAAAAGAAACTTACCCATCACCACGTTGGGATCGTTCCTCGCGTCACCCTGACCAATCACAAAAGCTCGACCCCTGGCACCATTGCCACCATTGTTTCCCCCATTAGTGTTTATGTTTCCCTGGTTGTTGTTGTTGTTGTTGTTCTGTCTCTGATTCGACAGTCTCTTTTGAAATGGCCTTCAGCACCACACTGAAAGCATCCTTTGTTGTTACCCTGCTGCTGCTGTTGCTGCTGACGCTGATTCTGTGGAGCTTGCTGCTGGTTCTGCCGTCGCTGATTTGCAGGGTAGAGACTCCTGCAATCATTGGCCGCATGGCCAGGTTTGTTGCACCTCTGACAAGTTCCCTTAGTACACGGTCCGCTATGATGGAAACCACATTGATTGCATTTGGGGTGGTTCCCCTTGTATCCACTCTGCCCTTGACTACCAGAAGATTGTTGACCAGGGCTCTTGTAGTCATCAGTCTTTCGCTGCTGAGACTAAGACTGAGCTGATGTTGAACCCTTGCTTGAGACTCCATCCCATTTACTCTTGTTGTCGCTGGGGGCATCAGAAGTAGTAGTAGTAGTACCAATACGCTTGGGCAACCTGTTCTGCTCGACTGCCTGATCAGTGAGACGATGAGCCAAACGAATAACTTGCTGAATAGTGGCGAGGTTTGCTGCAGTCACATGACTTTGGATCTCTGGCACTAAACCCTTAAGGTACAGCTCGATACGCTTGATAGGAGGATCCACCATAGTAGGACACAAGATAGCCAGTTCGTTTGATCTCTTCGTATACGCTTCGATTTCCGACCCCGTCATCTTTAAGTTGAAGAACTCTACTTCTAGCTTGTGGATGTCATCACGGTTGCAGTATTCCTCCTTGATCAAATCCTTGAAGTCATTCCATGGGATGGCATTAGCAGTAACTATCCCTAGCATTTGGACCTGAGCGTTCCACCACGTGAGCGATACACCTTCAAGAGTACCAGTAGCATATTTCACCCTATGAGCCTCAGGGCATTCACACATCTCGAAGTCAGATTCGAGCTTCTCGAACCTGTGGAAGAGGCCTACAACTCCTTCAGCGCCTTTGAAAGTAGTAGGTCGGCAGTCCATAAAAGTTTTGAAAGTACACACAGGAGGCTGAGCTGGTTAACCTCCTGCCTGAGCAGCTGCGAGTGCTGCAGCAACTTGTTCATTGATTAGAGCCGCCAGCTGGGCTTGAGTTAGATTGATTCGTCCAGTCATGATCTTCACAATAAAGAGAGCATGGGTGAATAAAGTGTCGTGACAATGTGTAAGTGTGGAGTGACAGAAGAGGGTAAGTACACAATGTTTCGAACAACAGATATGGTGTTGGCTAAGCATACCATGAACAATGTACTATGTAACTAACAAGTAGGCAATATAACCATAAATCATATCACCTATAGTGTTGAGTCTTGCACGTGGAGCGAAGCGTCGTTGTGGATCGTTGAGCACTGTACAGGTTATAGTCTGGTTTTATCAAAAAGCTTTTCCCCTTTTTAAAACCAATTTCACTATAACCAATGGCTTTGATACCAATCTGTCACACCCCCAAAATCAACAAGCGGAGTATCACCGCATGGAGGCATGACTGACCAGGATCAAGCCACCAATCATATTGAAGATAGCATGTAAATAAATATAAAACCTAACACAATATAATTAGTGTCCAAACAAAACGTAGTTTAAGTTGTAAGCGGAAGCATAATGTTTAAAACCAAAGTATAAGTTCAAATATATCAAATGTTTAACATGGCATATGACTATCCATGTCCCACAACGACTACGCCTCCTCGTGCAAGCTCCATATATATACCTAACGACCTGCAAGGCATGTAACAACGAGTCAACAACAAAGTTGAGCGAGTTCACAGTTGGTGTTCAATGATAAACTGTTTCAAAAACCATGAGATCATTTGTAAGTCTTAAGTTAACCGTTTTACCCTGTTTCCCAAACATATCCATAATCAGTGGGGGCTTCCCCATGTGAACCACTAGACCCGTTTACCATATCAACCACTAACTAAAGTAAGTTGGTGCCCTGACGTCAATGTCTATCATCATTGACTAGTGCCCAGATCCATTAGTTCACGCCCGTCCTCTGCGGCACGGCGTGATGCTTGTCAAACCTAAATAGCGCTATCTAACTAATGACCCGCTCGCCATTGGTCCGGCGATTAAGTCGATATAAAAAGGAGGGACTTCATGATAGAGAGTTTTGGTCTAGTATCCGTGTTGTCACCCTTCAGTTAAGAGGGTGTGTACGAAATCCCCAAACCAGGAGATTACGCAGGTTCCAATTATATTCTTATCACGCGTTGTCACCCTTCAATAAAGAGGGT
Organism: Helianthus tuberosus; assembly: GCA_030545235.1. NCBI lineage: Eukaryota > Viridiplantae > Streptophyta > Magnoliopsida > Asterales > Asteraceae > Helianthus > Helianthus tuberosus. Next base: position 132,094,111 of record CM060394.1, read on the forward strand.
GTGTACGTGTCCCAATACAGGAGATTGAAGGGGTAAGGTCCCAAAAACCTTATAATAAGTATTTAAGACCATACCACAAACTGGCCTTCCAACCTTTTAACCTTGCGCGGCCGCGCATTGGTCTTACAAAAGGAAGAAAGTGATCAGCAATCTATAGTCGCGCGCCCAAAGGAAAACATAAATCCTTGCGCCTTCTCCCATTAACAAAGGATTAAAATCCTTTGATCAATACCTCCGCCTAAATATCCGGACTTGGATAATTTAGACTTAGGATTTATTCAGTGGCCTCCACACAGTAAGGTACCACACTAGATTACAGCAGTAATCTTCTAGAAAGAATATGATCGTGCACCACCCAGACGGTTATAACCGTCTGGACACATGTCATTACCACAGGCATCCCTGAAATCACAACGGAGGCATGCAATTGAAGAATAATCTTCACTTAATCACTTTCCACGTGGCAACTCCCTAGCCATAGATCAAACCACGATCCGTGTGCATTCACATCGGATCGAGACAACTTGACGTTGGATCAAAGAACTTAACGGAAGAAAATATAACCGCTACGGCGTTAGCATCTTCCGTCATCTTTTCAATAACAGGTTTTCCCTCCCAAACTCCCGGTTATAAATACAAGAACTGTTCAGGTATGAACTCAAGTCACACACACTTCTCAAATACATTTTCTTCTCCATTACCAATACTTATTCTCACACCGGAGTCGGGTCAAGGAGAGAACCCTCTTCTCCCCTTGGCGAGGCTAACGGTGCTCTTTTTTGCAGAATCACCGGAGAAGAAGATCAGCTGCAACTGAATCAACCGAGAGAGAGCTAACCCTTTTATGCGGATTCAAACCCCCTAGATATTTCGGTTCCGACCATATATCTAGTGTTTCTTCATTGGCGCCCACCGTTTTCTCAGTTTTTCTAGTTTCTACCTCGTTTCGATTCAGTTCATTCCATTTTCTGTTTTTGCACATGGCAGAAAATTCGTCATCTCACCGGCAACCTGGTCCTTGACCAAACGTCGGAAACAATTTACCAGTAGAAGGGATCGTAGAAGAGGCCTCGGACGATAATGAGGTTCAATCCAATCGAGCAAATGATCCTGTTACTCCAGGAATGTTACCAGCAAACCCTGCTCAATCAATTTTACCACCAGGAGAAACTCCGATATCATGGTATGTTCGGTCCCAAGGGGCATTAAACGCAGTGTACACACAGTTGTGTGCTCAAACTGCTCCCGTGACCCAATCACGGAGGCCGGGATCTAGAGCTCATGCCTCCCAGTGAGAAGAATCAACTTATGATGATACAGGCAGTTACCAGAGACAACACCATGGTGAACCACACCCTCGTCGAAGACAATCGGTTCATGATAGGTTGGGTTCCCAACGGGACACTCACACTGATGAATCCGATCAAACATATCGTTTGAGTGCAAACACCAGCGTATTCAACAGACTGCAACCAAACTATAACAAATGCAGGCCTCGAGCGGTTTATAACCCTGAGGCAGAGCATAATTATGACTTAGTTTACCGCCCTGCAGAAGCAGCGGAAAACTCGAAGTTCATACTGGAGATAGCTCTGGCTCCATTGGAGAAAGCCAAATTACCATCTAACGTTGGGAAATTCAACGGGTTAACTGACCCTGATGATCATCTGAGAGTAGTCACCAGCGCAGGGTTGGTTGGCGGTTGGACTCTTCCGCTATGGTGTCATTTGTTTGTACAAACATTAACCGGCCCAGCGCGAATCTGGTTTGATAACCTACCAACGGGACAGATCGAGTCATGGAAAGATCTGCGTGAAAAGTTTTTAACACACTTCAGCCAACAAAGGCGTTCCATGCGTGATACATCCGACATCATGAACATCTGGCGCCGCGATGACGAGAATCTGGAGGATTTTATCACCAGATACAATAAAGAAGTGTTGGAGATTGGAGGTGTTAACGAACAACTAATCCGTGCTCAGTTCAAGTACGCGGTTAGATGTGACGACATGGTTAAGGTATTATCTGGAACAGAGGGCCTTCCCAAGAGTTGGGAAAAGATAATGGTGGCGGCCAAGGTTTATGCGCAGACCGAGAAAAACCTTACTACAAACAGGCCACCACCACCACATAACAGGCCCGCAGACTTAAGCGCAACTGGTGAAAGAAGGTTCAAAAAATCATGGCGCGAGTCATCAGGAAGTCGTTCCTCTGAAGATGCCCGCACAACAATCAACAAGCTCTCTGCACAAAGAGAGAACAAGCACGAAAATAGGGAGAGGCAGTGGACTCCCCTAACAAAGACCCCGGCGGAGGTTCTGAGTACTGAGGACTACCAATTAAAACCTCCGATTCCAATGAAGAGTAAACGTGGTCAAGACCCGGCGCAATACTGCGAATATCATAAAGACAACGGGCATACCACGAACAACTGCATATCTCTGCGCACGGAAATAGAGAAAGCCCTCAAAAATGGAGAACTTACGCATTTACTCCAGAATATGTGCAAGGAGATTAAGCAGATTACCCGGGGAGAAGAAAGCTCAAGCAAACGGGCCAAAACTTAAAGGACTCTATAAGTTTTCCGCAGAAAAGACATGACCTATCAAATGCGGCGGAACTATCAGAGAGTAAGTTAAGTTCCATTTAATTATTAGGAAAACTTTGTAAAGCCTCTGAGCTCTATCCATGAATAAAATTACAAAGTTTCTATTATTTTTGTGTTTACAAAGTGCATGCAATTTCTTTTTAGTAAGCGCAAAAACATTATGGTAGTATAAAACAAGCTCCATGCGCGGTCAGTGATCACGTCACAAACGACCATAAACTCACACATGAGCTTCATACCAACTTCATTCGCCTTACTCGAGTAAAAGCAATTGTACTCATGCAAAATATTGTAAAGTCATTTAACAAAACAAATAGAAACATACTATTTTTAGCGTACAAATACGCCCTAAAGAGCTTCAAACACAGCAGTGTTTAGAATCCTTGCGCAACAGCGCACTGACAAAACAAGGATCTACATCCCACATAAAAAATTGTTCAATACAATTTCATCCTACTCTAAATCTTCACCCTCATCCGGAAAGATTTCTTTGAGTTGCGCCACGTGATCATCCGATTGCAGCGCCACATTTATCAACTCCATAACTGGAAGTTGCAAATTATTAAACTCTGTCTTCATGGAAGCAAGCGCGGCGGCAGTATTTACGCCAAAGGCAGCAGACTTGCTATCATCCCAGTTAGCCTTCAACGCGCTATTCACATGTTGGGAACATTCCGCATAACCTTGCGCGTATCCATCTCGTCGTGCAGCAACCATCAAATTAGCAACAGTTTTATCCAGTTCTTCAGAGTTTAATACAGATTCAGCAACCTATGAAACCAAGCGAAAATAAACATAAAAAAATGCATATATAATTTCACAACAAAAAAGAGGAAAGAAACTTACACAAGCAATCCCGCGATCTTTCAACCAGGCCATATCATTCTTTAAAGGTTCAAGCTCGCTTTCCGCTGAGACCCGCGCCATTTCTGAATTCTCCAATTTCTCTTCAACCTCAGTCAAACGGCGGGAGGTTTCAGTATTCTCGGAATGCGCAAGCTCCAGATCCTTCTTCAATTGTTCCTGGTCAGAAACCAAAGCAGTAAGTTCCTCTAATTCTTTATCTCTAACGGCAAGAGTGGCTAAAGCTTGTACCTCCCGTTGCTCACTTCGTTCCCTATGAGAACGCGCCTCCATCAACATAGCTTCCATATCAGCTTTTTCTTTCTTCAATCTTTCTACCTCCGCATCTTGATTCTTCAGATTTTCAACCTCAGCCTTGAGGTTATTTATGATATTGCGGAGGTTTTCCTTCTCAGCATTGTCCTTCTCACAAATTCTCCTCCAATTTTTCCATTCCTCAGACAGGAGAGCAGTTTCAGCTTCAGCCTTTCTTTTCCAACCAGCAACAGACCATTCCTCAGTCTTACGCTCAGCTTCAAACTTGGCTCGCTCAGTTTCTAATTTATCCTTCAAACGAGCCACATGTTTTTCATCTTTAGCAAACTTCTTTTGTGATGCCATAAAAGATGCCCGCTCCTTATGCATGCTGTACCACTCACGCACTATACGGTGAGTAGTAGAAACATGAGAAGCAGTTTCTGCAAGATAAGATTGATAGGTCTGTTCATAAGGCTGATTTTCCTAAAATTTAATCTCACCAGGCGGAAGTATCCCCTGCAACCAATCTTGGCACGCACGCCAATCCGAGAAGGTATCACCTTTTTTTCACATTCCAAACAGGGACATGAGGATCAGAAGCATCTTTTTCTGTATAAGTCCGGTAATAATATTCTCCCAGAGTTTCTTCTGGACGAATTGGAGATTGTTTATCAACACCAGCAGATGAGCCTGTCTCCTCAGTTGTGACCTTCTCAGTATGCTCAGGTATAGCTTCAGAAGGTCTAGGGGGAGACGATTGAATATTTTCAGCAGTTTCCTTTTTTCCCAAATCTTGAACAACAGTTTCCGGGGTCGGTGGATTATCAACATCATCTACCACGCCCGGTTCAACAACCTTTTCAGCCTCTGTATCAACACCAACAGGTTTCTCAGCCTCAACAGTTTTCTCTACACCTTCCCCAGCAATCTCTGAAGGCTCTAGCGGGTTTGCAACAGCAGCGCGCGGAGGAGTAGGCGGAAGTTCTTTATTAACCACAAATGGTACTTCTATAGGAACAGGGGAAACAGGAATTTCTGGACAAATAAAAGTTTGTAAGAATTCCATCCGCTTAAAGAAAACAAGGAAGAACAACACTTACCAGGGACAGAGTCCGAAACAAATGCATCAAGATTTCCCTTTCTGGTAATTTTCTTCCTTTGCACCTTTTTAGGAGGTTGACCCTCCGCATCAGGATCAGTTTGTTTCCGTTTACCAGCCTTCCGATGCACCAAGTGTTCAGGACTAGAGTCCAGGTCAATAGGCTCGTTAGGGTTGGATGGGGGAATATCAGCAGAATCCTTTGGTTCAGGCTTCGGTTCCCGCATAATCACTGCAGGAGTAAGACCCTCCAAAGAGTCAGAAACCACCACATAATCACACCTGGGGATAGAGGAACGGCGCGTACCTTTCTTCTCTCCAACATTCTTCGCCTTCAAAGTTTGAGCTTTAACAGTCTCACTCCTTTTGGGCAAAGAAGTAGAAGTTGTTGCGCGTTTCTTCTTTTCAGGGCCTATGCCCAAGTTCAACAATTCACCTACAAAAACGCAAAGCAAAGGTTTACTCACAAAGAATAAAAGGAAAAAAGAAATGCAGAAATAACTTACCAGCATCACCAGCTGGTTGAGCAGATAGATCCGCATCTTGCGGAAATACGATGGTACCAAAGCTCCTCTTCAGGTTTCTTTTTGATGGTACCCATCCTTCCGCCTTCCCTCCTGAAGGCAACAACATACAAAGAGACAACTACATCCAACAAAGAAAACAGGTCAAAAAAAAAAAAAAGAAGAGAGAAGAACAGTGAAAAAGCCCCAAACTTACTATGACCATCCTCTGTGTATACGGGTTTATCGTCACGTTCCATCTTCCAGTTCAAACTCATGCCGGCTCCGACAAGAGCTTTCTCCGGCAATGCAATATTGGGCACATCTTTCAGATCTTGGTACCAGTTCTCATCAACAGGAGTCTGAAGCGTTTCAATCGGAACGTCGTCTTTCCCCCTTAAAATCATCTTCACCGGAATCACTCCGGCCTTAATAAAGAAGAACTTTTGCTTCCAATCATGAAAGGATTTTGGGGGTTGCAGTAGAATCTTTTTCGCAGAAGCCCTCTGAACAAACGAATAAAACCCCTGGGTACAATGCATCTGATGAAAAACCCTAAATCGAAGAACAGTCGGTTCAACATGCATCGTCCGGCACACAAATTCAAAATGTTGAACCCTAACCATACCAATAGGGTGAAGTTGGGAAATATGAAGTTTGTAAAATCCGAGAACGTCAAGGAAAAATCTGGTAACAGGCAAGCGAAAGTTACCGTCACAGAAAAAATCCCAAAAGAGGGTAATGTACCCAGCCGGAGCATCCGCTGCCGTTTGCCCCTCTTCAGGATACAAAGCACCCCAGTTCTCCGGAAATTTGAGATTCTGAATCAGACCCTCAAAGGATGCCCTTGTCCACTTTAACGGTGGAAGCTCAGTCATCATTTCTTCAGTGAGATCTTCTTGATGGTCTCCGGTTGACAAAAAGAAGGAGCAACAAAGTTTTCGGTAGAACAAGAAATGAGGAAAGTTTTTCAACAGAGACAATGATTATACAAAAGAAGTTATCCAGACGATTATATATACTTATCGCAATAAATAGCATCGGTAACCGTCACAGCGACTGTTCCGGATGTCACAGTTCCCCAAGCAACAGAAAAAGAAAATGTCAGAACATACACGCGTTTACACGCGCACGTGTAAGACACGGACAGTAAAAAAACAACTGACAATGATAGGTTGTCAAAATCAATTTACTGCACTAGCTTCAAGTCAAAGATTTTCCATAAAAAATCTTTACAAACTCATTCAAATCTTCTCAGAGAAGATTTCTTATTTTTCACGCCCAAAAACAGTTTCCTCTCATAAGTCCAGTGCTCCACTTATTTGCATAAGTACAACACTAGACTGGGGGACTTGAAGGGGTAAGGTCCCAAAAACCTTATAATAAGTATTTAAGACCATACCACAAACTGGCCTTCCAACCTTTTAACCTTGCGCGGCCGCGCATTGGTCTTACAAAAGGAAGAAAGTGATCAGCAATCTATAGTCGCGCGCCCAAAGGAAAACATAAATCCTTGCGCCTTCTCCCATTAACAAAGGATTAAAATCCTTTGATCAATACCTCCGCCTAAATATCCGGACTTGGATAACTTAGACTTAGGATTTATTCAGTGGCCTCCACACAGTAAGGTACCACACTAGATTACAGCAGTAATCTTCTAGAAAGAATATGATCGTGCACCACCCAGACTGTTATAACCGTCTGGACACGTGTCATTACCACAGGCATCCCTGAAATCACAACGGAGGCATGCAATTGAAGAATAATCTTCACTTAATCACTTTCCACGTGGCAACTCCCTAGCCATAGATCAAACCACGATCCGTGTGCATTCACATCGGATCGAGACAACTTGACATTGGATCAAAGAACTTAACGGAAGAAAATATAACCGCTACGGCGTTAGCATCTTCCGTCATCTTTTCAATAACAGGTTTTCCCTCCCAAACTCCCGGTTATAAATACAAGAACTGTTCAGGTATGAACTCAAGTCACACACACTTCTCAAATACATTTTCTTCTCCATTACCAATACTTATTCTCACACCGGAGTCGGGTCAAGGAGAGAACCCTCTTCTCCCCTTGGCGAGGCTAACGGTGCTCTTTTTTGCAGAATCACCGGAGAAGAAGATCAGCTGCAACTGAATCAACCGAGAGAGAGCTAACCCTTTTATGCGGATTCAAACCCCCTAGATATTTCGGTTCCGACCATATATCTAGTGTTTCTTCAGAGATCAAGCAGTTTCAGTTTAAATCCTTTACCCATTCCTAACCCTTGGGAATCCCATGCCTTGTGGAAGGTGTGAACTCACCTTGGTTTGCTCGGTATGCTAAATTACGCGCTCATAAATAATCAGTCAAGGCCTATAGTATGCACGTATACACAATCTGTTTTCGTTCGTAATGACTCGCATGCAAATCTAATGTCACATAGTGTGCTTGGCAGTTAACATCATGTATCACGTAAGCAGTTAATCAAATTCATACAATTCATGCTTCACATAATTGTCTTTCTCAGTTTATTGTAACATGGTTATCCATTAACATACTTAACAGAGTTAGCAGGCTTAACAGAGTTAACATACTTAACAAAGTTAACAGAATTAATATACCTAACAGAATTAATAAACCTAACAGAGTTAATAAACTAACAGAGTTAATGTCCAGAATACTCGACGAAATCACATATGGCGAAATCACAATTTGGCGAAAACCCTTTTCTGGCGAAAACCCTTTAGCCGACGAAATCCCAAGGGTTTTCGTCAACTTGAAGTATGGCGAAAACAACTAGTGTTTTCGTTTGGTCATGTGTTTTCGTCGGGACAGTGATTTCGTCTGGGTAGGGTTTTCATCATCGACACTGTTTCATCTTTACCATTAATCATACAGTTGTTATCCAATCATAATAATCATTAATACTACTAATCATCATAACAAAAGCATCACAGTACCGAACATCTAACTTGAACCCTAATTATGTATATACCAAATCGATTAACATAACGCATCACATAACCGAACATCATTCGTATGCTAGCATGCTTTCGTACTATGATCACGTCAATATCATTCAAGATTAAGCATTCAATCATGTCAATCCTAGAACCCTAAATCCATATTATGTTTCGCATAAAGTTATGTAACCGATGAATCAAACATACCGAAATCGAGAACATCATAAACAAACATTAGGAACTGCAGTTAAACTAAATGTAGAAAACACTAACCGAACAAAGAATGATCAAATTAGAAGGATCTGGCTTCGAATGAGAGGAGGGCAGTCGTCGGGTTTCAAAGGAGAGCGAGAGAGAGGGTGAGAGGTGATTAGGGTTTGCCACTTACAGTTTTCGCATCAAGGTTAAGATCAAAACACTATAACCGATCACTACTGGGCCAAAGCCCATTTGTTTTCGCCGGCCTGCTTCTTGATGAAAACACTAAAGTGTTTTCGCCAAGGTGTGTTTTCGTCCAGGGGTGGGGTGTTTTCGGGTGGGTGATTTCGTCGAGCAGGCTAAGGGCGAAATCCCCCCTTGGTTTTTGTCATGAACACTAAATTATGTATATATATATAAATATATATATATATATATTAATAGAGCATCAAATAATTCACCAAGTTCATGTTTAACCTTAAACCAATTATCACTAAACAGCAATTTACAATCAAATAATCAGGTGCACATAATAGAACGCAACGAATTAAGAAAACGTAGTTGTGAGGAAAGACCTTGAAAACTCGGGTTGTCACAGGGATTGAGCCCTTTTTATACAGCCAGGCCAAAAGCTCTCTTAAGCAAGAAAGGTACTTCCTTGTTTTTGATCTGTTGTGTTTATCTTTTTCGAAAACGTTTTCTAGGGATTTGTGTAGTCATCTTTGGTGTCACTTTTGTGCAGAGATGACCCTGTGGGGTTTACTCCAGGGGGATTGTAAGGATGTCAAATTTATGGTGGGTGATAAAGTTGAACCAAGTATGAGCCGAGGTATTGAGAAGAAGGTTCCTGAAGGTTCTGTTGCTGCCGAAGGGAAGGACGAAGAAGGTTCTTCCAGTGAGAAAGAGGATCCCCCAGGTTCCCTTCAGGTGAAAGGTTCCAGCGATGATGATGACGATGAAGATCTAGATAGTCGCTTAGTTCGATGACCAATACAATATGTATCTTTGTGAGGGATTCTTTAGATGAGCTGGTATGTTACAGCGAATGGATGAGTTGAGGAGAGAAAATGAGGGGTTGCGGGCTGACCTCAAGACCTCCCAAACCGTTGCTATTGAGCTTCGGTGCCGGGTGACTGATGCTGAGCGTAGATTGCAGGAGGAGAAGGTGCCTAATCCTTCTTCTCCCCCCCCCCCTTCTTTTTTTTTGTTGTTTACCTCTTTAGTGTTTTCTTCAAATTTTCTTCAGGGAGCTGGGGCCATGTTGAAGCAGAGGGAACATGCTTGGGTTAGGAAGAGAATGGCCTTGGTTGAAGAGAAAGAAGAATTGGCCGCTGAGCTGAAGCGTCAGAAGGAGCTCGATTCCGTGTCTCAAAAGGATCTGGATGCCATGTATGCCGAGTGGGGAATGGCCTCGGATGACAATCAGAAGCTGGCCAATGAGAAGTATTGTCTTATCACTGAGGGTTTAGGATCCTTCCTTACTATTGTTTCTCAGTCTGAAGAATTTAAAAACAATCTTGAGCAGATTTATAGGGCTTACCGGGACGTAGGGTACCAATCGGGCTTGAAGGATGGATATGCTTATTCTGCCCAGGGTCTGGGAAGGAAGGAGACCCCTCTTTACAACTCCAAGGCTAAGAAACGGTTGTCCAAGTTGGACAAAGAGTTTGGAGGAAAGACCCCCACCCTTCTTGAGAAGATCCTTGAGCGCCCTTTGATGTCCATCAATGAGCTCAAAGCCTTGCTTGCCCCCGCTGGTCCTTCTTCACCGAAGTCTTTGTCTGGGGATGATTCCCAGTAATTTCAAAACAATAACTAATTCGATTTGGTTGTACCTAAACACTTCTGCACTTTAGATACTTGTTGACTTTTTGATGTTTGGAGGAGGGCCTTTGTATTGGGGTTCTCTCAGTATCTTACTTATGTTCTGCTAGTTATCTTATAACTGTGTGTTGCCGATGCGTTTTTTTTGTTGTCTTCATTGTGTTGTTAATTGTAGGTGTTGCTGCTAGGAGCTGGTTTGAGGTCTGCTTGAGGATCTTTAGTTATTTGTAGCTTAGTTACAAAACTTTGTAGTTTGGTTACAAAAACCTTCCAGTGTGTTGTTTGCACACTTGTTTTCTTTTTTGTAGCTTAATTACAAAAATTCCTTAGTGTGTATGTCTACACTTGTTTCTCCTTTTTGTAGCTTAATTACAAAAATTCCTTAGTGTGTATGTCTACACTTATTTCTCCTTTTTTTGTGATTTACTTATAAGAAAGGTTTTCTAGTTTTGTGGTCTGTTTTGTAAACCAGGATCGCTTGTGTGAAAATGATCCTTAGACAAGTTTATAACTGAAGGTTATGTTTTCTAACTTGTTTGTCCACTTTCTTTGGGCTAGCTAGACCCTATATTGCCCCACAGCCGGGCATTTAGTGTGTTAGGTACACTCTTTTTACACGTGTGTTGCTTGTTATTGTGTCTGTAGTTTCTAGGCACGTCTGCCTTAATACATTACCCGCAATTTACTGAAAAGAACAAGTAGATCGTTCATTACCATGTGTGTTTGGGGACTCCGTCCTCTAGTACATGATTATACAAAATGTTTTTCTTGGGACAGACCTTAACTAGTAGCTAGTTTTTACAAAAGTGGCTTTAAAGCCGTTTTTTTACTAGTCCCTTCTCGAAGACGATCTTGCCTTTCACATGTAGTATTTTCGGAGCTGCATGAGTTTCCAGGTTCTTGGAACTTCCTTCCCCTGAAGTGTCTCTAATTTACAGCTTCCCTAGCCATTTGCCCAGGTGACTCGGTAGGGTCCCTCCCAGTTAGGTCCTAGCTTTCCTGTACTTTCTTGCAAACTGGCTTCGTTTGCCCTCAGGACCAAGTCTCCTGGTGTCAGGTTGAGTTTCTTCATCCTAGAGTTGTAACAAGTTGTTTCTTGTATTTGGCTTCCTTTACCGCTGCTATCTCTCTTCTTTCTTTGAGTAAGTTGAGGTTCATCCAGAGGTCCTATTCATTCTCAGCTTCTCTTAGCTTCATTCTTGCAGTGGGGGACCCAATCTCAGCTGGGATGACGGCCTCGGTCCCGTAGGTCAGGCTGAAGGGGGTCTCCCCGTTGCAGTCTTTGAGGGTGGTCCTATACGCCCACAAAACGAAAGGTAGTTCCTCCAGCCACCCCTTTTGCTTCCTTCCTAGCCTTCTTTTCATCTCCTTAATTACACTTTGGTTTGCCCTTTCTACCAAGCTGTTGCTCTGGGCATGGGTGACTGAGGTAAATACTTGGTGTATATGCATTTGCTCACACCATGGCCTAAAGGGTTTCCTCACGAACTGGACCCCATTGTCGCTTACTAACTCCCTGGGTACCCCATACCTGCATATGATATTATCCAGCACAAATAGCTTCATTTTTTCTCCCGTAATCCTTGCCAGGGGTCTTGCCTCAACACATTTGGTGAAATAGTCGATTGCGACCACCACGTATTTAACCCCTCCGGGACCTTCCGGAAACGGCCCGATAATGTCAATGGCCCACTTCTGGAATGGCCAAGACGTTGACACAGGTATCATTGGGTGTTTTTGTGGCATTGTGTCATGGGTGCATGGACTTGGCAGTTGTCACATTTCTTGATTTCTTCTGACGCTGTCTCATACATTCTGGGCCAATAAAATCCCGCATTCATTGCCTTTGACACCACTGTCCTTGGTCCAGAATGCATGCCATAAATACCATCATGTATTTCCCTCACAACATATCTGGCTTCCTCGTTATCAACACATTTCAACGATTGTCCAAAGTATGACCTTCGATAGAGCTCCCCGTTAATCAATTCATATTGTAGAGCTTTGACTCTTATCTTATGGGCTGCCCAGTCGCTCTCAGGTAATACTCCGTCCTTGAGTAACTTCACGATCGGCGTCATCCAAGTCTCGTGAGCGTTTTTAATCGTAGCCACTTCTTCCGTTTTGATGGAGGGAGAGGTCAGGACCTCCACCTTGACTTCCCTTGCCAGGTGATCGAAAGCTACGGAGGCTAATTTGCTAAGGGCGTCGGACTTCCTGTTTCTCCCCCGGGGGATATATTCCAGCTTGAAAGTCTTGAAGGCCTTGGCCAGCTCTTTCACTCTGTCTACGTACTGGGCCATCGTGCTGTCCTTCGCTTCATACTCCCCGTGGAACTGTTTGACTACCAATTGTGAGTCAGTATTGGCTTCTGCGTGCTTTGCTTTTACCTTCTTTGTCAACCTTAATCCTGCCAGGAGGGCTTCGTATTCCATCGTGTTATTGGTGTTTTAAAAATCTAGTCTGATGGCATACGTTAGTTCGACTCCTTCGGGACTGATCAGCGTGATCCCTGCCCCACTTCCTTCCTCGCTTAAGGCCCCATCTGTAAGCAATTTCCATACCGCCTCATTCTCCTTTTCCCTTTCCTCTTTCTCCAGGGCTTCCCACTTCAGGAGTTTTTTTCCTCTTCCTCCGGGACTTTAGCCAGAAAATCTGCCAGTATCTACCCTTTCATTGTTGTTCTGGCTTTGTATTCTAGAGAATGCTCCCCCAGCTCGACGGCCCACTTAGCCAGTCGGCCCGACAACTCTGGTCTCCTGAGGACTTTTTGAAGTGGCTGGTCTGTCAGCAGTGTAATCGTGTGTGCTTGGAAGTATCTTCGATGCCTTCGGGATGCAAAGACAAGTGCCAAAGTCAGTTTTTCCATGGGCATGTAACGCTCCTCAGGGCCCTTAAGGGTTCTGCTAATGAAGTATATGGGGATCAGCTTTTCCTCCCTTTCTACCATCATTACTGCACTTATGGTTGTCTTTGAGGCGGATAAGTAAAAGAGTAGTTCTTCCCCGGGGGTTTGAGTGGCTAGGGTTGGGAGCTTGCAGATGTAGTCCTTCATCTCCCGGAAAGCTGTTTCAGCTTCCAGGGTCCACCTGAACTTGTTTTTTTGGAGACAATCCTTCAGTACTTTCATGAAGGGAAGAGTTATGTCGGCAACCTTCGACAGAAAACGGTTAAGAGCTATCAGCCTCTCGTTCAGCTGTTGAATATCTTTTATGGATCAGGGGATCGCATTTCAGCCACTGCTTGGGTCTTCTCCGGGTTGGCCTTGATCCCTCCCTTGGTGACTACCACTCCCAGGAATTTCCCTTCCTCTACCCCGAAGCAGCATTTCCCAGGGTTTAGTTTCATGTTCACGTCTTGCATGTTTCGTATGGTTTCGGCTATGTCTTCTATCATGGCCATTTCCGTGAGGCTTTTTATGACAATGTCATCGACATACAATTCCAGGTTTCGTCCCCGCTGTTCCCTAAAGAGGGTGTTCATGTAGGACCGGTTTTGACTCCGAAACGATTGCGAACTGAACGTGTGACGTGCGGAATCCGAACACGAACGTGACCGAACACAAGACCGTACAATAAGCGTGATTCTTATTTATCAATATGACGATTACAAAGCACCGTGAATCACCTTGGAGCACTTTCATTCTCTAGACTTTCTCTCTCTAGCCTCTAGCTCTCCAGATCTTCAAATGAGCAAAAGTCTCAAAAGTCTAACCTTAAGACTTCTATTTATAGGCCTTGGAATTAATGATACTTCTCATTAATTACCAAAATGCCACCTTACTATTGCTATCTAATTATTACAATATAAGCACAAGTATTCTTCTATTTCAGCTACGAATCGGATTGACGGAGGCGATAGACATAAATGCACCAACAGACTCCCCCTTGGATATTGCTGCAGTCAATCTCGTAGCGTCTTGTCTTTCTCTCTCTCTCTCTTTGAGTCTTCTTGAAACTTTAACACGTTTTCATCAACGTAGACTCCCTCTTTCTTTGAACAGAATCCCCCTGGATATGTCTTCAGCTTCAGCTCCCCCTTTCAGTAAACTCTTTTCTTCAGGCTCCCCCTTTCGTCAAGCTTCCATGTTTTTGGGATCGACACCTGGCTTTCCGGATACAAGCTCCTTAAGGATAGTTACCTGGCTCCTTGAATGCATGCTCCTCCTTACGTTGAGCTCGTCTTCAGACTCCCCCTTAGACTCGGCTATCGGGATCGTAGTCTGGTACTTTCGTCTGCAAAATCTCAAACATTTATAAGCAAAAATGTTTTGTGTGTCCAGGATTGATGACCTGGCTCTTCTCAACATAAGCTAAAATATTTCGACAGTGAAAGCATTTTCTGATTGTCCAGGAATCGTGACCTGGCCCTTAAAAACTTTTAATCAAGATCCTGGCTCTAAAATATAATAATATGAATATATCCAGGAAGACTTGATTCTCTCCCCCTATCAACAATCTTCAAAGTTTTGGCAGTTTTAACGAACAGGATCGGAAACTGGCTCTTTTTCATTACATTTTAACAGTATAAGAGTCCAAATCCCTCTTAGTTAATCATCCAAGTCCAATTTAATGACCTTGGAGACTTCACAAACTGTTTTTGATTTTTGATTTTAAAAACTTCAAGTTTCAACTTAATGAACTTGTTTTATTTTCAGAAACACGGTCAACATACTTAGATTTTGAAACTCAGCTCTCAGACATCGGTTGTCGAAAATAAAGTAGAAATCAAAATCTTTTTGTATTTTTTCTGAAACATAAAGCAGTAAAGAAATATTTACAGACAATATTTTTGTTTGAGTTCGTGTCAGAGGATCATATCAGTTTATGACAAATCACTAGCACCGTTGAGCTTTAAACACTTTAAGTTCTAAACGATTCACTTAGATTTTCAGTATAATGATCAACTTAAATTTTCACACAAAGTTCAATTGATTCGAGATACGATTTAGTGTTTTATGGACTTAAACTTATTCGCGTGTCCCACCTCAGAATATACTCCCGTATCAAAATTCCCTAGATTCAGTCTTACAGGTGAGTATACCAATCTGATATTTGTATCTGGGTTAGTGCGAGACCTTGAGAGCTCAGGTATGAACTTCCGTTCAGTCAAAGAGATGAAGGCTCGACTTTAGGTGTGTTCCCTTTAGGGAATCTTTTCTTCAACTGCAATTGATTCATATCTTTCGATATTTTTCAATTTTTATGCAGAGGGTAAGCTTTTAAAGCGCATAAAAGTATTATACGAGGTCTAGGCCATTGCTTCCGTAATATCAGAAGACCAGGTATAATACCCCAGATATCAAACAGTATAAAGACCTAGTATCTCAGAATCAGGCAATCTCTCAAACAAGATTTCTGGGGTTACCCATATATCCGAGAGATGTTCCCTACGAGATAAGTAAGTATTGATATTTAGGTTTATATCTCGAAAACAATCTACTAAGCGTGTAAAAACCTACTGACATATCATCAGTGAGACCGTTTATCACATTTTAACATTCCATTTCTTTAGCGTACTGTGATTGTCTAACTGATGTACTATCATTTCCTCTTTTTACACAAAAACTCATTTTTGAATTTTATCATGTTTTTGGCTTTTTCAAATTTTCTAATGTTTTTGGATTTTCTGACAATATCTTACTCCCCCTAAAATTCAAAACATTTAAGAAAATTTGACAACCTGATACTGATAGCTTTGTCTCGCCATTCATTTTCTGCTTTTCATGCTCTGTTTGCAGAAAATATAACATATGAAGCAGTAGTTACCCCCATGATTTACAACACATTGATATATTATAGTTTGAAAACCGTTTTTCAATCTTGTGAAATTAATCATGTTTGTTCCGCCGTGAGGGTTTCGGCATATTCAATCATATTTTTGAATTTTGAATTTTTGACAAAATTTAAAAACAAACATATTTTTTATTTTTCAAAATTTTGACAAAATAAAAACATATTTTTGGTTTTTAAAATTTTCAATTTTTAGGGTTTTTAGAAATATTGTTTATTTATTTACAGAAACAAACAAACGCCCTGTTTTTAGTTGCAGGGACCAGCAGCCTCCTTCTCTCGTCGTGCCAGGCTGCTCTGACACTCCTCTAACTGGCATTCAGTTTTCTTCGGAAGCACCCGCACATTCAATTTACTCAATTACTTGAACAATTTAGCCCAGGTCTGTTTGACCTTAGGCATTGCAACACAATATGCTTCATTCAACTTCGGAAAATCTTTGTCATTTTGTACAAAGACTTTTTCAATTTTGACTTCAACTTTTTCATCATTTACCGAAGTTATTTGTTTCTTAACTATCCATGTTTGACCTTTTGGAGTACCTCTTTTGTAAAAATGTGAATCTTTTTGAACATTTTGGTTTTGAACAACATCTTTTGTTTTCCAAAACTGATTTGGTTTTGATGCATCGACATTTGTTCTCCAACTTTGTGTTGTTCTAAATCTGGGTGTGTGAGAATTCCAGGTCTATCTAGAATCGAACCTATTCTGGTTTGATTTCCAAGTTTGATTCGAAGCAAACTTGTTTGTATTGTACCTCCAAGTTTGTTTGGAATCAAATCTGGTTGACCTTTGTTTCACATCCTCAGATTTCAGTTTTTCAACATTATCAGACTTCTTTTTCGTCTCAACATCAACAGGTTTCAGATTTGGACACTTGCGTGCAAGATGTCCTGTTTGATCACATTTTAAATATGTTCTCTTTGAAACATCTTTTATCTGTTGTTGTTGGTTTTTCTTTTGAGCATAGAACTCTTCATTAGACTGTCGTCTAAATTTGAGTTCTTTCTCTTCTTCGGAACTTGTTCCGTGAACAAAATTCATTTTTGTCTGATAATTTGGTGTTTCATTTTTCTTCCAATTCTGTTTCTTTTTATAACCCAAACCAGCCTTCATGTTTTTCTTCTTGAAACCAGGTTTGTTATAAAAAGTTTTGTGACCTTTTCCAGTAAACTTTGGAATTTCAGATTTTTCAATTTCAACCATTTTGAAAACTTTATCAATCTTTTCTAAAATCACATTCTGAATCGGGACTTCAAGATCAGAGAATAATTTGTCCGATCCAATCATGGTATATACCAATCCTTTTGAATCATCATTCTCCTTTTTCTCAGATTTTGAGTTTTTTAAATATCCTTCATGAAAACTACCTTCATTTTCATCCTGTGATTCAGATTTACCTGTATCAACCATCTCTTCTTTCAAAACACTTTCAACGACCTTACCTACCACCTCTGAATCACGTGAATCATCAGATTTGGAATAGGTTATATCAATGTTATCTGGCAATTGATCGACCATGTTGAAAGCTTTTTCGACTTTCTCATCATCATAAAATGCAAACTTTTCCGGTGGAGGAACTTGATGATACTCAGAACCAATACCCTTTTTGTTTTTCTCAGAATCATCATCACCCGGTTTTATGTTGAAAATTCTTTCAAGCACATATGATGACGCATGATAACTTTTTAACTTGTTGTTATCCTGTTCTAAATCAGCTATTTGACGCTTTAGCTTAGCAACATCCTCAATGTAAGAGTTTACAACTTGTTGCTTTATTGAATACTGTCGCTTAAGCGTATCAGTTGTTTCAGAACAGTATCTCAATCTAGATTGAACAAGTTTCATTTGACTTTTCACATCTTCATATGACTCTTTTGTAATATGGTAAGCCAATTTTATTGAATCATACTCTTTCTTCATTTCTTGAAAAACATTTTCTTTTGAGTAAATTGCCATTTTAGTCCCTGAGTTTTGTCCAAATTTGCCATTTTGATCCAAATAGTTTTTTTTTGCATCTGGGTCCCTGACTTTTCACTTTACTGCCATTTTAGTCCCTGAGTTTTGTCCAAATTGCCATTTTAGTCCCTGAGTTTTGTCCAAATTTGCCATTTTGATCCAAACATTTTTAGTGGTTTGGATCAAAATGGCAATAAAAGTGAAAAGTCAGGGACCCAGATGCAAAAAAAAAACTATTTGGATCAAAATGGCAAATTTGGACAAAACTCAGGGACTAAAATGGCAATTTACTCTTTTCTTTTTGAACACATTCTTCTGTCATTTTCGAAACCTTTTCTTTCAAAATCTCATTTTCTTTTTCTAAATTTTTGCATTTTTGTGTAAGCTTTTCATCATTATCTTTCAAAAATTTTTCATTTTCTAACATTTCTTTGCATTTATTTTTGAAAACTTCTTCGATTTTATTAAATTCTAGATCTCTTGTTCTGAATTTTTCACCTTTTTCAGTACAAGCACTGCATGTTTCTATGCATTTCTTGCACTGTTCAACATTTTTATTTAAGACTTCAGAGTCAGATTTTACCTCAGTGGTACTTCGACTTTTTCTGCTGTCTCTGTCTGGTCAGCATCTTTCTTCTGTTCTTCTTCACCAGTACCAGCATCACCGCCATCATCAGCATCCAATCTCTCTATTTTCACGTCTTCTTCTTTCTTCTTAATTTCTTCTTCATTCTGCTGTTCTTCAGTAACAGTTTCTTGCACATCTTGTTCATTCACAACAACTTTTTCTTTAACCTTCTCTTCCTTTACTTCTTCAGCCACTTTCTTCAAATCAACGACTAACTCTTCAACATTCTTCTTCATTCTTTCTTCATCCCTCTTCTTCAAACTTGTTGTCATAACATCACGAATTATCTTATCCATCCTTTTCAAATAAGTTTTATCTTTTGCTACGTTTGAATAGTATTCGCCAGACAAAGGGATTACTGCAAGAACATCATTGAAAACCACTTCTTTTCGATGAACGACAGGATCACCATTTTGGTTGATATAGCAATCTCTTTTCTTGTCGTATCTCCCACAGTATTTTGCATCTTCATATTCTTCGTGCATTTTCTCAATCCTGCATCCTGCAAAGAATCTTTCTCTTTCGGTTTTCTCACTCATAATTTCTTCTCATGTTTTCTCCTTGATTTCAGCAACAAAAGCACTATGTTTGTTCAATGCTTCCCATTTGGCTTTTGCTTTGAACCGTTCATCAACAATATCATCTACTGGAAGAACCTCGCTCCAGTCAAACCCTTCATCATCATGGATTACTGCACATGCTCTTGATTTCTCTTTGGGATTATTTTCAATCAGTTTTGGCTCTTCTTTGCTACGGTGGTAAATCGCCTTTTGATAATAATCATCATTGAAAGGTTTCTCAGTTTCGTCAACTTCAGAATTTTTGCATTCTCTTTTGAAATGACCTTTTTGCTTACATTTGAAGCAGGTCACTTTGGATTTATCGAATCCCAGCTTTGTTGACGGACCACCGATTGACTGTTTCCCAGTAATCTCCATATACCTCTGAGCTCTTCGAATGCAACTTGCTAAACACCAGCGTATGTCAGTGAGTTCCATTTATGTTGGGTCGATCTGGTCGTAGTCTTCCTTTGTCAGCTCTGAGTTTCCAATTTTACCAGACACTAGACCTTCGTATGACTCTAACACAGATGCCAGAAAACTCATTTGTTGTTTAGCTGCATTGATGCTCATAGCCGGAGAATTTTTCAACTTAAGAGCAATGTTGCAAAGAACTTCCTCTGATTCTTCAGGATTTGCTTTTGCAGAAGATGAATGATATCCTGGATCGTAATTTGATGAGCTTTTCTGTGGTTCTTTTGACCTTTCAGCACTGAATCCCGTCTTTGGTGATTCACCAACTTTCACTGAAGGTGTGCTAACTTTGTAATAAAGACCGACATTCTGTTGATGCGAAGAACTGCCCATCTTGCTTTGTTTCTGCAATTCAAGCTCATGAGTTTCAATTTTTTCAATCAGCATATCAAGAGTAATTGTTTCATATAACATATCATTTTTCAAAATAAAAACAAACGTTTGCCACTGATCAACTCGTGGTAACGCTTCTATGATTTTATCAATTATTTCCTCACGTGTTTTGACAATTTCAAACCTTTCGAGTTCAATTTTTAAATGACAAAAACGTTCAATCATTTGCCTCACTGGCTCTCCTTTTAAGCTGTCAAACAGATCAAACTCCTTTTTTAGTAAAGAATTTTTTTTTCTTTTTAATTTGTTTGCCACCCTCAGCTTTAACCCTTAACGCTTCCCAAACCGATTTTGATGACCCATCATGATTTAACAATGAAAATATATCATCTCGAATAGACTGTTGAATCAATGCGATCATCTTCTGCTCATATGAGAATTTCCGTTTGTCTTCATCGGAAAGATCATTGAGATGAATCTCTTCATGCTTGTCATTGATCGGTCGACTGTATCCAAACTCTAAGCAGAACCAGCTCTCGTGAGCATATGCCTTGGTCTAGTTTAGGAATCTTTCTTTCCACCAAGTATAATCTTCTATATTCTCAAGTTTAGGTGGTTTCGAATAGGTTCCGTAGAAATTATCATGTTTAATGTTATCATTAATTGTTTTTGTTATTGATTTCGGTGTGACAGTTGAAGTTTTCGATGAATCTGATGTAAACGCCTTGTAGAACGTGTTGTAAAATTCTTCAGCCATTTTGTTTCTCTTCGAATCACCTGAATATAAACAAACAAGATCAGTTCAAACACTTATCAAACAACTTGGTCGGACGGGTATCCGGTCGAGTGAGTCAACAAAAGTCAACAGTAACAACAATCGGGTGACAATGGATCGGGTTGTGATTTGTTCGGGCAACAAGGTGTCTTGGATAGGGTGGCAACTCGATCGGGCGAGAGTGTCCCTGGATTGGGTGGGGATCCGCTCGGGCAACAATGTATTTGAATAGGGTGGCAATTCGCTCGAGTCATAATGTATTCCGCTCGAGTTACAATGTTTTTGAATAGGGTGGCAATCCGCTCGAGTTACAATGTTTTTGAATAGGGTGGCAATCCGCTCGAGTCACCACTCGATGGATAGCACTACACGACAAACACTTATTAGATGCTCACAATTCAGATCACTTTATCACATGTGCACTGATCAATTCACATGCAAACGATATTGAGTGGATCTGACAATACACATAAAGTGTTCATGTGATTTGCAATGAATAAGACTTTTGTGCAAAATGAATCGGATAAGATTTTAAGTATGATTGGGCCGCCCAACTTTAATCACATGCAAACTCATACAACTTTAATCAATTTATATGTTCTCAAGAATATTAATGGCCCTGACACTTCACGTCACAATGAATCACTGATAAAATTGACAAAGTTGACTAAGTTACTTGATCAAGTGAGGTTTTTGAATCGGATTGCCGCCCGATCGGGTGGTAATCTGATCGGGTAGGTCAACAAAGTCAACTATGCAATGGATAGGGTGGGAACTTTGAATCGAGTGGCAACTCGATCGAGTGACACTAATTGAAATACAAAACAAATCGACCTTTGTTCTTTGAATCGAGTGGCAACTCGAACGAGTTGTTGTTCGATCGAGTGACACCAATTGAAATACAAACAAATAAACCTTTGTTCTTTGAATCGGGTGGCAACTCGAACGAGTTGCTGTTCGATCGAGTGACACCAATTGAAATATGAAACAAATAAGCCTTTGTTCTTTGAATCAGGTGGCAACTCGAACGAGTTGTCACTCAATTGATGGCACTAAACGACAAAAGTTATATGCTGGTCGATCGGACGGTGATCCGATCGGGTAGCCGGTTGACTTTTTGACCTCAGCAATGAAATTTGAATTTCAATACAATCTCACATGCAAACAGACAAATCACATGCACTTATTAATGGCCGACAACAGCAATTCAAATCTTGATCTTATTTGACCGAACTAACTGATGACATGCAATCTCTTAATGAATTCACTAGTCGCCAAATTTTTAATACTTCACATGCACTTATTAATGGCCGACAATCCTTTATGACAACAGATAATAACAATCACATGCACACCGATGGCAATTAATGACTCATGCTGACAAAGTTGACTGACAAAGATAACAGAGTTGACCAAGTAACTCGATCGGGTGGGATGCTTTGAATCGGATTGCCGCTCAAGCGAGTGGTAATCCGATTGAGTGACAGTCAACAAGTTAACCTTTTTAATGAAATGGAATGAATCGAGTGGTCACTCGATCGGGTTGCCACCCGATCGGTGAACACTAAGGGGACGTTTGGTTCACGGAATGATTTGGAATTGGAATTGGAATTTGTATAGGAATTAGAATTTGAAGGAATTGGATTTGGAATTTAAACATTCCAATTGTAATTGGAAATTGTTGGAATTGGAATCTTAATTCCATTTTTGTTGTGTTTGGTTATCAAATGAGTTGGAATCCATCACCCCGGCACCCACAACCACCAGTTCGGGTCGAAACGGTTCGGATCGAAGCGGTTCGATTCGAAACGGTTTGCGTCGAAGCGGTTCGATTCGAAACGGTACTGGTCGAAACGGCACCGGTCGAAACGGTACGATTCGTAACAGTTCAGGTCGAAACGGTTCGCAACGAAACGGTTCGATTCGAAACGGTACGGGTCGAAACAGTACGGGTCAAAACGGTACTGGTCGAAATGGTACGATTTAAAACGGTTCTGGTCGAAACGGTTCGATTCGAAACGGTACGGGTCGAAACTGTACGGGTCAAAACGGTACGGGTTGAAACGGTTCGGTTCGAAACGGTACTGGTCGAAACGGTACAGGTTGAACGGTTCGATTCGAAACGGTACGGGTCGAAACGGTTCGGTTCGAAACGGTACCCTCGAAACGGTTCGATTCGAAACGGTTCGGGTCGAAACCGTTCGCGTCAAAACGTTACGGGTCGAAACTGTTCGCGTCGAAACGATACGAGTCGAAACTGTTCGTGTTGAAACGGTACGGGTTGAAACGGTGCAGGTCGAAATGGATGAAGATTCAAATGAATGTACTTTAATTCCTTCACATATAGGAAGGATTTTGAATTCCTTTAGTTAAAGGAATTTGAAGGAATTCATGCCTAATTCCAATTCCAATTCCAATTCCATTGTCAACCAAACACATGAAGATTGGAATTGGGATTCCAATTCCATCAAATTATGTGAACCAAAAATGTTAAGTGATGGAATTCAAATTCCAATTCCCTTAAATTCCATTAAATTCCTGCGAACCAAACGCCCCCTAAGAACAATGACAACAGCAACAGTTAGCATGTTTTCAATCTTTCGAATACAAAAATCTCAATTTTTCACAAACGGCTTAGAATTAAGATCTGATAATTTGTAGGCTTTTAGATCAAGTGTTTTCGCACAACATATCAAAAAATCAGCAATTTTTAACCGTAAAATCCCGTTTGATTTGGCGTTTTTTTTAGTTAGAAACGTGACGAAATGAAAAGATGAAGAAATTGAGCAAATCTGATGCGATTTTTTATCTGAATCTGATGAATTCGTGTGCGAAATTGTGTGTTTGATCCATGCAATCGAGCTCCTGCTCTGATACCACTTGTAGGACCGGTTTTGACTCCGAAACGATTGCGAACCGAACATGTGACGTGCGGAATCCGTACACGAACATGACCGAACACAAGATCGTACAATAAACGTGATTCTTATTGATCAATATGACGATTACAAAGCACCGTGAAAACTGGATTGACGGAGGCGATAGACATAAATGCACCAACAGTTCATGAACCGCTGGTAAGTGGCTCCTGCGTTTTTTAGCCCGAAGGGCATTTTGGTGTAGCAAAACGTCCCTTCGTCTGTGATAAACGCAGTTTTCTTTTCATCCTCCAGTGACATTCGAATATGGTGATATCCATTGTATGCATCAAGGAAGCACTTCAGAGGGTACTGAGAGAGGGAATCCACTTGGACATCAATTTCTGGGAGAGGATAACAATCCTTGGGGCATGCTTTGTTCAGGTCCTGGAAGTCTATACACATCCTCCACCCTCCATCTTTTTTTTCTTTACCATGACTGGGTTGGCCACCCAGGAAGATTATTTCACCTCCCTTACTATCCCAGCTCTGAGTAACTTCCTTGTCTCTTCACATGCGGCCCTTCTCTTGCTAGGGCCCATGCTCCGTTTCTTTTGCTTCACTGGCTGCACCCAGGTGTAAGTATTGAGCCAATGTTCTGTCAGGCTCCTTGGGATCCCGGTCATGTCTCCATGTTGGAATGCGAATACATCTATGTTGAAGAGGAGTGATTCCTTGAGAGCATTTTTGCATTTGTTTCTGAGGTGACTACCTACCTTGACCGTTTGCTCCGGGAATCTGTCACAGAGGGCACATTCTTCTATTCCTTCTTTTTGGAGCTTCTCGGGCATTTCTCCCTCCGAAACCGAGGATACTACTTCGTATGAGGACTTTACCCAAGCCAAACCCTTTGGTGTCTGTAGGTCCCTGAATCCCGTATGGATCGTACAAGACTGTTAATCTATCAAGGGTGCGGAATCCCCTTGATTGATCTTCGAACACAGAAACAAGAAAGTGTAGAAGAATAAGAACTCGAACACACAAACTTTTCCAACTGATCTTCTGTGATTATCAAACCTTAGAAACGTTTTACAATCACTAAGATCTCCTAGAACCCAACAGCCAATTTCTGTTTGTTCTAAACTCTCTCAATTCGAATGCTCTCTCACAATCTCCAAAAGTCTATCAGGTTCTCTCAAGTGTCTAACCCTAAACATGTAGCAAGAGGTTGTTTATATACTACAACCTACCATACACGAATTGGGCTTTGCCCATATTACATATGTTACATAAACTTGGGCCTAATAGACATAATATAAACTTGGACTTGATTGGGCTTCATAGAACTCGTTTTTCTTTAAGTCTTCATGATCCAATCTTCTGTTTAATATCCAAAGACCAATCCAAAGCTGTTGTCATATAACATGCACCAACAAACTCCCCCTTGACAATAGCTTGCAAAGGAAACTTTAGTCTTCAAAATCTCACAGTCTTTGGTCTTTGGATAGCGTCAGCTTCAACATGAATTCTGTCTTTGTCAGCAACATCTTTGTCAGCAACAGACTCCCCCTAAGCTGATGCATCCAATCACCAAATCTTCCAAGTTTTTGAGTCAGCATTCAATGTTAGTCTTCACAGCATCCACTCTGCATTGTAGAAGGAGGACTCTACCAAGCAGCAACAAACTCCTCATCTCTTCACAGCAACTTCTCATCAACAAACTGCTTCAATCTGTATACTATAAAACAAACATCTCGAGAAACCATAAGAATTTTTCAACATAGTTAAACAATTATTATTATTCAAGAGATAAATCAACTGTATCACAGATTAAGCATTTCCCTTTTAGTACCAACACGCAACAATTTTTAATCAAACACCTTTTATAACCTGCATCATTTCAAAATTTTGAACCCACTTACTAACACAGTCTCCCCCTATCGGTAACAATTCCTCCAAGAATAACAGTTTTCCGTACATTAAGAATTTTAACAGAAAAAGACACTATTTTTGGATTTTTATATTTTCTGAAAGCAAATAAATACGAAAAGCAATAAACACTCTATTTTTGTGAGAATCACCGGTAAGAAGATCATATCAGCACAATCAAACTGTTTCACACAATTATATAATTCTTTATTCAAGTTTTAGTGAAAAGCAGTTCAAGACGATTACCAGTATGTTTGTCCACTTAAACAAAATGCATGAACATTTCAAGAACCATTACCGTATGATACGTTAAGGTAATTTTATTATACCGAAATACTAGTGTGTCCCACTTCAGGATATACCCCCGCGATCAAGGTATGCACAAAGATTCATCGTAGTCGGTGAGTATACTGATTATCATCTGTTTGACCGTATAAATGATGTGAGAAACTCACTTATTTTGATTGAAAACAAGCCCTATGTGATAGAATCACTTATTGATGAGGAACTTGATTTTCATATGCATGAGGGCACAAGAGCAAGTCCGTGAACAGGTCAGTACTTTCGTACAGCAGAGAGACGAACTTGACTCCCGGATAAATGTGATATTTTATCACTTATTTGAGGGACATGTGATTGTTGATCACTTATTGAGGTCGAATGCAGTATGTATACGTATGTATGGTATCATGGAAGATCTAGACTTTGTCTCCGTTTGTTTCGGTAAAAGAAACAACCATGATACCCAGATGATAAGCAGCATAAAGACCGAAAACCTCAGACTTTGGCAATCTATCAACGCAAGATTTAAGGTCATTAAACCATACACCACTGATGTGTTCCCCACTCATACTCAGTGCATTTAGGTTTATATCACTTTGGTAAGTTGATTATTTCATGCTTTTGTCTACTGGTACATCATATAATGAAGCTGCTATCACACTTTAAGCAATTTTATGGTTCAATTTCAGTGTGACAGTCTAACTTGCCGATGTACTATCATTTCTTCTTTTTCACACAGTGATAACTCAATTTTTGATTTTCTATTTTTTTTTTTTTTTTTTTTTTTTTGAGTTTTTGAAATTTTCGATGTTTTTGTATTTTTGATTTTTTAAGAAAAACAGTAAACTATTTACAAAAATTCTTATGAAAAACCAGTTATTCAGGATTCCTCATCCCATTGAGTTCGACTAAGTGTTCAAAGCGAGCTCGATCAAAAGCTTTTGTGTAAAGATCAGCAAGGTTATCTTCTGTGTCAACTCGGTGCAATTCAATTAATCGTTTTTCAGCACAATCCCGTATAAAGTGATGACGTATGTCAATGTGTTTAGTTCTACTGTGCTTTACGGGATTGTTTGTGATTGATATAGTGGCATTATTATCTATCAAAATAGGAGTACGAGTGAAATCCAAACCGTAATCGCGCATCTGTTGTTGGATCCAGAGAACCTGAGAGCAACAGCTACCCGCAGCAATATATTCAGCTTCACACGTAGAGGTAGACACACAGGATTGCTTCTTGCATTGCCAAGACACGATCCTGCCTCCTAAGAACTGACAACCACCTGTTGTAGACTTTCTGTTTGATTTGCATCCTCCAAAGTCTGAATCAGTGTAAGCAACGAACCTCAAATCACTATCAGCTGGATACCACAACCCAAGTTTAGGTTTCCCCTTCAAGTAACGAAGAATCCGCTTAACTGCTTTCATATGTGACTCCTTTGGATTTGCCTGATATC
Source organism: Helianthus tuberosus (assembly GCA_030545235.1). Taxonomy (NCBI): domain Eukaryota; kingdom Viridiplantae; phylum Streptophyta; class Magnoliopsida; order Asterales; family Asteraceae; genus Helianthus; species Helianthus tuberosus. The sequence goes on from CM060394.1 coordinate 132,121,445, forward strand.
TGGCACACAAGCATACGGCAAACATGATGTCGGGTCTTGAAGCAGTCAAGTACATTAGAGAACTAATCATCGCCCTGTATTGAGTAGGATCAACATCTTCAGTGCTTTCATGATCTGGGCCGAGATTGTGGTTTTCACAAATGGGTGTGTTGAAAGTAGAGCAATCATTCATTTTGAATCGAGCCAAAATGTCATACACATACTTTGTTTGATGTATAAACATCCCATCCTCCTTCTGTTCAACTTGTAATCCCAGAAAGTAAGACAGCTCACCCATAGCACTCATTTCAAACTTGCTCTTCATCACCTGTTCAAATTCCTTACACATGTTTTCGTCAGATGACCCAAAGATGATGTCATCCACGTATACCTGTACCAGCAGAAAATCTTCCTTCTTTCTCTTAATGAATAGTGTACTGTCAATCTGACCTCTTTCAAAACCATTTTTGACCAGATGTGTAGACAGTGTCTCGTACCATGCCCTGGGAGCTTGATGTAACCCATACAAAGCCTTATCAAGTTTGTACACTCGATCTGGATAGTCTGGATCAACGAACCCATCTGGTTGTGAGACATACACCACTTCTTGGACTTTTCCGTAAAGAAATGCACTCTTCACGTCTAGTTGGTAAACTTTGAAGCCCTTGAATGAAGCAAAAGCCAGAAACAAACGAATTGCCTCCAACCTAGCCACTGGTGCAAACACCTCATTGTAATCAATCCCCTCTTGCTGATTAAAACCTTTGACAACCAACCGAGCTTTGTTGCGTGTGACAATACCTCTTTCATCTTTCTTGCACCTAAATACCCATTTAGTGCCAATCTCTCTCTCTCCTTTAGGAAGGTCCACTAATTCCCAAACCTTCAACTTAGCAAACTGGGCCAATTCCTCTTGCATAGCTTCAACCCATGAATTGTCTTTAAGAGCCATATGAATGTTCTTCGGCTCCTCTTGGGAAATAAAGCAACTATACAAGCACTCGTTTACTATCCCAGTCTTCTCAATCGAAACAAATAACCCAGAATTTTCTGCTATGCTTCTTCTCGTCTGAACACCTATAGTAGGATCTCCCAGTATCATATCAACCGGATGATCTCTATTTGCTCGTGTAGTAGCAACAGCATCGACTTCTAGATTATCACCCAGGTTTGATCCAATCTCCCCCTGAATATTCTGATTTGCAAACGGATTAATGAAATCCTCCCCCTGACTGGGTTCAGAGTCACTATCGCTTGAATCAGGATCAGCTGCACTTTGGGAAGTTTCCGGAGCATCTGACATATCTACATTCGATCTAGGCATAAATTCGCCTTCATCGTCTTCACCAATCACTGTTTGAATCAGCTGAGAAGCATCTGCATCAGAAACCTCAGGAATATTAAATGATTTAAACACACTATCATAATCATATAATATAGCAGGACCACTCGTTGATTGTTGAGGTTTGTAAGAAGTAATTTCTACGTTGAAAACAATCTCAATTTTACCAGTTTTTAGATTAAAAACCCTTTTATTCGGTGTGCCAGGCACGTAGCCTAGAAAGTAGCCTTCGTCAGCCACCTCACCGAATTTTTGTTTATCTTTGTTTCGCACAATGGTGCAGGGTAATCCAAATGGTTCAAAGCCTGTTAAGTTTGGTTTTTCATTAAACATTAACTCATGACAAGTTTTGTTAAAACGTTTAACGGTCAAAACTTTGTTTAGGACATAGCAAGCTGTATTCACAGCTTCTCCCCAGAAAAGAACTGGCAGCTTTGAATCTGAAAGCATCGTCCTAGCGGCTTCAATCAACGTCCTGTTTTTCCTCTCAGCGACTCCATTTTGCTGAGGAGTGTAAGGAGCGGAAAATTGATGTTCAATTCCCTTTCGAAGACAGTAGAGATCCAGAATCCGATTCTTGAACTCCGTGCCATTATCACTCCTTATCCTCTTGATCCTTGCATCATGAACGTTTTCCAATTTTGTAAAGAGATCTATCAGCATTTCCGCTGTCTCATCTTTTGTACCTAAAAAGAAAACCCATGAATAACGTGAGTAATCATCAGTGACAACAAGACAATAGTACTTTCCACCTATGCTCCTCACGTTCACTGGACCAAATAAATCCATGTGAAGTAATTCATAAGGGGCATTAATGGAATTTACTGTTTTAGACTTATGAGGTTTCTTGTGTTGTTTTCCCTTTTGACATGGAAGACATTTATCTTCCACTTGAAACCTCAGCACTGGAACCCCTTTCACTAGCTCATTTTTAATAATGTAATTCATTTTGCGGTAGTGAATGTGAGCCATGCGTCTGTGCCACAACATTGATTCAGCTTCAGATGCTTTTGACAGTAAACACGCCACCGCAGCAGTTGGATCCTTGGCACCCATGTCCATGACATAAGTGTCATTTTTCCTTGGTGCACGCATAACTATCCAATCGTCCGGAATGACCAAACCCGGTTTCAACACCAATGCCTCAGACTTGGTAAAATGGACCGAGTGACCCTTGTCACAGACTTGTGACACGCTCATCAGATTGTGTTTAAGCTGCTCAACATAGTTCACTTTGTCCAATGTGATCTTCCCATTCGTCACTTTTCCTCGTCCAGTAATTTTTCCACCTTTAGCACCAGCAAAATTTACATGCCCACCATCGTATTCTTCAAAATCAGAAAATAATCTCGCATCCCCCGTCATGTGCCTGGAGCAGCCACTATCAACATACCATAAGTTGATAATCCTCCTTAGCAGCTCCTGCACCCACCAACCAAAAGATTAGTTAGATTGGGGGACCCAAGCCTTAATGGTCTTGGGTCGTCCAAATTCACCAACTACTTGAACATCCATCCAAGATCCATCACCCCTAATTGGAGTCTTGGTTCTCGGACCTGTTGATGGAAATGGGGTATGATTTCCATAAGGTCTCTGGTCCTGAGGGTACCTATTTGTGTTTGGACTATGTGACCTTTGAAAATTTTGATTTTGATTCCAAGAACCTTGATTGTAATTTCTAAAGCCATTGTTATAAAAGGTTCGACCACCTTTATTTTGGTATCGATTTTGATATTGACCTTGACTTCTGAAATTATTTGAATTTTGATTATTCATTCTTGGTGAGTTACTTCTAGGTCTTTCATATCTGCCTGATGTAGATTCAGGCTGAAATCTTGGTTGATTTCTTTGGAAACGAGGAACTTATGGAGTTCCTTTTTCAGCCTTATCTACACCACTAGCAACACCCGGTTGTTGCTTTGGAGCAGATTTCTTTGGAGAATTTGAGACTTTCTCCTCATTATCACCTTGCTTCTCAGGTGATTTCCCTCTTTCTTTCTCACTACCTTGTGCTTCAACCTTTTTGTTAGGACAGCAGCTAGCTACATGTCCCTTTGTGTGACATTTGAAGCACGATCTCTTTTTCGAAGACTTCTTAGATGAAGCCTTTGAACTAGATTCTGGTTTTAATGATGATGCCTTGGAAGGATTTTGTTCAGTTTGCTTAAATTCAGATTTTTCTATGTTTTTGTTTTTAGCAAACTCTACATTTGATTCCTTTTCGATAACAGCTGTTTCGGTTTTCATATCACTTCCTTGAACAAAATTAACCTTTTTAACAAAAGTTTGATTATTGTTTTTAGAAGGTGTATTTTTCTTTTTCAAAACAGATTTGCTGTCATTTTCCTTCTTAGCATCATTATCTTCAAACACATCACCTTGACAGGATGCGGAACTACTTGGTGATGTTGACAGAAAGTCTGTAAGCTCATCCTCACCAGGTAGGAAAGAGTAGTCATGACTAAGAGGAGGTGGGACTTCATTAAAGCCTTGGAATCCCACACTTGTCTTGTCATTACTCTTCTTTAACCCACCCATCATATGTTTCATAACAAAAGTAGAATCTCTGAATTGACCTAACTTCTTTTCAAGTTCAACAATTTTAAGTTGTGCATCCGACAACTCTTTGTTTTTATCAGAAATCTCTTTTGTTTTCTCAGCCATCATGTCATGAGCTAAGTCTATGACTTGAAGTTTTTCATTTAATTTGCAGGTTAAAGCTTCAATTTCAGCTTCACAGCCTTTTATCTTTTTCAAATATGATGACTCGTTTCTTTTAGCAAAGAAATTTGACTCTTTTACGTTAGACATTTCGCTCACGAGACTTTTGTTTTGAGTTGACAATTTGTCAACTTCACCCTGTAGTTCACGACACTTTAAGCAAACAGAAGTGGCAGAGTTACTTACCTCTCCTGTTGATTTGTCTGAGTTGGCCATGAGGGCAGCAAGTTGAGCTTCCAGTCTTTTGATGATTTCATCTTTCTCATCAGCTTCCATTTCATGCTCAGACTCTGGCTTTTCCTCTTCAGCATCTGTTGTCTGATCAGCCTTATCTTCCTCAACTTCACTCTTCTTCTCAACTTTAGCCTCATCTACTGTAGCTTCAACATCATTGATTTGAGTGATCTCTGCCATGAATGCTTGAGTGACATTCTCATCATTTTCTAAGTGAATGCTCCAGTCATATGAGCCTTCTCTTGCAGAAGATATCAACGCTCTTGAGTTAGAGGTAGAGTTAGAGTTGTTTGATGCATTCCGATTGTTTGAACTTTGATTCGTATTCTCATGCTTTTGTTTTTGACATTCCCTAGCGAAATGACCATAACTCTGACAGTTAAAGCACCTGACTTTGGTCTTGTCAAAACCTACGCTCTTTCCTACAAACTTCCTTCCAGTTCTGTTCATGAACCTCTTCACACGTCTCGAAATCATGGCCATCTGCCATTGTAGATCCATCTCTTCTAGATCATCTGGGTCAATCTGATCATAATCTTCATCTAAAGTGGCAGGATCAGATATTTTCCCTTGAATGTAGTTCTCGTAAGACGTAACAAAAGAAGCAAGTAGAGCAAGATGTTCTTCAGCAGACTTCACACTCATAGGCATTGACTTTGCACTACTACTTTGCTTTGAAGTTGATGTTCTCTTGACTCCTGTTGATCCTCCTGCAGCAGCTACAAAACACACATCACCATCCTGATTCACCATAACCTGCTCATTTTCACATGATAAAAACGCAGTAGCAGAGTCGCTAGAAGCGTTGTGAGATGAAGAAGATGTAAGCCCATTGTAAACCGCCGGATCTTGAACCTGATCATATCCAGTATCTTTCTTCTTCATGCTGAGCTCATACGCCCTCAACTTTCCTACCACCTCTTCAAGCTCTTTTGTTTCATAATCTGCTTCACCCTTGATCATAAGAGTGTAGATATCCCACTTAGTAGGCAAGGCATCTAGCAGCTTGTCATTCTTCTCTATGTCAGAATAGCAATCGATCTCATAATTGTCCATTTCTGACATAAGATGGTAGTAACGAGTGATGACGTCTTCAAGTGACTCATGCTTCATGTACTTGAAAACAGCAAACTGCTTCTTCAGTAGATCAATCTTGTTCTTCTTGACATCAGCATTTCCAGCGTATCTTTTCTCCAAAGCATCCCACATATCCTTTGAGTTAGTGTACTTCTTGAAGGTATGTTTGATGCTATCAGGTAACGACATTTTGATTGCAGCCAAGGCTCTCTTTTCAGCCTCATACATCTTTTTGTCATTATCTTGCATGTTCACATATTCTGTTCTACGTGGTCTGCCCTCAAAGTCGTGTGTAGGATTCACGTACCCATCTTCGATGCATATCCACATGCGCGTATCCTGATATTCAATGAAGGATTGGAAACGATCCTTCCATGTCAAATAATTTTCCACCTTCATCATCTTAGGTGGTTTGTTGGTAGTGCCAACCTCATGCTCCATTCTCAAAAGCTCATTCAAACTAGACATGTTCGACATTTTTAACGTTGCAGACTGTTAAAACCGTACAAAATTTTTCCGAACACAGTGGTTATCAAATTACACCGTTAGAATCGTCTCGAAAAGACGAATCCAAAGATATATAATGCCGAAAACTGAATTCGGGATTTTCCAGACTTTTTTTTTTTTTTTTTTTTTTGTCGTAAAAATCCCACGAGTTCAACGGTGCAAACGGTTTGTCCAGATGAGTTACGGATAATTCTCTAAACACGAAACAGTGAAATTTTTTCTACGATTGCCTATAAAAATTCCACCACTTTCACGGTTGCGAGTCGAGAACACGGTTGCGAGTCGAGATCACTGTTGCGAGTCGGGATCACGGTTGCGAGTCAAATCAGCACAAGCCGAAACCACGGTTGCGAGTCGAGACCACGGTTGCGAGTCAAATCAGCACAAGCCGAAACCACGGTTGCGAGTCAAGACCACTGTTGCGAGTAAAATCAGCACAAAAGCTGATTGGGCCACGCAGCCACCCAATCCCGAAATTGCAGCAGCTGACAACACGAAATCTGCTTCCTTTTTGAAACTTTCCAAGCAAAGTCTCAATCAGCACTTCTTTCCATACACGAAATCCAAGCAAAGCTTCTACAAACACGAAAAATAGTCAAACCAATAATCAAAACAGATTAAAACACACAAATTTAAACTGTTCTTCAAATGTTCTTCCTGTTCTTCGTGTTCTTCGCAAAAACCCAGAACTTTAACTCGAAATCTTCAAACAACCAACCACCAAAACAGATCAAAACGCAGAATTTTGAACTGTTCTTCCTTGTTCTTGCTGTTCTTCACGAAAATTATGAATGAGACACCAAAATTTTCATCAACCGAAACACAACTTGAATCCTTTCGATCAGTCTTGAACCACGCACAAGAGCAAAAGCTCTGATACCAATTGTAGGTCCCTGAATCCCGTATGGATCGTACAAGACTGTTAATCTATCAAGGGTGCGGAATCCCCTTGATTGATCTTCGAACACAGAAACAAGAAAGTGTAGAAGAATAAGAACTCGAGCACACAAACTTTTCCAACTGATCTTCTGTGATTATCAAACCTTAGAAACGTTTTACAATCACTAAGATCTCCTAGAACCCAACAGCCAATTTCTGTTTGTTCTAAACTCTCTCAATTCGAATGCTCTCTCACAATCTCCAAAAGTCTATCAGGTTCTCTCAAGTGTCTAACCCTAAACATGTAGCAAGAGGTTGTTTATATACTACAACCTACCATACACGAATTGGGCTTTGCCCATATTACATATGTTACATAAACTTGGGCCTAATAGACATAATATAAACTTGGACTTGATTGGGCTTCATAGAACTCGTTTTTCTTTAAGTCTTCATGATCCAATCTTCTGTTTAATATCCAAAGACCAATCCAAAGCTGTTGTCATATAACATGCACCAACAGTGTCTGAAATACCAAGGCTTCGTGTGGGGTTGAATCCTGTGCTTGCAGATCACCAATTCCCGGCCTACCTAGAATTGTGTTGCACTTTGAGGGTGCTCGGACCACCGTGAAGGTGAGAGTTATGGTCTGGACACGGTCTCCTACTCCAACAGTGAATGGGAGTCTAATCTTTCCCAGGAGATAGGACACGCTGTTATTGAAACCAACGAGGGAATCGAATCTTCCTCCAGCCTGTCCCTCACATCTCTGTCAAACCTCAGGAAGCAATGTTTGTATATTACTTTCTGACAAATGGTAAATAACCGTTCATTCCGTACAATCTAATCACTATTTTTAATATATAATCTCATGCAATTAGCGTAATTTAATTACGTAACTGTGTCGTTTATTAGATAACAGTGTTAGGACAAGAAAACAATGCTAAAACATATGTTGGTTTTCTTCGTATTGCGAAACCAAGCAAACAATGTCCTAAAAGTGTTGTTAGAAAGTGTTGCGCGCACTATTCACGGTCACACAATTCATGCCAGCAAAACCGTGAAAACAGATCAAAACTATGAAAAATGACCCACGGATAACATAATTGAGTCCATTTTTATAAGAAAACACTAATACGAAAACATATCTTGCAAAGATACAAGACTTTCAGGTATGACGCCCTTATTACTAAAACGTTCGTTTCGGCTAAAATATAACATTTTTAACGCGTTCGAATCCGTATTATAGCATTTCTGGGACTCCGAAATTATGTCAATTGATGAAAAACACGCTAAAACATTTTAAGGATATCAACGGGATGCCCAAAATCACAAGCTTCCGATATTACATCGCTATGCATTAAACTAGTTCGTTAGCGAACCGACGAACTAGCAAGCGATATTTTCGCCACTATAACAACCAAACGAAGGAACTAGTGAACTAGTTAAGCCCAATTTGGAACTCGAAATCACTTCATACATCATTTGGTTGCGGGATAACAACTTGCGGCAAACCTTCGTCGGTACGAAATGAAAGTGCCATTAATTAGCCGACGCCTAAACGGAAAGCATTTAAGGTATCAAAATACAACTTACACTAGTCTAGCGAACTAGTTAACCATATTTTGGCATGGTAAACACCTTACATAAACGTCATAGCAACAATGGTGAATTAAAACCATAGCTCCTGGTATTATGTAGTACCTTTCGTATACCATCCGGTATCGAATCGATGAGCGAACTAGTGGTATTTTTACCATCCGAAACTAATACCAACTAGTCTAGTGAACTAGTTAATATCACTTAACATTCTAAACTATTAATTACACTCTACCTTACCTAGTAAACATAATTCCAAAAAAAAAACTACACATAATATTTTATATATATATACATATATATCTATATATACATATATATATATATATATACATATAGGGTAAGGTTCATGCGAGAACCACCCTTATTGCGAGAACCGCGAGAACCAATGTGAACACAAAATAAAATCTAAAAAAAATCAAAAAAACACTCAAAATTTTTTTTTTTTTTTTTAAATATTTTTTAATAAAAAATCGCTATATTTCGTTACCATAAAAAAAAAAAAAAAAAAACTTTTTTTTTTCGAGTAACAGTTATCCATGCACATGTGCATATGTATCATTACTTCAACAAATTCGGTAAAATACGTTATCAGGAATAGACAATTGCACTTTAATTTACAATACCATTAGTAATACACTACTTTTTACATTACCAATATTCAAAATGCACATGTGCATAATTAGGTATAACCATGATATAATGTGTTTTGGTACAAAAAGTTTGTGATTTTGAATGGAGAAGTAGGCCCATATACATGTTTTTTGGTTAGTTATATCTAGTGGTTGATGGTTTGGTTATAGTTGTCAATTTTTTATGTAATATGTTGATTGGATGGTATAAATGGTGTTTACATACATGTAATAAAGTGAAAATATTGTTAATGGTATTGTATTATGGATGGTAGGAGGTAATGGTATTGTATTATGGATGGTAGGAGGTAATGGTAGTGTATTATGGATGGTATGATAGATGAAAGGGAAAGTGTATTCAAAGTGGTGTACCAAAACACCTTATTTCATGTAGATACATATAAATGCACATGTGCATTTCTAATATTGGTAATGTAAAAAGTAGTGTATTACATATTGTAGTGTAAATGAAAGTGCAATTGTCTAATATATGTAATGAATTACGGAATTTGTCAAAGAAATGACAAAAATGCACATGTGCATGCTTGTGTATTATGGATGGAATGATAGATGAAAGAGAAAGTAGTGTACCAAAACACCTTATATCCTGTTGATACATATAGATGCACATGTGCATTTCTAACATTGTTAACGTAAAAAGTAGTGTATTACACGTAGTAGTGTAAATGAAAGTGCAATTGACTATTATTTGTAATGAATTACGGAATTTGACAAAGAAACGATACATATTGCACATGTGCATGGATAACTGTTACTCGAATTTTTTTTTTGAAAATTTTTTTATTTTTTTTTATTAACAAAATATTGCGATTTTATCAAAAAAAATAAAAAAAAAATTTTTGGGCGTTTTTTAGATTTTTTTAGGAATTACTGTTTGTGTTCACACTGGTTCTCGCGGTTCTCGCAATAAAGGGTGGTTCCTAACGGATCTTTGTCCTATATATATATAGGGTAATGCTCTATAAAAAACCCTTGAATTTAAGAAAACTTTGCAAACCCAATGCATGGTCTAGATTTTGCCACGTGTCCATAGTAAATATCATATTCTTTTTGTCCTTGAGGGCATTATGGTATTTTCACATCTATCTTAGATATCTTCCCCTATTTGATTTGACAATAATTAATACCCATCACATCCAAATCTACTTTCAAAACCCAAGATCCACCATTCAAAACCTCCATTTTTTCATTAACTTCATCTCTGTGTTTCAAGATCCACCCTTTCAAAACCTCCATTTTCCATTAACTTCATATTTGTTTCAAGTTCTACCCAAGATCCATTTCCATGAACTCCATTTCGGTTTCAAGATCCACCATTTCAAAACCTCCATTTCAAGATCCCCACTGACGGGAACGTCATTCACAACGAGTTCCCTACTGACGAGGACAAGAATGATCAAGGTTTTTCATCCTTTTTTTATGGGTTCGAGTTTTTTTTTCTTTTTTACACCCCTAATTCAACTTTACATGTTAATTTCTTAAAAGAAATCGAAGAACCAAGTTACTGTCGAAGAATCAAGATCCTGTCAATAATAAGTTGGTTTTGATTTTTAATTGTCATTTACTTTGATTTTTGTTCTTCACAATTGGTTTTATTTTTTCCAGAATTAAGAATGTTGCCAAAAGATTAATTATTTTTCAATACCATTGATTATTGTTTCAAAAAAAAGAATGATGTTTATAGGTAATAAATTTCAATATTATTGATTTTAGTTTGGTTTTCATTCTTCTGGTGTTTATAAATTTTGATTTTGATTCATGGATTACTTGTTTTGGTTTCAAACTCGTTTGATTTTGATCCATGGATTAGTTATTTTTGTGTTAAAAAAATGTGTTTGTTGGTTTGGGGATTTTGATCTGAACAGTAACTGTTTTTTTGTTGGTTTGGTTGCCTTGTTTGGTGCTTTTTGATCTGAATAGTAACTGTTTTTTGTTGGTTAGGTTGCTTTGTTTTGGGCTTTTGATCTGAATAGTAACTGTTTTTGTGTGTTATAGTACTGAAACAGACCCATAACATGTGTTAATCCCCTGTTAGAATGATATATAACGTGTGTTGATTTACAGAAACAGACCAATAAAGATATTCAATCGACAAGCTGGATGGATGTAGGCGACGCTAATGCGGGGACATGTGTTAAAAAAAGATATTCAATAGGTCACATTTTTTGGGAAGGAACTCTTCGTTCATTTATAACATGTGTTAGTGGTTCATGCTGTAACAGAACTCCATGATGTAACCTGACATGTGTTCATGTATAACATGTGTTAAGCCCCTGATAGAATGATATATAACGTGTGTTAACCTTGGTTACTAGTAATATGTAATGTGAGACTCTTATTATTTTATCTAGGACGTCCTAGATAAAATAATAAGAGTCTCACATTACATATTACTAGTAACCAAGGTTAACACACGTTATATATCATTCTAACAGTGGCTTAACACAAATTATACATGAACAGATGTCAGGTTACATCATGGTGTTCTGTTACAGCATGAACCACTAACACATGTTATAAATGAACGAAGAGTTCCTTCCCAAAAAAATGTGACCTATTGAATATCTTTTTTTTAACACATGTCCCCGCATTAACGTCGCCTACATCCATCCAGCTTGTCGATTGAATATCTTTATTGGTCTGTTTCTGTAAAGCAAGACACGTTATATATCATTCTAACAGGGGATTAACACATGTTATGGGTCTGTTTCTGTACTATAACACACAAAAACAGTTACTATTCAGATCAAAAGCCCAAAACAAAGCAACCTAACCAACAAAAAACAGTTACTATTCAGATCAAAAAGCACCAAACAAGGCAACCAAACCAACAAAAAAACAGTTACTGTTCAGATCAAAATCCCCAAACCACCAAACACATTTTTTAACACAAAAATAACTAATCCATGGATCAAAATCAAATGAGTTTGAAACCAAAACAAGTAATCCATGAATCAAAATCAAAATTTATAAACACCAGAAGAATGAAAACCAAACTAAAATCACTAGTATTGAAATTGATTACCTATAAACGTCATTCTTTTTTTTTGAAACAATAATCAATGATATTGAAAAATAATTAATCTTTTGGCAACATTCTTAATTCTGGAAAAAATAAAACCAATTGTGAAGAACGAAAATCAAAGTAAATGACAATTAAATATCAAAACCAACTTATTATTGACAGGATCTTGATTCTTCGATTCTTCGACAGTATCTTGGTCCAAGTTTTCTATTGAAAATGAATATAACTGAAAGCATATTGAACCAAATTGGAAAATAGTAAATTACCAAGAGCAATTAGACCGAGAGGAGAGAGAGCACCGGAGAAGAAGTCCGGTGAGTTTCGCTGGAGAAGGTGGTTGCTGGTGGTGGTTGTTTATTGAGGAGAGAGAGGGCCGGAGAAGAAGTCCGGTGAGTTTCGCCGGAGGAGGTGGTTGCTGGTGCTGGTTGTTTGTTTCTCCTGGAGAAGGTGGTTGCTGGTGGTGGTTGTATCTCATGTTTGTTTGTCTTCAAGATTGGGGTAGAAGAAATGAGAAAGAGAAAGAGGTAAGAGAAAGATGAGGAGTGTTATGGTGATTTGATTGCACTGATAGTACTTCCAATTCAAAAGGTGATTCTTCACTACCTAAAATGCCCTTATAATTGTACCAGCATGGAGTATTTTAATGTTTTAAATGCTAAAAGTTGTCTAAACAAATCATGACCCTTAATCTATTAAGATGAAACAAGATCAATGGACCACATAGAGTTTCCAAAGTTTTTAAAAAAAGATGAGGTTTCCTATAGAGCCCAACTCTATATATATATATATATATATGTGTGTGTGTGTGTGTGTGTGTGTAACAATTAGAAAAAAAAATCATCACCATCCTCTAATATGTCGGTCAACATAGGGGTCCCATATGCCCCTTACCCACTTGAAATTATGGTATGTGTAACACCCGTTCTTATAAATCAAGGTTTAGCGTATTATTTACGCAAACAATCATGTAATTAAGATTACATATCCATCGGAAAAACGGGTTTACTAAAACCTTTTACAATTTAAAAGTTTAGAACATGATGTAATTAAGTTCGTCACTTAAAAGAAACAATGAAACGACATTCGTCATTTAACATAATAACGATACATAGTGCGGAAGCTTATTTCGTGATCGTGTTCGGTTCTTGCTCGTCGCTTGATCTTCATCCGGGCACTCATGGCAATCACCTATGATCAAAACCAACTTAAAAGTTAGTTTTGATAGTCAAATATGAAGTTCAAACAAGTACAGGGGTTAAATATGAAGTTCAAACAAGTACAGGGGTTAAATATGACAAAAAATAACATTTTTCCAAGTTTGGGGGCGTCGCGTGACGCTAAGGGGCGTCGCGTGACGCTAGGCCCCCTTTTCAGCAGAATGTTGCTGTATATTTCCTGCACGATCTGATTTCACGGAAACGGCCATAACTTCTTCGTTATTGATCCGTTTTACCCGATTCTTTTTCCTACGCGTCCGTAATTTAATTCTCCATCTTATGGAGTTAAGATCCAACATCCTACATAATAAAATTTCAGATTTTTAGGTCTTCGGCTTATCGCCCTTTTACCCAATTTTGACCCGTTTATGCATTTTATCACACCAACTTGTTTATTTGATCTTTAAACTCATGAAGTTCATTATATCAATATCTCCTATCATATTACTCTCAAATCACGGGTTTCTTGCATAATAAAAACCCGTTTACGCTTAAATGCTTATTTTGACCCATGAAGAGTATTTAAGCACTTTTAGGCACAAAATCGCTTTCTTTCTATTCTAGCATTGTAACCTATATTTCTTATCTAGTATCCTTCCATCACAACTAATTATGTGTTGGATTTAAAGTAGATATCTATGTGTTCCGAATTATACCCCTTGGAATATCATTTTACGGCAAAGACTCATATGGAGTCTTTCGGCCCAAGAAATACATCTTTCACTACTCATACTCGTTCTAAGCTTTTGTTTAATCATAAGACTCGTTTCTAAACAACCTCTAAGGGTTGTTTGTTCAATTTAGCCTACAAGGACGTTTTGGTCGATTTTGGTCCCTCTTTTACAATGAAGGACTCTCACCAAGTATTCGACCAAAATATTACTTTTAACTACAACATAAATATGCGTACCTGGCTCGGATCAACAAATAGACCCGATTTATACCTCCCTTTTATTATCACATTTTCTATGGCGACGGAAGTATCCGAATCGCTAATCGCTCCTGTTAACACAAGACTTGACAACCACATCAGTCGATACAGTCAAATGGTGTTATCACGCCATTTGACCCGTTTGGCCTATATGACCAAGCATCTTCATAAGTAGCAAAACATGATTAATAATTACCAATTTGTCCATCCGACCCATTTCGGATTTTTGCCACTAGACCCCTTTTTTTAACTACCATTTACTTTAGTCAGTACTTGACTAAATTTCCATCTCTACTTATTTTCTCGTTATTGGTGGCACTTTAAAGTGATCTTAACGAAAACTCATTAGTTATTAGTCATTACATGACCAATTTACCATTTATCCCTTTTTCCATAACTCATGATTTCTTACCAATTTCTCTCGTTCCGACTCTCATTGAATCATGTCGGAACATTCTATACCAACCACTTAGTAGCATTTAAATACAATACTTGCAATTATGTAATTTTGTACATAATGTAAAGGGGCGTAAGCTTTACTTACATTGCATCCTAGCCACTCGTTTCTCTTCATACTTGATTTGTTTGACCCGCTTCCTCCCGAAGCTTCACCTAGCTTGTTAAGCATCAAACTAGCATAACAATTCGCAAGATGGTTAGTTTAGTCATTGTTAGTCACGACTATTGCACCTCGCGTTTTTCTATCAAGATTATCATTCACTCTAGTTAACGGCCAGTTTGACTTTTCAAAAGTCAACTGTTCCTTTTTATGTATGAAATGCATAATTTGAGTTCCACGAACACACATAAGCATTTCTTCGACTATTATGTAGTCTTTATTTTTAGGTGACTAATTTAATCATATTTCTCAACATTTAAACATTCACTTAGGCATTTTAACAAACACTTTAAGGGCAGAATTTTACATGTTTATTTATCAAGTCTCTAGCTTATCTCTTAGCCCAAATTTCACATAAATCAACCATCTTACAAAGTGGTTAACTTCTATAATTTCTGAAATCACTTCAAAATTGTCAATTTACACTAGTTCAACAATCTATTTCCTAGTGTTCATCAAATTTCACATAACTCACTAATCACCTACAATGGTGATCATAGTTTTCACTAAAATTTTCACATGATTTCAGCTTGTGTTTGTCTAGGGTTTGTCCCTAAACACTATAGTAGTTCCTAAATCATCATAACATACACATGCAACTAGAATCTCAAATTATTCCCAATTCATGAGAATTTCAAGTTGAAAGATTTCTCAAAATTTTACATACCTTGTAATCCCCTTGTGATGAGAATCAGGAATCTATGTTTAGAATTCGATTTGAACTTGGATTGAACCTTAAATTTGCAAGATTTCTGAAGTTCTAGGGTTTTGAAGGAGTGGGGGTCGCCCCCTGCTTGCTCTGATCGACCAGACCCCCAAAATGGGGTGTTTGGTTTAGTTTTTATTTGTTTAATAAAAATCAAGTTTCGATTTTAACAATATTGGCCCCTCTAATTTGGTTAGTTAATTAAGTAGGGCACAACCTACTTATTTCTAACAATATTCCCCACTTATTAACTAGGTTAATTATTCCTAGTTAGCTTACTGGGTTCGGGAAGTCATAACCCGTTTTATTTTAAGTCCTGTTAACTCAGGCTCTTATAAACTTAATTACTTAAAACTTTGATTCGTTTTTATTTAATATTAGGATTTCTTATTTAAATCCAAATATTTGCCGGGTTATTTTTACTAATAACGGTACATTACCCGTCTTTTAGTATTAACAGAGTTTAATTACCAAGCCCGTTTTCGGGGTGTTACAAGTCTACCCCCCTTAAAGAGGTTTCGTCCTCGAAACCTTGCTTACATAGTTCATTGAGTTCTAAATTCAATACGTTTGACCTGAGTAATCTCTTAAGCATTATTCATATTTTAACCAATTGTTAGTATTACCAGAAAAATTTTGGTAATATCTTTTTGGTTACAGAACCTCTACGTACCTCATACGACATAATGTAACTTGAAATAACGTAATTCCGTTATTTCTACTAGTTTAGTTAACTTAGCGATTTCCATCGCTTTTATATATTATCGAACTCTTGGTGAATCCGTTACCTTGACCCGTTTAAAGGTCTTTAGTGAAATATTTCACTTTTAGCAATAACTTCTTTTGTTTTCAGATTTATTTATTCGGTTCAATTATACCGAATCCACCGCTTACAAGCAAACCAATTTTTATTGATTTGAATTACTGGCCTTAACCGGTCTTACTAACTAGACTTATTAGTCCCGTTACTTTTCATCGCTCGCTTGGTTATAACGTGATTTTACTTCACATTACATTTCCTAACCGTGATCGTGTCACATCGTGTTTAGTTTGTATCAACCTTTCATTTTCGAAAATATCACTTTTCGAATATATCGTCTTGCGCCTAACAGTGTCAAGACTTGTATCTTTCATGCTTACTATATAAATTCCTATCAGAATTTATGTTTGTAAAAACGCTATTTCTTACTAAAACCGAAGTTTTAGTTTTAGGATCTTCTCTTTAACTTTTGTCAATTATCCATACCAGGATATTGACAGTCCATAATTTATTCTTTTACAGTCTTAGTTTTATGCGGGGATTCTCAACCGATTCCCTCGCTTTATCTAATTAACCCGTAGGTTTTTTTTTTATCACTTAGCCTTATGGGCTATTTTGATTAGACTTTCACCTCTTTAGAGCGAAGTCCTTATAACTTCTTTCTAATCATGACCCGTGGATCGTTTTAGTCCCGTAGATCTTTCATTTGTTTATAACCCTAAAGGTTATGTTGATCCCGTAGATCACTCCTTACTCATGTCATTCTTAAAATACATGTTTGGTGTCAAGGCACCCTGTTTTTGTTCGAAAAATCATTTGGTTTCAAGCTTAGGTCCCGTTAACCTTAATTGTAGTTTCATGGCTATAATTGTTTTCTTTCGGACGATTTTCCGATTTTATGACTTCTCACGTCATTTATGCGTCAGCTCTTCTTATGCTTACTGTTATTTGATTTGCATATATTCTTATTTGGTTATATCCCATTACCGGGCTCATTATTCTCTTGCATTTAACGCTACCTTTATCTGGCTAGCGCTCACTTGTGCCATTCGGCGTTATATTGAATTCAACCTGTTTGACCTATTAATGTGAAATCGATCACTTATAAACAATCAACTTTATTCTTTATTCAACCCATTCGACTTCGAATTGTTGAACATATTTACTCACAATTTCTATATACGAGATTTTATAGTCATAACTCGTAATCCGAGTCTTTTGACTTTAAATTCGTGTTCCCGTTTCTCAGTTTATGCATGTGTTTAAATTCTTACCCATCAACCGGGTACTTTACCGAAGTCATTATTAGTGCAAGCATTCCGGTATACATTAAGATTTCGTTTTAAATTGTTTGGTTGCCTTAGCGAAATCCATCGCTTTTATTCAACCAAACCTTTATTCTTTATTTGACCATCCTTGACAGTCTTATAATCTATGAATGATGGTTATCATCATCATCATTTCTTTACTACGACCAAAGTCAACGACTTTGCTCGTTTTTCTCATGTGGGCAATACCTTTGTTTCTATGACCCCGCGGGTCATTTATACTTTGGTTTTACAATGCCCTTTTCGTCTACCATGGTTTTTGATCGTTTTTCCCCTGTGGGCAATACCTTTGTTTCTATGACCCCGCGGGTCATTTATACTTTGGTTTTACAATGCCCTTTTTGTCTACCATGGTTGTTTCGTCCAAAATGACTTATGTCACGAATTTCCTTGGGTCTTTTATTTCTATGTGCGCCATACATCATTTTTATGGTTCCCGCGAAAACCATTTATACGAGTATGCCCATAAGATTTCTTGACCCTAAGGATCCTTTAAATTTTCATTCATCTTGACCTTACTACATCGGATGTAAACGTGTCCGCCATAAGAAGTTCATGGTACCATATGCCACTACTTACTTGGCCAGAGTAAGCGATTAACACATGACATACATGACCTTTTTATAGTTTTCACATCACGCCCTATGTAAGTAACGCCTCTATTTGTTTCTCTTGAAAACAATATCCCGAATACATTTTCTATTCGGGTTTTTCCAAATTTTTAATCTACCTATGCAACTTTCAATTTCTACGTATTTGTTGCATATTACTATTTGTGCGATTATTTAAAATGTGCACCTGGTAATGTTTGCCCCGACGGGCGTTCCTTGCCATTAACCTTGTTCGCGTCCGTTACGCGATTTAGTCCTCGGTGAGCATGTTCCTCTTGTCATACTTCGGACCGTTCCATCATCATATCCACAATTCGTTTGACTCTCGTCGTCTTCAAACGCGAGTGTCCTTCAATTAAAACATTCACAAAAGTTAGTAACGTCAACTTCAATAATCGCCCGTATTATAATACAAGGCTTTTTCTACTATACGCGTCAACGCGCGTATTTTCGTCAACTATTTCAATCATTTTAATTGGGGTAATGTGTATCACACGATAGCCCTATGTGTTGTTTACAACACTTTAGCATGCTAAACTATTAACATACTTGTACTTACCGGATTTGCGATCAAGCTTCGAACCGAACACTATTCTTTGTCAAGAGCATAAGGTTTAAGTCTAAGCATGGTTCCTCCCCACCATACTCGAATCTCTTAAACCAAGGCTCTGATACCAACTTGTAACACCCGTTCTTATAAATCAAGGTTTAGCGTATTATTTACGCAAACAATCATGTAATTAAGATTACATATCCATCGGAAAAACGGGTTTACTAAAACCTTTTACAATTTAAAAGTTTAGAACATGATGTAATTAAGTTCGTCACTTAAAAGAAACAATGAAACGACATTCGTCATTTAACATAATAACGATACATAGTGCGGAAGCTTATTTCGTGATCGTGTTCGGTTCTTGCTCGTCGCTTGATCTTCATCCGGGCACTCATGGCAATCACCTATGATCAAAACCAACTTAAAAGTTAGTTTTGATAGTCAAATATGAAGTTCAAACAAGTACAGGGGTTAAATATGAAGTTCAAACAAGTACAGGGGTTAAATATGACAAAAAATAACATTTTTCCAAGTTTGGGGGCGTCGCGTGACGCTAAGGGGCGTCGCGTGACGCTAGGCCCCCTTTTCAGCAGAATGTTGCTGCATATTTCCTGCACGATCTGATTTCACGGAAACGGCCATAACTTCTTCGTTATTGATCCGTTTTACCCGATTCTTTTTCCTACGCGTCCGTAATTTAATTCTCCATCTTATGGAGTTAAGATCCAACATCCTACATAATAAAATTTCAGATTTTTAGGTCTTCGGCTTATCGCCCTTTTACCCAATTTTGACCCGTTTATGCATTTTATCACACCAACTTGTTTATTTGATCTTTAAACTCATGAAGTTCATTATATCAATATCTCCTATCATATTACTCTCAAATCACGGGTTTCTTGCATAATAAAAACCCGTTTACGCTTAAATGCTTATTTTGACCCATGAAGAGTATTTAAGCACTTTTAGGCACAAAATCGCTTTCTTTCTATTCTAGCATTGTAACCTATATTTCTTATCTAGTATCCTTCCATCACAACTAATTATGTGTTGGATTTAAAGTAGATATCTATGTGTTTCGAATTATACCCCTTGGAATATCATTTTACGGCAAAGACTCATATGGAGTCTTTCGGCCCAAGAAATACATCTTTCACTACTCATACTCGTTCTAAGCTTTTGTTTAATCATAAGACTCGTTTCTAAACAACCTCTAAGGGTTGTTTGTTCAATTTAGCCTACAAGGACGTTTTGGTCGATTTTGGTCCCTCTTTTACAATGAAGGACTCTCACCAAGTATTGGACCAAAATATTACTTTTAACTACAACATAAATATGCGTACCTGGCTCGGATCAACAAATAGACCCGATTTATACCTCCCTTTTATTATCACATTTTCTATGGCGACGGAAGTATCCGAATCGCTAATCGCTCCTGTTAACACAAGACTTGACAACCACATCAGTCGATACAGTCAAATGGTGTTATCACGCCATTTGACCCGTTTGGCCTATATGACCAAGCATCTTCATAAGTAGCAAAACATGGTTAATAATTACCAATTTGTCCATCCGACCCATTTCGGATTTTTGCCACTAGACCCCTTTTTTTAACTACCATTTACTTTAGTCAGTACTTGACTAAATTTCCATCTCTACTTATTTTCTCGTTATTGGTGGCACTTTAAAGTGATCTTAACGAAAACTCATTAGTTATTAGTCATTACATGACCAATTTACCATTTATCCCTTTTTCCATAACTCATGATTTCTTACCAATTTCTCTCGTTCCGACTCTCATTGAATCATGTCGGAACATTCTATACCAACCACTTAGTAGCATTTAAATACAATACTTGCAATTATGTAATTTTGTACATAATGTAAAGGGGCGTAAGCTTTACTTACATTGCATCCTAGCCACTCGTTTCTCTTCATACTTGATTTGTTTGACCCGCTTCCTCCCGAAGCTTCACCTAGCTTGTTAAGCATCAAACTAGCATAACAATTCGCAAGATGGTTAGTTTAGTCATTGTTAGTCACGACTATTCCACCTCGCGTTTTTCTATCAAGATTATCATTCACTCTAGTTAACGGCCAGTTTGACTTTTCAAAAGTCAACTGTTCCTTTTTATGTATGAAATGCATAATTTGAGTTCCACGAACACACATAAGCATTTCTTCGACTATTATGTAGTCTTTATTTTTAGGCGACTAATTTAATCATATTTCTCAACATTTAAACATTCACTTAGGCATTTTAACAAACACTTTAAGGGCAGAATTTTACATGTTTATTTATCAAGTCTCTAGCTTATCTCTTAGCCCAAATTTCACATAAATCAACCATCTTACAAAGTGGTTAACTTCTATAATTTCTGAAATCACTTCAGAATTGTCAATTTACACTAGATCAACAATCTATTTCCTAGTGTTCATCAAATTTCACATAACTCACTAATCACCTACAATGGTGATCATAGTTTTCACTAAAATTTTCACATGATTTCAGCTTGTGTTTGTCTAGGGTTTGTCCCTAAACACTATAGTAGTTCCTAAATCATCATAACATACACATGCAACTAGAATCTCAAATTATTCCCAATTCATGAGAATTTCAAGTTGAAAGATTTCTCAAAATTTTACATACCTTGTAATCCCCTTGTGATGAGAATCAGGAATCTATGTTTAGAATTCGATTTGAACTTGGATTGAACCTTAAATTTGCAAGATTTCTGAAGTTCTAGGGTTTTGAAGGAGTGGGGGTCGCCCCCTGCTTGCTCTGATCGACCAGACCCCCAAAATGGGGTGTTTGGTTTAGTTTTTATTTGTTTAATAAAAATCAAGTTTCGATTTTAACAATATTGGCCCCTCTAATTTGGTTAGTTAATTAAGTAGGGCACAACCTACTTATTTCTAACAATATTCCCCACTTATTAACTAGGTTAATTATTCCTAGTTAGCTTACTGGGTTCGGGAAGTCATAACCCGTTTTATTTTAAGTCCTGTTAACTCAAGCTCTTATAAACTTAATTACTTAAAACTTTGATTCGTTTTTATTTAATATTAGGATTTCTTATTTAAATCCAAATATTTGCCGGGTTATTTTTACTAATAACGGTACGTTACCCGTCTTTTAGTATTAACAGAGTTTAATTACCAAGCCCGTTTTCGGGGTGTTACAGTATGCAAAGTATGGCATAAGAGATTTTATAAGTACTTGTGAAGATCTTTGCATAATTCTCATACATCACTACCATTCTCTATTATTCATAGACTTTTCAAACACCACACCAAACATAACCCTTTCTCCTCCTCTATATTTCGGCAGCCCCAAACCCTTTTCATATTTTTTTTCATCCATTAAATACCTCCATTTAACCTAGTTTAAGCCATTTCAATAGTAGCAACAATGGAGGAACATTAGGAGGTGCATGAAAGCTTAAATCTTTTCTTAATATTCTTATTTGGCTTGTGTAAATTTGTAAGCTCGCAAACCATCATATTTAAGCTTCTTATTACTAGTATTTACTAGAAGTACAAGTTGATGATCTTGAAATTAAAGATAAACATAACCAAAAACTCTAATCTCAAACATAATAAACACTAAATATAACTATATTATGTGTTGATTTATTAGATTTGTGATAGCTAGTTAGTATAATCATGTTGTTTATGTTGATCATGTTAGAACAAGTTGTGTAAAAATGGGATTATGATGATCTTGATGCTTATATATTGTAGTAATCTATAAGCATGTTACTCTTGCCATGTTAAACTTGAAAATATGATTTAAACATGATTATGTTTAAATCATGCAAGATCATCATCTCTAAAATCATGAGTTTTACATGTGTATATAACCTTTATTATGGTTCTTGAAATATTAAACATGTAATGGACATGAAACTTGACTTTTAAAAACTAGTTAACTTGGTCTTTCTATAAAAAAAAAGTGGAGATATAAAGCTTGTTATAAAAAAGGGGTGATATATAAAAGTCTTGGTATTTTACTAACTTGGAAAATATATATATGTTAAAAGCTCATGAAAGAATGAAAGCATGTGTGATTATTACTTAAAAATGGTTTTTGGTAAAGCTTAACAACTTGGTGATGATTTGGAAATTGATTTGGTGATTTAAACGCGTTTTGAGAACGTGGGGAAACGCCATGGTTTAGGGGAAACTATGGCGAATTTTTCAAAAAAAATCTAATCGCGATTAAAAATGGGATTAATGGTGATTAACAATGTTAAACGTGATTAGTGGTCTAAATCTACATTAAGGAAGTCTTGATACAAAGGGTAAAGCTCTAATCATCCAAGAGATTTTATAAACTCATATATATTTTTACAAGTATAAATGGATGAAAAATATAAATAAGTGCAAATATAATTTTTGGTAAAAATTATATATTTAAAAGTACCCTTTGGTGTATGATACTTGTATATTATTTGTATGTATTAATATTAGAGTAATACATGTCAAAACACTAAATACAATATACAAGTGAAAATACGCAAATATATATCATGAAGACACTTGAAAGAAAACAAGTATAAAATAACACATGTATACATATACACCAAAGTCCACTAGGTACCAAAGAAATGCTACAAAAAGGGATATACATAGATCGTATCTATAACATATCCTTGAACGGATACACGGACGAGTGAACAAATCGGACAACGGACGAGTCCACAAAAATATATTCTTACGAAATAATGTATAATTCAAGCCGACAAGTAAGATACATAATTTATTTCGGTAAATAAAAGAATATATATCGTTACTGATGACAAAGGGGGCATGTCGTTATCACGAGAAGATTACTACGACACTTGGGCGTTCCATTGACACAAGAAATAGATATATATTTTTAGACACCGAATTAATATATATATTACCGATAACAAAATTCGGAAAGTTGAAAAATACAAAATGCAAGACTATTAAAAATGGACTCATGAAGATACATGGGCAAAGGCCCAATGACAAAACATTTGGGGTAGGCCCGAATTGCTAAAATACAAGGGCTATGGCCCAAATTACTAAAGTACATGGGCCAATGCCCAATGACAAGAAAACATGGGCTCGGCCCAATGACATAAAAGACATGGGCTCGACCCAATAACATTAAAACATCGGTTAGGCCCAATAATATAGATGACATGGGCCCGGATCAATGACATGAGCAAAGGCTCAATGACATGCGTGCGCGGCACGAGGACATGTGAAGGGCGAAGCCCGTTCACACATAATTCAATACACATAGAATACATGTATACACTTATGAATTCAATATATATAACAATCGAGCGAGTAAACTACCAACGCTTTAAAATACAAAGTTGTTCCAAAATGACAAGTGAAAACATAATAAGAATTCAAGATGAACAACCTGTACGAGGTCAGATAAGACCTAGTGTCTAATAAAGTTAGTACAAATGTAGGTTAATCACACGTACGAACGCTCACTACAGTATTACATACAGGAACGCAAACTTGTGAGTTCATGTCCCTCCTTTCAATGATTTCAATGTTTTATTCTAAAATAGTCGAGGGGAAATACATGTCAAAACTATGGGTATGTTAGCTATGGGTTTAGATGATAACATGATCAATGTACATAAGTAGGATGATGACATAGTAACCATTAATCACTAAGTGACCAAGGTCCAAAAGGTGTAGATCTATTGAGCTTGAGACACGCTCCACTCCTGGTTGGTATACCCTAGAGTGCTTTTGTGATCCCAAAAATGTCAAAGTTGTCTCGGGTTGGTTACGTACTTATGGTACATAATGTCAGGGGGCTCGCTACCCACTGATGGATCCTTAACCTCCATAAATGCTATTAACATACCGGGATTTCATTACAAGAATACAAAGATTTCATATGATAACAATAACTGCATGAACTCGCTCAACTTTTGTTGACTTTTAAAACTACATGTATTTCAGGAAACAAGTCTTGAGCCGGTGATACACTACGGGGAACGGGAAAGTCTATGACAATAATAGCCGCTTTTGGAGGGTTTGTCTTTTATATCCCAACTTCGTATGGGTATATAGGGGACAAAACCTCACTATGTTTTATGTCAAAAACTATCTTTTGTGTTGTGTAATATAACTACGTTTTGGTTAATGTTTGTAAACATTATGGAAACTTGAAAACTTTGTTTGAAAATAATATATCTATGGCATCGTTGTGGTTTATTATGTTTACTCATTTGGATGCAATGATTACCTTTCTTACGTCACACACAATACGCTTCCGCTACTAGCAGGGTGTGACATACTTCCACTCCACTTCCTCCATCCACATGTATCCTGGCCACCTTGTGTCCGGCTATGACAGCCTATATGTTGAGGGGGAGCCTTTGCACCTCATGCTCCTCCAGGTGTGGCATCAGTATGGGAGCTTTCATGCGGTCTGGGGCCTAGGACCCTGGCTTTGGCACTTCTAGTAGGGTCATATTCATCCCTTCGTCTAATCATGTCTACGTATGCCCTATCCGGCTCTTTTACATCCTTCCCCTTACGATCTCCCCCTCCTTCCTTGATTTCTTTAACTAAATGTGCCAATTTACCTATTTTACCGCATCTTCTATCTCTCTTTTTAAGTACATACAATCATCAGTTTTATGTCCATAGCCCTTGTGAAAGTCTCAATATTCGTTCGGTTGTACTTTTGGCCCTGGTTTTATGAGGGGTGGCCTTGGAAAGGAGTTCTTTACCCTTTCGGTGGCCAGTATCTCACTCGGGGTTTTGGTAAGGGGTAAAACTATCAGAATAAAGGGCTGATCCCCTGCCCCGAGGCCTATACGGGGAGTAGGTGGGTCTCACCCTATCATGCAGAATTTTATCAAAGGTTGGTTTTCGAGAATATGATGTACCTTTTTCTGGAGGCTTCGGAGTGGGGTTGCTCCTTCGGGCTGGGACGTCCATCTCCTTAGCCTTGCTGACTGTGTCCTTTCCCCTGACGAAGGCCCTGACTCGGTCCATAAGATTATCAAACGTGTGTGGAAACTCCTCACCCAGCTTCTCACACAATTGTGCATGCTTCAGCCCGTTAATAAAGCTACTGATTTTCATGACCTCCGGGACATCTTTGATGTTCATGCTTTCCTTAACGAACCTCTCCATGTATTGATCTACCCGTTCGTTGTCTCGCTGCCTTATATGCATGATTTCATTTGGGTTTTTGACCACCTTTCTTTGTTGACTGAAGTTTCTCAGGAACTTCTCGCTCAGCTCCTCATAACTGTCGATTCCCCCAGGGGGAAGGCTGTCAAACCAGAGCCTGGCTCCCTCCGTTAGGGTTTGCACGAACATGTGGCACCAGACAGACATGGGCCATCGTCCTAGTTGTCCAGCACCCTTGAAGGCATGCAGGTGATCCTCCGGGTCCCGTCTCCCATCATATCTATCGGAATTCAAAGGTAGTTTGAGCTTAGGGGGCATGGGAGCCTCGGTGATCCTTTTGGTAAACTTCGAGACCTCAGCTAAATCTCGAGGAAGATAGGGTTGGTCCAAACCACTGTCGCTTTCACTCTCCTTTTCTTCTCCCTTTGACTCTTTCCCTTTAATGAGGTTATCCCTTTCTTCCGACGTCATTTGCTTCAGAGCCTTCATGAAATTTTCCAAGGGGTCAGAACTGTCGCCCTTGTTCTGTGGGCAAGTATCTCCCTTGTTGGTTGGTGTATCGAAGGACAACCTAGTCTTGAGACTCTCGAGCCACTCCTGCCTTTCCAGATCCTCAAGGTGTTTCTTGAGTTCTTCTTTATGCATGGCTACGAAATCTGGGGTGACGGTGCTTTCTTTTTCCAAGACTCTTGTCTGATTCTCGTTCTCTTCCTCATGTGTGATCTCTTCCACTGAGACTGCATTGTTGTCGTCATGCACCGTTTGAATGGTCCGTGCACTGGGAGGTGTTGCCATGTTGTCTTTTTGGGGTGATGGGTTATCACAACGCCGATGATTTATTGAATGGGACAATCAGCCGGACTGAGGTCCCACGGATGGCGCCAATGTCGAATCACCAAATCCATGGATGACGTTCAAAGGGTCTTCCCTGACGTCGTGATATTCTAGCCTTTGTTCTCTACAAAAAAGGAAACCGTTAGCCTCATCACAGGGGACCCGGGGAGGGGGATCTGTGACCAAGCTCCAGCGTGAGAGTAAGTAAACTTGCCGGGAATAAAAGAGAAGCTTATTCTGACGAGGGTAATTGCCGGAATATCCTCTGTGGTGTGGATCTTTTAGGAATCAGTTATAAATGTGGGTATTTAATGTGGCGGAATCATGGTCGGAATAAATGAGGGTATGAAGCATTAAGTGAGTTACCTTGGTCCCGGAAGCAAACCCTTTTACATTCCTTATATAGAAGAGATAGCTTATCTTCATGATGGAGTGATACCGAGGAGATCTAACGGTCTCTGGCCATCTTTGGGGGACTCAGACACGTGTCTGAGCCCCAATGGCAAGATCGCTGGCTTCATTTAATGAGGCCAGCTCGAAAGTACTATGTTGTCGGCGATCCTTTCCTTATCAGACAGTCATTAAATGCCCCTGCAATATCTTTGGATCCTTTTCTTTATTTTTCCCGCACATTTAGTATGTATGAGTCCCTTAAGAGACAAATATTGTCATTGGGCCTTAATAGTTGGGCCTACATGATAGAAGCCCAAGACGGGTCAAGTTGGGCAACCAGTTGGCCCGTCGTCAGCCTCTTTTTTCCAAATCAATCAGGCATTATGTTTACATCTGTAGCTTCAACTAATGATGGATCCAGAGCGTGTTTGCCATCAACAAACAAACAACAACCTACAAAAGAAACAACAAATTTAGAGTTGTCTTTCCATAAGATTCTGGACCATATATCCTCTCTACTCGTCCCTGCATAAGTGGTAAATTACTCGGTAACAAAAGTGATAATACAATATAAATTATAGGTCAGTTATTACATGCTTAAGAAAACGTGCTTAGAAATAAGAAAATATACAACTTAATAACTGCGAGTGGATATTTCGTTGTAGAAATCTTAAATGTTCTCAGTTGTTCAAGATATCACAATTGGCACCACCAAAAACTTAAAAAAACCTACCCCCCCCCCCCCCCCCCAAAATAAATAAATAAATAAATAAATAAAATAAACCCCCCCCCCTCCCCAAGCTAAATGCTAAAAACTAAACCCTTCAAAAACCTAAAAAAAAAATTTTTGCGAATTGGAAGCAAATAGTCCCCCACCTAACTCAATTTGGCCGATAATAATCCCAAGTCAGTTATTGGCCGATAATAATCCGAACTGGTCAATTTTTTTTTGTAAAAGGCAAATTTGATTTAAATAATCCCAACTTGCTCAATTTGGCCGATAATAATCCCAACTCAATTATTGGCCGATAATAATCCGAACTGGTCCACTTTTGGCCGATAATAGTCCGCCGTTAAAAATAGTTTAACGGAGTTAAGCTTTTTTTCCGAATTACAAACCGATGTTTTATGGATTTTGATCAGAACGAGGATACAAGTTGATTGATATAAAATTTACCTCGAAATACTACCCCAAACGACGAAAAAGGTGCTTCAATTCGGGTGTTTAAACTTCCAATTAACAAAAATCAAGTCGTTTGAAGCACCATCTCGAGATAAGTTTTACATAAATCGAATCGTATCCTCGTTCTGATCAAAATCCATAAAACATCGGTTTGTAATTCAGAAAAAAGCTTAACTCCGTTAAGCTATTTTTAACGGCGGACTATTAGCGGCCAAAAGTGGATCAGTTCGGATTATTATCGGCCAATAACTGAGTTGGGATTATTATCGGCCAAATTGAGCAAGTTGGGATTATTTAAATCCAATTTTCCTTTGTAAAATAGTCCGCCGTTAAAATAGTTTAACGAAGTTAAGTTTTTTTCCGAATTACAAACCGATGTTTTAGGGCTTTTGATCAGAACGACAATACGAGTCGATTGATGTAAAACTTACCTCGAAATTGTGCTCGAAATGGCTTGATTTTTGTTAATTGGAAGTTTTGAACACCTGAATTGAAGCACCGTTTTCATGGGTTGGGATAGTATTTCGAGGTAAGTTTTTTATATATCAATCGACTCGTATCCTTGTTCTGATCAAAAGCCCTAAAACATCGGTTTGTAATTCGGAAAAAAACTTAACTCCGTTAAACTATTTTAACGGTGGACTATTTTACAAAAAAATAATAATAATAATAACCACTTCGGATTATTATCGGCCAATAACTAACTTAGAATTATTATCGGCCAAATTGAGTTAGGATTCGGATTATCATTGACCCTGTTACGATTAACACGAGTACCGTTGAAAAAAAATGCATGTGTGTATATATATATGTATATATATGAAACTATTAAGTTGAGCTAAAGTATGAATTTGTATCAAATTATTACGATTACTTAAGATCGGGTCGCTATTTGCTAAAATCGAGTCAAACTAAATCATTGGAGTCAAATCAAATCAAGCTTGACTACGAACTTTCGAGGCTATTTAATAAACGAGTTCAAGCTCAAACTTCACATATAAAACATCACCAGATTCGCATGCTTAAACAAGTTTACATCATACTTATTAAAATAAACTAAATATATTTTATATTTATACTACACATAAAATATTGATAAAATAAACACATAGCAAACGATTAATAGATAAGGTTAATGGGTGTCGTGAGGGCCCCATGACCCTCCACATAAACGTCATGTCATACATCTCTAATCCACCATCCAAAACCACTACCCTAAGAGTGTAATCATGACCAAAACCACTATCCTTTTTATTTTTTAATATATTTTTCTCAAAATCATCAAATGAGAAGGTCATGGTAAACGTGGTTCAATTCACACGAACCACCATCAATCAAGGAGGGAGCGGTGTACTATTTGATTAATGGTCTTATGTGGCAAATAACGTTTCAACCCACGCCCTTCAAATCCTATAGCCAAAGTAACAACCAGAGGCTTAGCTTGAGATTTGAAAATGTCTTTTAGATGAGCCGAGCTAGAGCTCTTTTAAATTCATTGAGCCGAGCTAAAATAGGCAAGCTCAGTTCAACTCATTTAAACCCGAAACATAATACAAAAAGAAAAAAAAAACACATAAGAATAAAAGTATAACCTCCCTAAATCCAAAAATGGAATTACAGGATTCCTTAAAAATAATAAGTTATAAAGACAAAAACCTCAACACATGACCAAATGCCATCTAGTTCATCCTCTGAGCAGCCTCCTTAGCCAAAACTCTCTCTTTTGCCTTTGTCTTTGCCTGAGACTTTGATCCCATGATCCCACCACCCCACTTCTTCCTATACTCATCATACTTATCATTGAAGTTTGCCTGCAAAATCACATAAAAAATTAAAGACGGTTTTCTGTTTTGTGTAACAATATTATAAAAGAAAAGTGAACCTTGATGGCTTCTAGAATTCGGCTGAATTCCATTTTATCTTCGTTCTTGACTGTGGTCAAGCATAGTGCTGCAGCCGTTTTCTGATGAACGATCTGACACGTATAAAGAAGATTTTTTAGTTCCAACTGAGATGTCGAATAGAGAAAGGTTTGATTAATGCTTGCGGAAAACTTACAGCTCCCAATCGAGATTTCCCTTTTACAATGCAGTAAGGGATTTCCATCTTTCTGCAAAGTGCAGGAAGCCAGACAACTAATTCGATTGGATCAACATCATGGGCGATGATTACCAATTGTGCCTTGTTCTGAAATTAAACACAAAAAACCATTATAAATGATTTGTCCAATACAATTCAAAACTATATTATTTCAGTAATAAGAAAATATAGTATAATCTTTAATAGTTTAATTAAACATGATTTTAGAAAGTTTTATGCATTCAAAACACACTGGATAGTGGTTAAATTATACTTTGATACTTTGATTCGTCAATATATATATAATATATAATAACGTAAAGCCAAATTGATCCTGCCATTAGTAAACCATTCAAAATAGCAACATCTAAAAATAATGATACTCTAGCAAAGGGTATTTTTAAAAACCTGTTCAATAAGGTAAGTGATATGGTTAAGACCATACTTCACGACAATCGGCTTCTTTGCTTCAACGGTCTTCCCATCTGATTCAGCCTGAGCCCTTTTCAAAAGACGTTCCTTTTTCGCTGCTTTATCCTCGGGTCTGTATTTGAGTAGCATCTTGAACAGGGTTGTTGCTGCATATTTCATAAAAAAGGATAAGAAAAAATATAAACATATAAAACCAATTTCAGAAAGGGGAGTTAAGCATTCAACTACATATGATTGTATGAAACCACCTACACAGTGCATGCAAAATTGCAAATTACATCTTGTATGACTCTTTTCGGTGTACTTGTAATTTGCCAATTTTAGAAAACAAATAAGCTAAACAAAATTAACTTAACTTAACCGGCCAACCAATCGTAAATGTGAAAATTTAGCTGAGGAAATGAGTTGTAGTCTTTTTTTCCAAAATTAACGTAACTTAACCGGCCAACCAATAATATGCTGAAAAACGCAACTGATCCAATACACGTTGATGATTCAACTAGACAATACCAATATGCTAACTCATCTATACCTATAAACATAAGAGCTATTCAGTTATAGCGGTTAAGGGCCCATATTTGAAATATAGGTTATCGCAGTGGGATATAGGTAATTTTATATCATGCAAAATTTATATATATACACATATAAAACCTAAAACATATATAATATTAATAGTAATATCAAAATTAAAACTAAAAAGTGCCAATATTTGAAACATGATCTAATCGTAAGCCATGAAATCTTCCTCCAAGTCCACACCAACTAGGCATCCAAAATAACGGACAATGTCGGTCAAATAACAGACAATATCGCTGATAATATCGAAACCAAAATTCCAGACCGATATTTGACACCGATATTTTGTAGAGGGCCGATAACCGATATCCCATTGATGTTAACTGCTTAGGGTGAATGTAATATACCATGAAGAGTATTAATAATCACAACCTAGCCTACATAACACATACCAAGAAGAGCAAAAATGAAAATGAAGCTTAGAAAACAAATGATACCAAGATTCTTGTCAAGTGTCTTGGTAAACTGGTTCAAAGCCGGTGGAACCTTCAACCTTTGCTTGAGGATCCTCCTCTTCCTTTGAATTCGAACAACTTGAGGCCATCTTACAAATCTGTGCACATCCTTTTTAGGAGGCAAAGCTCCACCGATCCCAAACTGCTTCGGACGCTTCTCGAACAACGGATTCACCACCTTCTCCTGAACACACACCAACACTCAACATAATCTTTCAATCAAACTACCATCGTTTCAAACAAAACCAATTAAGTTTTTTTAGTTAATTAGACCAAAATCAACTTCAAAATCAATGTCGATCGGTGTTGTAAAAATCAGTACTAGTCGACGATTAATCACTAACTAGGGATTCCAGCCAAAAGCTGTAAATTCCAGCAATCAATCATGTATACTTAAAAATATGAGTCGAAGAAGGGTAAGAACTGGTCTACTTAAAATATTTACCTATAAAAATGTGTGTGTGTATATATAATAAAACTAAAAATTACATAAAAAATCCCAATATGATTAATCTCAATCAATCTTAATTAAAACTGAAAAATCCCACTAATTTTAACGTTATTTTACTAATTTAGTGAAAATAACGTTAAAACAGAGGACGGTCGATCATGCAAAACTACCGGCCTGTCTACATCTTACCCTACCGGGCCTACCCAACCTTAGCTTGTTATTGGTGGGATTTATTGAGTACGATAATGATGATGAATCTTAATTAAACCCGATTAATCACTAGTTGGTATCCAGCGTGTCGATGCTATTGGTGGGATTTACAGACTATGATGATGATGAATCTTAATTAACCCGATTAATCGCTAGTTTGTACCCCACCAGCGCCTAGAGATTTTTACAACCATGACGACGTCGTTTATTCAAAATCAATGCGAACAAATTTAGCCAACTGTTAGCTACAGGAATATAACAAAATCATTACAAATATAACATTAGCATAAACTTCAATCAAACTACGTCGTTTCAAACAAAATGAGTTAAATGTGTAGTTAATTATAAGCTTCAATACATACCGTCTTCTTCTTCGTTGCAACCGCCTTCACACCTTTCTTCGGAGCCTACGAGTAATCAGAGAATCAAATGCATATGATTAGTATAGATAGACTGAATCAATGTGTGTACATTTTTTTTACAAAACTAACGAAACTTAAGAAAATTGGTGAATTGAGATAGAACACATACCATTAGTCAAAAATCAGACACAAAGGCGTCGGGACGGCAATGATGAAGAACCCTGCTGTAACTGAATATGTTTTTTTTTTTTTGGATTATTTGAACTTTAGGGTTTTGCATACAACCTCCCACTAGATTGGGCTTTTATGGGCCTGATTTGAAATGCTTATTTATGGCCCAAATCGGCACACTACTATGGACAATAGTAGTAGGATGATATCGGTACCGAATTTATCGAACCGGGTGTATTTTTGATACCGATTCGGTACCGAATTTTGACATTTTTGGTAGCGGTTCGGTACCGGTATTTACCGATTTTTAAACTAAAATACCGGTACCGTACCGGGTATATTCGGTACCGGTACCCACTTTTGGGGTTTTTCGGTACCGGTACTTTCGGTGCTGATACTGGTTCGTTACCGAGCGGGTACCATGCTCATCCATAATACCTAGTTCGAAGTATGGATTCGGGACAATAGTACTAGAGGTGCACAAATCGTGTTTTTATAATACCTAGTTCCAGGAATGGAATCGAGACAATAGTACTAGAGGTGCACAAATCGTGTTTTTTTTATCATACCTAGTTCTAGGTATGGAATTAGTTTTTTGTATGTTAGGGT
Source organism: Helianthus tuberosus (assembly GCA_030545235.1). Classification (NCBI taxonomy): domain Eukaryota; kingdom Viridiplantae; phylum Streptophyta; class Magnoliopsida; order Asterales; family Asteraceae; genus Helianthus; species Helianthus tuberosus. The sequence goes on from CM060394.1 coordinate 132,155,093, forward strand.
ATTGGAATTTCGGGTATTGAGAGAAACTGGGTAGGATTCAGGTACGGGTATTGAGAAGAAAAATCATACCTTAAATACGCGGGTAGGGTATGACCAGATTCGGGTATAATTGGGTATTGAAACCGAGTATGGGTTCGGTACTAAAACCCGGTTTCAAAAAATAAGTTTTTTTCTATTCTTTTACACAAAAATAAAATCATTTAAAAAATATATTTGGTTTGTAATTTGTAAAAATAAGTAAAATATATTACGATAACATAAATTCACTTATGTACAAATTATTTGCTTTACATTATATATTTTTTAAAAACCTAAATATAAAAGTTGTAAAGTAAACATCAAAATATACTTTAAAATTTGGTTATAAAAGTTAGAAAGTCAACATTAAAATACTTTACGAATTCGGGGATTCTATCGGGTATTAAAATTGGTATCGGGTATGGGGTATAACTAGATTTGGGTATAAGGTGTGACCGGTTCCGGGTATTTTCTAGTATAATTGGGTACGGTTTCAGGTACGGGTGTTGATCTCGAAATTTATACCATGTTCATACCCTACAGGTAGGATCGGGTTGGGTTACAAGTAATACAACTGGCAACTGTTTTATATCAATAATTTTGAGAACGAAATTCTTTTAAGAGAGATAGAATTGTAATATTCGAAAATATAAAACCTAAAATAATAATTATCGAAAATTATAAACGAACATGATGATAATTTTAATCTTGACAAATAAAGGAACTAATAATGAGTTGTAATCTAGATGTTCCTTTAGAAGTTAACAAAATTTAAATTATATGAATCCATGTATTTGTTCTCCTTGATGCTAACCAACTCAAAAAGAAATAAAATCTTATCTTATATGTATATAAGAATTATTTATATATATAAGAAATGAAAATAATATGTGTTAACGTGTCGCAATCATGGAGCTTCTGAATTCTGGTTTTGGCTCCAAACTAATGGGTCCACTTTCTAATAAATGAAGCCTTAAATTCTCAACCTGGTCCAACCTTCGAATTCGGATCCATATAAAACACAAAATTCCCAACACACATCGCAAATTAGGGTTTTTTCTTTTTCATTCTCTCTGTTCATCCTCAATAACACTCCACTCTTTTCTAAAACCCTAGATATGACTACGTGTATACGACTCTTTCTAATCACAACCCTTTTTTTTTTTTTCTAAAACCATATGTATCTCTTATGGGTGAATCATCGATGATGCAGAGGATGGCAACCGATTTTGGAGCAATATAATTGCAGCTTTCTTGGATTCACCTAATTAGACTCGTCAATTTTGGAGCATGACAAAAGTCAGAACAATTTCAAATTGGGGCTGCAATTCATCAAACCCAGTCGAATAAATATCTAATTTACCATGATTTCTTGAATTCAATATGATTTCTCGATTAATGTTGTGATTATGGGTCTTAATTAAATCGCATTTGATATTTCTATACCGTGTTTAAATCATGAATACACGTTGTTTAACGAAATGCCAAACTGACAGGACAACACTTTTCAGTTTGTTTTTTTTTACATGTTTTCCGTTGTATTATCTGGTGAGTATCATATGGATTTTTGGTTATTCAGGAGTTCAGGTACTTGATGTCACACCCCGACCACGTAAAACAACAAACCGTGGCAGAAACGTTGGGGAGTGTTGTAACAGAATCATCGTTTCACAACCATGGTACTTAAAAGTTTCGTTTTATTGATTCATTAAGATAATTACATTGTCTTAAATACCAAACAAACAAATTAAACATCGTCTATTATCGTTATTAAGTCACTAAGGCCTCGTCCAGATCCTATGTGACTCATGCATCCTAGCAATCGATATCACGCAACACCACCTGAAACATATGTGAAAACAAAGTCAGCAAAGAAATGCTGGCAAGCACATAGGTTTTATGAGAGTATCGGATTCATGGCTCGTTTATATGTTGCAGTACCTTATTAGACTACAAGAGTCAAAAGTACAAATCTCGTTTTGAAAAGTGTATTGCAACATAATTAACCAACTCAAATCAAAATGGTTATAGTTTATAAAATCTCGTAGCCATGATTCTTAACCCCAAAAATATTTGTTTTAGTAAACCAATTTGTATAACATCTCGTAAAAACTCGTTAATAAAACTCGTATGGTTTATATCATTTTGAAAACCTCGTTGTGTGACATCGTTTCAAAATCGTTTCCCAAGTGAACTAAATAATGACATGAAATGTAATATGATAAAAGCACTTATATATAAGATGTACCAGCGGCGTATCTACCATGCTTTTATCATGCTACACCCATTCCATCATCTAATCACTACCCAAAACCAATCGTCTAATCAAATCGTTTATCTCGTTTCAGTCGTTTCCAAATCGTTTAACTCGTATCAAATCGTTTAACTCGTTTCAAATCATTCTCGTTTTAATTGTGAAACTACTTTTGGTCGTCTCGCTAATAACATTCAAACCTTCGTGACTCGTCTATCTCGTTTCTCGCATTAACAAACCACCAAAGGGTAAGTTAACAATCACAGATTCGGTCGTTACCTACATAACCCCCCACACATAACCATGGGTGTAGTCTGATAACGGGATTTGTCAGATCCTATGGTACCATAACCTAATACTAGTTGGTTCGGCCAAAATTAATGAATGTCATTCGTTATGTAACTACAACCAACAAGTCCGTTCACATTATCGAAATCGTTATTAGTTTAATATAAACCAGTTAAATCGTTTTTGAAACCATCGTTTAAATATCGAAATCGTTTTAATACATATGAATCACCCCAAAACAATTGAAAACAGTAAAATAGGGGAACTATGTACTCACATTGAATAGAAGGGTATCCTTGATCTAAAGAACTTAGCGAAGCTCAGGCAAACCAAGGAAATTCAAGTAGTACCTAGTAATCGGATCACTAGTAAATAAATCGACACCTAAATCGGAGGATCAGATAGAACGAGGTCTTGTAAACCAAATGAGTGTTGGAACTCATGTGATATGGTTTAACAAAGTCTACATTCTAAATCGGAACCTAACCTAAGTGTTTTCGACCCGTTACGACCCGTTTAGGTAGCTTATGCTACTTTAACGCGTCGTTCGCGTAAAACGCGTTCGAGACGTCTATCTAGTCCTATGACAAGTATTATATGCCTAAACATGTTTAAATATGTTGCATAATCAGTTACGTGACAAATGTTTAGGTTACATATGCTTAAAATCCAATTATGCATGAAAAGGGCGTTTTGGTCATTTACCTAAGGCATATAAATTACCTATCATACAACTACTTAGACTATGTGACCATAAGGTATAACCTCGGAAGGTTATTCCCTATGCAACTATGGTCACTAAACATGCTTGGTCAGATCCTAATGATCGACCAAACGGGTTGAGTTCGAAAGTCTAAGCGGTGGTTTAGACCGCTTGACTTACGACTCTAACAAGCACTAAACTAAAAGTGACGAGCTAAGCATGTTAAAACATGCTTAACTAAGTTAGAAAACAGGTTTTGATATCAAAACAAAGTGTTTTGATATCAAAACAAAGTGTTTTCATACCAAGAGTAGTTTGGTTGCAAAATACGCTTAAATGCGCATTTTGACCGAAACTACGACTCGTCACTACGCCTAGTCAACGTGGTAATCAGTAGGTATAGTCACTAGGGACTATAACCATCGTGATTACGCTCACGTTGCGAAGTTCAAACGAACTTCTCGTTGACCATTGACTGGTCAAAGCTGAAAGTCAAACACTGTTTGACTTTTAAGCTAGGAAAGCAATAAAAGAATGAAAGAGGACTTACAAAGGGTCCAAAGAGATTTGATTCCAAGTATTCTCAGGTATGTAGTGAATAATCACAACAACTTAGAGAATTCTCAGATCAAATGTGGTTTGAGAGTCAAGTGGGGGATGCTATTTATAGTTGTAGCAAACTTACAAGATCATGCCATGTTTTTGTTTGGCCAACAAGCAAAGATCTCAACCATACATGTGTTAGGAGATGATTAGAAGCCTTGGTGATCACTTAAACTTGCCCATCACACAAAAGAATTACCATAACAGCCCCTGAAGTTGCAACAGAATGCAAAAACTGACTTTCTGGTCGCTGGCATGTTCACACGGCCCGCGTAAAGGTAGGGGGAAACCTTACGCGGCCCGCCTGGGCTTACTATCCAGAAATTGCAGTTTAGTCCCTGCACTTGAGAAACATGTGTTTTGATGCATTTTTGACACGTTTAAGCCCCATTAACCTCATTTCAAGGCTCTAAAATGAATTTAAAGTATAGGGAACTTAAATTATGCTCAAAAACATCTCGGATGTCGGCTCCTTTGGTCGTACGGTCGCGTTGTTCGTTAAATTACGACGAAACTCAAACGGACGCTAAAACGATCCAAATTAAGCGACGAATGGAATTTTTGCATGCCGATCACTAAAATAAAAATATTTTAGTTTGTACAAAAATTTTGGATGTCCAGATGTAGTCAGAACGTAAGATATGCGCGTAAATGCAAACTTACGTCGTTTTTGACACTTTTAGTCCCTGTAAGAGCAAATAAGCATGTTTTCGCACACCAAACCCCTCGAAGCTTATTTCTAAGCTATGTTTAGGTTATTTATGGTATGTTTAGCTTATGATAAAGTTCCAGACTCTTTGATACCATACGAATCGGTATAGTTTCGCAGTTTGACACAAATAGTCCCTGCGATCGAATAGACTTGTTTTCAACACACCAAACCATCCAAAACTTATTTCTAAGTTATGTAAAGGTTATTTAAGGTATGTTAAGCCTATGTCACTATTCCAGAGTGTTTGTTGCGTTAAACTGACTGCGTTTACGCACTAGTTTGCGTAAAACCTTCCAGAAAGTGATTTAAAGCTTGAAATCGGAATCGAATTAAATTGTAAATTCATCAAACAAAAATACACACATAATAACATCAAAACACATTGTTTTATTAATAATTAACATTGCTTTACATTATACATCGATTACAAAGCACAGTTTTCACACTTGATCATCTGGAGGAAGAATGGCAGGGATCCAAACAACTGATTATCCGAAAAAGTAGATAGGTTAGGGATTAAAGTATGGGAGTTAATTGGATTATTGTTTGGTTTCTTATTGTTGGCATTATTTGAAAGAGTTAAGGAAGTGAGGATGGAGAATGTTTCAACTATATATTTTTCTCCACAAGATGGTATTCTTCTAGCAATTCATGACAAGAACAATGATAAGGAATCAGACAAACTTTTGGTTCATTTTGGTGTGTTGAAATGTAGATAACGACAGATTTTAATGTTCAATTCACCATATGGATAGGGATGTTTGTGAATCTGGAGAGGATGGGTGTTCTTGGAACTTCCATTTGTGTAAACTTTCATTTTTGGATTCTCATCCAATTAGTGCACCTTCTCCTCTTTTGGGTTTGCGGAGCTAGTGCCATCATGGATATCATACCTCAGAGGCTTAGATAAAGGTTCCTCTTGGGACAGCTAAGGCGTAAGTCCATAATATGTTGATCTTTATTCTTCTGCAGCAATGGAATGAGACCTACTTGCATTATCTCAAATTGACCCAAAACAAACATACTACCTATTTTTGGTTTTCTCCAAGGACGAGCATTGACTAATGCCACTGGGAACCTGGATATTCAAGATACATATGTCAGTGATTTGAATAAGCTTGCTCTAAACTTGAAGAAATTACAGAGCAGGTAATCATTTAGAAATATATTAACTCAACTAATATGTTCTTGCGTGTTCTACAAATCCATGCTTGATCTGTAAACTCAAGGCCAACAATTGTTTTCCATGATGATGCACCATTAAAACTTTGAAATACCAATAACTTCACCTTTATCCAGCCATCATAGTATCATGTATGAAGCATAAAATTAAGTGAAATGCTTAAAAAGGTTGCAGTTTGTAGTTAATTTTGAATTTTATTTGTTCCGTTTATTACAAATGTAGGAGAAAGATATGGCACTTTGCAATGGTGGTTTAGGGAGTCTTGCATCTTGCTTTTCGAATTTAATGGCATTATGGCAACACTAAATTTTCCAGCATAGGGGGTATGGGCTAAGTTACAGGCATGGGCTCTTCAAGCAAAGGATCTCTAAAGTAGGACAAAAAGATATGGTAGAAGATTGGCTTGAGGTTTGAACTTGTAACACCCTACACGTTTTGATCATAAATACGAAGCAGAAATACGTACCATAAATTTTTTTTCTTTATAATGTTCCTTTAAACCTGAAAACCATTTAAAAACAACTTCTTTAGAAGAATTACATCATTTACCCTTCATTTGTGTATCAAATATAACATACTAATACTAATTACATGACCACCCATTCCGTACAATCCATGTCTCTTTATCTCGATCTCCAATCACTTGTCCTTCGTGATGTTGATCCATAATTCTGTACAACCTACACTCACCACATACATTCGCAACATTAGTACACATTATATATATATATATATAAGATTCATAATTATATGGTCTAATCACGTTCTATCCTTGTATACTTTCCATTCCGTTATCTTTCTAAATTCACGCAATTCATCTCAGTGTCTATTCTTCGGTGAGTTAACAATAATGTACCTACATAACATTTCATTCTCAAAGGCAATCCGGTTAGCATCGTTAATACTCGTCTATTTAACATCATACATACTTACAAGTTACATATGAGAATTTGCACATACATCTTATCTAATCCAACTCTTTCTCGTTTAAATAACTTCTAATAAAATGCCTATTTGTGCTTACCAAAGGGTTCCATCTACTGGAATGTAATTAGATCTATACATACATGCCCACATACTTATTTCGTTCCACACATACTTGCCTACACGCCCCATTCTTACTCGTACCTCATGAACACTTAAAAATGAGTTCAATACTCACCCATACTTCACAAGACAATTTGGTAAGGTTGAGGTACAATATAGAAGTATAACGGGGCTTGGAATGGGTTCGCGGGGTCCGAAGTATTCGAAAAACGAAGAAAACAACTTTGCTGGTGGAAACCCCGCTGTAACCTACGGCAGCCACAATAGCTTACGGTGGCTAGGAAATCACTACGGTGTGGAAATACTGTCTTACGGTGGAAAAATGTGGCATCACCATCTACCGTAGCTTACGGTGACTACCGTAAGCTACGGTAAAGCCTAGTTCAAACAACTTTTGTTCTCTTTTTAATTTCGTAAACAATCATTAGGCCCCCGAACTTTTTTCTTCCACGTTTTTCATACTTCCAAGATGTAAAATAACCATATTCAAACTCCCAAATCCTTTTAATGCTTAACCCCATGATCAAACTAACTACCATGTTACTTTCTATATTCTTGACCCATTCACTTCTATCATGTAATTCCAAACACAGATAACTTCCTACGACTTACCTCATCAATACTTGTTGGGTCTAAAAGGTGTAGTCTAATGTTATCAACAAATCAAGTCAACAAAGTCAACGTAAACAAGTCAAAGTCAACGCGCAAGTCGACACGAGAAGATCGAAGAAAGATATGGCATGTGAACGTTCGAGATATGATAGTTATATTGCTTTGGTTAATTAAATATATTTTCCTTAGACAAAATATACTTATTATCTTAGTTAATTAGTTTTCATGTTTAGTGCTACTTTAGTAAGTTATTATCTCTATGGACTTAATTGTAAGTAGCCTAAAATGGTTTAGGCTATAAATAGAAAGAGATAATTAGGGTTTAGGATGACACACTTTCTAGAGAATTTAGGGGCTAATTGTATTCATCATTTCCAAATTAATCTAGTGGGTTTTAAAGCTTGATTTTGAGTGTGTTCATCTTGATTTCTTATACAAAATCGTATTTTTTTCTCAATTTGATCCTACAATTGGGTATCAGAGCTTCGTACTCGAATTTGGGATTCTACATCTTCAAATTCCATCCTAAAAATCTGATTTTTATTTGAAAAGTTTTGAAACTATTAGGGTTTTTGATTTTATTCACTTTTTCTTCAAAAATCTTGTTTTTAAAAGGTTTAAATTATTTGTTTGCTGACTGAGAGTTGAGACTAGTATTATTAGAAAGATTCATAGTGATTTTCATATCATTTAAAGAGGTTTCAGTTCAAAGCAGAAGGTTTTAGATGAGTTTTTGAAGTTTCTGGGCGTTTTTATTGATGAATATAACGTTTTTAATAAAGAATACGGCGATTTTATCTTTCCGGCGTATTTAAAGAACTTCGGCAACTTTTCGGCGTATTTAAAAATTCCGGCAAGTTTCCGGCGTATTTAAAAATTCCAGTGACTTTTCTGGCGTAATTAAGTTTTCTGGCGACTTTAAATCTTGAACGCAAGTTCAATTTCTCCGGCGTATTTGGTAAAAAAATGCCGGTAAGTCACATTTTTCGGCGTCGTTATTCCAGTATCTAGTTCCGCCTAGCGTATTTACTCTTCGGTGAGTATCCGACCAGCGTTTAGTTGTTAAAAGAAAGGAGTAGAAAGAGATTAACAGGTTCTAGATTGTTGTATTTAAAAAAAAAGGTACTAGATTGTTGTCTTGTTTCTACCGTTCACAATTTCTAGCAACCACAACTGACTACCACTCATACAAAGTCACCACACATTGTTCATACACCCCTGTCAAAACCACCGTGAACCACCAGACGCACAACCATCGTACACTACCACATCGCCACCTACACACCCATCAACCACCGGAAACCACCATTAACCAGAACTTTGTCACCTCCGACACACCGTTCAAACACCCCTGTTAAAACATCACTTCTCACCTTCGAACCATCTCTCGAGCACCACCACGACTGCCTAAACATCCATCCTATAACCATAACTTTTAGACACGAACTGGTCAACAGCTACGGTAACCTTCATCTCCCACGTCTTAACGGCACCAACCTTAACTTTAACCGGCGCCTTCACCGTCAAACTTTAAAGGCACCGCCGCTCCCTCTCTTGCTTCGACAACCGCGAGTGCACGTCACGCACCAACACAATATTCTCCCCCTTTCCTTTCTATGGAAAATCTTCCCTCATCAAGAACTTGACAAAGCGAGGTACAACCCCCGATTGTATAAACTTCCTCAATTGAAGGGTTGTTATCCCTCTTTCGGTTGGGAACCTGACATTGCCATGTCCAACTGAAACCGCCATTCCGAACACACATTGCCCTGGCCTTCCTATGATGACATCATAGTTGGAGAGAATGTTGATTACCATAAAGGTGAGTGGTTCGGTTCTTTCCATCTTTCCTTCATTAAAACAAACATTAAGGGTTATTTGGCCCACATGCTTGAGGGGTATATCAGCGATACCTTTAATAGAGGATTCAGATTGCCGAAGCCTTGAATGTTCGTTGATGTGGGTAAAATACAACATATAAATTATATCAAATACGGCGTAAAATCAGACCTTTTTAGTACTAATGTTGGAAAAAGCTTGTTTCTTTGTTCCTTTTTAATTTACAGGGTCAAAAGAGTTTAAACGCACAAAAGGAGCAAAATAACAGCAAAAACCAATATAAATACAAAGAAGGAGGATTGACACAACTCGCTAAGGCCTCATCCACATCCAAACCAAGAAAATAGCAAGATCTGAAGCTCTGGCACGGGGCTGTTCCCACCAAGCACGGGCCATGCCCAAGGCAAGATTCTCTGCAGAAGAAAAGACAACAGCAAAGGACAAACCAGATAACCAACACGGGGCCGTGCTAAGACAACACGGGGCATGGTCAACTCTAAGATTCACTGAATCTGAGATAGTACAGCAAGTACAATAGCCATGGGCCGTGCCGTTGACACACGGGGTCGTGTTAATGACGAAGAGAGAGAAAGATGGCCACGGGGCCGTGCCAGGCGGGCACGGGCCATGTTGAGCATCTGACTTCAGTTATAAATAGGAGTGTTTGGTTCCATTCCAATCTATCCCTTGGCAAACCTCTTCTCTCACACTTGCCACCACTCCACCACCACTACAACACCAATATCCACCACCATCATCCATCTTCCATCATTTAGAACGTGTAGTAGTCACAGGATCCAAGATCGATCATAAGAGTTCTTGTCAAACAAAGGCCATGCTTGGCTAAACCCTTACATCACTTGGTGAAGACAAATCTTTTATGTATTACTTTTTGATTTCCAATCTTTGGCTCCTTTTTATTTGGGTATGTATTAATGACTTTAATAACTAGTTTTTTTATATTGAAGGAGAATTTGTGACACCTGTGTCACTGCGACCATCAAACAAATACCAAACCAATGAAATATTGTATTTCATACTTTGGACTTGTATAAATATGTGTATCTTTTGCACATATCAACTCTTGTTCGATTTCAAGCTCTAAATCGCTTTCTGGAAGGTTATACGCGCACTGATGCGTAAATATAACCAGTTTAATGCAACAAACACTCCGGAATAGTGAAATAGGCTTAACATACCTTATATAACCTTTACATAACTTAGAAATAAGTTTTGAAGGCTTTGGTATGGCAAAATCAGGTTAATTCGCTTACAGGGACTAAATTCGACAAACTGTGCAAGTATGCCAATTTGAACTGTAACAGACATTCCGGAACATAACCATAAGTTAAACATACCATAAATATCCTTTACATAGCTTAGAAATAGGCTTTTAGGTGTTCGGTATGCTAAAATAAACTTTTGGGTCATTTAGGGACTAAAAGTGTCAAAAAGTGCACAAGTTTGTATTTTCGCGCATAACTTACGTTCTGAATACATCCGGACATCCAAAAATTTATGTAAGCACTAAAATATTTTATTTTAGTGTTTGGCATAAGAAAATCCATTCGTCACGCAATTTGGATCGTTTTTCGCGCTTATGCGCATTCTGTCGTAATTAACCGAACAACGCAATCGTACGGCCAAACGAACTGACATCCGGCATATTTTTGAGCATGTTTCATGTTCCCTATACTTTAAGATCCTTATAAAGCTTAAAAATGGGTTTGACGGGTGTTAGAAGTGCCAAAACACGACGTTACGTGCACAGGGGCCTGTTCTGCCAATTTTCAAATTCTGGTCTGCAAGGTCCTTACGGACCTCAACATTGTGAGTGTTGAGGTCCGTAAGCAGGGGTCAGATATGCAAAAACTCGTTTAATCTGCTGTTAACAGCCTTTAACCCCTCCAAAGGCCAAGGCCAAGTGTCAAACTCTTGTGGTGGGAGCAATATGAGTTACCACAACATTCCGACAAGTGTACGGGTTAGATCGTGCCCCCTTTTCCAAGAAACGATCCTAACGGTGAACCGAAAACTATAAATACCCACCTCCACCCTTCACTTTTCCTCACAAGAATCTGATCTAATGTGCTCTAAGTTGAAACCTTAGTTTCATACCTGAGCTATTTTGATCTAGATTAGCATTCGAGGACCCTTTGTAAGTGTTCCTTCGTTCTTTTATTGCTTTTCGAGTCCGAAAGTCAAACTTTGTTTGACTTTCTGCATTGACCAGTTTATGGTCAATGCGAAGTTCGTTTGAACTTCGCAACGTGATTGTAATCACGATGGTTATAGTCCCTTGTGACTATGCCTACTGATTACCACGTTGTCTAGGGTCGTAAGGGTAAGCGATCTAATAAATCGCTTATACCTTCGAACCCGACCCGTTTGGTCGATCTTTAAGATCCGACCAAATACATTAGGTGACCATAGTATATAGGGAATAACCTTCCGAGGTTATACCTTATGGTCGCTTCGTTTAAATAGTTATATGATAGGTAGTTTATATGCCTTAGGTAAATTACCAAAATACCCTTTTCATGTATAATTGGTAATTAAGCATATGTAAAATAACTTTTAACATCTAAACTGATTTGGCAACAATATTAGACATGTTAAGGCATATTATACTTATCGTAGGACTAGTTGGGCGCTCCGAATGCGTTTTACGCGAACGACGCGTTAAAGTAGCACAAGCTACCTAAACGGGTCGTAACGGGTCATGAGCACTTAGGTTAGGTTTCATTTAGAATGTAGGCTTTGTTGAACCATACTACATGAGTTTTCATACTCATTTGGTTTACGAACCCTCATTCTATCCGATCCTCCGATTTAGGTCCGGTTATTAACATAGTTACCTATACTAGGTGTCGTTTGATATCCGTGATCTCTAGCATTGCTTGGTGGTTATCTTAGGACTTCTGAGCAATCTCAAGTGAGTACATAGACCCCTCTTTTACTGTTTTCCAAACGTTTTGGGGTGAAACACATGTGCCTACTTGTTACTTTCATGCTTTCCTGTTTTCACATCATATACTTGCTATGTTCGTTAGTACATTTATAGTACATGATTTCAATACATTTTATGCTATGTATGCCCATTGTGTGCATATTTAGTACATCACTTTACAATACATTTCATACTATGTACGCCCATTGTGTGCATACTTAGTACATTGTTTTACATTACACTTATGCTATGTATGTCCATTACGTGCATACTTAGTACATTGTTTTACATTGCATTTCTGTTGCATATGCTCATCCAGCATATGAACACATTATACTACATTGTGAACCGTCGTAACCCTTTGATTATATGAACCATTTGTAACTATTGAATCGTGTGAACCAGTTGTATCGGTTGACATGATTTACATTTGACAATAGACATATGACTATACATAAACATTTCTACAATTGTTAAACATTACATCTTGGTGGTTTGGTTTGGGTAAGTGATTTAAGTAACGAGGCATGTGTAATATGATACAAGCATGGTGGATACGCCGCTGGTACTTCCTATATATAAGTGTTTGTATGGTATCACATATTGTAGCGTTATTTGAATAATTTCAATTTGAGACATATAACATTTATACAAATAACATACTTTTCACAAGACATTGATTTACAAACAACTTATCTTATACAAACTCATTTTACATGGTTATTCATTTAACCATACATTATTCTCTTATTTATACTTATCATCTGATCTTATCGTTTTTCAAATGATTTACAAGACAAAGCAAATTACAAGGTTCATGACTAAACATTTTCTCAAACATAAGTCATGAATTCTGTTTTCACAAAACCTATGTATCTCACAGGCATTTTTATGCTGACGTACCTATTTTCACATGTGTTTTCAGGAGATGATGCATAGGACTTATCAAGACATACTTAGGCGGACCTGTGCCTTAGTGACTTAAAACGAGACAAGAACTAGTTAATTTATGTTATGTACTCTTTAGTTCTTGTTTAAAACAATGTAAACTTTCATGTTTGATTAATAAAACGAAACTTCAATTGCCATGGATTTGAAACAATTAATTCTGTTACAACACTCCCCGACGTTTCCGCCACGTTTTGTATGTTCTACGTGGTCGGGGTGTGACAGAATTTATCTAACCATTCTTCATATATTGTTGATTCACATATTCGTGTCTTTAAGGTCTATATAAAGCGCGTTAACTAATTGGAAGGGGTTAGAAGAGTGGTTAGGTAATTCTATGTCTCGTTCAGTGTATAGATCCTGCGAGAACCTGGTTCAAGTTTAGTAATACTTCATTGATGGGAGGTACTGTCCGCCCCGAAAGAAAGTAAGAAACCGCTTGAATCCCTTATCTATAAACTACTATTAAAACTTTAAACCAACCCTGTGAGGACTATATCACTGCTGACTCAGACTAAAGGGTTGAGGGTAACGCTGCCTGGAAGGGGGCCTACCACTTTTCGCATTAATAACTTACTTAATTATCTTTCAATAATCCGACCTTGCGAGACTGTATCCCTGCTGACTCAGACCAATAGGTTGAGGGTAACGCTGCCTGGAAGGGGGCCTACTACTATAACTTAAAGATATTCTCTTAAAATGCCCAAAGTGCGGAAATCATTAAAGGATGCATAAAAGAGGAGTTGGAACCATGTGTGTCACACCCCGAAATTATCAGAGCTGGCGTGACTGGACTGGTATCTTCATTGCACAGCGGAAGCAAAAAGTTAAGACTTTCTAGAAATTGAACTCCCACTAAGTACTCGAGTCTCCAATGGTTCTCCTATTCCAACCGTGCCTTGCCTTAGAAAAGTAACCTGAGAAAGAAACAAGCGAAAAATCAACATAAAGTTGAGCGAGTTCATAGTTTGTTCGTAAAAGATTTGAGATAAATCTTTTGAGTTGTGAAAGGTTTGAAATAAATCTTTGGTATTGTGAAAGATTTGAAATAAATCTTTGGAATAACCGGTTTTTGAAATAGTATTGAGAAAACGAATTTAAAAATCATTTTCTTGCCAAGTTATATGGAAACGTGGTGTTTGTAACACGGTATGTTCATAAAAACTACGTGTCACCGAGCTCTACCGAGTCGTTAATCGAACGATTCAACGGTAAGTTGTTAACTTAATAGAAAAGATTAAGTTATATGTGTTAAGTCTCGTTTAATGTCAGTAGCAGTTTAATAAGTCTTGAAAAAAAAGACTTAGTTTCCGGGAGACTAAAAATAAATAAATATTTATATAAAAATATATAAATACATCGTTGTAGGTGTGTTAGCCGTCTCGAGTAGTCATACGAGTATAAAAGATTATTTCTATGAAAATATCATATAACAAACTCGTATCATATATCGTGTTTCGTATGAAAATAATATATAATAACTTGTATTATATATATCACGTCTTGTGTATATTTGCCAAAAATATACGTATATGCCGTTTCGGCGTTTGTAATAAATATAAAAAAATATATTTATTTTGCGAAAGTATTATCGAGTTTGTTTGAAGTTTGAAATAAATAGGTAAACTATATCTATTTTATAAAAGAATTCGTGTCGTTTATTACTTCAATTAAATATATAAACTATATTTATTTTGGCAAAACAATCGTCGTGTCGTTTGATATTTGAAATAAATATAAACTATATTTATTTTGATGAAACGAATTCGTGCTACGCGATGCTTGAAATAAATATATATACTATATTTATTTATAAAAAGAATTCGAGTTCGTTTGAAATAAATATAATAACTATATTTATTTTGTTGTCGAAAGACACTTTATATTTGTATCTCGTAAAAGTCGCTTTATAACATTAGTTGTCATTTTACAAGAAAAGCACGTTTTTTTTTATAATAAAACTCGTTTTATTTTACGGGTTTTCTCGAAAAAAAACGGGCAGAGTTTCCTCTGTTTTTGGACGCCCCGACAACACAAGTTGTCGTTATTTATCAAAATTCAATCAATCCAAGCAATATATGATAAATTTCCATCAAATACGCCAAAATAAAACGCAATAATCGCTAAAGGTATCGGTTCGAGCTCGTTCACGTTAATAATATAAAGATTATTAAATGACATAAATAATCGCGTCACTGAAATTCTTTACCAATTCTTGTGTCGAGTCGTTGAATGAGTTGACCGGGTCAACTGAGTTGACTGGCTGAGTTGACCGAGTTGACTCAGCGAGTTAAACAGGTCTGACCGAGTCGTACCGAGTCGAACCGAGTTGCACCGAGTCGAACCGAGTTGCACCGAGTTGCACCGAGTCGAGACCCGAACCCGAACCGTTTGACCCGAGTTGACCGTTGACCAGCTGATCTGCTGTTGACCTGAGTTGAACCGAAGCTTCCATGGAACCCCAAATAACCAACCTGATTAACATCACCGGAAAGTAAAATCCGAACCATCTCGTGACTGAACCTTGAGCCGAAACAAACTGACCTGAACATGAACTCTGCTTGACCGATTCTGACCGGACTCGAACCACTGCGAAACCGTGAGACCCGTCGGACCGAAGGAAAGACCGCGGGATAATCGAACTGACCACCGGAAAAAGTGGACCGACCGGCGGTCCGAACCTCCGACCGCCGGTTTTCTCTCTCTCTCGCCTTTCTCGTCGCACCACCGCACCTCGCCGGCGTTCGACGCCGGCTCCGCCGTCCTTTCCGTCTTCTCTCTCTCATCGCTCCTCTCTCTCCGTCTCGTCTCTCTCTCTCTTTCTGTTGTAGCCGCCGCACACCACCACCAGACGGTGGTGGTGGTCCGTTTCATCTAACGGGGAAGGGGGTGTTACGAGGGTGTTTGGCTGCTTATGTGTGTGTGCAGGGGATCTAGATCGAGAGAGGGGAGAGGATGAGGGAGTTTGATTAGCTCTGTGTTTCTTTGATGTAATTGTGAGAGAAAGGACTTTTATTATTTGTGTGTGTGTTGTTCGTGTATAAATAGAATGAGGCAGATGGATGGTTTTTAATTGCCTTCTATGTATACCATTTACATTCAGGTCAAGTGTTATACCCATTGAAACAATGGTTTTTAATTGTCTTTCATGTAGAGAATTTACATTCAGGTTATTTCTTTCATCCCTAGAGTTAAAATCTTTTATATAGATTTTGAATATTTTGCAAGATTTGTAGGGATTTTGCCTATTGTGTGTAGGTTTAGGCTTGTGGGTTTTGGGCTTGGGCCTAGGGACCACAAGCCCATCTCATGTGTAAATGGCCCATAATTCCTACAAGACCCGATATCGTGACCCAAACTTCATAAGCATAAAATATTCGTGTAACATCCATATTTGTCGGTGTCGTCAGTATTTTGTACGGCATCAGTTCCGTTGTCGCGTAACATTCAACAGTTTTTCTGTAAATCACCACACACGCACTGTATAGTTGAACAAACGTTCCTGGGCACTCCAAGGGCATAATTAGGATAATCTACAACATAAACACTACTTATTATCGTTTTAAACATCTGTTAATTGCGTAATTAGGATCCGTAAATCACGGGTTGTCACATTCTCCCCCTGTTACAGAAATTTCGTCCTCGAAATTTAGACTATGTTATCTCTTCAGAATTGTGTTACTCGCAGGTAAGTCCGAATAATAACAAAGTGAATGACTGCGTAATCAAAACAAGACTTTATTCGAATCATGACATTCCTCAACAATAAGAACCCAACGGTTTAAAAGGGATGTGTTTCCAAAAGTTGATGTTAAAGGAAACAAGATGTATAGATACCGTCACTAACGTGACCAAGTCAACAAGGATCCAACAATGAACAGGAACTTCGACCAATAGAATTCCATATGAACGTTTATAACATGTAAATGAGTTCTAGAAGCAATAACATCCCCTGGATGAACTTAGAATCAACAACCTCAAATATAATAGTTTGCATGAAACGCTCGATCGTGATCAGCGCAAGCTGCAAGTCGTATCGACGCCACAAGGTGTCGCAATGAATGAAACAATTCAATAACAGGAGTGATCGAACAAGTATCACATGTGCTTTGCATGAAACGCTCAATCATGATTAGCCGAAGCTACAAGTTTGTACTGACACCACAAGGTGTCGTAGTGACTTAATTAATTCAACAATGGCGGTGATCAAACAAATTCACCGTGTTTGAAGTCAAATGAAAGCGCAATGAAGTAAATATGAATGTTTGTTCCAACAAACATCGAAAGATTTTCAATTGAAAATGGAACATCAAAGAAATAATGTTTTCGATCGAAGATGAAGAAACAACAATTATCGTAAAATATTCGATTGATGTTGAAAGGACCGTTAGGAGGTACACCGAAATATAGAAATGAATTTGTGTACCATTGTCTTAACACACTATTGTATTAAGACTGTTGTAATGTGATAAACCAAAGCGGATTTAAAGCAATTCAATAATTAAATCTGTGTATGAGATGCGTAAACGAGTTTAGCACAAGCTTCAAGTTAATGAATACACCACCACAAGATGTCGAAATCAACAAATGACTTATTGGAGTCGTAGACCAAACAAGTCTACTACGACTCGGAACAAATGAAACTCTTGTTAAAACGAATTTGAATATGATGTCTCCAATACATCATATGGTATCTTGAATTGAGTATGTGTAATGCAGAAGTTCAAACAATCGAACTTGGTTTTAGCGCAATCCGACAATAAATATATGTATTGACAAGAAAACTTTAGGCATGGTTACAACGAAAAACCATGTATGTAACTTGTAAAGAAATGATCGTGATACAATGACCATTAAGAGGAGTAGAGATACGAAAATCTACTCAGTAAGTGTGAAATTCGAAATTTCAATAAAAGAAATTTGAGGACTTTACCTGGGGTTTCGTGTGACGACCAATTGTTAGGTGACATTACCATGGAATGTCGAACATAGCGTATTCGTCATTAGTTAGGTAGGGGGGATGCGGAGACAATCGTCTTCTCCCTGGCGTGATTTGTGTCGTTGCAGGATCGCGTGACAAGTTGTCGTTTCCTGATCGTTAGTTCTCCTGCTGACAGGGATCTAGCGTCGTCGTTAGATTTGTGTCATCGTTCCTTCTCAAAGGCCTCACCTCGATAGTCGTATGTGTCGTACTTCAACCTCCGTTGATGTATAGCTTAAGTTTCACGTATACCTGTGCACTAGCGTTACGTTCTGCGTAGAATGTGATGTACTACGACATCCGTTGATGTAAAGTTTGAGTTTCATGTATTCTCGTGCGCTAGCATTTCGTTATGCGTAGGCTGCCTGCTCGGGAAGTTAAATATTATAGACAATATGGATAACAATATGTGCCCGAGTTAATATTCGCGGTTCCTACGTGACGACCTTTAATAAACACACACATGCGCAAATAATCAATCATATAATCAAATAAACATGTTAGTCACCAATAAGCAATCAAGTAATTCCCCTAGTCCCACCAGTCTATCCTCCCAGCCTCTCAGACTGAACTTCCTAGTCCCACTAGACTATCCTCCCAGCCTCTAAACTTCCTAGTCCCACTAGACTATCCTCCCAGCCTCTCAGACTGAACTCCTAGTCTCTCAGACTGACTCCCTGTTCCGAAGGTCTTAAATGCATGTTTCCTAAACTCTCAGATTTTTGTGTACTGTATGTAATCGTTTCGTGTACCGTGTATAAAACATCACTTTAGCGTATGTTTGAAAACAAAATTTTGACTGTTTGTTTCGGCAACGGTTGGAGACCATATTCGAGTACTGGGCGTTCTGTATGTATTCAACGTCTTAATAGTCTAAGTCCCAGAGAAAAGTGAGGTTAGAGCCTAGGTATCACAACAGAAACCTAATTCGCTGTAACCTATAGCTCTGATACCAATCTGTCACACCCCGAAATTATCAGAGCTGGCGTGACTGGACTGGTGTCTTCATTGCACAGCGGAAGCAAAAAGCTAAGACTTTCTAGAAATTGAACGCCCACTAAGTACTCGAGTCTCCAATGGTTCTCCTATTCCAACCGTGCCTTGCCTTAGAAAAGTAACCTGAGAAAGAAACATGCGAAAAATCAACATAAAGTTGAGCGAGTTCATAGTTTGTTCGTAAAAGATTTGAGATAAATCTTTTGAGTTGTGAAAGGTTTGAAATAAATCTTTGGTATTGTGAAAGATTTGAAATAAATCTTTGGAATAACTGGTTTTTGAAATAGTATTGAGAAAACGAATTTAAAAATCATTTTCTTGCCAAGTTATATGGAAACGTGGTGTTTGTAACACGGTATGTTCATAAAAACCATGTAGTTGTAAAGTCTTGTATTTGTAATGTTCATTTAACCGTCAATGCCCACCCTGACTTTGACTCCATACCCCCATAATTCTTTGAATTTGTATAAAACATGGTAGTTAATTTGTATGAACAAGAAGTTTCCATAAGTATAAAATCCCTGGTATGTAGCAAATAAGGAAAAAGAGATCACCAATGGTTTGCAAGGCCATTGATATGTGTGAAGTGCAAGTAGGAAGACTCAAACCTAGCAGATTTATGCGTTGGGTACAAAGTCACCCCGAGGTCCGTTCTGTTTGGGCCTGGGGCTGGGCTCGCTACACCCAGATAGATCTACCGCTCCTGTCCCTCGGTCCTACAATGAGGATTAATGGCCTCAAGTTTCCGCCTACCCACTCACATGATCTAAGTAGTAACCCTCCTTACGCTAAACATACCATGTGTAAAAATGTCCGTAAAAATTGTATCATGTATTTTACCCCAGCCTCTAAGGCTGAATCTCCCCAGCCACTAAGGCTGATCCTCCCCAGCCACTAAGGCTGGCCTCCCCAGCCACTAAGGCTGGCTCCTCATTCTCTATATATCATTACCAAACGATCCATCCCTAGTCATGAAAATCATTCATTTCGATAATACACCTTTGTTTTGTAAAAAACGGTATGTTTAGTATAAACCTTTCGTAAATCACTTGAGTTCCTTGAAATCCCTTCGTAATATGATTTAGAAATACTAGTGTTGCGTTTGTTAAAAACTTTGTTTGTTTTTGCAAAACGTGCATGTCTTTCCACCCCGAAAACATTTACAAAACTGTAAAACAGTAAAAAGTGGGGTTATGAACTCACCTGAATATTCTTGTGCAAAGCGAGCTAATTACGACTTCGTGATGTCGTTTCCAAGATGAGACTCGCTAGCGTGCATTCTACAATATTCCTAACACGGAATATCTAATAAGTTTCTAAATAAATGCGGTAACTACACTACGTGTCACCGAGCTCTACCGAGTCGTTAATCGAACGATTCAACGGTAAGTTGTTAACTTAATAGAAAAGATTAAGTTATATGTGTTAAGTCTCGTTTAATGTCAGTAGCAGTTTAATAAGTCTTGAAAAAAAAGACTTAGTTTCCGGGAGACTAAAAATAAATAAATATTTATATAAAAATATATAAATACATCGTTGTAGGTGTGTTAGCCGTCTCGAGTAGTCATACGAGTATAAAAGATTATTTCTATGAAAATATCATATAACAAACTCGTATCATATATCGTGTTTCGTATGAAAATAATATATAATAACTTGTATTATATATATCACGTCTTGTGTATATTTGCCAAAAATATACGTATATGCCGTTTCGGCGTTTGTAATAAATATAAAAAGTTATATTTATTTTGCGAAAGTATTATCGAGTTTGTTTGAAGTTTGAAATAAATAGGTAAACTATATCTATTTTATAAAAGAATTCGTGTCGTTTATTACTTCAATTAAATATATAAACTATATTTATTTTGGCAAAACAATCGTCGTGTCGTTTGATATTTGAAATAAATATAAACTATATTTATTTTGATGAAACGAATTCGTGCTACGCGATGCTTGAAATAAATATATATACTATATTTATTTATAAAAAAAATTCGAGTTCGTTTGAAATAAATATAATAACTCTATTTATTTTGATGTCGAAAGAAACTTTATATTTGTATCTCGTAAAAGTCGCTTTATAACAATAGTTGTCATTTTACAAGAAAAGCACGTTTTTTTTTATAATAAAACTCGTTTTATTTTACGGGTTTTCTCGAAAAAAACGGGCAGAGTTTCCTCTGTTTTTTGACGCCCCGACAACACAAGTTGTCATTATTTATCAAAATTCAATCAATCCAAGCAATATATGATAAATTTCCATCAAATACGCTAAAATAAAACGCAATAATCGCTAAAGGTATCGGTTCGAGCTCGTTCACGTTAATAATATAAAGATTATTAAATGACATAAATAATCGCGTCACTGAAATTCTTTACCAATTCTTGTGTCGAGTCGTTGAATGAGTTGACCGGGTCAACTGAGTTGACCGGCTGAGTTGACCGAGTTGACTCAGCGAGTTGACCAGGTCTGACCGAGTCGAACCGAGTTGCACCGAGTCGAACCGAGTTGCACCGAGTTGCACCGAGTCGAGACCCGAACCCGAACCGTTTGACCCGAGTTGACCGTTGACCAGCTGATCTGCTGTTGACCTGAGTTGAACCGAAGCTTCCATGGAACCCCAAATAACCAACCTGATTAACATCACCGGAAAGTAAAATCCGAACCATCTCGTGACTGAACCTTGAGCCGAAACAAACTGACCTGAACATGAACTCTGCTGGACCGATTCTGACCGGACTCGAACCACTGCGAAACCGTGAGACCCGTCGGACTAAAGGAAAGACCGCGGGATAATCGAACTGACCACCGGAAAAAGTGGACCGACCGGCGGTCCGAACCTCCGACCGCCGGTTTTCTCTCTCTCTCTCGCCTTTCTCGTCGCACCACCGCACCTCGCCGGCGTTCGACGCCGGCTCCGTCGTCCTTTCCGTCTTCTCTCTCTCATAGCTCCTCTCTCTCCGTCTCGTCTCTCTCTCTCTTTCTGTTGTAGCCGCCGCACACCACCACCAGACGGTGGTGGTGGTCCGTTTCATCTAACGGGGAAGGGGGTGTTACGAGGGTGTTTGGCTGCTTATGTGTGTGTGCAGGGGATCTAGATCGAGAGAGGGGAGAGGATGAGGGAGTTTGATTGGCTCTGTGTTTCTTTGATGTAATTATGAGAGAAAGGACTTTTATTATTTGTGTGTGTGTTGTTCGTGTATAAATAGAATGAGGCAGATGGATGGTTTTTAATTGCCTTCTATGTATACCATTTACATTCAGGTCAAGTGTTATACCCATTGAAACAATGGTTTTTAATTGTCTTTCATGTAGAGAATTTACATTCAGGTTATTTCTTTCATCCCTAGAGTTAAAATCTTTTATATAGATTTTGAATATTTTGCAAGATTTGTAGGGATTTTGCCTATTGTGTGTAGGTTTAGGCTTGTGGGTTTTGGGCTTGGGCCTAGGGACCACAAGCCCATCTCATGTGTAAATGGCCCATAATTCCTACAAGACCCGATATCATGACCCAAACTTCATAAGCATAAAATATTCGTGTAACATCCATATTTGTCGGTGTCGTCAGTATTTTGTACGGCATCAGTTCCGTTGTCGCGTAACATTCAACAGTTTTTCTGTAAATCACCACACGCGCACTGTATAGTTGAACAAACGTTCCTGGGCACTCCAAGGGCATAATTAGGATAATCTACAACATAAACACTACTTATTATCGTTTTAAACATCTGTTAATTACGTAATTAGGATCCGTAAATCACGGGTTGTCACAATGTGATTCCTTCTTGTCTATTTGTTTTTCCTTATATTTTATTTTTGCTTTTTAGTTTATCTTTTTATAACTATAAAACCTTTTAATCAAAATTTGGTTAGATTATATGTTAACGATAAGTCGGTATTAAAAGATCTTGTGTCCTTGGACGACCTCGGTATCTTGCCATCACTATACTACGTCCGCGAATGGTGCACTTGCCCTAACATGTGTCTAGAGTGATAGTATTATATCATGTTTATAAATTTAAAACTTGAATTTGCGAGTAAAAAGAGCTAAAATATATCTAAAAAATATATACGCACCGCACCACGTCATTCGTCATTGCTGAGACGGTTGTAGCATTTCTCAAACATGATCTCGGTGGCTGTTCCAGTGTTAATGTAGGCATTGTGTGTCTTGATGGTTCCCACTGTAGCTTCCACCACCAAAGGGTTCGAGAGTAAGTCCCCTTCGGGTGGTGGGAAGCAAACACATTGACGCTCCCAAGCCTCCAAGCGAGGGCGTTTGTGGGAAGCTTTTCCATCAAAGTTTACCATGTTCACTTCCTTACTCTTACCGTCAGCCATCTTGTCTCTTACCCCTTTGACCAAGTGGGAAAGTTCTCCAGATTTGACAGCTTCTTCGATTCTTTTCTTGAGTTGGAAGCAACTGTTGGTGTGGTGGTCTTTCTCTTCGTAAAACTCACAATATTGGGTTGAATTTTCATTTCTCTTGCTCTTTGGTAAGGGTCGAGGAGGTCGGAAGCTATGTTTTACTTCTTTGGTGGCCAAGATCTCTTGTGGGGTCTTGGTTAAAGCTGTGAAGTTCACAGTCTTTTCTCGGCTTGGAGGGTTCCTGCCTTTAGGCCTTTTTGGATCCAAACTTCTAGAGCATTTATCATAAGAACCAAAGTTTCCTCATTTCCTTTTGGGACTGTTGCTTCGCCAATTAGGAGCTATATTCCTTTGTTCCTTGATGTCAACAGCTTTTTCCCCTCGAATGTGAGCTTTATCCTTTTCGAGAGCCTCCTTAAGGGTTTTAGGTAGTCACTTATTGAAGTCTCTTGTGAGGTATTTAGAGGTGATGGCGTTCATGAACCCTGCTACCCTCATCTTTTCATCAGCACCTACGTAGGTCAACCCTTCCTTCTTGTATCTTTCAATGAAATCTCTAAGACTTTCATCATCTCGTTGCTTTATCTGGAAAATTACTGTAGCATCCTTGACATACCTTTGTTGTTGTGAAAAGTTAGCCCGGAAACGTTTACTAAGATCGTCAAAGGTTTGAATGCTTCTTTCAGGAAGGTCATTGAACCATATCCTGGCAGACCCTACAAGGGTTTGCATGTTTTCAATTCTTGCAGCCCCGGTAAAGATTTGGAGGTGGTCGTTGAACCATATCCTGGCAGATCCCGACGGTTAAACTTTCTGGAAAACATGGACTTTTATGATTATTTTTACCCCCGCCACTCTTACGGTGAATGGTGCGATTATTGTGGGGAGGACATGAAGAATCAAAATGTGACATTCTAATCTTCACTCCCCACTACTTAGCCCCATCGTTTTCCTATGACGATCACCTTAAGATAGGCAGGAGTAAAAATGATAACAACGTTCATCCACCTAAACTCCATCAACCCTGTTACCTAGGAGACTTAGAAGACGTAAGTCAAATAGAAAAGAGGATTCTCCAAAAACTCATAGAAATAGAATCCTTGATGAAGGCGCGATTTTCATCAAGGATCTCAACCGAAGGAGAATCGAGGGAAGAAAAACAGGTACAAACAACACCAAGGCTAACAAACCTACCCTCGACGGTTGTGAAGACGAAGGCGATAGTCGTCCCTGTTTTGATTTCGCGATGACGGTCCCCTTAACAGAGTGTGAATTTCACACCGACGGTTTGGACAGGAATGAGCAGACTCATACCTTCTTTAACAAGAGCCCGGATAAGGTAAATAAAGGATGGTTCCGTTTTCCAATTTTTAAAGTAGGATTCTACCTTTCCGATAACCTCTTGCATTTTCATACCTCTCGTCGGAACCTAAGGTATATCCGGCAATTCGGTGATGTTCCAACTAGTAAGGAACCGTCTAATAACAGACAAATCCTTAAAACCATAGACAAAACTTCATAAAACTCCCTGAAACATGGGGTCGTGTCCAATCTTCTTCCAAAACATAGGACGTATTAGAGTAACAGCGGGTCGTGCCCCTCGTATTTTCTAGCACGGGGTCGTGTCAGTGATGACGTGGCCCGTGTCTCACTAATGGACAACATTCTCTGACACATGCAGGCGACATAGGGCCGTGTTACCCATGTATGGGGCCGTGTCAACGTGTTGTCACTGTCTATGTAGTCAGCCTTAAGGAGAATGTTTGGAACCATTCCAAAAAGACCAAGATCCTCCAGATCTTGCACACATACTTTAAAAGGTATGTTCTTGAAAAGGTTTCTTTTAACGGTCTTATCTTTACTTCTTTTAGTCCTTTCCTCTTCCTCCTTCTACCCCACATCCATTGAAGCTTGAAGCTTCAAGCTCAAAAAGCTTCAATAGGAGGTTCAAAAGCTTAATTCTTAGTTCAAAGTTTTGCAATTCTACTTTAGTAAAACATTATTTTAAGTTATTTACGTCCAGAAAAGTAAAAATCAAACAAATTTAACTTAAAATAAAATTTCTTGATCTAAGCATCCAGAGCTGGTGGTGCAGCACGGGGTCATGCCACATAGGCACGGGGCCGTGCTGAGTAGTCTGTTATTCCATAAATTGTTAACGGTTGGTCATTTTTTCTAGAATGTCGAGCCAACAGAGCGGGACTTCATCAAATAGCTCAAGGAGTAACCACCGAGGGAGGAGACTCTCCCTTGAAGCTACTCTCGTGAGATACGTGAGTGCTTTGAGGGAATCTCTCGAGGAAAAGACCGCGGTGGAAGCGGTTCTTATCGACTGGGTGAACTATCTCTCCATGGGCCTGGAAGATTACTTTAGGGAGATCAACCTTTTGCATCAAAAGTTGAACATCTTGGTCATGCCTCCTATGGAACCGATATGGCCTCAAGAAGATTGGAACCTTGCAAATGAGGTCATTCAACCCACCGGGTGGGAAGACGAGATCCCGGAACCTCCCCTCTCAATATCGCATTTGAGGTTACGGTAAATCCCTCTCCCCCTCAAGAAGAGGTCGACAAGGAGCCTTATATCTTCCTTCCAAGGGAGATAGAGGAGATGCTGAATGACCTCTAATTGAGTGCTTCCGGAAATAGCTCAAGTCCTCCGACGACTAACATTCTTAGATCTAGGAAAGTAGCTATAGGTTTTTTAAATAATGATCTCGTGGAGGCAATCCTCAAGAATATATCTAGCTTAGGTTAATTTAGGATTGTAATTTTTATTTCCTTGTACTTGTCTTTTATTTTCAATGAAATGGAAGTATGGTTGATGATGGTTCCAATAAATGTGTGAAAGAAATTGAAATTGCCAAAAGGACAATGAAAAATGGAACCCATGCACGTAAACCAGAGCCTCCCGACTAAAAAACTGCAAAACAGTGTCTGCATCATGGGGTCGTGCCCACCAGGCACGCCCCCATGCCCAACTGTCTGATGTCTAAAATAATCTGCCGAGAAGGTGGCACGGGCCGTGCTCATCCAGCACGCCCCCGTGTCCACCGTCCTATAAGTCTTCTGTTCAAAATTATTAGTGGCACTCTGGACACAGGGTCGTGTCCCCATAGCACGCCCCCGTGCGGCAAGTGCTAGTAACCATAAAAATTGCTATTTTCACACACTTTTTACACATTTAACCAAAATAAATCTCATTTGGGATATATTGAGGACAATGTGTAATTTAAGTGTGGGGGGATGATAAAACCTTGAATTGTTTGTCTTAATAACAAGCTTTACACAAAACTCGCATTGGAAAACCGCTAATCACCCAAACTTTTTCAAATTTTATTTTATTTTCTTTTACTTATCTTGGTTTAGTCGGGCATAATAAGTTCTAAGAATTGTGTTTTTACTAATTTACACATGAGAACGTCGTGATAAAAAGAACCAATTAAGAAAATTATAAAAATGAGCATAACAAATCTTTGTAAAATTTTGATTATATATACGTT
This sequence comes from Helianthus tuberosus, assembly GCA_030545235.1. Classification (NCBI taxonomy): domain Eukaryota; kingdom Viridiplantae; phylum Streptophyta; class Magnoliopsida; order Asterales; family Asteraceae; genus Helianthus; species Helianthus tuberosus. The sequence continues at coordinate 132,182,105 of CM060394.1, forward strand.
TTTACACTATAACCCCTTTTCCCACAAAAGTGAGTTTTAAGCCTTTACCGAGCATATAAATACACATCTATACTAATTGCTCAATTTTCATTTCTTGTGTTGATGGATCTGAGTTTGATTCTGATTGTATTTTGTGTTTGTAATTAAAATGAAAATGGATGAGTGTGCAGCGGAATTATGATGAAAACAAACTTTGCATACATTCAAACGAGAGTAATACTTTGATCAAACATCTTTTCTCAATGAATCGGAAGATTGAATTTATTTCAATAATGATTACAATGATTGATGAATGAATGCAAACTCCCCCTCAGCCAGAGCTCAGTGTTTGTTCGTGCAAAGAAGACGATGATGCAAAGAGCTAATAGAACAGTACCACGTACTGAGCTATTTATAGGCACTTGCAAACCACTGAGCATCTTAGCTGACATCACCATGAAAGTGACATCTAACCTCCTAACAAACTCTAACCTCTGATCTATAAAAGCACTGCTATGTTACCTACTGCTTATTACATTACATTACAAAACAAACTATAGATCAGCTGCTGCAACCTTCCACTGCTGTGAACCCTGCAGTACTTGTCCGGATCAGCAGTGCTTGACTCAAGGCAGTAGATTGAATCAGCAGGGCTTTAGTCTTTCATCAGGTCTTTACTTGAGTAGCAGTTGTAGGTCAGCAGTTTGCACGATCAGCAGATAGGAGGTCAGCAGATGTTGAAATCACTTTCAAGGGGAGAGACTTGTATGTAAACATCTGCTTATTCTGGATCCACTACTCTGATCCAGTTTTGGCTTTAATTATCTGTTCCTCTGATAGGGTTCAATCCCAACATGTGTGAATAGCCCGTTTGGTTCTTACAAATCTAGAACTTGCCAAAGCGATGCATCCCAAGTCCTTACTGACATAAATCCAAGTAAGTAAATGATGGAGGCATTAGGATCAAACCCTTTTTCACTTCAAAACCTTTATTTTTTATTTTCTTTACTAAAAACATCTCCCTAGATAAACTACTTTAAGCCTTAACCCTTTCATTTCTTAACCCGCAAAGATATATACCTTTGCAAAAACAAACTCTTTTATTTTTCACCTTTTATTTTTGTAAAGATATCGGTTATAAAATTACAAGTATGGCTCAGTTTCAACTTTGGCAAAAAAAAACCAAAGTATTTTTTTGCTAAGCCAAAAAGCAATGGAAGAAACCGATACTTTTTACGCCTTTCGCCATTTCAATAAAACACACCTACCCGAACCACAACCTACCCTTTTAATTCCTCTTGATATTTACAAGGATTAAACGTCACAAAGGAGGAGGTTCGATTGTTTGTCAAGCCTATAGTAGGAGTGAGTCCAAACCAGGCACGAGCGTTCCCACTTACACAACTTCGGCTGAGTGTTGAATGACCACTTATGAGGTATGTAAAAATTTGTATATATCTAAATGGAATTTTATAAAGGCATGTTATGCCCAAAACAAATAATTTTTCTTAATTTGTGTTTTAAATAAATCACGACGAATAAGATTGTAAATAAAATAAAAACAAAATAAATTTAGAAATTGGATTCCTGACACTCTAAAGATAAGTCCAAAACCTTCTCTTCTACCTATTCCGTTTGGGATGTGTAAGCCACATTTTTAGAGTTTTGCTTGAGGACAAGTAAAGATTCAAGTGTGGGGGTATTTCATGTGCGTAAAATACAACATATAAATTATATCATATAAAGCGTAAAATCAGCCCCTTTTCAATACTAATGTTGGAAAAAGCTTGTTTCTTTGTTCCTTTTTAATTTACAGGGTCAAAAGAGCTAAAACGCACAAAAGGAGCAAAATAACAGCAAAAACCAACATAAATACAAAGAAGGAGGATTGACACAACTCGCCAAGCCCTCATCCACATCCAAACCAAGAATATAGCAAAATCAGAAGCTCTGGCACGGGGCTGTGCCCACCAAGCACGGGCCATGCCCAAGGCAAGATTCTCTGCAGAAGAAAAGGCAACAGCAAAGGACAAACCAGACAACCAACACGGGGCCGTGATAAGGCAACACGGGGCGTGGTCAACTCTAAGATTCACAGAATCTGAGATAGTACAGCAAGTACAATGGCCATGGGCTGTGCCGTTGACACACGGGGCCGTATTAGTACAAGACCTAACACTGCAGTTAATGAGGAAGAGAGAGAAAGATGGCCACGGGGCCGTGCCAGGCGGGCACGGGCCGTGTTGAGCGTCTGACTTCAGCAATAAATAGGGGTGTTAGGTTCCATTCCAATTATCCCTTGGGAAACCACTTCTCTCACACTTGCCACCATCCCACCACCACCACCACCACTACAACACCAATATCCACCACCATCATCCATCTTCCATCATTTAGAGTGTGTAGTAGTCTCGTGATCCAAGATCGATCGTAAGAGTTCTTATCAAACAAAGGCCATGCTTGGCTAAACTCTTACATCACTTGGTGAAGACAAATCTTTTATGTATTACTTTTTTGATTTCCAATCTTTGGCTCCTTTTTATTTGGGTATGTTTTAATGACTTTAATAACTAATTTTTTATATTGAAGGCAAATTTATCTAACCATTCTTCATATGTTGTTGATTCACATATTCGTGTCTCTACGGTTTATATAAAGCGCATTAACTACTTGGAAGGGGGTTAAAAGGGTGGTTGGGTAATTGTATGTCTCGTTCAGTGTATAGATCATGCGAGAACCTGGTTCAAGTTTAGTAATACTTCACGGATGGGTGGTACTGTCCGCCCCGGAAGAAAGTAAGAAACTGCTTGAATTTCTTATCTTTAAACTACTATTAAAACTTTAAACCAACCCTGCGAGGACTGTATCCCTGCTGACTCAGACAAAAGGGTTGAGGGTAACGCTGCCTGGAAAGGGGCCTACCACTTTTCTCATTAATAACTTACTTAATTATCTTTCAATAATCCGATCTTGCGGGACTGTATTCCTACTGACTCGGACCAATAGGTTGAGGGTAACGCTGTCTGGAAGGGGGCCTACTACTATAACTTAAAGATAATCTCTTAAAATGCCGAAAGTGCGGAAAGTATTAAAGGATGCATAAAAGAGGAGTTGGAACCAAGTGATTCCTTCTTGTCTATTTGTTTTTCCTTACATTTTATTTTTGCTTTTTAATTTATCTTTTTATAACTTTAAAACCTTTTTATCAAAATTTGGTTAGATTAAACGTTAACGATAAGCCGGTATTAAAAGCTATTGTGTCCTTGGAGGACCTCGGTATATTGCCATCACTATACTATGTCCGCGATGGGTGCACTTGCCCTAACGTGTGTGTAGAGTGAAAAGAGCTAAAACATATCTAAAAAATATATACGCACCGCACCACGTCATTCGTCATTGCTGAGACGGTTGTAGCATTTCTCAAACATGATCTCGGTGGCTGTTCCAGTGTCAATGTAGGCTTTGTGTGTCTTGATGGTTCCCACTGTAGCTTCCACCACCAAAGGGTTCTAGAGTAAGTCCCCTTCGGGTGGTGGGAAGCAAATACATTGACGCTCCCAAGCCTCCAAGCGAGGGCGTTTGTGGGAAGCTTTTCCATCAAAGTTTACCATGTTCACTTCCTTACTCTTACCTTCAGCCATCTTGTCTCTTACCCCTTTGACCAAGTGGGCAAGTTCTCAAATTGACAGCTTCTTCGATTCTCTTCTTGAGCTGGAAGCAACCGTTGGTGTGGTGGCCTTTCTCTTCGTAAAACTCACAATATTGGGTTGAGTTTTCATTTCTCTTGATCTTTGGTAAGGGTCAAGGAGGTCGGAAGCTATGTTTTACTTCTTCGGTGGCCAAGATCTCTTGTGGGGTCTTGGTTAAAGCTGTGAAGTTCACAGTCTTTTCTCGGCTTGGAGGGTTTCCTGCCTTTAGGCCTTCTTGGATCCAAACTTCTAGAGCGTTTGTCACACCCCCAAATTCCACAAACGGAGTATCACCGCAGGAGGCGTAACTGACCAGGATCCAGCCGCCAATCATATTGAACGATATAAATTAAGTACATAAAAGTCCAAACCAAACAATATAATTGGTGTCAAAACAATTCAAAAAAGTTTAAGTTATCAGCGGAAGCATAAAGTTCAAAACCCAAACGTAAGTTTAAAAGTTCATAAGTTTAACATGGAACTCAATAGTCCATGTCCCACAATGACCTCTTCCTCCTGTGCAATCTCCATCTAAGCACCTAACGACCTGCAAGGCATATAGTAACAAATCAACAACAATGTTGAGCGAGTTCTCAGTTGGTTGTCCATTTTAGTGTTGTTCCAAAAAACCCTACCATAACTAGTGGGGGCTTCCCCATGTATCCACTAGACCCGTTACCATATCCACTACTGACTGTAGTTATGTTTATGTGCCCTGCGTCAATGTCTATCATCATTGACTAGTGCCCAAGTCCATTAGTCCAAGCCCGTCCTCTGCGGCACGGTGTGAGGCTTGTCAAACCTAATAGCGCTATTTAACTAATGACCCGTTCGCCATTGGCCCGACGATTAAGTCGACATAAAAATGAGGGACTTAATGATAGAGTTTTTATCTAGTGTCAATGTTGCCACCCTTCAGTTAAGAGGGTGGGAGTACGTGTCCCATACAAGGAGATCACGTAGGTACCAATGTTGTCACCCTTCAATTAAGAGGGTGGAGGTACGTATTCTACCCAGGAAGAATACGCAGGTTTCCTTTCAATCAATTACCCATTCCCAACCACCGGGAATCCCATGCCTTGTAGAAAGTGTGAACTCACCTTTAGGTTAGCTCGGCAGATAAGCAAAAAGGTCAATCGAGTTATTTGTGTTCAACCACGTCCTAACATGGTTACCATACAAGTCAGGTCTAGGTTCAAGTAGTGCATGTAAACTAACAAGTTATGAACGCATAACAATCATAGAACACGTTAACAGTAGCAGACAAGTACACATAAAGCCCAAACTTGCGCGATTCAGATGATTGGGCTGGTGAGCTTGTGCGAGCCCAATAATCTTGTGCGACTCAATTGGTGAAGCCCTATAATAGCCCAACCCATCATGTTGTGTGATCAGCACAATCTTGTGCGATCCACAACATGTTGTGCGATCCAAAACATACCCAGCCCACTATGACATGTAGCCCAATACATGTGCGGCCCAAACATCAAACAACTAATCTTTTGTGTGTGGCCCAATATATTGTGTGATTAGCATATACTTGTGCGAGCCACAATATATTTTGCGATCATGCATAATAGTGCTGTACACAGTGCTTTAACAGTTGTACCCTAAAATATCCTAGCTTGTGCGACTGGCCTTGTGCGATTCGTTTCATTATCCCAAAAATCATGGCATTCAGTTATCTTATTTCCATCTACTCGATCCAATTAATCAATTTAACAGTTTCCAATTATGCCTTATTCGATCAAAACAAGATATACCAATTAATTCTCATGAACCCTAATTAACATCTAATCATAAACAACTCATCATCACCAAAAATCGGATAAAATAGTATGACTAACTCTTAAATCCTATTTCATCATGCAACTAACAATACGAACATTCTGCGATTTAAATCAAACACCCTTGCATATCATCATACCATTCTTCATGCCAATCAAACCAATCGATCATCAATAACATAAACTTAATCGAATCATACACTTTCATGTTAATTTTCCATGAACATAATCCACCCTTAGATTCCCATGAATAACTTACCAAAGTCTCTATTAGCATATCATTCTAAAACCATCATCGATCAACACCACATATTATTAGCATACAATTTCTAACACTAAGTATCATGCAATGATATATTCAAACACACCACATATACATCGATCAATAGTCACCCGAATAGTGTTAAGGTACTAACCCGATTCAAGATGAACACAAAGGGAGCTTCGAAAGATGAGGGGTTGCCGTCGGGCTTCGAATGAGAGGATGAGAGTGTTTAGGGTTTGTGTGTGTTGTGTATTTGCAAATAATGAGGAGTATACACCTTCCCTAAGAGTTATGAGTATAAGGGAGTGGGCCGACCCCATACATGGGCTGCCCCTTGATCTCGAATACAAGAAGTGTGGGCCGAGGGTGGCGTGCGACAAAAGACAAGTGTGCGGCCGAAAAGGGCTTGTGCGATTGGACTAGTGTTGTGCGATCGAGATTTATTATACACTTATACTTATAATACAATCACACATAACATGTAACATTCAACCCACAATCATTCCATTAAAATCAACATATCAAGTAACCACATAATGTTCATACAAGTTACATCGAGCACAAAGATAGGTTCTGAAATACGAGTTGTCACATCATCCCTAAGTTGAAAGAAATTTCGTCCCAAAATTTAACACGTAGTTACTGAGGAAGCTAGTTAGGTTGCGTGGTTTTCCAGGGGTGTCACATCATCCCCCCATTGGTTTGGAATTTCGTCCCGAAATTCCGCAGTAGCTTCAGCCTCAGTAGTGGTCTCACTTTTCTCGAACAACTGGGGATACTTGTGTTTTATTTGGTCTTATCGTTCCCAGGTAAACTCTGGGCCACGATGGGAGTTCCAACGAACTCGAACAATGGGTATCCTGGTACGTTTGAGAACCTTAACTTCTCAGTCCGTAATTTCTACTGGTTCCTCAACGAATCGCAACTGATCGTCGATTGTGAGTTCCTTGAAAGGAACTATGAGGGTCTCATCTGACAGACACTTCTTTAGATTTGACACATGGAATACGTTGTGAACTCCACTGAGCTCTTCGAGTAGATTCAATCTATACGCCACTTTGCCAATTTTCTCAGTGATTTCGAAAGGTCCGAAATATCACGGATTAAGCTTGCCTCGCTTACCAAAGCAAACCACACCCTTCCAAGGTGAGACTTTATGTAGCACTCGATCTCCAACCTGGAACTCGAGCGGTTTCCTGCGTTTATCAGTGTAGCTTTTCTGACGGTCACGAGCTGCCGCCATTCGTTGTCGTATTTAGGCAATCTTTTCCGTCATGTCGACGACGTGTTCTGGGCCAGTGATTTGGCTGTCACCAACTTCTGCCCAGCATAAGGGTGATCGGTATTTCCGTTCATACAACTCCTCGAATGGAGCAGCCTGGATACTAGTGTACGAAAACTCCACCAAAGGTAGGTGCCTTTCCCAGCCGTTACCAAAGTCGATTACACATGCTCGAAGCATGTCTTCAAGAGTCTGGATGGTGCGTTCAGTCTACCCATCCGTCTGTGGATGATACGCTGTGCTCATGTCTAGAAGCAAGCCAAAGGATTTGTGCATCACCTGCCACAAATCAGAGGTAAAACGTGGATCACGATCGAATATGATGGAAGTTGGCACCCCGTGCCTCGAGACTACTTCTTTCAGGTAGATGTCTGCTAGAGTTAAGAACTTATCCATTTCCTTGATAGCCAGGAAGTGTGCAGACTTGGTTAGTCAATCCACTATTACCCAAATGGTATCGTTTCCTTGTTGAGATCTAGGTAGGCCAGTAACAAAGTCCATGGAAATTTGCTCCCATTTCCATGTGGGAATCTCTGGTTGTTGGAGTAGGCCTGATGGCTTCTGGTATTCAACCTTGACCCTAGCACATGTCAAACATTTACTAACATAGGTCGCTATGTTAGCCTTCATGTGGGGCCACCAATAAAGAGTTCTGAGGTCTTGGTACATCTTGTCAGAACCGGGATGCACCGAGTAGCGAGATTTGTGTGCTTCGTCCATCACGAGTTCTCGTAAATTTCCAAAGGATGGAACCCAAACACGTTCCATGAAATAATAAATATCATCTTCCTTAAGTTCGAGTTTCTTCTCCATGCCCCACAGGGACTCTGCCTTGATGTTCTCTTCCTTCAATGCTTCGACCTGAGCATCACGAATTTGAGCGGGAAGACTAGAGTGAATAGTAAGCTGCAACGCACGTACACGCTTAGGTTTGGTTTCCTTACGACTGAGGGTGTCAGCCACCACATTGGCTTTGCCTGGATGATATTTGATTGTGCATTCGTAGTCGTTAAGGAGTTCGACCCATCGACGCTGTCGCATGTTCAACTCCTTCTGATCGAAGATATGCTGGAGACTCTTGTGATCGGTGTAAATGGTGCACTTGGTACCGTACAAGTAATGTCCCCATATCTTAAGAGTAAACACCACTGCTCCCAACTCCAAGTCATGAGTAGCGTAGTTGTTTTCGTGAATTTTAAGTTGGCGTGATGCGTAAGCAATGACTTTCTCTCGTTGCATCAACACACAACCAAGTCCTTGGATTGACGCGTCACAATAAACCATGAAGTCGTCTGTGCCTTCAGGTAACGAGAGAATAGGTGCACTACAAAGCTTCAACTTTAGCTGCTGAAATGCGGATTCCTGAGCATCACCCCATCGGTAGGTGACACCCTTCTGGGTTAGAACAGTAAGAGGCTGCGCAATCTTTGAAAAATCCTTAATAAATCTTCTGTAGTAACCCGCCAAACCCAAGAATTGACGGATTTTAGTTGGAGTTCGAGGTGCAGCCCAATTCTTGATTGAGTCAACCTTGGATGGATTAACATGAATCCCATCCTCATTAACCACGTGGCCTAGGAGATGGACTTCACGAAGCCAAAAGTCACATTTCAAAAATTTGGCATAAAGCTGTTCTGCTTGAAGAAGTTCCAAAATGAGTCGCAGATGACGCTCGTGTTCCTCCTGACTCTTGGAATAGATCGGGATGTCGTCGATGAAAACAATAACAAACTTATCCAAGTAAGGTTTGCACACTCGGTTCATAAGATCCATGAAGACCGCAGGTGCGTTTCTCAGCCCGAAAGGTATAACCAGGAACTCGTAGTGTCCGTAACGAGTCCTGAATGTTGTCTTGGAGATGTCCTTGTCTCGGACTCTCAACTAATGATAGCCCGATCTCAGATCAATCTTAGAGTAAAAGCTCGACCCTTGCAACTAGTCGAACAGGTCATCGATACGGGGAAGAGGATAACAATTCTTCATGGTCACCTTGTTGAGTTCGTGAGAGTCAATGCACATTCGAAAGGTACCGTCTTTCTTCATCACAAACAAGACTGGATCTCCCTAGGGTGAAGAGCTAGGACGAATGAAACCCCTGTCCAAGAGTTCTTGTAGTTGTGCTGACAATTCTTCTAGTTCTGATGGGGCTAAGCGATAAGGTGCATGAGCTATAGGCGCTGCTCCTGGAGCTAGCTCGATTTGAAAATCGACTTGACGATGAGGCGGAAGACAAGGTAATTCCTCAGGAAATACCTCAGGGAAGTTGCGTACGATCGGGATGTCTTCTATCTTCTTCTCTTTCATTGAGGCGTCAGTAACGAGAGCTAGAATAGCAGGGTGGCCCTTTCGCAAACACTTCTGGGCCTTAAGGAAAGAGAAGATGCCCACAACAGCACCACTCTTATCGCCACGAATAATGAGGGGTTCTTCACCAGAACGAGGAATGCGGACGATTTTCTCTTTGCAAAGAATCTCCGCTCGATGTTGAGATAACCAATCCATCCCAATAACAATGTCGAAGCTACCAAGTACGATAGGGATAAGATCGATAGAGAAGATCTGACAAGCTAAAGCGAGATTACAACCTTTAACTAAGTGGGTGGCCTCAAGACTTTTACCGCTCGCTAGTTTTACAATATGCTTGGTGTTTAAGGGAATTGGGGTATGCTTAAGCATCTGACTAACTTTTAAGGACACGTAACTAGTATCGGCACCCGAATCGAATAAAATAGAAACAAATAAATCATCCAGTAGGAACTTACCCGTCACGACGTTGGCATCGTTCCTCGCATCACCTTGACCAATCACAAAAGCACATCCCCTGGAACCAATGCCATCATTGTTATCCCTATTGTTTCCATTCCCATGATTGTTGTTGTTGTTCTGGTTCTGGTTCAGCTGGGGGCAGTCTCTTTTAGAGTGGCCCTCAGCACCACACTGGAAACATCCTTTGTTGTTACCCTGCTGTTGCTGGTGCTGATTCTGTGGATTCTGCTGCTGCTGGCATCTCTGATTCGCAGGATAAAGGCTCCTGCAATCTTTCGCCACGTGGCCTGGTTTGTTACATCTCTGACAATTGTTCTTGCTACACAGCTCTCTGTGGTGCATATTACATCGATTGCACTTGGGGTGGTTTCCCTTGTACCCACCCTGACCTTGATTACCAGAAGACTGTTGACTAGGGCTCTTGTAGTCGTCAGTCCTTCGCTGCTGAGACTGAGACTGAACATAAGTTAAACCCTTGCTTGAGTTTCCATCCCATTTGCGTTTGTTGTCGCTTGGAGCATCAGGAGTAGTGGTAGCACTAATACGCTTAGGCAGCTTATTCTGCTCAGCTGCCTGATCAGTGAGACGGTGGGATAGTCGTGTAACCCGCTGAATTGTAGGGAGGTTAACAGAGGTCACCATGCTCTGAATTTCTGGCACTAAACCCTTGATGTAAAGCTCGATACGTTTGTAGGGAGGATCCACCATGTTGTGACACAAAGCAACCAGTTCATTCGATCTCTTGGTATACGCTTCGATTTCAGACCCCATCATGTTCAGATTGTAAAACTCTACTTCTAGCTTGTGAATGTCATCACGATGATAATACTCTTCTCTGATCAGATCCTTAAAGTCATTCCATGGGGTGGCATTAGCAGCTGCCAACCCTAGCATTTGCACCTGTGCGTTCCACCAAGTCAACGCACCGCCTTCAAGTGTACTCGTAGCAAACTTTACCCTACTGGAAAGAGGGCATTCACACATTTCAAAAACAGATTCGATCTTCTCCCTACGGCTCCTTCTGTACCACTGAAGGTACTAGGTCGATAGTCCAAAAAGGTCTTGAACGTACACATGGGAGGCTGAGCATGCTGACCTGTCGTGTGAGGAAGAAAAGACAAGGTTAAGCACGAGAGTAGGTTCACGAGAGTAGGATCTAAACATCCTTGGATAGGCCAAATTAGCAGGCTATACCTCCTGCTTGAGCTGCTGTGAGAGCCTCAGCAACTTATTCGTTGATTAAAGCCGTCAGCTGGGCTTGAGTCAAGTTGAGACATCCACTCATTATCTTTACATCGAAAGAAACTCAAGTAAGAATGGTGACGTAGAGGTGTGGAAGATATGAGATGACAGAAGAGAGTAAGCACACAAGGTTTCAAGCAACAATTGTTACGTTGACTAAGCATACCATGAACAATGTACTATTTAAACTAACAGGAATGTAATACAAACATAAACCATATCACCTATAGTGTTGAATCTTGCACGTGGAGCGAAGCGTCGTTGTGGATCGTTGAGCACTGTACATGTTATAGTCTGGTTTTTATCAAAAGCTTTTCCCTTTTTAAAACCAAGTTCACTATAATCAATGGCTCTGATACCAATCTGTCACACCCCCAAATTCCACAAGCGGAGTATCACCGCAGGAGGCGTGACTGACCAGGATCCAGCCACCAATCATATTGAACGATAGAAATTAAGTACATAAAAGTCCAAACCAAACAATATAATTGGTGTCAAAACAATTCAACAAAGTTTAAGTTATCAGCGGAAGCATAAAGTTCAAAACCCAAACATAAGTTTAAAAGTTCATAAGTTTAACATGGAACTCAATAGTCCATGTCCCACAACGACCTCTTCTTCCTGTGCAATCTCCATCTAAGCATCTAACGACCTGCAAGGCATATAGTAACGAATCAACAACAATGTTGAACGAGTTCACAGTTGGTTGTCCATTTTAGTGTTGTTCCAAAAACCATAAGTTGTTTCGAAAACCACGAGTTTAACCAGTTCCTTGTTTCCCAAACCATAACTAGTGGGGGCTTCCCCATGTAATCCACTAGACCTGTTACCATATCGACTACTGACTGTAGTTATGTTTAGGTGCCATGCGTCAATATCTATCATCATTGACTAGTGCCCAAGTCCATTAGTCCATGCCCGTCCTCTGCGGCACGGTGTGAGGCTTGTCAAACCTAATAACGTTATTTAACTAATGACCCATTCGCCATTGGCCCGGCGATTAAGTCAATATAAAAATGAGGGACTTAATGATAGAGTTTTTGTCTAGTGTCAATGTTGTCACCCTTCAGTTCAGAGGGTGGGAGTACGTGTCCCATACAAGGAGATCACGCAAGTTCCAATGTTGTCACCCTTCAATTAAGAGGGTGGAGGTACGTATTCTACCCAAGAAGAATACGCAGGTTTCCTTTCAATCAATTACCCATTCCTAACCACCGGGAATCCCATGCCTTGTAGAAAGTGTGAACTCACCTTAGGTTAGCTCGGCAGATAAGCAAAAAGGTCAATCTAGCTGTTTGTGGTCAACCACGTCCTAACATGGTTACCATACAAGTCAGGTCTAGGTTCAAGTAGTGCACGTAAGTTTACAGATAAACTAACAAGTTACGAACACATAACGATCATAGAACACGTTAACAGTAGCAGACAAGTACACATAAAGCCCAAACTTGTGCGATTCAGATGATTGGGCTAGTGAGCTTGTACGAGCCCAATAATCTTGTGTGACTCAATCGGTGATGCCCAATAATAGCCCAGCCCATCATGTTGTGCGATCAGCACAATCTTGTGCGATCCACAACATGTTGTGCGATCCAAAACATACCCAGCCCACTACAACATGTAGCCCAATACATGTGCAGCCCAAACATCAAACAACTAATCTTTTGTGTATGGCCCAATATATTGTGCGATTAGCACAGACTTGTGCGATTCACAATATATTGTGAGATCATGCATAATAGTGCTATACACAGTGCTTTAACTGTTGTACCCTAAAATATCCTAGCTTGTGCGACTGGCCTTGTGCGATTCGTTTCATTATCCCAAAAATCATGGCATTCAGTTATCTTATTTCCATCTACTCGATCCAATTAATCAGTTTAACAGTTTCCAATTATGCCTTATTCGATCAAAACAAGATTTACCAATTAATTCTCATGAACCCTAATTAACATCTAATCATAAACAACAACTCATCATCACCAAAAATCGGATCAAATAGTATGACTAACTCTTAAATCCTATTTCATCATACAACTAACAATATGAACATTCTGCGATTTAAATCAAACACCTTTGCATATCATCATACCATTCTTCATGCCAATCAAACCAATCGATCATCAATAACATAAACTTAATCGAATCATACACTTTCATGTTAATTTTCCATGAACATAATCCACCCTTAGATTCCCATGAATAACTTACCAGAGACTCTATTAGCATATCATTCTAAAACCATCATCGATCAACACCATATATTGTTAGCATACAATTTCTAACACTAAGTATCATGCAAAGACATATTCAAACACACCACATATACATCGATCAAAAGTCACCTAAATAGTGTTAAGGTACTAACCTGATTCAAGATGAACACAAAGGGAGCTTTGAAAGATGAGGGGTTGCCGTCGGGCTTCGAAGGAGAGGATGAGAGTGTTTAGGGTTTATGTGTGTTGTGTATTTGCAAATAATGAGGAGTATACACCTTCCCTAAGAGTTATGCGTATAAGGGAGTGGGCCAAACCCATACATGGGCTGCCCTTTGATCTCGAATACAAGAAGTGTGGGCCGAGGGTGGTGTGCGACAAAAGACAAGTGTGCGGCCCAGAAGGGCTTATGCGATTGGACTAGTGTTGTGCGATCGAGACTTATTATACACTTATACTTATAACACAATCACACATAACATGTAACATTCAACCCACAATCATTTCATTAAAATCAACATATCAATTAATCATATAATGTTCATACAATTTACATCGAGCACAAAGATAGGTTCTGAAATACGAGTTATCACAGCGTTTTTCATAGTAACCAAAGTTTCCTCTTTTCCTATTGGGACTGTTGCTTCGCTAACTAGGAGCTCTCTTCCTTTGTTCCTTGATGTCAACAATATTTTCCCTCGAATGTGAGCGTCAGCCCTTTTGAGAGCCTCCTCAAGGGTTTTAGGTAGGCACTTATTGAAGTCTCTTATGAGGTATTTAGAGGTGATGGCGTTCATGAACCTGCCACCCTCATCTTTTCATCAACACCTACATAGGTCAACCCTTCCTTCTTGTATCTTTTAATGAAATCTCTAAGACTTTCATAGTCTCCTTGCTTTATCTGGAAAATTATTGTAGCATCCTTGACATACCTTCGTTGTTGGGAAAATTTAGCCAGGAAACCTTTTCTCAGATCGTCAAAGGTTCGAATGCTTCTTTCAGGAAGGTCGTTGAACCATATCCCAGCAGACCCTACAAGGGTTTGAATGTTTTCAATTATTGCAGCCCCGGTAAAAATTTGGAGGTGGTCGTTGAACCATATCCTGGCAGATCCCGACAGTTAAAATTTTAACAGTTTAAAGACTTTTATATCATTGGTGCTAAATTTTAATTCCTCTACTTTCACAGATTGTGGTCTCCTTGCTGAGAGGGCAATGGGACTCGCTAATGGCCGGTGGCAACATGCCTGCATTCGCGGTAGGAGACATGGCTACAACTTTCAGTGGAATTATCGCATTCACCATGCTTCCTTCACAACCAGCAGACGTCCTTGCAAAGGTTTCCGGTGGCGGCGGGGTGCATCCGAAAATAATGATCTCAAAAAAGATTTTCGGATTTATCTGAAAATTGTAATTTCGAATAAGATTTCAGATTTATCTGAAATTGTGATCTCAAATAAGATTTCGGATTTATCCGAAAATTGTAATTTCGGATAAGATTTCAGATTTTTTCGAATAAGATTTTGGATTTATCCGAAATTATGATCTCAAGTAGGATTTCAGATTTATCAGAAAATTGTAATTTCGAATAAGATTTCAGATTTATCCGAAATTGTGATCTCAAAAAAGATTTCGGATTTATCCGGAAATTTAATTTCGAATAAGATTTCGGATTTATCCGAAATTATGATCTCAAGTAAGATTTCAGATTTATCAGAAAATTGTAATTTCGAATAAGATTTCGGATTTATCCGAAATATGATCTCAAGTAAGATTTCAGATTTATCAGAAAATTGCAATTTCGAATAAGATTTCGGATTTATCCGAAATTGTGATCTCAAAAAAGATTTCGGATTTATCCGGAAATTTCAATTTCGAATAAGATTTCGGATTTATCCGAAATTATGATCTCAAGTAAGATTTTAGATTTATCAGAAAATTGTAATCTCGAAAAAGATTTCGGATTTATCCGGAGTTTTAATTTCGAATAAGATTTCGGATTTATCCGAAAATTGTTCTCCAAGATTCGAAGTCTGCTAATTTTTGGCAGCTAGTTGTGATAAGGGTGAAAATCCGAAAATTAAGGGAGCATGTTTCCCGTTTTAATGCTGATTTATGTTTATCAAAATATTTCAAAAAATATTATCTATTGAAGTTATAACAGATTTTGAAAACTTTTAATAGATAGAACTATATCAAAACAGGAATAACACCCTTTGATCCTAAATTCATTCCAAAATAAGGGATTTTTTTTTTAATTTTCATAAGAAAATGATGAACGCTAATCCAGTCAGAGACGCAACTATTGTGTTCGACATAGTTGTCAGGGTGTTCTGGTTCCCCTTTAGGATGTAAGTTATTAATGGTTGTACCAAGTTCTTTTGGGTTGAAGAACTTGTAGTAATGGAAAGAGAAGAGGGGTGATTTTAGTGTTGATGTTATGAGAGTCTAACCCTAATCCCTCTCTAGTATTCTCCTTATAAACACCAAAGGGGAAACCCAATTAGTTAATAAGGTTAATATGGTTCATCAACAACTACCAACTAGTTATATTATAGTTTGAATATATTTTGATCCATATTATATAAATGATAATGATGGCTACTGGATTAAATACATATAAATAAGTATTTAATCTTACACTTCTGTGCGAATCTAAAAACATCTTTTTTCATCTCGGTCGCACTTTTGATAAGCATGATGTTGCTGTTTGTTTGGGCCGTTTCAGAAGATCCCTATGTACCAGAGGCGGCGGTCGAGGACAGTGCGACTGGGAAACAATAGATGGTTGCGGCCTTAAAAGAATTATAAAAGCCCATGTGCTGGTCACTTTCTTTAACTGGCTGACATGGTTTCCGTTTTTGTTATTTCACATGGACTGGATGGGCAAGGATGTGTACGGTGGAAAGGTGGGTGCACAGCTGTACAACCGCGGTATTCGTGCCGGGGCACTGGGTTTGATGGTTAACTCGGTCGTGTCAGGTCTGGTGTCACTTTGCATTGAGCGTTTAGCTCGATGGGTTGGTTGTGTAAAGCGGCTGTGGGGTGGTATGAATTTTCTGTTGGCGGTATGTCTGGCGAAGACATTGGTTGTGACACACATGGCTAGGTCTGAGCCAGAGTTTACTAACGCGACACCTACTCTGGTGTCATCGGCTTAGCTTTTGCTACATTTGCCGTTCTTGGTGCCCTGCTCGTAGTGGTGAATTTTCGGTTAAAATTTTAAAATTTATAACATTATGTTACTAAATTTTATCATTTTATTTGTTTGAATTAGGTACTTTCAGTGTTCCATGCGCTCTGGTTTCTATATTCTGTAACAACTCTCGAGCTGGACAAGGTAAATTCTAAATTGTATTTTCTAGTTAAATGACTAAAAATACATTTTTTTAACTACTAATTCCAAGCTTATAACTTACAGGTTTGTCACTAGGTGTTCTGAATCTTGCGACTGTCATACCTCAGGTACTAAGAACTCTGTTTCAAAATATGATTTATAAGACTTTTGTATCATTAGTGCTAAATTTTAATTCCTTTTCTTTCATAGATTGTGGTCTCCTTGCTGAGCGAGCAATGGGACTCGCTAATGGGCGGTGGTAACATGCCTGCATTCGTGGTAGGAGACGTGATTGCTGCTTTTAGTGGAATTATCACATTCACCATGCTTCATTCACCACCACCAGACGTCCTTGTAAAGGTTTCTGGTGGCGGCGGGATGCATCCGAAAATTATGATCTCAAATAAGATTTTCGGGTTTATCCAAAATTTGTAATTTCGAATAAGATTTCGGATTTATCCGAAATTGTGAACTCAAAAAAGATTTCGAATTTATCCAAAATTTTAATTTTGAATAAGATTTGGATTTATCCGAAAAATGTTTTCCAAGATTCGATATCTACTGATTTTTGGCAGCTAGTTGTGATAAGGGAGAAAATCCGAAAATTAAGGGATCATGGGATCATGTTTCCTGTTTTAATGCTGATTTATGTTTATCTAATTATTTCAAAAATATTATTTATTAAAATTATAACAGATTTCGAAAACTTTTAATAGATAAAACTATATCAAAACAGGAATAACACCCTTGATCCTAAATTCAATTCAAAATAAGGGAATTTTTTTTCAAATTTTCATAACAACATGACGAACCCTAATACTTAAGATTTCTAAAAATATATAGATTTAATTAGCAAATCTATTTTCGGAAATTATTTAGGGATAGAATTCTAATTAAGATTCTGAAAAAACACAATTATATTCGGATCATACAACCAAATAAGGTTTGATTTCAGGAATTAGTGATGAACATCATGAGGACACTAACACCACCGAAAATTTTAAAATCTAAACCTTTTCGAATCAAAATTTTACAAGTTTAATTATAGATTTTGAAGATAATATATATATAATAAAATCGTGAACTTGATTAAAACGATTTTCATTAGATTTTAACAAGAACATGTTTTTCCGTTTTAATCCAGAATAAGATAAAACAGAATTGATTGAGCAATATACACTCTGTTACCACATGTTGATCAGTTCTGTATAAACATAATGGAAAACATGTAAATAATACCTAGTACATCAAATAGCCCAACGGAGAATCCAATCAGAGACGCAACAATTGTGTTCGACACAGTTGTCAGGACGTTCTGGTTCCCCTTTAGGATGTAATTTATTGATGGTAGTAACAAGTTCTTTAGGGTTGAAGAACTCGTAGTAATGGAGAGAAAGTAGGGGACGATTTTAGTGTTGATGTTATGAGAGTCTAACCCTAATTCCTATCTAGTAATCTCCTTATATACACCCAAAGGGAAACCCAATTAGTTAATATGGTTAATATGGTTTATCAACAATTACCAACTAGTTAAATTATAGGTTTTAATATATTTTGATCCATATTCTATATATGATAATGATGGCTACTAGATTAAATACATATAAATAAATATTTAATCTTACACTTCTGTGCGAATCTAAAAACGTCTTTTTTCATCTCGGTCTCGCTTTTGATAAGCATCTTGTTGCTGTCTGTTTGGGCCATTTTAGAAGATCCCTATGTACCAGAGGCGGTGGTCGAGGATGGCACAACTTGGAAACAATAGATGGTTGCGGCCTTAAAAGAATTGTCAAAGCCCATGTGGATTTTACTGCTGGTAACTTTCTTTAACTGGCTGACATGGTTTCCGTTTTTGTTATTTCACACGGATTGGATGGGCAAGGAGGTGTACGGTGGAAAGGTGGGTGCACAGTTGTACAACCGCGGTGTTCGTGCCGGGGTAATGGGTTTGATGGTAAACTCGGTCGTGTCAGGTCAGGTGTCACTTTGCATTGAGCGTTTGGCTTGATGGGTTGGTTGTGTAAAGCGGATGTGGGGTGGTATGAATTTTCTGTTGGCGGTATGTTTGGTGAAGACATTGGTTGTGACACACATGGCTAGGTCTGAGCCAGATTTTAGTAAGGCGACACCTACGTCTGGTGTCGTCGGCTTAGCTTTTGCTACATTTTCCATTCTTGGTGCCTCGCTCGCAGTGGTGAATTTTCGGTAAAAAATTTAAAATTTATAAAAGTTGTTACTAAATTTTATCATTTAATTTGTTTGAATTAGGTGACTTTCGGTGTTCCATGTGTTCGGGCTTCTATATTTTGTAACAACTCTCGAGCTGGACAAGGTAAATTCTAAATTGTATTTTCTAGTTTAATGA
This sequence comes from Helianthus tuberosus, assembly GCA_030545235.1. Lineage (NCBI taxonomy): Eukaryota > Viridiplantae > Streptophyta > Magnoliopsida > Asterales > Asteraceae > Helianthus > Helianthus tuberosus. The sequence continues at coordinate 132,201,035 of CM060394.1, forward strand.
CTAAAAATACAAATTTTTTAACTATTAATTCCAAGCTTATAACTTACAGGTTTGTCACTCGGTGTTCTAAATCTTGCGATTGTCATACCTCAGGTAATAATAAATCTGTTTCAAAACATGATTTATAAGTCTTTTATATCATTGGTGCTAAATTTTAATTCCTTTTCTTTCACAGATTGTGGTCTCCTTGCTGAGTGGGCAATGAGACTCGCTAATGGGCGGTGGCAACATGCCTTCATTCACGGTGGGAGCCGTGGCTGCTGCTTTCAGTGGAATTATCGCATTCACCATGCTTCCTTCACCACCACCAGACGTCCTTGCAAAGGTTTCCGGTGGCGACGGGATGCATCCGAAAATTATGATCTCAAATAAGATTTTCGGATTTATCAGAAAATTGTAATTTCGAATAAGATTTTAGATTTATCAGAAATTGTGATCTCTAATAAGATTTCAGATTATTCCGAAATTGTAATTTTTAATAAGATTTCAGATTTATCCGAAATTGTGATCTCAAATAAGATTTCAGATTTATCAGAAAATTATAATTTCGAATAAGATTTCGGATTTATCTGAAATTTTGATCTCAAAAAAGATTTCGGGCCTATCCGAAAATTTTAATTTCAAATAAAAGATTTTGGATTTATCCGAAAATTGTTCTCCAAGATTCGAAATCTGCTGATTTTTGGCAGCTAGTTGTGGTAAGGGTGAAAATCTAAAAATTAAGAGATCATGGGATCATGTTTCCTGTTTTAATGTTGATTTATGTTTATCTAAATATTTCGAAAATATTATCCATTAAAATTATAACAGATTTCAAAAACTTTTAATAGATAGAACTATATCAAAACAGGAATAACACCCTTTGTTCCTAAATTCATTCCAAAATAAGGGAATTTTTTCGAATTTTCATAAGAACATGATGAACCCTAATCTCTTAAGATTTCAAAAAATACACAGATTTAATTAACAAATATGTTTTCGGAAATTATTTAGGGATAGAATTCTAATTAAATTCCGAAAAAAACAATTATATTCGGATCATACAACCAAATAAGGGTTTGATTTCGGGAATTAGTGATGAACATCATGAGGACATTAACACCTCCGAAATTTTAAAATCTAAACTTTTTCGAATCAAAATTTTAACAGTTTAATTATAGATTTCAAAGATAATATATATAAGAAAATTGTGAACTTGATTAAAATGATTTTCATTAGATTTTAATAAGAACATGTTTTTCCGTTTTAATCCAGAATAAGGTAAAACAGAACTGATTGAGCAACATACACTCTGATACCACATGTTGATCAGTTCTGTATAAACATAATGGAAAACATGTAAATAATACCTGATACATGTGAGTGCATAATGTCTATCACTTCCGTCAATCATGTATCGTAGCAAGAAACTGATCAAGACAAGATTTTGTAATGATAAATATTGGAGAATGGCAATCTTGTAAATAAGGAGTCCATCCTTTATGAGAGCCCTATAAATAGGGAGCTTATTATATCATTTAGGAACTTTTGCACATTTGAGAAGGTTTAGAGCTCTAGAGAGAGAAAGTCTTGTACAAGGTGATTTAAGGTGGTGTATTTGTCAAATCTTCAATAGAATCATCATCATATTATATTCTTGTGTTCGATCCACACATGTACACGGATTTCGCACGTGATACGTGTTCTTCACAATCGTCGGGAGTTCGAATTCGATCTGAAATGCACGTTCAAGTGGTATCAGAGCGGGAGATCGATTGCACGGATTAGAGATACAAGAATTCGAGTGATTTCATTAGATTTGGAGCTGAAATTTGTCAAATTCATCACATTTATTCTTCTACTCAATTTCTTAACTTTTTGAACTAAAAATCTCAGATTTACGGTGATTTCATGGTTAAAATCAATTGAATTTTTGATATGATATGCGGAAACATGTTTTAAACAATCCTACAAAGTTTCAAGAGTTAAATCGAAGGATTTCTTGTTCAATTTTTGAAAAAAACTTGCTGAAAAAAATGGTATATTCGCGTGAACAGTGAGTATTAGCGCCCATCCGTCCGATTAGACCTCATCCGGACCAAATTGTTACCTATTCATAAATTTTTGGAAGCCCATTCGTAAGATTAGTTGCTCATTCAGACCTTTAGCAGTCTATCCGGAATATTCCAAGCCCATCCGTAGTATTTGAGTGTCCATTCGGAAACTTATAAGTCCATCCGGAAGTATATAAGGCCCATTCGGTCTTATAATAGCCCATCCATGAGTTTAATTGCACATCCGGTCCAAACAATAAGATACCTATACGTGAATTCTAAGTCCATTCGGTAAAAAGGTATCTTCATTTGGGTTTTATACATCCAGCCGACTAGAACTTCATCAGGGTTTACTGTACATCTGGAGATTTTAGGTTCATCCGGAGATTTCAGGTTCATTCAGAATTTTCAGCATTCATCCGGAGAAACCTCCATTTGGAAACATCTTCATTTGGTAAACATTTCCATCCGGACGAAACACCCGTCCAAAATTCAAGTACATTCGGAGATTAGTTCCATTCGGGGTTTGTCCATCCGGAGTTTACGTGTTCCTTATATAAAGATTCAAAGTTCATTCATTGTTATACTTGTTGATTCGTTGGTTCATCCGAAAAACAACAATCACGATTCAACAATCAGGGATTATAGTGCGTTGTTCTTGATCAGTGCAAATCCAGAAACAAAACAATAATGAATCAAGATCTAAGTTTAAAAGTCTGGACGGATCTAGAAGGTTCATTCGTTGTTTCGAGTATTGTTCATCTGCAGATTGATTATAGCTGTTCATTTACAGATTGAATAATTCATTCACTGCATTCGTTAAATCAGTATATTCGGAGAATAAAAATTGCATTCACTGTTACATTGGTCATTCGCTGTTGAAATCGAAATACATTCACTGCAGGATACTTAAACAGTTCATTCGCAGATTCGAGGATTGTTGTACATTCGCAGAATCTTGTTCAGTCGTTATATCTGTCCATATCAGAATTGTTCATCCGTTTAATTTTAGTTGGTATTGACTATTGATTGTCAAGGTTAAACTAATCAATAGTTAACCTGAGGCAATCCATTCGCAAAACTGAACATCTGACGATTTGGGGGTTTTAGTGTCTGTCTGCAAATTTGAAATTGTTCTTCACTCGCACATTTAAATCTGTTCACATACGTACATTTCAAGGTTTTATTTTCATTTATGTTTCAAGTGTGATTTAATTGTTTAGTTGTGTGATTGCATGTGATAATCAAGGTACATACGGATAGTCTGAACATCATGGAGGAAGAATTCTACAACAAGTTTTACAACGCGTTTATGTCCGAAACGACACCCGCAATGAAAAGTGTTTCTAATGTGATTTCAGAAAGTTTAAACTTTGAGAACATGTACGGAAATCATCAAAAGCCACCGAAACTGATGAATATAGAAGATTACCATTGGTGGAGCACTAGATTTGAAAACTGGGTGCAGGTTTATGCTTATGATAGTTGGGTTATGCTAACATTCAGATATGAAAAGCCGTTAAATGATAAAAATGAATTACTTGAAATTAAAGAATTTCAAGATAAAGATAAAAAGGAACACTCTAACGAACTCAGAATGATAACATTGTTACAACAATCTGTCAGAGAATATATCTTGTTTTTACTTCAACATGGTGAAACATCCAAATCAATGTGGGAAGCGTTGAAGGAGAAAGCCGAAAGTGGTAAAGATATCAAGAAAAACAAAATTTCTTTGTTGAAAAAAGAGTTTGATCTGTTCAGGTGCATGAATGGAGAAACTGTCCGACAAATGATAGAAAGATTCTGTCATTTGAAAGTCGAACTAGAAAGATTTGGAAATAGAAAGGACAGAGAAGAGATTATCGACAAACTGGTCGAGGCATTACCGCATGTTGATGATTGGAAAACGTTTGTGATAGTTTTGAAAAATGATGCCAAGTTTAAAGAAATCACTTTGGTTGGTTTGATTGAAAAACTTGAAGGTCATGATCTAGAGTTACAGAAACTAAACAAAATGACCAGTTCAAGTTATCAACAAAATGTCGATCTGTACTATCGTAAAAGTATGTTGATGAGCAATCAGGCACCAAATATCGGTACGGCTTTTAGTACTGACAACACTGGTGATTCCCTAAAGAGCAAATCTTCGAGCTATGATTCGGGATATCATTCATCATCTTCATCAGTTAAATCCAATCCGAATCAGAACTGGAAAGATTCTCCAAACTTGAATACTGATTTCGCTAGACAACATATGAGTTTCTTGGCTTCTATTCTGGAATCTTACGAAAGTCTGGTCGCAGGCAAGATAGGCAATCCAAATATGACAAAGGAGGATTACGACCAGGTAGATCCAGAAGAGATGGAGCTCATGGATATTTGATGGTGTATGGCTACGTAATTAGGAGGGCTCAACGTTTTATGGAGATCACTGGGAGGAAGCGTCTTGAAGGTCCTGATATGAAGCTGGGATTCGACAAAGCTAAGGTCACTTGTTTCAAGTGCAAACAAGAAGGGACACTTCAAAAGAGAGTGTACCAATCGGCAAGCTGATGATAGCGTGAATCCATTTCATGAAGATTATTATACGAAAGCTATCTCTCATCGCACAAATGAGCAGCTAACAAAAGCAAATCAAAAGCAGATCGATAAAGGTCCATATAAAGAAAGAAAACAAGCCTTGTTCACAATTCAAGAGGACGAAGGGTTTAATTGGAATAAATATATTCCAAAAGAGAATTTGCTTTGGTTGCTGAGACGAGACCGAGCCGAGAGGAACGTCATGCACGGATGTGGTGGAGTGATGTATATGAGATTTTCATTGAAGCAAAGAGTGCAAATACATGGGATGATGTGAGGAAATGTTTCATAGATCCTCAAGGGAATCCAGCAGTTGATCCTGATACGGTAGATTTTAAGGCACTTGTTGCTGTTATCCCTACTGCAGGAGAGTATGCCTCAGGGACCAGAAAGAATCCTAACTACAAAAAAGAAATGGAAGAAGGCATACGAAGGGTGATTTATTCTAGTGTAGAGAAGAAGAAAGTTGTTGAAGAAATCGTTGACAAAAGCAAGAAGCTGAAAGATGAGATTCTGAAGAAGACGACCGAAAACACATGTGTGGCAGATCATGTTGAGGTAACAACTCAAAATGAATCTACAAAGTCGTCTATTAATGTGAAGCAACTGATAAAATTGATGAGACTGATGATAAATGTGAAATTAAAACTGAAGCGCAATGCAGGAAATGCATGGAAACATGCAATGCCTGTACTGAGAAGGATGAAAATTTAAGATCCAGAAACATTGAGTTTACTAAAATAGAACATATTTTTAAAGAAAAATGTATTGAAATGTTTGAAAATGAAAAGTTTTGAAACGAAAAGAAGAAGAGCTGACACAGAAATGTGACAGTCTTGAAAAAGAAAACAAAATTTTAAAACAAAAGTGGTCAGTTCTTTGCAATGAATGTGTTTAAAAAGAAAAAAAAAATTCAAGAGTTGCAAAAAGAATACGATGGAATGAAATTGTCATATCATACTGTAAAACAAGCCTATGAAACTTTGAAGAGTAAAGTTAAAAGTCTAGATGGAAGATTGTCAAAATGTTTAGAAACAACAAATTTGTTGAAGCCAAATATGTAGGAAAACAACGGGTTTTAAATCAATATATTGATGAAGTTGATAAACTTAAACAAGAATTGGCTGAAAAAGAAAAGATTGTTAATAAACTCCAAAGCTATCATGCTTCTTCATACATTCTGGAACATATTTTCAACATCACACCAGATGGTAAAGAGTCTGAAAAGAACAAAAAGGGATTTGGGTTAGAATATCATCAGGTCCCACCACCGTTGGAGAATAATTATAGATTCTATGATAACAAAAAGGTGGAAAAAGCAATAAACATGGTTGACCAATTACTTGACAACATCGATGTGACTTACACCAAATCTGATGATCTTGGTGATTTAAAGGTGGTAGGTAAGGTTGTTGAAAGTGTTTTGAGAGATGAGTCTACCAACAATGGTAAGTCAGAATCACATGATGAAAATGAGGAAAGTTTTCATAAAAATTATCTTAAGAATTCAAAACCTGAGAAAAATTCAAATGATGATCCAATAGGATTGGCATATACCATGATTAGATTGGACAAATTATTCTCAGACATTGAATTTCCGATTCAAAATGTGATTTCGGATCAAATTGATAAAGTTTTCAAATTGGTAGAAATTGAGAAGACTGAAATTGCAAAATTTGCTGGGAAGAGCAAGAAAACTTTTTATAACAAACCTAGTTACAAAAAGAAAAACATGAAAGCTAGGTTGGGTTATAAAAAGAAACAAAATCATATGAAACGATTTGAAAAGACAAATTTCCAGAAACAGACGAACTTTGTTCACAGAACAAGTTCCGAAGAAGAGAAAGAACTTCGATTTAGTCGACAGACTAATGAAGGTTTCTATGCTCAGAAAAAGAAACAACAACAGGCTAAAGATGTTTCAAAGAAAACATGCTTTAAATGTGATCAAATTGGACATGTTGGTTGCAAGTGTTCAAATCTGAAGCCTGTTGATGTTGAAAATAAAAAGAATGTTGAGGATGTTAAACAGAAGTCAACCAAGTTTGAATCACAAAAATTGGAAACCAAAATCAAAGACACCCAAAGTTGTGCCACAACAGATTTGGAAATAAAAGGTTGATTTACCAAAATCAAAACAAACTTGTAAGCCAAAAACATCTAAGTTTAACTCAAAACAAATCTAGAAACCTAAAGCTGATTTGTCAAAACAAATTCAAAATGCAAGGTTTTATCAAAGGAATGTTTTAAAAGGTCAAATTTGGGTGGCAAAGAAACAAACGACTTCTGTGAGTGCAAATCGAAAAATCGATTCAACCAAGAAGGTTAAAAATAAAAACGAAAAAGTCTTTGTTAAACATGATAAAGATTTTTCGAAATTGAACAATTCTTATTGTGTCACAATAACCAAGGTCAAACAGGACTGGGTTGCGTTATTCAAATGATTAAGTTGTTTGAATGTGCAGGTGCTACAGAAGACGAATGAATGTCAAGAGGAGATGAGGAGCAACCTGGCACGGGAGGTGGCAGGTCCCTGCAAGTGAAAAACAGGGAGTTTGTTTGTTTCTGTACATAAATAAACCATAAATCAAAAAACCCTAAAAATAGAAATTTTAAAAACCAAAAATATTTTTTTATTTTGTCAAAAATTGAGAAATGAAAAAATATGTTTGTTTTTTAAATTTGTTAAAAATTAAAAATTTTAAAAATGTTGATTGAATATGTCAAAACCCTCACAACTGAACAAACATGATTAATTTCACAAATGGTTAAAAATGGTTTTAACATTGTCAAAAATCAATGTGTTGTAAATCATGGGGGTACTTTATGCAAAACAGAGCATCTCAAGCAGACAATGGATGGCGAGACAAAGCTATTTGCATCGGGTTGTCAAATTTTCTTAAAATGATTTGAATTTTAGGGGGAGTAAGAATTTTGAATATATAAAAACATTTGAAAATTTGAACAAGCCAAAAACAATAGAAAATGAAAAAGAGTTTTTGTGTAAAAAGAGGAAATGATAGTACATCAGTAGACAATCACAGTACGCTAAAGAAATGGAAAGTCAAGTGTGATAAACGATCTCACTGATGATGTGCCAGTAGGTTTTTACACATTTAGTAAATTGATTTCGAGATATAAACCTAAATATCAATAACTTTCTTATCTCATGGGGAACATCTCTCGGATATATGGATAACCTCTGAAATCTCATTTGAGAGGTTGCCTAATTCTGAGATACTAGGTCTTATACAGTTTGATATCTGGGGTATTATCCTTGGTCTTCTGATTTTGCGTCAGCAATGGCCTAGACCTCGTATAATACTTTGCGTGCTTAAAAAGCTTTCCCTCTGCATAAAAATTGAAAAATATCGAAAGATATGAATCAAGTGCAGTTGTAAAGAAGATCCCTAAGTGGGAAACACCTAAAGTCGAGCCTTCATCTCTTTGACTGAACGGTAGTTCATACCTGAGCTCTCAAGGCCTCGCACTAACCCAGAGTACAGATATCAAAATAGTATATTCACCTGTAAGACTAAATCTAGGGAATCTTGATACAGGAGTATATTCTAAGGTGGGACACGCGAATAAGTTAAGTTCCTAAAACACTAAATCTCGTATCTCGGAACAATTGAAGTTTGTGTGAAAATTTAAATTGATCAGTATACTGACAATCTAAGTGAATTGTTTAGAACTTAAAGTGTTTATAGCTCAATGTTGCTAGTGATTTGTCATAATCTGATATGATCCTCTGACGCGAACTAAAACAAAATATTGTTTGTAAATATTTCTTTATTGCATTTCATTAAAGAAAAATCACAAAAAGATTTTTGGAGTGTTTTAGCATAAACTTTGAAAAATTCAAAAAGATGTTGCTTCTACTTTATTTTCGACAACCAATGTCTGAAAGCTAAGTTTCAAAATCTGTGTATGCTGAACATGTTTCTAAAAATAAACAAGTTCACTAATTTGAAACTTGAGGTTTTTTAAATCGAAAAACTCAAAAACAGTTTGTGAAATCACCAAGGTCATTAATTTGGACTTGGATGATTAATTGTGAGGATTTTGGATGCTTAATTGTCAAATATATAGTTATTTGATAGGGGGAGAGAGTCAGTATGAAATTCTGGAGTTTTTAAAATTGTCAAATGGTTCATCAACAATTACCAACTAGTTATATTATAGGTTTTAATATATTTTGATCCATATTATATAAACGATAATGATGGCTACTAGATTAAATACATATAAATAAATATTTAATCTTACACTTCTGTGCGAATCTTGTTGGCTCATGTGGATCCTTCCTTGAGAACAGATGATACAAAGCCAAAACAGTTCAACAACTGTTCCACAATAACAGTGTTTTGGATTCCTTCTTCCCCCAATGATAAAGGCATTCTAACAACTGCTGCTTCAAAGGTCTACTCAATGCTAAGCTTTGCTGGATTACAAGTACTGCTGAATGTAAACCACTAAAGAAGTCAAAGGTCTGATCACCCTTTGACTAAAGTCTACTAAAGCTTCATCAGTGGTTGAGCTCATCAGAGGATAGTATCAACAGAGTCTTGTAATCAGTGTTTGTAATATGTAACAGTATTTAGCCTTAGTAGTGTTTAGAGGTTGTTAGTATTGTTAGATATCATTGTCTAGGTGATGTCAGCAAAGATTCCACAGTGGTTAGGTTTGTACTATAAATAGACAGTGCCTGTACTGTTATATTAGATCACTTCACACACTTACATTTTGTATGATCAAACACTATGATCTCAAGCTAAGGGGGAGTTGTAATTCATGCATACGTGAATCGTTTGAGTATTCAAGCATTCAACAAAAAGTATTCATAATGAAAGCATATCTTCCATTGTTTTTGTTATAAAGTTTTCTTCATTCCGCTGCATATTATTCATCTTATTATCTTCTTCCATTGTTCATCTTTAAAACAAACACAAACAATTAAACTCAGATCCTAACAATTGGTATCATAGCGTAGGTCAGTCAAATTCGATGTAAAAGTTTAATCACGTTCAAAGTTGATTAATCAAAAACTTTATAAAACAACCAAAATGTCTTCACAAACACAAGATCCTCATAACACTGGCACATTGTACAAGCCACCTATGCTTGTCAGATCTGAATACAATATCTAGCAACGTAGGATGGACCATGTCCTTGCACAGCAAAACACAGGTTGTTGGAAATCGGTTATCTTCAGACCTCATGTTCCGATGGTATCGAGTGCAGAAGATCCCAAGGTCCAAGTACCTAAGAAGCCTGAAAATTACTCTGAGCAGGATTTTCAGAAGATTGAGTTAGATGCTAAAGCATTCAGTATAGTTGCTACAGCACTACCCAATGACATATATGTTGGCCTGTTACACTGTAACAGTGCAAAAGAGTTATGGGATGCACTTAAAGATCAATTCGGTGGGACAGAAGAGGTTATTGATAACAATAGAGAGGGGTTGAACCAAAAATATGACACGTTTTGTCATGTTAAGGGAGAGTCGTTAACTCAACAGTTTGAGAGGTTTAGTTATCTGATTAGTGAGCTAAAACTAGTTAATGTTGAATATGCTAACTCTACTTTAAATAGTAGGTTCCTTAGATCATTACCAGAAAATTGAGTCACTATAGCCTTTGTCACTAGAAATTCTGTTGGGTTCAAGGAGATGAGTTTGACTCAACTTCATGGTAGGCTTCTCACATATGAAAGAGAGCTTAACTAGAAAAAGAAGTTGCAAGAGTCTAGGAAAGTGGCTGATCACTCTTTTGGTAATATAGCACTTTTTGGTCAGGAAGAGTCATCTGGTGGTAGTAAGGACCAGAGTTATGATCATTATATTGACATAACTGATGGTGGAGCCTTCAACTCTGAGCATTACTCACCTAATTATGCTTTCACAGCTAATGGGGAAAACCACTCTAACAACTTATCCTTTGAACCAAATGACCTTCAACATTTTGACCCCACAGTTCTGTAAGAGATGGACATTTTGCGTCAACTTGCCTTGTTGAGTGTGAGAACAAGCAAGTTTTATAAAAGAACTAGTAGGAAGTTTCCAGGGTTGCATGGGAATTTAAAGGTTGGGTTGGATAAAAAAAAATCAAGTGCTATAAGTGTAATAGGCTTGGTCAGTTTGCTAGGAAATGTATGAGTCAAAACAATGGACCAATAATCACTCACCCTACTCCAAGACCTCAAAACACTCAAAGCACTATCCATTATTCCCAATATACCCCTGCTCCTCATATGCAAAACATTTCTCATTTTGCACACCCTGTAAACATTGTTCCTGTCCAGTATGTCCAAACCATTGTTCCCCAAATTCAGTATGTTCAAGCCCCTGCACCACAGGTTCAAGTGCAAACTGCACCACAACAAGCTACACAAACTTTTGCTCCAGCAGAGGCCAGTCAACAGAGCTTCTTTACACAAGGCTTTGTTGATTGGAGTAGCTTACCTGAGGACTTAACTAATGAAAATTTTGCTCTAGTTGCTAATTCTGATGTTTTGCCTGATGAATATTGTTTTATGGCACTAAAAACAATACCAGAAGGGCTAGAATCTGAGGAAGTGGGGTCAAGATCTGAAGTGGTGGAAGAAGTTGCTGAAACAGATGTTACAGTAGATATTGTTGGTGAAAAGATGTTAGAAGAGAAGGTTGCTAAACCTCTGTTGGAACCTCTGGCTGATCTATGGGATTCTAGTGTATGTGATGGTGAATGTGACTGTGCCATGATGGCTGCTACTAAGGTATCACCTCAGGTCTTAAAAGACTTATGTTCAGATAAATGAATTATTGTTTTTGCTACAATAAAGAGGTAAATGAAAACCTTAGAAACAAGATCTTAAACGATGAAGTACAATTTGAGAAAACTTTCAAAGAGTTGAAAAACAAATTGTTTGAAAAAGAAAATGAAATCAACAGCTTAAAACATGAATCAAGCATAACCAAAGATCAACTCTAAACTATGGTAGAAAAAATACCAGAGTTGCAAAAAAGAGCTTGAATCCACCCAAATCACTTGTGAAAAATGGGTAGAATCTTGTAAAGGTTATGAGTTGATGTTGGAAAAGCATATCAAAAGCAATGTGAAATTTGGCATTGGGTTTAGGAAAAATGACCAAATTTCTGAAAACACTTCTAAAATTGAATCCGACTTGGTTGAAGTGATTCAAACAAACTTAGCTGGTCAAGAAATCAAAGTCACTGATAAAAATGGAAAGGAAATTGTTTTAGAAAGACCAGAGGGGTTATCAACCTTTGAGGAGATTGCAAAATATCAATTCAAACCTACCTGGTCTGATGAATGTGACATTTTTGAAAACTTTAAGCTAATGTATTTTTCCACAATTGAAGGTGTCAAAGCACCTAAGGGTAAAATCATTCCTCTAAAAGACATCCCAGCAGAGGTTGCAAACTCTGTTGAAAAGGAAGTTGAAAAGAGGAAGAGAAGAGAAAAAGTTAAAAACCTGTTTTGTGATTCTTGTGAAAAGAAGAATCATGCTACAAAATATTGTTTTCTTCTAAATGTATATGGCATTAACAAAACAAGTGTAATTGATCCTGCACCTAAGTGCACAATTTGTGGAAAAACAAATCATCGAACTCAACAGTGTGTGTATCTCAAAACTTTTGAGGTTAAAAGAAAAGAGTATGCATCAAAAATATTGGAGAGTCTACAAAAACCAACCCCCAAAAACAAACAGACTATTGTGCATGTCCAAACATCTATTACTAAATAGTTGAACAAAACCTCTGCTCCTAGAGAGGTACAAGTAATAGATGCACCACCTGCAAACCAAGTCCCAAGAGGACATGGTCAACCATCATACCAAAAGGTCCCTCATGCTTATGAAGCCTACAAAAGGCCATATAAGCCAAAAATTAATAGGCATCCTTATGGTTATCATCATCTGACAGGAGATGGTCCTCAACAGTGGTTACAAAAATCTGTCCAAACATCTGACCAAACCACTGTCCATTCTCCTTGAATTGAGACTGACCCGTCTGTGACCCCATCCAAAGCCATCTTGGCTTTGGAGACTGATGCGTGTGTAGCGTGGTATGTTTTTGTTTATATTTTAAGCCCTTTTTAACACTTTAGTCAAGTTTTAAATTTATAAAACACGATATTATACTAACACTAAATACACATATGGGCAAGTGCACCCATCGTGAGCGTAGTATAGCGTTGGTAAGATACCGAGGTCGTCCAAGGACACAAGAGCATTTAGTACCGGTTTATCCTCAAAGTCTAATCAAATCAAAAGTTTAGAAAAGGTTTTAAACATAAAAATTAAAAACTAAAAATGCTGAAAAGTAAAATAAAAAAAACAGATAGACAAGATAAATCACTTGGATCCGACTCGCCTTTAATGTAACCTTTGATGATTTCCGCACTTTTGCACTTTTTAAGAGATTATCTTAGTTATAGTAGTAGGCCCCTCTTTTGAAGGTGACGTTATCCTCAACCAAGTGGTTTGAGTCAGCAAGGATACAATCCCAAAGGGTCGGAATATTGAAAGATAATTAATTAAGTTATTAATGCGTAATGTGATAGGCCCCTCTTTTGAAGGTGACGTTACCCTCGGCTAAGTGGTTTGAGTCAGCAGGGATACAATCCCAAGTAGCCAGGTTAATGTAATAATAGTAGTTTACATATGAGGGGATCAAGCCATTCGCACCCCCGCCATCCAATACCAGTGGGTATTGAAGGAGGTCCTAGTAAGCTTGACCCAGGTCCTTGCAGGATCTATACACTGAACAAGGCAAGAACCTTACCAAACCATTCCCTTAACCCCCGACCAGGTAGCCAACATATCTCTATATAGACCGTAGAGATATGAATGGTGAAAATCTTTTATTTTATATAGACAGTAAAATAACGCCAAGACACCACAGACAAATGATAAGGAAGTTTCACCTTCAACATAAGAAACTAGTTATTAAAGTCATTAATACAAAACCAAATAAAAAGTGCGAAAAGATTAAAAATCAAAAGTATTACATTAAATGCTTGTATTCACCAAGTGATGTAAGAGACTTAGGCAAACATGGCCTTTGATTGTCAAGAACTCTTACTATCAATCTTGGATCCCGAGACTACTACACACACTCTAAGGTGGATGATGGATGATGGTGGTGGATGTGGATGTGGGTGTTGTAGTGGTGGTGGAGTGTGGGTGAAGTGGGAGAGAGGTGGTTTATCAAGGGATGCCTTTGAAGTAAACCAAGCACCCCTACTTATAGGCTGCACAGAAGCCCGGACACGGCCCCGTGTCCATCCTCTTTCTCTTTCTTCATTAATTGCAATTTGTCTGTATTAGCTCCACACGCCCCCCGTGTGCAGAAGCATATATGTACTATCAAGATTTACAAGATTCTGCGAATCTTAGCGTTGACCACGGCCCGTGTTGAGCTGGGCAAGCCCCCGTGCTGGGAATAGAAGCTTCTATAGCTTTGTCTTTTCTGCAGGCTCCTGGCCACGCCCCCGTGTCCGCTGGGCACGGGGCCGTGGTCAGCCTTCTGTTTCTTTGTTTTTGCTTGGGAAGATGCTGTCGAGGGGTCGGACATGCCATGTTTATTCCTTTTCTTGTATTTATGTTAGATTTTGCTGCATATTTGTTCCTTTTGTTCAATTACGCTCAGTTAGACCTGAAAATACAAAAGGAAGACAAAAGCACACTTTTTCCAACATTAGTACTAAAAAAGAGTTAGTTTCATGCCTCATTTGATGTAATTTATATGTTGCATTTTACAAATATCAAATACCCCCACACTTGAATCTTTGCTTGTCCTCAAGAAAAACTCTTTATAATGTGGCCTACACACCCAAATGGAATGGGTAGAAGAGAAGTTTTGGGCTTGTCTAAAGTGTCGTGAATCCAAGATCTTTATTGGGTTTTATTTTTATGCTATTTACAATCCTATTCGTTATGATTTATTTAGAACGTTTCATAAGAGAAATTACTTATTTGAGCATAACATGCCTCTTTAAAATTCCATTTATATACAAGTTCACATAACTCATGGGAGATCACTCAACACTCGGCCGAAGATGTATTTTTGTGAAACACTCGAGACCGGCATGGAACTTATTTCTACCATATGCTTGCCAAGCAATCAATCCTCCTCCTTTTTAACTATAAACCTTTGTAAATATTAAGAAGACTTGGGGAAGGGTTAGGCTTGGGTTAAAGGTAGGTGGTTTTGGGTTAGTGGTTAGTAGAAAGGGCTAAAAGCGTAAAAAAGTCGGTCGTCGTAAAACTTTTTGTTTTTTGTGACTTTTATTCAAACTAAACATAAACAAAGTTTCTTTGAGGAACTTGTTTGTTTATTGCTAGACTTCATATTTTTTATAAGGAATCATAACAAGAAAACCGAGCTTTTTACTAAAATAAAGGGTTTAAAGGAAAAAGGGTTTGGTGGGTGAAGGGTGTTTGTTTTGTGAGTTTAGAAATAAAAAGGTTTAGGCTCAAAGGGGTTAACTAGGGGGATTTTGGGTAGGTGAAAAAAATGAAAAATAATGGTGTTGAAAAGAAAATGGGTTAGTCCTAATGTGACAACTGTCAAAAATCCAGGTATCCATACAATTAATTAATCTTGATTAGTGCTTAATGACAGTGCTAAATTACAAATTAACTGCTTACTGATTTCTGCCATACACATACATGTGCATCATACATTGTTTAATGTCATACCAATATTGCATGAAAGCTATGTTTCCTCAAATGATGCACATAGCACAGTTAGCACAGTTATCTGATAAATCAGGAATATGCTGACGGAGTTCAGTACATAGACAGACGTTGTATTGAGACATAGTATGAGCCAGAAACCAAGTACTACACTAGTATAGAGTGTAGGGAAGTAAGGACCACAAAACTGTTTTTCTAGGTGATAGTTTAAGTGCCGGAAAGTGCCTAAAACTCATCCAAAGTGCTGAATTCAGCAAAATTCAGCATAAATCAGCATTTAAACACATTAATATTATGCAGAAACTTGGTTAAATGGTCCTGAATGCTTTCCTAAGTGTCGGGAATTAGAAGTGTCACAAAAAGATGCATAAAGCACACTAAACCATATAGTTTAGCACTTTAACGAATCAGTAACTAACCGAACAACCGGACACTACCCGAAACACCAAACTTATACTAGAAGCATTGTCTTAACATTACCAAGCTAGTTGTGATTCCTAAACATCATAACACATCATACAAATATCTAATAACTAAAACACTTAACTTACACTTGGATTTCAACTAGTAAGTAACCAAGTTAGTTTAAACCTAATCTACTACCCCCACCTATGGACGGCCCCAATAAGGGACCCACACTTGGATTTGTTTAAATATTATATTGGATTATGTTGGTTCTTTAATGACATAATATCCAAGAGATAAACACTTAAAATGGATTATAAGTAGAACTTGAAGTCCATAAGCTCATTCTTACACCTACTAAAACACACACAAACTCTCTCCTTCCTCCCCCCCTCCTTCTCGTCCGAACACAAGCACAACCACCACCACATTCATCTCTTCATCTTCATCCATTCCAAGATCATACAAGGGTGTTAGAGTCCATATAAGGAAGCTTGGTGGCTTTGGAGCTTGAAGGACCTCTCTTGTTAGCTTTTATCCACTCACTTTCTACACTTGAATCATCCCTAGCCTTGAGCTAGTGGTAAGATCCTTAAACACTCTATTTTACATCTATTTCAAGTGGTTAAAAGATGTTACATGTTGATTATTATGAAGAGCACTAAGAATCACAAGAAAAAACATGAACATAAGCTTAAACTATAAGAAATCATGAAGAAATCATGTTATTTATGTGTTGTTATGCTTGATGTGTGTTGTTAGCTTGTGCAAATGATGTAGATCATCATATGATCTTGCTAGATCATGATTAAAAACATGACATGGCAAGATGAGAGGATGATTATGTTAAGAAATCAATAGATCATCCTTATGTAATCATGAACTTGAAATACAAATTGTTTTTTTTTTTTATTTGTAAAATGAGGATCAAAGTAAGTTGTGATACTTGTAGATCTAGAAATTTTATGGATGATTTCTAAAGAAACCGGGTTAAAAATATGAGTTTTGGTTCTTACATGAACAAACACTATTTTTGGTGGTTAAACAAGTGTAGAAACACTTGTGTAACAAGAAAATTTCATAAAGAAACATTTTTGTAAAGCATGATTACCACACTTTAAAGGGTAACTAAACTCACTAAACACTTGTGTAAATTTGTGTAAATTTGTAAACATCTAAGTCTTTCAAGAATGATGTTTTTATATAAATAACCACACTTTAAAGGGTAACTAAACTCACTAAACACCCTACCAAGTTACTACAAGTTTTCATAAACTTTCAAGTTCATGAAGTAGTAGAATATGCATGATTTTGGCAAGATTGGTAAGTATAAGTTGTTTAGAATTGATTGTGGTGATTTTACAAAAGAAAATGATATGCTTGAAAGCATGGAAACCTCCATTTTTAGAGGAAACTATGGCAAAATTTTCTAAAAATATAAACACTTAGAAAAATATTTCTAAACAAATATTTACAAAGTGTATTTTAAACCATAAATTGTTACATAAACTTTTCCATAAATTTTGGTTACAAAATACAAATATTGGAGGTTGGTTTTTATAAATAAAAGTGGCTAGATATATATTTAGAATATATATATACACATTAAAGACACACATGTGTGATTATTTGTATACTCCGTGAAATAGTTATATTATTTTAGGACTTGAAATAATATAACACATCACAATACCAAGGATTACCATCCAAAATATTACCAAAATCCTAAGGAATAAGTATATAAGTTACACACAAAATATTGGCGAAAACGAACAAGAAATGTAACTTACAAGATATTCCGGAAAATATGCTCACAAAGTATATTTTGATAAATAATATTTTGGACACAAGCAAATGAAAATATGATTTTTACAATTATTACAAAGTTATATCATATTTTTTACAAAGAGAAATATATGGTTTTTGGTGAATAAAAATATATATATATATATATATTTCCTTGGAATTATTATAAGATATATTATTTTTGAGAAAAATATATATTTTCTTGAGTAAACTTGAAATACATTATTTTTGGGATAAAGATAAATTTATATATATTTTCTAAGTTAGACTTGAAAATATATTATTTTGGAACTACAAATATTTTTGCCAAAAGAAAAATTATACATAATTTTTCTAAGTAATACTTCTTAAATATATATTCTGGAAAGATATATGTTGGTGGACTTTTATTAGAAATAATATTCCGGAAAGTGTAATATAAATTTAAGTATATGAATACAATAAAATACGTATTCTCACACGTATAAATACACATCGGAATACGACCCCAAAATATGGCAAGAATACACATGTATAAGATACCCCCATCCTTGGGAAGGAAATACAAGTATTAATACTTGGGAAGTATTAAGTTAATATATTATTTAACAATTATTCCAAAATTTAATAAATATAATTTAACTTGAAATATTAATTATTTTGACAATAATTATATAACTTGGAATAATACCAAGGGCATGGAAGAAACATAACTCAAAGACACTAATACTAAACCAAGGCACGGCCCGTTCGTCTGATAAACATTAGTACGTTGTAGGTAGTCGTGTTCACCGAAGGAGCTTTGAGTTACTGTGAACCGAAGACGCAAGATTGTGAGTTCATGTCCCCCTTTTCTTTTAACTGTTTTTCAGTTTTATAACCTTTGGGGGTGAAATACATGTTACAACTGTTTACAAACGTTTTATACATGGTATGGTTAGCTAAGGAAGGGTACTACTTGATCATGTGAGTGGTGGGTACAACACTTAAGGCCATTAATCCTCGTTGTAAGACCGAGGGACATGAGTGATAGATCTATTTGGGTGTAGCGAGCCCACACCCATGCAGACCAGGGTGGCCCATGTGGTGACTATGTCTTATTCCCGGAGACAAATCTGCTAGTTTTGAGTTTTCCTGCATCACTTCACACATATCAATGGCCTTGCAAACCATTGGTGATCTGTTTTCCTTGTTGCTTTCATACCAGGATTTACATACATACAGACATACTTTCAAAGGTTTACTCATACACACAAACAAACACATGAACTCGCTCAACTTTTGTTGATGTTTTCAAAATACATGTATTTCAGGGAATTAGTAAGTGGATCTGGTGGGGGTTGGAAGTTTCATGCTGCGTTGTGAATAAAGATGTCATCCATGGTTTTGAGGTTCGGGTTGGGTGTCTTAATCCTGGGCGAGACACGTCTTCCAAACCTTGGTTTTATCTAATATCTTTTGATGAGTCCTTAGTGAACTCGTAAACAATTCGTATGGTTGTAAACTTAAATTTGAAGTCTATGTTCCAAACAATGTTGTCGTGTTTTTAAACTTAATTTATGGATGAACATCTATGGTTTTATCATATAGTCGTTGTTATGATTGAATGCAATGGTATTAAGAAAGTCACACCATAATCACGCTTCCGCAAAAGTCAGGGTGTGACACCTAATGCCTCCATCATTTACTTACTTGGGTTTAAGTTGGTAAGGACCGGGAATGTATCGTCATGGCAAGTTCCAGAGTCGTAAGAAACCAAGCGGCTATTCACACAAGAAACGAAAAATGAGCATTTAGTTTAAAGATGTATATTTGTAGGCTCAATAAGGCTCAAAACTCACTTTTTGTGGGAATAGGTTTATAATGTGATCAAGTATATATAATCAAATTTTAACTAGATTTGTCATGCCTTTTCATAATTTTCTTATGTTGGTTCTTTTTATCACGACGCTATCGGTTGTAAATTTGTAAAAATATAACCTTTTTAGAACTTGTTATTCCCAAATTAAACCAAGACAAGTAAAAAAAATGAAAAAATTTTGAAAAAATTTGGGGTGATTAGCGGTTCCAATAGAGTTTTGTGTAAGGCTTGTTATTAGGACTTGCAAAATTCAAGGTTTAGCATCCCCCCACACTTAAATTATACATTGTCCTCAATGTGTCCCAAAAATTAAATTTTAGGTTGATTGAATGTGTAAAAGGGTGTTTAAAACAAGGTTTTGGTGTTACTGGGCATCTAGACACGGCCCCGTGTTGGGTGAGCACGGCCCCATAGTCAGACTGCCAGTAACGAGAACTTACAGAAGGTGGACACCGGGGCGTGTTTTGTGAACACAACCTCGTGTCGGGCAGAAATTAAACAAACAACAGGTTCTGGGCGATGGACACGGGGGTGTGCCCGCTGGACACGGCCCCGTGTTGACAATCTGCAATCCTTGAAAATAGGTTTCGGCTTTCGGTTCTGGTTTCCAGGTTTATATAGCATTAATACTTAGTGCTTCCAAGCCTCGTAGGTACCTATTTTACTTAAAAATACCACACCAAACAAAATAACCAACATCCTACCTTACCATAAGTTCAACATCCACAACATAAACTAAAAAAAAAAAATGCAGGAAATTAAAAGTGTTACGGAAAGTAAATTGTTCAACAATGGCTCGCAGGCCATGAAATTGTTTGTGAGAGAAAGGGGTTAACCTGTTAAGACCTTCAACCATGTTGCATCACCTTCAACGCCTCCAACGCCTCTATCTCAATCCATATCTTCGTGCTCGTCATCTCCTCCTTGGCCTGCCATGTACTCCCGGATGTTGCTGATGCCATCCTGCATGTCGGAGATGTTCCTCTCTATAACTCCGACCAGGGTGTACGTGTTTCTTGCCATATTGTAGGTGTTGTGGGTGCACATGAGGTTTTCCTGCAAGAGATCATGTAAACTTTGGAAATTAGGAAAACCACCTCCTTGAGAGGAGGATTGGCCTGGATCACCATGATGCTGATACTGGTACTGGGGAGGAGGACGAATTTGTGAAGCGTGAAGGACGAGAGCTTCTTGAGGATTCCACACATGCCCTTGAACCGTCTGAAATCTGATTGTCCCGTCATTTGCTTCGTTGATTATACTCATGGAGCGACATATGACGAGGTCCACTTTTCCCGACTATGGGCCCTTCTTGAAGGACCTCGGCATCCTTTGCATAAAATTCTTGAAAAGGCGGTAGATCCACCCTCCAAAAAGGATAGGGGTCGGGGGATTGGCGAGTTGGTTCAAGTGCATGTTGCGAAGGAGCAGGTATGGAACATCGAGAGGCACATGGTTGTGAATGCAGTGTAGGACCAACAGATCACGCAAGCCAACAACACCAGTACTGTCATGTCTTTGGCAGAGGGAGTTGCTAAGGACCCTATGAATGTAGCGGTATAGAGGGTCCCGTAATTGTGTGCTCTTGGTCTGGCTTGGGTTATAGTGTCCTTCCCCAATTTGAGCCCATGCTGCTTGACGTTGATCTTGTGGGAGTTCACGGAGACCACCCGTGTTTTCCTCATCTCAAGCATCATCTTCAGCATACAACCCGATGATTTCCCCAAATTGTTTAATCGAAATTGAGAACATATTCCCTGCACAACGAAATTCCACCCCTCATTGTCAAATGGCTCCGCTTTTGCCTTAAAGGCAAACGTGCTATAAAACTCTACGTTGTACTCGTGCACGGAGTGGAGCCTAGTGCAAAGAGCTGCTCTTAGTGGACCAGTAACAAGATTGTTGAAGCGGTCGATCTGGCCTACTGCTTCTAAAGTGTCCAAGCAAACTTGTCGGGGGATTTCTTCGGGCCTTGTCTTAAGAATCTCAAACCGGGCTTGAGCAGCCCACTCATTCTGGTTGAATCTCGTAAATTTCTTGGCCATCTGAAAGAAAACACCAAACAATTAGCGCAAAAAAATAAATTTTTGAAGAAAACTGAAAACAGCCAGCTGAACATGACCCCGTGTCTACTGGCACGCCCCATGTTCGCATGAAATTAGCTGGACACGCCCACGTGCCCGTTGAGCATGACCCCGTGCTCAGACGTCTGTTTCCCAAAAACCCAATTTTTCGACCCGGTCCCGAAAACTTGAAAATTTTTGGTTGAGTAGGGGCAGTTTTCCCCAAAAATGAAACCCCAAATGTTGTTTTTCCAAAAACAAACCGTTTACCCCTTCAATTTCATCTTTTTCGGTTCAAAAACAAGGGTTTGAAGTTTTTGTTTGAAATCGGGCAAATCTACAAACAATTCAAGCTGATTTACTTCCTATAACATGCATCTATACTATTACTAACAGATCTAAGCAAAAATTTGAGGTTTGATTTGGTTCATGTTGAAGAACCCTAGATTTTTCCCTAAATTTTTTATGTTAAACTACATGCAAGTGATTAATCTAACTAATTATGAGGATAGAATCATACCTTAACGTTGTTGGAAGTCGAAAAACGTGAAAATCTGCAGAAATTTCCGGTGGAACCAGAGAGTTCTTGGGGAAACGGGTCGTGTTGAAGTGAAGAAATGAAAAGAAAAGGGGGTTTTATCCCGATAGTTGCGCGAACACGGCCCCGCGGGCGGGCAATTTTTGGATTTTTTTTTTAGTTATTAAGTGCACGTGTGAGTGACCTATTTCCTGAAATTTGGTTTTAGAAATCTTACCGATTTAGAAGCCTTTCCGTCGTTCGTTACTTACAAGATATGATGTTGAATCTCAAACCTTCGTTCATTCTTCGGCCGCTTGTAGCGAGATTTCCTATCCTCAATAAATCCTTGATAGAGCTTTAGCCCTTGGCCATTGACTTTGAATGGGATTCCATTCCGAGATTTAATTTCAATTGCACCGTGTGGAAAAATGTGGGTGATAGAAAAAGGTCCCGACCACCTAGACTTTAATTTACCGGGAAATAATCGAAGTAGTAAATTAAACAATAGAACTTGATCTCCTACCCGAAATTCATTTGGTTTAATGTGTTTATCATGTAAATTTTTCATTGTTTCCTTATAAATTTCGGAGTTAGAGTATGCGTGATTCCTTAGTTCGTCTAATTCATTTAATTGACAAAATCGATTTTTACCGGCCATTTCTAAGTCTAAGTTTACGTTTTTAATTACCCAGTAGGCTTTGTGTGCTGTCTCTACCAGCAAATGACAACTTTTTCCATAGACAAGCTTATATGGGGTGGTACCTATTGTCGTTTTATATGCAGTTCGAAAAGCCCATAAAGCATCGTCTAATTTATCAGCCCATTCCTTTTTATTTAATCCTACGGTTTTTTCAAGTATTCTTTTTAAACCTCGATTAGTCACTTCGGCTTGCCCGTTTGTTTGAGGGTGATATGCTGTTGAGACCCGGTGATAGACCCCATACCTTGTTAAAAAAAATTCAAGTTGATGGTTACAAAAATGGGTACCTCTATCACTTATTAATGCTTTAGGAGTTCCGAAAAGAGAGAATAATCGTTTCAGGAATCTTACCACAACTCTTCCATCATTTGTTGGAAGGGCTTCAGCCTCGGCCCATTTAGACAAGTAATCCACTACTACAAGTATATATTTGTTTCCTTTTGACGGTGGGAAAGGTCCCATAAATTCGAGTCCCCACACATCAAAAATTTCACAAACATGAATGCCATTTTGTGGCATTTCGCAGGGTATGGGTTGCTGCAATCCTTTGCCGCGTGACCAAGCTTGTTGTATCTATGACAGTGGCCCTTGCTACACTGTCCGCTGTGGTGCAAGTTACAACGATTGCATTTGGGTCAATTTCCCTTGTACCCTCCTTGTTGACCATGGCTCTTGTAATCGTCAGTCTTTCGCTGCTGAGACTGGGACTGACCAGAGGCTGAACCCTTGTTTGAATTTCCCTCCCATTTGCGCTTGTTCTCTCTAGGAGCATCAGATGTAGTGGTAGCACTAATACGCTTAGGTAGCCTATTCTGCTCAACTGCCTGATCAGTGAGACGGTGGGATAGTCGATTGACCTGTTGAATCGTGAGAAGGTTAGCTGATGTCACCATACTCTGATCTCTGGCGCTAAACCCTTGATATAAAGCTCGATACATTTGCAGGGAGGGTCCACCATAGTAGGACACAAAGTAGCTAGTTCGTTAGACCTCTTCGTATACGCCTCAATCTCAGACCCCGTCAACTTCAAATTGTAGAACTCCACTTCTAGCTTATGAATGTCATCACGATGACAATACTCTTCCTTGATCAAATCTTTGAAGTCGTTCCATGGGGTGGCATTAGCAGCTGCCAACCCTAGCATTTGAACCTGAGTGTTCCACCAAGTGAGTGCAACTCCTTCAAGAGTTCCCGTAGAAAACTTCACCCTACTAGCAATAGGGCATTCACACATTTCGAAGACAGACTCGAGCTTCTCGAACCAGTGGAGGAGACCTACAACTCCTTATGTACCACTGAAGGTACTAGGTCGACAGTCCATAAAGGTCTTGAACGTACACATGAGAGGCTGAGCATGCTGACCTGTTGCGCGAGAAAGAAAAGACAAGATTAAGCACGAGAGTTGCCTCCAAAGCTGGATCTTCCAAGCGAGAAAGATGATCTGCAGCGGTGTTTTCTGCTCCTCTTTTGCCTTTTATTTCAATTTCAAATTCTTGGAGGAGTAGAATCCATCTAATTAAACGCGGTTTAGCATCCTGTTTCTTAAAGAGATATCGAATGGCTGCATGGTCTGTATAAACTATCATTTTAGAAAGAACAAGATAAGAGCGAAATTTATCAAAAGCAAATACTACAGCTAGTAAATCTTTTTCAGTTGTTGTGTAATTTTCTTGTGCATCGTTAAGTGTTTTACTAGCGTATTATATTGGGTGAAAATGCTTATCTTTTCTTTGTCCTAAGACGGCTCCAACTGCAAAGTCTCTTGCATCACACATGATTTCGAAAGGTAATTTCCAATCAGGCGCGATCATGATAGGTGCATTGACTAACATTTCTTTTAGTGTTAGAAATGCTTGATTGCAATCCTTGTCAAAGATGAAAGGAGCATCTTTTTCAAGTAATTTTGTTAGAGGTCTTGAGATTTTTGAAAAGTCCTTGATAAATCGTCTATAAAATCCGGCATGCCCAAGGAAACTTCTGATGGCTCTAACGGAGGATGGGGGTGGTAATCGAGAAATAGTGTCTATTTTGGGTCGATCAACCTCCTTTCCTTCGCTTGAGATTTTGTGACCGAGTACTATTCCCTCCGTTACCATGAAATGGCATTTTTCCCAATTAAGGGCGAGGTTGGTTTCCTCACATCGGGATAGCATTCGTTCAAGGTTATTGTCACACCCCCAAATTCCACAAACGGAGTCTCACCGCGGGAGGCGTGACATGACCAGGATCAAGCCACCAATCATATTGAACAATGTATAATAATAAAGATAAAAACCAACCACAATATAATTGGTGTCCAAAACAAATTAACCAAGTTCAAGTTATCAGCGGAAGCATAAAGTGTAAAATCAAAACATAAGTTTTAAAGTTCAAAGGTTTAACATGGAACTCTACAGTCCATGTCCCACAACGACCTCTCCTTCTCGTGCAAGCTCCAAGTAAACACCTAACGACCTGCAAGGCATATAGTAACAAATCAACAACAAAGTTGAGCGAGTTCACAGTTGGTTGTCCATTTTAAAGTTGTTTCCCAAACCATAACCAGTGGGGGCTACCCCATGTTAACCACTAGACCCGTTACCATATCGAAAACTGACTGGAGTCATGTTTATGTGCCATACGTCAATGTCTATCATCATTGACTAAGTGCACAGATCCATTAGTCCACTCCCGTCCTCTGCGGCACGGTGTGAGGCTTGTCAAACCTAATAGCGCTATTTAACTAATGACCCACTCGCCATTGGCCCGGCGATTAAGTCGATATAAAAATGAGGGACTTCATGATAGAGTTTTGTCTAGTAAGTTATATGTTGTCATCCTTCCTATGGAGGATGGAGGTACGTAATCTACCCAAGGAAAATACGCAGGTTAAAGGTTGTCATCCTTCCTATGGAGGATGGAGGTACATATCCTACCCAAGGAGAATATGCATGTTCCATTTTAGTTTCTTAACCCATTCCCAAACCACTGGGAATCCCATGCCTTGTAGAAGTGTGAACTCACCTTAGGTTAGCTCGGCAGATTAAACGAAAAGGTCAATCGAGCTGCTAGTGGTCAACCACGTCCTAACATGGTTACCATACAAGTCAGGTCTAGGTTCAAGTAGTGCACATAGGTTTACACACAAACTAACAGGTTACAACTCATAATGATCATGGCAAACATATTCAACACGTTAACAGTCGAGTACATAACATATCCGAGCTTGTGCGACTTAAATGATTGGGCTCGCACAAGTTTAATGGCCCAACAGCCTTGTGCGTTTCACTAATTGAAGCCCAATAGTATCCAGACCAACCTGTTGTGCGTCCAGCACAACCTTATGCGACTCACAATGGGTTGTGCGATCCAAAACATACCCGGCCCAAATAACATAAGTAACCCAACATGTACACAGCCCAAACAAATAAACAGAAATAAACTTGTGCGGTCCATTTAATCTTGTGCGATCCAGGACAGCTTGTGCGATTGAGTTTTGGGCTTTAAGGCCCGACAGTATAATAAGGTTCAACAGATGTGTGTGGCTCAAGACTTGTGCGATCGGCACCACCTTGTGTGATCCACTTGTCTTGTGCGATCATGCAATTCTAGGTTGTACACTGTGCTTTATTAGTTGTACCTAGCTTGTGCGACTACACTTGTGCGACCAGAGCTTGTACGATCATATCAAATCTTGTGCGATCTGATCTTGTGCGACTGGCCTTGTGCGACTGATTAAATCTTTCCTAAATTCATGCAATCGGTTACAATCAATTCTAACAGTTTCCTATTCCCTATCCAATCGATCAAAACATACTAACAATTTCCAAGTTTGCCTTCATCGATCAAATCAAACATTTATCATTAGATTCAAATGAACCTTAACCATTCATCTAATCATAACAATCCATCTTAATCCTTATTGAATCAATTAGTTTGGTTAATCGTTAAGATGCAATATTCATCATGCCACAATCCGAAAACAGAAACACAAAGACCGATTAAAATCTACTCGGTTCTAGTTCAAAACATGCAAACCCGAATCATATGAACATTATCACATAAACCCTAATTCCAAATCAACACCAGTTTCACAATCATCATATAGATTCGGTTCGATCATTTAAAGGCATCAACCAATTATATATATCACTTGTTCATACATTACCACAACATCAAGAATCATTATCATGGAATCATAATATCATCTAACAAAACAATAATTGTGAAAAACTAACCGGTTAGAAGGTAAAGCAAGGATGATTCGAACAAGAAAGCTTCGAGAGAAGGGGATGGGGCCGTCGGCTTCAAGAGGGAGGGAGGAGAGAACTAGGGTTTGGTGTGTGTTGTGTTTTGCAAGTAATGAGGAGTATACCCCTTCCTCATGAGGTTATGCGCAACAAATGGAATGGGTCAAACCCATTATGTGTTGCCCTTGTGGTTCGAGTGCAAAAGTGTGGGCCGAGAAGGGTGTTCAACAAACGCCCCAAAGGCTTGTGCGATTGGACATGTGTTGTGCAACTACATACATTACACACATAATCATATAATATAACAAACATTCCATTAAAACCACATATCACGTAATCACATATTGTCCAAACAAGTTACATCCAAGTACAACGAAAGGTTCTGAAATACGAGTTGTCACATCATCCCTAAGTTGAAAGAAATTTCGTCCCGAAATTTAGCACGTTGCTACTGAGGAAGCTAGTTAAGTTACATGGTTGCTAGTTAAGTTACATGGTTTTCCTGGTTTTCTTGGGGTGTCACAGTTATCGAGGCATTGGTCGTATGAATCTCCAAAGATAGAAAAGTCGTCCATGAAGACTTCCATAGTCTTTTCTATCATATCATGGAAGGTGGCCACCATGCAACGTTGAAAGGTTGCGGGGGCATTACATAGACCAAAAGGCATGCGTCGATAAGCAAAAGTTCTGTAGGGACATGTGAATGTTGTCTTTTCTTGGTCTTCGGGTGCTATCGGTATTTGAAAGTAACCTGAAAAACCATCTAAGAAACAATAAAATTTGAGACCGGATAATCTTTCTAACATTTGATCAATAAAAGGTAAAGGAAAGTGATCTTTCCTCGTTGCCTCATTTAATCGATGATAATCTATACAAACTCTCCATCCTGTGACGGTCCTTGTTGGTATTAATTCATTTTTCTCATTAATTACCATCGTCATACCTCCTTTCTTAGGAACTACTTGAACGGGACTTACCCAAGGACTATCGGAGATTGGGTAAATGAGTCCGGCGTCAAGTAATTTGATGACTTCATTTTTAACCACTTCTTGGACATTTGGATTTACTCTACGTTGTGGTTGTATTACCGATTTATAGTCATCATTAATTAAAATTTTATGCGTGCACATGGAAGGACTTATTCCTTTAATATCTACGAGCTTCCAAGTGATCGCGTTTTTGTGTTTTTTTCAAAAGTGTGATTATTTTTTCTTTTTCTACGCTAGTTAATTTTGACGAAATAATTACAGGTAATTTACCATCTTTGTCGAGAAAAGCATTTTCCAAACCTTTTGGAAGTTCTTTGAGCTCAAGGGGTGGGTCTTTAGGAGACTCCTTATTTGGTTGCTCATTTTGATCAAGAACCAAAAAGGTTTGTTCAATGGCGACCTCTTCTTCAACAAAGTGGTCGATTTCTTCTCTTGTATCGGGTGGTTCATCTTCATCTTCAATTAGGGGGTCATTATTGCCGAATGGATATTTCATTGAACGCTCAAGATCGACACTTTTTTTAATGCCCCTAATTGAATGGGTAGATTGTTATACTTCCGATTTTTCAAAGCTTCGTGGGTCTTTACAAAAGGTCGTCCCAACACTAGGGGAGCGTCATCAAGGATGACGAAGTCGGTTGGGATTACCATTTGATTGGTTTGGACTAATACATCTTCAACTATCCCTATTGATTTTATTGTTTTCCGATTAGATAGAAAAATGGGTATTTGAAGTGGAGAAAAATCACCAATACTTAATTTTTCGAAAATGTAGTTTGACATTATATTAACACAAAGATCTTTATCGATTGTAATATTACTAATAAAGGAATTTTGAAAGAAACATGGAACCGGTGTAATGTTAATTTCAAATGGGTCTTCTTTTATTAGCGTAGTTTGATCATTCGTTAACTTAATGCTTACTATTTCGTCAATTTTAGTGTTAGTGTTTAACTCTTTTAAAAAACTTAGCATGAGTGGGTACTAAACAATGATTTTCGAAAGAAGGTGACAAGAGATTAATTTCTTGAAAATTAGACTCTTCTTGAATTTTAACGTTATCGGACTCACCTTTTTCGTTGTTTAACTCATGTGTCGGCTTTTCACTTACTTGTTCTTCCATTTTTACCTCTTCAACTATCTCTTCTTTATTAAATGTTAATTCTTCCCTTGCGCGGGATTCCTCTTCCCTTGCGCGAGCTTCTTTTATACAACGCTCGATAGTTTTAAGGTGTTCTATTATCTTATCGGCTATGGGTGAGATAGAATAAGGATCCTCAAAGCTTGAATTCGGAAGTTCGATCCTCGGTTCCTCATAATACTCATATGAGGTAAATGGTTCACACCATTGTTCCTCATTGTAAGTATATGATGGATAAGGGTCGTAACTTGGTTCTTCATAATACTCATATGAGGTGGGTTGTTCACGCCATGGTTCCTCAAAGTAAGTATATGAAGGTGGAGGCTCATATCTTGGTTCATCAAAGTATGAGTATGGAGGCTCATACCTTGGTTCTTCAAAATATGAGTATGGGGGAGAAGGTTCATACCTTGGGTCTTCATAGGTTGTGTATGAAGTGGATGGCTCGTACCTGGGCTCCTCATAGTAGTTGTATGAAGGGGATGGTTCAAATAGGTCACAATATTGTACCGAATGAGCGTTACCACAAATGGTACAATAGTCTTCCTTATAGTCATCCTCCTCATAGTGGTAGTTGTAATCTCCTGAGTATTGATCCATAAGAATCACTCAGTAGACCACAACAGAGTCTCGGGACTAGAAAACAAAAATAAAAATGGAAACAGAGGCTGGACACGGCCCCGTGTTCAAGTTCTATATCTGGGCGTTTTAATAAATGTGACTGGTTTTGTGCAGCATGGGGGCGTGTTCAGCGAACACAACCCCGTGTTCAGACTCTGTATCTGGGAGTTTTGAAAAAAATATGCAGCATGGGGGCGTGTTCAATGAGCACGGCCCCGTGTTCAGTCTACTGTAATGCAAAAACTAACTAAAATGAAAAAAAATGTGCGCGCGATTTTAAAAAGGTTTTGAAAAACTGATTAGGCCGTCGATTTTAAGCTTTCTTAAAATCCTTGTGTCCCTAGAAACGGCGCCAAAAACTTGATGCATGTGTAGCGTGGTATGTTTTTGTTTATATATTAAGCCATTTTTAACACTTTAGTCAAGTTTTAAATTTATAAAACACGATATTCTACTAAAACTAAACACACATATGGGCAAGTGCACCCATCGTGAGCGTAGTATAGCGTTGGTAAGATACCGAGGTCGTCCAAGGACACAAGAGCTTTTAGTACCGGTTTATCCTCAACGTCTAATCAAATCAAAAGTATAGAAAAGGTTTTAAACATGAAAATTAAAACCTAAAAATGCTGAAAAATAAAATAAAACAAAAACAGATAGACAAGATGAATCACTTGGATCCGACTCGCCTTTATTGTAACCTTTGATGATTTCCGCACTTTTGCACTTTTTAAGAGATTATCTTAGTTATAGTAGTAGCCCCTCTTTTGAAGGTGACGTTACCCTCAACCCATTGGTTTGAGTCAGCAAGGATACAATCCCAAAGGGTCAGAATATTGAAAGATAATTAATTAAGTTATTAATGCGTAATGTGGGAGGCCCCTCTTTTGAAGGTGACGTTACCCTTGGCTAAGTGGTTTGAGTCAGCATGGATACAATCCCAAGTAGCCGGGTTAATGTGTTAATAGTAGTTTACATATGAGGGGATCAAGCCATTCGCACCCCCGCCATCCAATACCAGTGGGTATTGAAGGAGGTCCTAGTAAGCTTGACCCAGGTCCTTGTAGGATCTATACACTGAACAAGGCAAGAACCTTACCAAACCATTCTCTTAACCCCTGACCAGGTAGCCAACATATCTCTATATAGACCGTAGAGATATGAATGGTGAAAATCTTGTATTTTATATAGACAGTAAAATAACGCAAAGACACCACGGACAAATGATAAGGAAGTTTCACCTTCAACATAAGAAACTAGTTATTAAAGTCATTAATACAAAACCAAATAAAAAGTGAGAAAAGATTAAAAATCAAAAGTATTACATTAAATACTTGTCTTCACCAAGTGATGTAAGAGACTTAGGCAAACATGGCCTTTGATTGTCAAGAACTCTTACTATCAATCTTGGATCCCGAGACTACTACAGACCTCTAAGGTGGATGATGGATGATGGTGGTGGATGTGGGTGTTGTAGTGGTGGTGGAGTGTAGGTGAAGTGGGAGAGAGGTGGTTTGCCAAGGGATGCCTTTGAAGTGAACCAAGCACCCCTATTTATAGCCTGCACAGAAGCCCGGACACGGCCCCGTGTCCATTGGGGTACGGCCCCATGTCCATCCTCTTTCTCTTTCTTCATTAATTGCAATTTGTCTGTATTAGCTCCACACGCCCCCGTGTTCACTGGGCACGTCCCCGTGTGTAGAAGCGTATCTGTACTATCAAGATTTGCAAGATTCTATGAATCTTAGCGTTGACCACGGCCCGTGTTGAGCTGGGCACGCCCCTGTGCTGGGAATAGAATCTTCTATAGCTTTGTCTTTTCTGCAGGCTCCTAGCCACGCCCCCGTGTCCGCTGGGCACGGGGTCGTGGTCAGCCTTCTGTTTCTTTGTTTTTGCTTGGGAAGATGTTGTCGAGGAGTCGGGCATGCCACGTTTATTCCTTTTCTTCTATTTTTGTTAGATTTTGCTGCATATTTGTTCCTTTTGTTCAATTACGCTCATTTAGACCTGAAAATATAAAAGGAAGACAAAAACACACTTTTTCCAACATTAGTACTAAAAAAAAGTTAGTTTTATGTCTCATTTGATGTAATTTATATGTTGCATTTTACACATATCAAGACCCACCTGAACTAATTTGTTACTTGATGTGCAGGGAGCTTCTGCATACTTATATCAACCTATATATTTAAGAATATGTGTTTTGTCTGTTTATGTAAATAAATTTTAATAAAGGCAAACTTAAAAATATACTGGTTAGTATTTACCTATCACTATTTTTACCACTCAAAAGCTCGTCACCTTAAGTATCACTGTATGTAGATATATGTATAATAATAAGAACATAAAATAAATGCATTTGTTAATAAACCTACCATACACACTAATTAGAATTACTTATAAAAGGTTTTTCTTATAGGAGAACCATCAATATATATCGATGTAAATAATTCAATAATGTATTTATAGGTTCTTGCGAACGATTGGAAAAAAAATTAGCATCGTTGGTGTAATCATGGAAGATTGTTTAAGGTACGAATTTTGTGGTCACTTGCTTTTAGCATAATATTGTTTTCTATTATCATAGTGCACGGATATTCGGTCCGTCACTCGTAGCGTAAAGTGTTTACTCGCTTCATAATATTGTAGTATCCATCGTCACCATTCTATGATTTATTGTTACACATCTCGTATTGAATTATTGCCTTTAATACGCATGCGATAGGTTACATTTTTTTTTTCACTCATTGTTGCATGTTCCCACAAGTTTTTATTATTTATTATTGATCATTGGCTAAATGTGATATAGCCTTAGTGTATCCTTAGTGTATTTGCCTTGACTTGAGTGAATCGTTTTATTGACCTCAATACCCGAGCATATCCACCTATGGGGACATAGGGTGTCATCATAGGCGCAGTTGACGTGCACCCTCCGTGGCGGTGCGAAAGGCCCACGACATCTCTATATTGTATTGTGTGCTAAGTGATTGCACTTATTGATTATTGAGAGGCGTATGGATCGATCCTAGGAGTGTAAGTGTTAGTGGTAGTGTGATAGGTGTGAGTGCCCACATCCCCTCTACATAGTGGTGCATTAGAACTGCAGCTAATGTACAAAGTGTTAATGTTTGTTGTTAGTGGCTCACATGGGTATTTCTAATATACCTTTATGGTATTCATCGTGATCATTCAGCATATTGTATTGTTTACATCGTTAAAGTGTCTATTGTATTGCTCCTACTATTAATGTGTTAAGTGCTATTGTTTCTCCGTTACTGGGCAATTTTTGGCTCAGCCGTTTCTTTTTGTTGTTTTCTTTTACTATGTCTTAAACAGGTACTCAGGGAAATCGGGGTAATATGTGAAGAGTGTTAATAAAAAGGCTAGAGTTGGAAGCAAGGACTTTAATAAAATTTTATATTTAATAAATTTAGACACTTATGTTTTTCTGTTTGACCGTTGCGTCATTTTGGGGATTTTTGTTTTTCAAACCTATGGAATTAATATTTTAATTGAGTTATTAATTATTTCTGATTACCGAATTGTGTAACACGTCAACCCTAATCAAGGCGGGGTGTTACAAATATCAAATCTAAAAGTTAAACCCTAAACCGATAAACGACTCCTCATCGCCTCAATATTTCATGTTGTTGCCCTAAGTCAATCGTCTCTTATGTATTTAAACTTTCACACACATTCATATATTATATATGTTTCATTTGTGTGGCCTTAATTGTTTTCATATAGATTAGTTAGCATTTAATGCAAGACAGTGCTAGAAATTTGTAATCCCGTGATTTTAACCTGTACATGCTAGAAAGTAAGGTACATCTTTAAACTTTCCTTTAATCAATAATCGTCTATTCTATGTTTATGTTTGAAATTACCATTTTATCATAAATGATATATTTGTTTTGCTCCGTGAGAGGTGAGACCATGACAGAGACCTGTTGAGTGGGTTAGGCCGGAGGGTGTGGGGGGCGCCACCCTCGCCACCTCAGCCTCTATAGCGCCCCGGGCGCTATACACCCACACCCTCCATGTTAAGGAGGGGCGCTATCAAGCTTCAGCCAACATGATGGCGAGAGAGGAGGGGGTTATCAGCTGGGGCCCACTTGTTTGCACCAATCAAAATTTTTTTTTTTAAATTTTGCTCTATAGCGCCTAGGGGGTTATCACCACACCCTCCATGTTAAGGGGGGGGGGGGGGGGGGCGCCATCAAGCTTCAGCCAATGTGGCGCCTACATGGCGCTGCGGTGTCCCTATAAAGCCCCAAGGGGGGTTATCCCACACCCTCTAGCCTTAGACTCCAAGAAAACTAAAGAGAAAAAGTGATAGCTTTCTGTAACAGTTTTCCTATCTTCTTTTTTATTTGGCATACTTTACATTAGTGCCTTATGTCTTGACCAAAACCGATTCCAAGAGATTAATTGTCTAAAACAACAATCAGTCCCCGTTGTATCACACCAACAAGGACTAACAATCGGTCGTCTCTGATACACAAAAAATCAGTCCTCATTTTGTCTCTCGTTACCACGTCTTTTCAGTCACCAATACATTTTTCCACGTCTTTTAGTTTTCCAAGAGATCTTAAGCTTCCAAGAGACTTAATGTCTAAAACCAATATCTAGTACTAGGTATCCGCTACGGAGACTGACAAATCAGTCCCTAATAACCATTAGGGACTGATTTAAACGTATCAGATACTGATTTTTCAGTCTCTAATATTCAAACAATGAAGAAAGATTGGCAAATTGTAGAGTAAAATGCACGGATAGTCCCTGTGGTTTGGTGAAATTTCACCTTTAGTCCCCAACTTTTCAAAATTACACTCTTAGTCCCTGTGGTTTGACAAGTTGTTACTCGGGTAGTCCCCAAAGCGATGGAGGTTAGTTTTTCTGGTTAAGTGGGTGTGAAATGACAAGGACTATCCAAGTAACAACTGGTCAAACCACAGGGACTATCCGCGTAACAACGTGTCAAACCACATGGACTATCTGAGTAACCTTCATAAGCTTTAGGGACTATCCGAGTAACAACTTGTAAAACCACAGGGACTAAGAGTGTAATTTTGAAAAGTTAGGGACTAAAGGTGAAATTTCACCAAACCACAGGGACTATTCATGCATTTTACTCCAAATTGTATTTCTAGTTTCGGTGGGGTTATGTGTTTTTTCATTCAATTTTGAATTTTTTTGTACATGTTTGTTTTATTTTCATCATTAGGGATTCTTGGATGTTTATGGAAGTAAAAGAAAAAAAACATTTTTTACAAGATTTGACTGAGGTAACCAATTTATTTCAATACATTTTTCTTTATGTGAGTATAAGAATGTGGCAAATATATCTTTTAGAATAAGGAGATTCTTTATTGTCATGTATCAAGTCAATATGATGAAGCTATTCTAATATAAGACTTATCTTTAATTGTTTATTTGTTAAATAGAAGCATAAAATGCAGGCAAATGGAAAACCAAAGAGCTTCCTAACTACGAAGAATTATGCGTTATATTTGGTAAAGACCGAGCTCAAGACAAGAAAGCCAAAATTGTTGTTGAGATGGAAGAAGAGGTGAACATGGTACAAGAAGAGCACCAAAGAAATGAGGATTTTGATGAAATTAGCCATAACGTTGGTACCAATTCAAGTTTTCAAGTTGAAGAAACTTCAAACGCTTATGGTAGGATGAGGAAACAGGCAAGGCTAGTGACGACGGGCCAATGGGAAGTCCCATTTACCCGCTTTGGGCCATCATCATACAGGCCCAACAGGAAAAGCCCAACAAGGATTTACCTTGCCCACTAAGGTTACCGTTATAAGCGGGAAAAAGGACCAGCGAAGACAGGCAACATTTAATGCTTGATTAGCAGAGGATCTTTCGCTGGAACTGTACCTCTTCGCCGGAAACATTAAATGAGACTATGATCTCACCGTTGGGGGTCAGACACGTGTCTGAGCCCCCCGAAGACCATTAGAACCCGTTGGATCATCTCGTAAAAGTATCCCATGAGGAGGTTAAGGTCTGGTGATTATATAAGGATGCAAAAGGGATGATCAAAGGGGACAATCCAGGTATCTCATTTACTACCTTCACATTTACTGCTCTCACATTAAATTCCGACCATCATTCTCACGTATTTACTACAAGTATCACATTTATTAGATTCACACCTTAGGGGAAACATCCCGGTGATCATACTCATCGGGGTAAAGCTCCTCAAATCTTCCGGCAAGTTTACTTACTCTCACACCGGAGCTTGGTCACGTTCCCCCTCCCGGGGCCCTCCGTGACGAGGCTAACGGTTTATTCTTTTGTAGCTTCGAAGAACGGGACATCTTGACGTCAGCGAAGATCCATTTAACGTCAGCCGGGATTTGGGTATTCGACATTGGCGCCATCCGTGGGACATCAGCCTGCCCGGTGTTCCCACATCAAACTCCGACGTCACAGACAGTCCGTTTTAGGAAAGGCAGCATGGACACCACACCCGGTTCACAGGTCATTCAGACAGTACAGAATGATCATGACAAAGTTACGGTGGAAGATATAACCCATGAGGAAGAGAATGAGAATCAGGCAGAATTGCTGGGAAAAGAAGAGACAATCACCCCGGACTTCGTGGCCATGCACAGAGAGAAACTGAAAAAGTGTCTCAGGGACCTAGAAAGACAAGAGAAACTCGAAAGTATCAGGGCTAAACTATCGTTTGATACACCCTCTAATCAAGAAAAGGCAGACCCTCAAAACAAGGGCAGTGGAAGCGACCCACTGGAAACGTTCATGACAGCCCTTAGACAAATGTCCTCAGAAGAAAGGGAGGATCTCATTACGGGAAAGAAACCAAAAGGAAAAGAAAAGGAAAAGGAAAATCCAAGCAACGATGGCCTGGATCAACCCTACCTCCCACGGGACTTAGCTGAAGTCTCAAAGTTCACACGAAGGATCGTAGAAGCATCGATGCCCCCCAAAACAAAGTTACCACCAAACTTCGACCGCTATGACGGGACAAGAGACCCTGAAGATCATCTCCATGCCTTCAGGGGAGCGGGACAACTTGGGCGATGGTCCATGCCTGTATGGTGCCACATGTTTGTACAAACTCTGACAGAGGGAGCCCGGCTCTGGTTTGACAGCCTCCATCCGGGGGGAATCGACAGTTATGAAGAGTTAAGCGAGAAGTTCCTCAGGAACTTTGGTCAGCAGAGAAAAGTGGTCAAGAATCCAAATGAGATCCTCCACATAAGGCAGAGGGACAATGAGAGAATAGATCAGTATATGGAAAGGTTCGTCAAGGAGAGCATGAACATCAAAGATGTCCTGGAGGTCATGAAGATTAGCAGTTTCATAAACGGGCTAAAGCATGCCCAACTGTGTGAGAAGCTGGGGGAGGAGTTCCCCCACTCATTCGACAATCTTATGGACAGGGTCAGAGCCTTTGTCAGAGGGAAAGACACATTCAGCAAAGCCAAGGAGACGGACGTCACACCCCGGAGGATCGCCCCAGCTACAAAGCCTCCTGACAAAGGTACACCTTACTCCAGAAAACCCACTTTTGATAGAATGTTGCATGACAGAGCAAGGCCCTCATATTCACCATATAGACCTCGGGGGAGAGGCCCCCCTCCTTACTCTGATCATTTCACCCCTCTCACCAAGACCCCGAGTGAGATACTGGCCACTGAGAGGGTAAAGAACTCCTTCCCGAGGCCACCACCCATAAAACCCGGGCCAAAGGCACAACCAAACGAGTATTGTGACTTCCATAAAGGTTTTGGGCATAAAACTGATGACTGCATGTACTTAAAAAGAGAAATAGAGGCTGCAGTGAAGACGGGAAGGCTGGCCCACTTGGTTAAGGAAATTAAGGAAGGGGGAGGGGGCCGCAAGGGAAGAGATGTAAGGGAGACTGGGCGGGCAGATGTTGATATGATTAGAAGGAGGAATGAATTCGATACCACCCGGAGTGTAAAGGCCAGGATCCTGGGCTCCCCGGACTGCATGAAAGCTCCCATCCTTATGCCACACTTGGAAGAAAATGAAGTGCAACGGCTTCCCCTAAACATCTCAGCCATAATAGCTGGCCACAAGGTGTCTCGAATACATGTGGACGGAGGGTCCGGTGTCGAAGTGATATAAGAGCATTGTTTCCTTAGATTTGACAGGGATGTAAGAGATCGGCTCGAAGAAGATTCCATCCCCTTAGTGGGATTCAACAACAGTGTATCACACCCCCTGGGAAAAATCAGGCTTCCATTCACAGTCGGGGTAGGGGACCGGGTCCGAACGATAAACCTGACCTTCACAGTAGTCCGGGCACCTTCAAAGTACAACGCAATCTTAGGAAGACCTGGAATTGGGGACCTACAAGCACAGGCATCCACCCCCCACGGAGCACTAGTGTTTCAAACACCGAAGGGTTTAGCCTGGGTTAAGTCCGCTTATGAAGTAGTTTCTTCCGTATCCGAAGGTGAAGCATCCGAGAAGCCCCGGAAGGAGGGAGTAGAAGAGTGGGTCCTTTGCGACAGGTTCCCAGAACAAACGATCAAAGTAGGAAGTCACTTAAGCGACAAATGCAAGAGTGCTCTGAAGGAGCTGCTTCTCCTCAACATAGATGTGTTTGCGTTCCAACATGGAGACATGACAGGAATCCCCAGGAGCTTAACTGAACACCGGCTCAACACTTACACATGGGCGAAACCGGTAAGGCAGAAAAAGCGAAGCATGGGACCCAACAAAAGAAGAGCTGCTTGTGAAGAAACCAGAAAACTGCTCAGGGCAGGAATAGTCAGAGAAGTGAAGTATCCGTCCTGGATCGCCAATCCAGTCATGGTTCAGAAGAAAGACGGGGGATGGAGGATGTGCATCGACTTCCAAGATCTAAACAAAGCATGTCCTAAGGACTGTTATCCCCTCCCAGAAATAGACGTCCAGGTAGACTCTTTGTCTCAGTACCCCCTGAAATGCTTCCTGGATGCCTACAAGGGATACCATCAGATCCAGATGTCAATAGAGGACGAAGAGAAAACCGCCTTCATCACAGACGAAGGGATATTCTGTTATACCAAGATGCCCTTCGGTCTTAAAAATGCTGGGGCCACATATCAGAGATTCATGAACACCCTATTCAGGGAACAACGGGGAAGGAACCTTGAAGTATACATTGATGACATTGTTATCAAAAGCTTGACGGAGATGGCCATGATAGATGATATAGCTGAGACTCTCAACACTATGCAAGATGTGAATATGAAGTTAAACCCTGGAAAATGTTGTTTTGGGGTAGAGGAGGGGAGTTTCCTAGGGGTAGTAGTCACTAAAGGAGGAATCAAAGCTAACCCGGAAAAAACTCAAGCTGTGGCTGAAATACGATCCCCCAGGTCCCTGAAAGACGTTCAAAAACTGAACGGGAGATTGATAGCATTAAACCGTTTCTTATCAAAGGTAGCTGACAGGACCCTCCCCTTCATGAAGCTGTTGAAGGACTGCCTCCAAATGAACAAGTTCAAATGTACCCCAGAAGCGGAGGCTGCCTTCCAAGAAATGAAAACTTACATCTGCAAGCTCCCAACATTAGCCACCCCAATGCCCGGGGAACTCCTGCTCCTATACTTGTCCGCCTCGAAGACCACCATAAGTGCAGTCATGATGGTAGAACGGGAAGGGAAGCAGATCCCCATATATTTCATCAGCAGAACACTTAAAGGCCCCGAGGAACGCTACATACCCCTGGAGAAGCTGGCATTAGCCCTTATTTTCGCATCCCGGAGACTCAGGAGGTACTTCCAAGGGTACAAGATTACCCTGATGACTGATCAACCTCTCCAAAAGGTACTCAGGAGGTCGGAGCTGTCGGGACGGTTGGCTAAATGGGCTGTGGAGCTGGGGGAACACTCTCTGGAGTTTAAGCCCAGGACGGCCATGAAGGGGCAGATACTGGCCGACTTTTTAGCAGAAGTCCCTGAGGATGAAGAGAAGGAACTTTTAAAATGGGAAGCCTTGGAGAAAGAAGAAAAAGAAAAAGAGGACGAAG
Organism: Helianthus tuberosus; assembly: GCA_030545235.1. Classification (NCBI taxonomy): domain Eukaryota; kingdom Viridiplantae; phylum Streptophyta; class Magnoliopsida; order Asterales; family Asteraceae; genus Helianthus; species Helianthus tuberosus. Next base: position 132,240,702 of record CM060394.1, read on the forward strand.
CTGTGTGGAAATTACTCACCGATGGGGCCTTTAGTGAAGAAGGGAGCGGGGCAGGCATCACACTGATAAGCCCCGAAGGGATTAAGCTGACATACGCCATAAGACTGGACTTCGAGAACACCAATAATACTGCAGAGTATGAGGCCCTCTTGGCAGGAATGAGGATGGCACAAAAAATGAAAGCAAAGCATGTGGAAGCCAGTACTGACTCGCAGCTGGTCGTCAAACAGTACCAAGGAGAGTACGAGGCCAAAGACAACATTATGGCTCAATACGTGGCAAAGGTCAAAGAGACGGCCGAGGCATTCAAAACTTTCAAGTTGGAGTACATCCCTCGTGGGAGAAACAGAAAATCCGATGCCCTCAGTAAGCTAGCCTCAGTAGCATTTGACCACTTAGCCCGAGAAGTCAAAGTGGAAGTCCTGACATCCCCCTCCCTCAGCACAAAGGAGGTAGCTACGGTTGAGAATGTACAAGAAACTTGGATGACGCCAATTGTAAAGTTCCTCCAGAACGGGACACTACCCGAGGGAGACTGGGCGGCCAAGAAAGTAAGGGTAAAGGCCTTACAATATGAGATGATTGATGGAGAACTATACCGGAGATCATACCTGGGCCCATCCCTGAAGTGTGTTGACATGGAAGAGGCCGAGTATGTAATTAGGGAAATGCATGAGGGTATTTGTGGAATGCATTCGGGACCAAGGATGATAGTAGCAAAGGCAATGAACGCGAGATTCTATTGGCCTCGAATGTATGAGACAGCATCCGAAGAGGTCAAGAAATGTGATAACTGCCAGGTACACGCACCTATGACTCATCGACACAAGCACCCGATGATACCAGTCTCAACATCTTGGCCCTTCCGGAAATGGGCCATCGACATAATCGGGCCATTTCCGGAGGGTCCAGGAGGAGTCAAGTATGTGGTTGTCGCTATTGACTATTTCACCAAGTGGATCGAGGCAAAGCCCCTGGCTAAAATAACCGGGGAACAGATGAGGCGATTCGTACTAGATAACATCATCTGCATGTACGGGGTCCCGAAAGAGCTGGTAAGTGATAACGGTGTCCAATTTGCTGGGAGATCCTTCAAGCCGTGGTGCGAGCAGATGCACATACAGCAGGTGTTTACCTCCATCACTCATGCCCAAAGCAACGGACTGGTAGAAAGAGCCAACCAAAGCGTTATCAAAGGGATGAAGGGAAGACTAGGGAGGAAACAAAAAGGATGGCTGGAGGAGCTACCATTTGTACTGTGGGCATATAGGACCACCCTGAAGAGCTGCAATTGGGAAACTCCTTTTAGCCTGACTTATGGGACTGAGGCAGTCATCCCAGCTGAGATAGGATCCCCGACCGCAAGGATGAAGCTCAGGGAGGCAGAGAACGAACAAGACCTCCGGATGAACCTGAACTTACTGGAAGAAAGGAGAGAAGTAGCAGCGGTTAAGGAGGCTAAGTATAAGAAACAGCTGGAAAGCTATTACAACGCTAAGATGAAGAGGCTTAACCTAGTCCTGGGAGATTTGGTCCTGAGGGCAAATGAAGCCAGCCTGCAGGAAAGGACTGGGAAGTTAGGACCCAATTGGGAGGGACCTTACCGAGTCATATGGGCAAACGGCAAAGGGAGTTGCAAATTGGAAACACTCGAAGGCAAGGAGGTCCCCAGGACCTGGAATCTCATGCAGCTTAGGAAATATTATGTGTGAGGGGTTTGCCCCCAAGGAAAACGGCCAAGAGCCACTTTTGTAGCATTTAACTATTAATCTGGGGTTCCCCCAAAGACAGATCTTTTGTAACAATTTATGCCGGGAAGTATAAATCCCCAAGAAGTAAATGAAAAACGGACAATCAACACATCCTCTTTTAACAAAACAATGGGCATTACACCTAGGCAGACGTGCCCAGGAACACCATAAAACCTAATTAACAGGCAAACACACGTGTATAAGGCATCTCAAACATGCCAAAAGCCCGGCTGTGGGGCAAATAAGGGTCTAGCTAACCCAAAGAAAACGGACAAAAAAGCAAATGACAAACATAATCTAACATCATAAACTTGTCCAGTGATTGGCCTCGAACAGACAATCCATGTTTACCAAACAAACCACAAACACAATGTATCTTTGTAAACTAAACTACAAAAGGAAATAATGTTCCATTCGTTTACAAAACAAATGTACAAAGAAAGGCCTCAAAAACTTTGGCTAAGATACAAAGCAACAAAGCACAACAAGTTCAACCGAAGGAACTAAAGCTCAACTCTTTGTAAAATGGTCCAAAGACCCCCAGGAAAAACATCGCCTTGATCCTAAGCAAAAGCCCCTACAAAAGCAACAAACACAACAAAAAGCATGCAAACAACATGGCAGCAACACAGGATCATAAGTTGCATAATTAACTACTAAGGGGGACCCCCACACAAAGGTCCTAAAATCGTCCAAACACTAAAAAAGTTCAAAAGTATCCCAAGAAAGGTATCTAGTTAAGTTACAACCATATCGAAGAAAAGCGAATGTTCAAAAATTACTGGGGTGCACCCCCGGACAAGGATGGCGGAGAAGAGGGACCTGCAGAGGAGAACAGGGCTTTTAGTTCGTCTATTGATATCAAGGGATGTTCCAGGATTTTCCTCAGGATAACAGGGGTCTTGCTTCCAAACTCCTCATCTAACTTGGATAACTTCTTCTTAGCCTTGGAGTTGTCCAGCGGAGTCTCTTTCCTGCCTAGACCCTGAGCAGAATAAGCATAACCATCCTTTAGACCGGCCTGGTAGCCGACATCCCGATAAGCCCTATATATCTCCTCCAAAACACTCTTAAAATCCTCCGACTGGGCAACAGCGGCAAGGAAGGCTCCAAAACCTTCAGTAATTAGCCAATGCTTTTCCCTTGCCAACCGCTGATTGTCATCAGAGGTTATCCCATAATCCGCGTACATGGTGTTAAGCTGCTCCTGGGAAATGGAGCCAACTTCCTTCAAATGCTTCAACTCAGCAGCCAACTCTTCTTTCTCATCCATCAGCACCGCCATCTCCTGCTCCCAGGCTCGCTCCTTCTTCCCCAGCATGGCTCCAGCCCCCTGGACAAAAGGTCAGTCTACAAAAAAAGGGGGGGAGGAAGGAAGGACTATATACCTTCTCCTCCTGCAGCTTCCTCTCAGCTTCAACCACCTGGCACCTAAGACCAGCAGCAACAGATTGGGAAGCCTTAAGCTCAGCTTTAAGTCCTTCATTCGCCCTCCTCAGATCATCAATCCTCTGCAACATACCAGCCCCCTAAAAAAGCTCTCACAAAGGGACATGCTGTACTGATCCTCGAAGAGATCGTCCCTCAAAGCGGAGTTCACAAACTTATGGGAAGGAGGAACAGCATGACTCAAGAAATCTCTAGCAGATTCAGGAGTCCCTATCACGGAGGAATTAGTCACTCTCCATTTGGGGACATAAGCAGGGGGAATGGCGTCAGCGAACAAAGGAGCCAAAGGGGACTGACGGGTGAGACCCTCAGGTTCAGTAAGCTTGCTGGTCCCCGTAGCATGAAGAGGGGAGAGTTCAAAGGACGAGGTAAAATGAGCCAGGCCTACTTCCGGGGTCTTGTCCCGTACACGAGAAGATGAGGGACCAGTAGCGATCTCTATGGGATCACGAGAACTCCCCTGCAACAAGAGAAGCATCAGAAATCAAGCAAAGATGAGACAAAATAAACAGAGAAAAGAAAGGGCTCACCAGCAGAGGAGCACTCACAAGACTTGAAGACCTCAGGTGTTTAGACAAAGAGCCTTTAACCCCAGCAGGGGGAAGATCAGAGACAGCCTTCGATGAAGGAGGAGGCTTCTGACCACTGGCACTCCGAAGTCTTTGTCGGATGTTACGAGGAGCAGGGGCTGGCTGAGGACTCGCAGATTTTCTCTTACGAACTAAACGAATTTCCACATCTTCATCATCACTTTGACCAGAATTTTGAACAGGGGGAAGGTCAGGGGAACTTTCCTCCTCATCAGAAGGCTTCCCCTCGTCATCACCCACAGCAGTGGAACCCCCAGCCTGGGCGAACCCCCCGGTAGCTGACACTACCCCACTCCGGCTCAAACCCGGAACAACTTCACCATCAACCACAAACCGCACATCCTTGGAATCTCCCTGGAGCAGTCCCCACAAAGTCAACTCTGCAGAAGAAAGACACTAAAGATGACTACGCAGATACAAAGAGACAAAGGCAAACAAATACAGACCCAAGACGAAAAAATACCTTTTTTACCAAAGAAAGCCTTGGGACGAACAGGATAGGAGGGACTCAACCCCCCCCCCCCCCCCCATGGCCAAGATACCTTCGGAGAAAGTGAAAGCCCTGGTAGGATGCTCGTGCATACGTTTCCACTGGACGGTCTTGTTCGCCGATAAGGTAGGAATAGCATCTTCGATAGGGGTATTAACATCCCTAGGCAAAGGGGATTCTGACATCATAGCAGCAGAGACAAAAATGAACCTATTTTTCCAATCCTTCGGGTAAGTGGAAGTCGGCATGAAAGAATAGCAGGGTTTTGACACATTGTTCTGTCTCTTGGCGAAGATGTACCAATCTCCATCGAAGATCAGCTTGTAAAACATACAGAATAAAGGAACGGAAGGCGCACCGGAAATATCCGCACAAGACAGCTCTAAATGCACCACCCTCGTCCACCCCAAGGGATGCAACTGGGAAAAGTGCACCCCAAAATGACGAAGCAGATCGATTTTAAAAGAAGAAAGAGGATATCGAACCCCACAAGAAGAAAAATCCAGAGTATAAAGAGGAATCACATCCGGCGTAAACACCGCCGGATCATTAGGACCCGGCAAAGACGGAGAAAACCTGTTCAGAAATGTTGTACGTTTCGACGAAGGATTTCAAATCCTTTGCTGTCAAAACCGACCTTATCATCGAACGGCCGTAGCGGCTCATGATTGACGAAAGAACGACGATTGAAAGGAATCGTTATGGAGAGGAAAAGGAACCGGAAAAGCTGAATAGGAAATATGAAAGGGGCATAGAGTATTTAAGGGGGATAACTGACATGCAGGAAACTGTCACATCAGCAGGTCTCGTCAAAATTCAAAAAAGGGCACGTGTTACCAAGGGGTTAATTCCCGCTATAGGAATCCGGCGGTATGATGGCTAATGGGGGCGGTTAATTATAACTGGTCAGGAGTGGGCCCACAGGAAGGAAAAGTCTCTCTTTGAGCAGTTATGATTCAGCCCCGGATCATGAGCCTCGGGTCTCAGAACCAGGGACTAAAGATGACTTGACGACGGGCCAATGAGAAGTCCCATTTACCCGCTTTGGGCCATCATCATACAGGCCCAATAGGAAAAGCCCAACAAGGATTTACCTTGCCCACTAAGGTTACCGTTATAAGCGGGAAAAAGGACCAGCGAAGACAGGCAACATTTAATGCTTGATTAGCAGAGGATCTTTCGCTGGAACTGTACCTCTTCGCCGGAAACATTAAATGAGACTATGATCTCACCGTTGGGGGTCAGACACGTGTCTGAGCCCCCCGAAGACCATTAGAACCCGTTGGATCATCTCGTAAAAGTATCCCATGAGGAGGTTAAGGTCTGGTGATTATATAAGGATGCAAAAGGGATTATCAAAGGGGACAATCCAGGTATCTCATTTACTACCTTCACATTTACTGCTCTCACATTAAATTCCGACCATCATTCTCACGTATTTACTACAAGTATCACATTTATTAGATTCACACCTTAGGGGAAACATCCCGGTGATCATACTCATCGGGGTAAAGCTCCTCAAATCTTCCGGCAAGTTTACTTACTCTCACGCCGGAGCTTGGTCACGGATCCCCCTCCCGGGGCCCTCCGTGACGAGGCTAACGGTTTATTCTTTTGTAGCTTCGAAGAACGGAACATCTTGACGTCAGCGAAGATCCATTTAACGTCAGTCGGGATTTGGGTATTCGACAGCTAGTAGATTCTTTGGTTCTGAGTTTCAGTGATGCGGTTGTTTAGTTTGCTAAGCGACTTAAAGAGACTTCAGCCTAATTAAGTGAAGATATAAAATTTGAACTTGACATAAAAAAGAATACCTTGATGATGCCGGAAGAGCTTTCGAAAATGAAGTCTTTCACGCAATTGGAAAGGTTTAAAGCAATTGAAAAAAATAAAAGATGACCAAATTAGGTTGATGACTTTTAGGAGATTGGGTGAAGAGGAAAGGGAGGCTTTGATCATTTTTTTGTTGTCGGGGTAAGTTTGGCTAGGAAAAATTTGGTCTAAAAATTGTAGTTGTGTTTAAGATTTGTAGTCGTATGTTGAGCTTCTCATCCTTTGTTTGAATATTTGCTTAGTTTAATATGTTTCTAACTCACAGCTTGTTAAAATTTAAAATGTATTATCATTTTTTGTGTGCGCGTTGGGGTGAAACGTGCTTATTTTTATTCTTGTTGGTTTTAAAAAATATGAATTTATATGGCTTTTTATATTTGCTAACCAAACACATTATGAGATTTCAAAGAAATTCTTCAAAATCCAATTCAAAATCCATTTCCAATTTCAATTATCAATTCAATTCAATTCAATTCTATTCTATTCTATTCTATTCTATAAAACGAGTTTTTTTTTTTCGGATGAGTTTGATACTTTTCGAAAACAGGGCTTTTAAAGGGGGCATTAAAGGTAAAGGGGCCAAGTATTTTTCCAAAGAAAATTAAGTATTAACACAACAAATTTGGATTTGAGTGGGGTCTTCCCGGTTTCCACCGCTACTTGTATGATTATTAACACATGTAATAATAACATCAACAACAACAATAATAGGGTATGTTTGGCAAAAGTAGTTGGTAGTTGGTGGTTGGTGGCTGGTGACTGGAAGCTAGTAACTGTGGCTTTTTAGATATATTTGGTGTTTGGCAGAGTAGCTGAATCTTTTAATAAAATGTATAAAATGACTAGAATCAACACTACTAAAAATTTAAAAAGTTTGTACATTAAAAAGTTTATTGTCTTTAGAGGTTAAAATTGTCATTTTTTCCCTAAAAGCTTGTAGCTCCTTCTAAACGCTACTAATAGGAGCGTTCAACCAAAAGCTTCAAGCTCCTAACCTAAAAGCTTAAAGCTCCTTCAACCAAACAAGTCTTTTTATTAAGTAGGAGCTTTTTGTTAAAAGATTAAAGCTAGAAGCTCCTAAAAGCTCCTAAAAGCACAAAAATATATATAGTCCCATTTGTGTTGATAACAATTAGAATATATATAGACCGGATGGAATTCCTTGTTGTATCATCTATTTTATCTAGGATATATTAATTTGCACGTATGTAACTAGTAAGAGCACAAAAATATTCGAGAAAAACTAACTATAAACGGCCTATTGATACCCTCATGTAAGAGTTTGATGCACATTTATTGTTATCTGCTACATTTTATCTCTAAAACCCAAAACACATCTACTTTTATCTTGTGGTGTCATTACGAGGTCCCTAGCTGTGGCGAAGCTAATGGTTGTACTAGGTCTAGAAAGCCCTTATAGTGGCATCCAATGGCAAACCTTGGAATTTTTTTCTTGAGGGGCGGAAGTTTTTAGGGTCGTTTATCTATCGCTATATATTTATTTTTCGATCCAGTTCAGGTGGGGGTAGTACTTGCATCATTTTGTGCCACCCATGAGACCCTCGTACCAAAGAAAGCCAAGTGATATCGATGATGTTAACGCAAGACCTTAGGGCCACTTTTTGTGAGCCTAGGATCCGCACTTGTGGATGTCTTGTTGATCACCCATGCCCCAGGGGTGTAGTGGTACGATGCAAGTGAAACGTTAGATTCTAATGGAGTCAATTTTCAGTTGTCCTATGAAAAAGGAACCAGAATCTCACGTTTTCGCAATTTCACAGGCTGGCGTATAGGACGGTCAGTGGCGCCGCATGTTGGAGATTATCATTTACGTCTATAACAATCACAAAACATCAATATTATTAAAGAAAAACATAAACACCTCATATTATTTATGTCCACAACAGCTACAAACTAGATAAAAACATAGCAATGGCATATGTATGATAACTGCAATACCAACTAAACAAGTTCATATAGACTGTCATCTACTAACCCAGTATAGTGTAAACTTAAAGAGAGAACTTTGAGATCAGCTTGTCAACATGAATGATGATGTCATCAATACGCGGTCGAACAGTGGCTTGAGGCTGAAGCATCCACGATACAAACTGATGTAGGGCTTCTGGGTATGGCGGTTTTGGACCTGCAGGCCACTTTATCTGTCCGTTCATAACAGCCAACTGTAAGCTTCCCCCTGATTCCCCTAGCGCGTACTCAAACGGAGATGCCCCGTACCTGTTACATATGTTGCATATTTTTTCAACATTTTTATAGATAACCTTCTGTCAAATAGGATAGCAAATTGAAAAATATTATTGTAAATTATATTAATTGCAAGGGTTCTCACATTATGCCAAACAAAGTGCAACCTAGTGACCATACATCGGTCCGCTCATCAATGTCCGTCTGGCTGGGGCAATCCCACAATTCCGGAGCTCTGAACGGTGCTGAAACATGCTCAGACGCCCACTCCTGACCAATATTCAAAGTTATAATCAGCACAAAAGTTATAATTTTTTTAATAAAGTATAAATAATCACCTGTAATTGCAGTGCCTCTGAGCGAGAGCGTATTTGTCTTCTAGCAGGGCGAGCGCTTCCAAAATCCATTAGTATTGCTAGAGGCGGCTGTCCTTTACGATGCGTTAAAAGCACATTGCCCGGTTTTACATCGTTATGTGCATATGGCGGATCAAGGGTATGCAAATGCTTAAGTCCTGCACAAAGCTGCAACCCAGTTTTTTTTCTATGTAGGAGAGCTTGTGGATGAATATTGATTGAAAATGCGGTGAAAAGTAACTCTTAATCCAATTACACAACAATATTCTGTACATGTTTTTTACCGTTATGTGCGTGTGCTTGACTTTTTACAGGGACACTAGAAAACACAAGCATCGTAAAATAAATCAATTAGTTACCTGTCTGAAAATTTGAAGAACATCGGATGTAGGAAAGAATTCCTTTTTGGATTTCATTGTTTGTGTGTTGTCCAATAATGTCCCATCCAAATGCACTGGAAACAACAGGTATGCTTCATGTGTCCAAGTTTGTTCTGGTGCCCCCTGTCCAACAATATAGAAGCCTTTTCAGGTATAAGCAAATATTTGCTCAATTAATCTTAACAACCAAAGGGCTTATCGCCTAACAGTATCAACATGTGTAGTAAAGTTGTTCCTATCAAGAATTAAATTCGTCCAAGGGTATAATAAACTACTTTTTTTCAGCATATTACTCCTTATTTTTGTGCTTACTAAAAAATTAATGAGAAAAACATTGAAGTTTGGATCGCGCATTAACGTTCCTATGATGCATCTTTATTGAAGAAATTGTTAATTGCATAAACTGAATTACAAGACCGGAAGAAACAATAATCTCGGTGTATACATAGAACAAGAATTAGATACCTATGTAACGAGAATTATAAAGGATAAAGATCTTACAAAAAAAACCATAAGTGCTTAACTCTTTGTTGGAGGATTATCTTAAACATAAGTGTTGTAAGAAATAGTTAAAAATGAGGTGGAAATTAGCAATCATATTATTGAAACAACTTCTATCACTAACATCAACTGTTCAAAGTTCCAGGACGTAGGTGCAAATAAGAATAATGAGCATATTAAAATTAAAAGTGACAACTTCACCATGTACATTCAAGTGGGTCGATTTGGGTTGTGTTTAGTCTCAAATGGATCAAATAAAATAATAGTTAAAAATTAAATGGAACAAATGGGTTGGGCAGCGAACGCGCAAAGTATAACTCTTAAGGCACACAACCTCCTAAATCACTTTATTCATATATTAATTACAATGTTAATGATAGTGTTTTTGTAATCATATATACTGTGCTAATTTTATATAAAATTTTACAAAAGTTGAACAAAAAGTACTAAGGGGTCACCCCAATCCGACCGTATCCCTAATTGTTTTAATCGGTCCTAAAAAGAACAAGTAACACTTATTGGCACATTAGCAACCAATGAAAAAACAACATAACATATTAAATGCTCTTAAACCAATGAAAACACAACATAACATAGTAAATGCTCGCCACATTTGCATTGTCTGTCGCCGGGTACTCTCTCTCCGACCCACCTAAGTGTTCGCTGAGGTTCACAGACCAACGATTGTAGATGCTCTTATAGTTTTTGGTTAAAACACCAACACAACCCGAATGTGAAACCTTTCACCATTGACCATACCATCCATAAACTCTATGATCTTTATTTTTATTTTTATTTTATAACAAATTTCATATGATCACAAACCTTAATGCAAACAAACTTCAAAGACGAGTTACCTTCACCGGAATAATGGCATGATCAAGCAACGGTAGCAGATTCGGATGGCTAAAGAGCGCAGATACACGGATCTCTTCCTTCACCATTTCCAATTGATCACTATTCTGAATCAAAACTTTCTTCATAGCATAAGTTCCATCCTCTACAAATAACCATCATTCATCAACAAAATTCATAATATCTTACATTTCCTCACTTTTATAACAACAATATCACTACATCTAGGAGTTTAAACAAGTCAAGACAAGCCTAAGCTCAAGCTCGGCTCGTTAGTAGTTGTTCAAGCTCAGGCTCAGCTTTATATATTTACAATTACTCTTATAAATATTTGTAATTACAATTTTTGTGTATACATAACATATTATTTAGTTACTTCCTTATATGTATCAATATATAATATTTAATACATTTTTATATATACTTTCTTACATGTTACAATATATAATATTTAATATATTTAATAAACATTATAAAAAGAATCGACTCGTCCATAGTTGTCAATAGCGAATAGCGGTAACTGGTAACGTAGTTGTTAAAAGCCATCGCCTCTTGCGCCTAGGCCCAATTTCCTAGCGAGGCAGGGCAATTGCGCTTTAATTCTCCATGTGATGGTTCATGCCCAGATTCCGGCCAAATTCTAGCAAGATTATAGCTAGATTTCTACTTTTATCTAACGAAACTACTTTTCTACACTAATAAACTAGCATTTTATAACTTTTGGTACTAACTAGACGACATTAAATGCTATATAATAGCTTTAGTTTATTTTATTTGAAGAACAGTATTAATTTTCTATTATACAAAAATATTTTAATTTTATTTTGTTGTGCGCTTTTTTTTTCTCAGGCATACGCTTTTTTTTGCGCCTAGGCCCCAGGCAGGCCTATGCGCCTTGGGTGCGCCTAACGCCTTTAATAACTATGATTGGTAAGCTACCTATATGCCACGTATCGATAGCGACAAAATACCGCCCACCATTTCATGTTTAGCGATATAGTAGAAAATTTAAGAAATATTTTACATGTATATTTAATCAATAATAGCTAAAATATGCTATCACTACGACGATAACAACCATACCCAGTAAATCCCACAAATAGTAGAGCTACCGGTAGGGTCTAGGGAGGGCGGAATTGTAAACAAACTTACCTCTATCCCTAAGGATAGAGAGGCTGCTTCCAGAGAAACCCCGGCTCAAAAAGCATCAGACAACAAACAAAAAATATAGAAACACGGAGCAACGAACACAATAGACGTGGTGAGAGAGTTAACACCGTAAAAAAGAAACATATAGAACATCATACAAGAGCATATACGCATAAATACATGAAGATATCAACACAATAGGCGTGGTGAGAGAGTAACATAGTAAATAAGAAACATATAGTGTTGGGCGAATTGGTGTGGAGGCCCGATCAAGGGAGGGCGGCCGACCCTAGCTTTGAGTCGACCCACACGTCTTTATTTGGCTGTTAAATTAGGGTTTTAATTTAGCCGGACCTAGTTATCTCTACGTGGGCTTGGGCCTAACTTGGGGATCAAGTTTCCTAACCCTAGATTAGTCTCTATATATTGATATCAGTGTACTTGTAATTCCTTGAGCACCTCAATAATAAAGAAACCCTAGTTGCAGCACAGTGGACGTAGGTCAGCTGACCGAACCACTTTAAATCTTCGTGTCGTTTACTCCTTTCGTGTGTGTGTTCAATCCTAACAATCCTAACAACTGGTATCAGAGCTTTGACTCTTGATCGGGATTACTAGAGAACCGCCAGCTTCAGTTCTTTCGCCGTCAGCCACCCAGTCAACCGCCGCCGCCACCCTAGCGCCGCTAGGGTTCCGCCGCCGCCATTAGGGATTCTGCCTACTGCTGCCGTCGCAGAAGGAGTTTTGGGTTCTTTTTTTTTTCGAAAGCTTTAACAACCAGTCCCGTATCAGCCGATATCAGAGATCTATTTTGCAAAAGAACAATTTGGTTGAATCAAAGAAACTGACTACAGAAACCTAGAACCAGAGTCAACCACGTTTGTCAGGTTTTATTGTCTCAGTTAAAGTTTAAGTTTTGATTATCAAGTTCGTTATTCCGCTGCGTATTAAATAGATTGATTTGCTGCGTTTTGTCTATGTTTATCCTTAACTATGCAGTTAATATCGGTGATATATCGGTTATATCGGTCCCTTAGTAAAATATCGGAGTCAAATATCGGTCAAAATATCGGTACCGATATTATCGGCGATATTGACCGATATTTGACCGATATAACCAATATATCACCGATATTTGACCGATATATCACTGATATATCACTGAATTATTGGTGTTAAATTGCTATATATAAAAATTCTGCATTATATTAAAATTACCGATATCCCACCGATATCTCACCGAGATAACCTATATTTCAAATATCGGTCCTTGACCGATATCCGATATTTTACCGCATTAACTGCATAGATCCATAACCAGTGTTTCGTTTAGTCATTGCTATGACTGTAGACGGAAAGGTTACAATAGTGAAGTTTGATGGGAATAAGCTTGGTTGGTGGAAGATGCAGATTGAGGCACTACTTTGTCAGAAAGACTTAGATGTAGTGCTTGAGGGTAAGAAGCCAAAAGATATGTCACAAGCAGATTGGTTGAAGTTAGATAAGAAAGCCAGAGCAGTGATAACGCTTTCTCTTTCAGAGAATGTTGCCTATAACATCCAAAAGGAGACCTCAGCTAAAGGTATGATGGAAGCATTATCTAATATGAATGAGAAGCCTTCTGCAGCAAATAAGGTTTATCTTATTCGAGAGCTTGTGAATACCAGGATGAAGGAGGGTAACTCAGTAACAAATCACATCAATAACCTAAACTCAATCTTGTCTCGCTTAGTGTCTGTCACAGTTGTCAATAGCGATCGTAGCGGTCGCTATAGCGCGCTACGTAGCGTATAGGTCCAGTGTCGCTATTTGGGTTGTTGCGATGGATAGCGAGAATAACGACACTTTATTTATTATTTTATTTTTTAAATATAAATATCAATTAAATAAAAAAAAGGGTAATTGCACGGTACCCCTGACCGCGGGAGGGATCACCCTCCCCAAGCTAGCGACCCGGCAACGCTGCCTGGCGGTGACTACCCAGCCGTTTCGAGGGGAGCGAAGAGCCTGCAAGCAGGATTCGAACCCAAGCACTAATATAGCTATAAAATAGCTGGATTTTAGGCTTTTGTTAAATATACATGTAAAATAGCATATATACCAGGGTATTTTGATATAATATACATATAAAATTTTTAAAAATTCTTTTTCTAGTGTATCGCCTATGCAGTCAATCTCGGTGATATCTCGGTTATCGGTCATCCAGTAAGTTATCGGTTTCAAATATCGGTTTTTATCTCGTTACCGAGAATATCGGAAAGAAGTACCGAGATATCGCCGATATTATGTATGTTTCATATCGGCCATCTCGCCGAGAATATCGGTTGGGCCCAAATTTGTTATTTTCCCTTTATAATCTGCCATATCCTCAAATCCCATTCAATCTTCATTACTTTTGGCCCAATTTATAACCTTAAACTTAAAGTAAACTACCAGTACAGTCGCACATATTCATCTATCGGCATTTATATATGAACCCTAAATCCATGACTGCTACCATTGAAGCTCCTGCTCCCACCCTCCTGTAGCGTCGCTCTTCCAGTCCAAATGAACAATCGGATGCTTTTGGTGATCTTGATGAACACTTCTTTATTTTGCTATTAATATTATATAGGTTCTAGACTTCTTGTATATATATATATATATAGGCTCTAGATATGAATATATATATATATATATATATCATATAGGGTCTAGATATATATAAATATATTTATGCATGATATTATAAATTACCGATATCTCACCGATATATCACCGCGATAAACGATATCTCAAATATCAGTCCTTGACCGATAACCGATATTTTTCCGCATTAACTGCATAGACTATCGCTGTTTATAAAATAGCCGCCCGCTATTTATCGCTATTCGCTATGTAGCGTATAGGTACCTTATCGCTATTTGTCGCTATTCGCCATTAACATCTATGGTGTCTGTTGATATTAAGTTTAATGATGAGGTTCAAGCTCTACTATTATTATCCTCATTGCCTGATAGTTGGTCCGGAACCGTAACTGTTGTTACTGGCACTTCGGAATCGAGTAAATTCAAATTTGCGAAGATGCGGGATCTTATTTTAGGAGAGGATGCTCGACGTCGTGGTTCAGGTGAGTCTTCGAGTTCTTTGTTGAGTACAGAGGCCAGAGGAAGAAAGAATCAGCGAGAAAGTCGTCAGAGCAAGAAGAGGAGTGTGGCTAAGGCTCGGAAGGATGTGGTATGTTGGAATTGCAATGAAGTAGGACACTTTAGGAATCAGTGTTCGAAACAGAAGAAAGAAATAAACTCTGCAGGAGACCACAGTGATGATGATGATGCGTTAGTCTGTAGTGTGGAGAGCAGTGTGGATTCTTGGGTCATGGATTCTGGTGCTTCATTTCACGCTACCCACAGCAGTGAAGTACTGCAGAATCTCAAAGAAGGTGACTTTGGAAAGGTAAAACTGGCGAATGATGAGGTACTTGATGTTATGGGCATGGGTGACATTGTTTTGAAGACTTCAGTCGATTCGTGGACTTTAAGAGATGTCAAGGTTATTCCAGGTTTGAAGAAGTTGTTGATTTCAGTTGGTCAGTTGGATGATCAGGGACATGAAGTTAAGTTCGAGAATGGACAGTGGAAGGTTGTCAAAGGGAATATGATCATGGCTCGTGGAAAGAAAAGAGGCTCATTATACATGATCATCTCTGAAGAAAAACAAAGTCGAGTTCACAGAATCTCAAGGACAGAAGAGGGTTTCCTTTGCAAGAGAGAAACCTAGAGTCACAGGGAAGATTCGGGATGAACGAGTTTGGAAGGTCAAACCAGTCAGGGGACATCGTGACAGTGGGAGCACAAGGCGTGTTTCAGTTACAGTTTTAAGGCGACAGTGGGTTAAAGAGACCAAAATTCCAGATGGAAAAGTCTCTCCATAGAATCTCTTGCTAGTATTGGAGAGTGTGTGTTCTCAGGATTTCTCAGGATCAGGCAGTTCGTTTAAATGGGAGCCGACAGGGACAGAGAACGAGTGACAGGTTGTGACTGATGAGTTGAGGCTCAGTGGGAGCTTCAATGTGCCTTCAGGTTAATTGTTGAGAAGGTTGCTGCAACTAGGTTGGTGGTAAAGGAAGATAACAAGATGTACAAATGTTGAAGACTATTGGGCATTGTTCGAGCCTCCAAGTGGGAGATTGTTGGGCGAATTGGTGTGGAGGCCCGATCAAGGGAGGGCGGCTGACCCTAGCTTTGAGTCGGCCCACACGTCTTTATTTGGCAGTTAAATTTGGGTTTTAATTTAGCAGGCCCTAGTTATCTCTATGTGGGCTTAGGCCTAACTTGGGGATCAAGTTTCCTAACCCTAGATTAGTCTCTATATATTGATATCATTGTACTTGTAATTCCTTAAGCACCTCAATAATAAAGAAACCCCAGTTGCAACACAGTGGACGTAGGTCAGCTGACCGAACCACTTTAAATCTTTGTGTCGTTTACTGCTTTCGTGTGTGTGTGTTGAGTTCGTGTGTTTGTTCAATCCTAACGATCCTAACATATAGAACATCAAACAAGAGCATATAGGCGTAAATATATGAAGAGTAGGATAATTGCTTGCAAGGCCCCCTAAAGTATAGAGAAATCTAAGCCCCTGCGACACAATTAAGGAACTACTGTACCCTCCCCTTTAGGTCTCTAACCTTAATTCTACACTTCCACGAACTCCTATCTTGCACCATGTCTCAGAGAGGTGCAACTCTAGTAAATCATGTCTAATCCGGCTCATCCCAATTCCCATGTCAATTGTGAGTCAAACAAAAAACCCTATCACTAATCATCCTAAAATGCGTAATCACTAATCATCCTAAAATGCGTTATCACTAATCATCTAAATACACTTAATGGGCATCGCTATTTATATTTATCAAAAATAAATAAATAAATAAATACTATTAAAAAAATAAAAATAAAAATTATTGAAGCATTCATATTTGTCACTAAACACCCTATAGAGCCATATGGGTGCAAGACTACGCAGCACGCTATAGTGAGCCCTATAGCCGCCATTGACAACCATGAGCTCGTCTACTCAAGCTAACTAAGACTATACGGAGTGGGAGGGCATGAAGAAGGGCATTAAGCGCCATGTGGCGGCCACGTCAGCAAAATGGTGTGGTAAAAAAGCACGGGGTGGTGTCGAGCGTGGAAAGGGCCCCACCTTTTTTGTTAGTGTTTAAAAAAAACTCACCAGTCGCAAACCTCCTACCGGCTACCACAACCCACCAATCAACTCGCGCCACATTACCAACAAAATTGCCCCCCACGCCGGTGAAGAACCTCACGCCACCCCACGGGGCGGTATTCCCGGCGTGGAGAGGCCACCACGCCCACTCCATGTGGTCTAAATAAAGCTCGGGATCGGTTATTGAACCAACTTATGTTTAGGCTCTCAGACTCGTTTATTAAACCCGCTTATAACTAGGCTCGAGCTTACTCAAGCTTGGCTCAATTCAAACTTTTAACGCTGCAAATTAAAAAACACAATGCAGACTGTTTGTATGTTGAAACCCTATATATGAAATCTCAAATTGGGGGAATTGAATTACCAGAAATATGAGATGGATCTTTGAATTTCGCCGATACACCGGGACCAGACGCATCGGTAATAACCTCTCTAACAAGAAACACGTACGCAAACCCACCCTCACCAAGCTGCCGAACAACCTTAAACCGGTTGTCGTTGATCCAAACATCAGCGCCACCGTTTACGGCGTCGTAGAGTGCGTTGAGTCCGGAAAAAGAACACCCCATTTATGCCCCTAATTAGTGGCGAATGGTAATGCTCTTTTGTTAGAACAAAACCCTCTTTCTTGATCTGTTATGAAATTGAGAACAGATGGATGAGATCTGAAGGCGGTGTTGAAAATTGGGGATTTAGGTGGTCGTGACTCGTGACACGAATAGGATCGAGAAGGCTGAACAACTGAAAATTTTGTTAATTGTTTTGTATTTGAAAAATAAAACCTGATTGTTGGGGTGAGATACAACTTTAACTTTAAGACACAAGGATAAATTTCGTCCTTTATGTTTGTATCAGGTTGCAATGGATGACCTTTAACTTTAATAATTACAGTCACAGTCCTTTATTTGAAAAACCTGTTACATCTTAGGTCCTTTAACCCTAACCTAGTTAAAACTTTCAGTTAATTATGACATGTGTTATGCACATGAGGGTATATTAGTAATTTTACTATTATATAAAACATCTTTTTATTTCTTTCATTTTTACAATCACACAAACCAAACCCTTATCCCCTTAATCCTTTCCCATCTCTACTCTAGAACCCCTGTAACTAAGTCTCACCACCACCCCAGCCTCCATTCCAGCCAGTGCCACGACGACCACCAAAACGCCTCACAGGTCACGACCACCACTTCGACCAACGACATCGAAACCCCCCTCACCACCACTTCAACCCACGAAACCTTGCCTTAGATCTGAAACCCTTGTAGATCTCGACCATATGGAATAGGTCTCTGGCTTGCTCCTGTATGCTCTTTAGTTATGTACTCATCAGGTACAACCGACAGAATCAAAGGTGTGGAGTTAACTCACCGGAATTTCATCGCGATTACCTCCGATGCACTCATCAGGTACAACCGCCTCAGCTGCAACCTCACCATGTTTCTTTGCTTCCGCTGCCTTTATTTCGTGTTTTTGGAGTTTTTATGCTGATTAGGGCTACATCGCTTGGTCAGATGCCGGTTCTTATCGATAGATTTGATTTCAGTAACTAATTGAAAGCGGTGGAGAAATATAAGGGTACGTCGTCCTGCTTATTTGAGAAATTGGGCTGGATCTTGATGGTAAAAATGTGTATTGTTTATGAATGATTGAATTTTGAGAGAGAGATTACAGGGGAAAAGTGTTTTGCCATTATTTTGTATCAATTGTTAATCTCAGCTCCAATTCCGTACACTTTCTTGTAAGTTCTTCCCAATCCCGTTGCACATCACTAGATCTTTCTCTATGATGGTGTAATTAACGCGGATTCCGAGACTAGATCTGAAGGTGAAGGTGGCGTATTAGGGCTTCGTCACCGGTGGTGGTAAAGGCGGTGGTGGTTGCAGAGAGTAGAAGTTTCGGCTAACAGATCTTATGGTAGTTTTGCAGTGGTGGTGGTTCTCGCAGATCAGGATGGAGGTGGGGGTCGGGGTATGGCGATCTGTATGGAGGCGGTGGTGTGGTGTGTGGCAGATTCAGATGAAGTGTTCTTTTCTCTGTTGCAGACAATGTATATAGAGAGACAATTTATATATAGAGAGAGAAGAGAGAGGACATAGGTTAAAGAACATAATATATTTATTGCAAAAATATAGTAAAAAGACGAATTTACCCTCATGTGCAAGGCACATGCCTAACTTAACTGAAAATTTTAACCAGGTTAATGATAAAGGACGTATGGTGTAATGAGTTTTCCAAATAAAGGACTGTGACTGTAATTATTGAAGTTAAAGACTATCCACTGCAATCCAATACAAACATAAAGGACGAAAAGTGTAATTTACCCTTAAGACAAATAGGTTTGGGTTCAATTTTTACAAGGGTTTTTTTTTCATATTTATTGGGTTTTCTTCTGAATTGGTGTATAGGAATTATGCCTAGTGGAGATAGATATGATCGGGTGGTTCCGCTGATGGCACGATGATACTCTAGTGGTCCATCAATGATTTAAATTTGCCGTTAAAAAAAAACATACTCAAACTATTAGCACGGATCTAGAAATTTTTTTCGATGGGTTCACTTTTTTCAGTGTTCAAACTTTCACAACCACAGGGCGAAGCTATGAAGGGTCGGGGGCACCCGACCCCCCGAACTTTTCGCTCTGTAATGTTATGTATGTACGTTTCGTATATAATTTTTTAGGTATATACGTTTTCGACCCCCTGATTTTATAAAAAAAAATTGGGTATATACTTTTAGGTCCGGTGACTTCCAACCCCCGGTGGAAATTTTCAAGCTTTGCCACTGCACAACCATACACTAAAGTTTTCGGGCTGGGTTGGGTTAGATCGGGTCACGGAACATAATAAAGACCTAAATCAGAAGTAACCGGTTCATATCAAATTCCATCGTGTATTGCACATTAGAAACAAACAATAAATTACCTCAAATATCGCCTAATTGATTTGGTGAATTCCCTTCAAGAAACAAAATTGTTCAAGAAGGACCATGCAGGTGGTTGCGACGATAGATGTGATTAAAGATTAGAGCGCTCATGATGGATGCGACCAAAGATAAGTGCGATGTCAATATTTCTAGTCAGATGTGTTTTACATTTGAAGAGTTAAATAAAAATGTAGCAAAATAATTAGAATGGGATGGGAACCCGGATTTGAACTGTGGAACTCTAGTTTAGAAAATAGGTGCAACACCACTGGAACACTTCATATCTTTTGTTATGGGTTCACCTATAATTTGTTTATGGGTTCCTACTATATTTTCAATATGCGTTTCTACTAAAAGTTTCAAACCGAATGGGTTCCTGGGAACCCGGTCTTTCATGGTAGATCCGCCCCTAATTGGCACAACTGGTGTTATGTACCCCGCGTAAAGGCCTCTACATTACGTATAGGGTTGCATCAAAATCAGTGTTTAACTGGTGTCAGTTCAGTTCTGGTGAACTTATTAGTAAGCTCTCACCACCTTCATTGGTTATAAAACTTTCATGAAAACAGGGGCGGAACCATAATGTAAGTGCTACGGCTCAACCCCGTATTTGTAGTGTTTTTTTTTTTTTTTTTTGGTTTTACACAAAGGACACCCAAAAAAATACGATGATACCCTTAACCAAAAAAATAGGATACTTGATATTACTAAATCCCATTTTTTATAAGCCCAAACTGTAACAACCCTCCTAAATATTTTCGAGACCCTAATATATTTTAAAATATCCCTATATGTCCTAAAGTACACCCCGTATACGTAAACGGGCCATGAATACCTTTATTTTCATTAAAATTAAATAAAAACAAAATTTTATGGTCTCTCGCGGGGCGCGTAGCCCTTGGCTACCACCTACGCGGGCCGCGACAGCAAGGAGTCAGGGCGACACCCTGAGCCGCCACTTGTCATCACGCGTGTGGAGTCTACGAGTCGAGTCAGCCAAGCTAGGGCCTACCCTAGGGAGCCACGCGGGCCGCGTAAGCCCTGGCCGTGTTCTACGCGGGGCGCGACAAAACCAAATAACAGCCTTATAAATAGCAACATTCGGCAGTTCAGTCAAATCGTTCATCTCTCGACTTTCTCTCTCGAATTTCTTTATAATAGGCATAATTTTCGGGCATAATACCCCCTAATTAACGAAGTTCTGCTCCGTTGTAAGTATCATAACCCCGATTACGTATTAGATACGCTGCCCGATTGATCCAGGGTTCCGTAACGGCTGTCGTGGTTCTGCCCGACGTAGTCGTTGGAATACCGTCTCGGGGAGGGTATTGCTAATGTAAATATTGGGTTATTATACTAACACTTGTGAATTTGTGTAAATTATAGATAATCACCAGGAAACCCTTAAAGGAAACCTAAGACAGCAATGTGAGTAATCTCCTTTTTGTAAACAGTTTTTACAAAACCTTAAATATTTTACAATGTGATTAAGCAGTGATTGAGTCTTTGTAATTCTTCAATTATTGTTGGTATGTTGGGGTTTTGTATACAAAATGTGGAACACGTTACCATTGGACAAAGAGTTAGCCAATGGGTAATATGACCCACCAGTCAGGATTGACAATACTGAATGAGTAATTGTGTAGATGTAAACATTGTAATCGCTCTCAATACTGTGAAAATTGATAAAACTTTTCTTGATTAAACTAGGATTCACTCACCAATATTTCCCACTGACAAAATGTTTTTAAACATGTTTCAGGTAACAAAATGTAAGAGCCAACTAGAAGCCAGCTGGACAGCACTGAAGGCTTGGAAAAGTGGCTATAAAAGTTACCTAAATAAAAGAAAATGTTTTATTCAATAAAATGGAGATTATCTCTATAAATCAGTTTGTAATGAAAACTTGGGTTTTATCCCAATATGTTTAATATTATAAAAGTGTGGTATTTACTCTGATAAAATATTTCCTAACTACGGTCCTGATGCAATTTCCGCTGCCAAAATGATAAACATCGATACCACCAAAACTGGTCTCGCGGCCGCCCGTTCCCGGGACAGATAGGGGGCGGGGGTTGCGACATAAATATTTTACAACCCGAAAACTTATAGAATAATTAAGCCCGAATGATAAAATAAGCCCAAATTAATAATAATATAATTGAAAGGAGGCTCTAAATAATAAACTTAGCCCAAGATCCAAAACAATATTATAATCGAATAAGTGATCTTGCCCGTCATATGGTGGAAACCGGAACACAAAGTTCTTGTCCTTTAGTTTATCGTGTAGTGAAGCTAGCTTTGATTTTACCGGTTGCAGCCGCAACCGTTGAAAGATGTTTTTTTTTCTAAATTGAATGGGCTTGGAATATTTGAACAATGCTATGGTTTATGAGGTCGAAAAAAAAAAACTTTTGATGAAGTAAAAGATGACGATGTGATGGAACGATTTCAAGCTATGAAAAAAAAGAGGATAAATCTATTAGATATATGTTTTACTTTATTTATTATCGTTTTTGTATTATTGTTTGATTGCACGGTAAAGAAAATTTCAGGATACCCCTAAATTAATTGTGACATCCCGTATTTTCATGTTAGCATCGTTAACCATTCTGTTAAATTATTATTCATACACACAATTTGTTTTATATATATATACGCGACATGTAAATTGGTATCGGTCATGCATAGTTATTTCACGTACTCACAGACACTTGATTTACGTGTGCGAACAAGGGGCAACGTACCTAATAACCAAACTAGTTGCGGAAAACTCATGTTACTAAACTTCTACCCAAGTTGTAACATTCTAAATTAATGAGGGACCTTTGTGCAAAAATAATAATCATATAATGATATTATAAAAAAAAAACCCAACTTGCCTTCCACATCTCCTCATCATCTCTTTCATCGAAAAAAAAAAGATAAGGAGCCCTAACTCCCATCCAACCCTACGGCAACATCATCCTCCTGCTTTTCAGCCGATAAGCAGCCATCGAGCACCGGTAAGACCTCACCCCTCGTCCGCAATTCTTTAAAATTAACACTTTTGTTGCGAGTTACTCGTCACGGTTTCGGTTTGAGTTATGAAGTCACGTTTACGAGTAAGCCTACTCATGCGATCTATGTGTTTGGTGTTACGTAGTACCACGCGTAAATGGTTATGTCATGCGAACTTGAATAATGTGTATGAATATGTGAACGTTTGTGTGCCATGATTAAGTGGTTATACGAAACTGTAGATAGATGTATGTGTAGGATGATATAATATACATGTATATATGCATAGATGAGAGGTGATTGTGGTTACACGTGAAAGCTTGTCGAAAAGGTTGAATGCGAATGAGTGTATAGTAGGGGTGAGCATGATTTTTGTGGGAGGGGGGATTGAGACTTGATCCGATTGTAAAGTGTGTATAGTGGTTGCATGTATAAGAACTCCGGTTCGACTTTGTTGTAAGGTTATGAAATCATGTACATTAGTCTGTGTAGTGTATATATACGTAACCGTGCATGTGTATGTATATATATCCGAGAAAAAACGCAGGGTATATGTATGATTACAAGTTCCGTTTCGACTTCGGCTTAAAAACATGAGTGCGTACATGAACCCGCGTGTTGGGTGTAGACGTGAAGGTATACAAGATTGTGTATGTGATGTTATGTACAACGTGCTCGGTTGAACGAGTAGGGAATAATAAGAAATTTGTCAGTCTGAGTATATGTATCTACATGTGAGCGATGTAAGCATGTGTGTGGTTGTGATATTATGTGGTCACAGGAGGAGGGTCTTGGGAATAGAATGCAATGTATTGTAGAATTGTATCACTACATGTTGCCTTAGGAGGGAACACAAGTTATGATGAGATTGGATGGAATTGGAAGTTGTATGTATTACGTAAATACCGTGATATTATCTATGTGTGCATGAGATTAATTTTGAGTAGAATGTGCAAAGTCTAAATGTCGGTTGCATGTGATAGTGTGCAATGCAATAATTATAAGTTTGCTTGTAACGTGATTAATGTGTATATATATACATAATGTATCGTGATAAACTGAGATTTAGTGGGTGTATATAATTACATGCGTGTGCGATGTGTACGAATGCGCTAGTGATTTAGGTGTAGAGTTTAATATGATGTTAGAATTCTCGACTTCGAAACCAAGACAACCATGTGAAACTAGGCGACGACATTTAATTAATACATCTAATAATAAAATGGTATTGATATCAGGGCGTACCTGACATAGAGGCTTTTACACTCGATTTACTTTTGTTGAGCACCCTAAGGTGAGTTCACTGCTCTTTTTTCCAAGCATGCATGATGCATCCCGGGGAGGGATATCGGGTAACGTTCCGGGGAGAAACGCTTGTTTATTGGATGTTTGTTATTATACTTAGTTTCTATCACATAAGACCCCTTACATCTATCGACAGTTGCCGGGGAGGCAACGAGGTTATTAGTTGATAGCGCTATTAGGTTTGGCACCCTCACACCGTACCGGGGAGGACGGGCGTGAACTAATTTCCTTAAAGCATGACCAATGTTTTGATAGAGACATTGGGGTTGGGCAAACACATCTTGTAGCCATTTCGGTAATCGAGTTAATAACAACATCAAATCAAATCTTCGAAACTGTGCAACATTTTAATCTGGTAACTGGTATCTAAACACGTTAACAAAACTTTGAACTCACCAGCGTCGTCTGACACACTTGTCTGCATGCTTGCTGGTCTGTAGGGTTATATCATGGAACTTGCTGTCTGGAAGGCTGGAGTGGTCATGGGTCGAGATACATGGAATCGCAACACAAGACTAATGGTTTTTACATGTGGTTTATAAACATTTAACAAATGAATTATGCTTCCGCTGTATACTGTGAATTATTTCTAACATTGTAACACTTAATGTTAATAAATGAAAGTTTTTATTTAAATACATACTATAGTTCAATGTGATTGGTGGCTTAGATCCTGGTACATCACACGTCCCGCGGTGTTTCCGCTTGTGGTATTTTGGGGGTGTGACATTAATAGGCTTGCTCCGTCAGTGATGAAAACCATAACTTACTCAACAACTAGTAGATGTTATTAAACTTTTTTTAAGAAGTTTTGTACGTTGAATGGTTATAAAACTTTCATAAAAACAAAAGAAATATTTTTAATCTACCAAAACCTTTAAGTTTTATCTCATATAGGCTCTAATATGTTTTTAAAATTTTCAGACACTCATTTTTTAAAGTATTGTAAACGATTTCATAAGATTACATGTTCATACAACGAGTTTAATTTATGAACCATACTAGGTAGAACTCGCGTATACACGTGGTTTCACAAATAAAAATACTTTGCATTTGTTCAGTTTTGATTAAACTTAAATAAAATTTAATTTAATATAAATAAAAAATAACTTAAAAACACGTATGATAGTTAAAAAATAACATTCACATCCTTATCTAATATAAATAACACACGGTTTAACACATAACAATACTTTGAATGTTTAATGGTCTTATTGAAACTAAAAATAAACGTGCATAATAGCAAGTTGAATATATACATATTACATAAGTCTAGTGACAAAGTGAAACTACAATTCTAATACGGATACATATAAAAACGCTGACTTGTTTGGATCTTAAACACGTCGAGTAATAGTTTTCCATTCCTGCATCAGGAAATGGCTCGTTTTAACTTTTTTTATGAAAACGCTTCAACTTCTAACATATAACGGGTCTATGATTTGAGAGTCCTATCTTAGCTCGTTTGTCGCTCAGTTGCTGCTGCATCCCCTTCCCATATGAAAGTATACAATCTCACCTAAATAAAAACATCTAATTGCATGGGTTATTCACATTCCAAACATCATAAAAAAATAAGACAGAAATAATGGTATATTAAACGAACCTTCAGTGCTCGTATATTGTCAACTTCAACACTTACAACTTGTAAAGTTGACCTCGTTGTATTAGGATCCACCTGCAAACAACAAAAGAAAAATGTGAAGTTTCACACTCTAGAAATGTGCATGAGTGTAGAATGATCATATAGCAAAGTTTCACACTCTAGAAATTCATACAAAAAGTAAAATTTTGTAGTTCATTAATCTTAAAAGAAATGACTCGAAAAATAAGTTCCAATGTGTATGGAATGAAAAAAATATATCACAATTTTGGCATATACATATTAACAATCATTTAGTTCCTTGCTTTAGAAAACAGTAACCAAATTAAAGATTGAAGAGAAATTTGTTCAGAAATATGCTCGATATTTATATTAGTTATCCAATTTACATGTTGCAACATTCTTCATAAGAGTTCAACATATATGGCATGTGCTTTATTACTGCAATCTTCAAGTTAAAAAGACACTTTGGCAGTCATTCATCAAGTTAAGAAGCAACAAAGAGAGGAGATAAAAGGGGCGCATTTGTTTCTAACAACACATCAAAAATACTCTAAGCCTAAGCAGTAACACCAACACGATCCTATCGACATCTATCTCTCCACATCTCTAAAAAAACTATAAATTTGATGTGGCAAATCCTAAAAACAAATAATATTCCCAAGCAAAAAGTAACACCAGCCAATACCAAATCCTATAAAAATGTTCACAAATTTTCCATATAAGCCAAAAAGAAAAACATACTAAGAAACCAACCTGTTTTTTCCCTAATAGAATTTATAGACTATTGAGCAAACTAATACTAAATAAAAGTGTAAAAGAAACTTGTTGACTTTACCTCGAGTCAACCCTGGCTCTCATGTTCGGCTAAATTAACAAATCATAGGCAGGTGACATTCTAGATTTGAGACATTAACTACACATATAAAGCAACACATGTTAGTCTACATACAAAGTATAAATGAATGAAGAGTTGTTGCTGGAAACCCCAACGCAAAAATTGCGCAATGCACAGAAAAAACCGTCAAAAACTGCTAAACTTGAGTTTGAAATCATGTTGTCTTTAATCGCATAGCAAAACTTGAGTTTCTTCGATTTGGCTTTTATTTATTGTTTATTACTCCAAGCGTGTTTCTTGGTCTTGCCTATGTTATAACCAATCTGCAATCAAAGAAACGATAGTTATGAAAAGCATGAGCAAAAGCCAATTCACCGAAACTGAACTAACCAATGATAGCGCTCCGATACAACCGGTCCAAACTAATAACCGACGATATAGTATTTTTTCTTTTTTTCGAAAACCAAAAACTACAGTTTTAAGTGATGTTAATGTAAATAAAGAAACTCTCACGAAGGGGATTAACGCTAATAAATCATAAAGACAAAGATCAAATAGGATTACTTACGTGACCTACAAAAGTCATCTCAATTATTCTTTGAACCATAATCCCATGTCCAGAGACTGAAACAAAAATAACATTCTTTGAACCATAAGCCCAGGTCCAAAGCAACTGAAACAAAAATAACATTAATGAAAATTAGCTTCAATACATTAAGTAAATAAAGATCTGAACTTATTCACACATTTTTCAAAAGCCTAAACGATTTAATATTGTAATTTAATCATTTATTCAATATATTTCATAGTAGTAGTAATTAAAATATAAAGCACATAAAAACAAAACCTAAATATATAATTGTTGCAACATACTGAAGTAACATAAAAACTCAAGACATAAAAATCAAACCTAAATATATATTTTAGGTGTCCTACACAATCATACAGTTATGCCCATAATCACAAAATTTATATTACAAATGGCCATAATCACAAAATTTATATTACAAACGGTAATACATAATACACAACATGAGCTCCATTTCTACAAACTTGAGTTGCAACAATCATATTTTTGAAAGCCTAAAGAGATTTAATGTTGCAATTAAATAAAAATATGAACAAACCAATAGCATAATTAAAATAGTGTTTTTTTATAGGCTAAGAATTCAAATCTCATACCAAACACCAATGGCATTCAATTAGGTTAACAAACTTGTACAATATACACATACAAATACAAATTAATCACAAACAAATTCAAAACAAAAACAATTTCAATACCTTATCATCTAAATCACTCATCTTCATGCATTTTTTCCTCTTTCCTTTTCATTGTACAACTTCGTTCTTCATTCTTCATTCTCTGTAATCTAGCATAATTTAGAGGATCATTGGTGTGTAAGTTAGTGGACTTTAAGAAAAAAGAAAGAAAGAATAGAACAACTAAAAGAGAGAAAACAAAGAACCTCCTCGAGTACAGATCCAAATCAACCCTCACTTCATCTCCTTAAAAACCCTAAATAGAATACATCAGCCGCACAATCCCCTTTCTTCTCTAACCCCGATCACCAAAGAATGCACTCTGGTCGGCGACAAATCCCGGACACACCACAGCCTCAACGACACCCCCTTCCTCACCCACACTCATAAAACCCTCTGTTCTTGTATCATCCTCGTACATACACATAATCTGCACATTCTCTATAGAGAGAGAGAGAGACAAAAAGCATAATTTAAAGGATCATTTAAGAAAAAAGAAAGAAAGAAACCCTAGAATATGAAGTGAGTATGTTGATGGGGGATAAAGAAGGTAAATATTGAAATTGCAGAGTTTGTGGCTAGAGGGTAAGGAAGGATTGAGGGAAAGCTGTTTAGGTGATTTGGGAAGATTGGTGGTAGAGGTGGAGAAATTAGGGTTTGAATGAGATGTGGGTCATGGATCACCTACCGTAACCCAGTTTCATAACCCAACCGGTGAACATTAAGTGGGGGAAAAAGTCTAGGAGCCCTCATTGACTGACACCTGTCTCAAAGTTGGTTTCTTTTATTATAGTAGATAGATTCTATAGAAATGAATAGCGTACCGGTACCGATTTATGCCACAAAGTAGTCAATGAATTCATTAATGTACAATGAATTTTATACCGTCATGTCGAGAATTCTATAAAAACGAATATGATACCATTACCGATGTTTGGTCGGTATATGTTTGATTTGTGATGATAAAAAAATCAACTGTATATAACCTGTTCAAATACCGATGTTGTTTGGTCGGTATATGATCGGTTTGTGATGATAAAAAATCAACTATATATGACTCGTTCGGGTAGAACTTTTATCGAATTGTACATAATAATAGGCACATGATGACGTTAATAATAAAAAAAAAACTATACCGATGTTATACACTGCCGGTATCGATGTTGTTCAGACAGTATCAGTATCTGTATTTCTTAAAAAAAAACATTAAAAGTTAAAATTAAAGAAATGTGTTTAAAATTAAAAGTAAATATAATATTCTATTGTAATAATATTGAACCGATAGAAATATGAAAAGAAAAGAAACTATATATATTTTATAAAAATTAAACTAGTATTCATGATCACTTTCCAATCTAACTTATAATAAAAGACTCCAAATAATGCCACATGACATTCTCTCCTTCAACCTCTTAAATTTTATTTATATTTATTTAATAAATTTCTTTTAATATTAATATTAATTAATAACCAATATATAAATATCATTTATTTTTATCCTTATTTTTATCTAAAATTAATAAATATCTTCAATTTTGCAATTTAGACCCTTTGTTTTTTTTCTTTTAACCCAAAGGTTTTCATTTTTTGCAATTTAATCCAAACCATTTGTTTTTTTTCGTTCTAAATTTTGTGAGTTAACGCATCGCAACGTGCGTGTGGGGTTCAACATTTTTTCGTATATTGTTTTTCCGTTTGACTGACCCGTTGTGTCACATCTATTTTTCCGTGTTTCACAAGTCCGTCCAACACGCGGGTCCTAGATGGACTTAGTTATTTTTTCTATGTTTTACGTTTTGGTTTAATTTCTCAACAACGAGCGTGCGTGATTAAAAATTTTTACGTCTGCTTTTCGCTTGGCGTTATTTTTTCACGATTTTATTTATTTAGTTTTTATGAGCCAGCCGGTGTTGGTGGTCGCTGACAATGGTATAGTATTGCTACTACTTAACACAGTTTTATGACAACCGCTGCAACACGGGGCTTAATACTAGTTAGTAATAATTGATATCTTAATGATCAAGATAGTATTAAAATATGAACACAAGATAACATTAAAATATGAATACAACTAAAAGACACATTTAAAATTAATATTAATATTAATGTAATAATTAGTAATTAAAGGTTAATTGTAATTGTTGATTATAGACCAAATAATAGTTATTGATAAAAGAATAATTACATGTATCCCTACTTTTTGTGTCTGATACAACTATGGTCTTTATATGCGATTCTCTATTCTCATCTTCACTCTACAAGATTCACGTGTCGCAATCAAATTGTAAGAAAAATAATTAAACATAAATAATTATAGTTAGAGAATGATGTTAGAGAAAACAAATTGCCTAACCTTTTGTCATCAACGAAAACTTTCTAAATTTTTCATGGGGAAAAAATCTCTAAACTTATAAACTTATATTCTCACTAAAATATATATTTTCTCAATTCATTTTCATGGGGAAAAAATCTCTAAACTTATTTCCTCACTAATTCTCACTAAAATATATATTTTCTCAATTCATTTTCATTGGGAAAAAAATCTCTAAACTTATTTCCTCACTAAATATATATTTTCTCAATTCATCCTATTTGCAATTTTTTATTATGATTATATTTTATCAACTCATCCTTCTTGAATATTTTGATTATGACATATATTCTCAATATATCCTTCAACGAGGTGCTTTTTATGATTGTTTTTTTTTTTTTTTCTATTTTGTAACGATAGTAACCACAATGAAAAAAGTAACAAATAATACTAAATAAAGGACTACATCGCTAAAAATAGGAAAGTGGGATGTGTCACATAATTTTTTTTATAGTTTGTGTGTCTTTTAAAATTATTTTGTTTCCCTTTTTCGTATTTTGTCTTTCGAACACTTTTAAAAAAAAATCAATAGTTTTTTTTTAAAGATAAACATTCCAAAATAAATCGGTACAAAAAAAGTTGGAGAAATAGAGAAAGTTGTCGACGACTAAACACACTCATAGCTTTCTAATAGATGATAAACTGACGAAATAGAGAAAGTTGTCGACGACTAAACACGTTCATAGCTTTCTAATAGATGATAAACCAACGATTATAATAGTTCAAAATTTGAAACAAAGCAACTATTTTCGTTTATACACTCATTTCATGTCTTATTTATTAGATCTTACAATAACGAATTATTCATGAACAAGCAATAGACTGATTCAACAATTTGAAAGCAAACTGAGTTTCCCAAGCATAGATGAAGTGAAGGCTGTCACTAGGATTCATCCGCTGACCATCATTGACGATACAAACGTCACCTTGTTTTAAGATGACTTTAGGATCAATTTCTTTATGGGATTGGAAGCCTTTACAATCTAAGTATGCATTCAGTATGACACAAGGGCTTGTGTTTTCAAGTGTCACATCCCACTCTCCTGGTGCAGCTGTTTGCTCTTGACGGATGCTGAGGTTGAAATCTTGGCCGTAAACATCTATACAATTACACAATATATTAATGAACATACACGATCAAAACAAGAGATATAAAAGCAACGTTAGTATTAAATATTAATTAATCATAAGAATACTGTATACCTCTGCACATAAGGCAAATGAAGACAAGCAAACATATGTGTTTCATGATGGTTTCCATAGGGTTGTGGTATGGTTTTTGACACGTTTATTGATGATGAAAACAACTAAAAAGGCATCTATATATACTCGACATATAGTCAGACAAATATAAAACAACTTTCGGTTTTAGAAAATGAAGTAAATGTTTTTAAGGTTTCAAATAAATCAATTGTCTCCCCCTTTAAAAAATAATCAATCAATTGTCAGTTTTAAATTATGAATTAAATGCTTTATAGTCTACACAGGGACGGACCAAAAAAGTTTCATGGAGTTGAATTATTTTTGTATACCGCTACATGTTAAATGTTTTCGGTTTGATTTAGGTCGTGTCGAATTACATCAAAAAAAAAAAAAAAAAACCAAATTTCAAATTCATAATAAAAGCGTATCAATAGTCATTTGAATTGCATAATAGAAATACAAATGAATGGAACAGACTAATAAAAAATATCGAAACCAAAGATAGAACCAAATGAATTGTAGTTAGTTCGGACCATTGATCGAGTCAGTTAGTCCTAAGGGGTTGGAATATGGTTTGTACTGTTTAAGCTTCTCGGGTGCCATATATTTTTTTTGAATGGCAAATTTGTTTTCAATTCCTGTCGTTTGTTGGACTTGAACCCAAGAGGACGTTTTCGTGTATAACAAAAGGTGATGTTACAATGCAACTCCGTTTCCATTTAACATGCTTTATAGAATTAAAAATGTAATTACGTAAAAAACAAATTAGAAGGGGTGGCCTATAGGGATAATTTTAGGAATGATTATAATTTGAAATGCAATTTGTCTACTTTTTTGGGTTTATAATTTCTCTATTTGAAAGAGAAATTAGAGGAGGTGCCCCATAGTTTCTTTTTTGAACTTTTCTAATTTAACAAATGTTTATAATCAATATCAAAGTTACCAGAAAATCTATCCTCCTACCATAAACATAGAAAATTTCTAAATAAAATGGGATTTCACGGGTTGCTGCATGATCTTTGAACTAAATATAAATAAAATGACTACTATAGTTACGCTAAAAAAATATAAACTTTCCATCCCATTGGGTGAACCACACATTCTGGATATAAACTCAAGGGTTTTTTTTTTATCAAGATAAGTGTTTGTTCCAAATCACTCATTTCTTTTCCAAATTCTCGTATGAATCTTTTCATATGCCACCGTTAAACCTCATTGTCCTTGTTGTTAGGGGTGTTAAAAAAACTCGTGGCTAGCAGCTCGCTAGAAACTCGCTCGAAAAAAGTTCGAAAAAAGCTCGGCTCGAAATTGGCTCGGTTGTAAACGAGCCAGCTCGACTCGACTCGGTTTGTAAACGAGCCGAGCTCGAGCTTGGCCTGGCCCGGCTCGTGAGCTCGTGAGCCGGCTCGATAAGGTTTACATCCTTCATTTTTTTGTCCCACATTGCTTAGAAGACAAAAACTAAGGGAGTATTTCCCTTATAAAAGAAGGTAAAGAAAATGTACAAAGTGAGCTAACTATTTATACTTACATATTTAACCATATAGTTAAATTAAATTGCAATTATGGCTTTTCAAGTAGTAAATTTTCATTTTTTTGGCCTGGCCCTTAGTCTATGAAAATATTCATTTTTAGGGCTTTTCAAGTAGTAAATTTTGCGGTTTTTTGTTAGTTCGAGCTAGATCGAGCCGGCCGAGCTAGCTCGAATTTTAATCGAGTCGAGCTCGAACCTCAAATCTCAGCTCGATTTGTAAGTTCGTTGCCTTTTCATTATTTTTAAAAGAAATTTCACTTTTGGTATTGGGTTCATCTACTCTGTTTGGGGCGTCTTTTTTTTTTTTTTTTTTTCAATTTGGGGTTTTTTTTTTTTTTTGCTGTTAGTATGTTCTTGTTTCAATTAATTGCACAAAGTCTTGCACAAAGTCATGAAGCTTGTGGTTAGGCTGTTAGTACGTACAGGTTAGGCTGTTAGTATGTTCTTGTTTCAATCAATTTGGGTTTTTTTTTTTGCTATTAGTATGTTCTTTTTTTTTTGCTGTTAGTACGTACAGGTTAGGCTTCTAAATGTGATGTACTAGTTAGATACTTACTAAAGTAGAATCTAATGTGTGATTGGCATTAAAAAAAGTTGCTGAAGTTGATGATATTTGTTTAAAAAAACTCAGAGATGTTGGCTTTGTAGCTTGTGGGTTCAGAGATCTGGTCTTAAAGAAGTTGCTTTTGTCAACTTTAATGCAAATCTTGGTTCATTGAGTTTGTGGAAGAGAGTTGATCAAGATTGATGTTCAGTGTTTAATTATTTAATTAGAGTTGTTTTTTTTTTTCAATTGGTAGATTCTACTAAAGAAATGGCTGAAAAAAAGATTAGGATTAATTGGAAGCAAGAAGGAGTCGGTAAAACCTTTCTAGAATCATGTATTCATGAAATTGCACTTCATGGACTTGTGGGTAATAGCTTGAAAGCAATTTCATGGAAGAGAGTTGCTGAAAAATTGAAAATAGAACATGATTTTATAGTGGATCAAAAACAAATGAAGAATCGCTATGATTACTTGAAATCAAAATTTGTAGCTTGGTCAAAGCTTAAGAACAAAACTGGAAATGTTTATAACTCTCAAACAAACACCTTTAACTTAACGGAAGAGGAATGGCAACTTGAGAGCAAGTTATTTCTTTATATATACACACACACATATATATATTTCAATAACCTCATAGTAATTCTTAGTTTTTTTTCCACATAGTCCAACAAATTCGTAGAAAAGTTGAGAAGAATGCCACTTGATTATCCCGACTTGTGTATTCAATTGTTTGAAGGATCTACTTCAAATGGTTTTGATAGTTGGGGGCCATCTTCTACAATTCCTCATCCTTCTGTGGAAATGATTGATCAAATTGCTCCTTTGGACATTGATGGCACTCAAATGGAACATGGGGCTAGTGAAGAGTCTTCTGATCGGTCTAAACAAAAACGAAAATCATCAACTGAAGGTGTTAGTTATGAGTCATCGGGTCGGTCCAAAAAAGGGAAACAAACATTCAATGCACATCTCATGGAAGTTGGGGAGGATATAAGGAAGGTGGCAAACATGTTGCTTGAGAAACACAACCAGTCTAATGATATACATGCATGCATGGAGAAGCTGGAGACTTTGGGATGGGAAGAATTTGATGCGAAACATCAAACGACGCTTTTGCTTTTTGGTGAAAGTGCTGATTTGAGGAAAGTGTGGTTAGAACTTAAGCCGCACACTTGTGAAATGTGGGTTAAGAACGCGGGAGCGAAGTATGGATTATTTTAATGTTGTGTTCTAGTTACCTTTTGATAGCTAAACTTTGAGCTATGTTAGTATGTGTTTTTTTTTTGGATAGCTAAACTTTGAGCTATGTTTGTATTTGTCTTGTTGAATGCTAAAGTCTGTATTAGATGCTAAACTTTGTATGCTATGTTTTGGAATGTTATTTGAATTCTATGTTCATGCAATGTTGTTTTGGATTCTATAGTCTTGATTATTTTGGGTGATAGGTAGCCTATGGAATCGGATGAGGAGATTATGCTTTTCTTGATGCTTTGTTGGCATTGGCTACAATTAGCCCCGGTATTGACCAATCATGAAAGGATAAGAGATTTGAATTCGGCATTGACCAGTCATGAGTACACACAAGAATTGTTGCATGGCACTTCTACACAATGTCATGAGATGATGCGCATGTCACGTGAAGCGTATGTACTATTGTGCAATCATTTTAAGCAAAGAAATTGGTTGCAGAGTAGTAGGTCAATAACCTTTGAAGAAAAGATGGCTATGTTTTTTATTGTCATAGGACATAATGAGCGATTTCGAATGGTTAAGCGAAGGTTTCAACACTCAACAGAAACAATTCATAGATGTTTTCATGAGGTCTTAATTGCGATGATGAATTTCGCAAGAGAAGTTATAGTTCCGACATCTTCTAATCCAATCGCGAATGCTTCAGAAAACCATAGAAGGCTAAAACAAATATTTCCTGGAGCAATAGGTGCATTAGATGGAACTCTTGTACATGCAGTCGTACCTGGTGATCAACAGACTCGTTACAGGGGAAGAGGAAAAGGTGAATGCTTTCAAAATGTCTTAGGAATCTGTAATTTTGATATGATATTCACGTTCGTGTGGGCCGGATGGGAGGGTATTTGTCACACCCTGGCTTTGCGGAAGCGTGGTTAATTTGGTGTGACTTCTTAATACCATAGCTTAATCATAACAAAGCTATATGAATTAAAAATATGCAAGATCATCCATTAAGTTTTGAAAACCAAATACAGTACCATTGTTTAACGGGAACATACCCTAACAACCATAACCTTGTTCAACAGACATTACAAACTTAAAACATAACATAAGCATGGTTCAAGGATTGTGTCTTGTCCAGGAAAGAGACACATCCCCTGAACCCCGGATGACCTCGGAAACTAGTGCAGCGGAAAACATGCCATACCGTGCCAGATCTCGTTAATTTCCTGAAATACATGTAAGTTGAAAAATCAACAATAATGTTGAGCGAGTTCATGTGTAAGTGAGTAAGTAAAACACTTGTGAGTATAAAAATAGTTGTGGTATGTAGCCAATAAGGGGACTTGTGATCACCAATGGTTTGCAAGGCCACTGATATATGTGAAGTGCAAATAGGGAGACTCAAACCTAGCAGATTTCGCCACGGCATTAGTATGTGGACAAAGTCACCCCAAGGTCCGTTTCTAGTTTGGCCTGGGGCTGGGCTCGCTACACCCAGATAGATCTACCGCTCCTGTCCCTCGGTCCCGACATGAGGACTAATGGCCTCATATTGCTCCTACCCACTCACATGATCTGAGTAATAAACCTCCTTACGCTAACCATACCGTGTATAAAGTACTCGTAATCATAGTAACATGTATTTCACCCCCGCAGTTAAGAAAACTGAAAACAGTTAGAGAAAAGGGGGACATGAACTCACAGTGAAGCGTCTCTACCAAGTATCTCCTGCTCACGCAGCTGTGCGACGACCTACAGGTGCTAATTTCTATTAGACGGACGGCCGTGCTTTAGCTTTATAGTTTAAGTCTTTGGGAAATAGTTAGACAACTATTTCGTGTTTTCATTCTGTATATACTTGGTAGTTAATCTCCTTCCCAAGGATGGGGGATTCAATACATGTGCGTTCAAATTATATCATTAAGTCTCACTTAATATATATATATATATATATATTTCCAAGTCCAAAATATAAGTATTTTTCTAAAAAATATTATATTTTCATTTCACATAATTTTTCTCCAATAATACGTTGTTAGAATACGCGATCATAAATATTTCTGTAAGTGCGTAAGTTACGTTTTAACAATCGAGTGGTAATATAATTACCGGTGTAACTTATATATTTATGGTGAAAGCGTTCGTATTATTTTGGAATCGTTAACGTTCGTAAATATTATTTTTACTCTAGAAATAATATTTATGTATTTTCACAAAATAATCATAAACAGTGTGTGAAAAATATATATTTATCACGTTAAATTTTGTGAAAATCCCACCTCCGAATATTTAGTAAATAAAGTCATGGCGAAATTTATATTTCGAAAACATGTCAAAAATAATTCTAACACTTGTAGTGTAAATAATTCTAAGTGTTAGGTTTTTATAAAAATTTCGCCAGAGTTTCCTCTGTAACTGGAGGTGGCCACGCTTTCAAGCGTATCATTTTCTTTAACAAATCAACTCAACAATTTTCTCAACGTCATCAAACGATATTTCAACATTTTAACTAGTCAAAATATACAAATTGCATATATTACATGAACTTGTAGTTTTTCCGAAAATATGAGGTAAATCTCATTACCTTTAGTGGATCTTTATATAACTAAATCCGGTTTCGTAAAAGTCTTGTTTTTAGAGAAGTTCCGTCTTTACAACTTCTTGTCCATTTTTACAAAGATAGTTATTTTGTTGAAACTTGTGTTACACAAGTGTTTACACACTTGTGTGTTCTAAATATCATTCTTGTTATTGTGAGATCCGTCTTTTAGAAAACATGATTTCTTTAACGCTTGGTCCTTTGAAAATACCACTTGCAGATACATAGATCTGCTAGTTTTAAACATTATTTTGCAAGTAAAAATACTTTTACACAAGTTCATGTTTCATGTGTGGTAGAGTTTCACCTTTTAACCCTTGTATCTTCTAACATAACCTTATGCCATGATCCAAGAACATGACTACATCGGGTTAAATGGTGATCCGAGCTACCACAATCATAGATCGGGTCTAAATAATCGCACATTTCAAATACTACATCATTTACACAACACATAAGCTATTAACCACCATTTTAAGTGTTTTTAGTAGACTTTTGTGCATCATTTTGCATGTTAGCGAGTTTTATCTGATAAAAATCCTTTTAACCACTTTAGATTAGTTCAAATATGAGTTTTAAGCATTATACCTCTAGCTCGAGGCTAGGGAAGAATCTACGCGCAAAAGAGGTGGATAAAAGCCAAGTAGAGAGGTCCTTCGCCTTCCGTTTGCTCCAAGACTCCTAATACGTGACCCTTGATGTTTGTATGATGTTGGAGTGTGAAGAACAAAATCGAAAAATGGTGGGATGGCCAAGGGGGTGTTCGGCCGAAGTTGTAGAGAGGAGAGGGAGAGGTGTTTGGGTGGTGAAATATGATGGATGATTATGTTGTGCAATTGTGATTACTTATAGGCAAAAGTTGGATTATGAACCAATGGATTTTATGTCAAGTAGATATTAGACATAAAGGAATTAAATATTCAAAAATGGTACAAGTTCTAGTCACATGGTGACCGAAATCGGCCCAAGGGGGGGGGGGGGTAAGCTAGTTCGATTCCAAGTATTTAGTTAGGTATTAGTTAGGTTAAACCAAGTTAGTTAAGTGTTTAACTTGGTTAGTTATGTTTAGTGCTTAACAGTGTGTGCTAGGGTGTTCAGGGACCCTAACTGGCTCAGAAAAAGATAACTAGTGAAAATAACAATATTTTCATGTTCCGGGTATAGTCCGGTTGTTCGGTTGGATAGTAATCCGTTAAAGTGTTAATCAAAGCTTTAAAGTGTCGTTATTACTCTCTTTAGTGACACAGCTTATTTCTGACACTTTGGAAAGTGTCTAGTGTTATTTTTCTCATGTTTTGGCACTTTATTAGTTAGCTAAAAGCTGAATTATTTTGTAAAGTGCTGAGTTTTGTACTTAGAGTACGTTTTAGGCACATCCAGTCATAGTGACTTATCCTTAGAGACGCAGTTCTACAACCCTTATATCCCTACACTCACCATTAGTGTAGCAAAACATTTCTGGCTCATACAGGCCTTAGAGGCAGTGTTTGCCTGGTGCTGGCTTTATCAGCATGTTCAATAGGTTATCCGTGTATTGTGCTACTGTGCTCTTTGTGCATCATGTTTGTCACTAAGGTGCCGTATGTAAATAATGTAGTGACGATAAGTAAAGTATGATGCAAATAAGTACATGTATCAGATATCAAGTACCAGTTCATCAGCTAGTTCAAACAAGCACAGTAATTAAGCAGTAATTAATCATTAATTAAGTCGTACGGATACCTGGTTTAGTGCGGGTTGTCACATTCTCCCCCCGTTAAATAAATTTCGTCCCGAAATTTAAGTTCTGCTACTAGATGCAGAGTTCTTAGGAAAAAGGTGGGGGTATTTTTCTTTCATCCGGTCCTCACATTCCCAGGTGTATTCAGGACCATGTCTGGCATTCCAACGAACTTTGACGAGCTTGACACTACTCCGGCGGGTCTTGTTAACTTTCCAATCCGTGACCTCAACAGGTTCTTCAACGAAGTGGAGCGTGTCGTCAACATGAATCTCGTCGATGGGAATGGCAACGTCAACTTGAGTTGGACTTCTCTTCAGGTTGGATACATGAAATGTATCGTGAACACCATTCAGTTCAGCAGGTAGGTCCAACTTGTATGCTACTAGTCCTATTCTTTCCAGAATTCTGAAAGGACCAATGTAGCGCGGATTTAACTTCCCACGCTTTCCAAAGCGTGCCACCCCCTTCCAGGGTGAAACTTTCAATAACACCATTTCTCCAACTTGGAAATCCACATGTTTCCGGTTTGGATCCGCATAGGCCTTCTGTCTGTGGCGAGCTGCTTCGATGCGTTTAAGAATCTGCGCGATCTTGTCTGTCGTCTCTTGGACGATCTCGGGACCAGCGAGTTGCCTATCACCTGCGTCAGCCCAACATAGGGGTGATCGGCACTTGCGTCCGTAAAGGGCTTCGAATGGCGCAACACCAATACCGGTGTGGTAGCTGTTGTTGTATGAAAATTCGACCAAAGGTAAGTGTTTATCCCAGCTACCGCCCAAATCCATAACACACGCTCTCAGCATGTCTTCCAAAGTCTGTATCGTTCGCTCGCTCTGGCCGTCAGTTTGCGGATGAAACGCAGTGCTCAGATTCAATTGTGAGCCAAAGGCTTCTTGGAAGGATTGCCATATCCTTGACACAAACCTTCCGTCTCTATCAGAGATGATTGAGAGGGGTACTCCATGGCGCGCGACGATTTCTCTCATGTAAATTTCAGCCAATTTGCTCGTATTATCCTTCTCTCTGATAGGTAAGAAGTGTGCTGACTTCGTTAATCGATCCACTATCACCCAGATAGTGTCATGGCCTCTTGGCGTTCTTGGCAATTTTGTAACAAAATCCATTGAGATTTGTTCCCATTTCCACTTGGGAATCTCAGGTTGTTGCAGAAGTCCCGAAGGCTTCTGGTATTCCGCTTTAACCTTAGCGCAGGTTAAACATTTGCTCACGTAAACAGCAACATCGCCTTTCATCCTAGGCCACCAATAATAATCTTTGAGATCTTGGTACATCTTATCCGCTCCAGGATGGATAGAGTACCGTGATTTGTGAGCTTCGTAAAAAATAACCTCCCTTAAACCACCAAACAGAGGAACCCAAATCCTTTTCTCAAAACAGAACGTCCCTTCCTCGTTTGGTACCAAAAGCTTCTCCATCCCACGGAGATATTCCTCTTCAAGGTTCCCTTCCTCGAGAGCCTCTTTCTGCGCGGCACGAATGCGCAAGGAAAGATCGGTTCGTATAATCATTTCCAAAGCTCTAACCCTTATGGGCTTGATTCTCTCCTTACGACTTAGGGCATCGGCGACTACATTTGCCTTCCCTGGATGATACTTTATCTCGCAGTCGTAGTCGTTCAGCAATTCAACCCATCGTATTTGTCTCATATTCAGCTCCTTCTGGTTGAATATATGCTGTAGGCTCTTGTGATCTGTAAAGATTGTACACTTTGTACCATAAAGGTAGTGTCTCCAGATCTTTAAAGCAAAAACCACTGCGCCGAGCTCCAAATCGTGTGTGGTATAGTTCTTTTCATGCACTTTCAACTGACGCGATGCGTAAGCAATAACCTTTTGGCGTTGCATCAACACACAACCCAGTCCTTGACGCGATGCGTCGCAGTATACCACAAAATCATCGGTACCTTCTGGTAGAGCTAAGATTGGCGCGTTACAAAGCTTATCCTTCAGTATCTGGAATGCTTCTTCCTGTTTGATTCCCCAATCAAACTTCTTATCTTTATGGGTGAGGAGCGTCAATGGTTGAGCGATTTTTGAGAAATCCTCAATGAATCTTCGATAATAGCCAGCCAAGCCCAAGAATTGCCGAATCTCGGTTGGCGTCTTTGGCGTTTCCCAATCCTTGATTGCCTCGATCTTTGTTGGATCCACGTGGATTCCATCTCCATTTACCACGTGCCCAAGGAATTGGACTTCACGTAGCCAAAATTCGCACTTGGAGAATTTGGCATACAGCTGTTCCTTCTTTAGCAGCTCTAGAATGGCTCTAAGATGCTGTTCGTGCTCGGCCTTTGTTCTTGAATAGATCAAGATGTCGTCGATAAACACAATCACGAACTTGTCCAAGTACGGCTTGCAAACTCTATTCATCAAATCCATAAAGACTGCAGGTGCGTTTGTCAGACCAAACGGCATAACAAGGAACTCGTAGTGTCCATAACGAGTTCTGAAGGCTGTCCTTGGGATACTCTCCTCTTGTATCCTTAACTGATAGTATCCAGATCGAAGATCGATCTTTGAATAAAAGCTCGAGCCTTGCAGTTGATCAAACAGATCATCGATTCTTGGCAGGGGGTATCTATTCTTGATCGTCAGCTTGTTCAGCTCCCGGTAGTCGATGCACATACGAAAACTACCGTCCTTCTTCTTGACAAACAGGACTGGAGCTCCCCAAGGCGAGAAGCTTGGTCGGATAAAACCCTTGTCTAACAACTCTTGAAGCTGTGTCGACAGTTCCTGCATCTCAGACGGAGCAAGTCTATAAGGTGCCTTAGCCACAGGCGCGGCGCCTGGAACTAAGTCGATGTGAAACTCTACTTGTCTCTGAGGTGGCAGTCCGGGTAAGTCTTCTGGGAAGACTTCTGGATACTCCCTCACGACAGGGATGTCTTCGATTCTTGGCTCAGCAGCCTCCTTATCCACAATGTGTGCCAGGAAGGCAACACATCCCTTCTGCAAACACTTCCTTGCTTTCAAGCAGCTGATAATTCTTAACGGCGTATCACGCTTCTCTCCGTGAACCACAATTGTTTCGCCATCTTCGGTTGGGATACGAACAACTTTTTCGTGACATACTATCTCAGCCTTGTTTCCTGATAACCAATCCATTCCTACTACCACGTTGAAGCTTCCCAACTGGACTGGTAGTAGATCTAAAGCGAACTCACGCTCTCCCAGTTCAATCACACAACCTCTGATAACTTCGTTGGCTTCTACTAACTTTCCATTAGCTAATTCGATCGAGTAGGGAATATCTAACTTATTAGCGGCTAAACCAAGCATACTCTTAAATTCTAACGATACGAAGCTATAATCGGCACCAGTATCAAATAAAACGGATGCATAGCGTTGGTTCACAGGGAACGTACCAGTGACGACATTGGGGTCCTGGCGCGCTTCCCTTGCTTCGAGTTGGAACACCCTTCCACGGGCTTGGTTTAACTCTGGGCAGTTCTTCTTAAAATGCCCGATATCACCGCAGTTATAGCATCCAAGTCTTTGCCCGTTTCCACCAGCTTGATCATTCCCCTGATTACGATTCACAGCGCCCGCTTGGTTAGCATTGTTGCCTCGATTTCCGTTTCCTCCATTGTTCCCCTGTGGGCGATTTCCAATACCACCACGGCTATTATTTCTATTCCCAAATCCTCCCTGGCCTCCCCGGCCAGCACTAGCCCAACAAGAATCTTTCGAGTGGCCCAGCTTTCCACATGCTTCACATACTTTCACACTACAATGGCCAGTATGATGGCGTTGACAGGTATTACACTTGGGCTGGGTGCCCTGATATCCTTTTCCTTTCTTTCCACTGCCAGCTGATCCTCCTTTCTTAACCGCCACACTGGCGCCTTGCTTGAAGTTTGAGAACTTCCGCTTGTTACCTCCTGACGACTCGACATGAGTCTCTTTCTTCTTATGCTCAGCATCATCAAACTTGTTCAGGCGAATGGCCTCCTCAGTGAGGGCTATGCTCAGATCAATCGCCTCAGTAATAGTCGCAGGCTTAGATGAGGTTACCATGCTTATGATTTGAGGAGCTAATCCCCAAATGAAGCGTTCAATTCTCTTGAATTCAGGAGTGACCATGTAGGGTACCACATGCGATAAGTCATGGAACCTTTGAACGTATTCTGCTATCTTTGGACCGTCCGTTTTCAAATGCCAAAACTCTGGATTTCTGCGCGGGAACAGTACTTTTTGCGCATAAGTTCTTTTAGTTCGGTCCAGGTCAGCGCGTAGGCAGCAGCCTCGCCTAGTGTCTGTACTTGCAGATTCCACCAAGAGAGGGCTCCATCCAAGAATAGCCCTGAGATTTAGGTGACTTGCTGATCCAGCGCGCACTTGCTCATGCGAAGAACAGAGTCGGTTTTCTCAGCCCAACGAACAAAGGCGACAGCACCTCCAGTGCCATCAAAGTTGACCGGTTTGCAATCTAGAAACTGCTTGAAGGTGCATCCGTGAGGTGGATTGTTATTTCCTTGGT
This sequence comes from Helianthus tuberosus, assembly GCA_030545235.1. Taxonomy (NCBI): domain Eukaryota; kingdom Viridiplantae; phylum Streptophyta; class Magnoliopsida; order Asterales; family Asteraceae; genus Helianthus; species Helianthus tuberosus. The sequence goes on from CM060394.1 coordinate 132,284,083, forward strand.
TAATACTTCCGCTCGTTCCGGGCTGAGATGCTGCATACTGTGCTATGGCAGCAGCAATGACTTGTTGTAGTTCTGCCTCATTAGTAGGCATGCGTGTCTCACGTCTTGGCGGCATCTTCTAAAAGATGGTTTAAGTTGGTCAGGTCATAGTAAGTAGAGTGTACGTAAGTATACAACAATATCAACACATAACATCTCATGTTATCAATCACATAACATCTCATGTTATAAATAGATCACCTATATTGATAGCTTCTGCAATGGTTGAGGGCTTTGAGGTAGTAACCATACCCCTGATCTGGGGTGCAAGTGTCCAAATGAATCGTTCAATCCTTTTGAACTCTGGTTTGACTAAGTAGGGGGGCCGACCCTAGATAAGTCGTGCGATCGCTGGACAAGTTCAGGAATTTCTGGTTCGTCCATTTTCAAATTCCTGAACTCCACCTCAAGCTTCTAAATTCCAGTCTTAAAGCAACATTTCTTCTCAATTGTTTCCTTGAGCTCGTCCCAGCTCAGTGCATAAGCAGCGTCTGTGCCAAGGGTCTGAACCTGGAGGTTCCATTAAGAGAGTGTGCCATCTAGAAATATCCCTGAGATATAGGTAACACTCTGTTGGGGCGAACAGTTACTCATTCTTAGAATGGAGTCGGTCTTTTCGGACCAACGAACAAATGCAACGGCGCCTCCTGTTCCGTCAAAGTTCAAAGGCTTGCAGTTCAGGAACTGTTTATAGGTGCAGCCAGTTGGAGGGTTATTTCCAGTAATGCCATCGTTGTACTTAGAGCGGAGGGCTTCATGTCGTGCATTCATCTGTGAGATGCGTTCTTGCAGCTCGGCTTCTATCCTTGGCAACGTACTGGGGTTTGTGTCACGTCTGGGTGACATTCCCTTTTGTCGAAGTGGTGTGAAGCGGGTTAGACAACGTTTCAATTGTCTATGAGGTGTATATAGCAACATAAGCCATCATGTAATCACCTAATTTCACACGCAAATATACTCACTGTATGAGTGGGGAAGTAAATTTCTGAGCCTTCACATAGGCTTGCCAATTTGGCTTGTTGCTCGTAATAGAATGAACTCGAGGCTACATCGCCTTGGTCATTCGTGTTTAAGTTATTTCCTGCTGCATTGGTTATCATTAACTTGACCCGCAGAGTCCACCAGGATTCCTGTGCACTACAAATCGTTATTACGTGGGCCCCCGTAATAATAAATTGTCTTGCACAGTTACCCCAAATTTTCTCTCGTCTAAGCAGATGATCAATCAAGGAGCAACAGTAGGTGCATTGGCATGAACAGGGTCATGCTCCAATGCTGGGTCAGGAGCAGTGCCTGGCTCAGGGGCCACGGCCGGCTCCGGATCAAAAACTCCATCTCAAGATCAGCTGGATCAACAAACACAGGGGTTACAGGATCCTCCAAGGGCTGGTCCAAGTGTATGAACTCAAGGTCATGGTCTGGATCAAAACCAGGTGGAAAAGCAGGATCAACCTCAATATCGTGATCAAACTCAAAGCTGTAGGCGGGATCCGGTGCAGCTGATGATGCCATATCAGGGTCAGCGTCGTGTGAGTGGTGCTGCATTCCCTGTATGTGCGAAGATGCGGATTGTCAGAAACTCAAATGAGTCTGGGATAGGGGAATGGACATGAGTTTCCCCTACAGGAGCGTCCGCATGCAGTAGTCTAATACCAGCAGCAATAGGGCCCGGCCCTCGAATGGGTCCTCCTCCAGTAGATCGTTATCGTCGTCAGAGGCCACGTAGGGAGGGGGGCATATCAACAACAGGATAAGCGGCGAGGGGGCAAATTCCCCACAAGATGGCCATCAGTAGGCTCTGCTACGACTTCAGGCAGCGCAAAAGGGCTGAAAGTCGTCATCGTCTGTGCCGGTAGTATCGGAAATGTACACCTCGTGCTTCGATGAAACTATGTCGTCTGATACTATGGGCATGGGATTCGTAGTGTCCATCTTTCTAGTACTTGATGAAAGCATGACGTTTGTAACACAAACGCATATACGTATAATAATCAATCATATAATCACATAAGTCACCAAGTAGGATATCACATAATTCTCCTAGTTTCACTAGCCAATTTCTCCCAGTCTTTAAGACTGCTCTATCCTCCACCTCGACCACTTAGATCGAGCCTCGGTCCCCTTGACCGAGCCTCAGCCTTCATGACTGAGCCTACTCTTCCTAGCCAACTACCTTGGTCACCTAGACCAAGCCTCGATCCTCCAGACCGAGCCTCAGCCCTCCAGGTTGAGCCTATAATAAATCAATGTGCTCAACTACCTCGGTCACCTAGACCGAGCCTCGATCCTCCAGACCGAGCCTCAGCCCTCCAGGCTGAGCCTATAAATAATAAAATGTGCTCAACATTTGTTTGTAAAAAGTTTTGGATCTGGACTTAAGTGGTATGCAGTAAAAATGTTTTCGTGAGAGCCCTAGTGATCATAGTCTAGACTCGAGAAAGAATCCTAGTTCGCTATGATCAGAGCTCTGATACCAAGCTGTCACACCCTGGCTTTGCGGAAGCGTGGTTAATTTGGTGTGACTTCTTAATACCATAGCTTAATCATAACAAAGCTATATGAATTAAAAATATGCAAGATCATCCATTAAGTTTTGAAAACCAAATACAGTACCATTGTTTAACGGGAACATACCCTAACAACCATAACCTTGTTCAACAGACATTACAAACTTAAAACATAACATAAGCATGGTTCAAGGATTGTGTCTTGTCCAGGAAAGAGACACATCCCCTGAACCCCGGATGACCTCGGAAACTAGTGCAGCGGAAAACATGCCATACCGTGCCAGATCTCGTTAATTTCCTGAAATACATGTAAGTTGAAAAATCAACAATAATGTTGAGCGAGTTCATGTGTAAGTGAGTAAGTAAAACACTTGTGAGTATAAAAATAGTTGTGGTATGTAGCCAATAAGGGGACTTGTGATCACCAATGGTTTGCAAGGCCACTGATATATGTGAAGTGCAAATAGGGAGACTCAAACCTAGCAGATTTCGCCACGGCATTAGTATGTGGACAAAGTCACCCCAAGGTCCGTTTCTAGTTTGGCCTGGGGCTGGGCTCGCTACACCCAGATAGATCTACCGCTCCTGTCCCTCGGTCCCGACATGAGGACTAATGGCCTCATATTGCTCCTACCCACTCACATGATCTGAGTAATAAACCTCCTTACGCTAACCATACCGTGTATAAAGTACTCGTAATCATAGTAACATGTATTTCACCCCCGCAGTTAAGAAAACTGAAAACAGTTAGAGAAAAGGGGGACATGAACTCACAGTGAAGCGTCTCTACCAAGTATCTCCTGCTCACGCAGCTGTGCGACGACCTACAGGTGCTAATTTCTATTAGACGGACGGCCGTGCTTTAGCTTTATAGTTTAAGTCTTTGGGAAATAGTTAGACAACTATTTCGTGTTTTCATTCTGTATATACTTGGTAGTTAATCTCCTTCCCAAGGATGGGGGATTCAATACATGTGCGTTCAAATTATATCATTAAGTCTCACTTAATATATATATATATATATATATATATATATATATTTCCAATTCCAAAATATAAGTATTTTTCTCAAAAATATTATATTTTCATTTCACATAATTTTTCTCCAATAATACGTTGTTAGAATACGCGATCATAAATATTTCTGTAAGTGCGTAAGTTACGTTTTAACAATCGAGTGGTAATATAATTACCGGTGTAACTTATATATTTATGGTGAAAGCGTTCGTATTATTTTGGAATCGTTAACGTTCGTAAATATTATTTTTACTCTAGAAATAATATTTATGTATTTTCACAAAATAATCATAAACAGTGTGTGAAAAATATATATTTATCACGTTAAATTTTGTGAAAATCCCACCTCCGAATATTTAGTAAATAAAGTCATGGCGAAATTTATATTTCGAAAACATGTCAAAAATAATTCTAACACTTGTAGTGTAAATAATTCTAAGTGTTAGGTTTTTATAAAAATTTCGCCAGAGTTTCCTCTGTAACTGGAGGTGGCCACGCTTTCAAGCGTATCATTTTCTTTAACAAATCAACTCAACAATTTTCTCAACGTCATCAAACGATATTTCAACATTTTAACTAGTCAAAATATACAAATTGCATATATTACATGAACTTGTAGTTTTTCCGAAAATATGAGGTAAATCTCATTACCTTTAGTGGATCTTTATATAACTAAATCCGGTTTCGTAAAAGTCTTGTTTTTAGAGAAGTTCCGTCTTTACAACTTCTTGTCCATTTTTACAAAGATAGTTATTTTGTTGAAACTTGTGTTACACAAGTGTTTACACACTTGTATGTTCTAAATATCATTCTTGTTATTGTGAGATCCGTCTTTTAGAAAACATGATTTCTTTAACGCTTGGTCCTTTGAAAATACCACTTGCAGATACGTAGATCTGCTAGTTTTAAACATTATTTTGCAAGTAAAAATACTTTTACACAAGTTCATGTTTCATGTGTGGTAGAGTTTCACCTTTTAACCCTTGTATCTTCTAACATAACCTTATGCCATGATCCAAGAACATGACTACATCGGGTTAAATGGTGATCCGAGCTACCACAATCATAGATCGGGTCTAAATAATCGCACATTTCAAATACTACATCATTTACACAACACATAAGCTATTAACCACCATTTTAAGTGTTTTTAGTAGACTTTTGTGCATCATTTTGCATGTTAACGAGTTTTATCCGATAAAAATCCTTTTAACCACTTTAGATTAGTTCAAATATGAGTTTTAAGCATTATACCTCTAGCTCGAGGCTAGGGAAGAATCTACGCGCAAAAGAGGTGGATAAAAGCCAAGTAGAGAGGTCCTTCGCCTTCCGTTTGCTCCAAGACTCCTAATACGTGACCCTTGATGTTTGTATGATGTTGGAGTGTGAAGAACAAAATCGAAAAATGGTGGGATGGCCAAGGGGGTGTTCGGCCGAAGTTGTAGAGAGGAGAGGGAGAGGTGTTTGGGTGGTGAAATATGATGGATGATTATGTTGTGCAATTGTGATTACTTATAGGCAAAAGTTGGATTATGAACCAATGGATTTTATGTCAAGTAGATATTAGACATAAAGGAATTAAATATTCAAAAATGGTACAAGTTCTAGTCACATGGTGACCGAAATCGGCCCAAGGGGGGGGGGTAAGCTAGTTCGATTCCAAGTATTTAGTTAGGTATTAGTTAGGTTAAACCAAGTTAGTTAAGTGTTTAACTTGGTTAGTTATGTTTAGTGCTTAACAGTGTGTGCTAGGGTGTTCAGGGACCCTAACTGGCTCAGAAAAAGATAACTAGTGAAAATAACAATATTTTCATGTTCCGGGTATAGTCCGGTTGTTCGGTTGGATAGTAATCCGTTAAAGTGTTAATCAAAGCTTTAAAGTGTCGTTATTACTCTCTTTAGTGACACAGCTTATTTCTGACACTTTGGAAAGTGTCTAGTGTTATTTTTCTCATGTTTTGGCACTTTATTAGTTAGCTAAAAGCTGAATTATTTTGTAAAGTGCTGAGTTTTGTACTTAGAGTACGTTTTAGGCACATCCAGTCATAGTGACTTATCCTTAGAGACGCAGTTCTACAACCCTTATATCCCTACACTCACCATTAGTGTAGCAAAACATTTCTGGCTCATACAGGCCTTAGAGGCAGTGTTTGCCTGGTGCTGGCTTTATCAGCATGTTCAATAGGTTATCCGTGTATTGTGCTACTGTGCTCTTTGTGCATCATGTTTGTCACTAAGGTGCCGTATGTAAATAATGTAGTGACGATAAGTAAAGTATGATGCAAATAAGTACATGTATCAGATATCAAGTAGCAGTTCATCAGCTAGTTCAAACAAGCACAGTAATTAAGTAGTAATTAATCATTAATTAAGTCGTACGGATACCTGGTTTTGTGCGGGTTGTCACAGTATTGCACATGATTCACGTGTTTTGAAAGAAGTTGCATTTAATCCGAGTTCTGGCTTTTATTTCCCCCCACCAGGTTTTTAACCTTCCCTTAAATTGTGGGATTCCCATGTTTCGTTGTGGGCCTTTGTTCATTACAGTATCAGTATGATACCGACACTCGGCATAGCAATCAACATGTATTTTACATGGACTAAAAACCATAAAAATGAATTCACTTACGGGTGCCGATGTTATTTAGTCGGTATTGGTTCGGTTCGTTCAATATAGCTTTGGATACCAAAAAAAACTTTACTCCGAATATAACTCCATGTTCAACGAATTTTATGCCACCAAGTAGATAAAACTATAGAAATGAATACGATACCGGTATCGATTTGTTTGTTCAGTACATATTCGGTTTGGGACAATAAAAAATCAACCATATTCGACCTGTTTAAAAGAACATTTATCGAATTGTACATAATAATAAGCATATGATAACGGTATATTCAGAATTTTATAAAATGTTATATATTAATAAAAAAATGGCAACGGTAATCGACGTCATTTTATATAACAATGTAAACCCGCAGCGGATTGGGTGGCTGGGACATGATCACAGCTCATGACAACTATTGAAGTTAGATAAAACTGTAGAAATGAATACGGTACCGGTACCGATTTGTTTGTTCAGTACATATTCAGTTTGGGACAATAAAAAATCAACCATATTCGACCTGTTCAAAAGATCATTTATCGAATTGTACATAATAATTAGCATATGATGGCGGTATATTCAAAATTTTATATTATATTAATAAAAAATGGTAACGGTAATCGACGTCATTTTATATAACAATGTAAACATATCACACCCCGACCCGCAGCGGATTAGGTAGCTAGGACATGATGATTGTTCACAGCTCATGACAACTATTAAAGTTTAACATTATTTCATGCTAACAATTAAATAATTGTCACATAAGCAAATATATATCCAAATCAACCAAAACAATATTCAAGACATAAATATCCAGTTTATTCTCTAAGGCAAACTTCTAAGTGTCCTCATCGCTTCAAATATGATTATATGTGTCACACCCTCAATTTCCACATGCAGAGTATTACCGCGAGGTGTGTGAATAACCAGGATCATGCGACCAATCATACTGAACAATCATTTAAAATATAGTAATTTCATCACCATAATACGATTAGTGACTAAAGTTCAAAGTCCAAAAGCAATATTTAAAGTTAACAACGGAAGCATTAAATTTAACAACCCAAACACAAGTTTTAAGTTCGTAAATAATTATTTAGAACATCTTTGGTTCAACGCAACCACTACACTCCTCCGCTGCAAGCTCCAGAGCTGTTCCTAAGTACCTGCAAAGCATGCAGTAGGGTGTCAACATAAAGTTCGCGAGTTCACGGTTTTATCCAGTTTTTATTTCCAAAAACTTATGTTGTTAAATTACTCATTTATATCATGTCATGGGGAGCTGCCGCATCTATAAGCTACTAAACTCCGTAGTACCGAACACTTGCGACTGTTGTATTGTTGTTGCCCCGTTTGTCAATGTCTATCATCATTGACGATTTGCCAAGGCATAGTAGTTCACGCCCGTCCTCCAAGGCACGGTGTAAGGTTAGTGGAACCTAATAGTGCTATCAACTAATATCCCATTCGCAAGGCCCCGACGATTAATCGGTATAGTAAGTGGGGACTTCGTGATAGATTTTCGTTTAGTACGCTAAATATAAATAGCATTTAACAGTATTCCAAACCAGGAATACTAGGCAATCCCATACCAGGGAAAGTGAAGTCCGTTCCCAACCACCGGGAATACATGATTTTAGTAAAGTGTGTGAACTTGCTCGGCAGATAATTTACTTGTTTTAAAGTTGGTCAACCACGTCCTATTATGGTTACCAATGTTAATTAGGTTTGTATGCCAGTAATCCACGTAATTCTACACTTATCTAACAGGTAGCATACAAGTTATCATGTATCACCTAAGCAGACGCATGGGCCATACGTGTTATTACAATAAAAGTATATCAAGTGAACAGTAATCAAGCAGCCCAACATGTATACGTTTCAGTGTGCGGCCCAAAATAATTTGCAGCCCACGTAGAGTGTGTGGCCCACACTCTAGTGTGCGGCCCCCACCTGGTGTGCGGTCATGCACCAGACTTATACATCAGTAATGTGCGTTTGTTTAGTGTGCGACTTGCACTATATGCTTGTACATTGTGTATTAACACTTGTATCATGTTGAGATGTGCAACACACTTGGCAATCGAGTGTGCGGTGCGCTATGTTAGTTTGTACCTCATGCAGGCAAGGTTGTACACTTTATGAGTGTACGGTAACAATTAAATCAAAACATCATCCATTCAGGTTTTCAAAATCTATTCAACAAATTACATATTCAAACATGAACATCAATCATGAATCAATTATCACCATAAAGCGTTTATCCGTACTATGTCACAAACAATAATCAAATATTCATCCACAAGGATCTAAATCTAAACCTCCTACACCTCATATTGTCTAACACTGTTTTTATAAAAGGGCACCTTGGCCATTCAGCGGTAACAATCATAAATCACTAATTTAAAATCCTAACACAGATTTGTCGTACCAATACACCAAACACAAATTATCGTGCTAAGAACAGATCGATGCTATATTATCATGAATGAGTATTTGAAACAGTTCTACGTCACTTATGTTATGCGAAATCATCCAACAATCCATCATACATGTTTTATCGTTTCATCAACACAAATCTTGATTCATATACAGTTTCAAAGTTTCAAAGATTTGTCATATCTTTTTATTATTTATCATTCTAGAATCATCCTATCATTAACATATCAAACATCTCTAGCTCGTTATTTTAAATCATGCCTTTCGAGTAGATCATTAAACAAGCATGAACACCATCATCACTCATAACAATCAAACAGTGGCCATAACTAACCTGGAATGATTAATCCGGAAGTGTGCGAGAGAGTGGAAAAAAAGGGATCTTCAAATGACGAAGGAAAGCTTTCGAACGAGGTATGCTGCTAATGATGCCATAGATCTCAAAAAGGAAAGGAATATAATGTTTCTAGGGTTTCCAAAAAGAAGGGGAATGTTTGTGAAAAGATGGTTGTCCTCACAAATGATTGCTAAAAACATTCCCTAGGGTTGGCTGCACATGGGTATTTATACCCATCAAATGATACCACACACATTCAGGTGTGCGGCTTCATTTGGGTTAGATGTGGGCTGGGATTTGGGCCTGAATTAAAGGGTGTGCGACTTTGTATGTGTAAGTGAGGTGACTAGAGTGTGCGGCCTAGGCAGATTTATTATACAACAATTCTCATGCCAACAATTTAGTGTGCGGCTGAACTTTTTAATTATAACTTTCATCTAATTTTTAACAAGTCATTAATCATTAACACATTATCCTAATATTCATGACAACTAAGTATATAATAAATTACATTTACCATTTCCACAAAATCACAAGGTATAATGGAACGTGTAGGGAAAGTTTGAGTTGTCACAATATGTATCATGTGTAAAAGTAGTTTTTGGGTCAACATAAGTTGGTGAGTAAATCAAATATTTAAATAAAACACTTTTTGTTTATTTTTGTAAAAGGTTTAACATGCAATTCAATGGGAAATAAGTGATCAACAACCACCAATACTAAATAAACCACAAACCTACAATGCGATAATGTGATGAGATGAAACTGCGATAATGCGATAAACGAGCCCACCGCCGAGCGAATCTTATGTTGTGGTGATACCAAGCTACAAACCCATGGCAATAGGGAACCGTTCAACCTATGGATCCATGTGTGTGAATGATTAGCGACACAAAACATTAAATTGTTAGTCAAACAAGTACAACTATCACATAATTACACATTCAGTTTTTGCATGTATTTGATAAATGAAACAAGTTGAAGTAAGTGATACAATGAGATAAGCAACACATGACACACCCCAACACATTTAAATTATTGGTGGCAAAGTGGGAAAGTTGGATGGGTTTGGGTCACGTTTCAAGATGGGTTTGGGTTAAGATGGGTTTGGGTCATGGGTATTGTTATGGGTGGTATTTTGAGCCCATATCCTGAAACTATATCTTGATTTTATGATAGTTGTTTACGATCAGGATACCGGACCAGGATATTGGTAACATCCTGATGCAGTATCCTGGCAGTTACTAATAATTCGCTTGCAGGTGATGGCCGTAGGATCACAACGTTAACAAGGACCCTTTCTCCTGAAGACTCGCTCCATTTGGTTGGGAAGTGGACGTTGAAGTCGGAAGAACATGTCTCTAACGTTCAAAAGGGAATATTTTGGAGCATCCCAAGTTTTTAGGAGAGTTTGTTTATTATTTGTAACTATATAAACGGATATCCAGATCTCTAGGTCACACACTACACTCTCAGCTTTCAAACTCATACACAATTCTCTCTTACAATTATGCACGAACACTCAACACTAGCAATCTTTGTAACTCTTAGTGGCGATCTGAGCATTATCCTGCACTATATCCTGAATATTCAAGCAATAAGAAGAACAAGGCAGCCGACGATTGTCAGCTCTCGAGGTTTTATACCAGAGATCTAGATTGATCAAGGGCTTTCCTCGTATATCCCGCGTCCACTTTTTACTTTTGCAGCTCATTGTTTCATAATCGGTATAGCTTCATATCCTGAGGCTATATCCTGAAACTGTTTTTATAAACAATCAAACCAACATATTTTTCACAAGCATTGCTAGCACACTACCTCACAAACTAATTTGATCACTTAATTGCTTCGGTAATTTTTGACCAAAACAATTTGGCGCCCACCGTGGGGCAAGTGGTGCTATTTCTACTAAAAGCTTTGTTAAAATCACTACTTGGCTTTTTATTTTCAAAACTTTTTACACAACTATTTTCAATGGCTTCGAAATCAAACATGAGCTCTTCCTCCATGCCTGCTACAACCTCTACTACAACCAGTTCGGTGCTTCCACCACCTCCACAAATGCAAGCTTCTTCACAAGTTCAAGCTCCTCCAAGGAGGGTTGAACCTCAAATATTGTGAGACACTCTTCCTGCTCAGAATGTCCACAGATCTGGTGTTCCAGGGAGAACTCCTATTATGGCTTCTAATGATGAAATTTTAACTTTGTTTGGTAGTATACAGGATCAGATGAAGCAACAGTAGGAGACTAACCAGATAATAATGAGAGAAATACAACTCTTGAAGTCTAACTCCAAGAGACCTGCTGAGGATGTTGTCACCCCCTTGCAGCCCAGGACACTGAACTTTAGTTCAACGATTTATACTGAGGATAATCAGGACAATATCCTACCAAGCCGTTCCCTGAGCAATGCTCCTGAGATACCCTCAACAGCTAGGATGTTAACTGTGAGGGGCCCAGTATATGCTCCAGGATACGGCCAGAATCATCAAACTGGTAACTTGTCTAATAATGTATGTTAATACTCTTGCTACTAACAATATTGGATCTTCCCAAGATACAGGTGTAACGTCGGCACTCTCCAGAGAGCTTAAGAAGCTGAAGGATATGATATCAAATGTACATGGGGTGGTGCAGCCCATACCAGAAGTATCCCAGGACAGTCACCAGATATCTCGGTTTGCATATTGTATATGTGATGCTGAAATCCCAAAAAGATTCCAAACTCCCAATATGAAGCTTTATGACGGGACCATGGATCCTGAGGAACATATTTCTCAGTATAGGGAGAGGATGGAGATTAACCCTATTCCCCCGGATCTTAAGGAAGCATGCCTCTGCAAGGGCTTCGGCTCTACCCTAATAGGATCAGCCTTGAAGTGGCTCTTAAACGTTCCACCTCATTCAATTACATCATTTGCTCATTTGGTTAATTTGTTTAACAGTCAGTTTTCTTGCAGTAGAAGCTTTGAAAAACTAACAAGTGACCTATACAGGATAACTCAGGGTACTCAAGAATCCTTAAGGGATTACGTGAACAAGTTCAACAGGGAATCCTTGGATATCCCACACCTTGACATTGCTACAGCTGTGCAAGCATTCAAGATGGGATTGCAAAAGGATTCCCAATTTTATCTGGATCTTATGATGAATCCTCGCAGGAACCTAGATGAAGCTCGGAACAGGGCTTTGAGATATATTAGGCTTAAAGATGTCAAGAAAATGCAAGAAAGGATGAATTCATCCTCGACATACGAATCAACAAACAGGAAATCAGAGTCCTCATATAAACCATACCGCTCTAGGTCGTATGGTAAAAATGACGGCAAGAAAATGAATGTTGTTGAGGACGAAGATGGCGAAGAATATCTTGAATTATCTGAATATTGTTTTTCTGTTAATATTCCTGAACTGATGTATGTGATGCAGGGTTTAGGAGATAAAGCGAGGTGGCCAAAAAGGAACCAGCAGAAGGCTGATTGGAAGGATAAATCCAAGTGGTGTGCCTTCCATGAAGATTTTGGACATGTGACGGAAGATTGCATAACCCTGAGGAAGGAGATAAGCTACCTGTAGAGCAAGGGGTACTTGAAAGATCATCTTGGCAGAAAGAAGAACAAGGGTCGGGATACTAAGAAGGATCCTGAACGAGCAGCATCACCTCCTCCAGACGCCAAGATAATCAACTTCATATCTGGAGGATCCGATATATGCGGAACCTCATACTCTGCAGCTAAGAGACATGCGAAGGGGGCTAAGGCAGAAAGAGGGGACAAGCCAACGAGGATGACAACACTTACAACTGACAAAGTGATAACATTCGACAGTGACGACCGGGACAGCATTCAGGATCCTCACCATGATGGTCTGGTAATCACTTTATATATTGCTAATCATTTTGTACGCATGATACTGGAGGACAATGGCAGCTCGGTTGTGACACCTGTGTCACTTCAACCATCATACAAATTCCAAACCAATGAAATATTGTATTTCATACTTGGGATTTGTATAAATATGTGTTTCATTTGCACATATCAATTCTTGTGCGATTTCGAGCTTTAAATTGCTTTCTGGAAGGTTATACGCGATCTGATGCGTAAATATAACCAGTTTAGTGCAACAAACACTCCGGAATGGTGACATAGGCTCAACATACCTTAAATAACCTTTACATAACTTAGAAACAAGTTTTGAAAGGTTTAGTATGGCAAAAACAAGTATATTCGCTCACAGGGACTATTTGCGTCAACTAGCAAAAGTCTGCCGTTTTGTAAGGCAACGTACAGTACAAAACATGATCATAAGCTAAAAATACCCTAAATAACCTAAACGCAGCTTAGAAATAAGCTTTAAGTGGTTCGGTGTGCGAAAATATGCTTATTTGATCTTACAGGGACTAAAAGTGTCAAAAAAGGCGTAAGTTTGCATTGACGCGCATATCTTACGTTCTGACCACATCTGGACATCCAAAATTTTTATAGACACTAAAATATTTTTATTTTAGTGATCGGAGTGCAAAAAAATACCATTTGTCGCTTAATTTGGTTCGTTTTCACGTCCGTTCGAGTTTCGTCGTAAATAACCAAACAACGTGACCGTATGACCAAACGAACCGACATCCGTGATATTTCCGAGCATATTTCAGGTCCCCTACACTTTGACGACCTTGTAGAGCCTTGAAAATGGCTTAACGGAGGTTAAATACGTCAAATACGCAAGTTTGGGTGTGCAGGGACTGTTTCTGACAATTTTTGAAAGTTGCAGCCTAGTGCTCACATCGCGCGACCACCCTCTGGTCTTGCTGTCGCACCACCCCACCATGTGATATGGACAGAAACCTCATTTTGTGCAGCAGATCGAATTTCAGGGACAATTTATGCCATTTTCTTGTTTTGGGGAGCAAGTTAACACCTCCCCCAAGTAATTTTAGCTGGCCCATGACACTTGTATGGCTAAGATCTCTTCCTTGATGGCCAAACAAACACTTGTCTTGATCTTGTTTCATCACCACAACTATATAAACCCAACCCCAAGTTCATTTTAATTCACCCTTGATCTTATTTTCTCTAAGTTGAGGTTGAAAAACTTCATACCTGAGAATTTTAGAACAAGTTCTCCCTAGCAAGGACCCTTTGTAAGCTTCCTTCGTTCTTTTATCGCTTTCCTAGCGTAAAAGTCAAACAATGTTTGACTTTCTGCTTTGACCAGTCTTTGGTCAACACGAAGTTCGTTTGAACTTTGCAACGTGAGCGTAATCACGATGGTAGTAGTCCCTAGTAACTATACCTACTGATTAACACGTTGATTAGGCATAGTGACGAGTCGTAGTTTCGGTCAAGATGCACATTTATGCGTATTTTGCAACCAAACTACTCTTAGGTATCAAAACACTTTGTTTTGATATCAAAACCTGTTTTCTAACTTAGTTAAACATGTTCCAACATGTTTAGCTCGTCACTTTTAGTTTAGTGCTTGTTTAGAGTCATAAGTCAAGCGGTCTAAACCACCGCTTAGACTTTTGAACTCGACCCGTTTGGTCGATCATTAGGATCCGACCAAGCATGTTTAGTGACCATAGTTTCATAGGGAATAACCTTCCGAGGTTATACGTTATGGTCACCTAGTTTAAGTAGTTGTATGATAGGTAGTTTATATGCCTTAGGAAAATGACCTAAATGTCCTTTTCATGCATAATTGGATTTTAAGCATATGTAACTTAAACTTTTGTCACTTAACTGATTATGCAACATAATTAAACATGATTAGGCATATAATACTTGTCATAGGACTAGTTAGAAGTCTCGAACGCGCATTTGCGCGAACGACGCGTTAAGGTAGCGTAAGCTACCTTAATGGGTCGTAACGGGTGGTAAGCACTTAGGATAGGTTCCGTTTTAGAATGTAAGCTTTGTTAAACCATGTCATGTGAGTTCCAATACTCATTTGGTTTATGAAACCTCATCCTATCCGATCTTCCGATTTAGGTCCAGTTTATTTACATAGTTACCAATATTAGGTGCCGTTTGATTCCGTGATCCCTCTAGCTTTGCTTGGTTGTTATTCAAAACTTCTAAGCAATCTCAAGTGAGTACATAGTCCCATCTTTTACTGTTTTCAATGTTTTGGGGTGAAGCATGTGACCTATTTGTTATGTTCATGATTTCAAAGTATAATTGATTATACATATTAGTACTTATCTTTTGACAAACTGAATGATTATTTATGGTTTAAACACTGATTTTTCAAAGATTATAAAATTAATTGTTGAATTGTACTTATTTTATGTTCACCAGACCGATTGGTAGTATGATATAGCGCTATAGGATTTGACACCCCATTCCTGTTGTATGGAATGTCAGAAACCGATATTTCATCCAAATAGGAATTGCCTTCGTGGTATTTCTATAGTCTCCTAGGTGTATTTTGATACACTAAGGTTTGGTTGAATTCTTAAATCACATTTTTATTGTATATTTTGTTATACTTCCGAAAGTATAGTTTGATATACTCTCATGTGTGATATTGTACAAAACAACATATATTTTGTTAATTACTAAAACATAGTTTGACATGTTATTTATAAAACCAAAGCATAGTTTAATATGTTATTTATAAAACCAAAGTATACTTTTGATATATTACCGAAAACGATTATTTTGACGACTAAAGTATATTTAATATACTATCTGTTTAACCATTTTGGAACCGAAATATATTTTGATATATTACTTATTCGAATTTCTTAAAACCAAAGTATATTTTCATGTATACAACAAACCTTTTTGTAAAATATTGTTATACAAACTCATTTTACTTAATTATTTATTTATACCTCTTTCTTTTATATCATTTGTTTTCTTATCACTTGATATATGATTTATAAAAGAAAACATTTTTAAAGTTCATGACTATTTTGTTAAAACATTCTTTTAAACCTACAAGTCATGAATCCTATTTTCAATAAAACCTATGTAACTCACAAGCATTTTTATGCTGACGTACCTATTTTTACACATGTTTCAGGTGCTGCTATGTGATGATTGTTGATACATGCTATACATAGGATGGACTCGTGCCTTAGCGACTTTAAAATTTGAAAGACAATATTGTAATCATTTGATTTGTAATAAAACAATGTGTTCAATAATGCAATAAAACGAAATTATTTAATCCATGGTTGTGAAACAATGATTCTGTTACAACACTCCCCGACGTTTTGTTGTTTTACGTGGTCGGGGTGTGACAAAAAATTTGGTATCAGAGCCAATGGTTATAGGGAATTAGGTTATTAGTAATGCTTTGACCTAGAATAACCTTCCTAGGACCCTAACACAAATTATCTTGTGTTTAGTTTTAAAACAATACCGTCACTTATCCTTAGGTGACAACCACAATAAGAATACAAATTTCAAATCCGCTTTGAAAACCAATCATCTGTTCTAGGATGATTGATTACTAGGTTTTGATCCTTCAAAGTTTTCAAAATCTCGTCAAAGTTTGGGTCTAAATAATGTGAACACGTGCAAACTGGAAGGGTGAATGCCTGTACCCTGAGTTTTCTGTCTAAGGCTAGAGTGTACGTACAAATCCGCAGTAACGGACCAGTCACTCTTACCTGGGAACTCTTTGGGTGAGTTTTCACTTATAGGCGAGCATGTCATCGGTGATACATGATATTGATCCATTTACTTTGATTAGTCACTGCGTGTCATTTGTTTGTTCGAGGTAACGAACAAATGATCGCCTTCCTTATGTTTTGTTGATGTTTTCAATACCTCTTTTGTTTTTCCAATCATCGACCTCACTCGTTTCTCATATTCCCTTGTTCCTTTTAGACAATGCCTCCTCGACGAGATGCACAACCCGTAACTAATGAAGAAGTCGCAGTCCTTGTCGCTCAGCAAATGGCTGCAGTACTTCCGGGCGTAGTAGCTCAGATCCATCAGTTATATAACAACAATAACAACAACAACACTCAGTGTAATTTCAAGACCTTCAACTCTGCTAAACCTTTGAAGTTTTCTGGATATCAAGGAGCAACCGCGCTCCTGCAATGGTTCGAAAGTTTGGAGAGCACATTCAGGCATGTGCAATGTCCGAATGAGTATAAGGTTGAATTTGCATCCAATGTTGTAACACCTCGAAAATTTACGTCCAATAATGTATTGACACGTGTCATAGGCTTTGAATATGTGAAAAAGTGCTTTAGAGGGACTAAAGTTGACAAACAGTGAAACTATGGGAATATAAGGGTCCAAAGTGTCAACAATGGATAAATAGGACCACAATAACCCTATATGGTGTTTATAATCTTAAACGGATAAATCATGGATCATACGAAGAAAATGAAAGAAAGTGAGGAATTACAAACTACAGGGGCTAAATGTGTCAACATGTTGAAAGTATACCTCTGAGTGACCTTTTGGCAAACCTGAAGCTTTGTAATGGTAAAATATACTCATTAGAAGATGTGATAAAAAATTCATAAAATTTTGTTATCGTATGAGAAAGTTATGATCAAAACGGTGCACGAAGGGTTAAATGCGTTAACGTTGAAATTCGTGACTTTTCGGGTGAGCACAAAGTGAACCAAGGACCTAACCAAGTTTGTGGATGTCCTAAGGCCCTTAAAAATCAGGTTTGAGGGTCAAGAGTGCAAGAAAAATAAGCAAAACCACGTAACAAAGGACAAGGACTGAAATGTAAATCATGAAAACTTGTTGGGCTGGTTACCAGCTTGTACGCGGCCCGCGTAAGGCCTCTCGCGGCCCGCCTACAAGTCACCAGCGACAAACAGCGAACAGATGTCAGTTACAAGTCTAATTTCGATGCTTAACAGCTGTTGTTCGATACCTGGGGCTCTCCAATGGATTTACATGCATAGGGGGGGGCACTTGGACACACCTTACAACATCCCTAGACCCTTGTGGCAGCATCAAATGAGATCAAAAGTGTTATAAAAGGGACTTGAACTTGCAACATTCATCACTTGCATTTTCAAAACTCACAAGACCCACTTCTGGAGCTTCTCTGATCAACCTCAGGCTTTCTAGTGATCTCTAAGCATAATTAGGACTCTTGTAAGTATTCATAACCCCTTCTAATTCGTTGTAGCTTAGTTAATTAATCAAAAGTCAAACCGTCGTAAATTAAGTTTGACTTCGTGATTAAATGAAATTGGCTCAGTCTTTTCTCTAATTGAAAGTACCTACAAGTAGGTATTTA
Source organism: Helianthus tuberosus (assembly GCA_030545235.1). NCBI lineage: Eukaryota > Viridiplantae > Streptophyta > Magnoliopsida > Asterales > Asteraceae > Helianthus > Helianthus tuberosus. The sequence continues at coordinate 132,302,260 of CM060394.1, forward strand.
TGTGGGTAACAAACCCTTAAAAGGGTATTTTCAGATTCCCACTCTAACTATGTTAATTGTCGAGTCAAAGCTTATCTTAAAAAGTCAACAGAATGTGTATTTTCAAAATTAAGCATAATTAGCAATGTAGGGTACATGCAACCTATTTGATCATTAAAATAACATGGTAACTAATATAAGAACATGTCTCAAAATGTTCAACTCGACAATTTTCAGTATAAACCCGGATCGGACCCGAAAGTCGCATATATTGACTTTTGCTTTGACTATCAGTTCTGATCCGTTTATGTCACACCCCGATTTTCCACGTGTCACCGGTGGGCCCGGTGGGGGAGTATCGTGACGTGGTTGGCAACATCATGGTCAAACAACACAATATAATAATGCACAGCGGAAGCAAAAGATAAATATATTACATTCCGAATATAAGTAATGTCAAAGTATTACAACGGAAGGTAAAGGATCCGCAGGCGGATCAATAAAAGAAAACTGTTCAACAGACTTTAGGCATCTAGAACTTGCAAGATTCCCTAGTGACGCCCTGAGCTCCCAGCCAATTACGCATAGTACCTGTCACTTAACCTTTTGGAAAATACGTCAGTTTACACTGGTAAATACAATTAACTGACTCATTTTGGAAAAAGAGTTTGAAAAGTGATTCGAGTGCAAACGGCACAAAATATCTTGACACATTGATTAAAATGCACAGAGGCAAAATTAATCTTTTATACTTGGGACAATTTTATTAATAAAAATCTTGTATCCGATTTACATGGTTGTCCAACATTTAGGGCCGGTGATTATACAATACAAGCCGGACAAGATTAATCGACACACCACAAATATAATCTCACAAGAAGATACCCTTACGAGTGAGTATACGTTATACATATGCAACAGGAGGTGTTTTGCCTACACCTTGTGCTTACGTCATGGCCATTCACTTTTTAAAATGAGCCAAGGATATCCAGGACACGATCATTAACCCCCAATGTTATTTGTTATCAATCAATACAGATTAAAACGGGATTATGCAATTTAATCATCTCCGATTAAAAGGTTTCTACACCCGACCAAGCGGTATTTTTATAATACCGTATCCCAAGCCCGTATAAGGGAAAATAAGTTAAAAGTATTTACCTGAGCTAGCAATGCAATTTACACTCAGCCGTATATCTTAATCAGCAAGCACAAGTACTTCTACTGGGGCTCTTAATCTGGAACAAAGGTTTTATTAACCTATTAAATTCCTAACGGGTCATATTTAAGTCGTAACTTAGACCGGTTAGTTTTAAGGAAAGGTTTACGGTTCAAAACGCATGATTAAGTGAAGACCGGAATAGGATGTGATTTAGACCCGACAAGTCTGGAGACTTGTATAATATGGGTAAACTAAACACATTCTGGATTTTGAGATAAAAAAAAAACGATAACGTTTGACCCGTTTTGGCTAATTTATGCAAACTAGTTACATAAACCGAACCGAACGCGTAATAAGCGTAACGGGTATCCGAAAGAGCCATATACAGGTTTCCTAAGTTAATATGCTTCAAATATGTTGTGACATCAGTAGGATGTCTTTCATTATGCCCCGAACTAATTTAAACACAAACTATGCCCCGTAGGGGTAGTTTGGTCATTTTAAAGGTTGTAAAAGAGTTTAAATGTTTAACTGAGTTACAGGTCTGATGTAAACAGCAAACATACTCAATTTGATGAGTTATAACAGTAGGGTGAAGTATCTATGTGAAATATATCATTTATAACCAAACTATGCACCGAATGGGCATTTTGGTAATTTCACATAAGCCGAAAAGCTCAAAACTGAAGTCTGAGTTTATCAACCTTTGCTTACTGTTAAAATATCATAATTTTCCTCGTATATCAGTAGGTATCAACCCGGGTATGTTCAATATGATTTTAAAACGTACTATGCGTTAAAAACGCCAAATAAGGCGATTAAAGGCCATTTCCGGGTTTGATACTTAAATCTGATATTTTTATATTTCCAGAAGGCTTAAAATAATTTATTTATCATATGTGATCAGTAGCAAAAGGTTTGGAGTCATTTAGATAAGTAAAACTCATTTTATGGCCCGTAAGGGCAAAACCGACACTTACCGGATTAAGCCTACGACTACTAGTTATGCTCAGCCTAAAATTAATTAAAAATCTTTAAAAAATCCCAAAATAATATATTATATCAGTGGGTATTAAGTTTGATACCAAAAAGTAGGCTTAACTAGGCTATACGCTAATTACGCCGTTTTATTAACATAAAGCTTTAATTTTGCGATATTGAGCATAACTCTTAATCTATAAGTAAAACTGATGTCAAACTTTGCATACAAGTTTATATATCAGTAACTAAGGTTTCTACACTTTTACATTTTCATAAATCATGTTCTAAGGTAATAAGGGCATAATGGTCAACATATGAGCAATTAACGGAAACATGCATATTAATTGGATAACTAATGAACCATGGTGTATAATCACAGAGGGTTGTTCTAACATGTAACCTAATCCAATTAAAGCTCTGAGGCATTTCTAAAATGTGCCTAAACGGGTCAGAACTGAAAGTCAAAGTGAAAGTCAAACTATGTGACTTTTGGTTCCGATCCGGGTCTAAACAGGAAATTGTCGGGTTGAACATGTTTAGACATGTTCTTACACTAATTACTAAGTTATAACAATGATCAAACAGGTTATATATGTTCTAGATAGCTAATTATGCATAAATGACATTTTAAGAATCCTGTTGACTTTTTAAGTACATGTTTGACCCGACAATTGAACTAGTTAGAGTGGTGATCAGGGGAAACCCTTTTTGGGGTTTTATTACCCACATAAATACCAACTCATAACTACTTTTAATTCGAGATATGACTGAGCCATTATTGACTAATCTCAAAGTCAAACCGTAATTACGACGGTTTGACTTTTAGCTATTTAAACAAGCTAAACTCAAACAAAGAAGGACAAGAACACTTACTAAAGTCCTATGCACGAGATATGATCACTTGGAAGCAAGCTTGAGCTTCAGAATCAATCAGAATGCAGAGAATTTGGTGTGAGAATGTTTGTGACATTGAGGGGTCTTATATAGTGGTTTCAATCACCACAAAACCTTGACAAATAGGTCTACCAGGTAACCACAACCATCCAACATGTGTCCTAGAGGCTTAGGGGGTGTTTTAGGGGCCAAGAGAAGTGGAAAAACGAGTAAAGGTCGCTCACAAAACACTTGGCAGACAACAGCCCATGTTTTGCGGTTCTGGGCATCCCTCGCGTAGCGCGAGGGACCCCTCGCGTGGCGCGAGCACCTGCAGATCAGCAACATTGTTTTCATTTTGCGATTCAGTCCTTGGCTCTTCAAAACTCGAATAGGTACTTGTTTCTTGCATGGTAAACCCTTATAATTGATCTAGTAAGGCCTTAAAACATATATCCACTTTGCCAAGTCCCCGGGTAACTTTATTTTCACCCGAAAAGTCCTATCTTTCAACGTTTACGCTTTAACACTTCGCACACGAATTTGATCATAACTTTCTCATACGATAACGAAACTTTATGAAATTTTTATGGTGCATTCTCATGAGCATAATTTATATTTACAAAGCTTCGGGTTTGTCAAAAGGTCACTCAGAGGTATAATTTAAACATGTTGACACATTTGGTCCCTGTAGTTTGAAATCTCCCACTTTTAGCTTCGTATGATCCATGATTTATTTGTTTGAAGGTATGAGCATCGTGTAGGGTTAATATACATTATATTTATTCACAGTTGACACTTAGAATACGTATATTCACATACTTTCCACGTTTTTCAACTTTAGTCCTTCCATAATATTTCTTTCACACGTTTAAACTTTATGACACGTGTCAACACATTATAGGACGTGAATTTTCGAGGTGTTACATCCTCACCCCCTTAAAATAAATCTCGACCCGAGATTTACTAGAAATAAGTAAGGGTACTTTTCTTTCATCGTGGATTCAACCTCCCACGTGTCCTCGGGACCTCTACGGGCATCCCATTTGACCTTTACAAAAGGTATATGCTTCCTTCGAAGCTTCCTTACCTGTCGATCTTCAATCGACAACGGTTTTTCAACAAATTTTAAGCTCGCGTCTATATGCACATCTGTATGTGGTATAACCAGTGATTCGTCAGCGAAACACTTCTTCAGATTGCAGATGTGGAACACATTGTGAATTCCACTGAGCTTATCCGGTAAGTTTAACTTATAGGCAACTGAACCTACACGTTCGATAACCTCGAAGGGTCCTATGTATCTCGGGCTTAGCTTGCCTTTCTTACCAAATCGCATCACTCCTTTCCAGGGTGATATCTATTGTTGAACCTTATTCCTTAACAAGAATTTAGGAGGTTTGCTATTTTCATAATCCTTAATTTTCTGCCGAATACTGGCATCTTACTGATGATTATGAATTTGCTTGATCTTATTGATTGTCTATAATGCAACTTTCAGATCTTAATGTTTGGACTTACCAAACTATTGTCCTATCAATGGACGTTTATCATTTCATCTATACAAGGTCTTCAAGGGAGTAGCCTTGATACTTATATATCAAATATTATAGAGAAGCTTATCTTAAGGCGAGATGGTTATTCCAGCCATTACTTAACTAATATTTAGGAATAGCTAATCCTTGTCGTTAGTCGAACAATTCGCCGATCCTGGTTAGCTGATGGCAAATTCTTAATCGTTGCCTAATTAGGATTGCGGTAATGTATGCATAAGCAAAATGAACCGTCTTTCTTATCTAACAATATCAAACTCTCGGAATATCGAGTTAGGCTATATGAACCTATGTCTTAAAACCTACTTAATCAAGGTTTCGTTTATTCCATAATCAATATGGAGTTTTCACAATACTCCAGCCCACGGCGGGCTACAATTCGTAATTCTACCTGCCTTCCAGGAGGTAAGCAGGGACAACCTTTGAGAAGATAATTAAGATACAAGGAGGCTACAGAGATTTTCCATATCTCAGGCTCCAGTTCATCCATCATTGTCAGTGCCAAATGAGTGACACCTTTATGTTATAAGTCCTCGAATTCCTTAATCGGGAACATTTACTTGGAAAAAAAATTTCCATTTTTGGATATCTTCCTTGAATACTACTAGTCGACTTTAGTACAATATGATCATTGGGATATCTTAGGGGTTTCATGTATTAAACCTCCATGCTGATCAGACATGGAAATAATCTATGGGACACACTAGGATACGCCAATCCTCATATGACACTTTTATCAAACATAGTTTGGCATTCGCAGGCGATAGAAAAACAATGAGAAAAATAATTAAAATAACATATGTTGTCGTACTCTATGCAAAGAAAGAGTGCTCTTAGATTTTCGGAAGGATTCCTTGCCGATCTATAAGAATCGGTTACTATGGTTTCCTTGGTAATTATACCTTGTGGATGATAATAATTTTTTTTTTTGCTAAGTTTATGGTTCATGAAGATTTATTATTGCCTGTATTAAAAACAGGACACTTAGCAGAAATTATCATTGATAAATGATAAGGAAGTTTATTGTACAAGTGCTTATATTTAATTAATAATGGAAGTTTCACAAACTAGGCACCTAGCTCAGTTGGCTAGGCGCGTGAAAGGGTGCGGCCTAGACCCAGGTTCGATTCCGGGGACGGCCAATTCCACCATTTTTGCGACTTATCGATTTCTTACAGGAACAGAAAATAGTTCTGGTAAATTTTCTACTTGTAAGTTTTTACCTTACACTTAATATATATATAGTCCTTATGAAGAGTTTTAAAAACTTGTTATACTTATAGTTTATGAAGGATTTACTGGTATCCGAACCAAAATAAAACTCTTAGCATTTAAATTACTGATAAAATGCCAAGGAATGTACCTGATGTCATTATTTATGGGCTAGCTTAGGTATTTTAGGCGCTTTTAATTTTAGGCTTTACTTCCTCCGCCGCATTTCCTTTGGCATATTTAGGGCACGTAGTCTTGATGTGGCCTTTCTCATTACAGCCGAAACAGACTGCATTCTTCATGTCCTTACAGTCCAACGTTTTATGTCCCTTAGACTTGCAGATCCCACAAGCCCTGGGCTGCGATTTGGATTTTGGTTCGAACCTGCATTTCCCATAATGGCGCTTCATGCAGGTCTCACATACTGGTTTCTGGTCGGACTTTTGTTTGTTCTTTTTCTTAGAACTCTGGGAGTTATCTACCTCCCTTTTTCTTTTTAGTTCATCCTTTGCATCAGAGGCATGAACGAGATCCTTCTTAAGAGTAAGGAAATGTGGTCCTAGATAAAATTTGGACTGAGCAGCATGGGTCTCCTTTAACTTTTTCACAGCTCTCTTCACAGCTTTTCCAACGGCTGCGTCTATCATAGTTTGAAGAACATCTTTGGAAATTCTAAGGTTTACAATTTCAGCATCATTAGTCTGTGTCGCGTCATCAATGGGGCGATTGACAGTTGTCTTATCCGAGTTTGCCATACTCGATATTGGTTCCTAATACCAATAAAACAATTTCTTAGTTGAAATCCAACAACTACTATTTTTATTCTGATGGCCTTAATATATACTAACCATGGTGTCAATAACCTATACAGGCTATTATAGCACTAACATTCTTAATGAACGTTATTTAAAATATATTAATATTACTTAGCCTAGGTCGCAAAAGACCATCAATGGCATTAAAGATTCGGACCTAGTCCATCACTTTTCTGACAGAGGATCAAACGTCACATCTGTCTTTATTATGTTAAAGAATTTAGGTAGCTTGAAAGCTTGCCATAGGAATATCAGGAAAGAGTGATTCCTATTAGATATAAAATATCCATCTAAGGTTTGTTGGAGCATTTTCTAAAGTATCATCGGCCAATTTCTACCTCGTATTAAATGACCGAAGTCTTAATCAGGAGGAGACAACAGTTCTCTATAGTTATTGTTCAATATTGAATCATATGTGCCAGTATCAAGTAAATTTCTGTATAAACTGCTTGATAAGGAAAGGTACCTGCTATATAGTTATCCTTCTGCACCATCTCCTGGCGTTCACCCGGAAGACTCATGCGTTTATTTCCCTGGCCTTTCCCGGTTTCTTTATAAGCTTTGGGCAGTTGGTTTTGATGTGCCCTTCCTCGTTACAATTGTAACATGTGGCGTTCTTTAACCCCTTGCAATCTAAGGTTTTGTGACCCTTGGTCTTGCAAATTCCACACAATTTAGCGCGTGGGTCTATTGTACATTTTCCAAAATGCTGCTTTTTGCAGTTATTGCATTTGGGTCTGTTATCAGACTGACTCGAGTTCTTCCTAAACTCGGAATCCTTCCCGCTCTCCGAGTTTCCCTTCTTCTTCTTGTTATATCGATGAGAGTTTTCCTCCTCTCTTTCTCTTCTTCCCTCGTCAGAAGCCTTAACAGACTTAATTCTGATTGCATCTAAGGTGAGAGATAAGGATAAGTCCACCGCGGACCTATATGTGGTTGGCCTAGATGCTTTAACATTTCCTTTTATCTCTGGCGCTAGGCCTCCAATGAAACGCGCTATGCGTTTAGGTTCAGGGGTGACTAAATAAGGAACTAGGCGGGACATAGTGTTAAAACTTGTCACATATGCCTGACAATCCAAATTCTCCATGACCAGAGTCAAGAAGTCTGATTCTATCTTTTCTACTTCATGCTGGGGGCAATAGTTTTCCTTGACTAATGCAACAAATTGCTCCCAAGATAAGTTGTAGAGTAGAACTTTCCCCGTGGCTTGGAGCAATGATCTCCACCATGCCAACGTTTCTCCTTTAAATGATTGTGAAACAAATTTCACAACATCTTGCTCCGCACAACCGCTGATGTCAACAACAGCGTCCATCTCATCGAGCCATGTCATGCAATCGATGGCTCCTTCTTCTCCTGTAAAGTCTCTGGGCTTGCAGGAGACAAAATATTTATATGAACAAGTCTTAACTGGTGCCTCTTGATGAAACACAACTTGTCTAGACGGAATACTCCTTTGATTTGACAAGTCATGAACATCGTCCTCCCTTGACTCATGTGTTTTAAGAGGGGGCTTACAACGAGCCGCAGATAGAGTCTTAGAGTGGGTATCATTTGACTCATCATACTGCCGATCAAGTGCTCGAGTAACAGCATAATCTATTATTGCCTGTAGTTCTGCTCCAGTTACATTAATTCTGGTAGTATCATTGCTCTCCTTCAAGTGGCTGTTAACTTCATCTAATCCATCCATGTAGCTTGACTTCTACATAAATATTAACAATGATTTATTCAGAGATTATTATGGAATCATCATCTTTGACGATTTATCAACCATGGTAATATAAACCATATTGGTCAACTTGTTAGTTATATTTAATTAGTATTTTCCATTATAATTTATCCTAGTTATGAAACATTAAGGATATTAAAGTGGCGCAAAAAGGCCTAGTCACAAGGACAGTTCTAAATTTTATAAGCCATGATTTCAGAGAATCGAGGCATTAAGGTTTGAATCACGTTCATTACCTTAACAGGGAGTTGTAGACTTCAACTGTCTTTTGTCTAATATATATAGTCCGTGGGCATTTCCCTTCTGAGGGATGGTTATAATATGATCATCTTCTCAGATGCTATTAGTCGAGATCGTATGGATCCTACCGACTATTATGCTTGGACCTGGTCCAATACTTTTAGACAGGAGGTCACAGACCACCACTGTCGTTGTCTTATCGGACAACAAGTTTAGCCCGTAGGCACTTCATCACTACTGGATGTTTATAATGTGATCATCTTATAGGATGACACAAGCCATGATTTCTAAATCACAAGGCTAGATAAGAAAATCGGAAGAATCTAATATAAGGATGACTGTTGTGATTTTCTCGAGTCACATTTGTCAAGAGTGCTAACACGTTCTTAGGTGTTAACAAGGATTTGAATCTCTTGAGTAGGTTTCACCATCTTGGCCGCGTAGGCTAGGTTTCACCTTTAAGATTATCTTTAAAATGCATACTGGCAGGAAAGTAAGGATATTTATTTTATTCAGGATTTTTATCATAAATCCTAATTTATAATTTAATAATAGCACAATTGGCCTAGTCGCGTAGACAAGTTTAATTTATAAGCCAAGATTTCAGAGAATCAGGCAATTTATGAATTAGTAATGGCACAAAAGGCCTAGTCACGTGGACAAGTTTAATTTATAAGCCATGATCGTCTGGGATCGAGGCATTTAGTAATAGCACAAAAGGCTTAGTCACGTGGACAAGTTTAATTTATAAGCCATGATCGTCTGGGATCGAGGCATTTAGGTGTGAATCAAAGTTCATTACCTTTTCTTGACAGGGAGCTGTAGGCTACCACCGTCTTTAGTCTCAGAGGACGTTAATTATAGCCCGTAGGCACTTCCCTTCTAAGGGATGTTATTTTCCATTCATTTCATATTTCATGTTTAGAATGAAAACTTAATTTAATCAATCCATTATATGGAAATAGAAGTACAGAGTTGCCCTAAGCGGGTCTTTGAAGGGATAATGTGTCCTTAAATGGACTGAAAGATAAATATGTCCTTATAAGGACTATCAAAGAAACGATCTGTAGCAAAAGGAGTTTCCTCTTCATTTTATGTCTGAATGCTTTCTCTTTGGTTGTACGTTTCATCCTGGCCGCGGTACGAAGCTCAGCACTTCAAGGCTCCGGATGTGGAGAATTTCTAATACAGTTTCTTCGCTTGGCGACGTATCCAATATATATAAAAATTGGAAGCAAAAATTTCCAGATTAGGATTGAGAATATTCCTATGTTAAGTCTAGACTCAGAAGATTTAGGAATGTGCAATTGTGTCATTGAGATTAAACACAAAAAGCTAGTGTTTAATTCACTCAATGTTGGCTCTGATACCAACCTGTCACACCCCGATTTTCCACGTGTCACCGGTGGGCCCGGTGGGGGAGTATCGTGACGTGGTTGGCAACATCATGGTCAAACAACACAATATAATAATGCACAGCGGAAGCAAAAGATAAATATATTACATTCCGAATATAAGTAATGTCAAAGTATTACAATGGAAGGTAAAGGATCCGCAGGCGGATCAATAAAAGAAAACTGTTCAACAGACTTTAGGCATCTAGAACTTGCAAGATTCCCTAGTGACGCCCTGAGCTCCCAGCCAATTACGCATAGTACCTGTCACTTAACCTTTTGGAAAATACGTCAGTTTACACTGGTAAATACAATTAACTGACTCATTTTGGAAAAAGAGTTTGAAAAGTGATTCGAGTGCAAACGGCACAAAATATCTTGACACATTGATTAAAATGCACAGAGGCAAAATTAATCTTTTATACTTGGGACAATTTTATTAATAAAAATCTTGTATCCGATTTACATGGTTGTCCAACATTTAGGGCCGGTGATTATACAATACAAGCCGGACAAGATTAATCGACACACCACAAATATAATCTCACAAGAAGATACCCTTACGAGTGAGTATACGTTATACATATGCAACAGGAGGTGTTTTGCCTACACCTTGTGCTTACGTCATGGCCATTCACTTTTTAAAATGAGCCAAGGATATCCAGGACACGATCATTAACCCCCAATGTTATTTGTTATCAATCAATACAGATTAAAACGGGATTATGCAATTTAATCATCTCCGATTAAAAGGTTTCTACACCCGACCAAGCGGTATTTTTATAATACCGTATCCCAAGCCCGTATAAGGGAAAATAAGTTAAAAGTATTTACCTGAGCTAGCAATGCAATTTACACTCAGCCGTATATCTTAATCAGCAAGCACAAGTACTTCTACTGGGGCTCTTAATCTGGAACAAAGGTTTTATTAACCTATTAAATTCCTAACGGGTCTTATTTAAGTCGTAACTTAGACCGGTTAGTTTTAAGGAAAGGTTTACGGTTCAAAACGCATGATTAAGCGAAGACCGAAATAGGATGTGATTTAGACCCGACAAGTCTGGAGACTTGTATAATATGGGTAAACTAAACACATTCTGGATTTTGAGATAAAAAAAAAAACGATAACGTTTGACCCGTTTCGGCTAATTTATGCAAACTAGTTACATAAACCGAACCGAACGCGTAATAAGCGTAACGGGTATCCGAAAGAGCCATATACAGGTTTCCTAAGTTAATATGCTTCAAATATGTTGTGACATCACTAGGATGTCTTTCATTATGCCCCGAACTAATTTAAACACAAACTATGCCCCGTAGGGGTAGTTTGGTCATTTTAAAGGTTGTAAAAGAGTTTAAATGTTTAACTGAGTTACAGGTCTGATGTAAACAGCAAACATACTCAATTTGATGAGTTATAACAGTAGGGTGAAGTATCTATGTGAAATATATCATTTATAACCAAACTATGCACCGAAGGGGCATTTTGGTAATTTCACATAAGCCGAAAAGCTCAAAACTGAAGTCTGAGTTTATCAACCTTTGCTTACTGTTAAAATATCATAATTTGCCTCGTATATCAGTAGGTATCAACCCGGGTATGTTCAATATGATTTTAAAACGTACTATGCGTTAAAAACGCCAAATAAGGCGATTAAAGGCCATTTCCGGGTTTGATACTTAAATCTGATATTTTTATATTTCCAGAAGGCTTAAAATAATTTATTTATCATATGTGATCAGTAGCAAAAGGTTTGGAGTCATTTAGATAAGTAAAACTCATTTTATGGCCCGTAAGGGCAAAACCGACACTTACCGGATTAAGCCTACGACTACTAGTTATGCTCAGCCTAAAATTAATTAAAAATCTTTAAAAAATCCCAAAATAATATATTATATCAGTGGGTATTAAGTTTGATACCAAAAAGTAGGCTTAACTAGGCTATACGCTAATTACGCCGCTTTATTAACATAAAGCTTTAATTTTGCGATATTGAGCATAACTCTTAATCTATAAGTCAAACTAATGTCAAACTTTGCATACAAGTTTATATATCAGTAACTAAGGTTTCTACACTTTTACATTTTCATAAATCATGTTCTAAGGTAATAAGGGCATAATGGTCAACATATGAGCAATTAACGGAAACATGCATATTAATTGGATAACTAATGAACCAAGGTGTATAATCACAGAGGGTTGTTCTAACATGTAACCTAATCCAATTAAAGCTCTGAGGCATTTCTAAAATGTGCCTAAACGGGTCAGAACTGAAAGTCAAAGTGAAAGTCAAACTATGTGACTTTTGGTTCCGATCCGGGTCTAAACAGGAAATTGTCGGGTTGAACATGTTTAGACATGTTCTTACACTAATTACTAAGTTATAACAATGATCAAACAGGTTATATATGTTCTAGATAGCTAATTATGCATAAATGACATTTTAAGAATCCTGTTGACTTTTTAAGTACATGTTTGACCCGACAATTGAACTAGTTAGAGTGGTGATCAGGGGAAACCCTTTTTGGTGTTTTATTACCCACATAAATACCAACTCATAACTACTTTTAATTCGAGATATGACTGAGCCATTATTGACTAATCTCGAAGTCAACCCGTAATTACGACGGTTTGACTTTTAGCTATTTAAACAAGCTAAACTCAAACAAAGAAGGACAAGAACACTTACTAAAGTCCTATGCACGAGATATGATCACTTGGAAGCAAGCTTGAGCTTCAGAATCAATCAGAATGCAGAGAATTTGGTGTGAGAATGTTTGTGACATTGAGGGGTCTTATATAGTGGTTTCAATCACCATAAAACCTTGACAAATAGGTCTACCAGGTAACCACAACCATCCAACATGTGTCCTAGAGGTTTAGGGGGTGTTTTAGGGGCCAGGAGAAGTGGAAAAACGAGTAAAGGTCGCGCACAAAACACTTGGCAGACAACAGCCCATGTTTTGAGGTTCTGGGCATCCCTCGCGTAGCGCGAGGGACCCCTCGCGTGGCGCGAGCACCTGCAGATCAGCAACATTGTTTTCATTTTGCGATTCAGTCCTTGGCTCTTCAAAACTCGAATAGGTACTTGTTTCTTGCATGGTAAACCCTTATAATTGATCTAGTAAGGCCTTAAAACATATATCCACTTTGCCAAGTCCCCGGGTAACTTTATTTTCACCCGAAAAGTCCTATCTTTCAACGTTTACGCTTTAACACTTCGCACACGAATTTGATCATAACTTTCTCATACGATAACGAAACTTTATGAAATTTTTATGGTGCATTCTCATGAGCATAATTTATATTTACAAAGCTTCGGGTTTGTCAAAAGGTCACTCAGAGGTATAATTTAAACATGTTGACACATTTGGTCCCTGTAGTTTGAAATCTCCCACTTTTAGCTTCGTATGATCCATGATTTATTTGTTTGAAGGTATGAGCATCGTGTAGGGTTAATATACATTATATTTATTCACAGTTGACACTTAGAATACGTATATTCACATACTTTCCACGTTTTTCAACTTTAGTCCTTCCATAATATTTCTTTCACACGTTTAAACTTTATGACACGTGTCAACACATTATAGGACGTGAATTTTCGAGGTGTTATAGTTTATGCATGTTTAAGATCTGCCTTAGAGCTTATTTTGGACCAGGTTTCATATAAGTATAACTCTCTGAGATTATACAACGTGGTTCAATACTTATCCGATTCACATGCATGTTTCCGATTAATGCTTAAATGTTGACTATTATGCCCTTTGACTATAAAACGTGATTTTTGAAAAAGTGAAAGAGTAGAAACCTTAATTACTGATTTATAAACTTGCACCTAAAATTTGACATCAGTTTGAGGTCTAGATTAGAAGTTATGCTCATTAACGTAATTTGAAAGCTTTATGTTACTTAAACGGCGTAATTAGCGTATAACCTATTTAAACCACTTTTTGATATCAAACTTTTTACCCACTGATGTAATATAATATTTTGGGATTTTTGAAGATTTTTATTTAATTTTTGGCTGAGCATAACATAGGTCTCTAAGTTTAATTCGGTTAATACCGATTTTGCCCTTTTAAGCCATAAAATGAGTTTTACAAATCCTTTTGACCCCAAACCTTTTTCTACTGATTTTATTTGTTAAAAAAAATATTTTGAACCTTCTGGGATTATAAAAATATTAGCTTTCCTTTAAAAACCCGGTAATGGCTCCAAATCGCCTTTTTAGGCATTTTTGACGCATAGTATGTATTAAGATTATGTTAAACACATAAGATTTGATACCTACTGATATTTTAAGGAAATTATCATATTTTTACAGTAAGCTAAAGTCTTACACCCAGGTTTCCAGTTTTGACCTTTTAAGCCTATGTGAAATTACCAAAATACCCTTAAGAGGCATAGTTTGGTTATAAAGGATAGATTTCACATATATATGATACCCTACTGATATAACCTAGTAAATTAAGTATTTTTACTGATTACATCAGACCCGAAACTCAGGTTTATATTTAAACTCTTTTATAACCTTTTTAATGACCAAAATACCCCTACGGGGCGTAATGTGAGTCTAAATCCGTTTTGAGCATAATAGAAGATATCTTACTGATGTCACAACATATTTAAAGCACTTTAACTTAGGAAACTTGCATATGACTCTTATGGTTACTCGTTACGCACTTTTCGCGTTCGTATCGGCTTATGTAACTAGTTTACATATATTTAGCCGAAACGGGTCAAACCATATCGTTTTCATATCAAAATCCAGAATGTGTTTAGATTACTCATATTATACAAGTCTTCAAACTTGTCGGGTCTAAAACACATTCTATACCGGTCTTCGCCTTATCATACGTTTGAACCGTATCTTTCTGTAAGACTAACCGGTCTAAGCTTAGGCTTAATTAAAGACCCGTTAGCATTCTAATTGGTTATTTATACCATCATTCCAGACTAGAGCCTTCCGGTAAATGGTACCTACGCTTACTTAAGTGAATACGGCTGAGTTATTAAATTCTTACTATTTAAGACAGGAGCTAGCTCAGGTAAATACTCTTAACTTATTTTCCCTATACGGGATTGGGATACGGTATAATAATACCGCTTGGTCGGGTATTAAATATTTAATCTTATTGTGGTTAAATTATTGAGGTAACCCGGTTTAATCTGTATTGTTTGAAATAAAGACCTTTAGGGGTTAATGACCATGTCCCGGATATCCTTGACATCATTGTGTTATAAAATGGCCACGCCTTATACACGGGGTGTAGGCATACACCTGACAGTTGTTTAAGGAAAAACGGTATCTCACTCTCTTGTGGGCCTATACTTGTGGCGTGTCTGTTAATCTGACTCAGTTTCTACATCGGGCCCTGAACGTATAACGAACATGTAAATCTGTATACAAGATTATAACTATAATTGTCCCAAGTTATAAAGAGTTTGTGCCTTGTGCATTCAAATCAATTTTATTAAACCTTTTCAAAATGAGTCGGTTGAGTGTATTTACCAGTGAAAACTGACGTATTTTCCAAAAGGGTTAAGTGACAGGTACTGGACGTAATTGGCTGGAAGCTCAGGGCGTTAATAAGGAATCTTGCAAGTTCTAGGCATCTAAAGTCTGTTGAATAATGTTTATGTTTTAAGATCCGCTTGTGGGTCCTTTACTTTCCGTTGTAATACTGGATATTACTTTATATTCGGATTGTAATATATATACCTTTTGCTTCCGCTGTGCATTCATATATATTGTGTTGTTTGACTATGATGATATCAACTACGTCACGATACTCCCCTACCGGGCCCACCGGTGAAACGTGGAAATATCGGGGTGTGACAGGTTGGTATCAGAGCCAACACTGAGTGAATTAAACACTAGTCTTTTGTGTTTAATCTCAGTTACACAGTTGCACATTCTTGAGTCTAGACAAGAACATAGGACTAATCCTAATTCGTTTTATTTGTTTCTTTTGTTATTTTCTGATTAGCCCTTGCATGGGCAACTCATTTCAGTTAGAAGTCCCATTTTGGGCAACCATGTATTTGTTTACATTTTAATAGGATCGATTAGATTTAAAATATCTTTCCTTTTATAAGATCTACCATTATAATAAAATGACAAAAATTTAAAAAGGACAAGACCTAGCCATATGTCACATTAAGACATGGCCAAGATGGTAGTTCCTCAATTAGATTCAGATCCTTGTTAACATTTCAATTTAGGATTGTTCTGCGTAATTATTAAAAGAATCTTAAAGGTAAAACCTAGCCTAATTGTCGTTGTAGACATGGCCAAGATGGAAAAACCTATTTGAAAGATTCAAACCCTTATTAACATCTGATATGTTATTATTAATGACAAAGATATGATTCGATAAAATCACATAATTCATTTTAAATTGGGATATTCTAAATTCCCTTATTTATATAACCATCCCTTATGGATGAAATGCCCACGGGCTATAACTAACGTCCTCTGAGACTAAAGACAGTGGTAGCCTATAACTCCCTGTCAAGAAAAGGTAATGAACTTTGATTCAAACCTTAATGCCTCGGTTCTCTGAAATCATGGGTTATAAAATTGAATTTGTCTACGTGACTAGGCCTTTTGTGCTATTATTAACTTATAATTTAGGATTATGATAAGGATCCTGAACAATTATATATTTAACAAATTAACTAATATGTGTATTAAAAACATGGTTAATAAATCATTTAAAACAATAAAACTGTATGAGCATCCGTATAAACCTTGTCCGTGTTTGATTTTTATGTAGCAATTAAAGCTACATGGCTAGGTCAGAAGAAGTAAACAGTCATTCCCTGGAAAACCACGATGATGAAAGGGTTAATATAACCAGAGGAGAGCTTTGTACACTGATTGATATAGCTGTATCTAAAGCTGTAGAGGAGCAATTTAGGGAGTATAGTGGGACTCATAGTAAAACCTCATCTGTATCCCACTCCAAGTCTGTCCCCAAGACTCATTCTGAGGCTCATAGGAAGCCACCCTCAAAGAAAGACGAGCCAAAGAAAGATGATGATCGACGTTCATCTAATGAACACAGTGTTCCATCCAAGAGGATAGTGTTCGATAACGAACCGCGTACCAAGTCCTGTACCTATAAATACTTTGTTTCCTGCAAACCCCGAGTTTTCACTGGGAAAAAGGGGCAATTGATTGTATGACCTGGTTGGATGAAATGGACACAGTTGTCGATATCAGCGGTTGTGCTGAGAGGGATGTAGTAAAGTATGTATCCCAATCATTCAAGGGAGAGGCACTAGCATGGTGGAAGGCTCTCATTCAAGCTGCTGGGAAGATCCCACTTTACAACATGTCATGGGAACAGTTTGTTGCTCTCATTGTGGAAAACTACTGCCCTCAACACGAGGTTGAGAGGATTGAGTCAGATTTCTTATCATTGGTTATGACAAACTTAGATTGTCAAGCTTACCTCACCAGTTTCAATACCCTGTCCAGACTGGTTCCTTACCTGGTAACACCAGAACCCAAGAGAATTGCTCTCTTCATTGGGGGTTTAGCCCCAGAAATCAAAGCCAGTGTTAAGGCTTCAAGACCTACTACATTCAGGTCAGCGGCCGATCTGTCACTATCTCTTACACTTGATGTAGTCAGAAACAAGGCTGCCAAAGCCTCTGAAGATGGAAAGCGAAAAAGAGAGGATGAGGATTCTCATCGCTCCGATAGGAAGAGGAACTCTGAGGATAAGAAGAGTTCCGGGTTTAAGAGAGACAGCCAGCAGTCGGGTGAGAAGACCAGATGCGAAACCTGTAGGAAATACCACCTCGGGAAATGCAGATTTGAATCTCAGCCTCTACCGTGTGGAATTTGCAAGTCTAAGGAACATAAAACCCTGGATTGCACGAAGTTGAAAGATGCAACCTGTTATGGTTGCAATGAGAAGGGGCATATCAGGACCAACTGCCCTAGGAATCAAAAGAAGCCCGAAGAAGCCAAGAAAACAAAAGCATGATGAACGCCCAGGAGATGGTGCAGAATGATAACCTTATAGCAGGTACCTTTCCTTGTCAAGCAGTTTATACAGAAATTTATTTGTTACTGGCACATATAATTCTATAAAGAACAATAAATGTTGTGAACTGTTGTCTTCGCTGATTAGGACTCCGGTCATTTAACGCAAGATAGAAATTGGCCGATGACACTATAGAAAATGCTCTAGCAAATCTTAGATTGATTTTTTTTTCTCTTTCTGATTTCCTTATGGCAAGCTTTCAAGCTATCCAAATTCATCACTATAATAAAGACAGATGTGACATTTTGATCCCCTGTCAAAAAGGTGATGGATTAGGACTAAACTTTAAATGCCATTAAAGGTCTTTTGTGACTAGGCTAAGTAAAATTTATATATATTAAATAACGTTCATTGAGAATGTTAATTCTATATTGGCCGGTATGGTTTAATGAAACCATGGTTAGTATATAAGACCATGAGGATGATGAATAGCAGTTGTCGGGTCGCAACCAAGAGATTGATTCATTTAGTAATAGGAACCAAGTCTTGAGTATGACAAACTCGGATAAGACATCAGTCAATCACGCCATTGATGAGGCGGCGCATGCTAATGATACTACAATTGTAAACCTGAAAAAGCCCAAGGATGTTCTTCAAACTATAATAAGACGCAGCTGTGGGAAAAGCTGTGAAGAAGATCGTGAGAAAAATTCAAAGAGCCGAATGCTACTTGCTCCAAATCCTTCGTAAACTATAAGTATAGCAAACTTTTAAAATCTTTCTTAAGAACCATAGTTATTAAGTGAAGGCAGGAATCATAAGAACTATTTCTTCTATTCTTGTCAAGAACCTTCAGTCATAGAATTTTAGAAGTATCCTCTTTCTAGGTGTAATGCGTCAACACTTAGAATTGATATCTTTTTTTTATCTCTAATGATTGCGGATACCAGACTGTATGATAAAAGCGTCATATGAGGATTGGTGTATCTTAATATGTCCCATAGATTGCTTCCATGCCTGATCAGTATGGAGGTTTAATGCATGGGACCACAAGGATATCTCAATGGTCATATGGTGCTAAGGTCAAATATTGGTATTCAAAGAAGATATCCAAAATGGAATGGTCCAAGTAAATGTTCCCGATTAAGGAATTCATGGACTCGTAACATAAATGTGTCACTTATCTGATACAGAATATGATTGATGAACTGAAGCCCGAGATTTGGAAATCTCTGTAACCTCCTTGTACCTTAATTATCTTCTCCTAAGATTACCCTGTTTACCCTGAGAGGCTAGTAGAGTTAAGATTAACATCCCACTTTGGGTTGGAGTGTTGTAGAACTCCATGATTAATTATGGAATAATCGAAACACTGATTAAGTAAACTTTAAGATAAGAAATTCATATAGTCTAACTCGATATTCCGAGAGTTAAATAAGAAAGACGGTTCATTCTGCTTATGCATTGATTACCGCAACCCTAATTAGGCAACAATTAAGAATTTCCATCAACTACCCAGGATCGTCGAGTTATTCAACTAGCTATAAGGATTAGCTATCCCTTAAGAATAGTTTTAAGCAATGGTTGGGATAACCACCTCACTTTAAGATAAGTTTTTCTATAATAGTTGTATATAAGTATCAAGGTGGCTCCTTTGGAGACCTTGTAAAGATGGAATGTTAAACATCTATTGTTAGGACAATAGATTGGTAAGTCCAATTATCAGGATCTGAAAGTTGCACTGGAAACAACAAATAAGGTCATACAAATCCCTAATCATCTGTAAGATTGCCAGTAATTGGCAGAAAATCAAGGATTTATGAGAGTAGCAACCCTCCTAAGTTCTTGTTAAAGAATAAGGTTCAACAAAAGATATCACCCTGGAAGGGTGTGCCAATTTGTTAATTTTCAGACTAGTTAAGCTCTGAATATATAAAATCATTCGAAGGAATCGAATGTATCAAGATCAGATAGCTTAAAACCTATTTAAGAAGATGGACGGAGCTCGCAATACATTTCACACTAATGATTTAAGGATGTGTTTCGCCAATAAGTCAAGAAGCATTACCACATATTGATATGCAGATTTATGATATATGAGCAACCTATGTCGATTAAGGATCGACAGGTGAAGAAGCCCCAAAAGGATACCTGTACCCATTACAAAGGTCAACTTGGAAGCTTGGAAAAGCTCCAGATATGCTATTGAGGTTAAGTCCATTATGCGACAAAAAGTACTTCCATACTTTTAGCAAATCTCGAGGTCGAGATTTATTTTAAGGTGGTGAGGATGTAACACCTCGAAAATTTACGTCTAATAATGTATTGACACGTTTCATAGGCTTTGAATATGTGAAAAAGTGATTTAGAGGGACTAAAGTTGACAAACAGTGAAACTATGGGAATATAAGGGTCCAAAGTGTCAACAATGGATAAATAGGCCCTACAATAACCCTATATGGTGTTTATAATCTTAAACGGATAAATCATGGATCATACGAAGAAGAAAATGAAAGAAAGTGAGGAATTACAAACTACAGGGGTTAAATGTGTCAACATGTTGAAAGTATACCTCTGAGTGACCTTTTGGCAAACCCGAAGCTTGGTAATGGTAAAATATACTCATTAGAAGATGTGATAAAAATTTCATAAAATTTCGTTATCGTATGAGAAAGTTATGATCAAAACCGTGCACGAAGGGTTAAATGCGTTAACGTTGAAATTCGTGACTTTTCGGGTGAGCACAAAGTGAACCAAGGACCTAACCAAGTTTGTGGATGTCCTAAGGCCCTTAAAAATCAGGTTTGAGGGTCAAGAGTGCAAGAAAAATAAGCAAAACCACGTAACAAAGGACAAGGACTGAAATGTAAATCATGAAAACTTGTTGGGCTGGTTACCAGCTTGTACGCGGCCCGCGTAAGGCCTCTCGCGGCCCGCCTACAAGTCACCAGCGACAAACAGCGAACAGATGTCAGTTACAAGTCTGATTTCGATGCTTAACAGCTGTTGTTCGATACCTGGGGCTCTCCAATGGATTTACATGCATAGGGGGGGCACTTGGACACACCTTACAACATCCCTAGACCCTTGTGGCAGCATCAAATGAGATCAAAAGTGTTATAAAAGGGACTTGAACTTGCAACATTCATCACTTGCATTTTCAAAACTCACAAGACCCACTTCTGGAGCTTCTCTGATCAACCTCAGGCTTTCTAGTGATCTCTAAGCATAATTAGGACTCTTGTAAGTATTCATAACCCCTTCTAATTCGTTGTAGCTTAGTTAATTAATCAAAAGTCAAACCGTCGTAAATTAAGTTTGACTTCGTGATTAAATGAAATTGGCTCAGTCTTTTCTCGAATTGAAAGTACCTACAAGTAGGTATTTATGTGGGTAACAAACCCTTAAAAGGGTATTTTCAGATTCCCACTCTAACTATGTTAATTGTCGAGTCAAAGCTTATCTTAAAAAGTCAACAGAATGTGTATTTTGAAAATTAAGCATAATTAGCAATGTAGGGTACATGCAACCTGTTTGATCATTAAAATAACATGGTAACTAATATAAGAACATGTTGAGACATGTTCAACTCGACAATTTTCAGTATAAACCCGGATCGGACCCGAAAGTCGCATATATTGACTTTTGCTTTGACTATCAGTTCTGATCCGTTTATGCATGTTTAAGATCTGCCTTAGAGCTTATTTTGGACCAGGTTTCATATAAGTATAACTCTCTGAGATTATACAACTTGGTTCAATACTTATCCGATTCACATGCATGTTTCCGATTAATGCTTAAATGTTGACTATTATGCCCTTTTGACTATAAAACATGATTTTTGAAAAAGTGAAAGAGTAGAAACCTTAATTACTGATTTATAAACTTGCACCTAAAATTTGACATCAGTTTGAGGTCTAGATTAGAAGTTATGCTCATTAGCGTAATTTGAAAGCTTTATGTTACTTAAACGGCGTAATTAGCGTATAACCTATTTAAACCACTTTTTGATATCAAACTTTTTACCCACTGATGTAATATAATATTTTGGGATTTTTGAATATTTTTATTTAATTTTTGGCTGAGCATAACATAGGTCTCTAAGTTTAATTCGGTTAATACCGATTTTGCCCTTTTAAGCCATAAAATGAGTTTTACAAATCCTTTTGACCCCAAACCTTTTTCTACTGATTTTATTTATTAAATAAAATATTTTGAGCCTTCTGGGATTATAAAAATATCAGCTTTCCTTTAAAAACCCGGTAATGGCTCCAAATCGCCTTTTTAGGCATTTTTGACGCATAGTATGTATTAAGATTATGTTAAACACATAAGGTTTGATACCTACTGATATTTTAAGTAAATTATCATATTTTTACAGTAAGCTAAAGTCTTACACCCAGGTTTCCAGTTTTGACCTTTTAAGCCTATGTGAAATTACCAAAATACCCTTAAGAGGCATAGTTTGGTTATAAAGGATAGATTTCACATATATATGATACCCTACTAATATAACCTAGTAAATTAAGTATTTTTACTGATTACATCAGACCCGAAACTCAGGTTTATATTTAAACTCTTTTATAACCTTTTTAATGACCAAAATACCCCTACGAGGCGTAATGTGAGTCTAAATCCGTTTTGGGCATAATAGAAGATATCTTACTGATGTCACAACATATTTAAAGCACTTTTACTTAGGAAACTTGCATATGACTCTTATGGTTACTCGTTACGCACTTTTCGCGTTCGTATCGGCTTATGAAACTAGTTTACATATATTTAGCCGAAACGGGTCAAACCATATCGTTTTCATATCAAAATCCAGAATGTGTTTAGATTACTCATATTATACAAGTCTTCAAACTTGTCGGGTCTAAAACACATTCTATACCGGTCTTCGCCTTATCATACGTTTGAACCGTATGTTTCTGTAAGACTAACCGGTCTAAGCTTAGGCTTAATTAAAGACCCGTTAGCATTCTAATTGGTTATTTATACCATCATTCCAGACTAGAGCCTTCTGGTAAATGGTACCTACGCTTACTTAAGTGAATACGGCTGAGTTATTAAATTCTTACTATTTAAGACAGGAGCTAGCTCAGGTAAATACTCTTAACTTATTTTCCCTATACGGGCTTGGGATATGGTATAATAATACCGCTTGGTCGGGTATTGAATATTTAATCTTATTGTGGTTAAATTATTGAGGTAACCCGGTTTAATCTGTATTGTTTGAAATAAAGACCTTTAGGGGTTAATGACCATGTCCCGGATATCCTTGACATCATTGTGTTATAAAATGGCCACGCCTTATACACGGGGTGTAGGCATACACCTGACAGTTGTTTAAGGAAAAACGGTATCTCACTCTCTTGTGGGCCTATACTTGTGGCGTGTCTGTTAATCTGACTCGGTTTCTACATCGGGCCCTGAACGTATAACGAACATGTAAATCTGTATACAAGATTATAACTATAATTGTCCCAAGTTATAAAGAGTTTGTGCCTTATGCATTCAAATCAATTTTATTAAACCTTTTCAAAATGAGTCGGTTGAGTGTATTTACCAGTGAAAACTGACGTATTTTCCAAAAGGGTTAAGTGACAGGTACTGGACGTAATTGGCTGGAAGCTCAGGGCGTTAATAAGGAATCTTGCAAGTTCTAGGCGTCTAACGTCTGTTGAATAATGTTTATGTTTTAAGATCCGCCTGTGGATCCTTTACTTTCCGTTGTAATACTGGATATTACTTTATATTCGGATTGTAATATATATACCTTTTGCTTCCGTTGTGGATTCATATATATTGTGTTGTTTGACTATGATGATATCAACTACGTCACGATACTCCCCTACCGGGCCCACCGGTGAAACGTGGAAATGTGGGGGTGTGACAAATGTGTTCGAGAAGCGTGCTCTTACCTGGTGGAACGGTGTGATGCGTGATAGGGGTGCTGATGTAGCACTAGCTCAAACTTGGGAAGAGCTTCGAGCTCTAATGATGAAGGAGTTCTGTCCTCGTCATGAGCTTAGAGCATTGGAAAGGGAATTCGACGATTTAAAGCAAGATAGTGGTGAACATCGAGCCTATACTGACCGTTATGAGGAATTGAGCCTGTTATGTCCTGCCATGGTCACGCCTGTGGATAAGGCGATTGAGAAGTACATTGATGGTCTTCCTAATTTAGTTTAGGATATCGTTACTGGCAGCAACCCTACTATTGTCAGACAGGCCATTGAATTGTCTGCCACCCTGACTGAATCCCATATCAGGAAGGGTAAGCTTTTTCGAAAGGGCGATTCAAGACCATCTGACAAGTCTGCACAAGATGAACCAAAGGAAAAACAGGTTGAGACACCCAAGAAGAAGAAGCGCAAGGCTTCTCAAAACTGCGCCATAACTGCTCAGAACAATCAGGTTGCGCCAAACCAGTCAGCACAACCTCGTAAAAGGAAAAATTATGTTGGTACCACACCTTTGTGTAACAAATGAAACCGTCATCATCTGGAGCAAGTCCAGTGTCACAAATGTATCCACTGTGGGCGATTGGGACATTTAGTCGATACCTGCCGTTATGCAAACCAAGCTGCTACAAATCCTGTTGCTGTTCAAGCACCGTTCCCACCTGGGTCGTGTTATAACTGTGGTGACCTTACTCACTACAGAAACAATTGCCCAAGACTTGTTAACGTAAATCCAGCGCGTGGACGAGTGTTTAACATAAATGAGGCAAACGCGAACAACGATGCAGCAGTGAACAATTAGTCTTTTGAAATTCCTTGGTTGTTATCTTTCGATCGACTCAGTTGTTTTATAAATAAAATTTGTTGTTTCAATTTTTTTTTATTTTTTTTGCGAAACTGATACGATTGTGTGAATGTTTGATCCAACCCTTCGATGCCGACACCAAGACAAACTACTCGTGTGGTTCTGTCATTTTATGATCACTTGTGATCTCCCCAAACATCTTAAATACTCGTGTGATCAATTAACAAGAAAATTAACAAAATGAAGATCAAGTTAAATAATTATGTGATTATGTTTTTTCTTATATGTTTTGTGTTTTTGTGTGATCCGAATATTCATTATCCAAATCCTCATAGAATTTTCCATTCCTCCATATGAGGGATTCATAGTAGGATATCCAAAGGTACTACCTTAAATCTTTAATGGGCTTCTACGTTATAGTTAAGTCCCTTGGATTATGAAGTACTATTCTATAATTGGACCCCTTGAGTGGTCTAGTTAAACAGATTGATTCAAAAATCTGGTTAGGAATATCATGTGATGATATAAAAGATCCCTTAAGTGGTCTATTTAAGGAGATCGTATGACGGTCTAGTTAAGAAGATCATGTGTTGATCTAGTTAAAAAGATCGTTCATTGATCTAGTTAAAAAGATCCTTTGGTGGTCTAGTCAAGTCACTTCAAGTTTATTCGATTGATTTTTCCCCTACGCATTATGAAATGAACTGTCCGGACTGTGCAAGGAATTACGTAATTATGGATGCATACATAATTATGGAATTTAGTGCACAGAAACCACAACAAATTTTGTCATGTGTTAAGACCTATAGTGATGAGAATAACGAAACAGGAACAATGTAAAAAGGGGCATGGTGGATACGCCGCTGGTACTTCCTATATATAAGTGTTCCTTATTACATTGCGAACGTAGCGTTATTTAAGTTACTAGAAGTCCTGGACCTTGACCAATGTCATTTTATCTTACACTCTCCGATTCTGATTTCGAGCACACACAAGTTTCCTATGATAGTCTTCATAAGAAACGTTCTTCTGTCCGTAGTTCGAAACTCCATGTTTTGTTACTACAAAGACTTCACTTTGACAATGACAATTTCGCTAAGAATCCAAACATGGCCCAAAATTTTACTTAGGGTTCGAGGGATTCATTCGAAAGCGAAACCATCACAGTTGTCTTCACAAGTTTCCTCTAAAATTAAATTTCGGGACGAAATTTCCTAAAGTACGGGAGACTGTGACACCTGTGTCACTTCAAGCATCATACAAATACCAAACCAATGAAATATTGTATTTCATACTTGGGATTTGTATAAATATGTGTTTCATTTGCACATATCAATTCTTGTGTGATTTCGAGCTTTAAATTGCTTTCTGGAAGGTTATACGCGATCTGATGCGTAAATATAACCAATTTAGTGCAACAAACACTCCGGAACAGTGACATAGGCTCAACATACCTTAAGTAACCTTTACATAACTTAGAAATAAGTTTTGAAGGGTTTAGTATGGCAAAAACAAGTTTATTCGCTCACAGGGACTATTTACGTCAACTAGCAAAAGTCTGCCATTTCATAAGGCAACGTACAGTCCGAAACATGATCATAAGCTAAAAATACCCTAAATAACCTAAACGTAGCTTAGAAATAAGCTTTAAGTGGTTCGGTGTGCGAAAATATGCTTATTTGATCTTACAGGGACTAAAAGTGTCAAAAACGGCGTAAGTTTGCATTTACGCGCATATCTTACGTTCTGACCACATCTGGACATCCAAAAATTTTATAGACACTAAAATATTTTTATTTTAGTGATCGGAATGCAAAAAAAATACCATTCGTCGCTTAATTTGGTTTGTTTTCGCGTCCGTTCGAGTTTCGTCGTAAATAACCGAACAACGTGACCGTACGACCAAACGAACCGACATTCGTGATATTTCCGAGCATATTTCAGGTCCCCTACACTTTGACGACCTTGTAGAGCCTTGAAATGTCTTAACGGAGGTTAAATACGTCAAATACGCAAGTTTGGGTGTGCAGGGACTGTTTCTGACAATTTTTGAAAGTTACAGCCTGGTGCTCGCGTTGCGTGACCACCCTCTAGTCTTGCTGTCGCACCACGCCACCATGTGATCTGGACAGAAACCTCATTTTGTGCAGCAGATCGAATTTCAGGGACCATTTATGCCATTTTCTTGTTTTGGGGAGCAAGTTAACACCTCCCTAAGTAATTTTAGCTGGCCCATGACACTTGTATGGCTAAGATCTCTTCCTTGATGGCCAAACAAACACTTGTCTTGATCTTGTTTCATCACCACAACTATATAAACCCAACCCCAAGTTCATTTCAATTCACCCTTGATCTTATTTTCTCTAAGTTGAGGTTGAAAAACTTCATACCTGAGAATTTTAGATCAAGTTCTCCCTAGCAAGGACCCTTTGTAAGCTTCCTTCGTTCTTTTATCGCTTTCCTTGCGTAAAAGTCAAACAGTGTTTGACTTTCTGCTTTGACAGTCTTTGGTCAACACGAAGTTCGTTTGAACTTCACAACGTGAGCGTAATCACGATGGTGGTAGTCCCTAGTGACTATACCTACTGATTACCACGTTGATTAGGCGTAGTGACGAGTCGTACTTTCGGTTAAAATGCGCATTTATGCGTATTTTGCAACCAAACTACTCTTAGGTATCAAAACACGTTGTTTTGATATCAAAACCTGTTTTCTAACTTAGTTAAACATGTTCCAACATGTTTAGCTCGTCACTTTTAGGTTAGTGCCTGTTTATGTTTAGAGTCGTAAGTCAAGCGGTCTAAACCACCGCTTAGACTTTCGAACTCGACCCGTTTGGTCGATCATTAGGATCCGACCAAGCATGTTTAGTGACGATAGTTGCATAGGGAATAACCTTCCGAGGTTATACCTTATGGTCACCTAGTTTAAGTAGTTGTATGATAGGTAGTTTATATGCCTTAGGAAAATGACCAAAATGCCCTTTTCATGCATAATTGGATTTTAAGCATATGTAACTTAAACTTTTGCCACTTAACTGATTATGCAACATAATTAAACATGATTAGGCATATAATACT
Organism: Helianthus tuberosus; assembly: GCA_030545235.1. NCBI lineage: Eukaryota > Viridiplantae > Streptophyta > Magnoliopsida > Asterales > Asteraceae > Helianthus > Helianthus tuberosus. The sequence goes on from CM060394.1 coordinate 132,330,059, forward strand.
TGTCATAGGACTAGTTAGACGCCTCGAACGTGCATTTGCGCGAACGACGCGTTAAAGTAGCGTAAGCTACCTTAATGGGTCGTAACGGGTCGTAAGCACTTAGGATAGGTTCCGTTTTAGAATGTAGGCTTTATTAAACCATGTCATGTGAGTTCCAATACTCATTTGGTATACGAAACCTCATCCTATCCGATCTTCCGATTTAGGTCCGGTTTATTTACATAGTTACCAATATTAGGTGCCGTTTGATTCCGTGATCCCTCTAGCTTTGCTTGGTTGTTATTCAAGACTTCTAAGCAATCTCAAGGGAGTACATAGTCCCCTCTTTTACTGTTTTCAATGTTTTGGGGTGAAGCATGTGTACCTATTTGTTATGTTCATGATTTCAAAGTATAATTGATTATACATATTAGTACTTATCTTTTGACAAACTGAATGATTATTTATGGTTTAAACACTGATTTTTAAAAGATTATAAAATTAATTGTTGAATTGTACTTATTTTATGTTCACCATACCGATTGGTAGTATGATATAGCGCTATAGGATTTGACACCCCATTCCTGTTGTATGGAATGTCAGAAACCGATATTTTATCCAAATAGGAATTGCCTTCGTGATATTTCTATAGTCTCCTAGGTGTATTTTGACACACTAAGGTTTGGTTGAATTCTTAAATCACATTTTTATTGTATATTTTGTTATACTTCCAAAAGTATAGTTTGATATACTCTCATGTGTGATATTGTACAAAACAACATATATTTTGTTAATTACTAAAACATAGTTTGACATGTTATTTATAAAACCAAAGCATAGTTTAATATGTTATTTATAAAACCAAAGTATACTTTTGATATACTATCGAAAACGATTATTTTGACGACTAAAGTATATTTAATATACTATCTGTTTAACCATTTTGGAACCGGAATATATTTTGATATATTACTTATTCGAATTTCTTAAAACCAAAGTATATTTTCATGTATACTACAAACCTTTTTGTAAAATATTGTTATACAAACTCATTTTACTTAATTATTTATTTATACCTCTTTCTTTTATATCATCTGTTTTCTTATCACTTGATATATGATTTATAAAAGAAAACATTTTTAAAGTTCATGACTATTTTGTTAAAACATTCTTTTAAACCTACAAGTCATGAATCCTATTTTCAATAAAACCTATGTAATTCACAGGCATTTTTATGCTGACGTACCTATTTTTACACATGTTTCAGGTGCTGCTATGTGATGATTGTTGATACATGCTATACATAGGATGGACTCGTGCCTTAGCGACTTTAAAATTTGAAAGACAATATTGTAATCATTTGATTTGTAATAAAACAATGTGTTCAATAATGCAATAAAACGAAATTATTTAATCCATGGTTATGAAACAATGATTCTGTTACAACACTCCCCGACGTTTCCGCCACGTTTTGTTGTTTTACGTGGTCGGGGTGTGACATCGGTCAACATCATCCAGTTGGAAACCCTGAAGAGAATGAACATCCCACAAATGGAGATCACCTCAAAGTCCACTGTGCTTGTAGGGTTCAGTGGAGAGGCAAAAAACACTATTGGAGAAATAAAACTGCATGTATATGTTGAAGGCGTGAATTCGATGCAATGATTCTGTGTCATGGATTCATTATCTTGCTATAATATTATATTAGGTAGGCCGTGGATTCACGATATGAAAGTTGTGCCTTCAACCTATCATCAATGTATCAAGATCCCTACTCCTTGGGGGTAGTCAAAGTGGAAAGCGATCAACAGGAGGCGAATGAATGTTATTCCTCTTCGATGAAAGCCTCGGCAAAATCCAGAGCAGGATACCAATTAAAGATACAAGCCCAGGATATCTTGGAAGCTTCGGAGCAGGATGTTAATAAAGTTATCCTGGATCAGGATAATCCAGATATCTCGGTGCATGTAGGGGCTAATATCCCTCAGGATATTAAGAATCAGCTTACTAACTTTTTAAAATGTAGGATGTCCACGTTTGCATGTAAACACGAAGACATGACAGGTATATCAAAAGATATTATAACTCACAAGCTTGGAATTGACAGGTCTTTCAAGCCCGTTCAGCAAAAGAGAAGGAAATTTGCTCCTGAAAGGAATGCAATTATACAAGAGGAGGTTGAAAAATTATTGAAGTCCAAGATGATTAGGGAAGTCAAATTCCCCAAGTGGCTAGCAAACATGGTGGTGGTTCAAAAGAAATGGAGAGTTTGTGAAGACTACATAGAGCTCAATAAAGCTTGTCCTAAAGACCCATTCCCGTTGCCTCATATAGATTCGATGGTAGATGCAACTGCCGGCCATGAAATGCTGACATTTATGGATGCATCCTCAGGATTTCAGCAAATCCAAATGGAGCCATCTGACCAGGAAGACACAACATTGATGATGCCCACATGTATATACTGTTATACTGCCATGCCTTTTAGTTTGAAAAATGCAGGTGCAACATATTAGAGGCTGGTCAATATGATGTTTAAAGACAAACTGGGGGACAAAATGGAGGTGTATATTGATGATATGGTGGTGAAATCCAAGAAAGCGGAGGATCACCTCCAGGATCTTGAGTGTGCCTTCAATATCCTAGACCAGTAAAATATTAAGCTGAATCCTGCTAAGTGCCATTTCGGAGTGGGGGCAGGAAAATTTTTAGGATATATGGTGACCAAGGGGGGAATAGAAGCAAGTCTAGAACAAATTAAAGCTATCCTAGATCTCAAATCACCATCCAACATGAAAGATGTGCAAAGGTTAACAGGATGAGTAGCGGCGTTGAACAGGTTCATATCAAGATCCTCAGAAAAATGCAAGGAATTCTACGATATCCTGAAGAAGAACAAAAAGTTTGAATGGGGAGAAAGAAATGAAGCTGCTCTATAAGAATTAAAGCAATATCTTTCAAGTGCACCTCTGCTGATGAAGCCCGAGGATGGTGAACCCTTATCCCTATATCTTGCAGTATCAGGGAATGCAGTAAGTGTTGTACTGGTAAAGGATCATGAAGGTTAGCAGTATCCAGTTTATTATGTCAGTAAAAGTTTGTCAGATGCTGAAACTAGATACTTACACTTAGAAAAATTGATATTAGCACTAGTCATGGCATCAACTAAGCTTAGACATTATTTTGAAACACATAGGATTCATATAAAAACCAATTATCCTGTTAAAAATGTGCTTAGGAAACCTGAAATGTCTGGTAGGATGGCTAAGTGTTCGTAAAACTAAGTGCATATGATTTAGTATATGTTTTGGTCAAAAATTACCTAAGCAATTAAGTGATCAAATTAGTTTTGTGAGGTAGTGTGCTAGTAATACTTTGTAAAAAATATGTTGGTTTGTGAGCTTGCGAAAACAGTTTCAAGATACGGCTCAGGATATCGAGCTGTATCTATAATCAAACAATGAGCAAAAATGTAAAGGTTGACACGTGATGTACGAGGAAAGCCCTTGATCAATCTAGATCTCCGGCATAAAACCTCGGGAGCTGACAATCGTCGGCTGCCTTGTTCTTTTATTGCTTGAATAACAGGATACAGTGCAGGATATGATGCGGATCAACTAGGTGTTACAATGTGATTGGAGTACAAGTGTTTGTGTGTAGTGATTGCTAGTAGCTAGAGAGCAAAGTGTGCGAAAGAAAGTGTGTGGAAAAGTTGTTTTTGCCTATGATCCGATCGCTCCCATTTATAGTAACAAAAACTAACAAACTATCCTATTATTCCGGGATACTTTGGAATATTCCATTCTGAACGTTGGGGGACTGCTTTTACTTGTTTTCCACGTGCTTATTGACTATAAAACCGGGTCTTCAGCTCATATGCCCGTTAGCATTGACCAGCATCCGATATTCTCGCGGAATATGCCTTTCTTCTATTCTGACCGTTACAAGACCCATTCTTCCACCATCAACGTCCATTTTTTAACCACCTTGAGCGAATCTTCAGGTAGACCAAGTCCTTTAACGTTGGTACCTTGCAACCAAAGAAAATCGTTAATAGCAAGCAGGATACCCCCAGAGGATGTTACCAATATCCTGGTTCAGTATCCTGGCCGCAGCATCAAGCATATAATATCAGGATATGCGTCAGGATATAAGCTCGAAATTCCTCCCATAACAATTGTCCCCAAAAATATATCTGTTAGGATCTTGAAATCCAAACGGGTATATTTTTCGTTGTGTTGTTCGATGCGCTTAATGGGATGTAGATGTTGATGTGACTTCACGCAACTTCCAAGGTTATACTTTCTCATAACTAGGTAGTCTTCTGGCACGTCTGGTAAGGATATCTATTTTGAACATTCCTGCATATGTTTGGTTAATCAGCATATAATATGATAAGACTGAAACTACTCCCTTTACTGTAGACTCTGCTAAGGTCCCTATTGTCTTCGATCTTGAGGAGCTTGACAGTTACTCCAGGCCTGTCCTGGTAAAAAAAAATCATCTGTTGCCACCTGCTCTAAGCCCCCCACTACTGCTGCCGAAGGTTTCTCTTATGATGACCTTGGCTTCATGGAATCCATCGAGCCCATGACCTCCTTCCTTAATAAGGTAAATACCCAAATCCTGTATCCCGTACACATATACTGAACCTGTATCCTGGTTAGTTTATCTTTAACGATACCTGTATTTTGCTTTGTAGGGTCTGAATCATCTAGTCGTCCTGTGCTTAGAACAATTTTAATTTCCTGCAAGCTTTAGAACAATTTAACAGTTGGAGGTGGAGGGATCTCGTGTTTTTAGGACGAAGCCTTCAACTGTTTATGTAAATATGCTTTAAAAACTTAATTGTGTTCTTGGTGGATGGGTCTCTTTTTGAGATGAAACCAAGAATACAATTAATAATAAACTAACCTTTTAACCTTACATGTTGTTATTTGTTATGCATTGCTTAGTCTGAATTTCAATGTTCCAAACTTAGTGCAATTATTACTTTTTATGAAAATATCTTGATCAGTATACTCGCAAATATCCTATTAAGACTTCCATCAAATAGGGTTTTTATAACTCAAGCAATTTAGATAAAGTTTTCAGAGAAAGAGAACAGTTCATTTTTATTTTACAAAGTTGGTTTTGAGAACACTTGTTTGACTAGAACACAGTTTCAGTTTTTAATCCAAGTATCATGTCCCAAATATTCCAATCAAATATCCTGAAACATATTTTGAAAATACATTTTGAGAATATATCCTGAGAATATATCCTAATCAGGATGCTTAAGCTTTTGTCAAATATAGTTTCAAAAACTCAAATGATTTAAATAACGTTTACAAAGGAAAGATCATACCAGGAATAGAGTGTAACCCTATTCTCAAACTTTAATCCTTTTGCAACTCTTCCAACGAAGATGTCCCCTATCTGAGACACTTAGTGTACTAGGTCCGAGCTTTATCTTTTGAGCTTTACACAATTGCCTCAGTAGGAATGTCCCCTGTGCATAATGTCTTCGAATACTTAGAAATTTTCTGGACATCAGCTGCAACCGTTTGAATAATTCTTATATTACAGGGGATAAACCCTAAATTATACTGGAGATAAATCCTTAATGTACGGGGGATAAACCCATAAGTACTCTGGGGAAAATCCCGAATTTTCGTGCGCTACAGGTGAGGGTGTGGAAACCCCAAAACTTAGAAAGGTGAAAACCTTTAATCCTGGGGAAAATCCCAAATTTTCATGCGCTACAGGCGGGAGTGTATAAACTCCAAGACTTAGAAAGGTGAAAACCTTTAAACCTTAGAGAGTATGAAAATACCCTTTCGTGAGAGAGGGTGATCAATCCTCATATACCTTTAGGATTCAGGATATAGCCAACAGTAACGAAATTGTCAGCCACTTTTACATGGACTGGTCCCGCCACCTTGAACTATCCCTGAATAACTTGCGCTCCAGGCGGGGTGTTTAAACCCAATTCGGAAGAAAGGTGAATACCTTTAAACCTGTGAAGGGATCAGGATCCCTTGTACGTGAGAGAGGGGGCCAATCCTCTAATCTTCCGAAATATCCTGAGTGAGCATCCCGGAGCCATATCCCGAAGCATATGCTGCAAAACATCCTTACACTAAGGTGGGTGTCAGCTTGGCTAACACCCCTCCGATGCTTAAGTCAGTATTGGGTTACAAAGAACAAATTAAACCAAACATATTTAAAAAAGGTAGAATTCATACCATCCTGAGTTAGAAATTAAATTCTAAACTCACTTAAAATAGAGCTTAAGGTGTATAGCATTCCAAGATCTCGGTAGCATATCCCCCTCCATATTCTTGAGTCTGTATGCTCCTTTCCCTGCTTCTGATTCAACTTCGTATGGTCCTTCCCATTTTGGAGCTAACTTGCCATCGGCAGGATTAGTAGTATTCTGAAAAGCCTTTCTTAACACCCAATCTCCAACCTTAAATCTTCTGGTCCTAATATTCTTGTTATATGCCCTGGATATTCTCTGTTGATATGCTGCCATCCTTAGCCTTGCCGCATCTCTCTTCTCATCTATAGTGTCTAAATCCTGACTCAAGGCCCCAGGATTCTGCTCAGGATCACTCAGGGTAGATCTTGCAGTAGGTATTGTCATTTCCGTTGGAATCATTGCTTCTGCTCCAAATACCAAGGAAAATGGGGTTTGGCCTGTTGCATTCTTTACCGTTGTCCTATCAGCCCACAAAACAAAGGGTAATTCTTCTGCCCATCTTCCTTTTTTGGCTCCAAGCCTTTTCTTTAAGTTATTGACAATTATCTTGTTTGAGGATTCTGCTTGTCCATTCGCTTGAGGATGTACTGGAGTAGATGTTATCATTTTGATTCCCCAACTCTTGCAAAAGTCAGTAGTTCTCTTGCTTATAAACTGAGAACCATTGTCACAGATTATCTCGGCTGGTACTCCGAATCTGGTCAGGATATTCCTTTTTATGAAGGATACTACTTCTTGGTCTCTAACTTGAACAAATGCTTCAGCTTCAACCCACTTAGAGAAATAATCCGTCATTGCTAGCATAAAGACTTTTCCTCCCGGAGCTTTTGGTAGCTTTCCCACTATATCCATACCCCACTTCATAAATGGCCAAGGGGAAACAATAGGATATAATGGTTCAGCAGGTTGATGCAGTACGTTACTATGTCTTTGACATGCGCACATCTTCGAGCATATTCCGCGGCATCTTTTCTCATTGTTGGCCAATAATATCCTGTCCTTAATACTTTTGAGAATAACGACCTGCCCCCAGTATGGTTGCCACAATCCCCTTCATGTATATCCTGAAGTACTTCTTTGGCTTCAGGATCCTCCAAGCACCTCAAATACGGTCCTGCAAGAGATTTCCTGTATAAAATATTATTTATAATAGTGAATCGTGATACCTTCATCCTAAATGCCTTAGGATTTTCATTTCCAGGGATGTGTCCTTCTTTGAGATATCTCATGATTGGAGCCGTCCAGGATTTAGGATCCTCTTCAGGATGCTCTGCTCCAGGATCCTGAATACCCGCTACTTCTTTACCCTGAGGATTCGTTGCAGGATATAAGACATGTAATATTGGTATTTGGGTCCCTTCAGGTATCCTGATCGATGATCCCAAATTTGCTAAGGCATCCGCTTCAGCATTATCCTCCCTTGGTACCTGTTCAAGTATAAAAACATCGAAATATCCTGCTAATTTTTTGAGAATATCGAGATATTCGATCAATTTCTCACCCTTAACTGCATAGGATCCATTAAAATGGTTAGTAATTAACAAAGAGTCAACATATACTTGCAAATTTTTGATACTCATGCTCTTAGCCAACTCTAATCCTGCAATTAAAGCCTCATACTCTGCTTCATTATTAGTAGCAGGAAATTCACACCTAATAGCCTGGGGTAATATGTCCCCCTGTGGCGATTTTAGTAGTATTCCTAATCCTACTCCTCTTACATTAGATGCACCATCAGTATATAATGTCCAGGATCCTGAGGATTCTCCTAACTGTTGAACTTCTAGGTCTACCTCGTCCTGAATGTCGCTACTAAAATCAGCCACAAAGTCAGCTAAAGCCTGAGACTTTATGGCATTTCTAGGTTCATATACTAAATCATAAGCACTCAACTTTACTGACCACTTAGCCATCCTGCCTGACATTTCTGGTTTCCTAAGCACATTTTTGACAGGATAATTTGTTTTAACATGAATCCTATGTGTCTCAAAGTAATGTCTAAGTTTCGTTGATGCCATAACTAATGCTAGTATCAATTTTTCTAAATGAGAATATCTAGTTTCAGCATTTAACAAGCTTTTACTAACATAATAAACAGGATATTGCTGACCTTCATGGTCCTTTACAAGGACGGCACTTACAGCATTCCCTGATACTGCGAGGTATAGGGATAATGGTTCACCATTCTCAGGCTTCATCAATAGAGGTGCAGTTGAAAGATACTGCTTCAAATCCTGCAGGGCTGCTTCATGCTTCTCTCCCCTTTTAGTCACCATGTATCCTAAGAACTTTCCTGCCCCCACTCTAAAATGGCACTTGGCAGGATTTAGTTTCATATTATACTGGTCCAGGATATCAAATGCTCCTTTAATATCCTGGAGATGATCCTCAGCCTTCTTGGATTTGACTACCATATCGTCAATGTACACCTCCATGGTGTCCCCCAGTTTGTCTTTAAACATCATGTTTACCAATCTCTGGTACGTTGCACCTGCATTTTTCAAACCAAAAGGCATAGCAGTATAACAGTAAATACCTGTTGGTGTCATGAAAGCAGTATCCTCCTGGTCTGAAGGTTCCATTTGGATCTGCTGGAATCCTGAGGATGCATCCATGAAGGTTAACATCTCATGACCGACAGTGGCATCCACCATCGAGTCTATATGAGGCAGAGGGAATGGGTCTTTAGAACATGCTTTGTTCAAGTCTGTGTAATCTACACAAACTCTCCATTTCCCATTCTTCTTTTGAACCACGACCACATTTGCTAGCCACTTGGGAAATTTGACTTCCCTGATCATCTTGGACTTCAATAGTCTTTCAACCTCTTCTTGAATAATTATGTTTCGTTCTGGAGCAAACTTCCTTCTCTTTTGTTGAATAGGCTTGAAAGACCTGTCAATTCCAAGCTTGTGAGTTATAATATCCTTAGAAATACCTGTCATATCCTCATGCTTCCATGCGAATGTTGACATCCTGCATTTCAAAAAGTTAGTTAACTGATTTTCAATATCCTGAGGGATATTGGCTCCTACGAGCACCGAGATATCTGGATTATCCTGATCCAGGATAATTTTCTTTACATCCTGCTCTGAAGCCTCCACGATATCCTGGGCCCGCATCTTTAATTGCTATCCTGCTTTGAATTTTCTTGAGGCCTTCATTGAAGAGGATCAGCACTCCTTCACCTCTTGTTGGTCACTTTCAACTTAAACTACCCCCCAAGGAGTAGGGATCTTGACACACTGATGATAGGTGGAAGGTACAACTTTCATATCGTGAATCCATGGCCTGCCCAATATAATATTATAGCAGGATAATGAATCCATGACACAAAACCGTTGCATCGAGTTTACTCCTTCGACTTATACGGGCAGTTTTATCTCCCCAACAGTATTCCTTGCTTCTCCACTAAACCCTACAAGCACAGTGGACTTTGAGGTAATCTCTATCTCGGGGATGTTCATTCTCTTCAAGGTTTCCAATTGGATGATGTTGACTGAGCTGCCATTATCCACCAGTATCCTGCGCACAAAGTGGTTAGCCACATATAATGTTATTACCAGAGCATCATGGTGAGGATCCTGGACAGTATCCCTGTCATCACTATCAAGAGTGATCACTTTGTCAGCTGTTAGGGTCGTCATCCTGGTTGGTCTTTCCCCTCTTTCGGCTTTAGCTTCCTTTGCATGTCTCTTGGCCGCAGAATATGAAGTCCTGCAAATGTCTGATCCTCCTGAAATAAAGTTAATTATCTTGGCATCCGCAGGAGGTGATGCTGCTCGTTCAGGATCCTTCTCAGTATCCTGACCCTTGTTTTTCTTTCTTCCCAGGAGATCCTTCAGATAACCTTTGCTCAGGAGATAGCTTATTTTCTTCCTTAGAGCGATGCAATCCTCTGTAATATGTCCAAAATCCTCATGGAAGGCACACCATTTGGACTTATCCTTCCAATCAGCCTTTTGTTGATTCTTCCGAGGCCACCTGGCTTTGTCTCCTAAACCCTGCATAGCGTACATTAGTTTAGGTATATTAACAGAAAAACAATATTCAGATAACTCAGGATACTCCTCAGGATCCTCGTCTTCAACAGCATTCACTTTCTTGTTATCATTTCTACCATATGGCTTGGAGCGATATGGTTTGTACGAGGATTCTGACTTCCTGTTAGTTGATTCATATGTTGAGGATGCATTCATCCTCTCTTGCATTTTCTTATCATCTTCCAGCCTGATGTATCTCAAAGCCCTGTTTCGAGCTTCGTCCAAGTTCCTGCAAGGATTCATTACAAGATCCTGATAAAATTGACGATCCTTCTGTAACCCCCTTTTGAATGCTTGTAATGCCGTAGCAATATCAAGATTCGGGATATCCAGGGATTCTCTACTAAATTTGCTAACATAATCCCTTAGGGATTTTTGTGATCCTGGTGTTATCCTGTAAAGATCACTTGTTAGTTTCTCAAAGCTCCTGCTACAAGAAAATTGACTGATAAACAAATGAGAAAATGATGTAATTGAATAAGGTGGAACATTTAAAAGCCATTTTAAGGCCGATCCCGTTAAAGTTGAACCGAAGCCTTTGCATAAGCGTGCTTCCTTAGGTTCTGGTAGGATTGGATTTGTTTCCATCCTTTCCCTATACTGGGCAATATGCTCCTCAGGATCTGTCGTCACATCATACAACTTTATGCTAGGAGTCTGGAATCTTTTTGGAATTTCAGCATCATAAATTGGATGAGCAAATCGGGATATGCTGTGACTATCCTGGGATACTTTCGGTATAGGCTGCACTACTCCAGGAACACTTGATATCATATCCTTCAAATTTTGAAGTTCCCTGGTCAATACTGGTGTTACACCTATATCCTGCAAAGAATCAGAATTATTAGTAGCAGGGATACTGATATTGGCAAACATGTTACCAGCATGTTGACTTTTTCCATATCCTGGACCATATCCTGGGCCATATCATGGATCCCTCATGGTCGATATCCTGGCGGATGATGGTATCTCCAGCATGTTGCTCCGGGACTGACTCAGTATCATGTTGCCTTGATTATCCTTGGTAAATGTTGCTGAACTAAAGATCAGCATCCTGGGCTATAGAGGAGTAGTTGTATCCTCCATAGGTTTCCTGGAGTTTGACTTCAAGAGTTGTATATCCTTCATGATCGTCTGGTTAGTTTCTTGCTGCCTCTTCATTTGTTCCTGTATACTACCAAACAAAGACAGAATTTCATTATTAGAAGCAAGGATATGGGTTCCCCCTGAATTTCTGGATCTAGGAACATTCTGAGCAGCAGGCATTTCTCTCGGTGTGTGGCTTTCATTTCTCCTCTGAAAAGTCTGAACTTGTGAACGTGGAAGAGGTAGTGAACCAGCGGCAGCAGAGGTTGAAACAGACATGGAAGAAGAGTTCAACTTCGATTGAGAAGCCATTAGAAATAGTTTTGAAAAGAATTTCGAAAACAGAAAACCGAGTAATGATTTTAACAAAGTATTGATTAAAAATAGCACCACTTGCCCCACGGTGGGCGCCAAATTGTTTTGGTCAAAAATTACCTAAGCAATTAAGTGATCAAATTAGTTTTGTGAGGTAGTGTGCTAGTAATACTTTGTAAAAAATATGTTGGTTTGTGAGTTTGCAAAAACAGTTTCAAGATACGGCTCAGGATATCGAGCTGTATCTATAATCAAATAATGATAAAAAATGTAAAGGTTGACACGTGATGTACGAGGAAAGCCCTTGATCAATCTAGATCTCCGGCATAAAACCTCGGGAGCTGACAATCGTCGGCTGCCTTGTTCTTCTTATTGCTTGAATAACAGGATACAGTGCAGGATATGATGCGGATCAACTAGGTGTTACAATGTGATTGGAGTACAAGTGTTTGTGTGTAGTGATTGCTAGTAGCTAGAGAGCAAAGTGTGCGAAAGAAAGTGTGTGGAAAAGTTGTTTTTGCCTATGATCCGATCGCTCCCATTTATAGTAACAAAAACTAACAAACTATCCTATTATTCCGGGATACTTTGGAATATTCCATTCTAAACGTTGGGGGACTGCTTTTACTTGTTTTCCACGTGCTTATTGACTATAAAACCGGGTCTTCAGCTCATATGACCGTTAGCATTGACCAGCATCCGATATTCTCGCGGAATATGCCTTTCTTCTATTCTGACCGTTACAAGACCCATTCTTCCACCATCAACGTCCATTTTTTAACCACCTTGAGCGAATCTTCAGGTAGACCAAGTCCTTTAACGTTGGTACCTTGCAACCAAAGAAAATCGTTAATAGCAAGCAGGATACCCCCAGAGGATGTTACCAATATCCTGGTTCAGTATCCTGGCCGCAGCATCAAGCATATAATATCAGGATATGCTTCAGGATATAAGCTCGAAATTCCTCCCATAACAGTATATGAACCTAGAAATGTTATAAAGTCTCAGGCTTTAGCAGACTTTGTGGCTGATTTTTGTAGTGATATTCAAGATGAAGTTGACCTAGAAGTACAACAACTAGGTGAAAGTTCAGAATTTTGGATATTATATATTGATGGTGCATCCAACATAAGAGGTGTAGGATTAGGAATACTACTAAAATCGTCATAGGGGGACATATTACCCCAGGCTATTAGATGTGATTTTCCTACTACTAATAATGAGGCTGAGTACGAAGCTCTAATAGCAGGATTATAGTTGGCTAAAAATATGAATATTAGATGTTTACAAGTGTATGTTGATTCCTTGTTGATTACTAACCATTTCAATGGATCTTATGCAGTCAAAGGTGAAAAATTAGCCGAATATCTTCAAATTGTTAAAAAATTAGCAGGATATTTCGAAGTTTTTACACTTGAACAGGTACCAAGAGAGGAAGATGCTCTGGCAAATTTAGGATCTACTGTCAGGATACCGGAAGGAACTCAGATACCAATACTACATATCTTGCATCCTGCGATGGAACACTTCAAGTTGGAGATTGGGTGTTAAGTAGGGGTGTGAATTTCTGACACGACCCGAAAACCCGACACGAACCTAACACGAAATTCGCGGGTTTAGGTTTAGTCTAAACGGGTTCGGGTCAGTTTCAGGTTGAACCCGCGAACCCGTTTAGGTTAACGGGTCGGGTTCGGGTCAACCTGGTCGGGTTGGCGGGTTGACCCGTTTAACACATTTATACTATATTATATTTTTTTACAATATATTTTATATCATAAATTAAATGGGGCGTGTATTTTATGCCATGATTATAACTTAAAAAGAGAAATTAACATAGATTTATAATTTAAATATGATATTATTATTTATGTTTGTGTTTTTTAATTAAATATTAATTTTTATATATTAATTTTAGAAAAAAATTAAAAAATTCGGGTTAAACAGGTCGTGTTCGGGTCAACCCACGAAACTTCGGGTCGTGTTCGGGTTCATATGTATGATACGATTTTCGGGTTCGGGTCGGGTTCGTGTAAAATTTTCGGGTTCGGGTCGGGTTGAACCCGCCAACCCACGAACACGACCCGTTTAGCACCCCTAGTGTTAAGGAAAGCTTTTCAAAATACAACCAATCCTGCTGATGGGAAGTTAGCTCCAAAGTGGGAAGGACCTTATGAAATTGAATCAGAATCCGGAAAGGGAGCATACCGACTGAAGACTATGGAGGGGGATATATTGCCAAGATCCTGGAATGCTATACACCTTAAAGCTTACTTCAAGTGAGTTTAAAATTTAATTTCTAACTCAGAATGGTATGAGTTCTATCTCTTTTAAATATATTTAATTTAATTTATTATTCTTTGAAACCCAATACCGACTTAAGCATTGGAGGGGTGTTAGCCAAGCTAATACCCACCTTAGTTTAAAGGTGTTTTGTAGGATACGCTTCAGGATGTTACTCCAGGATATATACTCAAGATGAATCGAAAGATTAGAGGATTGGCTCCCCTTTCTCACGTTTAAGGGATTCATATCCCTTCAAAGGTTTAAAGTTATTCACCTTACTCTAGAATTTGGTTTAAACACCCCGCCTGGAGCGCAAGTTATCCAGGAATAGTTCAAGATAGCGGGACCAGTTCATGTAACAGTGGCTGGCAATTTTGTTATTATTGGCTATATCCTGGATCCTTAAGGTATATGAGGATTGTTCACCCTTTCTCACGAAAGGGTATTTTCATACTCTCTAAGGTTTAAAGGTTTTCACATTTCTAAGTCTTGGAGTTTATATACTCCCGCCTGTAGCGCACGAACACAAGGGTTTATCCCCAGGATACTAAGGGTTTATCCCCAGGACATTAAGGGTTTATCCCTAGTAAAACTAAAGTTTTTGGACAAGTTCCAAACAAACTTTGATTATGTTTACACACATTCTTTTGTGTATAAAATATTACAAAGTTTAAAGTGAAGGAATACTGAAGTATGTCATGCACTGATGCAATAACCTGCACAGACAAGGGACATCCATGCTGGGGACATTGCAAAGGGTTCAAAGGTTGACAGTGGAAATTATTGCCTAAGTGTTTCTGGTATGATTTTTATTTATTCTCCAAGTCATGAAAGCCTTATCTAAATAATCTAAGTTTTTCTATAAGGTCATATTTAACAAAGTTCTTATCAAACATTTTTGAATGAAAATGACAAAAGCGTTAAGTATAACATCAGTATCCTGATCAGGATATTTGGTCAGAATATTCAGGACATAATCTTCGAAATAAAAAAAGACATAATAAAAACAGATAAGACTAAAAGGTTAGTTATTTATTATTAAAGGTCCAAAAGGTTGTACTCTTGGCTTCATCTCAAAACGAGACCCATCCACAAAAAGTACAACTAGTTTTAAAGCATATTTACATAAACAGTTGAAGGCATCGTCCTGAAAACACATGATCCCTCCACCTTCAACTGTTGATTGTTCAAAAGCATGCAGGAAAAATAAATTGTTCAAGTGCAGGAAAGGTAAAGTGCAGGAAAAGTAAATTGTTTTGGGGTTACAGACCATTCAAATCTAAAATAGTGGGCTCCAGCCTAAGCAACAATATCCATCATTGCCCACTTCGATGTCTCACACAATAGCATCTTCATTAGCCTTCTTCACCTCCTCACCACCAGCATCCTGAGCAGCATACTGACCAGCATCACCACCAGCATCCGTCTTCTCTCCAGCCTTGACCGCCACATTAGCTGCCTTCGAAGGCTCCCCAACTCCAGCTTTGGCAGGATACGATACAGGATTGCCTCCAAGATCCTTAAGCTTTGCCACCCAGGAGTCAACTGGCCAGGCTGGGCACTCTAAGCCTGTCTCTCTGGCCTCATAGGCCATTTTGATCCGGGCTTGTAGTAGGGAGACGACAGCTGAGTTTTTTATTCCCTCTCTAAAGGAAATCATAGCCTGTTCATGCTTGTGACATCTGTGCTTGCGTAATCATTGTACAACTTTGAACAATTCAATTATCAATAAAACAATGTGTTTTGATCCAAATGTTTGTTTATTTATGTTTGACAATTTGCACGTTATGATTTTGTTCGATTTTAAACTCTAAATCGCTTTTTGGAAACTATACACTCCGAAACAGCAACATAAGCTTAACATACCTTAAATAACCTTTATATAACTTAGAGATAAGTTTTGAAGGGTTTGGTATGGCAAAAACAAGTTTATTCGTTCACAGGGACTATTTGCGACAAACTCCAAAAGTCTGTCGACTCGTATAGCAACGTACATTCTAGAACAAGATCATAAGCTAAACATACCCTAAATATCCCTTACATAGCTTAGAAATAATTTTTGAGGGGTTCGGTATGCGAAAATGCGCTTATTTGATCACAGGGACTAAAAGAGTCAAAAACTGCGGAAGTTTGCATTTACGCGCATAACTTACGTTCTGACCATATCCGAACATCCAAAAAATTTTGTAATCACTAAAATATTGTATTTTAGTGATAGGAATGTAAAAACACCATTCGTCGCGCAATTTGGATCGTTTTCGCGTACGTCCGAGTTTCATCGTAATTAACCGAAAAACGAGACCGTACGACCAAACGAACCGAAATCCGTGATATTTTAAAGCATATTTCAAGTACCCTATGCTTTAACATCCTTGTAGAGCCTTGAAATTGGGTTAACGGGGGCTAAACGCATCGAAAAACAAGTTTGGAGCTACAGAGGCCTGTTCCACCAATTTTGAAAAGTCTGGTCTGCAGACTGGCTCGCTAGGCGCGAAAACTGAAGCCTCTAGCTTTGCGGGGTGCAAGGACTCATGCTGGCAGATTCATTGAATCCTTCAGATCATGCTTTGATCCATTCAAAAATACTTGGCGTTGATCAAATAGAGCTTGAATTACTATAAATACCCAAGAGTTTTTCCATTGTTCCTTGCTCATTTGCTTCATCTTCTCTTATCTTCTCTAAGTGGAGGCAATCACATAGTTGAAGGCCACCTACCTGAGCATTCTTAGTTCTTTTTCCAAGCTTGGACTCTTGTAAGTGTTCTTTCATGCTTAGTTATTTATTTTAAGCAAGAAAGTCAAACAGTGTTTGACTTTCAGCTTTAACCATGAATTGGTCAAGACAAAGTTCGTTTGAACTTTGCAATGTGAGCGTAATCACGATGGTTATAGTCCCTTGTGACTATACCTATTGATTACCACGTTGACTGGTCAAAGTGACGAGTCATAGTTTCGGTCAAAATGCCCGATTACGTGCATTTTGCGACGAAACTATTTTCAGGTATCAAAACACTTTGTTTTGATATCAAATGTTAAACATGTTTTAACATGTTTAACTCGTCACTTTTAGTTTAGTGCTTACTTAGGGTCGTAAGTCAAGCGGTCTAAACAACCACTTAGACTTTCAAACCCGACCCGTTTGGTCGATCATTAGGATCCGACCAAACATATATTGTGACCATAGTTGTATAGGGAATAACCTTCCGAGGTTATACCATATGGTCACTTAGTTTAATTAGTTGTATGATAGGTAGTTTATATGCCTTAGGAAAATGACCAAAATGCCCTTTTTGCGCATAATTTCATTTAAAGCATATGTAACCTAAATTTTGTCACTTAAACTGATTATGCAACATTATTAAACATGTTAGGGCATATAATACTTGTCATAGGACTAATTAGACCATCCGAACGCACTTTTGCGCAAATGACGCGTTAAAGTAGCGTAAACTACCTTAACAGGTCATAACAGGTCATAAGCACTTAGGATAGGTTCCAAATCAAAATGTAGGCTTTGTTAAACCATATCATATGAGTTCCAACACTCATTTGGTTTATAAGACCTCATTCTATCCTATCTCCCGATTTAGGATCCGATTATTAACATAGTTACCTATATTAGGTACCGTTTGATTCCGTGATCCTTCGAGCGTTTCTTGGTCTCTATTTCAAGACTAATTAGCAATATCAAGTGAGTACATAGTCCCCTTTTTACCGATTTCAAATATTTTGGGGTGAAACACTTGTGCCTACTTGTTACTTTCATGCTTTCATGACATATACTTGCTATGTTCAACTAGTACACATATAGTACATGATTTCAATTATGCTTTGCTATGTATGTTGACTGAGCATGCTAGCACATTGATTTCATAGACACTTTTGATGCATATGTTTACTCAGCATATGTGCACATTGATTTGCATTACATTTCTACTATGTATGTTTACTGAGCATGCTAGCACATTGATTTCATGAACATTTATACTTTGTATGTTTACTTAGCATACTTAGTACATGGTTTTTACATGACATGCTTACATTTGGTATGTTTAACGGGACAAAAACACATTCATTGGCATTGATCACGCCACTCGGTAGTATGTAGTGGTACCATAGGACTTGACAAATCCCGTTCCCGTCTTCCTAGGTTTGTTTGGAAGTAGGAAATGACAGAATCCGAAAACATTTTTGATGAACCTTTAACTTGTTAAGGGTTTATCCGACAGTCTCAAGGCTTGAATGTATGCGATAAACACCACTACATAAATGTTTGTATCCATAAAGCATTGATTTTGCAAAACATAACTTTTGATTCAAATTATAGTTTATTCAAAGACATTGTTTTGTACATGACATTTGGTTTCACATGACATTTGATTATACATAACATTATAGTTATGGTTTGAATAAATACTTTTTATTCACCGTACATGACATTTGGTTATACATTGACATTATACATATGGTTTGAGTAAATACTTTTTACTTGCCATACAAGACAGTTGATTATACAAGACATGGTTTACACTTGACATTGGACATTGTTTACTTATAACATTTTGACATTGGTTTAACATGACATTCTTGGTGGTTATTTGGTAAGTGATTTAAATAACGAGGCTTGTGTAATATGATAAAAGCATGGTGGATACGCCGCTGGTACTTCCTATATATAAGTGCTTTTATGATATTACATATCGTAGCGTTATCTAAACCACTTCGACAAAGACATAGACATGACACATTTTACACAAATAACATATTTTCACAAGACATTGTTTTACAAACGACATACTTATTACACACTCCTTTCTACTTGGTCATTTATTTAACCATACATCTTTCTTTTATTATCATCTGATTTTCATATCGATTTTCATATGATTTTATAAAAGAAAACATTTATACAAGATTCATGCTACTTTTTGTTAAACACTTCTTTTAACTTTTAATTCATGAATCTTCAATAACAAAACTTATGTAGCTCATAGGTATTTTTATGCCGACGTACCTATTTTCACATGTGTTTCAGGAGCTAATGTTTGATGATGATCGTGACACACTTAGGCGGACTTGGGCCTCAGTGACATAAAATGAAGCAAGAATAGTTTAATTTATGTTATGTTTCTGTTTATTCCAAGACAATGTAAACAATCTAATAAATAAAACCAAACTTTAAATTCCATGTGTTATGAAACAATAATTCTGTCGCTCCACTCCCCGACGTTTCCACCGTGGTTTGTTGTTTTACGTGGTCGGGGTGTGACAATGCTCGACATGGGCGGCGACCAGCTTCACCTCTGCATCCTGCGTGACCTTCTTCAACTTGTCCTTGTAGTACTGGGTCTTAGCTTCAGCAATTTTACCCTGGTCAGTCACGGTGATCTCGAGCTTCTTGTTCTTAACCTCGAGGAGCTTCATAGCCTCACAAGACTCAGTATAAAGGTTCAACAAGTGTTAAAGGCCCTGCAAAACCAAATACAGGTACGACTCAATATTTGCTAACCAGGATACCTACTCAGTATATACATGCAGGATATAGAGCCAGGATATTAATTACCTTGTGAAGGAAGGAAGTCATGGGCTCCGAGGAATCGGTGAAGCTAAGGTCCTCATAGGAGAACCCTTCAGAAGCAGGAGCAGCAGTGTCAGAACCCTTTCTCTTCTTTGATGGGGATGCATGGGTTCTTGGGTTAGGCTTTGGAGCTGCCGTCGGTTTGGAGCTAGTGGTGGCCGAAGTTTCCTTCTTGACCTGAATGGGAGTGGGATAGCTGTCAAGCTCATCAAGGTCCAGGAGGATTGGCATCTTGCTAGTGTCTGCATACAGGGGGTAGTCTTAAAACCTTGTTATACAAAATTTCAAACAAAAAAATATATGCAGGATATTAAACAGGATCCTTACCAGAGATGTTTGAACTTGAGTGTTGGTTTGAGGATGCTGAGAACGGAACGAAACTCCTTTCGGGGTCCGGAAGCTGGTAGATGGCTTTGATCCTCTTCTCTGAATCAGCGAGGGGAGGCGCTAGTTTTCCGAAATCCACTGCACAAAACATTAGGAAAATATCAGTTCAGGATAGGGGATAGGATATTTCAGGCGATCATCCTAAAACCCTAAATCCTACCCCTTGTCAACCACTTCACCAGATAATCCGCTCCACCAGGGATTGAACTTCTTTTTACAAAAAAGAACTTGGATTTCCATTCCTCTTCATTTCTGGTGGCTGAACGAATCAAAGGATCGTTGGAGGTGGAGTAGAACAGGAACCTGCTAGACCCATAGGATCTTAACCGGTATGCTATGGGAAGATCGTTAACAGAAAGCTCTGGAATGTGAGTATTCTTGATTCGATCAAGAACAATCAACACACGCCAAAGCATGGGCATGATCTGACTGAAGCTAAGGCCGGTGATGCGGAAGAAGTCGGTGATAAAATCAGAAAAAGGGAATCGAAGACCTAATGTGAAGGGGAAAGCATTAAAGCAGAGCCATTCGGTGGACGACATGTCTGATTGGAGTTCCCGATCATATGGCCTGAATACCGTGCCATCCGAGAAGATACCGGAGGTTTGAAGGGCTGACAGATAAGCAATACTAGAGAAGATTTTGTGGTGTGAACGTAGGGGCTGAATCGCCGGAGCTGGACCTTGTTTGCCTCACCATTTTTAGCCGGAAATTGAGAAAAGAAAGGAGAAAAGGGATGAAGATGAGAGAGAGGATTTTCCCTTTTTACTTTCTTGATGATGGTTAAATGGAGATTAGGATGAGAAGATATAGGGGTAATGAGTGGATTCAGCCTGGGCGGTTACAACTTGTCAAATCAGGGGTTTTATCTCTTAATGGCCTCGATAAACGAAAAATATTACCGTTGGACTCAGAATCCTCAACAGTACATTTTTGGGGACAATTGTTATGAGTGGTATTTTGAGCCCATATCCTGACACTATATCTTGATTTTATGATAGCTGTTTACGATCAAGATACCATGCCAGAATATTGGTAACATCCTCATGCAGTATCCTGGCAGTTACTAACAATTCGCTTGCAGGTGATGGCTGCAGGATCACAACGTTAACAAGGACCCTTTCTTCTGAAGACTCGCTTCATTTGGTTGGGAAGTGGACGTTGAAGACGGAAGAATAGGT
This sequence comes from Helianthus tuberosus, assembly GCA_030545235.1. NCBI lineage: Eukaryota > Viridiplantae > Streptophyta > Magnoliopsida > Asterales > Asteraceae > Helianthus > Helianthus tuberosus. Next base: position 132,351,155 of record CM060394.1, read on the forward strand.
CTCTAACGTTCAAAAGGGAATATTCCGGAGCATCCCAAGTTTTTAGGAGAGTTTGTTTGTTATTTGTAACTATATAAATGGATAGCCAGATCTCTAGGTCACGCACTACACTCTCAACTTTCGAACTCATACACAATTCTCTCTTACAATTACGCACGAACACTCAACACTAGCAATCTTTGTAACACTTAGTGGCGATCTGAGCATTATCCTGCACTGTATCCTGAATATTCATGCAATAAAAAGAAAAAGGCAACCGACGATTGTCAACTCCCGAGATTTTATGCCGGAGATCTAGATTGATCAAGGGCTTTACTCGTATATCCTGCGTCCACTTTTTACTTTTGCAGCTCATTGTTTGATAATCGGTATAGCTTCATATCCTGAGGCTATATCCTGAAACTGTTTTTATAAACAATCAAACCAACATATATTTCACAAGCATTGCTAGCACACTACCTCACAAACTAATTTCATCACTTAATTGCTTCGGTAATTTTTGACCAAAACAGAAATATTAAAAAAAGGGTCAAGATAAGTTTGGGTCAGGATAGGTTTGGGTCAGGATGAGTTCGGATTAGGATGAGATGAAAAAAATATATAAATATATATAAAAAATATATATAAAATATGAAAAAATTTAAAAAGTTAAAAATATAAAGAAAACTAAAAAGTTAAAAATATATAAAACTAGAGTATGCCCCGCCCGCGTTGCGGGGCGTTAAACCGAATATTTCTCACTTTAATAACATGTACGCATTTATTTCAGTTAATTATACATGCTATTTATAACACGATATCAAAAAAGATACATCAAGTTAACCAAGTAAAGAAAAAACTATCATAATTATGATAAAAAAAAATAACTAAAACGATGGTAAGCGTGTAATTTAGAGTTTGGGGCAAAACGATAATTTGTCAGGACCAATTAGCGAGTGCTAGGCAGCTGTTTGGCACAAATAAAAACTAAATTAAGTCAACCAAGTCAAATAAAAGACTGTAATAGTTTTGCCCAAAAAAAAGCGCCGAGAAGATTGAAATTTTTAGCTGGGGTAAAATCGTAATTTTGAACTGAAGGTAAAATAATATTTTGAACTAAGGGCAAAATCATGTTTTTATTTTGAATTGTGGGCAAAATCGTAATTTTTTTTACTGTGGGCAAAGGGGCAAACAAAATTTTTATTTTGAACTGGAGGCGAAATTGTAGTTTTAAAATGGGAACCAAATTATAGGCAAAAGTATATAGATTTTTTTTAACCAGGGCAAAATCGTATTTTTTAACAGAGGGCAAAATCGTTGATCTAAGCTGGGGGCAAAGCATAAATTCAATTTCGAACTGAGGCAATATCGTAATTTTTAACAGGGGATAAAATCGTAATTTAACAGGACTTATAAATAACTATTTTATGCAAAAAGAAAAAAAAAGAAAAAAAAGATTATTAAAGTCAGCCGCCACTTTTGGCCAATAGTTTTATTTCACTATTCCCGCCGACTTTTGTAAGTTAAGTTTGTATGTATTGAAAATATATTAAATTAAAAAAATTAAAAATATACATCAAAATGTAAGAAAAATGCAGGCGATGTGTATTTTTTAATCATTGATGGGACCCTGAGTTACATAGAAAAAGATACGTTTGATTATTATGTAGTTAAATTAAATAGTGCTCTACATCAACCATACACGTAAAATTTGACTCGCCGTCAAGTAGTAGCTCAAACATACACCCGAAGCTAAATATATATAGCACTTTAAGAAATGAAAATGGTAAAAGGGCTCGGGGTAGTATAACAAATAGAGAACCATGAAAGGTCATACGAGAAACAATTGCACAAACCACAAAAACAAAAATATGAAACTAAATGGGTAATCCTAATGGGTATCGTTGACTCCGCCTCACAAACAAAGTCTTTTATCACCAAATATGAGCCTAGTTGTAACAGAAAACACCATAGCAGGTTTAATATTCAATGAAAATACACAAAAGGTCACAAACGTTCAACACAAATTTTACTAATTTTTTCTTCCAACAAAAGACACCAGTTTCAACTTTCAAGTCAACACATCACCAACACACAAAAGCATGCATGAGAGGCTAACACTACATAACACCTACTTTAATGTTTTCAACCACAAATTCACTAAGGCTACCAAATCACACAATATTTCAGAAGCAACACAACTTTTGAATCAAATAAATATCACATGTGTTTCTATCTCAATCTCATAAATCAGTATGTGTGTATGATCTTACACATCTAAATTCCACATAATTGATAACATAATTAAACTAAACTTCTACAGGAAGAAAAGTAATAATTAATTTGAGAGCAAAGTTATGAAAAAAGATAAATTCAATTAAAATAACCACATAATCCAACAAAATTAACCACAAACAACAAAATACCAACTCCAGTTTCAACTAAATTAGGTTATAATTCAAAGTTAACACATTTTGATATTGAAATATAGGTTCAATAAAAGCAATCAAGGAATATAATTAACCTTAATCAAGATGAAGAGGATTTATTGAGTCGAATCATCAACCTGACGTTCAAACACATACATATTTGATGGATATACATATAGATTTATTATTACGTCACATGGTTTTTGAAACTGGAGAACTACGACGGAGACCGGAGAACTGCAGAGGAGAAGTGACGATTTAGGGCTGGAAAGTTGAGATGATGGAGTGGGTGAGTTAAAATCATCGCCATTGTTGAATCCTTTGTTAACTTGTGTGAGTTTTTGATTGAGGGTTAGAGTTAGAAGACCTCCTTCAGTCAGTAGATTGGAATAGGTACTTAGCACTGCCCATCCTGACCCGCTGCACATGTTTTAAGAGCATCCCTAATAAGGTGTATTTGAGTGTTTTTAAGGAGAGAGAAAGGTGAGGTGGATGAGAGAGAGTGTGAGGTGGAGGAGAGAAGGTGTGGTGGTGTATGTAGTGAAAAACGTGTATTTAAGAAGAGAGAAAGATGTTGTGAGAGGGAAGGAGGAGAGAGGAGAAAGAGTGTTGTTTTTAGGTGATGGGAATGGAGCAAGAGAGAGAATGTTTGTGATTGGTGGGGTAATGCCACATTGGCATCATAAAAACATCAAAAAAACACCCCTATTGGGATGCTCTAATGGTCATATGACCGTTTGAGGGTCATATGTAGCCATTTTTTTTCCTAGAATCCATCTCCAAACAATTATAAATGTGACAACCGGTGATTTACGGCTCCTAATTACGCGATTAACAGGTGTTTAAAATGAAAATAAATAGTGATTAATATGCAAATTAACTTAATTAGGCCTTTGGAGTGCCTAGGAATGTTTATTCGGCTTTATAGAACGCGTAAGGTGATTTGCGGGAAATATGCGGAATATTAAACGATAACGAACTGAAACCGAACAAAATACTGACAACACCGAAAAATACGGTTTTCTACGAATATTTTATATTTATGAATTTAATGTTGTGAATTTATTGCGCTTCCGTACATCACAAACGCAAACGGGAACGAGAAACGCGACTGCAGGAAACGCACCGGTAACGAAACGGAAGCATCGGACACGCGTGTTACCTTCAAAACTTGAATTTTTCAGTAGGTTTTGTTTCGTAATTAAATTTTTACAATCATAGTTGAAACCGGATCGAAAAACGGATCGGAAACGGAAAACAAGGCATTTACGTGATTTTAACGAAACCGACGAACGTACACGGGTAATAACGATTATCGACACTATTTTTACATATTCTGACCCTAAAATAATGAATTATGACGTTTTGCGACACGCGGGGGCGAAAGCGGGTCTCGTGGAAGATTTTCGGGCCACTTAAACGCGAGATTTGGGCTTGTGGGCCCTGGGCCCAAGCCCAAAGCCCATTAACAATCCCAAGTAAAAAAGGGGTCTACACCCCTTGAACTACATTTGTGCAAACACAAACAACACACACATCCCTCATGCTCTCAACTCTTTCTCTCTCTCTCTAGAACATCCGGCAGCAGACCCGGCGGAGGAAACCGGCGACCTGCGGCGATGCCGGCGACCGGCTGCGGCGGAACGGCGGCGGCGGCGGTGGCTTTTCCGGCGAACCTTTTTCGAGCCTATACCCTAACCCCACTATAACAAACCTTCCCGACACGATGGTGGTGATCGTTTTTTAAGGTTCTGAGCCGTTTGGGCTCACGCGCAACTCCAGCGAAGTACCGATCAAGATTCCGGCGAACACGTTTTAAACTTTTAACTCCGTGCATGCGTAGATCGACTCACAAGGGGTGTTTCTGCACATTTTCAAGGAATTTTATATTCCGGCGACTTTCCGGTAAGTTGAACCCGACTCGTGTTACTATTTTCTTCTGATTTCTGAACGGAAAAGAGTGTCGATCTTGATTTTTCTTGTTTTCCGGTGACGGCGGAGAGCCACCGGCGACGGTCGACAACGGTGGTGATGTTGGTTCAGCAGACTTCATGTTCAGGTTGTTTGATTTTGGCTCAGGTTACAAGAGTACCAGCAATCGGGTCTCGTTTCAAGTTTCGGGTTTTGGTTCGAGTCAACTCGGTTAAACCGAGTTAACTCGGTTCGGGTCCGGGTCAAACAGTCACGGCTGGTCAACAGGTTCGAGACGGTCAACAGCTCGGTTTGGGTTAAGCGGCTTTGGGTCAGACTCCGTTCGGGTGACTCGGTCAAACCGAGTCAACTCGGTTAGCACTGGTCAACACAGCGAGTTGACTCAGTTAACTCAACCGGTCAACTCAGTTGACCCGGTCAACTCAGTCAATGTTCGACGCGAAGATGGGTAAAGTCTAACGACAAGTTTAATATTTACGTTTTTATATATATTTTTAATCTTACGCGATCTCGAGCTCAAACCGAACGGATTGGTATTTAGTTTATATTACGTCGCCTTTGCAAGAGTTATTTATATTGATTATTGAACATTGGTTGAATTTTGAAAAGATAACGACACTTTAGTTGTCGGGGCCGTCCAAAAACAGAGGAAACTCTGCCCGTTTTTCGAGAAAACCCGTAAAACAAACGCGTTTTAAACTCTCGGATTCAGTTAAACTTTTAGAAAGACAAATACAAATATGCCATTACTTTTGACGACGCTTTACAAACATACGAAAACTACGAATGCGGATATTATTTACAATAATAAATATAGTCATTATGTTTATTTGAAACGTCAAAATTCGACAACTCTTCTACAAAATCAATATAGCTTTTATGTTTATTTTCAAATGCCGATAGCACAAATGAGATTTCATATGTTATTTCCAACAACAAACAAACCAATCTCGTTTTATAGAAAATAAATATAATCATATATTTATTTCAAATCCCAAACAACACGCGTTCATTTTATAAAAGTAAATACAGTTTATGTATTTGTTTTGAATACCAAAAGCACAACGATCCTTTTACAAATAAATATAGCTTTTATATTTATTGCAAACATCAAACGACTTGTATTCGTTTATGAAAATAAATATAAATATAGTTTATATATTTATTTCAAACATCCAACGATGATACTTTTGTAAAATAAATATAACTTTTTATATTTATTTCAAACGCCTAAACGACATATACATATATTTTGATACTTCTCACGCGAGACGCGATACATAATACGAGTTTGTTATGCGATATTTTCGTACAAATATTTGTTACATACACAACGACTTCTCAAGACGATTAACGAGATTCTACCGATATATTTATATATTTTTATGTAAATATTTATTTATTTTTAAATCTCTCGAGAATCAAGTCTTTTCAGGACTTATTAGTTATTATCGACGATAAGCGATACTTATCAAATATGACCTAATCGTTTCCATTGAGTTAACAACTTACCGTTGAATCGTTCGATTAACGATTCGGTAGATCTCGATGACACGTAGTTTAGTTACTGCGTTTATTTAGAAACTTATAAGATATTACGTGTTAGGAATATTGTAGAATGCACGCTAGTGAGTCTCGTCTTGGAAACGACATCACGAAGTCGTAATTAGACTAGCTTCGCACAAGGCAATTCAGGTGAGTTCATAACCCCACCTTTTTACAGTTTTACATTTTTATAAATGTTTTCGGGGTGGAAAGACATGCACGTTTTATAGAAACATACAAAGTTTTCGATGAACAAAGACTGCATATTTTAGACAAAGCACGTTTTGCAAGAACATACGAGGTTTTGAATGAACGAGAACTCATATTTCTAAATCATGTTACGAACGGATTTCAAGGAACTCAAATGGTTTACGAATGGATCATGCTAAATATACCGGATTTTACAAAACAAATGCGTATTATCGAAATGTGAATGATTTTCATGACTAGGGATGGGATCGTCTAGTGATAATATTGGGACTGGGTTGGTCTGCGTTTGAGAAACGGGACACCCAATGAGTTCATGTCCCCCTTTTCTTTAAACTGTTTTGTTTATTAACTTCGGGGGTGAAATACATGTTACAAAAGGGTTACATACAAATACAATTGGTATGGTTAGCCTAGGAAAGAACCATAGATCATGTGATTGGGTAGGCGGATACTTGGGACCATTAATCCTCATATAAGGACCGAGGGGCATGAGTGATAGATCTATTTGGGTGTAGCGAGCCCACACCCATGAGGACCAGGGTGGCCCATAGGGTGACTATGTCTTCCAGCCAGAAGCCCGGTGCAACTTTGCTAGGTTTGAGTCTTCCTATACCGTCACACATATCAGTGGCCTTGCAAACCATTGGTGATCTTTTCCTTGTTTGCTTTCATACCGGGATTTACATACATACATACTTACACTGATTACAAAGGTTTTATACAAATTCAAAGCATAGGACTATGCGGGCATGAAGTCAAAGTCAGGGTGGGCATTGACGGTTATACAAACTTTACAAATACAAGAGTTTATAAATACATGGTTCTACGAACATAATGCGTTACAAATACAAAGTTTCCATATAACTTGACAAGAAAATGATTTCTAAATTCGTTTTCTCAATAATATTTCACAAACCGGTTATTCAAAAGGTTTATTTCAAATCTTTTACAAACAAACTATGAACTCGCTCAACTTTATGTTGATTTTTCGCATGTTTCTTTCTCAGGTTGCATTTCAGAATTTATGGCACGGTTGGAATAGGAGAACCATTGGAGATTCGAGTACTTAGTGGGCATTCATTTTCTAAAAGTCTTAGCTTATTTTGCTTTCGCTGTGCAATGAAGATACCATTACAGTCACGCCGATGCTCTGATATTTCAGGGTGTGACAGATTGGTATCAGAGCTATAGGTTACAACATATTAGGTTTCTGTAGAGATACCTAGGCTCTAACCTCACTTTCCTCTGGGAACTTAGATCATTAAAACCTGAATACATACAGAATGCCTAGTACTCGAATATGGGTTCCAACCGTTGCCAAGAACAATGAGTCAACTATTTTGATTTTAAACAAGCTCAAGAGTTGCATTTGATACACGATACACGAAACGATTACATACAGTACACAAAACTCTGAGAGTTTAGGAAACATGCGTTTAAGACCTTCGGAAACTTATGTTGAAATTCATTCAAGGTCATCACGTAGGAACCGCGATTATCAACTCGGGCACACACTACTATCCATGTTGTCTATGATATTTTAACTTCCCGAGAAGGCAGCCTACGCATAACAAAACGCTAGTGCACGAGAATACATGGAACTCAATTTTTACGTCAACGGATGTCGGGGTACATCACATTCTACGCGGAACACAACACTAGTGCGCAGGTATACGTGAAACTTAAGCTATACATTAACGGAGGTTGAAGTACGACACTTACGACTTACGAGGCACGGTCTTTGAGAAGAAAAGATGAAGCATTTCAGCGACGATACAAATCCTGTCAGCACGAAAACTATCGATCAGGAAGCGGCGGTTTGGCACGCGGTCCTGCGACGGCACGAGTCATGCTAAGTAAGAGACGTATGTCTCCGCATTTCCCCTATCTTATTAACGACGAATACACTATGTTCGACATTCCATGGTAATGGCAACTAACAACCGGTCACCGCATGAAACCCCAAGTAAAGTCCTTAAATTTCTTTTATAGAAATTCCGACTTTTGCATCTAATGAGTAGATTTTCACATCTCTACTCCTCTTAATGGTCATTGTATCACGATCGTTTCTTTCATTATAGCGAACACTCATTGCTCCATTTCTTGAAATTTATGTGTTACGCATGCATCGTTTGTTACGCATGTGGTTTCGTTTCGAATAAGCGTTTAATCAAAGTTCAAGTATTGTTTCGCTAAATCTAACTATTGATTTGTGATTCGAATGACTCGCATTATTGTAATTGTTGGCTCCTTGTTATCAAGTCAACACAATTTCTTGAAATTTCTTTTCTTTTCAAGTTACATACATGGTTTTTCGTTGTGACCATGCCGAAAGTCTTTCTTGTCGATACATGTATTTATTGTCGGATTGCGTCGAAACCAAGTTCGTTTTTTTTTAACTTGTTCATTACACATGTTCGATTCAAGACATCATATGATGTATTGGGAGCATCATATTCAAATCAATTTTTAACGAGCATTTCATTAGTTCCGATTCGTCGTAGACTTGTTTGATCTACGACTCCATTAAATTGTTTGTTGATTTCGACACCTTGTGGTGGTGTTTTCACTTAATTGAAGCTTACGCTAAACTAGTTTACATATTTCATGCACGGATTTAAATTATTTATTTATTAATTTGCTTTAAATCCGCTTTGACTTATCATAGTACAGCAGTCTTAACACAATCGCGTGTTAAGGCAATGGTACACAAATTCATTCTATATTCCGGTGTACCTACTAACGGATCTTTAATTATCGATCGAATTTTTCGCGATATTTATTGCTTCTTCATCTTCGATCAAAAACATTATTTATTTGATGTTCCATTTTCAATTGAAAAACGTATGATGTCGTTCGAATCAAATTTTCATATTTGCTTCATTGCGCTTTCATTTGACTTCAAACACGGTGAATTTGTTTTATCACTGAAATTAATGAATTATTTAAATCACTACGACACCTTGTGGTGTCAGTACAAACATTTTAGCTTGGGCTAATCATGATTGAGAGTTTCATGCAAAACACAGGTGATACTTGTTCGATCACCCCTATTATTGAATTGTTTCATTCTCTACGACTACTTGTGGCGTCGGTATAACCTGCAGCTTGTGTTGATCACGATCAAGCGTTTCATGCAAACTATTACATATTGTGAACGTTCATACGGAATTCGATTGGTCAAAGTTCCTGTTCTTTGTTGGACCCCTGTTAATTTACTCACACTAGTGACTGTATCTATACGTCTTGTTTCCTATGACATCAATTCCCGAAACACATTTCTTTTAGACCGTTGGGATTCCTATTATGGAGGAATGTCCTTGAATTCACATGGTTTGACTAAGTCTTGATCCGATTTCGTGGTCATCCACTTTGATACTATTCGTATTTACCCACACATAACGTAACTCTAAGGAGTTAACATAGCCTAAATTTCGAGGATGAAATTTCATTAATAGGGGGAGAATGTGACAACCGGTGATTTACGGCTCATAATTGTGCGATTAACAGGTGTTTGAAATGAAAATAAATAGTGATTAAGACACAAATTAACTTAATTAGGCCTTTGGAGTGCCTAGGAACGTTTATTCGGCTTTACAGAGCGCGTAAGGTGATTTGCGGGAAATCTGCGGAATATTAAACGATAACGAACTGAAACCGAACAAAATACTGACAACGCCGACAAATATGGATTTTCTACGAATATTTTATATTTATGAATTTAATGTTGTGAATTTATTGCGCTTCCGTACATCATAAACGCAAACGGGAAAGAGAAACGCGACTGCAGGAAACGCACCGGTAACGAAACGGAAGCATCGGACACGCGTGTTACCTTCAAAACTTGAATTTTTCAGTATGTTTTGTTTCGCAATTAAATTTTTACAATCATAGTTGAAACCGGATCGAAAACGGAAAATGAGGCATTTACGCGATTTTAACGAAACCGACGAACGTACGCGGGTAATAACGATTATCGACACTATTTTTACATATTCTGACCCTAAAATAATGAATTATGATGTTTTACGACACGCGGGGGCGAAAGCGGGTCTCGTGGAAGATTTTCGGGCCACTTAAACGCGAGATTTGGGCTTGTGGGCCCTGGGCCCAAGCCCAAAGCCCATTAACAATCCCAAGTATAAAAGGGGTCTACACCCCTTGAACTTCATTTGTGCAAACACAAACAACACACACATCCCCTCATGCTCTCAACTCTCTCTCTCTCTTTAGAACATCCGGCAGCAGACCCGGCGGAGGAAACCGGCTGCAGCGGAACGGCGGCGGCGCCGCCGCATGCGGCGGCGGTGGCTTTTCCGGCGAACCTTTTTCGAGCCTATACCCTACCCCCACTATAACAAACCTTCCCGGCACGATGGTGGTGACCGTTTTTGAAGGTTCTAAGCCGTTTGGGCTCACGCGCAACTCCGGCGAAGTTCCGGTCAAGATTCCGGCGAACACGTTTTAAACTTTTAACTCCGTGCATGCGTAGATCGGCTCAAAAGGGGTGTTTCTGCACATTTTCAAGGAATTTTATATTCCGGCGACTTTCCGGTAAGTTGAACCCGACTCGTGTTACTATTTTCTTTTGATTTCTGAACGGAAAAGAGTGTCGATCTTACTTTTTCTTGTTTCCCGGTGACGGCGGAGAGCCACCAGCGACGGTCGACAACGGTGGTGTTGTTGGTTCAGCAGACTTCATGTTCAGGTTGTTTGATTTTGGCTCGGGTTACAAGAGTACCAGCAATCGGGTCTCGTTTCAAGTTTCGGGTTTTGGTTCGAGTCAACTCGGTTAAACCGAGTTAACTCGGTTCGGGTCCGGGTCAAACAGTCACGGCTGGTCAACAGGTTCGGGACGATCAACAGCTCGGTTCGGGTTAAGCGGCTTTGGGTCAGACTCCGTTCGGGTGACTCGGTCAAACCGAGTCAACTCGGTTAGCCCTGGTCAACACAGCGAGTTGACTCAGTCAACTCAACTGGTCAACTCGGTTGACCCGGTCAACTCGGTTGACCCGGTCAACTCAGTCAATTTTCGACGCGAAGATGGGTAAAGTCTAACGACACGTTTAATATTTACGTTTTTATATATATTTTTTTAATCTTACGCGATATCGAGCTCAAACCGAACGGATTGGTATTTAGTTTATATTACGTCGCCTTTGCAAGAGTTATTTATATTGATTATTGAACATTGGTTGAATTTTGAAAAGATAACGACACTTTAGTTGTCAGGGCCGTCCAAAAACAGAGGAAACTCTGCCCGTTTTTTGAGAAAACCCGTAAAACAAACGCATTTTAAACTCTCGGATTCAGTTAAACTTTTAGAAAGACAAATACAAATATGCCATTACTTTTGACTACGCTTTACAAACATACAAAAACTACGAATGCGGATATTATTTACAATAAAAAATATAGTCATTATGTTTATTTGAAACGTCAAAATTCGACAACTCTTCTACAAAATCAATATAGCTTTTATGTTTATTTTCAAATGCCGATAGCACAAATGAGATTTCATATGTTATTTCCAACAACAAACAAACCAATCTCGTTTTATAGAAAATAAATATAATCATATATTTATTTCAAATCCCAAACAACACACGTTCATTTTATAAAAGTAAATACAGTTTTGTATTTGTTTTGAATACCAAAAACACAACGATTCTTTTACAAATATATATAGCTTTTATATTTATTGCAAACATCAAACGACTTGTATTCGTTTATGAAAATGAATATAAATATAGTTTATATATTTATTTCAAACATCCAACGATGATACTTTTATAAAATAAATATAACTTTTTATATTTATTTCAAACGCCTAAACGACATATACATATATTTTGATACTTCTCGCGCGAGACGCGATACATAATACTAGTTTGTTATGCGATATTTTCGTACAAATATTTGTTACATACACAACGACTTCTCAAGACGATTAACGAGATTCTTCCGATATATTTATATATTTTTATGTAAATATTTATTTATTTTTAAATCTCTCGAGAATCAAGTCTTTTCAAGACTTATTAGTAATAATTAATTTGAGAGCAAAGTTATGAAACAAAGATAAATTCAATTAACATAACCACATAACCCAACAAAATTAACCACAAATAACAAAATACTAACTCCAGTTTCAACTAAATTAGGTTATAATTCAAAGTCAACACATTTTGATATTGAAATATAGGTTCAATAAAAGCAATCGAGGAATACAATAAACAAACCTTAACCAAGATGAAGAGCATTTATTGAGTCGAATCATCAACCATGAAGTTCAAACATATACATATTTAATGGATATACGTATAGTTTTGTTATGACGTCACATGGTTTTTGAAACCTGAGAACTACGACGGAGACCGGAGAACTGCAGAGGGGAGTGGTGATTTAGGGCCGGAAAGTTGAGATGATGGAGTGGGTGAGTTAAAATCATCGCCATTGTTGAATCCTTTGTTAACATATGTGAGTTTTTTTATTGAGGGTCATAGTTAGAAGACCTACTTCAGTCAGTTGATTGGAATAGGTACTTAGCACCGCCCATCCTGACCCGCCCTCTTATTTTGTTTTACCGAACAAGAAGAGAAACTTCGAGTTAGAGATGTACAAAAAAAAACCGGTTTTCAACCGAAATCGGTAAAAAAACCAAAACTGGTCTTTTTAGAAACTGGCTTTTTTTAACCGGTATGGTTATTAACCGGTTACGGGTCGGTTTTTGTTTTGGGCGAAAAAAACCCGGTTGGAAAACCGGTTATATAAAAAACCAGTTAAATAATCGATTTTTATTAAAAATCGGTTAACCGATAACGTATATAAAAAACTGGTTAAAATTAAAAATCGGTTAACCGATAACGTATATAAAATCCTTTAAAATAACCTAAAACGCTTAAATCCCTTAACGGGTCAAAATAAGCATATACACATAAACGGGCTAAGGATGCATAAAAACTCGTGATTTGAACCTTGTATAATAGGAAACAGTTATAACATGAGGTTCGTGATAATATGAATGCAACAAACAAGCTTGTTTGATAAAATCTTGAACGGGTCAAAAATTTAATAGTAGAAAAATATAAAGCCGATGGCTTAAAAATTTAGAAAATTGTTAATCCGGATGTCGGATTTTAACTCCATGTGATGGAGAATCAATTTACGATCACATAGGAAGAAAACCGTAAAACGGATCAAAATTGAACAAGTTATGGTTGTTTTAGTAAGAACTAGCTTGGCTGGGAATATGCAGATCTGAAATACAAAACATTCTGTCGAAACCACACCCTCGCGCCGCGCGACGGGAACTTCATTTGGTGGTCGCGGCCTGCGAGGAGCCTCGCGTCACGCGACAATGATCCTCAATCCCGTCGCGGCATGCAATAGGTTAAAATCCCTGCATTTTTATTACTGTTGATTTGTTTGGTCTTATGAACTCATATAAACAAGTCTTAACTCTCATAACTAACATTTTGATGATGTTGGTTATAGGTAACTTATACGAAGTGCCGGACGACGATCAAGCTCAGCAAGGAACCGAACACGATCAAGATTCAAGCTTCCGCAATACATTTCGTCGTCACGTTTTAAACGACGATATAGCTATTTTATGTTGAAATGTTTTAAATCTTAAAATGTTTTAACAAACTCGTATTTTCAATTGTATGTGTAATCGTAAATACACAATTAAAGTTTGATAATTATATGTAAATTGTATAAATCAAGTAAGGGTCTTACAGCTCTGCACAGAACTAACCAATGTTTCCAGCCATCAGGATAAAGCCTACCAACATATCGCCCTGGAGTCAGACCATTTCAATACTGTTCTTACACGAGTCAGCCTTAATCCATATAGTGAAATTTCATTTCATTTCCCGTGTTATACCAGAAACGTTAAGCTAAAACTTTTTTTATATTTTTGAATTTTTTTAATGTTTTTTGTATTTTCTCATTTTTTAATGTTTTTATATTTTTCTGAGAGACTACATCCCCTTACATTTTTGCTTAGAATTGAAAATAAAAAGAATAAACGAAAAATAAGTTTAAGAAACAAATTCATACAAACGAAGAAAAATATTTTGGTGTGACCAAGTTCAGTCCTCGAATTCGACCATTTTGAGTGGTTCAAGAAGTGCAGTAAGACGTGTTCTATCAACTGGTTTTGTGAACAGATCCGCGACATTGTGGTCAGTGTGAATCTATTCCATCGAAATAAGTCTCTGGTTGTACGAGTCAGGAATAAAATGAATTTTTATGGCAATGTGCTTAGTTTTAGAAAAATATACAAGATTTTTCACTATTTGGATAACTGCATCATTGTCACAGTAGATAGGAGTCTGAGAGAAATTCAAACCATAGTCCATCAGTTGGTGTTGGATCCATATCACCTAGGAGCAACAAGCTGAAGCAACTACATATTCAACCTCTGCAATTGAAAGTGATACAGTCTGCTGCTTCTTGCATTGCCAGGAGAGAAGTCTATCACCCAGGTACTTGCATCCAACTGACGTCACTACAAAAAAATGTCATTTAGTGGCACACACTTTTAATGGCACTTAACTTTTATGTCACTAATATAGCTTTTAATGGCACATTGTGTATGCCATATTTGCTTAGTGCACTTTTTTAGTAGCATTTAACTTATATACAACTAATGTATGTTTTTAGTGACACTTTATGTATGCCACTAAAAAGTTCTCCCATTTAATCCTATAACTTAGAATGCTTTTACGCCACTAAAACTTTTTAATAATAAATCAAAATACTCTATAATTTTTTATGCCGAGCATTCACATCCATTCCATCAAATTATGTGTGTGGAGTTTTTATGATATAAAGAGTATAAAAAATGGTTGTGAGTGGAGGAGAGAGAAAATGTTACTGTTCATCTGTATATTTGGGGGGACACTGTTCACCCCTTATAATTTTTTAATATATATTTTGGAAGTGGTTGTAAGTGGAGGAGAGAGAAAATGTAATGATAAAGGTATAAAAAAATATTATTTAATTGAAAATGAGAGAGAAAATGTAGTGTTTTTTAGTGTAATTTAGGGTGAAAATATGGTGGAATGGACATGAATGCTCTAAAACCATTAAAATTTCCCGTCCATAAAATTTCCCTGCCATCAAATTTCCCTCCCATACAGAAGTTTGGAGTGTTTCTTCCTAGACCTTTACTAAGGGCATGTTTGGCTAAGCTTTTCCAACCTAACTTAATACTTATTGACCTAATCAAAAAGCTAAAAATGAGTTTTAGTATTTGGCAAACCTAAAAGTCCTTTTCAAAATGACTTTTTGAGGAGGAGAAAAAGTCATCAAAAAGTCATTTTTGAAAAGTTAGGGGCTTGTGACTTTTTGATCAGCTTATAACTTTTCAAATACCAAATTACCAGATTACCTCTGATTTAACGCTCCTTACAACTTATTGACTTATAAAAGAATGTCCCTTTTAGTAATTTTACATCAATAAGCTAAGCCAAACACTTTTTAAAAAACAACTTATTGACTTATTGGCTTTTCATATCCCATAAGCTAATACAAACACTTTTTTAAAAACTCCTTTTCAAAAAGTCATAAGTCAATAATTACTTTTCACAAAAAGTCATTTTCAACTCAAATAAGCTTAGCCAAACATGCCCTAATTAGGTTTTTTTATGCCCACACATTTCACTCCCACTCTTAGGGGCTGTTTGGTAGCCTCTGAATGGTCATTAAGAGGCTGCCTCTTAATGGAACCATTAAGAATTTTACCAATGAGAAGGTAGAAGAATGTGACATGTGATGATTTACTATTCAGGGGTTACCTCTTAACCATTTAAGACTTGAGGTTACCTCTTATTCATTCAGAGGTTTTAAACCATTAAGAGGTAGCATCTGAATGGTCATTAAGAGGCTACCAAACCGCCATCTTCCACTCACATAATCTGATGTGTTTGAAGGTATCAAGCAGATTGAAGTTGTTGGGGATGAAGCCCCTCTCGCCTATATCCCATCCTCTCTATCATCCGTCCTCCATACACTACACTCGTTACAACTTCGGAGTTTTGATAGGTTTCGTTGGTTGTTGGTAAATTATTAATTATATATCTTAAGATTCATATTCCTATCGTGTTTAAGCTAGTAATCTTAGGTTTACCTCTTTAATTGAGATATGAACATAAGAGTGTTTTTAAATTTGAATATTAGGTTTGGCTAAATTTGTTCTTTATTTTAGTCATGAAGTGGAAGAATCAACTATTCAAGAATGAGGCCTTTATTTCAATTTGTTCATCAATTCAGGTGAGCAATCTTGGATTTGGTGCTAATCATCATTTTATGTTCATGTAGACCTATACATTGTTATAAAATTGTATATTTTTTCATCCTACATTCCCTCAAATAGTATATAAGAGATCAACTATATGAAAAATAGATTTTTTTTTTTTAATAGCAAGATGGGGCCTTTTATTAATCAAACAACAAACCAACTAGAATCATAGCAAGGAGCTATAATATCCAGCTAATACAAAAAACAGTCAAGATTGAAAGAAAACGTACAAAATATCAGAAACATTTTCATACAGTAAGATCTTATCACCAAGAAAAGTAAAGCCATTTCTCCCATGATTCCAGGTGCACCTTTGATCTTCGTTTCATCCAATGATACGATTCTTCTTTGATTTCTTCGATTATTCTGTATGTCTCGCCGGCTTTTGATCTGAATATTTTTTCATTCCTATTCTTCCAAATAACCCAAGTCGTTAATAGAAAAATTGCGTGTATCACTTTCTTCTTCGCCTTTGGCCAATTAAAATCATTCAGCGAACTGAATACCTCTGCGAGTGTGGCTGGTTTTGTTACCGTATCTGCTTTAACCCACCTACTGACTTGTTCCCAGACATTTTCCGCTACCCTGCATTTAACAAGGACGTGATCCGGTGTTTCTTCTTCACTGTCGCACACTCTACACATTTCGCTCGGAACCGGGACTCCTCTTTCTCTTAATTTTGTGGTTGTTGGAATTTTACCTTTTATTTCTCTCCACACGAACATACTACACTTCTGTGCTGCCCAATTATTCCAGAAAAACTCATCCGTTGTTTCGTTTAAATTTATGTTCCGTGCCAAAGTACTTCTTACCATTTTCACCGAGAAGTCGTGATTTTCTCCCCCATTCCATATCCAATAGTCACTTCTTTCCGATAGTCTCACTTGATTCAGCATTCCTAGCAATTCCTCCATCTGTTGTCTTTCATTATCGGTACTTGGTGTTTTATGCCATGCCCAATCCCATAAGACTCCACCATTAGGTCTCGTGTAGCTATCCTGAACTTTTGCTCTTTTCTCTTTGGCGAGTTGATAAATGAGAGGGAATTTATCCTTTAATATGAAAAATAGATAACTGTAAAGATGCGAGAATTGGTAATTTTATCTTTGGGTCACAACCTGTTTGATTTGTAAACATATGAAAAGATTAATTTTAGAGTTTGAAAGTGATGAAGCTTTAATTGTACTGGCATTAGTACAAGAACACTGTGTTTCAGTTTGCTATTATGATGGATTAAGAAGGATGAGTTAGCTTTTAGATTCTTTATATTAACAAAGTTTTATTTGTCATATTGGGATTACCTTAGTTTTACTGTTGAATTGAGTTACTACTCCTTTAAGTTGTACACGGGGCATTCATTGTCGTACTTTGAGGATACATGTGGGTTTTACTTTACACGTATTTGTCTCTTCTGTTTCTTTCGTCACTCTTTAGCTTTCTTTTGTATGCCTTAATCGCCTGAGAAGGGAGTGGATGACTATCGATGCCTGAGATCAAAGTTGTGGTCGTTGTTTAGCCTTTGTTTATTTCACGTTTTTAGATCATTTTTTATAACAATTTCTTATTCACCGTTTACCCATTCTTACAGATTCAGTTTATAGGGATTCGTTTCAGGTATCATTCTTTTGTTTCCATAAATATGGGAAGGCTATAGGAAAAACCTACTTGAGTTGTGAAAACCTACTTGAGTTGTGTAAACTCAAGAAACCTTTGTAAAAATCGATGTAACATTTTATTTTTTTCTAAAAAAAATTGTAAATGTAATATACATATATTTGAACATTAAAAAAAAGAAACACAAAAAAACACCGAGTAGTTTTTTTTTTTTTAATGTTACAAATTTCAGGTTACATAATATATAGAGTAAACTGCAATTTTACCCCCTGAGGTTTAGGTCAATTGGCACTCTGAACCCCTCTAACGAAATAATTGCAATCCCCCCCCCCCAACGTTGGTGTTATGTCGCATATTTATCCTCTGGAGTCAAATTCCATGGTTATCTTTAAACAGTCAAAGAAGGTCAAAGGGCAGAAATGTAATTTTACCTTAATAGTTACCTTATATAATACTATTACCCATGTACTATTACTTCCAACTACAATCTTACTCTCTAAGCTTGTCGACCACACTCCCCCTACACCTTCTTCCTCATTAACGGCGACCACACCACCGGCGATCCTTCATGTCCGTCCACCGGAGAATGAGCCAATCAGAGGAGACATTGCTTCCACCTCCACCACCAGAGCCGATCCCCTGTCCACACCACCGGCGATGCCCCTGTCCACCGTCGATCCACCTGTCCACCGGCGATCCTCCCTGTTCTCGCACTTGTCAGGTAAAATCGAACAAGTATTGTGATTGTGGTTAATGAACAAGTAATGTCAGGTTAAAAAACAGGGATTATTGAACATGGGTTTTTGAAAAAAAAAAAAAACAGGGATTATTGAACATGGATCTTTCTGTGTTTGCAGTGGACATGAGGATTCGTGTTTCACTAGGATCGATTGTGGTGTCCTTGGTTGTCAAAATGCGAGGCCGCCCTTTCCTGCACTTCCAGTTTCCCCCTCAGCAGGAAATGGTTGCGTAGTTGAACTGTAATATATTAGGATGTTTTGTGTAATATGTAGGTTAAGTTAAGTTAAACATGCATTTTGTGTATATATCATGATCCTTGGTTATGACAATGTAGTATGCAACAATGTAGTAGGACTAATGATCTTTAACAATGATTCTTATTTAACTATGCTTACTGTAGTGTTGAATGCCTATTGCATGGTATGCTTGTTTTTGAATGTCTATTGTTTTTTACTGTTGAATGTCTATTGGAATGAATGTCTATTGTGAGTTAGTTATATATAGAAGAGTTATGCATAAGTCAAGGCTGTGATTAGCATAAGTCAAAGCTGTGATTAGCATAAGTCAAAGCTGTGATTAGCATAAGTCAAGTACTGTATGCACATGTGCATGATTAGCTTGGGTATGTTATAAGATATTGTATATAGTTAATATATGCTTGATCAGCAGATTGATGTGCTTTGCCAAACATTAATATATGCTTGATCAGCAGATTGATGTGCCTATAATGTGCCTAGTTATAAGAACAGCAGATTGATCATGGATTTGACTAGGGAATAAGTCATGGTTATTGTTTGGACAGATTGTTGTTTCATAACCTGTATTGTTAGCATAACCTGTATTGTTAGCATAAGGAATTAGTTGAGGGGTATAATTGTAATAATCATAAGAGAAGGGACTGATATGTAACAAATGATAGTTGGTAGTTATAGGTGGTTATGTAACAAATAATAGTCATAAGGAATTAGTTGAGGGGTATAATTGTAATAGTCCCTCTATTTTCTGTTTTCTCGAACAGCTGCATACAGCTGCAGCCAAGTATGTTCTGAATACATTTTGAGTGTGCATACATGTTCTGAATGCTGCAGCCAGGTATAACAAATGATAGTTGGTAGTTATAGGTTGTTATACTTGGCCAGGTATGTGTTTAAACTGCTTTTGAGTGTGCATACATGTTCTGAATGTTGCAGCCAAACATTGTAATGTTTCTGAATACATGGACATATTACTAAATACATGGACAGATTGTAATGTTCTGAATATATATAGGTTTTGTGATTTTGTGAAGGGTTTCTAGTGAAGTTAACCACTGTAATGCTTATAGGTTTCTGATTTTGAGTATACAAACATAGAACAGGTTTGAATACAAGTGTTTATTAAGTTTAAATCAGATTTCTTGTTAATTACCATGTGTAGTTGACTTTGGCTGGTCAAACTTTTTTGGCGGGAAGGGTTTTGGAAGTTGCAGGGGGTAATATTGTTTCTAAACACAAAGTATAGGGGGTAATAAGAAAGGACAATTTAGTAATTTACCAGTGGGGGGTAATTATGCGACATAACAAGAACGTTGGGGGGTAATATTAAAGGGTAAGATAGTCATTTCACATTAAAGTTAACAGATCTGTTAACATAATTGATGCCAATGAGATGGTGGTGGAGTGGTGAGAGAGAGACTTGGTGTTTTAAGAGACCTAAGTTCGATTCCTGCCCTCCCCATTATTTTCTGTGGCACCTGGTGATGATGGGAGACTAGGCGAATAGGTGTGGAGATCGCTAGTTCGATCCTTGAACTGAGCGGGTTTTACCTCACCGCACTGTCGTGCCTTTGGGCTAGTGTTGACGGGCTTCGGCTCTAGGTGAGGGTTTTCCCCGGTTCGGAGGCGAGTGTATCCCGATGTGGTGAATTTCGCCAGTAGCCCATTTAGAGGATTCGTTGGCCGTTAAAAAAAGGGGGGTAAATGTGCGACATAACAACAACGTTTGGGGGGGGGGGGATTGCAATTATTTCGTTAGAGGGGGTCAGAGTGCCAATTGGCATAAACCCCATGGGGTAAAATTGCAGTTTACTCTAATATATATGTTCAAGAAAAATGTAACATACAAATTTTCAATATTTAAAAAAAAACTAGTAGGCGTTTTTTTTTTCATTTTTTTCATAAATATGTTCTTGTACATTTATATTGCATTCCCTGTTTTTTTTTTTTTTTTTGAAAAAATAAAAATGTTACATAGGGTTTATTTGGGTTTTCTCAACTTACATGGGTTTTCAATTTATTTTATATATATATATATATATATATATATATATATATATATATATAGGGTCAGGATCATTTCAGAACCATATATATATATATATATTGGGTGGGGTTCTAGAGTGAACACTAATGTATTTGCGAACTGAGTGAACAAATCCTGGTCATTGATCTACACATGTGTATGGCCAGGATCTCATCATCAAATCGTAAAATACACAAGTGTATTCCAAAATCAAATCCTGGCCATTAGTTCACTCAGTTCGCAAGCTACACTAGTGTTCACTCTTGAACCTAATCTGTGACAACTGTCAAAAATTCAGGTATTCGTACCATTTAATTAAGCATGATTAGTGCTTAATGACTGTGCTGAGTTGCAATTAACTGATGTCTAATTACTACCATATACATACATGTGCTTCATACATTGTTAATGCCATACCAATATTGCATGAAAGCATTATTGCCTCAAATGATGCATTAAGTACAGTTAGCACAGTTATCTGATAAACCAGGTAAATGCTGACAGAACTCAGTACATAGACAGACAGTGTATTGAGACACAGAATGAGCCAGAAACTAAGTACTACACTAGTATAGTGTGTAGGAAAGTAAGGATCACAAAACTGCCTTTCTAAGTAATAGTTTAAGTGCCGGAAAGTGCATAAAACTCACCCAAAGTGCTGAATTCAAAAAAATTAAGCAATAATCAGCATTTTAACAATCTAAATTTATGCAGAAATATGGTTAAATTGTCCTGAATGCTTTCCTAAGTGTCGGGAATCAAAAGTGTCACAAAAGGGTACATAAAGCACACTAAACTGCATAGTTTAGCACTTTAACGAACCAGTAACCAACCGAACAACCGGACACTACCCGAAACATCAAATTTACACTAGAAGCAATGTTTTAACATTTCCAAGCTAGTTATGGTCCCCGAACATCATAACACCCTATAAAACATCAAGTAACTAAGTAACTAACCATATACTTGAATTTTTACCTTAAACTAACTAAACTAGTTAGACCTATCCTACTACCCCCCACCTAGTAATCGGTCCACGCTCACCTCCATACCCCAAGATTTTATCTCAATATTAAATTGGATCTTGTTTCTCTAATTAGAACACACTGTACATTGGATGATCACATGAGATGGTTATAAGGAAAGACTTGAAGGACCTAAGCTCATTCATCACCCATTAACAAAAACACACACAACTCCCTCTCCCTCTCCCTCTCTTGTGCTCCCGGCCGAAGACCACCACCACCCTACCACCACCATCACTTTACTTCCATCCATTCCACACATTTACAAAGGTGTTAGAGACCATACAAAGAAGCTAGGAGCTTGTGGAAATGGAAGAACCTCTATTGTTTGCTTTTATCCATCTTATTTCTTCACTTGATCATCCCAAGCCTTGTGCTAGTGGTAAGAGTCTTGATCTTGCTAGTTTACTTCCATTTTTAGTGGTTAAAGAAGTATCATACTCATAATCTTAAAGAACACTAAAGATCATAAGAATGAAACTTGAATATAAGCATGTTTAATGAAGAAACTAACTTGTTTATGTGATTATTTGCTTGTTGTTTGTTCATGTATATGATGTAGATCATCATATGATCTTGCTAGATCATGATTGAAAACATAATCTAGCAAGATGTGAGAAATGAAATTGTTGTAAGATGATAGATCATCCACACATGAAGCATGAACTTGAAGGAACATAATGTTTTCTTGAAAAATCATGATCAAAGTAAGTTGTTAATCATATAAATCTAAGAATTTCATGAAGGATTTCTAAAGAAACCAAGTTAAAAATATAAGTTTCATTTAATCTTGGTTCTTACATAAACAAACTTTCTTTTTGGCGGTAAAACAAGTGTAGAGACACTTGTGAAACAAGAAGAAATCATAAAGAAATATTTTTTGAAATGAAGATCACAAGCTGTAAACATCTATATTCTTTAAAATTGAAGTTTTTAAAGAACTAATCACACTTTAGAAGGTAACAAGGCTTACTAATAACACTAGTAAGTTCCTACAACTTTTTACAAATATTCAAGTTCATGAAGTAGTTAGATTATGATTGATTTGGCAAGATTGGTAAGTGTAAGTTGTGTATTGTTGGTTGTGGATTGATTGTGATGATTTTTACAAAAGAAAATGATATGCTTGAAAACATGGAAACCTCCATTTTTAGGGGAAACTATGGCAAAATTTTCTAAAAATCCAAACACTTAGAAAAATATTTATAAACATGCACTTACAAGTGAATTTTCAATCATAAATTGTTACATAAGCTTTGCCATAATTTTTGTTACAAAAATATAAATATTGGAGGTTGGTTTTTATAAATAAAAGTGACTAAATATGTATTTAGGAAATATATATTTAGAAGACACCATGTGTGTGATTATTTGTATATTTTGTGTATTAGTTATATTATTTTAGGACTTGAAATAATATAACACATCAAAATACCAAGAATTATAATCCAAAATATTACCAAAATTCCAATGAATAAATATACAAGTTATACACAAAATATTGGTGAAACCAAACCAAGGAATATAACTCACAAGAATATTCCGGAAATTTACTCGCAAGTATATTTTTGGTAAATAATATTTTGGACACCGAGGAAACAAAAATATGATTTTTACAATTACTGCAAAGTTATATCATATTTTGACAAGGGAAAAATATATTATTTTGGCTTGTATGAATATATATTTTTCTTGGAAATTTTAGAAAATATATTATTTTTAAGAAATATATATTTTCTTACACAAACATAAAATACAATATTATTGGGATTAAAGATATATTTTCTCAAATAAATATGAAATATATCATTTTTGGAGAAAATAAGTTCATATATAATTTCTAAGTTAGACTTGAAAATATATTATTTTTGGAACTTAAATGAAAATACAAATATTTTTGCCAAGGAAAAATTATGAATAATTCTCTAAGTAATGTTTTTAAAATATATATTTTGGAAATATATATGGACCTTTATTAAGGATATTATTTCGGAAAAGTTAATATAACATTAAGTATAAGGATACTTAATAATTACATGAAGATACGTATTCTCGTACGTACAAATACACACCGGAATACGACCCTAATACATGGCAAACATATACAAGTATAAGAATACGAATACAAATACCCCATCCTTGGGAAGGAAATACAGGTATAAATACTTGGGAAGTATTATGTTACTGTAATATTGTTTTAACAATTATTCCACAATTTTGTAAATATAATTTAAGTTGAAATATTAAGTATTTTAACAAATAATTATATAATTTGGAATAATAACGAAGCTACGAAGAAACGTAACTTAAAGAAATTAATACTAAGTCAAGGCACGACCCACTCGTCTAATAGATCATAGCACGTTGTAGGTAGTCGTGTTTACCCAAAGGAGCTTGAGTTACGGTGACTGAAGACGCAAGACTGTGAGTTCGTGACCCCCTTTTTCTTTTAACTATTTTCAGTTTTATAACTTCGGGGGTGAAGTACATGTTACAACTGTTTACAAATGTTATTATTTGGTATGGTTAGCTAAGGAAGGGTACTGCTAGATCATGTGAGTGGTGGGTATGACGTTTAAGACCATTAATCCTCGTTGTAGGACCGAGGGACATGAGTGATAGATCTATTTGGGTGTAGCGAGCCCCGCCCATGTTGGACTAGGGTTTGGCCCATGGGTTGACTATGTCTTACAGCCAGAAGCCCGGTACAAAGTCTGCTAGGTTTGAGCCTTCCTGCATCACGTCACACATATTAATGATCTGTTTTTCCTTGTTGCTTTCATACCGGGATTTACAAACTTATATACATACTTACTATGATTTCAAAGGTTTATGCATACACACAAACAAACACACGAACTCGCTCAACTTTTGTTGATGTTTTCAAACTTCATGTATTTCAGGGAATTAGTTGTGGATCTGGGGGGCGTTCGGAGGTTCCAAGTGTGGTTTAAGAATAAAAGATGCCATCCATGGTCTTAGGGTTTTGGTCAGTGTGCCTTATTCCTGGACGAGGCACATCCACCAAAGCCTGATTTCATTAAAGTCTTTTGATGAGTCCTTAGGGAAATCTAAACAATTCGTATGGTTTGTAAAACTTAAATTTGAAGTCTATGTTCAAACAATGATGTTGTGATGTTTTTAAACTTAATTAATGGATGACCATCTATGGTTTATATCATATAGTTCTTGTTATGATTGAATGCAATGGTATTAAGAAAGTCACACCATAATCACGCTTCCGCAAAAGTCAGGGTGTGACAGCTTGGTATCAGAGCTTCGATTGTTGCGAACTAGGATTCCTTCTCGAGTCTAGACTACAATCATTAGGGCTCTCACGAAAATATTTTTACAAACCTGTTTTTATTGTATACACGAAACGCCCGGATCTAGGAAAACAAACATTTTTACAAATGAAAAGACACGAAACACATTTCAAGGGTTATGTTCAGTCTGAGAGGCTGGGTGGTTCAGTCTGAGAGACTCGGTGGTTCGGTCTGAGAGACTGGGAGGTTTAGTCTGGGAGACTATGTAGTTCAGTCTGGGAGACTGGGAGGTTTATTCTGGGAGACTAGGAAGGATACGTGATTACAGTGTTATTGATTGCATGTTTAATGGTTAGTAGTTGATATATGTGCATATGTTGTGATTGTTTTGTTACAGACACTATGTCATCATCAGATAGTGGATTGTCCGACGACCATGACCCCATGGCAGTAGTCTCCGACGACGAGGTTATGCCTGAGCCAGAGATCTTTACTTCTGACACCGAGAGTGATCCAGAGATGATGTCCGACGATGACGACGATTTTCAGCCCTTTGCGCTGCCCGATTTCGGAGATGATTTACCGCTCGCTGATGGCATCCCGGATGAGGATCCGTTTGTTATTCCTATTCCTGTTCACGATCATCTTATCATCGGTCATCCTGATGGTGAGCATATTGTGGCACCGATCCTCGCTCCTGTTCCCTTAGTGGTCATTCCTCCTGAGGATTGGCCATTCAATGATCTTTTTGACGATGATTTTGATTTGTTTGTTGATGGTCCCCCTGATGATGCCCATGGCGATGGGGAGCTCGATGAGGACGTTGTTGACATTCCACTTCTGGGGATTCCCGTTATTGAGATTTCATCTTATTCCAGTTTACACTCTGTTCCAGATTCCTTTGAGTCTATGTCTTCTTCCGCCTTAGAGGCAGTTGGTTTGCGACATTATGCCACAGATTCTGACGACGATATAGCTAAGTCAGCTGCACCGATTCCTCCACATGACATTGAGCCTGGACTTGAGCTTGATTTTATCCCTGTTGATCCGCCTGTTGATGCACCCGCTGATCCTGAGCCGATACCTGCTCCTAAGCCTTTACCTGATCATGATCCTGTACCATTTGGCATACCTGACATTGCACCGCTCATACCGGATCCGATCCCTGCACCCGCTGACCCTCCTGTTATTGAGCCAGTCACTCCCCCATTTGCACTCGCACCTATTGATGTTGCTCCTTTTCACCCAGTTGAGTCGGACGTGCTTCGTGTTCTACCTGCCTATTGTTTTCTTGCAGGATATACCCGTACCTCGTCCAGGGGAAGGCACTTCTAGCCAGCAGCCTAGCCATGACCCACATGTATCAGCAGCTTTCCCTCACATGCCTCAGTCTGCACCTACTGCTCATTTTACTTCTTCACCACTAGACGAGCCACTTAGATGGTTCCCACCGTACACCATGCCGATTTCTGATCCCTACCATCCCTCGCATTTTACCGGTTATACACGGGATGAGTTACTTTTATCATTGCAGCTTCAGTATGAGATCATGAGTCGTAGGATTTTAGAGCTTGAGATGATACCGCGACCTTTGCCATGTCCGTGTCAACCTGCATATGTTCCTCGTTCATCACCATCCCCGTTTTCACATCCTCCTGCACCGCTTACTCCATTTCCCGAGTTTGACACTCGCTTTCTCACTGTTGAGCAGCAGATCAGTTATCTGTTGCGTCATGTTTACGATCTTGAGGAGGAGCTAGCGCATGTGCGCAGCTTGCTTTTCTTTCCTCCACCACCATCAGCATAGACGGTTTTTGGTTTTATGTAGGTAGCTTGCTTTTGATGAAAGCACCGCTATTGAGTTGAGCTAGTGAAGCCTTTTAGAGACCACTTTTTGATTGTATGACTTAAGGTAGATTGATAGACAGTTTGGACAAGGGTAGTGTGACTCTGTGTTCCCTTTTGATACGATACTTATGTAAAACATGTAACTGTAATTGTGGTCGATGATTAATGGAAAGCTCAATCGTAATGTTCTCATTAAATACGTTGTTAAAACTACATACTTGTGCTATAATAGTGTTGGTTACCTGATTGCTTGCTTGTTACTACATATACATACTATATACTTCTTATGTAATTAAGACTTGGCCCATACAATCTTCTTTATAGAAGATGCCTCCTCGAAGGAACACTCAGTTGCCCACAACAGAGGCAGAACTGCATGAACGGATTTCACAAGCAATCGCACAACATGAGGCCTTACGCTCTGAACACAACGGATGTACCTTAGGAAATAACCTACCTCACGGCTGTACTTACAAGCAGTTCCTTGACTGCAAGCCTCTGAACTTTGACGGCACTGGAGGTGCTGTAGCTTTCGTTAGATGGGCTAAGAAAACAGACTTTGTGCTGCGGATGAGCAAGTGTGCGCCAGAGCACCAGGTCACTTACATTTCTGGACTTTTCCTAGACGGAGCTCTATCCTGGTGGAACCTTCAGGTTCAGACTATGGGAGAGGAGACTGCGTATGCTATGACTTGGGATGAGATGAAAGAACTGATGCGTAAGAAGTACTGCTCAAGAGCTGAGATTCAGAAGTTGGAGACCGAGTTCTGGAATCTGAAAATGGATGGACCTAAGATTGCTGAGTACGTACAGAGATTTCATGACCTGTCTCGTGTTGTCCCCTACATGGTAGAACCGGAGTTCAAGCGAATTGAACATTTCATTTGGGGATTGGCACCCCAAATTATGAGCATGGTGACTACATCGAAGCCTCCAACGATCACTGGGGCCATTGATTTTAGCGTGGCATTGACTGAAGAAGCGATTAGATTGAACAAGTTCTCAGTTTCTAATAACAAGAAGAAGGAGATTCATGTCGAGTCATCAGGAGAGAACAAGAGAAAGTTCTCGAATTTCAAGAAGGATACCCAAGGAAACAACGGTAGCAACAAGAAAAGAGATGCGAACCCACCAGCTGAAGTCAGGACTGGTGTTGCAAGTGCGGAAAGTAAGGGGAAAGGTTACATGGGCACTTTGCCTAAGTGTGATGTGTGCCAGTTCCATCATGCCGGCCAGTGTAGGTTTATGAAGTGTGAAAGCTGTGGAAAGAATGGTCATTTAAAGGAGACGTGCTGGGCTGGTAATGGTCGAGGAAATGGTGTTCAGAGGGGTAGTGGTAATGGAAATGGCAGTGGAAATCGTAGTGGGAACGGTAATGGGAATCTGACTGGGAACCGTAACCAGGGAGGTAATGGTAACCGTGGTGGTTCTGGAAACCAAGTTGCTAATGGAAACCGCAACCAAAACAACAACCAAGGTGGTGCTGGAAACAAGCAAGGATGCTTCAGTTACGGAGATGTCGGGCATTTCAAGAGAGATTGCCCAAAGAACAACCAAGCCCAGGGGAGAGTCTTTAACATTGGAGCAAGGGAAGCTTGCCAGGATCCGAACGTAGTTACGGGTACGTTCCCTATCAACCAACACTTTACATCTGTGTTATTTTATACTGGTGCCGATTATAGCTTCGTATCCCTAGAATTTAAGAAAATACTTGGGTTAGTTGCCAGTAAGTTAGATATCCCGTACTCGATAGAGCTAGCTAATGGGAAGCTAGTAGAGGCAAACGAAGTAATTAGAGGCTGTGTAATAGAGCTTGGAGAGCATGAGTTTACGCTCGATCTTCTACCAGTTGAATTGGGAAGTTTTGACGTGGTAGTCGGAATGGATTGGTTATCAAGCAACCGAGCCGAAAGCGTATGTCATGAGAAGGTTATCCGCATTCCTTTGGCGAATGGAGAGACGATTGTAGTGCACGGAGAAAAGCATGATACGCCTTTGAGGATTATCAGTTGTTTGAAGGCACGAAAGTTTTTGCAGAAAGGATGTGTTGCATTTTTGGCGCACGTAGTTGATAAAGATGCCAAAGAGCCAAAGCTAGAAGATATCCCGGTGGTAAGGGAATATCCTGAAGTCTTCCGCGAAGATTTGCCAGGATTGCCGCCGCAACGACAAGTCGAAATCCACATTGACTTAGTTCCAGGTGTCGCGCCTGTAGCTAAGGCACCTTATCGACTTGCGCCTTCCGAGATGCAAGAGTTGTCGACGCAACTTCAAGAGCTTTTGGACAAGGGATTTATTCGACCAAGCTTCTCGCCTTGGGGAGCTCCAGTTCTGTTTGTCAACAAGAAGGACGGTAGTTTTCGCATGTGCATTGACTATCGAGAGCTAAACAAATTGACCATCAAGAATCGGTATCCTTTGCCGAGGATTGATGATTTATTTGATCAACTTCAAGGTTCAAGTTACTACTCCAAGATCGATCTTCGATCAGGTTATCACCAGCTGAGAATTCAAGAAGAAAGTATACCAAAGACTGCCTTTAGAACTCGTTATGGACATTACGAGTTTCTAGTGATGCCGTTTGGGTTAACAAATGCACCAGCAGTATTTATGGATCTGATGAACCGAGTTTGCAGCTATCTCGATAAATTCGTGATTGTATTTATCGATGATATTTTATCTATTCAAGGACGAAAGAAGAGCATGAGCAACACCTTAGAGCTATCTTAGAGCTGCTCAAAAAGGAGAAACTGTACGCAAAGTTCTCGAAGTGCGGTTTCTAGTTGCGTGAGGTACAATTCCTTGGTCACGTAGTGAATGAAGACGGAATCCACGTGGATCCCACCAAGATCGAGGCGATTAAGAGTTGGGAAACTCCGAAGACGCCATCCGAGATCTGACAGTTTCTAGGTTTAGCAGGGTACTATCGCGGATTCATTGAAGATTTTTCAAAAATCGCTCAACCGCTGACCTCCCTCACTCAAAAGGATAAGAAGTATGAATGGGGAGATAAACAAGAAGAAGCTTTTCAGTTGCTAAAGAACAAGCTTTGCGATGCACCTATTCTATCCCTACCCGAAGGCACTGATGACTTCGTGGTATACTGTGACGCTTCGCGTCAGGGATTGGGTTGTGTGCTTATGCAGCGATAGAAGGTTATCGCTTATGCTTCGCGCCAGTTGAAAGTTCATGAGAAGAACTACACCACGCACGATTTGGAGTTAGGCGCAGTGGTGTTTGCTTTGAAGATCTGGCGACATTATTTGTATGGTACCAGATGCACGATCTTTACAGATCACAAGAGCCTCCAGCACATATTCGATAAAAAAGAGCTTAATATGAGACAGCGACGATGGGTGGAGTTGTTAAACGATTATGATTATGAAATCAAATATCACCCAGGAAAGGCGAATGTGGTGGCGGACGCCTTGAGTCGAAAAGAGAGGATTAGGCCCATAAGGGTTAGGGCTTTGGAGATGATCATTCAGACAGACCTCTCGTTGCGCATTCGTGCTGCGCAGAGAGAAGCTCTTAAGAAGGAGAATCTTAAGGATGAATATCTCTGTGGGATGGAGAACCAGTTGGTACCCAATGAGGAAGGAACCTTGTGTTTCATGGGACGAATTTGGTTTCCCCTCTTTGGTGGTCTTAGAGATGTTATCTTTGATGAAGCTCAAAAAATCAAGGTACTCGATCCACCCAGGATCGGATAAGATGTACCAAGATTTGAAAGATTTCTACTGGTGGTCGAGATTAAAAGGTGATGTTGCAACTTATGTTGGAAAATGTTTGACTTGCGCCAAGGTGAAGGCCGAGTATCAGAAGCCTTCAGGACTTCTACAGCAACCCGAGATACCCATGTGGAAGTGGGAGCAAATCTCAATGGATTTCATAACAAAATTTCCAAAGACACCCAGAGGTCATGATACGATTTGGGTAATCGTAGACCGTCTGACAAACTCTACGCACTTTTTTCCAATCAGGGAGAAGGATAACACAGGTAAGCTAGCTGAGCTGTACCTAAGGGAGATAGTTGCACGTCATGGAGTGCCTATCTCGATTATATCTGATAGAGATGGGAGATTTGTGTCAAGGATTTGGAAATCTTTCCAAGAAGCGTTTGGTTCACAGTTGAATTTGAGCACCGCATTTCATCCACAGACGAACGGCCAAAGTGAGAGAACGATTCAGACACTTGAAGATATGTTACGAGCCTGCGTAATGGACTTGGGTGGCAGTTGGGACACTCACCTACCTTTAGTTGAGTTCTCCTATAATAACAGCTACCATACAAGCATTCAAGCTGCACCATTTGAAGCTCTCTACGGACGGATGTTAGTGCATTCATCTGTCAACTTCGTCTTATATCGAGTCTTAGTCTCGGTGTGGATCCGAAAGAAGATGATGTCATCATATTGGATAATGACATCATATTGGTGAAGTAATCATGACATCATCCCACATGAGACAAAAAGGTTTAGGATGTTAAAGTTTGAGTTCGGTCATATTGTTCTAATTCCGCTCATGTGTCAAGTAAATGATTTCGTTTTTGTGTCAAGCATGATTCCGCTTATATGTCATCTAAGGGTCTCGCTTTTATGGCATGTTTAGGTATCGCTTTTATGGCAGTGTACATATAAGCGAAATCAGTGACCTTATATATAGGTCACATAAGCGGAATCACATAGATAGTTCTAGGTGTTGTCTTCCGGTGAGCCACGAAGTGCTGCCGAAGTGTCGACAGGTTGTAAACATTGTCCAGATCAATAATATCGACAGTTTAGTGTGTATACTTGCTGAATTGTACTCGGTTTGTCTGTTTCCGCCGTTCAAACTGAGATAAACTCTTCTACGCGACTCGTTTAGGTCCGAATTCGATCCAACAAGTGGTATCAGAGCCAGTGAAGAAGAGTTTTCTACAATTCAGCCGAAAAATCTGTTTCTACACCTTTCTTTTTCGAAAAACAAAAATTTTTACGGTCGAAATCGCTTTAAATTCACACAGTGTGTTCGTAATCATGTATAAACATATCCTTGAAATTTTCAGATCTTAAATCAACCTATAACTTAGGATTTTAGGGGGTTCGCTTATTCGTACACGTTCAAAAATGACATCAGCAGTAAGGTCCGCTTATGTGAACAGTTAATTTCGCTTATCTGAGCAAGCAGATTCCGCTCTTAGTGACAGTTGAGGTCCGCTCTTAGTGACACCTTGGGTTTCGCTTTTGTGACACAGTTGTGGTTGAATGTGTGTCAGTTGATAATCACGTGATTTGTTATCATATTCAGAGTTTGCATGTGAAAACATTTAAAGGATCAATGGTGTCAGCTTGCATGTGATGAGTCTTGGTTCAAATGATCATATATTAGTTGTCGGCTAGCTCTAAATTGAGGTCCAATCGAATTGTTATGAAGAATTAAACTTGTCGGCTCATTGTATATATCAAAAAGTTGTCTGCCACATTTCTCGATTTCTACATAATGGTATTTTAGGTCCAATGACAATATTTTGAACATTTAATTGTTGTCAGCCAAAGTTTAAAAAAAAAAATCCATTAGCATTGAGTTTGCAAGTGAGAAAGGAGGTCCAATCATATTATATAGTTCATTGATAGTTGTTGGCTTAGTGGTTTGAGTTTTGGTTACAGTTAGTTCTCACAAAAGACAATCCTAGTCCGCACTGATTGATCAGGATAGTTTGAACAGTCAGATCGTTTTGTGTGGATATATCGCGTGATAAAGTCAAGTTTGTACAATTTGGAGTTCAAAGGTTTCAAAGGGTCAAGTCGTTTTAATTTGGATCCGAGTCCTAGCAGTTCGCACAGTTGGTCAACGTTCAGTCCGTACAGAAAATCATCAGTTTGATTGTTTGAAGATGTCAAGCAGTAAGGTTGATCATGATAGTAACAGTGAAAAAGTCCTCGCTTCTAAAGTTTGTACATTTACGATCAGTGGGAGAAATTTTATGGAACAGCACTGGTATTTCTGTTATACATGTGACCTGACCGTTTCAAAAGGTTGTTGTTCTGTTTGTGCAGATGTATGTCATCGAGGACATCGTGTTGTCTACTCTACATCAAGTAGGTTTTTTTGCGACTGTGGAGCAGGGAGTGTACAGGACAGCAGTTGTCAGTGTCTGAAGCCTAGGAAATTCACTGAAGATGATAGGGATCATGATGATGAAATTGCTATTGATAATCAGTTGAAAGTGAATGATGATCAAGAAGCTAAGAACATGCCAATATTTGATCATGGTGATTCAGATTCTGAGGAGGAGCAGATTTTAAGTCAAACAAAATGTGAAGCTGTTACTGAAAAACAGCAGGTGTTTGAAGAAGTAATTACAAAGAAAGAAGTTGATGTTGAAAAGACGAATGAAAAATGCTCAAAATGTGATAAACTTGAAGCTGACAATGCCAAACTCTTGAAGGATGTGGAGAGTTTAACATTGGAAATCAAAAGCTTGAAGGATGAGAAAGAATATGATAATAAACAGATTCTCGAAATAAGAGAAAATTGTGAGAAATTGACGTCAGAGAATGTCAAACTGTTGAGTAGTTTGGACAGTTTGACATTGGAAATTAACAATTTGAAAGAAAAAGAAAAAGATTTTGGAAAAATCAAAATTGAAAATGAAAACGTTTCTTGGATAAAATTGGAAAATGAAGCGTTAAAAGAAAAAGAAAAAGATTTTCAAAATCAAATCAAGACTTTAGAAGATGAGAGAGATATTTTTGGTAAAGATAATCTTGAAAAACAAATTGAAATAAATTCTCATCTTGCTAAAATCATTCAGCTTGAAAAAGAAGCTGAAAAAGCTCGGATTAAAATCAAAGAGCTTGAAGTGAAATTGAAAGGTTTTGTGAATTTTACATCACATGTTTCTCCAAAACCGATCAATTCTGTTCCAATAAGTGACAATGTCACAAATTTTGATAAAGTCAAAATTGAAGATTGTGATGAAATATCTGATGATGAAAAAGAAAAGAAAAGAAAAATATTTTTAGATTTACAAGAAAAATTTCAAAATACTGTTTTGCAATCTACTGAAATAGGTGAATGCTCGAAGCAAAAACCTGTTAAGAAGAATGTAGAACAGAAACAAAAAGTTAAAAATTTGAAAAAATTTAAAATTGAAAATAAAAGCTCATCAGATAAGTCATCCAATCATTATCAAAAATCACAAAAATCTAAAATTGAAAACTCACAAAATGTTGGTAATAAGTGGTGCAGGTTTGACCACAGTGCTCAAAGGACAAATCATGCTTACAGGAGGAGCTATGATTACCACAAATCTAAACAATGTTATGATCTGAATATGTGGTTTGAAGATGGTAGATGGTACGATAACAGAGTGTGCTACACTTGTGGTGTGAGAGGACACATTGCTGTTAACTGTCAAAGTTGGAGATTTGAAACGAGAAGATGTTTTGAATGCAATATTAAAGGTCACATTGCTAGAGATTGCCCAAGGAGATCGATGGGAAGATCGAGGGTTGAATCTCAGAGAACGGTAAAGAAACCAGTCACTGTCAAGCCCAAAGAACAGAAAGTGGAAAATAAGAAAGTAAAGCTTTCACAGGGGCAGAGAGACAGATTGAGGAAAAAGAGGAAGAAGGCGAGAGAGTATTTGGAGAAGATTTTGTCTTCAGGTTCACCAGTTGGTTCGAATAAGAGTTCTAATGAATCGATTCACTCGACGGCAAAGTCAAGCAAATCGAATTCTTCAGATACAAATTTGAGGACAGAAAGGAAGAAGAAGAAGAAAGTTATTGGCGATGAATCTGGCTCGTTCAAGTCAGACAAGCCAAGTTCGGGCAATGAATCTGATTCCATAAAATCAGAGGAGCCACAAGTTGAGGTAAAAAAGGAAGAGACAGTTCTATTAATGAATGATGAGAATTTTCCACCATTACGAGCCACAAACCTAAAATCAAAAGGTGTTGATGCTGGAAAAATGTTTAATAGCAATGTTAAACATATTTTTAGTAAGATGGTTGATGGTAAGGAAAAAGGAGTGAAAGAGTTTTATGAAGAAAAGAGAAAAGCTCAAAATGCGCCTAAGGCTGGTCAGGCTTGGGTGTCAAAATCTGTTGGTTGAATTCCTGACTTGCCGGAGCTTCCAGGTTGGTAAGTGTGAAGCAGGTATCGGCATCTTTCTTGAGAAATTCACAGGATGGTAACTGTGATATTTCGTGTTACAAGTGGTCAATCAAGGACATTAAGTTGTACTTGATTTTCTACAAGTGATTGTGGTGTTTGATCTTATATTGTTAAAATCTGTACAAAACGGTTAAAAGAGAACAAGGTGATATGATGACCCCGAACTCATAAGGGATGGGTAAACAAACTAATTTTTTCCGGAAAAACCATTCTGATTAAAACAAACTTAAGTGTTTTGAAATCATTATGGGAAAATAGTTTGTTGTAAGGGGGAGTGTTGATTGAATATGCCGAAACCCTCACGGCTGAACAAACATGATTACTTTCATCAGATTGAAAAAACTGTAAAAATCAATTGGTTGTAAATCATGGGAGTAATTGTTGGTACTTTATATTAGATTTTCTACAAATCAGAGCACTTTTAGCAGAAAATGGATGGCGAGACAAAGCTATCAGTATTGGTTGTCAAATTTTCTTTAAATGATTTTGCATTTTAGGGGGAGTAATGTTGTTAGAAAATACAAAAACATTTGAAAATTTTGAAAAAGCCAAAAACATGATAAAATTCAAAAATTTGAGTTTTGCGTAAAAAGAGGAAATGATAGTACATCAGAAGACAGTTACAGTACGCTAAAGATTTGGAAAGTCAAAATGTGTTAAACGATCTCATCGTGGATGTGTCGGTAGATTTTTATACATTTAGTAAACTTTTTCGGGATATAAACCTAAATTCAAACTTGCTTATTTTGTGGGGAACACTACTTGGATATATAGGTAATCCCTGAAATCTCGTTTGAAAGGTCTCATAATCTGATATACTAGGTTTTTATACTCAATGATGTCTGGGGTATTATTCCGGGACTTCTGCTGAACGGTAGTTCTGACCTAGTCCTTGAATAATACTTTCTGAAATGCTTGAAACATAGCATTAAACCCTCAGCATGCCGATGAAACAATAAAATTGATAATCGCTGCTGTTGTAAGCAAAAAGATCCTCTAAAGGGGACATACCGTAAAGTCGAAGCTGATATCTCTCTGCGTATACGGAAGTATCGACCTGAGATCCCTCGGCCCTCGCATACCTAATTTATATACAGATATCATTGTAGTATACTCACCTGTAAGACTGATTATTGGGATTCTGGATACGGGAGTATATTCAAGAGGTGGGACACATGAATAGGTTTAAGTTCTTAATACACCTAATTCGTATCCTGAATCAGTTGAAGTTTGTATGAAAATTTAAGTGGATCAGTATATCGACAATCTAAGTGAATTGTTTAATGCATAATGTGATTTTAAGCTCAACGGTACTTGTGACTTGTCGAAAACTGATATGATCCTCTAACGCTTACTCAAACAAAAATATTGTCTGTAAATATGCTTGTACATATTTCTTTACTGCTTTATATTTTCAGAAAAATACAAAAAGATTTTGATTTCATTTTATTTTCGACAACTGATGTCTGAGATGCTGAGTTTCAAAATCTAAGTAAGCTGATTGTGTTTCTGAAAATAAAACAAGTTCATTAATTTGATACTTGAGTTAAAATCAAAAATTTCAAAAACAGTTTGTGATATCTCCAAGGTCATTAATTTGGACTTGGCTGATAAACTGTGAGGGAGTTGGATTCTTTAACACTGTCAAATCTATACAGTTTGTTGATAGGGGGAGTGGATTAGAGAAGTTGTTTGATAATACGAAAACATTGTATTTATAGATGTTTGAGTGATTGCAGATGTACCAGACTACGATCCCGAGAGCAGAGTCTAAGGGGGAGTCTGAAGACAAGCTTGAAGCAAAGAGAAGCTTGTAGATGGAAAGCTAGGTGTCGATCCCAAAGCACGGAAGCTTGATAAAAGGGGGAGCCTGAAGCTGATAAAGACTGAAGACTGAGAAGACTCGACACTTAAGACTCGTCAACATCTGAGGGGGAGTCTGTTAGTGCATTCATCTGTCAACTTCGTCTTATATCGAGTCTTAGTCTCGGTGTGGATCCGAAAGAAGATGATGTCATCATATTGGATAATGACATCATATTGGTGAAGTAATCATGACATCATCCCACATGAGACAAAAAGGTTTAGGATGTTAAAGTTTGAGTTCGGTCATGATTGTTCTAATTCCGCTCATGTGTCAAGTAAATGATTTCGTTTTTGTGTCAAGCATGATTCCGCTTATATGTCATCTAAGGGTCTCGCTTTTATGGCATGTTTAGGTATCGCTTTTATGGCAGTGTACATATAAGCGAAATCAGTGACCTTATATATAGGTCACATAAGCGGAATCACATAGATAGTTCTAGGTGTTGTCTTCCGGTGAGCCACGAAGTGCTGCCGAAGTGTCGACAGGTTGTAAACATTGTCCAGATCAATAATATCGACAGTTTAGTGTGTATACTTGCTGAATTGTACTCGGTTTGTCTGTTTCCGCCGTTCAAACTGAGATAAACTCTTCTACGCGACTCGTTTAGGTCCGAATTCGATCCAACAACGGAAGTGTCGATCGCCGTTATGCTGGGCAGATGCAGGTGATAAACAGCTAGTTGGTCCCTAATTGGTCCAAGAAACGACAGATAAGATCATACAGATCCGAGAGCGCATTAAGGCGGCTCGTGATCGACAAAAGAGCTATGCGGACCAAAGAAGGAAGCCTTTGGAATTTGAAGTGGGAGATATGGTGTTTTTAAAAGTCTCACCTTGGAAGGGTGTAGCACGCTTAGGGAAGCGTGGAAAGTTAAACCCGCGATTTATCGGACCGTTCAAAATCCTGGAAAGGATTGGTCCTGTGGCTTATAAGTTGGAACTACCTACGGAACTTAACGGTGTTCTTGATACATTCCATGTATCTAATCTGAAGAAGAGTCCAACTCAAGAAACAGTGATCATACCTGCGGATGAGGTTCACATTGACGACACACTCCACTTTACCGAAAAACCTGTTGAGGTTACTGACTATAAAGTTAACAAGACTCGGAGGAGTAGTGTTAAGCTTGTCAAGGTTAGATGGAACGCGCGTCACGGCCCAGAGTTTACTTGGGAGCGTGAGGACCGCATGAAAGCTAAGTACCCGCATTTATTCTTTAACACCCCTGCAGCTAGTAGTAGAGCTTAAAATTTCGGGACAGAATTTTCTTAACAGGGGGAGAATGTGACAACTGTCAAAAATTCAGGTATCCGTACCATTTAATTAACCATGATTAGTGCTTAATAACTGTGCTGAATTGCAATTAACTGCTATCTGATTACTACTATATACATACATGTGCATCATACATTGTTAATGCCATACCAATATTGCATGAAAGTTTTATTGCCTCAAATGATGCATTAAGTACAGTTAGCACAGTTATCTGATAAACCAGGAAAATGCTGACAGAACTCAGCACATAGACAGACAGTGTATTGAGACACAGAATGAGTCAGAAACTAAGTACTACACTAGTATAGTGTGTAGGAAAGTAAGGATCACAAAACTGTCTTTCTAAGTAATAGTTTAAGTGCCGGAAAGTGCCTAAAACTCACCCAAAGTGCTGAATTCAGCAAAATTCAGCAATAATCAGCATTTTAACAATCTAAATTTATGCAGAAATATGGTTAAATTGTCCTGAATGCTTTCCTAAGTGTCGGGAATCAAAAGTGTCACAAAAGGGTTCATAAAGCACACTAAACTGCATAGTTTAGCACTTTAACGAACCGGTAACCAACCGAACAACCGGACACTACCCGAAACATCAAATTTACACTAGAAGCAATGTTTTAACATTTCCAAGCTAGTTATGGTCCCCGAACATCATAACACCCTATAAAACATCAAGTAACTAAGTAACTAACCATATACTTGAATTTTTACCTTAAACTAACTAAACTAGTTAGACCTATCCTACTACCCCCCCCCCCACCGAGTAATCGGCCCATGCTCACCTCCATACCCCAAGATTTTATCTCAATATTAAATTGGATCTTGTTTCTCTAATTAGAACACACTGTACATTGGATGATCACATGAGAAGGTTATAAGGAAAGACTTGAAGGACCTAAGCTCATTCATCACCCATTAACAAAAACACACACAACTCTCTCTCCCTCTCTTGTGCTCCCGGCCGAAGACCACCACCACCCTACCATCACCATCACTTCACTTCCATCTATTCCACACATTTACAAAGGTGTTAGAGACCATACAATGAAACTAGGAGCTTGTGGAAATGGAAGAACATCTCTTGTTTGCTTTTATCCATCTTATTTCTTCACTTGATCATCCCTAGCCTTGTACTAGTGGTAAGAGTCTTGATCTTGCTAGTTTACTTCCATTTTTAGTGGTTAAAGAAGTATCATACTCATAATCTTAAAGAACACTAAAGGTCATAAGAATGAAACTTGAATATAAGCATGTTTAATGAAGAAACTAAGTTGTTTATGTGATGATTTGCTTGTTGATTGTTGTTTGTTCATGTATATGATGTAGATCATCATATGATCTTGATAGATCATGATTGAAAACATAATCTAGCAAGATGTGAGAAATGAAATTGTTGTAGGATGATAGATCATCCACACATGAGGCATGAACTTGAAGGAACATAATGTTTTCTTGAAAAATCATGATCAAAGTAAGTTGTTAATCATATAAATCTAAGAATTTCATGAAGGATTTCTAAAGAAACCAAGTTAAAAATATAAGTTTCATTTAATCTTGGTTCTTACATAAACAAACTTTATATTTGGCGGTAAAACAAGTGTAGAGACACTTGTGAAACAAGAAGAAATCATAAAGAAATATTTTTTGAAATGAAGATCACAAGCTGTAAACATCTATATTCTTTAAAATTGAAGTTTTTAAAGAACTAATCACACTTTAGAAGGTAACAAGGCTTACTAATAACACTAGTAAGTTCCTACAACTTTTTACAAATATTCAAGTTCATGAAGTAGTTAGATTATGATTGATTTGGCAAGATTGGTAAGTGTAAGTTGTGTATTGTTGGTTGTGGATTGATTGTGATGATTTTTACAAAAGAAAATGATATGCTTGAAAACATGGAAACCTCCATTTTTAGGGGAAACTATGGCAAAATTTTCTAAAAATCCAAACACTTAGAAAAATATTTATAAACATGCACTTACAAGTGAATTTTCAATCATAAATTGTTACATAAGCTTTGCCATAATTTTTGTTACAAAAATATAAATATTGGATGTTGGTTTTTATAAATAAAAGTGACTAAATATGTATTTAGGAAATATATATTTAAAAGACACCAAGTGTGTGATTATTTATATATTTTGTGTATTAGCTATATTATTTTAGGGCTTGAAATAATATAACACATCAAAATACCAAGAATTACAATCCAAAATATTACCAAAATTCCAAGGAATAAATATACAAGTTATACACAAAATATTGGTGAAACCAAACCAAGGAATATAACTCACAAGAATATTCCGGAAATTTACTCGCAAGTATATTTTTGGTAAATAATATTTTGGACAACGAGGAAACAAAAATATGATTTTTACAATTACTGCAAAGTTATATCATATTTTGACAAGGGAAAAATATATTATTTTGGCTTGTATGAATATATATTTTTCTTGGAAATTTTAGAAAATATATTATTTTTAAGAAATATATATTTTCTTACACAAACATAAAATACAATATTATTCGGATTAAATATATATTTTCTCAAATAAATATGAAATATATCATTTTTGGAGAAAATAAGTTATATATAATTTCTAAGTTAGACTTGAAAATATATTATTTTTGGAACTTACATGAAAATACAAATATTTTTGCCAAGGAAAAATTATGAATAATTCTCTAAGTAATGTTTTTAAAATATATATTTTTAAAAATATATATGGACCTTTATTAAGGATATTATTCCAGAAAAGTTAATATTACATCAAGTATAAGGATAATAATTACATGAAGATACGTATTCTCGTACGTACAAATACACACCGGAATACGACCCTAATACATGGCAAAAATATACAAGTATAAGAATACGAATACAAATACCCCCATCATTGGGAAGGAAATACAGGTATAAATACTTGGGAAGTATTATGTTACAGTGATATTGTTTTAACAGTTATTCCAAAATTTAGTTAATATAATTTAAGTTGAAATATTAATTATTTTAACAAATAATTATATAATTTGGAATAATACCGAAGCTACGAAGAAACGTAACTCAAAAACATTAATACTAAGTCAAGGCACGACCCGCTCGCCTAATAGATCATAGCACGTTGTAGGTAGTCGTGTTTACCCAAAGGAGCTTGAGTTACAGTGACTGAAGACGCAAGACTGTGAGTTCGTGACCCCCTTTTTTCTTTTAACTATTTTCCGTTTTATAACTTCGGGGGTGAAGTACATGTTACAACTGTTTACAAACGTTATTATTTGGTATGGTTAGCTAAGGAAGGGTACTGCTAGATCATGTGAGTGGTGGGTATGACGTTTAAGACCATTAATCCTCGTTGTAGGACCGAGGGACATGAGTGATAGATCTATTTGGGTGTAGCGAGCCCCGCCCATGTTGGACCAGGGTTTGGCCCATGGGTTGACTATGTCTTACAGCCGGAAGCCCGGTACAAAGTCTGCTAGGTTTGAGCCTTCCTGCATCATGTCACACATATTAATGGCCTTGCAAACCATTAATGATCTGTTTTTCCTTGTTGCTTTCATACTGGGATTTACAAACTTATATACATACTTACTATGATTTCAAAGGTTTATGCATACACACAAACAAACACACGAACTCGCTCAACTTTTGTTGATGTTTTCAAACTACATGTATTTCAGGGAATTAGTTGTGGATCTGGCGGGCGTTCGG
Organism: Helianthus tuberosus; assembly: GCA_030545235.1. Classification (NCBI taxonomy): domain Eukaryota; kingdom Viridiplantae; phylum Streptophyta; class Magnoliopsida; order Asterales; family Asteraceae; genus Helianthus; species Helianthus tuberosus. The sequence goes on from CM060394.1 coordinate 132,393,356, forward strand.
AGGTTCCAAGTGTGGTTTAAGAATAAAAGATGTCATCCATGGTCTTAGGGTTTTGGTCAGTGTGCCTTATTCCTGGACGAGGCACATCCACCAAAGCCTGATTTTATTAAAGTCTTTTGATGAGTCCTTAGGGAACTCTAAACAATTCGTATGGTTTGTAAAACTTAAAATTGAAGTCTATGTTCAAACAATGATGTTGTGATGTTTTTAAACTTAATTAATGGATGACCATCTATGGTTTATATCATATAGTTGTTGTTATGATTGAATGCAATGGTATTAAGAAAGTCACACCATAATCACGCTTCCGCAAAAGTCAGGGTGTGACATAATCCTATATATATATATATATATATAGGGGACCGCTAAAATGAAAACCACATCCAGTTGTAAGAACCGCGTAAACCAGTTCCTAACCACTAGATCAACAAGATGGATGGATGAGATTAAAAGTAACTAAAATTAATGTTAAATACATTTTATCTTATTATTTTTTAATATTTTAATCCTAAAGGGTAGTTTAGTAAAATTACTCTTTTTTGTATTTTTGTCTTTATTATTTTTTAATTACTTTTTTGTTTTATTATATTACTTTTTTATTTTTTTAAAAAGAATTTTTTTATTAAAAACATTTTTAAATTCAAATATTTTTAACAAAGGCAAATTTTTTTGCATGTCGGTTTTTGCACGCCGTTTTTACGCCCGCCTTTTTTCACGCATCGTTTTTGCACGTCGTTTTTTACGCTCTTCTTTTTCATGTGTCGCTTTTTTAACGCGACGTTTTTTACGTCCCGTTTTAACGCAACGTTTTTTACGTCCCGTTTTTTTTCGCGGCGTTTTTATGCGCCGCATTCACAACCCTTGTTTAGGCGCTGTTTTATCACACGTTTTTTTACGTTTTACAACTTATGTAGAAAAAGTTTTACGTTTTACGTTAAACTTTTTAAACTTTTTACGTTTTACGTTAAACTTTTTAAACTTTTTACGTTTAACGTAAAACTTTTTACGTGTTACGTTAAAATTTTTACGTTTTACGTTAAACTTTTTACGTTTTACTTTTTACGTTTTACGTTTTTACGTTTTACATTTTACGTTTTATGTTAAACTTTTTACGCTTTACTTTTACGTTAAACTTTTTACGTTTTACGTTAAAAAGTTTACGGTTTATCTTTTTTTTTACAAAAACTTTTTTACGCAAAAATGAACGCACCCAGAAATCACAAACTCGGTAGGTGTCTCAGATAGATTGTTATCATCATCGACTGGGGGGGGGAGGAATAAAAAACCAACAACATCAAAACAATGTGTATCTCGAAAAAAACGAGGCTTGTCTTAGATTTTCTGAAAATCAAAAGGCTGCAAAGTGAGGTTGCAGGTTCAAAAACCTACCCTCCACCATCCTTGCCGCACCATCGTTATCAAAATCTACGTTTTTTTTTTCATCATCGCCCGCCCAAATCCATCAACGGCAAAACGAGATCTGGAGACCAACAACATCAAAACAATGTCATCAACGGATCAATCACCATCAAAATCACCTGCATCATCACCATCAAAATTTCAAAAAACCAAAATCAAACCAAAACCAAAATTTACAACAGATCAAACCAAAACTCAAACCAAAATTCAAACCAAAATTTACAAAAGATCAAACCAAAAACTTAAACCAAAATTCAAACTGTTGGTGCATACGTTTGTCGACTTCGTCTTCGTTCGATTCATTGTTCTAGAAATGATAGATCAGTACACGTTGTACGAGAAAATAGGTTTTTAGATTGAATAGGGTATTTCGCACGAAATAGATTAGACTATTTCGTACGAAATCAACTGCCTATAAATACCTGTGATGTCATTTCGTTTGTATACTTCTTGTTTCTGACGCTGAAGTGCTGTCGAAGTGTCTCTAGCCTGTAAACTGTTAATAGATCAATAAACAAGACAGATTAATGATATTCTAGTGTCATACAAGCTGAACGAAGACTGAATCAATGAATTCTGCCTCTGATTCTGTCTAAGAACTCTTCTGAACGACTCGTTTGGTCGTGAAAACGATCCTACACAAACCCACAAAATTCAAACCTGCATCCGGCTTCACCGGCTCAGCCGCCGCCTTCCCTGGCTCAACCACCATCGCCGCCACCGGCCCTCTCCACCCACCCACCATCCCCAACGCCACCAACCCCAAACGCCCCCACCACCAAACAGGATACCAGAATCGGGGTTTAAAATGCTCGTTTTAGGGGTGTGGTTGTCGGAGGAGGAGCTCACCAGTCGTCTTCTGGAAATAACCACCGTCGCCGGTTGTCTCACCGAAGAAGAAGAAGAGGGGATTTAGGTGCGTCATTGTCGGAGAAGAGGGGGGGCTGTTGGCGAGTGAACGGTCGGAGCTCACTTCGGTGGTCGGAGCTGCGAGGATGAAAACTGAGGATGAAGACTGAGATTAAAAAGGAATACAAATGGGGATGAAGACTGAGATTTAAATGGAAGAGAGAGGGGTGAGATTTGAATGAAGGGAGAGAGTGTGAGATTTAAAAGGAAGAGAGAGGGTGAGATTTGACATTTGGGGTAAATGATCAAACTACCATTTTGGTTGGCAAAATATAATTTCTGAATAGTGGTTCTCATGGTTCTTACAACTGGAGATGGTTTTCATTTTAGCGGCTCCATATATATATATATATATATATATATATATATATATATATATATATATATATATATATATATATAGGATAAGGATCATGTGAGAAGTAGTAGGCTATTTGAGAAACTTGAGAAGCATTCTGGACCACACATTTTCCCTAAGCAAAAAAAATGCAAAAAAAATGTAAAAAAATGAATTTTTTTTTTTTTTTTGGAAAAATCGCAGCTTTTTCTTTAAGGATTTAATTTTTTATTTTTTTTTTTTTAAATATTTTTTTTTTTTTTGGATTTATACATATGTGTATATTGTTAATCTTCTAACTATACATATATGTATATTGTCAATTATACATATATGTATATACATGTTTAAAGTTGAAAAATAAATGTTATTTAGGGTTTAGCATTAGTATTTAGGGTTTAGCATTAGGGTTTAGGGTTTAGCTTTATGGTTTAGGGTTTAGCTTTAGGGTTTAGCATTAGGGTTTAGCTTTTGGGTTTAGCATTAGGGTTTAGCTTTAACTTTTGGGTTTAGCTTTATCTTTATGGTTTGCATTAGGGTTTAACATTAAGGGTTTAGCTTTAGGGTTTAGTTTTAGCCTTAGGGTTTAGCATTAGGGTTTAGCTTTAGGGTTTAGAATTAGGGTTTAGTTTTAGGGTTTAGCATTAGGGTTTAGAATTAGGGTTTAGCTTTAGGGTTTAGCATTAAGGTTTAGCTTTAGTGTTTATGGTATAAGGTTTAGGATTTATAACACATATTTTTTCAATTTTAAACATGTATATACATATATGTATAATTGACAATATACATATATGTATAGTTAAAAGATTAACAATATACACATGTGTATAAATCCCAAAAAAAAAATTTAATCCTTAAAGAAAAAGCTGCGATTTATTCAAAAAAAAAATTAAAAAATTAAAAAAAAAATTGCTTTTTTTCACATTTTTTTGCATTTTTTGCTTAGGGAAAATGTGTGGTCCAGATTGCTTCTCAAGTTTCTCAAATAGGGTGGACTTCTCTTAGGATCCATGGGGAAGGATCCACTAAAAAGTGGATTTTGCCTAAGTAGCCTAAGAAGGATTGTGATGATGACATGTGGCACTCCTAATAAGTAGGAATGAAGGGCATTTTGGTCCTTATAAATAGGAGTGAAAATGACATGTGGCACCCCTTTTGTTTTTAAAAAATATAAACAAAAAAATCTAGTACAAAAAAATCTAGCACAAATAATCTAGTACAAAAAATGTAGTACAAAAAAATATAGCACAAAAAAAATCTAGTACAATGAAATATAGCACGAAAAAATTTAGCAAAAAATGTAGTACAAAAAAATCTAGAGGAAAAAAATTGAGAAAAAAAAATTTAAGACAAAAAAATTCAGCACAAAAAATTTAGCACAAAAATATAGTACAAAAATTCAGCACAAAAAATGTTATATAACATAGAAATACAACACATTTAAGTGGGTTTTTTTAGTCTTCATATTTTATATAGCAATATGGTACTCAAATTAAAGATAAAAAGACGCTCGATTTTACGGTGAAATTTTTATGAAAAAATAATGTCGTATAAAAAAGTTATGAACGTTTAAAAAATGAGGGTGGAATATGCATGTGACTTGCATGTGGAGATAGAAAGTACATAAAATAGGATTTTCCCAAGATACCCTTGCACTCCTCCTTTCTCCTACCCTTTCATCTTAACCATTGATTTGAAAAATGAATGGTTAAGATTCCTTCTTAGGCTACTTAGGCAAAATCCACTTTTTAGTGGATCCTTCCCCTAGGATCCATACCCTATATATATATATATATAGGGGAAGGTTCATTTGAGAAGAAATTTTAATTGAGAAGAAAAAGAACAAAGGGTATAATTGTAAAACATTAAATATTTTTTCTCTTATCTCATTTATTATCATCTTTGACTAATTAATTAGTCATAAAAACTATCATCCTTCACACTAATGTTTTTTGACTACGCTCATCAAAAGTTACCCTACACCTTTCGAAATTTACCCTACACAGGTTGAAATTTATCCTACACAACCTGTAATTTATCATACACACATTGTGATTTATCCTACACTCTAAATTATTTTATTTTATTTTTAAAAAAATATATATTTTGAAGATAAGTTACAAATTTTAATGTAGTTAGCTATTAAAGAGGAATACTACTAATTAATAATCTTTGTAGGTTTACCATATTGCCCTTATGGTAATATTAAATACTTATATTAAATGAAGTAAAATGAAGCATTCTTATTGGTTGAAATTTCTTCTCTTTTCTTCTTACAAAAAGTTTCTTTCTCATTTGAACTCTCCACTATATATATATATCTATACATATAATAAAGTAAATTAATTTGAGACACAAGGCGGTTTATGAGGCAATCTCAATTGTCTTTTCCCGCCTAAATAAATAGTTATTATAACTATTATTATCTATCTAATTTAATGTAAATCTATCGGTTGGTAAATAACGATTGTTTAATTTATATTAAATTCAATGTATTTTTCAAATATTTACGAAATTACGGCTCATTTATCTTATTTGGGAATTTGTTGTTAGCTTGATTTACAATCCAAAACATCCACCAATAAGTAACTTCAAAAATTAAAATGATATGCATATTGATTTTAATCACAATTCTCACATAATCCTATTTAATCGTATGAATGTTATCTTTTTATTTTCAAATAAATATGATAAATATTCAATTTTTATTTACAAAATTTTATCAACTAGAGATTATACAAAAAGTTCTTATCCAAACGTTGAGAACTACTAGGTGGTTTTATGAATTATAATACAATTTATTATTTTGCATTCTCATTATACAAGGAAATATAAGAAAGATCAAACGTTTTTATTATCCAGGAGTTTTATTTTAAAATATAACTAGGGTCATTGCCCGACGCGCGTTGCGCGATTTACATTGTGGTTAGCATATATGATTATAAAGCATTAAAACGTTTTTTTTCTTTTGGATTTCTTGCGTTACATGTTTGGTTTTTAGGTTTAATCTTTGTGCTATAAACTTTATCATGCTTCATTTCTAGGTTTTGTTACTATGAATGGACATTGATCCTAATAACCAATAGAAGAAATGGCAACTTTAGTTTCAAAGCGGTTTTTTTTTCTTGTTGGAGATACTCTATCCATAAAAAAACTCCCAAAGATTTCTAAAGTTGCTACGTTTCACAAAAGTACATACATATTGAATTTGTTTAGTACTTCAAATGGCCCATTAATTCTAAAAGGGCTACAAATTTCTTCACCTCTTTTTCTGTTATACCTCTTCTGAAACTGATAATCTTTCTGCTACATAATAATAACTAATTATTGTTTCAATACTCGATCTAAACACACATTATTCACCTCAATTTCAATTTCTGCTTAGATCTGCCCTAATTTATTCATAATTGACAGGTTTGCCTCTATTTTCTTCATCATTTTGTGCTTAATTCACGCCTATTTGTTTACAATTTGTGTTTTTTGTTGTGCAATTGCAGATATGAAACGATTACGACCAAAAGTATATAAACAATAACATCAAAGCATAAGTCAACAAAGACAACTAACCAATAAGAAAAGTTTACTATTGAATCGATGTTACCTGTGATAAGCGCAATAAGATACCATCCGTGTGATCTACTTCCCGTTCTTTTGCAGGGAATGTAACTGCGAAAAAATAATTACATTTTTTCAACTTTTGGGTAAGAAAAGGTTGATCTTATTTTTGATAAAATGTAAAAATTAGTAATCATGTCTATGAAGTGCTAAATAGTGAAAAAAGGAGCCTGACCTCCATTCGGTAGCCAGCCCTTGATGCACATGTTGCATGATAATACGTGGAACACTTTGAGTATTGTGTACAAGATCCATGAATTTGCTTGCATATCTGAACCAAAATACAACTTTGAGTCAACTATATAGGATATCTGACTATTTGTCAAATATATACAATACGCTTAAAGAAGAAGTAAGATTATTTGCCAGCATTAATCAACATGCAACATTTCCTTTGAAGACTCATTTTAAAGTTGAAATTATTTATCTATCCATTATCATTGTATCAAAATGGCAATACTAATTAATGGGTAATATAATAAATTGAAAGCAAAGGAAAGTTGAAACTGTTATGGTACACACACATATATGTCAAGTTAAATGTATATTATCCACAACTATCCCTTTTCGGTCAACACTCAATGTTACATGCAACTAATAAACAGTTTCTCAATAATATATGTCTAGTCAAATGCTACAGCTTTATTGTAACTGCGGGGGTTAACTATTCTTTTTTTCTCTGTACAATAATATTAAAAACAATTTACCTTTACAAATGAGTTTGAGGGGATACTTAAAATTCTGAGTGCAGGCTCCATTTTCTCATCACTCACAAAGCAAACTTTTGGTCTAAACCAAGCACAGGTTACATGAACCCATAGGGGCTCCACATCAGTAGGCTTCAGAGCACCTCCTAAATCCCAAAAAAAAAAAAACGATAAACAGATTTTAACACAAAAAGTCAAACTAAATGAATGAATTTCAGTGCATGTGTAAAGTTCTCGCCTTTTACAGGGCAGACACAGCATTCTCGCTCAATATCCGGTGTCAAATAGCGGTACCAAAAATGCTCCGTAAGGTACCAATATTTGAAGGTAAAAATCGGTAAAACACCGGTACCGAACCAAAAGTATCGATCCCGAAAACACCAAAAAGTGAGTATTGAATCGTAACGAAAATGTCCGGAATGCTCATCCCTAGTTACATCTAATATATCTCCCAAACAGTTCCAACAAAGAATACACAAAACCTAACTTAAAAACACAAATCAGCAGCACATTCATTTTTGCAAATTAGGTTACCTTTGGTCATCAACTTTGATTTCTGAACACTCTGGAACGTCGACAGTTCAAGCAACACACCTCCCCATCTAGTTAAGTTCTGTCAGAATAAACAAATCTAACTCAAACACTTAATGAAAACATTATGCATAAACATCCTTATTGTTGTATAAGCAAACCCTAACCTCGGAATCCAGAGGGTTTTTCTCGTAGGTGACTTCAGCACTCCGGCGAGCATGTTCGAAAAGCATAAGCCGATCGAAGTCGTTTTGCATCCACCGTGACGCGCGTTTCCGGCCGCCGGGAAGACGGTTCTGCCGTCTCTCTTTCTCTGCTCCGTCTCTCTCTCTCTCTAATCGCCTATCTCTCTCTCTCTCTCTCACTCTGCGTCCATGGCGACGTACGACACCCGGCCTTTCGATAGAGCAGAGGTCAGGGATGGGGTTGAAAGCGGATAGGAGTTGAGGGGGTGTTTCGGCGTGTGTGTGGCCGGAGGTGGTCGCCAGAGACGTGTTCGGAATCCGGCTCGGGTGACTGGAAGCTGGAGAGGTCGAGGGAGAGGCAGAGAAAACAGGTGAGGGCTAGGGTTTGAATGAGGTGGGTGTCAACATTTTAAAGGTGAGAGTACTGTTTTACTATTCATAAGGTTTGTGTTTTAATATATAGGATAATATATAGGATAATGTAACTTTATTTTAAAATATAATAATGTAACACATGTAAAATAAAAAAAATACAACATATAACTAACTCTTTTGTAAGTGATGAGGAAATAACCTTTTTTTATCTAACATTTCAAATGGTATGATATATATTACCTAATACATGTATACATTATTAATGTGTTTTCTAACTTCAATTTTTCAAAAGAAGAAGAATAAGTTGTTTCTTGTAGTTTATACCCCTGACAATGCTTATACCAACGCTATCAAGATGCCTAAATTTAAAAAGTTGTTAGTGGATTATCATAGATCTAATATATGATACCTAAAACAACAAATTCTAACAAGATATCATCATTTTTCAAACAATGTTACGTATGATCTACAAAATAGAACACGGGACAACATCATTTACCAGTAAAACAATATTTATAAATTTACGAATTCTTTGTATATTATCTTAATATATTTATATGCTCATTGAGTTTGTGCCTTAATTTTAATAAATTTTATGTATCTCGGTTATTGAATTTACGTGTAAACTCAGTTACTTATAGCTTTAAAGTTTATACAAGTTTTATTTGTTACACCCGTGTGTTACACGGGAAATAACCTAGTATATATATATATATATATATATATATATATATATAGTGGAGGGTTCAAATGAGAATAAAATTTTTGTAAGAATAAAAAGAATAAGCTTTAAACCAATAGAAATGCTCTATTTTACTTCATTTAATATGTGTATTTAATGTTATTAATAAGGGCATATAGGTAAATTTCTAATTGTAATTAATTAGCTAACTAATTAAAATTGTAACTCACTTTTAAATATACATTTTTAAGATAAAATAATTTAGGATGAAGGACAATTTTCGACATGTGTAGGATAAATTTTAGTATGTGTAGGATAATTTCTTAAATGTGTATGATAAATTTAGCTATGCGTAGGGTAAATTTCGGTAAGTGTAAGATATATGTAGGATAAATTTTGAAATGTGTTGGATAAAATGTTTTTTGCTTTATTAATGAGATATAACATAATTAATGGAAGGAGTTATAAGCCATTTAATATTTTACCATTATGCCCTTTCTTCTTTTTCTTCTCACATTAAATTTCTTCTCAAACGAACCTTCCCATATATATATATATATATATATATATATATATATATATATATAGGGGAAGGTTAAAATGAGAACCACCTCGAGTTGTAAGAATCGCGAGAACCACACCATCGGGGCCCCCGTTGACCACGATTTTTTTTTACAACTAGATGTGTATATTATAAACACATTCGTAAAAAAAAAAATTAAACGCCGCGGCCGAGGGGGTAGTTTTTTACACCACAAGTTTGGTGTTTTTATTTTTTTTTGTTTTTTCTTTTTTGTTTACACCAAACTTGTGGTGTAAAAAACTACCCCCTCGGCCGCGGCGTTTAATTTTTTTTTTTTACGAATGTGTTTATAATATACACATCTAGTTGTAAAAAAAATCGTGGTCAACGGCGGCCCGGATGGTGTGGTTCTCGCGGTTCTTACAACTCGAGGTGGCTCTCATTTTAACTTAATCCTATCTATATCTATATCTATATCTATATCTATATTACTTTATAATACATATTGGAAGGACTTCTTAAAGTCATAAAAATTCCCTTAAAACACCCCTAATGCATGATGTACAAGTCTTTTAATCTATACTACTTTATAATACATATTGGAAGGACTTCTTAAAGTCATAAAAATTCCCTTAAAACACCCCTAATGCATGATGTACAAGTCTTTTAAACACCATAAAACATCACTTTCCACTTATACCCTTCCACTCAAATAAACACGGATTGAGATCTGCACCGTCCATTTTCAATGAAGTACATCACACGGATTGGGATCTGCACCGTCCATTCAATTTTCAACTCCCGCTCAGACCCCATTTCTCCATACATCCCTGTCTTCTTTTCATTTTTCGTTTGCAGGCTTTCAAGCACCCACATTCTTGTCTCACTCTCAAAAAAAACCCTAGAGATTTATCCATGGAGGAACCACATTCGTGCCATCTCTTCCGCTTCAGATCCAGACATGGATTGGATCTTTTTGAGGGTTAGACAACTACTACTTCAACAATAAGAGAAGTTAAAAGGTATGGTTTTCGACGATTATGCTTTCCTCAGATCTCAAATTTGACGATTATGCTTTCCTCATATCTCAAATTTTGAAATATAAATCATCCATCCCTCTTTTCTCTTTTGTCCACAAACACACATACAGAACCCTAATCTCTCTATTTCTTCAATCAACCAGATCTCCAGACCAGACCTCGCAAGAACAGGTCTATGGTTCAAAAATCAAGGGTTCGATGCCCAAGTTAATTTAAGATCCACGTTGATTTTGAGATTCAGAAACGATTTCAGATCTCCATTGTTTCTTTCTCTAAACTTAACAAAACCGGTAACCCTAGGTGCTTCCATTTCAAAGCAAGAAGTTGATAAAACGCAACATAGGTATGTGTTTAGATTACACTGTCTTTAATTGTTTGCACTTTTACTTTGTTTAGTTGTTGAGGGTTTTGGATTTTAACTTAATTTGATATTTATTTGTAGGCTATGGTTCTTGTTTGCAGATTATATGGACAGAAGAAGGTGGCCGACCTTGTTGATTACAGTTATTTTTGTTGTTTCATTTTGTAGAGGTAACAATTTATGGTGTTTAATTGATGTTTATCATCAGTAATTCAGGTATCTTTTAAATGTTGGTTGTTTTGATCTTCCTACTGATTATTTTGTTTTTGTTTTGATCTTTCTTTTTACCATATCGGATCTGGGTTGTGATTTCCCTGACTTGGTGGAAGATCTGGGTTGAGTCTTTGTTTCTCGAGAGGTGGAGGAAGATCTGGCCAGATCTAGGTCGATTTATTGCAGTCATTGCTGAGTTGTTGGTGAGTTGACTCAGTTCGGTTGAATGATTCAGTTGACTCATGTGTTGTTTTATGTTTACCTGCTGATTAATGCTGGTTGTTTTACAGGTCTTTGGGTTTATCAACTATCAGACATTGTAATTTCCATGTAATAAGGTATACTAAAGCTTCAGGTATCTTTTAAATGTTGGTTGTTTTGATCTTGCTACTGATTATTTTGTTTTTGTTTCAGTTTATAGGATATTTTGATCTTGGTGTTGAATATTTTTCGTGAAATGTTGGATCACATCTGATTTTTAATGCTTCAGGTATCTTTTAAATTTTTTAATTTTCATGATTATTGATTTAAATTTTTTAATTTTCATTGATTATTGATCTTGCTTCAGGTATCTTTTAAATGTTGGATCACATCTGATCTTGCTTCAGGTATCTTTTAAATTTTTTAATTTTCGTGAAATGTTTGGATTGGTCTTGATTTTTGTGGTTACATAATGATGAGCCAAAGGTCAGTTGAATGCGGAGCAATGGAAGGTTTTGAAAGAAGGCCCAAGCATGAGGATCATTGGATGGTTGGATTTAAGTTTCAGGAGTCGCACGTTATATAGTGTCTTCACATGAAGATTATCATGATCTTCATTGATTCAATCTCTAAGGGTATACATATGCCTCAGATGTGAAGTATGGCTGCTGAGATTTTAAAGGTTGGTTTCAGAGGCACTTTTTCATACGAAATGTAATTTTAAGACGCTTCGGGGTTATTTTTTTGAATCTTTCTCATTGCCTAATTTTTTGGTATTTTGTTATGCGTAGAGGTAACACAGTTGACCCATTTACCTATGAATTGAGTCGATGCATGCTATATTGCTTCACTAACGGGTCAGTTAAAACACACAAGTTAAAAGTAAATGAGTCAAATGGGTTGAAAGTCAACCAAGCTTACTTTCTAATACACATGATTTATTGATGAAATGTTGCTATTTCTTTTTGTAGGTTCTTAAAATTTAGCTCTACTTTGGAACCTGACCGGGATGCCACCACTGTTAAGCTGGCTATGCTTGAATCAACTCAAATCTGAATTGAAGGAATCCAAAGAAATATATGAATTGTTCAACGTTGTATGATGTAATTTCATTTGTCTTATATTATTTCTATATTTATTATTTTTCTAATTTAAATTGCTCAACCCGTTTATTACACGCGTAGATAACCTAGCCCTAAAATAGTGTTATGTTGGCACTTGGCAGTGCGTATTATGTTGCTTCAGAAGTGTTGAAGCAGAAATACGGGACAATCGTTGCATCATCCATCTACTTTAAAACACCCTGGTGGCTTCTCACAATTGTGAAATACATCTGTGACTCGAGTAATTTTCCTGAAGAAGGAAGCCCATGGACGTGCCCTGGTGACGATGTTTTGTACAACGCTTCAATCATATCGAGGTATGTATGTTAGTACGTATGTATCTTGCTGATAAAACAAGTGTTTGTAGATCTTGATGTGAGCAAGGATCACATGAGTTTTTGACATCATCTTTGAGAAAAGAAGGTTTTCAAACATTTGAAGTTGTCTAAGTATGAGGATGATTTTGTGACCATGCTTTGTCTGCATGTTATTTCATTCCTTTTTGTTTTTTTTTAATAAAAGGATGCATCAAGGGTGCTAATGCAATACAGGAGTTATTTTCCAACATGCTTACTTCATTGACAAAGTTGGAACATGTTTTTATCCTGCTACAAATGTGATTAGTATCTATATATTCCTTGATGGATGGCTGATTACAGAATAATTTTATATGTTTTAAATTATTCTAGGTTCTTTAAGAAGGACATTTTGTTTGTTTTAACAGGGAACTGAACGATAATCAGCTCACTGGTCATATTTCACCTGAACTCGGAAAGCTTACCGACTTGTTTGACCTGTAAACTTTCCAAATCTCACTTATTTCCTTAATCAAGTTCAGTTTTTTCTTCTTTAATTTAATAGACCTTTTCGATTGTAGTAATGTTGCTGGAAATAAACTTGAGGGACACATACATGATAATTTTAGCTCATGCACTAATCTCCATAGCCTGTAAGTTTTTAATTTATTATAAAATTTATATATATATACGTGTACGTTTTTGACAATCGGTAATAAATCGTTTTGACTTTACAGCAACGTGCATGGAAACAAGTTAAAGGGTACGATCCCTGCTCAACTTCAGAGGCTAGATAGCATGACATACTTGTAAGTACCCCGTTCTCGATCGCATTTACGATGCTCAAAATCATGTTTACGAAATTTATGTTTTTATATGGTTAGGAAACTTTCGTCATACAATATTGCGGGTCCTATTCCGATTGAGTTGTCTCAGATTGGTAACTTGGATACATTGTAAGTTGTTTTAAACTGTTGATGACTTTAACGTAATCGAACTATCGGTCTTTTGGTTGTGATAACTGTTTGTTTGTTTTATTTAAATAGGGACCTTTCAAACAACAAAAATAGCGGCCTGATCCCTTCGTCGCTTGTCATCGCTTGCACTTTCATATTAAGTCATAGTAAATACTGTTACAGTTAGTACTCTGTTGAGCTTTTGATTATATGATATTGAGGGACCAGTAAGAAAATATTATGTAAATCTTCTTAACATATAAACAGGTAAAATGTAATTATAATATATTTTTTGGGTCAATTGAGTGTATTTTCCTTTATCCTCCATGTAGGGGTTGGTATGCGGACTGGGGGAGGGTCTGTTTGGCTATGGTTATAGTTTTGTATGGTTAGGCTTATGTTGTACCCATGGCATGTGGGAGGCAATCTGATCCACACAGTTCGTTTATGAGTTTTTGACCCAAATATGCAGTTGCTCGTGGAAAATTCAAGCCGTATGCAAAAACAATATTCTATAGTAGTAATCTATTCTTTCATAAAACTTATTAGGAGGTGCCCACCTAGCGTCGCAATAGTGCTTGACGTGGGGCGCTGACCTAGGGTGACATGTCTGGCAATGGTTGGGTGGGTGTTGATGATTAATATAAAAAAAATTAGGTGCCACATGGCACCCCAACGCCGTATTGTCCACACCCCTTCCACACCCTACTTTTTTGGATCTGGTCCGGTGGAGCCCACTCCTATCACATGTCGAGCAATGCCCCCAACTAAAACCCCTCCACACCTCGTAGTCTTATATAGGAAGAAACTAGAACCTTAGTAGTCTTGCATAGTTGCATATTTGTTTATAAATAAACAGTTAAACTTCCAAAGTGCTAAAGAGTCCAGACGTTATACTATATTATTATTAGTACTGATATTTACAAGTTACCTTTAACATTGTATTTATAAAATGTGCAAAATTTAATTAAAATGAGTGATGATAATGTAAATTGGCAAAAGGCTCAACATTACATAAAGCTTCCATGGCAACGCGAACAAACCGAATTCAACCGAACTGTAAAGTGTTGCCACCGCCGCATCGCGCTGGTTTCTGCTAGTATATGTATATATATATATATATATAGAGAGAGAGAGAGAGAGAGAGAGATAAAAGTAACAGTTGACATAGTTTTCTTATAATTTGAATTAATATGATATAATATTTTTAAAGAGAAGTAACAATGGGTGGATATGGGATTTTCGACATCAAATGGGTAGTGGTGGTAGGTACAGAAGGTGAGCTCATGAGGGTCCAAAAGAGCAGAAACATGATTATGAACGAGCTTTTCAACAGCAACTTCATCTTTAAGTAGTTCATACATCCGATCAGAGTATACTCTTGGGTCAAGTGCAGTCACACCCTTTTCTTTCCTTCATGTTCCATTCACTATATAAAGATATGACTACTTATGACTTATGAGTGTGTTTGAGTCATGGTTGCTGCACCAACAAACACACATGTTAGCCTTTCCACGGAGGTGCTCTTTCCACACCTAGAATCTATTGCAAGTCCAAATAGGCAAATATCATTGCAGAGGCGGAGGTAGTATAGAAGCAGGGCTAGCCTAGACCTAGCAAAACAAAGTTCATCAATTCCATTTTGGGTTGATATGGGTATTTTAAATTTTAAGATGGGCCAAACAAAATTAGTCACTAGATTAGGATGGGTTATGAAGTGGTGGATAAAAAAAAAGACTAGGTCAAGACGGGTATGAGATAAAACCCAAGCTAGTCAGTATAGGTATGAGATAAAATCACTAAACTAATTACTACTCGTAGATATCTATTCACAACTGCGACTTCACCAATCGCGCACGTAATACTCTCCCGTTGTTCTTCGTTTAAAAAAAAGAAAATTTTAAAAAATAATAAGAAAAAATGAAATATAAAATAATTTCTAAAAAATAAAAAAAATTGTAAAAAATAAGAAAAATTCTAAAGAAAAAATAAAAAAATAAAAAAGTTTCTAAAAAATAAAAAAAATCCAAAAAATTCTACAAAAAATCAAAAAAATATAAAAAATAATAAAAAATCCAAAAAATTCTAAAAAATAAAAAAAATAATAAAAAATACAAAAAAATTCTAAAAAATGAAAAAAATTCTAAAAAATCCAAACAATAATAAAAAATCCAAAAATTCTAAAAACTACAAAAAATTATAAAAATTCCAAAAAATTCAAAAAATTTTTTTAGGATTTTTAAGATTTTGTTTATTTTTAGACTGTTTTTTTATTTTATAGAATTTTTTGGATTTTTTAGAATTTTTATGATTTTTTTTTATTTTTTTCATTTTTTAGAAATTTTTTGATTTTTTTGATTTTTTAGATTTTTTTTTGAATTTTTTTATTTTTTTGATTTTTTTGGATTTTTAGAATTTTTATATTATTTTGAATTTTTTTATTTTCTGGAATTTTTTATTTTTTATATTTTTTAGAAATTTTTTGACTTTTTAGAAATTTTTCAATTTTTTATTTGTTTTATTTTTAGGATTTTTTTTATTTTTAAATATTTTTAGAATTTTTTAAATTTTTAAGATTTTTATTTTTTTTTTACAATTTTTAGAATTTTTTTATTTTTGATTTTTTTTATTTTCTAGATTTTTTTAGGATTTTTTTTTACTTTTAAGATTTTTTTGAATTTTTTATAAGTTTTTGATTTGTTTTATCTTTTTGGCTTTTTTTTTGAATTTCTGTATATATTTTTTTTGAATTTTTAAGATTTTTTAGATTTTTTTTAGAAATTTTATATTTTGAGTAAACTGCCATTTTGGTCCCTGTGGTTTGGCCAGTTTTGCCAGTTTAGTCCAAATCTCAAACTTATTACATCTGGGTCCCTGTGGTTTGGTTTTTGTTGCCATTTTAGTTCAAAATCCAAAATATCTCATTTCTTACTGTTTTAAGGTCCCTTTTTTGTCCTTTAGTGCAGGGGTAGTTTGGTCATTTTAATTTATTCTTTTAATAAATTAAAAGTAAACTGCCATTTTTGAAAAAAGAATGGTCGCCCCACACCCCACTTGTCTCTGTCTCTCTCTACCATACATTATAGATAAATCCCCAATTCCCAGATCCATCATCTTCACCTTCATCAACCATTGCACCACCACCACCACCTCCTCCTCTCTCTCTCTCTCTATAGCACCATCACCACGCCACTCCAAACATCATCATCAAAACCCAGATCAAGAACATCATCAAAACCCAGACAAGAACATCATCAAAACCATCATCAGAACATCATCAAAACCCAGATCAAGAACATCATCAAAACATCATCAAATATCATATTTGCAATAAAACCCAGATTCCAACACCACCCACAAACAAAATCAAATCTTGATCAAAACCCAATAACCGTATCCAAATTACAAACAAGCCCACTAAATCACCTCCTTTCTCCGATTTCCATCTTGATCACCACCGTCGCCGCCGTGGTCAATCTGCTCGCCTTCACACTCTTGATCGATCTGGTTACATAATCATCATTAAATAATATTTCACCTTCCCTTTCACATTTCCGTACACCTAACACCGATCCAACAGAGAATCAACACTAATATCTGAAGAAATTAAAAAATAACATCTGAAGAATGTTGAATACTATTTCATAAAACAATACCAGATCACGGAAACAAGCAAATGCAACTTCATTTAGTGTCGGAAGAGATCTACGGTAGATAAAGTAGCGATCAAGGTAGTGGAAAAATCGTGAAAGCCACAAAGCCATGACTTTATGATTTGATCATCTTCTCACAAACTCCCTGAGCATGAACTCATCATGTTTCTCTGTTAAGGATGGTAACACCTGTGTAAGACCATTAACAACTACGATTGGCAAACATATTATATATAATCATTTAAAAATATAGAATAGAGAATCGTAGTGGTAATTAAAATAATCCAATCCTAGGCAAATTACCGTTGAAGTAATGCAGTCTTCAAAAGTCGATGTTAAAGTGCAATGGTTGATGAAGGTGAAGATGATGGATCTGGGAATTGGGGATCTATCTATAAGAGCATTCACATCCAAACCATCAAATTATACATACATTTCACTAAAAAACAACTCCTATATCAATATATTTCCACAAAAAACAAATACTTTTTCTCTCTCCTTTTCAATTAAATAATATTATCATCACATTTTTCTCTCTCCTTCACTCACAACCACTTTCAATATATATTAAAAAAATTATACTGGGTGAACAGTGTCCCCCCAAATATACAGATGAACAGTAACATTTTCTCTCTCCTCCACTCACAACCACTTTTTATACCCTTTATAATATAAAAACACCCCCTCACATATTTTGATGGATAAAATGTGAATGCTCTAATGTATGGTAGAGAGAGACAGAGACAAGTGGGGTGTGGTGGGACCATTATTTTTTCAAAAATGGCAGTTTACTTTTAATTTTGTTTTAATTTATTAAAAGAATAAATTAAAATGACCAAACTACCCCTGCACTAAAGGACAAAAAAAGGACCTTAAAACAGTAAAAAATGAGATATTTTGAGTTTTGGACTAAAATGGCAACAAAATGCAAACCACAGGGACCCAGATGTAATAAGTTTGAGATTTGGACTAAAGTGACAAAACTGGCCAAACCACAGGGACCAAAATAGCAGTTTACTCTTATATTTTTTATTAATTTTTTTTGTATTTTATGTTTTTAAAATTTTTTAATTATTTTTTCATCTCATCTTTACCCAAACTTATATTAACCTAAACCCATTCTAACTCAAACTCATCTTGACCCATTACCCATCCAATCATTTTTTTAAAATACCCATCCTGATCCAAACCCATAACCTATTACCAAAACTCATCCAACTTGCCCACTTTGCCACCACTAGGCTAGCCTATGCTACCCCTCAACTCCGTTTCCATAGTGTAAAAATATCCTTAAACTTTTACGTAGTGTAAATAATATTTTTTAATACAAAGGTAACCCCTGATCTTAAAATGTTTTTTTTTTGAAGGATACCTCTCAAATTTTTGGGCTAGATACGCCGGCCACTTTGCCATTGTGTCCACAGCCAAGCATTTGATCTCACCACCCCTGCCACTTTTGGTCCTTTTACCACCACTATTATAGAAAAACAGCTATTTGGGCTCAAACCTAAGTGAGTTTTGTGGGTGATGGGATGATGAAATTAATTTTACACCCAACCTTCTAAAAAGATTAGTTTTAAAAAGTTGTATTCTTAGTTAAAAAACATATCTTTTAATCAGGTAAAAGAGTAAATGGGAGGCGACTGGTTGAAATTTTCAGTGATAAAGGTTTTGAGCATGATGAGCATCAGTGGCGGAACCAAAACATTAACTCAGGGGTATCCTAAAAAAAAATTTCACCGTGCAATCATACAATACTAAAAAAAAGACAATAAATAAATAAAGTAAAACAAATACCTAATAGATTTGTCCTCTTCTTTTTTCATACGTTGAAATCGTTACATCACATCGTCGTCTTTTACTTTACGTTCGACATTTAATCCACCATCAGTCCCAAATCAAGTCCGATTGAAGCCCATCGATCCGTACCTCTCGGCTTGCTATCATTAATTTTCTTCCGACAACACTGAGAACAACCGCACAACCACCAGCCCCAACATCCGTTATCACTAATTCTTCTTTGCGATGGGGTTCTTTTAGATCTGAGCAGATGGGGCTTTTAGATCTAAGCAGCCTAACCTTCACATCTACGATGCTTTTAAATTAGGTTAAAGGTGATGTGAAAGTGGGTGAATATGATTTTAGTTTCACATCTGGGTGAGGTGGCATGGGTAATCAGTTCTTGTGGAATTCCTATTCTAAGTTAGATATTGAGCTATATTTATTTTGCTAAGGAAATTGAAAGTGCGGTAAATTCAGATCTTGGATTGCAAGAATTACCATTCTCATTGTTCAGGTGAGGAGTATATTTCGATTGTTGATGAATTATTGAGGCTGTATAATTATGAAAATTAAATGAATTGCAAGAATGCCATTTTCAAATGATTAGTATCTTTCCAAGTTCAATAGTTTGGTTAAAACCTTCAAGATGTAAGATCTGTTACAGTTCAATAGTTTGGTTCTGGACTTTGGAGAAGAAGGGGCAATAATTAATTTAATGGTAATATTAAGTTATTTAAGTGAATGACAAAAATGCCCTCATGTGCAAGGCACATGACTAGATTTAACAGAAAATTTTAACTGAGTTAGGGTTAAAGGACATAACATGCAAGTTTTTTAAACATAAAATACAAATCTTATCAGTTTTAAAGACAAAGGACAGCGCCAGAAATTCGGTATAAAGATAAAGGACAAAATTTGAAATTCACTCTTAATAAAATGTCATTTGCTGTTAAAAAAACAAAGTAAAAAAAAAAAAAGCTTTACAATCAATTAAATAAAATAAAACATTAAATATTAAATAAAGTTTAACTATTGAGAAAGTTACTTTTTAATTTTGCAGATCCTTTTTCTTTTTCATTCAAGTCTTCGATGCTTATGTTATAAGCCTTTGATGCTTATATTATATTATAATTAATTAATACATACCTTCATCTTCTTCAGTTCTTTAACTATGCTGCTACAACTTTCGGTTAACCGGAAAATTTTTGTTTTTGTCGAGCTGAAAATTTCATTTCATCTTATCTTCATGGTGTGGTGATAACACAGTCTTAGGGGTATCCTTTTATTATTTTAGGGGTATCATTTGTATAAGAACGAAAAAAATATATAAAAAATACACTACCAATACCGACTTGAGCCGTAGCCCGTGCTATGGCTAACAAAGCACTGGGTCCGCCCCTGATGAGCATTATGGTGGTAAAAGAAGCCAAAACTTTTGGTTGGTAAGTTCTAAATGCCTTCAATTGTTTGTTAATTTTGAGATTATTGTTTTGACTAGCTACTTATGATCTTTGATGTTATGGGCTATTGTTATTTAATATAAGTTCGATTTGGCTACTAAAAAAATGAAGTTGAGTTAGGGAGTTAACCTAAAACCCTTTATGTCCAATTTTTTTTAGTCTATGAATTATTAATAACTCAGTCTTGATTAGAAAAATAAATTTGTTTATTAATAGCCCATATCGTCTCATGTAAAAGTAAATTGGTGGAAAATTGTCTCTAATTATTTCTCTGTACTTGTTTCAGAAGTAAAGCTTGTTGATGTTCTGGAAATGAACTATACATAACATGATCACAGCGATATCTTTTTAGTAAGATCCATGTTAGGGGACCAATTGTCTTCTAAGGCTACTACAAAGATGAAGAGAAAAAATATATTATGCCTTAGTCACCCTCTTTAGCTTATTGCATGTATATTCTTAAATGAGTGTATTAGACCAAGCTTTGAGATGATGGTTTGTTTAACATCTAGTTTTTTTGGTCAGGAGGGAAATAATCAATTAAGAAGGATCACTTCAGAAAATTTGTAGTAAGTTTTCAGTAGTTGCCTTTCACTCTATAATGGACACACTTGTTCTTTTTTTTTTCGACTCAACAAAATGTGCTTATTATGTGAATCCTACTCATCGAGCTCAAGGCACATTTATTGCACATAAGCCTAGCAAAATGAGCAGTCGGGATCAAAACTTGTTCGAGACAAACTTGGTTCTCGTAAAATAGGCTGTTTAGAAAACGTATCAATTGTTTTCAGGTTGAAATGGTGGTGGGTAGTTTCCAGCCATTCTAAGGATCTTATTGATATGAATTCATTTATATAAGAGTGAATTACAAGTTTTGTCCTTTATGTATGTCCCAAATTGCAGGCGCTGTCCTTTGTCTTTAAAATTGACGGGTTTTGTCCTTAATGTTTGCAAATCTTGCACGTTATGTCCTTTAGGCCAAACTCAGTTAGATTTTTTAGTTAAATCTGATCATGTGCCTTGCACATGAGGGCATTCTTGTCATTTCACCTTCCTAGGGGCTATTGTGTAAAAAACATTTATTCAAGGACTATTTTGTACAAAATAAAAAATATAGAAATAAAAAAATAACTCAACCCAAAATTATTTGTGGCTCAGATTCATCCTCTCTTCTTCCTTCATTCCGGTTAGTCAAACCACCAGATTAGCCCATAATCAGTGAATCCTGTTCAAGCTGATCAGATTCAAGATCAAAACTTCAATGATCAGATTCAAGATCAAAACTTCTAACACTTCAACCTATGAAAAGTGAGTCTCTCTCTCTCTCTCTCTTCCTCCTTCTCTCTGTTCTATCCATCTCTATCACACACACTTTTATTCCTTTAAAAGAGTCAACAAGAATTGAAAGTGAGATAGAGTGGGTTTTGCAAAATTAGGGGTCAGATGGATGCATTTTGTGGGGAAATCATTATTATTATTATTGTTATTTCTACATTATATATGAAAAGAGGGGTAGACAAGTGCCAGAGTAAGAAATAGCCAGGTAAACATTCTTGGAGAAATATGAATGGGAGGAATGAAAACACGAAAGGAAGAGGAAAAAAATATGAAAGAAACAGGGATACATGGGTTTGTTGTGTCCAGATTTGCGATGATGTGGGTGTACCAAATAATCTCACGTTTAAACCTCTTTAACTTTAAAAAAAAAAAAAATGTGGGTGGATGTGGATGGTGGTTATGTGGGGTTGCACTGTTGTAGCGGTTGTTACGTGAAGAATAATAGTTTAGGGGTATTTTACTAATTATTAGTAGTTTAGGGAGTCTAATGTAATTGTTTGGGTTATTTACTTATTTATGTACGTAATATGAAGGAAGGAAATCAGATTTGAAGTTTGAAATTCTCCTATCTTCTCCAAATATTCTCCTAGTTCTTCTCTTTTAGGGTTTAACCCTATCAAGGGTATCAGAGCCGTTCCGATCTCCGGTCGGAATTACTTTCGATTACCATGACTAACACTCGCAATCAAGAAATTGACAGCACTCTCAAGGAACATGGCAAGGCAATCTCAAATCTCCAAGAAACCCTAGCCACCATGTTGAAACAACAAGAACAGTCGATGAAACAACAAGAAGAGATCTTACGAGCACTCAAGGAGCATTCAAGCGGTGGCACTTTTAGCGGCGGCGGAGGCGGCTTCGGCGGCGGAGGCGGCCCTGATAAAGGGCTGTTTAGCGATGATTCGCGGACGGGTACTCGGAAGACAGAAGACATAATTGTTGTTGATGAAACTATTAACAATGATAATTCCATTGTTGCACTACATGAGACAGTGAAAAAGCTCCAGCCCTTCAATGAAGACACCGTTCTTCATAAAGGAAGAAAACATAGAGACACACTTTGCATAATCCTTGCTAATGGCGCTTGCGAAGAACCCAAAACTAGACTATACAATGTTGTTAAGGCTGGCCTACTGGTTCCGAACAGTGATGCGGTTCCTGTTCGTCAAGGTCTTCATGTCAAATATGGTAGGAAGTTTGATACCCTTCCAGATGATGATATAATTGACGTTGTTAACAACAATCTTTTTGGTGCCTGTTTAAAGGCAAAGGCGAGTTCCGTAAATGATTGGCGCCCACCATGGCGCATGGCTAGGATTTCTCCGATTGCAATCGGAAGGACCGAATGGCGTCCACCCTGGAATGAGTCGACCCAAAAGAACTCATTGATGCTGCAGTTTTTTTCTCTATTTTGTGATTCTTGAGGTCAAGAATCTTTTAAGGGGGAAGTATTGTTACGTGAAGAATAATAGTTTAGGGGTATTTTACTAATTATTAGTAGTTTAGGGAGTCTAATGTAATTGTTTGGGTTATTTACTTATTTATGTACGTAATATGAAGGAAGGAAATCAGATTTGAAGTTTGAAATTCTCCTATCTTCTCCAAATATTCTCCTAGTTCTTCTCTTTTAGGGTTTAACCCTATCAGCGGTGGAGGTGGATTATGCAGGGTGGTGGTGGTGGTCGGCAGGTGGGGGTGGGAGCAGTGCCGTCCCGGAGAA
The DNA here is from genome assembly GCA_030545235.1 of Helianthus tuberosus. Classification (NCBI taxonomy): domain Eukaryota; kingdom Viridiplantae; phylum Streptophyta; class Magnoliopsida; order Asterales; family Asteraceae; genus Helianthus; species Helianthus tuberosus. The sequence continues at coordinate 132,416,762 of CM060394.1, forward strand.
TCCCTAATAATTTTTAGGCCCTGTGCGAGTAGGAAAATTGGGCCCATAAATATAAAATTATGTGTATATAAAATCAGTATTAGGACGTTGGTTGTAGTAACAATAAAGAATTAAAAAATATTTTAGCAAAATAATCTATGTTAAATAGTTAGACGAATCATGAGTTCTCCGTTTGTATTCTATCGATGAATAAGTTGCCAGGATCTGACGACATTTTCTACATCTCAAAGTCCACGACCAACAACCAAAATTTTAATATACACATCACATGTTTCAATCCAATATAGGGTTTGATGGTTATCTAAAAATGGTATGAAGACGAGCACAATCAATTTCAGGATTGTTAAAAAAATTTATCGGTTATCACAACTATTCTTGTTCATAGAGTGAGTACATAGCTCAAATTAGCATTGATTGAAAACAATTAGTCTAAGTTTTATGTTACAAATAAACTATTACACCTAACATTAGTCTTAATAACATCTAGACAAGCAAAAATAACTAACACTTAAATCCTTATAACAAAAAGAACTATAATATGTGTAAACATATCCAAATTAGTTTACAACACTAAACACTAACCTTTTTATACAAATAAAATAAATGAAACTAGAAAATTGAGTTTTACTAAGTTTATATTGTAAATAGTTAAGTCAGAAATTAGAAATAAAAATAACTTACAAATTTAAACAATAACAAATAAACAAAAACTTACAAATTTAAACAAGAAAACATATGATGTTTTCGGGTGAAGTTTTATTTTTGTAAATGATTACATGAGAATAATAATAAAAAAAAGAACATACAAAAATTAAAGACAAAGCTAAATTTGTGAGAGCATATGTGCCTTTCCAGTATCCACCAATTAAAAGATAAGCTGAATTATCCACTTGAGGCACAAACAAAACTTGAAAGAACTCCAAAAAAAAAAAAATAACAACAGCAACATGACTAGGATTCGAACCATGGACAGTTGGTTGGGTGGAAAAGAGACGCTTCCATCAGGACAAAGAGGCAATTTGTGCAAGACTTTTTCTACAAAAATATATATGTAAATTAAAGGTATATTTTTTTTTTATTTTTGGGCCCCTCGATATGATGGGCCCTGTGCGGTGGCACATCCCGCACAGGCCCATAACCGGCCCTGGGTGGGAGGTGGTGGAGGCAGGTGGTGGTTGGAACGAGAGAGAGGGGGTGGGTGTGTTTAGAGAGAGAAATTGTAGGGTAGCCTGCTTCTATTTGTTTTCTAAAAAATTATTTATAAATAAATTAGAACAGGAAAAGACAATAACATCCTTGGGTGACCAGATTTAACCAAAAAAATAAACTGGGTTAGGCTCAAAGGACATAACGTGCAAGATTTGCAAACATTAAGGACAAAACTCATCAATTTTAAAGACAAAGGACAACGCTTGCAATTTGGGACATACATAAATGACAAAACTTGTAATTTACTCTTTATATAATAATGGGACAAGTGTAATCGCAAATACAAAAAAAACAGTTTCAGCCTTGCTTTTGTTTTTATACTATAAAACGGTTTTAGTTTTGAACTTTGTTTAAAAAAAATACGAGGTGTTTAAGTCCTAAGAGCCGAGGCAGTGACGGGTATTCTATTATTCTGATTTGAATCTAATGTCACTTTTGTCCTTACTGTTAGAGGGTCACTTCTGGTGTTCTTGCAATTCGCAACCAAAAGCCCTTATTTATTATTCTTGCTATTTATGCCTTAAAGGTACTCTATAATATAATTAGCAATCATATTTTAAGGCTATTGCTATTAGCAGACACACACTTAGAATTTTCCTGCTACAAATTAGTAATACGTTTTTCTTTTTCTTCTTTTTTTTTTTTTGCAAATTTAATTGTCTTTGAACATTTTGTAGGCACCTAGGCTATAGGGTGTGGTCATGTCCTTCATAACAATCATGACCCTCTACATAGGCGTTATATTATCCACTTCTAAGACTAGAAGGTATGGGGGCCGGCTGAGGCCCGGCTAGGACCGGCGCCGGTCTCCCTCACCCCCCCATCCTTTTCCGTCGTCCCCAGCAACCCACAGCCGAACTTGCCGCCCCACTTTCAAAATTATATCCGTTATTCAACGGATACTTTAATAAAAAAAATTACCTTTTTCACTTTAAATATTTATCAACTTCATCCATTTTTTTATAACATTCACATCCATTTCTCCCAATCTTCTCCTACTCTCATCCATTTTTATAAAAAACACTCCCATTTTTTTTACCATCATGAATCCATTCAACCCAAACGACCCCAACCCGAACAATCCCAACCCGAACAATCCTAACTTTTTTTCGAGTCCCGCTTACACTCCGTCTATGGATCCTTCGTGGGGGTCTCCACCATTTACGTTTTCGGGTTTCCAACAATCACCTAACGCCTTCAATCAAATGCAACAATACCAAACATTCCAACAATTCATGCAACGCGGCTCGGTTCAACTTGATAAATTTAAAAATATTTATTTTATAGTTTTACTAATGCAAATTTTTTTTTAATTTTAGGGAACAATCAAACGGGTTCTAGTTTTTGGAAGGCATGTACGGATAGATTTAATAACCTTATGGGGGAAGGCCCCTACCGTGATCTCGAATCCGTATCGGGCAAGTGGCGGAAAATGAACAAGTGCGTGAATGATTTTATCGGGATTTATAACCCACTTTACATCAATCGTCCTAGTGGGAGTAGCGACGAGGACGTTCTTAACCTTGCGATGGCTAAATGGGAAACAAAAAATCCGCCTTTCCCGCACCTCCGAGCATGGAACGTTTTAAAGAAAAAACCTAAATGGGAGTCGATTCCAAATGAGGTCGCAACCGCCAAACGGACTAAAACTTCCGAGTCCGGAAGTTATAGTGCGGGAGGCTCCACCGCTCGTTGTCAAATCGACATAAACGACGAACCAGAATATGACGAGGAGCCCGTTCACGAGATCGAACGTCCCGGCGGAAGGGACAAAGCAAAAAAAGAGGCGGCCGCAAAGCGCAAAGGGGCCGGCTCGAGTGGAGGGGGCGGCTCGGGTGGAGGTGGCGGCTCGAAGGCGTCTTCGAAAATGGACGAGTTAATTTCCGAATTCCGTTCGTTTAAAGACTTTGCGGCGGAAAAATATAGTCACAAGAAAAACGTGTCGGCCGACTATGCTCGAGCGGAGGATTTTAGGATAATGAGGTTGGATCTCGACTCGGTTCCGGAGGATGAACGAGAGGTGTATCGGAGGATCAAGGAAGAAGTGAAGAAAAAATGGACGTCGTAGGTTTTTTTTTTTTAGGAAATGTAATTTTTTTTTATTTTTCGGAAATGTTTTTTATTTTTTTTTTATTTTTAGGAAATGTAATTTTTTTATGTTATGAAATGAATTTATTTATGTTGTTTTATGTTAGTATTTTTTAATTTTTATAAAGTTTTAATTAAGTTAATAAAAAAAACTTAGAAAATTATAAAATAATAAGGTGGGGTAGCCCCATCCTCCACCCCCCTCAAAAGTGAAGGAGACCCATCCCCCACGAGCCGGTGATGAGGCGCCTACGTGGCGGCCCATCCTCGTGGGGATGGGCCTCACCATACCCTTTAGTCTAATCCACTATCAAAACCACTTCCCTAACTATGAGGTCATGACCCAAACCACTATTCCCTTTATTTTTTAGTAAACTGCCATTTTGGTCCATGTGGTTTGGGCATTTTTGCCATTTTTGTCCAAATCTCAAACTTTTTAAATCTGGGTCCCTGTGGTTTTACTTTTATTGCCATTTTGGTCAAAAAAATGAAACCACGTTATATTTGGCTGATAAAATCATGTTATTTTGTCTTTTTCTTAGGGGCAAAATGGTCCATATAAATTTAACATTATATATATATATATATATATATATATATATATATATATATATATAGGATCACGCTAAAATGAGAACCACCTCGAGTTGTAAGAACCGCGAGAACTACACCGTACGAGACGAGGTGGACCAATTTTTTTTTCATAAACGTAGATACATGTATAAAAACAACATTTGTAAAAAAAAATTCAAAAAAAAAAGTTTTTGAGCACCTCAAGTGTGCATTTACGGGTACCGTAAATTTTCTGGCCAGATTTACGGGTCCCGTAAACACAAACTTGTGGCGCTCAAAACTACACACACGACATTTTTTTTCTGAATTTTTTTTTTACAAATGTTGTTTTTATACATGCATCTACGTTTATGAAAAAAAAATTTGGTCCACCGCGCCCCCTACGGTGTAGTTCTCGCGGTTCTTACAACTCGAGTTGGTTCTCATTTTAGCGTTCCCCTATATATATATATATATGTATATATATATATATATATATATATATCAAATGAACATGAACATCTTGAAAAAAATATTTCATCTTCAAATGAACAATATGAACATCTTCAAACAATAAAAATCTGCAATAAAATATGAACATGAGATCTTCAAAATAAAGAATATAAATTCTGAAACATGAACATCATCGTAAATTCGATCTTAAACACCATCTTCAAACCTTATCTTCGAATTCCATCTTCATAACCACCACTACCAACATCATCTCATCATTTGTTTTAAATCTATACAACCACCAAAAATTGAAGAACTTAAATCAACCTGGATATAAACATTATCAAATTTACAAATAATTACTCATCAATACCCAAATTAAAAAAAAGCAACACATAATCTACTCAAATAATGAATCACTAATTGCATAATGCAAATAAAATCTTACATGCCATACAGCTGTGTTGCCAGCAAGCGAAAGGGACCAGGTCTTTTCCCCTTTTGAACAAGCCTGTCATAAACATCTGAACATCATACATGTGCATCAACATCTAAATACATGCTATATAAATGGAAGAAAAATAATGTTTAATTAAAAATAATGGTTCAAGAACAACACCAAACATCAACTCAACTAAATCTCAGATTCAAGAACACCACCAACATCAACTCATCCACTACCCAAACACCGCTGTCAACACCATAAACTCAGCCGCCGCCGCCCCTTTGCTCAGATTCAAGAACAACTACCACCAACATCATCTCACGGCTCTCTCTCTCTCTCTCTCTATGTAATTTCTCTCTCTCTAGAATCTAAAGTGGTAAGGGTGGCTAGGGTTTAACACTGCTGTCACCACCATAAACACTACCCAGCTAGATCTGTGGTGGTGTAGATGAATGAAAGATCTTCTCTGGTAAAGTACCAGTTAATTCCCAGCCGCCCTATCTTCTTCTCAATTGATGGTGGTGGTGGCCATGTTTAGGAGGGTTTAGAGAGAGGGGATCTTGATAAAAAGTTGTATGTTTGTGTGTAAGAAAGAGATCTAACTGTCTTTTTTTAGATGATTGAACACAGATCCATAATCCATTTTTAGGATATGTGGCAATGGAATTCAATTTTGGGTGTATGAAAACCTTTTAATTTAATTAATAATGTGTTATAATTTTAATAAATTTAATTTAGTTTGTTAATTATTGATATGTTATAATAAAACCTGAGATGGACAAAAATGCCCCTACACAAAAAGACAAAACAATCAGTTTTCAACAGTTAAAAAAAGGGGTTTTTGAATTTTGGACAAAAATGACAATAAAAGTGAAACCACAGGGACCCAGATTTAAAAAGTTTGAGATTTGGACTAAAATGACAAAAGTGCCCAAACCACATGGACCAAAATGACAGTTTACTCCTTTATTTTTTAATTTATTCTTGTCTTAAAATCATCAAATGGGAGGGTCATTGTTGTCATGGTTTAATCCACGAAAACCACCATGATTTAATGAAGGGGGTGATGTAGCACATAATAATGGTCCTACGTAGTAAATCATGACCCAACCATGTCCTCCATACCCCTTAGTTGGTCTTAATCTTCTCGATAATTTAATTGCCAATGAATGTTCTGTTTAGACTTGACAGTGAGTAGTTCAAATTTGTGTCAATAGTTTTATATAATCTTGCACTTTCACATTTCTTAAATTGCTTCAATCTCTTTTATGTAGCTCATAAAACTCCTACTATCAAAGAAGACCCAAAATTGTTGATTTTGGCATGGTTAGACTCTACTATGAAGGTGTGACTCAATTCAACATTCAATACTCGTGTAGTCAATATCAAGTATGTACTCCCAACTCAACTTTTAATTTTATTGAACTTGAGTTAATAAAATTTATGACTTTTGAACCATACTTTTCATTAGAACATATTCTCAAATACTTGTTATAATAAAAGGGTTACTTGTGAAAAGTCTAAGAGTGAAGTAGATTAGGTGTTTGAAGGAAACATAAGATTCTTATAAACCTAATCTTGTTAGCAGTTTATAAAAATCATCTTGTTAGAAATCTAAATTTGTAATTTTTTTAATAGATAATTGTTAGTAACATTGCTAATAAGGCGCTAGCATGATGATCATTTTACTTGCATTAAGATTGTGAAAGAGGTTTATGAACTCAATGAAGTTTCGTGTTTAGATTTAAACATTTGTTGGGTGTTTTTTGATGTCTGATATTTAGAATTAATTTGACATTGATTAGATATTTGTTTGCAAACATTTGGAATATGTTTGGATAATGATCAAACATTTTATTGAATTGATGATGTTATGATTTTTACACTCTATGGTTTCATTTAATTACACATTGTAAATAAATAATGATAATAATATGGTAAACGTATGTAGTGACACTTATTAATGTGATTTTTGTGGAAAAAAATTTGTGCTACTAAAAGTAGTATGAATATTCAACTAAAAAACTAGTTTTTATCGACACAAAATTTGTGCCACAAGAAGTTTCTTTTATTATACTGTGGCAAAAACAAAAAGTGCCACTAAAAGTATAAAAATTTACAGTGGCACACTGAAAGTGCTACAAAAGGCTTTAGTGACACTGCTTCTAGTGGCATTTTTTTATGTGCCGCTCATTCTTTAAAGGGTTTTTAGTGACACTTTATAGGCTTTTCGTGGCATTTTTGGGTGTTACTACATGGCATTTTTTTTGTAGTGCGTGGACTTAATATCCCTGCCTACACCTCTAAAATTACTATCAGAAAACACACATAAATCAAATGGAGAATCTCTACGATACAAAAGGCCAAGTCTAGGCTTGCCGTTAAGATATCTAAAGATTCTCTTGATAACATTTAAATGCGAGAGTTTAGGAGTAGCCTGATAACGTGCACATTGACACACGACAAACATGTTATTTCGTGTAGACTGGCAGTCAAATACATCAACGACCCAATCATGGACCGGTATAATGTTTCGTCGACAGCTTCTCCTTCCAGGTCTTCTTTTAGAACTGGTCTCTCTGCCATAGGAGTGTTTGTTGGCTTCATCACCTGAAGTTTGAATTTTGCAATGATATCGTCAACATACTTTCCCCAATGAATCAGGATACCCATTGAGGTTTGACGAACTTGCAATCCTAGAAAGAAATTCATTTCTCCCAAAACACTCATTTCAAACTGCTTCTTCATGACTTCTTCAAATTCTTTGCACAGTGCATCACTGGTGGACCCAAAGATAATGTCATCCACATAGATTTGCATTAGGATCGGTCTTCTCCCACTTTATGAATAAACAGGGTCTGATTGATGATTCCACGACTGTATCCATTCGCGAGCAGGTGCTCAGTCAATGTAGCTAGGCCCGGCTTTGTGGGCTGGGCAGCCCGGGCAGACGCCAAGGCCCAAAAGGTTTATAGGGCCCAACAAAAATATAGGGTCAAGATTTTTAAATGAGCGTTGTTATCTTAAATGTTTAATAAATGACTTTAGTAACAAAAATGAATCTAGTTCAATGGTTAAGATACTCAAATTTGAAAACCAAGGTCATGAGTTCTAAGCCCTTCCCTTACATTTTTATTTCCTAAACAATTTTCAGTTAATCTCATACATTTTTTATTTCCTAATCTGTTTTATCAATTAGCAAGATGATTATATGATTAATTAGTTAATATTTTGGGTTATAATCTTGAGGTCATGAGTTCAAACCCCATGATTAACATGTCGTATTGTGGTTTCTTGATATATATTTGATGATTTTATATTATACCATTTTTTTTTGTTTCACCCGGGGCCCAAATTTAATTATCATTCTCGGAGACGGCCCTGAATGTAGCATACCATGCATGGAGTGCCTGATGCAACCCACACAATGCTTTGTCAAGTTTATACACGTGCTCTAGATAACATGGATCAACAAAACCGGGCGGCTAAGTGATGTAAATCTCTTCTTTCACTTTGCCATACAGGAACGTCGTTTTAACATCCATCTGATATACCTTGAACCCTTGAAATGATGCATAGGCAAGAAAGATTCGAATGGCTTCTAATCTGGCCATGGGTGCATACACTTCCTCATGGTCAAGCCCTTCAATCTATCTAAATCCCTGCACCACCAGTCTTGCCTTGTTTCATACAATCAATCCACTATCTTCTCTTTTATTTCGATAAACCCATCGAGTTCCGAGTGATTTCTTTCCAGCAGGCAATCTAACCAACTTCCACTCTTGCATTTTTTCAAACTGGTTTAGTTCTTCCTACATGGCATCTACCCAACTAGGTTCTTGAAGAGTTATAGAGGTAGTTTTAGGCTCTACTTAAGAGATGAAACATGAGTACATGCATGTGTTGATGTCTCCTGTCTGACTTATGGTCAAAACCCCAGCCCCAATAGGTCCAATCACATTCTCTACTGGATGATCCCTTTGAACACTAGTAGGAATGGTAGATCTAGGAACTATTCCTGTTGATGGCAGATTTGTCAGATTTTCAGTTACTGCTGGTTCCAAGGTTTAATTAAATGTTCCTCCAAAGATTCGTCCACAACATACTCGTCTAGAATAGGATCATTTGAAAACAGTTCATCGTGATTGTTCGATAAATCTTCATCATCAGACGAATTTGAAGCTTCGTCTTCTGCGTTGGGAGAATCTGTATGATCCGAAACTTCTTGCGTTTCAGGTGCAGTTGTTGAAGTTGAGGCTGCAGTTGTGCTATCCCCCACAACTTCAGCATCCCCCCTCACCTTCAACATCCCCCTCTTCATCAGCCTTATTTGTAATGATTGAAGAGCTTGGAGCAACATTTGAAGGACCTGCATTATCGGTAGAAACAACAGGAGGTAAGTCATCAAGGATATCAAACGGTTTAAACAGATGAGCATAATTATAGAGAGTAAATGGCCCGTTTCCAGCATCTGTCTTATTGTCCTCAAGCCACTGTACATCGAATGACTAGATGATCTGCCTTGTCATTTTGTTGTACACTCTATATGCGGTCTTGTTCTCGTGTTCACCTTTACTAGCATAGCCGATAAAGTAACATTCATCACCCCTAGCATCAAACTTTGGAATTGCGTCTAGGTGCCATAGGGTACATGTGCAACCAAAAGCTCAAAAATGCCCAATAGAGGGTTTTTCACCAAACAGAACTTCATGAGGCGTCTTCATATGTGCTTTGTTGATCAAAACCTTATTTTGAACATAACACGCTGTGTTTATCACCTCATCCCAGAAGAAGACTGGGAGTTTAGAATTACATAACATAGTACGGGCTGCTTCAATCAGGGTTCTATTCCTTCTTTCCGCTACCCCATTCTATTGTGGAGTTCTAGCAACACTGTATTCTCTAGCGATTCCCCTTTGAGCACAGAAGAAGTTCAGCTTAGCATTCTTGAACTCGGTGCCATTATCGCTTCGAATTCCCTTCACCTTCTTGTTGCTTTGATTCTCCATAAATATGATAAATCGCTTAACGAGCTCTGCAGTCTCATTTTTAATAGCTAAGAAGAAAACCCAAGTAAAACGTGAGTACTCATCAGTAATATCTAAACAGTAAGACTTTCCTGATATGCTGAGCATGTTCGTAGGACCAAAAAGATCCATGTGAAGGAGCTGCAGCACACTGTTAATTGAATTCACCAGCTTAGGAAAGTGGGGTTTTCTATGCTGTTTACCCTTAGCACAAGAGACACATTTTTCAAAATTTATGAAATCTTTAACAGGTAGATCCCTTACCAACCCCAATTTAGCATGATAGTTCAAGTTTTTGACATTTGCATGTCCAAAACGACGATGCCACAACATGGCATTATGTTCAGAGATTTTTGAAAACAAACAGATAACGCTTTCAGAAGGTGGTTTATTCATGTCAATTATGTAAGTGTTCCCTTTTCTGTCAGATTTTAGTAAAATCCAATCCTCAGGAATGACAATTCCTTGTTTTAAAATAAGATAGTGTTTGTCGGTGAAATAAGTCGAATAGCCATTGTCACAAATTTGAGATACACTTAGTAGGCTATGCTTCAACTCAGGAACATAGTTCACATTTTTGAAACAAAGATCACCATTCCTTACAGTGCCTCGTTGGGTGATCTGACCCTTCTCACCTCCCGCAAAGGCAACAAATCTACCGTTGAATTCTTCAATATCACTTAGCTGGGATAAGTCACCAGTCATATGCCTAGAACAACCACTATCAATATACCAAAGTCTAATGATAGCCCTCCATAGCCGTTCCTGCACATTATGCAAGATCAGTTAGATTTGGGTACCAAGGGCATAGTGGCGGTGGGTAAACCCTTCTCATTCACGTAAGTTACTTTCATCCACAACATATTATTTTCAGAACAGGTAGTTCTATTACTAGAACACAAGGATTTAGAAGGAGTTGATTGAACAGGGCTTTGAGGTTTCCAAATTTGCTTATTGTTTTTCAAAAAAAATTTCCATTTTGCAAAGTTAGATTTGAAGAATTCAATTGACTCTTCTTGTTTAATTGTTTAGTCTTGTTCCAATCCCTATCAGAAGGCTTCACCTTGGAATCTAAACTCTTCACAGGTTTAGGTTTTTCAGCCTTCACCTGTTTAGTTTGTTTATTATTCACTTTTGGAGCCTTCTGATGCTCCCCTTCCCTGAGCTTTTCGGGACGATGCTAACAATTTCTTGCTATGTGACCAGTGATGCACATGTGTAACATATTTGACGTTTCACATGAGGCTTTGCTGGAGATCTATTAGCCTCTTCAGAACTAGAAGACCTGTGTGGATCCCGAGGTCTTGATGAAACAGACTTACTTTGATTCGTACCCTGCTTATTTGTTACTTGTGTTTTTGAAGTTTTATTATTGAGATTATCTGCACACACATTTTTCAATTTTTACTTTGGTGGAACATATTTTGTTTCTCCACCTTGTCTAGCTTGTTTTACCAACAAATTTTTAGACACATCAGATTTGTTTGGCAAAACAACTGAATTTAAGCAATCAGAAACATAATCAAAGCAAGCATTCAAACATCCATCGCTCTTAAAAACAGAGCCCACACAATTTAAAGCATCATCAGAAATTGAAACATTGTTTGACTTTTCATAAACTAAAAGATTGTTTTTCTGAAATTTTAATTTTAAATCATGCAATTCAACATCATCATCCTTGTCATCCTCTACCCAGTCTTCAACAATTACTTTTTCTGCATATGAAGTAACTGGGTTAGTAACTTTCATTTTTTCACAAACAGTTTCAGTTGAATCTGCACCACTGCTCGTTTCAAGCGACACCGTTTGTGCAACAGATTCAGAATCAGTAATGTTCTGTGGCCGAACAGAGACTTCTGTTGTTGATTTAAGTTCAATAGGTGACGTATCACTGGATTCAATAGAAGTTTTTATTATGGTTCTGATTCTGCTTTCATTTGTTCTAATTCAACTTCTTCAAAAGGTTCATCACTAGATTCAGCAGATTCAACTAATTCTGAGTTTTCACAATTAGCTATTTCTGAAGAATCACATGAAGAATTGAATGAAGTAGTTGATTTAGATTGTTTGTTAGACTCAAACTCTTTGATGAACTTAGCCAGATCATTCATCATAGCAAACTCAAGACAGGTTGATTTAATTTGAGACTCTTCTTTTTGATTTTGCAATTCAGATAGTTTTTGAGAAATTGTTGATTCAACATTATTTAATACTTGAAAATGTTTATCAACATTGGCATTTTTCTCAAAACTTAGAGTCTCAGTCTGCTTTGAGACATCAGCAGATTTTGTGAACGTTTTATTAAAGGCTTGTTTCTCTAAGTTAATTTTAGTTTTATCAGGCCTTGTAATTTTGAATTTCTTGGGCTTGGCAGATTCAACATTTACATCATTAGCCCGCCCATAGACCATGTCAGGCGTGTTGGCGATCTCCTCTTCAGTCATAGGAATAGAGGTATAGTTGTGATTGTATGGTGGAGGAATGCATACAAATCCCAGTCCTTTATTCCTAACTTCTTTTTGACTGTTATTTTAACTGTTTGTTTATCTTTTTCTCAACCTTTTCACTTGAAACACCAAACTTTTTAAAATTGAACTCTATATTTTCAAAAGTTGATTTTAGGAAATCAAGTTCAACAATTAATTTTTCTATCAGTTCTTTGAAGTGGAGATGCCTACACTTTTCTTGACTCAAGTCATTTTGCAAATGAGGGATATCACGCTTTTGCGTCTCCACCATATCCTTATATCCATTGATTTTCTTTTTAATCTAATATAAATCAGATTTGAATAATTGCAGTTGCATAATGAGTGAGTCAGCCTGCTTTTTATAACCACTAACTTTTTCCTTACAAGCACTAGTACAACAAATATTATCTACACATACCTCAATGTGAGTAGGAGTAAAATCATGCATCTGAGCCATGAAAGCTTGAAACACAGCATCTTCAGTGACTCGCAAGTTAGCCATCTGAGCCGACCAATCAAATCTTCCTCCCTCCTGAACCACCATAGCGTTGTTTGGATTTTCAACTGAAGGTGATCCAAAGACAGTGCTTTGGTTTGTGGTAGATATATTTGAGGTAGATCCAGTAGCAGGTCGAGTGGTAGAAGCAGCAGTAGGTGCAGGTCTTGAAGCTGAGCTAACGGTGACGGTCACGTTCAAATCTGATCTTTCTCTCTTCGGTTGTCGGCATTCACGAGCAAAATGCCCTGGCTCATGGTAGTTAAAGTATCTACGCTTAGACTTGTTCCATCCAAGGTCCTTGGTTAGTTAGTGTCACATAAGCTTAAGTAGAGAAAGCAGTTTAGCAACACTCATACATGACACTTCTTTGGTTCTCTTAGTTAGTGTCACATTAGTATCCCAGCTTTTCAGAAAAGCATTTAACAACTTCTTCTTGACCACAGAGTTCTGAAGCATCATATCATGCGTCCTCATCTCCCTAATTAGGGAGATAAACCTTTGAATATGATTTTCAAGGGTTTCTCCCGGAAAATGATTAAACATGTTGAACCTCTGCATCACATCTCCCTTTTGCTCTACTTCATATCTTAATTGCCCTCATACATGGCCAAAAGAGCATTCCACAACTCCTGGGCAGAATTAGCCTCCCTAACCCCAACATCAATTTCAGGAGCCAACGTGGAGTGTAGCATAGCTAGAGACTTGCCATCAATCTCAACCTTTTCATGATCCTTGATGTGTGCAAAATGTAACATATAAATTACATCAAATGAGGCATAAAACTAACCCTTATTTTAGTACTAATGTTGGAAAAAATGTGTTTTTGTCTTCCTTTTGAATTTACAGGACCAAATGAGCTTAAATGAACAAAAGGAACAAATATACAGCAAAAACCAACATAAATACAAAGAAAAGGAATAAACGTGACATTCCTGACTCCTCGGCATCATCCCCAAAGCAAAAACAAAGGGCACAGAAGACTGACCACGGGGCCGTGCCCGTTGGACACGAGGGCGTGGTCAGAAACCTGCAGAAAAGACAAAGCTGTAGAAGAAGCTTCTACGCCCACCATGGGGGCGTGCCCAGCTCAGCACGAGGCATGGTCAACGCTAAGATACGCAGAATCTTGCAAAATATTGGTAGTACAGATACGCTTCTGCCCACTGGACACGGGTCGTGTGGAGCCCTCTGCTGACACATGCATTTAATGAAGGAAGAGAAAAGGCTGGCCACGGGGGCGTGTTCGCTGGACACAAGGCCGTGGCCAGGACTCGGTGTAGGCTATAAATAGGGGTGCTTGGCTCACTTCAAAGGTATCCCTTGGCAAACCACTACTCTCCCACTTTGCCACCACTCCACCACCACTACAACACCAACACCCACCACCATCATCCATCCTCCATCTTTAGAGTGTGTGTAGTAGTCTCGGTATCCAAGATTGATCGTGAGGGTTCTTGCCAATCAAAGGCAATGTTTGGTTAAGCCTCATCACTTGGTGAAGACAAGTCTTTAGTGTATTACTTTTGATTTTTAATATTTTCGCACTTTTTATTTGGTTTTGTATTAATGACTTTAATAACTAGTTTCTTATGTTGAAGGTGAATTTTGTTTATCATTTGTCCGTGGTGTCTTGGTGTTACTTTACTATCTATATAAAGTAAAAAATTGCATCATTCATGTCTCTACGATCTATATAGAGGCATGTTGGCTACCTGGTCAGGGGTTAAGGGAATGGTTTAGTAAGGTTCGTGCCTTGTTCAGTGTATAGATCCCGCAAGGACCTGGTTCAAGCTTACTAGGACCTCCTTCAATACCCACTGGTATTGGATGGCGGGGGTGCGAATGGCTTGAACCTCTCATATGTAAAATACTATTAATACTTTAAACCTGCTTCTTGGGATTGTATCTTGCTGACTCAAACCACTTAGCCGAGGGTAACGTCACCTTCAAAAGAGGGGCCTAACAGTTTTCGCATTAATAACTTAATTAATTATCTTTCAATATTCCGACCCTTTGGGATTGTATCCTTGCTGACTCAAACCACTGGGTTGAGGGTAACGTCACCTTCAAAAGAGGGGCCTACTACTATAACTAAGACAATCTCTTAAAAAGTCCGAAAGTGTGAAAATCATCAAAGGATAATTAAAGGCGAGTCGGATCCAAGTGATTCATCTTGTCTATCTGTTTTTATTTTATTTCTGCATTTTTAGTTTTTATTTTCTTATTTCAAATATTTTCTCAAAATTTTAGATTGATTGGATGTTGAGGATAAACCGGTACTAAAAGCTCTTGTGTCCTTGGACGACCTTGGTATCTTACCAACGCTATACTACGCTCACGATGGGTGCACTTGCCCATGTGTGTGTTTAGTGTTAGTAGAATATCGTGTTTTATAAATTTAAAACTTGACTAATGCGTAAAATTGGCTCAAAATATTAATAAAATCATATCACACCTAACGCACACCAAGTTTTTGGCACCGTCGCCGAGGACACAAAAATTTTAAGAAAGTTTGGAATCAACGGCCTAATTATTTTTGTTCTTGTTTTTCTTTTTTAGGATTTTTCTTAAATTTTTCAGTTTCTGCAGACTTCAGCACGGGCCGTGCCTTGTCGGACATAGCACCCTGCTGTGTTAAAGAGATTAAAGCTGTGCGATCTTCGAAAATCCTGTGATGAATCTGCGATAGTATCTAGTGAGACCAAGCAATTGCTGTATCCTCGAAGGGATCTTTGGTGTCGATCAGTTTCTCACAAAATGAATCTTAGCGAGATCCACGTGTATTCCCACTTCGTTGTTTATATGACCAAAAATTGTACCTCTCAAATCCAGAAGTTACCTTTAACAAGACTTCGCATGGAGTGGCTCCTCCCTCAGGAGCTCTAAAATAAGATACATATGCCGCCCATGTTGTTCCTTCCTCCTGGTAATGATTCAAAACTTCATCAACAAACACGGCCGATTCACGTGATTCATAAAACTGCTAATCAACCCAAAGGTCATCGAATACAAAGTCACATTGGCCGAATTGTGTTTGATATGTCGTTTTAAGAACATTCTCCCCTTGGACTTCCATCTGATGATAGTTCGCTCGTTCGTCAATCCTCGAATGGGAGCTTGACCCTTGCAACTGGTCAATAGGTTGTCAATACATGGTCGAGGCAAACGGTTCTTGACTGTCACCTTGTTGAGTTTACGGTAGCCGATACACGAATAAAAGGATCTGTCCTTCTTTTCACAGGTAGAGCTCGGGCTCCCCAAGGGAAGGAGCTAAATCAGTTAGGACCCCTGTCTAGCGGTTCCTGAAGTTGATTAGGCAGTTTCTACAACCTTCCTGATGTGAGACAATAAGGAGTACTAGTACTAAGGGTTGCTTCTGACATGATACCGATCTGATATTCCACCTGACGATACGGAGGTAAACCTGATAGTTCTTCTGGTAGCACATAGGGAGAAATCACGAACAATTGTTGGATCCTCGATCCTCTTTTTTTAGCCTTAACATCAGTAACGAGTGCTAACATAGCGGGGTAATCCTTCCGTGGACACTTCTGGCCTTCATTGCTGAATTGATGCTAACCTCTGTACCACTCGGATACTTTATGCCAGACGACGACCTTCTCCTCACATGGTATATCTGCGCGATATCTGGATAACTAATCCATACTGACTACTGCATCAAAACTATCAAGGGTAGTAGAAAGAAGATCGATGTCGAACACTTGCCCCACAAGGTTGAGTTTGCATCCCAACGAACATATGAAGTTTTAATTGACTTGCCATCAGCCGATTCCACAACAGGCTCGGTTTCAAGAAACATCAGGGTTAAGCAGAATAGAGATGAAGCGATTAGCTACCCATACGAGCTACCATGTTGCTATAATGCCTGGCGTCGTCCACGCCGATCCCGAGTGCTCTTCCACGAGCATCATTTCTAGTGTTGCTATTACGATCACGTGGATTCACAATTACTGTCATTGTTCCCTTGGTTGTAGACATTTTGTCTTAACAAAAGTCAATCCTTAACGGAGTCACCTTCGTTTTCATATTGTAGACTACGATTACGAGCGCCTCGATGTCGCCGTGACTGTTTCCCCTAATGTCGCTGCTTGTAACGGGGTCCTACGATCTTTTACCAACAGGGTCCATCTTTTCACATCTCGTGCCACATCCTATGTCCCGATTGATTCTTAAGAGTTGACTCGCATGAGTCGCTGGCTAGGGTTAAGGATTCGATTGAAGTCAATTTGCTGGTGTTCGCTGCCGGTAACTAGGGCCGTTCTAATGATGAGGTCGGTGAGGTACCACGATCATCCTATTGCCCCTCGATCTTGCAAGTTGATCGAGTAATACACATTATGTTGCTAGGGTGTTGCAGAAATGTTCGCACTTACAGAATCTAAGGCGTCAATACATTGAGTTCCAACCAATGAAGAGGAGTGCGAAAGGTATAGACCAGTCATTCGACGCTGCGAAATCCAACTCAGAGACGTTCATACTAGCACCTAACATTCTACACGGTTCGTTAGATGTCCAGATGTGTGTTCAGGTAATACTCGATAGCTTCGATATTCGCAAGGATTCAGTGAGGAGTGAAAAGATCACGTTCGAATAGGAGACAATTACTGCTATGACTCCTATAGACTTGTTATGTTTCTCATTGATCGAATAACGGAACAGAACCCCCTTTCACTTGTTAAGCCTCACTGGGACTCACATGCACCCCACATTATTATTATGTGTGCACCCACAATAATATTGTGATTTGCATGCTCATCTCAGTTCCTCCTAACTCATGTCAAACGGTTCCTCAGACTCAGATTGTCACACCCCTTTCTAAGGCGGAAGCACGAGGTGTGATCATGAAAGGTTTTCATTGCATACGATTGGTAAACATACTACATGCTCATTAAAATAACTCCAAATGCCAAACATTACATAACTGAAAACGTAGTTTAAGTGTTTACATCACAAGATAACATATTGTCTGAAAAGTTTACAACTTTATTCAACGATAAACACAAACAACATCCAAGAGCATGAGTAAGACCGTGCGCACATCCACTTTAGTTACCTGAAATACATGTGAGTTTTTGGAAAATCGTCAACATAATGTTGGTGTGAATTCATGCAATTTGTATTGAACGTTTGTATACTTTGTATGAAAACATGGTATGTAATTCTGTATGTATCAAGTATTTCTTTATGTATCGAGATTTTTAATGGGTTACAAGGCCATTAACATGTGAGACGACATAGGAAGCAATCCAATCCATAGGCATTTTTCTAGTTGTCGATTCACGACGGAGACACAAAAGCACTACTTGGTACTAGTTATCACCAAGAGTGTGGTTGCCCGAAAACTGTCACACCCTGGCTTTGCGGAAGCGTGGGTTAATTTGGTGTGACTTCTTAATACCATAGCTTAATCACAACAAAGCTATATGAAAATAAAACATGCAGATCATCCATTGATTTAAGTTTGAAAAGTACAATACCACAACATTGTCTTAATGCGTTGACACATGCAACGGAAGTTACAACCTGATAACATAAAAACTTAGTTCTTAAAACGCAACCACAAACATAACATAAACACTGTTTAAGACTTGCGACTCGTCCAGGTAAAAGTCGCGACCCCTAAACGTGGGTGATCCCGTAACTCTAACACATCGGGAAAACGTAGCATACCGTGCCAGATCCTTAGTTCCCTGAAATACATGTAAGTTGGAAAAAAATCAACATAATGTTGAGCGAGTTCATGTGTAAATGAGTATGTAAAACCCTTGTAAGTATAAAAACCCTGGTATGTAGCAAATAAGGAAATAGAGATCACCAATGGTTTGCAAGGCCATTGGTATGTGTGAAGTGCAAGTAGGAAGACTCAAACCTAGCGGATTTGTGCGTCGGGTACATAGTCACTCCAAGGTCCGTACTGTGGGCCTGGAGCTGGGCTCGCTACACCCAAATAGATCTACCGCATTGTGTCCCTCGGTCCTACCATGAGGATTAATGGCCTCCAGTTCCCGCCTACCCACTCACATGATCTAAGTAGTAACCCTCCTTACGCTAACCATACCATGTATAAAGTACTCGTATCATAGAAACATGTATTTCACCCCCGCAGTTTAGAAAACTGAAAACCGTTAAGAGAAAAAGGGGGACATGAACTCACAGTAATGCGTCCTCGATAACAGCAAATCAAACTCGGTCCGCAACACGACAACCTACAATCGTGCTAATATCTATTAGACGAACGGCCGTGCCTTAGCTTAGAGTTTTAACGTTCTTGGGGAAATAGTTAGACAACTATTTCCTGTTTATTTTTCTTGGTTAACGTATAAATAGATTCCTTCCCAAGGATGGGGTATTCGTACATGTATTATGTATTTGGCGACTTAAAGTATTGACAAAATATATTTACAAGTTTCATATCCAACACTTTAAATTTTTATGTCAAAACTCATGGCGAGGTTTAATTCCGAGAAATGAAGTTAAACATATTTGTTAGAAAAATAATTTTTCTAAGTCTCGGTATTTTTAGAAAAATTAACCAGAACTTCCCCTAAAAACGGGAGTGTCCGTGCTAATACGCACATCTTTTTCTTTTTGAAATCAACCCATGATCATCAACAATCAACCCTTACGTTTTAACACGCGAAACACTACCCTTGTCGTTTCAGTTTCAATATGTGAAAACTGGACTGTTTTCGGACGACTAAATAAAATACTTAACTTATTCCAAAAATTCCCAAATTTTTGTGGAACGTCCTAATCGACCCACAAATTATTGTGTAAAAATATCGGGGTGTAGTTCATTATCAGTAATTTATAGAAAATCGTTTACCGAACTGTGATCAGATTTGTTACATTCTGATCACAGTTTACGGAAAAATTCGTCAAAAATTCCGCGTAAGTCCGTTAGACAAAATTCCAGTTCGAGGGTCACAAGTACATCAGTGACCATCTATGGTATGAATTTTAGGGGCTGGTTCAATTCAGGTTTTAAGTTGTGATCGAAAACGCACAGCCCAATTTACTGCAGTAAAAATCAGCCTTAGCTGCTGTCACGAAAACAGATTTTTAAAATAGTAACCGACCTCAGAAAAATACAATTCCAGCACCATTTTCTTCGTTTTTCAAAAAGACACAATTTAGGCTTTTGAAATTCCGTTTTTCGAGTTTTTAAAGTCCGTTTACAGCCTGTTGAAGGCGGCTGAAAAAGTACATCAGCATGTTATTTTGAAGTTTTACATGTTATCAAATCGTGTTACAAGTGTCCGATTACGGGTTTAACAAGAAAACAACTTTTAATCATCAAGTATGATTTAACCAACCCTCAAACCAACAAGATTCCGCTTCATAAATCAGACACAAGTAAACTTTTATGTAGCTTTATGTTCATAACTCATGTTTCACACTTTCTAGCATTCTTGTGATTTAACAACAATACATCAACCTACATATCATAATTTCGAATAAGATGAAACCGAGTGTAAAGAAACTTACTACTAGCCTCTAGCTAGGGAAGAATCTAGTGAAGATAGTGATGAGAAAATGATGGTGAGAAGGACTAGAACGAGCTCCTTTGAAGTCCCTTTAAGTTGCACCTTCCATGGATGAACACTAAGCTTGAATGGAATGTATAAAATGAAGGAGATGATGATGTTAGAAGGTGGTGATGGTGGTTTCGGTTTGGGCAGCCGAGACAAGAGGGAGAGAGAGTGAAATGGAGTGTGATATCTAGTGAAATGATGTGCTAATCCAAGTCCATACTTATATCATCATCTCCACATTTTTATGCAACTTCAACAAGCAACATCTATTAAAATAATAGGATTAAATCAAGTTAGGGGATTTGAAGTATGGGGGTGGGTCCCCATGAGGGCTAAATTCAGTTTGGGGGGGGGGGGGGTATAATTGCAAAATTTCAACTAAAGTGTAACTAGAATGTAAGTATATTTAGATGTAAGTAATGTGGTGATATAAAGATAGTTTGTTTGTTTTTAGCGGGTGTTATGACGTACGGGGATCATGACAAGCCATAAATAGTGAAATAATGTTATTGACAAAAATTTAGTGTCCCGGGCAATGTCCGGTTATACGATTAAATACCGTTCCGTTAAAATGTTTAATTATGCCGAAAAAGGTCCTTTATGTATATTTTTGTAACATAAATTATTCCCGGTACTTAGGAAAATATACGGGGCCGTTCTGCAATGTATTTGCACTTTATTAGTAATTTAAAATGCTGAGTTTTATATTAAAGCGCAGAATTTTGTACTTAAAGTACGTTTTAGGCACATTCGGTCACTATAAACTTTACCTAGTGACGCAGTTCTACAATCCTCACCTCCCTACACTCACTACTAGTGTAGTAATCTATTCCCGGCTCGTACTGGCCTTAGAGGCAGTGTCTGCCTGATGCTGGTTATGTCAGCATGTTTAATGGGTATCCCGTAGTGTGCTCACTGTGCTTGTTGTGCATCAAGGTTGTCACTGATGTTTGTGTATAAATAATAGAGTGACAATATAAAATGTGATGCATGAGCATGTATGTATCAGAAATCAGTAAGCAGTTTAATCACAGTTGTAAGCAAGCACAGTAATTAAGAAATAATTAGATATTAATTAATTCGTACGGATACCTGGTTTGGTGAGGGTTGTCACAAAAACCCATTAGATCTAACCTTTTTGTTCTGCGGTCTTAGTATGTACACGATTAATGGTGCTTCTGGTACCCTATTCGTGACACTATTTCTAGTATCATTCCTCATTTCTTGTATCATTCCTCACTTCTTGTATCCATCATACCATAAGGTATTTTCCCCAAGTTTAAAAAGTATGTAAAAGTTTAAAAGTGGGGACATAATCTCACTTTTCTGTAAACATTTAGTAACACGTACTTCACCCCCGAAGTTATAAAACTGAAAACAGTTAAAAGAAAAGGGGGAGCATGAACTCACAACTTTGCGTTTCTTGCGCCGTAAACTTCACCGGGTTTGCTTATATAACATCGTGACCTATACGAGTTTTATTAACGTTAGTCACTAGACTTGTAATGCACAAGTACAAGTCACCATCTTTTATGTATGTATTCTTGGTTGTTAAAAATAATTTATATTTTTAACTATGTATCTTACTTATATTATTTTCTCACAAATAAATATAAGTATCTTGTATTTTTCACCCGAGTTATGTATTTTGTCCAAAACTTCATTTCATGATCATAACTTGTCCAAGTTTCATAATCTTTCAAGTAATATATTTTCATAAATATATTCTCTTGTATTTTTCTAAGCATGTTGTATGTGTATTTTGTATCTTCACTCCTTAGGAGTATTTAGTGTATTTTCTAGTCTTAACACACTATTACATATAATACATACTACATACACTTAGCACAAAATTTGGTGATCAATAAATATATATATTTTCCTCAAAAGTATACATACTTAATATCAATTTTTATCTTGAAGAAATCATCATTTCTTAACTTGAAGTTTACACAAAAATTAGGGAAACCTTGGTAAATATTTTTAGGGAATAAGTTTCACCAAAACTTATATTTTCTAAGTGTCAAAATTTATAGAAATTTTGACATAGTTTCCCCTAAAAATGGAGGTTTCCATGTTTTCAAAACATGTGTTTATTTTCTTTTAAAATCATCACAACAATCATCAACTCATTTAACACTTACCGAGTGTCAAAATCAAGTAAGTTATACTACACCATGAACTTGAAGTTTTTGTAAAACTTGTAGTAACTTACCATGTTATTTAGTAGGTTTAGTTACCCTTAAAAACATGGTTATTTGTTTGTAAATCACTTTATTAAAGGATTTGGTCATTTATAACTTGTAAGATGATTTTTCTAAAAATATTTCTTTTGTATTTTTCTTGTTACAATCATCTTCCTAGCCTTGTTTAAACACTAAAAATATTACTAGTTTATTTAGAAACCATGACCTTGTAAATCTCATAAATAAACTTGGTTTCTTGGGAAAATTATTCTTGTAATCATCTATTTACAAGATTTGTATTTTGTTTAAATCATTTTTACATATGAAAATCAATTTCATCATTCAAGTTCATGAAGACATAAAGCATGAAGATCTTGGTCTTTCACAAGATCACCAATTTAACTTACTAGATCATGTGTTTAATCACAATCTAGTATGTTTCTTATGATGTCTAACATCACTAACACTAATAATCAATCAACAAGAAGCAAATCAACATATTCAACATGTATTCTTATATTTTTAAGCTTATGTTAAAGTATCATGATCATGTTCTTTTGTGTTCTTCAAGTTTATCATTGTTCATCATCTTTTAATCAACAATATATGAAGTAACAAGTTACAAGGAGCTTACTACTAGCACAAGGGCTAGGGAAGAACACTTGAAGATGAAGATGACAAATGGGTTGGGTAAAAGCAAATGGAGAAGGTTCTTCAAGATCCACAAGCTCCAAACTTCCTCAAACACCTTGTTGCACCTTAGGTTAAGCTTGGAATGGATGAATGGAATGGAATAATGTTGGTGGTTGTGGGGGTGGCTCACGGCCGTAGGTGGGAGAGAGGAGATAAGAAAGTGGTGGTGTGAAGGAGATGAATGCTTATGTCTTCTTATATGCAAAATCCTCCATGATATCTTTACAAGATCACAATATATCTAAATAATATCTAATTGTATCAAAATGGATCCAAGGAGATCAAGTAGGATCTTGGCAAATATTTGGTGGGGTCACCCCATAGTGACCGTAAACAATATTGGGGGGGGGGGGGAGTGTAACTTTTAATCCCTAGTTCATAAATAAGTTGGTTTCAAGTGTAAAGTTTAGGGACTTGATGTGTTATTATGTTATAAGGGGTGTTATGGTGTTCGGGGACCATAACTAGTTAAGAAACATTAAAACAATGCTTCTAGTAATATTTTGATGTTCTGGGTAATGTCCGGTTGTTAGGTTAGATACTGGTTCGTTAAAGTGCTAAATTGCACCGTTTAGTGTCCTTTAAGTATCCTTTTGTGACCCTTTTAATTCCTAACACTTAGGAGGGTATTCTGGATAATAAAGCATGAATTCTACATAATATTTATATGTTAAAAAGCTGATTATAGTTGATTTGTGCAGAATTCTGCATTTAAAGTGCGTTTCGGGTGCTTTTTAGTGCGTATTTTAGCTTCCGGAAAGTCTATATGTTAACCCTTGTATGTACTCTTGGGTTTTAATGTATTCTTTTCGTTGGGCCTACACCTAGGCTCCAATTCTATTGTCTGACTGCTTTCTGCAGAATTGTTGACACAATGTGTCTTACCGGTGAGTTTACTAGTATTTCTGATGCAACGCTATCATTAATGCATAAAGCAAATTTCTTGTAGTATAAAACGTGCATGAATTCACATGTATAGCATATAATTAGATAATGTTGACATTTAAGCACATAATTGCAGTCATTAGGTATTAATTAAATTGTACAGAAATTACAGGTTTTGTGCCAGTTGTCACAGTCTCCCCCCGTTAAAAGAATTTCGTCCCGAAATTCAGGCTGATCTATCTCTCGCAGGAGTTTTCTTGAATAGGTGGGGGTACTTTTCTTTAAACTGGTCTTCACGTTCCCACGTGTACTCGGGTCCGTGCTTAGAGTTCCAACGTACTTTGACAAGCTTGACACTACTCGTTCGGGTCTTGTTGACTTTCCAGTCAGTAACCTCAACGGGTTGTTCTGTAAATCGGAGGGTGTCGTCAATATGCACTTCATCCGCATGGATAATCACTGTTTCTTAGGTTGGACTCTTCTTGAGGTTGAATACATGAAACGTATCATGTACTCCATTGAGTTCTTCTGGTAATTCCAACTTATAAGCCACGGTACCAATTCTTTCCAAAATCTTGAATGGTCTGATGTATCGTGGATTCAGCTTTCCACGTTTTCTGAATCTTACTACGCCCTTCCAAGGTGAGACCTTTAACAGAACTTTGTCTCCCACCTCGAATTCTAATGGTTTTCGTCTTTGATCAGCGTAGCTCTTTTGTCGATCTCGAGCCGCCTTAATGCACTCTCGGATCTGCATAATCTTGTCGGTTGTCTCTTGCACAAGTTCAGGACCATCCGTACGTTTGTCTCCAGCATCTGCCCAACATAATGGCGAGCGGCACTTGCGGCCATACAGAGCTTCGAATGGAGCGGCTTTTATGCTCGTATGATAACTGTTATTATAGGAAAACTCAACTAAAGGTAGATGAGTATCCCAGCTGCCGCCTAGGTCCATGACACATGCGCGAAGCATATCTTCCAGTGTTTGTATGGTCCGTTCGCTCTGTCTGTCTGTTTGCGGATGGAAGGTCGTGCTTAGATCTAATTGAGATCCAAAGGCTTCCTGAAAGGATTGCCAGATCCTTGAGACAAAACGTCCATCTCTGTCTGAAATAATTGAAATAGGCACTCCATGACGTGCCACGATTTCCTTCAAGTATAGCTCAGCAAGCTTCCTAGTGCTATCCTTCTATCGGATCGGTAGGAAATGCGCAGATTTCGTCAATCGATCAACTATCACCCATATCATATCGTGCCCTCTCGGGGTCCTGGGTAATTTCGTTATGAAATCCATCGAGATTTTCTCCCACTTCCACATGGGTATCTCTGGTTGTTGCAGTAGCCCAGTTGGTTTCTGATATTCAGGCTTAACCTTAGCACAGGTTAGGCACTTTCCAACATAGATAGCAACGTCGCTCTTGAGTCTCGGCCACCAATAGTAATCCTTCAAGTCTTGATACATTTTGTCCGATCCTGGATGGATCGAGTATCTCGACTTGTGTGCTTCATCAAGGATGACTTCTCGAATACCGTCATAGAGCGGAACCCAAATGCGCCCTTTAAAGTACAAGGTTCCCTCTTTGTTTGGAACCAAATTTTTCAGCATACCTCGAAGGTATTCAGCTCTATGATTCTCCATTTTAAGGGATTCTTGTTGCGCGTCACGAATGTGTGTAGTGAGGTTCGTTTGAGTAGTCATTTCCAATGCTCAAACCCTTAGGGTCTTAACCCTTTCCTTTCGACTTAACGCATCTGCTACAACGTTTGCCTTTCCAGGATGGTACTTAATCTCACAGTCATAATCGTTCAGCAATTCGAACCAACGTCGTTGACGCATATTTAATTCCTTCTGATCAAATATGTGTTGTAGGCTTTTGTGATCTGTGAAGATTGTACATCGAGTACCATATAAATAGTGTCGCTAGATCTTCAAGGCGAATACCAATGCGCCTAGCTCCAGGTCGTGAGTGGTATAGTTCCTTTCATGTACCTTCAACTGTCTTGAAGCGTAAGCGATGACTTTTTGGCGTTGCATAAGCACACAACCCAAACCTTGACGCGAAGCGTCGCAGTATACCACGAAGTCTTCAGTGCCTTCGGGTAAGGATAGTATCAGTGCATCGCATAGCTTATTTTTGAGCAGTTGGAAGGCTTCTTCCTGCTTATCACCCCAGTCGTACTTCTTGTCTTTCTACGTAAGGGTAGTCAGCGGTTGAGCTATTTTGGAGAAATTCTCAATAAACCGTCGGTAGTAGCCCGCTAAGCCCAAAAATTGTTGAATTTCAGTTGGTGTTTTGGGGGCTTCCCAATTCTTTATTGCTTCTATCTTGGATGGGTCAACATGAATGCCTTTCTCATTCACAACGTGACCAAGAAACTGTACTTCGCGAATCCAAAATTCGCACTTGGAGAATTTCGCATAAAGTTTCTCTTTCATCAGTAGCTCCAAAATGGTTCTGAGGTGTTGCTCGTGCTTTTCTCTCGTTCGCGAGTAAATCAGGATATCATCAATAAATACAATCATGAATTTATCGAGATATGGTTTGCATACGCGGTTCATCAGATCCATAAATACTGCTGGCGCGTTCGTCAGTCCGAATGGCATCACAAGGAACTCGTAATGCCCATAACGCGTTCGGAATGCAGTCTTTGGTACGCTTTCCTCTTGAATCCTTAACTGATGGTATCCAGATTGAAGGTCGATCTTGGAATAGTAGCTCGATCCTTGCAATTGATCAAATAAGTCATCAATCCTCGGTAGTGGGTACCGATTCTTGAATGTGAGCTTGTTCAGTTCTCTATAATCGATACACATCCGCAGTGTTCCATCCTTCTTCTTTACGAACAATACTGGAGCTCCCCAAGGCGAGAAGCTTGGCCTTATGCATCCTTTATCCAACAACTCCTGGAGTTGTGTAGATAGTTCTTGCATTTCGGATGGTGCAAGCCGATAGGGTGCCTTGGCTACAAGAGCGGCTCCTGGAAGCAAGTCTATATGGAATTCGACTTGTCGTTGCGGAGGTAGTCCTGGCAGATCTTGTTGGATCGTCGTGTGACCCTAACGAGTCAATCTGAAGAGTTCAGAATCAATATCAAAGGCGGAATCAGTGATATCGATGTAAACACAGCTTGATACTTCTAAATTATCTTCTTTTATTGATTTCCAAAGCTTTTACAAATCAAATGACAATCCGGCAGCACCTCGGCTCTGAATCAAACTCTCTAATTCCGTTTCAAATGACCAAGTGCTTCAGCTATATATAGATGGGTGATTCCGCTTGAAAGTGTCACTGCCTATTTCAAGCGGAATTACAAAATCTAATTTTGTTTGAAATTGTCAATGACACTTTCAAGCGAAATTACCCAAACACATACATACAAACCCTAGATTTTAACCTACTGAGCACTGGTTTATCCTATCTAGACATAAGACTCGATAAAGACGAAGTTAACAGACATTTGTGCACCAACAGACTCCCCCTTGGATGTTGATGAAGTCTTTAGCATCAAATCTTCAGTCTTTAGTCTTTGTCTATCTTCTTGCTCTATCCAATTTGCCTGACACTGAAAGCTTCCTTCAAATCTTCTCTTCTTCTATCAACAACTAGCATGAATCACAAAATCTGAATCTTTAACAACTTTCAAACTCCCCCTTGAATGTAGATTCAGGAATTGTATCTGACTTTTAAGTCTTCAGACTCCCCCTATCAGTTAGCTGGGATTTTGCTTAGCTGCTTTCTCAATAACAAACCTGTTACCTGCACAATCTCTACCTAAACATAAGATTTATGATTATGATAATTTCAATCCAAACTTACCGTTTGACTTCATTTGTTAGATTTGTTAGAATCTAGAAATCCACTTAAGTATCCAGGTCCAAATTAATGCCTCTGTGTACTTAATTTGTCTACCAAGTCCAATTTAATGACCTTGGTTGACCTGAGACAAATCACACTGACATTTTGAAACAATTTTCTGAAAATTTACAAGTCTCAAATTAATGAACTTGTTTTGACTTTTCAATATTCTCAAGTTTAACAAGATTAGCTCAGAACTCATCTTCCAGCTCAGAACCTTTCTGCATCTGCTTCAAATTTCGAATCTGAAGATCAGCTTTCCACTTTGGTTTGTCGGAAAATAAAGCAGAAGTGTAAAATCTTTTTGGATTTTTAATAAAGTTTCTAAACTAGAAATGAAATACAGAAATGACATGCAGTAAAGTAAACTATTTACAAACATATTTTTGGTGAGCGTGTTAGGGAATCATATCAGCTATTCGACAAGTCACAAGTACCGTTAAGCTTTGATTACATACTCAGAATTAAACAATTCACTTTGATTGTCGATATACTGATCCACTTAAATTTTCACACAATTTTCAATCTGTCGAGGATACGGATTAGATGTATTAAGAACTTAAACTCATTCATGTGTCCCACCTCTTGAATATACTCCCGTATCCAGATCCCAATATTCAATCTTACAGGTGAGTATACCACAAATGATATCTGTAAGGGGTTAAATGCGAGGTCCGTGAGAGCTCAGGTCAGAACTTCCGTTCAGCAGAGAGATGACGGCTTTGACTTTAAGTGGGTCCCCTTTAGAGGATCTTTTTTACAACAGCACATGATTAGCATTTTTCAATGTTTCATCATTTTTTATGCTGAGGGCAGTACTATATTTTAAGCAAGCGTAAAGTATTATACGGGGCTAGGCCATTGCTTCCGCAAAATCAGAAGTCCCAGGATAATACCCCAGATATCACTGAGTATAAAGACCTAGTATCTCAGAAAGAGGGATCTTTCAAACAAGATTTCAGGGGTTACCTATATATCCAAGTAGTGTTCCCCACGAAATAAGTAAGTAAAGATTTAGGTTTATATCCCGAACAAACCTACTAAATGTGTAAAAACCTATCGGCACATCATCAGCGAGACTGTTTAACTCTTTTAAACTTTACATATCTTTAGCATACTGTAACTGTCAAGCCAATGTACTATCATTTTCCCTTTTTACACAAGCTCTTTCCGGTTTTCTATTGTTTTTGTATTTTGAAATATCTCATGATTTTGTATTTTTGAAATTTTTTCTGTTTTTGTATTTTCTGAAAATATTACCCTATACTCCCCCTAAATACCAAAACAAGTAAAAAATCGACAAACCATTGCAGATTGCTTCTCAACATCATCTACAGTGGTACCTTTATCAACACCAAGAATCTCCTCCGACACCGATAAAAGCTTCATACCGTTCAATTTTAACAAATATTGAAAACGAGTTTTATCAAACGCTTTGGTATGTAAATCAACTTTTTGTTTGTCAGTGTGGATTTTCTCAATTCGTATTAACTTCTTCTCGAAACAATCTCAGATGAAGTGATGATGAATTTCGATGTGTTTCGTTTTAGCGTGATGAACAGGATTTTTAGTAATGTTTATCGCTGCCTCATTATCAACAAAGATAGGTGTAACACCTCGAAAATTCGTGTTCAATAAAATAAAGACACGTGTCAATTAAGACAAAAGTGCTATAAACCCGGATATAATTAAAGATGTACGAAGGGAATTAAAAGTGTTGTCATGTTAATTTTTACACCTCTGAACGACCTTATTATAAATCCCAAGACTAATAAGCATCAGGTATATATTCAAATTCAGGGAATCATAGCAACAAACTGATTCATAATGGAAGTGGTGGACTCCTATGAAGAAAATGCACGGTAAACCTTCTTGTTCGGCACTTTCAAATAGGATTCAATGAAACATACCAAAGTGGTAGGGTATGTAACCGTTTAAGGCACAATTTAGAGGCCCCAATCTGATAAATAATGTCCCAAATTCGAAACAAGTGGTTGCCCTTTCAAAACACCAAAGAACAACATATTTTTGTGCCTGATGTCAGGCTTACGGACCTCAACATTGGGGACCTTGAGGTCCGTAAGGTAGTGCCCAGCAACAGAAAATCGGCTGTTGCCAGTTTAAACGCGAATTTCGACCTTTAAACGATTTTTCTCATCTCCCTTGACCCCTAAACAACCCCTAAGCATCTAGGGACACTTGTGGATCAGTTGTGGTAAGTCATAGACTTGTGTGTCAACCTTTTGTGGTGTTCTTGATCACTATATAAAGGCTTCATGTGCAACAAGTTCTTCACACCATTCATCTGCACATTTGGGGCATTTCTGGAGCTAAGGATCTTTCTCTAAGCATCACATTTCGTGCATAGGACTTCAGTAAGTTTGCTAACCCTTTCTTAATTAAGTTTTAGCTTAGTATTAGCTTAAAAGTCAAACCGTCGTAATTAACGGTTGACTTTAAGATTAATCACTAATGGTCCAGTGATTAGTCGAACCAAAAGTAGTTATAAGTTGGTAATTATGTGGGTAATAAAACCTCAAAAGGGTTCCCCCTGATTCCCACTCTAACTAGGTAAAATGTCGGGTCAAACTTGTATTTAAAAAGTCAACAGAATGTGTAAATTACAATTTATGCATAATTA
This sequence comes from Helianthus tuberosus, assembly GCA_030545235.1. Taxonomy (NCBI): domain Eukaryota; kingdom Viridiplantae; phylum Streptophyta; class Magnoliopsida; order Asterales; family Asteraceae; genus Helianthus; species Helianthus tuberosus. The sequence goes on from CM060394.1 coordinate 132,447,321, forward strand.
GCAATGTAGAACACATACAACCTATTTGATCATTAATATAACTTGGTAATTAGTGTAAGGACATGTCTAAACATGTTCAACCCCGACAATTTCCTGTTTAGACCCGGTTCGGAACCGAAAGTCGCATAGTTTGACTTATACTTTGACTTTCAGTTCTGACCCGTTATGGTATGTTTTAGAAATGCCTTAGAGCTTTATTTAGACCAGGTTACATGCTAGTATAACCCTCTGTGATTATACACCTTGGATCATTAGTCATCCAATTAATATGCATGATTCCGTTAATTGCTCATATGTTGACCATTATGCCCTTTTCACCTTAAAATGTGATTTTTAGAAATGTAAAAGAGTAGAAACCTTAATTACTGATATATAAACTTGCATACAAAATTTGACGTCAGTTTGAGGTGTAGGTTAAGAGTTATGCTCGTTAGCGTAAAATTAAAGCTTTATGTTAATTAAACGGCGTATTTAGCGTATAGCCTACTTAAACATACTTGTTGATATCAATCTCTTTACCCACTGATGTAATATATTATTTTGGGATTTTTAATTAATTTTAGGCTGAGCATAACTTATAGTCGTAGGCTTAATCCGGTAATTGTCGGTTTTGCCCTTACGGGCTATAAAATGAGTTTTATACATCTAAACGACTCCAAACCTTTTGCTACTGATCACATATGATAAATAAATTATTTTAAGCCTTCTGGAAATATAAAAATATCATATTTAAGTATCGAACCCGGAAACGGCTTCTAATCGCCTTTTTAAGCGTTTTTAACGCATAGTATGTACTAAAGCTATTTTAAACATACCAAGGGTGATACCTACTGATATTTGAGGAAAATTATAATATTTTAACAGTAAGCAAAGGTTGTTAAACTCAGACTTCAGTTTTGAGTTTTTCGGCTTAGGTGAAATTACCAAAATACCCCTACGGGGCATAGTTTGGTTATAATGAATAAATTTCACGTATATACTTTAACCTACTGATATAACTTAGCAAATTTAGTATATTTGCTGATTACATCAGGCCTGTAACTCAGGTTGACACTTAAACTCTTTTACAACCTTTAAAATGACCAAACTACCACTACGGGGCATAGTTTTTGTTTAAATTCGGTTCGGGCATAATAAAAGACATATTACTGATGTCACAACATATATGAAACATATTAACTTAGGAAACCTGTAAATAGCTCTCATGAATACCCGTTACGCTTATTACGCGTTCGGTTCGGTTTATGTAACTAGTTTACATAAACTAGCCTAAACGGGTCAAACCTTAACGGTTTTATCTCAAAATCCAGAATGTGTAAGAAATACCCATATTAAACAAGTCTCTAAACTTGTTGGGTCTAAATCACATTCTATCTGGTCTTCGCTTAATCGTGCGTACGAACCGTATCTTGGAAACTAACCGGTCCAAGCTTAAGCTTAATTAAAGACCCGTTAGAATTCTAATAGGTTATTATAAACCTTCGTTCCAGATTAGGAGTACCAGTAAAAGTTACGTGCGTTTGCTTATTGTGATTTATACATTGCTCAGGTAAATACTTTTAACTTATTTTCCCTATACGGGCTTGGGTTACGGTATATAGAATACCGCTTGATCGGGCATCACCCTATGTTGGTCCAGATAGCTTTCAAGCTATGTTTACCAGGCACGAATAGTACTATACACCTCCTCACCATTCACCGCCTCAGCAGCAGCAGCAGCAACAGGATCCCTCTGTGGATTCACGGTTTGTGGCAGTTACGCCACCGCCTCCACCGCTGCCAGTTCAGCCAGCACCTCCTCAACCCCCGAGGCATAGGAGATCTGGACCGCGTATGTATACACGGGGAGGAGATTTCCATTTCAGCTCTCCTCGGCAATCAAGTGGCAGCCATTACCCGCCACATCAAGAAGATCCACAAATGGGTGAACCTTCACACCCAGTTGCACCGCAACCACCGCCTATGGGTTTTGATAACCCTATTCCGGCATACACGGGTTCCATGGCGTATAACCCGTTTGAACAGCCAGTGCACACCAACTACAACTACGCAGAAGCCGACCCATACATGGTAGCGGCTAACTACAACACCCAAGGACCCTATGGAGATCCATGGGGAGTAGGGTACCCAACTTATGGGTACCAGATACCGGCAAGACCTATTATCAGGCAACAATCGCAACCACCAAGGTTCTCTCCACCAGAGCGTGAAGAAATTCTGCAAAGGTTGGACCATGTAGAGCGAGAGTTTCACAGGGAACGAAGGGAGCGACAAACTTTCTTCCAAGGATTAACGAGCCTAATTAAAGGGAAGAGCAAGAAGGACCGCTGAATCCTTCCATTTGTTGTTGAGCCCCTGCGTGGGCCAGTCTTGCTGTATAAACCCCTGCGTGGGTATGCTTGTTTGTTTTGACCCCTGCGTGGGTCTATCTTTCTGTAAACCCCTACGAGGGTATGTTATTTGTGTAAGTCCCTGCGTGGACTATTATGTTATTAAGCCCTTGCGTGGGTATGTGTGTTATTAAACCCATGCGTGGGTAAGTTTGTTTGTTGAAAATACCCGTTTAGGGCAGCGTGTAATATTTTAATAAATTAATGGAATGTTTGTTTTACAAATTTCATGTTTGCCATTATGCGCATAGATAAATTATATATGAAATAAATAAATTAAAATCATTCCTTTTGAAATAATCTGCCTATGTAAATTTTTAAATAAGAATCTTAAAGAGTGAAACCTAGCCTTCGGGTCATTATAAGACCGGGCCAAGATGGTAAGACCTATTCAAAAGATTCAAATCCCAGTTAACATCTGAAAACATGTTAACACTCCTGGCAGAAGTGATTCGTTAAAATCACACACGTCATTTTTATATAAAAGGATCTTTCTAAAGATCCCTAACCCAACTTAATGATCTCTGAATCATGGGTTTAGCTCATCAATTAAGATGATCATATTTTGACCATACGTGGTAATATGGTTGTTGGTGCATTCATCTGTCGTCTTCGTCTTATGTCGAGTTTTGGGTTCGTTGCGAAGTTGTTCAAGCATGATGTCATGATGACATCATCAAAGTGACATCATCAATGACATCATCACAAGAAGACAAAAGCATTTATGATAGATATTTGTTGATTTCGTTCAACTTTCATACAATTCTGATTTCGTTTATATGTAAGTGATAGGTCCGCTTATGTGTCACTAGATAGGTCCGCTCATTTGTACATGTCCTTATAAGCGAACCTGATCACCTATAAATAGGTCATATGAGCGAACCATACACAAAGTTCGAAGTGTTGTCTTCCGGTGAGCCACGAAGTGCTGCCGAAGTGTCGACAGGTTGTAAACGTTATCCAGATCAATAATATCGACAATTTATAGTGAATACTTCAGAACAATTAAGATTTCAAAACACTTCAGAACAATCAGAACTCCCCCTCACAACAAACCATTTTCTCATTAAGATTTCAAAACACTTCAGTTTGTTTCAAATTTTCCCAGAAAATCAAAATTGAGACATATTTTGATTTTAGGGGGAGTAAAAATTTTAAAAAAATTTGAAAATTTGAAAATGTCAAAAACATTGAAAAATTTAAAAATGAGTTTTGCTGAAACAAGAGGAAATGATAGAAAATCAGTGGACTATCACAGCATGCTAAAGAAATGTACAGTCTAAATGTGATAAACGGTCTCACTAATGATGTGACGATAGGCTCAGCTAGACTAGTAGATTTGCGATAACGATACAAACCTAAATGAAAAAGCCTAGTTCTAGTGGGAAACATGGTCAAAAGCATAGTACTTAGTTTTGTCCTTCTTGATTGTGTGCCTACTCGGTAATCGCTGATTGTCGAAAGACATAAAACTGGTTAAGTTTGTGAACTTTCACAACTTTGCTAAAAAGTTGCTGTGATTGTGCATTTTATTTTGCAAAGATTTAAACTTGTTTTATTTCTTTATTTTGTTTAAGCATCGGACATCCTCTGCGTATACGTGAGTATCGACCTGGATGTTGTTGCCTAAACGTTCTGCTTTATTTTCTTTGGTGTTTCGTTTAAGCTTTGGATCACCTCTGCGTATACGGAAGTATCGACCTGGTGGTTAAAGCCTAAACAACTTCAACTTATTTTTATTTTCTTATTTTGTTTAAACATTGGACTTTCTCTGCGTATACGGAAGTATCGACCTGATTGTTAATGTTTAAACATTCTGCTTTGTTTTTGCACAAATCACAGTTGATAAAAGTTTAAAGGCATTATTTCAGTCAGTGTATTGCATGATGAGGGGATATGCTGAGATCGTGGGGTCCATAAGAATTTAGTGCTATCTTAATATACCTTAACGTATCGGTAAGCATGTCGAAAGTTTTTAGATTGAGCTTAAGAGGACAAACATATCGTCAATCAACGTGAATTGTTTAGAGCTTAAAACGATTAAGAGCTTAACGATGCTTGTGATTTGTCTAAAAACTAATCTGATCCTCTTTCGCAAACTCACAAAAATATGTTTGTACATATTTCATTTTTGCATTTAATTTCTGTTATTGCATTTATGTTTTATTTTTAAAAAAAAATCCAAAAAGATTTTCGACAACTGATGTTGAAAAGCTGATATTAAAAATCTCAAAGGCTAAACAAGATGAACAGTTGGGTTGGTTAAATGATTCTTAAATGTTTAGTTGATTCATTAAGTTGAATCACAACATTGTTTTGTTTGTAATAGAGTGTTTGAGATGTGTAGGTTTCTGATCCTGTTGCTATGAAAGCCAGGAGATGCATCAGAACCTGAGGAGAGCTTAAACTTTAAAAACCAGGATTTGATTTCAATGGTGATAACAAATTCCATACGGTGATCCCAGCTTGATGATAGGGGGAGTCTGACGAGAGTTAGAGCCAGAGAAAGATCCAGGTTCATGATTCCAGGAAGAGTTCCTGAAGAAGACTGATCAAGATTGAAGAGTTGTTAGGTTGAAGACTCTCACTGAAGATTCCGTCAACATTCAAGGGGGAGTCTATTGGTGCAGTTGTCTGTCGACTACATCTTAGTTCGAGTCTTAGGTTAGGGCTTATAGTATGAGAAAACATGAGATTGTATGTGTTTAGTGTATTAGGTTCGCTCATATGGTCATAAGCTTGGAGGTCCGCTTATTTGAACATTAGTGAGGAGATCCGTTTATGTGTCAATAATGTAGGTCCGCTTATATGGACATGTCCATATAAACGAACCACCCTGGCCTATATATTGGTACCTATGAGCGGATCTAGTTAGAAGTTAGAGTATGTTACGGCGAAGCCCTGCCCGTTTGTCTCCAGAGCTTGTACATTGTTAGCAAATCAATAAAAGAGACGTTAAATAGTGAAATCAAGCTAAACAAAGACTGAATCAATGAATTCCGCCTCTGATTCAGTCTGAGCACTCTTCTGATCGACTCGCCAGGTCGCATAACGTTCCTACAATGGTGCCTACGGTCCCTGCTCATTTCCATATGAGCCAAAATACAGTGGTAGCGATGACTCCCTGTCAGATAAAGGTAATGAACTAGGTTCAAACCTTCATGCTTTGATTCTCTGAAATCATAGCTTATAAATTATAAATGTCCTTGTGACTAGGCCTATTGTGCCAGTATACCTTCATGCTTTGATTCTCTGAAATCATAGCTTATAAATTATAAATGTCCTTGTGACTAGGCCTATTGTGCCAGTATACCTTCATGTTTTGATTCTCTGAAATCATAGCTTATAAATTAAATGTCCATGTGACTAGGCCTTTTGTGCCACAAATAAAACTGTTATTATTTTATAATTAGGATAAATTATTATAGAAATCCTAAATAAATATGATTAATAAATTAACCAAATATGGTATCTGTTTACCATGGTTAATGAATTACCCTAAGGGGCAATTCCATAATAAACTCCCAAATAAACTATTGTCCTTGTTTTCTGTAACAGTTCAATTAAAATGGCTAACTCAGACGAGATAAATAGTCATCCAGTGGAGAACATTGATAACGCCCGGATTAATCTAACGGGTGCTGAATTAAAAGAGTTGGTCGACGATGCAGTTACAAAGGCATTGGAAAGGCAGTACGAAGAGTATAGTGGGACTCGTAGTAGGACAATATCTACGCAGCCTTCAAAGCCACCGTCCAAGAAGGACGAACCGAAGAAAGATGATGATCGACACTCCTCGAACCACCACAGTGCTCCATCTCAGCAGGTTGTACTAAACCAGGGACCCCGTGACAAGGGTTGCTCTTATAAATATTTCATTTCCTGCAAACCCCGGGATTTCACTAGGGAGAAAGGAGCCATTGATTGTATGATGTGGCTGGATGAGATGGATACGGTTGTGGATATCAGCGGATGCGCTGAGAGAGACGTGGTCAAGTTTGTGTCGCAGTCTTTTAAGGGTGAAGCTTTAGCATGGTGGAGATCTCTGATTCAAGCCACCGGAAAAATCCCATTGTACAACATGTCGTGGGATCAATTTGTTGCCCTTATCAGGGAAAATTACTGCCCTCAGCATGAGGTGGAGAAGATAGAGTCTGATTTTCTATCATTGGTGATGACAAACCTTGACTGTCAAGCTTACCTAACGAGCTTCAACACAATGTCCTGGTTGGTTCCTTATCTGGTAACCCCGGAACCAAAAAGAATAGCTCGTTTTATCGGTGGTTTAGCCCCGGAAATCAAGGCAAGCGTAAAGGCTTCTCGGCCAGCTACTCTTAGATCTGTAGCTGACATATCCTTGTCCCTCACTTTGGATGCGGTCAGGCAGAGATCGCTGAGGAATAAGGAGGCTGAGAAGAGAAAGCGTGAAGAGGATAGTTCACGGAGATCGAACAAGAAACACCGTGGGAATGGTGACAACAAGAAAGGATCTGAGTCAAGGAAAGATGGGCATCATTCTGGCGAGAAGCCCAAATGCAAGGTATGCAAGAAACAGCACTTTGGAAAGTGCAGACTTGAGTCGAACTCATAGACTCAGTAAAAAACCTTTGCATGTGGAATATGCAAGTCCACGGATCACAAAACCTTAGATTGCAAGAAGATGAAAGACGCAACATGCTATCGTTCCCAGGAATCTATCATGACGCGTGTGGCAGGTCCAAGTTGGCTATAAAGCCCTCAGTCTAGGACAGAGTCAGTTTTCATATTTCGACGTAAAAATTGATTCATCTCACTGATCATTGCTTTGTTTCTTTCAATTTACACCCTAAATACCCAAAACCCTAATACGATATCAGGGTAATAACTCGATCACTGCTAGGGTACTATATCCAATCGATTAAAACTAATCCAACAGATGTTTAAGTGCTGCCGGTACCCGGCTATACTTTGTCATTCATTGTGGGTTTCGATCTTGTGATTATCGTTAATGTTGTATTGAGTTAATACACTAATACGTTTGCATTGTATATTTAATTAGGTTTACCAGCTATAAATCTGTTGGTGCATATGTCTGTCGACTTCGTCTTGTATCGAGTCTTGTATCTAGATAGGATAATCCAAAGCTCGGTAGTCAAAGAAATAGGATTTTAATGTTGTTTGTCCAATTCACAGAGCCAGTTCATGCAAAATGGCCATTCCACACGAAATGGCAATGTTAGGTTCCATTCCACACGAAATGGCAATGACAGGTTCATGGGGATTGGGAATCCTATAAATAGCTGAGTCATGTCTTCATTTGTAACTTTGCAATTCCAGTAGCGAAGCTCTGCTGAAGTGTCGGATCGATCTGTAACTTTTTCAAATCAATACAAACGACAATTAAACTACTTCTACATGCAAATCAAGTTGATTCAACATCAAAACGTTTGTTTCCGCCTCTCATTTTGATCAAGAACTCTTCTGATCGACTCATTTGATCGATTCAACGATCCTACAAGTGGTATCAGAGCTCAGGAGGAAGAGTTCTTACCGATTCAGCTTGATTTCATCCAAAAATCTCACTTCTACTCATTTTCTTCACATTCTTTCAAAATTAATCGAGATTTTATGGTTAAAATGAACTGATTTTCACATATTACATGCGAAACATGGTTTTAATCAATCTGTGAACATATTAGACCTAGATTCAGCTTAAAACTTGTCCAATTTATCAAAAATCTTTCCGATTGTTCGAACATGATTCCATTTCGCACGATTTGAGAACCCAGGTCACACCAGATACATCCATTTCACACCAAATCATACCATTTCGTACGAATTGAATCCAGGTCGCATAAAAAACACTCCACTTCGCTTGAATCTCAGACCTCATGAATTTTATTTGTGTGCATCAATAATAACCTCAGCAGACATCACATGATTACCTTGGGTTTATTGAAATTGATTGATGTTGTTGATTAAATGGATATTGAGATCCAATAGAATTCATTGAGTAATTGAACAAGACTAGCGGCCCAATCAAATTTGAATAATAGCATTTAATTCATGTCGGTCATTGCATGTTAATTGTTCTAGGTTGACGTCCACTTTGAATTTATGATATCATATTCACGAGAATTAGTGATGATGTCAGTGTGTATGTGAGTTAATTTTGAATATCAAAGTTCATTATTGAGGTAAAAGAGTAAACTGCCACCCGTTCGATCAACATAATCATTTTGTTTTGTGAAGTGGTTATAGTCCTTCAGGTCGTTTGAAAGTTGTTTGATTTTGATTCAATTTGCATCAAATCCAGTTTGTTTAAATGTGTTTGTTTCAGTCAGCATGAAACTCAGATTGTTTGATAACTCAGTTCGTTTGAAAAGTTTGTTATTGTAAACTTTTGATATCGAAACATGGATTCTGAGTTTTATAACGCATTTTTTGGAAATGGTATGCCTGCTCAGACTCCAGCGAGTATTGCACAGAAGAAGTTTGATATCTTTACAGCTATCAGGGGAGAGTCAACAAAAGAGTTGATCGAAAGGTATTGTCATTTAGTTGTAGAGATGAAGCATTTGAACATTAACAAAACAGATGAAGAGTGGGTTGACAAGTTGGCAGATGCTTTACCGCATGATGAGTGGGGCACATATTTATTGGGTTGGAAGAAAAACTTGGAATATGTTGGCTTCAATTTGAGCACGTTCATCGAGAATATTGAAGCTCAAGAACTTGAACTCCGAAAGATTAGAAAAATGAAGTCTGAATCAGAGTCCGATGGGTTTGGTAAAACAGGAAGTAAAATTGACAAACATGAAAAGGTTTTTGAAACCCTGCATGGATTGTCTTGAAAAAGACAAACAATTTCAAGAATTGAAAGAATATATCGATAAAGTAAAATTCGATCTTTATGATGTGAAAGAAGCTTATGACACTTTATCACGATCAATCAAAATGATTCAAACTGAGAGTTTAGAAAATGATAAAGCTACTAATCTGCTTAAAGCTACGGTCATGGATAAGCAAATGGAAATTAACATTCATTTGGACACAATCGCAACTCTAAAGAAGGAACTTGAACTGATGCGAATTGAGACAGAGAGAGTTGATAAAAGGTTGATCAGTTATATTTCATCGTCATATGTGATGGATCAGATTATTCCTCAACAAGCTGATTTCCAAAACGTTCCACCCCCAATGTGGAATCATTACACTCAGAAGTATCCAGATGGGGTGGAAGAAGCGTTGAACCTCAAATTGAGGACAGAGGAGAATGAATTACCGGAGAGCATAGATGTTACATTTTCTCCGTCTGACACCGACAACGAGTCACAACTTGTGAAAATAATTGTAGACCAAGTGTTAGAAGAAGAAAGTGATAACTCTGATTTCAAAACAGTTAAAAAGGTTTACAATAATGAATTTCTGACATCTAAAAATAATTTTAATGATAAGACATTTAAAGTGGCATATACTTTGAATGATTCTGACAAATTATTTTCTGATGACGAATTTCCAATAAGAAGTGTCAAAACTGAAATGATCAACAAGGTTTTCAAATTAACAGAAATTAATATTTCTGAAATAAAAGATGTAAATCTTACTAAAAAACCTAAAAAGTACACTTCAAGAGTTCAAAAAAGATTGAACAAGAAAAAGGGTTACAATTCTGGTTCGGGTTATCGAAAGAAACCAAACCATAACAGTAATTTCAAAAAGAAAGGGTTAGGTTTTATTTCATCAGAAAATCATAAAAATGAGAAAATTTATAAACTAAAAACAAAATTTGTTTCAGGAACAAGTTCTGAAGAGGAGAAGGAGATACCATTCTGGAGACAGTTAAACAATGAGTTTCTCGCCGAAAAACAAAAGAATCTGTTGAAGGAATCTAAACAGAGAGTTGAAAGAATAACATGTTTCAAATGTCAAAAGGTTGGAGACATTGCTTGGAATTTCCCAAAGTCAACCAACACAAAACAGGGAGTTTCTTCTAACTCAAAATTGAAAGAGAAGTGTGTTGATAAAAAGGAACAACCAACAGAGAAGTTTAAAGATTTCAAAAATTCAACTTTCGAAGTTGGTGAAAGCTCGAAACATTTTTTACAAAAGAAGAGCTAATTTAAACAAACAAAAATGGGTTGTTAAAAGTTCAAATGATAGTTCTGGCAATGAATCTGATTCGTCAAAGTCAGAGGAGCCACCAGTTGAACCAAAAAGAGAAAAGTCAGTTCCGCCAATGGATGAGGTCAACTTTCCACCATTGCGGACTGAAAATTTTAAACAAAAAGTTGGAAAAGTGGAGATCTATAATCAATTCTATTCTGAAAAGAAAGAATTCGATGTCGAAAAAGTGTTCAATGGCAAAGTAAAGCATATTTTTTGGAAGATGGTTGAGGGTAAGGAAAAAGGGGTGAAATATTTTTATGAATCAAAAAGTACAACTTATCCACCGAGTGAAGATAACTCGGGAACACCCAAAGCTGGTCAGGCTAGGGTGTCTGTATTCCATGCTTGAAAAATCCTGACTTGCCGGAGCTCCCAAGTTGGTAATCATGGAGCATGAATCGGCATCATTCTTGAAAAATGTTTTTTTTGTGAAAAACCTACAAGTGTTAATTCTTACAAGTGGATGAAAAAAAACAATGTGATGAAACCCCATGTTTGTGAAATGAAAAACAAAACTAATTTTCTGGAAAAACCATTTTGATTAAAACAAACTTAAGTGTTTTGAAATCATAATGGGAAAATAGTTTGTTGTTAAGGGGAGTTCTGATTGTTTATGCCAAGTGGATGGCGAATTGAAGCAATTCACATCAGTTTGTCAGTTTACTTTGTACAGTTTATTGCGTTTATTTTCAAATTTTCCCGGAAAATCAAAATTTGAAACATAATTTTGATTTTAGGGGGAGTAAAAAATTTAGAAATTTTGAAAATTTGAAAAATCCAAAAACATGATAAAATCTAAAAACCAAAAACATTGAAAAAAATTCAAAATGAGTTTTGTTGAGAAAAAGAGGAAATGATAGTACATCAGTGGACAATCATAGCATGCTAAAGAATTGGAAAGTCAAAAGTGATAAACGATCTCACTGAGGATATGCCAGTAGGTTTTTATACATTCAGTAGATTGTTTTCGAGATATAAACCTAAATATCAAATACTTACTTATTTCATGGGGAACATATCTCGGATATATAGGTAACCCCTGAAATCTTGTTTGAAGGGCTTTCTATTTCTGACATACTAGGTCTTTGTGCGTGGTGATATCTGGGGTATTATACCAGGACTTCTGATTTTGCGGGAGCAATAGCCTAGTCCTCGTATAATACTTTGCATTGCTTTAATCATAAAGCCCACCCTCAGCATAAAAAATGATGAAATGTTGAAAAATGCTAATCATGTACTGTTGAAGAAAAGATCCCCAAACGGGACACACCTAAAGTCGAGCCATCATCTCTCTGATTTTGCGGAAGCAATAGCCTGAGCTCTCATGGTCTCGCATTTACCCTTTACAGATATCATTAGTGTACATTCACCTGTAAGACTGAATATAGGAGTCTGGATACAGGAGTATATTCTGAGGTGGGACACGCGAATAAGTTTAAGTCCTTAAAACACTAAACTCGTATCTCAAAACAGTTGAACTTTGTGTGAAAATTTAAGTGGATCGGTATACTGACAATCTAAGTGAATCGTTTTGAACTTAAAATGTTTAAAGCTTAATGGTGCTAGTGATTTGTCATAAACTGATATGATCCTCTCACACAAACTCACAAAAATATTGTGTGTAAATATTTCTTTACTGCTTTTCATTAAAAGCAAAAACCCAAAAAGATTTTTGGAGTGTTTTAGCATAAAATTTTAAAAAATCAAAAAGATTTTATTTCATCTTATTTTCGACAACTGATGTTGAAAAGCTAGTTTTCAAAATTCTAAGTGCTAAACATGATGAACAATAGGGTTGGGAGAGAAATGAGGTTTGATTTTGAAATGATTAAATGGTTCATTCAGTTGAAACCAAACTTGAGTGTTACAATTACAAGTGGCTAGCAAACATTCTAAGATTGTTAAATCTTAAATAATTGTGAAACTTATGTTTTGGGTAGAGGATGTGCAAGTTAGCCAGGTTTCGATTCCTGAAGATATGCAGATTTGAGCCAGGTTCCTGATCCTGTTGCTACGAAGAGCCAGGAGACATCCTGAATCTGTAAAAGAGCTATGTCAGATTGCGATCCCGGAACAACTTAAGGGGGAGTCTGCTAGCAAAGGGGAGTCTGAAAATGTAAGACGCAGTTTCTGATCCTGGATCTTTACTCAAGACAGAAGCTGATGTTGCTGATGAGTGAGAGAAAAAAAAGATTGAAGATTATTAGATCAACATCCAAGGGAGAGGTTAGATGCTGATGCTGAAAAGGAGGAGATAAGATTGAAGGATGCTTACAGTGTCAGATACTTTGGAAGAGCACGAAGACTGATCAAGACTGAAGACTTGTCATACTGAAGACTCTGTCACACCCCTTTCTTAGGCGGAAGCACGAGGTGTGATCATGAAAGGTTCTCATTGCATACGAATGGTAAACATACTACATTATCGTAAAAATAACTTCAAAAACCAATAACATTACGTAACTGAAAACATAGGTTAAGTGTTTACATCACAAGACAGCATAAGACATTGTCTGAAAAGTTTACAACATTATTCAAAGATAAACATAAACAACATCCAGAGCAAGAGTATGACCGCGAGCATATCCACTTTAGTTACCTGAAATACATGTGAGTTTTTGGAAAATCGTCAACATAATGTTGGTGTGGATTCATGCAGTTTTTGTATTGAACGTTTATATACTTTGTATGAAAACATGGTATGTAATTCCTGTAAATCAAGTATTTCTGTAAGTATCGAGATTGTTAATGGGTTGCAAGACCATTAACATGTGACACGACATAGGAAGCATCCAAACCATAGGCATTTTTCTAGTTGTCGATTCACGACTGAGACACAAAAGCACTACTTGGTACTAGTTTTCACCAAGAGTGTGGCTGCCCGAAAACCCATTAGATCTAACCTTTTGTTCTGCGGTCTAGGTATATTGTTGATTAATGGTGCTTCTGGTACCCTATTCGTGACACGATTTCAAGTATCATTCCTTAGTCTTGTATCCATCATACCATAACACATGTAATTTTCCCCAAGTTTAAAAAGTATGTAAAAGTTTAAAAGTGGGGACATGAACTCACTTGTCTGTAAACATTTAGTAACATGTACTTCACCCCGAAGTTATAAAACTGAAAACAGTTAAAAGAAAAGGGGGAGCATGAACTCACAACTTTGCGTTCCTTGCGCCGTAAACTTCACCGGGTTTGCTTATATAACGTCGTGACCTATACGTGTTTTGTTAACGTTAGTCACTAGACTTGTATCGCACAAGTACAAGTCACCATCTTTTATGTATTTGTTCTTTGTTGTTAAATATAACTTATATTTTTAACTATGTATCTTACTTATATTATTTACTCAAAAATAAATATAAGTATCTTGTATTTTTCACCCGAGTTATGTATTTTGTCCAAAACTTCATTTCATGTTCATAACTTGTCCAAGTTATATAATCTATCAAGTAATATATTTTCATAAATATATTCTCTTGTATTTGTCTATGCATGTTGTATGTGTATTTTGTATTTTCACTCCTTAGGAGTATTTAGTGTATTTTCAAGTCCTAATACACTATTTACGTATAATACATACTACATACACTTAGCACAAAATTTGGTGATCCATAAATATATATATTTTCCTAAAAAATATACATACTTAATATCAATTTTTATCTTGAAGAAATCATCATTTCTTATCTTGAAGTTTACATAAAAATTAGGGAAACCTTGGTAAATGCTTTTAGGTAAATTTTTAGGGAATAAGTTTCACCAAAACTTGTATTTTTCTAAGTGACAAAATTCTATAGAAACTTTGACATAGTTTCCCCTAAAAATGGAGGTTTCCCATGTTTTTCAAAATATGTGTTTATTTTCTTTTAAAATCATTACAAACAATCATCAACTCATTCAACACTTACCGAGTGTCAAAATCAAGTAAATTACGCTACATCATGAACTTGAAGTTTTTGTAAAAACCTGTAGTAACTTACCATGTTATTTAGTAGGTTTAGTTACCCTTAAAAACATGGTTATTTGTTTGTAAATCACTTTATTAAAGGATTTGGTCATTTACCACTTGTAAGATGATTTTTCTAAAAATATTTCTTTTGTTTTTTTCTTGTTACAATCATGTTCCTAGTCTTGTTTAAACACTAAAAATATGATTAGTTTACTTAGAAACCATGACTTTGTAAATCTTGTAAATAAACTTGGTTTCTTGGGAAAATTATTTTTTGTAATCATCTATTTACAAGATTTGTATTTTGTTTAAACCATCCTTACATATGAAAATCACTTTCATCATTCAAGTTCATGAAGACATAAGGTATGATGATCTTGGTCTTTCACAAGATCACCACTTTAACTTACTAGATCATGTGTTTAATCACAATCTAGTAGGTTTCTTATGATGTCTAACATCACTAACACAAATCATGATTCATCAAGAAGCAAATCATCATCATTTACATGTATTCTTATGTATGTAAGCTTAGTTAAAGTATCATGATCATGTTCTTTTGTGTTCTTGTGATTAACAATATTCATCATCTTTTAACCATCAAAATATGAAGTAACAAGTTACAAGGAGCTTACTACTAGCACAAGGGCTAGGGAAGAACTCAAGAAGTTGAGGATGGCAAATGTGATGGTTAAAAGAAAATGGAGAAGGTTCTTCAAGATTCACAAGCTCTAAACCTCCTTAAACACCTTCTTGCGCCTTGTAACTAACTTGGAATGGATGAACAATGGATGAAGGTGGTGGTGGTGGTGTGGGTGGTGGCTCACGGCCGTGGGTAAGAGAGGGAGAGGAGAAGAAGGTTGATGTTGGTGAGGTCTTGATCTTTTGTGCCTACTTATAACCATTTCATATCTTCTCACAATCTTTACAAGATCCTATAATATCTAAATGAATCCAAGAAATATCATATGCAATCTAATGAGATCAAGCAAGATCTAGCAAGATCAAGGGTGGGTCCACACCCTTTGTGACTGTGAACATTATAGGGGGGGCAAAGTGTAAATTCCAATCTCTAATAGTATAAATAAGTTAGTTTTCAAGTATGAAGTTTAGGGATTTAATGTGTTATTATGTTATAAGGGGTGTTATGGTGTTCGGGGATCATAACTAGCTCAGAAACATTAAAACAATGCTTCTAGTAATATTTTGGTGTTTCGGGTAATGTCCGGTTGTTCGGTTAAATACTGGTTCGTTAAAGTGCTAAATTGCACCGTTCAGTGTCCTTTATGTACCCTTTTCTGACCTTTTTAATTCCCAACACTTAGGAGGGTATTCTGGATAATAAAACATGAATTCTGCATGATATTTATGTGTTAAAAAGCTGATTATAGTTGATTTGTGTAGAATTCTGCATTTGAAGTGCATTTCGGGTGCTTTTTATTGCATATTCTAGCTTCCGGAAAGTCTATATGTTAACCCTTGTATACATTCTTGGGTTTTAATGTATTTTTGACATTGGGCCTACTCATAGGCCCCAATTCTATTGTCTGACTGCTTTCTGTAGAATTGTTGACACAATGTGTCTACCGGTGAGTTTACTAGTATTTATGACGCAATGCTATCATTAATGCATAAAGCAATATTTGTAGTATAAAACGTGCATGAATTCACAAGTATGGCATGTAATCAGACAATGTTGACATTTACGCACATAATTGTAGTTATCAAGTATTAATTAAATTGTACAGAAATTACCGGTTTTGTGCCAGTTGTCACAGTCTCTCCCCGTTAAAAGAATTTTGTCCCGAAATTCGGGCTGATCTATCTCTCGCATGAGTTTTCTTGAATAGGTGGGGGTACTTTTCTTTAAAATGGTCTTCACGTTCCCACGTGTACTCGGGTCCGTGCTTAGAGTTCCAACGTACTTTGACAAGTTTGACACTGCTCCTTCGGGTCTTGTTGACTTTCCAGTCTGTAACCTCAACGGGTTGTTTTGTAAATCGGAGGGTGTTGTCAATATGCACTTCATCCGCATGGATGATCACTGTTTCTTGGGTTGGACTATTCTTGAGGTTGGATACATGAAACGTATCATGTACTCCATTAAATTCTTCCGGTAATTCCAACTTGTATGCCATGGTACCAATTCTTTCTAAGATCTTGAATGGTCCGATGTATCGTGGATTCAGCTTTCCACGTTTTCTGAATCTTACTACGCCCTTCCAAGGTGAGACCTTTAACAAAACTTTGTCTCCCACCTCGAATTCTAATGGTTTTCGACTTCGATCAGCGTAGCTCTTTTGTCGATCTCGAGCCGCCTTAATGCGCTCTCTGATCTACATGATTTTGTCGGTTGTCTCTTGCACAAGTTCAGGACCAACCATACGTTTGTCTCCAGCGTCTGCCCAACATAATGGCAAGCGGCACTTGCGGCCATACAGAGCTTCGAACGGTGCGGCTTTTATGCTCGTATGATAACTGTTATTGTAGGAAAACTCAACTAAGGGTAGATGAGTATCCCAGCTGCCGCCTAGGTCCATAACACATGCGCGAAGCATATCTTCCAGCGTTTGTATGGTCCGTTCGCTCTGGCCGTCTGTTTGTGGATGGAAGGCTGTGCTTAGATCTAGTTGAGATCCAAAGGCTTCCTGAAAGGATTGCCAGATCCTCAAGACAAAACGTCCATCTCTGTCTGAGATAATTGAGATAGGCACTCCATGACGTGCCACGATTTCTTTTAAGTACAAATCAGCAAGCTTTCCAGTGCTATCCTTCTCTCGGATCGATAGGAAATGTGCAGATTTTGTCAATCGATCAACTATCACCCATATCATATCGTGCCCTCTCGGGGTCCTGGGTAATTTCGTTATGAAATCCATCGAGATTTGCTCCCACTTCCACATGGGTACCTCTGGTTGTTGCAGTAGCCCAGATGGTTTCTGATATTCAGCCTTAACCTTAGCACAGGTTAGGCACTTCCCAACATATATAGCAACATCACTTTTAAGCCTCGACCACCAATAGTAATCCTTCAAGTCTTAATACATTTTGTCCGATCCTGGATGGATCGAGTATCTCGACTTGTGAGCTTCATTAAAGTACAAGGTTCCCTCTTTGTTTGGAACCAAATTCTTCATCATACCTCGAAGGTATTCGGCTCTACGATTCTCCCCTTTCAGGGCTTCTTGTTGTGCATCACGAATGTGTGCGGTGAGGTTCGTTCGAATAGTCATTTCCAATGCTCGAACCCTTAGGGTCTTAACCCTTTCTTTTCGGCTTAATGCGTCTGCTACAACGTTTGCCTCAACGTCGCTGGCGCATGTTTAATTCCTTCTGATCAAATATGTGTTGCAGGCTTTTGTGATCTGTGAAGATTGTATATCAAGTACCATATAAATAACGTCGCCAGATCTTCAAGGTGAATACCACTTGTGACAACCGGTGATTTACGGCTCCTAATTACAAGGTTAACAAGTGATTAACGCGATAATGAATAGAGTTTAAGACACAAATTAACTTAATTAGGTCTTTGAAGTGCCTAGGAACGCTTATCGGACGCTACAGTGCACATACGGTGATTTTCGAAACAACTGCGCAACGACAAACGACAACGGATTGAAACCGAACAGAATACTGACAACGCCGACAAATATTAAATTGTTACGATATATATTTTAGCTTTGTAATTATATTTTAGTGACTACAGTCAAAACCAGCTCAAAAAACGCATTAAAAAAAACGGCAACGATACAATTTTTTCGCGATTATTACTGTAGTCGACAAAATGGGCGTGCAAACAACGACTACCGACCGTATTTTGTGTATTTTAGATTTTTGGATGTTAAACGAAGTTCAGGATTGACAACGGGCCTCGTAGGAATTACGGGCCATTTACTCATGAGATGGGCTTGTGGGCCTTGGACCCAAGCCCAACACCCACAAGCCTAAACCCGTGCATAATACACAAGATCTACAAAATCTTGTCAAAAATCCTAATGAATCTCTACAATAGATCTTAGTTCTAAGGATAAAACGATTGACCAAAATACAATTTGAATGCACCAAGGGTCAATAAAACTCTCCCACCCTATTAATACACTTGACCCTCCCCTTTGTCTGCATACTAACCTAAACACACATAACAATCCTGTCTCTCCCTCTCGATCTTACATATACAACTATATACACACAGACAAAACTCAACACAACACACACCCTCACATTTGCTCTCTCTCCCTCTCGGCGAACATCAAGCGGAGCTGGGCGGAGCCGGCGGCGGAGCTCCGGCGAGGTGTCCCGGTGGCGACGGTGAAGGTGATTTCCGGTAAGGTTCTTCATCATCCATACCCAACCCCCCTGCTCTTGTTCGGTCACTGGAGAAAACACAGACTGCCGGTCCTTCCGTTTATCCGACGGTCCGATCCGACACCCACCTGTTTTTAACCCCCCCTCTGTTTCTGACAATCGGCTGCCACCACCAGCTGGTGGTGGCGTGCGGCGGTGTGAAGAGAGAGACCAAGAGAGAGAGAGACTGAAGGAGAGAGAGAGAACCGGCGGTCGGTGCCTTTGACCGCCGGACACTTTCTTTATCCGGCGAAATACACCGGTTTCGGGTCCGATTGGTTCAAGTTCAGGTTATTCAGGTTAGCTTCAGTTCAGATTAGATGTTTCAAAGTTTAGTCCGGTTTATGTTTGACTCGGGTGTTCAGGTTCGGGATATGCGGATCCGATTTTTGGCTCAACTCGGTTCGATTCGGTGTAACTCGGTTGACTCGGTCAACTCAACCGAGTCAACTCGGTCAAGGTCAGTCAATAAAAGTCAGCAGTCAACGGTTCGGGTCAACAGGTTCGGCTCGGTCAACATAAGTTAGCGGCGGTTCGCGGTTCATGATTCGGGAAGACTCGGTCAAACTGAGTCAACTCGACTCGGTCAACTCAGTTGACCCGGTCAACTCAGTCGAACGTATCGACACGCGAAGACCTGGTAAATATTAGCGGCACATTTATGTTGTTATTTTCATAGTATTAATATCACGTGACAAACGAGCTCGAAACGATTAAACTATAATTTACGCTTCTTGAAATATTAACAAATTGATATAGTGTTTGAATCCTGGATGAAGTTTGATAAAAATAACAACAACTTGCGTTGTCGGGGACGTCCAAAAACAGAGGAAACTCTGCCCGTTTTTCAAGAAAATCCGTAAAATAATTACGTTTTATTAATAAAATGAAGCAGAACCGATCGACTACAAATGATTTTTATAAAACAAAATACAGGTGTATATTACTTTCAACGACATTTCACAACATCACGAAAGCGAAGATTCGGAATTATTTACGACAACTATTTTATAAAAATAAATGTAGTTTACATTTATTTCAAACTTTCGTATAACACGAAAACGTTTTATAAAAATAAATATATTTTATATTTATTTCAAACATCGAACAATACGACGCAGTTTCACGAAAATAAATATAGTTTATATTTATTTCAAATATCAAACGACATGATTTCGTCTGATAACATAAATATAGTTGATGTATTTACTTCAAACGGCAAACAACACGACCCTTTTCATAAAAATAAATATATTGTATATTTATTTTAACAATCGAACAACACGACTTCTTTTATGAGGACGAATATAATTTATTTCCTTATTTCAAAGTTCCAACGACTCTTATTCAGTAAATATGGTTTACAAATTTACTTCAAAATATCAAAGGCGATGTATAATACGAGTTTGTCATATACTATTTTCGTATAAATACTCTTTTATACACATACGACTTCTCGAGACGGCTAACACAATTACAACGACATATTTATATTTTTATATAAATAATTATTTGTTTTTAAATCTCGCGAGAATCAAGTCTTTTCGAGACTTATTGATTACTTACGACATTAAGCGAAACTAAACAAAGTTCAACTTAGTCATTTTCATTAAGTAACAACTTACCGTTGAATCGTTCGATTAACGATTCGGTAGAGCTCGATGACACGTAGTTTAGATACTGCGTTTATTTAGAAACTTATTAGGTATTCCGTGTTAGGAATATTGTAGAATGCACGCTAGCAAGTCAAGTCTTGGAAACGACATCATCGAAGTCATAATTAGCTAGCTTTGCACAGGGAATATTCAGGCGAGTTCATAACCCCCACTTTTTACTGTTTTACATTTTTGTAAATGTTTTCGGGGTGGAAAGACATGCACGATTTTCAAAAACATACAAAGTTTTTGATAAAGGAAGACTGTATATTTTTAGACAAAGTACGTTTTGCAAAAACATACAAAGTTTTGAACAAACGCAAAACTCGTATTACTAAATCATATTACGAATGGATTTCGAGGAACTCAAATGATTTACGAAAGGTTTATACTAAACATACCGGTTTTTACAAAACAAATGCGTATTTTCGAAATGTGCACGATTTTCATAACTAGGGAGTCAGCCTTAGTGGCTGGGGAGGTTCAGCCTTAGTGGCTAGGGAGGTTCAGCCTTAGTGGCTGGGGTGGAATACATATTACAGTAATTACGGATACTTTTATACATGGTATGGTTAGCTTAAGGAGGGTTACTACTTAGATCATGTGAATGGGTAGGCGGGAACTGGAGGCCATTAATCCTCATTATAGGACCGAGGGTCGTAAGCAGTAGATCTATCTGGGTGTAGCGAGCCCAACCCCAGGCCCAGCAGAACGGACCTCGGGGTGACTTTGAGCCCGACGCAAAATCCGCTAGGTTTGAGTCTTCCTACAGCACTTCACACATATCAATGGCCTTGCAAACCATTGGTGATCTCTTTTTCCTTATTGCTACATACCAGTGATTTTTATCATACACACTTACAAAATGCTTGATTTATACAAAATAAAAACCATGTTTTATACAAATTCAAAGTATAGGATCATACGGGCATAGAGTCAAAGTCAGGGTGGGCATTGACGGTTATACATACTTTACAAATACATGGTTTTACGATCATAGATCGTTACAAATACAAAGTCTTCATATAACTGGGCAAGAAAATGACTTTTGATTCGTTTTCTCAATTCTATATCAAAAACCGGTTATTCCAAAGATTTATTTCAAATCTTTCACAACTCAAAAGATTTATTTCAAATCTTTTACAAACAAGCTATGAACTCGCTCAACTTTATGTTGACTTTTTCGCATGTTTCTTTCTCAGGTTGCTTTTCAAAGTCAAGGCACGGTTGGAATAGGAGAACCATGTGGAGTCGAGTACTTGGGGGCGTTCATTAACTAAAAGACTTAGCTTATTTGCTTCCGCTGTGCAATAAAGATACCAGTCCAGTCACACCAATGCTCTGATATTTCGGGGTGTGACAGATTGGTATCAGAGCTATAGGTTACAGCGAATTAGGTTTCTGTTGTGATACCTAGGCTCTAACCTCACTTTTCTCTGGGAACTTAGAATATTACAACCTAAATACATACAGAACGCATAGTACTCGAATATGGTCTCCAACCGTTGCCGAAAAACAAACAGTCAAAATTTTGTTTCCAAACATACGCTAAAGTTGTGTTTTACACACGGTACACGAAACGATTACATACAGTACACAAAACTCTGAGAGTTTAGGAAACATGCATTTAAAGACCTTCGAAAACTTATGTTGAAGTTCATTAAAGGTCATCACGTAGGAACCGCGAATATTAACTTGGGTACACACTATTATCCATATTGTCTATGATATTTTAACTTCCCGAGCAGGCAGCCTACGCATAACGAAACGCTAGTGCACGAGAATACGTGGAACTCAAATTTTACGTCAACGGATGTCGGGGTACATCACATTCTACGCGAAACGAAACACTAGCGCACAGGTATACGCGAAGCTCAATCTATACATCAACGGAGCTTGAAGTACGACACATACGACTATCGAGGCGAGGCCTTTGAAAAGACACGATGGCGCAATTCAACGACGACGCTAGATTCCTGTCAGCAGGAGAACTAACGACCAGGAAATGGCAACTTGTCACGCGGTCCTGCGAACGACACGAAACACGCCAAGGAGAAGACGAATGTCTCCTCATTCCCCCTAACTCATAATGACAAGTACGCTATGTTCGAAATTTCATGGTAATGTCACCTAACAACCGGTCATCACGTGCAACCCCAGGTAAAGTCCTCAAATTTCTTGAAATTTCGAATTTCACACTTACTGAGTAGATTTCCGTATCTCTACTCCTCTTAATGATCATTGCATCACAATAACTTCTTACATTATAGCGAACACTCATTGCTTCATTTCTTAAAAATTCATATGTTACGCATGTGGTTTCGTTTCGAGTAAGCGTTTTATCAAAGTTCAAGTATTGTTTCACTAAACCTAATTATTGATTTGTGATTCGAATGACTCGCATTATTGTAATTGTTGGCTTCTTTGTTATCAAGTCAACACACTTCCTTGAAATTTCTTGTCTTTTCAAGTTACATACATGGTTTTCGTTGTGACCATGCCGAAAGTCTTTCTTGTCGATACAAGTATTTGTTGGCAGACTGCGTTGAAACCGAGTTCGTTTGTTTGAACTTGTCCATTACACATATTCAATTCAAAGCATCATATGATGTATTGGGAGCATCATATTCAAAATTCGTTTCAACAAGCGTTTCATTTGTTCCGAGTCAAAGTAAACTTGTTGGAATTCGACTCCACTAAATTGTTTATCGATTTCGACACCTTGTGGAGGTACTTACACTTACTTGAATCTTGCGCTAAACTCGTTTACATATCTCATGCACGGATTTAAATATTTATTTATTGATTTGTTTTAAATCCGCTTTGAATTATCATCTTAAAACAGTTTTAACACAATCGTGTGTTAAGACGATGGTACACCAAATTCTTTTCATATTCCGGTGCACCTCCTAACGGTTCTTTTAACATCGATTGAATATTTCCCGATATTTATTGTTTCTTCGTCTTCGATCGAAAACATCATTTCTTTGATGTTCCATTTTCAATTGAAAATTCTATAATGTCATTTGAAACAAACTTTCAAATCCACTTGATTTCAAACACGGTGAATTTGTTTGATCACCGCTATTATTGAATAATTTAAATCACTATGACACCTTGTGGTATCAGTACAAACTTGTAGCTTGGGCTAATCATGATTGAGCGCTTCATGCAAAACACAGGTGATACTTGTTCGATCACCCCTATAATTGAATTGTTTCATTCATTGCGACACCTTGTGGCGTCGGTATAACTTGCAGCTTGTGCTGATCACGATCGAGCGTTTCATGCAGACTATTATATTTGAGGTTGTTGATTCTAAGTTCATCTAGTGGATGTTATTGCTTCTAGAACTCATTTACATGTTATAAACATTCATATGGAATTCGATTGGTCGAAGTTCCTGTTCATTGTTGGATCCTTGTTAACTTAGTCGCACTGGTGACTGTATCATTACGTCTTGTTTCCTTTGACATCAATTGTTGAAACACATTTCTTTTAAAACCATCGGGTTCTTATTGTTGAGGAATATCATGATTCGAATAAGTCTTGTTTTGATTACGCAGTCATTCACTTTGTTATTTGGACTTACCTGCGAACAACACAATTCTGAAGAGATAACATAGTCTAAATTTCGAGGACGAAATTTCTGTAACAGGGGGAGAATGTGACAACCGGTGATTTACGGCTCCTAATTACGTGGTTAACAAGTGATTAACGCGATAATGAATAGAGTTTAAGACGCAAATTAACTTAATTAGGTCTTTGAAGTGCCTAGGAACGCTTATCGGGAGCTACAGTGCACATATGGTGATTTTCGAAACAACTGCGCAACGACAAACGACAACGGATTGAAACCGAACAGAATACTGACAACGCCGACAAATATTAAATTGTTACGATATATATTTTAGCTTTGTAATTATATTTTAGTGACTACAGTCGAAACCAGCTCAAAAAACGCATTAAAAAAAACGGCAACGATACAGTTTTTTTCGCGATTATTACTGTAGTCGACAAAATGGGCGTGCAAACAACGACTACCGACCGTATTTCGTGTATTTTAGATTTTTGGATGTTAAACGAAGTTTAGGATTGACAACGGGTCTCGTAGGAATTACGGGCCATTTACTCATGAGATGGGGTTGTGGGCCTTGGACACAAGCCCAACACCCACAAGCCTAAACCCGTGCATAATACACAAGATCTACAAAATCTTGTCAAAAATCCTAATGAATCTCTACAATAGATCTTAGTTCTAAGGATAAAACGATTGACCAAAATACAATTTGAATGCACCAAGGGTCAATAAAACTCCCCCACCCTATTAATACACTTGACCCTCCCCTTTGTCTGCATACTAACCTAAACACACATAACAATCCTGTCTCTCCCTCTCGATCTTACATATACAACTATATACACACAGACAAAACTCAACACAACACACACCCTCACATGTGCTCTCTCTCCCTCTCGGCGAACATCAGGCGGAGCTCCGGCGAGGTGTCCCGGCGGCGACGGTGAAGGTGATTTCCGGTAAGCTTCTTCATCATCCATACCCAACCCCCCTGCTCTTGTTCGGTCACCAGAGAAAACACGGACCGCCGGTCCTTCCGTTTATCCGACGGTCCGATCCGACACCCACCTGTTTTTAACCCCCCCTCTGTTTCTGACAATCGGCTGCCACCACCAGCTGGTGGTGGCGTGCGGCGGTGTGAAGAGAAAGACCAAGAGAGAGAGAGACTGAAGGAGAGAGAGAGAACAGGCGGTCGGTGCCTTTGACCGCCGGACACTTTCTTTATCCGGCGAAATACACCGGTTTCGGGTCCGATTGGTTCAAGTTCAGGTTATTCAGGTTAGTTTCGTTTCAGATTAGATGTTTCAAAGTTTAGTCCGGTTTATGTTTAACTCGGGTGTTCAGGTTCGGGATAAGCGGATCTGATTTTTGGCTCAACTCGGTTCGATTCGGTGTAACTCGGTTGACTCGGTTAACTCAACCGAGTCAACTCGGTCAAGGTCAGTCAATAAAAGTCAGCAGTCAACGGTTTGGGTCAACAGGTTCGGCTCGGTCAACATAAGTTAGTGGCGGTTCGCGGTTCATGATTCGGGAAGACTCGGTCAAACTGAGTCAACTCGACTCGGTCAACTCAGTTGACCCGGTCAACTCAGTCGAACGTATCGACACGCGAAGACCTGGTAAAAATTAGCGGCACATTTATGTTGTTATTTTCATAGTATTAATATCACGTGACAAACGAGCTCGAAACGATTAAACTATAATTTACGCTTCTTGAAATATTAACAAATTGATATAGTGTTTGAATCCTGGATGAAGTTTGATATAGTATTTTATATTTATTTCAAACATCGAACAATACGAAGCAGTTTCACGAAAATAAATATAGTTTATATTTATTTCAAATATCAAACGACATGATTTCGTCTTATAACATAAATATAGTTGATGTATTTACTTCAAACGGCAAACAACACGACCCTTTTCATAAAAATAAATATATTGTATATTTATTTTAACAATCGAACAACACGACTTCTTTTATGAGGATGAATATAATTTATTTCCTTATTTCAAAGTTCCAAAGACTCTTATTCAGTAAATATGGTTTACAAATTTACTTCAAAATATCAAACGCGATGTATAATACGAGTTTGTCATATACTATTTTCGTATAAATACTCTTTTATACACATACGACTTCTCGAGACGGCTAACGCAATTACAACGACATATTTATATTTTTATATAAATAATTATTTGTTTTTAAATCTCTCGAGAATCAAGTCTTTTCGAGACTTATTGATTACTTACGACATTAAGCGAAACTAAACAAAGTTCAACTTAGTCATTTTCATTAAGTAACAACTTACCGTTGAATTGTTCGATTAACGATTCGGTAGAGCTCGATGACACGTAGTTTAGATACTGCGTTTATTTAGAAACTTATTAGGTATTCCGTGTTAGGAATATTGTAGAATGCACGCTAGCAAGTCAAGTCTTGGAAACGACATCATCGAAGTCATGATTAGCTAGCTTTGCACAGGGAATATTCAGGCGAGTTCATAACCCCCACTTTTTACTGTTTTACATTTTTGTAAATGTTTTCGGGGTGGAAAGACATGCACGATTTTCAAAAACATACAAAGTTTTCGATAAACGAAGACTGTATATTTTTAGACAAAGTACGTTTTGCAAAAACATACAAAGTTTTGAACAAACGCAAAACTCGTATTACTAAATCATATTACGAATGGATTTCGAGGAACTCAAATGATTTACGAAAGGTTTATACAAAACATACCTTTTTTTACAAAACAAATGCGTATTTTCGAAATGTGCACGATTTTCATAACTAGGGAGTCAGCCTTAGTGGCTGGGGAGGTTCAGCTGGGTGGCTGGGGAGGTTCAGCCGGGTGGCTGGGGAGGTTCAGCCTTAGTGGCTGGGGTGGAATACATATTACAGTAATTACGGATACTTTTATACATGGTATGGTTAGCTTAAGGAGGGTTACTACTTAGATCATGTGAATGGGTAGGCGGGAACTGGAGGCCATTAATCCTCATTATAGGACCGAGGGTCGTAAGCAGTAGATCTATCTGGGTGTAGCGATCCCAACCCCAGGCCCAGCAGAACGGACCTCGGGGTGACTTTGAGCCCGACGCAAAATCCGCTAGGTTTGAGTCTTCCTACAGCACTTCACACATATCAATGGCCTTGCAAACCATTGGTGATCTCTTTTTCCTTATTGCTACATACCAGGGATTTTTATCATACACACTTACAAAATGCTTGATTTATACAAAATAAAAACCATGTTTTATACAAATTCAAAGTATAGGATCATACGGGCATAGAGTCAAAGTCAGGGTGGGCATTGACGGTTATAATTACTTTACAAATACATGGTTTTACGATCATAGATCGTTACAAATACAAAGTCTTCATATAACTGGGCAAGAAAATGACTTTTGATTCGTTTTCTCAATACTATATCAAAAACCGGTTATTCCAAAGATTTATTTCAAATCTTTTACAAACAAACTATGAACTCGCTCAACTTTATGTTGACTTTTTCGCATGTTTCTTTCTCAGGTTGCTTTTCAAAGTTAAGGCACGGTTGGAATAGTAGAACCATGTGGAGTCGAGTACTTAGGGGCGTTCATTAACTAAAAGACTTAGCTTATTTGCTTCTGCTGTGCAATAAAGATACCAGTCCAGTCACGCCAATGCTCTGATATTTTGGGGTGTGACACCACTGCACCTAGCTCTAGGTCGTGAGTGGTATAGTTCCTCTCATGGACCTTCAACTGTCTTGAAGCGTAAGCGATGACTTTTTGGCGTTGCATAAGCACGTAACCCAACCCTTGACGAGAAGCGTCACAGTATACCACGAAGTCTTCAGTGCCTTCGGGTAAGGATAGTATCGGTGCATCGCATAGCTTATTTTTGAGTAGTTGGAAGGCTTCTTCCTGCTTATCACCCCAGCCGTACTTCTTGTCTTTCTGTGTAAGGGTTGTCAGCGGTTGAGCTATTTTGGAGAAATTCTCAACAAACCGTCGGTAATAGCCCGCTAAGCCCAAAAATTGTCGAACTTCGGTTGGGGTTTTGGGAGCTTCCCAATTCTTTATTGCTTCAATCTTGGATGGGTCCACATGAATGCCCTTCTCATTCACAACGTGACCAAGAAACTGTACTTCGCGAATCCAAAATTCGCACTTGGAGAATTTTGCATAAAGTTTCTCTTTCTTCAGTAGTTCCAAAATGGTTCTGAGATGTTGCTCGTGTTCTTCTCTTGTTTGCGAGTAAATCAGGATATCATCAATAAATACAATCACGAATTTATCGAGATATGGTTTACACTTTCGGTTCATCAGATCCATAAATACCACTGGCGCGTTCGTCAGTCCGAATGGCATCACAAGGAACTCGTAATGCCCATAGCGTGTTCTGAATGCATCCTTTGGTACGCTTTCCTCTTGGATTATTAACTGATGGTATCCAAATCGAAGGTCGATCTTGGAATAGTAGCTCGATCCTTGTAATTGATCAAATAAGTCATCAATCCTCGGTAGTGGGTACCGATTCTTGATAGTGAGCTTATTCAGTTCTCTGTAATCGATACACATCCGCAGTGTTCCATCCTTCTTCTTCACGAACAATACTGGAGTCCCCAGGGCGAGAAGCTAGGCCTTATGAATCCTTTATCCAATAACTCCTGGAGTTGTGTAGATAATTCTTGCATCTCGGATGGTGCAAGCCGATAGGGTGCCTTGGCTACAGGAGTGGCTCCTGGAACCAAGTCTCTACGGAATTCGACTTATCGTTGCAGAGGTAGTCCTGGCAGATCTTCGGGAAAAACATCAGGGAATTCCTTCACCACAGGAATGTCTTCGAGTTTCGGCTCCTCAGCCTTCTTATCTACATCGTGCGCTAGGAAAGCAACACATCCTTTCCTTAAGCACTTCTGTGCCTTCATACAACTGATGATTCGCAGAGGCGCGTCTCGCTTTTCTCCATGCACGATGAGAGTTTCATCATTCGCCAAAGGGATGCGAATGATTTTCTCATGACAAATAACTTCAGCTTTGTTCTTGGACAACCAGTCCATTCCGACCACTACATAGAAGCTACCCAATTGAATAGGTAAGAGGTCGATGCTAAATCTTCGCTCACCAAGTTCTAATGTGCAACCTCTAACAACTTCGCTTGATTCAACAAGTTTACCATTGGCTAGTTCTATGGAATAAGGAATATCTAATCTACTAGATTCTACTCCAAGCATACGTTTAAATTCCATAGACATGAAGCTATAATCGGCACCAGTGTCAAACAATATGGATGCAGAGTGATTGTTAACGAGAAACGTACCGGTGACCACATTAGGGTCCTCGCGTGCCTTCCTTGCTCCAATCACAAATGCTCAAGCCTGAGCATTGTTTCCCCTTGGGCAGTCTTTTATGAAATGATCCTTGCTTCCACAACTGAAGCATCCTTAGTTCTGCCCAGCTCCATTACCATTCCGGTTACCATTGCCATTTCCATTTCCACCATTGTTTCTATTACCAGCGCCGTTGCGGTTTCCATTCCCGTTTCTATTTCCTTTTCCCCAACAGTCTTCTGTTTGATGACCCAACCTACCACATTTGTCGCATCTTGGAATGCGACAAGCTCCTTCATGATGATACCTACACTTTTGGCATTTAGGCAGGGTGCCTTGGTATCCTTTGGCTACAGTATCATTTTCCGCTACAAAGGTTCTTGCCTCCTTAGGTGGGTTAGTGTCACGCTTCTTGTTGTTTGAACCTTTGTTGTTGCTAAGGGTTGCTTGATTCAGATTTGAATGCTTCCTTTTCTTATCACCCGATGACTTAGCATGCGTCTCGGTCTTCTCTGTAGGGTCCAGTGATAACTTCTTCATACGAACAGCATCTTCAGTAAGGCTGACAGCCAGAGTTACAGCCTGAGTGATCGTTTCAGGTTTGGCTGAAGTTACCATGCTGCGAAACTCGTGAGCCATTCCCCAGATGTAGCGCTCGACACGCTTAAATTCGGGAGTCACCATATAAGGGATCACTCTTGACAAATCGTGGAACCTTCGAGTATAACCAGTAATGTCAGCACCTTCCATGGTTAAGTGCCAGAACTCAGTCTCCAACCTTTGGAGTTCAGCATGAGAGCAATACTTCTCTGTCATACGTTCCTTTAGTTCATCCCACGTCATGCCATATCCAGCATCGTCACCCAGAGTCTGGACTTGCAAATTCCACCAAGTCAAAGCTTCCTCAACAAACAACCCCACAGGAAAAGTGACTTGCTGATCCGCTGTACACTTGCTCATATGGATAGTGGCATCAGTCTTCTCCGTCCAGCGTACAAATGCCACTGCACCTCCAGTGCCATCGTAGTTTAGTGGCTTGCAGTCGAGAAACTGCTTAAAGGTGTAGCCTTGAGCTGTGTTTCCTCCAGATGTATCTCCCTGCCCATTACGTCTAGCATTGCTTGGTCCTCCACTTTGTTCGGTGCGGTTCGCCTCGTATTGAGCGATAGCTGCGGAGATCCTTTCTTCCAGCAGAGTGTTTAGTTCTTCAGCGGTCCTTGGCAGGAGAGGAGGAGGGGGTTGATCGGAATCTTGGTTGTTCACAACTCTCCTAGGTGCCATGTTTTGAAAGAACACAACACAGCAGGGTTAGACATTTGTTTGATATCGTCATACGAGGCAGTAGTAGTATATATACACAGACATATACCCACATAAGTGATATCAAACAATCCGCCTAACGTATCAATTCATACAGCAACAAGCATGTATAAATAGATAAATACTGGCGTGTCATAAGATATTCACCGAGTCTTTACACATATCAGAACAACTTGTTACATCATTGTTTGCGAAGTAAACAAAATGCATAAGGGTTTCATCTCCCCAAAGTACAAGTTTAATATATGTAAAGGACAAAATATCTTACTTCACATTGGCGGTTCTTGTCTTTATACCCTAAATTATTACTCCAAAAGAGTATTTAATAGGCTGGGGGAAGGGTGTTCACGTTTGACCTTCTCTTGTATTTGAAGGAATCTCTTATGATACGTGACAAGACTTGCTGTGGTTTCTGTGCGCTGAATTCCATAATTATGTATGCATCCATAATTACGTAAGTCCTTGCACAGTCCGCACAGTTCGTTTCATCCTCGTATTACTTCCTCCAGATAGGCCACTGATTTCAGGTAAAGGCACAAGTACCTGAGATATTCTATTTCCAGTACATGTATATTTTAATTATAACACATAGTTGTAAGTAATTCTTAGCCAAAGACAAGTGCTACTCCAGTGCACCCTAAGTCTCGTAGTGTCTTTTCTTGACTCTTTGTAAACAGTTTCAGGTAGTTGATGTCGCGGAAAGTTTTATGCAATGAAAACTTTTGAAAAATTGTTTTCGTGAAAGGATCCTAAAGATTGTAGTCTAGACTCGAGAAGGAATCTTGTTTCACTACAATCGCAGCTCTGATACCAATCTGTCACACCCCTTTCTTAGGCGGAAGCATGAGGTGTGATCATGAAAGGTTCTCATTGCATACGAATGGTAAACATACTACATGCTCGTAAAAATAACTTCAAAAACCAATAACATTAAGTAACTGAAAACATAGGTTGAGTGTTTACATCACAAGACAGCATAAGACATTGTCTGAAAAGTTTACAAAATTATTCAAAGATAAACATAAACAACATCCAGAGCAAGAGTATGACCGCGCGCACATCCACTTTAGTTACCTGAAATACATGTGAGTTTTTGGAAAATCGTCAACATAATGTTGGTGTGAATTCATGCAGTTTTTGTATTGAACGTTTGTATACTTTGTATGAAAACATGGTATGTAATTCGTGTAAATCAAGTATTTTTGTAAGTATCGAGATTGTTAATGGGTTGCAAGGCCATTAACATGTGACACGACATAGGAAGCATCCAAACCATAGGCATTTTTCTAGTTGTCGATTCACGACTGAGACACAAAAGCACTACTTGGTACTAGTTTTCACCAAGAGTGTGGCTGCCTGAAAACCCATTAGATCTAACCTTTTGTTCTGCGGTCTAGGTATATTGTTGATTAATGGTGCTTCTAGTACCCTATTCGTGACACGATTTCAAGTATCATTCCTTAGTCTTGTATCCATCATACCATAACACATGTAACTTTCCCCAAGTTTAAAAAGTATGTAAAATTTTAAAAGTGGGGACATGAACTCACTTGTCTGTAAACATTTAGTAATATGTACTTCACCCCCGAAGTTATAAAACTGAAAACAGTTAAAAGATGTGACACCTGGGTCACTGCGACCATCAAACAAATACCAAACCAATGAAATATTGTATTTCATACTTGGGATTTGTACAAATATGTGTATCTTTTGCACATATCAATTCTTGTTCGATTTCGGGCTCTAAATCGCTTTCTGGAAGGTTATATGCGCACTGATGCGTAAATATAACCAGTTTAATGCAACGAACACTCCGGAATAGTGAAATATGCTTCACATACCTTAAATAACCTTTACATAACTTAGAAATAAGTTTTGAAGGCTTTGGTATGACAAAATCAAGTTTAATCGCTTATAGGGACTAAATTCGACAAACTGCGAAAGTATGCCGATTTGAATTGTAAGAGACATTCTGGAACATGACCATAAGTTAAACATACCATAAATATCCTTTACATAGGTTAGAAATAAGCTTTGAGGGGTTCGGTGTGCTAAAATAAACTTTTGGGTCATTCAGGGACTAAAAGCGTCAAAAAGTGCATAAGTTTGCATTTTCGAGCATAACTTACATTCTGAATAGATCCGGACATCTAAAAATTTATGTAAGCACTAAAATATTTTATTTTAGTGTTTGGCATAAGAAAAATCCATTCGTCGCGCAATTTGGATCGTTTTTCGCCCTTATGCGCATTCCGTCGTAATTAAGCGAACATCGCGATCATACAACCAAACGAACCGACATCCGACATATTTTTGAGCATGTTTCATGTCCACAATGTTTAGGCATCATTTTAGGGCCTTAAAGATGGCTTAACGGGCCTTAAACATGTCGGAAATGGCCTTAAACACCAACAGGGACTGAAAATGTCATTTTTGAAAGTTTGCTTCTGATCAGAAGGGCCAGGCAGCCCGCGTAAACTCTTGTTGTTCCCTACGCGGCCCGTGTCAGGTTCCCAGATCAGAATAATCAGTTTTAACAGCTATTTATAGCTGTTAACCACTCAAAACTCACCCGCACTTGCCTCTTCCTGATAATGGGGGGCCAATTTGAGTTACCTTAGTGTTGCAACAAGTGTAGGGACAAGATCAAAGCACGGTATTCGAGGAACGATCCTAACGGTGGTCCAAATCCTATAAATACCCCTTTGATTCACTTGCAAAACCCACTTGAATTCTGAGTTTTTCTCTAAGTGGTTGTGCTTATACACTTCCTACTTGAGATTACTTGGAAGATCAAACTTGCGGGGACCCTTTGTAAGTGTTCTTTAGTTCTTTTCATTCGTTTTAGCGTTAAAGTCAAACTTTGTTTGACTTTCTGCATTGACCAATTTATGGTCAATGCGAAGTTCGTTTGAACTTCATAACGTGAGCGTAATCACGATGGTTATAGTCCCTAGTGACTATACCTACTGATTACCACGTTATCTAGGCTCAGTGACGAGTCGTAGTTTCGGCCAAAATGTGTATTTTTGCGTATTTTGTAACCAAACTACTCTTGGGTATCAAAACCGTTTGTTTTGATACCAAACCTGTTTTCTAAACTTAGTTAAGCATGTTTTAACATGCTTATCTCATCACTTTTAGTTTAGTGCTTATATAGGGTCGTAAGGTAAGCGATCTAAACAATCGCTTATACTTTCGAACCTGACCCGTTTGGTCGATCATTAGGATCCGACCAAACACATTAGGTGACCATAGTATATAGGGAATAACCTTCCGAGGTTATACCTTATGGTCACGACGTTTGAGTAGTTGTATGATAGGTAGTATATATGCCTTAGGTAAATTACCAAAATGCCCTTTGAACGCCAAAATTCATTTTAAGCATATGTAACATAACTTTTGGTATCTAAACTGATTTGGTAACAATATTAGACATGTTAAGGCATATTCTACTTGTCATAGGACTAGTTAGGCGGTCCGAACGCGTTTCACGCGAACGACGCGTTAAAGTAGCATAAGCTACCTAAACGGGTCATAATGGGTTGTAAGCACTTAGGTTAGGTTTCATTGTAGTATGTAGGCTTTGTTAAAACCATATTACATGAGTTTCCATACTCATTTGGTTTACGAGCCCTCATTCTATCCGATCCTCCGGTATAGGTCCGGTATATTAACATAGTTACCTATATTAGGTACCGTTTGATTTCCGTGATCTCTAGCATTGTTTGGTTGTTACTCAAGGACTACTAAGAAATCTCAAGTGAGTACATAGACCCCTCTTTTATTGTTTTCAAACTATTTTGGGGTGAAACACATGTGCCTACTTGTTACTTTCATGCTTTCCATGTTTTCACATCATATACTTGCTATGTTCATTAGTACATTTATAGTACATGATTTACATTTCATTGTTTTGCTATGTATGTCCATTGTGTGCATACTTAGTACATCGTTTTACATTACATTTTATGCTATGTATGTCCATTGTGTGCATACTTAGTACATTGTTTTACATTACATTTTACGCTATGTATGTCCATTGTGTGCATACTTAGTACATTTGTTATTCATCACATGCTTACATTTTGGTATGACATTTGGTTTGTTCAAATGGGACAATATACATTCATTAACATTGATCACGCCATTCGTTAGTAGGTAGTGGTACCATAGGAATTGACAACTCCCGTTCCTGACATCCTAGGTATGTTTGGATGGAAGGAATGACCGAATTCGATAAACATAACACAGATAGACCTTTAAATTCATTTAGGGGTCTATCACCACAGTCACAAGGCTTGAATGTATGCATTTTCACAATACCGCATAGATGTTTATATCAGTATAGCATGCATTTGTCCCACAAAACATAACTTTGATTTAAACCATGTTTTACTTCAATACCTTGTTTTTGTGCATTTTACATATGGTTTAGTTGATATATTTCACTTACCATACATGTTATTTTGGATACACATTCCTTGATTTACATTAAACATAAACATTTTGACATTGATATACACAATTCATGATTTACATTAGACATAGACATTAGACATGGTTTTCACACAAACATTTCGACATTTGGTTATACATAAACATTTTACTTTGGTGGTTTGGTTTGAGTAAGTGATTTAAGTAATGAGGCGTGTGTAATATGATACAAGCATGGTGGATACGCCGCTGGTACTTTCTATATATAAGTGCTTGTATGGTATTACATATCGTAGCGTTATTTGAATCATTTCAATTTAGACATATAACATTCTATACAAATAACATACTTTTCACAATACATTGTTTTACAAATAACTTATCTGATATAAACTCATTTTACTTGGTTATTTACTTAACCATGTATTATTCTTTTATACATATATATCATATGGTTTATTTATCACTTTTCAAATGATTTACAAGACAAAGCAAATTACAAGGTTCATGACTAAACATTTTCTTAAACATAAGTCATGAATTCTATTTTCACAAAACCTATGTATCTCACAGGCATTTTTATGCTGACGTACCTATTTTCACATGTGTTTCAGGATATGATGTTTAGGATTTATCAAGATACACTTAGGCGGACTTGGGCCTTAGCGACAATAAAAGATGCAAGACTAGTTATTTATGTTATGTTATGTTTCTTTGATTGTCAAGACATTGTAACTCTTTTATTCAATAAAACAATATTTCAATTTCCATGTGTTATGAAACAATGATTCTGTTACAACACTCCCCGACGTTTCCGCCACGTTTTGTTGTTTTACGTGGTCGGGGTGTGACAAAAGAAAAGGGGGAGCATGAACTCACAACTTTGCGTTCCTTGCGTCGTAAACTTCATCGGGTTTGCTTATATAATGTCGTGACCTATACGTGTTTTGTTAACGTTAGTCACTAGACTTGTATCGCACAAGTACAAGTCACCATCTTTTATGTATTTGTTCTTTGTTGTTAAATATAACTTATATTTTTATCTATATATCTTACTTATATTATTTTCTCAAAAATAAATATAAGTATCTTGTATTTTTCACACGAGTTATGTATTTTGTCCAAAACTTCATTTCATATTCATAACTTGTCCAAGTTATATAATCTATCAAGTAATATGTTTTCATAAATATATTCTCTTGTATTTGTCTATGCATGTTGTATGTGTATTTTGTATTTTCACTCCTTAGGAGTATTTAGTGTATTTTCAAGTCCTAATACACTATTTACGTATAATACATACTACATACACTTAGCACAAAATTTGGTGATCAAAAAATATATATATTTTCCTCAAAAATATACATACTTAATATCAATTTTTATCTTGAAGAAATCATCATTTCTTATCTTGAAGTTTACATAAAAATTAGGAAAACCAGTAAATGCTTTTAGGTAAATTTTTAGGGAATAAGTTTCACCAAAACTTGTATTTTTCTAAGTGTCATTCTATAGAAATTTTGACATAGTTTCCCCTAAAAATGGAGGTTTCCCATGTTTTCAAAACATGTGTTTATTTCTTTTAAAATCATTACAAACAATCATCAACTCATTCAACACTTACCGAGTGTCAAAATCAAGTAAATTACGCTACATCATGAACTTGAAGTTTTTGTAAAAACTTGTAGTAACTTACCATGTTATTTAGTAGGTTTAGTTACCCTTAAAAACATGGTTATTTGTTTGTAAATCACTTTATTAAAGGATTTGGTCATTTACTACTTGTAAGATGATTTTTCTAAAAATATTTCTTTTGTATTTTTCTTGTTACAATTATGTTCCTAGTCTTGTTTAAACACTAAAAATATGATTTGTTTACTTAGAAACCATGACTTTGTAAATCTTGTAAATAAACTTGGTTTCTTGGGAAAATTATTTTTGTAATCATCTATTTACAAGATTTGTATTTTGTTTAAACCATCCTTACATATGAAAATCACTTTCATCATTCAAGTTCATGAAGACATAAAGTATGATGATCTTGGTCTTTCACAAGATCACCACTTTAACTTACTAGATCATGTGTTTAATCACAATCTAGTAGGTTTCTTATGATGTCTAGCATCACTAACACAAATCATCATTCATCAAGAAGCAAATCATCATCATTTACATGTATTCTTATGTATTTAAGCTTATGTTAAAGTATCATGATCATGTTCTTTTGTGTTCTTGTGATTAACAATATGCATCATCTTTTAACCATCAAAATATGAAGTAACAAGTTACAAGGAGCTTACTACTAGCACAAGGGCTAGGGAAGAACTCAAGAAGTTAAGGATGGCAAATGTGATGGTTAAAAGCAAATGGAGAAGGTTCTTCAAGATTTACAAGCTCTAAACCTCCTTAAACACCTTCTTGCGCCTTGTAACTAACTTGGAATGGATGAACAATGGATGAAGGTGGTGGTGGTGGTGTGGGTGGTGGCTCACGGCCGTGGGTAAGAGAGGGAGAGGAGAAGAAGGTTGATGTTGGTGAGGTCTTGATCTTTTGTGCCTACTTATAACCATTTCATATCTTCTCACAATCTTTACAAGATCCTATAATATCTAAATGAATCCAAGAAATATCATATGCAATCTAATGAGATCAAGTAAGATCTAGCAAGATCACACAAGATCAAGGGTGGGTCCACACCCTTTGTGACCGTGAACAATATAGGGGGCAAAGTGTAAATTCCAATCTCTAATAGTATAAATAAGTTAGTTTTCAAGTATGAAGTTTAGGGATTTAATGTGTTATTATGTTATAAGGGGTGTTATGGTGTTCGGGGATCATAACTAGCTCAGAAACATTAAAACAATTCTTCTAGTAATATTTTGGTGTTTCAGGTAATGTCCGGTTGTTCGGTTAAATACATGTTCGTTAAAGTGCTAAATTGCACCGTTTAGTGTCCTTTATGTACCCTTTTGTGACCCTTTTAATTCCCAATACTTAGAAGGGTATTTTGGATAATAAAACATGAATTCTGCATGATATTTATGTGTTAAAAAGTTGATTATAGCTAATTTGTGCAGAATTCTGCATTTAAAGTGCGTTTCGGATGCTTTTTAGTGCATATTCTAGCTTCCGGAAAGTCTATATGTTAACCCTTGTATACATTCTTGGGTTTTAATGTATTTTTGACGTCGGGCCTACTCCTAGGCCCCAATTCTATTGTCTGACTGCTTTCTGCAGAATTGTTGACAATGTGTCTACCGGTGAGTTTACAAGTATTTCTGACGCAATGCTATCATTAATGCATAAAGCAATATTTGTAGTATAAAACGTGCATGAATTCACAAGTATGGCATGTAATCAGACAATGTTGACATTTACGCACATAATTGTAGTTATCAAGTATTAATTAAATTGTACGGAAATTACCAGTTTTGTGCCAGTTGTCACAGACTCGACACCGAAGACTTCGTCAACATCCAAGGAGGAGTCTGTTGGTGCATATGTCTATCGACTTCGTCTTGTATCGAGTCTTGTATCTAGATAGGATAATCTAAAGCTCGGTAGTCAAAGAAATAGGATTTTAATGTTGTTTGTCCAATTCACACGAACTGGCAGAGCCAGTTCAAGCGAAAAGGCCATTCCACACGAAATGGCAATGTCAGGTTTCATTCCACACAAAATGGCAATGAGAGGTTCATGGGGATTGGGAATCCTATAAA
The DNA here is from genome assembly GCA_030545235.1 of Helianthus tuberosus. Taxonomy (NCBI): domain Eukaryota; kingdom Viridiplantae; phylum Streptophyta; class Magnoliopsida; order Asterales; family Asteraceae; genus Helianthus; species Helianthus tuberosus. The sequence goes on from CM060394.1 coordinate 132,486,190, forward strand.
TAGCTGAGTCATGTCTTCATTTGTAACTTTGCAATTCCAGTAGCGAAGCTCTGCTGAAGTGTCGGATCGATCTGTAACTTTGTCAAATCAATACAAACGACAATTAAACTACTTCTACATGCAAATCAAGCTGATTCAACATCAAAACGTTTGTTTCCACCTCTCGTTTTGATCAAGAACTCTTCTGATCGACTCATTTGATCGATTCAACGATCCTACAAAACCAGTAGGCAAGCTCTATCAACCTAAACCTATAATGTGAGTCATTCTCTTTTTATCAAATTGTTTTGCAAAACCCTAAATGCCTTTCTAGTTATACTTACAGTGATTAAGTCTTTGTAATCTTAAATTACTGCCAGTACGTGGGGTTTTGTATACAATTCTTGTCAAGCATCACTTTTGGGTGAACAGACCCAAATAGTGATATGACCACAGTCATAGATCCGGTCAAGTGACAACTAGGCCAGATAATTAAGATATAAACAAATGTAAAAACTCTTAATGCTGTAAATTATAACAATGAGTCTTTTGCAGAAATTGAATGCACACGCCAGTATTTTTAGCTGACCAAATGTTTTTAAAACATGTTTTAGGTGATTTACTGTGAAGAAAGGAAAAGTGTCGTGAAGCATTTCAGCTTAAATAAGTGGCTCAGTAAATTAGAAATAAAATGTGTTTTCTGTAACTAAAGGATTTCCTCAGTGAAATTCCTTTTCTGTAAATACGGGGTTACCCCACAGTTATGAAATAAAATAATTCGGTGTTTTGAAACACTGATAAATTTTTCCTGACATCCGATCCTGATGAAATTCCGCTACCAATTAATAAACACCGGTACCATGTTGTCTGCCTCACAGTGCCCGAACCAGGGTACAGGTCGGGGACCATGACAAGGGGGTGTAAAATGGGGATCACGATCGGAAATGATGGAAATTGGCACTCCGTGCCGAGTGACTACTTCGTTCATGTAAATGCTGGCAAGTTTGTCATACTTGTCTGTTTCTTTGATTGCAAGGAAATGAGTAGATTTGGTTTGGCAATCCACAGTATCCCAGATGGTGCCATTCCCACTCTGAGTCTTGGGTAAACCAGTGATAAAATCCATGGAAATTTGCTTTAATTTCCACATTGGTAGTTCGAGTTGTTGGAGGAAACCATATTGCTTTTGGTACTCGATCTTGACTCTAGTTTAGGTCAAGCACTTGCTCACATAAGTGGCTATGTTAGCTTTCATGTTTGGCCACCAGTACTGGGCCTTTAGGTCATGATACATCTTGTCAGAACTGGGGTGGATAGAGTATCGAGACTTGTGTGTTTTGTTCATCACAATATCTAGTGGGACTCATATTCGCTCCATGAAATAGTGAATACCATCCAATTTGGTTCCAGATGTTTCTCCATGCCCCACATGGATTGAGCTTGGAGGTTCTCCTCTTTCAACCCCCCACTTTGAGCAGAGCAAATCTGATCGGGGAGGTTGGAATGAATGGTAAGTTGTAATGCTCGAACTCGTTTGGGTTTGGTTTCTTTTCAGCTGAGGGCATCAGCTACTACGTTAGCTTTACCCGAATTGTATCTTATGGCACGGTCACAACCGTTTAGGAGTTCAACTCAATGATGTTGTCGTATGTTTAGCTCCTTCTGTTAAAGATGTGTTGGAGACTCTCGTGATTGATGTAAATTGTACATTTGGTACCGTATAAGTAGTGCCTCCATATTTTGATAGCAAAAACCACAGCTCCCAATTCTAGATCATGGGTAGTGTAGTTTTTCTCATGGACTTTAAGCTAATGAGATGGGTGAGCGATTACTTTCTCACGTTACATCCAAACACAACCGAGACACTGAATAAATGCATTACAGTAAACAACGAAATCGTCTATACCCTCCGGCAAGGATAAGATAGGCATGCTACAGATTTTACGCTTTAGAAGCTGTAAAGTGGATTCTTGGGCATCACCCCACTTGTAAGTGGTACCCTTTTGAGTAAAAGATATGAGAGGTTGAGCGATTTTTGAAAATCCTTTAATGAACGTACAGTAGTTACCCGCGAGACCAAGGAATTGGCATATTTTGGTAGGAGTTTTTGGTGCAGACCAATTTAATGGAGTCAATCTTCTCTGGATGACATCTATTCCGGCTTTGTTGACTACATGTCCAAGGAAATGGACTTCACGAATCCAAAAGTCATATTTCAAAATTTAAGCACAAAGTTGCTCCCTTTTCAGAAGCTCTTAGATGAGACATAAATGCTCCTCATGTTCCTCCTTTTAGAGTAAATCAGAATGTCGTCAATGAAAACCATAACAAATTTGTCAAGGTAGGGTTTACGCACTCGGTTTATTAGGTCCATGAGGACCGTTGGTGCATTGGTTAACCTGAATAGCATAACTAGGAACTCGTAATGGTCGTACCGAGTTCGGAAGGCACTCTAGGAAATGTCTTCGTCTCGGACTCTCAACTGATTATAGCCCGATCTCATATCGATTTTTTAATAATAACTAGATCCTTGCAGTTGGTAAGAACCTTGACATTGATTAGTTACTGATTGCTGATTAGGGGTCAAGTTATTGTCGAACTTCCTTTAGCTGTTGTTAGGTTTACTTGGAACTAGGACCTTTGTTTTGGTTCCTGTCCCATTTACGCTTGTTAGCGAGTGTAGTTTCAGGGACAGAAGCACTGCGCTTCGGTAGTTTGTTTGGCTCGATGGCCTGATCTGTAAGCTTGTGTGTAAAGTTCTGGATCGGGCGGGTTTAGACAAAAGTTTGGATAGGATAGAACTAATTCAGTAGAAATCCTGTTAGATTAGTCAAAGTTGAATGATTCCATTCAAACCGAAAGAGTTTACATCGTCTGGATTTTCATCAAATGTAGCTTCAGCATAAACTTCATCACTAACTTCTTCAACTCACTTCCTCCACACTCTGTTCCAATTCACCAATGTCAATAATCTCAGCCATTAGAGCAAACTGTCGGTTTGAGGAATATAATTATTCCAGTTGAATCCTTCATCTTCCTGAGTTACGACCAACGCCTTATCTTTAGACTTTGATGAACCATCCTCAATCGGAGTTGGTCTTGACAAGTTCGGTGGATGCTGAGAGTTCTTGTGATAGATCGCCCTTTTGTAGTAGTCCCCACCAAAAGGATTACTACTGTTATTGACTTCTTTGTTAGTGCATTTCCGCTTGAAGTGGCCTTTTTCTTTACATTTAAAGCATGTCACTTTAGATTTATCGAAACCTAACTTCGAGTCTGGCCCTCCAATATCATTCCTCCCTGTAATTTTTATGAATCGTTGTGCTCTATGAACCACACTCACCATACACCACTTGATGTCGATTAGTTCTAACTCTTCAGGATCTATCTGATTATAATCTTCTTTGGTCAAATTAGGATTCCCAATCCTTCCTGCTATCAAACTCTCATATGATTGCAGGACTGAAGCAAGAAACGTCATGTGTTCCTTTGCTGTCGTTTCATTGAAACCTTGTGTGTTTTGCAAATTAACAGCAGTGTTGCATTGGACGACGTGTGGATTTGAATTATTCTAGCTTGAGTAGTTGTTTGAGCTTTGCGAGGATTGAGGACTTTGTATCAGAGTGTTCGGTTCAAAACTTGGGTAAGATGAAAAACCACCACCACTGCTTGAAGTGCTAAATGAAGTTAAAGATGATGTGTCTGCGCTAAAAGTTGTTTGGATCTTTGGGCTCTAAATATTTGACAAATCACTACCCTTGTAATATAGATCAACATCCTGCTAAAGATTCGAGCTTTTCATTTTTTCTATTTTCCTTAACTCGAGTTCATGCGCTTCCAGCTTCTCAATGAACTTTCCAAGAGTTAGATTATCATAATCTTTGTTGTTCTTCAGAATCATCAATACGTTGACCATTCGCCTTGTGTGTCACACCGTGGCTTTTGCGGAAGCGTGGATTATTTGGTGTGACTTCTTAATATCATAGCAACAATCATAACAATGCTATATGATAAAAACGGGAGATATTCATCCATTAATAAAGTTTAGAAAGATACCATATTATGCTTGTCTTAAAACAACTTCACAAAATAAGTTACAACCTTGGCTTGATTTAACTGAGTTCATAAAAACTTATCAAAAGACTTTAAACAATACTAGGTTTAGAGATATGTAACCCGTCCAGGAAGAGGTTACACCTTCTAAACCCTACAACTCTGGATGACTTCTATATTCAAACCCAGCTTGTAAAATATGCATACCGTGCCAGATCCATTAGTTTCCTGAAATACATGTAGTTTGAAAAATCAACATAAAGTTGAGCGAGTTCATGTGTAAGTGAGTATGTATAAACCTTTGTAATATGTCTGTATGTATGAAAATCCCTTGTATGTAGCAATTAAGGAAAAAGAGATCACCATTGGGTTGCAAAGACAATGATATGTGTGAAGTGATGCAGGAAGACTCAAACCTAGCGGATTTATGCATCGGGAAACTCATAGTCACCACCTGGCCCATTCAGTGGACTCAGGAGTGAGGGCTCGCTACACCAAAATAGATCTATCACCAATGTCCATCGGTCCTACAATGAGGATTAATGGCCTCTAGTTTTCGCCTACACACTCACATGATCTAAGTAGTAAACCCTCCTTAAGCTAACCATACCATGTATAAAAGTATCCGTAATCATTGTAACATGTATTTCACCCCCGAAGTATAAAAACTGAAAACAGTTAAGAGAAAAGGGGGACATGAACTCACTGTATTGCGTCTTCGTACTCGTAACCCAAGTCTCCGCGGCAAACACGACTACCTACAATGGTCTAATGTCTATTAGACGAACGGGTCGTGCCTTGACTTAGTATGTATGTTTTTGAGTTACGATTCTGGTATTATTCCAAGTTATAATAATTGTATTTAGTTTTGGAATAATTGTTTATACAATATTTCTGTATTAATACTTCTCGAGTATTCGTATTCGTATTTCCTTCCCAAGGATGGGGGTATCTCATACGTGTATTTTTGTACTTGTGTTTGTATATCTTGCCAAGTGTTGGCGTCGTATTTCGGTGTATTGTTCCAAATTAAATATATGTTAATGTATTCCCAACATGTAATTCCAAAACCATATATTTCAAGTCTCACTTAAATATATACAAATAAACCTTATTCTGCTTAATCATGTATCGTTCCAGAAAATATATATTTTTCTCAAAAATTATATATCTTCTAAATATACTAGGAAAATATATTTTTATCTCCCACTTGGAAAATATGTTCAACTCATTTGTCCAAAAATAACGTATTTCCAAAACATATGTATTTTTCCCAAAAATAATATATTTTTATTTTTATAGTTTCCAAAATAATATTTTACCAAAATATACGTATGGGAGTGTTTTCCGAAATATACATAAGTTACACTTTAGAGTTCGCGTTGTAATAACAATACCGATGTAACTTAAATATTTATTTTGTAAGAGTTTTGGGTATTAATTTGGAGTCGTAATTTCATAATGTTTTCCAGTTATATTATTTTTACCCTAAAAATAATATATGTAGTTCACAAAATAATCACATAATCACACAAGCGTTTTATTATGAAATATATATTCTAAATATATATTTAACAAGTTTTATTTACGAAAATCCACCTCCGATACTTGGTTATTTTGAAATAAAAATCATGGCGAAGTTTATTTTGAAAACAAAGTTAAAAATATATTTTGTAAACATTTGTTTAGAAAAAAATATTTCTAAGTGTTATATTTCTGGAAAAATTTCGCCAGAGTTTCCTCTGTAACTGGAGGTGGCCACGCTTAGTAGCGTATCATTTTCTTTTCAAAATGCAATCAAACAATTTATCAATCATCAACATACATCATTTAAACATCAAACTTGTCAAAAATAAGTATAAATCGCAAACTCATGAACTTGTAAGTTGTGTAAAAACATGTAGTAACTACCTAACATATTTAGTGGATCTTGTCATCTTTAAAAATAAAATAAGTTTCTTGAAAACTTTATTCTTAAAGAATATGTAGTCTTACAACTTCTAGTCAATTTTTACGAAAATATTTCTTTGTCAAACTTTCTTGTCGCACAAGTGTTTACACACTTGTTTATTCACTAAAATGCTTTTAGTTTGTGTAAGATCCGGTTTTTAAACAAGACTTGTATCTTTTACTTGGTTCTTCCGAAAAACCACTTGTAGATCTTTAGATCTACTAGTTTAGAACTCTATTTTACAAGAAAAATCACTTTTACACAAGTTCATGTTCATGAGTGGAAGGGTTCATCATACTACAACTTTTACTCTTAACATATTACTAGTTCATGTTCCATGAACATGATCTAGCATGGTTAGATGATGATCCGTCCCACAACTAGCAACTAACAACATAAAATAATCACAACTAGACATGATTTACATGATTTACGCCACTAGTTACTCTTTATCCATCTAGTTCATCATTCTTTCAAGTCTTTATGTTTTGTTCTTGTGTGTTCTCGATTTTTAACCGTTAAATCTCTTATTAACCACTTTAAACAAGATCAAGAGGATGTTTAGAGACACTTACTACTAGCACAAGGCTAGGGAAGTTTCAAAGCGTAAAAGTGGTGGATAAAAAAAAACGAGAGCGTTTCTTGAGCTTCCGAGAACACCGAGCTTGTTTGTATGTCACCTTGCACCTTTGTATGTAAGTAAAATGAGTGAACAAGACTTGAATGATGGTGAGATGGTGGGTGATGGTTTCGGCCGAAGATAGCAAGAGGGGAAAGAGAGAGCAATTTGGTTTGGTGATTTGTGAAATGAAGGTTATAATCTCTTGGTGATTACTTATAACTATAATCCTATTAATCACCATGTAATGTGTAGCCTAGATATCAAACCATTAGGATTAAAATAATCAAAAATGGTGGGGTGTGTCCCACATGGGGAACTGATCGGATGAGGGGGGGGGGGGGTTATAGTTAGATTTCAATGGAACTTGGTTAAGTGTCTTGTTTGTTTAGTTAGGAAAATAAATAGGTTATTAGTGTGTTATGTAATATAACGGGTGTTAGGGTGTTCGGGGACCCTAACAAGCTCAGAAAAGTGTAAACAATGTCATTGACAATATTTTTATGTTCCGGGTAAAGTCCGGTTGTTCGGTTGGATATTGATCCGTTAAAGTGTCAAGTAAAGCTTTAAAGTGTCTTTATTATTATTTTTAGTGCCACATTAAATTATCAACACTTTGGAAAGTGTCTGGAATTATTTTACCAAGTTTTTACACTTTACTAGCTTTGTTAAAAGCTGAATATTGGTATATTAATGCAGAATTTTATAATTAAAGTACGTTTTAGGCACTTCCGGGCACTATCACTATCACCTAGTGACGCAGTTTAATGATCCTCACATCCCTACACTCTCTACCAATGTAGTAATCTATTCCTGGCTCATACTGGCCTCAATAACAATATCTATCTCGTGCTGGTAGTGTCAGCATGTTTTCTGGGTTATCCGTATAGTGTGCTCACTGTGCTTTTGTGCATCAAGGGTGTCACTAATGTTTGTGTGTAAGTAATAGAGTGACAGTATAAAATGTGATGCATGAGTATGTATGTATCAGAAATCAAGAAGCAGTTTAACCACAATGGTAAGCAAGCACGGTAATTAAGCATTAATTAAATATTAATTAATTGTACGGATACCTGGTTTTGTGAGGGTTGTCACATTCTCCCCCCGTTAAAGAAATTTCGTCCTCGAAATTTGTACTACCTTAACTCCTTATGGTTAAGCCACACATGTATGTATATGAATAATATCGAAGTAGATAATCATCAAACCGAATCAAACCTTACTCACATTTGGTGAGTCCAAGAATACATAACAACCCAATCCTAGGGTTAAAAGGCATGTGCTTTTAGCATTAGATGTCAAATGTACAAGACGTACTTGACGTATAGTCTAGCATAATCCAGCTAGCAGGGGGTTCCACAAAAGGGAGGTTTTGTCTAATAAGATTCTCACACGGTCGATTGCAATATGCAAACGAGTTTTCATGAATCCCTAGCATCCGTTATAAGAATTCAAAATCAACTACTCAAATGAAATAGTAAAATGATCTGTCAACTCCCGAGTAGATGAATGGTAAGATTTAGTGTGTTGAAAACTTGAATTGCGATAATACGCCGAGTGATTACAAGCGAATCTGGTGTATCCTTGCCTTGATTTGTAGTTGCATCAGAAATGTTTAAATGGCAAGTCAACAAAAGTATATGTAGTTTTGCGTGAAACGGTTGACCATGATTAGCACAAGCTATAAGTTGTAATGACACCACGAGGTGTCGTAATGACATAATTTATGTAAAGTGGTGACTGAACAAATTCACCGTGTTGGAAATCAAGCGAAAGTGTACCGAAACAAGCCTGAAGATTTGATTTACACAATGTTACAAAGTTTTTAGTTGAATACGGAACAGTCAAAGAGTCACTGTGTTTAATCGTAGGATGAAAAGTATTAAGTACCGTAAGGCATTCGATTGTCAACGAAAGAATAGTTAGGAGGTACATTGGGCTTATGAAATGACTATATGTACCATTGCCTTAACACACAATTGTGTTGAGACTGCTTTGATCGTGAATATCAAAATGGATTGTTAACAAATAAATAGGCAATTAAATCCGTGTATGAAATGAGTAACCAAATTAGCACAAGCTTCAATTCTATGAAGACATCACCGCAAGGTATCGAAACAATTCAAACGATTTAGTGGAGTCGTTGACCAACCGAAACTGCTATGACTCGAAATGAAAGAATCTTTGCAAAAATATTTGAATATGATGCTCCCAATACATCATATGACGTCTGAAACTGAATATGTGAAGTGGTTAAGTTCAAACAATCGAACTTAATTTCAGTGTGGCCCGGCAAGAAGTGTATCTTTCGACAAAGGGAATATCGGCATGGTAACAAAATAAACCATGAGTGTAATTTGTAATAAGAGAAGTTTCAAGAGAGTGTGCTGACTTGATAGCAAAAGAGCCAACAATTTCAATAATGTAGGTCATTCGAAACACAATCCAGTATCTAGATTTAGTAACATGATATATGAACTTAAATGATACGTTTATTTGAAATGAAACCGCATGCGTAGCAAAAAGTGCATGGGTTATATATAAGTTTTCAAGTAAAGAAGCGGTGTGTAACTGCTACAATGGAGAAGTGAGCAAGTATACGAAGCAAACGTGTGTTCGCTCTCAGCGAAGGAAATCAACGTGATGCAACTACTTTGAGGGGAGTAGAGATGCAAATATCTACTCGCTAGAAGTAAAAGTGAAGTCTTCAATGAAAGAAGATTTAAGTATTTCCTGTTTTGTTAACCGAAATGACATGTTTGTCAGGTTAATGATGGTTGATTGAGTTGACAGATATGGTTCCTAAGTAAAAACCCTTACGAGTTTAGACCTGGGTTCCCAAAGGTCCTAAATATATGTTTTCTAAGTCCTCCAAATTTCGTATCCCGTGTAGAACTGGTTTGTGCATTGTGTAGGAAGCACTACTTTTGTGTACGTCTAAGCACAAGTCATTATCTAACAATTTTCCCGGTATACTTTCTTCCCGAATTCACCGCTAACGACACTCAATCGTCGACCAGTCGTGAAATAGTAGTTGGGTCCTTACAGTCAGTTACATAAGAAATTCGTTAATTCTCAGCAAGAGTCACTGACTCTCGTGGGTTAGCTCATTTGGCTCCTGGCAGTGGATGCTTATTAGATAATCATCGTCCTCCCTCTTGACGAGCAAAATTGGGGTTACCCAAAAGGGAATTTTGGTCTGTTATCTTCCTTCTCTATCAACTTCTGAAGCTTCACTATCAATCCTTGCATCTCCGAAGGTGTAAGTCGCTGGAGTGCATCTACTACAGACGTGGCGTCTGAAATCAAATCGATACGAAATTTGACTTGTCGTTGAGGAGATAATCCTGGTAAGTCTTCGAGGAAGACCTTAGGATATTTCCTTATCATAGGAATATCTTCGCGCTTTGGTTCTTTGGCTCCTCCTGTCCCCGACATGAGCCAAGAAAACAACACATCCTTTACGCAACATTCTTCGTGCCCTCAAGCAATTTGTAATTTGCAAAGGCGTATCCCGCTTTGCGAGTCAAGATCGCTTCTCCGTCGCCATCGCGGTGCGGATATCAATTTCCCATTGATCATTTGTCAGCCAATTCCTCCAACTACCTTGTTGAAGTCTCCCAATTCACTGGCAGTAGATCAAGCGTAAACTTACGTTCTCAGGGTTCTATCCTATCGATTCCAATCACTTCGTTGGCTTCCACTAGTTTTCCGTTAGCAAGTACTACCGTGTGCAGATTATTTACTTGTTACTAAACCAAGCATACTCTCAATTCTAGAGATGCGAGGCTAAAATTTGCAACAGTATCTAGCAGCACAGATGCATAATGTTGAGTAATATGGGACGTACCGATATTCATGCTTGAATTCTTGGCGTGCTTTCCTAGCTCTTAAGCTTTTATCCTTGTGCCCGGTTCTTCTTAGGGCAGTATTTTCTGAAATGCTTCTTGCTTCCACAGTTAAAACAAACTTCAGCACGTTTTTGTTTGTCACTCGTCCTGCCTTCGTCGTTGTCGTTGTTTCCTCCGTGATTCCTGCCATTATCTTGACCTTTATTTCCACTTTCAATACCTTGTCTACAAGTCTCCTTGGGATGTCCCCTCTTACCACAGTTATCACATTTTCCATATTTACATCGCCCGACATGATAACGTAGACAATTGTCGCACTTAGGTAGGATACCCATGTAGTCTTTTCCCTTCTTGGCCTTCTTCTCGTTACTTCCCCGAGTAACCTTCTTGAAATTTACGAGCTTTCTCTTGTTATCTCCAGATGGCTCCACAGGAGTCTCCTTTTTCTCTTCCGAAGTGGTAAATTTTCCTTGTCTAATCGCTTCTTCAGTGAGCGCCACGCTTATATCGATAGCCTTAGTGATCGTTGAAGGTTTAGACGCTGTTACCAGGCTTAGAATCTGAGGTGCAAATCCCCCTATGAAACATTCAATTCTCTTAAACTCTGGCCCTACTAGGAGTGTAGCAACTTGTGATAAATCGTTAAATCTCTGCACATACTCATCTATCTTTGGTCCCTCCATTTTCAAGTTCCACAATTCAGTCTCCAACTTCTGGACTTCTGCCCTAGAGCAATATCTTTTACGCATCAGTTCCTTCAGCTCATCCCACGTCAAAGCATTCGCAGCGGTCTCGCCCATTGTCTGAACTTGAAGGTTCCACCATGACAAAGCCTCATCTACCAATAGTCCAGTTATATACGTGACCTGATGTTCGGGGTCACATTTGCTCAATCGTAAAACAGAATCCGTCTTTTCAACCCAGCGCACGAAGGCTAAGGCACCCCCAGTGCCGTCGAACTCTCGAGGTTTGTGGTCCAAGAACTGCTTGTAGGTGCAGCCCTTGCTGTGTTCAGAGTGAAGGGCCTCGAGTTGTGCGATGACTTGCGAGATGCGTTCTAGTAGTCGTGCCGTCGATGTGGGCGGAGGGTTGTTGGTATCGACGTTCCCCCGCATTGACATCTTCTGAAAAGAAGATTGGTTAGGTCAGGTCTTATTTGCTTAGTGAGTGCATTTGGTCGTTTAGTGGTCATAAGTACTAACACATAACAGGTTATTATACCAACCAATCGAGTAATAGTATAATCACAGTATAACCAAGTAATTTGGTAATTAAGTTTAATGAGAGCATAGCAAGTAGGCACGTAGTATTATAATTATAGCACCCACACATAGATCAATAATGTGCTTAGCAAAGACCTAGCGACTGAGTTTTCATTGGTTATTGGCCAGAAAGTGTTGTCGCATGTTTGATGATTGGCTCTCATTATCCTCCGACTGCAATTGCATTGTCTTACGTAGTGTATTATATCAAAAGGGACACAGGGTCACCCTACCCTTGCCCAACAAACATATCAAAATTACGTAGTCAGATGTAGCCTTCAAAAGTCTCCACAATCTCGGCTTATCATAGATGTCCTTACCCAAGTGTAATGTAATCCGCATAATCCAGAAACCAACTATACTGGTGACTGAGGTGGAGGAGGAAAGAAAAGTGACTGCTAGCATGCGTAAACTCCTCCTCGAGCTTGTATATATATCGAAGTAGTTAACTAATCTGCCGCTCGAGAGTAAAGAAATAAGTATCAGAATCCTGGGAGCGGTGTAATAGCAACGGTCGAGAGCGCAAAAGGAACCTTGATGTATGTGGAGAATCAAAGTATGCTGACAATAGATAGGGTGGAGGACGTGGTGTCTTACATAAACTTTTCTGACAAAATGCTGTCTTGTGATGTAGACACTTAAATCATGTTTTCGGTTATGTAATGTTTTGCATTTGAAGTTGCCAATTGTGGTGTCAGCTCAATCTCCAACATTCTGCGACTCATATCCTCAAACTGCAGCTGATGTGACTGGTGTACTCATCCCGTGTGTGGCCTCCATAAAGCGTGGGATGGTAAGGGTCTAAAATTTAGCATAATGCATTATAGGAACCATCGAAACGGTTTGTCCAGCGATGCAGAGATGAATGCATCAGACGGTGCGGCCTGTGAGGTCGTAGAAAATGCTGTGGTGGCAAAGGAATCGTCACGCGGGTGCTGACCTAGAGTACCTTCCTGGGGTGCGGGTATGTTTTGAAAGGAAGCGACAGGCTCGTTGGCGCAGTGTACGTCGGTCTTCATAAGGGAAGAGGAGCTACATTAGTGGTTGCGGGTGCAAAAACAACCGTCTCAACGAATGAGGAGATTGCCAGATGCAGGTAGATATAAGGGGTGCAATGTCGGGCGGACCTAAAAGAAACAGGATCGTGATCATGTAAAGGTGTAGGTTCAGCAGGCGCAACATCAAGCGGACACCAAAGGTGCAGAAGCTAGCTCAGGAGCAGGCTCTGGGGCGTCTAACGGTGTGGTGCCTCGAACAGGTGTTAGTGCAGCAGTCAGAGCGGCGTTGTCATCTGCATCAGTGGTAGAATGATGTAATCCGGTCGTCTGTAAGGCTGCAAATGTCACAGATTCAAAGGACTAAAACCGAGTGTATACTAGAATTAGAGGATAGCTTGACAACAGGGATCTCAAAATGTGCAATCAGTAATAATGTTCTCATCTAACGTTCCATTATCATAGGCGTTATCGGAAGGATCATCAATATCACGTCGATATCGTTATCAATTGTTCGCCGAGTGATCAACCTTCGGAAGGAATGTCCACAAGAGGCGCATTGTCTAGGATCGGAGCCATGGTGTGCTCATCATTGGGATGTCCAGTGACGAAGGGGTCATGGACTGTAATAAGAGTGACAGAAAGATTCTTGTCAGAGAAGCCATCAGCAAGGGTAAAGTATCACCAGAATCTGGTAGCGCGGACTGTTGGAAGTCATCCTCGCCCTTGGTCAGCATATCAGGATCACTCTCAGTGACTGCCGTAAATATCTCTGGCGCAGATGTTGTCTCCTTATCCGTGGCAGTGGCCATTGGGTTATCAATGCCTGATAACTCGCTTTCTAAATAGTGCGACATGTGTGCCGGTACATAATAGTCATAGCATGTATATCCATAGAAATTATTAACAATTAGTGTATGCAAATACTCACCTCATATGCACGTATATCAATAATCAGCAATTAAGTGTGTAAGTAATAACAATGCAAGCATGTAATCATCCTAGTCTTCCCTAGACTATCCTCTCAGTCTCCCCGACTAAACTCCCTCAGTCTCCCCGACTGAACTCTCTTAGTCTCCCCGACTAAACTCTCTCAGTCTCCCCGATTGAACTCTCTTAGTCTCCCCGACTAAACTCTCTCAGTCTCCCCGACTGAATTCTCTTAGTCTCCCCGACTAAACTCTCTCAGTCTCCCCGACTGAATTTCCTCAGTCTCCCCGACTGAATTATAATTCTTTGAAAAGTGTATTGTGCCTTTTTTGTTAAAAATGTTTGTGCCCTGGATCTGGACGTTTAGTGTATGCAATGTAAAAATGTTTTCGTGAGAGCCCTAGTGATCATAGTCTAGACTCGAGAAGGAATCCTAGTTCGCTATGATCAAGGCTCTGATACCAAGCTGTCACACCCTGGCTTTTGCGGAAGCGTGGATTATTTGGTGTGACTTCTTAATATCATAGCAACAATCATAACAATGCTATATGATAAAAACATGAGATATTCATCCATTAATAAAGTTTAGAAAGATACCATATTATGTTTGTCTTAAAACAACTTCACAAAATAAGTTACAACCTTGGCTTGATTTAACTGAGTTCATAAAAACTTAGCAAAAGACTTTAAACAATACTAGGTTTAGAGATATGTAACCCGTCCAGGAAGAGGTTACACCTTCTAAACCCTACAACTCTGGATGACTTCTTTATTCAAACGCAGCTTATAAAATATGCATACCGTGCCAGATCCATTAGTTTCCTGAAATACATGTAGTTTGAAAAATCAACATAAAGTTGAGCGAGTTCATGTGTAAGTGAGTATGTATAAACCTTTGTAATATGTCTGTATGTATGAAAATCCCTGGTATGTAGCAATTAAGGAAAAAGAGATCACCATTGGGTTGCAAAGCCAATGATATGTGTGAAGTGATGCTGGAAGACTCAAACCTAGCGGATTTATGCGTCGGGAAACTCATAGTCACCACCTGGCCCATTCAGCGGACTCAGGAGTGAGGGCTCGCTACACCCAAATAGATCTATCACCAATGTCCCTCGGTCCTACAATGAGGATTAATGGCCTCTAGTTTCCGCCTACCCACTCACATGATCTAAGTAGTAAACCCTCCTTAAGCTAACCATACCATGTATAAAAGTATCCGTAATCATTGTAACATGTATTTCACCCCCGAAGTATAAAAACTGAAAACAGTTAAGAGAAAAGGGGGACATGAACTCACTGTATTGCATCTTCGTACTCGTAACCCAAGTCTCCGCGGCAAACACGACTACCTACAATGGTCTAATGTCTATTAGACGAACGGGTCGTGCCTTGACTTAGTATGTATGTTTTTGAGTTACGATTCTGGTATTATTCCAAGTTATAATAATTTTATTTAGTTTTGGAATAATTGTTTATACAATATTTCTGTATTAATACTTCTCGAGTATTCGTATTCGTATTTCCTTCCCAAGGATGGGGGTATCTCATACGTGTATTTTCGTACTTGTGTTTGTATATCTTGCCAAGTGTTGGCGTCGTATTTCGGTGTATTGTTCCAAATTAAATATATGTTAATGTATTCCCAACATGTAATTCCAAAACCATATATTTCAAGTCTCACTTAAATATATACAAATAAACCTTATTCTGCTTAATCATGTATCGTTCCATAAAATATATATTTTTCTCAAAAATTATATATCTTCTAAATATACTAGGAAAATATATTTTTATCTCCCACTTGGAAAATATGTTCAACACATTTGTCCAAAAATAACGTATTTCCAAAATATATGTATTTTTCCCAAAAATAATATATTTTTATTTTTATAGTTTCCAAAATAATATTTTACCAAAATACACGTATGGGAGTGTTTTCCGAAATATACATAAGTTACACTTTAGAGTTCGCGTTGTAATAACAATACCGGTGTAACTTAAATATTTATTTTGTAAGAGTTTTGGGTATTAATTTGGAGTCGTAATTTCATAATGTTTTCCAGTTATATTATTTTTACCCTAAAAATAATATATGTAGTTCACAAAATAATCACATAATCACACAAGCGTTTTATTATGAAATATATATTCTAAATATATATTTAACAAGTTTTATTTACGAAAATCCACCTCCGATACTTGGTTATTTTGAAATAAAAATCATGGCGAAGTTTATTTTGAAAACAAAGTTAAAAATATATTTTGTAAACATTTGTTTAGAAAAAAATATTTCTAAGTGTTATATTTCTGAAAAAATTTCGCCAGAGTTTCCACTGTAACTGGAGGTGGCCACGCTTACTAGCGTATCATTTTCTTTTCAAAATGCAATCAAACAATTTATCAATCATCAACATATTGTCAAAAATATGTATAAATCGCAAACTCGTGAACTTGTAAGTTGTGTAAAAAAATGTAGTAACTTCCTAACATATTTAGCGGATCTTGTCATCTTTAAAAATAAAATCAGTTTCTTGAAAACTTTATTCTTAAAGAATAAGTAGTCTTACAACTTCTAGTCAATATTTACGAAAATATTTCTTTGTCAAACTTTCTTGTCGCACAAGTGTTTACACACTTGTTTATTCACTAAAATGCTTTTAGTTTGTGTAAGATCCGGTTTTTAAACAAGACTTGTATCTTTTACTTGGTTCTTCCGAAAAACCACTTGTAGATCTTTAGATCTACTAGTTTAGAACTCTATTTTACAAGAAAAATCACTTTTACACAAGTTCATGTTCATGAGTGGAAGGGTTCATCATCTTACAACTTTTACTCTTAACATATTACTAGTTCATGTTCCATGAACATGATCTAGCATGGTTAGATGATGATCCGTCCCACCACTAGCAACTAACAACATAAAATAATCACAACTAGACATGATTTACAAGATTTACGCCACTAGTTACTCTTTATCCATCTAGTTCATCATTCTTTCAAGTCTTTATGTTTTGTTCTTGTGTGTTCTCGATTTTTAACCGTTAAATCTCTTATTAACCACTTTAAACAAGATTAAGAGGATGTTTAGAGACACTTACTACTAGCACAAGGCTAGGGAAGTTTCAAAGCGTAAAAGTGGTGAATAAAAGAAAATGAGAGCGGTTCTTGAGCTTCCGAGAACACCGAGCTTGTTTGTATGTCACCTTGCACCTTTGTATGTAAGAAAAATGAGTGAACAAGACTTGAATGATGGTGAGATGGTGGGTGATGGTTTCGGCCGAAGATAGCAAGAGGGGAAAGAGAGAGCAATTTGGTTTGGTGATTACTTATAACTATAATCCTATTAACCACCATGTAATGTGTAGCCTAGATATCAAACTATTAGGATTAAAATTATCAAAAATGGTGGGGTGTGTCCCACATGGGGAACCGATCAGATGAGGGGGGGGGGGTTATAGTTAGATTGCAATGGAACTTGGTTAAGTGTCTAGTTTGTTTAGTTAGGAAAATAAATAGGTTATTAGTGTGTTATGTAATATAAAGGGTGTTAGGGTGTTCGGGGACCCTAACTAGCTCAGAAAAGTGTAAACAATGTCATTGACAATATTTTTATGTTATGAGTAAAGTCCGGTTGTTCGGTTGGATATTGATCCGTTAAAGTGTCAAGTAAAGCTTTAAAGTGTCTTTAATATTATTTTTAGTGCCACATTAAATTATCAACACTTTGGAAAGTGTCTGGAATTATTTTACCAAGTTTTTACACTTTACAACTTTGTTAAAAGCCGAATTTTGGTATATTAGTGCAGAATTTGTAATTAAAATACGTTTTAGGCACTTCCGGGCACTATCACTATCACCTAGTGACGCAGTTTAATGATCCTCACATCCCTACACTCTCTACCAGTGTAGTAATCTATTCCTGGCTCATACTGGCCTCAATAACAATATATGTCTCGTGCTGGTAGTGTCAGCATGTTTTCTGGGTTATCCGTATAGTGTGCTCACTGTGCTTTTGTGCATCAAGGGTGTCACTAATGTTTGTGTGTAAGTAATAGAGTGACAGTATAAAATGTGATGCATGAGTATGTATGTATCAGAAATCAAGAAGCAGTTTAACCATAATGGTAAGCAAGCACAGTAATTAAGCATTAATTAAATATTAATTAATTGTACGGATACCTGGTTTTGTGAGGGTTGTCACATTGTGGTAGGGCATCTGTCAACTTATCCACCCATTCTTCATCTTCCTTATCAATCTTCAATCGCTTTATTCCGCAACAAGATGGCAATATTTCTCAACAAGATGTTTTAATGACTCTCTTTATAAGGCTGTAAAGATGTCGAATTATTTCTTTAGCAAAGCTTTCTTGCTTTTCTGCATGGAGATACTCCCTTGATACTTCAATTTCAAAGCAATCTAGATGGATTGTGCAGTTCCCTGATGTTGGAGTAGCGTGAATATATCTTCCTTGATAGCTTGTTGAAGTAGATTCAACATCTTTTCCTCTCTCACAAACTTTTCTTTCTCAGCTTGAGTGATCTGGGTTAGGCTTATCTTTTGACCATTCTCCCCGGTGGGAACGGTATATTCTTCTTCTACCGAATACCAACAATCCAGATAGTTGGCATGTACCCAGTTTTCAAACCTCTCATGCCAACCTTTGTAATCATCCAAACACATGAGTTTCGGTGGCTTGGTCATGGTTCCCATTTTGTTGTCCAAATTGAGGTTCTGAACCACCGTCGTGGGGGTAGTGGCAAACGCATTGTAAAACTCATTTTCCATTCTAAAAGCAGTTTGGCATGGATGTGAAAACTTTGGTGCGAAAGACTAGTTCGTACGGATCTACAAGAAACTGATTGAAAAAGATCCTCTTTGGAGCGGATGTAGCATGTTCGTATGAACTAAGACAAAAATAAACAAACTTTGATTACGTTCGTGCGAATGTAAACTTTTCATACGGGTGAAGATTACTTCCGTGTGGACGTAATTCCTTCGTGTGAGTGAAAAAATCAGATTTTCTCGCGTTTTGCCAATTGTAACATGATTCTGATTGAATTTTAAGCTGAAATTTTAGAGGCTATGTTAAAAGCGTGTGTTTTATAACCCTCGAAAAAATTAGTCCATTTTGATGGTTAAATGTTTGAGAAATGAAAAAAAATAAGTAGAAAATGAGTAGCAAGAAGTCTTCAATGTCTAGATCTTGTTGAATGTCTCAGATATTAGGCTCCAAGCTCTGATACCAATTGAAAGTTCCAAATCGGTGGGTTTAGACGGAAGTTTGGATAGGATAGAACTAATTCGGTAGAAATCTTGTTAGATTAGTCATAAGTCGAATGATTCCATTCATACCGAAAGAGTTTACATCGTTTACAAGCTGGAGAGAAAATTTCTCCATCATTTCCCCTCTGGGATCTCCAAAACTTATCAAACTATGAACACACAACACTATGTATAGACATTGGTTTGGTGCAGATGAGCATGTTCGTGAGAACTAGACTCTTCCGTACGGATGTGCTACATCCGTGCGGATGTTATCTCATCCCCTCCAACATGACATGTGTTCGTTTTTCTCACTAAACTATACAATATTCAACACACGCTCTATCTAGCCTATTCGCATAGTGGTAGACACACAATATATGCGCTAACAGTGTGCCAGCCTGATAATCTGCTGAATAGTAGGCAAGTTGGCAGAAGTTACCGTGCTCTAGATTTGGGGAACCAATCCATTAATGTATAGCTCGATACGCTTGTATGGTGGGTTGGACATGTTAGGGCACAAGGTTACTAGATCATTGGATTGTTTCGAATAGGCCTCGCTTTCCGAGCCAATCATCTTGAGATTATAGTATTCTGTTTCCAGCTTTTGAATGTCGTCCCGATGACAGTATTCTTCCTTAAGCATGTCCTTGAAGTAATTCCAAGGGGTTGCATTGGCGATGTCCAATCCGAGCATTTGAACTTGTGTGTTCCACCATGATAATGCGATTCCTTCCAAAATTCATGTCGCGAATGTGACCCGATTCTCCATAGGATAATTGCACATAGCAAAAGCCGACTTCACTTTCTTAAACCAGTGTAGGAGACTAACAGCTTATTCAGTGCCTTTAAAGGGGTGGGGTTTGTTGTCCATAAAAGTCTTGAAGGTGCAGACTGGTAGTTAAGCAGGTTGATCTGTATTGAGAATTTAGTGTGAATGAGGATATGAGGGATAAGAGAGAATTAAAATAGAAATATTTATTATAGAAAAATGTAAACAACAGATTTACCTCCAAGATGAGCTGCCTAATATGCCGCCATAGCTTCGGCGACACGGTCATTGATTAGTGCCGTCAGTGCATCCCGTGTCATGTTAATTTATCCACGTCCACCATTGCGTCCAGTCATTGTCTTTACATTCACAAAATACAAAAAAAATAATATATATAATTCATCATGATGGCATAAGTAAAATAAAAGAAGATAAACCATAACATTTAATATCCAAATAATAATTTTTGCTAGAATTAATTGTAACCGTCACAAAAATATTCTAAGTCAAATACCAAAATCGAGAATTATATGTCGGATGAGGAACAACCCTCCCCATCTAAGTTTAAGAGAGGCGGAATATGAAAGCAAAAGTGATAGATGGTGATGTCAAACGTCATCACCGAAAAAAGAGATGACCGATCCTTCATCGTCACTTTCATCTGGCTCCTCCTCCGGATCCTCCTTTGTTTCTACTTTCGGGTCTTCTTCCTCCTCAGCATTTTTTAACACATCGTCCAGTCTTGTATTTAACTCTTGAATATTTGCATGAGCATGTTCTAGACAAGAACGCATCCCGAGCACCAGCGACTTTAGTTGTCTCGTGTAGGTGACCAAATTGTTGTGTTGCTGCTCCCTAACAGCCTGTCTCTCTAATAATTTCTAAATCTCGGATGTTTCCTCCTCGGTGTTTTGCTCTTGTGTTCTCTTTCTAGGACCCATAGAAGGCTCCTCATGAGTAGGTATCTCAAGTAGACGCTTCTCACATCGGTTTTTCCTAGACCCAGGGTAGGATCTGGGGGACTGTAGGGGTGAATCAGTATCGGTTAGTTTCTTACCACTAACGTTTTGTGAACTAGACATATCTGAAATGCAATGCATGAGTGAGTGTTAAGTGGGTATGTGTGTAGTGTATGCAATAAAAATGATGGACCATGCAATTTGGAGTGTAGTATCATTGTAGTTTTTCGAAAGAGAAAGGTTATAGTCTGGTTTTTCAAAAATTTAAACCGAGTTCACTATAACCAATGGCTGTGATACCAATCTGTCACACCCTCAAATTCCACCTGCATGGTTTTACCACGAGGCGCGTGACAAACCAAGATCAAGCCACTAATCATGTTAAACCATTCAAAAATAATTGAAAAATATTTAACTACCACATTCAACATGTAGTGATAATAATTTTAAATGTTCGAAAACGCAAGTTTAAGTTTGACAGCGGAAACTAAAAGTCTAAAGACCTAGACATGGCAAAAACCTAAAGTCGTTTTGCATAATAAAAGAAAACAGTTTAAATAAACAATGACACTCCAAGATGCATGTCCCTATGTGTGGTGTACCTAGTGTCGTGCAAAAAATGCTAAAACGTATCAACAAATAGTTGGCGAGTTCACGGTTTTAGTTCAACAATGATTGTCTACAGCTTATAACACTGTTATAAGTTGGCATACTAAAATGACACTCCAATACGGGGCATGATGATTGTCCGTAGCTTATGACACTATTATAAGTTTAAATATTTAAAACACAACCATTTTATAATGTCACATATTATAAAAGTATTCAAATAGTTCATACATGATTTAAAATACAAAACATAAGGAAATGTATCAACAAATAATTGGCATGCTAAAATGACAATCCAATACGGGGCATGATGATTGTCCATAGCTTATGACACTATTATAAGTTTAAATACTTAAAACACAACCATTTATAATGTCACATATTATAAAAGTATTCAAATAGTTCATACATGATTTAAAATACAAAACATAAGGAAAAGTTTCTTTTTATTTTCCTAAGGCCCAACCTACATGTCCTCTTTTCTTGTTCCTCACACTTGATTACCTGCATCATTTTAGAAAAATATATTTTTGGTTCAACAAATATGTTGGTGAGCAATTCCTCGTTTTATAAAATAAGTTTTATATTTATTTTAGGAAAAATCCTTTTAACATGCTTCTCAAGGTTAGTATAAAGATTATCACATATCAACAACACAACCAACAAAGCCATATATACAAAACGAGAACACACAAACAAGTAACTATACGAAATAAACCAAATATAAGACACAGAGACTGTAGCGTGCATCGGTCTCAAGCCTCGAAGTGCGAGTCCAATACTGGTGGCAATACTAGGCTACATGTAACAAGCCGACCTTTTGGGTCAAGTCGTGTCATTACTCAGATCTGTCACTTATTGCTTAATTGACTTGTACTCTCGAGATTCCTATTATCGCAATGGGTTAACTATTTTGAACGAAGTTTTCAAACGAAATTATCGCATTTAACGCAGTTTACGACGCTTACTACTTAACGCATTTTATCGCATATCACATCGCTTGTTTATACTAAACGCTATCGCATCGCAATCACAACACAACTCGAAACGCAGAGTTACTTTTATGCAATTATGTGTTATGTGTGGTATTATTTGTGTGGTTACTTGTTTAATGTTATGTGATTATCTCAACGCAACGCTTACTCGCAACTCGCTTAAACGCAACGCTTATCGCACGAAACGAAAGTTGGAAAACCAACTCGCACAAATTAACTGGTCAAATGACCATTCAATCGAATGGACATCCGTCCGGATGACCATCCGATCGGACATCCATTCGACCCTCGCACTCTCCACCGCCTTATCTCCTCTCAGCCTATAAATAGAGCCCGTACACATCACTGTTCACTGATGTGATAGCTCCCTATCCGACCAACTTGCTCTCAGTCATTCCTAAGCACTTATCATTCGATTCAAGGCCATTTCGTAAGTATTTCTCCTTAAATCTTGTACAATCTTCAACATTACACACTTCTTCATCATCTTCTCCATTAAAACCATTGATTTTCACCTTGAAATCTCCTAATTTGGACCCCTTGAAGGTGACATCATCTCGGTTGCTTATGCAATCGGTTGGGTGACGTCATCTCATCAAGAATGGTTCAGATCTAAAGGATTTCCACACTATTCAACACAAATCTCAACTAGATTTCAACATTTTCCAATTGTTTTCAACATTTCCTCAATTTTTCTTCAACATTTTACACAAAAACCGATGGAAGCCTTACTCATTCAGACCCTCCACTCCTTCTCTAGTTGAGGGCCGGCCTGAAAACGGATTTCCACCGGAGAGATGACTGATGAACGGGTTGAACATGAGACTTCATCAAAACAATAGTGAGTACGATCGAATGGGGTGATTGCCATCCGATCGGATGCGCTGGACCTTGGTGGGTTTCTGTTGTTTGACACGTCATCACGCCGTCTCCGTTAAACTCAAAGGTTTTTACTTATAAATTTTACAAGTTTTCAAACTAATAGATCGCCCACTCGAGTGGCCAGCCGATCGGATAACCATCCGATCGAATGACCATTCGACAGGTGACTTGTCCTTTATACTATCCCTTGTTCAAAACGATTTAGTTAAACTTCATAATGTCAAACCTTTCAATCGAATAGCCATCCGATCGAATGGCCATCCGTCTGGATGACCCTCCGACCAGATGACTTGTTTAATTACTACAACGAAAACTTCAAAAGTTTCCAAAATGATTTACAAACACACTCACTCATTCGAATGATCAAACATTCGAATGGTCATCCGTCCGGATGACCATCCGTTCGACTCACCATTCGACACTTCACTCTGTTACACGTTGTTCAACGCTTACGCTACTGTTCTATGCTCAGGCTAATCTTCAATGCGATCCCTTCAATCCAAGACTGTGTTTAGTTGGTAAACACATATTGTAAGTATACTCAAACCCTTTTTCGCTAACGCACTTTTGGGTGTTACATACGTTCTATATCAACTCACAACGCACACAATACTCAACTCTTTTATAAACGCTAACCGCTCTCGCATTTTATACGTGTTTGGATGAATGCTTGTATGTTAAGTTTACACAGTAACTGCTTTGCCTGACACCTTAGCAACGATAGTACTATAGTTTGGACTCAGCACCTGTCGTGGACAGGGGTTGTTAAGGGCCTTACTTCACATGGTCACAGTGGTGATAATGTGTTGCGCATTCTACAACTCGCAGTCATGTCGGTTGCATGCGTCATTGTCAATAGCTTACTTGATTCACATTTCTACGTGTTACATGCTGGTTATGCGTAAACGCATTCGCTATACTATACTATGCAAACTTGTGTACTCACCTTTACATTTTATGCATTGACTTTATTTTAACGTATGTGACAGGTTGATAGGATGCTATATTTGCCGTGACGGATCAAGTAGGAAGTCTAGAAACCCACCAAATAAGAAATCTTAGTTGTCGGAACAGTTTATTTGTTTTTGAGACTATTATCTGTAATGACTGTTTTTACTTTATATGTTAGTGGTATGAGACATTAACATTAAATATTTCATCATTAATAGTTGTTATGGATTCTCTTGAACAATCTGTTTTGCTCAGTGCTACGCCCCGATGTTTCCGCCATCGGTTGGGGTGTGACACTACAACCCATGGTCGGAGGGAACCTAGTCAGCCGTGGATCTACATGACAAGATAGCATGTAATAGACTGACATGACATAGCAATTAAAAACATATATCGACATCCATATATTAACACGTTGAAAAATAGCATGCTAATGATAAAATAATTCAAAACTTTATATAAAATGATGCACCCCAAAGTTTATAAAAATTGAAAGGGGAAAAATGAAGAAAATTACTCACTGGTTGCAAAGAATCGTTCCACGAGAATTACCGCATGAAAATGAATGGATATAATCTAAAAATAACAACCACCCTAAATATAAAACAACAACGTCTAACCAAACAAAATGATAAAATCAGAACACGTGATTTGGATTCTTGATTTGGGAACTTTTGTATAAAATATATTTCGCAAAATGAGTTTCATGGATGTTCACCCTAAATATTTATGCATACACGTTATCATTTGTTTACACGTACATTAATTTATGTGCATGCATACATTAACTATTAACTTATCATATCACACGTACAATAACACTTATTTAGGTTTCACATATCCAATAACACTTTATAAAATCAAACAGATGCACTTCCAAACATTAACCCAATGTTCAAGCAGTTTCAGCTTAATATCAGTTTTTGAGTTGTTTCATGAATTTTATTTAAAATACTAAATGGGTCAGAAAAATTCCAGTTGGAGTGTCTCCTAATATCCTAGTGTTATATACTATAAAAATCTCAAGTCTTAACTCTAAATATTAATGAAGGTATGACCCTAGTAATGAACACCTTTTCTGTAGAAAAAACTCAACTTTGAGCTTTGTTTTCGTTTTAATCTTGTGACTAACCAAAACTCATTGGAAAAATATGAAACCAGTTGGATTTGAAAGGAAATTCCTTGAACTTGATCTTAGACTCAAAAACCACATAATTTCGTTATGTTATGGATTAGATATGGCCTTTGCAAGTCAACATAATTTTCTGATCAGAAGTTGTTAACTTACAGCAATTACCAAAAAACGTGAATAAGATCATCCTTAACATATTTTTAGTCATTCAAGAATGCATATATCATTGTAGAATAGATTGAACATGTAAACTTAACATAATCATGTCTTTTATACAAAACCTAATCATGATAAACTTATTAACAAAATACAATCGTTCATATAACTGATCATATATCCATATCTATGCACATATCTGATTTCTTACACATACATATGATCAAGCATACCTACATATATCCAATTTTTACATACAAGATCATGTGTTCATATTAACTAATAACTACTTCATATAAACAATACACATAAATAATAAAAACTAGAGTTTACCAAGAGTTTTACGAAGGTGTAGGTGATCCGAGAGAGAGAGAGAGAGGGGGCAGACGAGGGAGATGAGAGAGTTGTGTATGTGTGTGTCGCAAGAGAGGAAAGGGAAGGGACTGATGCATGATCGCAGGTTATGGGTGGGTTATGGTTAAGGTTTTTTTATTATCTTTTTTTTTGTTAAATACATTTCTAGTCCTTAACGACTTAACGTTTCAAAACCACAAAATTAGGTAGAAAGTTAACCTAATTAACTTTGTGTGTAATGCAAGACTAGTTCCTCGTGTTTCAAACTCTCAAAACTTGAGTTGGAAGTTAACCAAGTTAACTTTAAGTGTTATGACAAGATAAGTCCCTCATGTTTTAAACTTTGAAACTTGTATAGAGAGTTAAACATTTAACTTTAAGTGTATGTACGGGATTAGTCCTACTAGTTTAGATTGGTCTCGTGAGTTATAACTTGCATGTATAATATAGTTTCATGTACGAATGTTCTCTAAATCGTAAAGATTTAACTGAGAAAAGTTAACGGTGTTAACTTGAAAGTGCGGGTTGTCACACTTCACGTCAATTGTACCGAATATATCCATGTGTAATCTTTCAAGGGGTAGTTTAACAAAATTAAACATCTTTATCGAATACGACTTTTTCTTATGTTTGCCCTTCTTGCAGCTAATGCAATCATCATTCATATGAAAACTTTTAACGTTCACACCTTCTCCAAGTTGATTCCTAACCAAATAGTTCATCTTCCTTAGATGTACAACCCATTCTTCCATGCCATAGAATATATTCTTTCTCTGTTGCCTTTGTGACGAAGCATTGAGCTGCGTGTGAAGTAGTAGATGTGGTGCTCATATCTAACACTTATAAATAGTTTTCACGAGGAGCCTGCATGAGAATCCACTCTTCTGGAATTACTAATCCTGGTATGAGTATCATACACTCTTTATCAGTAAAGTGTGTGGAAAATTTTTTATCACAGATGTCACACCCCCAAAATCCACCTGCGAAATACCACCGCTTGGAGGCGTGACTGACCAGGATCCAGCCACCAATCATAATTGAACAAGCATGTAAGTGATTATAAAAATCCAACCAATACAATTGGTGTCCAAACAAAACATAGTTTAAGTTGCAAGCGGAAGCATAACGTTTAAAACCAAAACATAAGTTTAATTGTTTCAAAGTTTAACATTACACACGGCGGTCCATGTCCCACAACAACTCTCTTCCATGCAAGCTCCAGCTAAGTACCTAGAGACCTGCAAAGCATGGAGTAACGAGTCAACAACAAGTTGAGTGAGTTCACGGTTGGATGTTCATTTTAAGTTGTTCCAAAAACAGTTTCCTTTAACTGGCATCCTGCCGTGGGGGTTACCCCAAAGTTGAAAACGTGACTTGTTTATTCCCAGTTACTCTGGCAATCCAGCCGTGGGGGCTACCCCTTGTTAGTTATCTGGCATTTCGGCTGTGGGGGCTACCCTATGTATACACTAGACTCGTTACCATATCGACTGCTGACTGTAGTCATGTTTATGTGCCCTGAACTGTCAATGTCTATCATCATTGACGTGCCCAGATCCATTAGTTCACGCCCGTCCTCTGCGGCACGGTGTGTGGCTTGTCAGACCTAAATAGCGCTATCTAACTAATGACCCGCTCGCCATTGGCCCGGCGATTAAGTCGATATAAAAAGGAGGGACTTCGTGATAGAGTTTTGGTCTAGTACGAGTTATCTGTCCATGAGGACGAGGAATTATATTCCTGAACCAATACTGGCCTACCCAAGAAAGGACGAGGAATCCATGTTCCTTAACCCCATTCCCAAACCCCTGGGAATCCCATGCTTTGTAGAGGGTGTGAACTCACCTTGGTTTGCTCGGCAGATACACAGAAAGTCGGTCAAGTTGTAAGTGGTCAACTACGTCCTAAGATAGATACCATTCAAGTCAGGTTCATATTCAAGTAGTGCACGTATGTTCTACACGTATTATACACAAGTAACGATCATGGCATACATGTCTAGCATGGCAGTTCAACAACAGTTCGTAACAAGTTCCACAGTAACATTCACGTCACAACCAAAGTCTAAGTGTGTGGCCCAACTACTTAGGCCCATAGCAGTGTGCAAGTCCAAACATTATGTACGGGTGTTATGGTCTCGAGTCGAGACTAGGGATCTCGAGTTACAGCCTATGAGTTCTCGAGTCGCAACCGTGGAGGTCTCGAGTCATGCATGTACTAGTCGAGACCAGACGGTCTCGAGTCGCAACCGGACTCGCAACCGTGGCCTCGAGTTATGCTTGCTTGTGTGAGGGAGCTGTGGTCTCGAGTCGAGACTAGGGGTTCTCGACTCGCAACCGCTGATCTCGAGCTGGCTTCTAGATGGTCTCGAGTCGAAACCAAGGGTCTCGACTCCCAGCACCTGCTGATTCTGCATAGTGTACTAACCAATAGAATCTCGATTTCATGATATGATGTACTATCCAACCACAATACTCAAACATGTTTTCTTGTCTAATTACTAATCAAAATAGATCAAATAATCAGATTTCAAATATTCGTAACATGTTCATATCCTATTCATGTTGTTCATCTTTTAGGGTTTTTATCACCTTATTCATATAAACCTTAATCAAACAAAATCATGAACAACAACTTATCAACACTTAGACGTATAACAGGATTTTTGTTCTTGATTACCAACATGCATCCTATGATATCAACACAATGAATCATCCTAATCGTAAACATACCACAGCCGACTACAAGCATTCGGTTTCCATTCATCAATCAATCCAACTTGTATCAACATCCAAACCCTTCGGATCCAAACCCATATAAAGCCGATAACACTCATTCATAGTCAAGCATATATTATTCATCCTAACATAATCAATACATTATCATATAATCATCATCAACCGAATATAAACACATAACATGAAACACTTATGAACCGATTACTTGAACACCAACTCATCATGTATTGTTTACGAATCAATGTATAAAATCATATAAATCAAAACATCATTTGACAAAACACCAAATCATAAATCACTAACTGGTTCGAGAAGTATTAGTGAAGGATGAAACTTCACTTGGTGTGCACAAGCTAATCCGAGAACCCTTTGTCACCGTTTGGTCCGAGAGAAAGGAGAGAAGGTTTGTGCTTCTAGGGTTTTAGTGAGAAAGAATGTAGGAGTGTGTGTGTAGGAGAGTGTGTGTAGGTTGCCCCAAACATGGCAAGGTTGGCTATTCGCCAAGGTTATATACTCGCTCCAAATTAGTGCACCCTAATGGGCTTTCGGGTGGACTAAAGGAGGTGCATGGCCCAACCGGCCCACTGTTTACTGTTCACTCGAGGCCAGGCGGTCTCGAGTCGGGTCCTTGTGTTTCGGGTCACATGAATACACGCATACATACTAGTATAAGCTATACTTTATACGTACAGATTAATAGCACATAGCACATCAAGATAATCACGAACTTTCGTTTACTAATATATAAACACATAACGTCCAAGCATGTTACATCAATATACAACGAAGGGTTCTAAATTCCGAGTTGTCACATTATCCCCAAGTTGAAAGAAATTTCGTCCCGAAATTTGGTGAGTACTCACTAAGGAAGCTACTTATGTTGTATGGTATTCACTGGTTTTCCTGAGGTGTCACATCCTCCCCCCGTTGATCTGGAATTTCGTCCCGAAATTCCGTAGCTTCAGCCTCAGTAGTGGTTGTACCGTTTGCGAATAGTTGGGGATACTTTTGTTTCATCTGATCTTCGTGTTCCTAGGTGAACTCTGGGCCGCGACGTGAGTTCCAACGAACTCGAACGAGAGGTATTCTAGTGTTCTTGAGGACCTTAACATCCCGGTCCGTGATTTCAACTGGCTCCTCGACGAATCGTAACTGCTCGTCGATGGTGAGCTCCTTCAAAGGAACTACGAGGGTCTCATCTGACAGACACTTCTTCAGATTCGACACATGGAAAACGTTGTGAACTGCACTGAGTTATGCTGGTAAGTTCAGTCTGTAGGCCACCTTGCCTATTTTCTCGATGATTTCAAAAGGTCCGACGTATCGTGGGTTAAGTTTGCCTCGTTTACCAAAACGAACCACACCCTTCCAGGGTGAAACCTTGAGTAGTACCCGCTCCCCAACCTGGAGCTCTAGTGGTTTCCTGCCCTTATCGGCGTAGACTTTCTGACGGTCATGAGCTGCCGCCATGCGTTGTCGTATTTGAGCAATTCGTTCAGTTGTGTCTACCACATGTTCTGGACCAGTGATCTGACTATCCCCCACCTCTGCCCAGCAAAGAGGTGACCGGCATTTACGCCCGTACAATGCCTCAAACGGAGCAGCTTTAATGCTGGTGTGGTAGCTGTTATTGTACGAGAATTCCACAAGTGGCAGATGTTTTTCCCAGCTGTTGCCAAAGTCGATTACACATGCACGAAGCATGTCTTCTAAGGTTTGAATAGTGCGCTCGGACTGCCCGTCCGTCTGAGGGTGATACGCCGTGCTCATGTCTAATCGTGAGCCAAAGGATTTGTGCATTGCTTGCCACAATTCTGAAGTAAAACGTGCATCTCGATCCGAGATAATAGAAGTGGGCACCCCGTGCCTCGAGACAACTTCCTTAAGATATACGTCTGCTAGAGTGGAGAACTTATCCATTTCCTTGATAGCCAAGAAGTGTGCAGACTTTGTGAGTCGATCCACGATTACCCAAATAGTATCGTTACCTCGTTGAGATCTAGGCAGGCCGGTAACAAAATCCATGGAAATTTGCTCCCATTTCCATTGCAGTATCTCTGGTTGTTGGAGTAGGCCTGAGGGTTTCTGGTATTCCGACTTGACTCTCGCACAAGTAAAACACTTGCTGACGTAAGTTGCTATGTGGGCCTTCATGCTAGGCCACCAATACGCAGTTTTGATATCGTGGTACATCTTATCTGAGCCAGGATGTACCGAGTAGCGAGACTTGTGTGCCTCATCCATCACAAGCTCTCGTAGGTTGCCATAGAGTGGGACCCAAATGCGTCCTGTTACGTAGTAAGCACCGTCTTCCTTCTGTTCTAAGCGTTGCCTTGAGCCGCGTAGGGCTTCAGCCCTGACGTTTTCTGGTTTCAATGCTTCTATCTGAGCAGCTCGTATTTGGGAAGGAAGGCTAGAATGTATAGTGAGTTGCAAAGCTCGCACGCGTTTAGGTGCGGTGTCCTTTCGGCTGAGGGCGTCGGCCACAACATTGGCCTTGCCCGGGTGATACCTGATCGAGCACTCGTAGTCAATCAATAGCTCGACCCATCGTCGTTGTCGCATATTCAGTTCCTTTTGTTTGAAGATATGCTCGAGGCTCCTGTGGTCGGTGTAGATGGCGCACTTGGTACCGTACAGGTAATGTCGCCATATCTTAAGTGCAAAAACAACAGCTCCCAGTTCTAAATCATGCGTAGTGTAGTTTCTTTCATGAACCTTGAGCGGACGTGAGGCGTAGGCTATAACTTTATCTCGTTGCATCAGTACACAACCAAGACCCTGAATTGATGCGTCGCAGTAGACCACGAAGTCGTCTGTGCCCTCTGGCAATGAAAGGATAGGTGCATTGCAAAGTCTATCCTTTAAATGCTGAAATGCTAATTCCTGTGCATTTCCCCAGCGATAAACAACGCCTTTCTGCGTTAGTGAGGTGAGAGGCTGTGCAATCTTAGAGAAATTCTTTATGAATCTCCTGTAGTAACCTGCCAAACCCAAGAATTGGCGAATTTCTGTTGGTGTACGAGGTGCAGGCCAGTTCTTAATTGAGTCTACCTTGGATGGATCAACGTGAATCCCATCCTTGTTCACCACATGGCCCAAGAAATGAACCTCACGAAGCCAAAAGTCGCATTTCGAGAACTTTGCGTAAAGCTATTCTGTTCGAAGGAGTTCCAACATAAGTCGTAGATGCTGCTCGTGTTCCTCCTGACTCTTAGAATAAATCAGGATGTCGTCGATGAAGACTATAACGAACTTGTCCAGGTAAGGCTTGCACACCCGATTCATCAAGTCCATGAAGATCGCAGGTGCGTTTGTCAGCCCAAAAGGCATGACCAAGAACTCATAATGTCCATAACGAGTCCTGAAAGCTGTTTTGGAGACATCCTCTTCTCGGACTCTCAGCTGGTGATATCCCGATCTCAAATCAATCTTTGAATAGTAGCTCGACCCCTGCAACTGGTCGAACAAGTCGTCAATACGTGGCAGAGGATAACGATTCTTCACAGTCACCTTGTTGAGTTCCCGGTAGTCGATGCACATTCTGAAGGTACCGTCTTTCTTCTTTACGAATAATACTGGAGCTCCCCAAGGCGAAGAGCTAGGACGAATAAAACCCTTATCCAAGAGTTCTTGTAGCTGCGTAGAGAGTTCTTCCAACTCTGATGGAGCTAAGCGATAAGGTGCACGAGCTATAGGCGCAGCTCCAGGAGCTAGTTCAATCTGAAACTCGACCTGGCGATGAGGCGGAAGACCAGGTAATTCCTCAGGAAATACCTCAGGATAGTCGCGAACAATTGGGAAGTCTTCTATCTTCTTCTCTTTCTCCGAGGTGTCAGTAACGAGAGCCAAAATGGCAGTGTGGCCCTTTCTCAAATACTTCTGGGCCTTTAAGGAGAGAGATGACGTTCTTAACAACACTCCTCCTGTCGCCACGAATCATAAGAGGTTCACTACCGGAACCCGGAATACGAACAATCTTCTCGTTGCAAAGAATCTCTGCTCGGTGTTAGGACAACCAATCCATCCCAATGACAACGTCGAAACTACCCAAGACGATAGGGATAAGGTCGATAGAGAAGGTCTGGTTAGCGAGAATAAGTTTACAACCCTTGACTACGTGTGCGGCCTCTAAACTCTTACCATTTGCTAGCTCTACAGTGTGCTTGTTGTTCAAAGGTGTTGGGATACGCCTAAGCATTTGACTAACTTCTAGTGACACGTAGCTAGTATCGGCACCCGAATCAAATAAAACTGTAACATAAAAGTCGTCGAGAAGGAACTTACCCGTCACAACATTGGGGTCATTCCTTGCCTCGCCATGACCAATCACGAACACCCGTCCCCTGGCACCATTGTTGTTGTTGTTCCCATTGTTACCATTCCCCTGATTATTGTTGTTGTTGTTGTTCTGGTTCCTGTTCAGTTGGGGACAATCTTTCTTGAAGTGGCCTTCAGCTCCACACTGAAAGCACCCTCTGTTGATACCTTGCTGCTGCTGCTGCTGTCGCTGGTTCTGAGGGGCTTGTTGTTGGCGATTCTGGTTTGCGGGGTATA
The DNA here is from genome assembly GCA_030545235.1 of Helianthus tuberosus. Classification (NCBI taxonomy): domain Eukaryota; kingdom Viridiplantae; phylum Streptophyta; class Magnoliopsida; order Asterales; family Asteraceae; genus Helianthus; species Helianthus tuberosus. Next base: position 132,519,201 of record CM060394.1, read on the forward strand.
AGCTTCTGCAATCCTTGGCGGCGTGACCTGGCTTGTTGCACCGATGACAGTTACCCCTGGTGCATGGCCCGCAGTGGTGTAGGTTGCAGCGATTGCATTTGGGGTGATTCCCCTTGTACCCACCATGACTTTGACCACTAGATGATTGCTGACTGGGGCTCTTGTAGTCGTCAGTCTTTCTCTGTTGAGACTGAGATTGCACAGAAGTTGAGCCCTTGCTTGAAGCTCCATCCCATTTTCTCTTGTTGTCACTAGGAACGTACGAAGTAGTTGCAGTACCTATGCGCTTCGGTAACCTGTTCTGCTCCACCGCCTGGTCAGTAAGGCGGTGAGCCAACTGAACAACCTGCTGGATAGTGGCGAGGTTTGCTGAAGTCACATGACTTTGGATCTCTGGCACCAAGCCCTTGAGAAAGAGTTCAATTCGCTTAATCGGAGGGTCCACCATAGTAGGACACAGTAAGGCAAGCTCATTCGATCTCTTAGTATACGCCTCAATTTCTGACCCCGTCATCTTGAGGTTGTAGAACTCGACTTCCAGCTTATGAATGTCATCACGACTGCAGTATTCCTCCTTGATCATCTCTTTAAAAGTTTCCCATGGGGTGGCGTTGGCAACAACCAACCCCAGCATTTGGACCTGAGCGTTCCACCACGTGAGAGCTAAACCCTCGAGAGTACCGGTAGCATACTTCACCCTGCGCGCCTCAGGGCATTCACACATTTCGAACACAGATTCTAGTTTCTCAAACCAGTGGAGGAGACCTACTGCTCCTTCAGTGCCGCTAAAAGTAGTTGGTCGGCAGTCCATAAAGGTTTTGAAGGTGCACACAGGTGGCTGAGCATGTTGACCTGTTGTGGGTGAAAGAAAGGACAGGGTTTAACACAAAGGTTGGTTCACGAGAGTAGGATCTAAAGATCCTAGAATGAGTTTGGACTGCTGGATATACCTCGTGCGTGTGCAGCTGCAAGTGCCGCAGCAACTCGTTCGTTAATCAGAGCCGTCAACTGGGCTTGAGTCATGTTAACGCGTCCAGACATGATCTTCATACCAAGAAGAACATGAGTGAGAGAGGTTCGTGAAAATGCGATGACAGAAGAGAGTAAGCACACACGGGTTCAAGCAACAGTAGTTATACTAACTAAGCATACCAGGAGCAATGCACTATGTAACTATCAAGTAGGAAATATATACCCAGATCATATCACCTAGAATGTCGAGCCTTGCATGTGGAGTGAAGCGTCGTTGTGGATCGTAGAGCACTGTACAGGTTATAGTCTGATTTTAATAAAACTTTTCCCTTATTAAAACCAAGTTCACTATAACCAATGGCTCTGATACCAATCTGTCACACCCCCAAAATCCACCTGCGAAATACCACCACTTGGAGGCGTGACTGACCAGGATCCAGCCACCAATCATAATTGAACAAGCATGTAAGTGATTATAAAAATCCAACCAATACAATTGGTGTCCAAACAAAACATAGTTTAAGTTGCAAGCGGAAGCATAACGTTTAAAACCAAAACATAAGTTTAATTGTTTCAAAGTTTAACATGACACACGGCGGTCCATGTCCCACAACGACTCTCTTCCATGCAAGCTCCAGCTAAGTACCTAGAGACCTGCAAAGCATGGAGTAACGAGTCAACAACAAGTTGAGTGAGTTCACGGTTGGGTGTTCATTTTAAGTTGTTCCAAAAACAGTTTCCTTTAACTGGCATCCTGCCATGGGGGTTACCCCATAGTTGAAAACGTGACTTGTTTATTCCCAGTTACTCTGGCAATCCAGCCGTGGGGGCTACCCCTTGTTAGTTATCTGGCATTTCGGCCGTGGGGGCTACCCCATGTATACACTAGACTCGTTACCATATCGACTGCTGACTGTAGTCATGTTTATGTGCCCTGAACTGTCAATGTCTATCATCATTGACGTGCCCAGATCCATTAGTTCACGCCCGTCCTCTGCGGCATGGCGTGAGGCTTATCAGACCTAAATAGCGCTATCTAACTAATGACCCGCTCGCCATTGGCCCGGCGATTAAGTCGATATAAAAAGGAGGGACTTCGTGATAGAGTTTTGGTCTAGTACGAGTTATCTGTCCATGAGGATGAGGAATTATATTCCTGAACCAATACTGTCCTACCCAAGAAAGGACGAGGAATCCATGTTCATTAACCCCATTCCCAAACCCCTGGGAATCCCATGCTTTGTAGAGGGTGTGAACTCACCTTGGTTTGCTCGGCAGATACACAGAAAGTCGGTCAAGTTGTAAGTGGTCAACTACGTCCTAAGATAGATACCATTCAAGTCAGGTTCATATTCAAGTAGTGCACGTATGTTCTACACGTATTGTACACAAGTAACGATCATGGCATACATGTCTAGCATGGCAGTTCAACAACAGTTCGTAACAAGTTCCACAGTAACATTCACGTCACAACCAAAGTCTAAGTGTGCGGCCCAACTACTTAGGCCCATAGCAGTGTGCAAGTCCAAACATTATGTACGGGTGTTATGGTCTCGAGTCGAGACTAGGGATCTCGAGTTACAGCCTATGAGTTCTCGAGTCGCAACCGTGGAGGTCTCGAGTCATGCATGTACTAGTCGAGACCAGACGGTCTCGAGTCGCAACCGGACTCGCAACCGTGGCCTCGAGTTATGCTTGCTTGTGTGAGGGAGCTGTGGTCTCGAGTCGAGACTAGGGGTTCTCGACTCGCAACCGCTGATCTCGAGCTGGCTTCTAGATGGTCTCGAGTCGAAACCAAGGGTCTCGACTCCCAGCACCTGCTGATTCTGCATAGTGTACTAACCAATAGAATCTCGATTTCATGATATGGTGTACTATCCAACCACAATACTCAAACATGTTTTCTTGTCTAATTACTAATCAAAATAGATCAAATAATCAGATTTCAAATATTCGTAACATGTTCATATCCTATTCATGTTGTTCATCTTTTAGGGTTTTTATCACCTTATTCATATAAACCTTAATCAAACAAAATCATGAACAACAACTTATCAACACTTAGACGTATAACAGGATTTTTGTTCTTGATTACCAACATGCATCCTATGATATCAACACAATGAATCATCCTAATCGTAAACATACCACAGCCGACTACAAGCATTCGGTTTCCATTCATCAATCAATCCAACTTGTATCAACATCCAAACCCTTCGGATCCAAACCCATATAAAGCCGATAACACTCATTCATAGTCAAGCATATATTATTCATCCTAACATAATCAATACATTATCATATAATCATCATCAACCGAATATAAACACATAACATGAAACACTTATGAACCGATTACTTGAACACCAACTCATCATGTATTGTTTACGAATCAATGTATAAAATCATATAAATCAAAACATCATTTGACAAAACACCAAATCATAAATCACTAACCGGTTCGAGAAGTATTAGTGAAGGATGAAACTTCACTTGGTGTGCACAAGCTAATCCGAGAACCCTTTGTCACCGGTTTGGTCCGAGAGAAAGGAGAGAAGGTTTGTGCTTCTAGGGTTTTAGTGAGAGAGAATGTAGGAGTGTGTGTGTAGGAGAGTGTGTGTAGGTTGCCCCAAACATGGCAAGGTTGGCTATTCGCCAAGGTTATATACTCGCTCCAAATTAGTGCACCCTAATGGGCTTTCGGGTGGACTAAAGGAGGTGCATGGCCCAACCGGCCCACTGTTTACTGTTCACTCGAGGCCAGGCGGTCTCGAGTCGGGTCCTTGTGTTTCGGGTCACATGAATACACGCATACATACTAGTATAAGCTATACTTTATACGTACAGATTAATAGCACATAGCACATCAAGATAATCACGAACTTTCGTTTACTAATATATAAACACATAACGTCCAAGCATGTTACATCAATATACAACGAAGGGTTCTAAATTCCGAGTTGTCACATTATCCCCAAGTTGAAAGAAATTTCGTCCCGAAATTTGGTGAGTACTCACTGAGGAAGCTAGTTATGTTGTATGGTTTTCACTGGTTTTCCTGGGGTGTCACAACAGATCTGCAAGACGCTCAACAGATTGTTTTCAAGTTCGGCGATATAGTTGATTTTATCAAACGAAACCTTTCCACTAGAAAAGATCCCTTCACCTACAATCCTTCCACCTTGATTTCCTGCAAATCGGACACACCCACCCTTGATTAGTCTAATGTCATAGAGCAAGGCGAGCACTCCTGTCATGTGCCTCAAGGCTCCACTATCCATGATCCACTTCGAAAATGCGGACCTCGAAAGCCCCTGCACATGCAAGAAACAGATTAGTTTTGGATGGAAACCTAAGCCATCTTGGTCTTAGGTTTTCTAGTTTTCTCAGCCATTTCTACATTTGTACTCAAATTACCTAATTACCCCTCATTTATAACACTCCTTATATTTGTTGCCCTCATTTATAACACTTCATTTTAGTCATTTTACATCAATAAGCTAAGCCAAACACTTTTTAAAAAATAACTTATTGACTTATTGTTTTTTTCCCATCCCATAAGCTAATCCAAACACTTTTTAAAAAAAAAAATTCAAAATGTTATAAGTTAGTAACTTCTTTTCACAAAAACTCATTTTTCTATAAGCTTAGACAAACATGCCCTGATGTGAAAGAAAGAAAGAAAGAAAGAAAGAAAGGGAAGATTGGCGAAAGGAGAGAACAAAAAATTCATCTCCACAAGCAAGGGAGGAGAATGGAAGGGCCACCCGTGAAGGTAGTGATGCAGATGGTATGAGTGTTGCAAGTATTTTAAACGTTTCATAGATTTTCCTCCATCTAACACAATACGAAATCAGCTGAAATCTCCGACTTTATAAGCTCATTGATTTGGAAATTTTTCGTAATAATACTTGATATTCATCAAGATATTTAAATGAACTGTAAGGGATTTTAATAAATTACACAGATAAAAGTAATCATCGGTTAGGTATTGCATACAGTTTTTCATTGGTGCATTATTCAAGTTTTAGGCGAATCATTACCAATCTTAATTGTTTACTGAACCAATAAGCTAGGTCGGGTACATGTTTAGTGTTAATCGGTTTCAGATTCCTTGGGTTTCTTCTTGATTGAGTTTCGGTTAAAGGACACCGCTAGACCCAAGGTAAGCAAAACTAAGATTGTTGACCCACGCTGAGTAAGAAAATAATGTGAACTTCAAAATTGAAAAGAAAATGAAAAGACGTAAGTATCCCATATTGTTGATGAAAGAAAACTTACAACTACAACTCAGTTTAGCTGATGGTTTAAGCTAAATAACCGAATCGTAAACATTCTTAGTTTTCAGCATTGCAAAACGGTTAAAAGGGTATGAAACTGACTAGCTGCTGGGATTGCCTTTCTTGACGGGTTTTTTTTTTTTTTTTTTTTTTTTTGTCATTTTGAACCAGTGGTAGTTGAGAATTAGGAATTTGAGTTGCATAAACTAAATTAAAAACATATTTATAACTGTTGGTTTTACTTAACTATCTCCTAATTATATGTCATTCTTTTGATTTTCCTACATAAATATATCCATACGAATCTCCCTACATAAACCTGGTTTTGGTTAACCCCAAGTAAGAAATATGGCTGGTAGTGGAGACCTTACTTCTATAACAGCAAAAACAGGCGAAAATGCGGTTAGGAGGCCACGAGGCAGGCCCGCCGGATCCAAAAACAAGCCGAAACCACCCATCATCATCACTCGTGACAGTCCCAACACGTTACGGGCTCATGCCATGGAGGTTAGCCCCGGGTGTGACATTGGTGAGAGCTTAGCCACTTTTGCTAGGAGGAAGCAACAAGGGATATGGGTGCTAAGTGCCGCTGGGTTTGTGAGTAACGTCATGTTACGCCAACCATCACCATCACCGTCCGGTCCGGGCTTTGGGCCTATAGTCACCCTTCACGGCCGATTCGAGATTTTATCGTTGGTGGGTTCGGTATTGCCGCCACCAGCTCCGCCAGGTGTCACTGGCTTAGCCATATATCTAGTGGGCCCACAAGGTCAAGTCGTGGGTGGTGCCATTGCTGGCCCACTCATGGCCTCTGGACCTATGGTGATCATGGCGGCCACTTTCATGAATGCCCCTTTCGATAGGTTGCCCATTGACAAGGACGAAGCGATCGCAGCCACTACTACGCATGATCAATCTCATCACCAAGTTATTGGTGTTTCAGATATCTATGGGCCCCCACAGAACATGCTTTCTAACACCACCCTCCCTCCTCCCGAGATTTATACTTGGTCAACTGCGCGGCCGTTGTCCAAGACATGAGTATAACATTGACAAGCGATTCTCTAGACAACTATGTCGAGGCAAAAAAAAACTATATATGTTTAATTTGTATTTTATATGTTTCAAAACTTAAGCAAGCAGAAATAGTACTATAGGGTCAACAAGCGATTATGACATTAATTTCGTGTTTGAACGTTTGATATGTAAACTTTTATTAGTGCTATGATCAAACTTTGACGCTCCAGCATCATAACGTCAAGGGTAAAATAGTAATTTTACAGTCAAGAAAATACACAAACATAATGTATGTTTGAAAGAAGCTATCTAATTTCTGATAGATATCTCAAATTTTCTGATCATTTTAGAAATATTTTGCAATAATTTGGTGGCATCAACCTTCCCGGGAGATGGAGAGGTCCATTCCTGGTAACGGTGGAGGCTACCGGTGAAATCGGTAAAAAGGCCATCAACTCCAATTGTGTTTATCCAGTAATCATATTCCATGTAAGGGTCTTGAGAGAAGTTGAAATGCAAATACTTGTTTTCATTGCGGTAAGTGTATGGATGCACCTGCAAGCATAGAAATTCAACTTTGGTTTTATACAACAATGAAACCATGTATTTATGATAACAATGAAACATGTAAGCAAGCAAGGGCGTAGCCAGGATTCTTTTCCTACGGGTTCGAAAATTTTCAAGGGGCGGTTGTCTATTACTAAGTTTCAGCTTTTTCTACAGGTTTGATGTTGAAATTTCTACAGATGCGAAGTCAAAATACACATATATATAACACTAAAAGTTTTTTTGGTATGGGTTCGGCCGAACCCGTGCCCTTTTATGTAGCTAGGCCCCTGCATGTAAGGGTATGTTATACAAAGGGGGAAAGATTTTTTTATGAAGAATTAATAACAAATCCACATCAATATGGATTTCTGAAAGTAATCGTTGACCTAAAAAGTCAAAGTGCGACTAATGTACCTGCAGATTATGAGCGTGCGCTCTGGTCACGAGATCAGTAGGTTTTTGAGTGTAGTTATCTTTCACAGGAACAATGGTATCCTTCCACGGACCAATCCCGACAACATATTCTTTAATGTAGTTAAAATAATCATCTGAAGTGATTTCTGCATACGTCTACAGGTGAAAAGGAAATTAGATTCTTGAAAGCCATTAAAAGCTGTTTTAATGTGTGTTTTAAAAGTGACAATGTGATTGAATAATCAGGATAATTAGCATGCAACTTGTAATAATCAGATAATTATATGTTTGAATCTTTTCAAACTTTTTTTAATAAAATATTCGATAAAAGCAGGTCTGTTAAACAGTTCGTGCTCACGGGGTTGTGTATCGAATCCGACACAAACCCAAGAAATTTACCTGACCCGTTTAATTCGAAAAAAAAAAGAGTTTAGTTTTTTAATTATGCCATTTTATTTTTGATAAATGTAAGCATAAAAAATACCCAAATATCTTAAAACACATTTTAAACTTGGTTTTAAAAAGAGAGACGCGCACAAAAGCGACGAGGTCTAAAACCGAGGAGCAAAGCGCAAAAGCGGTGGGCTTTTCGTACCCGAGGCACAAAGTGATTATATAATTTTTTTTATATATATCCCATAGGTTTTTAGCATCACTTATCCAAAATATAGCTATAAATAAGGTTTATATATGATCTTACCTACAAATACAAGTCAAAAACCCTATTGTACAATAGTTTGATGCTTAAAAACAGCATAAAAACACCTTATGTACATGAGGCGCGCGCCTCAGGCCACAAAACCCCCAAAATTTGCGCTTTTTTGGGGCTTTTTGTAAAAAGCGCCTCGGGCTACCTAAGGCGCCAAGGCTTGCGCCTTGATGCGCCTCGCGCCTCAGGCGCGCTTTTTAAAACCCAGATTTTAGAAAAATAAATACACACGTTAAAGGAAACTGACCCAAACCCGCGAATTTCGCGTTTTGTTAGTGTCGTGTCAGAGATTCACACCCCCTAAATAAAAGTACTGAAAATGAAATTTTATAAATGCAAATGCTAGAAGTATTGATCCTTTTTTATACCTGATTGGTGTCTTGGGTTCTAACATCCACATCATCAATTAGGAATATCTTGGGTAAATCTGTTTGGTTGTGGATACGAACAAGTGATGACGGAGCGAATGACTGAATAAAACACGGTTGTTTTAGCCATTCCGTTGATAAATATGTACCCTTATACCCGTATTTCTTAAGTACTTCCACGACAACATCTTCAAACTTTTTCCCTTTAGGCCATTTCACCTGCAAAGTATAAGTTAAATTTCGTGAATCCAATGTAACGTTTTAACATGTGAAGGTTAAAGTGGAGAATATAACTCACATGCTGGTTCATCAATATAGGATTCTTAATCTCGGGATATATTCCAACGACCCGTGGTGCATTTAATGCAATTTGAATGTACTCTTCAAATGTAATGATAGGAAACTTTCCTGTTCATGTTTATATGTTAGATATACACACATATGTAGCTGCAAATGGTTATTTTTTCTGTCAATGACATTGAACGGAAACTAACCGTTATATTGCTGATCACGGAAATCAAACCTCTGCTTTGCCCTCAAAGTTTTTAGTTCTTTTAGTGTAAAATCAACTGCAAATAGTCAAGTAATTAGCAAATCGTCTACATGTTGACAATGATAAGATCGTATTTAGTTTCAAAAAATGAGGAAGCCGAGAATACATATGAAAAGTCCAGTTTTATTTTCTCCTTCAACTTCATAGGTCTTCACTCGGTCTGCAAATTCCTTGTGTTCTGCGATGTCAGTTGTTTCATCAAGTGTAACATCGTGATGGCACATAAGAACACCATCTTTGCTAACTAAAATATCTGCTTCTATGAAGTCAGTGCCTTCTTCGATTGCTCTCTGTAAGAATAATAAATACCCAAAAACACAAATTATAAGCATGTTACCGTTTCAAGAAACTGTGGCATCTAACCAACAGTTTTCTTTTTACTATAGGTGGCAAATTTTGGTGGGTCCGGTCAGTTACATGAAGGATCAAAAAGGGTATTTTTTTGTGTGATCGAAATGATGGGGTTGGGCTAACCCGTAAAACAATTTTGATCCATTTCATTTGGATATAAGAAATAATCATTGTGTTTACTATAAGATGGGGTTGGGCTAACCCGTAAAATGATTTTGATCCATTTCATTTGAATATAAGAAATAATCATTGTGTTTACCATGGTTTTAAAAACGGTTGAGGCGTGCGCCTCGAGGCGCGTCTCAAGGCGAAACGGCCAAAAAACGATTCTGAGGCGCGCCTCATGGGGTTTCTACTGTTTGTGCGCCTCAGAGGGGCTGAGGCGCTAAAAAGGCTGCGCCTCAGGGGTTCAGATATTTGTTTTTGATGTTTTTGTGTCAATTTCAAGCAATTTATGTCTTTTTATGCGTGTTTTTTATTATTTTGATGAATTTAGTTAGTATTACTATTTTTATAAGATATATAATATTTATATTTATTTTTTAATTCCGCTTCGGTTCGCCTCGAGGCTTACGCCTAGTGAGGCGAAGTGAAAACGCCTCGAAACTCGTTTCCGTTTTTTTAAACCTTGGTGTTTACTATGAAAATTATCTTACCAATAAAGTGATTTAGGAGGTTATATGCATTTGAATACACTTCAAACGAGTTTCAACCTGTTTGACTGACTTGACCCGGTTCAAGTTTAAAAGTTATATGTTTAGCTTAACTTGTCAGGCCATATAGAGTCGAAACAATAACCATATCAAAACGTTTATAAGTCAATGGGTTGAAATGACCTCTTTTTCTACTAGGGGTATTGATAAGAATTATACTTGGGAGTAATGGATGGATAAAAAGGGTATTATCGGCAGCTGAAAATGTTCACATAGCTATAATGTTCAATTAAATATGGCATGTAGCACATGTGACAAAGTGTTAAATGAGATTGCTTTAACTTAATAAATTATCTTCACTGTTGACCTTTTTGGTCATGCAGGAAAACTAATGACTAACATTACACAATAGAATAATTCTTAGGATAGAAACAATCAACACTAAACCGAAGAAAAGTCAACTTCTCTTAGGAGGAAAGAAATGGTTTAATAAATGTACCAGGTAAGCAGGACCAGTTTCCTCTGGGAGTTCTCCATTTGAACCGCGGTGTGCAACATTAAACGGACGAAAAGTCTGTAGGGGCTTTTTCGTACTTCCGTTAAGGGGATAGTGTCTCCTCGCAGAACATCCGATAAAGAGTAGCAGAAACGTAACAATCACACAACCTGAAAAACAGTTGATCAATCATAAGAAATTGCACAAATTTTCAAAACATAAAATAACCACAAACTCTAATCTGAGGTCAGCAGTTTTGTTCTTCAAACTTCATAAAAATAAAGGGTTTATAAAGTTTCTAAAAAAAGTTTAATTACTGCAGATAAGTTAAAGAGCAATATTGCAGAATTTAAAATGCTATATTTTTTTTGAACGGCCAACAGAATCAATCCCGAGCACTCTCGAGGCACCCATTGGACCAAATGGAGTACTCCGAGAGTAACCCGAGTCCACCACCAATTTCGGGGAAAACCCAGTAACCCACCCGCCCGTAGGCATGACCGTGAAACTACCGGTAAAATTATATTAAAAAACTGGTATATTAAAAAGTTTAACATAGTAGATTTTTTTGTTTTGAATGGCCAAAATTATATTAAAAAACTTAGGGTTGTTCATGAGCCGAGCCGAGCTAGGGTAAGCTCGGGCTCGGCTCGATTATAAACCGAGCTGGCTCGGCTCGGATTTGAAACCGAGCTGAAAATCTAAGCTCGGGCTCGGCTTGGTTTTAAACCGAGCTGACTCGGCTCGGCTTGGTTTGGCTCGATTTTAAAAATAAAAATTAATACATAGCTCTCAAAATTCAGTATTCTAAAATATATTCAATACTTCAAAAGAACATAGTCAAAATAAGTTCAACCTAATACATTACAATCCAAAATCACGTTTAACAACGCAAAATAAGTTTTATATTTCAAGTAAATACAATATTTGTTCATTGGTACGGCAATCAACCTTTAAATTTGTCATAGATATCAAACTACAAGCCTAAATACATGTAAATAATAATCACTTTTTTGTAATATATTAGATGTATATAAAAATAAAATATAGCTAAGCCGAGCCGAGCTACCAAGCGAGCCAAACCGAGCCAATTTGGCTCATCACGAGCCGAGCCGAACTAGGCTCACTTTTTCCGAGCTAAATCCGAGCGAGCTTTTTGAACAGCCCTGAAAAAACTGGTATCTTAAAAAGTTTAACATAGTAGAGTTGACCTAAAAGGTCAAACTGTGATTTGGATAATCAATTTTTCCTAAAAACTATCATTAAATTCAAATCAAAATAACTTGAGAGGCTAATAATTCATTGATTGAAACGGAATCTTACTTATAACAAACTTAATTGAAGCTAAAACAGAATGTATACGAAATGAGATCGGAGAAACTAAAAATTGGAAGATATGAAGTTGAAATTAAATGCTTACCGGATGAATTCATGTTGATTCCCCCCTAAACTTCTGATCTCGGAGGGGGGAGGGGGTGTTGACGGGGTTGACTGTAAGTTGTTTGGATTGGCGAGAAGAAGATATATTTAATATGGATCAAGCCTCCCATAAACCCATTTTCCACGCAGAGTTTACCGGAAATTTGAAATGTTGATTGTTTGGATTCGGATATTCTTTTTTAACATTCTTTTTTATATCGTTTTGAACTTTTATTTTATTTAATTCGATACAATGAGTTATGACTTAATAGCCTATGTCTGACCGAGTCAGATGTTAAGTGTGTTTGTTTTATCCCTCTTAAAACATACCCATCCTCTTATTAAACTCTGACCCAGTCATACATTGATACAAGTCTGACCAAGTCTGACCGCCAAACTTTCCTCCAAATACCCTTCTCTTCACTCCTTCTCTTCAATCTTCTAGATTCAATCACTCCAACCTCCTTCATCCTCTGTCTTCTCTTCTCTATGGCTTCCACAGGCAAGTATTCCCTCCTCTTATTCTTCCACTTTTCATACATTAAAGCCTCCACAGATCCCCAAGATTCACCGATCCCCAAGCTAAAGAGACGAGTTGTATTCGGTGGGTTTGGTCTGAACGGTTTCCGCCTCCCGCCGCCGTCCTCCTCCCTCTCCTCACCACCTCCGCCTCCCGCCGCCTTCCTCCTCCATCTCCTCACCACCTCCGCCTCCCGCCGCCCTGACAACCATGCACAACACAACACAACAAAAACATAAATAAACAAAGCTTGAAATGAAACGACAAAACAATTGTGGGTATAGCAGATTCTTGCCATTATATCATGGTGGAGTTGATCTGGAAGCTTCTTAACAAGATTAACAAGACTGGTGTTATCATTGAGAAAGGCTTGCAACTGTTGAACCTCTTTCTGGCGTGCAGATATAACTTCTTGAACATGTACGGATGCCTTTTGGGCGTCCTCCGGTGCGAAGATGGTTTTTTTAATTTTGTTTATAAAATAGTTTTTTTAATTAAAAGGGGTAAAAATGTCATTTTACACAGTCATTCAGATGTACAACCAAACAGCACTTTACTGGTTCAGCACTTACTGGTTCAGAGCCTCTTACCCATTCAGACCTCTTATTCATTCAGCACTTATTAATTCAGATGTTGCCAAACAGCCCCTTATATGAGTGAGTATGTATACTCCATCCCATACTTGCAACTTGCAAGCTTTTAAAAGTCGGCTTTAGCTATTTCCATCTAATCGGACAATGTTAATATTGGACTTGCTTATTAGATCATAAACATAAATTCATATTTGTTTAATAATGATTAATTTAAAATTAATATTATATTATTATATTATATTATTATAAAACTATAAATTAGCAACATCTTTATACTTATGATTGTTGTATTCGCTTTGAGAGTTTTTAAAAAAAAAAAAATGAAACTTTCATTTCTAATACCAAAGTTTCAATCTTTAGTAATTTCAACCATTTGATTAATTTGATTTTTCACTTGTAATTCAAAAGTTTTTTTCTTTTGCAATTTAACCCCTTTAATTATTTTGCTTTTAACTCAAAATTTTTCATCTTTTGCAAGTTAACCCTAAAACTTTTTTACTTTCAATTTTGATCCCTTATACTTTTTATCTTTCACAAATTTTCCGTTTAACGTTTCGTTCTAAATTTCCCAAGTTAAAACGCCGCAATATGCGTGTGGGGTTCAACGTTTTTTCATTTACTTTTCCCGTTTGACAGGCTCATTGCAGCGCGTCTGTTTTTTCCCGTTTGATAGGTTTGTCGCAATGCGCGGGTCAAAGATCGACTTAGTTATTCTTTTCTATGTTTTACACACAAACTCGCGGTCATGTAATAAACATTTTCATTTCATCTAATATCATATATATAACTAATAAATCCCCCGCCACATTAAGACGGGTGGTAATTCTAGTTAATATTTATTTTATGATTTTTAAGTAAAAAGTAGAAAAATTAAACAAACACGTAAAGTGACAAAAATGCTCTTGAGTAAAGGTTGGTTTTTGGATAGAGTTAGTGGATTAGATGAAAATGAGAAAAAATACGAATGTTAGAAACACAGATAAAAAAATATTTTAGACTCAATTTACAAATCTAACCAAACCAAATGAATTAAAATGACAATTTAGTCTATACCATTATACATATGAATTGAAATTCGTTATTTTAAATTGTTTATTTACTTTTTATATCTATTTTCCAGCTTTTATTTTTTTTAAATACTTTATTCATCATTCAATTAAATATTTTTGTAATAACTTGCTTCGTTAATTTTTAAAAATTTAAATCCACAACTATATTTTTTTTCCAACATTGTGATACAAGTTGTATTGAAAATGGATACCATGTCGCTGTTGCATAAAACCAAACCAAAATTTTCGATTAATTGTAGTTTGTTATATTGATGTAGTTATTTACTTTTTAGAATATTTTATTAATCATTGATTTGATTTTTTTTTCTAGTAACCTGCGTTTTGTGTTTATTTTTTGTCAACATAACGATAAAAAAATTATTGATAACAGCCATTGGGTCATTAACATACTAAACAAACCGAAACGACTGAACAACATTAGTAACGATACCGATATTTATTTTTAATGTTTTTTTTTAATTTTCGGTGAACTGGCACCATAGCGTTATCATAACGTAATGAAGCGATCCGAGCAACATCGCTACAGGCACCTGTACTCATTTTTATGGTTTTTTGTCGGATAACAGATATTATGCCGCTACCGTGGTGAATCGAGCTGAAACTGGACGAACAAAATCAATTCAGTACCAGTATTTATTCTTTTGTTTTGTTTTCGATAAGCTGACACCGTGTAGATATCGTATTGTACCATACAACATCTGTCACACCCCAACCGATGGCGGAAACATCGAGGTGCGACACTAAGTGAATCAGATTGCTCAAGAGAATCCATAACGCTACTTGTTTCAATATAGATTAATCAAAATGTCAAACACGTTCCACAATCATAATGTATCAAAACAACATAAACATTCAAATATTGTTCCAAATTATCTAGTTAACTAAGATGAGTTTCTATGCATCATCCTAGCTTGTTTTCTTGATCCTCGGCTACTATCAACCTGCAACATGTATTAAAATAAAATCAACAAAAATGTTGGCGAGCATACAAGTTTGAATACATATAGCATAATAGTTTAACCGTTTAAAACTCATATCTAACATGAATAACATATCACAAGTTTCAGCATGCTAGTTAACATGGTTTATATGATAACCCAAGTTTCCAACGCGTTAACGTGCCTTTCCTACTTCGACGCATCGAAGATGAGGTAAAAGAATCAAAACTCAACAATACTCCCCAAGACTCAAGGTGAAGTGCGTTACCCCTATAGCGTTATAATTGTTAAGGTGAGCTACACATAAGAATCAAACGTTCACATAGCATAAAAGTCTCAAGTATCACAAGTATCATGTTTTCATGTTTAATGCGGACAGAGTATGTTTCAAATAAGCTTCAAGTGCCAAGTGTCAAGTGTCTTGATATAGAATACATGTTGCATCCCAAAAGTGTTTAAAACAAAAAGGGATCGAGTATACTCACAGTGGGTGCTTAAAATCCTAAACGCAATAGGATTGGATCGAAGGGAGCGCTGGATCAGCCTGCGTGCGGGGAACAGAGCATAAGTCCTCTAAGTGCTGACTCGGTCGGGAACAGAGTGTCGAATGGTGCGAAAATCGAGTTAAAGTATCAGACAGACTACCTGAGCGGATGGTCATCCGGACGGATGACCATTCGAACGGATGGCCATTCAAACAATGTGTAGATGTTTATGAACTTGTTTAAGTGTTTGATCATTGTGTCCTGTAAAAACAACAAGTGTTACCATAATCAGATCATCTGGACGAATGGTCAGCCGATCGGATGGCCATTCGGATAGATGGTCAGTGTGTGAAGTTTTGTAAAATTTCTAAGTTTGAGTTAACAGAGACGGTGTTATCATTTTCGATCAATGTAAAACACGAGTTGCTTTCTCTATGGAGTGCATGTATCGTATCAATACCATAAAAAACCGAACCGATACCCAGGGGGTGGAACTAAAGTGCTGTTAGGGGTTGCACGGGCTACGACTCAACCCTATCTTCGTAGTGTAATTTTTTTATTTTTATCGGTTTTATACAAACGATACTTCTGAATAAATACGAGTATATCCCTAAAAAATAGGATACTTGACTTTATTAAAATCCCTAATTTTTCTAAGCCCGAACATTTTATAACCCCAAATGATAAAGTTGGTCCAAAATAAAAATAGTTTTATTGAAAGGAGGTCCACTTGATAAACTTAACCCAAGCCCCAAAATCCAAAACAATAAAATATCCATTTTTTATTAAGGGCAACAATTGGAAAAGGTATCGGATGGTCGCTGACCGCTACTGCAAGGCTGGAGAAGTTGCACGCTGTTCTGATCGCCCGCAACAGTTCTGATCAAATTGACCGACGATTGACCTTGGTGATTTTGTGAGTGTTTCTTGTCCTTTGATTTCTCTTTTCTTGTTATTGATTATATAGAATTATAGTTTGTAGGTGTGTTAGGTTTTAAGTGTTTAGATGAGTTAAAATTTACAAAAACTTATACAAATCTATTAGGTATTTGTTTTACTTTATTTATTATCGTTTTTTATTATTGTATGATAGCATGGTAATTTTTTTGGAGACCCCTAAATTAATGCGCTTGCTCGGCCACTGCTAATACTAATCCAATGCTCACGGTAATGTGCCGCCGCAACGCACGATCAAGTAACCTAGTGTAAATGAAATCTAAGGTAGTTATTATAATCATTGTGAAAGTGGGCATATCACATATGTTGTCAAAACTCAAAAGGTTCATCCTCACTTATGAATTAATGATATTACATTATGAGATATGGGGAGTCTTGGGTTGGGACATTGCTCGACGTGTCGAGGGTGGGATCCACAAGCTAATACTCAAAAACTAGGGGTGTGGTAGGGCGTCGCTTAGCTGGGCGCGGCCAGCCATGTGGATTTTTAAAAAAAAAACTACAAAGAAAATTAAAAAAAAAACTACGTTAAACCAGCCAACCAAAGTCAGCTATGTCATCCACCCCCACCTCTGTCCCACGCCAGGCTCAATCCCCATGCCAAAGAGGTAACGCCATGCCTAAAGCTTACCCGGGGTGGAGTAGCCGGCGTAGAACCCAAACCGCCGCCCCAACCTACGCCCCAAACCCCACACCCCACAATCTTAGAAAGATGGGATATGTATGTTTGGTGACAAATGCTACAAGTAGGGAGCAATTATTCAAGATAAAGATATCCATGGATAGTGAGAAAATCTTGAAGTTTGGTGACAAATTTTACCAATGACATAATGACACGTGGACAACTCCAATCCAAGAACCCTGTAGGCTGTAGTTTCTTTCTGTATCACTCAAATCAGCTCAAAGGGTACCCTAAACTGGCCGAAAGAGCAAACATCATCAAAATAAATAAAAAACAAAAACTCATAAGGAGAAATATGGCAATTTTGGTTCCATCAATGGCCACCCAGAAGCCTCTTACATCTGCTACAAAGACCTTCGGGTATACTAAGGTTAGTCTTTGTTTACTTGTATTGTACAAATTTTCAATGCAGGTTACTTATGAATATTGTAGATTCCACTGTTGTCTGTGTTTCTTTAATAGGACAGAAAGATTTGAACCTATGGCATGTTAGATTTTAAAAACTTGGTAATTGGTCATTAAGATTCTTGAAAGTTATATCAGTCATATATATAACTTGATTAACTTCACTTGTGGATAAGAATAGGATAAATGGCAAGAATGTAATTAGGGGGGGGGGGGGGGGGGGGGTGTTGTTTTGAGGGTCGGATTTGAGAATATGGGTTTGGTAGTGTTAGTACTAAATTACTAATCGTGTTGGGTTAGCGGGTTAAATGTCAACCCGAACACGACCCATTACATTTATGTCTAAAGGATTTAAAATTGTGTAACCTGCACACGACCGTCTAACCCATTTATCTAAATGTGTCAAACGGATGGTAATCAAGTTGTAAATGTGTTAAAAGGTTGTACAAATGATTTAAATGAGCTTTAGTCGGTCTCTTTGATTAAACGGGTTGGCGAGTCGACCTGTTAAAATAAACGGGTTAACCTGGTCAATCCAAACACGACCCGTTTAGCTCATTTATCTGAATGTGACAATCGGGTAATGATCAAGTTGTAAACATGTTAGCTAGGTTGATGGGTTGAATAAATGGTTAAACAAGTTAGCGGTTCGATCTCTTTAATTAAACATGTTGGCGAGTCGACATGTTTACTTAAACGGGTTAATTCGTTAACAGGTCAAGTTAAAAATGCCCGTTTAACCCATTTATCTAAACATGTCAAACGTGTAGTAATTAAGTTGTAAATGTGTTACTTGGGTTGATGGGTTGAAAAAATGGTCAAACGGGGTCATAAACAGGTTATCGGGTCGATCTCTGACCTGTTTAGTTAAACGGGTTAAACCGAACATGACCCGTTTATTTAATACACTAGATTCTTCGTCTCATTAACTGTTTAGTGCCACTAAATTGTAAAAAACCAAGCCTATTTCTCGTGAAGAAAACCAGCCAGGCTTTAAACAGAAAAAATGATGGATCTTGAGCGATAAAGGAGCCAAGTATGCGATCGTTATATGTACCAAACAATGCATCAAAATGTTACCAACCTGACACGCTCTAACCGTCTCCTTTCCTCGTATCACATAACTCGCAGGCTGCAACAATGATGGGTGCAACCAAAAAATCAACGACCAAATCAAATATCAAACTGCTAACAAATGTTGAGAAACTGAGACTGCTAACAAAGGCCGAAAAAGCCGGTTTACTTTCTGCTGCAGAAAAGGCTGGTTTTTCATTATCTTCAATAGAAAAACTCGGGTTGCTTTCCAAAGCCGAAGAGCTCGGGGTCCTCTCGGCTGCCACCGACCCGTCAACACCATCGGCTCTGTTGACCTTAAGTTTGGCTCTACTCGGGTTGGGCCCACTTTTGGTGTATTTGGTACCTGAGGAGTATCCTTGGGAGATTGGGCTACAAGTTGTGGTTGCTCTTGTTTGTGTTGTTGGTGGTTCTGCTGCTTTTGCAGCTTCAAATTTTGTGTCTAATTTGCAAAAGTCAAATTAAAGTTGTGTATATATGTGTGTGTGTATACTGTTTGGATACTTGCATTTGCAGATTTTTAGGGATACAATTAGCATAAACATGCTAAAGGGGTGTTTGGATATGTGTTGAAAGTGATTTTACAATGTAGTATTTAGTGAATGAAAACAGAATTCAATGTGAGATATAATGTTTAAATGTATTTTTGCTGTTTTGGCATATCTAATTGTTTAGAAAATAGTAAATAAAATGAAAGCATTATTGTAAAAAGTGTAGAAAAAAAATATAACTTATATCTTCTTATTTAAGGTGAATTTTAATATATTAAAGTTTTTTAATATGTTTAATGTGTAATTAACTATACCAAACTTGAATTAAACTTGTTTAACATGCATATAATATTTAACCCTGTAAAAAATTAATTCTACTTTTAGCAAAAAGGGTGCTATAAAGATCCAAATCAAACACCAATAGTCTATAAAAAGGTTGAAATTTTGTGCAACTTGAAAATAAAATAAACAATAAATCTAAATTTATGGTCAAAATTTTGATTGGAGGCCTCATTGCTTGTGATTACTGTGTGGAATTGGATTCTTTATTTGGTTGATGAGTGTATCGGCCGCCATTGTTCTGGTCAACTCTTTGATAGACCTCTGAATTTCGTCCTGTTGGACCCTTGGAACGGTTGGGAAACTCGCCTTGGTATCTAAACTCATTCCTGCCAGAGCTTCGGCCTCCAAAGTAACCACCACGACCCCTGAAACCACCGCCTCTTCCAGAGGAGTAGCGTCCTCTTCCACCACCACCACCACTGCCGCCGGCGCCAACTGAGAAACCAATGTAGCATGAACTCGTTTAGATGGGTGATGAATCAAATATTTTGGACAAAAACAACGTAAAAGAATTCATGGATACCTCGTGTTGTAGTTCTCTTTTCTTCAACTACCACCTGGCGGTTTCCGATTGTGATGGAAGGTGCCTGGAAGCAAGTTAATTTCGAATCGTAAGCAATATTAACAGAAACTCAAGTCAAGTAGAAATATTAACAGAAACTCGTGTCAAGGAGAAAACTAGCAGGGTATCATACCTTGATAGCATTATGCATGGAATCCAATGACTCGAATTCCACAAATCCAAAACAGAATCCCTGTTGCTGAAATTAAGAAGACGGGTTACATACAAGAAACTACAAAATTTCACCGCGATGAAACACGTGACAGTACGGAAGCAAACCTTATTACTTCTGACTTGGATACCGTTGCTTTTTATGGGCCCAAACTTTTTAAATTCCTCTTCCAGTTGTGCGACAGTAGCATTCATTGGTAAATTCCGTACATATATGGAGTGACCTTCTGCTAAATCCAGCCAATCAACATTACTACTTACATTCCGAATCTCACAAGCTTAAATAACTTTTATATATACTGAAACTAAATCAATGGTCCGTATTCACACTATCAACAAAAAATAAAAGATTAGAAATATAATAAGTTTGTTACCATCATCATTAACGTTGTTGCTTTCAGGACCATTAACAACCACAGGGACTAATGTTTCTGGTTCCGGAGAAGGCTTTGCAGGCCTAGATTTGTGTTGATCAGGGTTAGCAGGGGCCCACCTTAAACTGCCCGTTTGACCATGACCAGTACCCGATGATCCAGAAATCTTGGTTACCCTCACCTGTGAACTCCGTTAAATCAATAAACTGAACGAAAGAATTAAAAAAAGAAAAGAAAAGTGAAATTAGAATATTTAAAAAGCATAAACCCACAATCGAAGCATATGATTTCTTCTCATCAAGGGTTGCAGAAGAATCTGGTTTCTGAACAGGACCCGTTACGTTCGGGCTTTTCTGAACTGGAGCAGGTTCATCCGCAACTTCTTCCTCAAGACCCGACCCTGATCCTTCTTTATCCTCAGGGTCACAAACTTCTGGCCTGATATTAAGATCTTCTGTTGCCATGTTTGTTGCGGTCTCATTTGTGGGGTTATCATCTGAAACATGAGTCACCTCTGACAACATAAAAATACATGCAAGTACGCCTTAGACCTAATTTTTCCTGTTGAAGAGAATAATAATTGTTGTTCTTTACGTACTATAATATAAAAAAGTGTAGCTCGAGAGAAAACGGGTCAAAGGTCGCCCAAAAAGTATTTTTTGATGCTTAACCTCCTGTGTTGCTTTATTCAAAACATCAATTATTATTAAAATTATACAGTTTTGGTAACCATATTTGAAACAATAATTAGTTGCAAAGCATTACAATTTCAGAACCAAAAGGTGTTAAGCCACTACCGTTTTGACCCGCCCATTTGGCCACCTTTAGATATTAATCACATCACCTAAAGTACTTGACACACACCTGAACTTTTTACGGCTAGATCTGCTGGTGCGGTGTCTACAATATTCTCAACGGATGGAGAAGTTTTCTCCAGTGGTTCACTCTCCTCAACATACCTAAATACATCATTTTGAACAAAGTAGCCCTTTTCTTGTGGAGCAAGAAAGAACGTTTGCGCAAATTTCCTTTTGACGTTGTCTTTCCCAGTCAAGCATCCGGTCACTAGAACGATTACACCCGACTGATGTGAATCTTGTGCATCTGCCGTTTTAATCTCTCCCTTATAGTTCTTGTAATCAAGGGACTGGATCTTCTCATCAATCGCCTGGTTTAATCAGTTAGAAAGAACAAAGCTTTAAAACTTTTTGTTCTAAGTTTTAATCTTTTTATAGCATGGTAATTCCGGGATTTATATATGTAGAATATAATCTAGATAAGGTTTAATGTGTAAATTCTATGAGGGACCAAGTGTAGAAAACGTAAGAGTGACAAAAGAATAGAACATAACTTAACAGTTGAATATCTCCAAAAAAACGAGTTAAGACCAACGAAAGGAACTCACTTGCATAGTTGTCACGGAACTCATCAGGCCGTTTGCATCTGGCCTGCTTAAGATGCTTGAATCCTGATAAAACTTATGAACTAATTCAGGAGACTGATGGAGAATATGATAGTACTGCTCCACGAACGCATTGCCAACAACTTGAGCACTCGGAAGAACACCAGCAGGATTTTCTGCTTGCATTGCCATCTGTAAAACATATATGGTATTGGTATCCAAACAATAACTTGCGGTAATATAACACTACTAACATTTAAAACCAAACCATAAACAAATATAACAAACAATCAGATCAATGCCACAAACATATTTAATCCTTAGAACTTTAAGTTTTAATGATTACCAACATCCATGTTAATAAAAAAAATAATTTTAAAAAAGGTTTGCCCCCATCACACCTTCCCCAGATCCTACGAACATCCATGTTAATAAAAAAAATAATTTTAAGCATATTTATTTGTTTGTGTAACAACCCCAGTTAATCCATAGTACTCAAAGACGCCAAAGGCGCGCACCACAGCTACGACGCTCATCCCAGCGCAGCAAAAGTGTCGTTCGTCTATGAAACCTCACATGGACACATTACAGCCAAATTCTGGAAAAAACATTCCGCACAAATCTGAAACCATGGCCTGGAACCGGGCTAAACTAGTCCTAAAACATGTCTACAAGACTAGAATCACTAAAAAACCGTCATTTTATTATTGTGCACCTTGTTAAAAAGCCCTCTCTTTATAACCGCCATGTGCCTTGGCCCGAGGTTCACAGTTTGCACCTCAAATGCGCCTAGCGCCTCTGTTACCAAGTGTTAAATCTTCGACTTCAAATTCAAATTCTAGAATCAAACATTCAAGCCCCTCACACATGTTTTTCCATAAGAATAACTTGCCGATTATCGTTCAACGCAACAACAATGGTTTACCACCAATAATGACCAAACCCTAATAAAGAAAAACCGAACTTAAACAAAGCCCAGGTAGCAAATCAAACAATATCCACACTTTCCAAACAACCAGGCACCAAACTGAAAACTACTGAACCCAAAACTAGATCTCACAAGATTACTACAGTTAATCTATCACTCGAAATCACAATGCATAATAAGTGAGAAACAAAGAACCAATATCGAATTTAACGTAACTAAAAACTCAGATCAATGGTCTAATTTAAGTGATTAAAACAATTATTAGATGGGGATCGGAGTATTACCTGATTTGGGTATCTTTAAGAGAGATTGATGGGCGTTGTTTGTTGATGTACGAGGTTTATGTGGATCAAAGGGAGAGGACAACGCAGGGGAAGACGAAAGTACAGAGCAAAGATTCGGAATTTATGAATGTTCTTGAAAACGAGATCAAGTACTGAAAAGGAGGCTTTTGTTGTTGGAACTTGGAGAACAAGTAAGTTGCCCTTTAGGCCCATATACTTTTGTTATTTGCAATCGAGAAAAATGCCCGGATAGTCCCTGTGGTTTCGCTTTTTTTCACCTATAGTCCCAAACTTTCTAAAACTACCTGAATAGTCCCCAAGTTTTCATTTTTTGTTCCCGGATAGTCCATGGGTCTAACTTCAGTTACTTTTCTCTGTTAAAATGATGTGAAATGACAAAAATACCCTTAACTTTAGTTTTTTAATTAAAACCTTAAACAACTGTACACCCTCTTTTCCATAACCACACCTCCTCCCTCTCAACCACCACCTCCACCCTCCACCGCCTCCAACATATCCCCTACAAATCCCATGTAAATCCACGCTCGGCCATGTGAAATCCACAACCATTTAAGCACCTCTATCTTTTCTCTTTCTTTGAAAACTCAACACTTTGGTATTACTCATCGGAAACAACCGCCCTCACAGCCGGACTCATAGGAAACCACCGCCCTCACCATCTCAAAATCTCACCCTATTCCCACCCTTACTTCCCCCACTTCAATTCGAGTTTGAATCCAGTGCACCTGCTTGAATTACGCAAATTACCTTCAAATTCAAGGTAAATATCAAGAGAAATTCGTTTTACCGTTCACTCCGGGATCCTGATGATGTCGTCGTTAGCCGCCGGTGGTTCGTTTTTCCGGCAGAGAAGATCAGATCTGATGTAAACATGAGTCAAAGATCATCGTGTTATAGTTCAGATCTGATGTAAACATGTGGTGGTATGAAGCTAATCCAACCTCCACCACTGCAACCTTTGTCGCGCCATCCACCAGCACCATACGTCCATACATGTGTTCAACAACGACCTGCACTAAAACGAAACCGTAACTGCTTTGATTTTTTTTCTTTTTCTGAAGAATTATTGATTTTGTTTACTAGATGTTGGCATAGTATTCAACAATGTAAAGGAATTACAGTCTCCTTGTTTCTAGATGATGATGAAATTGTTGGAATTGTAATTAATGATAACTTAGATATCTCTAAAATACTTTCAGATTAGTTATTCGTTGCAGGGGATATCTCTGAAAATACTTTCAGATTAGTTATTTGTTTTGGTTGAAGATGATGTGGGTGGTTGGAGGTGTACAGTTGTTTAAGGTTTTAATTAAAAAACTGAAGTTAAGGGTATTTTTGTCATTTCACATCATTTTAACAGAGAAAAGTAACTGAAGTTAGACCCAGGGACTATCCGGGAACAAAAAATGAAAACTTGGGGACTATTCAGGTAGTTTTAGAAAGTTGGGGACTATAGGTGAAAAAAGGCGAAACCACAGGGACTATCCGGGCATTTTTCTCTTTGCAATCATAGGTAAACATGGGTAGTCATTGGAGTGAATAATGCCTCACCTTAGGGCGTTTTACCCATGTGGCAGCCCAGTCAGTAATGAGACATTATTGGGCGTTTTTACAAAATGAGTGTAGTGGGGATGTGGGGCATTATGTTCATCCATTAAATGTTAGGGGCCAAAAGGGTTAAAAAAAGACGTTAGGTGCCAAAAAATTAGAAAAAAAGTCGTTGGCGGCTCAAATGTTAAAAATTCTTTTTGGGCTAAAAGAGTAAAAGTGATATAACCACAGGGGCCAAAATCGTATTTACTCTATTAGTTAAATAAATAATATTATAAATGAGAAGGAGATTAAACTAAATAATAATTATCCATAAGAAATTAAAATAAATAATATTTAGTAGGAGGATTATCTATAATTAATTATAAAAGATTAAACTAAGATAATACTTTTCTATAAAACATGGCCTAATATGATAACACGTGTCCCAAAAATGATTTCTTTTATTATATAGTATAGATAGATGAGAAACGAAAAACAAAAATTAATAAAATATGTAATAATAAATATATACATGTACCTTTTATAAAAGTATAAAATTTGTATATATTGATTCCAAATTCTGAATTCAACTCGTATAAACAATCCGTTATAGGTTTTTTTTGTTATTTGAATTCGGCTCGTTTTTTTATTATATATATATATATATATATATATATATATATATAGGGAGCCGCTAGAATGAGAACCACCACGAGTTATGAGAACCGCGAGAACCAAGTGCCACGGAGGGCCGTTGACCACGAAATTTTTTTTACACCTAGATCCGTATATTTTAAGACCGGATGTAAATTTTGGGTTCAAACGGCGCGCCCGAGGGGGTAGTTTTTTACGCCCAAAGTTTGGTTAAAAAAAAAGAAAAATTAAAAAAACCCAAACTTTGGGCGTAAAAAACTACCCCCTCGGGCGCGCCGTTTGAACCCAAAATTTACACCGTGTCTTAAAATATACGGATCTAGGTGTAAAAAAAATTTCGTGGTCAACGACCCTCCGTGGCACTTGGTTCTCGCGGTTCTCATAACTCGTGGTGGTTCTCATTCTAGCGGCCCCCTATATATATATATATATATATATAGAGTTAACTGCCATTTTCGTCCCTGTGGTTTGGTCACTTTGGCCATTTCAGTCCATTTCTCAAAAATGCGCCATTTTCGTCCCCCACGTTCTGGAAAGGTGTCATTTCAGTCCAAAAATCATAACCCAGTTAAGTCAGTTTGTTAATAAGGACTGATTGTGTAAATTTGTAACATAAGGGACCATTTAAGTAAAATGTATAAATATTTGAAAAATGGACTGAAATGGCACCACCGCCACACCAGTTCCCACCACCGCCACCACAGCCACTGCCACCACCGCCACCACCGCCACCACAGCCACCACTGCCACCACAGCCACTGCCACCACCACCGCCACCACCGCCACCACCGCCACCACAGCCACCACTGCCACCACAGCCACTGCCACCACCACCGCCACCACCGCCACCACCACTCCGCTGCCACCACAGCCACCACGCCACCACAGCCACCACCACCACCACCACCACGCCACCACCCCCACGCCACCACCCCCACCCCCACTGCCGCCGCCTGCAACTCACCGGAAAAACGCCTTCTCTCTCTCTCTCCTGCCTCCTTCTCTCTCTCTCTCTCTCTCTCTCTCTCGTCAGACCATCATCTTCTGATGATGATGATGATGATGAAGATCGCGACGATGATGATGAAGGTCGATGATGATGAATAATGATATGAAGATAATGAGTTGGAGGTTTGGACGTGATGAATGAGGTGAGCAGAAGAAGATGACCGGTGTTACAGGATGAATGGGTGGCTGCCGGAGAAGATGACCGGAGGAGAGTTGCAGGTTCCGGTGAAGGGTTCCGGAGAAGATGAATGAAAGACGGAGATAATGGACGGGCTGTGGTGGTCGTTGAGCGATAACAGAGACGAAGGTGGCAGCGGTTGATGTTGCAGGTTTACGGTGTCGGAGAAGATGAAGGTTGATGTCGTTGGTCACCGAAGTACAAGACCTGGTGTTGCAGGTTGTGAGAGATACGGTGACCGGAGAAGAGAAAGATGGTCGGAGTAGATGGTGTCGGTTCGTAACAGTTGAACAGAGATGGTTAAGGTTTTACGGTGGTCGGAGGAGATCCGTCGGAGTGATTGAAGAAGACGGGCGGTGATGAAGATGAAGATGGTGGCGGTGGTGGTGGCAGTGGCTGTGGTGGCGGTGGTGGCTGTGGTGGCGGTGGTGGCAGCAGAGTGGTGGTGGTGGCAGGGCTAGTGGTGGTGGTGTTCAAATTTACACAATCAGTCCTTTATGTTACAAATTTACACAATCAGTTCTTATTAACAAACTGACTTAACTGGGTTATGATTTTTGGACTGAAATGGCACCTTTCCAGAACGTGGGGGACGAAAATGGCGCATTTTTGAGAAATGGACTGAAATGGCCAAAGTGACCAAACCACAGGGACGAAAATGGCAGTTAACTCATATAGATATATATAGGGAGGGGCTCATGCGAGAACCACTCTTATTGTGAGAACCTTGAGAACCAATGTGAACACAACCTAAAATAGCTAAAAAACCTAAAAAAACCTAACCCCCACCCCCCAAAAACCTAAACCCCCCCCACCCCCCCCCCCCCCCAAAAAAACCTAACCCCCCCCCCCCCCAAGCTAAATGCTAAAAAAACCTAAAAAAAACCTAACCCCACCCCCCCCCCCCCAAAAAAAAAAACCTAAACCCCCCTCCCCCACCCCCCAAAAACCTAAGCCCCCCCCCCCCTCACCCCCAAGCTAAAATGCTAAAAACTAAACCCCCAAAAAACCTAAAAAATCAAAAAAAAAATCTAAATTTTTTTTTTTTTGATTTTTTTAATATTTTTTAGGTTAAAATCGCTACTTTTCGAAGCAAAAAAAAAAAAAATTTTTTGGCTTCGAAAAGTAGCGATTTTTTTATAAAAAATATTAAAAAATTCAAAAAAAAAAATTTGTGTGATTTTTAGCTATTTTTAGGCATTTTTGGTGTGTTCACATTGGTTCTCGCGGTTCTCGCAATAAGAGGTGGTTATATATATATAGGGAGAAGATCATGCGAGAACCACATCTTATTGCGAGAACCGCGAGAACCAATGTGAACACAACAAAAAATGCCTAAAAATAGCTAAAAATCACACAAAATTTTTTTTTAATATTTTTTTTAAAAAAAAATCGCTACTTTTCGAAGCCAAAAAAATTATTTGGCTTCTAAAAGTAGCGATTTTAACATAAAAATATTAAAAAAAAAATTTAGATTTTTTTTTTGATTTTTTTAGTTTTTTTTTAGATTTTTTTAGGTTTTTTGGGGGTTTAGTTTTTAGCATTTTAGCTTGGGGGGGGGGGGGGGGGGTTTAGGTTTTTGGGGGGGTGGGGGAGGGGGGTTTAGGTTTGGGGGGGGGGGGTGGGGGGTTCGGTTTTTTTTAGGTTTTTTTGAGGTTTTAGTTTTTAGCATTTAGCTTGGGGGGGGTTAGGTTTTTGGGGGGTGGGGGTTATAGGTTTTTTTAGCTATGTTAGGTTGTGTTCACATTGGTTCTCGCGGTTCTCACAATAAAGGTGGTTCTCGCATGAGCTCCTCCCTATATATATATATATATATATATATATATATATATATATACCACCTCTAGTTGTAAGAACCGCGAGAACCAGTCTCAACCAATCAGGTGATGCCAACATAAAGGGTATGTTGGTCATTTACCCCCAATGTCAAATCTTACTTCTCTCCTCAATTAAAGCCCCTGACTCTTACTCTCTTCTCTCTCCTCTCTCATTTAACACCATTTTCATTTTCATCTACCTCAACAAAAATCCTCTGCACAATATTCTTAAGAAACCCAAATCATAACTGAAACCAAACCAAAATCCTCTACACACACATCATGACCCCTCAAAACACACCCCTCCATCCGGGTCACCTTCAGTGATGACCGACTGTCTTCCACCACCGCCGTCTCTATCATCGCCGCTGTGTGCGGCGGCGTCTTCGTCTTCCACCATCGCCGGGTCACCTTCATTGATGACCGGCCGAACTTCTTGTGTTGGCTACTGGTTGAACTTCTTGTGTTGTTTGGGTGATGGCTACTGGTTGAAAGAATGGGTGAAGGGGTGGGTGAGGGGGTGTCGAAACCGGTGACGGCCGGAGATACTTACAGATCTTTTCTCACTTCATTTGTCGGAGACTCTTTGTCGATCTGAAAAAATGGGTTTTAACGGTATGTTTTTTTGGATCTTGTGTCTCTGTTTTTTTGGGTTTTGATCTTGTGTCTCTGAATTGTAAATTAAGCCCCCTTGGTTGTCGGCTACCCCCAAACACCACACCCTTTTGTCTCTAAACCCGGTGGTGTCGTCGATGCCGGTGATGCCGTCGATGTCGGTGGTGCCGGCGATGTCGGGTGGTGCCGGTGGTGCGATCGATGTCGGTGGTGCCGGTGGTTGGGTGGTGGCTAGAGGTGGTGCCGGTTTTGGGGGGTGAAGGAAGAGGGTGTTTTTTAGGGGTGGTGGCTACTGGTTTTGTAAAAAACAGTGGTTGAAGTTGGTTTTGATATGTTGAGTGATGTTCATGTTCCTTTTGCTGGGTTTTGTTTGAATGATGTTCATGTTCATGTTTTGTTTGAATGATGTTCATGTTCCTTCTGTGGGTTTTAATATGATCGATGGTGAATCTGTTTGCCTTTTGAATCTGTTGAATTTTTTGAATCTGTTTGAATGTGTGTTGAATGATGTTTCTTGTTCCTTTTGGATGTTTAAATCGGGTGAATCTGGTGCCTTATTGAATCGGCGGTGATGATGTAAAAAAAAACTGACGTTGGCGCGATAAGGTTGGTGGAGGGTAGGTTTTTGAACCTGCAACCCCACTTTGCAGCCTCTGATTATCGGAAAATCTGAGCCAAAACTTCGCTTTTTTCTAGAATCCACTCTTTCTTTTGATTTTTGTTTGTTGGGTTTTTTTATTTTTATTTTAGGCGTCGATGATGATAACAATATATCTGAGACGCTTCACTGAGTTTGCGATTTCTGGGTGCGTTCGTTTTTTCGTAAAAAAGTTTTTGTAAAAAAAATTAAACCGTAAACTTTTTTGACGTAAACCGTAAACATTTTACTAAAAAGTTTAGGTAAAACGTAAAAACGTAAATTTTGTTTACTAAAACGTAAAAAACCTGAATTTAAAAATGTTAACGTAAAAAAACGTTAACGTAAAAAACCGGGGCGTAAAACGTATTAAACCGACGCGTAAAACGTAAAAACCGGGGCGTAAAACGTAAAAAACCGACGCGTAAAACGTAAAATAACGTTAACGTAAAAAACCGGCGCGTAAAACGTTAAAAAACGTTAACGTAAAAAACCGGGGCGTAAAATGTAAAACCCCGGGGCGTAAAACGGAAAAACGGCGCGTTGAAAAAACGACGCGTGAAAAAGCCGGGCGTAAAAACGGCGCGTCAAAAAACGAGGCGTGAAAAGGCCGGGCGTAAAAACGTAAAACGTTATACGTAAAAATCTATAAATAAACCTGAAATTGAAAATGTTTAATAAAAAAACTAAGTTTAAAAAATAAAAATCTAATATAATAATATCAAAAAGTAATAAAAAACAACAAAGACAAAAAGACAAAATATACATTTTTGGATTAAAATACTAAAGACATAATAAGACAAAAAATACTTAATATTATTTTTTAATACTTTTAATATCATCCATCCATCTACTTGATCTAATGGCTAGAAAGTGGTTCTCGCAGTTCTTACAACTGGAGGTGGTTCTCATTCTAGCGGTCCCCTATATATATATATATATATATAGAGGCCGGTTATCATACAAACACTCTAATCATACATTATGTACGCTACAACAACAACCGTACGATCATCTCATTAAAAGCGCGTGTTTAAACAATTAAATTAATCAAATTAAAATTAATAAAAGAAACCGCCATGGTTAGAATCGTCCATAGCGAGAACAAAACCCCTGATTATCAGCACACAAAAACTCAAAATCATACCGTAAAACCCAAAAAATCAAAAGCATTCTCCTTCTCCAAAACATTACCTGCAACTCATTGCGATTTCAACTACGATTCGCTGCTACTCTCCATTGCGATTTCAACTACGATACCATGAATATTGAGAAAAGAAGCAAAGCAAACAACGACAGACCACAAGCGAAGAATATGAATCCAGGTATCTATTTACATTTGCGATTTAAAGTGTAATATACAGGGGCTTTAAAATCAAATGCGATTTTGTTTGTTTATTAACGTTTTAACTGAAACATATAGTTGTATAACATTATATATTGATAACATCTTCAATTTTGCTAGGGTTTATTGCAGGTATATTTATTTATTAGGTTTTGCATTTTTTATGCACTTGTCTTAATGATACTGATGGGTGTGCGATATCATATAGGATTTTGGTGTGGTTTTAATGACATTTGCGATTTCATATGATAAAAAGCTAGTATGTAGAAGTTTTTTTGTTTTAGGTTAAATTAGATTTGCGAATTGATATAAATGCAAATGCGATTTTATATGAGAAGTTAGTTGTATTGTTTAGCTAATGCTTATGAAACAAATGCGAAATCATAACTCATAAATGCAAATTGATAAAATAACACATGCGAATTGATATCTAACACATGCGAATTGATGACTTGTTGTGCATGATTAACTGACAAATGCGATTTTGTTGTGCATGATTAAATTAGATTTGCGAATTGATATAAATGCAAATGCGATTTTATATGAGAAGTTAGTTGTATTGTTTAGCTAATGCTTATGAAACAAATGCGAAATCATAACTCATAAATGCAAATTGATAAAATAACACATGCGAATTGATATCTAACACATGCGAATTGATGACTTGTTGTGCATGATTAACTGACAAATGCGATTTTGTAAGTGTTTTTAACTATAGCTTGCGATTTTGTAGAAATAGAATCTGATGAAGACTTTGAAGGACCAATATCAACTCTGATAAAAATTAAAAAGAATAGAAAGAGATTGGTGATTCAAGAAAGTTCAGAAGATGATGAATTTGTTAAGCCACCCCCAAAAAAGAAAAAACATGAGAAGAAAGAAGATAACAGAAAATCAAAGATACTCGCAAAAAAACATTCAAAAAAAGGGCAACAACCTAAAACAGAACATAGAGAGTTTTTCAAATACAGCAATGAAGCAATACTGCTGAGATGCCAACCTAACTCATATATGGATACTGTTAGAAAATTTTCAAAAAAACAGATAGATGATGTTAGGGATATGGGGTTTGGAGCTATTCTTGATATCAACATCAACCATATTTCGACACGATTGGCATATTGGCTAGCAAGAAACTTTGACGAGAATTCCGATGAGCTAAACTTGGGAAAACACAAAATAAAAATAACATCGGACACAGTTTTTGAGGTATTTGGAATACCAAGAGGGCCAAAGAAGGTTGAGATAATAGCCGATAAGAGGAAAGTTAAAAAGCAAGTGAAACTTGAAAAAAGTCAAGAACCGGGAAATGCTGTGAGGGATACATTCATCCACCAGTGGGAGGAAAACAGGAGAATTACCCATGGCTTAATTGCAGATACAATGGAAAATCAAAGAGACGGAGGGAGCCTGTTTAAATTAAACTTCCTAGTATACTGGATGACGTTCTTTGCGGAGATTACAAAGGCAACACTTGCAAATGATAGATGTTTGCTTGGTGTAGAAGATGTTGAGGAAATAAAAAATCTAGATTGGTGCTCATTTCTACTCGACACCTTACGTCGTACACGAGCAGGCTGGAAAAACTACAAAATACAGTTTGTGGGACCTGTTGCCTTTCTTACGGTATACATTACTACATTTAATAACACATTTAGAATACTATTTTGTTTTGTTATATAATTAAATGATCTTGCGATTTATACAGCTTCTGTACACGCATGAGTACAACAAGAGGCTTAACCTGTTTGAGAAAGCTGTGGAAATACCGGTTATTCGTTATATCACATCATCGGAGATTGATATAGTCGAAGAACAAATTTCGGATAACGGACCTATATGGATATCAAGTGAGAGTGAAGAAGAAGAAGAAGAAAGTGAAGAAGAAAATGAAGAAGAAAATGAAGAAAAGAATGAAGAAGAACAGGGTCCTCCGGAGGATGATTATACACTACGACCACCGGTTGACACGATGATAAGCTACAAAAGAAGGACTGCGCGCAGTACAAAACGAAGAAACCGGGAAAGAGCCAAAAGATAAGGAGAACATTGATGAGTTCATGGATTTCAGTTTTGAAATCAATGAAATGTCTCAGATGAACATTGACTTTGAAGTTGGAACGCAGACGCAGAAAATGATGGATTATTGCAACACTCCTGCTCAACTTTCACCGTCGGTATTCTATGACACAGCCAACGAACAACAACTAGAGGCTTCGAGAGCAAACAAAAAGGTAATGGTATAAAAATGTTAATTTAACTTACTTAACTTTATCAATTATATTTAACTTCTATACTGATATTACAGAATCTGTTGAAAAATATGAAAGCAAATGTCAAAAAATACCTTAAAATGGTTCGAGATGTTCAAGAGATGAACAACTTAGTGTCAGAGGCAAAAACTAAGTGTTTTTGGGATGTTGAGGTTATGAATGCTTGTAAGGAGTGGGATCAAACGCTTCAGAATAATCCCATCTGTCTGCCACCTGAACCGGTTCAAGAGCATGAACCTGCAGCCTCTCCTGTTCATCAAGACCCTGAAAACCCAGCTTCTGAGGTTCATCATGAAGTTGCTACAAACAAAGAAGGTAAAGAGGATGAAGAAGCACAAAAAGTAATATCCAGTGTTTTGCTTCAAATGGCATCAGAAGGTAACACATGCGAAATCAATATTAACACATGCGATATAATGTAAAAAATCACTAAAAATTATACATATGCGAAACCTATGAAAAAACACATGCGATACTATCAAAAACATTTTAGCTTTGATTTCGCACATGATGTCATGTATACACCTGCGATTTTGACTCTGCTGTATTAAATAAAATAATTTTAATCTATAGGTACACTGCAACCAGATGATGGAGGAGTCACAGACACCCTTATTGCAAAAATTCAAACAGTGGAACCGGGTGTATATGCTTACCAAACAACTGCCAATGGTAATAAAAACCCTTTACTTTATGAAAAAAATTAAACATCATAAATTATTGTATATCTTAAATTACTCTGGCATGCAGAAACTGGTGAAAATGAAAGTGTTGTCGAAGAGACAGTGAACTTGGCAGAATCTACACAAAAAGTCCAGGAAGAAGTGCCGGAAAAAGACCCCCAACAACTCGATACGGACGTTGAAATTGAAAAGGAAATGGAACCTGAATGCCCTCAGGTAACAGCTGAAGAATTACATTCAGTTGAGTTGGTTTTGAGCATAGTACCAACATTGGTAGAAGATAAAGGAAAAAAACCAACTAGAGGGAGAAAAACCACAAAGCCAGATCAAGTTCCAAAACAAGTTATACCAAAAGGGTTAAACGAACTACTTTATAAGACAATAGAACAAGCAAAAATAAGAGGTGAAAAAAGATGTGCAGATCTTGGAGACAAATTTTGTTCACCTTACTGCAATAGAGTGGTGAACATGCATGAAGCACTCTTGACCCAAGAATTAAGTGTGATCCGCTTCACATTTGCTACCTTTGCAGGCTTGCAGTAAGTAGAAAAACATATATCAACAAACAAACATCTAATAAAAATATACACAAAACAAAAACTAATTATTTATTTTATGCCTGGCAGAGAAGAGTTTTACCGATCCAAAACTGAGGTTGCAACATTCAAAGCTGTGTTTGAAAGCTTCTTCAGGGAACAATACGTAGCATCAAACGGAATAGATGCATTTGTAGATATTCTAAACCTTGAAGAAAAGAAAAGGGATAGAAAATCATCACCACACAGATTTTTCTTGTATTCCACAATGATGGTATGTTTTCATATACATTTTGTCATTTTAAATTTTAAAACATAAATGAATAATAATGATTTCGCAAACTAGTTATCTCTAAATCGCATGTATTATGGCAGAATTTTTGCTTTTGAAACATTTTCATACTGTTTGTAAAATATCGCATGTGTTGTATATACTATTCGCATGTGAAATAAATCAAATGTTTGCCTTTCTACCACTGTTGTAATTTCGCATTTGGTACATACACTATTCGCATTTGGTACATTGTTTGCATGGATTTTGACTCTGGTTACATAACATACAGCCGAGTATCTGTTACGACGAGGAGAAATACACAGACAACCAACGACTCAAAATATTTGCCTCTAATTTTGAAGACATGTTAAATAGATATGAGGTAAAAAAACTTGAATCGGTTGACCTGGTCTTTATTCCGGTACTTCAAGGTGACCACTTCTATGTCTTGTGCTTCAACTTGAAATCCGGCAAAATTGAGCTGATTGACAATTCAGCTGCAAAACAAGAGTTTAAGGAAAGATACAAGGAGCTTCCAGACATACTGGTAATACAAAACCCTATACTTATACAACAAGTTATATTTTTATGTAAAAAGCTACTAACACAATGTTACAATGTTACAGAGAAGGGTATTGGTTTTATACCTAAAAGATGCTTTAAAACCAACACCGACTATAGAACAACTTGCAACCTCAGTGATAGAAAGAAAGGAAATGGTTTGGAGGACGAAGAATAACGGCGTAGACTGTGGAGTGTTTACGATGCGTCACATGGAAACCTACAAGGGAGACCAAAAACCATGGGTGACAGGATTTGTGAATGAAGATGAAGTAAACAACAGACAGAAAGCACAACTTCATCTCCTAAGGACAAGATATCTCAGCAAAATCATTCTATCAGAACACAACATTCATCGTCTAAAAATAATTAAAATGGCCAATGATTTCGACAAAAGGAAAGACAAAGAGAGGTATATGAAAGATCTGGATAATATAATCCCAGAAAGGATGAAAACATATTTTGACAGGGACAATTAAAGTTCATTTGATGATGTACTTATGTTACATATTTCAACTGTTTCAACTGCTTTAGTTCTCTTATTAATTTCGAATATATATTGGTGTTTCTTAACTTGCAATTGTGTTCTTATTTCGCATGTGTTTTGAATGAGAATCGCATGTTTCAAATTGAATTATTAAAATTTGCGAAAAACAATTCCATTACATGACAAAACATGCTAATTTATTGGAACATACACCAAAAAAAAAAAAAAAACAATTCCATTACATGACAAAACAGTTCATTCAAAAGATGAAAGAAACTCTATTTTCATCTTCATTGAGCATCTTAATATAGTTATTGCACCAGCCAACTCTTTCAACTGTTTCTCATCCCTCTCACCCAAATCCACCATAAACATAACTGCAATTTCTTTAAGACTACTCACTTGCATCTGGGATAACAAGTTCAGAATTTCTTGTCTTCTCTTCATGTTTTCTGTTACACGAGAAATGTTGGCTTCCAACATCTCTTGACAAGTTTGATCCTCTTGAATCTGTTGTTGAATCCTTTCCCTCAAAACCTGCTTGATACTTGGTTCAGAAGAAGAAGAAGAGGATGATGGTAGATCTTCCATTTTTTAATTGGATGTTTTCAATAGTAATGAAAACATAAAATATATAATCAAAAAAAAATTATTGATATGAATTATTGAAATCAATTATTGAACTGAATTATTTGATTTCAATAATTGAAACACACTGTGCAAAAATAAAAATAATTACTCATAAAAGATTGGGAAATCAAAAGCACAATTGATAAAAATCTTTAAGGTTTGCGAAATCTCGAATTAAACTTGCGAAATTATATATATATAACTTCATTGTGTGCGAAAACACTATATTTAAACATGCGAATTTATGCAACAGATCCATTCCTTTTCTAGTTGGATTATTTTAACGCATCACATGCGATATATAAAAAGACACATGCGATATAGTAACACAACAATTAATTCCAATAAACACTTAACTTCTACCCCCTGATTATAAATCTAATAAAAAAAACTACAAATGAAAAAAAAAAACCCAAAACTCACCTAAATGACGAATCAAGCAGTTTCTGAAAATGGCCGTTCTGTGTGGAATCAATCAAAACCCTACAATCGAATTCAAAAACGAAGAATACTTGAATGGAACGGTTAGGAAACGAACTCCATAATTGACGGTTAGGAAACGAAGAATAATTGACGGGATTCAATGATTAGCAGTCATAAATGTTAGATTATAATGTCTGATATACCCTTATTTGTTAAAATTGAATCAGGACACGTGTATGGCTGCTGTTGTAGCGTACATAATGTACGATAGTGAGATTTGTACCATACTCTTTACCTATATATATATATATATATTATTTATATTCTACATTAAATTGAGATACCATATAGCCTCACAGATT
Source organism: Helianthus tuberosus (assembly GCA_030545235.1). Lineage (NCBI taxonomy): Eukaryota > Viridiplantae > Streptophyta > Magnoliopsida > Asterales > Asteraceae > Helianthus > Helianthus tuberosus. The sequence goes on from CM060394.1 coordinate 132,556,297, forward strand.
AGTGGTTTATAACTTGTTTTTTAAGGTGATAGGCCGGAGTTCGAGGCTGCTTGTTCTGTTATTTTTCTCTTTTTACAATTCAATGAATCCTGTCTTAATTAATGTTGGCTGATGGTTACTATATATGTCTTTCTTTATTTAAAAACTAGGTTAAAAATGTGACAACCCGCAAATTCGGGCCAACATCTTTACGCGTGTGACAACCCGTAACTTCGAGGTAAAAACCGTTCGTTTCGCTTTTACAAAATAAATATATACTTATCTTATTCGACGAATTAAATATATACTTATTCAATTTATAGTGTGCAAACGCGTAGTCGAAACCAAGTCCATATCGTGAGTGAACCAACCCGAACCGTTTGAACCTTGTCATCACTCGAAACTCATGAGACCCAAACCAAAACTTAATTATTATACATTTATATTAGTTAATTAATTAATTATTCATTGTTATTAGTTGATTATGTAAGTAATAATAATAATGATATATTAAATAAACCAACAACAATTGTTACCTATTACCCCACCCCTTACGTTTTATATATAGCCCAACCCCTAGCCCAATCTCTAAATTGTTTTAATCCACTAAACCATGTTACATATTCAAAAACCTCACTTATCTCTTCAGCCCAAACAATTACCAACCGCCCCCCATGAAACTTGTTATTAATTGTACGTATACATGATTTGTTATGATAACTTCTCTAATCGAAACCTAACCCACGCACAAGTATTCTGCGTTCTCCCTCTGTCGAAGTTAGTAGCAGCCCAAGAAATCTAATACAGTCGAATTCTAACCCCTAGGGACTCTCCTCAAGCATAACTCGGTAAATCTTACGTTATAGTTGATTTTGTTTTAATGTAAGGTTATGTAGGTGCTGCGATTTAATGATATGTATGGTTATCTAATGTTATATGAGATGCTAGATGCTAGAGATTGTGGGTTTATAGTGTTCAGATCGTCGTGGGTTCGGTTAAGTCACTAGAGTTTTAATGTGTCATTGATGATGATCGATATTTGTGGTTTTGAATGATTGATGATCGGTTATGATGAATCCGTATTGTGTGCGAGTTTAAATCTGGATAGTTCTCAATGTTTTGGTGATTAATAATCTGAGTTTTTTTAGTATAACTTGTTGTATGTGATGTTTAAGTGTCGTCGTTGTTCGCTAAACATGTAAACGGAACCGTTAGAACTCGCACTAGGAAGATAAAAGCTGAAAACAGAATCTGTCCAACGGTTTCAGCCAACTTCGGTTGGCTGTAACCGGGTCATAACTTAACGAAAAATTGATTTTCTTGAGTCTATAACGTGTTATTTCGAAAAACGAATCAAATGGCACTGGAATCATATTTTTTTGAGGTCGTTTACTATTTTTAAAGGTCCGTTTTGTACAGCAGCAAAAGCTGTGTTTTTTCTTCAGAAAATGCGTGTTATGTTTTTCATCATAACTTGAAACCTCGATAGATTTAGGTCACGAAATTGATACTGTAGATGGCCACTGATGTCGTTGTAATTCTCCACTGGAATTTCGTCAATCGGACTTACAATGAATTTTAAATGAATTTTTCCGTGGACTGCAGTCAGAAAGTGACGAATCTGATTGCAGCCTAGTAAATGATTTTTATAAAATAATTGGTAACGAATTGGATCCCGAGATTTTTTACACATTAATATTTGGATTGTTTAGAACATTCTGTAAAAGTTTGGGAATTTTTGGAATAAGTTAACTATTTTATTAAAATACCCAAAAACAGTCCAGTTGTGGATGTTTAAGCTGAAATAATATAAGTAGTGATTTGCATGTCTAAATGTCGGTTATGTTATCCGATAATGACCTAACGAGTTATATGTCAATGAAAGTGTTATGTGCAATGTCGTATGTTTGCTCTTGAGTAATTATAGGCTGAATGTTTATATGGGTGTGAACTGTTAAAGTGAGTGCATGTTATGTAGTAGATGCGGGTAGGAACTTTGTGCTCTATTTGAAACCACTAAATGACTAACTGGTAATCATACTAGGACGTGATTGACCGACCTTGACTGTTAGCTATTTTAAGAGTCAAACCGAGCAACCAAAGGTGAGTTCACACTTTCTATAAGGCATGGGATTTCCGGTGGTTGGGAAAGGGTAATGGATTAAATCGGGAACTACGTGATCTCCTGGTATGGAACACGTACTACATCCTCTTTATTAAAGGGTGATAACATTGTCACGGGTAAAGGATCAAATCGGAAACTGTGTGATCTCCTGGTTTGGAACACGTACCACATCCTCTTTATTGAAGGGTGATAACATTGTTACTAGACCAAAAACTCTATCATGACGTCCTTCATTTTTATATCGACTTAATCGTCGGGCCAATGGCGAGCGGGTCATTAGTTAAATAGCGCTATTTAGGTTTGACAAGCCTCACACCGTGCCCCAGAGGACGGGCGTGAACTAATGGATCTGGGCACGTCAATGATGATAGACATTGACGCTAGGGCACCAACTTACTTCAGTCAGTAGTCGATATGGTAACGGGTCTAGTGGAAATATTCATGGGGTAGCCCCTACGGCTGGGAGCCAGAGTAAAAGGAAAGGATTAATCATGTTTTTAAACTATGGGGTAACCCCCACGGCAAGTAAGCCTGCTTAAGGAAACTTATGTTTTTGTAACAACTTAAAAACGAACACCCAACTGTGAACTCGCTCAACTTTGTTGTTGATTCGTTATTATATGCCTTGAAGGTCGTTAGTGTAACACTCATCTTTAAAGGACAGAATTAATAATATATAACATGCATTTAGTACAAAAATTTCAAGTTTACAAAAAACTTTTTAGTTTTAAGATCATACTTGATCATAACATTCAAGTCTACATCATACTAGATTAACTTTCAAAACATAATTTCAAGGGTTTACATGTCACTAAAACAAAATAGACAAGATGCGGAAGCTTTGTTCGGTGTGTTCGGTTCTTGACATGGCTTGATCATCCTCCGGGGTCTAAAGTGCATCTTTACCTATCATACAATTTCATTTAAATGATTAGAAATCAAGGCATTTGAACAAAATAATTAAACACAAGAAATTATATATTTTATTTTCAGCCCCTTCACCCGGCTGTGTCAAAAGTTCACCCGGTCGTGTCAGCTAAACATATATTTTTCACAGCCCCTTCACCCGGCCGTGTCAAAAGTTCACCCGCCCGTGTCAACTCTGCACGTTTATTTTTCACCCAATTTACATCCAAACCTATCCAAACACATTTTAATCGCTTGGGATTCGTTTCTTAACATGTCTAAGCTATCATCCATTACCCAGATCCATTATTCATATAGTTTACGCTCCCGTTACCCGGTTTACGATTTGCTTTATTTTGACTCGTTTGTTTACAAGTTCAACAACTTGTTTTGTGTCATCTCATGTCTTCGGCCATTTTACCCAATCCCGGGTTTACCCACTATATCGTTTCGCTCCCTTCAAGAGGGACACTTACGCAATAATCATCACGCTTGTTTTCAAGGTTTTAAACATGCTTTTCTAAAACATTTGACAAGTAAAAATTCCGAACTTTAATCCCTCTACAAGAGTTCATGTTTTTGCAACAAGTTAGCGTGTCCGCTCCACGGCTTATGCCTTGTTTATAACCAATCAACAAGTGATGGTCATTGACTTCGTCGTTTACAACTCAAATTGTTTTGACCCGTTTGGATGCCAACTGGAGACCACCATTTCAAGACATCCCAAACTCTATTTGTAACTCATGTTTTGACCCGTTTTATTTGTCTAGGGCAGTTCGTCACTTCCATGACTTAACGGGTTTTCTTGTTTGGCTAAATTCCAATACGACTAACTAGAATAAATAAATAACATAATGTAACAAAACCATAGGTCGCGTACCTTTAGTGCACACCTTTCAAACGCGTATCCCCTCCGGCGTGTCCGCTTGACAATCCGGATTCCTTGCCTAAAGAGTTCAATTCAAAATAAATTTAGAATTCTTTCATACGCCTTAACGCACAATTCTCTATAATAATCAAATCTGCGTTTTCACCCAATTTTTTACATTTTAATCCTCACTTAGGCGTTTTATCCAACACCTAGCGAGTCAGATTTTTACATAATCATAACCAAGTTCATGACTTGTAATTTTCATCTAAACCAACTTCAATTAGGCACATTTACACATGTTTTGACTTCTATATTTCAGAATTTACCTCTTAGAACTCAGATTACACTAGAACAAGAATCACAATCCTAGTGTTCGTCAAGTTTCTACAAACTTATTAGTCACCTACATTGGTGATTATAAACCTTACAAGCCTCATGCAAGATTTTGATAAGAAATCATCTAGGGTTTATCCCTAGACACCATATTACTTCTAATTTCACCCATGCATCAAGTAATCAAGCTAAATTTTTGTTTTTCACATTTAACCTAGAATTCAAGATGCAACAAAATACCACAATTTTGCATACCATTTGATCCCTGCAACGAGGTGATCACTAATTCATGTTTGAAACTTGATTTAGAGCAGATTAGAGGCTTCAATTTGTGAATTTTGTGAGAATTTTAGGGTTTGAAGGAACCCCCTGGTCGCTCTCTTCTTCTGATCGATCCCAGCACACCCACATGTGTCTGTTTGGTGAGTTATTTCATATTTGATCATTAAGGTTTTAGTTTTTATTAATTTGGTCCCTCAACTTTTATCTAACTTATAGTTTAGGCATTTCAACCTTAATAATAGTCTCTTCAAGACTCTTAACTAACTGGGTTATAAATTCCTAGTTAGTTTGTTATTGTTTATTTAACACTTTATTATCCTGATTTTAAATTTTATAAATTTCGGGGTGTTACAAGTCCACCCCCCTTAAAAGGGTTTCGTCCCCGAAACCTGATTATGTACCGAATAACGTAGGGTAGAGTCGTTGCATCTCCTCCTCGGATTCCCACGTGGTATCCGAACCCTTCCGGTGTTCCCATTTGACCTTTACTTGATTGATTTCTTTATTCCTTAAGATTTTCACCTTACGATCCAAAATCGCCATGGGCTTCACCACATAGTTAAGTCTGTCATCCACCTCGATGTCATCGTAGTGGATATAGGTTGTTTCATCCGCTAAACATTTCCGAAGATGTGATACATGAAATGTGTTATGAATTCCACTTAATTCTTCCGGTAGTTCAAGGCGGTATGTTACCTTCCCTACTCGTTTGACAATTGTAAACGGCCCAATAAATCTTGGGCTTAATTTTCCTCTCTTTCTAAATCGGATAACCCCCTTCCATGGGGATACCTTGAGCATGACCTTGTCGCCAACCTGAAACTAGATCGGTCTTTTCCTTTTATTCGCATACGACTTTTGTCTATCTTGTGCCGCTTTCAAATGTGCCCGAACCACTTCAATCTTTTCATTAGTGGCTCGGACTATATCCTTGTGAGCGAGTTTACGTGGACCCACCTCACCCCAACACACCGGGGTCCGGCACTTCCAACCGTAAAGCATTTCATACGGTGCCATCCCGATACTAGCATGGTAGCTGTTGTTATATGAAAATTCGACCAATGGTAGATAAGCATCCCAACTACCTCCGAAGTCAATAATACATGCCCGTAGCATGTCTTCCAATGTTTGTATTGTTCTTTCACTCTGTCCATCCGTCTGAGGATGGTACGCAGTGCTAATGAACAATTTGGTTCCCATTTGCTCTTGGAAATCTCTCCAAAAATTTAAAGTGAACCGGGTATCCCTATCGGACACGATGGATACCGGTACCCCGTGGCGTACCACTATCTCATTAGTATATACTTCGGACATCTTTTCTGACGTATATGTTTCCCGTACCGGGATAAAATGAGCACTCTTTGTCAGTCTGTCAACAACTACCCATATAGCATCAAAACCATGGTTCGTCTTTGGTAGTTTGGTTAATAGGTCCATTGTAATATGTTCTCATTTCCAAACTAGAATTTCCAACGGTTGGAGCTTACCGTATGGTTTTTGGTGTTCCGCCTTGACTTGTAGACATGTCAAGCATTTCTCCACGTATTTCACTACATCTCTTTTCATTCCGGGCCACCAATAGTTTTGTTTCAAGTCGTTATACATCTTGGTCGCTCCCGGATGGATGGAATAACGGGATTTGTGAGCTTCATCAAGTAGAAGTGATAGGAGTATGACCCTCGAATCACCGGTTCAAATAAAACGGTAAAATAAAAGATAGATCTACGGTTCGTTTTGGATACAGATACACCACCAAAACCAACAGTAGGGCTGCGAATCACTCCCGAAGATACAGAAATCACCACTCCGGTTATAAATTCGGGTCTAAGAACACCACTCAATATGCCACAATTGAGCTAGCATAGACACAATCAATTTAACTCAAAATCCATTGAGATAAACCAACCAAAGAGAAAAATCTCATACTCAAAACACACTAACTTCCATTCATAAACTGAAGTGAATTACATCAAGGTATTCCTAAAAATAATAACTACCCACTAACTCCACTAATCTAAATATAACATAAAAAAAACAACGTGCATGAAACATAGAATATAAAATATGGCTCCATTTTGTTGCAGATGGATCGGATCATGGTGGGTCTTCGGGTTCGGATGCGGGAAAAAAAGTGACGCAATTAATCCATTTCAGAAACCGAACCTGATGTATATCATCCTCCCCTTCTTTAACGAAGTTTGTCCTCAAACTTGAATGCTCATCATAATCGCATAAGACTGAAGGCTTGTGACATTAAACGTAGCCGAAACACCTAGAAGGTCATTCTTATACGTGTGATTGTTCACCTTTGCAAGGACTTTAAAGGGCCCTTCAGAACAAGGGCTGAATTTGCACCGGATTTTAGCAAGAGATCGGTGCGTATGAAGGTGGATCCAAACCAAGGTACCGGGATCGAAGGGTATGTCTCGCCGAACACTGTCCTTCTCATGAAGAGTCTTGACTGATATATTCCAGTCGATAGCTTCATCACCATCTTTGAGAATTAAATTAGTATTTTTGATGGCTTCCAACCCATGCAAAACTGACCAGTTAAATGTGTGAACAAAATGGTTTTTATGGCCAAGAATTTTAGATGATATGGATAGCAAAGTTGTCTTCTTGTCAAACTGATTCAGAACCGTTTCGTGTTGCTTCACATCAAGACCTTCATTTTCATCTTCACCATGTTCTTTCAAGAGCACATCTGTATCATCACAGTCTCGTGTGGCTTTAATTGGACCTTTTCTTGAACTCGAATTTTTATCCGTAAGTGCATCTTCTTGACGGATAATCCCGTAAAGAGCTTGTCTCACGAACATGCACTCATCTTCATTTGGCATGATCCCGTATTTGTCGTACCGGGGCTCCTCATCATACGGTGCTGAAGTGATCTCTTTAGAGGCTTCGAACTCATAATTCTCAGATTTGATGATGAATGTAAGGAACATTTTTTTTTTAAGATAACGAGTCGAAACGGATCGCTTCGGCTCTGATACCAAATGATAGGAGTATGACCCTCGAATCACCGGTTCAAATAAAACGGTAAAATAAAAGATAGATCTACGGTTCGTTTTGGATACAGATACACCACCAAAACCAACAGTAGGGCTGCGAATCACTCCCGAAGATACAGAAATCACCACTCCGGTTATAAATTCGGGTCTAAGAACACCACTCAATATGCCACAATTGAGCTAGCATAGACACAATCAATTTAACTCAAAATCCATTGAGATAAACCAACCAAAGAGAAAAATCTCATACTCAAAACACACTAACTTCCATTCATAAACTGAAGTGAATTACATCAAGGTATTCCTAAAAATAATAACTACCCACTAACTCCACTAATCTAAATATAACATAAAAAAAACAACGTGCATGAAACATAGAATATAAAATATGGCTCCATTTTGTTGCAGATGGATCGGATCATGGTGGGTCTTCGGGTTCGGATGCGGGAAAAAAAGTGACGCAATTAATCCATTTCAGAAACCGAACCTGATGTATATCAAGAAGCTTTTTAACTCCACACGTGTTAGGAACCCAAATTCTATTGAAACGTGTTTTCCAACCGTGGTTGCCTTCTTCGAGATCCTTAAATTGGCCGACAATTCTTTCCTTTTTCCAGTTTTCTACCTTCACTGCTTCAACTTGTGCTTCTCAGATTCGTTCTAGTAAGCCCGAGGTCACAATAAGCTGCATTGATTGTACTTGTATCGGGGCATAATCTGTCTTTCGGCTTAACGCGTCTGCTACTACATTGGCTTTCTCGGGGTGGTATCTTATTTCACAATCGTAATCCTTGACCGTTTCCAACCACCGTCTTTGCCTCATGTTTAATTCCTTCTGATCAAAGAAATATTTCAAACTTTTATGGTCAGTGAAGATTGTACATTTTACCCCATACAAATAATGTCTCCATATTTTTAAGGCGAATACTACTGCTGCCAGCTCCAAATCATGAGTCGGGTATTTCTTTTCATGGATCTTCAGTTGCCTCGAGGCGTAGGCTATGACCTTGCCTCGTTGCATTAAAACACATCCGAGCCCTGAATGCGACGCATCCGAGTAAACCACCATATCATCAACTCCTTCCGGTAACGTTAGCACCGGAGCGTGAGTTAACTTTTCTTTGAGTGTTTGGAAGGCTTCCTCTTGTTTGATGCCCCATACAAACTTTTCCTCCTTGCGAGTCAATTTGGTCAATGGTAAAGCAATTTTGGAGAAATCTTGTATGAATCTCCGATAATATCCCACGCGCCCTAAAAAGCTTCAGATTTCTGAGGGATTCCTTGGAGTGTTCCATTTTGACACGGCTTCTACTTTTGACGGATCCACTAGTACCCCGTCGGCACTAATGATATGCCCGAGAAACTGCACCTCTCGTAACCAGAAAGCGCACTTTGAAAATTTTGCATACAGCTTTTCTCGTCTGAGTGTCTCTAACACTTCTTGCAAATGGTAAACATGCTCAGCTTCATTCTTCGAATACACTAAAATGTCATCGATAAATACAATTACTGACTTATCCAGCATAGGTTTGCAAACCCGGTTCATGAGATCCATGAAAGCTGCGGGTGCGTTAGTCAACCCAAAGGGCATCACGAGGAACTCATAATGCCCGTACCGCATATGAAAGGCCGTCTTCGGTACGTCTTCCTCTTTGACTTTCAATTGGTGATAACCCGATCTGAGATCAATCTTTGAGAACCAACTCGCTCCTTGTAGCTGGTCAAACAAGTCATCAATTCTTGGAAGTGGGTATCGAATTTTCACCGTGAGTTTATTTAACTCTCGGTAGTCGATACACATACGCATACTGCCATCTTTCTTTTTCACGAATAGTACTGGCGCGCCCCATGGGGATACACTCGGTCAGATGAACCCTTTGTCGAGCAGTTCTTGGATTTGAGTCATCAATTCTTGTAGCTCTGACGGCGCGAGCCGATACAACGCCTTGGCCACAGGTTTTGCGCCTGGAATCAATTCGATTCCGAACTCTACCTCCCGTTCTGGTGGTATTCCATGTAAATCTTCCGGAAACACATCTTCATAATCACATAGCATTGGCACATCTCCGATTTTGAGGGATTCTTTCTCCGATTCACTTGCGTATACCATATATGCCTTGCATCCATGTTTCATGAGTTTGTGAGCTTCTAGCATCGTGCATATCACCGGGTTACCCCCTTTTTCACCGTATATTGTAACGTGCTTTCCGCTAGGAGATGTCAGTTTTATTTCCTTTCGGAAACATGCCACCTTTGCATGGTATCGGGACAACCAATCCATACCCACGATCACTTGAAATTCTCCCATTGACATTGGGATCAAGTCTATTGTGTATTCTTCATCGTCAATGCTCAATTTACAATTTTCACATACATCACAAACGATAAAACTCTTGTTATTACCTATCTCTACTTCTAAAGGCATATGTAATTTTGTTAGAACAAATGAAGGATGTCGAATAAACCCATATGAAATAAAGGATTTATTCGCACCCGTATCAAATAATATACGCGCAGGAATCGAGTTTACAGCAAATATACCTGAAACCACTTCGGGTTCAACTTTTGCTTCTGCGACAGTCAAGTGGAAAGATCTAGCCTTTGCCTTTGGGGCTTCACCTTTCGTGTCTTGCCCATCTTTCCTTCCCACCAGTTCCGAGCATTCCGATTTCTTGTGACCCGGTCGATAACAATTGTAGCAAACCGTCACTTTTTTCGGGCATGATGAAGCCATATGCCCCGTTTTCCGACATATGGGGCAAGGCTTATCCTTGAAGCGACATTCGCCCCTATGACCCTTTCCACAGATTTTGCAATTTGGTGACCCGCCTTTCGCATCCGATTTCTTCACTGTTTCATTCGTTTGCGCTTTCTTGGTAGGGCTTGGATTAACATTATGAGCCCTCCGTTCACCCCGTTCAACCTGCTTTCTCAATTCGATCTCCCGTTCCCGAGCAACATTTATGATCTCGGTTAGGGTCTCGTATTTTGAAGGAGTCATAAACTCCCTATACTCGGCACTCAACATATTATAATAATAATATATCTTATGTTCTTCATTTGTTATCAGTTCATCACAAAACTTCATTTTATCCATAAACATTCCCGTGATCTTGTCTGTTGACTCACCCTTGTGCCTAAGTTGCATGAACTCTTCCTTGATTCGATTATGACCGCCTTGGGACTGTGGTGTTTAAGAAACGACGTCTTAAATTCATCCCATGGCATAGCCTTAGCTGCTTCGTTTCCAATTTCTTTCTTTTTGTTATCCCACCAGTCTTTCGCTTGACCCCTTAATTGACCCGTACCATAAGCTACGTAGTCATCTTCATCACAATGGGCCCTCTCAAATACCCCCTCGATATCGCTTAGCCATCGTTGGCATACGATTGTGTGACAACCCTCAAAATCCCATGTATTCCATACAATTTATTAATGAAAATTAAAGTGCTTGATGACTGTCCTGAATCATTTAACTGCTTCTGATATCTGTGTTATACTTACATGTATTTGTTAAACATACTAGTAATGTACAGAAAAGTTACTAAATAGTCCTGTGTGATTTCCTAAGTGTTAAAAATTAAAAACGTTGCAAAAATATATACATAAGACACTTTTCGGGTTAATTAAGCACTTTAACGGAACAGTATCGAACCGAACAACCGGACATCACCCGGGACATGAAAATATTATCAATGACATTGCTTTTCTTTTCTGAGCTAGTTAAGGTACCCGAACACCCTAACACCCGTTATAATTCATGACACACTAGTAACTAACTTAAATCCCTAACTACACATAACTAGTTACTAACTAATCAATTGAAACCAAACCAAATACCCCTCCCCCCATAACCAAATCGGTCCCATGTAGGGGACACATCCTTACACACTTTATTATTTTATTTAGACATGTTTAATATCTTGGGAGCACAAGATCCAATGGTTAATTAAGATAAATGGTCTATAAGTAAACCCATAAGTTCATATTTCATTCAAACACTTCACAAGAAAACTTGGCACTATCTCTCTCTCTCTTTCTTTGGTTCGGCCAGCCACAAGTAGCACCATCACCACCATCATTTGATCATCTTCAAGCAATCCAAGAACATCCATAGGTGTAAGAAGGTGAACAACGAAGCTTGGTGCGCTCGGAAGTTGAAGGACCTTCTCCATTCGCTATTAACCACCTAGTTTACGCCTTTGATCTTCCCTAGCCTCGAGCTAGTAGTAAGTGACTCTAAACATCTTCTTGATCTATTCTAAAGTGGTTAATAAGAGTTTCGCCGGTTGAAAATCAATAACATATAAGATCACCAACTAAAAGTCTACTAAAGTGATGAACAAGGTGGTTAATGGATGAATATTAGTGTAAATCATGTAGATCTTGTGTGATTATGATTATTGGTTGATTATCTGATGTTTTACTGATTAATATTAATGTGTCATGTTGTTGTGGTCACTAAACTTGTTAACGGAATCGATCGAACACGATTTAGAAGGTTAAACACTGAAAATCAGAATCTGTCCAACTTTTACAGCCAACTTCAGTTGGCTGTAAACAGGTCATAAACTTAACTAAAAACCGATATTCTGAATCTAAAATATGTTATTATGAAATACGGTTCTAATGGCACCGGAATCGTAATTTTTGGACTCCGTTTACTATTTTTAAAGTGTTAATTTGTAACAGCAACTTAAGCTGAATTTTGACAGCAATAAATGGGTGTCATACTTTCAGTCATAACCTGAGTTTCGTGATGAATCGGACCATGAAATTTGTACAGTAGGTGAAAACCGATGCATTTGTAATTACCCCACTGGAATTTCGTAAATCGGACGCTCGATGAATTTTTAATGAATTGTTCCGTGGACTGTGGTCAGAAATATATAAATCTGAGTTCAGTCCGGAATATGAATTTTTATAAAATATTGGTAAGGAACCGGATCCCGATATTTTTACACAATAAAATTTGGAACGTTTAAGACATCTTGTAAAAATTTGGGAATTTTTGGAATTTAACTATTTTATTAAAATGTCCGAAAACAGCCGGTTTTGAATATTAATGCTGAATTGACATAAGTTGTGACTTGCGTGTCTAAATGTCGAGTATGCTATCGGTGAATGATCTAACGTGTTATATGTGTTACGTGCAATATCGTATGTTTGTTTATGAGTGGGGAATGGATGGGAAGTTTATATGGGCATAAATAGTTAAAGTGTGTACCTGTTATGTGGTAGAAGTAATGTGCAAATAAACCATACGTAGGATACGTGTTATGCATGAGAAACTGATTGTTATCCGTACCTTATTAGGACGTGATTGACCGACCTTGACTGTTAGCTATATTTGAGAATCTAACCGAGCAAACCGAGGTGAGTTCACACTTTTCTACAAAGCATGGTAAATTCCTGGTGGGAATGGGAATGGGTACAGGAATAGGGATTCCTCGTCCTTTGGGACGTGTTCAGGAATGTGGATTCCTCGTCCTTGTGACGTGTTCAGGAATGTAAATTCCTCGTCCTATTGGGACGTATTAGACTTACTGGACTAGAACTCTATCAACGAAGTCCCTCCCTTTTTGTATCGACTTAATCGCCGAGGCTATGGCGAGCGGGTCATTAGTTAATAGCGCTATTAGGTTTAACAAACCGCACACCGTGCCAGTTGGACGGGTGTGTACTAATGGACTATGGCACGTCGGTGGTGATAGAACACCGACGCTAGGGCACAATTGATTTTTGTTAGTAGTCGATATGATAAACGAGTCTGGTAGTTTAAAATACTGGGGCAGCTCCCCACGGCCAAAGTGCCGGGCTGGATAGCCAGGGAAGGTGTACATGGGATGGTTAACAAATAAACGTTTTCGAACTATGGGGTAACCCCCACGGCTGGATAGCCGAATGAGATTAAACTATGTTTTTGGAAACAACTCTAAAATGGACAACCAACCGTGAACTCACTCAACTTTGTTGTTGACTCGTTATTACATGCTTTGCAGGTCATTAGATGCTATGGAGCTTGCACATGGAGGTGGTCGTTGTGGGATGCGAACTGATATGTCCCGTACTTAATGAATAAACTTTATGTACTTATTAAACCTACGTTTTGGACTTTAAACTTATGAACTATGGACTTATGTTATGAACTTATGTTTTATGCTTCCGCTGTTAACCTAAAATCGGTTTACTTCCTTTTGGTCACCAATCGTATTATGTTTGGTTTTATTTACTTAATTATGTTGTTCAATATGATTGGTGGCTCGATCCTGGTCACGTCACGCCTCCAAGCGGTGGTACTCCGGATGGTGGATTTTGGGGGTGTGACAGATTGGGTCAACCTCCCCATTATAGACTGGCGGTTTGCACGCCATGAACTCCTTGTATGTACAAGGCTTTCGTCCTCCGGACTTTTCCTTTGTTAGATTGGCATTATCTTCCAATTTCTTGATTCTTTCCTCAACCACTGATAGTACCGTGTTCTAGATCTTATCAATGAAACCAGACAAACTATTTTCGATTGCCTTTCCAACCTCCTCGGCAATCACTTCTCTTGTTTGCTCGGTGACTCTCGGCACCGCATCATCGTTACTTTCATCCGCCATCTTTAATACTTAAATGTTTACATTAACCGTTAAACATTTCATTTTTTTAACATATGATTTACTTGTTTTGGTTTAATCAAGTTTATAGCTTGATTCAACCGTTCTTGTTTCATGCATTTCCCGTGTTTGAGTGAATCTACAGACTCTTTTCGTGCATATCCGTTCATGTTTCATTTCTATATTCTCTAAATCTACTTAAAACAATTAACACTTACCGGATGTTTGATCAAGCTTGAACCGAACACACTTTATTGACAACCCTTAGCACTGATTACCAACTTGTAACACTCATCTTTAAAGGACAAAATTAATAATATATAACATGCATTTAGTACAAAAATTTCAAGTTTACAAAAATCTTTTTAGTTTTAAGATCATAGTTGACCATAACATTCAAGTCTACATCATACTAGATAAACTTTCAAAACATAATTTCAAGTGTTTACATGTCACTAAAACAAAATAGACAAAATGCAGAAGCTTTGTTCGATGTGTTCGGTTCTTGACATGGCTTGATCATCCTCCGGGGTCTAAAGTGCATCTTTACCTATCATACAATTTCCTTTAAATGATTAGAAATCAAGGCATTTGAACAAAATAATTAAACACAAGAAATTATATAATTTGTTTTCAGCCCCTTCACCCGGCAGTGTCAAAAGTTCACCCGGCCGTGTCAGCTAAACATATATTTTTCACAGCCCCTTCACCCGGCCGTGTCAACTCTGCACGTTTATTTTTCACCCAATTTACATCCAAACCTATCCAAACTCATTTTAATCGCTTGGGATTCGTTTCTTAACATGTCTAAGCTATCATCCATTACCCGGATCCATTATTCATATAGTTTACGCTCCCGTTACCCGGTTTACGATTTGCTTTATTTTGACCCGTTTGTTTACAAGTTCAACAACTTGTTTTGTGTCATCTCATGTCTTTGGCCATTTTACACAATCCCGGGTTTACCCACTATATCGTTTTGCTCCATTCAAGAGGGACACTTACGCAATAATCATCACGCTTGTTTTCAAGGATTTAAACATGCTTTTCTAAAACATTTGACAAGTAAAAATTCCGAACTTTAATCCCTCTACAAGGGTTCATGTTTTTGCAACAAATTAGCGTGTCCGCTCCACGGCTTATGCCTTGTTTATAACCAATCAACAAGTGATGGTCATTGACTTCGACGTTTACAACTCAACTTTTTTTGACCCGTTTGGATGCCAAATGGAGACCACCATTTCAAGACATCCCAAACTCTATTTGTAACTCATGTTTTGACCCGTTTTATTTGTCTAGGGCAGTTCATCACTTCCGTGACTTAACGGGTTTTCTTGTTTGGCTAAATTCCAATACGACTAACTAGAATAAATAAATAACATAATGTAACGAAACCATAGGTCGCGTACCTTTAGTGCACACCTTTCAAACGCGTATCCCCTCCGGCGTGTCCGCTTAACGATCCGGATTCCTTGCCTAAAGAGTTCAATTCAAAATAAATTTAGAACTCTTTCATACGCCTTAACGCACAATTCTCTATAATAATCGAATCTGCGTTTTCACCCAATTTTTTACATTTTAATCCTCACTTAGGCGTTTTATCAAACACCTAGCGGGTCAGATTTTTACATAATCATAACCAAGTTCATGACTTGTAATTTTCATCTAAACCAACTTCAATTAGGCACACTTACACATGTTTTAACTTCTATATTTCAGAATTTACCTCTTAGAACTCAGATTACACTAGAACAAGAATCACAATCCTAGTGTTCATCAAGTTTCTACAAACTTATTAGTCACCTACATTGGTGATTATAAACCTTAAAAGCCTCATGCAAGATTTTGATAAGAAATCATCTAGGGTTTATCCCTAGACACCATATTACTTCTAATTTCACCCATGCATCAAGTAATCAAGCTAAATTTTCGTTTTTCACATTTAACCTAGAATTCAAGATGCAACAAAATACCACAATTTTGCATACCTTTTGATCCCTGCAACGAGGTGATCACTAATTCATGTTTGAAACTTGATTTAGAGTAGATTAGAGGCTTCAATTTGTGAATTTTGTGAGAATTTTAGGGTTTGAAGGAACCCCCTGGTCGCTCTCTTCTTCTGATCGATCCCAGCACACCCACATGTGTGTGTTTGGTGAGTTATTTCATATTTAATCATTAAGGTTTTATTTTTTTTATTAATTTGGTCCCTCAACTTTTATCTAACTTATCGTTTAGGCATTTCAACCTTAATAATAGTCTCTTCAAGACTCTTAACTAAGTGGGTTATAAATTCCTAGTTAGTTTGTTCTTGTTATTTAACACTTTATTATCCTGATTTTAAATTTTATAAATTTCGGGGTGTTACAGTTAGGTGCTTAAATG
Source organism: Helianthus tuberosus (assembly GCA_030545235.1). Lineage (NCBI taxonomy): Eukaryota > Viridiplantae > Streptophyta > Magnoliopsida > Asterales > Asteraceae > Helianthus > Helianthus tuberosus. The sequence goes on from CM060394.1 coordinate 132,572,794, forward strand.
GAGCTTGCACAGGATGAAGAGGTCATTGTAGGACATGGACTGTTGAGTTCCATGTTAAACTTATGAACTTTTAAACTTATGATTTGGTTTTAAACTTTATGCTTCCGCTGATAACTTGAGCTTGGTTAATTTGTTTTGGACACCAATTATATTGTTGGTTGGTTTTACATTTACTTTAATAAATTGATCAATGTGATTGGTGGCTTGATCCTGGTCAGTCACACGCCTCACGGTAATACTCCGCTTGTGGATTTTGAGGGTGTGACAGATTGGTATCAGAGCCATTGGTTATAGTGAACTTGGTTTTAAAAGGGAAAAATCTTTTGATAAAAACCAGACTATAACCTGTTCAGTGCTCAACGATCCACAACGACACTTCGCTCCACGTGCAAGACTCAACATTATAGGTGGTATGATTTATGCTATTACTGCCTACTTGATAGTTTGCTTATGCATGGTGTGTTGCTTATGGTATGCCTAGTTAATGTAGTAGCATGTTGTCTATTAGACCTAATGCGTTATTTGTGACACTCAACTGTTTACTCGAAACTTGGCAAGTAGTGATCAAATTCTTGTTCCTGTTTTCTCGTCACCCCGCTATGACAACCGTTTTATGCGTTCTATCTATCCATATGATTGTCTCGACATGATGTCGCCGTTACAGCTAGAATTCAGATCTGACCCTCCATACATTCGTTTTGCATGTCGACATTCACGTAGACCAGAACCAGCCCAAACGAACTCGAATTTAGGAGAACAATATACCCACACGTCAATGTTGACGAACCCCATCACCTCCACTAGTCGTCATCACCAGAAGCGAAGCAGTCATAGTTACACGCGTTTGGCGTTGTACAACTCGAAACCCTATCATTCAAACTCTGTTTTGGACCAATGATATAGTCACGTGATCATGATGCAATGAACCTTCCTTATCGTGCCGTTGCCACCATCCACCATTACTGGAACTGCCTCTGGAGAACAGAATAGTTGGCAGAATTCTTCGGTTATTTGTTGGATTTTTGTTTTCGCTTAATTCTTCGTATGAACATCACCAACCTCCTGTTTCTTCGATCCGCAACCGATATAACGAAACGCTAACAACCATACCACGATTTCCACCGATCACAAGATTACCTCCCCCCATTACCTTGTTGGGTGGTTAATTACTATTCTACTTTTATTTACACTTTCGTATACCCAACTTAGCAAGTGGATGCCTCCTAATGATGTGATAGTCTTCGGGACATTCGAGGACGGAGATACGGATTGCTCAACCTACAGACGGACACGATGAACTACACATTCACCTCACCCCTTTCCCCCTTATACTATCAGAGTCGCATTTTGATCCTATGAAAGTTTATCTTAATCGTGTGAAACCTTTTTGCTAGCCTTTGTATCAACCTATACTTGTTAATTAATGCCATGCCCAAATTTTTTTATTGACTTGAACATAACCATCACGTCCCCACTTCTTCATGCAGAGACACTAATACGAACTCACTATAGTTTAGAGAATTTGGAAGGCTCGACGTTCGATCATTGGTGATCACTTTTGGAAACCCTGAGAATGGTGATGTGTTGTTGATATGATCATACCCTCTTAAACATGTTTTCGCGTCTTTTCTTTGAAACCTCTTGACTACACAGGCATATTTCAGATTCATTCACACGACTTAAGGAAACTCCTCCGAATTTGGTTGCTTACCGACTCGATAAATCGCAAACTCATCTAAGTTCATGGATCAAGGTGAAATATTCCTCCTTCGCATGTGGGCAAGCCCAACAACTTTGACGGAAGTTTCAGCGAACATTAACACTACAAAGTTGTGCGACAACATGTAAACCCCTGCTACGGATTCTTAAACGCCTACGCATCGATTGCGACTACCCTTTTTGCATGTTTCCACATCCATTCATGATATACTTCTCGGATTCTATGATCCTCATCCTAACAACATTCTCCGCGAACTCTCGCTTGAAAGAGTTACTCTCTACGAACGATACTCGAGGGGCAACGGTTCATGAATATCACAGATATGGAGGTATCACGAGAACCATCCTTAGAACTCGATATAACCGAGATAGGTTCCCAGTCACGACATTCGAATGTACCCTGCCTTGATAGATTTGTCACTTGTTCTCTTCAATGACATCCGAATCTACTCCACGAACCAGTAGGAATCCAAACGACACCTACACCTTACCATGGAGCCCTTACAACGCAAAAAAAAAAAAAACCTTATGTTTAGTTTCCAATGAACGACTTTTGATGTTGCGAAGCCCGCTTTTCTTGATCGTATGCACAAACCCTCGCAACTCTAACTCGAAAGATTGGTTAGGGATCCGCGTTTCAACGGTTGAAGGTGAAACTCTGTAGTACCCCCATTCGTTCATTACCTAAAGGCACAGACGACTTCGTTGTTATTGTGACGCGTCCATCCAAGGAGTTAGTTGTGTGTTGAAGCAATGTGAGAAAGACATTGCTTACGCATCATGCCAACTCAAGGTTCACGAAAAGAACTACACTACCCATGATTTGGAGCTGGGAGCAGTAGTGTTTGCACTCAAGATATGGAGACATTACCTGTACGGTACCAAATGCACCATTCATACCGATCACAAGAGTCTCCAGCATATATTCGACCAGAAGGAATGGAGCATGCAACAGTGATGATGAGTCGAACTCTTTAACGGCCACGAATGCGCAATCAAGTACCATCCAGGCAGAGCCAATGTTGTGGCTGATGCCCTCAGTCGATAGGAAACCAAACCTAAGCGTGTACGTGCGTTATTCACTCCAGCCTTCCTGCCCAAACTTGTGATGCTCAGGTTAAAGCATTGGAAGAAGGGAATCTTTTAGCTGATTCCATGCGGGGCATGGGAAAAGTGACTTGAACCTAGGGAAGGTGGTACTCACTACTTCATGGAACGTGACTGGGCTTCATCCTTTGGAAATCTACGAGAACTTGTGATGAGCGAAGCACACAAGTCTCGCTACTCGGTGCATCTTGGCTCTGATGAGATGTACCAAGACCTCAAAAACTCTTTACGGGTGGCCCCACATGAAGGCTAACATAGCGACCCGTGTTAGTAAGTGTTTGACCAGTGCGAGGGTCAAGGTTGAATACCAGAAACCATCAGGCCTACTTCAACAACCAGAGATCCTGACATGGAAATGGGAGCAAGATTTCCATGGACCTTGTTACTGGCTTACCTAGATCTCAACGAGGAAACGATACCATTTGGGTGATAGTGGATCGATTAACCAAGTCTACACACTTCCTGGCTCCCAAAGAAACGGACAAATTCTCTACCCTAGCAGACATTTACCTGAAGGAAGTAGTTTCGAGGCATGGGGTGCCAACCTCCATCATTTCTGATCGAGATCCACGTTTTACCTCTGATTTGTGGCAGGCGATGCACGAATCCTTCGGCTCACGTCTAGACATGAGCACAGCGTATCATCCACAGAGGGATGGGCGGGCTGAACGCAACATTCAAACTCTTGAAGACATGCTTCGAGCATGTGTAATCGACTTTGGTAACGGTTGGGAAAGACACCTACCTTTGGTAGAGTTATCGTACAACAATAGATACCGCACTAGCATCCAGGCCGCTCCGTTCGAAGCTTTGTGCGGACAGAAACACCGACCACCCCCATGCTGGACAGATGTTGGCGACAACCAAATTACTGGCCTAGGATTTGCTCCCTACACGACGGAAAAGATTGCCCAAAACCCGATCACGAATAACGGCAGCTTGTGACCGTCAGAAAAGTTACGCTGATAAGCGCAGGAAATCACTCAAATTCCAGGTTGGGGATCGAGTGCTACTTAAAGTCTCACCTTGGGAAGGTGTGGTTCGTTTTGACTAACATGGAAAGCTTAATCTAATCCGCGTCATGTTGGACCTTTCGAAATCACAGAGAGAATTGGCAAGGTGGCGTACAGACTGAATTTGCCCGAAGAGCTCAGTGGTGTTTACAACGTATTCCACGTGTCGAATCTTGAGAAGTGTCTGTCAGATGAGACACTCATAGTTCCTTTCAAGAAACTCACTATCGGCGATCAGCTGCGATTCGTCGAGGAACCGGTAGAAATTACGGACCGAGAAGTTAAGGTTCTTAAACGCACCAGGATACCCATAGTTCGAGTTCGTTGGAACTCCCGTCGTGGCCCAGAGTTTACCTGGGAACGAGAAGACCAAATGAAACACAAGTATCCCTAGTTGTTTGAGAAAAGTGAAACCGCTACTGAGGCTGAAGCTACTGCGGAATTTCGGGACGAAATTCCAAACCAACGGGGGGATGATGTGACACCCCAGGAAAAACAGGAAACCACGCAACCTAACTAGTTTCCTCAGTAACTACGTGCTAAATTTCGGGACGAAATTTCTTTCAACTTGGGGATGATGTGACAACCCGTAACTTCGAGGTAAAAACCGTTTGTTTCGCTTTTACAAAATAAATATATACTTATCTTATTCGACGAATTAAATAAATACTTATTCAATTTATAGTGTGAAAACGCGTAGTCGAAACCAAGTCCATATCGTGACTGAACCAACCCGAACCGTTTGAACCATGTCATCACTCGAAACTCATGAGACTGGAATCATATTTTTTTGAGGTCGTTTACTATTTTTAAAGGTCCGTTTTGTACAGCAGCAAAAGCTGCGTTTTTTCTGCAGAAAATGCGTGTTATGTTTTTCATCATAACTTGAAACCTGGATAGATTTAGGTCACGAAATTGATATTGTAGATGGCCACTGATGTCGTTGTAATTCTCCAACTGGAATTTCGTCTATCGGACTTACAATGAATTTTAAATGAATTTTTCCGTGGACTGCAGTCAGAAAGTGACGAATCTGATTGCAGCCTGGTAAATGATTTTTATAAAATAATTGGTAATGAATTGGATCCCGAGATTTTTTACACATTAATATTTGGATTGTTTAGAACATTCTGTAAAAGTTTGGGAATTTTTGGAATAAGTTAACTATTTTATTAAAATACCCGAAAACAGTCCAGTTGTGGATGTTTAAGCTGAAATAATATAAGTAGTGATTTGCATGTCTAAATGTCGGTTATGTTATCCGATAATGACCTAACGAGTTATATGTCAATGAAAGTGTTATGTGCAATGTCGTATGTTTGCTCTTGAGTAATTATAGGCTGAATGTTTATATGGGTGTGAACTGTTACAGTGAGTGCATGTTATGTAGTAGATGAGGGTAGGAACTTTGTGCTCTATTTGAAACCACTAAATGACTAACTGGTAATCATACTAGGACGTAATTGACCGACCTTGACTGTTAGCTATTTTAAGAGTCAAACCGAGCAACCAAAGGTGATTTCACACTTTCTATAAGGCATGGGATTCCCGGTGGTTGGGAAAGGGTAAAGGATTAAATCGGAAACTACGTGATCTCCTGGTATGGAACACGTACTACATCCTCTTTATTGAAGGGTGATAACATTGTCACGGGTAAAGGATTAAATCGGAAACTGCGTGATCTCCTGGTTTGAAACACGTACTACATCCTCTTTATTGAAGGGTGATAACATTCTTACTAGACTAAAAACTCTATCACGAAGTCCCTCATTTTTATATCGACTTAATCGCCGGGCCAATGGCGAGCGGGTCATTAGTTAAATAACGCAATTTAGGTTTGACAAGCCTCACACCGTGCCGCAGAGGACGGGCGTGAACTAATAGATCTGGGCACGTCAATGATGATAGACATTGACGCTAGGGCACCAACTTACTTCAGTCAGTAGTCGATATGGTAACGGGTCTAGTGGGAATATTCATGGAGTAGCCCCCACGGCTGGGAGCCAGAGTAAAAGGAAATGATTAATCATGTTTTTAAACTATGGGGTAACCCCCACGACACGTAAGCCAGCTTAAGGAAACTTATGTTTTTGTAACAACTTAAAAACGAACACCCAACTGTGAACTCACTCAACTTTGTTGTTGATTCGTTATTATATGCCTTGCAGGTCGTTAGGTGCTTAGATGGAGCTTGCACAGGAGGAAGAGGTCGTTGTAGGACATGGACTGTTGAGTTCCATGTTAAACTTATGAACTTTTAAACTTATGATTTGATTTTAAACTTTATGCTTCTGCTGATAACTTGATCTTGGTTAATTTGTTTTGGACACCAATTATATTGTTGGTTGATTTTACATTTGCTTTAATAGATTGTTCAATATGATTGGTGGCTTGATCCTGGTCAGTCACACGCCTCGCGGTAATACTCCGCTTGTGGATTTTGAGGGTGTGACAACGCGCTCGAATCTCGCACACATCGTGATCTTATGTTTTAGACTTAAATTTTTTTATATTGGTTCGCCATATGTATAGCAATGTCTATCTGGGTCAAATTTTACATTAGATAATTTTTATGGACTACCGGGTCACACACGAGTTAACCCGACAAGCACGAACGTTGGTGATAATTGTCTAAATACTGGGGAAACCACTCCATAGTATTATTATGCGTGTAATGCTAAAAATATATATATATATATATATATATATTTAGATATATATTTCTTATTATTATAAGTTTTCGACAAGTTAATTGTAAATCATATTTGTGATATGCGGTTAGCGTTACCCGAATACAAAAGTATAAAAATATATTTTTATACACCTGACAAACACATGCATGTATAGATATCTTTTTTTTTTTTTTATTAAAGACCAATTATTTCATATATAATTTTGCAACTTTTTTATGCTTTATTACTTGTACATTATGCTTTGTGTGTTCTTCAAAAAAAAAAAAGTTGATTTTTTTATTTTCAACCCAAAGGTTTTTACTTTTTACAATTTTAACCCTACATAATTTGTTGTTTTAATTTTAACACAAAACTTTTCATTATTTACAATTTAACTTCACAACTTTTGTCACTTATACTTTTCATCTTTCGCAAATTTTCGTTTTATGTATAGTTCTAAATTTTTCGAGTTAATACGACGCAACGTGCATGTGTGGTTTAACGTTTTTACCCCTATTTTTCCATGTTTGACAGGTTCGTCGCAACACGCATATCCTAGTTTTAATTTCATTAGAAATGAATAACTAGTGGGTATATTTATACACTAGCTAGTTCTTTGTTTTATAAAATCTAGACCTATATATGACTACAATATGACTAGATAACTTAATTAACATTTTTAGGGTGTTCGGGGCACTTAGCGGGGAGGCGTGTGGTGAGTCAAGTCCCCGAGCGGGAACACCGCCGCCATCAAATCGGGAGGCTAATCGGAGAGCGGGAGCGGGGAGAGTTCACCGATGAGATTTGTATATATTTGAGTTTTTTTTTTCCTTGTGATAATCTAATATACATGCTGAGTTTGTGAGTTAATTTTTGAGACCTGTTACACTTTCAAATATGAAGAAGAACAACAAATATGAAGAAGAAGAAGAAGAAGTAGGGGAGGAGAAAGAAAGAAGAAGAAGAAAAATAATGAAATGTTCTATAATTTTTTTATTACTTTTAAAAATACCTTTTAAATTTGTTTTTAATTAAATGAAATGTTCTATTTTTTATTTTTATTTAGTTTAATTTATTTAAATTATGTTTTACTTTTATAAAAAAATTTATATAAAAAAAATAAAACCAAGTCCACCAAGAGAGGAGTCCCGCCATCAAATTGAGGGTGTGGGGGAGTTAAGGGGGGAGTTGATGTGACGCGTGGTGATTGGGTGTGTAAGAGATGTCACTCCCCTCTTAGAGGAGTGCCCCTCTCACCCTTAGTGTTTTACCGAAATTCATACTCCACCGCTTTCATCATTACTATCTTACACCACCATCCCCAATCAAATCAAGTACTAACATTTCCATTTTGTGAAGACTTTCTACCCCTACTCACACAGAATTGCTTCACAAAATTACCCCCACATGCTTGTGAATTGTTGCATGGAAATATTATATTCAAACAACCATGCTTGGTGTTACAAAACGAATCATAAGGTGTAAGGAGTGGTTAAACACTTGAGTGGCAAATTAAAAAACCGACCAATCAGAGTGTGCCATATCAATCAGTCAAAAGTGTTTAAACTTTGCTGAAAAGTGTTGGCAATGGTTTAAACACTTGCTGAAGTGGTAAACTTTTATTTTTATTTTTTATTTTTTTAACTTAACCACCACCGTGATCCACCTCCGCCACCACCGATCACCACCTCCAACAACCTGCAACTGTCATCTCCATCATCTCTGATAACTTTCATCGTCGCCAACCACCGCAGTCTTCTCTGTTCAACTGCCATCACGGTCATCACCTCCTTCATCATCATAACCACCACCGTGATCCACCTCCGCCTTACCGATCATCATTCCAACCACCCTCACTCGAAACCGATCACCTCCGTCTTTCTCTATAATCACCACCGTACATCGATCACCATCTCCAAACCACCATGTCGACCCCCATTCACCGTTCCTCATCACCGCACATTCATCGTGATCCTCCTCTCCGGTCATCTTCTCCACGACCATCTCAAAACCACCACGTCGACCATCTCCAAACCACCACGTCGACCACCATTCATCGTCATCCTCCTCTCCGGTCATCTTCTCCACGACCACCATAATTTTTTTTTTTTATAATAAACGGCTTTATAGCCGTTGAGATTGCACAAACCTCGAACAAACCAACTTCCCCGCTTCGGTGAACCTTCACCGATGTTTAAACTTTGCCGATCGGTAAAGGGGTTGGCGGAGGTGTTTCCGCTCGGCAAACGGAGTTTGCCGCACCCCTTTACTGCCCACTCTGGACACCCTAATGGTCAAACCAACCCACACCTTTCCTTCTTACTACTCCATCGATGGGGTCAAGAATAAAATCAAGGACAAACTTTAATATTGTATACCATTGTATTATATTTATTATAAACACCTTACTTTCATGCAAACATACATGGACTAGACAAGAAAGATTAAATTCTTTTTTTTTTCTCTTTCTTTTCTTTCGGCGTTACAGACCCAATCAACCACTTGGTTGATTTGAGAATCCATGTGTGATAATAAACAAATATATAAGTGTAGACTGTAGTGTATGCTTAGAAAAAGAAACCACCCCCAACCATTCTCACTCAAACTCTCCAACACACTAACACTCTTTTTCTCTCTCGATTCTCTTGTGGGTTGAAAAACTCAAACATTATCACACCAAGCAAGGTCCTCCAAGCTCAAGTCCTTCATTCTCACTCTTGTTCTGCATCTCTAATCATTTGGTATGAACCCTTTTAAATCTATTTCTATGTAGATTAATTTTTCTTTTTGTACTAAACATTCACCCAAGTAGTGTTATTTGTCTAAACTAGTGCTATTAAATCCACGCGTTGCGCCGGAAATCCTCACGTTGCGTGGTGGGTGGGTATTAGTTCGTTTAACTACGGTACCGACACTTGTTATAGCAACTAATAGAGAAAAAAACTAAAAAACAAATCATGATATGACAAAAAACATACCAATACGGCTGGAATTTGGCCTGTATCGGTTTGTTTCGTTACACCACCTAAAACTATTACATCAACCCATAAAGAAAAAAAATCTTGATATAACCAAAAAATACCGACACGTGATTTACATCGATAAAAAAATCTTGATATGACCAAAAAAATACCAACATGTAATTTACATCGATAAAAAACAAACGCAAGTTAAATAAGATATCTAAAAAACCACATAACACATATAAAAAACCACAAAAAAAAAAAACTTTTATAACCAATACAAGTTTGTTTATTAATAGTAAATAATAATAATAATAATAAATAAATAAATATAAAACCAATAATTACTATTCATTCATGTTTGTAAACAAATAGTAAACAAATAATATTGGGTACCGGTATCGAATTTCTCGAACAGAAGGATCCCAAGTACCAATTCGGTACCGACTTTTGGCGTTTCTGGTACCGGTTCGCTACCGATTTTTACCTTCATATACCGGTACCATAACTGGTATTTGCGGTATCGGTTGCCACGGAGCTCTGATCAGGGATGAGCAAATGGTATCGTGTAGCAGTACCGAATTTCCCGAACTAAAAGATTTTCAAACTCAATCCGGTACCGACTTTTAGCGTTTTCTGTATCAGGCTGGTGCCGATTTTTACCTTGATGTACACTAGAGAAAATATGAAACTAACACTTTAAGTAACTGGGTTTTCTTAAAATAATTGGTGATATACTAAACTTCGATGAGTGAATTTAAGGATCTTGTGTTAGTATCTTATGTATTTTATGTGGAAGTTTCGTTTAAATAAATGGGTTCATGTTGTTAACCTTTGATCCAAGCAATATGTGTGTGGCTATATTTTTGACACAAGATATATACTTTAAGTATGAACCGTATAGATATATTTTTAGTGGATGGGTTCATGGCTTAGTATATGGGTTTTGTAATTATCCTATATATTAAATTTCCAATGCTTTTGAACAGTAACAAATAAAAAATAGTATTATCCTGTTATTCTAATAAGTCCATGTAGTATGGTGGGGCGGAGGTTTCGGGTATGGGTTGACACATATACTTCGAGGGGCAACGCTGGTCAGTTGCATGTTGGGTCGGTATGACGGGGCGTGGCTAGCCTGCGTGGGTTTGGCTTGGCCAAACGATTGTTTTTTAAATTTAAATCCTAGCCACCTATAGCCTAGCCAACTCAGCCAATGAGAGCCGGTCACGGAAGACCGCTAGGCCCGCCCACGCCCGGGCTGAAACCCCCGCCTAAGGGGCCACACCGAAACCCAAGCCCACCCGGGGTGGTGACTTGAGCCTTTTTACCCAACCCAACCCACGCCCCAACCCCCGCCCCATACCCCATAGTCTAATTGTAAAGAAACAATAGAAGCACCTGAACACTAGAAGCAATTAAACCACATGGCAGGGAATAGTATCACCTTGCCATTGGTTCAAATAGGCGGCCGCCCCTCCGCCCCTCCCCCATTGGACCAACATGTTTATTATTTTATACACACTTTAAAATTATGTTTTTGCCCTTAAATAGTGTTTGTGTGCCATTGGTTCAAATGGGCGGCGAGCAATACCCATTGGACCAACCAGTTTATTATTTTATATCTACTTTAAAAGAGTTAATTACATAGTTAGTCCCTGTGGTTTGCAAAAAATAACAACCTTAGGTACTAATAGTTTAGAATCACATTCTAGGGTATTAACTTTTCATTTTGTAACGTTTGAGGGTATTAGCACTGTTTAAAGGCTTAAAATCACATTTTATTAGTACCCTCAAACGTTACAAAATGAAAAATTAATACCCTCAAACGTTACAAAATGAAAAGTTAATACCCTAGAATGTGATTTTAAACTATTAGTACCTAATGTTGTTATTTTGTGCAAACCACAGGGACTAACTATGTAATTAACTCACTTTAAAATTACGTTTTTGCCCCAAGTAAAAAAATACGGTTTTGCCTCAACTTCAAAATACGTTTACCTTTTTGCCCCGAGCTAAAAAATATGGTTTCGCTCTCGGTAAAAAAATTACGCTTTTACCCTCAACCAAAATTACGTTTTCCCCAAGTTCAAAATAAAATTTTGTTTTTCCCCTGGCTCAAAATTTACGATTTTACACCGGTTTATTATTTTAAAATTACGGTTTTGCCCACATTTTAAAATTACGTATTTGCCCACAGTTCAAAATAAATTTATGCTTTTGCCCCCAGCTAAAATTTACGAATTTCCCCTCGGTTCAAAATTACGATATCACCCTCAATTAAAAATTACGTTTTTGCCCCAGTGCAAAATAAAAATATGGTTTTCCCCTACTTAAAAATTAGGATTTTACCCTCGGGAACAAAATTTTGATTTTTCCCTCAAGTAAAAATAAAAATATGACTCTGCCCCCAACTAAAAATCGTGTCAAAGAGCTGCCTAACACTCTTTTTACTTTTTATTTCTTGCAAAACTATAGTACTATTTTTTTAATTGGTTGAGAATTATTCGTCAATCACCCCGCAACGCGGGCGGGGCATCACCTAGTTTCACTAATAAAGAAAGTTGTGGAGAATAAATATATGTTTCTTGCAATTTTACAACTATAGTTAATTTGTGGTAAATTTGACAAGGACGTGAATAATATATAAAATCATATATTTGATAAAAACCAAAGAGAAAAAAGATAAACTGAATTCAATACTTCATTCTATTCAACATTACAATATATAGAGATAAACATAACCATAAACCCTAAAACTCATAAGTAGTGGGTTGGGCCTAAAATGTCTGGGTTATAACACTCCCCTCAGACATTTAGAATTATACACAGTTTAACAACATACTTCAGGATGATGTTAAATAGGTACTTCAGGACCTGAATGAATAAACTGATACTACTGGATCAGCTATGCTGCCTCATTAAAAACCTTACTAAGAAAACGCAGTGGGACAAAACTTAGTTAAGGGAAAAAGAGTACAGCGTGTATAATTCTCCCCCTGAATTCAACAAACATCTTTCAATCTACGAAGACCGATCTTGTGTGATAGTTGCTCGAAACTGCTTCTAGGTAAAGATTTCGTGAACAGGTCAGCTAGATTTTCACTTGACTTAATCTGGCGAACATCAATTTCCCCTTCTTTCTGCAAGTCATATGTTGAGAAGAACTTTGGTGAGATGTGTTTTGTTCGATCACCCTTGATGTAACCTTCTCTGATCTGAGCTATGCAAGCAACATTGTCTTCATAAATAATTGTCGGCTCCTTCTTGATCTGTTCTAATCCGCATGCTTCTTGTATGTGATTAATCATTGATCTCAACCACACACATTCTCGACCAGCATCATATAGTGCTATCAATTCAGCATGGTTTGATGATGTTGTTGTAAGTGTTTGCTTAGTTGACTTCCAAGAAATTGTTGTGCCACCGTATATGAATACGTAACCTGTCTGAGATTTTGCTTTGTGAGGATCTGATTGATATCCGGCATCAGCATACCCAACAAGCTGGGACTTTTGATCTTTCTGATAGAAAAGACCTAAATCTTGTGTCCCGCAAATATACCGGAATATATGTTTTACACCATTCCAGTGTCTACGTGTTGGATTCGAACTGTATCTCGCTAGTACATGTACTGCAAATGCAATGTCAGGTCTTGTGTTATTTTCGAGATACATAAGGGCACCGGTCGCGCTTAAGTACGGTACTTTTGGACCAAGTACTTCTTCGCCTTCTTCTTGAGGGCGATAAGGATCCTTGTGTGGATCTAGCGGTTGGACAACCATAGGTACGCTAAACGGATGTGCTTTATCCATATTGAAACGTACTAACATCTTCTGGATGTAGTTTGATTGATGGAAAAATGTGCCATTGCACAGATACTCAAATTGTAGTCCGATGCATAATTTCGTCATACCAAGATCTTTCATTTCAAATTCCTTCTTTAACAACTGAGCAACTTTCTCTATCCCTTCAGGAGATCCGATGATGTTGATATCGTCAACATAGACTGCTATTGTAGTGAAATTGGAAAGTGATCATTTTATAAAGACACATGGACTGATTACATCAGACTTGTATCCTTCCTTTTCGAGATATTCACTAAGTCGATTGTACCACATACGACCAGATTGTTTGAGACCATATAAAGATCTCTGGAGCTTTATAGAACACATATCTCGAGGTGTTGATTTTAATGCTTCAGGCAATTTTAATCCTTTAGGGATTTTCATGTAGATGTCATTTTCAAGTGTCCCGTATAAGTATGCGGTGATGACATCTATTAGTCTCATATGAAGTTCTTCAGAGATTGTGTGGCCGATTAGGAACCTAAGGGTTATCGCATCCACTACAGGGGAATACGTTTCCTCATAATCAACTCCTGGGATTTGGGAAAACCCTTGTGCTAAAAGTCGAGCCTTATATCGTACAATCTCATTCTTTTCATTTCTCTTTATTGCAAACACCTATTTATAACCTACTGGTTTGACGCCTATGGGCGTTCGGACTACAGGTCCGAAAACATGTCGCTTTTCGAGCGAATTTAATTCGGAATTTATGGCTTCTTGCCATCTTGGCCAATCATTTCTGTGCATGCACTTTTCTAAAGTTTTAGGTACGTAATCATTTTCATTGATTACATCTGTTGCTATAGCATATGCGAATATATCATCAACATGTGTTTTATTCCGGTTCCACATTGTACTATCTTGTACATAATTAATAGAGATCTCATTTCCGTTCGGTACCGGTGTTTCTTCTGAAACTTCATTTTCCTCTGGAATTATAGTTGTCTCTTCTGGGACATTTACCTCTACTGGGGTTTCATTTATAATCTTTTGTGAGTTTTCACCAACTGCGTTACTTTGCTCTTTTCATTTCCGTGGGTTTTTGTCTTTGGAACCAATTGGTCTCTGATGTGCTCAAAATGGGTTAATTAAATTAACTAAATTTACCCTAATTCTAGACTCTCTAAGTTTTAAATTTATAAAACTAAGACTCTCTAAACCCTAAACCACACAATCGGCAAGTGTACCGATCAATGTAGTATAGCCTAAGGAAGTCCGAGTATCGAACCCAAGAGACTCTACTGATTACGCTAAGACTCTATCTAGACTAAGACTGACACGACTTAACTATTTGTTTATTGATTGGGGGGGGTTTTTCTAAAAATCATAAGAATGCAAATAACGAAACTAAACTAGCTAGACAAATTAGACACGAACTCACACGAAGACTTTGACCAGTGGTGATGAAGACTACCTAGGCTAGACGCAAGCTAAACTCAGAATGGATCTCTATTCGATGATTTTGTGGTGTGGAACCGGGATCTTAAGATGCTAAACCTATTAAGACACCACTAAGCCCCTCAAACACTCTCAAGGCGATTCTTGTGGCACTACCTAGGCTGTTACGTTTACGGTTTTCTAGATTTCTTTTCCGTCCTCTAGTTTCTTGAAAGTGCCTATATAAGACGCTCTACTTTGCCGCGCGAACGTCTAAAGCAACTACGGGTTCTAATCTTGGTTTAATAGACTATGGAATGTTAAGGACTTATAACCAAACCTAGACCTATTAATACCCTCGAGCCTTTCCGCGACGAGTTTAGCAGCACACTTGATTTTATTAAATTACCGGATATTACTTCTAAGGTTACTTACTCGATTTTCACCCTAAAGGATTAATGACCTATTATGTGATAAAGACCGTCACCTAAATCAAGAACCCTAGCCCGACCCTATTCCGTGATAAAGACCGTCACCAAGAATCGAACGAAGCAATAAACAATAATAAAATAATCACAAGCACACATACGCACCAAGTTAGAAATCCATAGCTTTTACAGTACAAGAAAGATCCACAACCACGACAAAAATCAAAAATCAAATAAAGAACCAAACTTTATTAAGCTATTGTCATAACCTAGGTAGTACGGAAAGTTTAGCCAAAAATCATAATCTTGAAAACAATCAAATAAGTTTCATAGCAAAAATTCATCGACATAGGAACAAGAAAAATAGAAAACAAGAAGATTTGGTAACAAAACCCGTTAATCCCGTGCTCTCCAAGCTTCCCGCTCAATCTCGATGATTCTTCGTGCTCCTCTCTGCCGTCTAATAATAATAATTTTCTTTTAATTCGTATCTGATGTGATGATATATCTGATGCTTTTTTTCTTTGTACGTGCGTCCCAAGTTGGCTCCCTGCCAACGATGATCCTCCATTTTTTAATGATAATTCCCTTTTAAAACAAAAGCCCCATACGTGATGATGTCTGCTTCATGTTGGCAGCCCAATAATTATTCACAAATCCACTAGAGTAATCTCGGCCCACTACCTTTTGAGATGATGATGATCGAAAAACAATTGGCCCAATCCCTGTTCATAATATGTTTAAATAAGATGATGCCCTTTTTTTTTTTAAGATAACCTAGAGATAGCGGGCTCGGTCCACTCATAGAAAATAGCGCCAATTTTACTCCGGTCACTGGCATTCTACTCTGGCCAACTAGCAGGTCATTTCCATATTACTCGTTTTCGCTCCATTTGCCCAGAACCTGTCCCACCACCAAATAATATAAAATAACACTAAAACTAAATAAAAAATAAATAAAACCTCTACAATAATTATACATTTTACACGGGACAATTATGTGTATTTTACCACTTATCACCACACTTTCGTTGTATAGTAATCGCTTCTGGGATTACTTCAATTCGAGCAGGTGCATTTGATGCTGGTACATGTGACTTTGTCACTCTATACGTGTCTGTGAATGCATCTGGTAATTCATTCGCTATTCTTTGCAAATGTATAATCTTTTGGACTTCATATTCACATTGACCACTTCGGGGGTCGAGATTTGATAGCGATGATGCATTCCACGTTATTTCTTGTGTTACCAGTCTTTCTTTGTCCTTATCACCCCCTAAGACTGGGAACATTGTTTCATCAAAATGACAGTCAGCATACCGTGCTGTAAACATGTCTCTCGTCATTGGTTCTAAATATTTAATTATGGACGGGGAGTTAAAACCAATATAGATACCCAGTCTTCATTGGGGTCCCATTGTAGTACGTTGTGGTGGCGATATTGGTACATATACCGCACAACCAAAAATTCTAAGGTGGGACAAACTTGGTTCTCGTCCTGAGACCAGTTGCAATGGGGAGTATTCGTGATCAGCAGTTGGTCTCAATCTAATCAGTGCAGTGGCATGCAAAATAGCATGACCCCATGCAGAAGATGGTAATTTACATCTCATTAAGAGTGGTCTAGCGATTATTTGTAATCGTTTAATTAGAGATTCAGCTAAACCGTTTTGTGTGTGAACATGAGGTACTGAATGTTCAACATTGATCCCAATTGACATACAATAGTCATTAAAAGCTTGAGATGTGAACTCTCCCGCATTATCCATCCGGATGTTTTTAATTTGATTATCGGGTAAATTGGCTCTCAATTGTATGATTTGAGCTAAAAATCGGGAAAATGCTACATTTCGAGTAGCTAAAAGGCTCACATGTAACCACCTTGAGGATGCGTCTATTAAGAGCAAGAAATAGCGGAATGGTCCACACGGAGGATGAATAGGCCCACAAATATCCCCTTTGATTCTTTCTAAAAATGATGGGGTTTCATGTATCAATTTAGTTTGTAAGGGCCGAGTTATAAGTTTGCCCAGAGAGCATGCTGCACATGATAAGTCTTGTGGTAGCAAAACTTTTAAGTATTTGAGAGGGTGCCCGGTTGCACTTTTGATTATTCGTCTCATCATTATGCTACCAGGGTGACCTAGACGGTCATGCCATATATTGAATGTGTCTTTATCTAATAGCTTTTGGTTACTCACCATGTATGATTCGATAAGGCTTCTAATTGTTCAACAATTGTTTCTTGGCCATTTTTGTTTGAAGTAATTTGAAGATATTCAATATTATTTTCAGATATTGTTTTTAGGTGGTAACCATTTTTTCGAATATCTTTAAAGCTAAGTAAATATCTTCTGGATTTACTAGCATATATAATGCATTATCAATAGTTAATTTGGTACCCGAAGATAATGTTATGTGTGCTCTGCCGGAGCCTTTGATAAGGTTACTGACACCAGATATAGTACTAATCGGTGTCTCTGCCGGAGACAACTCAGAGAAAAATTTCATATCTTTGAGAATAGTGTTAGTACTACCGCTATCTACCAGACATTCATCACCAATAATAGCTCTACTGGAGCAAGTATACATATTTCTTCAAGAAATAAAAATAAATAAAAATTAATTCAAAGAAGTAAAATGAAATATTGCAAGAGTTTATAACAAATGCGTTGATATGCCTCAATGAGGTGTTTAGGGGTGCGACATCTGCGGGACCAATGATTTGACATCCCATATTTATAACAAATGTTGCTTTGGTTCCCGCTACTTTTCCCTTTTGAAGGTCGCCCCGTATTATGTCGACTCGATTCACCACCGCTATTTTTACTGTTCTGGGACTCTCGATGCCACGTATATCCTCATCCTCGACCACGACCTCTGCTGGGGCCGCGACCTCTACCTCTACCTCGTCCGCTTTGATAATTGGCCACATTCGCTTCAGGGAATGGGCTTGCACCGGCGGGTCGCGATTGATGGTTTTGTAGTTGGAGCCTGTTGTTTTGCTCCGCGACCAGAAGACATGATATCAATTCAAAATATTTAGTAAATTTACGTTCCCGGTATTGCTGCGACAGGAGCATGTTTGAGGCATGGAACGTTGAGAAAGTTTTTTCATGCATGTCTTCATCGGTTATTTTTTTCACCACATAATTTTAATTCGGAGGTAATGCGGAACAAGGCAGAATTATATTCATTGACAGTATTAAAATCCTGTAGTCGTAAATGAAGCCATTCATAGCGGGCTTTGGGGAGTAAGACCAACTTCTGGTGGTCAAAACGTTCTTTGATGTTTGTCCATAATTCAAGGGGATCCTCAACAGTTAGATATTCCCGCTTTAGATCTTCGTGAAGATGATGGCGGAGGAATATCATAGCTTTTGATTTATCTTGAGGTGAAGTTTGATTACCATCAATAATTGTCTCCCCTAAATTATTTGCCGTCAAATGGATTTTAGCATCAAGAGTCCACGGGAGGTAGTTGTTACCCGAGATGTCAAGTGCGGTAAATTCAAGCTTTGATAAGTTCGACATATTATCTACAGCATGTGTATATAATGGATATTATAAGAGAACTTCGTGTCACACCCTGACTTTAGCGGAAGCGTGGTTATTTGGTGTGACTTCTTAATACCATAGCAATCAATCATAACAATGCTATATGATAAAACCAAAAGATTTTCATCCATTAATAAAGTTTAGAAAATACCACTATACCATTGTCTTGAAAACATTGACGCTAAATAGTTATAAACCATAACATGTTCAAATGAGTTCCCATGGACTCAACAAAAGACTTTAAATAATCCTGAGTTTAGAAACATGTATCCTGTCCAGGAATAGGATACATCTTTTAAACTCTACGACCACGGATGACATCCTTTATTTAACACGCAGCCTGTAGACACATGCATACACCTGCCAGATCCGTTTAGTTGCCTGAAATACATGTAGTTTGAAAAATCAACAAAAGTTGAGCGAGTTCATGTGTTCGTTTGTGTGTATGTATAAGCCTTTGTAAATGTCATAAGTATGTATGTAAGTCCCTGGTATGTAGCATTAAGGAAAAAGAGATCACCAATGGTTTGCAAGGCCATTGATATGTGTGAAGTGATGCAGGAAGACTCAAACCTAGCAGATTTCGTTGTTAAGACATAGTCACCTCATGGTCCACTCAGCGGACTCAGGAGTGGGGCTCGCTACACCCGAATAGATCTATCACTCATGTCCCTCGGTCCTACGACGAGGATTAATGGCCTTAAGTATCCGCCTACCCACTCACATGATCTAAGTAGTATGCCCTCCTTAAGCTAACCATACCATGTATAAAAATGTCTGTATAATTGTAACATGTATTTCACCCCCGAAGTATAAAACTGAAAACAGTTTAGAGAAAAGGGGGACATGAACTCGTTGTTTTGTGTCTTCATATCCAATGTAACTCGAAGCTTCCACTAGAACGCACGACTACCTACAGACGTACTACGGTCCGTTAGACGAGGGGGTCGTGCCTTGTCTTAGTATTGATTAATGCCTTTGAGTTACGTCTTAAAGTGTTTTTAATATATATGTAATAATACTTCTCAAGTATTGTTATTCGCGTTTCCTTCCCAAGGATGGGAGTACCTCATACTTGTGTATTCGTATTCTTGCATTGGTATATCTTGCCATGTATTGGCGTTGTATTCCGGTGTGTTATTCCAAATGAAAATACGTCAATATATTCCCAAAAATAATGTATCGTCCAGAAAAAAATATATGTATATTTTCCCAAAATCATATGTCTTCTAATATGCTAAGAAAATATATTTTAACTTCCCAAAAAATAATATATTTTATCTTTGTCGAAAATATGATATACTTGGTAATATGTACAAAAATCATATTTTCACTTCTTTCATTTCCAAAATAGTATTTACCAAAAATATATTGTAACGGTGTCTTACGGAATATTTCATAAGTTACGTTTTATTGTTCGGATTCACAATATTAAATGTGTAACTTATACTTCATCCCTTGTGATTTTTGGTATTATTTTGGAGTTGTAATTGTCATGGTAATTTGTAGTTATATTATTTTACCCTAAAATAATATAATTATTCCACCAAGTAAACAAATATTCACACAAGCGTCTTATTAATAAATATATATTTAACCATTTTCGTGTATAAAATCAACCTCCGATACCTTGTATTTTTGTCACAAAAATTATGGCGAGGTTTATGTTTGAAAAACATAGTTTACAATACATTAGTAAACACTTGTCCAGAAAAATATTCTCTAAGTGTTGGAATTTTTTTAGAAAATTTCGCCATAGTTTCCTTTGTAAATGGAGGCGTCCATGCTAATAAGCATATCATTTTCTTTTCAAAATAATCGCCATAATCATCAACAATCAACCTTTAAACAACTTTACATCACCAAGAGCAAAAACTATATGCGTTACATATTAATCATGAACTTGATATATCCGAAAACGCGTAGTAACTTGGTAACGCGTTTAGTGGACTTAGTTACCTTCCAAAGTGTATTTATCCCTTTAAAAGTCTCATTTTTAAAGAATCTCGGTGTTAACAACTTGTGAATAAATTTTACAAAAATTATTCTTTTGAACTCTTCTTGTAAATAAAGTGTTCTTACACTTATTTCATTTACAAAAATGGTGTAAGTGCAAGTAAAAGTCATGATTTTTTTTTAAAATCGATTCTTGAACTTGGTTCGCTTAGAAAAGTCTCTTGTAAATCTCGGATCTACATGATCATCAACTTATTTTGTTCACTTATATTTCAAGAAATCATATTATCATCAAGTTCATAACTTTATTAGAAGATGATTATTTATGTGACACAATATCATCTCCTAATCTTGTTAAGTCATGTTTCTAATCATCACTTAACAAGTTCCATATGGTGATTAACATTACATAACCAAGAATCAGCATGCAATCAACAACATATTTACTACAATAACATCATACTACAATATTTCATCATGTGTTCCTCTTTATGTAAGCTTTATGTTCTTGTTGAAACCTTTTAGTGTTCTTATAAATTTCAACATACCATAACTTTTAACTACTCAAAATGGAAGTAAACTAAGGTAGATCAAAGACTTACAACTAGCTCAAAGGCTAGGGAAGAATGGTGGTGAAAATGGTGGTGAAAATGGTGTGAGAAAGCAAGTAATGAAGCTCCTTTGATGATTTACAACTTCAAGCTCCTTTGATTCACCTTCTAGCACTTGGATGAAGCTTAAAAATGGAAGAACATGGTGTGATATGGTGGTGATGGTGGCGGTTATGGTGAGTCCGAGAGGGAGAGAGGAGAGATGAGTGAGGTGAAGATCATGTGAAGATATGATGTTATGATCCTTGCCATACTTATAAGGATTTCTCTAATATCTTGTTCACTTCAACAAGTAATATCTAAATAAAATATAAGATATAATCTAGGAAGTATGGTGTGGTGAATTTTGTGGGTCCTCTTGTGACCGAAATCGGGCATGGGGGGGGGGGGGGTTAGATGTAAAATCTTGATGATAGTTGGTAAGTATTAGTCACATTCCAAGTATATGATTTCGTAGTTAGTTTACTAGAGAATTTAGTGGGTGTTATGGTGTACGGGGATCATGACTAGCCAAGAAATAATTAAACAATGTGTTTGGCAAAAATTTGGTGTCCCGGGTAATGTCCGGTTGTTCGGTTAGATACCATTCCGTTAAAGTGTTAAGTTATACCGTAAAGTGTCTTTTATATATATTTTTGTATCACTTTTAATTCCCGGCACTTAGGAAAGCATACAGGACCATTCTGCCATATTTTTGCACCTTACTAGCATGTTACAATGCTGAATTTTGTTAATAAATGCAGAATTCTGCACTTAAAGTGTGTTTTAGGCACTTCCCGGTACTTTAACTATCACCTAGTGACGCAGTTTTATGGTCCTTACTTCCCTACACACCATACTAGTGTAGTACCTTGTCCCTGACCCATACTGGGTCTCAAAACATTGTCTGTCTATGTACTGGCACTGTCAGTATATTTCTGAGTTATCTGCTCACTGTGCTAACTGTGCTTTGTGCATCAAGTATGTCACTAAAGTTTGTGTGTAACAAATGGTGTGACAGTATGAAATGTGATGCACATGTATGTATGATACAGAAATCAGAAAACAGTTTAAGTCATCAGTTGTAATTAAGCACAGTCATTAAGCATAAATCAATATTAATTAATTGTACGGATGCATGCAAATTTGACGGTTGTCACATTCTCCCCCCGTTAAGAAAATTTTGTCCTCGAAATTTGTACTACCTTATCTTCTTAGGGTTTCATTATGCATGTATGTATATGAATAATACCGAGGTAGAAAATCACCAAACCGAATCAAACCTTATTCACATCAGGTGAATCCAAGAATATATAACACGAATCCAATGGTTAATAGGTATGTGCTTTTAGCATTTGATGTCAAAGGTACAAAATGTATTGATGTATAGTCCAGTGTAATCCAGTTAACAGGGGTCCCACAATAGAGGAGTTTTGACTAGTAGGATTCTCAAACGATCGATCACAATATGCAAACGAGTTTTCACAAACCATAACATCCGTTATATGAACTCAAAATCACAACTTGAATATGAAATGATCTGTCAACTTCCGAATAAATGAATGGTAAGGCTTAGTGTGTTTCCCCTCTTGAATTGGGAATATACACCGAATGAAATACAAGCGAACCTGGTGTGTCATTGTCTTAATTCGCAGTTACATCAGAACTGTTTAAATGACAAGTCAAAAGTATATGTAGTTTTGTGTGTAACGGTTGACCATGATTAGCACAAGCTTCAAATCTGTAATGACACCACAAGGTGTCGTAATTGAAATATTTCCAACAATAGCGGTGACCAAACAAGTTCACCGTGTTTGAAATCAAATGAAAGTATATCGTCAAAATCTGAAGATTTGATTTACGCAATGACATAGAGTTTTTAGTTGAATACGGAACATCAAAGAGCCACTGTTTTTGATCGAAGGTGATAAAGTGTTAAGTACCGCAAGTTATTCAATCAATAATGAAAGAATCATTAGGAGGTACATTGTGCTATGAAATGAATCTATGTACCTTTGCCTTAACGCACAACTGTGTTGAGATTGATTTAATCGTGATAAACAAGACGGATTTAGGGTGAGTTATCAAATAATCAATTAAATTCGTGTAAGAAGTAAGTAACCAAATTAGCGCAAGCTTCAATCTCATGAAAGTATCACCGTAATGTATTGAAACTAATCAAACGATTCAGTGGAGTCGTAGACCAACCGAATCTACTACGACTCGTAATGAAAGAGTCTTTGCAAAAATATTTGAATATGATGCTCTCAATACATCATACAACGTCTCAAAACGAACACGTGAAATGGATAAGTTCAAGCAATTTATCTTGGTTTCAGCGTAGCCCAACAATAAACGTATGTACCAACAAGGGGAATCTCAGCATGGTTACAAAGATAAACCATGAATGTAACTTGAAATAAAGGAAGTTTCAAGGAAGTGTGTTGACTTGATAGCAAAAGAGCCAACAATTACAATAATGTAGGTCATTCGAATCACAAATCAGTAATTAGATTTAGCAACATAATATTTGAACTTCAATGAAGCGTTTGAAATGAAACCGCATACGTAGCAGATGGTGCATGCGTAACATATGAGTTTTCAATTAATGAAACAATGAATGTTTGCTAAAATGGTGAAATGACCAAGTATTCGAAGCAAATGTGTGTTCGCTCTCAGCGAAGAAAATCAATGCGATGCAACTACTTTAAGGGGAGTAGAGATGCAAACATCTACTCGCTAGAAGCAAAAGTGAAGATTTCAACGAAAGAAATTTAAGTACTTTCTGTTTTGTTAACTGAAATGGCATATATGTCAGGTTAATGGTGTTCGATTGAGTTAACAGATATGGTCTCTAAGTAACAACCTTTACAAGTTTGGACCCGGGTTCCCAAAGGTCTTAAGCATATGTTTTCTAGATCCTCAAGGTTTCGTATTCTATGTAACTCTGTTTTGTGCATTGTGTAGAAAACACCATTTTTGTGTACGTTTAAAACAAGTTATTGTCCCACAATTTCCACGGTATACTTTCTTCCTGAATTCCCAGCGAAAGACACTCGGTCATCGATCAGTCGTGAAATAGTAGTTGGATCCTCACAGTTAGTTACCTAAGTAAGTCGTTAATCCTTAGCAAGAGTCACCGACTCTCGTGGGTTAGCTCGTTCGGCTCCTGGTTGTTTGATGTTCGTATGAAAGCTATCGTCCTTCTTATTGACGAGCAGAATTGGGGTTACCCAAAAGGGAATCTTGGTCTGTTATCTTCCTTCTCTATCAACTTCTGAGGTTACTTTGACAATCCTTGCATCTCCGAGGATGTAAGTCGCTATAGTGCATCGACTACAGGTGCGGTGCCTGGAATTAGATCGTTGCGAGATTCGACTAATCGTTGAGGAGATAATTCTGATAAGTCTTCAGGGAAGACTTCAGGATATTTCCTTATCCCAGGGGTATCTTCGAGTTTTGGTTCTTCAGCTCCTTTGTCCCCGACATGAGCCAAGAAAACAACACATCCTTTACGCAACAACTTTCGTGCCTTCCAGCAATTAGTAATTTGTAGGGGCGTATCCTGCTTCATGAGTCACGATCGTTTCCTTTATTCGCCATCGGCATGCGGACATCAATCTCCGCTCGATCACTCGGCAATTAATCCATCTCGATTACCTCGTCGAAGTTTCCCAACTCAACTGGCAGCAGATCAAGCGTAAACTTACGCTCTCCGGGTTCTATCTTGCTGTTTCTAGTCACTGCGTTGGCTTCCACTAGCTTCACCTAGCTAGTTCCATCAAGTGCGAGTTATCTAACTTACTTGCTACTAAACCAAGTATACTCTCAAACTCTAGAGATGCATAACGTTGAGTAATATGGGACGTACCGATATCCACGCTTGAATTCCTGGCGTGTCTCCCTAGCTCCGGTGTTGAGCTTTCATTCTTGTGCCTGATCGTTTTTAGGGCAATATTTTCTGAAATGCTTTTTACTTCCACAGTTAAAACAACCTTGAGCACGTTTCTGTCTGTCACTTGTCCTGCCTGGATAATCGTCACTGTCGTTGTTCCCTCCGTGATTCTCGCTACTATCTTGGCCTCCTTTTCTATGTTCAGTATCTTGCATACAAGTTTCCTTAGGATGCCCTCTCTTGCCACAGTTATCACATTTTCCATATTTACATCGCCCGACATGATAGCGTAGACAATTGTCGCACTTAGGTAGGATACCCATGTAGTCTTTTCCCTTTTTGGCCTTCTTCTTGTTACTCGCCCGAGTAATCTTTTTGAAATTTGCGAGCTTTCTCTTGTTATCTCCAGATGACTCTACATGAGTCTCCTCTTTCTCTTCCATACTGGAAAATTTTCCTAGTCTAACCTCTTCTTCAGTGAGCTCCACGCTTGTGTCGATAGCCTCGGTGACCGTTGAAGGTTTAGATGTTGTTACCAGGCTTAGAATCTGAGGTGCCAATCCCCCTATGAAACGTTCAACTCTCTTAAACTCTGGTCCCACCAGGAGCGTAGCAACTTGTGATAAATCGTTAAATCTCTGCACATACTCAGCTATCTTGGGTCCTTCCATTTTCAAGTTCCATAGTTCAGTCTCCAACTTCTGGGCTTCTGCCCTTGAGAAATATCTCTTACGCATCAGTTCTTTCAGTTCATCCCACGTCAAAGCATACGCAACGGTCTCGCCTATTGTCTGAATATGAAAGTTCCACCATGACAGAGCCCCGTCTACAAACAGCCCTGCTATGTACGTAACTTGATGTTCCGGGGTGCATTTACTTAGTCGCAAAACATAATCCGTCTTCTCAACCCAACACACGAAGGCTAAGGCACCCCCGGTGCCGTCGAATTCTCGAGGCTTGTGGTTTAAGAACTGCTTGTAGGTGTAGCCTTCGCTGTGTTCGGAGCAAAGGGCCTCAAGCTGTGCAATGGCCTGTGAGATGCGCTCTTGTAGTTCTTCCGTTGTTGTTGGCGGAGGGTTGTTGGTAGCAATGTTCCCTTGTATCGACATCTTCTAAGAAGAAGACTGGTTAGGTCAGGTTATATTTGTTCAGGGGATGCATATAGTTGTTTTGAGGTCATATGTACATACATGTATTTGATTTTTATATCAGCCAATCAAGCAATAGCATAATCATAGCATAACCAAGTAATTTGGTAATTATGTTTAATGAGAGCATAGTAAGCAAGCACATAGCATTATAATTACAGCACACATATATGGATCAACAATCGTGCTTAGCGAAGACATAGCGACTGAGCTTTCGTTGGTCATTGGCCACAAAGTATTGTCGCATGTTTTATGATGATTGGGCTCTCATTATTCTCCGACCACCATTGCATCGTCTTTCAAAATGTATCACATCAAGAGGGATACAGGGTCACCCTACCCTTGCCCAACGAGTATATCAATGTATCAAAATTACATAGTCTGAAGTGGCCTTCAAAAGTCTCCACAATCTCGGCTTATCATTAGTGTCTTTACCCAAATGTAATGCAATCTGCATAATCCAGAAACCAACTGTACTGTTGACTGAGGTGGAGGAGGAAAGAAAAGTAAACTGTTAACATGCTTGAATTCCTCCTCGAGCTTGTATGTACGTTGAAGTAAGTAACGGATCTGCTGCTTGGCAGTGAAGAAACGAGCATCAAAACCTGGGAAAGGTGTAATAGCAACGGGTGAGAGCGCAAAAGGAACCTTGATAAATGTGGAGGATCAAAGTATCCTGGCAATAGACAGGGTGGAGGACGTGGTGTCAGCTCAAGCTCCAACATTCTGCGACTCATATCCTCAAACTGTAGCTGATGTTATAGGATCAATTCATCCTTGGTGTAGCCTCCATAGTGTAAGGGTCTAATATTAGCGTAGTGTATGATAAGAACCATCGAAATGGCTCATCCAGTGATGTAGAGGTGAAAGTAGCAAACGGTGCGGCCGGTGAGGTCGGGGAAAGTGCTGCTGTAGCGAAAGGATCGTCATACGGGTGCTGACCAGGAGTACCTTCCCGTGGTGCGGGTATGTCTTGAAAGAAAGCTATAGGCATGTCGGTGCGATGGACGTCGGTCTCCATAGGAGCAATACCCGCGGTTGAGGGTGCAGGAACAACCGTCTCGATTAATAAGGATATCATTGGCGCAGGTACCGGGTCAGATATAAGGGGTGCAATGTCTGATAGACCAAGAGAAACAGGATCACGATCAAGCAAAGGTGTAGGTTCAGCAGGTGCAACATCAAGCTGACCCAAAAGGTGCAGAAGCTAGCTCAAGAGCAGGCCCTGGGTCGTGTAACGGTGTGGTGCCTTGAGCAGGTGATAGTGTAGCAGCCATGTCATCGTCGTCTGTGTCAGTAGTAGAAAGCTGTAATCCAGCTGTTTGTAAGGCTGCAGATGTCACAGACTCAAAGGAGTCTGAATGCATGCTAGAATCAGAGGATAGCTTTTTAATAGGGTTTTCAAAAAGTGAAATTAGTAACAACGTTCTCGTCTAACTTTCCATCCTCGTAAGTGTTATAGGAAGGACCATCAATAACATGCCAATGTCATCGTCAATTATTCGTTGAGTAGCCTATCTTCGGAAGGAATGTCCACAGGAGATGTATTGTCGAGGATCGGAGCCATGGTGTGTTCACCATCGGGGTGACCAATGATGAAGTGGTCATGGACTGAAACAAGAGTAACTGGAGGATTCTTGTCAGAGAAGCCTTCAGCAAGAATAAATTATCCCAAAATCTGGTAGCGCGGACTGTTGTAAGTCGTCCTTGCCCTGGGTCGGCATATCAGGATCACTCTCAGTGTCTGACGTAAATATCTCCGGCGCAAGTACAGTCTCATCATTTGTGGCGGCGGCCATAGGGTCATCAAGGTTTGACAACCCGCTTTTTGATCAAGGCGGCATGTGTATCAGTACGTGGTAGTCATAGTATGTATTTCCATAGTAATCACTATCAGTTAGCGTATGCAAACAATTACCACATATGCACGTTTATCAGTCATCAGCAATTAAGCATGTATGTGATAACAATGTAAGCAAGTAATCTTCCTAGTCTTCCCCAGACTATCCCACCCAGCCTCTCAGACTGAACTTCCTAGTTTCTCAGACTAATTCCCTGGTCTCTAAGACCAAACTTTCCCAGTCTCTAGGACTGAATCCCTGGTCTCTAAGACCAAATTTCCCCCAGTCTCTAAGACTGACTCCCTGGTCTCTAAGACCGAACCTCCCTCAATCTCTAAGACTGAACCTCCCTCGGCCTCTAAGGCTGATCCTCCCTCAATCTCTAAGATTGAATCCCTCAGTCTCTAAGACTGAACCTCCCTCAGCCGCTAAGGCTGAACCTCCCTCAATCTCTAAGATTGAATACCTCAGTCTCTAAGACCGAACCTCCCTCAGCCGCTAAGGCTGAACCTCCCTCAATCTCTAAGATTGAACCCTCAGTCTCTAAGACTGAACCTCCCTCAGCCTCTAAGGCTGAACTATAAACATAGCCATTTGAAATGTGTTATTGTGCCTTTTGTTTGTAAAAATGTTTGTTCCCTGGATCTGGACATTGAGTGTATGCACAGTAAAAATGTTTTCGTGAGTGCCCTAATGATCGTAGTCTAGACTCGAGAAAGAATCCTAGTTCGCTACGATCGAGGCTCTGATACCAAGCTGTCACACCCTGACTTTTGCGGAAGCGTGGTTATTTGGTGTAACTTCTTAATACCATAGCAATCAATCATAACAATGCTATATGATAAAACCAAAAGATTTTCATCCATTAATAAAGTTTAGAAAATACCACTATACCATTGTCTTGAAAACATTGACACTAAATAGTTACAAACCATAACATGTTCAAATGAGTTCCCATGGACTCAACAAAAGACTTTAAATAATCCTGAGTTTAGAAACATGTATCCTGTCCAGGAATAGGATACATCTTTTAAACTCTACGACCACAGATGACATCCTTTATTTAACACGCAGCCTGTAGACACATGCATACACCTGCCAGATCCGTTTAGTTCCCTGAAATACACGTAGTTTGAAAAATCAACAAAAGTTGAGCGAGTTCATGTGTTCGTTTGTGTGTATGTATAAGCCTTTGTAAATGTCATAAGTATGTATGTAAGTCCCTGGTATGTAGCATTAAGGAAAAAGAGATCACCAATGGTTTGCAAGGCCATTGATATGTGTGAAGTGATGCAGGAAGACTCAAACCTAGCAGATTTCGTTGTTAAGACATAGTCACCTCATGGTCCACTCAGCGGACTCAGGAGTGGGGCTCGCTACACCCGAATAGATCTATCACTCATGTCCCTCGGTCCTACGACGAGGATTAATGGCCTTAAGTATCCGCCTACCCACTCACATGATCTAAGTAGTATGCCCACCTTAAGCTAACCATACCATGTATAAAAATGTCTGTATAATTGTAACATGTATTTCACCCCCGAAGTATAAAACTGAAAACAGTTAAGAGAAAAGGGGGACATGAACTCGCTGTTTTAAGTCTTCGTATCCAATGTAACTCGAAGCTTCCTCTAGAACGCACGACTACCTACAGACGTACTATGGTCCGTTAGACGAGCGGGTCGTGCCTTGTCTTAGTATTGATTAATGCCTTTGAGTTACGTCTTAAAGTGTTTTTAATATATATGTAATAATACTTCTCAAGTATTGTTATTCGCGTTTCCTTCCCAAGGATGGGAGTACCTCATACTTGTGTATTCGTATTCTTGCATTGGTATATCTTGCCATGTATTGGCGTTGTATTCCGGTGTGTTATTCCAAATGAGAATACGTCAATATATTCCCAAAAATAATGTATCGTCCAGAAAAAAAAAATATATATATTTTCCCAAAATCATGTCTTCTAATATGCTAAGAAAATATATTTTAACTTCCCCAAAAATAATATATTTTCTCTTTGTCGAAAATATGATATACTTGGTATTATGTACAAAAATCATATTTTCACTTCTTTCGTTTCCAAAATAGTATTTACCAAAAATATATTGTAACGGTGTCTTACGGAATATTTCATAAGTTACGTTTTATTGTTCGGATTCACAATATTAAATGTGTAACTTATACTTCATCCACTGTGATTTTTGGTATTATTTTGGAGTTGTAATTGTCATGGTAATTTGTAGTTATATTATTTTACCCTAAAATAATATAATTATTCCACCAAGTAAACAAATATTCACACAAGCGTCTTATTAATAAATATATATTATAGATATATATTTAACCATTTTCGTGTATAAAATCAACCTCCGATACCTTGTATTTTTGTCACAAAAATTATGGCGAGGTTTATGTTTGAAAAAAATAGTTTACAATACATTAGTAAACACTTGTCTAGAAAAATATTCTCTAAGTGTTGGAATTTTTTTAGAAAATTTCGCCATAGTTTCCTTTGTAAATGGAGGCGTCCATGCTAAAAAGCATATCATTTTCTTTTCAAAATAATCGCCATAATCATCAACAATCAACCTTTAAACAACTTTACATCACCAAGAGCAAAAACTATATGTGTTGAAGCAACAAACACAAGACCAACGGTGGTAGCTGGGCTGGTTAGGCAAAACGGTTGAAGGGTTCAATCTTGCCTAACGCAGGTCGTGGGGTCCCCCCACGTTTGCGAGACGTGGAAGGAGGTTTACTAGTTTATTGTTATTCTTTGCTATAGATCCTCCTCTGGATTGTTTCCAGATTTGGAAGTGGTAGCAAAGAGAATGTGTGTGTTGGACGTGAAAGGGAATGACTTGTGCAAGACAAGCATTCGATGTGAATGACCAGAGATTGAAGAATCAGAGCTGGTCCGGATGTCCTCTCTGAAGTAAATGAAGTATCATTTTATAAGAGAAGGTATCTCCCGAAGTGGAATGGATTAGACTAGCAACCTCGCTTGCAGTGGAGGGTTTCCCCTTTTGGGGGTTGAAGGCTTTTGTCCCCCGGATAATAGCGTGCATTGTGCAGACTTGCATTGCCTTTGCGGCTGTGGGTTGGTGAAGTGATCTCCAGATGTGACTGGCTACTGTTTCCGTGTTGCTTTTTCCTTTCTCACAGCTTTTTAAGCCTTGAACCATTTAACCATTTAAGCATTTACGTAATTGGCCATTTTATTCAATCTTGGGCTACCCCCGTCATCAGCCCCCCAAGTCAGAGGTTTTTGGGAGATGAGCTCAAAGACTTCTGACTTTATACGCGTGTTTTACTGCCTAAAAGTTTCAAGGGTTCCATGCTTGAAGGCTTGAAAGGTTGTGTTCAGTTAATATTTGAATTTTGAAATGACTGACGGTTGATGTGATTGATGTATGGCAGTTTTTAGGGTGGCAGTTACTGTTTGCCATTATTACCCCTATATATTATTTTATATCTTACTTATTTACATGTTTTACTTCCGGATAAACATCACTTTTTCCTCTTCTTTTCTTTCAAGTTCCCCCCTTTCCTTCAAAAATCAGGTTAGTTCTTTCTCTTCTTCTTCTTTTTAATTGTTCATAGTTATGGGTGCTCGGAAGGATATGGCAAAATCCTTCTCTCGACTGACCCAAGAGGAAGTCGATTTATTTTGTGCGGAATGGGGAATAGGGACGAAGTATAGGCCGGTTGCACCGGCTTGTGATAAATCTGTCAATGCTTGTCCTTCTGGTATGATTGCCTTGTATTGTCGTCATTTTGAGTTCTCGAACCTCCGTTATCCGTTTTCAAACTTTGTGTTGAATGTGTTGGAATATTATCGAGTGTCTTTCGGTCAAGTTCATCCCCTAGGTATGGCTAGGGTTTTGCATTTCGAAATTCTCTGCCGGGCTTGTGGGTATGATCCTGCTCTTCTATCATTCCGTCGTTTCTTTCGTCTTGCCAAAAATGGTGATTGGTTTACCTTCGAAACCAGTCAAGTTGATACTTGTTTGATTTCGTCCATGGTTTCTACACTTGGGGTTTGGAAGGATCGGTTTTTCTGGGTGTCGGAGGAAATTGTTCCTTTCAAACTTATTTGGAGACACCCGGATGCTGTTCTGAACGAGCCGGAGCCTTCTGATTCCGAGATAAACACCCGTTTTTTAGAAATTCTTAGGGAATGCCCTTCGAGGCTTCGTCCCTTTCCTGAGCATCTGTTGGTGTTATTGGGTATAAGTAAAATTTGGGAAAATGCTAACCGGGACCCGGTGCTTATTAGAGATGGGAAGGGTATGCCTTTTTCCCTTTCCTGCTTTTTATTTCTTTTTATTTGTCTGCTTATATCTTTTTATATTTTGTATTGTAGTTATGTCTGCCTTGGATTTTATTAAGAGTGATGATACCTCGGACGTTGTTTTTGGTGATGCTGCTGCTACCCCTGGTGAGAATGCGGTTGTTAAGGGTGCTGACTATAGGTTTGAGGGTTCTGGTTATGTCAATGTTCCAAATGTCAAAGGCTTCACCAAGGTTACTGTGTCCAAAGGTTCTACTCGTCGTTCTCAACGTCATCTGAAGGGTGTTGATCAGCCCTCTGGCTCAGAGCCTGTTGACGTTAGTGATGACATCGAAGCATCAGAGGATCAAGCTGTGGATGTTGGTAGAGGCAAAGAAAAGGAGTTGATCATTTCGAGCAAGAAGAAGAAATTGGTCAAGAAGGGTGCTATTTCTGCTATTGAAGGTTCATCGGCCAAGAGTGTTGAAAGCTTCGAGGGTTCAGATGACATTTATGTGCCCAATTGGAAGGTGAAGGTTGGTGATAATTTTAAGGATCTTGTTGTGTGTGCTGAAGCGTTGGCTCATTTTGCTCCTCTTGGTGTTCGAGATGCCATATCTGAGATGGAGGGTGATCATCTTATCTCAAGGATGATGCTCAGTTCCTGCAACCTTTCTGCCTTTTTGGCTGAAGGTGTCACCCGTTTTGCCAAAGGGATGCGGGAATATGAAGAGACTTCCAAGAAGAAGGAGAAAATGAAGGCTTCTATTGCTGCCATGAAGAAGGAAATTGAGAGCTTTTCTGAGAAGGAGTTGGGTTGGAACAAGAAGATTGAGGAGTTAACTAAAAGGCATGACATAGAAATGGGTGATCTTAGGAAAAGTTTTGAAGCTAACTTATTGAAACTGAAGTCTGACCGGGAAACCTTGGCTGTGCAAAAGAAAGCTTTTGATAAGGAGAAGGATGGTTTGAAAGCTTTGGTTGCCCAAACTACCGGGGATAACCAATGGCTTATTGAACATGGGTTTCATCAGGTGGTTACCTATCTCTTGCACTCTAAGGAATTTAACTCCGCTCTCGGTGATGTCTACATTAAGCTGCTCAACCTGGGAAAACACCAAGGCCTTATTGCAGGTTATAAGCTTTGTGAGTCTGGCAACCCTTTGGAGCAATCTCCTCTATACCGTCCCGAAGCTTCTGAGGTCTTTAAGAGTTCCGTGGAGCAAATGGAGAGGTTATCCTACCCGTATGTCAGTCAAGTTTCCTCTTGTTATGGTATGCCTCTCTCTGCTTTACAGGAACTGAAGCCGGACGGTTTGAATGACAAGTTATGTGCTGAACTGCTTGGCTCCCTGTCGAGGAAACGTTCCTTTTCGGGGGATAGTGAGGATAGTTTTCCTGGGGAGGCCGATGTTCCGAAGGATGCTAGTTTGGAAGTTTCAGCTGTTGATGATCAAGGTCCGAAGGCTAAGAAGGTTAAGAAGACTAAGAAGGCCAAGGGTAGCATTTCTGGGGCTACTAAGCCTTCTGCTGATGCCTAAAATTCGTAGCTTTCTTAGCACTTTGTTAAAACAATTCGTGGTTTGTAACTGTTGAACAATATTAGGTTTTCAGGAACCCCTAAGGTTCCTTTTGGTTATTTTGAAGGCCTGTATGGCCGTTGAACAATGATTAGATTTGCAAGTTACTAGGACTTGCCTTAACTTATGCTTGGAAGTCTTTTTAGGATTTTTATGATGTGATGTTTGAACTATTTTTCTTTTATTATGGTTTTGTGCTTGTGCCTTTTTTGGACAAGGCAGTTCATTTGGATTTTAACCGTTGAAGCCTTTTGGCTGTCTTTTAAAAGGTTGAAGCCTTTAAGGCTTCGAGGTATTGCCCGGGTGGCTTGAAGCCTTGAAGGCTTTTTGGTTCTGCGTCCTGGCTTGGTTTGTACCTTTGTGATTTTGTCCAATTGACTTTGTTCTTTTTTGGACTTGTTTTGTTCTTTTTGTAACTTTGTCTTTGTCGGGTTTGTGCTGCCCTTATGCTTTTTATACCTAAAAGGGTTCAGTGCTGCAAACACTTAGCCTTGGCATTTTTAACAAGAAGAGATGGCACCTATCCTTGTAATCATTTCTTTTGGTTTTTTAGCCTTTTTGTAGACTGTATTTCTAAAACTTAGGGAACATTTGGTGTAGGCTGCTTATACCCGTCTATGAGACAATTTTATTTTTTCTCGACAAGTCTCATGGAGTTGTATTGATTTAGGAACTCACCCCTTATATAGGCTCATTCAACCCTTGAACCTATTGAGCGATGTGGCCTGGGAGCTCATCCCCTTACATGGCACTTGCCATGGAGTTTTTTGCTAGGTTCTCAACCTGATTTTAGGATAGGAAGACAAGTTTGATAAAACAACTTCATTCATTAAAGCAATACTTGCTTTTTACAAAAGGTATTCATAATCCTGCTTGAAATACATTTTGATACAAACCAAACTTTCCGTTTAACTATGGAACCTTTTCAATGTTTTGCCGTTCCAATGCCTTGGAAGCCTTTTGCCTTCTGAATCAGCCAGCTTGTAGGATCCACCTTTGTGTGCTTCAAGGATGGTGTATGGACCCTCCCACTTTGGGCCAAGCTTTCCTTGATTTTCTTTCTTGCTGGCTTCGTTGTTTCTGAGGACTAGGTCCCCTGGCTTGAAACGTTCGTTTTTGACTTTTTTGTTGTAGTAAGCTTCCATCTGTTGCTTGTATTTGGCTTCTTGAATTGCGGCTTGATCTCTTGCTTCCTCTAGGAGTTGTAAATTCAACATGGTCTCTTTTTGGTTTGCTTCGTGATCCATGTTGACAATTCTTTGGGTTACAACTCCTATTTCGGCAGGGATCACAGCTTCGGATCCAAATACCAAGCTGTACGGTGTTTTCTTATGGCTTGTTTTTTCCGTTGTTCTAATTGCCCATAGAACACTAGGCAATTCTTCAAGCCAGTTGCTTTCATATCTTCCCAATCTTGTCTTGATTCCTTCCACTATGCTTCTATTTGTTCTCTCAACCTGCCCGTTTGATTGTGGATAAGCCACTGAGCTGAAAACCTGATCGATTTTGTATTCTTTGCACCAAACGCTAAAAGGCTTCTCAGCAAATTGCCTTCCGTTGTCGGTGACAAGTACTCCTGGCAATCCATAACGGCAAATGATGTTTTCCCAGACAAAGTCAATGACTTGCTTTCCTGTGATCTTGGCAAGTGGTTTGACCTCTGGCCACTTGGTGAAATAGTCCACCGCCACCAGTAGGAATTTCACTCCCCCTTTGCTTGGGGGAAATGGACCAACGATGTCCATTCCCCACTTATGGAATGGCCAAGCCGAGGTTATTGGGACTAAATCATGCTTGGGACTTTTTGGGATTGGTGCATGGATCTGGCAGGCATCACATTTCTTCAATTCTTCGGCTGTGTCGCGATGCATTGAAGGCCAGAAATATCCGAGGTTCATGAGTTTTGCAACTACCGACCTAGCTCCAAAGTGAGCTCCACACACTCCTTCATGAATTTCCTTGATCAAATACTTGCTTTGCTCGGGGCCGACACACCTTAGCAAGGGAGCAAGGTAACCCTTTTTGTAAAGGGTTTCTCCTTGCAGCATGTATTGTCTTGCCTTAATTTCAACCCTTTTAGCTTCCACTTGATCATTGGGTAATTCACCATTTTTGAGGAACTTTCTTATGGGAGTCATCCAGTTTGGTTCTTCTTCGGTAACCACATCTTGAACTTCCAATTCATTAATGGATGGGGCCTTCAACACTTCTACCAGTACCTTCTTGGTGAGGTGGGCAAAAGTGAGAGATGCAAGCTTACTTAGGGCATCGGCCTTTTTGTTTTGAGATCTGGGGATTTGTTTGATATTGCATGCTTGGAAGGTACTCATTAGTTCCTTTGATTTTTCTCTATATTTTTTTCATGTTGGGCTCTTTAGCTATGTAGCTATTATTCACTTGGCTTGAGACCAGCAACGAATCCGTGAACACTTCAAGCTTTTCAACCTTCATTTCTTTGGCCAGCCTTAGGCCGGCTATTAATGCTTCGTATTCAGCCTCGTTATTGGTGGTCTGAAAATCAAAACGAAGAGCATATGTGAACTCCAAACCTTTTGGGTTGATCAAAATTAATCCAGCCCCTGACCCTTCAACGCTTGAAGCCCCATCGGTAAAAAGCTTCCAGGCTTCAGGGTTGGAAGGTTCAGTGGTGGCAGTGTTTACTTCAGTGAGTGTTTGGTTTGGGACTTCCATAATGAAATCGGCCAAGACTTGAGCCTTGATAGCTTTCCTTTGGACATAGGTGATGTTATGTTTACCCAGTTCTATGGCCCATTTGGCTAATCGCCCCGAGTTTTCAGGCTTTTCAAGCACACTCTTAATAGGTTGGTCGGTGACCACTTGTATGGGGTGTGCTTGGAAATACCTTCGAAGCCTTCTAGCTGTTTGAACTAAGGCTAAAGCAAGCTTTTCAAGGGGAGGATATTTCGTTTCAGCTAATTTTAAAGTTTTGTTGAAAAAATAAACGGGTACCTGGGCCTTGGCTCGCTCAATGGTGAGGACTGCACTGATGGCCTCGTCCGTGATTGAGAGGTACACCGATATTAACTCCCCGGTTTTTGGTGCCGCAATGTCTGGTAGGGAAGCTAGATGTTGCTTCATCTGGTTGAAAGCTTCTTCAGCTTCTTCAGTCCATTTGAAATCCTTTTTATCTGAGCAGTTCTTGAGCGTTTTGTAGAAGGGCAGGGATCTTTCGGCTAACTTGGAGGTAAAACGCTTCAAGGCTGCGAGCTTCCCATTCAAGCTTTCAACCTCCTTCTTGGTCTTTGGTGGCTTGGTTTCAAGGACGGCTTTTACTTTGTTAGGGTTGGCTTTGATGCTTTGTTTTCCAACGATATGGCCCAAGAATTTTCCTTCCTCGAATCCAAATGAACACTTTTCCGGATTAAGTTTCATGTTAACCTTTCTGAGGTTCTTGAAAGTTTCTTGAATATCATCGAGAATTTGATATTCCGTCTTGCTTTTAATAACCAAGTCATCGACATATGCCTCCATGTTCTTGCCAATTTGGCTTTCGAAGGCTTTGTCAACGAGCCGTTGATAAGTTGCTCCTGCATTTTTGAGGCCGAAAGGCATCTTTTGATAGCAAAAGATCCCTTTGTCCGTGTGAAAGGCTGTCTTTTCCTCATCCTCTTTTTTCATGAGGATTTGGTGATAGCCTTTGTATGCATCAAGAAAGCATTTGAACGAGTAGCCTGTGAGGGAGTCAACTTTGAGATCAATTTCCGGTAGTGGATAGCAATCCTTAGGACAAGCTTTGTTAAGATCCTTAAAGTCTATGCACATCCTCCAAGAGTTGTCTGGTTTCTTGACCATAACTGGGTTTGCAACCCATGACTGGTACTTGACTTCTCGGAGGATACCGGCTGACACAAGCTTTTCAACCTCTTGGCAGGCTGCCAGACTTCTTTCAGGTGCCAAGCTTCTTTTCTTCTGGACCACAGGCTTGACCTCTGGTGGTATTCTCAACTCATGCTCGGCAATATCCCGGGGGATCCCAGTCATATCTTCAGGACACCAAGCGAACACATCGCTGTAATGTGTTAGCAATTTTTCAAGGTATGAAAGGGTCTCTTGAGAAAGGTCTGGGTTGACCCTTATTCTTTGTTCAGGGTACTTAGGGTTTATGACCAACTTTTGCCTGTCTTCTTCACTGTTTGAACTTTCACCTTCAACCACGTAGGCTTCCTGAGAGGGTTGAAGGGTTGCTATGCCCCTCTCGGTAGGGAATTTGACTGTGCCATGGCCAACAGACACGACCATGTAAAATGCACACTGTCCTGGTCTGCCGATGATCACATCATAGCTAGAGGGGATGTTGATAACCACAAAGGTGAGTTGTTGGGTTCTTTCTTTTAAACCTTCACTGAAACGAACATTAAGTGTCAGTTGCCCTAAAGGCTTGAGGGGTATGTCAGCGATACCTTTTATAGAGGTTCCAGAGGGTTGAAGCCTCGAACGTTCTTCATTGCTTAATCGGCTGAAGAATTTTTCGAACATGATTTCGGTGGCTGCCCCCGTGTCTATGTATGCCTTGCATGTTTGCAACGTTCCCACGGTAGCTTCTACCACGAGAGGGCTAGAGAGAGGGTCATTCTCCGTAGGGGGGAAACAGACACATTGAAGCTCCCATGCTTCCAACCTCTGTCTCTTGTGAGGAACCTTTTCATCGAAATCTACCATATTGACTTCCTTACCCTTTCCTTCAGCCATTTTGTCCCGGACTCCCTTTACCAAATGAGCGAGTTCCCCGGACTTAACAGCCTCTTCTATTCTTTTCTTGAGTTGGAAGCAATCGTTGGTGTGGTGACCCTTTTCTTCATGAAACTCGCAGTATTGGGTGGAGTTCTCATTTTTCCTGCTTTTGGGGAGAGGTCTAGGAGGCCGAAAGTTTTGCTTAACTTCTTCTGTTGCGAGGATTTCTTGAGGGGTCTTTGTGAGGGGTGTGAAACTTATGCCTTTTTCCCTGCTTGAAAGGTTCCGACCTTCGGACCTTCGAGGGTCTGAACCCTTTGACCGCCTGTCATAGGAGTTGAAGTTCCCTCTTTTTCTGGCTGGACTGTTGCTTCTCCAGCCGGACCCTCTTTTTCTTTGTTCCTTAATGTCTACTGCCTCCTCTCCCCGGATGTGGGCTTCAGCCCTTTCAAGAGCTTCTTCTAAGGTCTTGGGTAGAGATTTGTTGAAATCCCTTGTAAGGTACTTAGAGGTGATGGCGTTCATGAAGCCAGCCACCCTCATTTTCTCATCGGCCCCTACATAAGTCAGACCTTCCTTCTTGTATCGTTCAATGAAAGCACGGAGACTTTCATCATCACGTTGTTTTATCTGAAAGATCACTGTTGCGTCTTTGACATATCGTCTTTGTTGGGAGAAATTGGCCAGGAAACCCTTACTGAGATCGTCAAAGCTTCGAACGCTTTGAGCAGGTAAATCGTTGAACCAGATCCTGGCGGATCCAACAAGAGTTTGCATGAACATTAGGCAACACTCAGCGTTGGACCATTTCTCTATCCGAGCTGCACCGGTGAAGATCTGAAGATGGTCCTCAGGATCTTCAGTCCCATCATATGTCCTGATGTGGGCCGGCATTTTGATCTTTGACTGGAAATCATAATCGGCTATCTGCCTTGAAAAGCATGAAAGGTTACTTGGCTTGTATGGTTTAGCCAAGTCCTCTTCAGTCCTTGCATCCACAGTACTGCTATTGCCGTTGTTTCCCTGAGTGGCAAGCACTTGATTGATGAAGTGTTGCCATGGGAAATTGGCCATCATCTGGGTCATCATGTTGGGCATAGGGTTGAAGCCTTGAAGGCTTCCTAGGCCAGTGGAGCAGTTTATCCCGAGGGGAGCACTCATAACAGCACTTCGTGCTAAGGGGAGCACGGACAGAGCTTGCTCCCATGTAGTTGTAGTAGATGCTGGATAGCTTGTCACCGGGGATTGTAGGAGCTGGTCAAGAGTTAGCTCATGTCCCAGAGGAGCACCACTAGTAATTGGTTGGGAAGAGAAGATAGGATGCACCGTAGGATTTGTCATAGTGGACAGATAAGGGTGAGGGTTTGAAAGGTTACTGGGACCAGCCTCACTTCTTGTTGCAAAAAGAGGAGGGGGTGGTCCAGGAGACAATGTTGGCTCAGGTTCGTCATAGTCTAAACGAATCCTCACTCCCTTTTCTCTTTCTTTACTCACGTGCTGGTTGAGAAGAGTCCTTAGCACAAGGAAATTGTTAGCAACCCCTTCAGGGGTGAGTTCAACACATGATGGGGCATCAGAGACACCGATATTAGGAGATGGAACTCCGGATCGGGACGGAGTTGGTGTGTTGAAGTTGAGGAACTCGGGTGTGCTCCCCGGAGTTGAGAAAGAAGTTGGTATAGCCACGTGAGCTTGGCTACTACCCGGAGTAGAAGTGTTTGGAATCTGATTCACTTCTTCCGGGGATCCACTTTCAGACATGGTGATTTTAAGTGAATAGAGCTACACTACTAGGTCTTTTTGAGAAGAAATAGCGGCGTAGCCCCACGGTGGGCGCCAACTTGTTGAAGCAACAAACACAAGACCAATGGTGGTAGCTGGGCTGGTTAGGCAAAACGGTTGAAGGGTTCAATCTTGCCTAACGCAGGTCGTGGGGTCCCCCCACGTTTGCGAGACGTGGAAGGAGGTTTACTAGTTTATTGTTATTCTTTGCTATAGATCCTCCTCTGGATTGTATCCAGATTTGGAAGTGGTAGCAAAGAGAATGTGTGTGTTGGACGTGAAAGGGAATGACTTGTGCAAGACAAGCATTCGATGTGAATGACCAGAGATTGAAGAATCAGAGCTGGTCCGGATGTCCTCTCTGAAGTAAATGAAGTGTCATTTTATAAGAGAAGGTATCTCCCGAAGTGGAATGGATTAGACTAGCAACCTCGCTTGCAGTGGAGGGTTTCCCCTTTTGGGGGTTGAAGGCTTTTGTCCCCCGGATAATAGCATGCATTGTGCAGACCTGCATTGCCTTTGCGGCTGTGGGTTGGTGAAGTGATCTCCAGATGTGACTGGCTACTGTTTCCGTGTTGCTTTTTCCTTTCTCACAGCTTTTTAAGCCTTGAACCATTTAACCATTTAAGCATTTACGTAATTGGCCATTTTATTCAATCTTGGGCTACCCCCGTCATCAATATGCGTTACATATTAATCATGAACTTGATATATCCGAAAACGCGTAGTAACTTGGTAAAGCGTTTAGTGGACTTAGTTACCTTCCAAAGTGTATTTATCCCTTTAAAAGTCTCATTTTTAAAGAATCTCGGTGTTAACAACTTGTGAATAAATTTTACAAAAATTATTCTTTCGAACTCATCTTGTAAATAAAGTGTTCTTACACTTATTTCATTTACAAAAATGGTGTAAGTGCAAGTAAAAGTCATGATCTTTTTAAAATCGATTCTTGAACTTGGTTCGCTTAGAAAAGTCTCTTGTAAATCTCGGATCTACATGATCATCAACTTACTTTGTTCACTTATATTTCAAGAAATCATATTATCATCAAGTTCATAACTTTATTAGCAGATGATTATTTATGTGACACAATATCATCTCCTAATCTTGTTAAGTCATGTTTCTAATCATCACTTAACAAGTTCCATATGGTGATTAACATTACATAACCAAGAATCAGCATGCAATCAACAACATATTTACTACAATAACATCATACTATAATATTTCATCATGTGTTCCTCTTTATGTAAGCTTTATGTTCTTGTTTCTTGTTGAAACCTTTGTGTTCTTATAAATTTCAACATACCATAACTTTTAACTACTCAAAATGGAAGTAAACTAAGGTAGATCAAAGACTTACAACTAGCTCAAAGGCTAGGGAAGAATGGTGGTGAAAATGGTGGTGAAAATGGTGTGAGAAAGCAAGTAATGAAGCTCCTTGATGATTTACAACTTCAAGCTCCTTTGATTCACCTTCTAGCACTTGGATGAAGCTTAAAAATGGAAGAACATGGTGTGATATGGTGGTGATGGTGGCGGTTATGGTGAGGCCGAGAGGGAGAGAGGAGAGATGAGTGAGAGTGAGGTGAAGATCATATGATCCTTGCCATACTTATAAGGATTTCTCTAATATCTTGTTCACTTCAACAAGTAATATCTAAATAAAATATAAGATATAATCTAGGAAGTATGGTGTGGTGAATTTTGTGGGTCCTCTTGTGACCGAAATCGGGCATGGGGGGGGGGGGGGTTAGATGTAAAATCTTGATGATAGTTGGTAATTATTAGTCACATTCCAAGTATATGATTTCATAGTTAGTTTACTAGAGAATTTAGTGGGTGTTATAGTGTACGGGGATCATGACTAGCCAAGAAATAATTAAACAATGTGTTTGGCAAAAATTTGGTGTCCCGGGTAATGTTCGGTTAGATACCGTTCCGTTAAAGTGTTAAGTTATACCGTAAAGTGTCTTATATATATATTTTTGTAACACTTTTAATTCCCGGCACTTAGGAAAGCATACATGACCATTCTGCCATATTTTTGCACCTTACTAGCATGTTACAATGCTGAATTTTGTTAATAAATGCAGAATTCTGCACTTAAAGTGTGTTTTAGGCACTTCCCGGTACTTTAACTATCAACAAGTGACGCAGTTTTATGGTCCTTACTTTCCTACACACCATACTAGTGTAGTACCTTGTCCCTGACCCATACTGGGTCTCAAAACATTGTCTGTCTATGTACTGGCACTGTTAGTATATTTCTGAGTTATCCGCTCACTGTGCTAACTGTGCTTTGTGCATCAAGTATGTCACTAAAGTTTGTGTGTAACAAATGGTGTGACAGTATGAAATGTGATGCACATGTATGTATGATACAGAAATCAGAAAACAGTTTAAGTCATTAGTTGTAATTAAGCACAGTCATTAAACATAAATCAATATTAATTAATTGTACGGATTAGGGGTGAGCATATAACCGAATTAACCGAACCGTAACCGAAACAACCAAATAAACCGAACCGAAATAACTGATAACCGAAATAACCGAATGGTTGGTTATTTATATTTTTAATAACCGATTTTTGCGGTTCGGTTATGGTTATTCTTATTTTCATAACCGCAAATAACCGAACCGAACCGAATATTTTAAACATAGCCAAATTCGTAGCACCATAAATGCTTAACCATGGCCTAATCTATATGTATCTTTGGTGAAGTATTTGAATGTTTTAACTTTTAACCATGACCCAACCTTATTGGACCATTAAATTTTACACTAACCATGACCCAACCTTATTGGCCCATTATAGTTTACACTAATAATAACCGACCAATAACCGAACCGAAACCGCATTAACCGCAATAACCGATTAACCGAAACCGCATTAACCGAAACCGGACGGTTATGATTTTTTGATAACCGCAGTGTGCGGTTATGGTTTCAGTTATATGTAATAACCGAACCGAACCGCACCATGCTCACCCCTAGTACGGATGCATGCAAATTTGACGGTTGTCACACTTCGAGTTCTTTGTAATTAAAACTTCGGGTTCTATACAAGAAAACAATTTTCATATATATATATATATACATATATATATATACATATATATACATATATAGGGGAGGGTTTAAATGAGAACGCTAAATATTGTGAGAACCGTGAGAACAAATGAAAAAATCACGAGAACTTGGTCAAAAACGAATCAAATTCAAAATTTTTTTCTACACTTATCATTATTATTCGAATACAATGTTAGAAATTTAATTTACACGTTTAAATTTACGTGAATTCGTAAATAAAGAAAATTTACACATGTGTAAGTTTGTCATTTACACATGTGTAAATCTGTTATATTTACACATGCGTAAAAAATCTAAAAAGAGTGATTTTGAAAGGAGAAATGAATTATTTGATGTTGTAAATTCTTTTTTTGATGTTGTATCTTAATTACAATGTGTTTTGTATTAAAAAAATTGGTTTTGATTGGTTTTTTCATTCGTTCTCACGGTTCTCGCAATATTTAGCGTTCTCAAGATAACCCTCCCCTACATATATATATATACATATATATATATATATATATTTATTATCGTAAAATTAAAATCACACCAAAATATTTTTTAATGTAATATTATTAATATTGACATAATTGTGGTGTAGTATATTAAAGCTTCTCGAAGAAACAACTTTATATGTTACAGCTTTATATATATACAGCTGTATTCCATCATGAATAAATTAAAGTTCCTTTTTTTTATAATAAACAATTCAAAGTTTAAACGCAGAGTGTTGTAATATATTAAAGCTTGAAACGATCAGATATTGAAGAAACAAAGAAACAACTACAAGTCGGTCCGCGAAACAAAGCGAGATCTTGAAGTTAAAAGACCCGTTACACATCCGGTCCGCCGTTGGTCAAGACATGCAAGTTCTCAGATCTGTAGACCAGTGATTTTGTTGTGGATTCAGGTAACCGGTGGGTATATTCACCGGTAAAGCGTTCCCTTCCGGCAAACACGCCGCCGGTACACACGTTCAGAAAGCAGCCGGAGATCGGAGGAACCGCGTCGTCGGAGGTACCACCGTCACAGTGAAGAGGCGGATTGAAACGGAAAACGTCAAATCTCCACAACAACAACG
This sequence comes from Helianthus tuberosus, assembly GCA_030545235.1. NCBI lineage: Eukaryota > Viridiplantae > Streptophyta > Magnoliopsida > Asterales > Asteraceae > Helianthus > Helianthus tuberosus. The sequence goes on from CM060394.1 coordinate 132,617,390, forward strand.
CATCGAGACCTCCCCGCCACCGTCGTCGAAGCGTCAAATGCTAGAGGAACCGTCGCCGGTGTAGCGATTGGCGATTGAGGACAATCGCCGGAGTAAAAGTTTCGTAGTGGCAGTGAACGCCAGTTGTTAGATGGAAACATCGATTTATGGGATTTGTTTTGTAAGGTAAGATCTAAAGAAAACTATTTGTGTTGTTGCAAGTACTGATTAAATAATCATCCTGGTCAATCTAAAACCCATATCGAAAATCCCATTTGTTATGTTCCAAAGGATCAAATTTAAAAACCAATTCAAAAAAAAAAAAAAATATGTGAAATATGTGAGTGACCCTTCTGTATTTAAATAGAATGGCACAAGAAAAACATATGAAAAAGTTCTTCGTATTCTTCTTCTTTTTTATCGGAGTACGACTTAGTAGTTTGTAAAATTGGTGATTCATCATTTGGATATATGTTCCGATTCTGTTAAGAAAAATAATCACATAGAAACATTGAACACTTAGTAGAAAATGTTAAGATGTGTACCAAGTTGTGATGACATAATAGGTTTTGAAGAATGAAACAGGTGCGGATGAATCTGTGGTTGAAGATTGTCAGAAATCCCAGTGTTGCAGATGGCCCGGATTTGATGAACGACAATTATCTGAATATTCCCTAATGAATAGAGCGACCGTGCTGATAACGTGATAAAAAACAAAGAGAAAAAGAGATAAATTGAATTCAATGCTTCATTCTATTCAACATTACAATATATAGAGATAAACATAACCATAAACCCTAAAACCCATAAGTAGTGGGTTGGGCCTAAAATGTCTGGTTTATAACAATATTATTATTATTATAAAAATATGGATTTAAGGTCCTATAAACAATTGTGATGAAAACTATATATTTTTGTAAGTTTTATGTCGTTCACGACGAAGGAAAAAAAGTTATACATTTTGGAAGAATATATATATATATATATATATAGTACAAATTTGATGCTTCATAAAAAAAAAAAAAATAGTCTCTAATGGACTAGATCATATTTTCGAGAGTTTTGGTTCAAACTAAATATATATAAACATACTAGGTTATCACCCGGGTGCTACCCGGGTTGGAGAAAACTATTAAGATAAATATCAAGTGTATATAAATAAAATAAAATACAAAGTCTCATATTACATAAATTAGTGATACCGTGGATATATAATTTAAAGATAGTCGAGTCCCTTTGAAGATGCATATCCTTCAAGTTACCAAAACCTTTCCCTTAGTAAATTGAGTTTTCTCTACAAAAAGAAAACAACCAAATTATAATTGTTTAAATATATAATATAAACTTTAGTGTAGATACTATATAATATAAACTTTGGTGTCGATACTAAGCTTGCTGAGATATTTGTTGATTTATATATATTACGAGTTGACATTATGTCGCGCATCCATCATCACCACAATAGAGACAAAACTTACCATATTTTAGTTGTTTTTTTCCATTTTATCACATATGAGAACCCAAATCTTGATTCTTGTAAATTATGAGCAACTTTGTCAATGCAGATACCTGATAAAAGATTAAAAAAAAGTAATACAAATGTGTTAAAATGATGGTATATAGACCAAACCCCACCAAACTTCATGTTCCAACCGAAAATTTCATAGCTCACCTAGTCCCACCAAACTTTTGTTTTTCAAAAATAATAAAAAATAATCAAGAATATAGAAAACCGGTGGCATTAAATATTGGTTCAAATATGCATAATAGTAAGGTTAGAGCTGCCTACTTCACAGCACAAGTTGCTTTTATAAGTTACCATTTGTTAGCAATGTATTGACAACTTGTGTGTTTTCCGGTGACATGTCCGTAATATAACTATATAAAAATATACGGTACCGGTACGGTACTGATACTGAAGGCAAAATTCGGTAAAATACCGGTACCGTACCAAACCGGTACCGATACCATAAAACACCAAAAAGTGGGTACCGATTCGATACCGGTACTCGGTACCAAATGCTCATCCTTACTCAGACTTTACATTGGCTGAAAACTACATGAACTTCGTCTTTCTTTATCAATCTGAAAACAAAATGAAGATTAACAGCCAGATGATCAATACATTAATATACTGATTGTGAAATCCAATTCAAAATATAATGTAAATGTTTATAACCTTCAAAACTTTAGCTTTAACGCACTCATGAACTTTGTACTTCGTTTCAAGGTTGTCGACATTATCCTCGGGAAGCTCGGACACATGGCAAAATCCAACCAACTTAGATTGATCGATAATGATAAACAAACCATACAACTCAACACGCTTCACCCTTCCCGAACCACTTGTTTTACGAAGACTAACTTCAATTCTCTTTGATAGAGGTTCCAAAGAGAGCACCCTGTGTAAAAATTACAAACAAAAAGTACTGAAAAATAATAGAGGTTACATGAGCATCATATTCACGTCAAAATTACTAACAAAAAGTATTGAAAAATAATAAATTAATAATCACCGGCCAGTTACAAGTTTCCCGATAGGAAACTCTTCTTCGGGGTTCGAGACAAAATCGTCAGACAAGTTTGAAATGAGGATTTTCGCATCAAGCTTCCTAGAAAGCATAATAAAACATCCCTTTGGCGTTACGTTCTTAACATAACCCTGAAAAAAAAAACAGTTATGCAAATAGGGCTGAAATATGACACACACACATAGACTAAATAGGGCCGAGTAGTAGAACAAAGGGGTGCTAAACGGGTCGTGTTCACAGGCTTGACCCAACCTGAACCCAAAAATTTTAGACGAACCCGAGCAAGACCCGAACCCGAAAATTGTGTCATACATATGAACCCAAACACAACCTGAATGTTCGTGGGTTGACCCAAAGACAACCCGTTCAACCTGATTTTTTTATTATTTTATTTTTTCCGCAAATGAATATATTAAAATTAAAAGTTACTACAAAAAACACAAATGTGTACAATACAATTACATTTAAATTATAAAATTTCTCTTTTTAAGTTATAATTATGGCATACAAACGGATTCACATGTCACAACAAAGTGAATGATGTAAACACCTCAACAGTTGTCCTGCAAACTAACTCGAAAATAACGCACCAATGAGTTTCTTCCGAATCCAAGTTTTTTTTTTCTCAATGTCATCCATTTCATAACAAATAACATAACCACCTGCAAAAAAAAAATTAATTAAAAAAAATTAATTAAAAATAAAAAAATAAAATACACTCATGATCTCTAAGTTTAATTTTAACCAAAAAAACAGCTAAAAAATAAGCGAAACAGAAAGTTAGATATGCTAACCAAGGCATATATCCCTGTACACTGTTCTTGCTCCAAAGAGAAAGATATCCAAGTCTTAAGAGAAACATCCATCCTGAAAAATCACAAAAGATTATGGAATATAAGCAAAACTTCAAAGATACATGATATTATAAATGATTATATCTTGTTTTCGCTTACACATAATGACTCCGAAACCAATAATGCACACTGAGCTTCACCTTCCTCGATACTGAATAGCACAAAGTTCAAAAGGTTAATAAAAAGCCTAATTATATTGCGTTTAATGTTTACATGATGAAACATCTGATCAATGTATGAGCTCTAGTAAAAGTATATATACTTAAACTATTCATAGTGATTACCTGTCTACGCATGGAACCCCTAATGTTGAGGCAAGAATCTTGGCCTCTTTTATCATACACGAGAACTCAGAGCCCATATTCCTCTGAAGTGAAGTATTTTTGTTTGAAGAAGATTCGTCTTGAGTTCCATATCATACACAAATTAATATAAGATCATATTAAACGAATTAAAAAAATGTGTTCATCTTCATTTGTTTACCAAGTAAATGAACATAAACGAACTCCCTCTCGAAAGAAGATACAAGACAAGGCGAGACTTTTTACCAAAGACCGAAAAGAAGAGCATGAAAGCAGCTGATATTTGAATCACGCGTTGACTTCCAACTTTAGTTAATGCCAATGCACCAGAGTTTTCCCTACAAATCACCATATTCGTAAAAATACGTATTCGATGTCATATAATCGTTAAAAACAAACAACGTTAAATGAAGGTCGTTACACTGATGCAGCAAATCCGGTTACCGTATCACACATGCTACCAATGAAAGTCCCAAATCCCTACATAAATAATATGTTTTCTTGAATAAAAATGTATAAAAAACTAATAGAACATATGCAAACATATAGTTTCAGTTACAACATACCAGCCACCCGATACCGCGACTTAAAACAGAAGGTGACACAGGAGTCGCGCTCCCATATCTTGTTGTTGCGAGAAACGAACCAGTGGACTGCGCATAAAATAATTTGTCGGTAAAAGTCTGTTTAATAGCAATGCTTTAATTACATGCTATTGAGTAAAGATAAGAAAAGAAATTAACCTAAATGGTAGAGATGAATGAAGCAACTACCATCATGAATACTTCTGTTACATCAAAAGTTGGGGTGCCCCACTGAAATGGATAAGGAACATATATCCTGTACATAGTGATTTAGTGACACAATATCACATAGAGATGCGTGGAATTATCGGGGTGTGACATCAAAGTAACAAATAATAAACTTTCGGTTATTTATCATGTGACCAGAATCAATACCAAAATGTTATCTGTAATGATAATATTTTCAAACGAAAACTTTAAAAGGGAGAAGCCTCGTACCTACTTAATCCAGTTCGGAGCACTTGGGTCTAACCCTAGTTTGGACAATTTATACAAAAAGAGAAGCGGCGGTGAAAGAGATGCATATTAGGGTATTAGAAAATTTGTATACCCGGGTCAAAACCCGGATCCCGTGTCTGCCCATATCAAGAAAAAAAGACACTTCACCAACACCAGATAAACAATAAAAACCCTCCTTTCAAAAGCTGCAATTTCACGTAAAAATTAAAACTGTATATGAAATCATCACCAAACAATACACACAAATTCAACGATCACAAATTTGCAACTCCAAATCAGATATAACAACTTAAAAAATGAAAACCAACGGATTTGAAAGTACCTTCATTCAAAGAATATATCTAAATCTGAAAACGTCTCTGAAATCTTTATGCCATTCATCGCCTTGAACATCTTTAATCCTTGTAAATAATCAAGGGAAAGAAACAGATTGAGTGAAAACGATTATCAAGAGGATTATTAAATTAGGGTTTGTTGAACCATGTAAAAACATATAATTACTCACCTTCTGTTTGTTTCATCCATCATCGACATAAACAACGATTGAAACGCTGATAGAAAAAACAGCGAGAGGATGGGTGAGATTGCCGACGTAGGCGGTGGCGTCTTGGTTCCTCTCCGCCGAGTGTGGACCTAGGAGATTCGCCCCCACTCCGGGAGCTATTCTAGTCGTCATCTTCTTCTTCTCAGTTTGCTAATGGAATCCCCATGTATGTTTAAAACCTTAGCTTTTGAAACCAGTGATTCCCCACTTTATCTTCCCTCAAATTGGTAAATGAAAACCTAACATGAAAAATTGGATACGGACTGTAGATTGGGTGGGAGCGGCGACGGAATTACCTGGATGGTATGAGAACAGAATTGAAGGTTAGGGTTTTAACCTTCAAAAAGATTAATGTTGTTATGCTATTAAAACATGAAGGGGAAAGATGATGAAGTAGAACAATGAAGAGGGAAGGAATTCATGCCTGATTATCGTTCACTGATTGGAAGAATAGAATGATGGTGAAGCAGAACAACAACGGAGAAGGAAGGTTTAGGGCACAAAGAGAAAGAGAAGCGGCAGTGAAAGAGATGCATATTAGGGTATTAGAACATTTATATACTCGGGTCAAAACCCGGATCCCGCGTCTGCCCGTATCAAGAAAAAAAGAGCCGAAAATTTTCCCTCCCAAACCCATTCCAGGAAGCTCTTATAACGCGACATGTCATCTTCCATGCTCTTATCAAATGACACATCAGCCCTTATTTAACATGTTTATTATATATAATAGATATACCCTAAATCCTTCGGAAAACAAAGTCGTTTCCACGACTTAGTATTATCCCGATTATAAACAGGATCAAATAACCATAGATTGGTTATTCTAAGTTAAAATAACAACACCTTCGTAGAGTCGTTTTATTTAAGACTCGGTAGAGCTCGAACATGTAGTTTAACTACGTTGTTTTATTAGAAAACTCATAAGTATTCCGTCGTAGGAATGTCGTAGTTGCACGCTAGCTAAATACACGTTCTTGGAACGGCACTACGGAATCACGCTAGGCTAGCTTTGCACAGGAATGTCAAGGTGAGTTCATAACCCCCACTTTTTACAGTTTTACATTTTTTATAAATGTTTTCGGGGGTGGAAAGACATTCAAGTTTTGCAAAAGTAAACATTTTTTCGATAAACGAATTCTCATATTTCTAAACCATGTTACAAATGGATTTCAAGGAACTCAAATGGTTTACGAACGATTTATATTAAATATACCGGTTTTACAAAACAAATGCGTATTTTCGAAACGATAGTTTTCATGACTAGGGACAGGATCGTCCTAGTTATAAAAATGGGACTGGGTTGGTATGCTTTTGAAGAACAGGACACCCAGTGATTTCAAGTCCCCATTTTCTTTTAAATGTTTTCGGATTTATAACTCTCGGGGGAAATACAATGTCTCGATGGTATGGTTTAGCTAGGGAATGGACTTTTAGATCATGTGAGCGAATAGTAATCTCACTTAAGTGCCATTAATCTTGTATAAGACCGAGGACAAAAGTGGTAGATCTATCGGGTACAGGGCGATCCCCATTCTTGGGTCCTTGTGTGGCCTATGCAGTGCTTTTGTTGTTCTAACCGGGTGGGCCGGAGAAAATCCGCTGGGGTTGAGTGCTTCCTATGTCGCCACATATATTAATGTCCTTGCAAAACATTAATGATCTGTTCGTAGACGCTTACATACCTGTTTTTCATACTCGGATTTTCAAATGTTTTCAAGATTCATTTGATAAAAACTCACAAATACATGATTTACGAACTTGGGTAACGTTTTTCAACTTATGTATAAGTAAGAGGACGGGTTGGTCCTGCTTACAAAGACTCTTTTGGGCTCGGCCCATTCTCTCTCGTGCAATGCACAAAGACTCTCGTGGTCTAGACCCACAGTTTTCATATAACATGCCGAGAAAATGATTTTACTAAATTTTCTCCACAACTTTTAAACCGGTAAACAAAAAGATTTGTTTAAAATCTTTTTCAAAACAAACTATGAACTCGCTCAACTTTATGTTGACTTTTTTCTCGCATGTTCTTTCTCAGGTTGAATTTTCAAAACTATGGAATGGTTGGAATAAGAGAACCCATGGGAATTCAAGTACTTAGCGGCGTTCATTTTCTAGAAGTCTTAGCTCATTTTCTTCCGCTGTGCAATGAAGATACCGGTCCAGTCACGCCAACTCTGATATTTCGGGGTGTGACAGATTGGTATCAGAGCTATAGGTTTCAGCGAATTAGGTTTCTGTAGAGATACCTAGGCTCTAACCTCGTTTTCCTATGGGGACTTAGATTTTTAAGACATTGAACACATACAAAATGCCTAAGACTCGAATATGGGTTCCAACCGTTGCCGAGAATAATGAATCAACAGTTTTGGTTTTAAACATACACAAGTGTTGTGTTGATACACGGTTCATGAAACATATTCATACATTAAGGAAAACTTTGAGAGTTTTGGATAACATGCATTTAGGACCTTTGGAAAGCTTATGTCATAATATATTAAGGTCCTCACTTAGAAACTGTGACCAACAAACTCGGGCAAACACCATTATCTATATTGTCTATGCTATTTTAATTACCAGAGCAGGTAACCTACGTGGAACGTAGCACAACAATACGTGAAACTTATACTATACGTCAGCGGACGTCGAAGTACATCACACACGACTTTTGAGGCAAGGCCTTGGGGGAAAACACAATTGAACACGACAACAATGATGCTAATCCCGTCAGCGGGAGAACAACAACCGAAATTCGGTAGCTTGCCACGCGATCATACAAGCAACATGAATCACGCTGAGGTACCTTTAACTGGGATTTCATAACGATCGATACTTAGTCTAATGAGACTCACAACTGTTGGCGCTGCAAAAGAAGTCACATGTCTCTGCATTCCACCTTCTTCATTAATGGCGATTATGCTATGTTGGACATTCCACGGTAATGTCACCTAACAGGCGGTTATCCCACGAAATTCTAGGTAAAGTCCTTGAACTTCTTTTGTTGAAATTTTGACTTTTTGCATATAGTGAGTGGATTCTTACAGTTCTACTCCTCCTAATGGTCATTGTACCACGAGGATTTCTTTTATGATAGGGAACACTCATTTGCTTATTTTTTCAACAACCTCGTACGCTACACATGCAATACTAAATCTTTGCATTGTAGTCTAGACGACCCGTATTATTGCAAAATGTTGACTCCTTGGTATCGAGTCAATGGATTTCTTGGAAAACTCATTTTCTTTTGAGTGGCATACATGGTTTTTCGTTATGGCCATGTCGAAACTTTCTTATTGATACATGAATTCATTGTTGGATTATGTTTCAACCAAGTTCAATTGATTGAACTTGCTCGTAATATGTATTCGATTCAAGATTCCATATGATGGATTGAGGCCGTCATATTCGAAATAATCCTAACAAGCCCTTCATTTGCTTTGAACCATAACCTGCTTGTTTGGTCTTCGACTTCATTGAATCGTTTCTTTGATCACGATCACCTTGTGGTGGAGTTTTTTTTCAAGTTTGAAGCTTGCATTAATCTCGTTGCTCACCTGATGTTGTAACACCTTGTAAAATCATGTCCAATGATGTGTTGACAGGTGTACTAAACCCTAATAAAGTCAAACGTTGACTATGAGGGACTAATTTTGCGAAAAATCAAAAACTCTGGTTGAAGAGGGACTAAAAGTATTAACATGCATAAACTAAGCCTCTGAATAACAATACACGGTATTCATAATTATGATTTAGCCACTTGTTGATCGAAAGGAACCGTTACGTGAAAAATTAAAAGTTTGCGCAACGAAGGGCTAAAAGCGTCAACATGTAAATTCTTACCTCTGAGTGACCATTTAACAAACCAAGAGCTTCATGATGTGTGATTACACTCTCGCGAATGCCCAATATTGGCCATCTAAGGCTTTTATGCCTATAAGTGACGTTACGCGCAACTTTGCAAGTTAAAGGGGTTAAAAGCGTCAATATGTTTAATTATACCTCTGAATGACCTTTTAACAAACCGGAAGTATTATGAAGTGCAATCATACTCTTGAGAATGCTTAATATGGATTGCACAGGGCCTTGATGCTATCAAACGATGATACGCGCAAGTTTGCGCGTTAGAGGGACCAAAAGCGTCAACCTTTAATCTACGCCTTTGGGTGACCATTTAAGCGAACGAGAGCATCGTAATATTTAAGCACATGCTAGGGAATACTCAATATGGACCACTAAAGGCTTAGATATCGTTAAACGATATTACTCGCTACTTTGTGCGATTAAAGGACTAAAAGCGACAATAAGCGAAACTACGCCATTGAGAGGCCTTTTGAACAAACCGGGAACTCCGCAATGCTTGGCCACATCCTTGGGTATGCCTAAGATTTTATGTTAAAGGATCTTATGCTTGAAATTAATATTACACATATATATAGAAAGTTTTGCGCTAAAAGGTCATTTTCGAAAGATAAGAAGTGATTAAAACTTAGCAGGGGTTATAACTGCCAAACCACATAATTTGCTGCCTGGGCTGACCCTTGTCACGAGCCACAAGTTAGGTCTGGGCCTGACTTGTCACACCCCCAAAACGTCGCAGCAGAATATAACACGTAGTGGTGACGGAAGTTGGTGCCCATTTATACTTTGTTTGACGATGCACTCTTTTGTTGGACATTTTGACATATTTTAAAACATAAATATTAGACATCACATTTTAAAGTCATGAAACAACCACATAAGTTAAGTTGTTTTGATCCTCGCGGATCTTATTACAAACGTCCCAGATAGTTTAAAAGTTGTCCAACATATTTAAACGAAATGACATGCATCATCAAACACAAGATACGCCATGATTTCCCGAAGCCAAACTCAAGTACCTGTAGAACACGTTAAAATCAATTGTCAACACAAAGGAAGGTGAGTTCACATATTCACTTACAACCAATTTTATTCCAAGGAAAACTTTCTGTTTAGGTGTTTATTTGAAAACATCCATATAATTTTAGAAAGACCATTTTACTTCCTTTATAAAATCCATGGGCCTTCCGTCGGTTCTTTGACAACTGTGTTATGTAATCGATGTATAATGTAAAACAATTTTTATTATCAATAAAACAATGTGCTTTGGTGTTATTATATGTGTTTTGGTGTTATTATGTGTGTAATTATGTTTGATGATTTTACAATTTGATTCGATTCCGATTTCAAGCTTTAAAGCGCTTTCTGGAAGGTTATACGCAAACTGGTGCCCTTTTCATGCATAATTGATAATTAAGCATATGTAACATTAACTTTTGTCACATAACTGATTATGCAACATATTTAAACATGGTTAGGCATATAATACTTGTCATAGGACTAGTTAGACGTCTCGAACGCGCATTTGCGCGAACGACGCGTTAAAGTAGCTTAAGCTACCTTAATGGGTCGTAATGGGTCGAAAGCACATAGGTTAGGTTCCGATCTAGGATGTAGACTTTGTTAAACCGTATCACATGAGTTCCAACACTCATTTTGTTTACAAGACCTCATTCTATCCGATCTTCCGATTGAGGTGTCGATTGTTTGACTAGTGATTCGATTACTAGGTGCTGCTTGATTTCTCTGGTTTACTTGAGTTTGTTGAAGTTCTATTGATTGAGGATACTTTGCACTTCATGTGAGTACATAGTTCCCCTATTTTACTATTTTCAATTGTTTTGGGGTGATTCATATGTCAAAACGATTTTCGATATTTTAACAATGGTTTAAAAAACGATTAAGATGGTTTATACTAAACTAATAACGATTTCAATAATATGAACGAGCTTGTTGGTTGTAGTTACATAACAAATGACATTCATTAGCATTGATCAAGCCGACCAGTATTAGGTTATGGTACCATAGGATCTGACAAATCCCGTTATCGTACTGCACCCATGGTTATGTGTGGGTTAGGTGGGTAACGACTGAATCTGATTATTAACTTACCCTTTGGTGGTTTGTTAATGCGAGAAGCGAGATAGTCGAGTCACAGAGGTTTGAATGTTATTAGCGAGACGACCAAAAATAGTTTTCACAATTAAAACGAGGATGATTTAAACGATTTAAACGAGTTAACGATTTGGAAACGATTTAAACGAATTGGATAAACGATTGGTTTTTGGTTAAGGGTTTAGATAATAGGATGGGTGTAATATGGTGAAAACATGGTAGATACGCCGCTGGTACTTCTTATATATAAGTGTTTTCAGCATATTACATACCGTGGCGTTATTTAGTTCACTTGGGTAAACGATTTGAAACGATGTCACGTAACGATGTTTTCGAAAGGATATAAACCATACGAGTTTTATTAACGAGTTAATACGAGATGCTTTACAATTTGGTTTACTAAAACACATGTTTTTGGGTTAAGAATCATGGCTACGAGGTTTTATAAATAATAACCCACTTGATTTGAGTTGGTTAAATTATGCTGCAATACTATGTACTTTTCAAAACAAGGTTTTTAATAAGATATTGCAACATGTAAACTAGCCATGAATCCGACACTCTTATAAAACCTATGGGCTCGTCAGCATTGCTTTGCTGACTTTGTTTTTACATATGTTTCAGGTGATGTTGTTTGATGTTGATTACTAGGATGCATGAGTCACATAGGATCTGGACGAGGCCTTAGTGACATAATAACAGTGATAGTCGATATGTAACTCGTTTGTTTTTTTGTTAAAACAATGTAAATTACTTATTGAATAAATTAAAACGAAACTCTTTTTGTATCCATCGTTGTGAAATAATAATTCTGTTACAACACTCCCCGATGTTTCCGCCACGGCTTGTTGTTTTAACGTGGTCGGGGTGTGACAGAAGAGTTGGTATCAGAGCCAATGGTTATAGGGAATTAGGTTATTAGTAATGCTTTGACCTAGACTATAACTTTCTTGGACCCCAACGCAAGTTTTCTGCGTTTAGATTTTTAAAACAAAACCGTCACCTACCCTTAGGTGATAACCACAATAAGAACACAAATTCGAATCCGCTTCGAAGATTAATCATCTGTTCTAGGATGATTGATTACTAGGTTTTGAACCCTTCCAGTTTGACTCATATTTGGCTTAGTGCCTTTTGAGTTTTCAAAATCTCGTCAAAGTTTGGGTCTAAATAATGTGAACACGTGCAAACTGGAAGAGTGAATGCCTGTACCCTGAGTTTTCTGTCTAAGGCTAGAGTGTTCGTATAAATCCACATAATCGGACCAGTCACTCTTACCTGGGAACTCTTGGGGTGAGTGTTCACTTATAGGCGAGCATGTCTTCGCGATACATTATTTTGACTCATTTACTTTGATTAGTCACTGCGTGTCGTTTGTTTGGTCGAGGTAACGAACAAATGATCGCCTTCCTTGTGTTTTGTCGATACCTCTTTTGCTTTTCCTAATTATCAACCTCACTCGTTTCTCATATTTCCTTTTAGACAATGCCTCCTCGACGTGATGCACAATCTTTTATTGTTGAAGAAGTCACAACCATTGTCTCTCAGCAAATGGCTGCTGTGCTTCCAGGCGTTGTGACCCAAATCCACGAGTTATACAAAAACAATAACAACAATAATGCACAGTGTAATTTCAAGAATTTCAATTCTGCTAAGCCGCTAAAGTTTTCTGGGTCGCAAGGAGCAACCGCACTCCTTCAATGGTTCGAAAGTATCGAGAGCACATTCAGACATGTGCAATGTTCGAATGGGCGTAAGGTTGAATTTGCATCAAGTGTGTTCGAGAAGCGTGCTCTTACATGGTGGAACGGTCTTATGCGTGATAGGGGTGCCGAAGTGGCATTGGCACAAACATGGGAAGAGCTTCGAGCTCTCATGATGAAAGAGTTTTGTCCCCGTCACGAAATTCGAGCTTTGGAACGAGAGTTTGACGATCTAAAGCAAGATAGGGGAGAACACCGTGCGTATATGGATCGTTTTGAGGAACTCAGTCTTTTGTGTCCTACTATGGTTACCCCGTTGGAGAAAGCGATAGAGAGGTATATCGATGGTTTACCCGATTCCATACAGGATATTGTGACTGGCATTAATCCTACTACTGTTCGACACGCGATCGAGTTGTCAGCTACCCTGACTGAGTCTCAGGTCAGGAAGGGTAAACTTACCCGCAAGGGTGATAAGAAAAACTTGACCGATTCTGTTAAAGGCAAGGATAAGGGTAAGGATAAGAAAGGTCAGTCGTCGAAGAAGTCGAGAAAGCGAAAGGGTGTTCAGAATTTTGCAGTAACTGCTCAGAACCCACTGGCTCAACCTCCTGCAAAGAAAGTGTATGCTGGTACCGCACCTCATTCTGCTCGCTGCAACGGTCATCATGTTGCCCAACAAGCTTGCAAGAAATGTACAACGTGTGGTAAACTTGGGCATCTGGCCAACATTTTTCGTCTGGGTCAGAATCAGGTTGCTCAGGTTCCAGCACAGGTTCAAGGGAATGCTGCGAGATTCCCACCGGGTTCATGTTTCAATTGTGGAGAGTTTGGTCACTTCCGCAACAACTGTCCGAGGTTGGCGAATGCAAATGCAAATCCGAACGTGAATGTCAACGCGAATGTAAATCCCGCTCGTGGACGAGCGTACAACTTGAATGCCAACGAAGCGAGGGCTAACAACGAGGTGGTCAATGGTACGTTTCTTGTTAACAATCGACCTGCATCTATTCTTTTTGATTCTGGTGCCGATAGAAGTTTTGTTTCATTAACATTTGAGCCTTTGCTTGCAATACCTAGAACTAAACTGAGGAAACCCTTATATGTCGAAGTTGCTACTGGTAAACCTCTTGTTCTCGATTATGTTATTCGTGATTGTAAGTTGAACCTTGATGACCATCTTTTTCCTATTGACCTCACACCGATGCAACTTGGGTGTTTCAATATTATCGTTGGGATGGATTGGTTAACCAAACATCATGCTGAGGTGGTTTGTTTTGATAAGATTGTTCGTATTCCTCTTCCGTCTGGCGATGTTCTGGAAGTTCGTGGCGAGAAACCATCTGGTGGATTGAAGCTTATGTCGTGTACGAAAGCCCAAAGTTATTTGCGAAAATGGGTCGAAAGCACATAGGTTAGGTTCCGATCTAGGATGTAAACTTTGTTAAACCGTATCACATGAGTTCCAACACTCATTTGGTTTACAAGACCTCATTCTATCCGATCTTCCGATTGAGGTGTCGATTGTTTGACTAGTGATTCGATTACTAGGTGCTGCTTGATTTCTCTGGTTTACTTGAGTTTGTTGAAGTTCTATTGATTGAGGATACTTTGCACTTCATGTGAGTACATAGTTCCCCTATTTTACTGTTTTCAATTGTTTTGGGGTGATTCATATGTATCAAAACGATTTTCGATATTTTAACAATGGTTTGAAAAACGATTAAGATGGTTTATACTAAACTAATAACGATTTCAATAATGTGAACGAGCTTATTGGTTGTAGTTACATAACGAATGACATTCATTAGCATTGATCAAGCCGACCAGTATTAGGTTATGGTACCATAGGATCTGACAAATCCCGTTATCGTACAGCACCCATGGTTATGTGTGGGTTAGGTGGGTAACGACTGAATCTGATTATTAACTTATCCTTTGGTGGTTTGTTAATGCGAGAAGCGAGATAGTTGAGTCACGAAGGTTTGAATGTTATTAGCGAGACGACCAAAAATAGTTTTCACAATTAAAACGAGGATGATTTAAACGATTTAACGATTTGGAAACGATTTAAACGAGTTAAACGAATTGGATAAACGATTGGTTTTTGGTTAAGGGTTTAGATAACAGGATGGGTGTAATATGGTGAAAACATGGTAGATACGCCGCTGGTACTTCTTATATATAAGTGTTTTCAGCATATTACATACCGTAACGTTATTTAGTTCACTTGGGTAAACGATTTTGAAACGATGTCACATAACGATGTTTTCGAAAGGATATAAACCATACGAGTTTTATTAACGAGTTAATACGAGATGCTTTACAATTTGGTTTACTAAAACAAATGTTTTTGGGTTAAGAATCATGGCTACGAGGTTTTATAAATAATAACCCACTTGATTTGAGTTGGTTAAATTATGCTGCAATACTATGTACTTTTCAAGACAAGGTTTTTAATAAGATATTGCAACATGTAAACTAGCCATGAATCCGACACTCTTATAAAACCTATGTGCTCGCCATCATTTCTTCGCTGACTTTGTTTTTACATATGTTTCAGGTGATGTTGTTTGATGTTGGTTACTAGGATGCATGGGTCACATAGGATCTGGACGAGGCCTTGGTGACATAATAACAGTGATAGTCGATATGTAACTCGTTTGTTTTGTGTTAAAACAATGTAAATTACTTATTGAATAAATTAAAACGAAACACTTTTTGTATCCATGGTTGTGAACTAATAATTCTATTACAACACTCCCCGACGTTTCCGCCACGCTTTGTTGTTTTAACGTGGTCGGGGTGTGACAGGTTCATCAATCCGACAACTGTAATATATATATTGCCCAAGTTTTGTATATTAAATTATTGCGTCAATTTTCAGACTCGTATGTTAGCTAGACAATACGAACTATATATTAACCATGCAGGGATAATCAAAGCTAGGCAATAAACAAAATTTAAATTCGTCGTTTGACTTGTCACGGGGCGACCGGTCATGACGGGGTTGTCAACCCGATAGATCTACCAACAATTGTAACACCCTTGCTATTATTTTAGGATTTACGTATAATGTACGAAAATAAACATGTGATTATGAGCACATATACATTACGAAATACGGGTTTATTTAAAACTTTTACAATTTAAAGTTTAGAACAACATAATGTAGTTTAGTTTGTCGTTTAAATATTTTGACGAAACAACGTGCGGAAGCTTCTTCTTCATGTGTTCGGTTCTTTCTCATCGCTTGATCTTCATCCGGTACTCCTGATATTCACCTGTGATCAAAACCAACTTAAAAGTTAGTTTTGATATCTTAAATAATAGTATAATCAAGTTCTAGTATCGAACAATAAAAAACAAAATAAAATTTCAAAATTTAGTCTGTCGCGCCACACGACAGACTCCGCTTGACCTTTCACGTGCCGCGAGCGCCCTCGCGTGTCGCGCCAGGATTACTGCTCCCTATCGCGTGCCGCAGGGGAGATGATTTTCCAGCAGTTTTGTTGATGAAACCTACATTTTTCCAGCTATGGTTTTAATAGTAAAACGATCTTTGAAAGGGCATAACTTTCATTCTACTTACCCGTTTTGCGTGATTCTTTTTCCTACGCGTCCGTAATTTAATTACGGACCCGTTTATCTTCTTGTCCACATCAAATTCAGATTTATAAGCTTAAGGCTTATAAATTCCTTTTTATGATTATTTGACCCGTTTAGAGAATTTGAACTTTTAAGTTTATATTACACTCATTCTTTTCACCCATCCTTTTTCCACATTTGTATTATCTACTTACATTCCACCACAACTATTATTGTGGTGGAATTAGTATATTTGAACAATTTTTTTTGGATTCTACGCTTCGGTTGGTTGTTTTACGGAAAAGACCCATTACTAGGAATTTGACCCAAAAAGGCCTATGTTTAAAACCTTTATACTTATTAAAAGCTCACCTAATTATAATACATATTCCTAAACGACCTCTAAGGGTCGTTGCCCAATTTACCCTTCAAGGGCGTTTTGGTCAACTTTAGTCCCTTCTTTTACGACAAAGGACTTTAACTAATTTTTTAACCAAAAATTGCACTTTTAACTATAAGTCTATATATGCGTATCTGGCCCGGGTCAACAAATAGACCCGATTTATACCTCGCTTTAATCATCACACAATCTGTGGTGACGCAATTATTCGATTTGCTAATCGCTCCTGTCAATATAAGACTTGACAACCACATTAGTCGCTATTGTCAAATGGCGTTGTCACCACCATTTGACCCGTTTGGCCTACATGCCCTATATTACCCCTTTTTACCATTCATTATGGTTTTCATCACTTTCGCTTTTTCCGACCCATTTCAATTTACGTCGGAACATCACATTTCAAATATTAGCTTATCATTTTCATAACCTTTATAATCATTACGCATTCTAAAATAAAAGGGTGTAAGATTCACTTACCATGCATCCATGTCACACTTTTCTTTCCATACTCGCTCCGTTTGACCCGCTTCATCCACAAGCTTCCACCTAGCTTGTTAAGCGCCAAACTATTATCCAATGTTCACAAGGTGGTTAGATTAACCATAATTTAATATGATCTTCCACCTTACACATTTCTATGCATTCATCCGAACACTTAATATAATCACGTTTTACACACAACCAAGTAGACCGCGATTTCATTTAAGCATTTCATATCACTAAAAATGGGCTGTTTTTGGTGACTTGTTTAACCTGTTTACAAGTCTTCAAAAATTAGGATTTTTTATGTGGCGTACCTCTTGGAGGGTTAGGCCTTTTGATAAAATTTCAAGATCTAACTCTTTACCAAATATTCGTAAAAATTCATTTACTAAGCTGCAATCAGATTCATCACTTCTGACTGCAGCTTACGGAAAAATTCATTTAAAATTCCTCGTTTATCCGATTGACGAAATTCCAATTGGAGATTTTGTTAATCACTTAAAACCATCTACAGTAAAAATTTGAGATCATAACTAAATTCCTAAATTGAGTTATGAGATTCGTAATGGGCTGCAAATTCTGCCAGAAAACGCAGCTTGAACCTTCGATACGGAAAAATTCATAAAACGCTCAATTTTCGTTAAAAAAAATGCGATTCCAGTGGGGTTTTAAAGATATTTCCTGAAATTACATTTTAGACTCAAGAAACACATGTTTTTGTCACGTTTTGTCCATGTTACAGCCAATACAAGTCGGCTGTAAATTCTTATCAGGAGCTGTTTGAATTCAGCTTTCAATTAAAGCATGTTCTTGACATCATAACACTATTTTTTAGCAATCAAAACCCTAAAAACATCTCATACATGAATTTAGCATAAAAAAAATCTGAATTTACTTGAGTTAAGCATGATTTCAATATATATTTGTCTAGGGTTTACTCCTAAACACTACAATGTTCCTACTTCATCCATATAACAAGCATGCATCAAATTTTTTTGAATTCTCTAGGTTCATCCATAAATTTAGATGGAAATTTTCTACAAAATTTACATACCTTATGATCCCTTTCCAGAGGAGATCACCAATCTATGCTCAGATTTTGTTTTGGAACCGATTTGTGCCTTCAATTTGTTGATTTTGTTGAAATTAGGGTTAGACCCCTTTTCTCCTGCTCTGGTCGATCGACCCACACACACCAGTGTGTGTTTTTCCTTTTTTTTATTTAAATCTTTTAATTAAAACACTTTCCTAGTTTCCCACCTTTAGTCCCCCATGTTAGAGGTTTTATAAAAAGGAGTTAGTAATCTTTGATTTTTTTTTTACCCATTCTCTTAATTACCCATTTATAACTAAGTTAATTATTTCTAGTTAACTTAGTAGGTTCCGGGAGTTATAATCCGTTTATTTTAAGTCCCGTTAACTCGGGTCCCTTTTTTTATAAACTTTGTCTTCTCAAGTCGTTTGCTCTCTTTTTATTTATTATTAGGCTTATTTATTTAAATCCTAATAATTTCCGGGTAAACCTTTACCGCTAATGGCATTTTACCCGCTCTTTAGTATTAACGGGGTTTAATTACCAAACCCGTTTTCGGGGTGTTACAAGTCTACCCCCTTAAAGAGGTTTCGTCCCCGAAACCTTATTTACGTATTCCTTTTAATTCAGACTAAACGAACTTGGTTTCGTTTTCAAGACATTCATTCGTTCTTTTCGAACTAGCGTTTTCATTTATATTGACGCGTACGTCCTTCACGTGTAAGGCCTCGCAGGCCGTTATTTTAGCTTATATCCATTATCCTTATTAACCGAGTTGTCACTTGGCCACTTAGTCTCATTAGTCTGTTAGCATGTTTATCCCGCGCTTGTCTTATGTTAACAAGCGCTTTGTATTTGTCATGATATTTTCCTAACTTTGAATAGCTATATCGGCTAGACTAATTAGTCGCCGTCACTTCATACCCCGTCATCCAGGTATACTATTTTGCCATCTCTGGCCTTATGTGTGTTTAAGATTTTCTATTTCCCCTCATACTACTTATGTTCGTTAAAACATTGCTTTTGACTATAAACTAAATATTTAGTTTATGTTTCCTTTTTGTCTTACATCTTTCTCTCATTTCTAGGAATGTTACTTCTGAGGATCTATTCCTTTCCGTTATTATTTAATGCGGGGAATTATAACCAATTCCCACGCTTAACCCATATGACCCGTAGGTTCTTTCACTTAGCCTCGTTGGCTATTTATTTAGATTTTCACCTTTTTACCCCTTTAAGGTGAGACCCCTACAATTCGTTTCTTTCTATTAGTGACCCGAAGGTCTTTTTGGTCCCGTAGACTTTAACACTATTTATAATCCCATAGGTTATGATGATCCCGTAGATCATCTTTTACTTGTGTCTTTACTTAACTGTATATATTTTTATTGTGTCAAGGTACCCTTTTTATGTTTAGAATCATTTACTTTTGCTTTTTGGATTTCATTTGACCTTGACCGTAGTCTAAGGCTTCATTTGTTTTCTTTCAAATTATCTTTCCTACTTTATGATTTCTAACGTCATTTACACGTCAGTTTGTCCTACGCTTACCATTATCCGGTTCTTACCTGTACTTCTTTACAACCCGTTACCCGGGTTCTTTATTTTAATATTTTTAACATTCTTGTTTCGCTAGTTTGCGTTTTTCCTATCTACATTCCTTTACGACCCATCACATAGGTTCATTAATATTTCGCGCTTCTATTATTCGGTTTGTGCCTATTTGTACTACCAATTTCTTATACTGTATTTGTCTCGTTTGACTTATTCGTGTGAGGTTTTATCACTTATGAACGTTAAACTTCGTTCTTTATTCGACCCGTTCAACTCTAAAATAGTTGAACATAGTTATCAAAATTTCTGTTTGCAAATTCTCACCGTCTTTTAGTCATGACTCATATTCCGAGTCTTTTGACTTTCTTTTCGCGTTCCCGTCTCTCGGTTTACGCATTCACCCACAATCCTACCCGTCCATCGGGTATCTTTATCGAAGTCATCATCAAGTAACCATTCTTATATGGTTTTAGACATCATCTTAATTTATTTGATCGTCTTAGCGAAATCCATCGCTTTTATTTAGTCATGTCCTTTATTCTTTTATTCTACCCCTTTAACTTATCTGTGTGAATTTCATCACTTATGACAGTCAAACTTTATCCCTTATGCCTTAGCATTCACACTAGTTGGTTTGTATTTTCATTTACTTTAATCTTTGTCCCTTCTTTCGGGCTCGTTATTCTAACGTACTATCAAACATGTTACTTGTTTGACTCATTTGGGTACCATTTAAATTAGTCCCATTCACCCGTCCTTACTACATCGGACATAAATGTGTCCGCTAGAAGAAGTTCATGGTATCATATGCCACTACTTACTTGGCCAGAGTAAGCGATCAACACATGATACACATGACCTTTTTGTAGTTTTCACATCACACCCCATGTAAGTAACGCCCCTATTTATTTCATATCTCTGATTTCATTTTAGTAAAACTTTATTTAATTGCAAAACAACAATCATTAGTTTTACTAGTTTTACATTTGTACATATAAAATGTTTTTTTTTTCTATTGAACTATTATATAATCACATTCTTTAATGTGATTGCTACTATTCTCAATAGCATTATATTGAGAGTTTTCCACTTGGATAATTACCCCCCGTCCAAGTTTCCATATGAACTAATCCTATTATTTCTTTGTTATTCCTCATCATGAATAGCACATGTTTCTATTAAACTTCTCTTGGAAACATCATCCTGAATAGATATCCTATTCAGGTTTTATTAGATATATGCAACCGTCTTTCCCTACGTGTTTGTTGCATATTACAAATTATGTGATTAAATTTAAAAGCGTGCACCTGGTAATGCTTGTCCTTACGGGCTTCTCTTGCCGTTAACTTTGTTCGCGATCGTCGCGCGATTTAGGTCATTGATGAGTATGCTCTGCTTGTCATACCTCGGACCGTTCCACCGTCATATCCACAATTTCTTCAACTCTCGTCATCTTCAGATGCGAGTATCCTTCAACTAAACATTTACAAAAGTTAGTAATTTAAACATTAATAAATGCACGTATTGTAATACAAGGCTTTTTACTACACGTGATTTCGTTAACTATACTAATCATTTTCGTTGGTGTAACGTGTATTACACGATACCCTATGTGTTGTTCACAACACTTTAATCATACTAGACCATTAACATACTTGTACTTACCGGATTTGCGATCAAGCCTCGAACCGAACACTTTACCCTTCAACCATGAGCTCTGATACCAACTTGTGACACCCTTGCTATTAATTTAGGATTTACGTATAATTTACGAAAATAAACATGTGATTATGAGCACATATACATTACGAAATACGGGTTTATTTAAAAATTTTACAATTTAAAGTTTAGAACAACATAATGTAGTTTAGTTTGTCGTTTAAAAATTTCGACGAAACAACGTGCGGAGGCTTCTTCTTCATGTGTTCGGTTCTTTCTCATCGCTTGATCTTCATCCGGTACTCCTGATATTCACTTGTGATCAAAACCAACTTAAAAGTTAGTTTTGATATCTTAAATAATAGTATAATCAAGTTCTAGTATCGAACAATCAAAAACAAAATAAAATTTCAAAATTTAGTCTGTCGCGCCACGCGATAGACTCCGCTTGATCTTTCGCGTGCCGCGAGCGCCCTCGCGTGTCGTGCCAGGATTACTTCTCCATGTCGCGTGCCGTAGGGGAGATGATTTTCCAGCAGTTTTGTTGCTGAAACCTGCATTTTTCCAGCAATGGTTTTAATCGTAAAATGATCTTTAAAAGGGCATAACTTTCATTCTACTTACCCGTTTTGCGTGATTATTTTTCCTACGCGTCCGTAATTTAATTACGGACCCATTTATCTTCTTGTCCATATCAAATTCAGATTTATAAGCTTAAGGCTTATAAATCCCTTTTTATGATTATTCGACCCGTTTAGAGAATTTGAACTTTTAAGTTTATATTACACTCATTCTTTTCACCCATCCTTTTTCCACATTTGTATTATCTACTTACATTCCACCACAACTATTCTTGTGGTGGAATTAGTATATTTGAACAATTTTTTTTAGATTCTACGCTTCGGTTGGTTGTTTTACGGAAAAGACCCATTACTTGGAATTTGACCCAAAAAGGCCTATGTTTAAAACCTTTATACTTATTAAAAGCTCACCTAATTATAATACATATTCCTAAACGACCTCTAAGGGTCGTTGCCCAATTTACCCTTCAAGGGCGTTTTGGTCAACTTTAGTCCCTTCTTTTACGACAAAGGACTTTAACTAATTATTTAACAAAAAATTGCACTTTTAACTATAAGTCTATATATGCGTACCTGGCCAGGGTCAACAAATAGACCCGATTTATACCTCGCTTTAATCATCACACAATCTGTGGCGACGCAATTATCCGATTTGCTAATCGCTCCTGTCAATATAAGACTTGACAACCACATTAGTCGCTATTGTCAAATGGCGTTGTCACCACCATTCGACCCGTTTGGCCTATATGCCCTATATTAGCCCTTTTTACCATTCTTTATGGTTTTCATCACTTTCGCTTATTCCGACCCATTTCAATTTACGTCGGAACATCACATTTCAAATATTAGCTTATCATTTTCATAACTTTTATAATCATTACGCATTCTAAAATAAAAGGGTGTAAGATTCACTTACCTTGCATCCATGCCACGCTTTTCTTTCCATACTCGCTCTGTTTGACCCGCTTCATCCACAAGCTTCCACCTAGCTTGTTAAGCGCCAAACTATTATCCAATGTTCACAAGGTGGTTAGATTAACCATAATTTAATATGATCTTCCACCTTACACATTTCTATGCATTCATCCAAACACTTAATATAATCACGTTTTATACACAACCAAGTAGACCGCGATTTCATTTAGGCATTTCATATCACTGAAAATTTGCTGTTTTTGGTGACTTGTTTAACCTGTTTACAAGTCTTCAAAAATTATGATTTTTTTATGTGGCGTACCCCTCGGAGGGTTAGGCCTTGTGTTTACATTTCAAGATCTAACTCTTTACCAAAAATTCGTAAAAATTCATTTACTAAGCTGCAATCAGATTCGTCACTTCTGACTGCAGCTTACGGAAAAACTCATTTAAAATTCCTCGTTTATCCGATTGACGATATTCCAATTGGAGATTTTGTTAATCACTTAAAACCATCTACAGTAAAAATTTGAGATCATAACTAAATTCCTAAATTGAGTTATGACATTCGTAATGGGCTGCAAATTCTGCCAGAAAACGCAGCTTGAACCTTCGATACGGAAAAATTCATAAAACGCTCAATTTTCTTTGAAAAAATGCGATTCCAGTGGGGTTTTAAAGATATTTCCTGAAATTACATTTTAGACTCAAGAAACACATGTTTTTGTCACGTTTTGTCCATGTTACAGCCAATACAAGTCGGCTGTAAATTCTTATCAGGAGCTGTTTGAATTCAGCTTTCAATTAAAGCATGTTCTTGACATCATAACACTATTTTTTAGCAATCAAAACCCTAAAAACATCTCATACATGAATGTCGCATCAACAAAATCTGAATTTACTTGAGTTAAGCATGATTTCAATATATATTTGTCTAGGGTTTACTCCTAAACACTACAATGTTCCTACTTCATCCATATAACAAGATGCATCAAAATTTTTTGAATTCTCTAGGTTCATCCAGAAATTTAGATGGAAATTTTCTACAAAATTTACATACCTTATGATCCCTTTTCAAAGGAGATCACCAATCTATGCTCAGATTTTGTTTTGGAACCGATTTGTGCCTTCAATTTGTTGATTTTGTTGAAATTAGGGTTAGACCCTTTTTCTCATACTCTGGTCGATTGACCCACACACCAGTGTGTGTTTTTTCCTTTTTTTATATAAATCTTTTAATTAAAACACTTTCCTAGTTTCCCACCTTTAGTCCCCCATGTTAGAGGTTTTATAAACAGGAGTTAGTAATGTGTGATTTTTTTTACCCATTCTCTTAATTACCCATTTATAACTAAGTTAATTATTTCTAGTTAACTTGGTAGGTTTCGGGAGTTATAATCCGTTTATTTTAAGTCCCGCTAACTCGGGTCCCTTTTTTTATAAACTTTGTCTTCTCAAGTCGTTTGCTCTCTTTTTATTTATTATTAGGCTTATTTATTTAAATCCTAATAATTTCCGGGTAAACCTTTACCGCTAACGGCATTTTACCCGCTCTTTAGTATTAACGGGGTTTAATTACCAAACCCGTTTTCGGGGTGTTACAACAATTCATCGCGTGCAATACTTAAATGATTAAACGACGTCATGGGCGCAGGGTCCTCTTGAAGGACAATATGATGTCTGCCTCACGTACAATATATATCCTACTCATATGACAGTTTAATACACGACGTTGTACGAATTCCCCTTACTCTCCATCATATGAGACCCAGTCAAGACTTCGTCCCCAACTGTACGATCATGTTTCGCTTAGGAAATACCGTACTTTCAATACTCATTCATCAAAAACGTTTTACTTCGAAACGTATATACACGTCCTAATATAGGAACGATTCTAAATCAATATACATAACACAAAAACCCTAAGTTTCTCCGTTTCTTAGAATTATCACATAACGTTGAGATTATCTTGAAAAGTTGTTATTTTTGGATTATGTTGGCACGTTAATATATACATGAGTCCATATATATATATATATATGATTTTGAAACTTGAACGCTTTTATGGGTGACCATTATTGTGTAAATCCGTTAACTCTCCCGTTTATACGCAATATATCTACAATTTGCGCGTCGTAATATATATATACATAAACGTTCATATAACTTAACAACGAAACACGCGAAATATTGCTAACTTATATATTTTGTCCTTTTTAAAGAAAATATACATAAAATATCATATATGTATCAATTTTCATGCTCGACAAACAAGTTTCACATCTAATACAATTTTCACTGTTCCTACAGCACAAAACGTACATGCATACATGCGTAAGCTAGATTTCTAACAACTTGTTAAAAACTTAACATATTTTCATATTCTTGTGTTTAAATTACATAACACATTTTAACACATAAGGTTTACCCAAAATTTTACCCATACTAGTTTATATTGAAAAATGCGTATTTTAGCGATTCGGTAACATTTTCGGGCGTTGGAAGTCACGTATGACCAACCAAACACCAAGTATGTCACACCCCTTTCTGCGGCGGAAGCACGAGGTGTGATCATGAAAGGTTCTCATTGCATACGAAGAGTAAACATACTACATGCTCAAAAATAACTTCAAACATTACATTACTGAAAACATAAGTCAAGTGTTTACAACACAAGATAGCATATTGTCTTAAAAGTCACAACTTTATTTAAAGATAAACAAAGCGACATCCACGAGCATGAGTAAGACCACGCGCACATCCATCCTAGTTACCTGAAATACATGTGAGTTTTGGAAAAACGTCAACATAATGTTGGTGTGAATTCATGCAGTTTTGTGTTTCACGTTTGTATACTTTGTATGAAAACATAGTTTGTGAATAAATCAAGTTTTTCTTGAGTACCCCACGTACTTCAAGTTATATATCAATTTTCTTGAGTACCCCACGTACTTCAAGTTATATATCAACTTTCTTGAGTACCCCACGTACTTCAAGTTACATATCAATTTTAGTATGGTATGAATTTTATGTAAATACAGTATTTCTGTAAATATCAGGATTGTTAATGGGTTGCAAAGCCATTAACATGTGACACGACATAGGAAGTCACCAAACCTAAGGCATTTAATTGGTATATTCTGAGACACAAAAGCACTACTCGATTCTCGACCTCACCGAGAGTGTGGCTGCCAGGCACCCGTTAGATCTAACCTTTTGTTCTGCGGTCTAAGTATGTACACGATTAATGGTGCTTCTGTACCCTATTCGTGACACTATTTCTCATAACGCATCCTACTTGGTTCTCGTCCTCACCAAGCGCGTTTCTTGTTATCATTTCTCATAACGCATCCAACTTGGTTCTCGTCCTCACCAAGCGCGTTTCTTTTTATCATTTATTTTGTCACACTTGGTTCTCGTTCTCACCAAGTGCACTTCTTGTATTTATATCATACCATTTATAAATATTGTACTTTTGTACATGTATTTCACCCCCGAAGTTATAAAAACTGAAAACAGTTAAAAGAAAAGGGGGAGCATGAACTCACAAGTACAATCACTCTCTTTTGCTTAATTAACGTCGTAACCTATACGCGTTTTCTTAACGTTAGTCACTAGACTTGCGTCGCACAAGTACAGTCACTCTCTTTTGCATATATTCTTGTGTTAAAAATATTCTATATTTTTAACTATGTATCTTACTTATATTATTTTTTCTAAAATTAATATAAGTATCTCGTGTTTTGCACTTTGCACCCGAGTTATGTATCTTGTATGTTGTATGTGTATTTTTATGTTTATACTCCTCATGAGTATTTAGTGTATTTTTAAGTCTTAATACACTAGCACGTATAACACATACTATACACACTTAGCACAAAAGTTGGTGATAAAATAATATATATTTTTCTCTCAAAAATATACATATTTATTTCCATTTTCATTCTTGAAGAAATCCTCATTTCTTATCACCAAAAATTAGGGAAACCTTGGTAATACTTTAAATACATTTTTAGGGAAATAAGTTTCCCAAAAACTTATATTTTTTCTAAGTGTCAAAATTTATAAAAATTTTGACAGAGTTTCCCCTAAAAATGGAGGTTTCCCATGTTTTCAAAACATGTGTTAATTTTCTTTTAAATCGTCAACAATCATCAACAACAATTATCAACAATACTCATCAACAATAATCACTAATTTCTCCATTTCATGAACTTGAATATTTACAAAATGTGTAGTAACTTACTAGCACATTTAGTAAGTCTTGTTATCTTTAAAAATAAGTTTAATTTCTTAAAAACTTTATTTTTAAAGAATATGAAGTTTCACAACTTCTAGTCAAGATTCACAAAAATATTTCTTTGTTGAACTTCCTTGTTACACAAGTGTTTACACACTAGTTTATTTACTAAAATATATTTAGTTCATGTAAGATCCGGGTTTTAAACAAGACTAATATTTTTGCTTGGTTCTTTCGAAAAACCACTTGTAGATCTTTAGATCTACATGTTTAGAGTCTTATTTTACAAGGAAAATTATGTTTACACAAGTTCATGTTCATGGTGGATGATTTCATCATCTTTTATATTTCTAACACTTAACATACTACTAGTTCATGTTCTTGAACATGATCTAGTATGCGTAGATGATGATCCACCCCACTTTTAGCAACAAACAACATCAAATAATAACAACTATATAAGATCTACAAGATTTACACACACATCTTTCTTTTATCCACCTTATTCATCTTATGTTCAAGACTTTTAGTTTTGATCTTGCGTGTGTTTGATTTTTAACCATTAAATCACCTATTAACCATCTTAAACAAGAACAAGAGGATGTTTTAGAACACTTACTACTAGCTCAAGGCTAGGGAAGTTCAAGAGTGCAAATGAGGTGGATAAAAGCAAATGGTGAAGGTCCTTCAAGTTCCGTTGCTTGCAACCTTCCTAAATAGGCTCGAGACACCTTAGAATCACCTTGAAATGGATGGATGATGAACAAAAATGGTGGATGGTAGGTGGTGGTGGTGAGCCGTAGGTAAGAGGAAGGAGAAGGGAGTGTGGGGTGTTGGTGAAGATGGCAAAAATGAGTTAGAATGCTAGTCCCATGGTCTTTATAAAAACCCACCAACATAGGCTTTACATAATGGGTAATATGTCTCTAAATCTCCTAGCATATCTATTATTATATTTGAAAGAAATCCCCCTTGGGAACCCTTGTCCAACCGTCCAAGATTAGGGGGGGGGGGGGTATTAGTTTCATTTCAATGTTTAGTTAGGTAATCTAGTTAGACTTTTAAGTATAGTGCTTAGTGTTTAAGTGTATGGTGTTTTATATAGTGTGTTAGGGTGTTCGGGGACCCTAACTAGCTTAGAAAAAGAAAAACAATGCTTCTAGCATTATTTTGGTGTTCCGGGTAAAATCCGGTTGTTCGGTTAGGTACCGATTCGTTAAAGCGCTAAATTACACTTTTTAGTGTCTTTTAAGTACCTTTCTTGTACTCTTTCAATTCCCAACACTTAGGGAAATATTCTGGATGATAAAACGACATTTCTGCAAAATATTCATATGTTTAAATGCTGAATTATTGCTGAATTATATAAATTCTGCACTTAAAGTGCGTTTCGGGTGCTTTTTAGTGCTTATTTTTGCTTTCGTATTGCATATATATTAAACCCTTGTATGTACTCTTGGGTTTTAATGCATTCTTGTTGTCGGACCTACACCTAGGCTCCAATTTTGTTGTCTGACTGCTTTCTGCAGTTCTGTTGACACAGTGTGTCTTACCGGTGAGTTTACCATTATTTTTGACGCAACGCTCTCGTTTATGCATAAAACAATATTTTGTAGTATACAACGTGCATGAATTCACTTGTTTAATCATGTGTTCAGACATTTCTGACAATTAAGTACATAATTGCAGTCAATAAATAACAATTAAAGTGTACGGAAATTACCGGTTTGTGCCAGTTGTCACAGTCTCCCCCCGTTAAAAGAATTTCGTCCCGAAATTCAGGCTGAACTAACTCTCGCTGGAGTCTTCTTGAATAGGTGGGGATACTTTTCCTTGAACTGGTCTTCACGTTCCCATGTGTACTCGGGTCCGTGCTTAGAGCTCCAACGTACTTTGACAAGTTTCACACTGCTCCTCCTGGTCTTGTTGACTTTCCAGTCGGTAACCTCAACGGGTTGTTCTGTAAATCGGAGGGCTTCATCAATATGCACTTCATCCATCGGGATGATCACGTTTTCTTGTGTTGGACTCTTCTTCAGGTTGGATACATGAAACGTATCATGTACTCCATTAAGTTCTTCCGGTAACTCCAACTTGTATGCCACGGTACCAATTCTTTTCAATATTCTGAATGGTCCGATGTATCGTGGATTTTGCTTTCCACGCTTTCCAAATCTGACTACGCCCTTCCATGGTGAGACTTTTAACAATACTTTGTCTCCCACCTTGAATTCTACTGATTTTCTTTTCGGATCAGCGTAGCTCTTTTGTCGATCTCGAGCCGCCTTAATGCGCTCTCGGATCTGCGCAATCTTGTCGGTTGTCTATTGTACAAGTTCAGGACCAACCATACGTTTATCTCCGGCATCTGCCCAACATAAGGGCGATCGGCACTTGCGGCCATACAGAGCTTCGAACGGCGTGGCTTTTATGCTCGTATGATAACCGTTATTGTAGGAAAACTCAACTAAAGGTAGATGAGTATCCCAGCTGCCGCCTAGATCCATGACACATGCGCGAAGCATATCTTCTAACGTTTGTATAGTCCGTTCGCTCTGGCCGTCTGTTTGCGGATGGAATGCCGTGCTTAGATCTAACTGAGATCCAAAGGCTTCCTGAAATGATTGCCAGATTCTTGAGACAAAGCGTCCATCTCTGTCTGAAATGATTGAGATTGGCACTCCATGACGTGCCACAATTTCTCTTAAGTATATTTCAGTAAGCTTTCCAGTGCCGTCTTTTTCTCGGATCGGTAGGAAGTGCGCAGACTTCGTTAATCGATCAACTATTACCCATATCATATCGTGCCCTCTCGGGGTCATGGGTAATTTCGTTATGAAGTCCATCGAGATTTGTTCCCACTTCCACACGGGAATCTCTGGTTGTTGTAGTAGGCCGGACGGTTTCTGATATTCTGCTTTAACCTTGGCACATGTTAGGCATTTTCCAACATAAACAGCAACGTCGCTTTTGAGTCTCGGCCACCAATAGTATTCTTTCAAGTCTTGATACATTTTGTCCGATTCTGGATGGATCGAATATCTCGATTTGTGGGCTTCATTAAGGATGACCTCTCGTATGCCACCATAGAGTGGAACCCAAATACGCTTCTTGAAGTATAAGGCTCCCTCTTCGTTTGAACCATGTATTTCAGCATACCCCGAAGGTATTCAGCTTTACGGTTTTCCATCTTAAGGGCTTCTTGTTGTGCATCACGAATGCGTGTAGTGAGGTTCGTTCGTATGGTCATTTCCAATGCCCGAACCCTTAGGGTCTTAGCCCTTTCTTTTCGGCTCAACGCGTCCGCTACAACATTTGCCTTTCCAGGATGGTACTTAATCTCACAGTCATAATCGTTCAGCAGCTCGACCCAACGTCGCTGGCGCATATTCAATTCCTTCTGATCAAATATGTGTTGTAAGCTTTTGTGATCTGTGAAAACTGTACATCGAGTACCATATAAATAATGTCGCCAGATCTTCAAGGCGAATACCACTGCGCCCAGCTCCAGGTCGTGAGTGGTATAGTTTCTTTCATGTATCTTCAGTTCTCTTGAAGCGTAAGCGATGACTTTTTGGCGCTGCATAAGCACACAACCCAAGCCTTGTCGTGAGGCGTCGCAGTATACCACGAAGTCTTTAGTGCCTTCGGGTAATGATAGTATTGGTGCATCGCAGAGCTTGTTTTTAAGTAACTGGAAGGCTTCTTCTTGTTTGTGACCCCAGTCGTACTTCTTGTCTTTCTGTGTAAGGGTCGTTAGCGGTTGAGCTATCTTCGAGAAATTCTCAATGAATCGCCGATAGTAGCCCGCTAAGCCCAAAAATTGACGAACTTCGGTTGGGGTCTTGGGAGCTTCCCAATTCTTTATCGCTTCTATCTTGGACGGGTCTACATGAATGCCCTTCTCATTCACAACGTGACCAAGAAATTGTACTTCGCGAATCCAGAATTCGCATTTCGAGAACTTTGCATAAAGTTTCTCTTTCTTCAGTAGTTCCAAGATGGTTCTGAGATGTTGCTCATGTTCTTCTTTCGTTCGCGAATAAATCAGGATATCATCGATAAATACAATCACGAATTTATCGAGATATGGTTTGCAAACGCGGTTCATCAGATCCATGAAGACCGCTGGTGCATTCGTCAGCCCGAATGGCATCACAAGAAATTCGTAGTGCCCATATCGCGTTCTGAATGCAGTCTTTGGTACGCTTTCCTCTTGGATTCTCAGCTGGTGGTATCCAGACCGAAGGTCGATCTTGGAATAGTAGCTTGATCCTTGCAATTGATCAAATAAGTCATCAATCCTTGGTAGCGGATACCGATTCTTGATCGTGAGTTTGTTCAGTTCCCTGTAATCAATACACATCCGCAGTGTTCCATCCTTCTTCTTCACGAATAATACCAGAGCTCCCCAGGGTGAGAAGCTTGGCCTTATAAATCCCTTATCCAACAACTCCTGGAGTTGTGTAGATAATTCTTGCATTTCGGATGGAGCAAGTCGATAGGGAGCCTTGGCCACAGGAGCGGCTCCTGGAACCAAGTCTATACGGAATTCGACTTGTCGTTGCGGAGGTAGTCCTGGCAGATCTTCAGGGAACACATCAGAAAATTCCTTCACCACAGGAATGTCTTCAAGTTTTGGCTCCAGAGCCTTCTTGTCTATAACGTGTGCTAGGAAAGCGACACATCCTTTCCTTAAGCACTTCTGTGCCTTCATGCAACTGATGATTCGAAGAGGTGCGTCTCGTTTTTCTCCATGCACGATGAGAGTTTCACCATTCGCTAAAGGGATGCGAATGATTTTCTCATGACAAATAACTTCAGCTTTGTTCTTGGACAACCAGTCCATCCCGACTACTACATCGAAGCTACCCAATTGAATAGGTAGGAGGTCGATGCTAAATATACGTTCACCAAGTTCTAGTGTGCAGCCTCTAACAACTTCGCCCGATTCAACAAGTTTACCATTTGCTAGTTCTATGGAATAAGGAATTTCCAATCTACTAGATTCTATTCCGAGTATGCGTTTAAATTCCACAGACATGAAACTATAATCGACGCCAGTGTCGAATAATATGGATGCAAAGTGATTGTTAATGAGAAACGTACCGGTGACCACGTTAGGGTCCTCGCGTGCGTTCTTTGCTCCAATCACAAATGCTCTAGCCTGAGCATTGTTTCTCTCTGGGCAGTCCTTCATGATATGATCATTGCTTCCACACTTGAAGCATCCTTGGTTCTGCCCTTTCCCGTTACCATTCTTGTTACCAGCACCGTTTCCATTTCGGTTCTTTCCTTTTCCCCAACAGTCTTCTGTTTGATGACCCAATTTACCACATTTGTCGCACCTTGGAATGCGACAAGCTCCATCATGATGATACTTACATTTTTGGCATCTAGGCATGGAGCCTTGTTATGCTTTGGTTGCATGGGTTTTTGCCTCCTGAGACGGGTTAGCGTCACGCTTCTTGCTGAAACCCTTGTTGTTACGAGTTGCTTGGTTCAAACTTGTATGCTTTCTCTTTTTGTCGCCGGACGACTCAGCATGTGTCTCGGTCTTCTCTGTTGGGTTCAGTGATAGCTTCTTCATTCGAACACAATCTTCAGTAAGGCTGACAGCCAGAGTTACAGCCTCGGTGATTATTTGAGGTTTGGCCGAAGTTACCATGCCGCGAAACTCTGAGGCCAGTCCCCAAATGTAGCGTTCAACGCGCTTGAATTCGGGAGTCACCATGTAGGGACGCACTCTAGACAGATCGTGGAACCTTCGAATGTAACCATTAATATCAGCACCTTCCATAGTCAAGTGCCAGAATTCCGTTTCCAGCCTTTGGAGTTCGGCACGAGAGCAGTACTTCTCTCTCATTCTTTCCTTCAGTTCATCCCAAGTTAGGCCATAAGCGGCATCATCGCCCAAGGTTTGGACTTGCAGGTTCCACCAAGTCAGAGTTTCATCGACAAATAACCCAGTAGCAAAGGTGACTTGTTGATCCGCGGTACACTTGCTCATGCGGAAAGTAGCTTCAGTCTTCTCCGTCCAGCGCACAAATGCTACTGCACCTCCCGTGCCATCATAGTTCATCGGCTTGCAGTCGAGGAACTGCTTGAAAGTGCAGCCTTGAGCTGCATTGCCCCCAGATGAATCTCCGTTCCCATTTCGTCTAGCGTTGCTTGGTCCTCCACTGTCTTGAGTACGGTTCGCCTCGTATTGGGCGATAGCAGCGGAGATCCTTTCCTCCAGTAGGGCGTTCAGCTCTTCAGCAGTTCTTGGCAGTGGGGGAGGAGGAGGTTGATCGTCATTGCGAGCATTCACAGCTTTCCTGGGTGCCATGTTCTGACAGAACATAACACAACAGGGTTAGACATTTGTTTGATATCGTCACACTAGACAGTAGTATCATATATTCACAGGTATATATACCACATAAGTGACATCAAACAATTATTACTCTAGCAGAGTACTTAGTAGGCTTGCACTGAGGGAATCTATACGTGACAAGACTTGCTGTGATTTTTGTGCACTGAATTCCATAATTATGTATGCATCCATAATTACGTAACTCCTTGCACAGTCCGCACAGTTCGTTTCATCCTTGTATTTCTTCCTTCAGATGGGCCATTGCTTTCAGATAAAGTCACGTATACTTGTGACATTCTACTTCTAGTACATGCTAATTATCACACATAATTGCAAGTAATTTCTAGTCAACGACATGTGCTACTCAAGTGCACTCTAAGTCTCGTAGTGTCTTTTCTAGACTCATGTAGACAGTTTCAGGCAGCGGATGTCGCGGGACGTTTTATGCAATGAAAACTCTTTGAAAAAATTGTTTTCGTGAAAGGATCCTAGAGATTGTAGACTAGACTCGAGAAGGAATCCTGGTTCACTACAATCGCAGCTCTGATACCAATCTGTCACACCCCTTTCTGCGGCGGAAGCACGAGGTGTGATCATGAAAGGTTCTCATTGCATACGAAGAGTAAACATACTACATGCTCAAAAATAACTTCAAACATTACATTACTGAAAACATAAGTCAAGTGTTTACAACACGAGATAGCATATTGTCTTAAAAGTCACAACTTTATTTAAAGATAAACAAAGCGACATCCACGAGCATGAGTAAGACCACATGCACATCCATCCTAGTTACCTGAAATACATGTGAGTTTTGGAAAAACGTCAACATAATGTTGGTGTGAATTCATGCAGTTTTGTGTTTCACGTTTGTATACTTTGTATGAAAACATAGTTTGTGAATAAATCAAGTTTTTCTTGAGTACCCCACGTACTTCAAGTTATATATCAATTTTCTTGAGTACCCCACGTACTTCAAGTTATATATCAACTTTCTTGAGTACCCCACGTACTTCAAGTTACATATCAATTTTAGTATGGTATGAATTTTATGTAAATACAGTATTTCTGTAAATATCAAGATTGTTAATGGGTTGCAAAGCCATTAACATGTGACACGACATAGGAAGTCACCAAACCTAAGGCATTTAATTGGTATATTCTGAGACACAAAAGCACTACTCGATTCTCGCCCTCACCGAGAGTGTGGCTGCCAGGCACCCGTTAGATCTAACCTTTTGTTCTGCGGTCTAAGTATGTACACGATTAATGGTGCTTCTGTACCCTATTCGTGACACTATTTCTCATAACGCATCCTACTTGGTTCTCGTCCTCACCAAGCGCGTTTCTTGTTATCATTTCTCATAACGCATCCAACTTGGTTCTCGTCCTCACCAAGCGCGTTTCTTTTTATCATTTATTTTGTCACACTTGGTTCTCGTTCTCACCAAGTGCACTTCTTGTATTTATATCATACCATTTATAAATATGGTACTTTTGTACATGTATTTCACCCCCGAAGTTAAAAAAACTAAAAACAGTTAAAAGAAAAGGGGGAGCATGAACTCACAACTTTGCGTTCCTAGCGTCGTAAACTCCACCGGATTTGCTTAATTAACGTCGTAACCTATACGCGTTTTCTTAACGTTAGTCACTAGACTTGCGTCGCACAAGTACAGTCACTCTCTTTTGCATATATTCTTGTGTTAAAAATATTCTATATTTTTAACTACGTATCTTACTTATATTATTTTTTCTAAAATTAATATACGTATATCGTGTTTTGCACTTTGCACCCGAATTATGTATCTTGTATGTTGTATGTGTATTTTTATGTTTATACTCCTCATGAGTATTTAGTGTATTTTTAAGTCTTAATACACTAGCACGTATAACACATACTATACACACTTAGCACAAAAGTTGGTGATAAAATAATATATATTTTTTCTCTCAAAAATATACATATTTATATCCATTTTCATTCTTGAAGAAATCCTCATTTCTTATCACCAAAAATTAGGGAAACCTTGGTAATACTTTAAATACATTTTTAGGGAAATAAGTTTCCCAAAAACTTATATTTTTTCTAAGTGTCAAAATTTATAAAAATTTTGACAGAGTTTCCCCTAAAAATGGAGGTTTCCCATGTTTTCAAAACATGTGTTAATTTTCTTTTAAATCGTCAACAATCATCAACAACAATTATCAACAATACTCATCAACAATAATCACTAATTTCTCCATTTCATGAACTTGAATATTTACAAAAATGTGTAGTAACTTACTAGCACATTTAGTAAGTCTTGTTATCTTTAAAAATAAGTTTAATTTCTTAAAAACTTCATTTTTAAAGAATATGAAGTTTCACAACTTCTAGTCAAGATTCACAAAAATATTTCTTTGTTGAACTTCCTTGTTACACAAGTGTTTACACACTTGTTTATTTACTAAAATATATTTAGTTCATGTAAGATCCGGGTTTTAAACAAGACTAATATTTTTGCTTGGTTCTTCCGAAAAACCACTTGTAGATCTTTAGATCTACATGTTTAGAGTCTTATTTTACAAGGAAAATTATGTTTACACAAGTTCATGTTCATGGTGGATGATTTCATCATCTTTTATATTTCTAACACTTAACATACTACTAGTTCATGTTCTTGAACATGATCTAGTATGCGTAGATGATGATCCACCCCACTTTTAGCAACAAACAACATCAAATAATAACAACTATATAAGATCTACAAGATTTACACACACATCTTTCTTTTATCCACCTTATTCATCTTATGTTCAAGACTTTTAGTTTTGATCTTGCGTGTGTTTGATTTTTAACCATTAAATCACCTATTAACCATCTTAAACAAGAACAAGAGGATGTTTTAGAACACTTACTACTAGCTCAAGGCTAGGGAAGTTCAAGAGTGCAAATGAGGTGGATAAAAGCAAATGGTGAAGGTCCTTCAAGTTCCGTTGCTTGCAACCTTCCTAAATAGGCTCGAGACACCTTAGAATCACCTTGAAATGGATGGATGATGAACAAAAATGGTGGATGGTAGGTGGTGGTGGTGAGCCGTAGGTAAGAGGAAGGAGAAGGGAGTGTGGGGTGTTGGTGAAGATGGCAAAAGTGAGTTAGAATGCTAGTCCCATGGTCTTTATAAAAACCCACCAACATAGGCTTTACATAATGGGTAATATGTCTCTAAATCTCCTAGCATATCTATTATTATATTTGAAAGAAATCCCCCTTGGGAACCCTTGTCCAACCGTCCAAGATTAGGGGGGGGGGGGGTATTAGTTTCATTTCAATGTTTAGTTAGGTAATCTAGTTAGACTTTTAAGTATAGTGCTTAGTGTTTAAGTGTATGGTGTTTTATATAGTGTGTTAGGGTGTTCGGGGACCCTAACTAGCTTAGAAAAAGAAAAACAATGCTTCTAACATTATTTTGGTGTTCCGGGTAAAATCCGGTTGTTCGGTTAGGTACCGATTCGTTAAAGCGCTAAATTACACTTTTTAGTGTCTTTTAAGTACCTTTCTTGTACTCTTTCAATTCCCAACACTTAGGGAAATATTCTGGATGATAAAACGACATTTCTGCAAAATATTCATATGTTTAAATGCTGAATTATTGCTGAATTATATAAATTCTGCACTTAAAGTGCGTTTCGGGTGCTTTTTAGTGCTTATTTTTGCTTTCGTATTGCATATATATTAAACCCTTGTATGTACTCTTGGGTTTTAATGCATTCTTGTTGTCGGACCTACACCTAGGCTCCAATTTTATTGTCTGACTGCTTTCTGCAGTTCTGTTGACACAGTGTGTCTTACCGGTGAGTTTACTATTATTTTTGACGCAACGCTCTCGTTTATGCATAAA
Organism: Helianthus tuberosus; assembly: GCA_030545235.1. Taxonomy (NCBI): domain Eukaryota; kingdom Viridiplantae; phylum Streptophyta; class Magnoliopsida; order Asterales; family Asteraceae; genus Helianthus; species Helianthus tuberosus. Next base: position 132,655,014 of record CM060394.1, read on the forward strand.
ACAATATTTTGTAGTATACAACGTGCATGAATTCACTTGTTTAATCATGTGTTCAGACATTTCTGACAATTAAGCACATAATTGCAGTCAATAAATAACAATTAAAGTGTACGGAAATTACCGGTTTGTGCCAGTTGTCACAAAGTAAACTTAAAATTAGTTAAAATACTTGTTTTAAACTAAAAACATCAGTTTATTTACTGATATAAATCAGTTTTACAAAAATCACTCGAAAAGCCGATTTTTGACCGTTTTAACGCATAGTTACGCGTTAAACGTTACCATAACCATCCCAACTCGAAACAACTTGATATTTTAACACAATACATGTTATTTAATTATTAAAATAATAGTTATAATCAAATTAGTGTAGTTTTTGTATAAGTCACATAAATCATGCGGTTTCACGTATTTTACAACATTTGATGCACCATGTACAACATGCAAAGCTAGCAAACATTATGACAAGGTTATAAGTCACTAAACACTTTAAAATAACTTCAATTTAGTATTTATAATCTGCTCATAACCGATTTTTATTCAATCACACTCAATTCATCCTTTTAAGATCATATATCATCATGCATGTTTACATATGTGCATCTAATGCACTCCTACAATATTATCATCATCATTTATGTTCCAATCTTATTCTAGAACACATTAACATCATGTTTTTACAAAATATAACACACATTAATATGATCATCCAATCATTCAAAATCATTCATGTAAGTATCCTTCACATTTAAGATTATATGACAATTTTTATATGCATGCCAACATACATACATATATGTAAACGAAACACATACACACATATAAACTTCCAAATCTTAAATCACTCTAGAGCATTCTTATATGACAACTAACACTTACTTTAATCATCTTATTTTTCAAGAAATCAAATAACCAAGAAATCTTTCATCAAAAATTCAAAAAACAATATACACATACACACACACCATTCTCGGCCATATATACATACATGCACACACTCATTTTTATTTTATTCAAAACTCATTTGTTTGAAATTTTCAAGTTTATGTTTAGATTCAAGAACAAGAGAAACTTTCACTATCATCTTTATCACTATGAATCATGAACAAGATTTGAAAGAAAATATATTATACCTTCAAGATTCTTAGTGGGTTTTAAGAGTAGTGATGATATGAAGCCTTGTTCTTGCTCAAACTTCCTTGAAATCACCTCTAAACCTTTATGTAAGCTTGAAAACACCTTGGAATGGACATGATCTTCAAGATTTGAGTTGGAAAATAAAAATGGATGTTGGTTATGGGGTGTTCGGCTGAGATTGGTATGAGAGAGAGAGAGAGAGAGTGAATTTTGATCTTTGAAAATGTGAAGTGTTGTGTGAGAGAATGTTTTAAAATGATGATCTTCATTTTCCAAGACACACTTGGCAATAATTGGCACAATTTGAAAAAGGTGGGCTGCCATAGGGCCGCCACCTTTCACCCGACACACACACATCACCTATACATACATATATTATATGTATATTAGCTCAAAAACGAGTATTTTACTGGATACCGGGTATTTTATCTAGCGTTTTAATCCCGTTTTAGCGTGTTTTAAATTATTTTTATCATTCTATAAAAATAATCACTTAAAATTATTACTGAAATAATTACCAGTTGCTTTGACTGGCTGCGTTGAGAGTATTTTATTTAATTTGCGCAATATCGCGCGGTACGCGCTAAATCTAAAAAAAAATAGAGTTTCTCAGCGCTTTAAATGATTTTTCCACACGGATATGATTAAAATTATTATTCTAATCATAACAGACTATTTTTAGGATTTTAACATTGATCGGGTGGTCACCGACGTTCGTTTCGCATTTTAAACGTTACGCAATAAGCGTTAGTTTTATCGTTGCCAACATAATTTTTATACACATCTAAATTTACCAACACATCAAATATCATATATTAACATCACAGTCAGTCACAAACAGTCTTGTTACATGTTCACTATACAGATTACTATTGTCCGGTACGGCCTGTGAGGCCGGGTGTCACAGTCTCCCCCTGTTTAGGGAATTTCGTCCCCGAAATTCTACTTCACACGTTTCGTTTTCGCACTCGGGGGAAAGAGGTGAGGATATTTTTGTTGCATTTGGTCCTGTCGCTCCCAGGTGAACTCGGGTCCACGCTTAGAATTCCAACGAACCTTAACCAACTCAATCTTACTCCTCCTGAGTTTCTGGGTTTTCAGATCCAGAACCTCAACTGGTTCCTCGATAAATCTCAGTTTATTGTCCACTCGAACCTCTCTAGGGGTATAATTAGTGTCTCATCAGACATACACTTTTTCAGGTTAGAGACATGGAATACATCATGGACTCCAATCAGCTCCTGTGGCAACTTGAGCCTATACGCAACTGGTCCAAATTGAGAGACGACTTCGAAGGGACCTATATAGCGCGGGCTCAACTTTCCCCCTTTTCCAAACCTTACAATGCCCTTCCATGGCGATACCTTCAGCATAACCCTATCACCAACTTGAAACTCCAGCGGTTTCCTTCGGTTATCTTCATAACTCTTCTGTCGATCTGCGCCAGCCTTCAACCTATTCTTGATCTGGACAATCTTGTCCGTGGTCTCCTGAATGATCTCGGGTCCGGTCAAATGCTTCTCGCTGACTTCAGCCCAATAGAGCGGTGATCGACACTTCCTTCCATACAGGGCTTCAAACGGAGCTGCTTTTATGCTGGCGTGGTAACTATTGTTGTAAGAAAACTCTGCCAAGGGCAAATGAGTATCCCAACTACCACCAAAATTAATCGCACACGCTCTCAACATATCCTCTAATGTCTGAATGGTCCTTGCACTCTGACAATCCGTTTGAGGATGATATGCAGTACTCATATCCAAACGGGAACCCATCGATTTCTGGAGAGATCGCCAAAATCTAGAGTCAAATCGTCCGTCTCTATCCGAAATGATTGACACAGGTACTCCATGACGGGCTACAATCTCGTTAAGGTACAGCTGCGATATCTTCTCCATATTGTTTGTTTCCTTAAGTGCCAGGAAATGAGCAGACTTTGTCAATCGATCCTCAATTACCCAGATCATATTGTGTCCACGCGACGTACGGGGTAATTTGGTAATAAAGTCCATCGTAAGATGTTCCCATTTCCACTTAGGAATCTCTGGTTGTTGCAGAAGCCCAGACGGCTTCTGGTGCTCAGCCTTAACCTTAGAGCATGTCAGACATTTACTCACGTAGGCCACAATGTCTCTCTTCATCTTCGGCCACCAATAAAATCCTTAATATCCTGATACATTTTGGTAGAACCTGGGTGAATGGAATACTTGGATTTATGAGCTTCATCCATAACCAATTCGCGGAGGTTACCTTTAAGCGGAACCCGGACTCGGTTCATGAAGTACATTACTTCATGTGCTTTCGATATCAGTTTGCATTCTAAGCCCTTCAAACCTTCACCTCTCAAATCATCATTCTTCAATGCTTCCCGCTGTGCATCACGAATTCGATCGGTCAAACTCGTGTGTATGGTCAAATCCAAGTCACGCACATGTAGAGGCTTTTCCCGTTCCTTCCTACTGAGCGCATCTGCAACAACGTTTACTTTTCCTGGGTGATAACAAATGTCACACTCATAATTATTGAGTAACTCTACCCAAAGTCGTTGTGGCATATTGAGCTCCTTCTGATCGAAGATGTGCTGGAGGCTCTTATGGTCCGTGTAAATCGTACACTCCGTGCCATACAAGTAGTGTCTCCAAATATTCAAAGCAAACACAACAGCTCCAAGCTCCAAATCATGTGTTGTGTAATTCTTCTCGTGCACTTTCAATTGTCTGGATGCATAGGCTATCACTTTTTCTCTTTGCATTAAAACGCATCCAAGACCCAAACGTGAAGCATCACAGTAAACATTGAAATCATTACTTCCCTCAGGAAGGGAAAGAATAGGTGCACTGCACAGCTTTTCCTTCAACGACTGAAAAATTTTCTCTTGCTTCTCCGTCCAGTCAAACTTCCTCTCCTTCTGGGTTAATAGCGTCAACGGCTGCGCTATTCTGGAGAAGTTCTCGATGAACCTCCGGTAATACCCAACAAGTCCTAAGAATTATCGCACCTCTGACGGAGTCTTTGGCGCTTCCCAATTCTTTATTGCTTCGATTTTAGACGGATCTACAGGTATACCTTTCTCATTTATGACATGTTCGAGAAAATGAACTTCTCGAATCCAAAATTCACATTTAGAGAACTTGCCGTACAGTTTCTCTTCCTTCAGCAACTCCAAAATTAACCTCAAATGATGCTCATGATCTTCTTTGGTTCGTGAATAAATAAGTATATCGTCGATGAATACTATCACGAATTTGTCCAAGTAGGGTTTGCATACCCTGTTCATGAGATCCATGAACACAGCTGGCGCATTAGTTAAACCAAAGGGCATGACTAGGAACTCATAATGGCCGTATCGTGTTCGAAAGGCTGTCTTTGGAATGTCTTCATCAGTAAGACTTCAACTGATGATAGCCTGAACGCAGATCTATCTTCGAGTAGTTGCTGGATCCCTGAAGCTGGTCAATCCGATCATCAATCCTCAGCAAAGGATACCGATTCTTGATAGTTAACTTGTTCAACTCCCTGTAATCTATACACATCCTGAAGGATCCATCCTTCTTCTTCACGAACAGAACAGGCGCACCCCAAGGCGAATAACTCGGTCGAATGAAACCTTTGTCTAGTAGTTCTTGAAGCTGGTTCGACATGTCTTTCATTTCAGATGGTGCCAATATATGAGATTTTGCAATTGGTGCAGCACCAGGTACCAGATCGATTCGGAACTCGATCTGTCTCGTAGGGGGTAATCCAAGTAAGTCTTCGGGAAAAACTTCTGGATAGTTATGAACAATAGGAATCTCCTCGATCTTCCTACATTCTGTCACGACCCCAGTCCCGGTGTGACCCGGTCCAGGAGCCGCGGGACAGAAACCCTTGGTATTTATTATTTGAGTTGACAGCGGAAGTTTAACAGGATCTTTTAAAACTTGAAATTTCCCAATTATTTTATTTCATAATTTGGGATAAACCCCGTAATTTAAAATAGAGGAATTTCACGAGGAAATTCCCAGGTTTACAAAACACGTTTATTTATTTAACTGAGCCACCACTTCAAGCTTGTTAGTGCTCTGTAGCACGGTTCCTTGATTCACAGCAGGTCGTAACTTAATACAACATTTACGATAACCCACGAGATTAAAACCCTCACAACGAATGACAAAGTGCAATACTTAAACATCCATCGAATTCACGATGAATGACAAAGTATAGCCCTAATTTGGGTAGCACTTAAACATCCATCGGATTGGTTTCAATCGATCGGACATTGAATCGTAGCAGTGATCGAGTTAATACCCTGTATCGTAGCAGCGCCTTGATACCTTAAAACTTGTTTTCTGCAGAATTTGGTCATTTTGAAGTGAAAAATTTCGAGTGCAGATGAATGCCCCATGTACAGGCTACTTATAGCCTGATTTTGAGTTTTACACGGCCCGCGTAAGCCTTAACAGGCTTGTACGCGGCCCCGCGAGAGCCACCTATTCGTAGACTAGGGCTAGCGTGTCACACCTAGGTCTGCCATGTGGCTGCCACATGGCCTAGCATCCTGATCCGGAGATTTTATGAGTTGTCGCGGCCTGCGTAAGCTAGGCTTACTCTTACGCGGCCCGTGTGAAACCCAAAAATCTTGTTTTCTTAGTTTTTCATGCACGTTAGGGTTTCAGGGGTCCGGGTTTTCACTTACGGGTCGTTTAATGGACAATTTTGAAGGTCCTTACATCCTCCCCACCTTATTTAAAATCTCTTCCTCGAGATTTACTGAAATAAAGTGAGGATACTTTCGCTTCATCTCCGATTCCAGCTCCCAAGTGTACTCCGGTCCTCTTTTTGCATCCCACTTAACTTTGACCAGTACTAGTCGTTTGTGTTTGAGAAACTTAATTTTTCTGTCTTCTATTTGGAGTGGTTTCTCCATGAACTTTAACTTTTCATTTACCTCTATGTCTTGAAGAGGTACTACCAAGGATTCGTCCGATAAACATTTCTTGAGGTTGGATACATGAAATACGTCATGTACCCCGGCTAATTCCTCTGGTAATTGTAGGCGATAGGTGACTGGTCCTATGCGTTGGATTACTGGAAAAGGGTCCTATGTATCTTGGACTCAACTTTCCTCTTTTACCGAACCGAACTACTCCTTTCCAAGGAGAAACTTTCAAGAGTACTTTATCTCCGACTTGAAATTCCAATGGTTTGCGTCGATTGTCTGCATAACTCTTCTGGCGATCTCGAGCCGTTTTCAGTCTTTCCTTGATTTGAGTGATCTTGTCGGTGGTTTCTTGCATGATTTCAGGACCTGATAATTGGCTTTCTCCTATTTCTGCCCAACGCACTGGAGTTCTACACTTTCGTCAATACAGTGCTTCAAATGGGGCAGCCTCGATGCTTGAATGATAACTATTGTTATAGGAGAATTCAATTAAGGGTAGGTGGTCATCCCAGTTCCCACCAAAATGTATCACACATGCCCTGAGCATATCTTCCAGGGTTTGGATCATCCTTTCACTTTGTCCATCGGTTTGGGGATGGTAGGCTGTACTTAAGTTTAATCGTGTCCCCATGGCTTCCTGGAAACTTGTCCAAAAATGTGAAGTGAAGCGACTATCCCAATCTGACACAATGGAGAGTGGAACTCCATGTAGAGATACTACCTCGTCTACGTATAACTTGGCTAATGTTTCCATGCTAAAGGTTTCCTTCATGGGTAGGAAATGAGCTGATTTGGTTAATCGATCCACAATTACCCAAATCGTGTCATTACCTTTTCTGGTTTTGGGTAACTTAGTAACAAAGTCCATTGTTATAAGTTCCCATTTCCAAACAGGCATTTCTAATTGTTGGAGTAACCCTGAAGGTTTCTGGTGTTCTGCCTTAACTTGTGAACAAGTTAGACACTTAGAAACATATCTAGCTATATCCTTTTTCATTCCTATCCACCAGAAATTATTTCTTAAATCTTGATACATCTTATTATTACCATGATGCATGGTATACCTAGATTTATGGGCTTCCTCTAAAATCTTATTTCTTAGCTCTCCCTGTTTAGGTATCCAAATTCTTTTCTTGTGGAATCTCCAAATTCCATCAGCTCCTTGCTCTAGTTCCTTTATTCTTCCTTTCATCCCTTCAGCATCATCTTTGATTGTTGTTTCTTGAACATTCCTCAGTTGTTCCATTAGATCTAATTGTAAACTTAATCTAAGAGCACGAACTCGCTTTTGCTTTTCATGATACTTACGACTTAAGGCATCTGCAACTACGTTTTCTTTTCCTTCGTGATATTGAATATCACAGTCATAGTCACTTAGAATTTCCATCCATCTTCTTTGCCTCATGTTTAATTCTTTTTGCCCAAATGTGTATCTTAAACTCTTATGATCTGTATAAATAGTAAATTTACTTCCATACAGATAGTGCCTCCAAATCTTAAGGGCAAAAATTATGGCCCCTAATTCTAAGTCATGAGTCGTATAGTTTTCCTCGTGCTTCTTCAATTGCCTTGAGGCATACACAATTACCTTCTTACGTTGCATTAACATGTGACAACTGTGTTCTGTAATCGATGTACAATGTAAAACAATGTTAATTATCAATAAAACAATGTGCTTTGGTGTTATTATATGTGTTTGGTGTTATTATGTGTGTACATGTGTTTAATGATTTTACGATTTGATTCGATTCCGATTTCAAGCTTTAAATCGCTTTCTGGAAGGTTATACGCAATCTGGAGTGTAAACGCAGTCAGTTTAACGTAACAAACACTCCGGAATAGTGACATAGGCTTAACATACCTTAAATAACCTCCACATAACTTAGAAATAAGTTTTGGATGGTTTGGTGTGTTGAAATCAAGTTTGTTCGATCGCAGGGACTAGTTGTGTCAAATTGCGAAACTATACCGATTTGTATAGTAACGAACATTCAGCAACTGCGCTCCTACAGTGGTTTGAGAGTATCGACAGCACATTCAGACATGTGCAGTGTCCGAATGCGCGTAAGGTTGAATTTGCATCATGCGTGTTTGAGAAGCGAGCTCTTACCTGGTGGAACGGTATTGTGCGCGATAAGGGTGCCGAAGTGGCATTAGCACAAACATAGGAAGAGCTTCGAGCTCTCATGATGAAAGAGTTTTATCCCCGTCACGAAATTCAAGCTTTGGAACGAGAGTTTGACGATGTAAAGCAAGATGGGGGTGAACACTCTGCGTATACGGATCGTTTCGAAGAACTCAGTCAGTTGTGCCCCACTATAGTTACCCCACTGGAGAAAGCAATCGAGAGATATATCGATGGTTTACCCAATTCCATACAGGATATTGTGACTGGTGTTAATCCTACTACCGTTCGTCACGCGATCGAGTTGTCTGCTACCCTGACTGAGTCTCAAGCCAGGAAGGGTAAACTTACCCGCAAGGGTGATAAAAAGAAGTTGACCGATTCTGACAAGGAAAAGGGTAAGGGTAAGAAAGGTGAGTCATCGAAGAAGTCGAGGAAGCGAAAGGGGGCTCAGAATTTTACTGTTACAGCACAGACAGCTCAGAACCAGCAGAACCCACCGGCTCAACCGCCTGCGAAGAAGGTGTATGCTGGTACCGCACCTCATTGTGCTCACTGCAACGGTCATCATGTTGCACAACAAGCTTGCAAACAATGCACAACGTGTGGTAAACTTGGGCATTTGGCCAATATTTGTCGTCTGGGACAAAATCAGGTTGCCCAGGTTCAAGCTCCGATTCAGGGGAATGCTGCAAGATTCCCACCGGGTTCATGTTTTAATTGTGGACAGTTTGGTCACTTCCGCAACAATTGTCCGAGGTTGGTGAACGCGAATGCTAATGCGAACCCAAATGCGAATGTCAACGCAAACGTGAATCCCGCTCGTGGACGAGCCTACAATTTGAATGCAAACGAAGCGAGGGCTGACAACGAGGTGGTCAATGGTACGTTTCTTGTTAACAATCGACCTGCATCTATTCTTTTTTATTCTGGTGCCGATAGAAGTTTTGTTTCGTTATCTTTTGAGCCTTTACTTGCGATACCTAGAACTAAACTAAAGAAACCCTTGTCTGTCGAAGTTGCTACTGGTAAACCTCTTGTTCTCGATTCTGTTATTCGTGATTGTCAGTTAAACCTTGATAACCATCTTTTTCCCATTGACCTCACACCGATGCAACTTGGGAGTTTCGATATTATTGTGGGGATGGATTGGTTAACCAAACATCATGCTGAGGTGGTTTGTTTCGATAAGATTGTTCGTATTCCTCTTCCGTCTTGCGATGTTCTGGAAGTTCGTGGCGAGAAACCATCTGGTGGATTGAAGCTTATGTCGTGTACAAAGGCCCAAAGTTATTTGTGAAAAGGATATGTTGTTTTTCTGGCACATGTCACCGAGGAGAAAGGCAAGAGCAAGAGTATACAGGATATTCCGATTGTTTGGGATTATCCAGAGGTGTTTCCCAATGAAATGCCCGGTTTGCCTCCAGTTCATCAAGTCGAGTTTCATATTGACCTTGTACCCAATGCCAACCCGATTGCGAAAGCACCTTATCGTCTTGCACCGTCGGAGATGCAAGAGTTATCGAAACAACTTCAAGAGTTGTCTGATAAAGGATTCATCCGTCCGAGCTTTTCGCCTTGGGGAGCTCCTGCCCTCTTTGTGAAAAAGAAAGATGGATATTTTCGAATGTGTATTGATTATCGTGAGCTTAATAAGCTTACCATCAAGAATCGATATCCCCTACCTCGAATTGATGATCTCTTCGACCAGCTACAAGGTGCTTCATGCTTTTCGAATATCGATCTGCGTTCTGGGTATCATCAGCTTCGTGTTCTTGAAGAAGATATTCCCAAAACTGTTTTCCGCACAAGATATGGGCATTACGAGTTCACTGTCTTGCCTTTTGGTTTGACGAATGCTCCAGCTATATTTATGGACTTAATGAATAGGGTCTGTAAACCTTATTTAGACAAGTTCATCATTGTGTTCATCGACGATATTCTTATTTATTCAAAGTCTCGAGCCGAGCACGAGCAACACCTTCGTTTGACTTTGGAACTCCTGAAGAAGGAACAACTTTTTGCTAAATTCTCCAAGTGTGAATTCTAGCTTAAAGAAGTTCAGTTTTTGGGTCATATAGTCAACGAGCAGGGTATTCATGTGGATCCATCCAAGATTGTTGTTATTAAAGACTGGAGTACACCGGCGACACCTACAGAGATTCAATCTTTTCTTGGTCTTGCTGGATATTATCGACGTTTCATTTCAAATTTCTCGAAGATTGCCGTTCCACTCACTACTTTGACTCAGAAGAATAAGCCTTTTGAGTGGGGACCCAAGCATGAAGAAGCGTTTCAAACGCTAAAACAGAAGCTTTGTGATGCTCCTGTTCTATCTCTGCCCGAGGGAAGCGATGATTTTGTTGTCTATTGCGATGCGTCCAACTTAAGCCTTGGTTGCGTTCTCATGCAACGAGGTAAAGTTATTGCATATGCATCTAGACAGCTGAAAATTCATGAGAAGAACTATACAACTCATGATCTTGAGTTAGGAGCAGTGGTTTTCGCGCTTAAAATTTGGAGACACTACCGCTATGGAACGAAGTGTGTGGTTTTCACAGACCACAAAAGTCTCCAGCATATTCTTAATCAGAAGGAGTTGAACATGAGGCAACGACGTTGGGTTGAGCTCTTAAACGATTATGATTGCGAGATTCGCTACCATCCTGGTAAGGCGAATGTCGTAGCCGATGCGCTTAGTCGAAAGGAACGAGTCAAGCTTCATTTTGTTCGCACTCTATCTGATATTCAATCTCATGTCCTTCAAGCTCAACGATCTTGTGTGAAGATGCTTATGGAGCTTACACGAGGAGGAGGTTGTTGTGGGATGCGGACTGTTATGTCCCGTACTTAATAATTGAACTTTATAAACTATGTTTTGGACATTAAACTTATGAACTATAAACTTATGTTTTGAACTTCCGTTTTATGCTTCCGCTGTTAACTTAAAACTGGTTACTGTCTTGTGGTCACCAATCGTATTGTGATTGGTTTTACTTACTAAGATTACGTTGTTCAATATGATTGGTGGCTCGATCCTGGCCATGTCACACCTCCAAGCGGTGATACCCCGCATGGTGGATTTTGGGGGTGTGACAGATTGGTATCAGAGCCATTGGTTATAGTGAACTTGGTTTTAAAAAGGGAAAAGCTTTTTGATAAAACTAGACTATAACCTGTACAGTGTTCAACGATCCACAACGACGCTTCGCTCCACGTGCAAGACTCGACACCATAAGTGGTATGATTTATGTTATATTGTCGGTTAGATAGTTCACACTGTGCATTAGAGAATGTGATAATTGCTATTTGAACCTTGTGTGCTTACTCTCTATTGTCGTCCCACACTTACGCACTTTTGCGACACCTTTCTCACTTACGTTGCTTCATTATGAAGATCATGAGCGGACGCGGAGGACGTATTAACCTCACCCAAGCCCAGTTGACGGCTTTGATCAATGAACGAGTTGCTGAGGCACTCGCAGTAAATCCAGCAGGAGGTATAACCTGCTATATCAACCCATCTTAGGACGTTTAGATCCTACCTTCGCAAACCAACCCTCGTGCTTAACATTGTCTTTTATTATCGCGCAACAGGTCAACATGCTCAAACTCCTGTGTGCACATTCAAAACGTTCATGGACTGCCGACCTACTACTTTCAGTGGCACCGAAGGAGCAGTGGGCCTTCTTCACTGGTTTGAAAAGCTTGAGTCAGTTTTCGAGATGTGCGAATGCCCCGAAGACCGTAGGGTGAAATATGCTACCGGAACACTTGAAGGAGCTGTGTTAACCTGGTGGAAGGCACAGGTTCAACTACTAGGACTGGCAGTTGCTAATGCCACACCCTGGAATGGTTTCAAGGAACTGATCAAAGAAGAATACTGTAGTCGGGATGACATCCACAAGCTAGAAGTGGAATTTTTCTATCTGAAGATGACGGGGTCTGAGATTGAGGCGTATACTAAGAGGTCAAACGAGCTGGCCATCCTGTGTCCAACTATGGTGGACCCTCCCATCAAACGAATTGAGCTGTATCTCAAGGGCCTTGTACCAGAGATTCAAAGTCACGTGACTTCAGCCAACCTGGGTACCATACAACAAATAATCAAGTTGGCCCATCGACTCACTGACCACGCGGTGGAGCAAAACAGGCTGCCCAAACGAATCAGTGCCACAGCTACTTCTGACGCACCTACCGACAACAAGCGAAAATGGGATGGGAATTCCAGTAAAGGTTCTACATCAGTTCAGTCGCAGCAGCGAAAGACCGATGACTACCAGAGTCCTGGTCAGCAATCTTCCGGAAATCAAGGACAGGGTGGATATCGAGGAAACTACCCAAAGTGCAACAAATGCAACAGACACCATAGTGGTCAGTGCAACAAGGGACGTTGTCAGAGGTGTCTCAAGATGGGTCATGAAGCCAAGGATTGCAGGAGCTCACAGCCTGCAAATCAGAATCGTCAGCAGCAACAGCAAGCACCGCAGAATCAGCAACAGCAACAGGGCAACAGGGGATGCTTTCAGTGTGGCACTGAAGGCCACTTTAAGAAGAACTGTCCCCAGCTTAACCAGAATCAGAACAACAACAACAACAACCAGGGAAACAGGCACAATAATGGGGTCAACAATGGGGGAAACAATGATGGCAACGGTGCCAGGGGTCGAGTGTTCGTGATTGGTCAGGGTGAAGCAAGGAATGATCCTAACGTAGTGATGGGTAAGTTTCTTCTGGATGATTTCTTTGTTACTGTTTTATTCGATTCGGGTGCCGATACTAGTTATGTGTCCTTAAAAGTTAGTCAGATGCTTAAGCGTACTCTAACACTCCTGAACACCAAACACACGATAGAGCTAGCAAATGGTAGAAGTCTTGAAGCCACACACGTAGTTAAGGGTTGTAACCTCGTCTTAGCTGGTCAGACTTTCTCTATCGATCTTATTCCTATCACACTTGGTAGTTTCGACGTTGTTATTGGGATGGATTGGTTATCTCATCAGCAAGCAGAAATTCTTTGCAACGAGAAGATTCTTCGCATCCCTCGTGCTGGTGAGGAACCCCTTATGATTCGTGGCGACAAGAGTGGGGCTGTCGAAGGCATCATCTCTTTCCTTAAGGCCCAGAAGTGTTTGCGAAAAGGCCACACCGCCATTTTAGCACTCGTTACTGACACGTCAACGGAAGAGAAGAGAATTGAAGACATTCCTATTGTGCGTGATTTTCCTGAGGTATTTCCCGAGGAATTACCTGGTCTTCCGCCTCATCGCCAAGTTGAGTTTCAAATCGAGCTAGCTCCTGGAGCAGCACCCATAGCTCGAGCGCCATATCGTCTAGCTCCATCAGAACTTGAAGAACTATCCATGCAATTACAAGAACTCTTGGAAAAGGGTTTCATACGTCCTAGCTCGTCGCCCTGGGAGCTCTAGTCTTGTTTGTAAAGAAGAAAGACGGTACTTTCAGAATGTGTATCGACTACCGCGAACTCAACAAGGTGACTGTGAAGAATCGTTATCCTCTTCCACGTATTGACGATTTGTTCGACCAGTTACAAGGGTCAAGCTATTACTCCAAGATTGATTTGAGATCGGGATACCATCAGCTGAGAGTCTGAGATGAGGTCGTCTCCAAAACAGCATTCAGAACTCGTTACGGCCATTACGAGTTTCTGGTTATGCCTTTCGGATTAACGAATGCACCTGCAGTCTTCATGGATCTCATGAACCGAGTGAGCAAGCCGTACCTAGATAAGTTTGTCATAGTGTTCATCGACGACATCCTGATCTATTCTAAGAGTCAGGAGGAACACGAGCAACATCTGAGGCTTATTCTGGAACTTCTTCGAAAAGAGCAGTTGTATGCCAAGTTTTCGAAATGTGACTTCTGGCTTCGCGAAGTCCACTTTCTAGGCCATGTAGTAAATAAGGATGGGATTCATGTTGATCCATCCAAGGTTGACTCGATCAAGAACTGGCCTGCACCCCGCACACCAACAGAAATCCGCCAATTCTTGGGTCTGGCGGGCTACTACAGACGATTTATCAAGGATTTCTCAAGGATTGCGCAACCTCTCACTTCACTGACTCAGAAGGGTGTCATCTACCGTTGGGGAGATGCACAGGAGTCCGCATTTCAGCACTTAAAAGACAGACTTTGTAGCGCGCCTATCCTCTCATTGCCTAAAGGCACAGATGATTTCGTGGTTTATTGCGACGCTTCCATCCAAGGACTTGGTTGCGTGTTGATGCAACGAGACAAGGTCATTGCCTACGCATCGCGCCAACTTAAGGTTCACGAAAGAAACTACACTACGCACGACTTGGAATTGGGAGCAGTTGTTTTCGCGCTTAAGATATGGAGACATTACCTGTACGGTACCAAGTGCACCATTTACACCGATCACAGGAGTCTCGAGCATATCTTCAAGCAAAAGGAGTTAAACATGCGTCAACGCCGATGGGTCGAGCTCTTGAACGATTATGAATGTGCAATCAAGTACCATCCGGGTAAAGCCAATGTTGTGGCCGACGCCCTCAGTCGAAAGGATACTATACCTAAGTGTGTACGTGCGTTACAGCTTACCATCCAATCTAGTCTTCCTGCCTAAATTCGTGATGCTCAGGTTGAAGCATTGAAAGCAGAAAACATCAGGGCTGAGTCCTTACGAGGATCGAGGCAGCGGCTAGAACAAAAGAAAGACGGCGCCTACTATGTAACAGGGCGCATCTGGGTTCCACTTTATGGAAACTTACGCGAGCTTGTGATGGACGAAGCGCACAAGTCTCGTTATTCGGTACATCCTGGTTCGGATAAAATGTACCACGACCTCAAGACTACGTATTGGTGGCCTGGCATGAAAGCCCACATAGCAACCTACGTCAGTAAGTGCTTGACCTGTGCGAGAGTCAAGACTGAATATCAGAAACCATTAGGCCTACTTCAACAACCAGAGATACCACAATGGAAATGGGAGCAAATTTCCATGAATTTCGTTACTGGCCTGCCTAGATCTCAACGTGGAAATGATACTATTTGGGTAATCGTGGATCGACTCACAAAGTCCACACATTTTCTTGCTATCAAAGAAACGGATAAGTTTTCTACTCTTGCAGACATTTACCTAAAGGAAGTGGTATCAAGGCACGGAGTGCCAACCTCCATCATTTCTGACCATGACGCGCGTTTTACTTCTGAACTGTGGCAAGCCATGCACAAGTCTTTTGGCTCACGTTTAGATATGAGCACCACTTATCACCCACATACGGATGGGCAATCTGAACGCACCATCCAGACCCTTGAAGACATGCTTAGGGCATGTGTAATCGATTTTGGTAACGGCTGGGAAAAGCACCTCCTGTTAGTGGAGTTTTCGTATAACAACAGCTACCACACCAGCATCCAAGCCGCTCCGTTCGAGGCATTGTATGGACGCAAATGCCGATCACCTCTCTGTTGGGCAGAAGTTGGTGACAGCCAAATCACTGGCCCAGAACTTGTGGTAGATACCACCGAGAGAATTGCTCAGATACGACAACGAATGGCGGCAGCTCGTGACCGTCAGAAAAGCTATGCTGATATAGGAAGAAAGCCACTCGAGTTCCAAGTGGGGGACCGGGTGCTACTCAAAGTCTCACCTTGGAAAGGTGTAGTCCGTTTTGGCAAACGAGGCAAACTCAATCCGCGATATGTCGGACCGTTCGAAATCATAGAGAAAATAGGCAAAGTGGCCTACAAACTGGATCTAGCAACAGAACTCAGTGCAGTTCACAACGTATTCCACGTGTCAAATCTGAAGAAGTGTCTGTCAGATGAGACCCTCATAGTTCCTCTCAAGGAACTCACAATCGATGACCAGCTGTGATTCGTCGAGGAACCAGTAGAGACTACGGATCGAGATGTTAAGATCCTCAAGCATACCAGGATACCTCTGGTCCGAGTTCGTTGGAATGCTCGTCGTGGCCCAGAGTATACCTGGGAACGAGAAGACCAAATGAAACTCAGATATCCCCAGTTGTTCGGAAACAGTGCAACCACTACTGAGGCTGAAGCTACTACATAATTTCGGGACGAAATTCCAAATCAACGGGGGGATGATGTGACACCCCAGGAAAACCAGTAAACACCGCAACTTAACTAGCTTCCTCAGTAACTACGCACTAAATTTCAGGACGAAATTCTCTTAACAGGGGGAGAATGTGACAACCCTCAAATTTACATGTAACCGTACAGTTTATTAATGATAATAAAAGTACTTGATGACTGTGCTGAATCATTTAACTGCTCTCTGATTACTGTGTTATACTTACAGGTACGTGTTAGCATACTAGTAGTATGCAGAAAAGTTACTAAATAGTCTGGTATGTTTTCCTATGTGTTAGGAATAAATTTCGTTACAAAAATATATGCATTAGACGCCTTACGGAACAATTAAACAATTTAACGGAACAGTATCCGACCGAACAACCGGACATTACCCGGGACACCAAATATTTGTCAAACACATTATTTAATTATTTTTGGCTAGTCATGATCCCCGTATACCATAACACCCACCAAAAATCATCACACAAGCATATATTATCAAGTTACTTACATTCTAACTACCAATTAACATTTAGTTGAAATGTTACACTAACCCCCCCCCCCCCCCAACCGATTTTCGGTCCCAATGGACCCACCCAAAATCTTCACCATATCCTACTACAAGATTTTATGGCTATAATTTGTGTAGGGTGGTTACTTGCATATCTTGCCAAGATATTGCAAATCTTATAAGTATGATTACTAGACCATGAAATCTCTTGATATCTTCATCTTACCTTCCCAAAGATCACTCTCTCACCTCACTTCTCTCTCTCATTTTCGGCCCTCCATAGCAGCCACCATCACCACCACTTCACAACCATAAACATCCATTATCAAGTTCCATTCAAAGCTTGAAGTTCATTCATGGAGGTTGCAAGTTGAAGGACTTTCTAAGGAGCTTTGTTCTAGTCTTTTTCATCATCTTCTCTCTACATTTTCATCACTAGAATCATCCCTAGCTTTAAGCTAGTAGTAAGTTCCTCATGTCACTTTTGTTCATCTTGTTTCATGATTAAAAGATGTAATATGTTAGATCTACGCGAACACTAAAAAGGGTTTAAACAAGAAGATGAAACATGATGAAATTATGTTAGTATGATGTTGTCTTGGGATGTTACTGATTTCTTGCTGTTTACTTGTTAATATTGAGAACTAGAAATGTTTTTGATCATTATGCATGTTAACGGAACCAATCTAACTCGCATTAGAATGTAAAAGCTGAAAAACAGAAAGCTGCTTGCTGATTACAGCCAATTTCAGTTGGCTGTAACCGAACCTTAATAAAGTGAAAAATGTGTTTTCTGAACTCTAGATTTATGTATTATGAAATACGGTTCTAATGGTACTGGAATCATAATTTTTGGGCTTCGTTTACTATTTTCAAAGGGTCATTTCGTAACAGCAGCTCAAGCTGCATTTTTGCTGCTGAAAATAGGTGTTATGTTTTTAGTCATAACTTGAGTTCTATGTTGAATCAGCCCATGAAATTTGTACAGTAGATGAAAACTGATGTATTTGTAATTACCCCACTGGAATTTTGTAAATCAGACTCTCGATGAATTTTTAATAAATTATTCCGTGGACTGCAGTCAGAAAAAGATAAATCTGAGTTCAGTCCGGAAAATGATTTTTAATAAAATATCGGTAATGAACTGGACCCCGATATTTTTATACAATAATATTTGGATGGTTTAAGACATTCTGTAAAAATTTGGGAATTTTTGGAATAAGTTATCTATTTTATTAAAATGTCCGAAAACAGTCCGATTTTGAATATTAATACTGAAATGACATAGGTTGTAATTTGCATGTCTAAATGTCGGGTATGTTATCTGTGAATGATGTAATATGTTATATGTGTTATGTGCAATGTTGTATGTTTGTCTATGAGTGGGGAATGGATGGGAAACTTATATGGGCATAAACCGTTAAAGTGATGCATGTTATGTGATAAATACGTGTAGGAACTTTGTGCTCTATTTAAAAATCACTAAATGACTAACTGGTAATCATACTAGGACGTGATTGACCGACCTTGACTGTTAGCTATATTTGAGAGTCAAGCCGAGCAACCGAGGTGAGTTCACACTCTTTCCAAGGCATGGGATTCCCGGTGGCTTGGGAATGGGATTGAATGACTACTCGAACTATCATTACTTTTAAACTACTTACTACTGTCCTAGGATTGAAGGGCACGTACGTAAAGCCTACATACACGACCGTAAGACCATCAACTCTATCAATTGAAGTCCCTCATTTATCGACTTAATCGCCGAGGCCTATGGTGAGCGGGCCATTAGTTAATAGCGCTATTAGGTTTAACAAACCTCACACCGTGCCAGTCGGACGGGCGTGTACTAATGGACTATGGGCAAAGGGTCAATGCTGATAGACATTGACTTAGGGCACCTCTTAGATTTTCATAGCAGTCGATACGCGTGGTCTAGTATAACATGGGAAGCCCCCACTAATCTTCGCAAACATGTCAGGAAGACCGCGATACGAATTTATACGATACATGGTTTACAAAACGAACAGATGATTTACGAAACGAATGCTATAACTAAACAACCAACTGTGAACTCGCTCAACTTTGTTGTTGACTCGTTGTTACATGCCTTACAGGTCGCTAGATGCTTATGGAGCTTGCACGAGGAGGAGGTTGTTGTGGGATGCGGACTGTTATGTCCCGTACTTAATAATTGAACTTTATAAACTATGTTTTGGACATTAAACTTATGAACTATAAACTTATGTTTTGAACTTCCGTTTTATGCTTCCGCTGTTAACTTAAAACTGGTTACTGTCTTGTGGTCACCAATCGTATTGTGATTGGTTTTACTTACTAAGATTACGTTGTTCAATATGATTGGTGGCTCGATCCTGGTCATGTCACGGCTCCAAGCGGTGATACCCCGCATGGTGGATTTTGGGGGTGTGATAAAACGAACCGACATCCAAGATGTTTTTGAGCATGTTTCGTGTTCCCTATATTTTAACTTCATTTTAGAGCTTTAAAATGGGGTTAATGTAACACCCAAAAAATGGGTTTGGTAATTTAAACCCGGTTAATATAAAGGAACGGGTAAAAATACTATTAGGGGTAAAATTGAACCCGTAAATGAATATTAACTAGGAATGACTAACCTAGTTGAATATTAGTATCGTTGGTATTAAACGAAGGGTTGTGGCCTTATTTAATTAAAACGAAACATGAGGGACCAAAGTGGGACAACTTGAAAGTTGTTTTATTAAATGAAAACATACACACACACACACACCTCGTGTGTGTGTTCTGGATCGTTCAAGAAGAGCTCCCATGGAGCCAAAACCCTAAACTTCATAATTCTCCAAATTGAAAGGCTAAACGAAGCCCAAATTCACAACCGAACATGAATTAACGATCACCTTCACAAGGGGATCGTAAGGTATGTCTTAAAACTTAGATTTGATGATCTTGTTGAAAGTGGGTTATGATCAATACATGAATATGTATGCAATTAAGCTTGTAGAGGTGTTAGAAACACCAAATAGAACTTGTGTTATGAATAATTTCAAGTAATTGGGTGATTTAGAATGAAAACCCATTTCATGAGTGTGAAGATGATGATCATGATGAACTTGTAGATGTTATAGTGTGATCTTGTGATGTATAAGGTGTTATATGATAGACTTAGGTAGATAAACTTGATGTGGAATTTATGATTATGAGATTTTGCTTGAATATGATGGTTCATAAGATGAAATAGGGAAGAACATGCTTAAAGCACTTGTACATTATGCTTAGAAAGTGGTACGCACACCAAGTGTTTGATGAAATGTCTAAAAGACAATAATAAGTGAAATTGTATGCTAGTAATGGGTAAACATATATAGTTCATGTGAAGATTATGTAGGGATGATGTTGAGTATGCTTTATGCTTGTTTGAATGGATTAATGAAGGTCATGTATGAGATGTGAATGTGATATGGTTGTTCATATGTATAAGCGTATATGCTAATAAGAATGTGAATGTAATGACATGAATGTATAGGAATCATGTCAAGATGGTTGAGAGCGTGGAAGGCTAACGGGCTAAGGAGACTTAAGTAAGCGAACGCAATACGGACGCACAAGGTAAGTGAATTCCGGACTTACCCCTTTAGTTTGGTAATGTACGTTATTCATAATGTTAACTATTGAATATTATGCAAGAAAAATATGACTTGGTGGTATTACGAAGGTGGGTCTTATGGGAAATGAGTCGAAAGTGGTTAAGATAGAGTCCTTATTAAGTTCGGATAAGAAGGAAGCTTACATGACGTTATTATGCATGAAAATAAGATAAGAAATTATTCATATAGTTATGGATTTGATTGTAAGTATGTGTACGAATAGAAAGGTATGTATGAGGGAATTAGTATTTAGCTTTATGCACGAACGAATGAGACTTGTCTATGTGTATAGGTGGACCTACATATATGAAATGGGTCTAATGATGCTAATCGTTTTCTATTGAGAATGGAATGGAAGTGCAGGTTTATGCATAATAGAAGATGAAGGATTGGTTTTGAAGTTTAACGAGAGTGTTGGAAAGGATGGGCGAATGGATCTATATAAGCGAGATCAAGAGATGTGGATGCCTTATTACGTACGCGTTAAAATCAAGTATGAGGTCACCGGTTGCTAATAATGTGTTTGTATGTGGTGACTGCAGGTTGTACAGGTTTATGGACTTTTCGCCATGGAGTGTAAGCGGTAGAAGATCGAGTCAAGACTTGGATTGTACGTGGGTGTGTATGTGGTTACTCAAGTTGATATATGTATGTTAGATTTTAAATAAAATTATAGAAAGGGATTAATGTATTTAAGTGAAAGAAAGAATATCATGAAAGAAAATTTTAGATATGTATTTCCGCTGCGAATCTTAGGTTAAAACGTGTTAGGGCGTTACAGTTAATGGGGCTAAAACGTGTAAAAAATGCATCAAAAATCAAGTTTCTCAAGTGCAGGGACTAGATTGTCAATTTCTGAAACTTGCTGACCTTCAGGGTCCTTACGGACCGTATGCCCTTCTCCTTACGGTCCGTAAGCAGGTTCCAGATAGAAGAAACTTGTTTCCAGCTTGCTCCAGCTGTTACACACATTTACACATGGTTTTGTGGTTGCTATGGGATGGTTTGTGTGATGAACAAGTCCCCCAATCATTCCCTAACACTTGTATGGCTTAGATCTTTCCCTCCTTACCAAGAAATGATCCTAACGGTTTGCGAAAACTATAAATAGCCCACCCCACTTCACTCCCAAAACACATTTGATCTGAGAATTCTCAAAGTTGTTGTGATTATTCACTACATACCTGAGAATACTTGGAATCAAACCTTCTTGAACCCTTTGTAAGTCCTCTTTCGTTCTTTTATGCGTTTTTAGCATAAAAGTCAAACTGCGTTTGACTTTCTGCATTAACCAATTTATGGTCAATGCGAAGTTCGTTTGAACTTCAAAACGTGAGCGTAATCACGATGATTATAGTCCCTAGTGACTATACCTACTGATTACCATGTTATCTAGGCTCAGTGACGAGTCGTAGTTTCGGCCAAAATGCGTTTTCTCGCGTATTTTGTAACCAAACTACTTTTAGGTATCAAAACCGTTTGTTTTGATACCAAACCTGTTTTCTAACTTAACTAAACATGTTTTAGCATGATTAGCTCGTCACTTTTTAGTTTAGTGCTTGTGTAGAGTCGTAAGTCAAGCGGACTAAACACCCTCTTAGACTTTCGAACACGACCCGTTTGGTCGATCATTAGGATCCGATCAAACATGTTTAGTGACCATAGTTACATAGGGAATAACCTTCCGAGGTTATACCTTATGGTCACTTAGGTTTAATTAGTTGTATGATAGGTAGTTTATATGCCTTAGGTAAATGACCAAAATGCCCTTTTCATGCATAATTGGTAATTAAGCATATGTAACATAAATTTTTTTGTCACGTAACTGATTATGCAACATATTTAAACATGTTTTGGCATATAATACTTGTCATAGGACTAGTTAGACGTCTCGAACAAGCATTTGCGCGCACGATGCGTTAAAGTAGCGTAAGCTACCTTAATGTGTTGCGATGGGTCGAAAGCACTTAGGTTAGGTTCCGATTTAGGATGTAGGCTTTGTTAAGCCATATCACATGAGTTCCAACACTCATTTGGTTTACAAGACCTCATTCTGTCCGATCTTCCGATTTAGGCGTCTATTGTTTGAGTAGTGATTCGATTACTAGGTGCTGCTTGATTTCTCTGGTTTACTTGAGTTTGTTGAAGTTCTATTGATTGAGGATACTTTGCACTTCGTGTGAGTACATAGTTCCCCTATTTTACTGTCTTCAGTTGTTTTGGGGTGATTCATATGTACAAAATGATTTTCAAGGTTTAAACGATGATTTCAAAAAACAATTAAAACGATTTATACTAAACTAATAACGATTTCAATAATGTGAACAAACTTGTTGGTTGTAGTTACATAACGAATGACATTCATTAATTTTGCCCGAACCGACCAGTATTAGGTTTTGGTACCATAGGATCTGACAAATCCTGTTATCGACTACACCCATGGTTATGTGTGGGGGTTATGGGTAACGACTGAATCTGTGATTGTTAACTTACCCTTTGGAGGTTGTTAATGCGAGAAGCGAGAAACGAGGTAGTCGAGTCACGAAGGTTTGAATGTTATTAGCGAGACGACCAGAAATAGTTTTCACAATTAAAACGAGGATGATTTAAACGAGTTAACGATTTGGAAACGATTTGAACAAGTTAAACGAGTTGGGTAAACGATTGGTTTTTGGTTAGTGTTTAGATAACGGGACGGGTGTAATGTGATGAAAGCATGGTGGATACGCCGCTGGTACTTCCTATATATAAGTGTTTTCATCATATTACATACCGTGGTGTTATTTAGTTCACTTGGGTAAACGATTTCGAAACAATGTCACACAATTATGTTTTCTGAATAATATAAACCATGCGAGTCTTTTTAACGAGTTTCTACGAGATGTTTTTCAAATTGGTTTTCTAAAACAAATGTTTTTGGGTTAAGAATAATGGCTACGAGATTTTATAAACTATAACCAACTTGATTTGAGTTGGTTAGCTATGTTGCAATACACTTTTCAAAACGAGGTTTGTATTTTGACTTTTGTAGTCTAATAAAGTACTGCAACATGTAAACGAAGCCATGATTCCGACACTCTTATAAAACCTATGTACTCGCCAGCATTTCTTTGCTGACTTTGTTTTTACATATGTTTCAGGTGATGTTGCATGATTGATTTCTAGGATGCATGCGTCACATAGGATCTGGACGAGGCCTTAGTGACATTAATAACAATGATAGTCGATATGTACTTGTTTGTTTTATGTTAAGACAATGTTAAAGTTTAATAATATCAATAAAACGAAACTCTTTTTGTATCCATGGTTATGAAACGATAATTCTGCCACGACACTCCCCGACGTTTCCACCACGGTTTGTTGTTTTAACGTGGTCGGGGTGTGACATAACACGCATCTTAATCCTAGCTTAGAAGCATCACAATATACTTCAAAATCTTCTGTTCCTTCTGGTAAGGCAAGAATTGGGGCGTTTGTTAATCTTTGCTTTAAAATCTTAAAAGCCTCTTCTTGACTAGGTCCCCATTCAAACTTAACTGCTTTACAGGTTAGCTTGGTTAATGGCACAGCTATTTTGGAAAAATCCTTAATGAATCGTCTATAGTATCCAGCTAACCCTAGAAAACTTTGAATTTCCATAGCTGATTGCGGGACTTTCCATTTGGTGATTGCTTCTATTTTGGAGGGATCTACGTGAATACCTTCGTGATTCACCATGTGTCCTAAAAATTGTACCTCTTGCAGCCAGAATTCACACTTCGAGAATTTGGCGTAAAGCTTTTCTTTTCTTAACAAAGTTAAGAGTACATGCAGGTTCTTACAATGTTCCTCCTGGCTTTTGGAATAAATAAGTA
The DNA here is from genome assembly GCA_030545235.1 of Helianthus tuberosus. NCBI lineage: Eukaryota > Viridiplantae > Streptophyta > Magnoliopsida > Asterales > Asteraceae > Helianthus > Helianthus tuberosus. Next base: position 132,679,288 of record CM060394.1, read on the forward strand.
TATCGTCGATGAAGACAATTACGAATTTATCCAAGTACGGTTTACAGATCCTATTCATCATGTCCATAAATGCTGCAGGGGCATTTGTTAGTCCAAAGGGCATGACTGTAAACTCGTAATGACCATACCTAGTTCTGAAAGCAGTTTTAGGTATGTCTTCTTCTTGTACCTTTAATTGATGGTATCCGGAGCGTAAATCTATCTTAGAAAAATATCTAGCTCCCTGAAGTTGATCGAAAAGATCATCAATCCTAGGTAATGGGTATCGATTCTTGATTGTAACCTTATTTAATTCCCTATAATCGATACACATTCGCATCGAACCATCCTTCTTTTTCACAAAAAACACTGGAGCTCCCCACGGGGATGAACTAGGTTGTATGAATCCTTTACCTAGCAACTCATCTAATTGCTTCTTCAGTTCTAACATTTCAGTGGGTGCTAACCGATAAGGTGCTTTAGCTATTGGTGTAGTTCCAGGAATCAAATGAATTCTAAATTCTACCTCCCTATCGGGTGGTAATCCAGGTAGTTCTTCTAGAAATACATCTGGGTATTCTGATACTAACGGAATTTTCTCAAGTTCCTTACCCTTAGTGTTAATGATTACTGAAATCATATACACTATTCCTTGTTTTCTTGAATAACTGGCCACTTTCATTACTGAAATGAATTTCATTGGCTTACGTGGCTTATCTCCTGTAATCACCACTACTTCTCCTGTGGTTGTATATATTTCTATGGAATTCTTATCACATAGAATTCGAGCATGGTTGGCTACTAACCAATCCATTCCTAACACGACATCGAATCCAGCTAAATTCATAGGTAACAGGTTTGCAGAAAATTTATGGCCTAAAAGTTCTATCTTTCCTTCTTGCAATACCTTATCTATGTTAACAGAATTCCCATCTGCCGTTTCTACAGTAAAAACTTGTCGAAGTTTGTTTAAGGGTAGTTTAAGAGCTTGGCAGAATGAAGTATTTATAAAACTTTAGTTTGCACCAGAGTCAAATAATACTTTTGCATAAACGTCGTGAACTAGGAACGTACCAGCTATCACATCTGGGATGAGTTCTGCTTCTTGGGTAGTCAGTTGGAATGCTCTTGCATTCTTTTTGGTAGTTCCTTCTGCAGGTTTGGCTTTGTTGTCAGCTGGTTTGACCAGTTTCGGGCAGTCTGGCCTAAAATGTCCAGCTTCTCCACAGTTGTAGCAGATTGTTGACTTCTTCCTTCTGCAATCTTCTTCTTTATGCCCTGGAATTTTGCAGAAATTGCAATATCCTTTGCATATTCCAAAATGCTTTCTTTTACAGGTACTGCAAAATGGAGTAGTGGAAGATTGCCCGGTTCCCTTTTTCTTGAAATTACTACTGTTACTCACACGGAATCCTTGGGTAATCTTTTGGGCTACTTCCTTCTTTCTATTTTCTTCTCGCGTACGCACCAGCCCGTCTGTCAAAGTGTTGGCTAATTCCACTGCATCGTCAATTGTGCGAGGTCTCGCAGCTTTAACGATATCACGGATTTCTCCAATCAAACCCCAAATATAGCGAGAAATAAGTACCGGTTCTGGCGAAGCCAGGGTTGGTACAACTCTAGCATACTCGAAGAATGTCGCAGTATACCCGTGGCAGTCAACATCCACCATCCGGTGGTTCAGGAACTTATTCGCCATTTGCGCTTTTTCATATTCAGGGTAGAATTTCCTTTCCACCAAATGCTTAAACTCTTCACAATTCATGGCATAAGCCACATCGCTTCCCTTGGCTTGTAGTACCGTATTCCACCATTCTAGTGCCCCTTCTTTAAAAAGATGCGACGCGTACATGACCTTGTCTTCCTCGGCACATTTACTTATTTTAATTACTGCTTCGGTTTTCTCTAACCAACACAGTGCAGCAGTCGCCCCTTCGTTGCCTGCAAATTCAGCCGGTTTATAGGCAAGAAATTCCTTGTAAGTGCAACCAGGCGTTGCAGCTTTCATTTTCTTAAGAAACGGGGCTTGCATCCCATCATTATCGTTATTATTAATGTTGCCGCCTCCATTTATGCTATTATTGAAGTTGTCTTCATGAATACGTTTACTGGGAATAATTGGTTGAGGTTCAACTGGATTTCGGGCAGCAGCAAGGATTGCTGGAATAGCATTGTCTATTCCCTGAGCAACGATGTTTTCTATATCTTGTCGGTTAAGAAAATGATCTTCATTGTTTTGCTCGGATTGATTAACCTCGTTAACTGGTTCATTACTAGCGTGTTCCATCTGGTAATTAATATATATAAGTGATTAGCATAAAATAAACAACAACCAAACGCAATAAAATAATCACACATAATCATGTCAACACATATAGCCAAAATTGTCGACTTTGCGACGTCCATTTTTATATATTATAGTATGCATCCGTACATTACCAGATATGTTACAAGAGTTTTATTTTTAGTTATTTTACATGATTATATTATTATTATTTTGTTATTATACAACCACCACCACACAGTCACACATCCCCGTCAGCTGGCATCTCAGAAACGACGTTCCCTCTCGTCGTACTTCCATGATATCCTTTCCCCACCATCCCGGATTCGATTTCCTGCGTCCACCAACTCCTCGCCATAGTGGCGGAGTTCAGCCAAGTTTTCTGTGCTCATAGGTGGATGTAATGGAGGCTCTGGGTCGAATTGAGGGAAAAAGGGTATTAGGGTTATTTAGAAGGTTCTGAAACTGCCAGTCAGTGGTCCACCATTCTTCTAGCTCTCCTAGAGGTCGGAGGTTAACAAGGGGATCTGGAATAGCAGGTTCCAGATTAACTGGAAGTTGGGCTTCAGTTGGGTAATTGAAGAGGTTTTCATTGGCAGGTCCGATGAGGTCGCTATTTGCCAGTTGGCGGTCCAGCTCCTCCCAGGGTGGCATTTCTTGGGCTTGCCCTGAACTTTCTCCAATCTCTATTCCCTTGTCTTTATCCTTCGGGTCCTTTGTCTTTATAACTTTCCGTGTTGCTGGTTTCTTCCTACGCACACGCCTCCAGCTTACAAGTCTTCTTTTCTTTTTCAGCTTTGGTTTCTCTTGAGGTTGGGCTTGAAATATCATTGGCTCTTCAGTATCAACCTTGTAATCAGTGAAGGTACCGGTGGTATCCATATCTGTGGTATGGATAGTAAAATTTTGAAGTGCTTCTGATAGTTCATTCATGCTGTTAGCATACATGAAGAAATACACAAATTTCTAAGTTAAAATTTTGTAAATTAAAATTTTAATAGAATCGCAGAATAACAATTAGAAAATTAAGTATTTCTAAATACTTAATTGGCTTAAACCAGTGGCTCTGATACCACCTTTTTCTGTCACGACCCCAGTCCCGGCGTGACCCGGTCCAGGAGCCGCGGGACAGAAACCCGTGGTATTTATTATTTGAGTTGACAGCGGAAGTTTAACAGGATCTTTTAAAACTTGAAATTTCCCAATTATTTTATTTCATAATTTGGGATAAACCCCGTAATTTACAATTGAGGAATTTCACGAGGAAATTCCCTGGTTTACAAAACATGTTTATTTATTTAACTGAGCCACCACTTCAAGCTTGTTAGTGCTCCGTAGCACGGTTCCTTGATTCATAGCAGGTCGCCTGAAACATGTTTTAAAAATATTTTGTCAGTGGGGAAATACTGGCGAGTCACTCAAGTTTAATAAAACGACACATAGTTATAAATTACAGCATAAGAGCGATTACAATGGCTTCTATCTTATTTTTATCTGGCGCCGTGTCACCTCCTGGTGACGATGGTCATACCACTATTGGGTCTTTTACCCAAGTAGTGATGATTATCACTGTTAGGTTGATGAACCTAACCGTGAGAAATTAGTAATGTGCACAACACCCCACTTGCCAGTGATTCAAGATAACCAAGACTTAATCCCTGTAATTATAACTTTTTGAAAAGAGAATGACTCACATTGCAAGTTTAAACGGGCAGAGTTTAGCCTACTGATAAGCCTTGTAACCTAAATTAAATGACAATGCATACGAACTAGGTCAGTAACTTAATACAACATTTACGATAACTCACGAGATTAAAACCCTCACAACGAATGACAAAGTGCAATACTTAAACATCCATCGAATTCACGACGAATGACAAAGTATAGCCCTAATTTGGGCAGCACTTAAACATCCATCATATTGGTTTCAATCGATTGGACATTGAATCGTAGCAGCGATCGAGTTAATACCCTGTATCGTAGCAGCGCCTTGATACCTTAAAACTTGTTTTCTGCAAAATTTGGTCGTTTTGAAGTGAAAATTTCGAGTGCAGATGAATGCCCCATGCACAGGCTACTTATAGCCTGATTTTGAGTTTTACGCGGCCTGCGTAAGCCTTAACAGGCTTTTACGCGGCCCGCGAGAGCCACCTATTCGTAGACTAGGGCTAGCGTGTCAGACCTAGGTCTGCCATGTGGCTGCCACGTGGCCTAGCATTCTGATCCAGAGATTTTATGAGTTGTCGCGGCCTGCGTAAGCCTAGGCTTACTCTTACGCGGCCCGCGTGAAACCCAAAAATCTTGTTTTCTTAGTTTTTCATGCATGTTAGGGTTTCAGGGGTCCGGGTTTTCACTTACGGGTCGTTTATGGACAATTTTGAAGGTCCTTACACATTCGGCCTTTGTATCCATCACGTTAACTAAGAACGTAGGATAACCTTTCGGAAACATCTTGAGCATCTTCATAACACTGACAACACTCGACACACGACTCCAATGATCTCCATGGATAATTATCGCTTTGCCACCACCAGGACGAGGTATCCGCACTTGCTTCTCCGAGTAAACAATCTCCGCTTTGTTCTTGGATAGCCAATCCATCCCCACAACTACATCGAAACTTCCCAACTCCATGGGTAGTAAATCAATACTAAATTTATGATCGCCTAACAGAATACTACAATCGCGTATGACTTCGCTAGTCTCTATCAGTTTACCATTTGCTAGTTCTATCGAGTACTTCTTATTTAGCTTACTTGTAGGTGAATACATGAATGGTTCAAAGTTTTTCGAGACAAAACTCAAGTCAGCTCCTGTATCAAAAAGTACGAACGCGGAATGGTTATTGATCATAAACATACCAGTGACAACATCAGGATTATCACGTGCCTTCCTAGCATTTAGCTCGAACGCTCTACCTCTGGCATTTTGACCTCCCGCCTTGGGACAATCCTTCTTGAAATGTCCTTGTTCTCCTCACTGGAAACATCCTTCAAGCCTCGATCCTTCCACAGTACTCTTGGCATAGAATTCGCGGGTAGCATGCCCAGTTCGTCCGCATCGGTTACATTTCTTCTGTCCATCCTCACGAGTCTTTCGGGTCCTCCTCGGCTATCCCTGGTGCCATCCTTTCTAGTACCACTAGAACTTGCTGCATATGCCTTCTTCGAACTGCGTTTCCTGTCGCGCTTCTCTTCAGTCTCTTTCCTTGAGCTCTCGGACTTGCGCTTCTTCGTAACTTCCGTCTTAGTCTCAGAACGCCCCGACCGTTCAGATTTCGCGTCTGCTTTGGCCTTGCCCGATGACTTCCCGGTTTCCTCCTTTTTATCAAGACTACCTTTCCTAGCACCTTCATCGGCTAATGATTTTGCCAATGTAGTAGCCTCTAGATAGGTGGTAGATTTCGCGGATGTAACCATACTGCGAATTCGTGACGACAATCCCCAGATATACCTTTCTACCTTCACATATTCCGGAGTAACCATTCGTGGAACTAACCTCGCCAAGTCGTTAAAACGAGAAGTGTAAGCTCTGACATTCAGACCTTCCATGGTTAGGTTCCAAAAGTCTGTCTCGATTTTCTGAATTTCACTGCGCGGGCAGTACTCTTTCAGGAGCATCTCATTAAGTTCGTTCCAGGTCAGACTGTAGGCAGCGTCTTCACCCAAAATTTGAACTTGCGAGTTCCACCAGGAGAGTGCTTCATCAAGAAAAGAGCAAGAAGCATATCTCACCCGTTGATCAGCAGCACAACCACTGATTGCCATGACAGATTCCATCTTCTCAATCCATCGGGTGATATCTAAGGGTCCTTCAGCACCGGTAAATGATCGTGGGTTACAGCCCTGGAATGTTTTATAAGTACATCCGTTCACTGTTCAATAACGTTAATAGAAATCAGGAATTCATTCCAATGACAACATATAACATGAACTACTAAAACTTTCCGATCACATTTTACCTTGAGGATTTCCTTTATGTGCCCCACCAAAACCTTGCCCGTGTGCACCACGTCCACGTCCTTAACCATCATTTTGGTTAGCATTGAGTTGTTCCATGGCAGTATTAACGTGTTGGGCTATGAGTTGAGCCAACTCTTCCGGTGTGGTAGGTAATCCGGTACCCTGTCTTGCTTTTGGCGGCATTTCGTCGTTTCTGTTATGATAACACTAATATCCACATAAGACGATAACCAAAATAATTTAATCATTAAATATTAGTGGACCAAACATTGTGCATGTAAAATATGCACATATTAATGAGAAAAAAAATTTAAAGCAAAAGTTCATCATTGGTATTTATTATAGAAATTATTTAAACTCGTTATCAGTACAAAAGACTACTTTTGGCATGTCTACATCGACACCCACAAACAAGTTCATATGAAATTCCCAAATAATATCCAAAACTGAAACTGGCACGCAGGCCACAAACACAAAGAACATAAAAAGAAATGTCTAACAGTACAACCCATCAAACAACGAAACAAATATACAAACAAATAAACAACTAACATCAACGCCTCAAACCTAGAGACTCTAACCACAACCCTCCAAAGCATCTCATCTCTTGCGATGTCGTCTATAACCTTCAACTCCTCGTGGTCGTCCATCTGTTCCTCGAGGTACTTCGCCTTTCCTTTGGCTATGTCTAGGTCTTTGCGCAAAGCGGCGAGCTGTCGATCACAATGGCAATATCGATCTACCCTATCTCCAGCGGGCCTAATCCTCTTCCTACGGCGATAATAAACTAATAGCGACGTAGAAGAAGTGTGTGACTCTAAAACAGGAAAAGAAGACTCAGACAAAACAAGCGGAGGGATCTCAGTAGCAGACTCGATCACAGCAGCAGGTGGGACAACTGATGGCTCTAAGGGTCGAGCCGTGACGATAGTGGCGTCCACCACTGGTGCGATACTAGAAGATCCTCCAACAGTAGGGACACCCTGATCACGTCATCGATAACTGGTACAGTGCCAGATGATCGTCCCATCTCATGAATTGAGAGAGGTACATCATCATCATCTATCCACCCGTTGCTAGTGAAAGCGCATCGGGGGTCTCCCTGGCTGGCAAAAGCAGTTGGATTGACATGGAAAGATGAGGTAAGCTCAGTAGTACCAATCATCTGTGGAGCCGTGATAGGTGTCTCTGGCAGTGTAGTTCTGGGTGAAGTCTCGAAATATAGCTCGTAACCTGAGTCGTTGATCTCGATGACCTCGTGTTCGTGCGACATCTGTGACACACATGTAACTATACAAGTAAGTGCGTAATCAACATAAACAGTAACATATAAGGTCAAATAAATAGAAAATCACGTATGCACATAAAACACATATTGGTTTTCATACATGATAAACTATTTTCTATGTTTATTTAAAAATCTTGGCTTCGAGAATTTTGGACTTTACATTTTAAAATTCTCCGGTTGAAGTCTAGTGTTTTCCCCGAAAACATCTAGTTCGCTAACAATCAATGGCTCTGATACCAACTTCTGTCACACCCCAAAAACGTCGCAGCGGAATATAAAACGTAGTGGTGACGGAAGTTGGTGCCCATTTATACCTTGTCGGATGAAGCACTCTTTTGTTGGACATTTTAACATGTTTTAAAACATAAATATTAAACATCACATTTTAAAGTCATGACACAACCACATAAGTTAAGTTGTTTTGATCCTCGCGGATCTTATTACAAACGTCCCATATAGTTTAAAAGTTGTCCAATATATTTAAACGAAACGACATGCATCATCAAACACAAGATACGCCATGATTTCCCGAAGCCAAACTCAAGTACCTGTAGAACACGTTAAAATCAAGTGTCAACACAAAGGAAGGTGAGTTCACATATTCACTTACAACCAATTTTATTCCAAGGAAAACTTTCCGTTTAGGTGTTTATTTGAAAACATCCATATAATTTTAGAAAGACCATTTTACTTCCTTAATAAAATCCATGGGCCTTCCGTCGGTTCATCAATCCGACAACTGTAATATATATATATATATATTGCTCAGGTTTTGTATATTAAATTATTGCGTCAATTTTCAGACTCGTATGTTAGCTAGACGATACGAACTATATATTAACCATGCAGGGATAATCAAAGCTAGACAATAAACAAAATTTAAATTCGTCGTTTGACTTGACACGGGGCGACCGGTCACGACGGGGTTGTCAACCCGATAGATCTACCAACAATTCATCGCGTGCAATACTTAAATGATTAAACGACATCATGGGCGCATGGTCCTCTTGAAGGACAATATGATGCCTGCCTCACGTACAATATATATATCCCACTAATATGATAATTTAATACACGACGTTGTACGAATTCCCCTTACTCTCCATCATATGAGACCCAGTCAAGAATTCGTCCCCAACTGTACGGTCATGTTTCGCTTAGGAAATACCGTACTTTCAATACTCATTCATCAAAAACGTTTTATTTCGAAACGTATGATTTATCAAATTTCATATATTTTCAACGAAAATATATATTTTATATTAAAAGGTATGTTTTATTTTGAAAACATTATTAAACCCTTTTAATGATGTGTTCTACCCCTAAAATATATACAAAGCAGTAAAAAGAGGGGTTTAGTGGCACTCACCTTTGGGTGCGTATTTTAATATCGCAATCCCGGAGATTGATTTTCTACACGTCCTAATATAGGAATGATTCTAAATCAATATACATAACACAAAAACCCTATTTTTCTCCGTTTCTTAGAATTATCACATAACTTTGAGATTATCTCGAAAAGTTGTTATTTTTGTATTATGTTGGCACGTTAAAATATACATGAGTCCATATATATATATGATTTTGCGACTTGAACGATTTTATGGGTGAGCATTATTGTGTAAATCCGTTAACTCTCCCGTTTATACGCAATATATCTACGATTTGCTCGTCGTAATATATATATACATAAACGTTCATATAACTTAACACCGAAACATGAGAAATATTGCTAAGTTATATATTTTGTTATTTTTAAATCAAATATACATAGAATATCATATGTGTATCAATTTTCATGCTCGACAAACAAGTTTCACATCTAATACAATTTTCACTGTTCCTACCGCACAAAACGTACATGCATACATGCGTAAGCTATATTTCTAACAACTTGTTAAAAACTTAACATATTTTCATATTCTTGTGTTTAAATCTCATAACACATTTTAACACATAAGGTTTACCCAAAATTTTACCCATACTAGTGTATATTGAAAAATGCGTATTTTAGCGATTCGGTAACATTTTCGGGCGTCGGAAGTCACGTATGACCAACCAAACACCAAGTAAAATTAAAATTAGTTAAAATAATTGTTTTTTAACTAAAAACATCAGTTTATTTACTGATCTAAATCAGTTTTACAAAAATCACTTGAAAAGCCGATTTTTGACCGTTTTAACGCATAGTTTTGCGTTAAACGTTACCATAACCATCCCAACTCGAAACGACTTGATATTTTAACACAATACATGTTATTTACTGATTAAAATAATAGTTATAATCAGATTAGTGCAGTTTTTGTATAAGTCACATAAATCATGTGGTTTCACGTATTTTACAACATTTAATGCACCATGTACGACATGCAAAGCTAGCAAACATTATGACAAGGTTATAAGTCACTAAACACTTTAAAATAAATTCATTTTAGGGTTTATAATCTGCTTATAACCGATTTTTATTCAATCACACTCAAATCATCCTTTTAAGATCATATATCATCATGCATGTTTACATATGTGCATCTAATGCACTCCTACAATATTATCATCATCATTTATGTTCCAATCTTATTCTAGAACACATCAATATGATCATCCAATCATTCAGAATCATTCATGTAAGTATCCTTCACATTTAAGATTATATGACAATTTTTATATGTATGCCAACATATATACATATATGTATACGAAACACATACACACATATAAACTTCCAAAAATTTACTTTTCTACATATCACTTTCAAATCTTAAATCACTTTAGAACATTCTTATATGACAACTAACACTTACTTTAATCATTTTATTTTTCAAGAAATCAAATAACCAATAAATCTTTCATCAAAAATTCAAAATACAATATACACATACACACACACCATTCTCGGCCATATATACATACATGCACACACTCATTTTTATTTTATTCAAAACTCATTTGTTTGAAATTTTCAAGTTTATGTTTGATTCAAGAACAAGAGAAACTTTCACTATCATCTTTATCACTATGAATCATGAACAAGATTTGAAAGAAAATATATTATACCTTCAAGATTCTTAGTGGGTTTTAAGAGTAGTGATGATATGAAGCTTTGTTCTTGCTCAAAATTCCTTGAAATCACCTCTAAACCTTTATGTAAGCTTGAAAACACCTTGGAATGGACATGATCTTCAAGATTTGAGTTGGAAAATAAAAATGGATGTTGGTTATGGGGTGTTCGGCCGAGCTTGGTATGAGGGAGAGAGAGAGTGAATTTTGATCTTTGAAAATGTGAAGTGTTGTGTGAGAGAATGTTTTAAAATGATGATCTTCATTTTTCAAGACACACTTGGCAATAATTGGCACAATTTGAAAAAGGTGGGCTGCCATAGGGCCGCTACCTTTCACCCCACACACACACATCACCTATACATACATATATTATATGTATATTAGCTCAAAAACGGGTATTTTACTGGATACCGGGTATTTTATCTAGCGTTTTAATCCCGTTTTAGCGCGTTTTAAATTATTTTTATCATTCTATAAAAATAATCACTTAAAATTATTACTGAAATAATTACCGGTTGCTTTGACTGGCAGCGTTGATAGTATTTTGTTTAATTTGCGCAGTATCGCGCGGTACGTGCTCAATCTAAAAAAATAGAGTTTCTCTGCGCTTTAAATTATTTTTCCATACAGATATGATTAAAATTATTATTCTAATCATAACAGACTATCTTTAGGATTTTAACACTGATCGGGTGGTCACCGACGTTCGTTTCGCATTTTAAACGTTACGCGATAAGCGTTAGTTTTATCGTTGCCAACATAATTTTTATACACATCTAAATTTACCAACAGATCAAATATCATAAATTATCATCTCAGTCAGTCACAAACAGTCATGTTACATGTTCACTATACAGATTACTATTGTCCGGTACGGCCTGAGAGGCCGGGTGTCACATGACTCCTTTTCTCGGGCAGTCTGAAAAGCAAAACAGCAACTGTTATGTTGTTAATTATGAACATAAATGATTGCAGGGACCAAATCAGAACATCTGCCAAACTTTTAATTCATTAGACCTTAGGTCGCAGGCCGCGACCGCTAGGCTTGCTGCCTACGCGGGCCGCGAGCAAGCTGTACAGCAGCATCAGTTGTTTTTAAACTGCTGTTTTGGGGCCTAGTTTGTTCTTCACACATTTTAAAACCATTAAACTTATACCTGGGGCTGCAAACTGTATTGTAACAGCTGTAGGAACACTTTGGATCATCTCATGGTGTCCCTAGACACTTGTCATGATGCAATCCATCCTAAAAATCTATAAATAGGCCTACATTTCTCATTGAACACTCACACCTTCAATCTAAATCTGCTATCTCTCTCTATTCTTGAGGATCCTGAATATTTTGGAACCTTCTCTGAGTTATATTCAGTCCATAGGACCTTTCGTGACTAGTTTATTTTATTTGACGTTTAAAGCTAAAAAGTCAAGCGTTTACGATAAACGCTTTGACTTTTAGCTAGGCCATAAATGGTCAAGCCAATGTTCGCTATGAACATGGCTACATGATCGTAATTAGGTAGGTGTTAAACCCTCAAAAGGGCACCTCCTAATTATCAAGTTTACTTAGTTAACTGTCGGGTCAAAGTAATTAAAATAAAAGTCAAACGGGTCAATTTTTAAATAAAATTCATAACTGATGATGAGGAAGCTATAAAATCAGTTTTGTCACTTTAATAACTTGGCAAATATTAATTGAACATGTCTAGGCATGTTCGACCCGACAATTCTGAGTATTAGGCTCTGTTCGCAACCGAAAGTCGCAAAAGTAGACTTTTGCTTTGACTTTCAGTTCTGACCCGAATTAGCTTAGTTTAGTTATGCCTTAGGGTTCCTTTGTGACCATATTATATGTTAGTATCACCCTCTGAGGTCATACTACATGGTCCCTTAGAAATCAGAGATCATTTGCATGTTTCCGTTAAATGCTTAAAACTTGACCATTATGCCCTTATGATATATAAACGAGATTTTTGAAAATGTGAGAGGACAAAAAGCTTTATTAATGATATATAAGTATGTCATAAAAATTTGACATCAGTTTCTGGTCTCAAATAAAAGTTATGCAAGATATCGTAAAACAAAACTTTTTGTTAATTAAATTGCATTTTTAACATAAATCATATTTAAACCCATTTTGTGGCACCAAACTTGCTACCCACTGTTATGATATAATTTTAGGGATTTTTGGAAATTTTTGTCAGATTTTATACTGACCATAACATAGAGTTCTTGTGTAAATTCGGTAATTGACGATAATGTCATTTTCATTAATAAAATGAGTTTTACATGCCAAACCTTTTCCTACTGATGTTATATATTAAATAAAATATTTTAAGCTTTTGAGACTGATCAAATCTTCAGAATTTTATAAACATCTTGAATATCGTCAAATTACCGACTTTTACGCTAATTAGGCGCATAGTATAGTTTAAAACCATACTTAACACTTAAGACTTGTTACCTACTGATTTTAAAAATAAATTTTTATACTTTAACAGTATGTATATCTTGAACTCAGATTTCCAAATTTGACCTTAAAAGCACATGTGAAATGACCAAAATGCCCCTATGGTACATAGTTTGGCCATAAATGATAAACCTCACACATGTATGATATCATACTGATGTAACTTGATAAAGTAAATATTTTTACTGAATATTTAAGACCAAAACCTTAGTTTGCTATTAAACCTCTTTTATAAACTTTAAAATGACCAAATTACCCTTTTGGGGCTTAAATTGATTTTAAATTCGTTTTGGGCATAATTGAAGATATTCTACTGATATCACAACATATTTTAATCATAATAACTTATGGAACTTGTACATGACTCATTCGGTTATCCGTTATGCATATACGCGTTCGGTACGGCTTATGTAACTAGTTTGCATAAGTTAGCCGAAACGGGTCAAACTTTATCATTTTTACTTCAAAATCCAGAATGTATTTAGTTTACCCATTTTATACAAGTCTCCATACTTTTCAGGTCTAAATTACATTCCAATCCGGTCACCGCTTAATCTTGCGTTTTGTACCGTAAACTTTCTTTAAAACTAACCGGTCTAAGTTACAACTTAAATAAGACCCGTTAGGAGTCTAATAGGTTATTAAAACCTTCATTCCAGATTAGGAGCCCAGTAAAAGCTATCTGCACTTGCTGATTAGAATATACGACTGAGTATAATTTACATTTTAGCTCAGGTAAATGCTTTTAACTTATTTTCTCTTATTCGGGCTTGTGATACGGTAAATTATTACCGTTTGGTCGGGTATTGAATATTTAATCGATTAGTGGTTAAATCCTTGAGAGAACCCGTTTTAATCTGTCTTGTTTGATACAAAGCATTTGGGGGTTAATGACCATGTCCTGGATATCCTTGGCGTCATTTAAATGCAAATCGCCACGACCTAAGCACGGTGTGTAGGCATACACCTGACAGTTGCGATATGGATTCTTTTCCCCAAAAAGGGAATTAAGATATAAGGTATAACCACATGTGAGGATAACTCCTTGTGGAACTATATTAGTGGTGTGTCTATTTATCATGACTCGGCTTCTATCCCGGGCCCTGAACGTACCACAAACATGTAAATCTGTATATAAGATTATTTTATATAATTGTCCCGAGTTATAAAAGAATATTTGTGCCTTGTGCATTTAAATCAATTTTCTTAAATGTTTTCAAAAGAGTCAGTTAATTGTATTTACCAGTGTAAACTGACGTATTTTCAAAAGGCTAAGTGACAGGTACTACTCGTAATTGGCTGGGAGCTTCTTGGTGTTAATAAAGGATCTTGCAAATCCTTAGGATGCCCTAAAGTCAGCTAAATTTCGTTTTGTACATTTTATGAAAGATCCGCCTGTGGATTTAATATTACAAGCTCGTCTGTACCTAATACTTTTATATTTTCAGACATTTGGGTTTGTAATAATATTTTATATTCCAAGACTTCCGCTGTGCTATTCTGTGTATGTTTGACTATGACGATATCAATCTTACGTCACGATACTCCCCACCGGGCCCACCGGGCTGAGCTGTAAATATCGGGGTGTGACAGGTTGTTATTAGAGCCAACGTTTGAGTGAATTAAACACTTGCCTTTAGTGTTTAATCTCAAATGACACAGTAGCATATTCCTTAGACTTTCTGAGTCTAGACTTAACATAGGAATGCTCTTATCCCTATTAAGTAAACATTGTTTTCGATTTTATGTATTTTGAATATGTCGCTAGGCAAAGAAGCCGTTGATGGAAATTCTCCACATCCGAAGCCTAGAAATACCAAGCTTCGTACCACAGCATGGTTAAGCGTGCAACCAGTTGGAGGAAAGACCTTTGTGGACCTATTCCCAAAATCAAACCTAATTAAACTCTAAACCAGACTTCGGAGTCCATACAAGAAGGTCCCTGAGGCTCCCATACTGAAGATGAATACATGTGGATGCTATTAATCCCAAATCCCCATCTCCGAGTTTTGGAATTCCGAACTTGGGCTATGCTTGTTAAAATCCAATCTGTGATCCAATTTATTTTCTAACCATAAAATCTTTAAATTTTACTTCTACAACGGATCCTAATTTGGAATGTTCATTTTATTCACTAAATCTTCAGTGTCACTGCCGTGTATTAGAAGGTCGATCTTACATTATATTTCATTTTCCCTCTAAAACCCTGTATCGGCATTTAATTATTATAGTCCCTTCGTGGACACGGTACTTCAACATAGTCCCTTCAAGGACATTATATTTCAATAAAGCCTCATTAAGGACATTATGTTTCAAAATAGTCTCATCATGAGCGTTATATTACAGTATAGTCCCTTCATGGACATCATACTTCAAAATAATCCGTTCATGGACATTATACTCCATTATATTCCTTACATGGATGGGTTATTTCAATAAAATCTTTTTGTAAACATGTTATTTCATTAAAGTCCCCTGGCGAATATAATAATTCATCATAGTGCTCTCGAGGACATATCTTTTCACTATAATCCTAGTGTTGACATATCATATAGTCTTTATATGGACTTATATTTTCCTTTCAGTTCCCACATGGACTAGTATCACTTCAAAGTCCCTATTAGGACCTATCTTTCCTATATAGTCCCTGTGCGGACGTTGGTTTATTATAATTCCCTAATGAACATATTTTAAATTTAAGTCCCTGTGAGGGCATCTGTTCAGCAAAAGTCTTTTGTGAGCATGCTGTACCAATATAGTCCTTTTTATGGACACATTATTTCATTAAAATCTCTTTGGGGATATGTTATCTCTATATAGTCCTTCCGTGGACACGACATTTCATTATAGTCCCTTCATGGGCAAACTGTTTTTAATATAGTCCCTATACGGACTTATGATATTTTATAGTCCCTATACGGACTTATAATTTCCTTTTAAGTCCTCTGTGGACAAATATGATACTAAAAGTCCTGTTTAAGGCACTATGGTAAATTTCCTAACGATTTATTGAAAGTTTTGAAAATTTTGCATAGGTATTCATTTCGTCCTTTATCAAGCATTAGTGTCAATTTGATTCGAACTTTATCGATCTGCTAAATAATTTCAAAAGATCTTCTTAATGGTATAACCTAGCCAATATGTCAATACAGGCACGCTATGATGGTAAAACCCTCTTAAGACAATTAATCCTTGTTAACATCTAAAAACATGTTAACACTCCTGGTCGTGTGACTTGAGAAACCACATCAGCCGTCAAGGTATTTGGACTCTGTCCAAGCCTTAAAGTCTATATGATCGAATTAGATCATGACAATTATCATCAATATGATGATCATAATATAAACATCCATTAGTGATGAAGTGCCTATGGGCTATACTTGTTGTCCCCTAAGACAATGACAATTGTGGTCTATGACCCCTTGTCTAAGGATATTGGACTATGTCCAAGCATAATAGTCTATATGATCAATGTGATCATGTAACGCCCTACGTTTTCATACTTTCTATATTTGGAAACCCTTGCTTAAAATCCTATTTTTGGAAACTTTGTACTCTCGTATGCCGTCTTTCATTGCAATCGATATATTATCCAAGACTATTGGCTCGTTATTACACAATGAAACTCAGTGCTCGCTAAACTAGTTGAAACTCGTAAAATAATGAAACTCAAAAATTTCGCGAAGTGATTTATCGTTGATAATATTTTATCCTTATTTCGTTATAGATATGGTTATTTATCTATCCTATTTTATTTAGTTAATTAAATTAATTAATTTTACAATTTAAAAGTTAAATTTTTATAATAAACTAGTTAGTCTCGTTAAATTTTAAAGTTAGTAAATACCAACTAACTTATTTAGATTAAATTATAAGTTAGATTCTTCTTTTAAAGAACTTAACTTGGTTATTCAAAGTCCAGGGACTGTCGTGTCAATTGCTGAAAGTATGAGGCTAGGAAAGAAAAGGAAAAGAGAATAAATACTCAAAAAATGAAGACCACGGGACTCGAACCCGGGTCAACCTCTTCAGACCCACGCGCACGAACTACTGCGCTGCAGCCTCATTATTGAACAAGAACCCAGCCCTATTTAATTTAAACACTCATTAGGCTGAACACTGACAGCACCAGCGCGACCAGACGCAAAAAGGGCGTTGTTTGGTGTTTAATTCGAATTTTAAACTAGATTTTAACATTAATTACACACATAACTCAACCCTAAACTCTTCCCTATATAAAACCATTATTCTTCAAGCCATTTTCACTTTTCTAACACCTCAAACTCACTCTCAAACACCCTCAATTAGCTGCAAAATCGGAAGAATGGACAGATTTACCACCAGTTACGAAAACAAGCATAACTTCTTCATTTCTTGGCCTTTTTCATCCATTCTTTTTCCCACTTGCTTGGAAAAACCTTAGGAACATTTCCAAAGGTTTTCCATGGAAAACCAAGCTCTGGAATGTCACCAAAAAGGCTCAAAAGTGGACTGTTCGTTTTTGTTTTCGTTTAAAATTGTGAATCTTAGTTGAACTTGAGTCTAACTCATCTCAAATCTATTTCCTAATTCTTATAGCCTCATCTATGGTTAGTTAGGCTTAAAAAAAGGTTTAGACATGTTAAACCAGAGGTTAAAACCTCACACACTTTCTGTTTTGTTCAAGGGTTTAACCTACAAGTGATGTTCAAGCATTAAGCTTTATGATTGTGTGATTTAGGATTTGCTTGGGCTATCCTACTTAAAAATCCACACATTGCTTAATGTTTTTCCATAGATTAGTTGTTGTTACGTCATTATTTCTCGTAAGTTCATGACCCTCCTTGTTGTTTATAACAACAAGTGTAGTGGTGAACAATAGAGGTACCTAAATGGAAGCTTTGTTCTTCCTACCTCATGTATGAATTCCATGATACTTAGAGGTGCCTAAATGAAGACGTTAATCTTCTACCTCATGCTTGACATATATGATATACGTAATATTTATGTAATATTCAAACAAACCGAACTCTTGATGATGAACAAGTGGACATTGTCAAGTTAGTAAGTATATCATCTAGACATCATGTGTGATGGATGATTATTTTCATATGTCTAAATTCATGTCCATAAACTTCAAACCCGTAAACCCTAATGTAACCATCCCTTAGAATTCCGAATCGAACATATTCAAACTTCTAGTCTCAACAACTTCGTCAAAATGGATAATCGGAAGGCTTATGCAATTTTGTGAGTATACTCGAACCCATTTTTACTTTTAAACACTTTGGGTGCAACATGTATTCTATATTAAACTCATGAAACTTTGAAACTATTTGAATCACTCTCTATCCATATTTGAACATGAAACTATATGATGTTGGTTAATCTCGTATGTGATGTTAAACTTTTGTGGTCTATATGCTCATTAACTTCGTACAAGCCTACCTTAACAATTATAGCTCTATAGGGGTAATGCACCGCCCATGATTCTTAGGGTATTGTTAAGTTAAACATGTTAACCTCCCTTCATTCTATCTGGGGATAGGCTATTTTAACGCATTGGATTCTTGGGTTTGAACATATACTTGACACCGTTACGACATACTAGTAACTTCCATATTTTGATTCATGTTGGATACGAGCCTTAGACTACTTTAAAACCATTTTTATGCTATGTATCAAAACTTGTATACCCGCCTTTGCTTTTGCATTGAATTCTATTTTAATACATGTTGCAGGTTCGATAGACAAGATGATGCTAAGTGAAGAAACAAGACTTAAGTGGACTTAGAAACACACTTAGATTAATCTATTTTGTATTATAAGTTTGAAACAATGTTATTCGTATTTGATTCTTGTATGACATTTTTAGTAAATTTATGAAATCAAATTTAAATTATATTGTCACATAGTGTTATGAAGTCTCTTGCAATCTATTTCGTCTCATCCCGATGTTTTCGCCATCGGTTGGGGTGTGACAGATTGGTATCAGAGCTATGAGTATAGGGAATTAGGAAAAGTAGGAATGCTTTTACCTAGTCTATAGTTTTAGAGCCTTATTTCTACGTTTTGCTTGAAACTACTTGCATGCTACTTTAATTACTTCTTATTTATCTTTTTTTTTCTTTTAAACGTATATGCCACTTATTTGTTAATAGTTGATATGTTATTCTTATGTGTTAATACTTGTTTTATTTGTTTTAATATTTCATTCTTTATGTTCCATTCTTGACATGTTTATACTTGTTCCTTTAATCTTCAACATACGCTTTTCCTCATACATTTTACTCGACTATTCTAAATCCGCAAACACTCGTATCATACAAACGAGACGACTTCACCAAAATAAGCGTGGAACCCAAAATTTGGTGAGCGACTCTCAATCTACCTATTCTTTTTACACGAGATTCGTCATCAAGTTAGGAGTGAAGTCCTCATCTTAATGAAGAATTTCAATTTCAAATTCTAGTGGACCCTTGTCAACGTGTCGAAATTAAATTATGACCCGACGAGTACCAACCACACTTAGGGTACGAAATCGTCAAGTTAGGGGTGAAACCCACATCTTGTCGACTAGTCCCACTCCTTGATTTTCATAAATCCCACCAAGTCTCGAATTTTCGATTGAATTAGGACATGTAGTAACCGGAAGGGTGAATACTGTTAACGGACGTGTCAGCGAGAGTATTCCACCTATTAGGCCAAAGCATGCTCCTCAAATTCAAAAGACCTTTCGACCACTTTGGTTAGTCAACGTTCCGTTTTGGAACCGTCCAAGTTTTAATCGAATTCACGTTTTATTATTCTCGATCATTTATGATACAATTCCCTCATTTCAAATTTGAATTATTTTCGAGATTTCACTTTTATGCATATATAGCACTAATACTTTTTTATACATTTACACGTTATTCACATACATAATTTCACATAATTTTATTTATATCCCTCGTAACAATAAATGGAGGCATATCATCAAGATAGGAGTGATTTTCTTACCTTGATGACTAAATCCATTTCTTTTCTCATCTTACAACGACCTCACCAACGAGTTAGGGGTGATTCCCTTACTTAGGTGATCGTTACCAAGACTTACTTTTAATAGACTTTATTATGTACACACTATCACATTTATACCCAAATTGATTATTATTAGTCAAATTCTTATTCATCTCAACATGCATTGTCTAGTTAAACCTAATTCTTATCCTACAATCTATTTTCACATTCTCTCACATCCACGAAATTCTTAATATTACCATAAAAGCTTAATCCTCCATTTTCATAATTTCACAAAATGCTACTTATCAACCTAGTCGGTCTAATAAATCCATTGCCCACAAAATTTCCTATTCAACGTAATTATTAAAACACACTCATCTCACATGCTAAAGATTTGTATTTTTCAATTGGGAATCAAACCAACTTTTCGTACACCTACAAAATATTACAAATAATGTTCAATCGTACACTAAATCTACAAAATCAATCAAATATTTTAGTAAGAACACTTTTCAACAATCACTAAGTTCATATACCAAGTTTCTTTTCTAAGGATCAACAATTTTCGTGAAAACCTCTAAACTTCGAATCTCTCCTTTATTGCAAGGTCGTTTAAAATGATGCAAACTTACTAACTTATGGAACCTTTTCGAAAGTCTCTCAAATACGTCAAATGAATTTGAAACACGTGGGCAAGGAAGCATTATAGGAACCGACAATTGTCAACTACATCAATTCTTTTAAAAACCCTAGTAGCATTTATATTCTTTTACAAAGTAGCCTTTCGCATGATCCAAAGGTGTTTTATATTCTCTTTACATTCACAAACTAGATTCTGCTCCATGACGACTCAATCTATTTTAACTTCACGTTTTGCTCAAACAACTATATATGCATATCATCTTACGTGTTTTAGTTTATATCTCACGACAATTTCACATATACCCATCATTTGGTTTTCATACTCAAAACTTCTTGGCCTTTTACCTGCTTAAATTCGCATATTATGATTAATACCATATACAAAATCATTACTTATTACACTCATATCCATATTCGTATTTATACATCTTATGTCTACACTTATATTTATACTTACACATTTATGTTTATTTTCATAATCATATCCATATTCATACACTTCATATTATACTCATGTTCACAAATTATACGCTTACATTATACTTAAGTCCAAGTTTATATTCATATTAATACAATTATACTTACACTCACATTTATACAATTACGTTTACACTAATATTCATATTCATGTTTATACTCATACATCCTACTTATACTTATACCTGTACAACTATGCTTGAACTTATATTCATATCCATATATTTTATTCATACTAATACAATTATGTTTACAGTTATATTCATAGTCAATGTTGTAGAAGGCGCTAGGCGCTAGTCGGGCGGTGAGATACCGCCTAGGGATTAATCGGGAATAATAGGTATTAATCGGGATTAATCGGATTGGACTTTTAAGTATAATTTTACAAATTTTTCTATATATATAGGTAACTTTATACTTTTTATTAATTAATTTACAAGTTTAGGAGATAACTTATAAATTTTATTAATAAATTTAAAAGTTTAGGAACCATATGTAAACTAGTGAAAGATAGAGGGGGTTAAATGTTAAAATACCTAAACTTAAATGTTAAAATAGGTTTATAACTAAAATTTGGGCTTTAAACCATGGGCCAGGTTTCAAAAATTGGGTTTTTTTGGGTTAAAAAACATGGGCCCGGTTAGTCCGATTTTGTCCGACTTTTACCGACTTTGACCATAACCAATTTTTTGACCGACTAGCGCCTAGGCGCCGATTAATCGGCCGCCTAGGCCGATTTCTGCAACACTGTTCATAGTTATACTCGCATTTATACAATTTATGTTATACTCGTACTCATATGTATGCTCTCATTTATACGATTAATTTTATACCCACATTCATTCGTTATGCTCAAATTTGTACTCACATTTATACTAATTTTTCATACACGTTTTGCTTATACTTATGATCATACTCTGTTGGTGCATTTGTCTGTTGACTTCGTCTTATACCGAGTCTCAGTTTCGTTGAGGATCTGAACAAGATTGATGTCATTATCATTGATGATGACATCATAAATATAACATCATCTCTTACATCATGCAAACAAGATACACGAAATCAATGCATGAAACTGAATGATTTAATTTAGATTTCGCTCCAAATGTACATGTATTAGATTCCACTCGTAAAGTCAAGTTAGTGTTTCCGCTCGAAATGACCAGGTGTCATTTGGAGCGGAATTAGATCCCTTATAAATAGGTAGTTGATGCTTCTCATTTGTAAGAGTCCCATTGTTCTTGTACCGAACTGCTGCTGGTTTGTTAAGTCATATATGAATGAGAAGTGTAGTTTAAAGTGATATTCTTCTGTTTTCTACTCCGTTCTTGCTAATTAAACTCTGTTTGTGTGTTTCCGCCACACAAACAGTGCGTATTGACTCTGAATTGACTCATTTGGTCGATTATTCGATCCTACAATTGGTATCAGAGCCAGTGATGAGCCAATACGCGTGAATTAGTGCATTTTTCTCATATTTTTTGAATTTCTAGACGTTTCCATGGGCAAAATGGACTGAATTTTTGACATAGTGTGTAAAAGTGACTATTAACAAACCGTTGAGAGTATCAGCTTAAAATTCGACTTAAAATTGGTAAAAAATGGCTCGAAACCTGATTCCGCTCGTATTCTGAGCGAAATCAGGTTCTTCACCTGAAAAGTCTAATTCCGCTCGAACAGTTTGAGCGAAATCAATAGTTTAGATTGTTTCTGTGATTCCGCTCGAGGGAATTTTCTAATTCCGCTCCTGAGATCGCTAATCTTCTGATTCCGCTCCTAAGAATCACTAAACTTGTGATTCCGCTCCAAAGATCACTAAGCTTGTGATTCCGCTCCAAAGATCACGAACCTTCTAATTCCGCTCCAAAGTTCACTAACTTTCTGATTCCGCTTGAATTGTGAAACGGTGAATTTTGAAAATTGTGAAACATTTTACGAGGTGGTCAGTGAGTTTGAAAAAATGATCATGTGATTTGTGTCAGTTTGCATCGGTTTGATCGGTCAACAGTGCATTGATATTATCATTTCATTTTTAAAGTTTCCAGGTCTTGAAAATTGAAAATTAGTGCATGTGATCATTAACTGTGTTGTCGACCAACTTTAATTGAACAAAAGATGAATGTGTCAGTCAACAAGAATTATTAAAGCATCAATATTAGGTTTGCATGTGATCGACCCACTATACATTTCGGTCCAATCATATTGAGGTATATCATGTGATTACTTGAATTGATATTATAAACCATGTGCTTTCATTTAAAAGCTGGTTATTGCATGTGAAATCTTGTCGGATCAGAAGTTGAAATGTGTAGCATGTGAGGCTTTATTATCGATCCAATCAAACTGAATTGATGCTTAAAATTGTCGGCCATTTTTAATTAAGAATATCAAAATTTGTTTTCATATTGATTTGCATGTATTAAACGGCCCAAAGTTGCATTTGATTTGATTAATTGTTTCATTGGCCCATGTGACTTGATCTTATTGTCGGCCCAATCATATTATTTCATACTTGATGTTGTTCAGCCCAAGATAGTTATTCATTATACGACCCAATTAGCAATTCAAACATTAACTCATTAATATCACTGTTGTAGAGGTTCATTAATTCAAGTTGTTTGTATCTGATAGTGTGGTTTTAGTGACTTAGGGTTGATTCAGATTGTTTGAGATTTGTGTAATCAGTCAGCACGAGGTGACAGTTTCCAAGTCTTAGTTCGCTTGGTATGGAAAGTTGCAGTTTGCACAGTCTAAACCTAGTTCCCAGTTCACACGAGGTGTGGTTTGTTAGATTGTTTGAAATCTGATTAGTACGTTTGAAGGTCTGAACACTCAGTTCGGACGGGTTGTGTAAAAATCACATCAGGCTGTTTTAAAGTGTGGTTAAAATGTTTAACGAAGAGGAAAACTTTAACCTTGAAAGTTTAAATAATTGGTTTGATGGGATTTGGTATAACATTAATGAAAATGGGAATAAGAAGGTTTGGGTTAATAGACTTGAATATTTTTTGTGTAAAAAGAATGAAACGTTGGATGAGTTGGTAAACCGGTATGAAAGGTTAATTGACAATTTAAAAAGGTATGAAATAAGAATGTCGAATGCTGAACAGATGTCAAAATTTGTAGACGCGTTACCTGCAGAGTGGAATGAATTTTTGATTGAAATAAAAAAGGATTCTAGATTTTCAGAATTTTATCCAAGAGAATTTATCAATAAGTTTAAAACACACAAGTATGAAAATGATAAGAAAAAGAAAGGTGTGTTAAATGAAATAGAAAAAAAAAATTGAAAAAATAAGTTTGGATGTGATCTTTGAAATGAGAAGAAGAGTATATATGTGTTTTGCAGCAAAAAATGTTATGAAATATGATATTAAGAGGGGTTGTTATATTGACGAAAATATGAATCCTCTTGACTTTGTTAAAATTTTTTGTGCAGGTACATACAAGACAGAGACAGAGGAAATTTCAAAGAATGAAGAATCCGAGAAAATTGAAGCTTCAAGTTCTGAACCAGTGTGCTCAAAATGTGATAAATTCAAAGCAGACAATGCCAAATTCTTGAAGAATGTAGAAAGTTTGACATTGGAAATCAAGAATTTGAAGGATGAGAAGAAATCTGATGATAAAATGATTCTTGAACTGCAGGAAAATTATGAGAAATTGAAATCTGAAAATGTCAAGTTGTTAATTGATTTGGATAGTTTGACATTGGAAAACAAAATTTTGAAAGAAAAGGAAAAAGATTTTGAAAATGAAAAATTGAAAATTGAAAAAGATTTTCAAAGTCAAATGAAGATTTTAGAAGATGAAAAATCTGTTATTTTTAAAAATAATCTTGAAAAATAGATTGAAATAAATTCTCATCTTTAGAAAATCATTCGGCTTGAAAATGAAGCTGAAATTGTTCGGAATAAAATTAATGAGCTTGAAAAGAAGTTGAAAGGTTTTGTGAATTCATCAGTACCAGATTATATCTGTCCAAAACCGATCAATTTTGTTCCAATAAGTGACAATGTCACAAATTACGACAAAGTCAAAACTGAAGATTGCGTTGAGAAAACTGATGATGAAAATGAGAAAAATGAGAAAAAGAAAATATTTTTGAAATTAAAAGAAAAATTTCAAGAAACTGTTCTGCAATCAAATGAAAAGGGTGAATGCTCTACGCAAAAACCTTTGAAGAAGAAAGTAGAACAGAAACAAAAAGTTAAAAATTCAGAAAATGTTCAAAACAAGAATAAAAGTTCATCAGTTCAATCATCCAATCAAGATAAAAAACCACAAAAATTGAAAAATCAAAACTCACAAAAAGTTGGTAATATGTGGTGCAGGTTTGACCACAGTGCTTCAAAGATAAATCCAGCTTTCAGGAGGAGTGATGATTACCACAAAGCCAGACAATGTTATGATCTGAGAGTTTGGTGTGAAAGTGGTGAATGGTACGATAACAGAGTGTGCTACACTTGTGGTGTTCAAGGACACATTACTGTTAACTGCCAGAATCAGTGGTTTGAGACGAGGAGATGCTATAACTGCCAAATCAAAGGACATATTGCAAGAGATTGCCCAATGAAATCAATGGAAAGATCGAGGGCTGGATCTCAGAAAAAGATGAAGAAATCAGTCAAGGTCGAAGAAAAGCCCAAAGAACAGAAGGTGAAAGAACAGAAAGTGAAGCTTTCACAAGGGCAGAAAGACCGACTGAGAAAGAAAAGGAAGAAAGCACGAGAGTATCTCGAAAGGATTTTGTCCTCGGATAAAACTGGAAAAACAGATAAAAGTTCTGATAAATCGGCTTGCTTTCCAAAGAATGACAATTCAAGCAAAACGAATTCATCAGATACAAATCTGAGGACAGAATGGAGTGTTAAGAAAGAAAAAGTTTCTGGCAATGAATTTGTTTCTTCGGAAGCAAAGGAGCCACGTGTTGGCGATGAATCTGACTTGTCAAAGTCAGAAGAGTCACGTTCTGGCAATGAATCTGATTCGTCAAAATCAGAGGAGCCACCAGTTGAACTAAAAGGAGAAAATTCAGTTTCGCCAATGGATGATATCAACTTTCCACCATTGCGGACTGAAAATTTTAAACAAAAAATTGGTAAGGTGGAAATTTCGAATCAATTCTATTTTGAAAAGAAAGGATTTGATGTCGAAAAGGCGTTCAATGAAAAAGTAAAAAATATGTTTGGAAAAATGGTTGAGGGAAAGGTTAAAGGGGTTAAAGAATTTTATGAAACAAAAAGGAATGTTCAAACCCCGAGTGAAAATAACTCAAATACACCCAAGGACTGTCAGGCTTGGGTGAAACTGTTTAACTGAAAAACCTGACTTGCCGGAGTTTCCAGGTTGGTAAGTGTGGAGCAGGTATCAGCATCTTTCTTGAGAAATGTTTAATCAAGGACATTAAGTTGTACTTGATTTAACTTTCGTACAATTGGATGAAAGAACAAGGTGATGAATGAACCCCATGTGTGTGAATTCAACAAAACTAATTTTTCCAGAAAAACCATTTTGATTAAATCAAACTTAAATGTTTTGAAATCATAATGGGAAAATAGTTTGTTGTCAGGGGGAGTTCTGATTGGTTAAGCCAAGTGGATGGCGAATTGAGGCATTTCTCATCAGTTTGTCACTTTGTTTGTATAGTTTACTGCTTTATTTTTCAAATTTTCCCAGAAAATCAAAATTTGAAATATAATTTTGATTTTAGGGGGAGAAAATTTTAAAAAAAAAATTTGAAAATTTGAAAATGCCAAAAACATTGAAAAATTCAAAATGAGTTTTGTTGTGAAAAAGAGGAAATGATAGTAAATCAGTGAGACTGTTACAGCATGCTAAAGAAATAGAGAGATAAAATGTGATAAACGATCTCACTAAAGATATGACGATAGGCTCAGCTAGACTAGTAGATTTGCGATAACGATACAAACTTAAATGAAAAAGCCTAGTTCTAGTGGGAAACATGGTTGAAAGCATAGTACTTAGTTTTGTCCTTCTTGACTGTGTGCCTACTCAGTAATCGCTGATTGTCGAAAGACATAAAACTGGTTAAGTCTGTGAACTTTCACAACTTTGCTAAAAAGTCGTTGTGATTGTGCATTTCATTTTGCCAAGATTTAAACTTGTTTTATTTCTTTATTTTGTTTAAGCATTGGACATCCTCTGCGTATACGTGAGTATCGACCAAGATGTTATTGCCTAAACGTTCTGCTTTATTTTCTTTGGTGTTTCGTTTAAGCTTTGGATCATCTCTGCGTATACGGGAGTATCGACCTGGTGGTTAAAGCCTAAACAGCTTCAACTTGTTTTATTTTCTTATTTTGTTTAAACATTGGACTTTCTCTGCGTATACGGAAGTATCGACCTGATTGTTAATGTTTAAACATTCTGAGTTGTTTTCGTACATATCACAGTTGATGAAAGTTTAAAGGCATTACTCGAGTTAGTGTATTGCATGATGAGGGGATATGCTGAGATCGTGGGGTCCATAAGAATTTAGTGCAAAATTTGTTGGTGCATACATCTGTCGTCTTCGTCTTATATCGAGTCTTGGATACATTGCGGTTCGGAACAAGAATGATGTCATCATTCTTGATGATGACATCATCCAAATGACATCACTATTGCATCATATGAAAGATCTACACATGAAGACAAAATAGAAGATTCCATGTGAAATAAATTAGATGTAATCGTTTGAAATGAACTTGTAACCGTTTGAGGAGCTTGTCCGTTTGAAAGTGGTAACCATTTGAAAGGTGCCATGACACCTTCAAACAGTCAGGTCCTGCCTATATATACCCTTCAAACTTTCATCATTTGTATCTTTCCGGCTTGTGCAACGAAGTGCTGCCGAAGTGTTGTCAGGTTGTAAAACGTTACGAAATCAATCATACAACAGTTTAAAGGGTAAATCTAGCTGAATTGAACTCTACACTTCTGTTTCCGCCTTTCGTTTAGAGATAAACTCTTCTGATCGACTCGTTCGGGTCTGAAAACGATCCTACAAGTGGTATCAGAGCTCAGGAGGAAGAGTTCTTACCGATTTCAGCTCGATTTCATCAAAAATTTATGTTTCTACTCCATTCTTCACGTTTTTTTTCAAAATTTAACGAAATTTTTCGGATAAAATGAACTGATTATTGCTCATAATAAGCAAAATTATGTTTTAATCAATCTGTAAAAGTTTCAGGCTTAAATTCAAAGAAAAACTCAATCAATTTGATAAAAAACGACCTGTTCGTTTGAAGGTGCGTCCAGTTTACATGAACAGGAACTTTGAACTCAGATCTATAGAGATTTAGTGGATGTTTTTGATTGATATACACATCATTGTGATTGGAATTCGGTGTAGTATAATCCTTGAACATATCAGACCCTAATTCGAAGTAAAAGTGGTAAAAATGGCTTGAAAACTGGTGTCCGTTTGAACGAGCCCAGCACCTGTCCGTTTGAAATTGACCGTGTCCGTTTGAAATCTACACATTACCGTTTGAAACTGGACTGACCGTTTGAAATCTGCACCTTGTCCGTTTGAAACTGGACTGACCGTTTGAAATCTGCACCTTACCGTTTGAAACTGGACTGACCGTTTGAAATCTGCACCTGACCGTTTGAAACTGCCACCTTCCGTTTGAAATTGGGCATGTCCGTTTGAAACATTGTGTCTATCCCATTTGAAAGTGTGTTCATCGAATATTGTGTAACATTTTACAAGGTGTCAGTAGTTGGAAAAGAAATCATGTTTGTGTCAGCTTGTATGTGACTCTCGAAAATTGTCCACACGTTTTGTCGGGTTGCATGTGAAAGTTGGTAAAGATGTTTAAGTTGGTCACATGAGTATTTTGGTCAAAGTTGCATGTGAGTTGGTCAGTTTTGCATGAGAACAAGAAGTGAGGTCCAATCAGATTTTGAGTAATATCAAATTAATCAGCCCAATATTCATTTTGTCGGCTCATTATTTGAAATCAGTGCATGTGATCATAAATTGAATTGTCGGATCATTAAAGTTTGTCGATTCATGGATTAATAGACAACATCATTGTGATAATCAAGACTGAACTGTTCAATAAAATTAGCGGTCCAATTGTATTCAATTAAAGTAGTTTGTTAACAGATCCAAATTAATAGTTTGGCCCAATTTTATAACTGTGTAGTGATTGGGAGTTTTCAGCCCATGTGTTATTGTTAAAAGTGATCAAGTCATTTTTGTCGTATCGAGCTTACAATCAAGAAGTCTACGTCATTTGGATTTAAGTTCAGGTCACACGGTTTGAAGTTCAAAGTGTTTAAAGGTTCATCAGGTCGTTTAAAAGTCCGTCAGTCTGCACGTAAAAAGGTTAGATCATTCGAATTTGATCCGGGTCATAGCTGTTCGCACGTTTTGACATCAAACTCAATTCACATCAAAATCAGTCCGCACAAAATATTCACCAGTCCGAGTATCAGTTTGTTTCAGTTAAATTGATAAGTGTTTAAACTGATCATTTGTTTTTGTGTTGTCAGGTACTTCACTAGGTAAACCAGTTCGTTTGAAAGCTTGTGTGAGAAATCTTTCGATACCGAATCATGGATAACGATTTTTACAACGCATTTGCTACTCCGACTACTCCGACTTCTATTGCTCAGAATATGAACTTGGAAAATGAAACCGGGACATCACAGAAACCGCCTAAGCTCCTGGATATTGATGATTACAATGGTTGGTCTGAACGTTTTGGAAATTGGGTTGAAGCTTATCACTTGGATGCATGGGATCAGACTGAAGAACCATATGTAAGGCCCACAAGAAATGGTATTCAGACAACAATCAGAGAAATGAGTGCTGATGAAAAAAAAAAGTATAGAGATGAAAAATTGATGGTGAGTCTACTTCAGCAAGCAATTAAGGAGGACATTTTAATTTTGCTTTAACATGATGGAAGTGCTTATTCGATCTGGACTGAATTGGAAGCAAAATCTGTAGGAAGTGATGATATGCTTAAAAACAAAATGTCACTCATGAAGAAAGAATTTGATCTTTTTCGAGGTTTAAAATCTGAAAACACTAAGCAAATTATTGAAAGATATTGTTACTTAGTGAGAAATATGTCGAAATTGGGAATAAAAAAAGATACTGATGAGTTGATTGAGAAACTTGCTGATGCACTACCACATGAGACCTGGGGAACTTTCCTGATGATGCTAAGAAACAATCGGAAGGAATATAAAAAGTTAACATTGGGAGAGTTCATCAAACACTTGGAGGCTCAAGAGATGGAGCAGAGGAAGATTGCTCGAATGAAGAACTATGATGGAGAACAAGACATCAGCTTGTACTTTAAGAGTGGTATTAGTGAAAAGACGAATCTCTCTCCGAAGATTGAAACAGCTTATAATGCAAAAGGTTCTTCGGAAAAATCAACTCAAGGATCAAGCAGCACATCCGGATTTTCTTCATTTCCGACATACGATCCTCAGTTCACTACAACAAAAAATGGAAAAGTTCTTCAATGCAACATTGCCTTAAAGCTTGAAAATGATCAGAACTATACAGAGGAAGTTTCTAAAAGTCACATGTCGTTGTTGGTTACAGTGCTTGAGTCCTATGGTGGATTAGTTGTAGGAAGGATCGGTAATCCAATGCTCACGAAAGAGGATTACGATCAAATCGATGCTGAGGAAATGGAATTGATGGATATTAAATGGTGCATGGCCAGTGTGTTGAGACGGGCTGAAAAGTTTAAACAGATCACAGGCAGAGATGATTTTCGCGAGGCACATGTTTCACCTTTAGGTTTTGATAAAACTAAAGTTACTTGTTTTCGTTGCAGGGAAAAGGGGCATTTCAAGAGGGAGTGCACAAAACGAGAAGCTAGTGGAGCTCAAAACCCTTTCGGAAACAACGATTACTACAAAAAGGTGATTTATCATCAAGTCACACAACAGCCATATCAACAACAACAGGCATCGCATCAAGCACAAACTGCACATGGAAGAATGGAGATTCAAGATTCAAAGAAAGCTTGTCTGGGAAAGAATAGTGGATTCAGTTGGGATAATTACATTCCAACAAATAGCAAAGTGTGTCTGGCAGATCAAGATGATGAAAAGTTAGCTGAAGGTTTCAGTTGGGATAATTTTTGCCCAGATCAAGAATTCATGGCCAAAGAGATGTCCAAAGACACGTCGAATGTTAAAGCTTTTATTGCTAATGCTTACGATCTGAAATGGGCAGAAAAAATCAGAAAAGTCAGGGAAGATGAAGAAGAAAAATGAAGGAAAATTGAAGAAGAAGAAGAAGAAGAAGAAGAATAAAGGTTAAAAGCTGAAGCTGAAGCCGAGAAAAAGAAAAGAAATGAGTTTTTCCAATCAAACAGAACAGTCAAAGATGTTCCAGAATTTGAAATCAAAGTTGATACTGAAGCAGTCAAAGTTCCTGAAAAGTGCTTGAATTGTGATTCTTTGATCAAGCAAAACAATGAACTGTTGCACAACATTAACAGATTGAAAGAATCGTATGATACAATGAACAGAGAAATCAACAAGTACACTGATTCAAACTGTGAACAAGCTGTAGCAATGAATACACTCAAAGGAGCTTACATGAGACAGCTTGATGATGTCAACTTCTACACAAAGAAATGTGCTGATCTGGAATTGAAGCTGGCAACACAAAGAATAGAAACTGAGAGAGTTAAAAATTTATTAGAAAGTTACTCATGTTCTACTTTTGTTGTTGACAGGATTTACCCGATTGTTGAAAGATTGAAGACATTTGAGAAAGAGAAGACTTTGGAAGAAAAGAAGTCTGAGACAAAAGAAGATGATGAAGTGAAAATTTCTGGTGAGAAACCAAGTGTTGTTTATAACAAATGTCCACCCCCGGTCGAAAATGGATATTTGTCTCGAAATCCAAATTTTGAAAGAGTCAAACAGGCAACTAACTTACAGTGGGAGTCTGTGTCGTCGGATAATTTGCCAGAAAATATTGATGTTACGTTCACATCATCCGACACTGATCATGAGTCCGAGTTGATTAAAAGTGTGGTCGATCAGGTGTTAGACAAAGATGACATAGAGGAGTCAAAAGTGGAGTCCAAATCAGAGTCAAAGTCAGAGTCAGAGTCAAAGTCTGGTTCTGAAAGTTTGAGTTCGACAGTCAACAGTTCAAATTCTTCGGTTAAAAGGGTTTACAAAAAGGAATTCCTGTTATCAAAATCTAATTTGAATGACGAAACGTTCAAAGTAGCATATACTTTGAAAGATTCTAACAAATTATATTCTGATGATATTTTTCCAATAAGAGGTGTTAAAACTGAAATGATTAAAAAGGTTTTCAAACTAACAGAAATCAACATTTCTGAAATAAAAGATATTAATCTTTCTGAAAATCCAAGACCTTACACCTCAAGAGTGCAACAAATATTAAACAAGAAAAAGGGTTACAGTTCTGGTTCTGGTATTCATAAAAAACCAAACCATAACTATAATTTAAAAAAGAAAGGATTAGGATTTAATCAACCGAAAAATTATAAAAATGAAAAATTTTATAAACCAAAAACTGTGTTTGTTTCAGGAAAATCTTTAGATGATAAGAAAGAGCAAGCATTCAGAAAGCAGACAAATCAAGAATTCCTTGCAAAGAAGCAAGATGAGATGAAGAAAAGTGTTATTCAGAAGAAGACTGAGACAAGAACCTGTTTTCAGTGCAAAACTGCTGGTCATATTGCTAAAAATTGTCCGAAAACATTCAAACCAAAACAGGAAGTCTCTGGTAAATTGAAAGAAAAAGTTGTTGAGAAAACTGAACTTACAACCAGAAAATTACAGGGTTTGAAAATTCAACCTTTGAGATTGGTGAATGTTCAAAGAATGTGGTTAAAAGAAAAGAAAATCTGAAAAATCAAAAATGGGTTGTTAAGGGTTCAGGAAACAGTTCTGGTGATGAATCTGATTCCACAAAATCAGAGGAGCCACATGTTGAAGAAAGAATTGAAAAATCAGTTCCAAAAGTGGATGATGTGAATTTTCCACCTTTGCGGGCTGAAAATTTTAAGAAAAAAGTTGGAAACGTTGAAATTTCAAATCAATTTTATTTTGACAAGAAGAAATTTGATGTTGATAAAGCTTTCAACAGAAATGTGAAACACATTTTTGGGAAAATGGTCGATGGTAAGGTCAAAGGAGTTAAAGAATTCTATGCTTACAAAATGAATGTTTACAAGTCTGTTGAAAGTAAAGATGAAGAAGAGGTTGTTACACCCAAGGAAGGTCAGGCTTGGGTGGATATATTTTTCAAAAAGTAAAAACCTAACATGCCGGAGCTCCCAAGTTGGTAATCGCGGAGCATGAATCGGCATCATTCATTGTGTATGAAAATTGTTTTTGTATAAGTGTGAATTGCCGGAACTCCCAGGTTGGTAAGTGTGGAGTAGGAATCGGCACTTTGAGAATTCAACCAACAGATGATGATTGGTTGAAAATGCTTGATTGGATTGATCTTACAAGTGGTAAATCGGGGACATTAAGTTGCATCTGATTTCCTACAAGTGGTTGAAAAACAATGTGATGAACCAATTCCCTAACCTACTAATGGTTTTACAAAATCAACACAACTTATTTTCCGGAAAAACCATTTTGATTAAAACAAACTTAAGTGTTTTGAGATCATAATGGGAAAATAGTTTGTTGTGAGGGGGAGTTCTGATTGTTTATGCCAAGTGGATGGTGAATTGAAGTGATTCGATATCAGTTGTCATGTTCTTGTATAGTTTATTTTCAAATTTCCTAAAATGTGTTTGCATTTTAGGGGGAGTATATTTTTTCAGAAAATCCAAAAACATTAGAAAATTTGAAAAAGCGAAAAACATGATAAAATGATAAATGAGTTTTTGTTGCATAAAAGAGGAAATGATAGCACATCAGTGGATTGTCACAACACGCTAAAGAAATGGAAAGTTAAAATGTGATAAACGGTCTCACTAAGGATGTGACGATAGGCTCAGCTAGACTAGTAGATTTGCGATAACGATACAAACTTAAATGAAAAAGCCTAGTTCTAGTGGGAAACATGGTCGAAAGCATAGTACTTAGTTTTGTCCTTCTTGACCGTGTGCCTACTCAGTAATCGCTGATTGTCGAAAGACATAAAACTGGTTAAGTTTGTGAACTTTCTCAACTTTGCTGAAAAGTCACTGTGATTTTGTGCATTTCATTTTGCAAAGATTTAAACTTATTTTATTTCTTTATTTTGTTTAAGCATCGGACATCCTCTGCGTATACGTGAGTATTGACCTGGATGTTGTTGCCTAAACGTTCTGCTTTATTTTCTTTGGTGTTTCGTTTAAGCTTTGGACCTCCTCTGCGTATACGGAAGTATCGACCTGGTGGTTAAAGCCTAAACAACTTCAACTTGTTTTATTTTTTTTTTGTTTAAACATTGGACTTTCTCTGCGTATACGAAAGTATCGACCTGATTGTTAATGTTTAAACATTCTGCTTTGTTTTCGCACAAATCACAGTTGATAAAAGTTTAAAGGCATTACTTGAGTCAGTGTATTGCATGATGAGGGGATATGCTGAGATCGTGGGGTCCATAAGAATTTAGTGCTATCTAAATATACCTAATCGTATCGGTAAGCATTTCGAAAGTTTTTAGATTGAGCTTAAGTGGACAACAATATCGTCAATCAATGTGAATCGTTTAAAGCTTAAAATGAAATCAAGCTTAACGGTGTTAGTGATTTGTCTCAAAAACTGATATGATCCTCTTCCACAAACTCACAAAAATATTGTCTGTAAATATTTCTTTATTGCATTTCATTATAGTCAAAAATCCAAAAAGATTTTAGTGTGTTTTATCATAAATTTTGAAAAATCCAAAAAGATTTTCGAGAACTGATTTTGGAGAGCTAATTTTCAAAATTCCGAGTGCTAAACATGATGAACAAATGGTTTGGATGAAAGTGTTTGAAGATTGTTGAAATGAAATGAGAAAACGTTTTGCAATAAAAAACGTTATTCCTGCAAGTAGTAAATTAGATTTGAAAATCTTATCCACAAATGGTTATCAGAAAATTTATTTTTGGGTAGAGTTTATGCAGGTTGGCCAGGTTTCGATCCAGAGCAGGATGAAAGCCAGGTTATGATCTTGTGAATTCCAGACTACGATCCCAGCCTAGTGAAAGGGGGAGTCTGAGGACATCGAGAGGGAGTCTGAAGATTGTAGAGACAAATTCAGATCCTGAAGATTATGAGAAAGAGTAAGAGATTGATTGAGGATGCTTACAATGAAAATTTTGAAGAAAGTGAACAGACTGATAAAGACTGAAGATGCGAAGACTCGACGCTTAAGACTCGTCAACATCTGAGGGGGAGTCTATTGGTGCATACATCTGTCATCTTCGTCTTATATCGAGTCTTGGATACATTGCGGTTCGGAACAAGAATGATGTCATCATTCTTGATGATGACATCATCCAAATGACATCACTATTGCATCATATGAAAGATCTACACATGAAGACAAAATAGAAGATTCCATGTGAAATAAATTAGATGTAATCGTTTGAAATGAACTTGTAACCGTTTGAGGAGCTTGTCCGTTTGAAAGTGGTAACCGTTTGAAGGGTGCCATGACACCTTCAAACGGTCAGGTCCTGCCTATATATACCCTTCAAACTTTCATAATTTTTATCTTTCCGGCTTGTGCAACGAAGTGCTGCCGAAGTGTTGTCAGGTTGTAAAACGTTACGAAATCAATCATACAACAGTTTAAAGAGTAAATCTAGCTGAATTGAACTCTACACGTCTGTTTCCGCCTTTCGTTTAGAGATAAACTCTTCTGATCGACTCGTTCGGGTCTGAAAACGATCCTACAAAATTAATATACCCTAACGTATCGGTAAGCATTTCGAAAGTTTTTAGATTGAGCTTAAGAGGACAACTATATCGTCAATCAATGTGAATTGTTTAGAACTTAAAATGTTTAAAGCTTAACGGTGTTAGTGATGTGTCTCATAAACCGATATGATCCTCTTACGCAAACTCACAAAAAATATTGTCTGTAAATATTTCTTTACTGTTTTTCATTAAAATAAAAAATTCAAAAAGATTTTAGTGTGTTTTAGCATAATTTTTTTTAAAAAGTCAAAAAGATTTTTGACAACTGATGTTGAAGAGCTGATTTTCAAAATTCCAAGTGCTAAACATGATGAATGATATTGGATTGGGTATGTTTATTTGAGTTGAGAAAGGTTTTTGAAATGAATAAATGGATCATTAAATTGAAATCAATTTAATCATTTTAAATTCAAGTGGTAAGCATAAAGTTTATCTTACTGTTGGTTAGAGTACTTGCAGGTATGCAACTAGTGAATTCCAGACTGCTATCCCAGCTTGTCGAAAGGGGGAGTCTGTAGACGTAAAAGCCAGGTTCCTGATCTTGTTGCTACGGAGAGCCAGGAGATGGTCCTGAATCTGTGAAAGCTGCTAATGCTGAGAAGATAGAGAGTGCTATATCATATTACAATCCCGGAACAACGTAAGGGGGAGTCTGTTAGCAATAGGGTGATTGAAGTGAGAGTTTGAAGACTGATTAGGACTGAAGTTTTGATGTACTAAAGTATCGTACTGAAGACTCCGTCAACATCCAAGGGGGAGACTGTTGGTGCATTTGTCTGTTGACTTCATCTTATATCGAGTCTCAGTTTCGTTGAGGATCCGAACAAGATTGATGTCATCATCATTAATGATGACATCATAAATATGACATCATCTCTTACATCATGCAAACAAGATACACGAAATCAATGCATGAAACAGAATGATTTAATTTAGATTTCGCTCCAAATGTACATGTATTAGATTCCGCTCGTAAAGTCAAGTTAGTGTTTCCGCTCGAAATGACCAGGTGTCATTTGGAGCGGAATTAGATCCCTTATAAATAGGTAGTTGATGCTTCTCATTTGTAACAGTCCCATTGTTCTTGTACCGAACTGCTGC
Source organism: Helianthus tuberosus (assembly GCA_030545235.1). Taxonomy (NCBI): domain Eukaryota; kingdom Viridiplantae; phylum Streptophyta; class Magnoliopsida; order Asterales; family Asteraceae; genus Helianthus; species Helianthus tuberosus. The sequence goes on from CM060394.1 coordinate 132,716,418, forward strand.
TGGTTTGTCAAGTCATATATGAATGAGAAGTGTAGTTTAAAGTGATATTCTTCTGTTTTCTACTCCGTTCTTGCTAATTAAACTATGTTTGGGTGTTTCCGCCACACAAATAGTGCGTATTGACTCTGAATTGACTCATTTGGTCGATTATTTGATCCTACATACTCTTGACATGCCTGTTGTGATTATGCCCACGTACGTGTTCATATTCGAACTTAAACTATGCTCATGCTTTTACTCAAAATTCGTACTTTCGCTCCTGTACGCAAGCGAAACTCGAGGGATTCACTTACGTTGGCCTTATACTATTTGGGACCCAAACATGTTTATATGCTACATTTCTTTACACACACAATCTTATTTTCAAAATTCTTGTATACCTCGATTCATACTCAACTAGTACAAGCTATATGGATCATGCGACGATTGGTATAATCGCGGGTACACACGGGATTATAGTAATTGGGCGTACAAGAACCATGGAGTGTACTACTGAGTATGGTAAGACACGGAACGTAACATAACACCGAATACAAAAACAGATGTAATGTGGTCAAAACATGGTGGATACGCCGCTGGTACTTCCTATACATAAGTGTTTTCACCATGTTACCAAAACTTCGTAAGACGTTCCATGAGAAATTCAGTGTTTTGCAGACCTATTTGGACCTAATACAACTTTAAACAACTCACAAACATGTTATATCCGATTATCCACGACGAGACTTCATTGTCAGCATGCTACTTTCGTCTATCCAATACTTATGTCATTCTTATACTTGCATTCATTAAGAGTCACTCGTTCACTTCCATACTCTCATTATTTTCCATTATTCCTTTCTTCTATACGAACCTCAAGCCTGTTTAAACGTTCGAATCCTAACTTATCACCTTACCCTTAAAACCATCTTTTTGTTCTTTAATTTTTTTTTTGTGTAAACATATTCAGTGGGCCGTTATCACTTTATTTAAAGTACCAAACCTTCTCGCTCCTCTCAATAAACATTTTTTACAAATGTGTGATTGTATACTATCCTTAAAACTTTCTACGCAAACTACCCCACTTTCATCGAATACAAACTGTTTTAATACAAAGACCTCCTTCGTAATTATGATACATTTTTTGAAACACCTCCAAATGTAGTTATTCAAACTTGTGTAAACTCGCTTTAACCATATACGCACCCTTACGTTTTCAATTATGTTTGGTACCTCAAATCAATTTAGACAAACGAACTCCTTTACAAATTTATCTTGTCGTTCTTCGAAACTTCTTACTTTTTACATTTCGAAATTTTCAAACTCTTCAAGTCTTCCTCTTGAATAAATTTCGGGACGAAATTTCCTAAAGGAGGGGAGACTGTAACACCCTGCGTTTTCATACTTTCTATATTTGGAAACCCTTTCTTGAAATCCTATTTTTGGAAACTTTGTACTCTCGTATGCCGTCTTTCGTTGCAATCGATATATTATCCAAGACTATTGGCTCGTTATTACACAATGAAACTCAGTGCTCGCTAAACTAGTTGAAACTCGTAAAATAATGAAACTCGAAAATTTCGCCAAGTTATTTATCGTTGATAATCTTTCATCCTTATTTCGTTATAGATATGGTTATTTATCTATCCTATTTTATTTAGTTAATTAAATTAATTAATTTTACAATTTAAAAGTTAAATTTTTATAATAAACTAGTTAGTCTCGTTAAATTTTAAAGTTAGTAAACACCAACTAACTTATTTAGATTAAATTATAAGTTAGATTCTTCTTTTAAAGAACTTAACTTGGTTAATCAAAGTACAGGGACTGTCATGTCAATTGCTGAAAGTATGAGGCTAGGAAAGAAAAGGAAAAGAGAATAAATACTCAAAAAATGAAGACCACGGGACTTGAACCCGGGTCAACCTCTTCACACCCACGCGCACAAACCACTGCGCTGCAGCCTCATTATTGAACAAGAACCCGACCCTATTTAATTTAAACATGTTGGATCGTCGTGTGACCCTAACGAGTTAATCTGAGTAGTTCATCATCAAATACAAAGGCGGAATCAATGTAAATGATGTAAAACACAGCTTGATACTTTCTAATCTTTATCTATTACTGATTTCCTGAGCTTTTATAGATCTGATTACAATTCGGCAACACCTCGGCTCTCAAACACACACTGCTAATTTCGTTTTAAATGATCAGACAAGATCAGTATTTATAGGCGTGTTAATTCCGCATGAAAACAACTCAAGCGGAATTATGAGTTCATGCGGAATTAGTTAATTCTGTGCGGAATTACTAATTTTGATTGTAACCTTAATTCCGTTTGAAATGACATATGTTCATTTCATGCGGAATTACCTTAAAATACTGTTTTCTCGATATTCGTGCCCTGATCTATCTACTACAATACAAGACTTGATAAAGAAGAAGTTAACAAACATCAGTGCACCAACAAACTCCCCCTTGGATGTTGACGAAGTCTCTAGCATTCTGTCTTCAGTCTTTAGTCTTGATTGGTCGTTCTCTTGCTCCAAATTGTTTTGACATTGTAAAGCTCCCTCCAATCTTCTATCTTCAAACTTTAATTTACAATCTCCCCTTTGAATGTTGATCCAGAATCTTCACTCCCCCTTTCGCAGACTCCCCCTTACGATAAGCTGGGACTAAAATTCTGGTTCAAACTTTGACATTTTCTTTGCCATGGGGATATTGACTCCTGTTTCCTGCACAATCTCTACCTAAATGTAAGATATATGACAATAACAGTTTCAATTCAAAACTTACCATTCAACCTCAATTGGAAGTCTAATCAGTGGTTAGAAATCCACTTAAGAATCCAGGTCCAAATTAATGACCCTGATTACTCAATTTATCTACCAAGTCCAACTTAATGACCTTGGTTGACCTGAGACAATTCACAATGACATTTGTTCAACTTTTTCAAAAAAAATTTCTGAAATTTACAAGTTTCAAATTAATGAACTTGTTTTTAACTTTTCAACAATCAGATTTTTGGGCTGTTTGGTAGCCTCTGAATGGTCATTAAGAGGCTACCTCTTAATGGAACCATTAAGAATTTTACCAATGAGAATGTAGAAAAATGTGACATGTGATGATTTACCATTCAGAGGTTATCTCTTAACCATTCAGACTTGAGGTTACCTCTTATTCATTCAGAGGTTTTAAACCATTAAAAGGTAGCATCTGAATGGTCATTAAGAGGCTACCAAACAGCCCCTTTATCAAGATAAGCTCTCCTCATCCTCCAGTCCAGAAACTTCCTGCATCTGCTTCAAATTTAAGAATCTGACAATCAACTTTCTACTCTGGTTTGTCGGAAAATAAAGCAGAAATAAAATCTTTTTGAATTTTTAATAAAGTTTCTAAACTAGAAATGAATTATAGAAATAAAATGCAGAAATAGAATACAATGAAAGTAAACTATATACAAACATATTTTTGGTGAGCGTGTTAGGGAATCATATCAGCTATTCAACAAGTCACAAGTACCGTTAAGCTTTAATTACATACTCAGAATTAAACAATTCGCTTAGATTGTCGATATACTGGTCCATTTAAATTCTCACACAATTTTTCAATCTGTTCAGGATACGAATTAGGTGAATTAAGAACTTAAACTCATTCATGTGTCCCACCTCTTGAATATACTCCCGTATCCAGATCCCAATATTCAGTCTTACAGGTGAATATACCACAGATGATATCTGTAAGGGGTTAAATTGCGAAGAACCGTGAGAGCTCAGGTCAGAACTTCCGTTCAGCAGAGAGATGACGGCTTCGACTTTTGGTGGGTCCCCTTTAGAGGATCTTTTTTTACAACAGCATATGATTTACATACTTTTTCAATGTTTCATCATTTTTTATGCTGAGGGCGGCGCTATATTTCAAGCAAGCAGTAAAGTATTCTCCGGGGACTAGGCCATTACTTCCGCAAAATCAGAAGTCCCGGGATAATACCCCATATATCACTGAGTATAAAGACCTAGTATCTCAGAAAGAGGGATCTTTCAAACAAGATTTCAGGGGTTACCTATATATCCAAGTAGTGTTCCCCACGAAATAAGTAAGTAAAGATTTAGGTTTATATCCCGAACAAACCTACTAAATGTGTAAAAACCTATCGACACATCATCAGCGAGACTGTTTAAGACTTTTAGACTTTACAAATCTTTAGCGTACCATAACTGTCAAGCTGATGTACTATCATTTTCCCTTTTTACACAAGCTCTTTTCTGGTTTTCTATTGTTTTTGGATTTTGAAAATATCTCATGTTTTTGGATTTTGAATTTTTTTATTGTTTTTGTATTTTCTGAAAATATTACCCTATACTCTCCCCCTAAATACCAGAACAAGTAAAAAATCGACAAACCATTGCAGATTGTTTCTCATCGTCCTCTACAACAGTACCTTCATCAACGCCAATTATTCCATCCGACACCGATAAAAGCATCATACCATTCAGTTTTAAGAGATATTTAAAACGTGTTTTATCAAAAGCTTTGGTATGTAAATCAGCTTTTTGTTCGCCAGTATGAATTTTCTCAATTCGTATCAACTTCTTCTCGAAACAATCTCGGATGAAGTGATGACGAATTTCTATGTGTTTCGTTTTAGCGTGATGAACAGGATTTTTAGTAATATTTATCGCTGCCTCATTATCAACAAAGATAGGGGTGTTAAGAAATTGCAAACCGTAGTCGCGCATCTGTTGCTGGATCCACAAGATCTGAGAGCAGCAGCTGCTAGCAGATACATACTCCGCTTCACATGTGGATAAAGCCACAGAGGTTTGCTTCTTGCATTGCCAGGTGACCAATCGTGATCCAAAGAATTGGCACCCCGCTGTTGTTGATTTAGCGTTAACTTTGCAACATCTGAAATCAGAATCGGAATACCCTTCGAGCATAAAGTCGCCTTCTTTTGGATACCACAACCCCAACGAAGGAGTTCCTTTCAGGTAGCGTAATATCCTTTTAACAATTACCATGTGCGAAGCTCTCGGGTTAGATTGAAATCTTGCTGCGAGGCAGGTTGGGTACATGATATCGGGTCTTGAAGCTGTCAAGTACATCAGCGATCCGATCATGGAATGATACAATGTTTCATCTACCTTCTCTCCGGTGAGATCAGGATTTATCCCATGGTTCGTCACTAATGGGGTGGAAGCCGGAGTAGAATCTGACATCCCGAATTTCTCCAAGATATCATGAACGTACTTCGTTTGATGTATGAAAATTCCCTTAGGTAACTGATCAACCTGAAGTCCCAAGAAGAATTTCATCTCACCCATCGATGACATTTCAAATTTTTGTTTCATAACTTTCTCGAAATCTTTGCACAGATTCTCATTTGTAGACCCAAATATGATGTCGTCCACATATATTTGAACTATCAGAAGATGTCCGTCGACCTCTTTGGTGATAAGAGTGGCATCCACTTTTCCTCGGATGAAGCTGTTGGCTAGCAGGTGTTGAGACAATGTCTCGTACCAAGCTTTCGGGGCCTGGTGTAAACCATACAGCGCTTTATCCAGCAAATAAACCTTGTCTTTGTGGATTGGATCGGTGAAACCCGGTGGCTGTCCGACATATACCTCCTCTTTTACCTTCCCATATAGAAACACCGATTTAACATCTAGCTGATAAACTTTAAAATTTTTCCAAGATGCAAATGCTAGGAAGATTCTGATCGCTTCTAGTCTAGCAACTGGAGCATATACTTCAGTGAAATCTATTCCCTCCTGCTGACTGAAACCCTGGACTACGAGTCGAGCTTTGTTACGAATAATAACCCCTCGATCATCTCTCTTGCACTTGAACACCCACTTGGTGTTGATCTTCCTTTGACCATCAGGCAAGTCTACCAATTTCCACACTCCTAACTTCTCGAATTGACTCAACTCTTCTTGCATAGCATTGACCCAAGAATCTTCAGTTAGCGCCTCTTTGTATGTTCGCGGTTCAATCTGCGAAATAAAACAACTAACTGAAAACTCAGTTTGTAAAGGTGCTACTGTAGAATAAAAACAAGTAAGGCCTTGGTCAATTTGACGTCTAGTGCGAACGCCTGATTGCAATTCTCCAATGATCAGCTCTTCTGGATGGTATGAAAGAGTTCTCGGCATCACCTCGCCTGGAACATCTACCTCGCCCTCCAGATTTGTAATATTTTGATTTGCTCCTTGTTCACTGGCTGGATTTGTTTGACTTGAAATCTGAATTTGCTCCCCCTCAGAATCAGAATCACCACGATCAAATACTGGTCTGTTCTCAGATTCTTGATTATCATTCTGTGCCGTCTGATTATCATGAGCAACTTCATTTTGTTGGATATCATCATGTTCTCGAGCATTACTTGGACCTGCTTCATTGTCATTTGAAGTTTGTCGTGGTCGACTTGAATATTCAGCTGGGAACCTTTCCTGCGATGACTCATACTCTCTTAGAATATCCAACTCGTCAAAGAAATTTGTAGGACCGGTTTTGACTCCGAAACGATTGCGAAACGAACGTGTGACGTGCGGAAACCGTACACGAACGCAACCTAACACACACGATGTAATATAAACGTGATTCTATTAGAAATCTAACACGAACAAGCACCTTGAATCACTTTCTCTCTCTAGATTCTCTCTCTAGATCTAGAGTTCTCCTAAACACAAATGAGCCAAAAGTCTCTAATCTAAACATAAAGCTCCTATTTATAGGCCTTGGCTTTTAATGAGATTTCTCATTAATTATAATATTACCACCTTGCCTTTTGTCTAGATATTACATCATAACGACTCGTTTTCTTCTGTTTCTCGCTACGGCTCGGATTGACGAAGGCTATAGACATAAATGCACTAACAAAATCTTGTTCTTCTTCTTCTTCCATGTCAAATGAATCCCATAATTTGTCATAGTGAAAACGCCATGAATCGCCTGGATTCTGTGGTGGCATTGTGTAACCTTGACACTCAACATTGTGTGCTTCGATGATCCGCTTTAAGCTTGGAACAAAGACTCATTTCAATGGACTTGAGTAACCCACGAAAATTCCTTCGATGCTCTTTGGACCAAATTTACCAAAAGGCTCTAGAACTGTACATAGAGACCCAAACGGTTCTAAATACTTCAGGTTCGGTTTGCGGTTGTTGATTAGCTCGAAACACGTCTTATTGAATTTCTTGACAGTGAGAACCCGATTGAGTGTATAGCATGCGGCGGATACTGCTTCTGCCCAAAAGTTGACTGGTAATTTCGAATCAGCAAGCATCGTCCTGGCCGTTTCAATTAGCGTCCTGTTCTTTCTTTCAGCTACTCCATTCTGCTGCGGAGTATAAGGCGCGCTAAATTCATGCAATATACCTCTTTCATTACAATATTCTTCCATCTTGTTGTTCTTGAACTCAGTACCATTATCACTTCTGATTCTTTTGATACGCCTTTGGTACAGGTTTTCAATTTTTCTGAACAACGCCATCAAACTATCAAACGTCTCATCTTTCGACTTCAGAAATGAAACCCATGAAAACCTTGAAAAATCATCTGTGACAACCAAACAATAGTAATCACCAGTGATGCTTTTGACATTCACTAGACCAAAAAGATCCATATGAAGTCTCTCTAACGGTCTCGAGACTGAGTTGACTTTCTTTTGAGGATGTGATTTCTTTTTCTGCTTGCCTTTGACACAACTAATACATTCTCCCTCAAGATGAAAACCTTTGACATGAACACCAGTAACCAAGTCATTATGTACCAAGTAATTCATTTTTCTAAGATGTATATGACCCATCTTCCGGTGCCACAATTGCGATTCCTTCTCAGTTGCTCTTGACACAAAACAATGAACCTGACCCGTGGTTGTAGTTGCTACACTCATGTCCAACACGTACAGATCATTGACACTTGGTGCTCTCATGATAATCCATTCTTCAGGGATAACAAATCCTGGTTTCAAGATCAAACATTCTTTGTCAGTAAAGTGAGTGGTATACATTCTATCACAAATTCGAGAAATACTCAGAAGATTATTCTCAAGCTCGGCGATGTAATTCACTCTTTCAAACGTAACAATCCCATTTGATAACGTTCCTTCACCAACTATTCTACCACCTTGATTGCCTGCAAAACCTACATAACCTCCATTGAAATTTCTAACATCGTACAGCAGGGCTGTTTTCCCCGTCATGTGCCGAGAAGCTCCACTATCCATAATCCATCGCGAAACGGATCTTGGAAGCTCCTGCACATATCACAAATACTTTTAGTTAGATTTGGATGCTACCCAAGCCTCTTTTGACTCAGGCAACTCAACATTAACAACAGTTCTTTTTAGGATTAAAGGTGGAAAGTTTTTGTCATTCATCTTCAAATTTTCTTCAGACCCAATCTCAACCTCTTTGTATAAAAAGAAATCATTTTTTGGAGGTTGACCAAATGATTGGTCTTTCTTTTGAACATCTTTCTTTTCAGAAATCATTTGTTTTTCAAGTTTCTCATAATGATCCAAAGGAACATTCATCTTTACCGGTGTAGTAGAAGATCATTGTTTTTCAGTCTCAGAAACCTTTGATTTTGGAACACTTGATTTCTTTTCAACCACTTTTGGCTTCCATGTTTGTTGAGACGATGCAACCCGTTTGTAAAACTTGTCATTTTTAGTTACCATATTCTTAACAGGTTCAGTTTTGATCTTGGTGTTGTCATGTTTCAAAACCTTTTTCTCAACAACCAACGGAGTTTTTCCTTTTGGATCAACTTTCTTTTTCTGTCTTTCAACAACTTCAGTCTTAGGCTTCAAGTTGGTACACTTTCGTGCAATATGTCCAACTTGATTACATTTGAAGCATGTTCGAGTGTCAACTACCCAACTTGTGCCTTCAGACTGAGGCTGCGATGCTTTCTTCTCAAAGAACTCTTTGTTTGATTTTGAAAAAATCTCAGATTCCTCATCAGAAAGTGAACTTGAACTATTCACAAACACCTTTTTCTCAGCAAACTTCTTGTTTTGAACATTCTTTTTCTGATAATTCTTACCACCCTGATAACCACCCGACCATCTGTTTCGATTGTTGTTATAAAAACGCGGTGGAACAACAGGTTTCTTGTAGTAAGCTTTATCTTTTTCAAAATTCATTTTCCTCTTCTTCTGTTTTAGACCTTCAATCTTAGACAGGTCAATTTCAACCAATTTGAACACATTTGTCAATTTAGCAATATTAACATTCTCCAGTGGAAACTCAGAATCCGAATACAACTTATCCGTACCCGACATCTTGTACATGACAAGAGTAGGTTCTTCATTTAAGTTGTTTTTGGATTTTGGTTTCGGAATGTAAATGTTCAGAAAACACTCTTCATCCTCAATTGAATCACTAACAGACTTCAAAACACTTTCAGCCATGCCTTTCATAATCTCAGTTTGAACACTATCATCAGATGAAGAAAATGTAACACCAATTGACTCTGGAAGTTTTATTTCATTTGTTTCATCTTCATCATTAACCAACCCGGATGTTTTCTTTGAAAAATTGTTTTAACACTGGCAGTGGAACCTGATGAAACCCAACTCTAGTTCCATCCGAGTAAACATCTTCGCCTGCTTTGTTTTTCCCGATGGGTTTAGGAATAATGTGTTGTAAAACAAAGCTTGCGGAGTTGTAACTGGTTAATTTCAGATTGATACGCTCATTCTCAATCTTAGCTTCTTCAAACTGAAGCTTCAATTTAGCAATCTCATCCCGTTGTTGGTTGATTTGCTCTTCTTTGTATCTAAGAACTACAGTTAAATGCTCATTTTCTTTATTGGTTTTACCGTTTCTTTCATCAGAATCTTTTACCGTTCGTTTTAGTTTGTCAAAATTTTCCGAGAGTTGACGATTTTCGTGAATTAGCTTTTCATTCTCTTTCCTAATTCTTTCTACTTCAATTTTATCATTTTCAATTTTCTCAGTTAAATTTTTAGCTCGATCATTTGAAGCTTTTAGCATTTTATCACGGTCTAGAATCTGATCTTCAACCTTTCTGACTCTTGTTGTCAGTTCTTCAACCTTTGTATCACTAAGGTATGTGAATGTACTACAAAACTTGCAGTTTTTCATGCAACTTTTGTAGTCACTATCACCTTTGACTTTCTTACCTGACTCTCTTGTTGAAATGTTTAGACTGACCTTGCTTTTAGACTCAGTTTCAGACTTAGAGTCTACCTCAAGTTCCTTTGCAGCAAGCACTTTGTCAGCCATCTTCCCAAAGTTTTCAGCGGTGAATTCTTGTGAAGTATCAATAATCCCATCATCAATCTTCTTAGACTGCGACTCATTCTCTTTCTCTTTTTCTTTTTCTTTCTCTTCTCCTCCTCCCCACCATTCTCTCTGTAAGGCTTCTTCTTCTTCAGCAAATTCCTCAATGAAAGCTTCTAGACTAAGAGTTTTCGTATCAATAGCAATGTTTCCTTGAGGATCAAGATAACATTCTCTATCAGCATCCCATCTCTTTGCTCTCTTGGCTTCACTGAACACCTTAGATAATCTGATCATCTTGTATTCTGCTCTATTCTTTCTACTGAGGTATTTTTCTTCTTCATTTCTGGTGTCTTTGTAAGGAATAATCTTTTCTGCTACGAAAGCGTATCCTACTGCATCTTCCTCTAGTAGCAGTTCACTCCAATCAAAACCTTCGTCATCATGAATAACAACAAGAGCTCTTGATTTTTTTTTGGGGGCATCCTCAAGCTGCTTCATTCTGGGCGGTTCTGATTTATTCTGATGATAGATCACTCTTTTGTAGTAATCCTCGCGGAATGGATTTGCAGTATCATCAGCAGGAGCGTTACGACATTCACGTTTGAAATGTCCTTTTTGTTTACACCTGAAGCACGTGACTTTTGATTTGTCAAAGCCAAGTTTTGTGGACGGCCCACCGATAGAATGTCTCCTAGTAATCTCCATGAACCGTTGCGCTCTCCGGACTGCACTGGCCATACACCACCTGATATCGATCAGTTCCATCTCTTCAGGATCTATTTGATCATAGTCCTCCTTAGTCAGGTTGGTGTTTCCAATCTTTCCCGCCACGAGGCTCTCGTACGATTCTAACACCGACGCTAAGAACACCATCTGTGACTCTTCACTGAAATTTTGAGCGTTCTTCAGATCCACAGCAATGTTACATTGGAACAGATTCTTTGATGCTGATTGGCTTGGAGTTGTTGAAGAAGATCCACTATGAAAACCACTGTGAGGAGTTTCTTGATTCACATTATTTGAACTCTCTACAGAAAATGCTGTTCTTGGAGAACCAGTCTTTGGTAGATTTCCTCTGTAGTACAACTCCACATTCTGCTGATAAGATGAGTTGGTGACTTTGCTAGATTTCGTGATCTCCAACTCGTGACTCTCCAGTCTTTCGATAAGCAGATCCACTGTCAACCCTTCAGACTTGATTGTATTCTTCAGCATTAATGCAAAGTACTGCCAATCTTGTTCATTCGGCAGTGAGTCGAACAGTTTGTCAACCAACTCTTCTTGAGTATATACAATTTTGTATCTTGCCAGCTCCAACTTCAGATGCCCGAATCTCTCAATCATCTTGGAAACAGACTCGTTCTTTAAACAACCAAATAAATCAAACTCTTTTCTTAACAGTTTCTTTTTGTTTTTGACTATCTCAGCACTACGTACACATTTTACCCTCAGTTTATCCCAAAGATCTATCGAATTAACATATTCTATCAATGAAATTATGTCATCTCTCACAGACTGATGAATCAATGTGATGCACTTTTTTTCAGCAACATAACTTTCAATTTCATCAGTATCTGTCAAACTTTCACCAAACCGTGTTCCTCTAATGTAACCATTCTTTAAACTTTTCCAGCTTGGATATGCAAAAGCTTGAAGCCACTCATCAAACCTTGTAGCCCACCTATTGTAATCTTCAATAGCCATCAACTTTGGAGGTTTGTTGTATGTCCCATAGGCACTCTCTACACTCAAAGCATCATTGAGATTTTTCTTTGCACTTGATGTCGGTGTAGTTTCATTCGTGTTATTTGATGTGCCGTCTCCCGAACCACCGGTAAATGCAAACGCATCACAGAAAGGATTCATGAAATCATCCATCTTTCAAGTACCTGAAACAATCAACAAACACTTAGAAAAAATTTTGAAATTTTGAAAAGTTGCTTTCAAACGAAATTAGTTCGAACGGAATAGCTTCAAACGAAATTACCCACTCAAACAAGATTACTTTCAAACGGAAATAGGTTTCAAACGAAATTACCAACCAGAATCTAATTCCGTGCGGAATTAGATTGATTTCAAGCGAAATTAATCACTTGGAGCGAAATTAGTAATTCCGTTTGGACTTTCAAGCGAAATTAAGAATCAAGTATAATTCCGTGCGGAATTACGGTGAAATTCTCAAACGAAGTTAGGATGACGTCATCATTCTTGAATCTGTTTTGAAACAGAATTAACAATTTGACCAGTTTTAAATCGATTTTAAGTCCAATACTTTCAAGGATTACTTAAAACTGTGTTTCGCTTGATATATGTGAAAATCAGGCCATTTCAACCAATAAATCTAGTTCAAATCAGAAAAGAAGGTGTAGAAGTGAAAGAATCCGGTGAAAACAAGCTGATTTGGTATGAACTCCTCGTCCTGAGCTCTGATACCACTTATTGGATCGTCGTGTGACCCTAACGAGTCAATCTGAGTAGTTCATCATCAAATACAAAGGCGGAATCAATGTAAAGATGTAAAACACAGCTTGATACTTTCTAATCTTTATCTATTACTGATTTCCTGAGCTTTTACAGATTTGATTACAATTCGGCAGCACCTCGGCTCTCAAACACACACTGCTAATTTCGTTTTAAATGATCAGACAAGATCAGTATTTATAGGCGTGTTAATTCTGCATGAAAACAACTCAAGCGGAATTATGAGTTCATGCGGAATTAGTTAATTCCATGCGGAATTACTAATTACGCTTGTAACCTTAATTCCGTTTGAAATGACATATGTTCATTTCATGCCGAATTACCTCAAAATACTGTTTTCTCGATATCCGTGCCCTGATCTATCTACTACAATACAAGACTTGATAAAGACGAAGTTAACAAACATCAGTGCACCAACAAAACACTCATTACGCTGAACGCTGACAGCACCAGCGCGACCAGACGTAAAAAGGGTGCTGTTTGGTGTTTAATTCGAATTTTAAACTAGATTTTAACATTAATTACACACCTAACTCAACCCTAAACTCTTCCCTATATAAACCCATTATTCTCCAAGCCATTTTCACTTTTCTAACACCTCAAACTCACTCTCAAACACCCTCAATCAGCTGCAAAATCAGAAGAATGGACATATTTACCACCAGTTACGAAAACAAGCATAACTTCTACATTTCTTGGCCTTTTTCATCCATTCTTTTTTCCACTTGCTTGGAACAACCTTAGGAAGATTTTCCAGAGGTTTTCCATGGAAAACCAAGCTCTGGAATGTCTCCAAAAAGGATCCAAAATGGACAGTTCGTTTCTTTTTTTGTTTAAAATTGTTAATCTTAGTTGAACTTGAGTCTAACTCATCTCAAACCTATTTTCTAATGCTTATAACCTCATCTATGGTGAGTTAGGCTTAAAAACAAGGTTGGGACATGTTAAACCAGAGGTTAAAACCTCACACACATTCTGTTTTGTTCAAGGGTTTAACCCATAAGTGATGTTCAAGCATTAAGCTTGATGATTGTGTGATTTAGGATTTGCTTGGGCTATCCTACTTAAAAATCCACACATTGGTTGATGTTTTTCCATAGATTAGTTGTTGTTACGTCATTATTTCTTGTAAGTTCAAGACCCTCCTTGTTGTTTATAACAACAAGTGTAGTGGTGAATAATAGAGGTACCTAAATGGAAGCTTTGTTCTTCCTACCTCATGTATGAATTCCATGATACTTAGAGGTGCCTAAATGAAGACTTTAATCTTCTACCTCATGCTTGACATATATGATATACGTAATATTTATGTAATATTCAAACAAACCGAACTCTTGATAATGAACAAGTGGACATTGTCAAGTTAGTAAGTATATCATCTAGACATCATATGTGATGGATGATTATTTTCATATGTCTAAATTCATGTCCATAAACTTCAAACCCATAAACCCTAATGTAACCATCCCTTAGAATTTCGAATCGAACATATTCAAACTTCTAGTCTCAACAACTTCGTCAAAATGGATAATCGGAAGGCATATGCAATTTTGTGAGTATACTCGAACCATTTTTACTTTTAAACACTTTGGGTGCAACATGTATTCTATATTAAACTCACGAAACTTTGAAACTATTTGAATCACTCTCTATCCATATTTGAACATGAAACTATATGATGCTTGTTAATCTCGTATGTGATGTTAAACTTTTGTGTCTATATGCTCATTAACTTCGTACAAGCCTACCTTAACAATTATAGCGCTATAGGGGTAATGCACCGCCCACGATTCTTAGGGTATTGTTAAGTCAAACATGTTAACCTCCCTTTATTCTATCCGGGGATAGGCTATTTTAACGCATTGGATTCTTGGGTTTGAACATATACTTGACACCGTTACGACATACTAGTAACTTGCATATTGTGATTCATGTTGGATACGAGCCTTAGACTATTTTAAAACCATTTTTATGTTATGTATCGAAACTTGTATACTCGCCTTTGCTTTTGCATTGAACTCTATTTTAATACATGTTGCAGGTTCGATAGACAAGATGATGCAAGTGAAGAAACAAGACTTAAGTGGACTTAGAAACACACTTAGATTAATCTATTTTGTATTATAAGTTTGAAACAATTTTGTTCGTATTTGATTCTTGTATGACATTTTTAGTAAATTTATGAAATCAAATTTAAATTATATTGTCACATAGTGTTATGAAGTCTCTTGCAATCTATTTCGTCTCATCCTGATGTTTCCGCCATCGGTTGGGGTGTGACAGATCATGACTAATATCGTCTAATATGATGATCACATTATTTAACATCCTTTAGTGATGTTTTGCCTACGGGCTATATATATATATATATTTTTTATTGTCCATTAGTGACATTGACAAATGTGACCGCTATGGTTTACAGTCCAAGGTGATGGGCATTGCCCAAGCCTTATAGACTATGAGATCGATAAGATCATGACTAATATCCTTAATTACAATAATTATATAAATATATGTATAAACCTCCATTAGTGATGTCCAGTGATTTGCCTATGTGGTAAAATAAATCGTCTTTCAAAGACAATGACAGTTGTAGTCTATGACTCCCTGTCCAAAGGTGAAGAACTACGTTCAAATCTTAAATCCCCTAATTTAATAAGATTGTGGCTTATATATTAATGTCCTTTGTGACAGGCCTTTTGTGCCATATCCTATATGTCCTTTGCGACATGGCCTTAGTGCCATTTGGCTATTATATGTCCTTTGAGACAAGCCTATGTACTACATTTTCATGTCCTTCATGACGGGCTTATGTTCCATATTTAAAAGTTCTTGTGGCAAGCTTTCGAGCTATTCAAAATCGTCAAAATGACAAAGAAAATTGTGACACTTTGATTCCCTAAATGGACTCGGTCCAAACCCTAAATGCCATTGATGGTCCTTTTGTTACCTAGGCTAAATGTAATTGATATACATACAAATAACATTCATTGGGAATGTTCATAACCTATTAGCCTATATGGTTTAATGATACCATGGTTAGTGTATGTTAGGTCATCAAGATGATGACTCGCTGTTGTAATGCAACTAAGTAATTGTTTCATTTGCTGTTAGGGACCAAGTCTCGAGTATGGCAAACCCGGATAAAACAACCACCAATCGCGATATTGATGATGCGATACATGCTATTGATACTACAACTGTGAACCTCAATATTAACAAGGATGATCTCCAAGCTTTGATTGAAGCAGCTGTTGGAAAAGCTAGGAGAAAGGTCATGAAAAAGTTCAAGGAGCCCGATGCTACTTGCTCCAAATCCCATTTAAAACCATACTCCTTGCTCATGAGAAGAATTTTGTTCATGCCTCGAATGCAAAGGATGAACCGAAAAGGAAAAGTGAGAGGAATAACTCCCAGAAATCTAGGAAGGAAAGGAAAGTTCGGTTTTGATACGGACCAACAAGAGTCCAATAAAAAGCCTGTATGCAAGACCTGCTATAAAAGACACTGGGGACAATGTCGATTGGAACAAAGGCTTAAGCGGTGTGGCGTCTGTAAGAGAACTGGTCATCGGTCCCATGAATGTAGAAACTTAAAGAATGCGGTCTGTTTCGGCTGTGGCGAGAAGAGCCACATCAGGACTAACTGCCCTAAAACTGTCAAAAATGGAATAGCTAAGTGTAAAGAGACTAAGAATAGAGACGCTTAAACCCTCCTGATAAATGCCAAAGGCGGTTCGTATCAATAAAGACACCAGGTACATCCCTTATTGTGAAACAATGTTATTATTGCTAAGAATTCTGTTTGATTCCGGTACTACAAAGTCTTTCATAGATCATAAGCTTAGCAAATTTTTAGAATTTCCCCATAAGAACCCCAGATATTAAGTGTGAGGTAAAACTTACCAACGAAAATCATCGGAATCATTTCTTCTATTCTTGTCGAATAATCTTCATTCATAAAATCTAAAGTACTCTTTCTCCAAATAGAGTACGACAATATATGTTATTTTATTTTGTTACCTCATTGATTTCTATCAACTGCGAATGCCAGATTATGCCTGACAAAAGCACCATATGAGGATTGGCGTATCCTAGTGTGTCCCATAGATTGCTTCTATGCCTGATCAATATGGAGGTTTAATGCATGGAACCACTAAGATATCCCAATGGTCATATTGTACTAAAGTCAGCTAATGGTATTCAAAGAAGATATCCAGTATAGAAATGTCCAAGTAAGTGTCACTAATTAAGGCATCCATGCATTCGTAAGGAAAAATATGTCATTTATATGACATAGGTAGCGATAGATGAACTGAAGCCTACGATTCAGAATATCTATGTCATCTCTGTGAATCTCGATTGTCCTCTTCGTAGAACTACCATGTTTACCTCTTGAGAGGCAAGTAGAGTTAAGATTAATATCCCACTTAAAGTTGCATCTATTGAAAAATCTCCATATCGGTTAGTACCAACGGAAATGGAACAACTAAGAGTCAATCAGAAAAGCTTTTAGAGAAGATTTCATAAAGCCTAATTCAAAATTATGAGAGCTCCGGTATTATTAATTAAGAAAAAAGGTTCATTATGCTTATGCATTGATTACCGCAACCTTATTTAGACAACAATTAAGAATCGCCATCAGCTGCCCAGGATCGTCGATTTGTTCGACTAACCGTGAGGTTAGCTATTCTTTAAGATTGGTTTAAGCAGTAGTTGTCACACCCCGACCACGTAAAACAACAAACTGTGGCGGAAACGTAGGGGAGTGTCGTGGCAGAATTATCGTTTCATAACCATGGATACAAAAAGAGTTTCGTTTTATTGATAATATTAAACATTAACATTGTCTTAACACATAAAAAAAAGTTATATATCGACTATCATTGTTATTATGTCACTAAGGCCTGGTCTAGATCCTATGTGACGCATGCATCCTAGAAATCAATCAAGCAACAACACCTGAAAGATATGTAAAAACAAAGTCAGCAAAGAAATGCTGGCGAGTACATAGGTTTTATAAGAGTATCAGAATCATGGCTTCGTTTACATGTTGCAGTACTTTATTAGACTTCAAGAGACAAAAATACAAACCTCGTTTTGAAAAGTGTATTGCAACATAACTTAACCAACTCAAATCAAGTTGGTTATAGTTTATAAAATCTCGTAGCCATGATTCTTAACCCAAAAACATTTGTTTTAGAAAACCAATTTGTAAAACATCTAGTAAGAACTCGTTAATAAAACTCGTGTGGTTTATATCTTTAAAAAAAACATCGTTGTGTAACATCGTTTCGAAATCGTTTACCCAAGTGAACTAAATAACGCCACGGTATGTAATATGTTGAAAACACTTATATATAGGAAGTACCAGCGGCGTATCCACCATGCTTTCACCACATTACACCCGTCCCGTTATCTAAACACTTAACCAAAAACCAATCGTTTATCCCATTCGTTTAACTTGTTCAAATCGTTTCCAAATCGTTAACTCGTTTAAATCGTTTAAATCATCCTCGTTTTAATTGTGAAAACTATTTATGGTCGTCTCGCTAATAACATTTAAACTTTCGTGACTCAACTACCTCGTTTCTCGCTTCTCGCATTAACAAACCTCCAAAGGGTAAGTTAATAATCACAGATTCAGTCGTTACCCACATAACCCATACATAACCATGGGTGCAGTCTGATAACGGGATTTGTCAGATCCTATGGTACCATAACCTAATACTGGTCGGTTCGGCCAAAATTAATGAATTTCATTCGTTATGTAACTACAACCAACAACTTCGTTCACATTATCGAAATCGTTATTAGTTTAGTATAAACCATCTTAATCGTTTTTGAAACCATTGTTAAAATATCAAAATCATTTTGATACATATGAATCACCCCAAAACAATTGAAAACAGTAAAATAGGGGAACTATGTACTCACATGAAGTGCAAAGTATCCTCAATCAATAGAACTTCAACAAACTCAAGTAAACCAGAGAAATCAAGCAGCACCTAGTAATCGAATCACTAGTCAAACAATAGACACCTAAATCGGAAGATCGGATAGAATGAGGTCTTGTAAACCAAATGAGTGTTGGAACTCATGTGATATGGTTTAACAAATCCTACATCCTAAATCGGAACCTAACCTAAGTGCTTTCGACACGTCACGACCCATTAAGGTAGCTTACGCTACTTTAACGCGTCGTTCGCGCAAAGCGCGTTTGAGACGTCTAACTAGTCCTATGACAAGTATTATATGCCTAAACATGTTTAAATATGTTGCATAATCAGTTATGTGACAAAAGTTTGTGTTACATATTCTTAATTACCAATTATGCATGAAAAGGGCATTTTGGTCATTTACCTAAGGCATATAAACTACCTATCATACAACTAATTAAACCTAAGTGACCATAAGGTATAACCTCGGAAGGTTATTCCCTATACAACTATGGTCACTAAACATGCTTGGTCGGATCCTAATGATCGACCAAACGGGTCGAGTTCGAAAGTCTAAGCGGGTGTTTAGTCCGCTTGACTTACGACTCTACACAAGCACTAAACTAAAAGTGACGAGCTAAAACATGTTTAGTTAAGATAGAAAACAGGTTTTGGTATCAAAACAAATGGTCTTGATACCCAAAAGTAGTTTGGTTACAAAATACGCGAGAATGCGCATTTTGACCGAAACTACGACTCGTCACTGAGCCTAGATAATGTGGTAATCAGTAGGTATAGTCACAAGGGACTATAACCATCGTGATTACGCTCACGTTATGAAGTTCAAACGAACTTCGCATTGACCATAAACTGGTTAATGCAGAAAGTCAAACGCAGGTTGACTTTTAAGCTAAAAACGCATAAAAGAACGAAAGAGGACTTACAAAGGGTCGAAGCAAGCAAATCTTGATCCAAGTAGCTCAGGTAGGAAGCAAAGGCTTCAACTTAGAGCATCTTAGATCAGGTTTGAGTGAGAATGAAGTGAAGTGGGGTGGGCTATATATAGTTTTCGTACAACTGCTAGGATCATTCATCGAAAACCGAGCTTCAATCTCAGCCGTACACCTCGTGCCCACAGATTTACAAAACTAAGGGAGCCCCTAGAATTGCCCAAAACCATTTGAAAAGGTGGGATCAAGCTGGAAACAACTTCTGCTGATCTGGGACATGCTTACGGACCGTAAGCAGTACCCATACGGTCCGTAAGGACCCTGCAGGTCAGCCATTTTCGCATTTTGATGGTTTTGGTCCCTGTGCGCGTATGGTCAAGTTTTTGGCACATCTAACACCCGTCAAACCCATTTATAAGCTCCATAAGGATGTTAAAGCATGGGGAACATGAAACATGCTCAAAAATATGTCGGATGTCGGTTCGTTTGGTCGTACGGTTGCGTTGTTCGGTAAATTATGACGGAAGTCGTAACGAACGCGAAAACGATCCAAATTACGCGACGAATGGATTTTTATTATTCCAAACACTAAAATAAAATATTTTAATGCTCACATAAATTTTTGGATGTCCGGATATATTCAGAACGTAAGATATGCGCGAAATTGCAAACTTGTGCACTTTTTGACGCTTTTAGTCCCTATTGATCAATAAAGTTTGTTTTAGCATACCGAACCCCTCAAAGCCTATTTCTAAGCTATGTAAAGGATATTTAGGGTATGTTTAACTTATGATCAAGTCCCAGAATGTTCGCTACTATATAAATCGATATAGTTTCATAGTTTGACACAAAAAGTCCCTGCGATCGAACAAGCTTGATTTCAACACACCAAACTATCCAAAACTTATTTCTAAGTTATGTGGAGGTTATTTAAGGTATGTTAAGCCTATTTCACTATTACGGAGTGTTCGTTGCATTAAACTGGTTATATTTATGCATCTGTGCGCGTATAACCTTCCAGAAAGCGAATTAAAGCTTGAAATCGGAATCGAATCGAATTGAAAAAAATCACCAAACACAAATGCACACATAAAAAAACTAAAACACATATAATAACACCAAAGCACATTGTTTTATTAATAATCATCATTGTCTTACATTGTACATCGATTATAGAACACAGTTGTCACAGTAGTTGGAATAACCATCTCACCTTAAATAAGCTTTCCTATAACTAATAGTTAGTATATAAGCATCAAGGATACTCCTTTGGAGACCTTGTATAGATGGAAATGTCAAACGTCCGTTTGATGGACAAAATTTTGGTAAGTCCAATTATCAGGGCCTAAAATTACCTTGGAGACATCTGATAAGATCGTACGAATCCCTGATCATTTGAAGACTGCTAGTAATTGGCAGAAGATCTATATTAATAAGAGTCACAAAACCTATTAAGTTTAATTTAAGGAACAAGATTCAACGGAAAGCACCACCTTGGAAAGGTGTGCTGCGTTTTGACGAAATGGGCAAGTTAAGCTCTAGATAAACAGGACCATTAAATAAAATCGAATACGTCAGGATCAGTAGCTTATAAGCTAAAAACTTATCTCAGGAGATTGGTGGAATTCACAATGTGTTCCACACTTGTGATTTAAAAGATATGGCTAGACAATAAGTCAATAGCATTGCCACATAATGATGTGCAGATTAATGAAAACTTGTAGTTTGTGGAGAAACCAGCATCGATTGAGAATCGATAGGATTAGAAGCTCCAAAAGAAAGCATGTACCTATTGTAAAGGTTAAACCGGATGTCGTTGGGGCCCCGAATATACACGAGAGGTCGCGTTCACTATGTGACAAAAGAACTCCTATCTTTTTGAGTAAATCTCGAGGTCAAGATTTCTTTTAAGGGGGTGAGGATGTAACACCTCGTAAAATCATGTACAATGATGTGTTGACACGTGTACTAAACCCTAATAAAGTCAAACGTTGACTGTGAGGGACTAATTTTGCGAAAAATCAAAAACTCTGGTTGAAGAGGGACTAAAAGTATCAACATGCTTAAACTAAGCCTCTGAATAACAATACACAGTATTCATAATTATGATTTAGCCATTTGTTGATTGAAAGGAACCGTTACGTGATTAATTAAAAGTTTGCGCAACGAAGGGCTAAAAGCGTCAACATGTAAATTCTTACCTTTGAGTGACCATTTAACAAACCGAGAGCTTCATGATGTGTGATTACACTCTCGTGAATGCCCAATATTGGCCATCTAAGGCTTTTATGCATATAAGTGATGTTACGCGCAACTTTGCAAGTTAAAGGGGTTAAAAGCGTCAATATGTTTAATTATACCTCTGAATGACCTTTTAACAAACCCAAAGTATTATGAAGTGCAATCATACTCTTGAGAATGCTTAATATGGATTGCACAGGGCCTTGATGCTATCAAACGATGATACGCGCAAGTTTGCGTGTTAGAGGGACCAAAAACGTCAACCTTTAAATCTACGCCTTTGGGTGACCATTTAAGCGAACGGGAGCATCGTAATATTTAAGCACATGCTAGGGAATACTCAATATGGATCACAAAAGGCTTAGATATCGTTAAACGATATTACGCGCTACTTTGTGCGATTAAAGGACTAAAAGCGACAATAAGCGAAACTACGCCATTGAGAGGCCTTTTGAACAAACCGAGAACTCCGCAACGCTCGGCCGCATCCCTGGGTATGCCTAAGATTTTATGTTAAAGGATCTTATGCTTGAAATTAATATTACACATATATATAGAAAGTTATGCGCTAAAAGGTCATTTTCGAAAGATAAGAAGTGATTAAAACTTAGCAGGGGTTATAACTGGCAAACCACAAAATTTGTTGCCTGGGCTGACCCTTTCACGAGCTACAACTCAGGTCTGGGCCTGACTCCTTCTCTCGGGCTGTCTGAACAGCAAAACAGCACTTGTTATTTTGTTAATTATGAACATAAATGATTGCAGGGACCAAATCAGCACATCGGCCAAACTTTTAATTCATCAGACCTTAGGTCGCGGGCCGCAACCGCTAGGCTTGCTCCCTACGCGGGCCGTGAGCAAGCTGTTCAGCAGCAGCAGCTGTTTTTAAATTGTTGTTTTAGGGCTTGGTTTGTTCTTCAGACATTTTAAAACCATTAAACTTATACCTGGGGCTGCAAACTGTATTGTAACAGCTGTAGGAACACTTGGGATCATCTCATGGTGTCCCTAGACACTTGTCATGATCCAATCCATCCTAAAAATCTATAAATAGGCCTTCATTTCTCATTGACCACTCACACCTTCAATCTAAATATGCTATCTCTCTCTATTCTTGAGGATCCTGAATATTTTGGAACCTTCTCTGAGTTATATTCAGTCCATAGGACCTTATGTAAGTGTCCTATCGTGACTAGTTTATTTTATTTGGCGTTTAAAGCTAAAAAGTCAAGCGTTTACGATAAACGCTTTGACTTTTAGCTAGACCATAAACGGTCAAGCCATTGTTCGCTACGAACATGGCTAGGTGATCGTAATTAGGTAGGTGTTAAACCCTCAAAGGGCACCTCCTAATTATCACGTTTACTTAGTTAACTGTCAGGTCAAAGTAATTAAAATAAAAGTCATAAGGGTCAATTTTTAAATAAAATTCATAACTAATGATGTGGAAGCTATAAAATCAGTTTTGTCACTTTAATAACTTGGTAAATATTTCAACCCGACAATTCTGAGTATTAGGCTCGGTTAGCAACCGAAAGTCGCAAAAGTAGACTTTTGCTTTGACTTTTAGTTCTGACCCAAATTAGCTTAGTTTAGTTATACCTTAGGGTTTCTTTGTGACCATATTATATGTTAGTATAACCCTCTGAGGTCATACTACATGGTCCCTTAGAAATCAGAGATCATTTACATCTTTTCGTTAAATGTTTAAAACTTGACCATTATGCCCTTATGATATAAAAACGAGATTTTTGAAAATGTGAGAAGACAAAAAGCTTTATTACTGATATATAATTATGTCAAAAAAATTTGACATCAGTTTCTGGTCTCAAATAAAAGTTATGCAAGATATCGTAAAACAAAACTTTTTGTTAATTAAATTGCATTTTTAGCATAAATCATATTTAAACCCAGTTTTTGGCACCAAATTTGCTACCCACTATTATGATATAATTTTTAGGGATTTTTGGAAATTTTTTTCAGATTTTATACTGACCATAACATAGAGTTCTTGTGTAAATTTGGTAATTGACGATAATGCCCTTTTCATTAATAAAATGAGTTTTACATATCAATTACATGCCAAACCTTTTCCTACTGATGTTATATATTAAATAAAATATTTTAAGCATTTGAGACTGATCAAAACTTCAGAATTTTATAAACATCTTGAATATCGTCAAATTACCGACTTTTACGCTAATTAGGGGCATAGTATGGTTTAAAACCATATTTAACGCTTAAGACTTGTTACCTACTGATTTTAAAAATATTTTTTTATACTTTAACAGTATGTATAAGTCTTGAACTCAGATTTCCAAATTTGACCTTAAAAGCACATGTGAAATGACCAAAATGCCCCTACGGTGCATAGTTTGGCCATAAATGATAAACCTCACACATGTATGATATCATACTGATGTAACTTGATAAAGTAAATATTTTTACTGAATATTTAAGACCAGAACCTCAGTTTGCTATTAAACCTCTTTTATAAACTTTAAAATGACCAAATTACCCTTTTGGGGCTTAAATTAATTTTAAATTCGTTTTAGGCATAATTGAAGATATCCTACTGATATCACAACATATTTTAAGCATAATAACTTATGGAACTTGTACATGACTCATTCGGTTACCCGTTATGCATATACGCGTTCGGTACGGCTTATGTAACTAGTTTGCATAAGTTAGCCAAAACGGGTCAAACTTTATCGTTTTTACTTCAAAATCCAGAATGTATTTAATTTACCCATTTTATACAAGTCTCCATACTTGTTGGGTCTAAATTACATTCCAATCCGGTCACCGCTTAATCTTGCGTTTTGTACCGTAAACTTTCTTTAAAACTAACTGGTCTAAGTTACAACTTAAATAACACCCATTAGGAATCTAATAGGTTATTAAAACCTTCGTTCCAGATTAGGAGCCCAGTAAAAGCTATATGCACTTGCTAATTAGAATATACGGCTGAGTATAATTTACATTTTAGCTCAGGTAAATGCTTTTAACTTATTTTCTCTTATACGGGCTTGTGATACGATAAATTATTACCGCTTGGTCGGGTGTTGAATATTTAATCGATTAGTGGTTAAATCCTTGAGAGAACCTCTTTTAATCTGTTTTGTTTGATACAAAGCATTTGGGGGTTAATGACCGTGTCCTGGATATCCTTGGCATCATTTAAATGCAAATGGCCACGACCTAAGCGCGGGGTGTAGGCATACACCTGACAATTGCGATATGGATTCTTTTCCCCAAAAAGGGAATTAAGATATAAGGTATAACCACACGTGAGGATAACTCCTTGTGGAACTATATTAGTGGTGTGTCTATTCATCATGACTCGGCTTCTATCCCGGGCCCTGAATGTACGACAAACATGTAAATCTGTATACAAGATTATTTTATATAATCGTCCCAAGTTATAAAAGAATATTTGTGCCTTGTGCATTTAAATCAATTTTCTTAAATGTTTTCAAAAGAGTCAGTTAATTGTATTTACCAGTGTAAACTGACGTATTTTCAAAAGGCTAAGTGACAGGTACTACTCGTAATTGGCTGGGAGCTTCTTGGTGTTAATAAAGGATCTTGCAAATCCTTAGGATGCCCTAAAGTCTGCTAAACTTCGTTTTGTACATTTTATGAAAGATCCGCCTGTGGATTTAATATTACAAGCTCGTCTGTACCTAATACTTTTATATTTTCAGACATTTGTGTTTGTAATAATATTTTATATTCCAAGACTTCCGCTGTGCTATTCTATGTATGTTTGACTATGACGATATCAATCTTACGTCACGATACTCCCCACCGGGCCCACCGGGATGAGCTGTAAATATCGGGGTGTGACACGTGTACGGATTTAATTATTTATTTATTTGTTTATTGATATTAAATCCACTTTGTTGATCTATTATATTAAAGAAATCTTAACACAATCGTGTGTTAAGATAATGGTACACAAATTTATGTCATATTTCGGTGTACCTCTTAACGGTTCTTTCGGCATCGATCAAACATTTCGTGATATTTATTGTTCCTTCATTTTCGATCGAAAAACATTATTTATTTGTTTCATTTTCAATCGAAAATCCTAAGAGATTTGTTTGAAATGAACATTCGGATTTACTTCGTTGAACCTTTCATCTGATTACAAATATGGTGAACTTTTTTATCACCGCTATTATTGAATCATTTCATTCACTACGACACCTTGTGGCGTCGGTATAAACTTGTAGCTTGTGTTAATCATGATCAATCGTTTCATGCAGAACTATATATACGCTCTTTGTTTGACGAATCATTTAAATAGTCTTAGTACAATTATGTATTAAGACGATGATACACCAGGTTCGGTTGTAATTCATTTCGGTGTATCCTTGCAACTCAACAATGACAACACGTTGATTTTATCTTATTCATTTATTGGTTTAATAGTTGACAAATCATTTCATGATTCTATCCATTTGAGATTATTGATCCTGAGTTTCAACTATATAACAACCAACGCAAGATTCCGTTGGTAGTAAATTTTGTTGTTTCAAAAATTGATTTTGCTGTTTGTGAACGTTCATTTGGAATTCCATTGGTTGAATTTCCTCTTTTGTTGAACCCAGTAAACCTAGTCACATTGGTGATAGTATCACAACATTTCGTTCGCTTGACATCGAATTCTGGAACAAACTCGGTTGAACCGTTGGGTTCTTATTGATGTAAAATGTCTTTAAATTCACATGATTCAAATAAGTCTTGATTCGATTACGCGGTCATTCACTTTATTATTATTCGGACTTACCTAGGAACGACATAACTCTGAGGAGATAACATAGACTAAATTTTGAGGACGAAATTTCTTCAACAGGGGGAGAATGTGAGAACCGGTACTTAATACCTCTTAATTACGTGATTAACAAACGTTTAGACGATAATAAATAGTGCTTAAGGCAAGAATTAACTTAATTAGGCTTTCGGAATGCCTAGGAACGCCTATCTGACTTTACAGTGCGCACATGGTGATTTTCGCGAAATCTGCTGAGCGTTCAATGATAACGTATGGACACCATACAAAATAATGACAACGCCGACAAATATGGATTATATACGTATATTTTATACACATGAATTGGTTTTGCGAAATTATCCTGCTTCCGAACGTCACAACACGCATACGTGAACGAAAAACACGATAGCAGGAACGCACCTATAACAAAACGGAAGCATCAGACTCGTGTATTACCATAATACTATGATAAATTTAGCTTCTTAATTGAATTCTAATATTTGCAGCCCAAATCGGATCGAAAAACGGCCCAGAAACGACACCCGAAGCATTTTACGCAATTTTAACGCAATCAACAAACGAACGCATCAAACGTCGACTACCGATACTATTTTACATATTTTTTTATCTTAAAATGATGTTTTACGACAATCCATGAAGTTTGGGAGCGAAAACGGGTATTGGAGATGTGATTGGGCCGCTCAAAATACAAGAAAGGGACTAATGGGCCTTGGGCCCAACCCACTTGAAAACCCCAGTAAAAAGGGGGGGGGGGTCGTTACGTCTATGCGACAATAGATGCAGATCGTTATATCTTCTCAACAACTGACAAGGGTCGCGCTACCTTTTCAACAACTAGTAGTAGTTGTGGTTACCTGCCCAACAATTAGTAGACGTCGTGATGCTTGTTCAACAATTGGTAGGGAATTATGTAACCTGTTCAACAATTGACGGAGTTCGTGATAATAAACTAATTAAGCAATAAAGACAAACTGAATTTCGGGACGAAATTCTTTCAACATGGGGAGAATGTGACAACCCGCAAATTCGGGCCAACATCTTTACGCGCTCGAATCTCGCACACATCGTGATCTTATGTTTTAGACTTAATTTTTTTTATATTGGTTCGCCATGAGTATAGCAATGTCTATTTGGGTCAAATTTTACATTAGATGATTTTTATGGACTACCAGGTCACACACGAGTTAACCCGACAAGCACGAACGTTGGTGATAATTGTCTAAATACTGGGGAAACCACTCCACAGTATTATTATGCGTGTAATGCTAAAAATATATATATTTAGATATATATTTCTTATTATTATAAGTTTTTGACAAGTTAATTGTAAATCATATTTGTGATATGCGGTTAGCGTGACCCGAATACAAAAGTATAAAAATATATTTTTATACACCTGACAAACACATGCATGTATAGATATCTTTTTTTTTATTAAAGACCAATTTTAATTTCATTAGAAACGAATAACTAGTGGGTATATTTATTTTCAAGTTTCAAACATATATTTCTATGTACATGTGTTGCTTATCAACACACTCATTGTACTTTGGTACTTTTGAGTGTTATAGTTGATTTATAAGGCATCAAATTGTACAAGTGAAAATTTTAGTATGTAATGTACTGGAAAATGTACTTATTTCCATGCGTAAGCCCTTAACTTTATGGGTCATGGTATTGTACATTATAATGTATTCACATATACCACTTAACTTTATAGTTTAGAATTTTAAATGAAGGCATGCATCTTAGGAGTTCTTGTGATTATTTCACAATAATATATTAGTCTTAGGAAAGACTTAATTTGGAATGACCTTTTAGTGATAGCATTTATGTTAGAGAGATCTTGATTATCATAAGAGACATCATGTTCGATTTGTCCTATTAATCATGCTCTACTTTTCTTCTTTAGTGATCATTATCAGAAGAGAGCAATAGGATTATCGTGTC
This sequence comes from Helianthus tuberosus, assembly GCA_030545235.1. Classification (NCBI taxonomy): domain Eukaryota; kingdom Viridiplantae; phylum Streptophyta; class Magnoliopsida; order Asterales; family Asteraceae; genus Helianthus; species Helianthus tuberosus. Next base: position 132,745,026 of record CM060394.1, read on the forward strand.
TTAAGAAATAATCAAGGATTCAATTTAAGAGCTAATTCTTATAGAAACTTTAAATAAAACAAAACATATTAGATTTTGGAATTAAAGTGGATGAGATATAGATTTATAGAAGAAAATTATAGTGAGTAAAATTATGGGTACTAAGAATAAGGCAGACGAAATGATCATAAAAATTAATTAAGGATCATTAATATAAGGATCATTGTGCGAAGAGGTTGTGATATGTCTATTACTAACATCAAAATAATAGACTATTTAAAGTTCTACTTAAACGAAGACAAATCAGCTTTGGCCAGAAGTGTAATCATTTAAGCATGTGTGCAAAGTATTTGTGACAAATCAGCTTTGGCCAGAATTGAAACAATCTCTTTAGTTATGCACTCGTTAAGTATGCCATCTATGAAGGAATTAAATTAGCTTTGGCCAGATATTAAGACATTCATGTTTATGATGCACACTTAACATAGCTTTCGTAATACTTGAACGATAAATAGATGCATCAAATCAGCTTTGGCCAGAAGTGATACATCAGAAGCTCATTCAAGTTAAGCCATTTTAGTTTTGTAAAATATTATTTGATCCTTATTAATTAACTAAGTAATTACAAAAACCAATTATTTAGTAGCAAACCACATGTTAGCGCGGGTCGAACTCCGCGGTGAGTTCGCTGGGGTTTGCAGGGGGACAGCGTGTCCCCGCACGGGGTTCGGGGCGGAGCCCCGAGCTAAGTCTTAGTTCACATTAAACAGCCTAAAATAATGAGGTTTCGAGTGAGATTTCGACTCAGTTATGAGGTCTCGAGTGAGATCTCGAGTCAAGTCTCGACTCAACTAGTAAAAATTATGAGGTCTCGACTCATTAAGGTCTCGAGTCGCAACCTCAGTCTCGAGTCGTAATCATGGTCTCGACTATTGTGTTTTATGAGATCTCGAGTGCTTGATGAGATCTCGAGTCGCAACCATGGTCTCGAGTAGTGAAGATTGAAGCCCTTGGTCGAAACCTCAGTGGTCTCGAGTCGAGATCCTGTGGTCTCGAGTCGAAATCGTTATCTCGAGTTGTGAAGATTTGAGAACACTTATGATTTCGAGTCGAGGCCTTATGGTCTCGAGTCGAGATCTTGGTCTCGGCTCGTTAAAGGGATCTCGAAACTTCCTGTTAACAGCTGTTGTTGTGAAAACATAACTGAAAATTCGAATTCTTAGGGATTTTGAGATATGGTTTCCTGTTTTAGTGATGATCTAATTTTATCAAAATATTTCGAAAATTTTATCTGATTATCAATTAACAGTTTTCGAATAAACTTAGATGATAAAATTTGATCAAAACAGGAAAAACACTCAATAATCCTAATTACATTCCAAGACATAAAGGAATTTCGAATTTTCCTAAGAACACATGATGAACCCTAAAAATAAAACATGATTCTGGAACCTGAAACCTGAATTTTAAGGCTTTAAACAGATTTCGGTACAATTAAGATTTGCCATTATGATTCCGAGTCATTAAAAAAAACATTCTTTTTCCCCGAAACAGTGGACTCGGGTTATGTGACTCGAAACCGGCTATGAATTTAATTAGGCTTTCAAAATTCCGTTTTTCAGATTTCAATCCCAGAATAAATGGATACGAAAACAGAACTGATTAATCAACATATGCTCTGATACCACATGTTGATCAGTTCTGTTTAGATATAATGGAAAACATGAAAACATACATTTGATTGCATCAGTTCAGGCCAGCAGAGAATCCAGATGGAGACGCAGCAACAGTGTTTGACATGATTGTCAGTTTGATCTGGTTCCTCCTTAGGGTGCAATCTAATGATGGTGATGAAGAAACCGATAAAGGGGAATCGGTTAGGAGAGGAGGTCGATTGATGTTATGAGAGTAATTAGGTTATGTGTCTAACCTTAGAACCTCTACATAAGTCTCCTTATATATGCACCCAAGAGGAAACCCTAATTAGTTAATAAGGGTAATTAGGCCCATCAACAATTACCAACTAATTATTTAATAGGATTGTTATATATTTTGATCCATATAATGTAAATGATTATAATGGCTACTAAATTAAATATAACATAAAATATATTTAATCTTACATTATATTCAGACAACCATGCTTGGTCTTACAAAACAAATCATAATGGTCAAACCAAGCCACACCTTTCCTTCTTACTACTCCATCGATGGGGTCAAGAATCAGTGGCGGATCTAGGAATTTTTTTCACTGTGTTCACTTTTTTAGATACTCCAATTTCATATAACTGAAAATAAAAAATTTCGGTCGGTTCGACAATTCGGATCGGGTAAGGTTCATCACATAATAAAAGTGTTTCCTTGTTTCCACCATCCTTTTGGCAATATCTCTAACCCCGTTCACGTTATCAAACCGACTATCTTTTTCACATTAGAAATCTAGTGGCCGAGTTCATCGATAAGCTTATCTTTTTCATCAAAAGTAAAATCATACGGATATATTTCGGCCGCCGCGTAGACCACTGATCCAGGTTCCTTGGAATTGAGCCATTTCAAGTAGAGTTGATCATCACTAGAGGTACTGTTACTCCTTAAGGATTTACCCGAATTGTTACTGTTCGACAATGATAACGGTCCTAGACACCAGACCTTACCCCATTTTAACTTCTTAAATTCGTTAACATAGTCTTGCATAAACTCCTCAAAATTGTTGATCACCATTCCACAAGCTCTTGACTCGTTTTCTCTTATTCACACCAAAAATTCTACACTTTTAGTTCTAATCTATTAAAAAATAATCCTTAACTGATCTTTGTTTATGTTTGAATTATCAATGATAGAGAAATCATCTATAAGTCACATAGTCATTACCATCTTTATCTCAGATAGTCAAATAACATCGGCACATCTACTGCAATCTTTCTATTAATTGTGCTCAATACAAAATCAAGTATTAATAAAGAATCGTGATAATCATGATGCATTTACAGTGCCAACTCAATTAAAACAGCCCAAATTTCTCACCTTAATCGCTGAAGGAGGAGGTGGTCGGAAGGTGGAGGCGGAGGACGGCCGGTGTCGGCGGAGGACGGCCGGTGTCGGCGGAGGTGGTGGGAAGGTGGAGGCGTCGCTGCTGATTCTGACTCTAATGTTGCTGAAGGTGGAGGCGAGGTTTCTCTAATGTTTTTATGTTATGGGTTTGTGTTGTTGTAACTTGTAACCCTGGGTTTTAAATTAAAGAAAAAAAATAGAAAAAACGAAACAAAAAGAATACTTTGTACTTCACACGGGACTCGAACCCGAGCATCTTAGGAGGAATAACGCGGACATAACCAGCAGAGAACCAAGGTTTTTTTGTTTATGGGTTCCCTTTATATTTTACTTATGGGTTCCTTTTTAGTTTGTTATATACATTTACACTAAAAATTAAAAACCGAATAGGTTCCTGGGAACCCGTTCTTTGTTAATAGGTCCGCCCCTGTCAAGAATAAAATCAAGGACAAACTTTAATATTGTATACCATTGTATTATATTTATTATAAACACCTTACTTTCATGCAAACATACATGGACTAGACAAGAAAGATTAAATTCTTTTTTTTTTTTCTCTTTCTTTTCTTTCGGCGTTACAGACCCAATCAACCACTTGGTTGATTTGAGAATCCATGTGTGATAATAAACAAATATATAAGTGTAGACTGTAGTGTATGCTTAGAAAAAGAAACCACCCCAACCATTCTCACTCAAACTCTCCTACACACTAACTTGAACACTCTTTTTCTCTCTCGATTCTCTTGTGGGTTGAAAAACTCAAACATTATCACACCAAGCAAGGTCCTCCAAGCTCAAGTCCTTCATTCTCACTCTTGTTCTGCATCTCTAATCATTTGGTATGAACAGTGGCGAAGCTTGGATTTTTCGGCCGGGGGGTGAAAACATATATACCCAAAAATTTCTATAGAATACCCAAAAATTTCTATAGAACCGGGGGGGTGAAAACGTATATACCCACAAATTTCTATACGAAAATTACATATATAACACTACTGAGCGAAAAATCCCGGGGGGCGGACGTCCCCCCCCGGCCCCTCACATGCTGCGCCACTGGGTATGAACCCTTTTAAATCTATTTCTATGTAGATTAATTTTTCTTTTTGTACTAAACATTCACCCAAGTAGTGTTATTTGTCTAAACTAGAGAAAATATGAAACTAACACTTTAAGTAACTGGGTTTTCTTAAAATAATTGGTGATATACTAAACTTCGATGAGTGAATTTAAGGATCTTGTGTTAGTATCTTATGTATTTTATGTGGAAGTTTCGTTAAAATAAACGGGTTCATGTTGTTAACCTTTGATCCAAGCAATATGTGTGTGGCTATATTTTTTACACAAGATATATACTTTAAGTATGAACCGTATAGATATATTTTTAGTGGATGGGTTCATGGCTTAGTACATGGGTTTGTAATTTCACTAATAAAGAAAGTTGTGGAGAATAAATATATGTTTCTTGCAAATTTACAAGTATAGTTAATTTGTGGTAAATTTGACAAGGACGTGAATAATATATAAAATCATATTATTATTATAAAAATATGGATTTAAGGTCCTATAAACAATTGTGATGAAAACTATATATTTTTGTAAGTTTTATGTCGTTCACGACAAAGGAAAAAAAAGGTATATATTTTGGAAGAATATATATTTTTAGTATAAATTTGATGCTTCATAAAAAAAAATAGTCTCTAAGGCTATAGGGTGTGGTCATGAGCCTCATGACCACCATGACTCTCCACATAGGCACCACATCATCCATCTTCAATCCATTATTCAAAACCACTACTCTAAGGGTGTGGTCATGACCCAAACCACTATCCCCTTTATTTTTGTTAATTTGTTTTTGTCTTAAAATTATTAAATGAGAGGGTCGTGGTAATCGTGGTTTAATCCATGAGAACCACCATCAATCAAGGAGGGGGATGGTATACCATTTAATTAATGATCCTAGGTGGAAATAATGTTCTAATCCATGACCCCCACACCCCATAGCCTAATGGACTAGATCATATTTTCGAGAGTTTTGGTTCAAAATAAATATATATAAACATATATATCCTAAATCCTTCGGAAAACTAAGTCGTTTCCACGACTCAGTATTATCCCGATTATAAACGGGATCAAATAACCATAGATTGGTTATTCTAAGTTAAAATAACAACACCTTCGTAGAGTCGTTTTATTTAAGACTAGGTAGAGCTCGGACATGTAGTTTAACTACGTTGTTTTATTAGAAAACTCATAAGTATTCCTTTGTAGGAATGTCGTAGTTGCACGCTAGCTAAATACACGTTCTTGGAACGGCACTACGGAATCACGCTAGGCTAGCTTTGCACAGGAATGTTAAGGTGAGTTCATAACCCTCACTTTTTACGGTTTTACATTTTTTATAAATGTTTTCGGGGGTGGAAAGACATTCAAGTTTTGCAAAAGTAAACAATTTTTCGATAAACGAATTCTCATATTTCTAAACCATGTTACGAATGGATTTCAAGGAACTCAAATGGTTTACGAACGATTTATATTAAATATACCGGTTTTACAAAACAAATGCGTATTCTCAAAACGTGCATGATTTTCATGACTAGGGACATGATCGTCCTAGTTATAACAATGGGACTGGGTTGGTATGCTTTTGAAGAACAGGACACCCAGTGATTTCAAGTCCCCCTTCTCTTTTAAATGTTTTCGGATTTATAACTCTCGGGGGAAATACAATGTCTCGATGGTATGATTTAGCTAGGGAATGGACTGTTAGATCATGTGAGCGAATAGTAATCTCTCTTAAGTGCCATTAATCTTGTATAAGACCGAGGGCAAAAGTGGTAGATCTATCGGGTGTAGCGAGCCCCACTCTTGGGTCCTTGTGTGGCCCATGTAGTGCTTTTGTTGTTCTAACCGGGTGGACCGGAGAAAATCCGCTAGGGCTGAGTGCTTCCTATGTCGCCACATATATTAATGTCCTTGCAAAACATTAACGACCTGTTAGTAGACACTTACATACCAGTTTTTCATACTCGGATTTTCAAATGTTTTCAAGATTCATTTGATAAAAACTCACAAATACATGATTTACGAACTTTGGTAACTTTTTTCAACTTATGTATAAGTAAGAGGACGGGTTGGTCCTGCTTATAAAGACTCTTTTGGGCTCGGCCTATTCTCTCTCGTGCAATGCACAAAGACTCTCATGGGCTAGACCCACAGTTTTCATATAACATGCCGAGAAAATGATTTTACTAAATTTTCTCCACAACTTTTAAACTGGTAAACAAAAAGATTTGTTTAGAATCTTTTTCAAAACAAACTATGGACTCGCTCAACTTTATGTTGACTTTTTTCTCGCATGTTCTTTCTCAGGTTGAATTTTCAAAACTATGGAATGGTTGGAATAGAAGGACCCATGGAAATTCGAGTACTTAGCGACGTTCATTTTCTAGAAGTCTTAGCTCATTTGCTTCCGCTGTGCAATGAAGATACCGGTCCAGTCACGCCAGCTCTGATATTTCGGGGTGTGACAAAAACCCCGTGTATTGCACGGGTTGAATAAATATAATTTTTTATAATAAATAATAAAAAAAGGTATATCTTTAAAAAAAACCTCGTATATTGCACGTATTGAATAAAATATAATATCATATGTTGACACATACAATCGTCAGGTTTATCAATTAAAAATGAATTTTGATATACTATTTACTTAATATAACATTTCACTTTGTTTTTTTATTTTGAATAAATGTAATTTTATATAATAAATAATAAAAAATTATCTTTTAAAAACACTCGTATATTGCACGTGTTGAATAAAATATAGTATCATATGTTAACACTATATAGTCGTCAAGATTTATCTTTTAAAAATGAACTTTGAATCTACTCATAATAAAGACAAACATTTATTCTTATCTAAATTTTTGTTTAAAATTATTTATAGGAAAAACAAATATTTATTATTATCTAATTTTAAAATTATCTTTAAAAAAAACTCGTATATAGCACGTGTTGAATAAAATAGAGTATCATATATTAACACTATATAGTCGTCAAGATTTATCTTTTAAAAATAAACTTTGAATGTACTTATAATATAAACAAACGTTTATTCTTATCTAAATTTTTGTTTAAAATTATTTATAGGAAAAACAAATATTTATTATTATCTAATTTTTTGTTTAAAAAATTATAATTATTTAATATGATCATAATAAAAACAAACGTTTATCCTTATCTAAATTTTTGTTTAAACTTTTATAAAAAATATTTATTCTTATCTAATTTTTTGTTTAAATTTATTATTATTATTATTATTATTATTATTTAATATGAGAGATAAATAGGAAAATAAGATTAGAATGCACAGGAAATGACATGTGTACAAAAAAGATTTTCATTTATTAGTATAGAAATATTAATGCCCATGCCTAGTCCTGCGGGTCAGTCATTTTAATTTCCATCATAGCTCTTTTATATTTTATTTTATTGATTAATGTTAAAACATGGATGAATAATAGGCATAATAATGAAAATCATAAGCTAATTAAGCACGTTAAACTCTAACTCTAATAAAAAAATCATTAGTATATTTTCTTTAACATCGATTATCTGTAAAAGGATTAAAATGAGTACAAGTTTAAAAGAAAATAATACTAGAGAATATGATAACTAATTAATAGGAAGAAGCGTATTTTTTTTAAAAACATAGTTGTATTCAAAATTAGGGGTACAAATGAGCCGAGCGGCTCGTGAGCTACTCGAGATCGGCTCGAGAAAAAGCTCGAAACAAGCCGAGCCTTATCGAGCCCGAGCCGAACTTGAGCCTAAAATAAAGCTCGTTTGTTTATCGAGCACGAGCTCGAGCCTTACATATGAAGCTCATTAGGCTCGTCCAGCCTTATCGAGCCTTAGTGTAAACGAGCCGAGTTGAACCGAGCTTATTTAAACTTGTTTACAAGCCGACCTCGAACCTAAAAATAAGCTTATTTAGGAAGCGAGCTCGAGCCCGAGCTTCACTAATCGATCTCGCGAGCCTAAAAAGTCTATTATTTATATTATTGTTATTTAATATATCAATTAATAGATAATAAACGAGCCGAGCCCGAGCTCTCATAAGTTAATCGAGCTCGAGCTCAAGCCTGGGCGAGCTCGGGCTCGGCTCGGCTCGTTTGTGTGACAACTAGCAAATAACTGGTAATTCCGTAAAAACTAATCACGATTTTATTTACTTAATCTCATGCATTTAGTGTAATTTAATTACGTAAATGTGTCGTAAAACAGATAACAGCGTTAGGACAAGAAAACCATGCTAAAACATATGTTGGTTTTCGTCGTATTTCGAAACCAATCAAACAATGTCATAAAAGTGTTGGTAGAAAGTGTTGCGCGCACTATTCACGGTTACACTATTCATGTCAGCAAAACCGTTAAAACAGAACAAAACACTGAAAAACGACACACGGATAACATAACTGAGTCCATGTATATAAGAAAACAATAATACGAAAACATATCTTGCAAAGATACAAGACTTTCCGGTACGACGCCCTAATTACAAAAATGTCCATTTCGGCTAAAATATAACATTTTAACTCGTCCGAAACTATAATTTAGCATTTCCGGAACTTCGGAATTATGACAAATGATATCAAGCATATGAAAACAATATCAGAATGATAATGGGTGCCCGAAACATAAGCTTTCAGCGCGGCGTCGCCACCCCCACAACTTGTCCGTATATCTACCGACAAGCTAACAAGCGATATTTCCGCCACTATAACAACCAAACGAAGAAGCTAGTGAACTAGTTAAGCTTATTTTGGGACTCGGAAACACTTCATGCATCACTTGATGGTGGAATAACAAAGTAAGACAAAGCTTCGTCGGTACGGCGCAAAAGTGCCATAAACTAGCCGACGACAAAACGGAAAGCATCTGAAGTATCAAAATGCCATTTCTACTAGTTTAGTGAACTAGTTAATATTAATTTTGGTTCCGAATCCCTAATTACCCCTTAACAGTGTAATTAAACAACTAATCACCATACTTTATATATTTACCAAAATATATACTTTTTAACAATTTTTATAAAAAAAAAAGATAAAATACCCCCCCCCCCCTATGGACGAAAATGGTGGGCCCCATGGCCATTTAATCTTGCTTGATTTGGTTGGAAGATTTGAGTGTGGTCTTTGTTGAAAATGTGGACTTATGTCATCATAACACTCTACATAATTAACCTATCACTTCTATCATCTTCATGTCACCAAAGTAGCTCAACATCCCTTCCTTGAACACCTCCAAAATCGGCAGCCAAGAAGCCCCCTTTAACCCACCATTAAATCACCTTAGAACACCATTTTCACTCATATTCTAAGCCTATCAAGATCACTCACACATGGAGTAAACATGGAGCATCATTAGGAGTACTTTTGGAGCTTAATCTTCTTCTTATTTTCTTATTTTGGCTTGTGCAAAGTTGTAAGACTTCTAAACACCCTATTTATGTTTCTTACTACCAGTTAATCTCAAAAGTACAAGTTGATGATCTTGAATTTAAGGTTAAACATAAACAAAAACACTATTCTCAAAGCTAATAAACACTAAATCTAACTATATTATGTGTTGATATGTGTAGATTAGTGTAGTTAGTTTGTATGATCATGTTGTTTACGTTGATTTTGTTAATATTAGTGATTTAAAGTTTATGTACATGATGATCTTGTGAGTATATTCTTGTAGTGTTCAAGATTAGTGTTCATCTTGACATGATGAACATAAATATATGATTTAAACATGGATATGTTTAAATCATGAAAGATCATCATCCTTACTTTCATGAAGTAAACATATAAATTTTAGATTACATGAAGAAACAAGTGTTTAAAGGGATTTAACACTTAATTTTGGAAGTTTAGTTAACTTTGTTCTTACAAGATTAAGTTAAATGACTTGGTTATTATAAAAAGTCACCATAAAAGTCTAATTTTTCATGTATGAAATATATATATATATATATATATATATGTGTGTGTGTGTGTGTGTGTGTGTGTAAGTTCATGAAAGGTGGAGTTATGTTGTTAAGAATACATATTTGGAAGAAAATTGGTGGATAATGGTGATTTGGAAATTGATTATTGATTTAAACGCGTTTTTATAACGTGGGAAACGTCATAGTTTTAGGGGAAACTATGGCGATTTTTTCTAAAAATCTAATCGCGATTAAAGAGGGGATTAAAGGGTGATTAACAATGTTAAACGTGATTAGTGGTCTTAAACGTCATTATGGAAACTTTGATGAGAATATTTAAGTCTTAAATGTTCAAGAAGTCTTATGAACTTAAACATAAGTTTTCAAAAAATAATAAGGGGTGAAAAATAATACCAATGTATAAGTATAATTTTTGGGGAAAAATTATATATTTTGGAAACTTGTCGAGTATGTGTATCATGTGCAAATGTGTATGTATTTAGATACCTTTAGGGTGATCAAATTAATACACTCATAATTACAAGAAATACTTGTATGTAACAAGCATAAAAAGACACCAAAGAAGTACATATACATGTTTCCTACATGTTCCTATGAAATGCTATTAAGCGGATGAATAAACGAAATGGTCGAAACATTAATACATAACACACGACGACGACAATTGGGCGTATCGACATCGCGAGGAAAATTACTGCGATGTCGAGTCTAAAAATAACACATTTTTAGACACTTAATGAACACAAATCTATGAGGCCGATAACAAGAATCCGAAAAGTAAAAAACTATAAAAATTACCAGGTATTTTCATATGAAAAATGAATATTTTGAAAAGTTTACATACTTGGTAAATTTTTGAGTAAAATGTAAGATTATTTCTAATGGGCTCACAAAAATTAGATTGGGCTAGGCCCAAATTACTAAAATACATGGGCTAGAGCTCAGTGATAAATTACTTGGGGTAGGCCCAAATTACTAAAATACATGGGCCAAGGCCCAATGACAAGAAAGCATGGGCTCGGCCCAATAACATAAAAGACATGGGCCCGGCCCAATAACATTAAAACATGGGTTAGGCCCAATAACATAAAAGACATGGGCTCGGCCCAATAACATTAAAACATTTGTTAGGCCCAATAACATAAAAGACATGGGCTCGGCCCAATAACATTAAAACATGGGTTAGGCCCAATAACATAAAAGACATGGGCGCGGCTCAATAACATTAAAACTGGGTTAGGCCCAATGACATAGATGACATGGGCTCGGCCCAATGACTTGAGCAAAGGCTCAATGACATGCGTGCGCGGCACGAGGACATGTGAAGGGCGAAGCCCGTTCACACATAACTCAATACACATATAATACACGTATACACTTATGAATTCAATATATATAACAATCGAACAAGTAAACTACCAACGCTCTGAAAATACAAAGTTGTTTCAAAGATGACAAGCGATAACATAATAAAGTATTCAAGATGAACAACTTGTACGAGGTCCGATAAGACCTAGTGTCTAATAAAGTTAGTACTCATGTAGGTTAATCACACGTACGGATGCTCACTACGGTATTACATACAAGGAACGCAAAATTGTGAGTTCATGTCCCTCCTTTCAATGATTTCAATGTTTTGTTTTCAAAACAATCGAGGGGAAATACATGTTACAACTATGGGCATGTTAGCTGTTTTGGTCAAAAATTACCGAAGCAATTTAGTGATCAAATTAGTTAAGTGAGGTAGTGTGCTAAAAAGTGTGTTGGAAATATGCTAGTTATATTGTTTGTGAAAACAGTTTTCAGGATACGGCTCAGGATATTGAGCTGTATCGACGATCAAACTATGAGCAAAAAGTAAAGGAAATGACGTGAGATGTACGAGGAAAGCCCTTGATCAATCTAGATCGCCGGCATAAAACCTCGGGAGCTGACAATCGCAGCTGCCTAGTTCTTCTTATTGCTTCAAATGTCAGGATACAGTGCAGGATATTGACCAGATCGCTAAGTGTTACAATGCTTTGTGTGAAAGTAAAAATTGCGAGAGAACAAGTATGAGAGTGTAGTGAGTGTAGCTGTGATTGTGATGTCCTATTCGATCTGATATACCCACCTATTTATAGTAACGAAATACAAACAAAAATCCCTACAAATATGGGATGCTCCGAATATTCCATTGTGAACGTTGTAGACCGAGTAATGCGGCTTCAACGTCTTCATTTGAACGACTTGGACCGAGTCTCCCGGAGAAAGGGTCTTTGTGAACGTTGCTCTATCTGGACGCGTACTCCTACACACAACCCGTTAGTAATCCTGAGGATATCATTCAGGATGTTACCAATATCCTGAATGAGCATGCCGGATATGAGCAGATATCATACAATCAAGATATAACTCAAGATATTTCCCAGGATATGGGCTCAGAAATTTACCCATAACAATTGTCCCCAAAAAATGTTACCGTTTAGTATCCTGGCACTAACGGTTATATTTTTTCCGGAGACCGAGGCAATTTAAGAGATTAGACCCGTGATGTGACCATTTGCAACTGCTCAGCCTATATTTACTCATCACCACCCTATAACTTCTCATTCTTATCCCATTTATTCTTGACCGAAGTGAAAAAAGGTAAAAACCTCTCTCTCTCTTCCACCTTCTTCTCTCTTTCGGTTCAGCATTCCGGCGAGAATATGACTAGGCAAACAAGATCGAGTTCCGGCGACTCCGCCCCCACATTCATACAACAGAATCTTCTCCAGGATCCGGAGAAAGAAATATGTACCTTTGATAGCGCCCATTTGTCGGCCCTCAAATCCTCCGGTATCTTCCCGGAAGGGACGGTATTCCGGCCGTTTGACCGGGAAATCCGGTCGGACATGGTTTCTGACGAATGGTTGTGCTTCAGTGCCTTTCCTTTCACCTTAGGGTTAAGGTTCCCCTTTCCAGACTTTATCACCGAGTTTTTTAACATTACAAAAATTTCTTTTAGCCAAACAATGCCGATGCTTTGGCATGTTATGTCCGTTCTTGATCAGATCAAGAAGAATCACATTCCTGATCTTTCTATTCATGACCTCCCCCTAGCTTACCAGCTTAGATGCCATAGATCCTATAGATTTCTGTTTTACTCCTCCTCCGGCGAGCCGTTGATACTTCGTGCCACCAGGAACGAGGAAAAATGGCAATCCAAGTTCTTCTTTGTAAAAAGAGACTCAATCCCTGGTGGAACGGAATATCCGGTGAAATGGTTGAAAAAGGGTAGGATTTAGGGTTTAAGGATGATCCTGCCTCTTATCCTGTTCCATATCCTGAACTGACCAACTTTCTTTTTTCTGTTTTGTATGCAGCTGATTTTAGGAAGCTTGCACCTCCCCTTGCTGATTCACAGAAAAGGATCGACGCTATCAGACTCCTTCCAGAGGCTGAAAGAAGTTTTAACCCGTCTCCACCATCTCCAAGCCCTCTTTCCAGTGCAAACATGTCTGGTAAGGATCCTGCACAATATCTTGCATACATGTTTTTATTTGGCATATTTAGGAAAAAAATCAACTCCCTGTATGCAGATTCCAGCAAAGTCCCAATCCTCCTCGATCTCGATGAGCTCGACAGTTACCCTACTCCAGTCATGGTCAAGAAAGAGACCCCTGCTGCCACCAGCTCCAAGCCGCTCCCAGCTCCTAAAGCTAATCCGAGGACTCGTGCTTCCACCTCAAAGAAGAAAAAGAATTCTGAAGTTAGTGCTCCAGGCTCTGAAGGATTTTCTTATGATGAGCTCAGCTTCACTGATTCCTTGGAACCGATGACATCCTTCCTTAATAAGGTAATATCCTGACCCTACACCCTGCACATATATCCTGATAGGATATCCATGTTAGCGAATATTGATTTATACCTGAATTGCTTACTTACAGGGCCTCCAGCATCTGCTCCACCTGTACAACGATGCCTGTGGTACTGCTGCACTCTATGAAGCCAGGATTAAACAGCTTGAAAGCACTGTTGCCGACCAAGGTGCCATAGCTGAAGTGAAGACTCGGCATTATGAGGACAAGCTGAAGAAAGTGACCCAGGATGCTGAGATCAAGCTGGCCACTATCCAAATGGAACATGAACAGGCCATGGTTTCTTTCCGGGACGGAATCAAAGCTTCTGCCATCGTCTCCCTGCTACAAGCTCGTATTAAGATGGCCTATGAGGCCAAGGGAACAGGCCTTGAGTGCCCATCTTGGCCGGTCGAATCCTGGGTGGCAAAACTGAAGGAGCTTGGAGGCAAGGTTGTGCCCCTTCCTGCTGAAGCTGGTGAATCCTCTAAGTCGGCAGAGGTGGCAGACAAGGCAGGAGACAAGAAGGATGCTGGAGCGGATGCTGGGATGGATGCTGGTGAGGATGCTGCTCAGGATGCTGAAGCTGAGAAGGCAGAGAAGGTTGGAGAAGATGCCGCTGTGTGAGGGCATTCAGGTGGGCAATGATGGATATACATGCCAAGGCCGGAGCACACTTTTTTAAATTTGATCGTTGGTCTGTAACCCTAAAACAATTTACTCTTTCTGCACTTTACTTTCCTGCATCTAAACAATATGATGGCCAAAGGTGGGGGGTCCTGAGTTTCAGGTTGAAGCCCTTGGTCATCAATGTTAGTATGTTTTGCTTTTTGAACAATATAACAGTTGTAGGTGAATGGGTCTCAGTTTGAGACAAAACCTTCAACTGTTAGGTAAATATGGTAAGGGACTAATTGTGCTCTTGGTGGATGGTCCTTGGTTTGAGGTGAAACCAAGAGTATAACTTTTGGTACGTTAATAACATAACCCTTTTCTAGCTTTATTTCTGTTGTTATATTTTCACTATATGAATTTTACTTGTAAAAATAATTTCATTTGAACATTCTTGGGAACACATTGTAAATGTATCCTGAAAGATATCCTGATCAGGATACTGACACACAATCTGTAAGTTATCCAAATAAAAAGGAGAGATCATACCAGGAATTCCCTAAGGAATCAATTCCAATTTCTCACCATAGGGATATCCCCAGTGCACACTTACAAACTTGGATCCATCCTTTACATTATATGATATATGTCCCCTGTGTTTAACATAGGAATGTAGATATAGTCATTCTTCAGCTCCATTGAATAGACCCTGAATATGCTGGGGATAAACCCTTAATATGCTGGGGATAAACCCTCATATCCTGGGGATAAACCCTAATTTTCATGCGCTACAGGCGAGAGTGTATAAACTCCAAGTCTTAGAAAGGTGAGAACCTTTAAACCTTAGAGAGTATGAAAATACCCTTTCGTGAGAGAGGGTGACAATCCTCATATACCTTTAGAATCCAGGATATAGCCAATAGTAACGAAATTGTCAGCCACTTTTACATGAACTGGTCCCGTTACCTTGAACTATCCCCAGATGACTTGCGCTCCAGGCGGGGTGTTCAAACCCAACTCGAAAGAAAGGTGAATACCTTTAAACCTTTGAAGGGTGGATCCCTTAAACGTGAGAGAGTGGGCCAATCCTCTAATCTTCCAAATTATCCTGAGCGTATATCCTGGAGTTATATCCTGACACATATTCTGCAAAACAACCTTAAACTAAGGTGGGTGTTAGCTTGGCTAACACCCCTCCGATGCCTAAGTCAGTATTGGGTTCAAGATAATAAACGAATTCAAATATACTTAAGAGAGATATAACACATACCATTCTGAGATAGAAATTAAATTCTATTCTTACTTGAAATAGAGCTTTAAGTGTATAGCATTCCAGGATCTTGGTAGCATTTCCCCTCCCATGCTCCTGAGTCGGTATGCTCATTTTCCTGATTCTGATTCAACCTCATATGGTCCTTCCCATTTCGGAGCCAGTTTTCCATCGGCAGGATTAGTGGTATTTTGAAAAGCCTTTCTTAACACCCAATCTCCAACTTTGAACCTTCTAGTCCTTATATTCTTGTTGTATGCTCTGGATATCCTTTGTTGATATGCTGCCATCCTTAGTCTTGCTGCATCTCTTGTCTCGTCTATGGTGTCCAAATCCTGGCACAAAGCTTCAGGATTCTGCTCAGGATCCTGGAGGATGGATCTCGCAGTAGGTATCACCATCTCTGTTGGGATCACTGCCTCTGCTCCGAATACCAAGGAAAATGGTGTCTGGCCAGTTGCATTCTTTACCGTTGTTCTATCGGCCCTCAAAACAAAGGGTAGTTCTTCTGCCCATCTTCCTTTCTTGGCTCCTAATCTCTTCTTCAAGTTGTTAATAATTATCTTGTTTGAGGATTCTGCTTGTCCATTTGCTTGAGGATGTACCGGGGTGGATGTGATCATCTTGATTCCCCAACTCTTGCAAAAGTCAGTAGTTCTCTTGCTTATAAACTGAGAACCATTGTCATAGATTATTTCGGCTGGTACTCCAAACTTGGTCAGGATATTCCTCTTTATGAAGGATACTACTTCTTGGTCTCTGACTTGAACAAATGCTTCAGCCTCCACCCACTTAGAGAAATAATCAGTCATTGCCAACATAAAATCTTTTCCTCCTGGAGCTTTTGGTAATTTCCCCACTATGTCCATCCCCCATTTCATGAATGGCCAAGGGGAAACTATAGGATATAGTGGTTCAGCTGGTTGGTGTAGTATATTGCTGTGCCTTTGACATGCATCACATCTTCGAGTATATTCTGTAGCATCTTTCCTCATCGTTGGCCAATAGTATCCTGTTCTCAACACCTTTGAGAATAATGACCTGCCCCCAGTATGGTTACCACAATCCCCATGATGTATATCCTGAAGTACTTCTTTAGTTTTGGGATCCTCCAAGCACCTTAGATATGGTCCTACAAGAGATTTCTTATACAAAATATTATTTATAATGGTGAATCGTGATACCTTCATCCTAAATGCCTTAGGATTTTCGTCTTTAGGGATGTGTCCTTCCTTGAGGTATCTTATGATTGGAGCCGTCCAGGATTTAGGATCCTCCTTAGGATATTCAGCAACAGGATCCTGGATACTTACTACTTCTTTATCTTGGGGATTCGTTGCAGGATACAAGATATGCAATATTGGTATTTGGGTTCCTTCTGATATCCTGACCGATGATCCCAGGTTTGCTAGGGCATCTGCTTCAGCATTATCTTCCCTTGGTACCTGTTCAAGTGTAAAAACATCGAAATATCCTGCTAATTTTTTGAGAATATCGAGGTATTCTATTAACTTCTCACCTTTAACTGCATAGGATCCATTAAAATGATTAGTAATTAATAAGGAGTCAACATATACTTGCAAATTCTTGATATTCATATTTTTAGCTAGTTCTAATCCTGCAATTAGAGCCTCATATTCTGCTTCGTTATTGGTAGCAGGAAATTCACACCTAATAGCCTGGGGTAATATGTCCCCCTATGGCGATTTTAGTAGTATTCCCAATCCTACTCCTCTAACATTAGATGCTCCATCGGTATACAATGTCCAGGATCCTGAGGATTCTCCTAATTGTTGTACTTCTAGGTCTACCTCATCCTGAATGTCACTACTGAAATCAGCCACAAAGTCAGCTAGAGCTTGTGATTTTATGGCATTTCTAGGTTCGTATACTAAGTCATAAGCACTTAACTTTACTGACCACTTGGCCATCCTGCCTGACATCTCGGGTTTCCTAAGCACATTCTTAACAGGATAATTGGTCTTAACATGAATTCTGTGTGTTTCAAAGTAATGTCTAAGCTTTGTTGATGCCATAACTAGTGCTAGTATCAACTTTTCTAAATGAGAATATCTAGTTTCTGCATCTAACAAACTTTTACTAACATAATAAACAGGATATTGTTGACCTTCATGATTCTTTATAAGGACGGCACTTACAGCATTCCCTGATACCGGGAGGTATAGGGACAGTGGTTCACCATTCTCAGGCTTCATCAATAGAGGTGCAGTTGAAAGATATTGCTTCAAATCCTGCAGGGCCACTTCATGCTTCTCACCCCATTCGAACTTATTGTTCTTCTTCAGGATATCATAAAACTCTTTGCATTTCTCTGAGGATCTTGAAATAAATCTGTTCAATGCTGTGACTCGCCCTGTTAATCGTTGAACATCCTTCATATTTGAGGGTGATTTAATATCCAAGATGGCTTTAATCTGCTCTGGGCTCTCCTCTATTCCTCTTTTGGTCACCATATATCCTAGGAACTTTCCTGCCCCCACTCCGAAATGGCACTTGGCAGGATTTAGCTTCATGTTATATTGATCCAGGATATCAAATGCTCCCTTAATATCCTGGAGGTGATCCTCAGCATTTTTAGATTTTACCACCATATCGTCGATGTATACTTCCATTGTGTCCCCCAGTTTATCTTTGAACATCATGTTCACCAATCTCTGGTATGTCGCACCTGCATTTTTCAAACCGAAAGGCATAGCAGTATAACAATAAATACCTGTTGGTGTCATGAAGGCAGTATCCTCCTGGTCCGAAGGCTCCATTTGAATCTGCTGAAATCCTGAGGATGCATCCATGAAGGTTAACATCTCATGCCCGACAGTAGCATCTACCATTGCTTCAATATGAGGAAGAGGAAATGGGTCTTTGGGACAAGCCTTATTCAAGTCTGTGTAATCTACACAAACTCTCCATTTCCCATTCTTCTTTTGAACCACGACCACATTTGCTAGCCACCTGGGAAATTTGACTTCCCTGATCATCTTGGACTTCAATAATCTTTCAACTTCCTCTTGGATAATTGTATTTCGTTCAGGAGCGAACTTCCTTCTCTTTTGTTGCACAGGCTTGAATGACCTGTCAATTCCAAGCTTGTGAGTGATAATATCTTTGGATATACCTGTCATATCCTCATGCTTCCATGCAAATGTTGACATCCTGCACTTTAAAAAGTTAGTTAATTGATCTTCAATATCCTAAGGGATATTGGTTCCTACGAGCATCGAGGTATCTGGATTATCCTGATCCAGGATAATTTTCTTCATATCCTGCTCCGAAGCCTCCACGATATCCTGGGCCCGCATCTTTAATTGCTATGCTGCACTAGGTTTGGTTGAGGATTTCATCGAGGATGAGTAACATTCTTTCGCCTCCTGCTGATCACTATCAACCTTGACGACCCCCCAAGGGGTAGGAATCTTGATGCATTGATGATAAGCTGATGGAACAGCCTTCATATCATGGATCCATGGCCTGCCCAGTATGATGTTATAGTAGGATAGGGAGTCCATCACACAGAAACGTTGTATCGAGTTGACCCCTTCAACATATACTGGTAACTTTATTTCTCCCACTGTGTTCCTAGCTTCTCCACTGAAACCAACGAGCACAGTGGACTTCGAAGTAATGTCCATCGGAGATACATTCATCCTCTTCAATGTTTCCAGCTGAATTATATTGACAGAGCTACCGTTGTCCACCAATATCCTGCGTACAAAATGGTTAGCAACATACAATGTTATTACGAGAGCATCATGGTGAGGATCCTGCACAGTATCCCGGTCATCACTGTCAAAAGTGATCACTTTGTCAGTTGTAAGGGTGGTCATCCTGGCTGGTTTGTCTCCCCTTTCAGTCTTAGCCTCCTTTGCATGCCTCTTGGCCACAGAATACAAAGTCCCGCAGATGTCGGATCCTCCTGAAATAAAATTAGTTATCTTGGCATCCGCAGGAGGTGATACCGCTCGTTCAGGATCCTTCTCAGTATCCTGACCCTTATTCTTCTTTCTTCCTAGGAGATCCTTAAGATATCCTTTGCTCAGAAGATAACTTATCTCTTTTCTTAGAGCAATGCAATCCTCAGTCACATGACCAAAATCTTCGTGGAAGGCCAACCATTTGGATTTATCCTTCCAATCAGCTTTTTGTTGATTCTTTCGAGGCCACCTAGCTTTGTCTCCTAAACCCTGCATAGCATACATTAATTCAGGAATGTTAACAGAAAAGCAATATTCAGATAATTCAGGATATTCTTCAGGATCCTCATCTTCAACAGCATTCACTTTCTTGTTGTCATTTCTACCATATGGCTTAGAGCGATATGGTTTAAATGAGGATTCTGACTTCCTATTAGTTGATTCGTAGGTAGTGGATGAGTTCATCCTTTCTTGCATCTTCTTATCATCCTCCAGCCTGATATATCTCAAGGCCCTGTTTCGAGCCTCGTCCAAATTCCTGCAAGGATTCATCACAAGATCCTGATAAAATTGGGAATCCTTTTGTAGCCCCATCTTGAATGCTTGGACCGCTGTGGCAACATCAAGGTGCGGGATATCCAAGGATTCCCTGCTGAATTTGTTCACATAATCCCTTAGGGATTCCTGAGGTCCTTGAGTTATCCTGTAGAGATCACTTGTTAGTTTTTCAAAACTCCGACTACAAGAAAATTGACTATTAAATAAATTCACTAGGTGAGCAAAAGATGTAATCGAATGTGGAGGAACATTTAAGAGCCACTTCAAGGCTGATCCTGTTAAAGTAGAACCAAAGCCTTTGCACAAGCATGCTTCCTTGAGCTCTGGAGGGATAGGATTAATCTCCATTCTTTCCCGATACTGGGCAATATGCTCTTCAGGATCCGTAGTCCCGTCGTAGAGTTTCATGTTGGGGGTTTGAAATCTTTTCGGAATCTCAGCATCACAGATAGGATATGCGAAACGAGATATCCTGTGGCTGTCTTGGGACACTTCCGGAATTGGCTGGACCACTCCAGGTACACTGGATATCATGTCCTTCAATTTCTGAAGTTCCCTAGTAAATGTTGACGTCATACCTGCATCCTGCAAAGATCCACTGTTGTTAGTAGCAAGATTATTATTATTTGACACGTTACCAGTCAGAGGATTCTGGCCATATCCTGAAGCATATCCTGAGCTCCTCACAGTTGACATCCTGATCGAGGAGGGTATTTCAGGAGTATGATTCTGGGAATGACCAGGCACAATATTCCCCCTATTATCCTCAGTATACACAGCCGAACTGAAGTTCAAAGTTCTGGGTTGTAAAGGAGTAACAATATCCTCAGCGGATCTGCTTGAGCTAGCTTTTAAGAGTTGTATTTCTCTTAACAGCATTTGGTTAGTTTCCTGTTGCTGCCTCATTTGTTCCTGCACACTTCCAAATAAGGTTAGAATTTCATCATTAGAGGCTAAAACGGGAGCAGATCCCTGAATACTCCGAGTAGGGATAATATCCTGAGGTTGTGAAGAAGCTGGCATCCTTGGAGGAGGTGGTGGAAGCACCGAACCAGTAGTAGCAGAAGTCATAGCAGACACAGTGGAGGAGCTCATGTTTGATCTTGAGGCCATTGTGGACAATGTGGCAAAAAGTTTTGAAAACAGAAAACCGATTAACGATTTTACAAAGATTTTTAGTAAAGATAGCACCACTTGCCCCACGGTGGGCGCCAAATTGTTTTGGTCAAAAATTACCGAAGCAATTTAGTGATCAAATTAGTTAAGTGAGGTAGTGTGCTAAAAAGTGTGTTGGAAATATGCTAGTTATATTGTTTGTGAAAACAGTTTTTTAGGATACGGCTCAGGATATTGAGCTGTATCGACGATCAAACTATGAGCAAAAAGTAAAGGAAATGACGCGAGATGTACGAGGAAAGCCCTTGATCAATCTAGATCGCCGGCATAAAACCTCGGGAGCTGACAATCGCAGCTGCCTAGTTCTTCTTATTGCTTCAAATGTCAGGATACAGTGCAGGATATTGACCAGATCGCTAAGTGTTACAATGCTTTGTGTGAAAGTAAAAATTGCGAGAGAACAAGTATGAGAGTGTAGTGAGTGTAGCTGTGATTGTGATGTCCTATTCGATCTGATATACCCACCTATTTATAGTAACGAAATAAAAACAAAAATCCCCACAAATATGGGATGCTCCGAATATTCCATTGTGAACGTTGTAGACCGAGTAATGCGGCTTCAACGTCTTCATTTGAACGACTTGGACCGAGTCTCCCGGAGAAAGGGTCTTCGTGAACGTTGCTCTATCTGGACGCGTACTCCTGCACACAACCCGTTAGTAATCCTGAGGATATCATTCAGGATGTTACCAATATCCTGAATGAGCATCCCGGATATGAGCAGATATCATACAATCAAGATATAACTCAAGATATTTCCTAGGATATGGGCTCAGAAATTTACCCATAACATTAGCTATGGGTTTAGACGATAACACGGTCAATGTACATAAGTAGGATGATGACATAGTAACCATTAATCACTTAGTGACCAAGGTGAAAAAGGTGTAGATCTATAGAGCTTGAGACACGCTCCACTCCTAGTTGTTAACCATGGTGTGCAAAAGGTGTAGATCTATAGAGCTTGGCACACACGAACGCAGCTACCGAATCCAATCGGTCAAGTGATGAGAAGACTTACCTTGTGTATGGAAACGGATGTTGCATGTTGCAATGCGGCTTAGCACTGCATCCTATGAACACTTTCGTCACGACAAGGGATAAGGTAACAACAACAGTTACCGCACATGTCGATGCGGCTTAGCACCGCATCCTATAAACATCTTCGTCAAGCCAAGGGACGTGGAAACAACGGCGGTGACCGTAGATAGCGATCCGACCTAGCACCGCATCCTATTGACGACACAAGTGAGACTGACATCTTGACTCAGGTGGCAAAAATAGCAAGTGGCGCCAATGACAGTCATCTGTCAGCCCATACGTAGGCAACACTGGCACACAGACTAACAGCCACAGTGGGACGTGGCGTCACCTCCGTGACCGACAATCCTGACACATCTGCAAGGGGCTGCGCGTTGTCAGTCTGGCCACTCAATTGCCCTCCTTCATTCCTTGTCTATAAATACCCATCCCGGACCAGGGTTGAGGTATCGCTTATCTACTCTCTCACTCTTACTACGATCACACACTTTGCTATCAAGTAAATCATTGATTCTCACGCCGGAGAGTGGTAACAAGGAACACCCCCCACCCCATCCTTCTTGTTACGAGTCATGGTGTGTTTTCCTTGTGCAGGAGACAGATCAGCGGACGATCCAACCACCGATCATCGGAAAGAAGGGATTAACCCTACTTGACGAGACCAGTGAATTAACCTCCCTTGGTTAACCACTGTTTCATCATTGGTGCCCACCGCTACTCTTAGCACTTATTTCCATCTCTCTTTCTTGAAGATCATGTCTGATTGTCAACATAATGTTTCTTTTGGCCAAAAATTACCGAAGCAATTAAGTGATCAAATTAGTTTTGTGAGGTAGTGTGCTAGCAAAACTTGTGAAAAAATATGGTAGTTTGTTCGTTTGTAAAAACAGTTTTCAGGATACCGAACTATATCAGCAATCAAATAATGAGCAAAAATGTAAAGGTTGACACAAGATATACGAGGAAAGCCCTTGATCAATCTAAGATCTCCGGTATAAAACCTCGGGAGCTGACAATCGTCGGCTTCCTTTTTCTTCTTATTATTTCAATATTCAGGATACAGTGCAGGATATTGTACGGATCAACTAAGTTTTACAATGAATTTTGAGTGTGAGTGTTGATGAACGTGATTGCGAATGATCGTAGCTGCCAAGAAAGTGAAAAAGTGAGTGAAGTTGTGTGTCTCTATCGATCTGTACATTCCTATTTATAGTAAACAAAAATAACAACCTATCCTATAATCTTGGGGTGTTACGAATATTCCATCTTGACCGTTATAGTCCTTTTCTTCAGGCTTCCAACGTCTTTCTTCTAACTGTCATGACCGAGTCTTCAGGAAGACCAAGCCTTGTGAACGTTATAAGCTTGCAGCCATAACCTGCACGTGATTAATTAGTAACTCTCAGGATACCGTATCAGGATGTTACCAATATCCTGATTCGGTATCCTGGTCATAATCAGAAACAACAAAGCCAGGATATAATTCAAGATATGGGTCCAGAAAACCACCCATAACAATTGTCCCCAAAATATATCTGTTAGAATTCATAAATTCAAACGGATATATTTTAAACTTTTCACGTCGCCCAAGGCAATTAAGAAGAAAAGACGGTTGATGTAACTATGTGCAACTTCCCAAGCGAATTTTACTCATCACCCCCTATCTTAGGCCTATATCTTCTCAACTTCCTTACTTGTTCATCACTATAATCCGAGATCCCTCAGGTATTTTCTCTCACTTTTCCTTTTCCATTTTTCCCTGTAATACCCCATCGTCTCTAATGGCTAGTCGAACAAGATCACACACAGCTGATTCCGTTCTGACCTTCGAGGAACAAAACCTTCTTAAAGAACCCAAGAATGAGGTTTGCTCTTTCAATAATGCTGATATTGCTGCCCTAAAAGCCTCCGGCGCCTTTCCCGCCGGAGCGATCATACGGCCGTTCGAACGGGAAATCCGATCGGACGTGTCCTCCAACGAATGGGTGTGCTTGTTGGCTTATCCTTTTTCGTTGTATTTATGTTGGTTTTGGCTGCAAATTTGTCCCTTTTGCTCGTTTAAGCTCATTTGGTCCTGTAAATTCAAAAGAAAGACAAAAACACACTTTTTCCAACATTAGTAGTAAAAAATGGTTAGTTTTATGCCTCATTTGATATAATTTATATGTTCCATTCTGCACACATAAAAAACACACAATTTTTTTTAAATATTTTTTATGTTTAAATTGCAACTTTTAGTAGCCAAAAAAAATTATTTTTTAATAACGAAAAGTAGTGATTTAAAAATATTAAAAAAATTTGTGTGTTTTTTAGATATTTTTAGATATTCTTAGGTATTTTTGGTTGCGTTCACATTGGTTCTCGCGGTTCTCGCAATAAATGGTGGTTCCTAACGGGTCATTCTCCTATATATATATATATATATATATATATATAGGGGAGGGTTTAAATGAGAACGCTAAATATTGTGAGAACCGTGAGAACAAATGAAAAAACCACGAGAACTTGGTCAAAAACAATTCAAATTCAAAATTTTTTTCTACACTTATCATTATTATTCGAATACAATGTTAGAAATTTAATTTACACGTTTAAATTTACGTGAATTCGTAAATAAAGAAAGTTTACACATGTGTAAGTTTGCCATTTACACATGTGTAAATCTGTTATATTTACACATATGTAAAAAATCTAAAAAGAGTGATTTTGAAAGGAGAAATGCATGATTTGATGTTGTAAATTCTTTTTTTGATGTTGTATCTTAATTACAAGGAGTTTTGTATTAAAAAAAATGGTTTTGATTGGTTTTTTCATTCGTTCTCACGGTTCTCGCAATATTTAGCGTTCTCAAGATAACCCTACCCCATATATATATATATATATATATATATATATATATATATATATATAGAAAAGATCATGAGAAAGCTCTCGCTTTGTGAGAAAACTCTCTCAAACAACGATTGATATTTATGTTGACTTTTTTTGGGGATTTAGTTTTTAGGGTTAGGTTTGGGGTTTAGTTTTAGTGGTTAGGGTTTAGTTTTTTATGGTTTAGGGATTAGGATTTAAAGTTTAGGGTTTAGTAATAGATAAATAGAGTTTTCTCGAGTTTTGTCACAAAGGGGAGTTTTCTCATGATCCCTCTCCTATGTATGTATATGTATATGCATATATGTATAAACTCTACCAATGATGAAGTTTCTACTAACTAGATATCCATCCGGTTACGGTTAATAGAACAATGTGAACACATCATTAGTCAACAAAAATTCATTAATCAACCGGTAAGAAGAAGATGGGAATTCAAACAAATTGAGATGGGAAACTAGATCATTCATATATAAGTTCATTCATGCCCAAAACTCTATTCTACTCTTCCTTTTAACCTTCGAGGCAATCCTTCATAAATTGTTGGGCCTTACTAACTCTTGAACTGGGTACTAACGAGCATTTCATTCTCTTTAATTCGAGTAGCCTATAGCTATAGTTTTCTTAAAAAAAATTACATGATTTTGAATACTTATTATGTGATTACGTGATTATGAATAACTAACACATTGTAACGCTTCACATTTATGTACTTTCCTTATTTCGAAAGTTGTAAGTATTTCTATTTTTGAAAATTTGTATTCGTAATGTATTCGTATTTCTTTTCCGATCTTGTAATCTGAGATTTGGATCATAATAAAATTCATTTTTATACTTATATACGTTACATACTTGTGTTATACGCTACAATCTGGAATACATGTTTATACACAAAAACCAACACTTGAAATACTTGAAATTATCAATTATACGTGCATTATACTCATACATTACTTTGATACACTTGGAATACCTAAAAACATGCTTAATTATGAGTTTCCAGCATAAAATAATGGAATTATCAAACTTTAGGGGTCAAACTGCAAATTCTAGAAAGTTTGTTAAATTCTGCAGGTGGTGCACAGCTGTGCAACTGATGTGCACGGCCATGCACACTGCGATCCGTACAAGACCATATTCACGTACGAAGCTTACATGGCATGGAAAGGAGGACAAGTGGCATTGGCTTGAGGGGTAATTTAGTCCTTTCTCACTCAAAACAACTTCCCCGTTGATTTTCAAACGGCTATAACTTTTTCATACGTTAGTATTTTTTTAAAAATTACATCATAATAACGAGCATTTCATTCTCTGTAATTCGAGCAGCCTATTACTATAGTTTTTGTAAAAAATTACAGGATTTTGAATACACATTAGTCCATTACGTGATTACGTGATTTTGAATACGCAACACTTGACTACGTGATTTTGAATACCTATTATCTGAGTACGCATTCAACATAAACCGTTATGTGATTACACTTTCAATATAAATCCATTACTTGATTAAACATTCAATATGATTTATTATAACTAATGTTATTACAGTTATGCTTATAACTGAATCACTCAATGTGTTTCACATAAAATACTATAATGAAATCACGTAATCACGAAATGGGTATTCAAAATCACGTAGTCACTTAATAATACATAGTCAACTATTGTTACGTAATTACGTAATCACTTAATATGGTATCACATTCTATAATGAAATCACGTAATCAATATTCGAAATCACGTAGTCATATGTTGGGTATTCAAATAACGTAATGAGTATTCAAAATCATGTATATATTTTTTTTTAAGAAAACTATAGCAATAGGCTGCTTCAACTAAAGAGAATGAAATGCTCGTTAATACGGTGTATTTTTTTTAAATATTAACGTATGAAAAATTATAGCCGTTTGAAAATCAAGGGAGAAAAGAGTTCAAGTGAGAAAAGACCAGAATACCCTTTCTCTATTTGTTTCTTCAATTATTTTAACCTTATACTTATCAAAATGCCACTGCCTAATTTGAGTCATTGATCTTAAAAAATCAATCGTTGAGATTGTCTCCTACACTTCGTACAAGAATTCTCTCTGTACATAATATCTTATCTAATTATAGTTACATTGCATAAAATAAAATCAGCCTAATTTTCAACTAAAAGTTTGTAGCAACCAATAGAATCATTGTTAGCAGCCCAATAGTTATACTAAATTTTATTTTGTAGCAGCCCAATATGCTTTTCTGCAACCCAAATACCCCATGTACCCAATCCGTTTAAACTCTAATTCGAACTAACCGAATAAAGTTAAGGTTCGGTATTGGTTATGACATGAAATTTCTGAAACCCGATTAACCGGCCCAATTAACCCGATACCCGTTTAACTAACCTGATGAACAGAACACCCCTATTGTTTATACAATACATATCCCAAAGGAATTAAATTGTTTTCTAGCTAGAATTATATAGAAATAGTGTTGTAACTAACACATTATTATATATATCAAATCGCAACATGGGTTGCTACAGTAAATTTTTTTTTGTTTTTTGTTTTTTGTTTTTGTTTTTGGTTTTTTCTTTTGTTTTTTTAAGATTCAATTGCGTATTTATACTTTAAATAACTTGCGTTCGTTAGTTATATCACATGGGTTTGCTACAATAGTTTTCTCTTTTCCTTTTTTGTTTTTTTGGTTGTTTTAAGTTTTTTCTTTTGTTTTTTAAGGTTCAATCGCATATTTATACTTTAAATAACTTTCGTTAGTTATACTAATGATTGCTTGCTGGTATTGTATAGGTAATGAAATGAATTGAACCAATACCGGCTAAATGTCGGTACGGGTACGGGTCTTTGTTTTTATTGTTTTCGATTAATATAAAACACGTCTCAATATCCTTTTGGTCATATTAAAACTTTATTTTTTTGTTTCTCTTTCGTTTGTTATAGCAAGTGTCGGTACCGTAACCGACCAAACCGATACAGATATAATTCCCACCGCGTAGATTTCCAATTTTTTAAAGCTTTAGTTTATTATTATTATTATAATTAGTTTTGCGTATATTTTGCTTATTCTTATAACTTTTAATATACAATGTTTTATCGACCGAATTTTTGCTATTAACGTTATTTTTACCATTGCATCTACGTATCCATTTAAAATTTGTTAAAAACCGAGTCGCCTCCGCCGCGGAGCGTGGTTGTAACACTAGTTTGGATCATATAATGATTATTCTAAAGTCTAAACTCTAAACAATCACTATTTTGTTTGTATATATATAGACAAAATGTGCCTTGTTAAGACTTTTACACACCAAAAAGTTACTCTCTTATGTCACATTATTAAGTAGTTAGAGCATTATTTCCAGTTCTTAAAATATTTAAAAACACAGCAAATTCAACCAGTTTATCACCACTTGTGTATTTTAAGAACCGATTCGTCACAAACCCAAAGCACATTGCTTCATTGAACAGCAGGGTTGATTTATACTTATAGTAGAGATCACTCACACTGAAGCAACAAGTTGTAGTTTCCATTGTTTTTACGATTTACTTTAACCATCATTTAAAACCCGAAAACCAAGGGTTTCTTATGTATAAATTGAACCGCTGACATTAGATATGATTTGTATCCCCATGAAGAAGAAAACATGTGAATCATCATGACCTTAAATGCAAGCTGATTTCAGAAAAAAACCATCAAAATATTAACATCAACCTATGCATTCATGTACATAAATGTTAACTGCCTTCAAGTTGATACAATGGTGTTGCATTCCTTTCACTTGAGTAACATAGATTCTTACACTCTTACATGCTATAACCGAAAACCGACAAGTACATAACAATCAACAAAATTATGTGAAGCAAAGCAGCAGAGTAAACAATGAACACACTACTTCGAAATAGTTGTCTGCAACGTCTTCCGGGCTTTATTCGCCTACCATCAGCAGCCTCACCCAACACAACTTCACTAACCAAATCTTTAAAGATTAATCTTTCAATGTCCAATGTAATAATCGGTATTTCACCGTCATAATCAGTCCAACTTTCTCCGCGGTTTAATACTTCCTCCCACAAAACACTCTTCATCCCGTCGTCTTCCTCTTCTAAACTTATATCTTCTTTCTTATTTTGAACTTGTAACTGTTCTATCTCCAAACATAATTCCCTCAAAAGCTTCTGTGTGTTAAACGTCTTTTTAACGAGCTTAAAAGACGTTTGGAAAGGCACCGGCAGATTTGAATTTAACTTCCCTGCAAGAATCTCATTAACGGCATCGAAAATAAGCTTCCTATGATTTCTTTCCTTTTTGATGATCTTTTTGGGTGCATTGGGTTCTTGTCTGGTTAAATAACTGAATTTGGTTTGTTCCAATACTAAAAACAATTCTGGGTTAATCGGGTGGCCCGAAGAGTGGAACTGGAAAGTTGTGAGGTTTGAACCGAGGTCTCTGAGTAGGAGCCCGGAAGCTAATAGAATCTCGGAAATATACATGTCGTCGCCCTTTGTGTTTTCACAGAGAGATGCAATGTAATCTGTGTGTGCTTCCTTGTGACCCGAGCTGAGCCTTGTGAGTTTTTGAACCAAATGCTCAATGTCTTGTAGCTTTTTGCGGTTAACTTTAGAGGTAATACCCGAAGATAGTGTGTCATGAATGACATCTGGTGCTTGCCATTCATCTTTAATCCCTTGATCGGCGTCATCTGTGAATACAACTAGTGTGAGTTTTATCAAACCATTAGCATATATCACTCTAAACTGTCCAAGTTACATATCACTGCAGGTGGCAATTTTGACCCATTTACATATGAACGGGTCGCTCCCAGGTTATGTTTTAACGATGAAGAGTCTAGAGGGTAATATAAGAGGTCAATAGATCTAACGGGTCGAAAGAATGATAATTTTTTTACCTTTCAATGTCTCCAGCTTGTGTTTCACAGGTGAAGGCGAATCCTCCGAATAAATACCATCATCAAGAACAGAAACTGGACTTGGATATTCCGGGCCAAGTAATTCTTGATCCTTTGCAAGTAAAGTTGATTTCTAGAAAACAAAAAATTATATAAAGAGCAATTAGACATTTGATATTTGATACATGTACTTAAAGGTGCTAATTCTGACCCATTTCTTGAAAAACGGCTCGATTTGGATTGTTTTTATCTCGAACAAAAAAAAAAAAATATCTGAAGGGGTATGGGTTGAAAGTCTCTGGAAGTCTATTTTTTATGCATACAACCTCCTAGCACTTTTTATTAATATATTTAGATTATTAGTATAGTAGTATTGTTTTAATCTCCATAACTAACATGCTAAGTAAATTAAATGGGCTGAACCTACCTCTTGCATTGAGATAGGACTCTGCATGTTATCAGTTTCATCAGAAAACTCAGGAATGTTGACCACTTCATGAGACACTTGAGTTTCTCTGTAACTCAACTTCTTTGATTCGCCCTTTACATCACGGTGTTGCCCATCGTTTTGCCGAATGTTAGAATACTTTGACCTTCTTCCAGCAGGGGAACTCGACTCTGAAACCTGTTTGGCCGACTGTTTTCTAAGTTTACCGGAATCCATTGGCGGCGTGGGCGGCCGTGACCGCCTCATCTGCGGTAATCTTGGGCCGATAGATCCCGAGCTCTTGCCTGAAGTTGTAGCACTTTCTTTCTTCAGCTGTTGTTTGGTCAAACCCGGTGTAGTCCTTGTTTGTCTTCCTCCACTTTTGATAGCAGTATCATTGACCGTATTCTCTCTAAGTGTACTTTTAGGACTATTACTCCTGAAAATCTTTCGGTCACCAATCGAGAAATCATTAACGGGCTTTATGATGACAATAGGTGATTCATAAGCCCTTACATTGTTTAATTCCCTACGGTATTGACGGTGTTCATTTTGAGTAGAAACAGGCTGCCTTTTCAACATAGTTTGTGTTCCTTCTTTCCGAGTTTCTGTTAACTGCATTGCCTCTAATATCTGTTTAAGAGCTCTAAGATCCTTTCCAGTTTCTGTGAACTCAA
Organism: Helianthus tuberosus; assembly: GCA_030545235.1. Taxonomy (NCBI): domain Eukaryota; kingdom Viridiplantae; phylum Streptophyta; class Magnoliopsida; order Asterales; family Asteraceae; genus Helianthus; species Helianthus tuberosus. Next base: position 132,776,338 of record CM060394.1, read on the forward strand.
GATCCTTCAGTCTTTTATCAACTTCACTGTAAACAGACGAAAATGGGCTATGGATTATAGTTGGTGATCTCATAGCACGAGTAACCGGCCTCTGAGAACTTCTAGCACCGTCACGTTGCTTCCACGGTGAAATTCTTGAACAAGTATGCATTTTGATTGGCCCAACAGTATTTGCATTTTCAACTCCAGAAGTCCCGGTCAGGGTCAAAGCTGATTCCTTTTGGTTGGCTGATGAAGAATCAGGAAAAGCGTCCAAGCCCATCAACTTGGCTACAACACTAGGTGGTCGTGACTGAAGCGGGCCTCGGTCAGCATAACTGGCATCATCACTTTTCGGAATCAAACGGTTTGTTTCCCACCCATCATAAGAAAACCTTGGACAGTCTTTCGGTACTGATAACGACGAGCCGTCTCTAAGTTGGTAAGATTTAGATCTAGAAAGTTGTCTAGGTTCATTATAGTACCAACTGGACTCTTGAGACTTAGCAAGTGCATCAAGTGATTCTCTATAATCCACTAGACGGTCGGGTCCATTATCTTTGACTGTAGGATTATGTCTGTACATTGAATCTTTGACAACGCCTCGAAAGTCAACACCTTGACAAGATTTGCGTGTTAGAGAGTCCCTTGAAGGGGTCTTTGGAAACATAGTTTGTTCGGGTTCTTGATGAGTTGTTTTATTAATGTTGCAATCCAAAGATGAGAATGAAGACGAGCGTGACATTGATGAGAAAGAGTCTCGAGATGATTCTGTTGATGTCCTGTTCTTGTCGTGTACAATAACGGATGGTCTCTCGTATGAATTACTTGACTCGCGTTCAGGCATTCCATAGTCAAAGTGTGGACTACCTACATAAGATAAAGTAAAATTTGATGTTGAGATACATACATGATAGCAATTGAGCTGGTTACTATGATTGACAAAGAACTAAATCCTATTGTGGTTATATGATATCCACCCGAGGTAACCAAAAAGAGCCGTGAGCTCATGGTAGGTAAAGCGGACAATACTAGTTGATACAGATAACCCAAACAGCCATGAGTTCATCATGGTAAAACGTAGGGTAGGGCTGACACTAGATATATGTATAAGACACGATTAAACATGTTTACTAAAAAAGTACACTATTTGGTTTTTTACTTTTTTAAAAATAAATATAATTGGGAGGCTACAATCTATCATTTCTTCTCCTCGGTACATAAAATATACAACTGTGTTATAGACATGAGATATAAATTAGTTAAACAAGTTGTATTCATGTTTAATACTTATGTCATTCGCGTCGTCAGAGGCCTGTTAAACCTGATAAGACACGATTTGCCAGCACCACTGGTAAAACGGACGATATTGGTTGACATAGGAACAGGTGCTCATGTGGTTGTATAGTATTATGGTATTAAACAAACAATTATGTTATATCACATCTTATAAAAACAAACATACACTACAAAACATTGAGGCTTACCCGAATGAAGCCTTTTCGGACTGCAATCCGAGACCCGCCTCCCGGAAACAATCTGGTGCCGATCAAACACTTGAAAAACACCACTCATACAACCAATTTGCTTCTGTAAATCAGTATTATCCTCACTCAAAGAATGCAAAATCCTTGCAGTCATTGTTGTTCTTCAACAATGCAACCAAACAATCACTTGAAACCAAAAGCCCATTGCTTCCAAAGAACAAGGAAACATGCTAATAATGTAAACAAAACTTTTTTGGGTTTTCTTTCTGCTGTGAAATCTTGGTAACAGGTGACAATAATCAGAGATTTTTACAGCAGAATTGTGAAGTGGGTATTGCTGATTTAGAAAGAGAGATGGTGTGGTGGGTCTCGATGGTTGGGAGTAATGAATAAAGAAAGGGTGATGAAATAGTCCAATGTATTTAGGAAATGTCTTTGTTTACACTTCCATGTGGTGTAGGGATGATTGTTTTGATGTGGGTCTTGGTTTGTCTGCATGAACATGTGAAGTGTCAGAGATGAGAGAGAGAGAGAGAAGTCAAAGGAGTCAAAGGAGTTTGCTAAATTTCATTTCATTTCATTGGGTAAGAACTAAGAAAGAGGATGCTCAAGATTATGAGTTTGGATTTTTTTTAACAGCAAGAACGACGTGCCAACAATCGTGACACCGGATGCTGTGGTCAAGGTCAACTACTCTACCGCCGTTAGCCCCTTGGCTCTCTCAGATGTGCGGAAACCCGACCTCCACCCGGCCTAAGGCAAAACAGTGGAATAATCGGTAAAACCTCGTCTCCCATCCAAGACGAACCAGCGCCACTCGTATTCACCCTTCACCTGGATGCCGCAGAAAATAATGAGGAGAGTGGGAGTCGAATTTGGATCACAAGGAACACAATATCTTTCTACAACCACTCTACCACTACCTCATTGATGTGAGTTGGATTTATTAAATTCTAAAAAATAGTTATAGGCATTTTTCTATTTATTATTAAATAAATTCTAAAAAATAGTTATAGGCATTTTTCTACTCACTTGCTGAGCCTTTTGCCTATCTGTAGAAAGTTTATGGTTCAATTTCAGGTAAGGTGATAATTTGATATAATTTAGTAATGATTATAAGTTGTGTATCATTAGCTGTTAAAAAAAATTACTGGTATGTACTAGTTGATAATGCTCATAATATTGGATATCTGACATAAGTACGAGGACATGACACAGGCCCGCCTTTCACTTGCAAATTCGGATTTTGGCTAAAACCGGGTTGGTTATGATGAAACTGGTTTGGGTTCTAACCTGTTTTTAAAAGGGAGAGAATCGGTTTTGACTGGTTTCAATGTATAGGGTTACAAATTATTTTCAGCCCTACACTTCGACTCAGGTTCAAACTGGATTCAATCATACTACTTTCAAAATTTGGTTCGGTTTAGTTCGTAACCTGGCTTCTTTTTTTTTTTTTTCTTTCTTTCCTCTTTTTTTTTTTTTTTTTTTTTTTTTGACTCTAACCTAGAAAGTATAAAGTAAAACACAAAAATCACCCTCGTTAAAATTACGTAATTCATCCATGAATCAAGAGAGATCATTTAATCAATCCATGACAAGTTTTGGAGGTGTGAGCTAGCATAACAACTAAATGCTTTTGTTAACCTTGGATGAGTGATATGAGTGGTATGAGGTCCATTTTATATGTAATTCTGTTAACTAGAACGGTAATTCGATCATATAAAATGACCGAATTGCCCTTTTCGTTAACAGAGAAAATAGATGAAGCTAACACAATGCACTAAAATGGTAACAGTGAAACCTTAACCTTTTTGGACTCACATGTGAAAAATGAAACCATTGGACTAAACTGTTAAAATGGCTCAAACCGCAGGGACTAAACTGACATTTAACTCCAAGATAAAAGAACGACTTATGGCAACTTCTTTATTGGAACGATAAACTCGCACACCATATATGCTATATCACCACTCGTTCTTCAAGCCGCTTGAACAAACTCAGGGGGCGTTTGGTTCGCGGAATGATTTTGAATTGGAATTTGTATAGGAATTAGAATGTGAAGGAATTGGATTTTGAATTTAAACATTCCAATTGGAATTGGAAATTGTTGGAATTGGAACCTCAATTCCATTTTTGTTGTGTTTGGTTGTCAAATGAATTATAATCCATCACCCCGGCACCCACAACCACCAGTTCGGGTCGAAACGGTACGGGTCGAAACGGTTCGGGTGGAAGCGGTTCGATTCGAAACGGTACGGGTGGAAGCGGTTAGATTCGAAGCGGTTCGATTCGAAACTGTTCGGGTCGAAGCGGTTTGATTCGAAACTGTTCGGGTCGAAACGGTACGGGTCGAAATGGTTCGCGTCGAAATGGTACGGGTCGAAACCTTTTGCATCGAAACGTTACGGGTCGAAACCGTTCGCGTCGAAACGGTACGAGTCGAAACTGTTCGTGTACGGGTCGAAATGCTTCGAATCGAAACCAGTATGGGTCGAAACGATACGGGTTGAAACGGTGCGGGTCGAAACGGTCGAAGATTCCAATGAATTTACTTTAATTCTTTCACATATAGGAAGAATTTTGAATTCCTTTAGTTAAAATGAATTTGAAGGAATTCATGCCTAATTCCTGTTCCAATTCCATTGTCAACCAAACACATGAAGATTGGAATTGAGATTCCAATTCCATCAAATTCTGTGAACCAAACATCTTAAGAGATGGAATTCAAATTCCGATTCCCTTAAATTCCATTGAATTCATGCGAACCAAACGCCCCCTCATATGCTTACATAGCTTTTCCATAGTAATCTACCAAAATGAAGATGATAATGCAGTTCATGAGAGGTTTACAATATTCCTTAGTGTTTCGCAAGAGGTTTCATGATGGCTCATGATATCTTATTACTTTGGGCAAATAAAATTGTCTAATGCGAGAAAGAGGATGGAGTATATTTGTTAGTGATTAAAAAATATATTCTAGAGTAATTTTATATAACTGATCTAAAGTAGTATACTTTTCTATAATTCCTTTAAGCAATAGGTAGTGTCATTAGGAATACATTAATTGGTGAATAATTATAAAATCATTTTCTTAGACATAATTGTTTGAATATTTTATGGAAAATAAAATATTTATCTTACATCGATGATCAGAATTGTAACGGGAAAATAAAATTTATCTTTTGTTAATAAATGTAGAACAATCAAGATGAACAAAAAGTGGTCCACAACTAAAATTGTATTTAAGAATTCTCATAAGGATTTGAGGAACATTAAATATGAGCGGTATATGTAGAAAATTTCGGGGAATTTAATGTCCTCCAGCAATGCTTTAAGTCAAAAAGGAATCATACTCTTAAATATGGCAAAGACTTACGGTACACCATTGTAACCTAATGAATTTTTCTCAATCAATTACTGGACAGTGATTGATCACGTGGGTGCCTCGAAGAACTCACTCAGCAAGCTGAAACCGGAAGCTGTAGGTGGAAACACATCAGTTTTGAACCTGCAAAGTCAAAATGGTGTGACTTTGCTTAAAAGTGAATAAAGTTACATAGAGACATAAAAATTTGACATTACCTAATTAGGCAAGGCTATTCACACAAGCAACTTCATCAGAGATAAGCCTTACCATGTGTGGAAGGTATGAGCTGGCGAGAAGCTTCCCTGGGCAGACCTCTCTGCCTATAAAAGGGAGTCTTTTCCTAGCAACAATGACGTGTTCTCACTACTCTATTTCTCTAAAACTTCTCTCTACATTTTATACTTAACTCTTTGAGATCAATCAACTGATTCTCATGCCGAAGTCCAAACGCGGGAGACCACCTCTCGTGTTAAGACTAACAGTGTTCTTTGAATGTAGATCATAACGAGGAAGCTATCATTTGGAGTGGATCCTGGATCTCCCCCCCCCCCCCCCTGTCATACTCTTGTTGTTTTAACAAGTGGCGCCCACCGTGGGGCTACGCAACTTAGAGAAAATTCCAGTAGTTCAGTACCTGTTTCTAAGTTACCATCTTACTAATGGCCGGAAAGGATCCTCCTCCAAAAGATAATCCCAAAAGTCCATTACCTGCCTCTGGCTCCCCTGCTACACTAGGGGTAGGTAGCTACTCTACAAAAACGAATGGACCAGAGGTCGAACCGTTGTCTCAAGATGTTACACAGTTTCAAACACCTCCTCTCACACAAGTAGCTTCATATTCATCGAGTGAGGTTCTCTTCCCAGTGGAAACGATGGAGATAACTCTTGAAGGAGTGAGAAATAATTTTATACAGCTAAGGGAGCTTTTGAATGAGTATGTCCAGGAAGAACGAAACAAGGGGGTGAGAGTTCGCTTGTCTTACGATGAATCAAAAGTCACACTCTCACCCATGCGTCCACCTTTGTGTGGAACCACTTCCCTAAGTGTCAGCCGTGCTACAACAAGTCCAAACCCCATTCCTTATCTCATATCGGATGGTTCCCTTGGACAAGGGGGTACACATCATGGCTCCCCCTATATTCCACCAAGAAGCCTAGAGTTCACTGTTGAGCAGCTTCTCATGCTAAGTCAACCAACACCCCTCCGACATGAACCTCCTTTGGAAAAGCTCTCAGGTCGCTACCTTTGGCTAGTGTTGTAGTAACTACAAGTCTGCAACCACCAACTTACACCATCGTAGGTTCCCCTGCGCCGAACACCCCTGCCTCACCTAACTGCCTGGCGAGCCCATTTCAGTCAACAGCTAGCAGGAAATCCCACTTGGCAGGCTGCCTTGGGCCAGCCTGGCACAAGTATAGCTGGGGCAGGCACGAACCTTGACGTCCCTTCCATGCCTTACAAGCCAAGCTCTTTATCATGCTTCTCTGACGAGATAGCTAACTACGTCTTCTAGACCAAGATAAAGATGACTTCGAACATCAAAACGTATGACGGCATGGAAGATCCCAAAGACCATCTCCAAGTGTTCACTAGAGATGTTACCGTTGAATGATGGAACAATGCTGAGTGCTGCCACATGTTCATGCAGCCCTCATTGGACCTGCCCGTCTATGGTGCTGTGGGTTACCTCCAAGAAGCATAATCTCGTTCAATGATTTATACAAGAGTGATATTCACCAAAATACGCATGTGATAACTCGTAATTTAGAACCCTTCGTTGTATCTTGATGTAACATGCTTGAACGTGTGACTAATTGACTTGTTGGTTTAATGAATGTTATTATGTGACTATGTGCTATGCTTGTATGTATGTGTGTATTTATATGACCCGAGACACAAGGACCCGACTCGAGACCATGCGGTCTCGAGTGAACAGTGCAACAGATGGGCCGGTTGGGCCACGCACCTCATTTAGTTCATCCGAAATCCCATTAGGGTGCACCAACTTAGAACAAGTATATAACCATGGTGGATAGCCAACCTTGCCATTCTTTGGGCAATCTACACACACTCTCCTACACACACACTCCCACATTCCCTCTCACTAAAACCCTAAAGATCAAACACCATCCCTCCTCTCATCCTTCTCTCGGATCCAACCGGTAACACTAGGACTCTCGGATCGAGCTTGGGATCATCATACAGAAGTTCACTCATCGACCCTTCATACCCTCACACTTAGAGAACCTAACCGGTTAGTGATTCATGTTATGTATTTCGGTTTGATGATGATGTATGATGAAGTTATGCGATAATATGTGTGCTTGTTAAGTTGATGCATGATGAATATATCTTTCTTGAAGTGCCGATATTAAGATTGTTGTTACCCATGATGAATGCATTATGACTATTGTTGGTGTTTGATAAAGGTGTTTGTTTGATTAGGAATGCATATGTTCATGTTTTATATGTAGGATGTGTCTTAGATAACATAAAAATGGTTGAATGTTGATGATAAATCCCATAGATGCATGTATTAATCGGATATGGATGACTAGGTAGTATAACTATTGTGGTTTATGCTTATTTTGATTATTCAAGTGTGCAAGATGAAAACTCTAAGGAAGAACATGATGAATATGTGAAGAACTTGTTGAATATGATTTGGATATTTGAATTTGAGGTGTTTGATCCATTTTCGGTTAGTGTTAGACAAAGAAACATGTTTAAGGATTGTGGTTGGATAGTACATTGTATCATGAATTCGAAATGCCATTGGATAGTACAATTGCCGGCTATTAACAAGTGTGCCAGTCGAGACCCTTGGTCTCGACTCGAGACCATGAAGATGACAACTCGAAATCCACGGTTGCGACATAGGTTGGGAGTCGAGAACCCCTAGTCTCGACTCGAGACCACACCACATCAACACAAAACAGCATAACTCGAGATCAGGGTTGCGAGTCTTGTTGCGACTCGAGACATGACCCGAGACCTCCACGTTTGCGACTCGAGAACTCATAGGTACAACTCGAGACCGCACAGTCTCGACTCGAGACCATATACATGTGCACTGTTTTGGACTTGCATTGTTACGGGCTTAGGTGATTGGGCCGGACTTTTGGGGCTTTGTTTACCTGTATACATGCTACTGTTCAACTCGTAGGTATTATTGTAAACCGCCATGTTCATACGTGTATGCCATGAATAATACCTGTGTACAACTTGCTAGTATACGTGTAGAGAACATACGTGCATTTCTTGGTTTGAACCTGACGTGTATGATGACCATGTTAGGACGTGGTTGACCACTAGCATCTAGACTTGACTTTTCTGTGTATCTGCCGAGCAAACCAAGGTGAGTTCACACCCTCTACAAAGCATGGGATTCCCAGGGGTAGGGAATGGGGTTAAGGAACATGGCTTCCTCGTCCTTTCTTGGGTGGGACAGTATTGGTTCAGGAATGTAATTCCTCGTCCTCATGGACAGATAACTCGTACTAGACCAAAACTCTATCACGAAGTCCCTCCTTTTGATATCGACTTAATCGTCGGGCCAATGGCGAGTGGGTCATTAGTTAGATAGCGCTATTTAGGTTTGACAAACCTCACACCGTGCCGCAGAGGACGGGCGTGAACTAATGGACTACTGGCACGTCAATGATGATAGACATTGACAGTTCAGGGCACATAAACATGACTACAGTCAGCGGTCGATATGGTAACGAGTCTAGTGAATACATGGGGTAGCCCCCACGGCCGGAATGCCAGATAACTAACATGGGGTAGCCCCCACGGCTGTATTTCCAGAGTAAATGGGTAAACAAATCACGTTTTCAACTATGGGGTAACCCCCACGGCAGGATGCCAGTTAAAGGAAACTGTTTCCGGAACAACTTAAAATGAACACCCAACCGTGAACTCACTCAACTTGTTGTTGACTCGTTACTACATGCTTTGCAGGTCAATAGGTACTTAGCTGGATCTTGCATGGAAGCGAGTCGTTGTGGGACATGGACAGTTGTGTGCCATGTTAAACTTTGAAACAATTAAACTTATGTTTTGGTTTTTTTTAAACGTTATGCTTCCGCTTGCAACTTAAACTATGTTTTGTTGGACACCAATTGTATTGGTTGAACTTTTATAATTACATGCTTGCTTGTTCAATATGATTGGTGGCTGGATCCTGGTCAGTCACGCCTCCAAGCGGTGGTATTCCGCAGGTGGATTTTGGGGGTGTGACAGATTGGTATCAGAGCCATTGGTTATAGTGAACTTGGTTTTAATAAAGGGGAAAACGTTTTTGTTAAAACCAGACTATAACCTGTACAGTGCTCATCGGTCCACAACGACGCTTCACTCCACATGCAAGGCTCAACATTCTAGGTGATGTGATCTGTGTATATATTGCCTACTTGTTAGTTACGTAGTACATTGCTCATGGTATGCTCGGTTAGTATAACTACTGTTGCTTGAACACGTGTGTGCTTACCCCCCTTTGCCATCGCACTTTCGCGAACCTTTCTCACTCATGTTTCCCTCTTATATGAAGATCATGAGTGGACGCGCTAACATGACTCAAGCCCAGTTGACGGCTCTGATTAACGAACGAGTTGCTGCGGCACTTGCAGCTGCACACGCAGGAGGTATATCCTGCAGTCCAAACTTATTCTAGGATCTTTAGATCCTACTCTCGTGAACCAACCTTTGTGTTAAACTCTGTCCTTTCTTTCACCCACAATAGGTCAACACGCTCAGCCACCTGTGTGCACTTTTAAAACTTTTATGGACTGCCGACCAACTACTTTTAGCGGCACTAAAGGAGCAGTAGGTCTCCTCCACTGGTTTGAGAAGCTCGAGTCAGTCTTCGAAATGTGTGAATGCCCTGAGGCGCGCAGGGTGAAGTATGCTACCGGTACTCTCGAGGGTTTAGCCCTCACGTGGTGGAACGCTCAGGTTCAAATGCTGGGGTTGGTTGCTGCCAACGCCACCCCATGGGAAACTTTTAAGGAGATGATCAATGAGGAATACTGCAGTCGTGATGACATTCATAAGCTGGAAGTCGAGTTCTACAACCTCAAGATGACGGGGTCAGAAATTGAGGCGTATACCAAGAGATCGAATGAGCTTGCATTATTGTATCCTACTATGGTGGACCCTCCAATTAAGCGAATTGAACTCTTCCTCAAGGGCTTGGTGCCAGAGATCCAAAGTCATGTGACTTCAGCAAACCTTGCCACTATCCAACAGGTTGTTCAGTTGGCTCACCGTCTTACTGATCAGGCGGTGGAGCAGAACAGGTTACCCAAGCGCATAAGTGCTACAGCTACTTCGGATACTCCTAGTGACAACAAGAGAAAATGGGATGGAGCTTCAAGCAAGGGTTCAACTTCTGTGCAATCTCAGTCTCAGCAGAGAAAGACTGATGACTACAAGAGCCCCAGTCAACAATCGTCTGGTGGTCAAAGTCATGGTGGGTACAAAGGGAATCACCCAAAGTGCAATCGCTGCAACCTACACCACAGCGGGCCATGCACCAGGGGTAACTGTCATCGGTGCAACAAGCCAGGTCACGCCGCCAAAGATTGAAGAAGCTTGTACCCCGCCAACCAGAATCGTCAACAACAGGCCCCACAGAACCAGCGGCAGCAGCAGGGTAACAACAAAGGGTGCTTTCAGTGTGGAGCTGAAGGCCACTTCAAGAAAGATTGTCCCCAACTGAACAGGAACCAGAACAACAACAACAACAACAATCAGGGGAATGGTAACAATGGGAACCACAACAACAACAATGGTGCCAGGGGGCGGGTGTTCGTAATTGGCCAAGGTGAAGCAAGGAACGATCCCAACGTTGTGACGGGTAAGTTCCTTCTCGACGACTTTTATGTTACAGTTTTGTTTGATTCGGGTGCCAATACTAGCTACGTGTCACTAGAAGTTAGTCGAATGCTTAAGCGTGTTCCAACACCTTTGAATAACAAGCACACCGTAGAGCTAGCCAACGGTAAGAGTTTAGAGGCCGCACACGTAGTCAAGGGTTGTAAACTTATTCTCGCTAACCAGACCTTCTCTATCGACCTTATTCCTATCGTCTTGGGTAGTTTCGACGTTGTCATTGGGATGGATTGGTTATCCCAACACCGAGCAGAAATTCTTTGCAACGAGAAGGTTGTTCGTATTCCAGGTTCCGGTAGTGAACCTCTCATGATTCGTGGCGACAAGAGGAGTGCTGTTGAGAACGTCATTTCTTTCCTTAAGGCCCAGAAGTGCTTGCGAAAGGGCCACACTGCCATTTTGGCTCTCGTTACGGACACCTCGGAGAAAGAGAAGAAGCTAGAAGATTTTCCGATTGTACGTGATTATCCTGAGGTATTTCCTGAGGAATTACCTGGTCTTCCGCCTCATCGCCAGGTCGAGTTTCAGATTGAACTAGCTCCCGGAGCTGCGCCTATAGCTCGTGCACCTTATCGTTTAGCTCCATCAGAGTTCGAAGAACTCTCTACGCAACTACAAGAACTCTTGGATAAGGGTTTTATTCGCCCTAGCTCATCGCCCTGGGGAGCCCCAGTATTATTCGTGAAGAAGAAGGACGGTACCTTCAGAATGTGCATCGACTACCGGGAACTCAACAAGGTGACGGTGAAGAATCGTTATCCTCTACCACGCATTGACGACTTGTTCGACCAGCTACAAGGGTCGAGCTACTATTCAAAGATTGATTTGAGATCGGGATATCACCAGCTGAGAGTCCGAGAAGAGGATGTCTCTAAAACAGCCTTTAGAACTCGCTATGGGCACTATGAGTTTTTGGTCATGCCTTTTGGGCTGACAAACGCACCTGCGGTTTTCATGGACTTGATGAATCGAGTGTGCAAGCCTTACCTGGACAAGTTCGTTATAGTCTTCATCGACGACATCCTGATCTATTCCAAGAGTCAGGAGGAACACGAGCAGCATATACGACTTATTCTGGAACTCCTTCGAACAGAACAACTTTATGCAAAGTTCTCAAAATGCGACTTCTGGCTTCGTGAAGTCCATTTCCTAGGCCATGTGGTAAACAAGGACGGGATTCATGTTGATCCATCCAAAGTGGACTCGATTAAGAACTGGCCTGCACCTCGTACACCAAAGGAAATTCGCCAATTCTTGGGTTTGGCAGGTTACTACAGGAGGTTCATTAAGGATTTTTCCAAGATTGCACAGCCTCTCACCTCACTAACGCAGAAAGGCGTTGTTTATCGATGGGGAAATACACAGGAATCAGCATTTCAGCATTTAAAGGATAGACTTTGCAGCGCACCTATCCTCTCATTGCCAGAGGGCACATACGACTTTGTGGTTTACTGTGACGCATCAATTCAGGGTCTTGGTTGTGTATTGATGCAACGAGATAAAGTTATAGCCTACGCTTCACGCCAACTTAAGGTTCATGAAAGGAACTACACTACGCACGACTTAGAGCTGGGAGCCATTGTTTTTGCACTTAAGATATGGCGACATTACCTGTACGGTACTAAGTACGCCATCTACACCGATCACAGGAGCCTCGAGCACATCTTCAAACAGAAAGAACTGAATATGCGACAACGACGATGGGTCGAATTACTAAATGACTACGAGTGCTCGATCAGGTATCACCCGGGCAAGGCCAATGTTGTGGCCGACGCCCTCAGTCGAAAGGACACCGCGCCTAAGCACGTGCGAGCTTTACAACTCACTATACATTCTAGTCTTCCTTCCCAAATACGAGCTGCTCAGATAGAAGCATTGAAACCAGAAAACGTCAGGGCCGAAGCCCTACGCGGCTCAAGGCAACGCTTAGAACAGAAGGAAGACGGTGCTTACTACGTAATGGGACGCATTTGGGTTCCACTCTATGGCAATCTACGAGAGCTTGTGATGGACGAGGCACACAAGTCTCGCTACTCGGTACACCCTGGTTCGGATAAGATGTACCACGATATCAAAACTACGTATTGGTGGCCTAGCATGAAGGCCCACATAGCAACTTACGTCAGCAAGTGTTTGACTTGTGCGAGAGTCAAGTCTGAATACCAGAAACCCTCAGGCCTACTCCAACAACCAGAGATACCTCAATGGAAATGGGAGCAAGTTTCCATGGATTTCGTTACTGGCCTGCCTAGATCCCAGCGCGAAAACGATACTATCTGGGTGATCGTGGATCGACTCACAAAGTCTGCGCACTTCCTGGCCATCAAGGAGACGGATAAATTCTCCACTCTAGCAGAAGTATACCTCAAGGAAGTTGTCTCGAGGCACGGGGTGCCCACCTCTATTATCTCGGATCGAGATGCGCGTTTTACTTCAGAGCTGTGGCAGGCGATGCACAAATCCTTTGGCTCACGATTAGACATGAGCACAGCGTATCACCCTCAGACGGACGGGCAGTCCGAGCGCACTATTCAAACCTTAGAAGACATGCTTCGTGCATGTGTAATCGACTTTGGTAACAGCTGGGAGAAGCATCTGCCACTTGTGGAATTCTCGTACAATAACAGCTACCACACCAGCATTAAAGCTGCTCCGTTTGAGGCATTGTACGGACGTAAATGCCGGTCATCTCTTTGTTGGGCAGAGGTGGGAGATAGTCAGATCACTGGTCCAGAACATGTGGTAGACACAACTGAACGAATTGCTCAAATCCGACAACGCATGGCGGCAGCTCATGACCGTCAGAAAGTCTACGCCGATAAGGGCAGGAAACCACTAGAGCTCCAGGTTGGGGAGCGGGTACTACTCAAAGTTTCACCCTGGAAGGGTGTGGTTCGTTTTGGTAAACGAGGCAAACTTAACCCACGATACGTCGGACCTTTTGAAATCATCGAGAAAATAGGCAAGGTGGCCTACAGACTGAACTTACCAGCAGAACTCAGTGCAGTTCACAACGTTTTCCATGTGTCGAATCTGAAGAAGTGTCTGTCAGATGAGACCCACATAGTTCCTCTGAAGGAACTCACTATCGACGAGCAGTTACGATTCGTCAAGGAACCAGTTGAAATCACGGACCGGGATGTTAAGGTCCTCAAGAGCACTAGAATACCTCTCGTTCGAGTTCGTTGGAGCTCACGTCGTGGCCCAGAGTTCACCTGGGAACGCGAAGATCAGATGAATCAAAAGTATCCCCAACTATTCACAAACGGTACAACCACTACTGAGGCTGAAGCTACGGAATTTCAGGACGAAATTCCAGATCAACGGGGGGAGGATGTGACACCCCAGGAAAACCGGGAAAACCATACAACTTAACTAGCTTCCTCAGTGAGTACGTACCAAATTTCGGGATGAAATTTCTTTCAACTTGGGGATGATGTGACAACTCGTAATTTAGAACCCTTCGTTGTATCTTGATGTAACATGCTTGAACGTGTGACTAATTGACTTGTTGGTTTAATGAATGTTATTATGTGACTATGTGCTATGCTTGTATGTATGTGTGTATTTATATGACCCGAGACACAAGGACCCGACTCGAGACCATGCGGTCTCGAGTGAACAGTGCAACAGATGGGCCGGTTGGGCTACGCACCTCATTTAGTTCATCCGAAAGCCCATTAGGGTGCACCAACTTAGAACAAGTATATAACCATGGTGGATAGCCAACCTTGCCATTCTTTGGGCAATCTACACACACTCTCCTACACACACACTCCCACATTCCCTCTCACTAAAACCCTAAAGATCAAACACCATCCCTCCTCTCATCCTTCTCTCGGATCCAACCGGTAACACTAGGACTCTCGGATCGAGCTTGGGATCATCATACGGAAGTTCACTCATCGACCCTTCATGCCCTCACACTTAGAGAACCTAACCGGTTAGTGATTCATGTTATGTATTTCGGTTTGATGATGATGTATGATGAAGTTATGCGATAATATGTGTGCTTGTTAAGTTGATGCATGATGAATATATCTTTCTTGAAGTGCCGATATTAAGATTGTTGTTACCCATGATGAATGCATTATAACTATTGTTGGTGTTTGATAAAGGTGTTTGTTTGATTAGGAATGCATATGTTCATGTTTTATATGTAGGATGTGTCTTAGATAACATAAAAATGGTTGAATGTTGATGATAAATCCCATAGATGCATGTATTAATCGGATATGGATGACTAGGTAGTATAACTATTGTGGTTTATGCTTATTTTGATTATTCAAGTGTGCAAGATGAAAACTCTAAGGAAGAACATGATGAATATGTGAAGAACTTGTTGAATATGATTTGGATATTTGAAATTGAGGTGTTTGATCCATTTTCAGTTAGTGTTAGACAAAGAAACATGTTTAAGGATTGTGGTTGGATAGTACATTGTATCATGAAATCGAAATGCCATTGGATAGTACAATTGCCGGCTATTAACAGGTGTGCCAGTCGAGACCCTTGGTCTCGACTCGAGACCATGAAGATGACAACTCGAAATCCACGATTGCGACATAGGTTGCGAGTCGAGAACCCCTAGTCTCGACTCGAGACCACACCACATCAACACAAAACAGCATAACTCGAGATCAGGGTTGCGAGTCTTGTTGCGACTCGAGACATGACCCGAGACCTCCACGTTTGCGACTCGAGAACTCATAGGTACAACTCGAGACCGCACAGTCTCGACTCGAGACCATATACATGTGCACTGTTTTGGACTTGCATTGTTACGGGCTTAGGTGATTGGGCCGGACTTTTGGGGCTTTGTTTACCTGTATACATGCTACTGTTCAACTCGTAGGTATTATTGTAAACCGCCATGTTCATACGTGTATGCCATGAATAATACCTGTGTACAACTTGCTAGTATACGTGTAGAGAACATACGTGCATTTCTTGGTTTGAACCTGACGTGTATGATGACCATGTTAGGACGTGGTTGACCACTAGCATCTAGACTTGACTTTTCTGTGTATCTGCCGAGCAAACCAAGGTGAGTTCACACCCTCTACAAAGCATGGGATTCCCAGGGGTAGGGAATGGGGTTAAGGAACATGGCTTCCTCGTCCTTTCTTGGGTGGGACAGTATTGGTTCAGGAATGTAATTCCTCGTCCTCATGGACAGATAACTCGTACTAGACCAAAACTCTATCACGAAGTCCCTCCTTTTGATATCGACTTAATCGTCGGGCCAATGGCGAGTGGGTCATTAGTTAGATAGCGCTATTTAGGTTTGACAAACCTCACACCGTGCCGCAGAGGACGGGCGTGAACTAATGGACTACTGGCACGTCAATGATGATAGACATTGACAGTTCAGGGCACATAAACATGACTACAGTCAGCGGTCGATATGGTAACGAGTCTAGTGAATACATGGGGTAGCCCCCACGGCCGGAATGCCAGATAACTAACATGGGGTAGCCCCCACGGCTGTATTTCCAGAGTAAATGGGTAAACAAATCACGTTTTCAACTATGGGGTAACCCCCACGGCAGGATGCCAGTTAAAGGAAACTGTTTCCGGAACAACTTAAAATGAACACCCAACCGTGAACTCACTCAACTTGTTGTTGACTCGTTACTACATGCTTTGCAGGTCAATAGGTACTTAGCTGGATCTTGCATGGAAGCGAGTCGTTGTGGGACATGGACAGTTGTGTGCCATGTTAAACTTTGAAACAATTAAACTTATGTTTTGGTTTTTTTAAACGTTATGCTTCCGCTTGCAACTTAAACTATGTTTTGTTGGACACCAATTGTATTGGTTGAACTTTTATAATTACATGCTTGCTTGTTCAATATGATTGGTGGCTGGATCCTGGTCAGTCACGCCTCCAAGCGGTGGTATTCCGCAGGTGGATTTTGGGGGTGTGACAACGCATACTTTATTCCCCCATTTTATCCCCCATTTTTACGCGTTTTTGGCCGTAAAACCGAGAATCGGATACTTAATCGGGTTTACTTTTGTTTACAGGCGAAAAACAGCATGCCAAACAAGAAGATGATGAAATTGAGGAATTTCCGGGCGAAACGACAAAGCTGCGAAGATTCTGTGAAGAATTCTGACCTGGGCGAGTTGCACGGTCGTGCATCTGGTCGCACCACCGTGCGGATCCGACAACAAGGCTTATCCCGGCATTGCACAGCCCGTGCGATCAGGAGTGCAAAGGATCCCGATAACGAACGACCGTGCTATTAGACGCACCCCGTGCGGATACGATGACCAAGCCCCAGCCCGGAATTGCACCCCAGTGCAGTTGGTCGTGCCATAGGAACATCAGAGATGCACGATCGTGCATCCTACGGAACGACCGTGCGAATACGGAGACCAGACCAAGACTTGCTGATGTCACATGGTATGGTGAACAGTCCCATAAAGTGAACGGTCGTGCACCTTAGTCGCACGACCGTGCGATCTGAAAAAGTTATAAAAAACAGACAGAGGCTTTCATTTCAAAAATTCTGGACTTTTGGGAGCTTCACAGGTGAATTTTCAGGCTCCGAAGGCATTAGCTTTCACCCGGATTCAAGCCCCGTTGTGCCGTTTAGCTCCGTTACTATCCGGATACTCAATCTTGTGCTTGTTTATGGTTTCATTCTCCAATCTTTCCATGTTTTTGTTCTTGTTTCAAGCATTTAAGATTGATGATTATGTATTATTGTAAGCCTAAGGGCAAAAACACTAGTATCCCTTGCTTAATTACAACCATTAGTATATCAATTATGTTTGTAATGACACTTTGAAGCATTTTCTATGTTAATCCTTGATGATTAGTTTGCAACCTTGTTTATTGATGTTGGTTTCTTGATTATAGTTAATTATCTTGGATGATTAGTATATGGTTAGTTGGGATATTTGCAAGAAGATGCTTAATTAATCATGTATTAGTAGACTTTGAACTTGTTTAACTAGTTTAACTTGCTTCAAATGTGTGCACCATGATACTAGAAATGGTTAGTGGTTTAATAAGGGGTAATTATTGTTAATCAAGAAAGCTTTCCCTCACGTAAGGGCCTTAATGGGTTAAATGGTGTTGGTATGAATTCTTGCCATGAATTGTTAGCTTAGTTAGTAGTTTAGGCCAAAATTGCTATCTTGGTGAATTTATGTGCAAGATTTGTAAAATGAACTTGGTTGCGATTTAATCTAGTTTATGCTTGTCTCGGTGGTTGCATTGTGTTTATCGGTGTCACTTTCCTTGATTAAGTGAGGTTAGAAAACTCCTGACGGATGACTAACTTATCTTTAGGGGATTTTCATAGACATTTATCAATTGCACGTTAAAGAACAATCTTAGGTGGTTAAAGTGTGTTTATCGTTTTAGCTTTCCGAATGATTGTCATGTTAGAATTCCTGAAAGGGATACTAATTGTCTTGAAAATGGAGAATTGACCAAATGTTTTAAGTGACAAAACCGACTTAGTTCATATACTTTGGTTTTGTATAAAGCAAGGCTATATACTTATTTTCTTATTTGGAGTCTATTATGTTTTTATAAATATTTTGTTTATGCTTATTTTAGCTTTTAGAAAACCACACTCTTATCTTCCTACCGGTAATTTAATGACAAAGGTTTAGTATTATTTCTCCGCCCATGTCCTTGGATCGACACTTGGTTCTTACCGATACTTTACTACATATATGACGGGGTACACTTGCCCTTTCGTGTGTGTTTTATTGTTGAAGTATAAATCATTTTTATAAATTTAAAACCGAATCGTGTGTTAGATTCTTTGTAAAAACATGTATATACGCGCACACGTCAAAGAGCTTCCTTACCAACTTCACCCCTCAACGAAGATGTCCAAGGGATACCACAGTCATGCACCAAATCCAACAAAAGGACCACGAGAACCTTCCAACCTTTATGGATAGATTCAAGAAAGAGGGCTTAACGTATAGCGGGGCAACTAAAAAAATGAGGGTCACTGCCTTCATGAATTCCATTAAAACAAAGAAGCTCCTCAGAAGATTCACGAAAACCATCGTTAAACCATGGAGGAATCCTTCGAAAGAGCACAATCCTTTTTAAAGGGTGAAGAAGCTTTAGAAAAACAAGCTGCTAAGAAAAGAGAACAAGGAAGCTGTAGGGAACACGCTCCCTCAACAAAGAGGCCTAGGTTCCAGCCCTTCGTGGATAAATGACCATTCAGACCATACTGAGAAAAAAGATTCAATGAGAGGAGAAGGTCGCCACATCCACACAAAGGGCACGGGAAAGAAAAACACATCTTCACTACCCTAACCAAGACACCTCAAGAGATATTGTCAGCCGAAGATGTCATGTACAGCTTCAGACCTCCTAGACCTCTCACCAAGCCTTTAAGTAGGAAAGATACAAGTAAGTTCTGTGCTTTCCACAGTGACACATGGCATCACACTAATGATTGCTTCTAACTGAAGAAAATAATAGAAGAAGCTGTCAAAACGGGTGAACTAGCTCACTTGGTGAAGGACATCAAAGACAAGAAGGAGGGAAAGAAATAAGTCGGTGTCAACATGGTATGGGTAAAAGATGGACAAGAGGAAAAGGGGAGACGAATGTCGTCTTGGAACCAACAATGCATATGTTTTCCCCTAACTGATCCCAACAACAAGTTAGAAACACCCATCATCGTGGAAGCTGAGTTGGAAGGCTCCCCCATTGATAGGGTATACATGGATCCAGGGGCAACATCAATTGTGATGTATGAAAGATGCTTCAACCAACTGATAGGTTATTATCTAACGGTTGGTATTTACAGAATTATGTCGTGTTTGTAAATTTATTTACAAGGGGTACAACATTAAACGAAAAGATAACTAAGTTTAATGGTGCTCAAATGGTAGCATAAAAAGATGTCGAACGAGCGTTTGGTGTTTTGTAGAAAAGATGACACATTTTGAGGATGCCGTGTAGGATTATGGAAAAAACCCAAAATTCAAAATGTAACGTATGCGTGCATTATTTTACATAACATGATTTTAGAGAATGAGAGACGCAATTTGCGAGTACTATGAGGGGGGGAGTTAACCAAGTAGTGTAGAAATAAGTGATAAAAAGATAGAAGCGAATGAAAGGGATAATTATGACAGTGTTACACATCACAACCTTCGAGCGTATTTGTTTGAACACATTTGGAAGGTTTCACGAAACGACGTTGACGAAGACGATGGTTTATGTAATTTTTTAACTTTATGTAATTTTATATAACTTAATGTATGTTTTAACTTTATGTAATTTTTTAAGTTATGTTTTTTATCTAATTAACGTTTATGATTTTTATTTAAATTTAAATAGATTTCTTATAGATTTTTTTTAAATACAAAATAAAAACAAAGAATGTATGCCATGTGTCGTTTTATGTCACTCTTTCATGTTTCGTTCTACTTTCGCTTTTTTGTATCACGCCACTTTTCTGACACTTACTGATGTGGCTGTCATATGTCGCTTCACGTCCCCTTTTTAAACCCTCCATTCTGTATGATCTAACAAAAGAGGATATCTCATCACATGCAATAGTGGGAAAGGTGTCATGCGTGTGGGTGTGCCTATGGATTCAACCAAGTTAAAGAAATACTTAAATCATTATAAGTATTACATTAGATTATTTAAAAAGGGCATGTATACTAAAACTAATAATAATATACATATGAATCTTGATATTCACCTTTGCATGCAATGATTATAAATATTGAATTTGTTAAGTAAAATCTATTACATATTTCTATTATATATAATAAATGGAAATAATTAGGGCTAGGTGGCAGTTGATTAGAGCCGGTGTTTTTGGAGGGAATTCATCCGAGTTTTTTTCATTAGTGAAGAAACAGTGGTTCGAATAACCGGAACCAATCGGACCAGGGGTTTAGTTCTGCATAAAAGGGGTTGTCCCTCTCGTCTGATTCAGGGCTGGAATGAGTTTCTTCTCTGACGATATCTGCAAAACAGACAGCCGTTAGACTCGCCACGTGGAGAATGGGGGTTCTCTCCGTGACCACCCTCTGGCGTGAGAATAAGTACAGATCTCAATGAAGAAGAAGAGGTGGTGAAAGTGAAGTGAATGTAACTTGAGAAATCATACCTGACTCGTCTTATTTATAGCCGGGTTTTGGCGGGAAAGTCTGTTGATGGAGATAATAACGGAAAGCATTTTTCGTAAGCAGTTATTGCCTTTTCCGTTGATCATTAATGTCCGTTCAAGCACACGGATCGTGAGTGTGATCAGCGGCTAGGGGAATGCCACGTGGAAAGTGGTTTCAAGTGGATCCTTCTCCAAGTTAGTGCCATCATCGTGATTGAGATGGGCATCCAGGATGATGCCACATCATCATTCAATTGTAACTCACTGGCTGTGCATGATGAAGTTTTCTAGAAGGTTTACAGCTGTAACCCTTCATGTTCTTGCCACGTGTTAATTTTGTTACAACATAAAAGGAATGCTTCTATTTAAGTCATGGTTCCTGTCGCGCAGAGATGTTTAGGTATTCAATCTTTAAGTTTAACTTTATCCTTGCGCGAGTCCACGCAGGGGTGTTAGTTGATCTTTGGTTCTGACCTTTCTCTGGCGCACAATTATTGAAGATTGCTATATGTTTTGTTTAGAACCGGTGCGCAGCCGCGCAGGGTTCTGTTTGAAAATGTTTATTGTGATGAGGTTGTGGTATGGTCTATCACGCCTGCGCGAGGTTTTTGGGACCATACCCCTTCAAGTCCCCCTAGTCCAGTGTTGCTCTTATGTATGTAAGTGGAGCACTGGACTATATAAAAATGGGGTGTGCGCTTTTTGCTTTTGGAAGATTTGGCGCGAAATATGGGGAATCTTCTTGTGGAAGATTCTTGATGTGTGCAAAATGCAACATATAAATTACATCAATTGTGGCATAAAACTAACCCTTTTTTAGTACAAATGTTGGAAAAAAGTGTGTTTTTGTCTTCCTTTTGTATTTTCAGGATTAAATGAGCTCAAATTAACAAAAGAAGCAAAAAGGCAGCTAAATCTAACATAAATACTAGAAAAGGAACAAACGTGGCATGCCCGACCTCCCCGACAACATCTTCCCAAGCAAAACAAGAGAACAGAAGGCTGAACACGCCCCGTGCTCAGTGAACACGGGGGCGTGCCCAAGTGCCAGCATAAAAAACAAAGCTATAGAAGCTTCTATCGCCCACCACGAGGCCGTGCTCAGCGGACACGGGGCCGTGGTCAACTATAAGATTCGCAGAATCCAGGCAAATCTTGATAGTACAGATATGCTTCTGCACACGGGGGCGTGCCCAGCGGACACGGGGGCGTGGTCAACTGATGCATACAAACTGCAATTAATGAAGAAAGAGAAGGATGATGGACACGGGGCCGTGCCCAATGGACACGGGGCCATGCCCGAGCTACTGTTCAGCCTATAAATATGGGTGCTTGGCTCATTTGCAAACCATCCCTTGGCACACCACCTCTCTCACACTTCACCCACCACCCACCACCACCATAACACCATCATCCACCACCATCATCCATTGTCCATCATAGAGTGTGTGAGTCGTCTCGGGATCCAAGATTGATTGTAAGAGTTCTTGACAATCAAAGGCCATGTTTGCCTAAGTCTCTTACATCACTTGGTGAAGACAAGTGTCTAGTGTAATACTTTTTATTTTTAATCTTTTCGCACTTTTTACTTGGTTATGTATTAATGACTTTAATGACTAGTTTCTTATGTTGAAGGTGATTCTTCCTTATCGTTTGTCCGTGGTGTCTTGGCCTTATTTTACTGTCTATATAAAATAAAAGATTTTCACCATTCATATCTCCACGGTCTATATGGAGGTATGTTGGCTACCTGGTCGGGGGTTAAGGGAACGGTTTGGTAAGAGTCTTGCCTTGTTCAGTGTATAGATCCTCCAAGGACCTGGGTCAAATTTAGTAGGACCTCCTTCAATACTTACCGGTATTGGATGGCGGGGGTCCAAACTCTTTGATCCCCTCATATGTAAGCTACTATTAATACTTTAACCCGGCTACATAGGACTGTATCACTGCCGACTCAGACTACTTAGCCGAGGGTAACGTCACCTTCAAAAGAGGGGCCTACCATAATATGCATTAATAACTTAATTAATTATCTTTCAATAATCCGACCCTTTAGGATTGTATCCTTGCTGACTCAAACTACTGGGTTGAGGGTAACGTCACCTTCAAAAGAGGGGCCTACTACAATAACTAAGATAATCTCTTAAAAAGTACAAAAGTGCGGAAATAATCAAAGGTTACACTAAACATGAGTCGGAGCCAAGTGATTCATCTTGTCTATCTGTTTTTATTTTTATTTTTATTTTTCAGCATTTTAGTTAGTTTTTATTTTTCTAGTTTAAAACCTTTTTCTAAACTTTTGATTTGATTAGACGTTGACGATAAACCGGTACTAAAAGCTCTTGTGTCTTTGGACGACCTCGGTATCTTGCCAACACTATACTACGCTCACGATGGGTGCACTTACCCATATGTGTGTTTGGTGTTAGTAAAATATCGTGTTTTATAAATTTAAAACTTGACTAACGTGTTGATATTCGCTAATTTACACATATTTTAGTCCCCCGTTTTACCCCTATTTTATGCGTTTTCGGCCGTAAAACCGTCATTCGGATGCTTAATCATCTACACTTTTGTTTACAGGCCTAAAACAGCATACCAGACAAAATGATAGCGAAAACGAGGACTTTCCGGACAAAATGACGAAGCTGCGAACATTCTGTTAAGGAAACTGACCTGGGCGTGTGGAACGGTCGTGCAACCTAATGCACGACCGTGCATCTCCGACAAATTCAAATCAATCCGGAACTGAACGACCAGTGCGACTCAGCGTGCAAGGCATTCAAGGCCACCCCGGTGATGCACGGGCGTTCCATATCCTGCACCCCGTGCGGATCCGATGATCCAGCCAAACCTCGATGATGAACGACCAGTGCGACTAGGCGTGCAACAAGAACCCGGCATTGAACGACCGTGCCATCTGAAGAACGGTCGGGCGATATCGAATCTGGTCAAAGATCTGATGACGTCATGCAGTATGGTGCACCATCCATCCAATAATTCAAAAAGTGAACGGTCGTGCAACAGGACGCACGACCGTGCGACATCGAAAAAATATAAAAACCTGCAGAAACATTCTGCTCGTAACTCTGGACATTTTGGAAGCGATTCTGGCGATTTTCAGGCTCCGGAGGCTTCTGCTTTCACCCGGATTCAAGCCACATTGTGCCGATTAGCTTTGTTATCTTCCAGATTCTTAATCTTATGCTTGTTTATGGTTTGGTTTTCTAATCTTTCCATGATTTTGTTAGTCTTTCAAGCATTTAGATTAATATTTATGTATTATTGTAGCCTTTGGGCGAAAACACTACAATCCCTTGCTTGATTATAACCATTAGTGTGTTAATCTTTGTTTGTAATGACATTTGGAAGTATTTTCTATGTTAATCTTTGATGATTAGTTTGCAACCTTGTTATTGATATTGATTTCTTGATTATAAGTAATTGTGTTGGATGATTGGTATTTGGTTAGTTAAGATAGTTGAAAAATGAAGCTTAATTAATCTTGTATTAGTAAACTTTGAACTTGGTTAACTAGTTTAGCTTGGTTTAAATGTGTGCATCATGATACTAGAAATGGTTAGTGATTTAATAAAATGTAATTATTGTTAATCAAGAGAGCTTGCCGTCACGTAAGGATCTTAACGGGTTAGATGGTGTCGTTATAAATTCTTGCCATGATTTGTTAGCTTAGTTAGTAGTTTAGGCCAAAATTGCTATCTTGGTGAATTTATGTGTAAGATTTGTAAAATGAACTCGGTTGTGATTTAATCTAGTTTATGCTTGTCTCGGTGGTTGCATTGTGTTTATCGGTGTTGCTTTCCTTGATTAAGTGCGGTTAGAAAACTCCTAACGGATGACTAACTCATTTTTAAGAGATTTTCATAGACATTTATCAATTGCACGTTAAAGAACAATTTTAGGTGGTTAAAGTGTGTTTATCGTTTTAGCTTTCCGAATGATTGTCATGTTAGGATTCCCGAAAGGGATACTAATTGTCTTGAAAATGGAAAATTGATCGAATGCTTCTAGTGCCAAAACCGACTTAGTTGACATGCTTTGGTTGTGTATTAAGCAAGGCTTTTTATCTATTATCTACTATGTTTTTATATGTATTTGTTTACGCTTACTTTAGTTTAATTAAAATCACAAAACTTATGTTTTTACTGGTAGTTTAGTGACAAAGGTCTAGTTTTATTTCTCCGCCCATTTCCTTGGATCGATACTTGGTTCTTACCGATACTTTACTACATATATGACGGGGTACACTTGCCTCTTTCGTGTGTGTTTTGATGTAAAAGTAATAATCACTTTTATAAATTTAAAACCAAATCGTGTGTAAATTCATTGCAAAATTATGTATATATACGCACACGTCAAGTTTTTGGCGCCGTTGCCGGGGAAATGGCGAGTTTTAGGAACGACCCGAGTCATTGTTTTATCAGTGTACATACTTGTGAATATTTGTGAATATTTTCTTGATTATTTATTTGTTTATTTATTTGTGAATATTTCTTGCTTTTAATTCATTTATTCATTTTCGAGATTATTTTTTGTACACTTGTAAATTTTTATTCCTTTCATTTGTTCGTATCCGGATTTATTTATTCATTTATTCATTGGGTTTTCGGCACCTTTAAATCATTTTTGTATTAGCCGATTCGATTATTTTTATTGTGTTGATTTTTTATAAAATTTCGAGCCCATTTTCGGATTTTTATAAAATTTTCAGCCCATTTTTAATAATATTCTGTTTCTATTCAGCTGGAAAAAAAACAGCATTATTTTATTAATAAAATATTCATTGTGTCAACTTTTCGTTTGCAGGTTAATGTTCTCGACCCCCGCTCCAGAAGTTGTTGAACCGTCAGACGAGCCCGAACGTGATCTTAGGAGACGTCTACGCGCGAGAGGTCGGGCGGTTGGGTTACTGCTCGCAAGTGGTGAGCCGGAGCCGGTGGTACCCGCTGAAGCCGAGGGCTCAGGAGGAGACGCAATCATGGCAGACGATGAGCGACCGTTGAATGAGACAAATCAGCCCGGAAGGGCAGGCCTGGAGCCGAGTATCCTTCAACCTACTATTGATGCACCTACTTTTGAAATTAGATCTAGTATTATTAATATGGTGCAGAATTCAGTACAGTTTGACGGGCGTGAGCATGAGGATACCGGACGACATATAGCGGCTTTTCACCACATTTGTTCCACGTTTAAGATTACAGGTGTTTCGGAGGATGCAATTCGGTTGAGGTTGTTTCCGTTCTTGTTACGTGACAAAGCTAGAGCTTGGCTTATGTCACTCCCAGCCGGGTCCATCAGGACCTGGAATCAGTTGGTGGAGCAGTTTATGCAGAAATATTTTCCACCTGAGAAAACGAACAAGCTATGGAACCGAATTGTTTCCTTTCGACAGGACGAGGGCGAGTCATTGCATGCGGCTTGGGAGAGATTCAAGGATTTGTTGATCGATGTGCCACATCATGGCTTCTCCAAGAGACAGCTGGTCTCGACGTTCTATCAGGGGCTCAGTTACAATACGCAGGAGCGATTAGACGTGAACGCGGGAGGCGATCTAGGAACTAAGACACCGACTGAAGCGTACGATATCATAGAAAAAGTTGCGTTAAAGTCCAGCTCGCGTCGGGAAGGAGATAGAGGCCGGGCATCATCATCATCTCGCGCAGGAGTTCATGCTGTAGACGACTATACGACCATTACTGCACAAATCTCGGCTCTTGCATCGAGATTCGACAGGTCCCAGATGATTGCGCATGCTGGCTCGGGATGTGACCAGTGTGGAGTGTCACACGAGCCTGGGGCATATTTTCAGGGAGTCGTATATGAGGGCCACGAAGAAGTAGATTTCGTGAGTAATCAGGTGAGGCCGCAGAACAACCCGTACAGTAACACCTATAATCCCGGTTGGAGAAATCACCCAAATTTTGGGTGGCGAGCGAATACAGGTAATCAAAACCCTTTGGGATTTACTCAGCGTGCTCCAGCACCACAGCAAGGTCAGGGTCAGCAGTTCCAGCAATACAACCAACCTTACCAGCAGCGTCCATATTCGTATCAGAATCAGGGCACTGGGAGTAGCTCCCAGCAGCAGGCCCCTCAGTCTAGTTCTAAGCTGGAGGATATGATGGCTCAGCTTCTTACTAGCTCCTCGAGTGCGAATCAGTTGGCTGAAAAACGCTACCAGCAGAGCGAGGATCGTTTTCTTTCTCATGAGGGAGAAATGAGGAGTCACAAGGCCTCGATTCAAAATATCGAGAATCAGGTTGGTCAGCTAGCACAGATGATGTCAAAAAGACCCCAAGGTGGTCTTCCGGGCAATACAGAACCAAACCCGGGTGGACACAGGGATGTGAATGCTGTCATGACCAGTAGTGGAAAACCTACCGGACCCGTTATATCGGACTCAGCACCGATCATTGAAGCGGTCTCGACTGACACACCGGACGAGGTGCAAGCCAGGCTACGCCCAGCAAGTACAGCGCAAGTCCAGGAGCCGGTCAAAGATTACACTCCTCCAGTACCTTATCCAGGCAGGCTGAAGAAGCAGAAGAATGAAGAACAATACGGTAAGTTCCTTGAGTTGTTCAAGCAACTACACATTAATATACCGTTTGTTGAAGCCTTAGCCCAGATGCCAAAGTATGCGAAATTCCTTAAGGATATCCTCTCGAATAAACAAAAGCTCGAGGATATTTCATGTGTGGTGATGAATGAAACTTGTTCTGCCGTTCTACAAAACCGTCTGCCCACGTGTTTGATCGGAAACATGTCTGTTAGCCATGCATTGGCTGACTTGGGAGCGAGTATCAACCTTATGCCTTATAAGGTTTTTACTAAACTGGATCTAGGTGAGCCGTCACCTACTAGGATGAGTATTCGGTTGGCAGACCGTTCAATCAAGTATCCGCGTGGATTTGTGGAAAACATGCTTGTAAAAATTGATAAATTTGTTTTCCCCGTGGACTTTGTTATTCTTGACATGGACGAGGATTCAAAAGTACCTTTGATACTTGGACGTCCTTTCCTCAATACTGCGAGGACGATTGTTGATGTGGCAGCTGGCCAAATCACGCTCCGAGTGAATGATGAGCACGTGACATTCGATATCAAAAGATCGATGCAGCATCCGCAATGTCACGATGACAAGCTTTATTACGTCGACATTGTCGATGCATGTGTGTGCTCTCATTTTCAAGGTACTGTTGACGAGATTGATTCGGACACACGTCTATCGTGTGGGGACCTGATTGGCATTACGCAGGAGGGCCACGATTTTGAGCAGCCAGTCTATCAGATTAGTGATGATGGTTCCCAGAGTCCGGAGAGATTTCTTGAAATTGTCCATGTAGAAGAAGAGAAAGCAAAACCATCGGTTGAAGATCCACCGTCTTTGGAGTTGAAAGAACTCCCGCCACATCTCGAGTATGCATTTCTTGACGAGGAACGTCGCTTACCGGTCATAATTTCGGCATCATTGGAAAAGGTTGAGAAGAATCAGCTTCTTGAGGTTCTAAGACTTCATAAGAGAGCCATTGCATGGAAAGTCATGGATATCAAGGGCATCAATCCTTCTTTCTGTACTCACAAGATTCTGATGGAAGACGAGTACAAACCATGTGCACAGCATCAGAGGCGTTTAAATCCAAATATGCAAGACGTGGTGAAGAAAGAAGTGATTAAGTTGTTCGATGCCGGGATGATTTATCCTATATCCGATTCTGTGTGGGTTAGTCCAGTGCAGGTTGTACCTAAGAATGGTGGTATGACTGTAGTCTCAAATGATAGGAATGAGTTAATTCCTACCCGTACATCACAGGGTGGCGAGTTTGCATTGATTACCGCAAACTCAATGATGCTACTCGTAAGGATCACTTCCCGCTTCCATTCATCGACCAGATGTTGGAACGTCTGTCGGGGAAGTTGTATTACTGTTTCTTGGATGGGTTCTCTGGGTACTTCCAAATTCCTATCGCTCCTGAGGATCAGGAGAAGACTACCTTTACCTGCCCCTTCAGCACATTCGCCTACCGGCGGATGCCTTTTGGGTTGTGTAATGCACCAGCGACCTTCCAGAGATGCATGGTTGCAATTTTCCATGACATGATCGAGGATTCCATGGAGGTTTTCATGGATGATTTTTCGGTATTTGGGGATTCCTTCGATCATTGCTTGGAAAATTTGAGAAAGATGTTGAAGAGGTGTGAGGAGATGAATCTGGTCCTGAACTGGGAGAAATGCCACTTCATGGTGAAGGAGGGCATAGTTCTGGGACACAAAATTTCTCATGCGGGCATGGAAGTCGATCCAGCTAAAGTCGACGTTATTTCACGACTTCCGCCCCCCACCTCTGTTAGAGCTATACGGAGCTTTCTCGGTCATGCCGGGTTCTATCGGCGATTCATCAAAGATTTTTCAAAAATCGCCAGACCCATGACCCGTTTGTTGGAGAAAGATGCTCCGTTCGTGTTTGGAGATGATTGCTTGAGGGTTTTTGACCTTCTCAAGCAAAAGTTGATTGAGGCCCCTATTTTAGTCGCACCTGACTGGAGTCTGCCATTTGAAATTATGTGCGACGCAAGCGATTACGCTATAGGGGCCGTTCTGGGTCAAAATAAAGAAAAGCACTTTCACCCGATCTATTATGCGAGCAAAACTCTTCACGACGCTCAAGAACATTACACCACGACTGAAAAAGAGCTCTTGGCGGTCGTTTTCGCATTTGATAAATTTAGATCGTATTTAGTGCTTTCGAAAACCGTTGTGTATACTGATCACGCAGCCATTAGATACCTCTTTAGCAAACAGGACGCTAAACCGCGTCTAATCAGATGGATCTTGTTGCTGCAAGAGTTTGATATAGAAATCCAAGATAAAAAGGGTGCTTTGAATGTAGCGGCTGACCATCTATCTCGGTTAGAGCACGGAGACATCGAGGACTCGCGTTGGGATTCAATCAATGACAATTTCCCACACGAGTCTTTGATGGGTGTAGAGATATGCGATGAGTCGCCTTGGTTCGCCGACTTTGCGAACTACCTTGCTTGTAGAATTCTGATTAAAGGGTTGACTCACCAGCAAAAGAGGAAATTCTTTTCAGATATCAGGCATTACATTTGGGACGACCCTTTTCTATTCAAGGTGGGTGCTGATCAGGTGATCAGAAGATGTGTATCAGGGACTGAGGCGACCGATATTCTGCGCCAGTGTCATGAGGGAGCTACCGGAGGCCACCACGGAGCCAACTTCACTGTGAAGAAGGTGTTGGATTCCAAGTTTTACTGGCCGACCATTTTCTGTGACGCGCAGAGTTGGGTGAAAGCGTGCGATGCTTGTCAGAGGGCGACGAACATATCGGCACGCGACGAAATGCCCCAAAACTGGATACAAGTTTGTGAAGTCTTTGATGTTTGGGGGATAGACTTCATGGGACCGATTCCCCCCTCACGAGGTAACAAATACATCTTGGTCGCAGTTGACTACGTATCAAAGTGGGCGGAGGCGCAAGCCTTACCCACAAATGACGCCAGGGTGGTCGTGAGATTCTTAAAGAGTTTGTTCGCCCGATTTGGCGCTCCGAAAGCGCTCATTAGTGACAGAGGGACTCATTTTTGTAATACACAGCTTGAAAAGGCTTTGTCCCGATACGGTGTGCATCACCGTTTATCCACGCCCTATCATCCGCAGACGAGCGGGCAGGTGGAAGTCACGAACCGTGGGCTTAAGCGCATCCTTGAGCGGTCTGTTGGAGCAAACCGCAAGGAGTGGTCGGACAAACTTGAGGATGCATTGTGGGCATTCCGTACAGCGACCACCCCCTTTAGGTTGGTATACGGAAAGGCATGCCATTTACCGGTGGAGTTGGAGCACAAGGCTATGTGGGCTTTGAAAACCGTGAATTTGGACCTTAAAACCAGAGGTGAAGCCCGGTTTCTCCAAATTCATGAATTGGAAGAATTGCGACAACAAGCCTATGAAAGCTCCGTACTCTACAAAGAGCGCACGAAGAAAATTCACGACAAACGCTTGAAGGACCACAAAGAATTCCAAGCGGGTGATCTTGTTCTTCTGTACAATTCACGGCTGTGCTTATTTCCTGGGAAGCTTCATTCACGCTGGACAGGACCATACACGGTTAAGGAGGTATTTCCGTATGGTACTGTTGCAGTAGAGAACACGGATGGCGTTACATTCAAGGTAAATGGTCACCGGTTGAAGTTGTACGTTGCCGGGCCGATAGAGTCGGCGGTGGAGGTAATTGAACTCCAAACCCCGCATACCTCATAAGTGTGGGGAGGAGAGAGTCTACGCTACTGACTCGCGGATAAAAAATGTAGCAAGAGCGTATTTTGCGCTTTAGGGGTAGTATCGTCTTTTTAGGTGTTTTTCTAGTTTTAGCGTAATTTAGGTATGTTAGGTAGTTTCCGTTAGTTTGTTTAAGTTTCATACGTGCCGGGCGAAGGTTCTGTGTTGCAATATTGTTATAACAGTTAGCGTGTTGAAAAAAAAAATGGCGAAAAACGGCCAAAACAGTTGCTGGAAATAGCTTCTGCGGAAAATTCTGATCTGCAGCTGTTGCACGGTCGTTCCACGAGTCGCACGACCGTGCGTCTCCGAGGGCCGGAACGGTGAGTCGCACCCCCAGTGCATCACCGAGAACATGCTGCAGGGTTTGAAAAATGTAGGTGACGCGCGACCGTGCGAGAGGCAGGGGCAGTTTGGTCTTTTGCACAATATAAAAAGCCCCATCTGCTTCTTTTCCCTTCATTCGTGAACCCTAGCCTTCTGAAGCCGTTCCAGAGCGATATCTCTTCAAATCGCACGGTTCTTCGCACGATTTCACACCCTACTTCGCACGGTACGTTCCTTCATGTAGATTATCTGTTTTTTCGCTTTCTAGGGTAGATTCATCCGTTTCTTCAAGGCCTTTTAGGGTTCTCTTCATAAACAAATCGAAACCCTAACCCTTGTAAGAACCATTCGTATCGTGATCATCCGGTGCATTTTCTGACCCCTGTTTGTGTAAAAACTTGATGATTTGTGAAAAAATCGGGCTAATAAGAGCCTGGGTCTGAATCTGCAGAAAAACGTAGTCGCACGGACGTTCCTCGTATGGAACGGTCTTGCCTCGCCGGTGATTCACGATGATCTGCTTGTTGGTCGGTGTTGCACGATGGTGCCGTTGGTCACACGCCATGCAGTTCCGACAGATTTGGGCTACTAGTACTCGTTGTCGGCGACGCACGACCGTGCGTCTCGTCACACGACCGTGCCATATGCCCAGATCAGATTCGCAGCTTCTTCATAATTGGCTGCTCGGCTGTTTTTGATTCAAATTTTTCCTGTTTCCATCTTTCTAACATTATTCCTTATACAGATGTATCACCCTTTCCTTCAATTCGACCCCAATAATGAGCGAGAAGCACTTTGCATTCCGAGACGCGACGCCTTATGGGCAAGGCGGGGGCAATTCGGAGTCCCCCGATGGCTGGATTGGGAAGTCTTGAGGGAGCTGAACCAGTATGATAGACTGGATGACATGATCAGTATCCCGCTTGCAAATCTGGTCGGTATCAACCGACCCGTCTGCCGTGAGCTGACAATAGAGTTCTTTTCTACATACGCCTATGAAAAGCCGGTTGCCCATAGAAGACCCAAATTCCGCCACAAGGAGCGGATAGTTTTCAGATTGGGTAGAAAATGGAATAGTTGGTCGGTGGGGCGTTTGGGTAGAAGGCTCGGGATCTATACAAGGGAAGATATGGATGATTCCGATGTCTTCACAGATCAGTTCACATTCCCATCTGATGCAGCACGGGATGTATTTTGGGCTGAAAACGCTATTGGGGACCCCTACAACCCGAGGATGTCGAAGGCTTCACGACTGAGAGACCCTTTAGTGCGACTGATGCATCATGTGTTTAGCCACACAATTTGCGGGCGCATGGACAGTCTTGGGAACTGTCCCACGCCAGATTTGATTTTTCTCTATGCGCTGGTTACGGGAGCAAATATCAACCTAGCCGCAAGAATGGCTGAATACTTCGTGAAGTGCTCGGGGCGGACTCCGAACAGTGAGATACACGGCGGTCAGTATGTGACCGAATTAGCCTACAACTTAGGCTTGATGACTGAGGAGGTGCTTCAGAGTCTCACTCTGATAACCGAGGGGGTTTTTGTTGATATCAGGTCACTGAAGGCGATGGGTTTGATTGTGGAAACTGATAGGGGGATAGGTTGAAAGGGTTGAACAACGAGGTCTGGGACCCGTTGCCTCCAGCTGTGGAGGAACATGAGGATGAGGAGATGCACGATCAGGAGCATCCGGAGCAGCAGCAGCAGCACCAGCCACAGACGCCACCACATTCACCGCAGCACCATGCATTCCACCAGCATCAGGACTGGCCCGAGTTCTATCAGCAGTTCCAGCAGATGCAAGTTAACTAGGATCAGATCAGGGTTAACCAGGAACAACATGGGGTTTATATTGACCAGATCCGGTCTAGACAGGACGAGATTAGGGCCGCTCAGGATCAACTTCGGGCAAACCAGGATAGTTTATATCAGGGAGTAAGTGCTGGGTTTTCATATCTGTTTGGGGAGATGCATCATGCATATCCCGCCTACTTTCAGCAGCCTCCACAGTTCCCACCGTGGAACCCACCTGGTTACGGAGATGCGGGTCCGTCCTTTACTAGAGACGATGATGGTGATGACGCGTAGGAGTCGGTGATATTGATTGTTGGTGGTTGTTTTTATTTCAGTACTTCTTTATTTTGGGTGTTTATTTTGACTGTTATTTCAAACACCCCGGCTATGTACTCTTTTATTTTCTGACACTTTCGTTTGTTTACTTTATTTGGTATTGGGATTTCTAGTATTTCTACTTATGTACATTATGGTTTATTTGTGATCTTTCTATTTCTGTTCTGTTTTGGTGTACATGTGACATACTTGCAGATCTGACATATCTTGGACCGGAGCACGTGACAGATACAGCTTCGGAAGTCTCGTTGCATCAACATCATCTTGAGGGGAGTACTATTACCCTTTTCTCTATATTTCGGGTCTCGCATTGGGGACAATGCGAAGTTCAAGTGTGGGGAGGGGGTTAACTTTGTTAACTTTGTTTGTCCTCTAAAAAAATAAAAAAATCAGAAAATCAGAAAAATCAATCAAAAATACCTGTATTTTGTATATATTTTAGTAAATAAACCGGTTGGTTGTGTTTTAGAAAGCGTCGGACTTGATAAAAACTCGACAAGCAAAATATTTTTGAAAAAGGAAACCGGAAAGCGTGACAAACAAAGAAAGACTTACATGATAGTTTTCACACTTTTACCCATTCCTTCCGTTACGTGAGCATATTTGTGCCTTGATATTGTTATATATTTGTTCGTTTCGGATATAGGAGTGAGCCGGATGTTATGTGTAATTTAGAACTTGTCACTAGTATGCTTGTTAAGACCATGAACTTGCGGAATTGTGTAGAAGTGATAGAGGCACTTAGATTACCCCTTTGTTGTAAACCTTGTTCTTTGTGTTGTGTTTCCCGTAAACCTTATATTACCCTTTAGGATTAACCATGTCGAGCCTTCCCGTTTACCTTTGTTTACCCACACTATCGCCCACTTAGCCAAATTTAGCCTTTCTATGTTTTAAACCTTTTTAGTGTTAAAACTCGGTCAAAATAATCGTTTAACTAGCGTTTGTTGTAGTTTATTGTTTATTTATATAGTTCCTCTATAAAAAAATAAAAATAAAATAAAACACCCTAAAATAGGGTGAAGTCGACGAAAATCGAGCAATTTTGAATGCTTAAATGTTAAAATATCGTTGATTAGCTCGATTGCGCAATAGTCTCCTTTTTAAGGCATTTGTATGTATAGTTGTATTGTTTGTTGCTAGTTAAACGCTACTACCGAGTTTTAACCATTTTCGCCACTTTAAATATCCATTTCCATACCTTTCGCCCAAGCCTAACGTTATAACCCGTAAAGACCTCTTGATTTACACTTTTTCGCATGTTAGTTGGTGGAGACGAGATCTTATGACAAGCTGATGATATTACACATTTCATTGACGAGGCGTTGAGTGTTTGCACGTACACATTTTATGTATGTTTCATAAATAAAACCGGAGTGTGTGTGAACATTGTGAGTTGTGTGAAGATTAACATGTTGAGTCAATTAAATGTGAAGTCACGGCTTTTTGGTTGTCGCTATATATTTGCATATGCTTGTTGGGTATAAGTCTTTTGATGTTGTCTTTCGAAAAACCGGCTAACCGTTTATAGTAGTTTTCAATAAAATAGTGTGTAAATTATCGTTCTTGTTTGTTTCTATCTTTTATTGCTTTTTAGTTTAGCTTGCTTGAGGACAAGCAAGGTTCAAGTGTGGGGAGATTTGATATTCGCTAATTTACACATATTTTAGTCCCCCGTTTTACCCCTATTTTATGCGTTTTCGGCCGTAAAACCGTTATTCGGATGCTTAATCATCTACACTTTTGTTTACAGGCCTAAAACAGCATACCAGACAAGATGATAGCAAAAACGAGGACTTTCCGGACAAAACGACGAAGCTGCGAACATTCTGTTAAGGAAACTGACCTGGGCGTGTGGAACGGTCGTGCAACCTAATGCACGACCGTGCATCTCCGACAAATTCAAATCAATCCGGAACTGAACGACCAGTGCGACTCAGCGTGCAAGGCATTCAAGGCCACCCCGGTGATGCACGGGCGTTCCATATCCTGCACCTCGTGCGGATCCGATGATCCAGCCAAACCTCGGTGATGAACGACCAGTGCGACTAGGCGTGCAACAAGAACCCGACATTGAACGACCGTGCCATCTGAAGAACGGTCGTGCGATATCGAATCTGGTCAAAGATCTGATGACGTCATGCAGTATGGTGCACCATCCCTTCAATAATTCAAAAAGTGAACGGTCGTGCAACAGGATGCACGACCGTGCGACATCGAAAAAATATAAAAACCTGCAGAAACATTCTGCTCGTAACTCTGGACATTTTGGAAGCGATTCTGGCGATTTTCAGGCTCCGGAGGCTTCTGCTTTCACCCGGATTCAAGCCACATTGTGCCGATTAGCTTTGTTATCTTCCAGATTATTAATCTTATGCTTGTTTATGGTTTGGTTTTCTAATCTTTCCATGATTTTGTTAATCTTTCAAGCATTTAGGTTAATATTTATGTATTATTGTAGCCTTTGGGCGAAAACACTACAATCCCTTGCTTGATTATAACCATTAGTGTGTTAATCTTTGTTTGTAATGACATTTGGAAGTATTTTCTATGTTAATCTTTGATGATTAGTTTGCAACCTTGTTATTGATATTGATTTCTTGATTATAAGTAATTGTGTTGGATGATTGGTATTTGGTTAGTTAAGATAGTTGAAAAATGAAGCTTAATTAATCTTGTATTAGTAAACTTTGAACTTGGTTAACTAGTTTAGCTTGGTTTAAATGTGTGCATCATGATACGAGAAATGGTTAGTGATTTAATAAAATGTAATTATTGTTAATCAAGAGAGCTTGCCGTCACGTAAGGACCTTAACGGGTTAGATGGTGTCGTTATAAATTCTTGCCATGATTTGTTAGCTTAGTTAGTAGTTTAGGCCAAAATTGCTATCTTGGTGAATTTATGTGTAAGATTTGTAAAATGAACTCGGTTGTGATTTAATCTAGTTTATGCTTGTCTCGGTGGTTGCATTGTGTTTATCGGTGTTGCTTTCCTTGATTAAGTGCGGTTAGAAAACTCCTAACGGATGACTAACTCATTTTTAAGAGATTTTCATAGACATTTATCAATTGCACGTTAAAGAACAATTTTAGGTGGTTAAAGTGTGTTTATCGTTTTAGCTTTCCGAATGATTGTCATGTTAGGATTCCCGAAAGGGATACTAATTGTCTTGAAAATGGAAAATTGATCGAATGCTTCTAGTGCCAAAACCGAATTAGTTGACATGCTTTGGTTGTGTATTAAGCAAGGCTTTTTATCTATTATCTACTATGTTTTTATATGTATTTGTTTATGCTTACTTTAGTTTAATTAAAATCACAAAACTTATGTTTTTACCGGTAGTTTAGTGACAAAGGTCTAGTATTATTTCTCCGCCCATTTCCTTGGATCGATACTTGGTTCTTACCGATACTTTACTACATATATGACGGGGTACACTTGCCTCTTTCGTGTGTGTTTTGATGTAAAAGTAATAATCACTTTTATAAATTTAAAACCAAATCGTGTGTAAATTCATTGCAAAATTATGTATATATACGCACACGTCACGTTTAAAAAGGGCTTAAAATATACTTAAATCCATATACCACCACACACGCATCAAGTTTTTGGCGTCGTTGCCGGGGACACAAGGATTTTAAGAAAGTTAGGAATCAACGGCCTAATCGTTTTTCTTATTTTTCTGTTTTTTTTAGGATTTTTCTTAATTTTTCAGCTTCTGTAGAACTCAGCACAGGCCGTGCCCGCTGAACACTCCCCGTGCCCAATCATTGGAACTGGCAATCCTGTTTTAAGTCAGACAGTAAACTGAACCCGGGGCCGTGCCCACTCAACACGCCCCATGCCCAAGATTTAGTTACTGAAAACAAAACCGTAAGATCCCGACGGTTGGTAATTTCTGACACAAACATGAGTGATACTGATATTTTTTACTTTCGGCACTCTTATGGTACGTGGTGTCAAATATGTGGCGACTCCCATAAAGAATTAGAATGTTATTTTCTAAATTATAAGCCCCACTATATAGACCCATCGTTTTCCCGTAGCCTTAAGAGGGGCGAAAGTAAAAATAATCCCTATCTCTCCCTCGAATGCTCTCAACCGGATCTTCTAGGAGAAATGCTT
The DNA here is from genome assembly GCA_030545235.1 of Helianthus tuberosus. Classification (NCBI taxonomy): domain Eukaryota; kingdom Viridiplantae; phylum Streptophyta; class Magnoliopsida; order Asterales; family Asteraceae; genus Helianthus; species Helianthus tuberosus. The sequence goes on from CM060394.1 coordinate 132,814,094, forward strand.
CTTGATGAACTATTTCAATTGGAAGATCTAATTCTTAATTGGTTAAAAGAACTTAGGATAGATTTCAATAATCTATCTCAAGACAATAACCAAGAAGAGTTGTTGGGATTGCGTTCAAACAACTTCGTTGTTCCCGACGATACCTCTAACTCTAGTAAGGACTTGAGCGATAGTCGTCCTTGTGTCGATTGTGCCGTGAAGGACTCCCCATCGACTTCGTTCGGTGCATACATAGACCTGAGCGATTCGGCATACACCTTCTTTAACGAGAGCCTGGGAAAGGGTTGGACTTGTCCACCTACACATAGCATAGGAATCACCCTCACCGACAACCTCTTGCGTTCTCGTCTTAATCTAGAGCAATTAAGGTATCTTAGGCACTTTGGGGTTGTTCCATCCAGTAAGGAACCGCCCGATCCGGAAAAGTTCCTTAAAAATAGACAAACTTCATAAACAGCCTTTCGACACGGGGCCGTCCCCAAGTCAACATGCCCCCGTGTCCACCAAAAGATTCCTTTCTGACTTTTTGTCAGAATACGGACAAAATATGTCAGGATGTTGCTTGCACACGGGGCCGTGTCCAGCCGACACGGGGCCGTGTCCAGTATGCTGTCGTTTTCTATAAATGCAGCCAAGAATCCTGCACATTTGGACCATTTAGGGACAGAGATTTGAAAGGATCTTCTCACCTACCATCCTAGGTATTTTCTAAAAGAAGTTTCTAACAAACATCTTGTCCTTTCCTCTTTTATCCATTGCCTTCTTCTTCATCTTTCTTGCATCAACACCTCCATTGAAGCTTGAGATCACCATGACTCCAAGCTTTATTGTGATGGTTATTAGGTTTTTGTTCTAGGAATCTTGTTAAAAATAAGTTGTACAACATTGTTTTAAGTTATTTCTGCTAAAAAATGCTTCATAAGTTGGAAAAATAATTTGAAACTCCAAGATTCCTTGTTCCAAAAATCCGCAGAAAGTTGAACACGGGGCCGTGCTCATTGAGCACGGGGCCGTGTCCGATGTACTGTTTCATTAAAATGAACTATTTTTGGTTTGTTTTCGTAGAATGTCTAGTCAAAACAGTGGAACCTCTTCTGCGCACTCCAGAAACAGTCGAAGGGACAGAAGGTCATCAATTGAAGCAACTCTCGTACGTTACGTAATGGCATTACGTGAAGCTCTTGACGAGATGACTTCGGTAGAGGAGGTCCTAATAGACTGTATAAATTATCTTACGGTGGGGTTGGAAAACAGTTTTCAAGAAATTGACCTCTTGCACCAGAGGTTAAACATTCTTATAACACCTCCCATAGAACCAATCATCCATCAAGAGGATTGGAACCTAGCACTTGGAATCCACAATCCTACTGGGTGGGAAGACCTTCCAGCAGAGCCTCCTCTTGAAGATCTACAAGAAGTCCCGGTGGAGGTTGCACCCCCTCAAACCAATGCCAATGAGCCCGCCTTTCTTCTCCCAAGGGAGATAGAGGAATGGCTCGCCGACGTGTGAGGGACCCATGCCCGGAGAAAGAAGTTCTTCATGCCGCATCAAACCAAAGGAATTATCTCTTTGTAAATTTTGCTAGTAGAATAAATTTTAGGCTAGAACTTCTTGATTTAGATTTCTTGTGCTTCTTTGACCTACTTATCTAGAAATTTTAACTTCTTAGGACTTTTATGTAATTCTCTCTATGACTTAATGAATGATGGTTAATTTGGTGTTTGGATGATGTTAAAATGAATAAAACACACTTGGGATGGCAAAGGATAACAAGGGAAACTTGGACCAGCACCCCATGCACGAAAACAGGGCCATCCGACAAAATTTTCTTCATTACAGCAAGTTCGGCATGCGCCGTGTCCGCCCGACACGGCCCCGTGCTACACAGTCTGCAGAAAATGCACAGTTCAGGTAAACTGGACACGGGCCGTGTTCACCCAACACACCCCCGTGTCCAGGCTTCTGTTTCTTTTTACAACTTTTTGTTACTGGCGACTGAACACGGGGCCGTGCCCGGACACCACGGGGCCGTGTCCAGACGCCCAGTAACATAAAATTTTGCTTTTTAACACCTTTTTACACATTCAATCAACCTAAAAACTTATTTTTGGGACACATTGAGGACAATGTGTAATTTAAGTGTGGGGGGATGCTAAAACCTTGCATCTTGCAAGTCCTAATTACAAGCCTTACACAAAACTCTATTGGAACCGCTAATCACCCCAAATTTTTTTCAAAAATTTTTCATTTTTTTTACTTGTCTAGGTTTAATTCGAGAATTTCAAATTCTAAAAAGGTTATATTTTTACAAATTTACAACTGATAGCGTCGTGATAAAAAGAACCAACATAAGAAAATTATAAAACGACATGACAAGCTTAGTTCAAATTTGATTATATATACTTGATCACATAAAAACCCATTCCCACAAAAGTGAGTTTTGAGCCTTTATTGAGCATACAAATACATATTTTTAAACTAAATGCTCATTTTTCGTTTCTTGTGTGAATAGCCGCTTGGTTCTTACGACTCTAGAACTTGCCACGACGATACATTCCCAGTCCTTACCAACTTAAACCCAAGTAAGTAAATGATGGACGCATTAGGACTAACCCTTTTTATTTCTACACCATTATTTTTCTTTTTTTACCACCTACCCAAAAAAACCCCCCTGGTTAACCCCTTTGAGCCTAAACCTTTTCATTTCTTAATCCAAAAACAAACACCCTTTTTACCCACCAAAACCCTTTTTATTTTAAACCCTTTGTTTTAGTAACAAGCTCGGTTTTTCTTATTACTTTCAAAAAAAAAATGTTGATGATGAAGCAAAATAGAAATAAACAAACAAGTTCATCAAAAATAACTTTGTTTGAATAATGGCTTCATCAAAATAAAAATTGCAAAAATAAAAAGTCTTATGAAAACCGATGCTTTTTACGCTTTTCGCCCTTTTCTACTAACCACTAACCCAACCACCTACCTTTAACCCAAGCCTAACCCTTCACCAAAAAGTCCTCTTGATATTTACAAAGGTATATAGTTAAAAAGAAGGAGGATTGATTGCTTGGCAAACCTATGGTAGGAGTAAGTTCCATGCCGCTCTCGAGTGATTCACTAAAATACATCTTCGGCCGAGTGTTGAGTGATCCCCCGTGAGGTATGTGAACTTGTATATAAATAGAATTTTAAAGAGGCATGTTATGCCCTAATAAGTAATTTATCTTATGAAAAGTTTTAAATAAATCATGACGAATAGGATTGTAAATAAATAAAAATAAAAACTTAATAAAGAATCTTGGAAATCCCGACACTCTATGACAAGCCCAAAAACCTTCTCTTCTACCCATTCCATTTGGGAGTGTAAAGCCACATTATAAAGAGTTTTGCTTGAGGACAAGCAAAGATTCAAGTGTGGGGGTATTTGATGTGTGCAAAATGCAACATATAAATTACATCAATTGTGGCATAAAACTAAACCTTTTTAGTACTAATGTCGGAAAAAGAGTGTTTTTGTCTTCCTTTTGTATTTTCAGGATTAAATGAGCTCAAATTAACAAAAGAAGCAAAAAGGCAGCTAAATCTAATATAAATACAAGAAAAGGAACAAACGTGGCATGCCCGACCTCCCCGACAGCATCTTCCCAAGCAAAACAAGAGAACAGAAGGCTGAACACGCCCCGTGCTCAGTGAACACGGGGGCGTGCCCAAGTGCCAGCATTAAAGACAAAGCTATAGAAGCTTCTATCGCCCACCACGGGGCCGTGCTCAGCCTACTGGGTTGAGGGTAACGTCACCTTCAAAAGAGGGGCCTACTATAATAACTAAGATAATCTCTTAAAAAGTGCAAAAGTGCGGAAATAATCAAAGGTTACACTAAACACGAGTCGGAGCCAAGTGATTCATCTTGTCTATCTGTTTTTATTTTTATTTTTATTTTTCAGCATTTTAGTTAGTTTTTATTTTTCTAGTTTAAAACCTTTTTCTAAACTTTTGATTTGATTAAACTTTGAGGATAAACCGGTACTAAAAGCTCTTGTGTCCTTAGACGACCTCGGTATCTTGCCAACACTATACTACGCTCATGATGGGTGCACTTGCCCATATGTGTGTTTGGTGTTAGTAAAATATCGTGTTTTATAAATTTAAAACTTGACTAACGTGTAAAAAGGGCTTAAAATATACTTAAATCCATATACCACCACATACGCATCAATACTTCAAGTTGAAATGCTCATAATTTCAAATTTTAAAAAATTTGACTCTTGGCAGGTGTAAGGTACGATGGTGACTGTTGACGTGTGACAGTTTGGGTGACAAATTGTCACTTGTCAGCTGTCTTAAATGCACGTCGTCAACGTGGCTTACACGCACGCGTGAGCTCGTACTGTTTTCCCCCACTCGCTCCTGATGCTTCGATAACCGTGTTTCTCTGAAAAAAAGGGCTATTACGGTTTTCTAGATCATTGATGGCGGTGGGTATATAAACCCTTTCATTGCCTTCTTTTGATAGTATTGCTCTTTGAATCTCCTTTTTCTTCCCCAGTGTCCATTTGAAGAAAATTGCAAATTTCTTGCCTTATGTCTATCGGAGAACGTCACGAAGATTCTTCCGAAGAGATGTTTGCCGGTCTTCCACCATTGAAGTGGTCCAGAGAAACGTTTGACAGCATGGTTCGAAATTTTAGGTTCCCTGATAGTTGGGGTGTTCGATACCCCGATGAGGGTCAGACGGCGGCAGATGCTCGAGCCGGGTATATTACCTTATTCTGGGATTATTTTGCTGAAGGAAACTTCCGATTGCCGGTGACAAGGTTTTTCCTTAAAATCCTTGCATATTATAAGTTCCATATTTCTCAAATGCACCCCATCGGAATGGTTCGGATTCGCCATTTCGAATTCCTTTGTCGGTCAATGTATATTGAGCCGACGGTTAACCGTTTTCGAGTGTTGTATCAAATACACTGCTCTCAGGGCTTTTATTCCTTTGTCCAATGTGCTTTAGCAAAGAAGATCTTATTGCACCCCCCAAAATCCTTTCATGAGTGGAAGCCGAAATTTTTCTTCATAAAGGCCGGCGTGATTCCGATGAAGATGACTTTCAGGGGCAAAGAAGACATTGTGACAGAAACCATACAGACTCCTCTTTCGGAGACTTGGTATCATGATTTGAAAGATGTTCCATCGATTGAGCTTCCGGAGAAAGCCCTAGTTGCTGCTGGCATGAGTCTTTTCTGGCGAATGGAGCGGGAAGACAAGCTAGTGTACATGGAGGATGATAAAAGTAAGATTTGGGATCTTCTCACCCTTTCTTTCTGTCTTTCCTCTTTTTTTTATATGAATTTGTTCCTGTTCTTTTGTAGTTGTCTCTTTGTATGTTGTTGCATACAAGAGGGAGAACGGGAAGATGGCCACTGTTCCGAAAAGAGCTGATGAGAAACTTTGGTATTTACAGATAGTCAAGAATTTTGCTCTTCCGGGGGATAAAGATCTGGCCGCGCAACCTTCGACTGGTGTCGGTAAGCTTTCTTTTCGGTTTTGATTGATATTGCAATATTACTCTTTGCTATTTTCTGTGCGCGGGGTAATATTGCAATATTTTCCTTTTTGAATAGGTGAATTGGCTAACCTGGGCATAGGCCATGAGAAGAAAAAACGTGTCCCGGCTGTTAATATTGCGCCGAAGAAGATTGATATGTCAAATACTCAACTATCGAAGGCCAAGAATGTTAAGGGGGAGAAGAAAGGTACACGCCATTCCTCTGTCTCCTGGTGTGATTATGTAGTGGTGTCTGACACGTTGGAAGGACTTGCGCCTGTAGTTATGAAGAAACCAAAAGCGAAGCCTCGGGATACTGCTGATATCTCTGCCTCGAATCCTGATGACCCTATTGATTTAGAGTCGAGTCCTGAGCCTTTATTGAAAATGAAGGCGGGGAAAAGGAAACAGGTTGAAGTTGAAATGGAAGCGCAGCCTGCTAAGAAGATTCCAAGAAGAAATATTGGCAAAAGAGGCAATCTAGATGCCTTTATTGCGAAACCTCCTCCAGGTGAGTATCTTCTTTGTTTGCTTTTTACGCGTGCTATATGTTAATATATCCTTTGTTTTGCAGAAAAGCCAACCCCTTTCGCTCGCGCGGAGTCATCATCTGTTGTTAATGATGATCTCCCCCCTTCACCACCTCGCACATCGATTAGGGAGCAGCTAGAATGTAACACTTGTGCCTCCACGGCCATCAAACAAATTCCAAACCAATGAAATATTGTATTTCATACTTGGGATTTGTAAAAATATGTGTATCGTTTACACATATCAACTCTTGTTCGATTTCAAACTCTAAATCGCTTTCTGGAAGGTTATACGCGCACCAATGCGTAAATATAACCAGTTTAATGCAACAAACACTCCGGAATAGTGACATAGGCTTAACATACCTTAAATAACCTTTACATAACTTAGAAATAAGTTTTGAAGGCTTTGGTATGGCAAAATCAAGTTAAATCGCTTACAGGGACTAAAGTTGACAAACTGCGAAAGTATGCCAATTTGAACTGTAACAGACATTCCGGAACATGACCATAAGTTAAACATACCATAAATATCCTTTACATAGCTTAGAAATAGGCTTTGAGGGGTTCGGTGTGCTAAAATAAACTTTTGTGTCATTCAGGGACTAAAAGTGTCAAAAAGTGCACAAGTTTGCATTTTCGCGCATAACTTACGTTCTGAATACATACGGACATCCAAAAATTTATGTAAGCATGACTACATTATATTTTAGTGTTCGCCATAAGAAAAATCCATTCGTCACGTCATTTGGATCGTTTTTCGCGCTTATGCGCATTCCGTCGTAATTAGCCGAACAACGCAACCGTACGGCTAAACGAACCGACATCCGAGATATTTTTGAGAACATTTTAAGTTCCCTTTACTTTAACTTCATTTTAGAGCTTTTAAATGGGGTTAACGGGCCTTAAACGCGTCGGAAAAGGCCTTATTACACTACAGGGACCAAATCTGCCATTTTTGAAACTTTATGTGTAGAAACTTTGAATCTGGTCCAAATTCAATTTTGCACATGTTTTAACAATACTATGGGCTGGTTTTGATGGCACATGGTATTACAATACCATGTGTGCTAAGTGTATGGCCAAGATCGCATCACGTTTTCCTAGAAACGATCCTAACGGTTCGGGTATTCCTATAAATACCCATTCACCCCCATTGCTAAAATCACTAGAATCTTGATCTTAGGAACTCTAAGTTGAAACCATTGTTTCATACCTGAGATTCTTGGATCGAGATTAGCATTCGGGGACCCTTCGTAAGTATTCTTTCGTTCTTTTATTGCTTTTCGAGTCTTTCGAGTCTGAAAGTCAAACTTTGTTTGACTTTCTGCGTTGACCAGTTATGGTCAATGCGAAGTTCGTTTGAACTTCGCAACGTGAGTGTAATCACGTTGGTTATAGTCCCTTGGGACTATGCCTACTGATTACCACGTTGTCTAGGGTCGTAGTGTAAGCGATCTAATAAATCGCTTATACCTTCGAACCCGACCCAGTTTGGTCGATCATTAGGATCCGACCAAATACATTAGGTGACCATAGTAGGTAGGGAATAACCTTCCGAGGTTATACCCTATGGTCGCTTCGTTTAAGTAGTTGTATGATAGGTAGTTTATATGCCTTAGGTAAATTACCAGAATACCCTTTTCATGTATAATTGGTAATTAAGCATATGTAACCTAAACTTTTGTCACATAACTGATTATGTAACATGTTTAGGCATATAACACTTGTCATAGGACTAGTTAGACGGTCCGAACGCGCTTTGCGCGCATGACGCGTTAAAGTAGCGTATGTTACCTAAATGGGTCGCGATGAGTCGAAAGCACTTAGGTTAGTCTCAATGTAGTATGTAGGCCTTGTTAAACCATATCATATGAGTTCCAATACTCATTTGGTTTACCAAGCCTCATCCTATCCGATCTCCCGATTAAAGTCCGGTTTATTTATAGATTTGCCGACTGATTCCGTGCTCCCTCTAGCTTTGTTTGGTTGTTGTTCAAGACCTCTAAGCATTCTCAGGCGAGTACATTATTCCCCTATTTTACTGCTTTCAATTATTTTGGGGTGACTCATATGTGCTAAATGTTTTCAAGGTTTTTAACGATGGTATCAAAACGATTTCGATATTATAACAATGGTTTCAAAAACGATTTAAGACGATTTATACAAAACTAATAACGATTTCGATAAGGTGAATGAACTTGTTGGTTGGGTTACATAACAAATGACATTCATTAGCAATGATCAAGCCGACCAGTATTAGGTTATGGTACCATAGGATCTGACAAGTCCCGTTATTTACTACACCCGTAGTTATGTGTGGGTGTTGTGGGTAGCGACTGAATCTGTAATTTTTAATTTACTCTTTGGTAAGGGTTTATTAATGCGAGATGTTAATCTATCCTTTGGTAAGGGTTTATTAATGCGAATTATTAATCTATCCTTTGGTAAGGGTTTATTAATGCGAGTCAAGAAGGTTTGAATGTTATTAGCGAGACGACCATTTAAGTAGTTTCACGACCTAAAACGAATTTAACGATTGGGTAAACGATTGGTTTTCACACGATGTTTTAACGATTGGGTAAACGATTGGATTCAAAGCGATATACGATTGGGTTTTGGTTACATATTACATGATTTACATTGGGCATGAACATTACTTTGGTGGGTTGGTTTGATTAAGTGATTAAGTAACAATGCGTGTGGAATATGATACAAGCATGGTGGATACGCCGCTGGTACTTCCTATATATAAGTGTTTGTATGGTATTACATATTGTAGCGTTATTTGAATTATTTCAGTTTGAGACATAGAACATTTTATACAAGTAACATACTTTTCACAAGACATTTATTTACAAACAACTTATCTTATACAAACTCATTTTTACATGGTTATTCATTTAATCATGCATTATTCTCTTATTTATACATATCACCTAAACTTATTATTTTTCAAATGATTTACAAAGACAAAGCAAATTACAAGGTTCATGACTAAACATTTTCTTAAACAGAAGTCATGAATCTTATTTTCACAAAACCTATGTACTCGCCAGCATTTCTTTGCTGACCTCGTTTTCACATATGTTTCAGGTATTGTTGAATGATATCGATTGATAAGATGCATGCTCACATAGGACTGGAAAAGGCCTTAGTGACTCAATAATAATGATAGACTATGTTTAATTTGTGTATTTAGATTTCCAGACGATGTAATTATTCAATGTTTAATAAAACGAAACACTTTTTGGTATCCATGGTTATGAAACATTAATTCTGTTGCAACACGCCCCGATGTTTCCGCCGCGATTTGTTGTTTTACGCGGTCGGGGTGTGACAGAAAGATGGTATCAGAGCCAATGGTTATAGGGAATTAGGTTATTAGTAATGCTTTGACCTAGTCTATAACCTTCTTAGGACCCTAACGCGAGTTTACTTGCGTTTAGTCATAAAACAATACCGTCACCTATCCTTAGGCGACGACCACAACAAGAACATAAATTTCAAAACCGCTTTGAAAACTAATCATCTGTTCTAGGATGATTGATTTCTAGGTTTTGAACCCTCTATTGTAAGGTTTTGAACTCTCTATTTTATGGTTTTGAACCCCTTTGAGTTTTTAAAACTTCGTCAAGGTTTTGGGTTTTAAATAATGTGAACACGTGCAAACTGGAAGGGTGAATGCCTGTATTCTGGGTTTTCTGTCTAGGCAAGCACTTCGTATACATCTCATCAGACGCGAGACCAGTTGTGCTTACCTGGGAATTCTTGGGATGAGTGTTCACTTATAGGCGAGCATGTCTTCGCGATACATTATTTTTGACCCATTTACTTTGATCAGTCACCGTCTCATTTGTTTGCCTTAGGTAACAAACAAATGATCGCAATCTTCATGCGTTATCATTCTGTTTTGATTGTCCAATAATCTTTCACCTGTTTCTCCCTATGCCTTTCTTTTTCTTCAAGAATGTCTCTTCATCACGATGACGCCCAGATATCTGAGCAAGCAGCCAAAATTCGCTCAGCGAATAGGCGAAGTAGTCCTGAAGACTGTTGAATTAGCTACTGCCATGTATCATCTCCAGGATGAAGCCACTCAAGAGTCACCAAGGCAGGCAGGACCTAGTCAGGCGACAACACCATCAGCCAATAAACCAATCGAGGAATCAAAGACCATGGATGAACGATCCCCTAAGAAGTCAAAGAAGCGAAAGGCTTCTCAGAACTTCGCCATGGCCGCTCACAATGGTAAAGCAGTCCCCAACCAACCAGTTCAACCCCCTGCTAGGTGTGTATGGCTTTTCCTATGATACCTACATCAAGGAACTATGTACCTTACAAACTACTCTGGTGATTTCTCTCTTTCAAATAATTGCTCATGATTCCCTCGAAAATTTTAAGTACTCGTTTCACTCTAAGAAACAAAGTACAGAAAATTAAGTGACATTATGAGTAATCGTGCTTTTCGCACATCTGTGCCTTTAAATCCTTGGTTAGATAACTAAGGGTATTTTCAAATCTCATACCCATTACGTTTTGATTTTTCAACATACACAGTACCAGTGTTTCAAAACAATCTTCATGATCTCAAAACATTTCATATAGTTTGAAAACAATTTTTCTAGATGTATTGTCTATGTTATTTCAAAAACATTGGCCATGTTATCAAAACCAACCTTTCTAATTTCAAAATATTTCATATAGTCTGAAGACAATATTAACACAATACATTTTCTGATCAAGTGCATGATTTCGAAAAGCATCATTCATGTCTTTCAAAAACCTTATACATAATTTCAAAATTCATCTCGCATGATTTTAAAACATTTTTATAAATATATCTACCTAATACACCTACTTTATGATTTCAAAAAGTATTATATATAAGGTTTCAAAAACGTTAAACATATTTTTTCTTAAAAGAACCCCATGCATAGTTTTCAAAAATATTTTTCCTCATACATTGACTTAACCTTCACAATTCTGCTTCATATGTCGCCTTGACATATCAAGCATCTCAACTTCATAAGCATTTTACATCATGTTTTGACCTAAGCACATCCAGTGCAAGGTTTCAAAACATCTTCAACTTCTAAAATTCATATGGGATCTTTTTATCTTTACAATTAGATCCTTGTGGATGATTATCGTTCAAATCAGAGTCCTTAATTGGATTCCTTATGTACCTTAATTCGAACACTTCGGTTCCTAGTAATCGAAATCGAATTTTCTTTTTGAATCTTTCTATCTTTATAGTTGGATTCTTGGTAACGTTTAAAGTACCAAATGAAATCCACGGAATGGATTCCTAGTGTGCTTTAAATGCATGTACGCAATTTACAAGACAAATTAACGAACAATTTTGTGGTTATATGATATGTGTTTATGTGTTCTCCTCTATGTTTTTGTGTGTTACGATTTTTTCAAATCCTCATAGAATCTTTCATATCTTCATATGAGGGATTCATAGTAGGATATTCAAAAAGTACTACCTTAAAATCCTTATGGGCTTCTACGTAGTAGTTAAGACCCTTGGGTTATATAGTACCATTCCATGATTCGATGAGAGACCCTTGAGTGGTCTAGTCTAAAAGATTGATTCACAATTTGGTTAAGGAACGACATCTAGTGATGTAGCTGAACAGACTCCTTGATAGTCTATTTAGATCATTTATTGATTTAATTAAAAGGACTCTATGGCGGTCTAGTTACACTCATCACAGGTTTGTTCATTTGGTTTTACCCTACACATTATAAAATAGACTGTGTGAACTGTGCAAGGAATTGTCTAATTATGGACGCGTACATAATTATGAAATTTAGTGCATAGGAACCCAGTAAGATTTATTATGTGTAAGAACCGATAGTGACAAAAATAACGAAATGAGAACGATGTAATGGAGGTACGGTGGACGCACCAATGACGCTTCATATACTTGTATATAAGTGTCCCTCTTACATTGCAAACATAATGTTATTAAGGTTACTAGAAGTTCAAGAACCCTAACCAATGTTGTTCGATCTTTTCAACTTCATATTTCCAAGCTCTCACAAGTTTCCTCTAAATAAATTTCGGGACGAAATTTCCTAAAGTAGGGGAGACTGTAACACTTGTGCCTCCACGGCCATCAAACAAATTCCAAACCAATGAAATATTGTATTTCATACTTGGGATTTGTAAAAATATGTGTATCGTTTACACATATCAACTCTTGTTCGATTTCAAACTCTAAATCGCTTTCTGGAAGGTTATACGCGCACCAATGCGTAAATATAACCAGTTTAATGCAACAAACACTCCGGAATAGTGACATAGGCTTAACATACCTTAAATAACCTTTACATAACTTAGAAATAAGTTTTGAAGGCTTTGGTATGGCAAAATCAAGTTAAATCGCTTACAGGGACTAAAGTTGACAAACTGCGAAAGTATGCCAATTTGAACTGTAACAGACATTCCGGAACATGACCATAAGTTAAACATACCATAAATATCCTTTACATAGCTTAGAAATAGGCTTTGAGGGGTTCGGTGTGCTAAAATAAACTTTTGTGTCATTCAGGGACTAAAAGTGTCAAAAAGTGCACAAGTTTGCATTTTCGCGCATAACTTACGTTCTGAATACATCCGGACATCCAAAAATTTATGTAAGCATGACTACATTATATTTTAGTGTTCGCCATAAGAAAAATCCATTCGTCACGTCATTTGGATCGTTTTTCGCGCTTATGCGCATTCCGTCGTAATTAGCCGAACAACGCAACCGTACGGCTAAACGAACCGACATCCGAGATATTTTTGAGAACATTTTAAGTTCCCTTTACTTTAACTTCATTTTAGAGCTTTTAAATGGGGTTAACGGGCCTTAAACGCGTCGGAAAAGGCCTTATTACACTACAGGGACCAAATCTGCCATTTTTGAAACTTTATGTGTAGAAACTTTGAATCTGGTCCAAATTCAATTTTGCACATGTTTTAACAATACTATGGGCTGGTTTTGATGGCACATGGTATTACAATACCATGTGTGCTAAGTGTATGGCCAAGATCGCATCACGTTTTCCTAGAAACGATCCTAACGGTTCGGGTATTCCTATAAATACCCATTCACCCCCATTGCTAAAATCACTAGAATCTTGATCTTAGGAACTCTAAGTTGAAACCATTGTTTCATACCTGAGATTCTTGGATCGAGATTAGCATTCGGGGACCCTTCGTAAGTATTCTTTCGTTCTTTTATTGCTTTTCGAGTCTTTCGAGTCTGAAAGTCAAACTTTGTTTGACTTTCTGCGTTGACCAGTTATGGTCAATGCGAAGTTCGTTTGAACTTCGCAACGTGAGTGTAATCACGTTGGTTATAGTCCCTTGGGACTATGCCTACTGATTACCACGTTGTCTAGGGTCGTAGTGTAAGCGATCTAATAAATCGCTTATACCTTCGAACCCGACCCAGTTTGGTCGATCATTAGGATCCGACCAAATACATTAGGTGACCATAGTAGGTAGGGAATAACCTTCCGAGGTTATACCCTATGGTCGCTTCGTTTAAGTAGTTGTATGATAGGTAGTTTATATGCCTTAGGTAAATTACCAGAACACCCTTTTCATGTATAATTGGTAATTAAGCATATGTAACCTAAACTTTTGTCACATAACTGATTATGTAACATGTTTAGGCATATAACACTTGTCATAGGACTAGTTAGACGGTCCGAACGCGCTTTGCGCGCATGACGCGTTAAAGTAGCGTATGTTACCTAAATGGGCCGCGATGAGTCGAAAGCACTTAGGTTAGTCTCAATGTAGTATGTAGGCCTTGTTAAACCATATCATATGAGTTCCAATACTCATTTGGTTTACCAAGCCTCATCCTATCCGATCTCCCGATTAAAGTCCGGTTTATTTATAGATTTGCCGACTGATTCCGTGCTCCCTCTAGCTTTGTTTGGTTGTTGTTCAAGACCTCTAAGCATTCTCAGGCGAGTACATTATTCCCCTATTTTACTGCTTTCAATTATTTTGGGGTGACTCATATGTGCTAAATGTTTTCAAGGTTTTTAACGATGGTATCAAAACGATTTCGATATTATAACAATGGTTTCAAAAACGATTTAAGACGATTTATACAAAACTAATAACGATTTCGATAAGGTGAATGAACTTGTTGGTTGGGTTACATAACAAATGACATTCATTAGCAATGATCAAGCCGACCAGTATTAGGTTATGGTACCATAGGATCTGACAAGTCCCGTTATTTACTACACCCGTAGTTATGTGTGGGTGTTGTGGGTAGCGACTGAATCTGTAATTTTTAATTTACTCTTTGGTAAGGGTTTATTAATGCGAGATGTTAATCTATCCTTTGGTAAGGGTTTATTAATGCGAATTATTAATCTATCCTTTGGTAAGGGTTTATTAATGCGAGTCAAGAAGGTTTGAATGTTATTAGCGAGACGACCATTTAAGTAGTTTCACGACCTAAAACGAATTTAACGATTGGGTAAACAATTGGTTTTCACACGATGTTTTAACGATTGGGTAAACGATTGGATTCAAAGCGATATACGATTGGGTTTTGGTTACATATTACATGATTTACATTGGGCATGAACATTACTTTGGTGGGTTGGTTTGATTAAGTGATTAAGTAACAATGCGTGTGGAATATGATACAAGCATGGTGGATACGCCGCTGGTACTTCCTATATATAAGTGTTTGTATGGTATTACATATTGTAGCGTTATTTGAATTATTTCAGTTTGAGACATAGAACATTTTATACAAGTAACATACTTTTCACAAGACATTTATTTACAAACAACTTATCTTATACAAACTCATTTTTACATGGTTATTCATTTAATCATGCATTATTCTCTTATTTATACATATCACCTAAACTTATTATTTTTCAAATGATTTACAAAGACAAAGCAAATTACAAGGTTCATGACTAAACATTTTCTTAAACAGAAGTCATGAATCTTATTTTCACAAAACCTATGTACTCGCCAGCATTTCTTTGCTGACCTCGTTTTCACATATGTTTCAGGTATTGTTGAATGATATCGATTGATAAGATGCATGCTCACATAGGACTGGACAAGGCCTTAGTGACTCAATAATAATGATAGACTATGTTTAATTTGTGTATTTAGATTTCCAGACGATGTAATTATTCAATGTTTAATAAAACGAAACACTTTTTGGTATCCATGGTTATGAAACATTAATTCTGTTGCAACATGCCCCGATGTTTCCGCCGCGATTTGTTGTTTTACGCGGTCGGGGTGTGACATAGAAGGTACAAAGGCTGTGGAAACCGAGGTGGAGAATCCTGAAAGTTGAGAAACCTGTTGAGGTTGAGGTAGAAGTGGAGAAAGTTGTGGAGTCGGGAACTGCGGGTACTGGTACCGCTCAGCCCAAGTCTCCTGAGGTGTTGGCGCAGGATCCTGAGAAAGGAAAATCTATTCAAGAAGACCCAGTGACTACTACTCCTTTCTCTTCTACGACTACCGCGCCCATAAATGTTGAAAAAGGGGCGGCTGGTGATTAGGGTTTCTTTATCCAAGTTGATGAAGACTCTCCTATCCGCCCAGATGAAACTCCGGGGGATTATTATTATAGATGTTACTCGGAGAAAAAAGCTGCGGAGATTCACGCGCCGGTGTGGAAGCTGAAGAAAGGTGATACTTTTTCAGACTAGCGGGTTTGTCGTGATTGGTTGCAAGGTACCTTTCCTCCTGCGGAGATTAAATTTCAAGAGGATCGTCCTCACAAGCAGACTTGCCATGCTTATCTTGAAGAAGCTGCTAGCTACACGTCCACTACGCATCGTATAATGCATGAGTGGCGTAGTATGCACAAGGAATGGGCTGCTTTTGAGGCGTCCAAGAAAAAAGCTTCTGAAGATGAGACCCGAATTGCCCTGTTGAGGGCTAAATTGGAGGCTGATCGGGCCAAGTTTGAGATTGACCAAAAAACTGAATAGTGGTCTGTTGCTGGCTGGAAAAGAAAAGCAGAGGCTGAAGTTGCTCTCCTTTCAGAGGAGCGCAAACGTTAGAAGGAGATATGTGAGAAAGATAATAATGAAAAAATTGGTCTCCGCGATGTCATCAATAATCTTAAGGCTGAGGTTGAGAAGCTGAAGAAGCAGGATGCGGAGATTGAGAAGTTGAAGAAGGAGAAAACGGAGGCTGAAGCAGCCAGTGATGAAGCGTGTTCACATTGAGAGAGGAGTGAACAAAGAGAGGTACGAACTTGCGCCACACTTTCCCTTAAGGATAAGGAGATAGACGAACTTACTTCTTTATTATCTGAGCAGGAACAAATTAAAGCGGAGCTCAAATCTGCTAAAAAAGATTTGCATCTTGAGTGGTCTGAAAAAGCTGAAACTTCCCGCCGCCTGTGTGAAACTGAAGAAACGTTAGAAAGCTCTGAAACTGCTCGAGCGATGGTGGAGAGTCAATTTGAACCGTTGAAGAATGGCATGCTTTGGTTGAAACACCGCGGGATCATAAGTATGTCGATTTTATGCGATATTTTGATGTATTTGCGTATCTCCTTATTTGTTGTGTTGCGCATGTTGCCAATTCTGTCCTTAACTCTGATGAGTTAGATCAAACAGTTGTGCACTTGTTGACTGCTGCGCATAATGATGGGTATGCCCAAGGGTACACAGAATGTACCCATCATGTTATTAATGCCTTAAAGGTTGATTGGGATACCAGTAAGTCTGCTACGCATGGAGTGGATACTGAAGCTGCTCTTGCTGCTTCGAAGGCTCAATACAATACTTTGCACCTTCCTGTGATGGACCTAGTTACTGTTGTGTTGCAATCTGAAGATTTTGTGACACAACTAAGGGAAGTTTTTACGGATGGGGAAGATGATGATGAAGACCTGGATTAGGTTTTTTTGTACTTTTGTGATTGTTAAACATTTGTATTTTGAACAAGATTGGGTTTTTGACCCTTTTTTATGGCTTGTTAATGCGTTGTAGCGCAAGTAACTTGTTGATGCATTGTTGTGCATACAATTTTTTGTTAATGCGTTTTGTTGCGCAAGTAACTTTCTGGATAGATTTCGTGTTTGATGTTTTGCATGAGTACAATTTATTTGTTTTTAGGTAACGCGAATAAAGATGGTATAAAGCTCATGTGTGAACGTAGGGTTGGTCCTTGTGCGATACTTGTGATCGCGGACTGTTCTTAAGACTAGTACTAGTTTACCATAATGTTTTTGCGTGTACCAAAAGGAATTGCATGCATTTTGTAATAAACAGAGAAATAAGGTAACGAACTTTGTATTGATTGGATAGGGCGCAGAGGCCATGAGTTTACAAATTTGTTTTTCTATAAATAGTGAAACTTGATTAATTGCGCGTGCAGATAGTCCTGTGCCATGGTTTGGTAAGTTGTACTTGACCAATCATGGGGGACTATGACTGCAGTGCGTTGATTTGTCTTGGGCTCAAGTTTGTTTGGCTTTTTTGGTCGGCCCCTCATCCCCGCGAGTGATTTGTTTGATGTCTTTGCGCACATTTTGGACTAAGTGGGTGAGTTCTCCACTTTTTAATGCCTTCTTGATTTCTGTGTGGAGACTTATGCAATTATTTGCGGTATGACCGTTGTCTTTATGGTACTCGTAGTAAAGGTTCGGGTCTTGCCCTCTCTTGTTCTTCATCGGCGGTGGCGTTTTGAATTGGTAGTCCTCGGAACTAAGTATCTCCGTCGGTGTTTTTGTTAGAGGGGTCCATTGTCGTTCACGGTTCTCCTGCTTAGCCTTTTTATGTGATGTCAGCTTGTTAATTGTTGAGCGGGCATCCTCAGATGAGTATGCTCCTGAGGCTGAGTCCCTCCAGTTTTTCTTAAATTTTTTGCCGCTGTTCCTGCTCATGTCCTGCGGACGGTTTTGCGGTAGCGGTGGCCTGTTGGAGCTTAGATTTTGCTCCGTTTGAGCGTAAACTTTGGCAGCAGCCATTAGCTTCTCCCAACTTTTGGGCAGGCCCTCGATTCTTGATAAGACTTTAATCATGTCATCACATCTTACCGCATACTTGAATTGCACGCGGATTAGATGTTCATGTACGTCGCCAATCTCCAACACCTCTTTGTTATACCTCATTATGAAGTCTTCCAGACTTTCATCATCTCGTCTCTAGATGTTCATTACATCGGTGGTATCTCTGACAGATCTGTGTTGTTGGCTGAAGTGAACCAGGAACTTCTCTTTCAAATCCACCCATGATGTTAATTTTCCTACCGGTAAGTTGTCGGACCATAATCGTGCTGCACCTGTCAAGGTTTGGACAAATAGGTGGCACCACATAGGTAATGTCCATCCCCCTACTAGGCCTGAGCTGTTGAACACACGAAGATGGTCGTCTAGATCTGTTATCCCGTTAAACTTCCCGACATTTGACGGTAACTTCGCCCTCTCAAGGGGGCTAGAGCGATCTCACTGACAAATTTCAAGTTCTCAACTGCTTCTGCAGGTCGGTAAATTAAGTTGTAATCGTATTCTGCGTCGGGATTGTAAATTGCATGAGTTTTTGGTTTGTAATTTGCGTGATCTCGCTGCAACCGGCTGAAAACGCTTGTGTTGTCACCCTCCTGATACGTTTTGTCATACTCGTCGGTTTGAGTGTCCCGTTTATGGTAAGAACGCGGGCCCAACCGAGAGTGGATTGAGTGACGTTTATGAGAATACTGTTCATCACGGTAGTCTCTGCGTCGAGACTCTGAGTGAGTAGATTCGTATCTAGTTGGAGATCTGGAGTAAACTTCTGTATCGTCCACGGACATTCGTGATGGTGCATTGTAGTGTGATGTACATGGTGCAGACGATGCCCGTACATGAGGTGGAGATCTCCGTGACTGAGTTGCAAGATGGGCATTTTGTGCACAGAGCTGTGCATAAACTGCGTTCAACGCACCCTGAGATCTGACATACCATGAAATCGGGGTCTCACCTGGAGGTAGAATTGAACTTATCGGGATCTCAAGCTGTGCTCCCGGTGTAACAGGGTCATTAGGATGATTAATGTTGTGCTAGACATCATTATCATCGGAAGCTTCCTCTATTATCCCCTCGACGCGAGGACTATGAGTAAAATTTGCCGGTCGGGAACCTGATGGACGGTTTGACGGAGTCTCTGCCATGAAAACAGAGATTGAAGAGAAATGAATCAAAACGTGAAGAGGAGATTGAAAATTGAAGAATCGGTGGGCGCCAATGAAGAAACAGTGGTTCGAATGACCAAAACCAATCGGACCAGGGGTTTAGTTCTGCATAAAAGGGGTTGTTCATCTCGTCTGATTCAGGATTGGATTAAATTTCTTCTCCGACGATATCTGCAAAATAGACAGCCATTAGACTCGCCACAGGGAGAATGGGGGTTCTCTCTGTGACCACCTTCCGGCGTGAGAATAAGTACAGATATCAAGGAAGAAGAAGAGGCAGTGAAAGTGAAGTGAATGTAACTTGTAAAATCATACCTGACTCGTCTTATTTATAGCCGGGTTTTGGCGGGAAAGTCTGTTGATGGAGATAATAACGGAAAGCATTTTCCGTAAGCGGTTATTGCCTTTTCCGTTGATCATTAACGTCGTTCAAGCACATGGTATAACAACCCTTCTAAAATATTTCCGACACCCCTGAAATAATTAGAACACCCCTATACACTTTAAAATACACCCCGTATACGAAAACATACCCTAAATACCTTTATTTTATTAAAAATTAAATAAAAATCAATTTTTATAGTCTCTCGCCGGCCGCGAAGACTTACTCTTCATATTACGTGGGCCGCGAGCGAGTGGACATGAGGCACGCCCCTGAGCCGCCACGTGTCACACGTGTCGAACCTAGATCGGTGACCGGGCCAAGTTAGGGCCTACCCGGCCTATGTCGCAGGGCGTGAAGGCCCCTTCTGTTTCTTACGCGGGCCGCGAGAAAGCCAAAATCAGCTCCTATAAATTGGGAGCATCGACCTTCATTTTCCAACGCTCAAACACGAAATTCTCTCTCAATTTCTGTAGTGTAAACATAATATTCGGGCATAATACCCCTCTAAATAGCGAAGCTCTGCCTCGTTGTAAGTATTTTAACCCCCGGTTACGTATTAGATACGGTGCTCGATTGATCTAGCGCTCCGTAACGGCTGTCGGGGTTCTGCACGACGTAGTCGTTGGAGTTCTGTCTCGGGAATGGTATAACTAATGTAAATATTGGGTTATTATACTAACGCGTGTGCGTGTGCATTGTTTAATTTATTAGATTATAACCAGGAAACCACAGGAAAAAGTCTAAATTAGCAATGTGAGTAATCTCCTTTTTGCAAACTGTTTTTACAAAACCTCAATTGTTTTTACATTATAATTAACAGTGATTGAGTATTTGTAATTCTAAAATTATCGTCGGTATGTTGGGGTTTTGTATACAAAATTTGTTACTACACTGTGAGTAGTAACATGACCACAAGTCGGGTCGACAGTACCGTGGGTGGTAATTAAGGTAGAATAATAAACAAATGTAATTGCTGATTGCCCTCAATGCTGTACAAGGATAAAATCCATTTTGATTAAATTGGGATTCACTCACCAGTATTTCTCACCGACAAATATTTTTAAAACGCGTTTCAGGTAACAAAATGTGAAAGCCAAAATAGAAGCCAACTGGAGAGCACTGAAGGCTTGGAAAATGTGGCTATAAAAGTTACCTAAATAAAGAAAGATGTTTTATTCAATAAATTAGGGTTTATCCCTATAAACATGTTTGTAATTGGGTTTATCCCAATATGTTTATTATAAAAATGTGGTGTTTTACTCTGATAAAATATTTCCTAACTACGGTCCTGATGTAAATTCCGCTGCCAAATAATGATAAACACCGATACCACCATCTCTGAGTAGGCCGCGGCCGCCCGCCTCCCGAGGCAGGGGTCGGGGGTTGCGACACACGGATCGTAAGTGTGATCAACGGCTAGGGGAATGCCACGTGGAAAGTGGTTTCAAGTGGATCCTTCTCCAAGTTAGTGCCATCATCGTGATTGAGATGGGCGTCCAGGATGATGCCACATCATCATTCAGTTGTAACTGACTGGCTGTGCACGATGAAGTTTTCTAGAAGGTTTACAACTGTAACCCTTCATGTTCTTACCACGTGTTAATTTTGTTACAATAGAAAAGGAATGCTTCTGTTTAAGTCATGGTTCCTGTCGCGCAGAGATGTTTAGGTCTTCAATCTTTAAGTTTAACTCTTTCCTTGCGCGAGTCCGCGCAGGGGTGTTAGTTGATCTTTGGTTCTGACCTTTCTCTGGCACACAATTATTGAAGATTGCTTTCTGTTTTGTTTAGAACTGGTGCTCAGCCGCGTAGGGTTCTGTTTGAAAATGTTTATTGTGATGAGGTTGTGGTATGGTCTATCACGCCTGCACGAGGTTTTTAGGACCATACCTCTTCAATTAGTGAAGCCCTGTTTTACATACCCTCTTCTTAAATAACCCTTTTACTACCCCAATGCATTTGAAGAAACCCTACATCCGCCTCACAAGTTGTTCCTCTCCTAATTGTAGTGATTCTCCATATTCCCTATATCATCTCGTCATCATCTTTGATTTATCATGTATATGTTAAACACACACTCAGATCACATTTCAATCCCATCAATGGCGGCCAGAAATGCATTTCTCAAGTACTTGCGTGTGAACGTGATACAAGTTGTCAATCTTCATCTGCTCAAAACCCGAGTGTAACCGGAGGAGGATTGATTTAGTTGTTTCGGTGCCAATTTTTTTTTTTTTGTAAAGACTAAAGAAAAGTTTGAAACAAGTTGAAAAAGTGTTGAAATCTTTCATAACTTGATTGAAAAGTATGAAATCCTTTAGATCTGGAACCAATCTCGATTAAATGTTGCTCCAGAACAGTTTGCCTAAGCAAAACAAGTGGGTTCCACCTTCAAGAGGTCCAAATCAAATGATTTCAAGAAAAAGTTAGTGTATGTGTGTGATTTTGATGAAGAAGATGGAGTAGAAGTGAATGAAGATAAAGATTGTGGAAGAATGAGAGTGTCAAAGTTAGAGAATGGAGGTGTATGGCGGTATTTATAGAGGAAGGGCGAAGAGTTAAGTCGGTTGCGAGATGGCAGTGTTCGAATGGCCCGTCCGGACGAATGGATGGTCATCCGGGCGGATGTCCACTCGGACGGCCTGGTTCGCGTTTGTTAGTTTTCCAACTTTGGTGCGTTTGTTAAGCGTTGCGTTGATCACCACATAACATTAAACAAGTAATCACACAAATAACACACACATAATGTAACATAATTAAATCCGCGTTTTGAGTCTGCGTTGAGTTGAGTTGAGTTTGCGTTGCGATAGCGTTTAGTCTAAATAAGCGATGTAAAATGCGATAAAATGCGTTGGAGTAGTAAGCGTTGTAAAATAGCGTTTAAATGCGATGACGGCGATTTGAATAAGCGTTGTTATATGCGTTTAAAATGCGTTAAAAAGTAGTTTAACCCATTGCGTTAATCGAATCCCAAGAGTACAAGCGTTTAGGACTGAAATGACAGCGATAAACAACGATCCGAAAGGTCGGGTTGTTACATGTAGTCCCTCATGAGCTCGTGACCTTAGCAACTCAGAGGGGAAGCAGCTTAGCCTAGTGGCTTGTATTCTTGAGAGAGAGTATGTGATTCTAGAGAGAGAGTAAATGGCTGAAATGTCCAAGCCAAAATGGGGTGTATGAAGTAGAGGGTGGACCCTCTATTTATAGGCATGTTACCTTTTAACCCTAATGGGCTTGGTTGTGATGGGCCGAGTTGGGCCACTAGGCTTGTTCTCCTATTTGGACTGCTAAGCTCTCGGCAGGGAGCTTCCAACTTCTTGCTCTTAGCTTCTTGCTTGTTGCTTCCCGGCTTTGCTGAGTGGAAGCCTTCGGGCACCAACGCCATCAAACTCAATTTATTCAAGGAACGGTTTTGGCAACTCAAGAATATGCATCTTTAAAGGGACTTGACTATCTTCAAATTGTATTTACACTTTGTCACTAATTAATTATGTAATATGGCATGTTGTTTGTATTTAATTTTAATTATTCACTTATGATTTATTTAAATAACTTTCTTGAACCAGGAAATCAATTTAGTGATAGCCTAGTGTTTGTATATAATAAAGATCCTTCCCATGCAATGATTATAAGTATTGAATGTGTTAATTAAAATGTTTGTATATAATAATGATTGAAATCAAATACGATATTTACAATATTAAATTATAAAACAATTTTTAAGTTTTTTTTTTTAATCCAAAAATATCCCATTCATTGGCACATGATTACACGACCCCACCCTTACTTGAAAGCTCTTTAACATTCGTTTTCTCGTGTCTTCCCACCACCCAAATCCATATATAAACTAAAAAGTGAAACAAATCTTCTGACCGCTATTGTGCAAAATTACTTTTTGTGCCCATGAAAGGCCAACTAGTCAAACATCATGTAAGCTAGCCTTGTAAAAATGTAAAATATGTAATGTATACATCCATACAACAATGAATCGTAAAAATCTATTTAACATTAGAAGGTTTTACAAAAGTTGTCTATGATATTATTTTGGTTGGAAATTGTTATATTGATTATTATTATGATAGGGTAACTAATATATTATAAATATTATACGTATTTTTGTAGGGTGTCTTAAATTATTAAATTTTATAAGAATAACCAAGAGGTCGTTATGATGAAATAAGTTAGATTTAATGATAACTTGGCATATAGTCCTCGACGTGATTAACTATCACTTAAATGATTAAATTGAACATTTTTGTGTAATTGAAATAACATTGTGATAGTTAAAAGTAGTAACTGGGTAGAATGTTTCGCTAGGGTTTTTATTTTCTTACCATCACAAATACAAAATTTAAGAAATCAACCTCAATAATAATAGTCGAGAAGAGAGTTAATACAACATAAAAAGAATTATTATTGGTTAAAACTCAAAATATGAATTTCACCGATTTAGGTCAATTTATAACCAAAAAATAATTGATTTGGGTCAATTAAATATACTAATTAAGAAATAAAATATGATTAAAATCTACTAGATATTACACAGAATATGTAAATACATGTTATAATATATAATTTAACATGTGTTCTAAAATATAGAAAATACATGTTATTTGATACAAATTTAATTCACTTATTATTGTTTAAAAGTTTTGTTTGTGGGCTGACTTATGGGCTCATCTTATCTGTCAAAGAGGTACCATTTATAGAAGTAGACTTTGGTGGCTCCAATTAGGCTAGGTGGACCCAAAGTTATTCCATCTTTTTCTTACAAGTTAAAAGTCACATGCAAAACCATACCCTATGTGCGCTCTTGTACATTTCAATAGGCCTATCATCAACTTATTATTATTTGTTTATAACTACTTGTAGAAGTTGTAATAGTTTTTTATGCGGATTAGATAAAGAGTTAAAGCACCATATGTTATCTATCAAATCATCGGAGACGACTGAGATTACTTAAAATTGATGTGTATAAGAATTGCCCTCTAAATCTCGCTCTAACTAAACTATGTTGCATAAGTCCCAACAACGTATAACTGGTCTGTCTTTGCTTCTTTGAGTCGAGTCTCTTTCTTTTCTGGTAGTTTTAAACCTCCAAACAATGGAGATATCCAATACAATAGAAAACTTAACGATTGAATGTTAGAATTTAATTGGGATGATAATGAGTCGTCATTAGATCACCATCACCATCTTCATAATCATCATCCCCACCAACCCAAAATAAAAAATAAAAACTAGCCAAACTAACATTGAAATGTTCAAACAAAAATTATTTTTTAAAAGCAAGAAAAAACTAAAAAAAAAAAAAACATAGATTGCAACAACCCTCTCTTTTTTGTGCTTCATGTTATCAGTAATGACCAAAACTAAACCTTTAACTCCAACATACACCATGTCATTCATGGTTGAGTTACTTTTTAATAATGATGATGTTCGTGAGATTGTTATTGTTGTTTAAAGCTATTAGGTTCTTTTATTAACCAGATGTAACTGAGAATTAGGATGATAAATACAATGGGTAATTAATTATATATATATAATTCATTTGAGAACCGCCTTTATTGTGAGAACCATGAGAACCAAGGTGAATACACCAAAAAAAACCTTAAAAAACCTATAAAAAAAACTAAAAAAACCTAACCCCCCCCGGCCGCCGCCCCCAAAAAAAAAATGCTAAAAACTAAACATAAAAAATCTAAAAAACACACAAATTTTTTTTTAATATTTTTAGCTAAAAATCGCTACTTTTAGTAGCCAAAAAAATTATAAAAACATTTTTTTTGGTAACAAAAATTAGCGATTTTTAGCTAAAAAATATTTAAAACAATTGTGTGTTTTTTATTTATTTTTTGTTGTGTTCACATTGGTTCTCGATGTTCTCGCAATAAAGGGTGGTTCCTAACGGATCATTCTCCTATATATATATATATACGGAGCCGCTAAAATAGAAACCACCTCCAGTTGTAAGAACCGCGAGAACCACTCTCAACCAATCAGGAAAAGGGGTAATTTGGTCATTTCCTATAAATGTCTAATCTCTCCTCTCTCCTCTTCCTTTATAGTTGTAGAGATTGCAACTTTCTCTCTCTTGACCATATCTCTCATCCCCCTTTTCAAAATCACATCCTGTGCTAAATTTCCTCTCCTTCATCTCTGATGAAGATGGAAGGATCATAATCTTCATCATCTTCAGCCTATGAACACAACCATCATCATCATCTTTAGCTTATGAACACCACCGGCACCACACCCACACCGGCGACCCCCAAACACCACTGTTTCAGTAGCCGGAGTTTCAGACGCCGGAGACGACGATGGTGAAGGGCGGGTTGTGGTGGTGGGTTTGACAGTGACGGAGTATCAATCGCAAGCTGAATTGTTTTTTTGTGGCGGTGTGTCGGTGACGGTGGATGAAGGCGGTGGTCGTGGGTCAACCACACCTGTGACGGCGACGGTGGTGGTGGGTCACCCACACCTGTGACGGCGGCCCCCACCTTTCTCCGGCGACGGTGGTGGGTTTTTTGACGGTGATGATGGGTTTTTTTACGGCGATGATGGTGTTCCTTGATTCCTTGAGTCGGTGGTTATTTCCATCTCTCTGACGGTGCACCGGATGCAGGTTTGAATTTTGTGGGTTTGAACTTTGGTTTGATCTATTGTAAAAAAATGTGGGTTTGAAATTTTTTGGTTTAGATCTGTTGGTATTTCTTGTTGTTGGTATTTCTTTGAAATTTTGATGTTTAGATCTGTTGGTATTGATCAGTTTGTTTAGATATGTTGGTATTTTCTTTGAAATTTTGTGGGTTTGTTTTGATGACGTCTATATGTTGACATTGATCTGTTGGTATTTTTTGGTCTCCAGATCTCGTTTTTGCTGTTGATGACATTGTTTCGATGTTGTTGGTCCCCATATCTCGTTTTGTCGTTGATGGATTGGGCGGGCGATGATGCAAAAAAAACAAAAAAAAACACGTAGATTTTGATGACGATGGTGCGGCAAGGACGGCTGAGGGTAGGTTTTTTGAACCTGCAACCCCACTTTTGCAGCCTTTTGATTATCGGATATTCTGAGCCAAACGCCGTTTTTTTTCGAGATACACTTTGTTTTGATGTTGTTGGTTTTTATTTTTTTCCCCTAGTCGATGATGATAACAATAAATCTGAGACACCCCCTTGTTTGCGATTTCTGGGTGCGTTCGTTTTTGCGTAAAAAAGTTTTTGTAAAAAAAAAAGTTAAACCGTAAACTTTTTAACGTAAACCGTAAACTTTTTATCGTAAACCGTAAACTTTTTTAATGTAAAACGCAAAAAGGTTTTACGTTTAACGTAAAACGTAAAAAGTTTTACGTAAAACGTAAAACGTAAAAAGTCTAAAAAGTTTAAGGTAAAACGTAAAAAGTAAACTTTTTTAACGTAAAATGTAAACTTTTTAACGTAAAACGTAAAACGAAAACTTTTATGTAACAACTTTTTAACGCAAAACGTAAAACTTTTTTACGTAAAAACTTTTTAACGTAAAACGTAAAAAAAAAATTATGTAACCTGTAAAACGTACAACGTAAAACGTAAACTTTAAACGTAAAACGTAAACTTCTATGTAAAACGTAAAACTTTTTTATGTCATTTGTAAAAATGGGACATAAAAACGGAACGCTAAAAAAACGGTGCGTAAAACCGGGAATAAAAAACCGCATGTAAAAACCCGAGCGCAAAAACGGCGTGAAAAAACGGGGTGTAAAACGGGCCGTATAAACGGCGCGTAAAAACGGGACGCTAAAACGGCGCGTAAAAACGGGCCGTAAAAAATGAGGCGTAAAAACGGCTTGTAAAGTCATGACGTAAAAAACGGCACGGCAAAAAACGGTGCGT
The DNA here is from genome assembly GCA_030545235.1 of Helianthus tuberosus. Taxonomy (NCBI): domain Eukaryota; kingdom Viridiplantae; phylum Streptophyta; class Magnoliopsida; order Asterales; family Asteraceae; genus Helianthus; species Helianthus tuberosus. The sequence continues at coordinate 132,841,612 of CM060394.1, forward strand.
AAAACCGGCCATAAAAACGGCACTTAAAAACCCGGTCGCAAAAACGGCGTGAAAAAACGGAGCGTAAAACGGGTCGTAAAAAAACGCACGTAAATTTTTTTTATCAAAAAATCTGATTTCAAAATGTTGTTTAATAAAAAAAAATCTGATTTTAGAAAAAACAATTAATGCAATAGGGACAAAAATGTAATAAAAAACAATAAAACTAATAAGTCAAAAAAAAAACAAAATTACTTAAATACCCTTTTAGATTAAAATATTAAAGACATAATAAGACAAATAGAATTTAATATTACTTTTAACTACTTTTAATCTCATCCATCCATTTTGAAAATCTAATGGCCAGAAAGTGGTTCACGCGGTTCTTACAACTAGAGGTGGTTTTCATTTTAACGGTCCCCTATATATATATATATATATATATATATATATACACTAGGTTATTACCCGGGATTGCTTCCCGGGCTGAAGAAAGTTACTTATATTATTATTAATTTGTTCATGCATAAAGGTTTGACAAAAACTAAAAATAAACTATATGTTAACGAAGACAACTTGAACCACAGTCTTGTAATAATGAACCTGCATAAGTGGAGAAGTCGGGTATAATGGTATGTTTAAACCATTGGTCTTGTGATAATGGACATGCATAAGTGGAGATTGCAGTCAAATAACCATAGCAGCCGAAGAGAGGACATATTCTCAATTGTTCTAGGTTGAACCAATACCTGAAAGCCAAAAACAACTCAAAAGGTGAATTTTCAATTAATTGTTCTATATCCTGAACCAATACCAATCCAACTTTAGATCTACCAAGAACTTAACAAATTACAACTTTATATTTACAAATCTAGTTTGTTTAGTAAAAAACCATGTAATATTCCTATTTGTATGATTAATTGACAAAGCAACAATCATCATAAGTGGATTTCAGCTATAACAAAAAAAAAAAACAAATATAAATTGAAGGTGATTAATTTCTGAATTTTTACTTATATTTTATGAATGGGTCAAATGTGTGTGTAACGGACTTCAAAATGACAGCTAAAAAACAAATGTAGAAAAAATAACAGGTAATCATCAATATCTTCAAATTTAGCAAGTAACAATCAGTATGTAGGAGAAGCCATAACCCAAAACATAAATGGTTGACGAAGAGAAACCAGCAAGGCTATAAAGTAAACAAAGAACTTCATTAGAAACGTCAAGAAATGAGAAAGAAACTAATAATTAAAGATCTTCACGACGCGTGAGAACACATACCTAAAAGAATGTAAATCTCGTATATGGTGTTTCCCTTCGAGTAACACCATTTTCAAACGCATCTGCGATGGGCGTATTGAAAACATATCTAAAATAAATTCACAGTTCAAGAGCTTACTTTATGTACAAATCTCGACTTCATCCTGGCTGGACTCTTGTAAAGCTGTTTGACCACTGTTTGACCAAAGTCAAACCACTGTTTGACCAAAGTCAAACAACTGTTTGCAAAAATATGATTCTTAGTGATTCAAAAGTCTGTTTGACCAAAGTTAAAACACTGTTTGACCAAAGTTAAAACGTTGATTGACCAAAGTCAAACTACTGTTTGGAAAAAAAGAACCACTGTTTTCTCCACTAAACACTGTTTTAACCCAACAGTGTTTTGAAACCACTGTTTAACCTAACAGTCGTTTCGAAACACTGTTTAACCCAACAGTGGTTTAAACACTGTTTAACCTAACAGTGGTTTCAAAACACTATTTTAACCCAACAGTGGTTTTAACCCAACAGTGGTTTTAACCCAACAGTCATTTCAAATGAGCTTAGGGTGTGAAGATCACTCGAATATATAAAATTGTACACTTAACAAATACCTTTATACGTTTAAAAGCTAATATTTGTGCTTTAAGAACATGCAGTTGTTGTTTTGTAAAATTCGAAGGTAGCTTCGGGTGTGAAGAAGATCGTTTCATCTGCTGCATAGAAATATCCTATTTCAGCCATATTGTATATGTACAAAATATCAATAAATAAATATTGGAGTATAAATGTACAAGATGTCTTCACAAAATGCCATGTGAGTATACAACTCGTATGTCTATGTACAAAATGTCTTCGAACTTCACTTTAGGATTCCCAAATAGACCTTAAGGCACGCATATAACTGATATCTTGTAAGTTGTAACATTGTAGTTCAAAAGGTAGATTCCTATAGACTAAGTTGCCACTGCCTAAAATTGAGTTGTTTAAAGGAAAATCATACCTTGATTTTTTGAATCGATGTTGTGGCGATGAACCGCCATGGATCCCGTATGCTTTATCCGATTAGCTCCTGCATAAACAACTCAACAGGAAGGAAGAAATCAAGAAGGATGGTTAGAATCAGATTAAGATTCATAAAAAAAGATGTAGAGATTTGAATCATACCTGGGAAATCCGAGGGAGAGAACAACCGTAAGAGATGGACCATCGATGGAGGAGTAGAGGATCTAGGGTTTGAGGAGGCGGTGGGAAGAGAGAGACGTGTTGAAGAATGATTTAGGGTTTCTCATATCATCAGACAAAAGGAAAAAAGGGGATGGAAGTTTTGAGCGGGAAAATGGAAAAAAAGGATGCCCTAATCTACTGACACATGGCCCAAATAACTTTCATTTATTATATATAATAGATTCATACTATGACAAAGAAAAATCAATGGTTGCAAGAACCATGAATCTGAATAATAAATCAAGTCTATCAAAATCGGGACCTGATACGTTAGAAGCAACTGGTTGATATAGAATCTTTGTATTATTTGACCTTAGAAGTCTGATAGCAAAGAACAGTTTGACTTAACAGCTACAATTTTTATTATTTGAACCTCAAGAGGTTTCCTGGTGTATCATTTCCAAATGCAGCATACCCGAAACATCCACACCCGAGGTAGAAAATAGCCGTCACAAGCATAGCAATTGTTGAAGCCCATTTAGTAATACTGTTTCTGTTGGTGGTAATTTCACAGTATAATCTATGTAATTGTATATATTATATTTTAATGGAAAGGTTTCTTACAGCATCTTTATCGTCTGCTGGTGGACGCTCTCTCAATAAGATAGAATCTACAGTTGTAAGATCCTGAATAAAATGCCATATATAATGAGTTAACAAATACAAATGTTACGGAACCTTCACGAGTTCTTATAAATCATGTGACAAAGAATGAACTGACCTTGAATGGCATACCAAGCACAAGTTTTGCAGCTAGTGATCTATAGAAGAGTTAAGGTGTATGGAAAAAGAAAATGCAAAAGTTTATAATGGATAAGTAAATGGTATTATAAAGTCTACATAATTGAGAATTTAATAAACCTTGAGTTGATACAGAGAAACAGACATGAGAATAGAACCGTCACGGTGGAGTACACCTCTATAATCCACCTCTTCACCCTGTCATACATTTAATTATTTAATATATATTTAAGAAAATATTTAACGTTTTGTGAAGAGTCACAAACAAACCTCCTTCTGCACAGGTAAATCACCAGTTCTACTTTGAAAATTGATGTGTTCAAAATGTAACATATAAATTTCATCAATCGAGGCATAAAACTAACCCTTTTTTAGTACTAATGTTGGAAAAAGTGTGCTTTTGTCTTCCTTTTGTATTTTCAGGATTAAATGAGCTCAAATTAACAAAAGAAGCAAAAAGACATCAAAATCTAACATAAATACAAGAAAAGGAACAAGACGTGACATGCCCGACCCCACAACAGCATCTTCCCAAGCAAAACAAGAGATCAGAGGCCTGAACACGCCCCGTGCTCAGCCAGCACGGGGGCGTGCCCAAGTGTCAGCAGAAAAGACAAAGTGGTAGAAGCTTCTATTGCCCACCACAGGGTCGTGCTCAGCGGACACGGGGCCGTGGTCAACTATAAGATTCGCACAATCCAAGCAAATCTTCATAGTACAAAGATTCTTCTGCACACGGGGTCGTGCTCAGCGGACACGGGGGCGTGGTCAACTAATAAGACAAAACTGCAATTAATGAAGAAAGAGAGGATGTGGACACGGGGCCGTGCCCACTGGACACGGGGCCGTGCCCGAGCTTCTGTTCAGCCTATAAATAGAAGTGCTTGGCTCAAGCTCAAACCATCCCTTGGCACACCACCTCTCTCACACTTCACCCACCACCACCATAACACCATCATCCACCACCATCATCCATTGTCCATCGTAGAGTGTGTGAGTCGTCTCGGGATCCAAGATTAATCGTAAGAGTTCTTGACAATCAAGGCCATGTTTGCCTAAGTCTCTTACATCACTTGGTGAAGACAAAGTGTCTAGTGTAGTACTTTTTATTTCTAATCTTTTGCACTTTTTATTTGGTTTTGTATTAATGACTTTAATAACTAGTTGCTTATGTTGAAGGTGATCTTTCCTTATCGTTTGTCCGTCGTGTCTTGGCATTATTTTACTGTCTATATAAAATAAAAGATTTTCACCATTCATATCTCCACGGTCTATATGGAGGTATGTTGGCTACCTGGTCGGGGGGTTAAGGGAACGGTTTGGTAAAGGTCTTGCCATTGTTCAGCGTTTAGAGGTCTTGCAATGGACCTGGGTCAAATTTAGTAGGACCCCCTTCAATACTTAACGGTATTGGATGGCGGGGGTCCAAACTCTTTGATCCCCTCATAAGTTAACTACTATTAATACTATAACCCGGCTATTTAGGACTGTATCCCTGCTGACTCAGACTACTTAGTCGAGGGTAACGTCACCTCCAAAAGAGGGGCCTACCATAATACTGCATTAATAACTTAATTAATTATCTTCCAATAATCCACCCTTTTAGGATTGTATCCTTGCTGACTCAAACTACTGGGGTGAGGGTAACGTCACCTTCAAAAGAGGGGCCTACTACAATAACTAAGATAATCTCTTAATTATGTGCAAAAGTGCGGAAATAATCAAAGGTTACACTAGATACGAGTCGGAACCAAGTGATTCATCTTGTCTATCTGTTTTTCTTTTTATTTTTATTTTTAGCATTTTAGTTAGTTTTTATTTTTCTTAGTTAAAACTTTTTTCTAAACTTTTTATTTTGATTAGACGTTGAGGATAAACCGGTACTAAAAGCTCTTGTGTCCTTGGACGACCTCGGTATCTTACCAATGCTATACTACGCTCACGATGGGTGCACTTGCCCATATGTGTGTTTAGTGTTAGTAAAATATCGTGTTTTATAAATTTAAAACTTGGCTAAAAATAAGTGTTAAAGGGGCTTAAAATATACACCTAATATATATAACACTTCACACGCATCAAGTTTTTGGCGCCGCTGCCGGGGACACAAGGATTTTAAGAAAGTTAGGAATCAACGGCCTAATCGTTTTTCTTATTTTTCATTTTTTTTTAGGATTTTTTTTAGTTTTTCAGCTTCTGCAGAGCTCAGCACGGGCCGTGCCTGGTCGGACACGGGCCGTGCCCAGCATCATCACTGGCAGTTTTTATTTTCTGAGTTACAGAGAGCTGAACACGGGGCCGTGTCGGTGCAACACGGGGCCGTGTCCAACTCCCAGTAACAGGGATCCGGGAAACAATTACTGCATATCTGACCACAGGCCGTGTTCACTGAGCACGGGACCGTGGTGAACCTTCTGACCAACATTTTTTTGTGTTTTTATTGCAGGACTTGGAACCCAGGTGCCACATTTGAACCTCCTACGTAGTGCATGAGCTCCAGTTCTAGTAGAGACATAAAAGAACCTCTAGAAGAACCCGAACGGTTTCTCAGAAAAAGACTTAAAGCTAAAAATCAAGAGAAAGTTTCGGGGGACCCACTTCCAATGGCGGACCAACGTACCCTCATGGATTACCTACGGCCCACCGTAGGCAATCTCGGCGCCGCTATCAATGCACCGAATGTCAAAGCCAACAACTTCGAACTTCGGCCGCATTTGATACAAATGCTCCAAAACTCCGCAACCTTCCATGGGCTTGCGGACGAGGATCCCCATCTACATATTACTAATTTCTTGGAAATATGTGATACTTTTCGGATCAATGGAGCATCAAACGACGCCATTCGCCTTAGGATGTTTCCATTTTCACTAAAAGACCGAGCTAAGGCTTGGCTTAACACCCTCCCAGTTGGCTCGGTAAACACCTGGGATGAACTAGCCCAAAAGTTTCTATATAAGTATTTCCCTCCTGCTAAAACAGCTAAACTAATGACTGAAATTAATACATACTCACAAGAGGATGGGGAATCCTTATATGAAACTTGGGAAAGGTTCAAGGAGCTTCTAAGAAAGTGTCCTCATCAAGGTCTAGCGGTGTGGCAACAAGTATCCACTTTCTACAATAGGTTGTTGCCACACACAAGACAAACACTTGATTCAAGCTCCGGGGGACTTTTAGGTAATCGTCGCCCAAATGAAATATATAATCAAATTGAGGAAATTGCTCAAACCAATTTTCAATGGCACACTCCCCGAGGTAATAAATCTATTGCCCCGGGCGCCCATAAGGTTGATGAAAGCACCTCTTTACAAGCCCAAATCGAGGCCCTATCTTCGAAAATCAAAAAGCTAGAAATGACAAAAACGGCCTCGGTTATGGCTTGTGAAGGGTGTGGTGGGTTACATGAAAATTGGAGTTGTATGAAAGAATTAGATGAACAAACAGAAACGGTAAACTACATTGATAATAGACCTAGGCCGTCGGGTCCTCCAACGGGTACCTACAACCAAGGATGGCGTAACCACCCAAATCTTGGTTGGAGAGATCCCAGCAATAGTAGTAACCAACAAAACCAACGAACTAATTTTCAACAACCACAAAATTTCTCTCAACAACAAGGTGGAAGAGAAAGGCTTGAAGATACCATATCTCGCCTCATCTCCGACACCGAAAAGAAAAACTCGGATCGATTTCAACAATTGGAATCGAATTTTAGAAATTAACAAGCTAGCATTCAAAACGTTGAAAAACAATTAAATCAACTAGCTCAAAATTTCTCCGAGAGACCACAAGGCGCGTTACCAAGTAATACCGAAACCAACCCAAAGGCACAAGTACACCTCATCACATTAAGAAACCGAACCGTGGGTCCCGAGGATGCCCCATTACCGCCAGTTGAAGAAGGTCAACGCCAAAGCACGACTTCGCCTACACCTCAACTAGAAAAGGCCTCTTCACCAAATCAAGAGCCCACCAAGACTCCTCCAATTCCGTACCCCGGTAAAATACATGAAGGTCATAGACTCAAGCTTGGATGACGCCCTCCGACGGTGTAACATGGGATGCAATACATCCCACTTGGGTAACAAATGACCAGGCTTTGGGTCTAGCCAAGGACCCTTATAAACGTGGCGCACCATGGAGGCATTCCACGGAACTATCCTTAGTTTAGTTTAGATTAATTTTCTTGTTTTCTAGTTAGTTTTAATTTTCAGGAATAAAACACACTTGAGATGGCAAAGGATGCAAGGGAAACTTGAACCAGCACTCCATACAGGAAAACAGAACCGTCCGACAAAATTCTTCATTTACAGTAAGCTCGGCACGGGCCGTGTCCACCCAACACGGCCCCGTGCTGCACTGTCTGCAGAAAAAGACCCAGTTTAGGTAACTGGACACGGGCCGTGTTCACCCAACACGCCCCCGTGTCCAGACTTTTGTTTCTCTTGTTTTAATTTTGTTACTGGCACTTGAACACGGGGCCGTGCCCGGATAACACGGGGCCGTGTTCAGCGCCCAGTAACACAAAATTTTTGCTTTTTCACACCTTTTTCACATTCAATCAACCGAAAAACTTATTTTTGGGACATATTGAGGACAATGTGTAATTTAAGTGTGTGGGGATGCTAAAACCTTGAATCTTGCAAGTCCTAAATACAAGCCTTACACAAAACTCTATTGGAACCGCTAATCACCCCAAATTTTTTTTTCATTTTTTTTACTTGTCTAGGTTTAACTCGGGAAATTCAAGTTCTCAAAAAGGTTATATTTTTACGAATTTACAACCGATAGCGTCGTGATAAAAAGAACCAACATAAGAAAATTATGAAAAGGCATGACAAGCTTAGTTAAAATTTGATTATATATACTTGATCACATAAAAACCCATTCCCACAAAAGTGAGTTTTGAGCCTTTATTGAGCATACAATTACATATCATTAGAACTAATTGCTCATTTTTCGTTTCTTGTGTGAATAGCCGCTTGGTTCTTACGACTCTAGAACTTGCCATGACGATACATTCCCAGTCCTTACCAACTTAAACCCGAGTAAGTAAATGATGGAGGCATTAGGACTAACCCTTTTTTTTATTTTCTACACCATTATTTTTCTTTTTTTTACCAGCTACCCAAAATCCCCCTAGTTAGCCCCTTTGAGCCTAAACCTTTTCATTTCATAACCCAAACCAAAAACCATTTTACCCACCAAAACCTTTTTCATTTTTACCCCTTTGTTTTAGTAACGAGTTCGATTTCTCGTATGACTTTAAAAAAAAAAAATTGTGTTGATGATGAAGCAAAAGAAAATAAACAAACAAGTTCATCAAAAATAACTTTGTTTGAATAAATAGCTTCATCAAGAATAAAAGTTACAAAAATAGAAAGTCATACGAAAACCGACACTTGTTACGCTTTTCGCCCTTTTTCTACTAACCACTAACCACCAACCCAACCACCTACCTTTAACCCAAGCCTAACCCTTAACCCACAAAGTCCTCTTGATATTTACAAAGGTATATAAGTTAAAAAGGAGGAGGATTGATTGCTTGGCAAGCCTATGGTAGGAGTAAGTTCCATGCCGCTCTCGAGTGATCCACAAAAATACATTTTCGGCCGAGTGTTGAGTGATCCCCGTGAGGTATGTGAACTTGTGTATAAATAGAATTTTAAAGAGGCATGTTATGCCCTAATAAGTGATTTATCTTATGAAAAGTTTTAAATAAATCATGACGAATAGGATTGTAAATAAATAAAAATAAAACTAAATAAAGAATCTTGGAAATCCCGACACTCTATGACAAGCCCAAAACCTTCTTTTCTACCCATTCCATTTGGGAGTGTAAATAGCCACATATTAAAGAGTTTTGATTGAGGACAAGCAAAGATTCAAGTGTGGGAGTATTTGATGTGTTCAAAATGTAACATATAAATTTCATCAATCGAGGCATAAAACTAACCCTTTTTTAGTACTAATGTTGGAAAAAGTGTGCTTTTGTCTTCCTTTTGTATTTTCAGGATTAAATGAGCTCAAATTAACAAAAGAAGCAAAAAGACATCAAAATCTAACATAAATACAAGAAAAGGAACAAGACGTGACATGCCCGACCCCACAACAGCATCTTCCCAAGCAAAACAAGAGATCAGAGGCCTGAACACGCCCCGTGCTCAGCCAGCACGGGGGCGTGCCCAAGTGTCAGCAGAAAAGACAAAGTGGTAGAAGCTTCTATTGCCCACCACGGGGCCGTGCTCAGCGGACACGGGGCCGTGGTCAACTATAAGATTCGCACAATCCAAGCAAATCTTCATAGTACAAAGATTCTTCTGCACACGGGGTCGTGCTCAGCGGACACGGGGGCGTGGTTAACTAATAAGACAAAGCTGCAATTAATGAAGAAAGAGAGGATGTGGACACGGGGCCGTGCCCACTGGACACGGGGCCGTGCCCGAGCTTCTGTTCAGCCTATAAATAGAAGTGCTTGGCTCAAGCTCAAACCATCCCTTGGCACACCACCTCTCTCACACTTCACCCACCACCCACCACCACCATAACACCATCATCCACCACCATCATCCATTGTCCATCGTAGAGTGTGTGAGTCATCTCGGGATCCAAGATTGATCGTAAGAGTTCTTGACAATCAAGGCCATGTTTGCCTAAGTCTCTTACATCACTTGGTGAAGACAAAGTGTCTAGTGTAGTACTTTTTATTTCTAATCTTTTGCACTTTTTATTTGGTTTTGTATTAATGACTTTAATAACTAGTTGCTTATGTTGAAGGTGATCTTTCCTTATCGTTTGTTCGTGGTGTCTTGGCATTATTTTACTGTCTATATAAAATAAAAGATTTTCACCATTCATATCTCCACGATCTATATGGAGGTATGTTGGCTACCTGGTCGGGGGTTAAGGGAACGGTTTGGTAAAGATCTTGCCATTGTTCAGCGTTTAGAGGTCCTGCAATGGACCTGGGTCAAATTTAGTAGGACCCCCTTCAATACTTAACGGTATTGGATGGCGGGGGTCCAAACTCTTTGATCCCCTCATAAGTTAACTACTATTAATACTATAACCCGGCTATTTAGGACTGTATCCCTGCTGACTCGGACTACTTAGTCGAGGGTAACGTCACCTCCAAAAGAGGGGCCTACCATAATACTGCATTAATAACTTAATTAATTATCTTCCAATAATCCACCCTTTTAGGATTGTATCCTTGCTGACTCAAACTACTGGGGTGAGGGTAACGTCACCTTCAAAAGAGGGGCCTACTACAATAACTAAGATAATCTCTTAATTATGTGCAAAAGTGCGGAAATAATCAAAGGTTACACTAGATACGAGTCGGAACCAAGTGATTCATCTTGTCTATCTGTTTTTCTTTTTATTTTTATTTTCAGCATTTTAGTTAGTTTTTATTTTTCTTAGTTAAAACTTTTTTCTAAACTTTTTATTTTGATTAGACGTTGAGGATAAACCGGGACTAAAAGCTCTTGTGTCCTTGGACGACCTCGGTATCTTACCAACGCTATACTACGCTCACGATGGGTGCACTTGCCCATATGTGTGTTTAGTGTTAGTAAAATATCGTGTTTTATAAATTTAAAACTTGGCTAAAAATAAGTGTTAAAGGGGCTTAAAATATACACCTAATATATATAACACTTCACACGCATCAAAAATCGAAATAGTGTCGATGTTTCTCTTCAAATGGTGCCTGGAAATATACATGCAATTAAAATTACGGTGTTATGGTAAATATAAGACAGTAGATATAAGTAATTTAATTAATAAATTTTTTAAATAAAAATGTACCACCCCTTGTTGAATTTGGGATGCTTTCATACCAAGATTGGCTAATTTCCTACACGGGTCTATTTCTTCCTCTGGAGGTTCGGTAAGCGAAACTCTTATAGTATCACCAAGACCATCCTGTATACCATACAAATTAAGCATATGATTGATTATATGAACAATGTATAAGGATTTATAAAGCTCATTTATTTTTATTTTTGTAAAAAGAATGCAGCGTGAAGAATAATAAAAACCTGAAGAAGTGTCCCGATACCGATTGCGGATTTCATACGTCCATCTTCACCCTCACCAGCTTCGGTGACTCCCAAATGCAAAGGATAGTCCCAACCCCGAACATACATTTCAGCTATAAGAAGACGATATGCTTGTACCATAATCACCGGATTGCTTGCTTTCATTGAAAATACAAAGTTATGGAAGTCTAATTTCCTGCAAATTCTTGCAAACTCAAATGTAGATTCAACCTGTGAAATTAAATCAACGTTTGTATGACATAAATGACAATTTAGGAAAAATTAAGTAAGCTTAAAAGTTGAAGTAAGGTAGAGAAATTTCTTACCATTCCCCTAGGAGAATCACCATAGTAACTCATGATACGATCTGAAAGACTCCCATGATTTGTTCCAATGCGCATCGCTCTTCCGTATTTCTTGCATTTTTCAACCAAGGGGACAAAAACATGGTGTAACGAAAACACATATACGTTGAATTCTATAAACTTTTATTATATGATAATAGAGCAAAGATAAAGTTTGACCTTCTCAATATGCTCAAGTTCCTTTTGATATCATCATCTGTATAATACAGCTGCTCAAATTGGGCACGCCGATCAGCTGCAAGAAATAAAGTCAAAAGAATGAACAATTTGAACATAACTGAAGAAAAATGTAAATGATTGAAAAACTATTAAAGAACTTAAATGAAATATCAAATTTTTCAAAGGACAAACAAAGAACTTCATTAAAATGACCAGCCACTGTAATAGTGGCCATGTCTAGTAGTACACATTGACCTTTCCCCCAAATTTGTACCTAAAACGCATAGTACAAAATAGGAATGAGCATATGGTACTTGGTACAGGTATTGGTACCGAATATCCCGTATCGAATTATTTTTGGTACCATATCGGATCCACTTTTTGGCGTTTTCGGTACCGGTATTTTACCCATGGTACCGTACCAAACCGAAAGTATTCGGTATCGGTTCCCATATTTGGCAAATATCGGTACCTGGGAAATTCGGTACCGGTACCGATATCGAGCTCATATGATATTTCCTTGCCTTGACCTGACTCGCCCAGAACATTGAACTTGTACTACAAAATGAGAAGGTTTCAGTTACTGAATTTACCCACATACCGAACATACGCACCCAATCATCCCTTGGGCCCAGGTAGCAGTCTCCTTGAGTTGTTCATATTCAGACTGAAGGAATTCTCCCAAGAACTCACCATAGAATGTCATATATCTGAATATCATCTTCACATTTGGACCAAGTGCATCTGCAAGATCTCCCAACACTATTATTGCTCCCTCACCACACTCTCATCTCTGCAACACCCAAATGCAAAAATTGGGTTATTTAAAAGATTACCATGTTCTGTAATTATATGGAACATTGATTATATTAACATCCTGTGTGATAAAAAAAGATATGTCGGTTTCAAATATGGGTTAATAAGAAAAAATGTCAGCACTTACCCCACATCTAACCATAAAATGACACGGTAATGTTTACATATTTAAAAATGTTCTCTTTAAAAGTTAAAACAATTATTTATCAACCATTATTATAACACATCACCAAATTAAACCTTACATTTATACCATTAGAAAAAAAACAATCTTTGTTCAATGCTAGCATCCGTGATGCTACTGAGCAATGAATCCAAGCCTCGTTGGTTGAAATAAGTCAATAAGTTTTCAAAAAGCCAATAAGTCGATAAGTTGTTTCAAAAGCTTAGCCAATAAGTCATTTAACTTTTCAAAAAGCCAATAAGTCAATAAGTTGTTTCAAAAAGTTTAGCCAATAAGTCATACACCCTCAATCCCAAACATCATTTAACTTTTCAAAAAGCCAATAAGTCAATAAGTTGTTTCAAAAAGCTTAGCCAATAAGCATCAACATGCAAATTGAAATAACGAACTTTAGTATAAAAGAACATAAGAAGTTCAAGATGAGTAATAGAACGTACCACAATTCTCAACGAATTTTTATGAATTCAACATGCGAGAAGGCATAGAACTTAAGAGTCGCTGATAATCTGGAAGTAGAGACTGTGAGATAGGAAATAGAGACACGAAGATGAAAATGAATATTCAATTTGCCAAAATATAAATCAGCCAAGGCACAAGAGTAAGCAAATGCGCACACACACACACAGAGTCTCACGTTCCATATACATTTAATAAAATTAGACACACAAACGACATGGCATCTACAAGTTACTCTCATCAAGCATTATGGCATGCTGACCTTTGGTATTGAAGTTGTATTCCTCAGCTCCTCAGTCTTGCTCAGTTTCAAACCCGTAAAATCTCATATATGAGACAGCCTGGTAACAAAATACGACATCATTAGTAAAATATAAGTACATACGTTAAAAAAGGCAATTTACAAAAAAAAAAAAACAAATGAGGCAACAAAAGCATACCTAAACCCCAAGAATCAATTACCCACGGTGGAGATTTTCTGATTGTAGCCCAGTCTTATTTTGCCAGGTCCATCGGTTTGTATTGTGAGCCAACAATCCATTCATATTGTTGGATATACAAATGATAATTGAGATGCAATGCATATCAGATGTGAAAGATGAATGTATGTGGGTCAAGTCATACCAACATAGGTCCTGTAGAGACTTCATTATTCCCATCAAACTCCGAAAGAGCATCAAAAGCATGCAACTTCCAGTCTAAAGTTGGAGTAACCACCACACTTTCCAAACACACATTACCATGCACCTAAAACAAGAAAGATGTCGATTCTTCAAGCATCTCAAGCAATGTTTTTGTGAGGAACCATCAAGGTCCAACTTATATTATAACTTTCCAAATTACAACTTGACGAAGATGAACAGTTGCCAGATTACAGATGTAAAAACAAACTCTAGTAGATCGAGACGATGTGAATCACTACCAGATATATAAATTTTATTTACCCTAGTAATAGCATATCATTTTACCAAATTTGAGGGACGAACTATACAACAAAACACTAAGTAAATAGTTTGGTGCCAAGAGTAATGTCAAAAGAGAGGTAAAAAAATTTACAAAGTAGATGACTCTGCTTACAAGTTTGTGCAATCATTATTAAGAAAGCTCACAACTTTTGCTATGCGGGACAGGCCCCAAGCATAATATTCATTTCCTGTTGTAAAAAAAACAGTAACATCAGAGACAGCTAAACGCACAACAATAGCGATTGAAGCACTGCCATCGGATGATGTTTGGGAAGCGATTGAAAATGAGTACTGATTAAGATGATATATCAATAAAACCCTAAATCTGGAATAGAAGGAAGATTAATCATACCTGGATTAGATGAGAATCGTGGTGAAGAAGAAAACAAAGAGTTTTTGTTGAATCGCACTGAAGATCGAGAGAGAAGGAACCCTAGCCGTTGTAGGTAATCGTATGCCTTCAAAAAACACAGAGTTTTTGTTGAATCGCACTGAAGAAGAAGCATGTTGCTCCACACAGAGATGGAGGGAGCAATGAAGAAGCAGATACATTGAAGAAAACCCTAATCGCGTTGTGTGGTATTTTGGATCAGAAGGGAGAAGAGGAGAAGCGGAGAGATCAGATGGAGTGTTTTAGGGTTTGGAAAGAAGCGTGAGAAAGAATATGGAGTCTGAATGATTTAAAGCTGAAGATCTAGGGTTTTACTGTTGGGCGGGAAAAACCCATCTAGGATGTGCATAAATCATGGTTTTTTAATACCCGGTTCTGGGTATGAAACCGGTTCGAGGTATGATTGGGTATTGGAAATTGGGTATTGAGAGAAACTGGTTAATGTTAGGGTACAAATATTGAGGAGAAAAACCACACCCTATGTACCCAAGTAGGGTATAATCTAGTTCGAGTATAACCAGGTGTTGGAATTGGGTATGGTTCAGGTATTGATACCCGGTTTTAAAAATACCTGGCCATGCATGTACTAGAACTAGTAAAATTCAACCCGTGCATTGCTGCGATGACACGACATAAATTGATTGGTATCAGTTCGATTCGTTACGGTACTTGCATGCTGTAGCAAGCGAAAGAGAAAACCTAAAAACATAATGTCGCATATGGGTGGAACGATATTTCAGTTTGTTACAGTAGCTTGATTATCAAAGTGTAAAGAAAACACGCAGTATATGATGGACGTATACTATTCCGTTAAGCTAGATTTAATCACATATGAAATCTATGAACTTTAAATCTTATAAATAAAACATTTCACATGAAAATGTAATTTGTTTCATTCTAATTTTAGGTTACAATTTTCCTATTGATCCTTAATTATTACCTAGTTTTTAATTGAGAAATTTATTAAATATCTTTCTCTTACTTTGTTATATATATATATATATATAGGGTAGGGATAGTGTACATTAATTCAGAAGTGTGAGAAGTGTATTATAACACTATATAACACCATATAAACACCGTATATCACTATGTAACACCATATAACACCAAATAACACTATGTAACACTATATAACACTATATAACACCATATAACACCAAATAACACTTCTCAAACTTCTGGATTAATGTACATGATCCTCTACCTATATATATATATAGGGTAGGGATAGTGTACATTAATTCAGAAGTGTGGAAAGTGTATTATAACACTATATAGCAATATATAACACTATACATCTATCATAGACATGCTATCAGACAAAATATAGTGTTATATTTGTTATATAGTGTTACATAGTGTTATACGGTGTTTATATGGTGTTATAAGGTGTTATATAGTGTTATAATACAATTCTCACACTTCTGGATTAATGTACAGGATCCTCTACCTATATATATATATATAAGGTAGGGTTCATGAGTGAACAATGATTTAGTTGTGAACAAAATGAACTTATCCTGACCATTGATTTTGTAGATCTAGATTTTTTCTTTAGTGGCAAGATTGTAATTATCTTTTGTAACTTACATGTATTTTAATAGACACAAGGGTATAATTGTATATTTCTATCTTTATTTAATTAATTGATTTTTTCTCTCTCCTAATTTCTCTTTCCAATTAAAAGAATATTTAATTACATTCTCTATATTTTTTTTCTCTCACATATTACCTAACTTAATATTTTATAATTTTAAAAAATACAAACATTATCAAATATTGTTCCATCTAGAACACAATTAAAAATATTTAATTGCATTTTCTATACATATATGTATTAGATCAATATTTGATGAAAAGATGTATAGTGGAAACAATATGTAGTAATACACAAGTGTATAAGTCTGGTATATATCGACATGTATACACTACGTACTTGAATAATACATAGGTGTATACGTCTGGTATATACCAACCCGTATACACATATGTACTTGAATAATACACAAGTGTATAAATCTGGTTTATACCGACCCGTGGAAACAAGATGTAATAATACACAAGTGTATAAGTCTTATATATACTGACTTGTATACACATATGTTAAAAATCATAATTTAATTAGGTTTAATATTTAATTTTAAAAGGAAACATAACAATTAAAAAAAACATTAGCCCTTCAATCTCTTATAATTAATAATTAAAATAATAGAGAAATAATTAAAAATGAGAGAGAGAGAGTTAAGAGAGGAGAAAATTAAGGTATTTTAATTAAAAAAACTTGGCTAATGTCAATCTTACCATTTTAATCTAAAAATGATCGAGAGCCAAGATTAGTTCACTCAGTTCACTCTCAAGAAGTTGTTCACTCATGAACCTAATCCTATATATATATATATAGGGGATGGATCACGAGAAAACTAGTTTAAATGAGAAAACCAAAAAACTAACTAAAAAACATACAAAAATTTGTTTTTTTTTTTATAATTTTAGTATTTATTTTCGCAGGTTTATATATATATATATATATATATATATATATATATAGGGTAGGGTTCAAGAGTGAACTATATTGTTTTTGTGAACAAAATGAACAAATCTTGTCAATTGATTTAGGAGATCTTGAGATTTATAATAATGACAATTATCTAATTATTTATGTGTAGAAAATAAATGAAAAGGGTATAAATGTAAATTGTTAACTAATTCTCTTTCCAATTAAATATTTAATTACATTCTCTCTCTTCATTTCTCTCACCAATTAACTAATTTATTAATTTAAAAATAAACACAATTACTATTCAGCCAACCTGTTTTATACTCATACGTATATCCGTTTTATAAACATGCGTACAAATGTATTTTGAATAATACATGTGTACTTTGAGTATCCAATACAAGTACATATATGTATAAACCATTAATTAGTTTTGTTTGTGTATATTTTATACACAGTTTATATTCAGCCAAACTGGTTTTATACATATATGTATATCTTTTTTATACACTTACATACAAATGTAAATTAAAAAGTACATATATGTATAACAACACTATGAATGAAATGTATTGAACAAAAGATGAAAAAAAATTAAGGAAAATACACATTATTACATATAACTATTTTCATACTTGATGTCAAATATTCGAACTACTTATACAAAAAGAATTAAAAAGTGAGAATTAGTATTTATTGATGATAAACAAATTAAAAAAAAAACAGTCTTATTAAAAAGAAAGAAGTTTTAGTGTATTACCAGATGGTGCTTATATACGGTATGACATTTATCTTTTTTATTAAAAAGAAACAGATCGCAAAATCTTTACTATCTTATTAGTAAACTGAACTCAATTGAAAATCTTATTGATGATTTCTTCATTTTAATTAATTTAAATTTAAATTTAAATTTAAATGTAAATTTATACCCCTTGTACTATAAACTATATAATAAAAAAATTACGAATACTATTGATGTGAAATTTTTTATATTCTTATTAGAAGAGAAGATCTGGTGTTAAAGATTATTTTACTTTACTTCCCATATTTACTTGAGAGGCCATGGGGACAAAATAAAAAAAAAATCGTTGTTTTTTTTTTCCAAACTCCGCATGCACTACTAATTATTAATAACAGAATCATCATCCAAGGAAGTTGAAAAATGAGAAAATGTAAATATGTCATGAGAAAATGTATAATATCTACAAAATAGGAAACATGTAACTGAAATCAAGAATTAAAACAAAAAGATTTAAATAGGAAACGTGTAACTGAAATCAAGAATCAAAACAAAATGATTTAAATCTAATTTATGAAAATTAAAGGTAAAATTACAATCCTATCCTTTTAATAAAAAAAAAAAACAAATGGGTGGCTGAGATTAGTTCACTCTGTTCACAAACAAGAATGTTGTTCACTCATGAACCTAACCATATATATATATATATATATATATATAGGGTAGGGCTATATAGCAAACCCTATCTATATAAAAAACCCAACCTCCCGACATTTTTTTTTGAAAAAAATAACACATGTAATATACATGTTTTTAAGAGTTTTGGGCCAAAAAAATCAAAAAAGCGCCGAAGGGATAATTTAAAAAAAAAAATTCAGCAATTTCTATCTTTTGTGCCTAACACATGTTAGGCAACCGGACATTGCTGAAATTTGTTTATTTTTTTAAAAAAAATCCCTTCGGCGCTTTTTTGTTTTTTTTGGCCCAAAACACTCTAAAACATGTATATTACATGTGTTATTTTTTTCAAAAAAAAAATGTCGGGAGGTTGGGTAAAAATGGGGGGAGATTTGGGTTTCCAGAGTTTTCTAAGAAAATGAGGGTTTTCTGTCTAGCATTGCCCTATATATATATATATATATAGGGAGAGGATCATGAGAAAACTACATATAAATGAGAAAACTAGAAAACTAACTAAAAAAACCTAAAAAAAACTAAAAAACATACCAATTTTTTTTACAATTTTTATAAAAAAAACGCTAGTTTTTATATATAAAAAAAATTTCAAAAAAAAAAAATTTTTGTTGTACTGCACATGTGCATTATATGTGTACTACACATGTGCACTATATCCGTAATAGTGCACATGTGCAATACAACAAAAAAAAAAAATTTTTGAAAATTTTTTTCAATGCATAAAAACTTGTGATTTTTTTATAAAAATAAAAAAAATTTGGTATGTTTTTTAGGCTTTTTTAGTTAGTTTTTTGGTTTTCTTATTTAAACTAGTTTTCTTATGATCCATCCCCTATATATATATATAGAGAGAGAGAGAGAGAGAGAGAAAGTATAATGTACATTACGGCTTAACCAACATAACGTACGCGACCAAATTACGCAAGTGCATTTGAAAATCACGCACGTTATAATTGGAAACCTAATCATGCATGGGAGTAATTTTTGTGTATTATTACGCAAACATGTACAGATCACGCACGTTAATTTGTTGCCCATGCGTGATAATTGATACTTGCGTGATTACTTATCCGTGCGTGATAAGTTGATCTGATGGTCAGTATTGTCGCATACGTGAAGTATGATAAGGGTTTTTGTATGTTAACCGCTCTCTCTCTCTCTCTCTCTCTCTATATATATATATATATATATAAATAAATTTTAAAAAAATAAAATTGTACTACACATGTATAATAATACGGAAAGCCTAAACCACTTAACCCACCCCCCACTGACACCCCCCAAAAACCTAACCCCCCACCCCCCCCCCCCCCCAAAAAAAAAACCTAAATTCACCTTCCCACCAAAAGCCTAAACCCCCACCCCTCCCGCAAACCTAAAACTAAACCCTAAACATAAACCCGAAAAAAACCTAAACCCCTCCAACACCCAAAACCTAATCCTAATCCTAAATTTCCAAAAAAAAAGCTAATTTTAAACATGTAATGCACTGTGTAGTACACATATAATGCACATGTGCAGAACAAGTTTTTTTTTGAAAAATATTTATATATATAAAAAATAGCGATTTTTTATGAAAAAAAATTGTAAAAAAATTGGTATGTTTTTTAGGCTTTTTTTAGTTAGTTTTTTAGTTTTTTTCTCATTTATATGTAGTTTTCTCATGATCATCTACCTACATATATATATATAATGTAAGTATCTGAAGAAAACCCATTTAATCTAGAAAACTTGGGAAACCTGGATTGTGTGGACATGATTGATCCACATCATATATTTAAAACACATGTTCAAAGGGCAATTTGGTCATTTGTTTAAGCCATCACTTCAGCGCCTTCCCCATCCCATCAGGTCACCTTTCTAACCCATCAACTCATCACCTTTTTAATCAAAAAAATATATTACAGATCTTCCATTTCTTTCTTCCTCCTTCATCCTCCATTCCTTTCTTCCTCAAAAACCCTCACTGTTTCTTCCTCCATTCCTTTCTTCCGTCTTTCATGGCCGACCCACATGACTTTGATGTGTTCAAAATGTAACATATAAATTTCATCAATCGAGGCATAAAACTAACCCTTTTTAGTACTAATGTTGGAAAAAGTGTGCTTTTGTCTTCCTTTTGTATTTTCAGGATTAAATGAGCTCAAATTAACAAAAGAAGCAAAAAGACATCAAAATCTAACATAAATACAAGAAAAGGAACAAGACGTGACATGCCCGAACCCACAACAGCATCTTCCCAAGCAAAACAAGAGATCAGAGGCCTAAACACGCCCCGTGCTCATCCAGCACGGGGGCGTGCCCAAGTGTCAGCAGAAAAGACAAAGTGGTAGAAGCTTCTATTGCCCACCACGGGGCCGTGCTCAGCGGACACGGGGCCGTGGTCAACTATAAGATTCGCACAATCCAAGCAAATCTTCATAGTACAAAGATTCTTCTGCACACGGGGTCGTGCTCAGCGGACACGGGGGCGTGGTCAACTAATAAGACAAAGCTGCAATTAATGAAGAAAGAGAGGATGTGGACACGGTGCCGTGCCCGAGCTTCTGTTCAGCCTATAAATAGAAGTGCTTGGCTCAAGCTCAAACCATCCCTTGGCACACCACCTCTCTCACACTTCACCCACCACCCACCACCACCATAACACCATCATCCATTGTCCATCGTAGAGTGTGTGAGTCATCTCGGGATCCAAGATTGATCGTAAGAGTTCTTGACAATCAAGGCCATGTTTGCCTAAGTCTCTTACATCACTTGGTGAAGACAAAGTGTCTAGTGTAGTACTTTTTATTTCTAATCTTTTGCACTTTTTATTTGGTTTTGTATTAATGACTTTAATAACTAGTTGCTTATGTTGAAGGTGATCTTTCCTTATCGTTTGTCCGTGGTGTCTTGGCATTATTTTACTGTCTATATAAAATAAAAGATTTTCACCATTCATATCTCCACGGTCTATATGGAGGTATGTTGGCTACCTGGTCGGGGGTTAAGGGAACGGTTTGGTAAAGGTCTTGCCATTGTTCAGCGTTTAGAGGTCCTGCAATGGACCTGGGTCAAATTTAGTAGGACCCCCTTCAATACTTAACGGTATTGGATGGCGGGGGTCCAAACTCTTTGATCCCCTCATAAGTTAACTACTATTAATACTATAACCCGGCTATTTAGGACTGTATCCCTGCTGACTCAGACTACTTAGTCGAGGGTAACGTCACATCCAAAAGAGGGCTTACCATAATACTGCATTAATAACTTAATTAATTATCTTCCAATAATCCACCCTTTTAGGATTGTATCTTTGCTGACTCAAACTACTGGGGTGAGGGTAACGTCACCTTCAAAAGAGGGGCCTACTACAATAACTAAGATAATCTCTTAATTATGTGCAAAAGTGCGGAAATAATCAAAGGTTACACTAGATACGAGTCGGAACCAAGTGATTCATCTTGTCTATCTGTTTTTCTTTTTATTTTTATTTTCAGCATTTTAGTTAGTTTTTATTTTTCTTAGTTAAAACTTTTTTCTAAACTTTTTATTTTGATTAGACGTTGAGGATAAACCGGTACTAAAAACTCTTGTGTCCTTGGACGACCTCGGTATCTTACCAACGCTATACTACGCTCACGATGGGTGCACTTGCCCATATGTGTGTTTAGTGTTAGTAAAATATCGTGTTTTATAAATTTAAAACTTGGCTAAAAATAAGTGTTAAAGGGGCTTAAAATATACACCTAATATATATAATAACACTTCACACGCATCAACTTCGTGTCTGATCTTCGGGCTTACTCTCCTAGCCATGTAGTCCTGAACAACTTTATCGGCGATGAAACACCGGCGGTTTACTTCCACCAGGCTTTATCTTCTTCAGGTATGCGAATGAATCAAAAATCTGTTCTTTTTTTAGGAGACAATCATGTTTTTTTTTTTTTGGTTCTTGTTCTTCTTTTTTTAGGAGTCAATCATCTTCTTTTTGGGTAATCATCTTGTTTTGGTTCATGTTCTTCTTTTTTTAGGAGTCAATCATGAAGACCCTGTCATTTACATGTTTGTTGGTGTGGTTGAAGGATAAATTTGTTCTTTTTATTACCAAACAATTGTGGATTCTTTTCCAAGTAGTGTTAACTTGTTTTTTTTTTTTTTTTTTTTGTGGATTAGATGATTTGTTTTGGATCCTTTTGTTTAACTTATTTGAAGTTTTTTCACATTTTTTAATATCTATTGTTTATAGGTGACCAAGATGCTCAACTTTTTTCTGGATCGCCTTCGTAATCGAAGGGAAAGTCTTCCAAACTTCTACTACGACTTTGTTGTATCTGATGGGAAATTGAAGGCTGTGTTTTGGGGTGATGAGATCTCCAAGCTAAACTACAAGGCTTTTGGCGATGTGTTAGTGTTCGATGCTACTTACCAGACAAACAAGTTAGTAGATATACTACACCTAATATATGGAACATGTTGTACATGTGTTACACATGTAGCTCTTATGTTACAACCTTTTCTGTTACTTCAAAACAATTTGTAACATGTGTTATATGTGTTACAGATCTGTCTTTTTTAATTTTCTGACAGTTGTACATGTGTTACACATATAGCCCTTATGCTAAGAGGTTTTGGAAAAAAAGATAAATTCATTGTTACTTCAAAACGATAGGAAATTCTAAGATGTGTTACACATGTTACAATTGTCCATTGTTTTGAAGTAACAATAAGCATTCTAATATGTATCTGCATAATGTTGTGAAAAAAAAATTCCTTTATTGTTATTTCAAAATAATAGGTAGTTGTAACATGTGTTATACAGGTAGCTCTTATGTTACAATCTTTTCTAACAAACGTAAGGCGTATTACATGTGTTACACATCTAACTATTAAGATAAATGGTTGTGAAAAAAATATATTTTTACTGTTACTTCAAAACAATAAGCAATTGTAACATGTGATACAGATCTGCATTTTTTACATTTCTGACACATGTACATGTGTTACACATGTGGGCCTTATGGCAGGGGGTTTGGGGAAAAAGATAAATTCATTGTTAACGATAGGGGATTCTAAGATGTGTTACACATGTTAGAATTGTCTATTGTTTTGAAGTAGCAATAGGCATTCTAACACGTATCTGCATAATATTTTAAAAAAATATTCCTTAATTGTTACTTCAAAACAGTAGGCAGTTGTAACATGTTTTAGACATGTAGCTCTTATGTTACAATTTTACTAACAAACGTAAGGCGTATTACATGTGTTACACACCTAACTATTAAGTAAGATAAATGGTTGTGAAAAAATATATCTTTACTGTTACTTGAAAACAATAAGCAATTGTAACATGTGTTACAGATCTGCATATTTTAAATTTCTAACACATCTTAGTACATGTGTTACACATGTATGCCTTATGCTAGGGGGTTTGGGAAAAAAGATAAATTCTAGAGTAAACTGCCATTTTGGTCCCTTTGGTTTGGGCACTTTTGCCATTTTAGTCCAAATCTCAAACTTTTTAAATCTGGGTCCCTGTGGTTTCACTTTTATTGCCATTTTAGTCCAAAATTCAAAAAAACTTCTTTTTTGACTGTTGCAACCTCCCTATTTTGTCTTTTTATGCAAGGGCATTTTTCTCCAACTGATTATCATTAAATATATTAATAATTAATAAACTAAATTAAATATATATAATTCCTTTAAATACCCTTATTAAACACACAGATCATAATCTTCCCCCATTTTTACAGATCATCTTCCCCCCAAAATCATCACCGACATCTTGCCATCTTGCCAAGACCAGAGACTTTTCTGATGGACGACAATGGGGATGATTTTAGCTGCCGTGTTTGAAAACAAGGCTTGAAATAGTCGGAACGCCAGAAATCAAGGGAACCGGGATGGTGTGGATGCTGACAAGTACACGAAGGAGTAGAGGGGTTTGCCTGAGGAGACGCCGGAATACCAGTCTGATCGTCATCACCACCGCCCCTCACGGTGGCGGTGCCATCGAGCTCATCATCTGCAGGTCGCTGGCTCCACCGAGGGGAGGGAAAGCAGTGAGAGAGAGAGGCCGAGGTGTTTGTGTGTGTGACCAGAATAACAAGGATCGGAGGAAGGGGGTGTCGTGGGTGTTTGTTGTCGGGTTTACGGCCGGAACCGGCTGTTTTCCAGTGACCAATGAAGAGAGGGAAGAGCAGAGGGTTGTGGTGTGGTGGTTCGTCGGAGGTGTGGTGCCGGAGATCCTCGACGGTGAGTCCGGTCGCCAGATCTGAATCTGAGAGAGAGAACATGGTCTGGTTGTGTGCTGCTGGACTTGAGAAATGTGTGTTAGGGTTTTTATAATTATCACATGAGTTTATATACTAGGGCTATTGAGTTTAATGAATATCAGTTGGACAAAAATGCCCCTGCACAAATAGACAAAATAGGGAGATTGCAACAGTCAAAAAATGGGTTTTTTCAATTTTGGACTAAAATGGCAATAAAAGTGAAACCACAGGGACCCAGATTTAAAAAGTTTGAGATTTGGACTAAAATGGCAAAAGTGCCCAAACCACAGGGACCAAAATGGCAGTTTACTCTAAATTCTAAGATGTGTTACACATGTTAGAATTGTCTTTTGTTTTGAAGTAAGAATACGCATTCTAACAGGTATATGCATAATGTTGCGAAAAAAGATTCCTTCATTATTACTTCAAAACAATAGGTAGTTGTAACATGTGTTACACATCTTAGAATTGTCTATCTTTTTAAAATAACAACATGCATTCTGACATGTATCTGCATAATGTTAAGGGTTGAAATAAGAATATGCATTTTTTTTAGTTCTGACACTTGTTTCATGTGTTACACCGACATGTAACATGATTTATGCTAACCGCCCACCCCCTTTTTTTACCAGGTACAACATGATTTTTGTACCATTCACTGGTGTAGACAACCACATGCATTGTGTGACATTTGGTGCCGGGTTGCTTTTAAATGAGACTGTTGAATCTTATAAATGGGTACTCCAAACATTCCTGAAAGCACATGGGACTGAACCCCGCTTGATCTTAAGCGATCAGGACCCGTCGATGAAACAGGCTATTCAACAAGTCTTTACAACATCTAGTCACAGCCTTTGCATGTGGCATAGTTGGTTCTGTATCACCTTACAAGTTATATGTTTTGCTGACAAACGCCATGTCACACATGTTACACACTATAGAGTGAAACAACAGTATTGAACGCTGCTACACATTTCCCATTCTGACGTAACACGTGTAACCTTTTTGGGGGTATCGATGTTGTAGGTTTGCTACATCATGTAACATGTATAGAGAAGTTGGATGATATTGCGTTGACATTGGATTTGAGTGAAATTTCTTGTTTAATCACAATCACTTACGTTGACTTTGGAGTTTAAGGGATACAACCTGTAACATGTGTTACACTGAAATGTTACACAAGTGTTTCCAATTTAGACATGTTACATCTTGTGTAACATGTGTAACCTGATTAAGCAACAGTTGGACCTGCTTAGTATCGTACAAACTAACTAGTTTTATATCAATAGTTATAATGCTTCAAAAAAACTAACTAGTTTTATATCAATAGCTGGTGTTAGTAAGTTTTATGTCATAATGGGTTGTTAGTATTGCACACATTACAATCAAACTTAAACATAACAAAAATGTTTATACAAACTTCAATATATATAAAAATGATCCAAAAAATATCATAAAGAAACAAAAATCTAGCTATGATTCGCGTCTTGATAACCATCTTTATCTTGAACACAAACACCCATTCACCTTTGAACAAAACAAGTGCATTAGTGTGAACTCCTAAAGTTAAACTTATTAACACAAATGTAACAACAGGTATGTAACATGTGTAACGTAGCTCTACATGTGTTACATATGTGTAGCCCATTTTTGTATCTAAGAAATGGCTGGTGTAACTATAAGTAACATGTGTAACATTATTACAACAGATGTATCAATTTATGCCAGCAAAAAGAACATAACTTTTTATTTATAAAATAAACGAGATCATCCGTCTTCATCTAAAAACATGGCCTTCACAACACATTACAATCAAACTTAAAGGTAACAAAAATGTTTATACAGACTTAAATATATACAAATGATCCAAAAATGATCATACATGTGTTACCCTCTAGTGTAACATAAGTTACAAATATGTCTTCCATATGTGCAGCCCCGATTTTTGGTAACAAAGTGGTTGAACATATGTAACACATGTTGACATGTGTTACAGTAGAGGGTAACTTCTGTACAACGTCAAAGGTACCTACCACATGCCCTTCATCGACTTCTTGTTCCCATTCTTCATCGGTTTCTCCATCTACCTTCTCTCGCTTTATGGCCACCTTTTGTCGTATCCGATATTGTGGTTCTCTTTCTTCCTGCCAAGATCCCTTCTCGTTTGGCTGCAACTGCTATGATCAAGTCGTAATAACACAAGTTACAGTCCAGTATTTTTAACCTACTAATTAAAAAAATAGTAGTAACATAACTAACACAAGTTACCTTCTACCCAATTATGCCCTGAACTTGAAGACTCCCAAAATTTTGAGTTTTTATCTGCATCATTTCACACATAAAAAAAACTAAATAAAACCACCCAAAAAAGGTTACATATGTAAACAGTTACCATAAATACCTTTATTTTCCCTACACTTAAAACAACTACTATCCGGTGGAACCAACTCCCTGCAAGCACTAAAAAACATGTAACATATGTTAGCACAACCTTTCGTATTTGTTTGTCGTCGTATCACTTTTTTTTACATCTATAGCTTTTGTTTTTGTTTTCTAGACTAGACAGTTGTGCTCCCAACAACAATTGTTTGAGATGTGTTACCCTCCAGTGTAACACACATTACAAATATGTGTTACATATGTGTAGCCCCTTTTTGTGTCCAAGAAAGGGTTGGTTTTAACATAAGTAACACGTGTAACATTGTTACAACATATGTAGCTAATTGTGCCATAAAAAATAACAACTTTTTATTTATAAAATAAACAAGATCATCAACTATTAAATTATGGACTTTCTAAAGGTAATAAAAATGTGATATCTGAGTGAAGTTTATACAAGACAACTAACAACCCATCTAAAATAACATTTCAACATTTTAAAAGATATAGATTTGCAAGCTAATAACAACTGATAATATCAAAAAAAATAAAAATGATTTTAATACAAAAACAAAAACCTATAAACTACATAAACATTTACCCATTAATAGACCACTTTGAGCACACAAAAACATATTAACAATAGCCTTAACAAAAAAAATCAAGTGTGAAATGATTTTTCAAAATAAAAAAACTCAACAGATTGTTGTTTCTCTCTCTTAAATCATGGTTAATTAGGTTCAAACCTGCTTCACTCACACACACTAATGCATGTGTTCTTGGTGTTCGAGATGAACACGATGAAGATTGTTGTTTCTCTCTCTAAAATCATGGTAAATTTGGTTCAAACCTGCTTCTCTCTCACACACTTGTGCGTGTGTTCTTGGTGTTCGAGATGAACACGATGAAGATTGTTGTTTCTCTCTCTAAAAACCTTCATCCCCATTCACTCACTGATCAGAATTTCTCTAAAAACCAGATGAACATGATGGAGATTCTTGTTTCTCTTTCTTAACCAGCAACTTTCTCTCTCTAAAACAACAAATGTTTCTCACACATGAAAACGTTGGAGATTCTGGTTCTCTTTCTTGATGAACATGATGGAAATTCTTGATATTTTGAATTCTGAAAGAAGAAGAGAGAAAATGAGATATGGGTGATGATGGTTTGATGGTGACAATTATATAAGAAGAGTGAGAATGAGATATATTTAATATTATTTATGTACTTTGTGGCATGGTCTTTTGACACAAATACCCCTCCAGCCACTTAACAACACAAAGAAAATAATATATTTAAATCAAATTTGGAACCTTTTATCTCAACTATTAGATCATGTTGATCAATGGTTATCATAAGGTTTACCAAGTTTTCTCACTACAAATAAGTTTTCTATATATCTTTCCCCTATATATAATGTAAGTATCTATAGAAAACCCTTATAATTTAGAAAACTTGGGAAACTCTAACCTCCCTAACTTTAAAAAAAAAAATTACACATGTTATATACATGTTTTTAAGGGTTTTGGGCAAAAAAAATCAAAAAAGCGCCGAGTAGATATTTAAAAAAAAATAAACAAGTTTTGGTGTAACACGTGTTACAAATATGTCAGATGAATGTAACACGTGTTACACCAAAACTTATTTATTTTTTTTTTAAATATCTACTCGGCGCTTTTTTGATTTTTTTTTGCCCAAAACCCTTAAAAACATGTATATAACATGTATAATTTTTTTCAAAAAAAAAAAAAAAACATCGGGAGCTTTGAGTTTCCCGGGTTTTCTAAATTAAAGTGGGTTTTTTATACATCTTTCCCCTATATATATATGTGTGTATATATATATATATATATATATAGAGAGAGAGAGAGAGAGGGTGGATCATACGAAAATTAGTTTAAATGAGAAAACAAAAAAACTAACTAAAAAAGCTTAAAAAATATACGAACTTTTTTACATTTTTTTATTAATTTTCGCTAATTTTTATATATTAAAAAATTTTCAAAAAAAAATTGTATTGCACATGTGCAATAATACGGAAAAGCCTAAACCACTTAACCCATCCCCCACCGACACCCCCAAAAAAACCTACCCCCACCCCCAAAAACCTAAATTCACCCTCCTACCAAAAGCCTACCCCCCCCCCCCCCCCCCAAAATCTAACCCCCCTCCCCTCACATCAAAAAACCTAATCCTAAACCTCCAAAAAACCTAACCCTAAATGCTAAACTAAACTCAAAAGCTAATTTTAAGCATGTAATGCACATATGTAGTACACATATAATGCACATATGCGGTACAAGTTTTTTTTTTTAAAAACTTTTTTATATTTAAAAATAGTGAATTTTAATAAAAAAAATTGCAAAAAAATATTTGGTATGTTTTTTTGGCGTTTTTAGTTAGTTTTTAGTTTTCTCATTTACATGTAGTTTTATCTTGATCCTCTCCATATATATATATATAGGGCGTTAAAATGAAAACCACATCCAGTTGCGAAAACCATGAGAACTACTTTCCAACCATTGATCTTTGGAGATGGATGGATGAGATTAAAAGTGATAAAAATATTAAATTCTTTTTTGACATATTATGTTTTAATATTTTAATGGTAAAATGGTAGTTTAGTAAATTTGTTTGTTTTTGTGTTATTATATTTATTGTTTTTTATTACTTTTTTGTCTTATTAAATTAATTGTTTTTTATAAAAATTAGATTCTTTAATTAAAAAACATTTTAAAATCTGATTGTTTTTACAAAAAAAAAAAAACAAAATTTTCAGGATTTTTTTACAAAAAAAAAAACGTTTTTACGAGCCTTTTTTTACGCCTCATTTTTTACACCCCGTTTCAACGCCCGTTTTTTTACGCGCCGGTTTTTTTTACGCGTCGTTGTTTACGCGCCGTTTTTTACTAAAAAAAATTTATGAACACCTTTTATTTACGAAATACTTTTTTGACGAAAGACTTTTTTTTACGAAAAACTTTTTTTTACGAACAATTTTAAAAAAAAAAAAACTTTTTCCTAAGAAAAACTTTTTAACGAAAAACATTTTTTTCACGAAAACTTTTTACAGTTTTAAACTTTTTTTTACGACAAATTTTTTTACGGGTTTAAACATTTTTACAAAAAACATATTTTATACAAAAACAGTTTTTTACGGGTTTAAACTTTTTTTTTACGAAACAATTTTTTTAACAAAAACTTTTTTTACAAAAAACTTGTTTTACTAAAACTTTTTTTTACGGACACTTTTTTACAGTTTTAAAATTTTTTTAACGACAAATTTTTTTACGGTTTTAAACTTTTTTTTTACGACAAGTTCTTTTACGGGTTTAAATTAAAAAAAAAACAATTTTTTTTACAAAAAAAACAAATTTTTCTTAGATTTTTTTACAAAAAATAATTTTTTTTACGGTTTTAAACTTTTTTACAAATAAACAAAAAAATTTTAACATCAAAACAAATTTTTTTTACAAATTTTTTTTAACAAAAAACAAAACTTTTTTTTACGCCCCCGACCCCGATTTCGGGTTTACGAAATTTGAGAATCTTAACAAACGAACTCACCCAAAACTCGTGACTCAGTGGGTGTCTCAGATAAGTTGAACTTATCATCATGGACTGAAAAAAATATAAAAAACAACAAAAAAAAAAAAAAAACAGAAAAACAATATGTGGATCTTGAAAAAAACCGGGGTTTCATTCAAAATTTCCAATAATCAAGGCTGCAAAAGTGGGGTTACGGGTTCAAAAACCTACCCTACGCCATCCTTGCCACGCCATCATCATCAATTGTGGGCAAAAATGTTTCGTACTATCACTGCCAAAACGACACAAAATACTCACTCCCGGGATCCGCTAAAAAGTAGCAGATAACCTCACACAAATTCGACAACTTTTCGATCGACATCACGAGGCTCCACCGGCACCAAGGGGCACCTTCGGCACCGCTTGCAAATCGGTCACCTGTAAAAAATAGTCGACATCGAAGCCAGTAAACAGAAGACTCAAGTAATGGCAAAAGACACAGCTATAGGTAAACAATCCAACAAAACCAAAGACTCTAACAAATGGCAAATAACAGGTAAACAATCCAACAAAACCAAAGATTCACCAGCGTCGATGCCGGCAGTGGTTGTTCCGGCAAACACCCCCAAACCACTCGGGTGGCGGCGGCGCACCATACGACGGCAACATCCGCACTCCGGCAGCCAGAAAATGGCACAAATCGGTGGCTGAGGTGCGTTGTCTCACGTCAGACTTAGGTATGAGTTGATTCCGGTGGGATTCTGGTGAAAGAGGTGATGACGAGGACGGTCGGAGGTGATATCGATGAGATGATAATGAAGGTTGACGGGTGAGCGGTGACACATCTCCGTTCCCGACAAACCCGGTAAGCACCTCCCCACCACCGTCTTCCGCCACTGACCAACCACCTCCCACCACCGCCTTCCGCCGCCGACCAACCACCTATTTTCATATCTAGAAGTTTTGAAGATGAATGTGGGTTCTTGAAGATGATTGTGGTTTCAAGAGAGAGAGAGAGGATTCTGGTTGGAGGTTCAATTTCAAAGAGACATAGAGATGAGAGATGAGATGTTTGAATTTTATGATTGATGTGAAGGCTTTAAAGAGGCAGAAAGAAACAGAGATTAGACATTTGGATTAAATGACCAAAATACCCATTAAGTATAAAATATAGTGTATACGTGGCAAAGTCTGATTGGTGGAGAGTGGTTATCGCGGTTATCGCAACTGGAGGTGGTTTCTAATTTAACGGTCCCCTATATATATATATGAGAAAGATCCGTTAGAAACTATCATTTATAGCGAGAACCAGTGTGAACACAACAAAAAATACCTAAAAAAGTCTAAAAAACACACAATTTTTTTTTAATAAAAATCGCTACTTTTAGTTAATAAAAAATGTAAAAAAGAAAATTTCAGAAAAAATTGTTTTTTTGTACTAAAAGTAGCGATTTAAAAAAAAACAAATTTTTTAATAATTTTTTAGGTTTTTTTGGAGGGTTTAGTTTTATGGTTTAGTTTTTAGCATTTAGCTAGGAGGGGGGTTAGGTTTTTGGGGGGTGGGGGTTAGGTTTTTAGGGGGTTTAGTGTTTAGCTTTGGGGGGGGGGGGGGTTAGGTTTTGGGGGTGGGGGGTTTTGGTTTTTGGTGGTGTAGTGGGTTTATTTTGTTGTGTTCACATTGGTTCTCGCGGTTCTCGCAATAAAGGTGGTTCTCGCATGAACCCTGCACTATATATATATAGGTTCAAGAGTGAACACTAGTGTAGCTTGCGAACTGAGTGAACTAATCCTGGCCATACACGTGTGTAGATCAATGGTCAGGATTTGTTCAATCAGTTCGCAAATAGATTAGTGTTCTCTCTAGAACCCCACCCTATATATATATATATAGGAACGGGATCAGGAGAAAACGCTCAAAATTGTAAGAACGGTGAGAACGCATCCTGGCCCAACACGTGGCGGGCGATACAATTAGGGCGTATGGGCTTTTTTGTCATTTTATCTTCTGCTTTTCAAGTTCTGGTTTTCACAATATTGTTTTATTTTTTGGGTTTAAGATTTTTGGCGTTAACCAAATTCCATAATTAATGGCGTTTTAATGGTTTCATTGTATTAACATTTTGGCGTTTATGGTGTTTTTCAAATCGTATGCCATTGGAACCCCAGGGGGTCAGGAAATCTATCTGAATGACGTTTTTTAAGGCGTTTTAAACAAGATGGCCCATTGTTCTATTATTTTTTATATACATTTTGGCGTTTGTGGTATCTTGGCGTTTTACAATTGTAAAATTATATTACAACCACAGGGAAAAAAAATAGAAGCGAAGAAAATAAATTAAAAATTCTAATCGGATCCCTCTCACAATCTTCACTGTCATTGCTTACTTACCGGAACCCTAGGTGGCGGTGGTGGGTAAAGGCGGGTGATGGTGTGGTGAAATACCTTTCCGAGATCAATTTTTTTAACAACCTAAAAGCTACATTCCTAAATTTATGAATGTTGGAAGATGGAGGACTAATAGCTTTTATAGGAAATACTCAAGCTAGAGGTCGTTGAGCATTTCCTCAATCTCTGAAGATAAACGGCTCTTCTTCCGCCTCGTCTTGAGTGGGTGCAGGATTGATTAGGACCTCAAAAGTGCCGTCAATAGGAGGAGGTTCTGGAATCTCCACATCCCAACGCGTAGGTTGTATGATCTCGTTGGCAAGGTTCCAATCTTCTTGTGGGAAGTTTGTCTCCATGGGAGGTAAAGCCAAGATATTCAACCTTTGATGCAAAAGGTTGATTTCTCTGAAACAATCCTATAGCCCCATGGTAAGGTAGTTTACTCGGTCTATGAGAACCTCCTCCACCAATGTCATCTCATCAAGGCTCTCCCTTAAGGCACTCAGGTATCTTACGAGAGTGGCCTCGATTGAGAGCTTTCTTCCTCTCCTTTGACTTCTGGAGCTCGTCGACGAGGTTCCACTCTGTTGGCTCGCCATCTTGAGAGAAAATGACTAGCCGTTAGTAAGAAATGAAAGATCATACCATTCAGCACGGCCCTGTGTCTGTCACACCCCAACCGATGATGGAAACATCGGGGCGCCGCACTGAGCGAAGCAGATTGTCCAGGAGAAATCCATAACAACTAAAATTACCGGATATTTATCATTATGTCCCATACCATAATATATCAAATAAAAGCAGTTATTACAGACATTGTTTTCTCAAAGACATATCAAATGTTCTAACAACTCAGATTTTATTTAATTTGTTTCTAGACTCCATCCTAGCTTGATTCCAGCAGATAACAAGCAAACATCCTAAGCACCTATCACATACGTTAAAATAGAGGTCAATACACATAGTGTAAAGGTGAGCATACAAGTTTAATAGTAATAGTAGAGTTCGAAAGCGTTTACACATAACCAACATGTAACATGTTTAATGTGAATCTAGTAGGTTATCGACAATGAAATATGCACAGACAAGACTGCGAGTTGTAGAATGCGCAACACATATCACCACTGTGACACGTGAAGAGGTAACCTTAATAACCACTGTCCACGACAGGTGCTGAGTCCAAACCATAGTACTATCGTTGCTAAGGCGTCAGGCAACAATCACTGTGTTAACATAACATACAAGCATTCATCGAGTAACAAGTAATATGCAATAATGGTCAGCGTATAAATAGTGTTTGCATTGTGTGTCAATGTGATTTAGAATAAGTAACGTATGTAACACCCAAAAGTTCATAAAGCAAAAAGGGATCGAGTATACTCACAGTGATGGAAGTTAATGGATTGAAGGGAGCGCTAGAGTGATTAGCCTGAATAGTTAATGATAGCATAAGCGAAGAACGACACGATAAGTGGTGCGAAGTGAACAAGTGTCGGATGGCAATCCGATCAGATGGCAATCCGATCTGATGGTCATTCGATCGGATGTCAATCCGTTCGGATGGTCATCCGATCGGATGGCCATTCGGTCAGATTGCCATTCGTTTGAGAAGGATGTGTTTGTGTATGATGGCTTTGAAGTTTTCGTTGTAGCATTTTGAAAACAGAGAAGTATCTCTACCATTCAGGTCGATTGATCGAACGGTCGTTCGATCGGATAGCGATCCGATTGGCAGGACACTTAGTGAGAACAAGTTCACAGCAGGATAGTCACTCAATTGGATAGCAATCCGATCGGATGGCAATCATTAGAACTGGTGGTCTTTGAAAATTATGAAACTGATTAAGTGTCGAAGTTCCAAATGTCAACTGATCGGATGGTCGTTCGATCGGATGGCAATTCGATCGGACGGCAATCCGTTCGACGTTCAGATCTTTTGAAAACTTGAAAATTTGTTAAGTGTGGAACCAAGTGCAATCCGATCGGATTGTTGTTCGATCGGATGGTAATCCGATCAGACGGCAATCTGTCCCAATGATTCTGATCGTCTTGACTTGATTATTTTGAAAGTTTTGCGGTTTGTTCGAGACGATATGATAACGTACTAAACAACGGAATCTCGTCAAGTCCCCAGTCGCCCGATCGAACAGGAATCACACTAACCCGATCAGATTACTGGTTTGTGACGGCTGTTCATGTTTAATCCGAAATCGGTTGTCTCTTTGATAAAAATCAGATCTCACCCGACACTTCACTAAGAAATGAGTAGAAGACCAGAATGAGCTGCGATTCTATCGGTTTTGAGTGCATTGAGTGTAAAAGAGTTGAAAGAAAGTTAGAAACCAACTTTCAATCCTTTTAACTTTGAAAATGTTTAGATCTATGCGAAAATAGTGTCGAATCATGTGGAAATCATGTAGATCCGAGCTGTTCTTGGTGGAATAATGCCAAAACTTAAAGTTCCTAAGAACTCCCTGATGACATCATCCTAGAACACCTCAAATCCGTTGATTTCACGGTTAAAAGTTAAGATTCAAAGGTGAAAAAGATGAAGAAGTGTGTGTAGATCATAGAAGTACAATATTTGAGTTGAAAACTTACAAGAATCACGAGAAATCGAGAGAAAGAAGGCCTTGAGTGTGCTGGTCGAGTGAGAGAGAGTTGTCACATCACAAGTGATGTGACAGGGGGGTATTTATAGGTTGCTAAAAAGGGAAAATGGTGTGCAAGTGTCGGATAGCTCATCGATCGGATGACACTTCGATCGGATGGCAATCCGATCAGATGGCCATCCGATCGAATGGTCATTCGATCGAGTGGCTCCGACGGGTTGCGTTTCGACATTTTGTTTCGCGTGTTGAGCGTTGTGATGCGTTTCAAGTGAGCGATGCGATAGTATTATCCATTAGTTACACAAATAACCTAACTACTATATCTAACATACAATCACTATAAATAACTTGCGTTTTAGCGTTTGCGATTAGATTGCGTTGCGATAGAATTGCGATTGCGATTGCGATTTAAACACCTCAACATAAACATAACATGCACAAGTAACACATAATAGCACACACACGTAAAACAATATCCAGAACACATAATTCTAGTTGTGAATGCGATAGCGATGCGATTAGCGATAGGTCGATCAATGATTAAACATGCGATTAAACCTCGATAGATACTCCACATAATACAACTAAAGCAAATATTTAATAGAATTCGATTACAAGTCAAGAGACACAGCCAGTAGTTAAGCAAGGAGTGACAGATCGCAATTAGCAATCTTTTCTTCCTTTGACTTTGACTTTGACTTTGACTTGTACTTTGACTTCCCAAAAAGCGGGTTGTTACAGTGCCAGCCTGGCACAGCCCCGTGCTGCTCCTTCTGTTCTAGATTTTTAGCTTTACAAGTTTTATTTTAAGTTAGGTTTGACTGATTTTTAATTTTCTGAACGTAAATAACTTAAAATAATATTTTACTAACGTGAATTTGCAAAACCTTGAGCTAAAAATCAAGAGTATGAGCCTCTTATTGAATCATTTTAAAACTTGAAGCTTCAAGCTTCAATGGAGTTCATGGAGGATGAAGAAAAGGAAATGCACAAAAGAGGAAAAGACAAGAAGCCAAAATGAGAACTTTTTAAGAACATACCTCTTCTGGTATGTGTGAAGAATCTCAGAGATCTTGCCTTTTGAGAATGGTTCCAAACATTCTCCCAAAGGCTGACTTTATAGACAGTGACAACACGCGAGCACGGCCCCGTGCTTGGGCAGCACGACCCCGTGCCGGATTCATGTGTCAGAGAAAGTTGCCTGTTAGTTGAACACGGCCTACGTCACTATCGACACGGCCCCGTGTCGAAAAAATACGAGTGGAACGACCCCGTGTTAGTTCGACATGCCCCATGTTACTGGAAGAGAGTGGGCACGACCCTGTGTTCAAGGAACATGGCCCCGTGTTAGATTTTTCATTTAATTTTTGCTTAAATATTTAAGGAATTATCCGATGTCGGGCGGTTCCTTACTGGTTGGAACAACACCATACTGCTGGATATGCCGCAGACTTAGGCGAGGGATACGAAAACGCAAGAGGTTGTCGGAAAGGTAGAAGAGTTCTTTAAAAATGGAAAAATGGGATCTTTCCTTATTTACCTTTTTTCGGGCTCTTGTTAAAGAAAGTGTGAGTCGATTCGCTCCTGTCCATGCTGTTGGTGTGAGATTCACACTCGGTAAGGGGGACCGTCACGGCTGAATTGATACAGGGACAACTATCGCTTTCGTTTTCGCGGTCGTCTATGGTAGAGGTTTGGTTGACCTCGGTGTTGTCTTATGCGCCTATTTTTTCCTCCGTCGGATGGAATCTTTGATGAATTTCATGGCTTCAAGTAAGATTCTGTCTCTTGGATTTTTTGGATGATCCTTTTTTCTATTTCTCCTATAGGTTCTAGGTCGTCTAGAAAAGAAGATCGATGGGGTCCAGGAGTAGGGATTTCCTCGTTATTTCCACTCCCGCTTGTTTCGGGGGTTTCGTTACAGGAAAACAATGGGGCTAAATAGTGGGGAGTGGAGTTTAGAATGCCACATTCTGCTTCTTCATGATCCTCCCCACAAAAAGCGCACCATAACCAGTAAGAGTGGCAGGGGTAGAAATAATCAAAGAAATCCATATATATATATATATATATATATTAGACCATCGGGATCAGGCGGCCAGTATTTTCTTTCAAATAGAGAGAGTCGGCACGACCCCGTGCTGGAACAAAATGGCCCCGTGCTGCACCTCTGTATTTGGGAGAAAATAGTTTTAAGGTTCTGGAGAGTTGACACGGCCTCGTGTTGGAGCAACACGACCCCGTGTCAAGTCTTCATAAAGAGGAAAAATAAAAGAAAAAGAAGAAAAACCTAAAAAGAAAAGGAAGAAAAAGATTAGGCCGTTAATTTTAAGCTTTTCTAAGATCCTTGTGTCCCCGACAATGGCGCCAAAAACTTGACGTGTGAACGGGTGTATATAT
This sequence comes from Helianthus tuberosus, assembly GCA_030545235.1. NCBI lineage: Eukaryota > Viridiplantae > Streptophyta > Magnoliopsida > Asterales > Asteraceae > Helianthus > Helianthus tuberosus. The sequence goes on from CM060394.1 coordinate 132,879,694, forward strand.
TTTGTTTTTATATTTTTAGCTCTTTTTACTAGCCGATTTCAAGTTTTTAAATTTATAAAACACGATATTCTACTATCACTCTACACACACGCTAGGGCAAGTATACCCATCGCGGACGTAGTATAGTGATGGCAAGATACCGAGGTCAACCAAGGACACAAGAGCTTTTAGTACCGGCTTATTGTCAACGTCTAATCAAACCAACTTTTGAGAAAAGATTTTTAAGCTAATAAAAAGATACAAACAGAAAATAAAATAAAAATGATAGATAATAAAGAATCACTTGGATCCAACTTATCTTTCATGTACCCTTTTGATGATTTCCGCACTTTGGGCATTTTAAGAGATTATCTTAGTTATAGTAGTTGGCCCCTATTTTGGAGGCGACGTTACCCTCAACGTAGTGGTTTGAGTCAGCAAGGATATAATCCCACTAGGTCGGAATATTGAAAGATAATTAAGTAAGTTATTAATGCAAAATGTGGTGGACCCCTCGTAAAAGGCGGCGATCACCCTCAACCCGTTGGTCTGAGTCAACAGGGATACAGTCCTTGTGGGGTTGGTTTAAAGTTTTAATAGTAGTTTAAGAATAAGGGATTCAAGCTTTTTGCACCTCTCCCATGGTGGGTAATGCCTGCTCTGACTCGTGAGGTGTTACTAGGCTTGAAACAGGTTCTCGCAGGATCTATACACTGAACGAGACATAAAATTACCCAAACCACCCTTTTAATCTCCCTTTCAGGTTAATTAACATGCTTTATATAGACCGTAAACACATGAACATGTTGAGTAAACGAACATATTAAGAGTATTTGAATAAATTCGCCTTCAATATAAAAAAAAAACTAATTATTAAAGTCATTAATACATACCCAATTAAAAAGTAGCTAAAGATTGGAAATCATAAAAGAAAAGTCTTCACCAAGTGATGTAAGAATTAAGCCAAGCATAGCCTTTGTTTGACAAAGATTCTTACGATCAATCTTGGATCCTGAGACTACACACACACTCTAAAGATGGAAAATGGATGATGGTGGTGGATGATGGTGTTGTAGTGGTGGTGGAGTGGTGGCAAGTGAGAGAGAAGTGGTTTGCTAAGGGATGAGTTGAAGTGGAACCAAGTACTTCTATTTATAGCTGTAAACAGAAGCTTCAACACGGCCGTGCCCGCCTGGCATGGCCCCGTGCCCATCTCTCTCTCTCTTCCTCATTAACTGCTTGTCAGATGTTGTACAAACACGGCCCCGTGTGTCAATGGAACGGCCCGTGGCCAAAATACTTGTTGTACTATCGTAGATTCTGCAAATCTTTGAGTTGACGACGCCCCGTGTTGGCCTAGCATGGCCCCGTGTTGGCTGCCATTTTTGTCTTTTGCAGTTGTCTTTTTCTTCTGCCCAGTATCCATCCTTGGACATGGCTCGTGTTAGGTGGACACAGCCCCGTGTCAGCCTTCCGTTCTTGTTATTTTAAGGTTTGGATGTGTAACAACCCTCATTAAAAGTCCTATTTATTTTATTATTTTATCCAATAGGAAACCCTAATTGAGACACCCAAGTGATTCTGCACAAACCCTAAAAATTTCAGAACAATCAGAATCAGGATCAGGACCCCTAAAACTCAGGGGGGGCATTCCCTACTCAACGATTATCCTTATAACTTATTATAAAAATCGAATTTAAACGTTTCGTCGACTCAGCATGCCTAGTCCCACACGTGGCAACAATATAGGAAAAATGTGACCCTTACGGACCGTAAGGGTTTATGCTTACGGTCCGTAAGCCAAGTCAAAATCGTGTATAAATAGAGGGCAGTGGCACTTGATTTCTGGAATTTGAGCGACAAACCAATTCGTAATACGCTCCGAGATATCTTCTGTTTATCACAATTAACACACACGAAACACTAATTAGTAGGGGGGTGCTGCTACGAAACAGGGTATTAACTCGATCACTATTACGATTCATTATCCGATCGATCAATGTACTCAATGGATGTTTAAGTGCTGCCCACATTAGGGTGATGCTTTGTCATTAATCGTTAATTCGATGGATGTTTAAGCATAGCACTTTGTCATTCGTTGTGAGGGTTGATCTCGTGAGTTATCATAATTGCTGTATTAAGTTACCTACCTAGTTCGTGTGCACTAGGTCACAAGGCTAAATCTATAGGCTAAGCTCTGCCTGTATAAATCTGCAATATATCAAGGCTTATCTGTAGACTAAACTTTGCCCGTATGAATCTGCATGATTATAATGTGAGTCATTCTCTTTTTATAAAATTTAATTTCAAATCATGTTTATTATCAAAAGTTATAATTACAGGGATTAAGTTTATGTAATCACCATATTACAGCCAGTATGTGGGGTTTTGTATACATTACTTGATAATCTTCACCATTGGGGCAGCCAAGGGGTGATATGACCATAATCACAGACACCATTGGACGAATGGGCCAATGAGTCGAGTGATAAAGTACTGTGGGTAATTGGTTTCATATCAGAAACATTGTAATCTTCCTTAATACTGTAAATTATAACAAACGTGTCGTTTTATTAAATAGAATGATTCACTCAGTATTTCCCGCTGACAAAACCTTTTTAAAACACGTTTCAGGTAATTACCGTAGATTGGAGTAAAAGATGGATACGGCACTGAAAGGCATCAAGAAGTGGCTTATTTTATTAATTAAATAAAAATTAAAGAAATATTGTTTTATGTAATCAAATTTATCTTTATTAAAGCTACCGTTGTAAAACATGGGTTTATCCCATCTATTTAAATAAATAAAATCCGGTGTTTTCTAAACTCTGATATATTTCCTAACTCGCGGTCCTGATGAAATTTCCGCTGCAACGTTTTCAAAATAATCACCGGTACCACTGGGCTGTTCGCGACTCCCGATTCCGTCCAGGGTGGGTCGGGGGCCGTGACAGAATGTGGTATCAGAGCCACTGCTTGAAGCCAATAAGTGTTGTAATAATAATACCTAAGTTTATATAAAAGAGTTAGGAGATTGCTGTTAACTGGTAGCACACATGATAGCATTTAGACTTGAACTTAAGAGAAGATGCCTTAGTATCAGCTTCAAGATAAGCTAAGTACTTATGTGAATAAATTACGATGTGTTTTGATATACCATAAGAATGATAATTAGAATATTGCAAGATATGATAAATAAGCAAGAATTAATAGTAATTATTGCTTATTGATATTACTTGGTCTAGAATAAGATATGTTATGGGAATACAAGTTTCCTTGATTCTGGATAAAAGCCCTAATAAAAGAGGCACTTTTGAAAAGATACTATTTATGGGAAATAGAAAATTTTCTCCGACAAGACTGGGTATGGTGTAGCAGACTCTCCAGTTTGTCCGAATATACTGAGGTTACCGCTCCGGCGCGAATCGGATAAGACGGGATATATAATATGTCAAACAAGTGACAAGATTTCCCTAAATAGTATCATGACCTGATATCTGACTTGTTTTTGGAAATATAAATCTGTTAAATACATTGACCTGATAGATAGTATGTTTATTTCAGCATGTGAAATATGTGATTATATAGATATGTATATCTATAAAAGTCAAATAGGAATAAAGCACAAGCATATGTGTCTAGATTTCTTTATTAGGAATCTCTTTTTCAAACATTATTTCGTTTGATCATCTGCCTCGTAACTCGAGCAATAATAATAACAATAGAAACCCATTAAGTTGGGATACCATCAAAAGTGTAAAAATTTCCAAATGCGTTACCATAAATTATTAACGCAAGTAAGAAGCATGTAAAGTTGTGTTAGTGCACAAAGAAAACACATGAAAAAAAAAAAACTAAACGTTCACAGACATTAAAGTATATCACACACGATTTTCAAGGCAAGACCTTTGGAAAATATAAATTAGGCACGATGACACCAATGTTAAATTCCATCAGTAGAAGAACGACTGATCAAAAAGAAGCACTTTGCCACATAATCCTACAAAATGAATATCGCTGAAGTACATTGTAACAAGATTTCACAACCATCGCTGCACAGTCTAATCAGAGTCATAATTATTATCACTGCAAAAGAAGTTACATACTTTTGCAAAGTTCCTATTTCATTTTATTCACATTCTCTGGTAATGTCACTTAATAACAGTTATTACACGAAATTCCAGATAAAAGTTCTTATATTTCTTTCGTTGAAATTCTGACTTTTGCATATAATAAATTAACTTTCGTGTTTTTTACTTCCCCTAATAGTCATCATACCATGAGGATTTCTTTCATAATAGCGAATATTGATCTATTTTATTTCTTGGTAAATTCCCACGTTACACATGCATTGTTTATTATGCATTTGGTTCATTTGAATGATAAAAGACCACTGGAGGGCTTCATTCCAATTTGTTATTTTATCCAAACTCAAATATCATTCCGCTTTTTGGTACTGTGAACCACATTTTTACAAAACGATACCTCCTTGATATCGAGTCAATAAATTTCTTGAAAATTTTAATTTTCTTTGACATACATAGTTTCTATAGTAACCATGTCCGAACTTTCTTATTAAAACTTGTTTTGTTTAAATTTAAATTATTTGACTTGCTCATATTACATATTCATTTTAAAATCCCATATGGTGGATGGAAACTATCATATTCAAAATAATCCCAACAATCACTTCATTTCTCTTGAAACATAACATGCTTAAGTGGTCTTTGACTTCATTGAATCGTTTCTTTGAGTACGATCACCTTGTGATGACGTTTTCATAAAATCTGAAGATTGCTCTAAATATCGGATTTGATTATTTGTTTATTTATATTGAATCCGCTTTGTTGATTTATTCGATAAAAGCAATCTTAAAACAATTGTGTGCTAAGATAATAATATACAAAGTTATGTCATATTTTAGTATATCTCTTAATGGTTCTTACAGCATTAATCGAGCCTTTCGTGATAAATTTAATTGATTACCTAAATTACAATATAGTATTACTATATTTAAAATTCTTGTTAAACCATTGAGGTGAAGAATTTATATTTTTATAAAAGTATGAATAAGATATACTCTCATTTAAATTTATGTTTAAGTTATTTATTTTATTATTAGTAATAAATTAAAAACAGAAGTGTTAATATTATTATTAAGTACTAAGGTTATTATCAAGAGCAGGTATTGGATAGCCTAGCCTTAGTTAGGCATGGACTGGCCACCTATGCTTAAACAAGGCAGCACTAACCAATATCCAACCAGGATAATGACTAGTTAATAAATATAAATTAAGTCATCATACTTAGTTAGTAAATTTTAATTATATGTAAAAATATTTTACTTTGTACTGTAAGAAAAATATATATTTTCATAAAATAATACAAGAATTAGAGGAACGAATAAAATTATCTAAATAACTATCTAAGTATTCATGAACAAGACATTTATACTTATATGTAATTGTTCATCTTGTTTAAATAGTCTACAATACTTTTATAATATATGTATTTTAATATATATTAAAATATCAAATGTTATTTACTCAAGCCAATATTTAAGTATGATTGATATTAAAATAAACATTTACTATTTTACTTTTATGATTTAAAATATTGTAAATCTTACAGTTTAACATATTTGAGTTTAAAAATGATAATCGTGAATTCTAGGATATTTGGATCAACATATTAATAAAATGTATATCATTATTTTGTCAAAATTACCACAAGTTTTAAAAACTATCTATATTAATTTAGTATTTTTCTTTATGATAATATAAAAGGAAAAGATATTTAATAAATTAAAGTATCATATATTTTATGGTAACTATGTAACACTCTGGCAAGAAAATGACCATATAAGAATAATATGGTAGTCATCAACTACATTGGGTTAGGGGAACATTGTATTATATAGGAATAGTACCCGTGTTCATTCCCAACGTTATAGGGTTTCAAAATAAAAAAATAAATAATCATATAGAATTGACTCATTAAGTGTTATATATTTACAAAATATTTTTACAAATACTTTTGGACAATAAATATTTTTACACCTTTATTTTACAATTTTCATTTAACGTTATAAATAATAGTGATTTCTTTTACAAAATAAAATATTTTGTAAATGAAATAACTTCATTACGGTGTTTTGTAATATATATTACATAATAAATATAAGTTATTTTACATAATATAGTAAAATACTAAAATAATATTTATTTAAAAGTAGTGACCATCTACATATAGTAAAAATGTGTAACAAATAATATATATTACATAGTATTTATATTTGATATGTAAGATATGATTCAGATAGGAACACCAATAATATATATTATATTTGCTTTACAAAATATAATATAATGGTTGGTCATGCCAAAACAACTTGTTTTTATCATATTTCAATCTCTAGGACATAGTATGAAAAATATGATCCCTAAAAAGTGTATTATCACAATTAAAATAACTTGGAACTCTAAAAACAATGATACACAAACTCTATTGTCTTTTGATATCTCTTTGCAATTCACTCATTTCAACACTTTGATTTTCTTATATCATATTATTTTCATGCTTTTATTTCATTTGGAACTTGTCAATTCTAAGTCTTACTCAGTTGCCAATCAAAGTAAGCTTCCTTTTGAAAAAGAATTTTATTGATTTAAAAAAAAAGTCCTTCACATTCAATTTAAATATCTATTGATCATATATCTTTTGGCTTGAACCTAGTCACTTTGGAAATTATATCACTTCATTTCATTCGTTTGTCATCGATTTCTTGAACTAATTCAATTGAACCATTGAATCCTACTTAAGATACAACTCGTATTCACAAAATTCGATATTTTAAATTCTGTGTCATCTACCTTAAATATTATTTTTATTGACTAAGATGTGACTTAAGTCTAAAAGAAATATCATAACCCAAATACACTTGGGAGCTGGAATCTGAGATGAAGAAAAAGTATTCCTACTTATTCCAGTAAATCTCGAGGACAAGATTTTTATTAAGGTGGGGAGAATGTAACAACCCTCATTAAAAGTCCTATTTATTTTATTATTTTATCCAATAGGAAACCCTAATTGAGACACCCAAGTGATTCTGCACAAACCCTAAAAATTTCAGAACAATCAGAATCAGGATCAGGGCCCCTAAAACTCAGGGGGCGCATTCCCTACTCAACGATTATCCTTATAACTTATTATAAAAATCGAATTTAAACGTTTCGTCGACTCAGCATGCCTAGTCCCACACGTGGCAACAATATAGGAAAAATGTGACCCTTACGGACCGTAAGGGTTTATGCTTACGGTCCGTAAGCCAAGTAAAAATCGTGTATAAATAGAGGGCAATGGCACTTGATTTCTGGAATTTGAGCGACGAACCAATTCGTAATACGCTCCGAGATATCTTCTGTTTATCACAATTAACACACACGAAACACTAATTAGTAGGGGGGTGCTGCTACGAAACAGGGTATTAACTCGATCGCTATTACGATTCATTGTCCGATCGATCAATGTACTCAATGGATGTTTAAGTGCTGCCCACATTAGGGTGATGCTTTGTCATTAATCGTTAATTCGATGGATGTTTAAGCATAGCACTTTGTCATTCGTTGTGAGGGTTGATCTCGTGAGTTATCGTAATTGCTGTATTAAGTTACCTACCTAGTTCGTGTGCACTAGGTTACAAGGCTAAATCAATAGGCTAAGCTCTGCCTGTATAAATCTGCAATATATCAAGGCTTATCTGTAGACTAAACTTTGCCCGTATGAATCTGCATGATTATAATGTGAGTCATTCTCTTTTTATAAAATTTAATTTCAAATCATGTTTATTATCAAAAGTTATAATTACAGGGATTAAGTTTATGTAATCACCATATTACAGCCGGTATGTGGGGTTTTGTATACATTACTTGATAATCTTCACCATTGGGGCAGCCAAGGGGTGATATGACCATAATCACAGACACCATTGGACGAATGGGCCAATGGGTCGAGTGATAAAGTACTGTGGGTAATTTGTTTGATATCAGAAACATTGTAATCTTCCTTAATACTGTAAATTATAACAAACGTGTCGTTTTATTAAATAGAATGATTCACTCAGTATTTCCCGCTGACAAAACCTTTTTAAAACACGTTTCAGGTAATTACCGTAGATTGGAGTAAAAGATGGATACGGAACTGAAAGGCATCAAGAAGTGGCTTATTTTATTAATTAAATAAAAATTAAAGAAATATTGTTTTATGTAATCAAATTTATCTTTATTAAAGCTACCATTGTAAAACATGGGTTTATCCCATCCATTTAAATAAATAAAATCCGGTGTTTTCTAAACTCTGATATTTTTCCTAACTCGCGGTCCTGATGAAATTTCCGCTGCAACGTTTTCAAAATAATCACCGGTACCACCGGGCTGTTCGCGACTCCCGATTCCGTCCAGGGTGGGTCGGGGGCCATGACAGAAGGTGAATCGGGGCTTGGCGAGTTGCGGCAATTCCTTCTTCTTTACATTTATGTTGGACATTGCTGTCTTTTTGCTTCTTTTGCAAATTTAAGCTCTTTTATCCCTAAAAATATAAAAGGAATGAAAACACGAGCTTTTTCCAACATTAGTACTAAAAAAGGGTTGCTTTTACGCCGTATTTGACATAATTTATATGTTGTATTTTAATCACATCAATAATTCGACACAAATTTCCGAGGTGTTACAATCGAACATCAAGTAATAAAACAACAACCAACTATTTAACCTGAGGTCTTACAAAAACAATCATCACCGCAAATCAGGCAACAAAGAGTACAAACATCCTCAGTTATCATAAAAGATTACCTATTATTGTAGGATCATTTTCACGACAGAAACGAGTCGTTCAGAGGTGTTCTAATCAATATGAAAGGCGGAAACAGACATATTGACTTTGATACAGCTTGATATACACTTTAAACTGTCTTTTGATTGATATAACAACGTTTTACAGCGAGTAGACACTTCGGCAACAGTTCGACTCTGAAACCGGAAAATTACAAATGAAATCTCAAAGCACATATATATAGGGTGTTGATTTCGTACGAAATGGGCAAGGCTCATTTCGTGCGAAAAAGCCAATGTCTATTTCGTGCGAAATGACCTTGTGTCATTTCGTGCGAAATGCTCACAATCCCACAAATCTCGTTTTTCGTCCCCTGATCTTTCTAATCTAATACATGACTCGATACAAGACGAAGTCGACAGACATATGCACCAACAGACTCCCCCTTGAATTTCGACAAAGTCTTCAATACATGTTTTCAATGTCTTCAGTCTTTATCAGTCTTCACGTGCTCTCCAAAGTATCTGACAACCTCATTCTTCTCTCTTTTCTTCTCTCTTCCAGTATCTCAATCTGACTCTATCTTCTTTTGATCAGATCTCTTGATTCCTTAAGTTGATCAGTATCATCAGCTTGCGTGTTTTTTAGGATTGAAACCTAGCTCTTAGCTAAACATACCCCCCCTTGAATGCTGACCTATTCTACAAACTCTTCAAACTAACAGACTCCCCCTTAAGATATGATGGGATCGTAGTCTGACTTTCACAGAATCTAAGATCATGCCCTGGCTCTTATTCAACTCAGGTATCGAAACCTGGCTAACCTGCACATTCTTAACCCAGAAATAAATTTCACAAATTTAAAATCTGACAAATTTAAACATTGATTACCACATGTAGAAGCAATTTCAAACCATCACTAAAACATATCATCTAAAATGATTTGACATTTATAATCTCGAATGACCTCTTGTAAGAAAATCTTTTTCAAACACACTTTCCCAAACCTATTCATCATGTTTAGCACTTGGAATTTTGAAAATCAGCTATTCAACATCAGTTATCGAAAATCTTTTTGAATTTTCAAAATTTATGCTAAAACACACTGAAAATGTTTTTGGATTTTGAAATTAAATGAAATGTAATAAAGAAATATTTACAAACAATATTTTTGCGAGTTTGTGTAAGAGGATCATATCAGTTTTTGAGACACATCACCAACATCGTTAAGCTTTAAACATTTTAAGTTCTAAACGATTCACGTAGATTGTTAGTATACTGATCCACTTAAATTTTCACACAAAGTTCAATAGTTTCGAGATACGAGATTAATGTTTTAGAGACTTAAACTTATTCGTGTGTCCCACCTCAGAATATACTCCCGTATCCAGATACCAATATTCAGTCTTACAGGTGAGTATACCTAGATGATATCTGTAAAAGGGTTAAATGCGAGGGCCATGAGAGCTCAGGCTATTGCTTCCGCAAAATCAGCGAGATGATGGCTTCGACTTTAGGTGTGTTCCCTTTAGAGAATCTTTTCTTCAACAGCACAAAGGGTTAAATGCGAGGGCCATGATAGCTCAAGCTATTGCTTCCGAAAAATCAGAGAGATGATGGCTTCGACTTTAGGTGTGTTCCCTTTAGAGAATCTTTTCTTCAACATCACATGATTAGCATTTTGCAATGTTTCATCATTTTTTATGCTGAGGGGGGTGCTAATATTTCAAGCAAGCGAAAAGTATTATACGGGGACTAGGCCATTGCTTCCGCAAAATCAGAAGTCCCGGGATAATACCCCAGATATCACTAAGCATAAAGACCTAGTATCTCAGAAAGAGGGGTATTTCAAACAAGATTTCGGGGGTTACCCATATATCCGAGAAATGTTCCCCACGAAATAAGTAAGTTTGATATTTAGTTTATATCTCGAAAACAATCTACTGAATGTGTAAAAACCTACTGGCACATCATCAGTGAGACTGTTTATCACATTTTAACTTTTCATATCTTTAGCATGTTGTGATTGTCTACTGATGTACTATCATTTCCTCTTTTCTCAACAAAACTCATTTTTGATTTTATCATGTTTTTGTCTTTTTCAAATTTTCTAATGTTTTTGGATTTTCTGAAATTTCTTACTCCCCCTAAAATGCAAAACCATTTAAAGAAACTTTGAAAACAAACTGTACAAATAAAGTGACAACTATTGTAAATTGCTTCAAATCGCCATCCACTTGGCTTAAACAATCAGAACTCCCCCTTACAACAAACTATTTTCCCATTATGATTTCAAAACACTTAAGTTTGTTTTAATCAAATGGTTTTTCCGGAAAATTAGTTTTGTTTATTTAATAAAACCACTTGTAGGTTAGGGGATCAATTCATCACCTTGTTCTTTCATCTTCAACTGTTTGAAAAAATAACAATTTTAAGTTCAATCAACAAATACCACTTGTAGAAAATCAAGTACAACTTAATGTCCCTAATTCACCACTTGTATGTTTCACAAACATACAAAATTCAAGAAAGATGTCAATTCCTGCTCCACGATTACCAACTTGGGAGCTCCGGAAAGTCATACTTTTTCACATATGAAAAACAGACATCCAAGCCTGACCAAACTTGGATGTGACCTCTTCTGTTTCACTCGGGGTGTAAGTTACCTTCTTTGTTTCATAAAAATCTTTTACCCCTTTGGCCTTTCCCTCGACCATTTTCCCAAAAATCTTTTTAACATTTCCATTAAAAACATTTTTGACATCAAAATCTTTCTTTTCAGAATAAAATTGATTCGAGATCTCTACCTTTCCAACTTTTTGTTTAAAATTTTCAGCCCTCAATGGTGGAAAATTGACATCATCCATTGGCGGTACTGACGTTTCTATTTTTAGCACAACATGTGGCTCCTCTGACTTTGACGAATCAGATTCATCGCCAAATTTTACATCTGTTTTCTTAACAACCCACTTTTGGTTGTCAAGATTCACTCTTCTTTTGTAAAAACTTTTCGAACATTCACCAACTTCATATGTTGAATTTTTAAACACTTTGAACTTTTCAGTTGGTGGTTCAGTTTTATCAACAATCTTTTCTTTGAGTTTAGAAACAACTTCCTGTTTTGTGTTGGTAGCCATTGGACAGTTCCAGGCAATATGACCAACTTCTTGACATCGGTAACAGGTTATTGTCTCCTTTCTCTGATAAACTCCATTCTGCTCAAACTTTTGTTTTTCTGCAAAGAACTCTTTGTTTGATTGTTTCCAGAATGAGCTCTTTTGTCCTTCTTCGGAACTTGTCCCTGAAACAAATACAGTTTTTGGTTTATCATTTTTATAATTTTTATGATTTTCTGGTGAAATAAAACCCAATCCTTTCTTTTTGAAATTAACGTTAGGGTTTGGTTTCTTTCGATAACCTGAACCAGAACTGTAACCTTTTTTCTTGTTTAACCTTTGTTGATCTCTTGAGGTGTAAGGTCTTGGTTTTTCAGAAAGATTTACATTTTTTATTTCAGAAATATTAATTTCTGTTAGTTTGAAAACCTTTTTGATCATTTTAGTTTTAACACCTCTTATTGGAAATTCCTTATCAGAATATAATTTGTCTGAATCATTCAAAGTATATGCCACTTTGATTGGTTCGTCATTCAAATTAGATTTCGATAATAGAAATTCTTTATTGTAAACCCTTTTGACCGACGACTTTGGATTGTCAACTAATGAACTCGAACTCTTGGATTCGGACTTTGACTCTGACTCCTCATCTTTATCCAACACCTGATCGACCACTTTCTTTATTAACTCAGACTCATGATCAGTGTCACACCCCGACCGCGTAAAACAACAAATCGCGGCGGAAACATCGGGGCGTGTTGCAACAGAATTAATGTTTCATAACCATGGATACCAAAAAGTGTTTCGTTTTATTAAACATTGAATAATTACATCGTCTGGAAATCTAAATACACAAATTAAACATAGTCTATCATTGTTATTGAGTCACTAAGGCCTTGTCCAGTCCTATGTGAGCATGCATCTTATCAATCGATATCATTCAACAATACCTGAAACATATGTGAAAACGAGGTCAGCAAAGAAATGCTGGCGAGTACATAGGTTTTGTGAAAATAAGATTCATGACTTCTGTTTAAGAAAATGTTTAGTCATGAACCTTGTAATTTGCTTTGCCTTTGTAAATCATTTGAAAAATAATAAGTTCAGGTGATATGTATAATAAGAGAATAATGCATGATTAAATGAATAACCATGTAAAATGAGTTTGTATAAGATAAGTTGTTTGTAAATAAATGTCTTGTGAAAAGTATGTTACTTGTATAAAATGTTCTATGTCTCAAACTGAAATGATTCAAATAACGCTACAATATGTAATACCATACAAACACTTATATATAGGAAGTACCAGCGGCGTATCCACCATGCTTGTATCATATTCCACGCGCATTGTTACTTAATCACTTAATCAAACCAAACCACCAAAATAATGTTCATGCCCAATGTAAATCATGTAATATGTAACCAAAACCCAATCGTATATCGCTTTGAATCCAATCGTTTACCCAATCGTTAAAACATCGTGTGAAAACCAATCGTTTACCCAATCGTCTAATTCGTTTTAGATCGTGAAACTACTTAAATGGTCGTCTCGCTAATAACATTCAAACCTTCTTGACTCGCATTAATAAACCCTTACCAAAGGATAGATTAATAATTCGCATTAATAAACCCTTACCAAAGGATAGATTAACATCTCGCATTAATAAACCCTTACCAAAGAGTAAATTAAAAATTACAGATTCAGTCGCTACCCACAACACCCACACATAACTACGGGTGTAGTAACTAACGGGATTTGTCAGATCCTATGGTACCATAACCTAATACTGGTCGGCTTGATCATTGCTAATGAATGTCATTTGTTATGTAACTACAACCAACAAGTTTGTTCACTTTATCGAAATCGTTATTAGTTTTGTATAAATCGTCTTAATCGTTTTTGAAACCATCGTTATAACATCGAAAACATTTAGCACATATGAGTCACCCCAAAACAATTGAAAGCAGTAAAATAGGGGAATAATATACTCGCCTGAGAATGCTTAGAGGTCTTGAACAACAACCAAACAAAGCTAGAGGGAGCACGGAATCAGTCGGCAATCTAAAACTATATAAATAAACCGGACTTAAATCGGGAGATCGGATAGGATGAGGCTTGGTAAACCAAATGAGTATTGGAACTCATATGATATGGTTTAACAAGGCCTACATACTACAATGAAACCAAACCTAAGTGCTTTCGACCCATCGCGACCCATTAAGGTAGCTTATGCTACTTTAACGCGTCGTGCGCGTGAAACGCGTTCGGACCGCCTAACTAGTCCTATGACAAGTAGAATATGCCTAAACATGTTACATAATCAGTTATGTGACAAAGGTTTAGGTTACATATGCTTAATTACCAATTATACATGAAAAGGGTATTCTGGTAATTTACCTAAGGCATATAAACTACCTATCATACAACTACTCAAACGATGTGACCATAGGGTATAACCTCGGAAGGTTATTCCCTACCTACTATGGTCACCTAATGTATTTGGTCGGATCCTAATGATCGACCAAACTGGGTCGGGTTTGAAGGTATAGGCGATTTATTAGATCGCCTACCCTACGACCCTAGACAACGTGGTAATCAGTGGGCATAGTCCCAAGGGACTATAACCAACGTGATTACACTCACGTTGCGAAGTTCAAACGAACTTCGCATTGACCATAACTGGTCAACGCAGAAAGTCAAACAAAGTTTGACTTTCAGACTCGAAAGACTCGAAAAGCAATAAAAGAACGAAAGAATACTTACGAAGGGTCCCCGAATGCTAATCTCGATCCAAGAATCTCAGGTATGAAACAATGGTTTCAACTTAGAGTTCCTAAGATCAAGATTCTAGTGATTTTAGCAATGGGGGTGAATGGGTATTTATAGGAATACCCGAACCGTTAGGATCGTTTCTAGGAAAACGTGATGCGATCTTGGCCATACACTTAGCACACATGGTATTGTAATACCATGTGCCATCAAAACCAGCCCATAGTATTGTTAAAACATGTGAAAAATTGAATTTGGACCAGATTCAAAGTTTCTACACAGAAAGTTTCAAAAATGGCAGATTTGGTCCCTGTAGTGTAATAAGGCCTTTTCCGACGCGTTTAAGGCCCGTTAACCCCATTTAAAAGCTCTAAAATGAAGTTAAAGTAAAGGGAACTTAAAATTTTCTCAAAAATATCTCGGATGTCGGTTCGTTTAGCCGTACGGTTGCGTTGTTCGGCTAATTACGACGGAATGCGCATAAGCGCGAAAAACGATCCAAATGACGTGACGAATGGATTTTTCTTATGTCGAACACTAAAATATAATGTAGTCATGCTTACATAAATTTTTGGATGTCCAGATGTATTCAGAACGTAAGTTATGCGCGAAAATGCAAACTTGTGCACTTTTTGACACTTTTAGTCCCTGAATGACACAAAAGTTTATTTTAGCATACCGAACACCTCAAAGCCTATTTCTAAGCTATGTGAAGGGTATTTATGGTATGTTTAACTTATGGTCATGCTCCAGAATGTCTGTTACAGTTCGAATTGGCATACTTTCGCAGTTTGTCAAGTTTAGTCCCTGTAAGCGATTTAACTTGATTTTGCCATACCAAAGCCTTCAAAACTTATTTCTAAGTTATGTAAAGGTTATTTAAGGTATGTTAAGCCTATGTCACTATTCCAGAGTGTTTGTTGCATTAAACTGGTTATATTTACGCATCGGTGCGCGTATAACCTTCCAGAAAGCGATTTAGAGTTTGAAATTGAACAAGAATTGATATGTGCAAATGATACACATATTTTTACAAATCCCAAGTATGAAATATAATATTTCATTGGTTCGGTATTTGTTTGATGGCCGTGGAGGCACAGGTGTTACAATCAGTGTCAGACGATGTGAACGTGACGTTAATATTTTCTGGTAACTCATCAGTTGTTTCAGACTTCAATTTTATATTAACTGCCTTTTTGACTTGCTCCTCATTTGGTTTTCTGGGAGAATAACCTTCCCAGATCAAAGGCGGACACTTGTTATAATTTGCACTTTGTTTCTTACCAGTATCCTTCTCTTCAGGCTTCTTGTCTTGAAATGCTTCAAAACCTGCAACAGTTGGATAAATTCGATCAATCAAATAATCAGAACTAGAAAAACTTTGCAACAATCGTCTAATTCTTTCATTTTCAATCCTTTCTGTATCCAACTCCTGCTTCAGCTTTGCACATTCTTCAATGTAGTAATTGATAGCCTTTTGCTTTGATATCATTACTGCATTCATCATTGTTAATGCATCTTCTCTTTCAGAATTTGTCTTTTGTAGACCATTCACTGTTCTATTCAACACATCATACGATTCTTTCACATAATTAAGATCAAACAGTAATTTTTCTTTCATCTTATCTTGCTCACTCAACTTCTCATCTTTTTCTTCACATTGTTTGCAAGATTCTAAACATTTTAAACACGGTTTGATGACTTCAACAATTTTTTCAACTTCAACAATCTTTTCTACTTCAGTCATCTTCTCAATTTCAATCACCTGTTCAGCAACTTTAACTTCTTCACTTAGTTCAGACTTCTCTTTTTGAGCAACACTCTCACATTTCTTCTTTATCTGTTCTTTTGCTGCTCGTCTCTCCTTCAGCTTTTCCAATCTATCTGCAAAATAAAATTCAAAACTTTCAGGAGATAATACAGATTTTCCAATATTTATTTGTGTTTCTTCTTCATCATCACTATCAGATAATGATTGATCAAAGACTGTTGTCTTTTCTGAACTATCATCTGCAGAAACAAACTCTTCATCTTGATTCTTCTCAACATCAACAAACCCTTTCATCCATTCCTTCATCAAATCTGGTTCTTGAATCAGGCGGAATGTATTTGTCCCAACTGAAACCTTCTGCTACTTTTTCATCATCTTGATTAATTATACCAAAATAAGCTTTCTTGTTTGATTATTCGATTGCTTTCTTGGCATGTGCAGTTTGTGGTTCTTGATGTTGATATGGTTGATGAGCAACTTGTTGATATATGGCTTTCCGATAATAATCATTATTTCCAAAAGGATTGTGTGCTCCACTTGCTTCTCGATTTTTACATTCCCTATTGAAATGTCCTTTCTCCCTGCATCGAAAACAAGTAACTTTAGATTTATCAAAACCAAAGTAGAAACATTAGCATCTCTGAAATCATCTCTTCCTGTAATTATTTTAATTTTTCAGCTCTTCTCAAAACACTAGCTAAACACCATTTAATATTAATAAGTTCCATTTCTTCTGCATCGATCTGATCGTAATCCTCTTTCGTCAACACAGGATTTCCGATCCTTCCTGCAACCAATCCCTCATATGATTCCAACACTGTAGCTAGTAATGACATGTGATCTTTAGCGACCTCTTCAGAGAAATTTTGACCTTTCTGAAGATGTAATGCAATGTTGCAATGTAAAACATGACCATTATTGTTGTTTGAGCTTTGGAACTGATGACTTGAGGTTGAACTCTTCGTATTAACACTTGGAAAATCCACTGCTGTTGTTTGGACTTTGATTTACTGACCCAGATGAGTTTTCTGCACTGAAAGCAGTTTGAACTTTCGGACTAGCTTCAACATTCGGAACACTCCCTTTGTAATACGTCTTGATGTCTTGTTGGCCGCTCGGATTATTCATTCTAGCAATCTTTTGCTGTTCAAGATCTTGACCCTCAATCTTTTCAATGAAATGGGAAATTGTCAGTTTGTCATATTCTCCAGTGTTCTTTAAAATCATCAAGTATGCACCCCATTCTTTCTGAGGTAATGCATCAGCTAATTTGTCAACCCATTCTTCTTGATCTTTGACTATTTCTAACAAAGACATAGATCTCACTAAATGACAATATCTTTCAATCAGTTTCTTTGAAGATTCACCTGGCAAACTCGTAAACAAGTCAAACTCTTTCTTTAACAATGATTTCTTACTCCTGATCATCTTCTCACTTCCTTCTCACTTCCCTCAAACTTAATTCGAAGTGCTTCCCAAATCGAACGCGAAGTATTGTCGTGTTGAAGCAATATAAAGATGTCTTCTTTTACAACTTGCTGGAGTAGACTAATCATCATCTTTTCAGCTTTGTACATATCTCTTTCTTTATCAGTCAGTTCAGAGATAGCTTTAATAACTCCCAAATCTGTACGAGGCTTAACATACTTTTTCTCAATACATTCCCAGAATCTCAAATGATTTGCTTAAACCCAGTTTTCGAATCTATCTTTCCAACCATAATATTCCTCAATGCCCATTAGCTTCGGGGGGTTTTTGCAAAGTTCTAGTCTCATTTTCCATGTTCATGCTTTGAGCAATAGTAGCTGGAGTAGTCGGGGCAGTAGCAAACGCATTATAAAATTCTTCTTCCATGATTCGGTAACAACTTTCACAAAAACAGCTTTCAAACGAAATCAATCACTTTCAAACGAAATACACTCTCACACGATATGAACTTGGTGCGAAATGACACACTGGTGCAAAATAGCCTGCAAAACAACTTCAAATGAAATGATTCACACAAAATAGAAACATTCACACGATATGACTGATTTCGTGCGAAATGACCAAACAAAATTGTGATTTCGTGCGAAATAAAAGAATTTTCACACGAAATGAACTACTTCGTGCGAAATAGACCAAATATTGCCAATTCGTACGAAATGATCTGACTATTTCGTACGAAATGCCTTACGGATGTGATTTCGTGCGAAATGACGTGCTTATTCCGCACGAAATACTGCTGACATCATCTTATCGATCAGATTTTTGTCCAATTGATCAATTTTTAGGTTGATTTTAGATCCAATTCTTTCAAGGCTTTGTTAAAACAAAGTTTCGCTTATAATGTGTGAAATTCAAACCATTTTAACCGTGAAAACTTGTTTAATTTTGAAAAGAAGATGTAGAAGTCAGAAAAATGATGAAATCAAGCTGAATTCAGTAAGAACTCCTCCTCCTGAGCTCTGATACCAATTGTAGGATCGTTTTCACGACCGAAACGAGTCGTTCGGAGGTGTTCTAATCAATATGAAAGGCGGAAACAGACATATTGACTTTGATACAGCTTGATATGCACTTTAAACTGTCTTTTGATTGATATAACAACGTTTTACAGCGAGTAGACACTTCGGCAGCAGTTCGACTCTGAAACCGGAAAATTACAAATGAAATCTCAAAGCACATATATATAGGGTGTTGATTTTGTACGAAACGGGCAAGGCGCATTTCGTTCGAAATAGCCAATGTCTATCTCGTGCGAAATGACCTTGTGTCATTTCGTGCGAAATGCTCACAATCCCACAAATCTCGTTTTTCGTGCCCTGATCTTTCTAATCTAATACATGACTCGATACAAGACGAAGTCGACAGACATATGCACCAACAATTGTTTCCTTTAAAGATCAAGTTTAACAAAAGATGGCCATCATTGCATAGCAGCTAACACAACGACAAACCTCAGCGGAATCAGGTAACCAAACAAGTGCTTCTTCTAAACCGGCATAAACACTTCTTTAAACGCTCAGGTCTAAGGAAATAAAACCATCTTTGCATATCAGGTAACAAATACACAACCATCACCAGTAACCATATAACAAAAGCCATGGCAATTGTATGAGCTCCGGTATAAAATAAACAAGCATCATCACAATAAGCAACCAACAAAACCATAAAAGTAAGAAATAAGAAGGTGCATAGCAAAAATCAAGTGAATACCGCAACTATAGTCATCAGTGGTACAACAACAAAACCTATCGGTGGTCAAAACTTACCATTCAACAACATCGCCAATTTGTAAAAAGCTCAGGTCCTGAAGAACAACCATCGTCTCCAAAAAGACATGCCACATCATAAAACAAGAAAAACAATCAAGGAAAAAAAATTTCTTTCAAACTTAGTTGTAAAAGAAACAAACATCATCGCATAACCGACATCCCAAATCGTGCATCTGAAGAAATTTATTCAAAGCTTCGACGCAAATGAAACAACCGTCATCGCCCAAATAAAACAACATAAAAACACAAAATCAAAAGACTTACGATGATAATAAAATGAAAACCACAAAAAAATCATCAAGAACACCACCACAAGCAACATCGTTGTTTAGGAAACAACACAAACCAACAAACAGCCAGTTAACAATGTAATGGTCATATGTAAACACACAACGTTGTCAACTATGATGTAAGAGCCATCGGAAACTACAAACTCATCGGCAAAGACAAAGATGAAAGAGAGAGAAGTAGACGACTACAATTGAAACCCAAAAGGGTTTCTAAACCCTTAAATATGAATACAAAAAATGAGGTGTAAAGCAAATGTAAACATGTCAACTAAACAACCTGATAAAACCACAAAGCATAAAGGTACAACACAAAGATGCACAAACAACTATCAAAGCACAATGCACAGTAATGTTATGCACCCCAATGTTACAAATTAATAAGTAACTAGAATTATGACCCGCCGCAACGCGGCGGGGATTCTTTAGTTATAACTAAGTCGATTTAGGACCTGCACGTTATGTTGAACATGTCAAACGGGAAAAATAGACAATGTAAAAACGTTCACCCACACACGCACGTTGCGTCGTGTTAACTCGCAAAATTTAGAACGAAACGTAAAAACGTTAAACCAAGACGCACGTTGCGATGTGTTAAGTCACAAAATTTAGAACAAAGCATAAAACAAAAAATTTGCGGAAAATGAAAACTATAATGGACCAAAGTTGAAAGTAAAAAAAGTTGTGATGATAGATTACAAAAGATAAAAAGTTTTGGGTTAAAAGTAAAAAAAACAAATAGTTTTAGGTTAAAAGTAATTTATGAAATACTTTTGGGTGAAAAGTAAAAAAAAATCATTTTTTTTAAAACCCCTCAAAGCCAAGGTTACAACAATCATATGCATAACCATTTTTTCTTTGAAAACCTCAAAGTCAAAATTATAATACATATATGCATAAACATGTTGGTTCTTTATAGTGTTTTAATAATTTAATAATAATAAAATAATAACAATATATAATTAATAACATAATATAATATATAAATAACTAGTTTTCAAGCCTCGCGTTGCGGGCGCGCACGTGGTAAAACCGTGCTAAGTAGTAAGCAAACGACCGCCAAACCTAGGGAAACTCGTAAAAAACGTGAACCTATACCGCCATGTGACATAAAACGTAAGGGAGAAATTGTAAAACAAAAATGTGAATTTATGCCGTCAAATAGCGTAGAACGTAGACAAAGATAAAAGGCAAACTTATACCAAGAGGTGACACAAAACGAAGACAGACTCGAATTTATACCAAGGAATCTTTAACATAAAGACAAAAAAGAAAAAAACCTAACACCTGAAAGTAAAACATAAAAACTTAAGTGACTTAAAATGTAAATCACCTTAACTTAAAAAAATAAAAGAAAAAAAGACCTCTACTACAAAACAAAAGAAAAAAATAAAAAATAAATAAATAAAAAAAGAAAAGAGAGGTACTGTTTCTAACAACATACCTCAATTGTATATATATAATAACTCGGTTATATACCCGTGAGTTTCACGGGTTATGGGTTGTGTTAAAAAAATCTATATCTATAAAAGTAATTTTTTTGTATGATTCTATATAGACGTGTCGAGGCAGAGATGTGACACGTGCTTGAGTAACAAAAATCAAGTTTGATCATAGCTTGAAGACATATGGGTAGCGAAATATATTCATATGTCATATATTTTTAAAATATATTTCAAGATAAAACAGTATGAAAACGATTTGTTCGTCAGATAGACCGAACCAACAACATTATATATGTAACCCCAAAAAAGACAATAGTAAATAAAATTCAATTTAAAAGGTATAAACTAAATCACGCAATGAATTTTCATTATTTTTATATACCAATGAGCTTGACGGGTTATGGGTTGATTTTTAAAATTTTATATTTGCAAAAGAAATTTTTTTATATGATTTCTTATAAATTAAACATTATTTTTTTGGAAACATAAAAAAGGATCCGATTGTATATGTGGGTGGGTTTTATTTGTTTGGATGATCCAAGGGTTGAAACTGATCCCTCAAAAATCTCAACACTAATAAAACTACTCGCTTCCTCCTAGGCTTCTTCAACACTCTGAAACACACACTCACCACTACCAAACTCAAACCCTAGGAATCTCTGCATTCGATATCTTCTTCAACATCCAGACACGCGACAAAGATTACACTCACGAGACGGTTATCAACTAACAATCATAGAAAACTCTGCATTCGGTATCTTTTTTTAACTGATTTCTTGTTTTTTCACAGATTTCATAGTTTTATTTGTTTAATAATGTTAAATAATCAGAATCTAAGTGTCGGAAAACAAAATAATGATGTCCGGAACTTCAATCGTTTGTGTTTCATTTTGATTTCTTGACTTGTTTTTCTATCTAACTAATGTTTAGTTTACGTTTCATTTTTCATCAAACCCAAAATCCTTGATACTGATCAAACACTTATCTTCCGATGACATAATATAATAGTAAATGTTTTGTTAGTGGTTGTTGATTTTCATTTGAAAACCTAAAACGGAGATTTGATTGTTTGTGTTTATTAATGCCCTGGTTTTTTAGAATTTTTCCACTTTTTGGTATTTGATCTAACATTTCTGGTTAGAATGATACTTTTTGGGGTTATGCTTGATAATGGTGATGTTTTTATGCTGAATTTTCATGGTGATGTTTTTATGAACAACCTTATAATGCATACTTGAATGGTTAGTAATAGAGAATGAGATTGTACCACTTGAAGATGTTCGCTGAATTGAATGTTTAGTGTGTTCTTGTTGGTTTAGGCATGTCTATAAGATGTTCGATGAAATGCCGTTAGTTTATTTTCATTCTATTTTGGTACAGAAATACAAATACTTCTTTTTATTGATAATATCTTTGATTTTTTGTCTAATTATGTATAGAATTATTACTGTGTGTAATTATTAAATGTGAGGATTACTACATTCAATACAAGTTAGAGAAATATAGAGAGATAATCTTTTTTAAGTTTTCATTTTGTAAAGGTTGATTACAAACAGGGGAAATGTTCATATCATATGTTCCTGGCTTGGTTCTCATGTTTATGTGTGTATAAGTTTTCAAAACTTGAAGTTATTGTGTTACACTTGTCTTGCTAGCCGCTCATTATCTATGCAAGTCATGACCATCAATTGTCTAATTAAACAATCTCTTATAACGATAATATTTCAAATGTTGGGCCAAAGTTAGTTTATTAGTTAATTGAAATTCAAATTTTGGGCCTCGGTTCTTATTGCATTCTTGGCCACCAATCTATATGATTTGTTGATGTCTGAATCTGTTCATTGTTTTTGAATGAAAAAAAATGATGATTTACATCTTACGAACATATTTCAATTACATAATAGTCTTGATTTGCTTCAGTTTTTGAAATATTTTTACTGATTCTCACTCTGCTTGATTATGAAAGTATAACTACATAAACTCAGTGTAGAAATGGATCCAACGAAGATACCTCCTTCATTCTTAACATTTATTGGAGAAGAAACTGTGTTTTTGGTATGTTTTTCTTCCTTTCGTGGTAATGTGATATTGTTATTTGACATTATCATCTCACATGTTTGCTATTTCTTTATGTTTTCTATTGCTTTATTAGACCATACCATCTGACTTTGCAACTAATTTGTGGGGAGATAAAGTCCCCTATGGTAAAACAGTACAAACAAGAGATGGTGACAGTTTAAGGTTTGTACGGATCAGAAAGAGAAATGAAGAACCTATATTTACTGACGGATGGATTATGTTGGTTAGAGAAAATGCTTTGAAATTAAAATATGGAGTATTTATAACAGCCACTGGGCCATTAACATTCAGTGTTTCATGCTTCAAAGAATATGTCTGTCAAAACTCTTATTTTACAGCACAACTAAATACTCTACCGAGAATGTCTGTAAGTGACTTTATATTAGTTCAGTACTCGTTTTTAAAAACTGTTTAATTTTTTGTATTTCTCTACCAATGATTTTTTGAATTTATTTTATAGCTTAAGCCTAAAAAATTATGGAACAACTTTTACGGTAAAAACTACAAGGGTGAAATGGCAAGGGTATATGTTGGTCAAAGATTTTGAAATGTCAAGTTGGAAGGGTGGTCGGATTGCTGTTGTTTCACAGATGGATGGCTGAAAGTGGTTGAGGAGGTGCCTTTGAAGGATGAACCTTACTTGGTTTTTACAATGACTGATTTGAAAACCTTTGAACTTTCTGTTTTTTATCCGGAGACTGGCACTGAAATGGTTTTCAATAAAGTTGACGTGGTAAGTACATCATCTATTTTATTTTTACGAATTTAATTATTACTCTTGTTATTAAACTTTTACATATTAATACTTATGACTATTTTTTATGAAGGGTAAAGGCAAGTGTAAGATAGATACTGATGAGGTTTTGGTAACAAAGAATGAAAATCTTGTACGTCATTTATTTATTCGAATTATTATTTAACTTTTACATATTCATACTTGTGGATTTAATTGTGAAGGTTAAAGGCAAGTGCAAGCTAGATGATGCTCAGGTATTGATAACCAAAAATGAATATATATATATATATATATATATATATATAGGGAGAAGATCATGCGAGAACCGCGAGGACCAATGTGAACACAACCAAAAATGCCTAAAAATAGCTAAAAATCACACAAATTTTTTTTTTGAATTTTTAAATATTTTTTATAAAAAAATCGCTACTTTTCGAAGCCAAAATTTTTTTTTTTGCTTCTAAAAGTAGCGATTTTAACATAAAAAATATTAAAAAATATTAAAAAATTCAAAAAAAAAATTTTAGATTTTTTTTAGATTTTTTAAAGATTTTTTTTTTGGTTTTTTGGGGGTTTAGTTTTTAGCATTTTAGCTTGGGGGTGGGGGTTTAGGTTTTTGGGGGGTGGGGGAGGGGGGTTTAGGTTTTTTTTGGGGGGGGGGGGGGGAGTTTAGATTTTTTTAGGTTTTTTGGGGGTTTAGTTTTTAGCATTTTAGCTTGGGGGTGGGGGGGGGGGGTTTAGGTTTTTTTTTTTTTTTGGGGGGGGGGGTTAGGTTTTTTTTTGGGGGGGGGGGTGGGGGTTAGGTTTTTTTAGGTTTTTTTTAGTTATTTAAGTTGTGTTCACATTGGTTCTCGCGATTCTCACAATAAAGGTGGTTCTCGCATGAGCTCCTCCCTATATATATATATATATATATATATAAATGATTCAAAACATAATGCATTAACCTATATCTTGATATTTCTGTTCAGGCACACGAAATCTTCGAAGTAGAGTTGAAAGGGTTGATGCAACGCCAATCATTGGTTCACCGGTCTTGAAATCAACGGAATTTGCGGAAGATCGAATTGTAAGTTTTTTAGACATTTTTTATTGTTTAGATAGTTCAGCTATCTCAATTACGTAGTGGCTTTGGGTCAATATAGTTTCTGCAATAAATGGGTTTGGGTTAAAATGGTTTGGTGATAATATAGGCGCTATTTGTTTGTTGATAATACAGGCGTTATTTCTTACTTGATAATATAGTCGTCTGTTCATTTCGTTTGGTGATAATACATTCTTTATTTGTTCCGTGATAATATAGTAATTTGTTCGTTTGGTTTGGTGATAATATAGGTGTTATTTGCTTCATGATAATATAGTCGTTTGTTCGTTTGGTTTGGTAATAACTTAGGAGTTATTTGTTTCGTGATAATATAGGTGATAATATTGTTTTTAGTGATAATATAGTTTCGTGTTAGTTTCGTGATAATATATAATTTCTATAATATATATATAGAATATGTTCTAATTAATTTAATTATGTTCAGACGAATCGCACTCTTCGTAGTAGAACTATTGTGGCTGCTGAAAAACAATGCTATGATAGGCCTACTAAAGTCCGAAAAGTTAAGCTAGAACCATCAATTGCTTCACCTGTTTTGAACTTCACAAGAGTTGCTGAACACAGAATTGTAAGATTTTATAGATTTTTTATTGTTTGCTTGTTCAACTTTTTATCGAGAGGCTATATTTATTGATGGCTGGAATATGTTGTGCTTTTCAACGACTACCAACAGACGTGTCATCTGTGTTGGATCTATCTCCTCGTAATCTCAAAGAAGTCAGCGTTCAAAACTTGAGAGGTGAAGTAAAGAAGATCATGACCAGATCTGAAAAACATGGCAAAGGGTTCCGTTATGGCTTGGTTGGATGGTCTGCTTACTTGAAGGCTTGCAAGATCAACATCGGTGCGGAACTGTTTTTTGAGTTCCACAAGTCTAGTAAGCTCTTGAGATTGTCAAAGGTTGTAGAGAAGGTTAAAAACAAAAAGTTGCGTGCATGACTGTGGGAAGTGGTCCTTGTGGTTGTTATTATAAACACTATATGGTAGTTTTTTTGGTTGGGCTTTAGAGTCCTAGTTGGTGTAGAAAAACTTGTGGCTAAGTTAGACACGTTTTGGTTATTTTTGGTTGGGCTTTATGTAAATCTAGGTTAACATGTGAATGCGTGGTTAGTTGGTCTTTTTGGGTAGAATAACTTAACTAATTTTGATATTATGTGTTATGCTTAATGGTAATAGACATCGCATGATTTATTAAACTTTAGTCTTGTCATGGTGTTGTGTATAATAGATGACGAATTTTGGTACAACTTCATTTTTGTCGAATTATTATAGATATGTTTAGCTTGTAAACGTTTATGTGTTATACTATGAAACACTAATCGATTGTAGTAACATGTGTTATGCTATGAAACCATAATATATAAAAACTATGCTTTTGATAACAAAACAAAATACATATACAAATACAATACAAATACAAATACAAATACAAATTACAAGTAACTAAAAACTTCTTTGTATACAACATTAGATGTCCTATTAGTAAGGCTACCATCATTATCAAAAATTGATAATTTGAGTCCGTCTCTGCTCTTGATGTGACAACCCTCACCAAACCAGGTATCCGTACGAATTAATTAATATTTAATTAATACTTAATTACTGTGCTTGCTTACAGTTGTGATTAAACTGCTACTTGAATTTTGATACATACACGTACATGCATCATACTTTATTGCCGTCACTCCATTATTTACACAGAACTATAGTGACAAACTTGATGCACAAAAGCACAGTAGCACAAAGAACGGATAACCCAGTAAACATGCTGACATAGCCAGCATCAGACAGGCACTGTCTCTAAGGCCAGTATGAGCCGGGAATAGATTACTACACCAGTAGGGAGTGTAGTGAGGTGAGGATTGTTAAACTACGTCACTAGGTGATAGTTATAGTGACCGGATGTGCCTAAAACATGCTTTAACTACAAAATCCTGCACTTTATTACAAAATTCAACATTTAAGCTAACTAGTAAAGTGCAAAAACATGGGAAAATAATACTAGACACTTTCCAAAGTGTCAGGAATTCATTGTGTCACTAAAACAAATATTAACGACACTTTAAATGCTTATTTAGGACTTTAACGGATAAATATCCAACCGAACAACCGTACTTTACCTAGAATATAAAAATATTGTCAATGACATTGTTTTTCCTTTTTTGAGCCAGTTAGGGTCCCCGAATACCCTAACACCCGTTATAACACATAACACACTAGTAAATTATTTAAGTTCCTAACTATCTTAACTAAACACTAACTATTTGGTTGAAAACAAACTAAATACCCCCCCTGACCGAATCGGTCCCCCAAGGGGATACACCCTTACATTCTTGAATATTTTAATCTCTTGTGTTTAATATCTAGTGAGCACATTATACACTGGTCAAAGCACTAAAATGGATTATAAGTTTACATCCAAGATCATTATCATCACTTCACAAACAACACAACCAAAATTTCATCTCTCTCCCTCTTCTCTTTGAGTTCGGCCGAGAACCACAACCCACCCACCATCACCTTCCAATTTTGATCTTGCTAAACCACATACATACAAGTGTGCTAGAGTTCATACGAGGAGACCCGGTGCTTATGGAATCACAAGGACCTTTCTACATCCCTTTTATCCACCTAGTTTTCGCTTTGATTCTTCCCTAGCCTTAAGCTAGTTGTAAGTGATTCTAAACACCCTCTTGATCTTGTCTAAAGTGGTTAATAAGAAGTTTAACGGTTAAAACTCAAGATCATGCGAAAACAAAACTTAAAGTCTTGCTAAAAGATGAACATGGTGGTTAAAGAATAAATAATGGTGTAAAACTTGTGAATCTTGTTTTGTTGTGATTATTTTATGTTGTTGGTTGCTAGTAGTGGAACGGATCGTCATCTAACCACGCTAGATCATGTTCATGGAACATGAACTAACCATATGATAAGTGTAGAAGATACAAGATGACGAACCCTTCCATACATAAACATGAACTTGTGTAAAAATGATTTTTCTTGTAAAATAGAGTTTTAAACTAGTAGATCTAAAGATCTACAAGTGGTATTTTCGAAGAACTAAGTGTAAGATGCAAATCATGTGTAAAAGCCGGATCTTTCATGAACTGAAAGCATTTTTGTAACACCTGTGTCATTTCAACCATCAAACAAATGCCAAACCAATGAAATATTGTATTTCATACTTTGGACTTGTAAAAATATGTGTATCGTTTGCACATATCGACTCTTATTCGATTTCAAGCTTTAAATCGCTTTCTGGAGGGTTATACGCGCTCTGATGTGTAGATATAACCAGTTTAATCCAACGAACACTCCGTAATAGTGAAATAGGCTTAACATACCTTAAATAACCTTTACATAACTTAGATATAAGTTTTGGAAGGTTTGGTGTGGTGAAATCAAAGTTAAATCGCTTACAGGGACTAAAGTTGACAAACTGCGAAAGTATGCCAATTTGAACTGTAACAGACCTTCCGGAGCATGACCATAAGTTAAACATACCATAAATATCCTTCACATAGCTTAGAAATAGGCTTTGAGGTGTTCGGTATGCTAAAATAAACTTTTGTGTCATTCAGGGACTAAAAGCGTCAAAAAGTGCACAAGTTTGCATTTTTACGCATAACTTACGTTCTGAATACATCCGGACATCCAAAAATTTATGTAAGCACTAAAACATTTTATTTTAGTGTTCGGCATAAGAAAAATCCATTCGTTTCGTCATTTGGATCGTTTTTCGCGCTTATGCGCATTCCGTCGTAATTAAGCGAACATCGCGTTTGTACGACCAAACGAACCAACACCCGGCATATTTTTGAGCATGTTTCATGTCCACAATGTTTAGGCATCATTTTAGGGCCTTAAAGTTGGCTTTACGGGCCTTAGAAGTGTCGGAAATGGCCTTAAACACGTGCAGGGACCAAAACTGTCAATTCTGCAAGAAGTTTGCTGATCAGACAGCCAGGCGGCCCGCCTCAGTTTCTTAACATTCTTAGGCGGCCCGCGTCAGACTCCCAGAACAGATCAGAACGAACAGTCAGCGTGTACCAGCTGTTTTAACCACAACCACACACTTGCAACTTGCATATTCAGCTGATAAACATCATTTTTAGGCACCACAACTTTCCGACACTTGTACGGTTTCGATTAAGGCACGATATTCGACAAACGATCTTAACGGTGGACCGAATACTATAAATACCCCACCCCCCATTGCTTAAAAATCACTAGAATTCTGATTTGAGGAGCTCTAAGTTGAAACCATTGTTTCATACCTGAGATTCTTGAATCGGGATTAGCATTCGGGGACCCTGGGTAAGTATTCTTTCGTTCTTTTCCTTATTTTATTGCTTTTCGAGTCAGAAAGTCAAACTTTGTTTGACTTTCAGCGTTGACCAGTAATGGTCAATGCGAAGTTCGTTTGAACTTCGCAACGTGAGTGTAATCACGTTGGTCATAGTCCCTTGGGACTATGCCCACTGATTACCACGTTGTCTAGAGTCGTAGGGTAGGCGATCTGATAAATCGCCTATACCTTCGAACTCGAC
This sequence comes from Helianthus tuberosus, assembly GCA_030545235.1. Classification (NCBI taxonomy): domain Eukaryota; kingdom Viridiplantae; phylum Streptophyta; class Magnoliopsida; order Asterales; family Asteraceae; genus Helianthus; species Helianthus tuberosus. The sequence goes on from CM060394.1 coordinate 132,909,617, forward strand.
CCATTTGGTCGATCATTAGGATCCGACCAAACACTTTAGGTGACCATAGTAGGTAGGGAATAACCTTCCGAGGTTATACCCTATGGTCACATCGTTTAAATAGTTGTATGATAGGTAGTTTATATGCCTTAGGTAAATTACCAGAATACCCTTTTCATGTATAATTGGTAATTTAGCATATGTAACCTAAATTTTTGTCACATAACCGATTATGTAACATGTTTAGGCATATAACACTTGTCATAGGACTAGTTAGGCGGTCCAAACGCGTTTCACGCGCACGATGCGTTAAAATAGCATAAGCTACCTAAACGGATCGTAATGGGTCGATAAGACTTAGGTTAAGTTTCATTTAGCATGTAGGCTTTGTTAAACCATATCACACGAGTCTCTACACTCGTTTGGTTTACGAACCCTCATGCTACCCGATCTTCCGATTTAGGTCCGGATTAATTATGTAGTTACCTATATTAGGTGCCGTTTGATTCCGTGATCTCTAGCATTGCTTGGTGGTTATCCTAAGACATCTGAGCAATCTCAAGTGAGTACATAGACCCCTCTTTTACTGTTTTCCAAACTGTTTTGGGGTGGAACACATGTGCCTACTTGTTACTTTCATGCTTTCCGTTTTCACATCATATACATGCTATGTTCGTTAGTACATTATAGTACATGATTTCAATACATTTTATGCTAGGTGTGCCCATTGTGTGCATTACTTAGTACATCGTTTTACACACTATATTCATGCTAGGTGTGCCCATTGTGTGCATTACTTAGTACATTGTTTTACATTGCCTTTCTGTTGCATATGCTTATCCAGCGTATGAACACATTATACTACATTTTGAACCGTTGTAATCATTTGACTATGTGATCCGTTGATATCTGTGAACCGTTTGTATTTGTAACCGTTGAACCATGTGAACCGTTTGTAACCGTTGAACCATGTGAACCGTTTGTAACTGTTGAACCGTTTGTATCCATTACATGATTTACATTAGACATGAACATTACTTTGGTGGTTTGGTTTGATTAAGTGATTAAGTAACGATGTGTGTGTAATATGATACAAACATGGTGGATACGCCGCTGGTACTTCCTATATATAAGTGTTTGTATGGTATTACATATCGTAGCGTTATTTGAATCATCTCAGTTTGATACATATAACATTTTATACAAATAACATACTTTTCACAATACATTGTTTTACAAGCAACTTATCTTATACAAACTCACTTTACATGGTTATTCATTTAACCATACATTATTTATACATATCATCTGATCTTATCGATTTTCAAATGATTTACAAAACAAAGCAAATAACAAGGTTCATGACTAAACATTTTTCTCAAACATAAGTCATGAAACCTATTTTCACAAAACCTGTGTATCTCACCGGCATTTTTATGCTGACGTACCTATTTTCACATGTGTTTTTCAGGAGATGTTGCATAAGATGATCAAGATACATATAGGCAGACTTGGGCTTTAGTGAGAATAAAAGATGCGAGACTAGTTAATATTGTTGTATTTCTTTGTTCGATAAGACATTGTAACACTTTTAATCAATAAAACGAAACTTCAATTGCCATGGATTTGAAACATTAATTCTGTTACAACACTCCCCGACGTTTCCGCCACGTTTTGTATGTTCTACGTGGTCGGGGTGTGACAATTTTTTGAACAAACAAGTGTGTAAAGACTTGTGTGATAAAAGGATTTAACAAAGAAATATTTCCGTAATTTTTGACTAGAAGTTGTAAGGTTACATCTTCTTTAAAAATAAAGTTTTTCAGGAAACCGATTCATTTTTTTTAAGATAGAAAGATCTACTAAAAATGTTGGAAAGTTACTACATACTTTTACACAACTTACAAGTTCATGTGTTTGCGATTTATGCTTATTTTGACTAGTTTGACGATTGAACATTGAATATTGATGATTGGAAAGTTGTTGATTGAATTTTGAAAAGAAAATGATACGCTAGTAAGCGTGGCCACCTCCAATTACAGAGGAAACTATGGCGAATTTTTTCCAGAAAATAACACTTAGAATATTTTGGTGACAAGTGTTTATAAATATATTTTTGACTTGTTTTCCAAACAAACTTCGCCATGATTTTTATTACAAAATTACCAAGTGTCAGAGGTGGATTTTCTTAAATAAAACTTGTTAAATATATATTGAGAATATATATTTCATAATAAAACACTTGTGTGATTTTATGATTATTTTGAGAACTATATATTATTTTTAGAGTAAAAATAATATAACTGGAATACATTATGAAAGCACGACTCCAAAATAATACCAACGCTATTACAAATAAATGTCTAAGTTACACCGGTATTATTATTACCACCCGAACTTTAAATATAACTTACGTATTTTTGGAAAAATACTCTTAAATGTGTATTTTGATAAAATTGTTATTTTGGAAATTGTAAGGTATAAGATATAATATTTTTGGGAAAAATATGTATATTTTAGAGATAGAATATTTTAGACAAATGAATAAAAATATATTTTATTAAGTGAGACTTAATAATGTATTTTTGGATTTATAAAAACGCACATGTATTAAAACCCCCATCCTTGGGAAGGAATACAACTATTAAATAATTAAGAAGTGTAAATACGAAATAATTGCCTAACTATTTCCCAAAAACTTAAACCTTAAGCCAAGACACGGCCGTCCGTCTAATAGAAGTTAGTACGTGTAGGTCGTCACGCAGCAGGTTATTTTGGGAGATACTATTTCGAGACGCACTTCTGTGAGTTCATGTCCCCCTTTTCTCTTAACTGTTTTCAGTTTTTATACTTCGGGGGTGAAATACATGTTACTATGATTACGAATACTTTTTACATGGTATGGTTAGCGTAAGGAGGGTTACTACTTAGATCATGTGAGTGGGTAGGCGGGAACTGGAGGCCATTAATCCTCATTGTAGGACCGAGGGTCATTAGTGGTAGATCTATCTGGGTGTAGCGAGCCCAACTCCAGGCCCAACAGTATGGACCTCGGGGTGACTTTGAGCCCGACGCATAAATCTGCTAGGTTTGAGTCTTCCTACTGCACTTCACACATATCAATGGCTTTGCAAACCATTGGTGATCTCTTTATTTCCTTATTTGCTACATACCATGGATTTTCATATTACAAAGGTTTTACATACTCACTATACATGAGCTCGCTCAACATTTTTGTTGATTTTTCCAACTTACATGTATTTCAGGGAATTAGGGATCTGGCGAGGTATGTTATGTTTTCAAGCTGCGTAAGAAGTGCGGGTCATCCAAGTCTTGAGCTGTGTTTGTTTCATGTCTGTGGTTGTGTCTTTTGAACAATGTTTTTAGTTTGTTATGTTGCATTTCCGTTGCATGTGTCGACATTTGAAAACAATGTTGTGGTATTTTGTTTTTAAAACATGAAGTAATGGATGATCATCACGGTTTTATTTTCATATAGCTTTGTTGTAATTAAGCTATGGTATTAAGAAGTCACACCAAATAAACCCACGCTTCCGCAAAGCCAGGGTGTGACAGCTTGGTATCAGAGCCTTGATCATAGCGAACTAGGATTCCTTCTCGAGTCTAGACTATGATCACTAGGGCTCTCACAAAAAAACATTTTTACATTGCATACATTACGTCCAGATCCAGGTAACAAAACAATTTCCCAAACAAAAGAGTGAGCACATTTTATTTGTTAGTTATAGCTCAGTCTGAGAGGCTGAGGGAGTGGTCTAGTGTGACTAGGAGGCTCAGTCTGAGAGGCTGAGGGAGTGGTCTAGTGGGACTAGGAGGCTCAGTCTGAGAGGCTGAGGGAGTAATCTAGTGGGACTAGGAGATTCAGTCTGAGAGGCTGAGGGAGTAATCTAGTGGGACTAGGAGATTCAGTCTGAGAGGCTGGGAGGTTAGACTAGTGGGACTAGGAGAATTACTTGATTGCTTGTTGGTAACTAACATGTTTATATGATTATATGATTGATTATTTGTACATGTGTGTGTTTGTGTTACAGACGTCATGCCTTCATCAGGTACTGGAGAGTCGGACACTACAGATCCCATGGCCATAGTATCAGATGACATAGTTTCATCGGAGCACGAGGTGTACACTTCTGATACTACCAGCACAGACGATGATGACTTTCAGCCATTTGCGCTGCCTGATGTCATAGCCGAGCCTGCTGATATTCCACATTTGTTAGAGGATCCTGTTGTTGCACCACTTCCTGATCCAGTGTCGGTGATGTTCGACTGTGCACCTTTCGCGACCCATATTGATCCACGATATGCGCACACCCACAATGGGTGGATAGATGACGATGATGATGATTTCCCACCTTTTGTGGTACCTGTTACACCACCTGTAGCACCCGTTTCAGCTCCTATGACAGCTCCCATTGATGTTCCCTTGATTCCCCCACACACCACAGATACTCACCGCACAGATCTCCCGATCACTTATCTCCAGGACATTCCTCCACCCCATCCTGGGGAGGGTTCGTCACGTCATCCGTTTGGTCATACACCTTTTGTGTCAGGAGGAGGCCAGTTTGTGCCTTAGATTTCTCACCCCACTATTATTCCCACTGTTGCACCATTTACTGTACCATCCTTTGCTCCATCTAGTGAGCCGTTCCTCTGGACTACGCCCCCCATTATGCCACCGATGGATCCGTATCACCCATACCACATGGGGTATTCTACGGAGGATGTTCTCACATCTTTTATGATACAGCAGGAAGCGCTGACCTGTCGCGTGCACGATCTGGAGAGAGCTCAGCGACCTCCGTGCCAGTGCCAGACTCCACCTTCAGTATCACACCCTCCTCGCCCGTTATCTCCCAATTCTGCCACTCGTTTTTGGACTCCCGAGCAGCAGATAGCATACTTACTACGCGCTCATCACGCTATGGAGGAGGACTGGCTTCATATGCGACGTTTACTCTTTTCTCGTTTTCCCCCTCCTCCACCGCCATTAGCATAGGCCTTTTTGATACGACGCAGGTAGACTTTTGATGAGAGGACGGCGATTGTGCAGATTACACAGCTTTTGGAGACCGCATTTATGATGATTGTGACTTTTGATGATTTGTATATTTGTTGCTGTTGTCACTGACTAGATAGTTTGGACTAGGGCGATATGGCCCTTAGTCACTGATGATGTATGATATAGTTATGAACATGTAAACCTTACATTGTGGTCTTGATTTATGACAGCGCAATCGCAGTATTCTCATTATATGTGATGTTGATTGATTGTTTATGTTCTATAACATGAGATGTTATGTGGTTGATTTATTTATAACATGAGATGTTATGTGTTGATATTGTTGAATACATACGTACACTTTACTTACTATGACCTGACCAACGTGAACCATCTTTTAGAAGATGCCACCAAGATGCGAGACGCGTATGCCTGCCAACGAGGCAGAACTTCAAGGAATCATTGCTGCCGCCATTGCGCAGTATGCAGCCTCACAAGGAGGAACCAGCGGAAGCAATTTGAACAATAACGGCAACAACAATCCACCACATGGGTGCACTTACAAGCAGTTCCTAGACTGCAAGCCTGTGAACTTTGACGGCACCGGAGGTGCTGTTGCTTTTGTAAGATGGGCCGAAAAGACGGAGTCTGTTCTCCGAATGAGCAAGTGCGCTCCAGACCAACAAGTGACTTACATTTCTGGGCTATTTTTGGACGGAGCCCTGTCCTGGTGGAACTTACAAGTGCAAACTCTTGGTGAAGCCGCTGCTTACGCGTTGACCTGGGCTGAGTTAAAAGAGTTAATGCGAAGGAAGTATTGTTCTCGTGCTGAGATACAAAGGTTGGAGACTGAGTTCTGGCATTTAAGGATGGATGGTCCCAAGATCGCAGAGTACGTCCAAAGATTTCATGATTTATCCCACGTTGTGTCGTACATGGTCACACCAGAATTCAAGCGGATTGAAAGGTTTATCTGGGGTTTAGCTCCACAGATCATGAGTATGGTCACTACTTCCAAGCCTGCAATAATCACAGAGGCTATCGATCTGAGCGTGTCTCTTACTGAGGAAGCCATTCGCCTGAACAAGTTTTCGAATATTGAGCCAAAGAAGAAAGAGACTCACGTAGAGTCGTCTGGTGAGAATAAGAGGAAATTCTCGAACTTCAAGCAGGGTACAAGCAGTGTTGGCAAGAAAGGAGAATCAAGCAATGTTGGGAAGAAAGGAAAAGGATATATATGGGTACTCATCCCAAGTGTAATACCTGCCAGCGTTATCATTCTGGCCGGTGTGGGTCAAAAGTATGTGAAGCTTGTGGAAAAGTTGGCCACTTGAAGGATTCTTGCTGGGCTATTGCTGGCCGGGGAGGCCAAGGAGGTTTTGGTAATCGGAACAATAATCGAGGTGGCAATGGAAATCGTGTACAAGGGAATAATGGAGGTAATGGAAATCGAGGGAACAATGCAAATCAAGCTGGGACGCGAATCGAAATCAAAACAACAATCAAGCTGGGAACGGAGGAGGTAATGGTCAAAAATTGGGTTGTTTTAACTGTGGTGACATTAGGCATTTTAAGAGGGACTGCCCAGGATTGAACCAAGCCTGCGGAAGAGTGTTTAACATTGAGGCGAGGGAAGCACGCCAGGATCCCAACGTTGTTACTGGTACGTTCCCTATAAACCAACGCTTTGAATCCGTTTTGTTTGATACTGGTGCGGATTATAGTTTCGTGTCATTAGAATTTAAGAATATACTTGGGTTGACGCCTAGTAAGTTAGACGTTCCGTACTCCATCGAATTAGCAAATGGGAAACTAGTTGAGACCAGTGAAGTTGTCCGAGGATGTGTGATTGAACTAGGAGGGCACGAGTTTATGCTAGACTTACTACCTGTCGAGTGGGAAGCTTTGATGTGGTAGTGGGAATGGATTGGCTGTCGAGTAACAAAGCCGAGATCGTTTGCCATGAGAAGACCATCCGCATCCCACTGACGGATGAAGAAACGATCATAGTGCACGGAGAGAAGCATGATACACCACTAAGAATTATTAGCTGCCTGAAAGCTAGATAGTGCTTGAAGAAGGGATGTGTTGCATTCTTAGCACACATCGTGGATAAGGAAGTTGCTGAACCAAAGATTGAAGACATTCCAGTCGTCAAGGAATATCCGGAAGTCTTTCCAGAAGACTTGCCAAGATTACCGCCTCAAAGTCAAGTTGAGTTCCATATTGATTTGGTTCCAGGCGCCGCGCCTGTAGCCAAGGCACCCTACAGACTTGCGCCATCAGAGATGCAGGAATTGTCGACACAACTCCAAGAGTTGCTAGACAAAGGATTCATCAGACCAAGCTTCTCACCTTGGGGAGCTCTGGTCCTGTTTGTCAAGAAGAAAGACGGTAGCTTTCGTATGTGTATAGACTACCGTGAGCTTAATAAATTGACGATCAAGAATCGATATCCTCTGCCAAGGATCGATGACTTATTCGATCAGCTGCAAGGTTCAAGCTTTTATTCAAAGATCGATCTTCGATCTGGATACCATCAACTTAGGATACAAGAGGAAAGTATCCCGAAGACAGCCTTCAGAACTCGCTATGGACACTACGAGTTCCTAGTTATGCCGTTTGGGCTAACAAACGAACCTGCAATTTTCATGCACCTAATGAACCGAGTCTGCAAGCCATACTTGGATAAGTTTGTGATCGTATTTATTGACGACATTCTGATTTACTCAAAGACAAAGGACGAGCACGAGCAGCACTTAAGAGCTATTCTAGAGCTACTTAAGAAGGAAAATTATACGCCAAGTTCTCGAAGTGCGAGTTCTGGCTGCGTGAAGTCCAATTTCTTGGACATGTGGTAAATGGAAATGGAATTCATGTTGATCCCACAAAGATCGAGGCGATCAAGAGTTAGGAGACACCAAGACGCCAACCGAGATTCGACAGTTCTTAGGCTTGGCTGGCTATTATCGAAGATTTATTGAGGATTTTTCAAAGATCGCTCAACCATTGACCTTCCTCACACAGAAGGATAAGAAGTTTGATTTGGGGATCAAACAGGAAGAAGCATTCCAGTTACTGAAAGACAAGCTGTGCAATGCGCCGATTTTAGCGCTACCAGAAGGAACTGATGATTTCGTGGTATACTGTGACGCCTCGCGTCAAGGATTGGGTTGCGTGTTGATGCAACGCCAGAAAGTTATAGCTTACGCTTCACGCCATTTGAAAGTTCATGAAAAGAACTATACCACGCATGATTTGGAGCTAGGCACAGTGGTATTTGCACTGAAAATCTGGAGACATTATTTGTATGGTACAAAGTGTACAATCTTTACGGATCATAAGAGTCTGCAGCACATATTTGACCAGAAAGAGCTTAATATGAGGCAAAGACGTTGGGTCGAATTATTAAACGATTATGATTGTGAGATCAAGTATCATCCAGGGAAAGCGAATGTGGTCGTTGATGCCCTGAGTCGAAAAGAAAGGATCAAGCCCATAAGGGTTAGGGATTTGGAGATGATCGTACAGACAGACCTCCCTCTGTGCATTCGTGCCGCCCAAAAAGAAGCTCTGAAAGAAAGGAACATTGAAGAGGAATATCTCCGTGGGATGGAGAAGCAATTAGTACCAAACGAGGAAGGAACGCTATGCTTCATGAAAAGGATTTGGGTTCCTCTGTTTGGTGGTTTGAGAAAAGTTATTTTTGATGAAGCTCACAAGTCTCGGTACTCAATACATCCCGGTGTGGATAAGATGTACCAAGATCTTAAGGATTATTATTGGTGGCCTAGGTTGAAAGGCGATGTTGTTGTTTATGTTAGCAAGTGTTTAACGTGCGCCAAGGTGAAAGCTGAATACCAGAAGCCTTCAGGACTTCTGTAGCAACCTGAAATTCCCAAGTGGAAATGGGAACAAATCTCAATGGATTTCATAACAAAGCTGCCAAAGACACCCAAAGGCCATGATATGATTTGGGTGATAGTTGACCGCCTAACAAAATCCGCACATTTCTTACCAATCAAAGAAAAGGACAATACGAGTAAACTTGCGGAAATATACATGCGAGAGATCGTTGCACGTCATGGAGTGCCCATCTCGATTATCTCGGATAGAGATGGGAGATTTGTATCAAGGATTTGGCAATCCTTCCAAGAAGCTTTTGGCTCACAGTTAAATCTGAGCACTGCATTTCATCTGCAAACTGACGGACAAAGTGAACGAACTATTCAGACTTTGGAGGATATGCTGAGAGCATGTGTAATGGATTTGGTGGTAGCTGGGATAAACATTTACCTTTGGTCGAATTTTCGTACAACAACAGCTACCACACAAGCATTGGAGCCGCGCCATTTGAAGCTCCTTACGGACGCAAGTGTCGATCACCACTATGCTGGGCTGATGCAGGTGATAGGCAGCTTGTTGGTCCCGAAATAGTTCAAGAGACAACTGTGACAACCCTCAAATTTACATGTAACCGTACAATCTATTAATGTTAATTAAAGTACTTGATGATTGTGCTGAATCATTTAACTGCTCTCTGATTACTGTGTTATGCTTACATGTATTTGTTAACGTACTAATAGTATACAGAAAAGTTGCTAAATAGTCCGGTATGCCTTCCTGAGTGTTAAAAATTAAAGACGTTGCAAAAATATATATGTAGGACACTTTTCGGATTAATTAAGCACTTTAACGGAACAGTGTCAAACCGAACAACCGGACTTTACCCGAAACATGAAAATATTGCCAAAGTCATTGTTTTGGCTTTTCTGAGCTAGTTAGGGTCCTCGAATACCCTAATACCCTTTATATTAATTAACACACAAATACACTAACTAAACCCTTTTGATTTCAACTAGAACTTAACCATAACATTACACCACCCAACCCTTACCCCCCCCTCTCTTTGACGGTTCCCCATGGGTGGGACACACCCATGCTTTCTTGATTATTTTATTTGTTCTTGCTAAATATCTAGTTAACACATTATATGTAGGATCATATGGAGACATGGTCTATAAATTTGAACAAGGGTTCTTCACTCTCTTTCATTCCACATATCAAGCAACAACTTCTTCTCCTTCCTCTCTACCCCATTCACGGTAGCCACCACCCACCACCCTACAACCACCATCAACTTCCATTCAAGTCATTTTACATACACTCAAAGGTGCTACGGGTCATACAACGAAGCTCGGTGCTCTCGGAAGTGGAAAGACCTTCTCCATTCGCTATTAACCACCACATTTCTTCACTCGAACTTCCCTAGTCTTGAACTAGTGGTAAGAACCTAGATCCCTTCATCTTTCATGTTATTAGAGTGGTTAATAGTTGTTTGATGATGAAAATCCATGAACACTAAAGAACCATGAACAAAGTCTTGCATATAAACTAACTTTGTAACGAAATATTGTTGAAATATAATGAAGTGATGATAATATGAAGTTGTCTTGATTATGTTGCTGAATACTTGCTAATCTACTTGTAATATTGATGTTTGATGTTGTTGTAATCACTAAACATGTTAACGGAATCAATCGAACACAATTTAGAAGGTTAAAAGCTGAAACAGTAGGCTGTTTGGTAATTACAGCCAACTGAAAATTGGCTGTAAAAGGACCGTAACTCAACGAAAAATGTAATTTCTGAAGTCTAGGTTTATGTATTATGAAATACGGTTCTAATGGAACCGGAATCGTAATTTTTGGACTTCGTTTACTATTTTTAAAGTATCATTTTGTAACAGCAGCTAGAGCTTCATTTTTCTGCTGAAAATATGCGTTTTGTTTTCTATCATAACTTGAGTTTTGTGTACAGCTAGATCATGAAACTTGTACTGTAGATGACCACCGATGTATTTGTAATTCTCTCACTGGAATTTCGTAAATCGGACTCTCGATAAATGTTAAATAAATTATTCCGTGGACAGTGGTCAGAAAAAGATAAATCTGATTGCAGTTCGGAAAATGAATTTTTATAAAATATTGGTAATGAACTGGACCCCGATATTTTTACACAATAATATTTGGATCGTTTAAGACATTCTGGAAAAATTTGGGAATTTTTGGAATAAGTTAACTATTTTATTAAATTGTCCGAAAACAGCCCAGTTTTGAATATTAATGCTAAAATGACATAAGTTGTAATTTGCATGTCTAAATGTTGAGTATGCTATCTGTGAATGATCTAACATGTTATATGTGTTATGTACATTATCTATTTGTTTGTTTATGAGTGGGGAATGGATGGGAAGTATATATGGGAATAAACAGTTAAAGTAATGCATGTTATGTGAAAGATACGTGTAGGAACTTTGTGTTCTATTTGAAACCACTAAATGACTAACTGGTAATCATACTAGGACGTGATTGACCAACCTTGATTGTTAGCTATTTGTGAGAGTCAAACCGAGCAACTGAGGTGAGTTCACACTTTTCTACAAAGCATGGTAATTCCCGGTGGGAATGGGAATGGGTACAGGAATAGGGATTCCTCGTCCTTTGGGACGCGTTCAGGAATGTGAATTCCTCGTCCTTGAGACGTGTTCAGGAATGTAAATTCCTCGTCCTGTTGGGACGTATTAGACTTACTGGACTAGAACTCTATCAGCGAAGTCCCTCCCTTTTTGTGTCGACTTAATCGTCGAGGCTATGGCAAGCGGGTCATTAGTTAATAGCGCTATTAGGTTTAACAAACCTCACACCGTGCCAGTTGGACGGGTGTGTACTAATGGACTATGGCACGTCGGTGGTGATAGAACACCGACGCTAGGGCACAATTGATTTTTGTTAGTAGTCGATATGATAAACGAGTCTGGTAGTTTAAAATTATGGGGTAGCTCCCCACGGCCGGAGTGCCGGGCTGAATAGCCAGGGAAGGTGAACATGGGATGGTTAACTAATAAACGTTTTCGAAATATGGGGCAACCCCCACGGCTGGATAGCTGAATGAGATTAAACTATGTTTTTGGAAACAACCCTAAAAATGGACAAACAACCGTGAACTCACTCAACTTTGTTGTTGACTCGTTGCTACATACTTTGCAGGTCGCTAGATGCTATGGAGCTTGCATATGGAGGTGGTCGTTGTGGGATGCGAACTGATATGTCCCGTACTCAATAAATAAACTTTATGAACTAATGAAACTTATGTTTTGGGACTTTAAACTTATGAACTATGAACTTATGTTTTGGTTTAACGTCTTATGCTTCCGCTGTTTAAATTGAACTTGGTTAACTTCCTTTTGGTCACCAATTGTAATGCGATTGGTTTTATTTACTAAAATACGTTGTTCAATATGATTGGTGGCTCGATCCTGTCACGTCACGCCTCCAAGCGGTGGTACTCTGCATGGTGGATTTTGGGGGTGTGACAGATTGGTATCAGAGCCATTGGTTATGGTGAATTTGGTTTTAAAAAGGGAAAAGTTTTTGATAAAACCAGACTATAACTGGTACAGTGCTCAACGATCCACAACGACGCTTCGCTCCACGTGCAAGACTCGACACAATAGGTGGTATGATTTATGTTATATTGTTGGTTAGATAGTTTACACTGTGCATTAGTTAACGTGATAATTGCTATTTGAACCTTGTGTGCTTACTCTCTACTGTCGTCCCACACTTATGCACTTTCGCGACACTTTTCTCACTTACGTTGCTTCGTTATGAAGATCATGAGCGGACACGGAGGACGTATCAACCTCACTCAAGCCCAGTTGACGGCTTTGATCAACGAACGAGTCGCTGAGGCACTCGCAGCTAACCCTGCAGGAGGTATAACCTGCCATACCAACCCATCTTAGGACGTTTAGATCCTACCTTCGCAAACCAACCCTCGTGCTTAACCTTATCTTTTATTCTCGCGCAACAGGTCAACATGCTCAGCCGCCTGTGTGCACGTTCAAGACTTTTATGGACTGTCATCCTAGTACTTTCAGTGGCACTGAAGGGGCCGTTGGACTCCTCCACTGGTTCGAGAAGCTCGAGTCGGTCTTCGAAATGTGTGAATGCCCTGAGGATCGTAGGGTGAAGTATGCTACGGGTACTCTTGAAGGGGTAGCGCTCACGTGGTGGAACGCTCAGGTTCAGCTGCTGGGGTTGGTTGCTGCTAATGCCACCCCATGGAATGACTTCAAGGAACTGATCAAGGAAGAGTACTGTAGTCGTGATGACATCCACAAGCTAGAGGTGGAATTTTTCAACCTGAAGATGACGGGGTCTGAGATTGAGGCGTATACGAAGAGGTCGAATGAACTGGCCATCTTGTGCCCTACTATGGTGGACCCTTCCATCAAACGTATTGAGCTTTACCTCAAGGGCCTTGTACCCGAGATTCAGAGTCACGTGACTTCGACTAACCTGGGTACCATTCAACAAATCATCAAGTTGGCTCACCGTCTCACCGACCAGGCAGTGGAACAAAACAGACTGCCCAAGCGTATTGGTGCTGCTACTACTGACGCTCCCAATGAAAACAAGCGAAAATGGGATGGGAATTCCAGTAAGGGTTCAACTTCAGTTCAGTCCCAGTAGCGAAAGATAGACGAGTACAGAAGCCCCAGTCAGCAGTCTTCTGGGAATCAAGGTCAGGGTGGGTATAAGGGAAATCACCCTAAGTGCAACCGATGTAATTTGCACCATAGCGGACCATGTGGTAAAGGCAACTGTCATCGATGCAACAAACCCGGTCACATTGCAAGGGATTGCAGGAGTCAGCGTCCGGCGAATCAGAATCGACAGCAACAGCAAGCCCCACCCAATCAACGCCAACAGCGGCAACAACAAGGTAACAACAAAGGGTGCTTTCAATGTGGTGCTGAGGGCCACTTCAAGAAAGACTGCCCCCAGCTAAATCAGAACCAGAACAACAATAATCAGGGGAACGGAAACGAGAATGGGGGAAACAACAATGGTAATGGTGCAAGGGGTCGTGTTTTCGTGCTGGGTCAGGGTGACGCAAGGAACGATCCCAACGTTGTGATGGGTAAGTTTCTTCTGGACGACTTCCTTGTTACTGTTTTGTTTGATTCGGGCGCTGATACTAGTTATGTATCCTTAAAAGTTAGCCAATTGCTTAAGCGTACTCCAACACCTTTGAACACCAAACACACAGTAGAACTAGCCAACGGTAAAAGTCTTGAAGCCACACACATAGTTAAAGGTTGTAACCTCGTCTTAGCTGGTCAGACTTTCTCTATCGATCTTATTCCTATCATACTAGGTAGTTTTGACGTCGTTATTGGGATGGATTGGCTATCTCACCATCAATCGGAGATTGTTTGCAAGGAGAAAATTGTCCGCATTCCTCTTTCTGGTAAAGAACCCCTCGTGATTCATGGCGACAAGAGTGGTCCTGTCATTGGCATTATCTCTTTTCTTAAGGCCCAGAAGTGTTTGCGAAAGGGCCACACTGCCATTCTAGCACTCGTTACTGACACATCAACGGAAGAGAAGAGAATTGAAGACATTCCTATTGTGCGTGATTTTCCTGAGGTATTTCCCGAGGAATTACCTGGTCTTCCGCCTCATCGCCAAGTTGTGTTTCAAATCGAGTTTGCTCCTGGAGTAGCACCAGTAGCTCGAGCACCATATCGTCTAGCTCCATCAGAACTTGAAGAACTATCCACGTAATTACAAGAACTCTTGGAAAAGGGTTTCATACTTCCTAGCTCTTCGCCCTGGGGAGCTCCAGTCTTGTTTGTGAAGAAGAAAGATGGTACTTTTAGAATGTGTATTGACTACCGCGAACTCAACAAGGTGACCGTGAAGAATCGTTATCCTCTTCCACGTATTGACGACTTGTTCGACCAGTTGCAAGGGTCGAGCTATTACTCTAAGATTGATTTGAGATCGGGATACCATCAGCTGAGAGTCCGAGATGAGGACGTCTCCAAAACAGCATTCAGAACTCGCTACGGCCATTACGAGTTTCTGGTTATGCCTTTCAGATTGACGAATGCACCAGCGGTCTTCATGGATCTCATGAACCGAGTGTGCAAGCCTTACCTGGATAAGTTTGTCATTGTATTCATCGATGATATCCTGATCTATTCTAAGAGTCAAGAGGAACACGAGCAGCATCTACGACTTATGCTCGAACTTCTTCGAGCAGAGCAACTGTATGCTAAATTTTCAAAATGTGACTTCTGGCTTCGCGAAGTCCATTATCTAGGCCATGTGGTAAACAAGGATGGAATTCATGTTGATCCATCCAAGGTTGACTCGATCAGGAACTGGCCTGCACCCCGTACACCAACAGAAATCCGTCAATTCTTGGGATTGGCAGGATATGACAGAAGGTTTATCAAAGATTTCTCCAAAATTGCGCAACCTCTCACTTCACTGACTCAGAAGGGTGTCATCTATCATTGGGGTGATGCACAGGAGTCCGCATTTCAACACTTAAAAGATAGACTTTGTAGCGCGCCTATCCTCTCATTGCCTGAAGACATAGATGATTTTGTGGTTTATTGCGACGCTTCTATCCAAGGACTTGGTTGTGTGTTGATGCAACGTGATAAGGTCATTGCCTACGCATCACGCCAACTTAAGGTTCACGAAAGGAACTACACTACACATGACTTGGAACTGGGAGCAGTTGTTTTCGCACTTAAGATATGGAGACATTACCTGTACGGTACCAAGTGCACCATTTACACCGATCACAGGAGTCTCAAGCATATCTTCAAGCAAAAGGAGTTAAACATGCGACAACGCCGATGGGTCGAGCTCTTGAACGATTATGAATGCGCTATCAAATACCATCCGGGCAAGGCCAATGTTGTGGCCGACGCCCTCAGTCGAAAGGATACCATACTTAAGCGTGTACGTGCTTTACAGCTTACCATCCAATCCAACCTCCCCGCTCAAATTCGCGATGCTCAGGTGGAAGCATTGAAAGCAGAGAACATCAGAGCTGAGTCCCTACGTGGATCGAGACAACGGCTAGAACAAAATGAAAACGGCGCCTACTATGTAAACGGACGCATCTGGGTTCCACTGTATGGAGACCTACGCGAGCTTGTGTTGAATGAAGCACATAAGTCTCGTTATTCGGTACATCCTGGTTCGGATAAAATGTACCACGACCTCAATACTAGGTATTGGTGACCTGGCATGAAAGCCTACATAGCAACCTACGTCAGTAAGTGCTTGACTTGTGCGAGAGTCAAGACTGAATATCAGAAACCATCAGGCCTACTTCAACAACCAGAGATACCTAAATGGAAATGGGAGCAAATTTCCATGGATTTTGTTACTGGTCTACCTAGATCTCAACGCGGAAACGATACCATTTGGGTGATCGTAGATCGACTGACCAAGTCTGCACATTTTCTGGCTATCAAAGAAACGGATAATTTTCTACTTTAGCAGACATCTACCTAAAGGAAGTAGTATCAAGGCACGGAGTGCCAACCTCCATCATTTCTGATCGTGACGCGCGTTTTACTTCTGAACTGTGGCAAGCAATGCACAAGTCTTTTGGCTCACGTTTAGATATGAGCACCGCTTATCACCCGCAGACGGATGGGCAATCTGAACGCACCATCCAGACCCTTGAAGACATGCTTAGGGCATGCGTAATCGACTTCGGTAATGGCTGGGAAAAGCACCTCTCGCTAGTGGAGTTTTCGTATAACAACAGCTACCACACCAGCATCCAAGCCGCTCCATTCGAGGCATTGTACGGACGCAAATGCCGATCACCTCTCTGTTGGGCAGAAGTTGGTGACAGCCAAATAACTGGCCCAGAACTTGAAGTAGATACCACCGAGAGAATTGCTCAGATACGACAACGAATGGCGGAAGCTCGTGACTGTCAGAAAAGCTATGCTGATAAGGGAAGAAAACCACTCGAGTTCCAGGTTGGGGATCGAGTGCTACTCAAAGTCTCACCTTGGAAAGGTGTAGTTTGATTGGGAAAACGAGGCAAACTCAACCCGCGTTATGTCTGACCATTCGAAATCATTGAGAAGATTGGCAAGGTAGCCTACAGGTTGAATCTACCTGAAGAACTCAGCGGAGTTCACAATGTTTTCCATGTGTCGAATCTGAAGAAGTGTCTGTCAGATGAGACCCTCATAGTTCCTCTCAAGGAACTCACAATCGACGACCAGCTGCGATTCGTCGAGGAACCAGTAGAGATTACTGATCGAGATGTTAAAATCTTCAAGCGTACCAGGATACCTCTCGTCCGAGTTCGTTGGAATGCCCGTCGTGGCCCAGAGTATACCTGGGAACGAGAAGAACAAATGAAACTCAAGTATCCCCAGTTGTTTAAGAAAAACGCAACCACTACTGAGGCTGAAGCTACTGCAGAATTTCGGGACGAAATTCCAAATCAACGGGGGGATGATGTGACACCCCAGGAAAACCAGGAAACCAACGCAACTTAACTAGCGTCCTCAGTAACCACGCGCTAAATTTCGGGACGAAATTCTCTTAACAGGGGGAGAATGTGACAACCCTCAAATTTACATGTAACCGTACAATCTATTAATGTTAATTAAAGTACTTGATGACTGTGCTGAATCATTTAACTGCTCTCTGATTAATGTGTTATGCTTACATGTATTTGTTAACGTACTAATAGTATACAGAAAAGTTGCTAAATAGTCCGGTATGCCTTCCTGAGTGTTAAAAATTAAAGACGTTGCAAAAATATATATGTAGGACACTTTTCGGATTAATTAAGCACTTTAACGGAACAGTGTCAAACCAAACAACCGGACTTTACCCGGAACATGAAAATATTGCCAAAGTCATTGTTTTGACTTTTCTGAGCTAGTTAGGGTCCTCGGATACCCTAATACCCTTTATATTAATTAACACACAAATACACTAACTAAACCCTTTTGATTTCAACTAGAACTTAACCATAACATTACACCACCCAACCCTTACCCCCCCCCCCCTCTCTTTGACGGTTCCCCATGGGTGGGACACACCCATGCTTTCTTGATTATTTATTTGTTCTTGCTAAATATCTAGTTAACACATTATATGTTGGATAATATGGAGACATGGTCTATAAATTTGAACAAGGGTTCTTCACTCTCTTTCATTCCACATATCAAGCAACAACTTCTTCTCCTTCCTCTCTACCCCATTCACGGCAGCCACCACCCACCACCCTACAACCACCATCAACTTCCATTCAAGTCATTTTACATACACTTCCGAAGCTCGGTGCCTCGGAAGTGGAAGGACCTTCTCCATTCGCTATTAACCACCACATTTCTTCACTCGAACTTCCCTAGTCTTGAACTAGTGGTAAGAACCTAGATCCATTCATCTTTCATGTTATTAGAGTGGTTAATAGTTGTTTGATGATGAAAATCCATGAACACTAAAGAACCATGAACAAAGTCTTGCATATAAACTAACTTTGTAATGAAATATTGTTGAAATATAATGAAGTGATGATAATATGAAGTTGTCTTGATTATGTTGCTGAATACTTGCTGATCTACTTGTAATATTGATGTTTGATGTTGTTGTAATCACTAAACATGTTAACGGAATCAATCGAACACAATTTAGAGGGTTAAAAGCTGAAATAGTAGGCTGTTTGGTAATTACAGCCAACTTCAGTTGGCTGTAACAGGACTGTAACTCAACGAAAAATGTAATTTCTGAAGTCTAGGTTTATGTATTATGAAATACGGTTCTAATGGCACTGAAATCGTAATTTTTGGACTTCGTTTACTATTTTTAAAGTGTCATTTTGTAACAGTAGCTAGAGCTGCATTTTTCTGCTGAAAATATGCGTTTTGTTTTCTGGCATAACTTGAGTTCTGTGTAGAGTTAGATCATGAAACTTGTACTGTAGATGACCACCGATGTATTTGTAATTCTCTCACTGGAATTTCGTAAATCGGACTCTCGATAAATTTTAAATAAATTATTCCGTGGACAGTGGTCAGAAAAAGATAAATCTGATTGCAGTTTGGAAAATGAATTTTTATAAAATATTGGTAATGAACTGGACCCCGATATTTTTAAAAAATAATATTTGGATCGTTTAAGACATTCTGTAAAAATTTAGGAATTTTTGGAATAAGTTAACTATTTTATTAAAATATCCGAAAACAGTCCGGTTTTGAATATGAATGCTGAAATGACATAAGTTGTAATTTGCATGTCTAAATGTCGAGTATGCTATCTATGAATGATCTAACATGTTATATGTGTTATGTGCATTATCGTATGTTTGTTTATGAGTGGGGAATGGATGGGAAGTATATATGGGAATAAACAGTTAAAGTAATGCATGTTATGTGATAGATACGTGTAAGAACTTTGTGTTCTATTTGAAACCACTAAATGACTAACTGGTAATCATACTAGGACGTGATTGACCAACCTTGATTGTTAGCTATTTGTGAGAGACAAACCGAGCAACCGAGGTGAGTTCACACTTTTCTACAAAGCATGGTAATTCCCGGTGGGAACGGGAATGGGTACATTAATAGGGATTCCTCGTCCTTTGGGACGCGTTCAGGAATGAGAATTCCTCGTCCTTGAGACGTGTTCAGGAATGTAAATTCCTCGTCCTGTTGGGACGTATTAGACTTACTGGACTAGAACTCTATCAGCGAAGTCCCTCCCTTTTTGTATCGACTTAATCGCCGAGGCTATGGCAAGCGGGTCATTTGTTAATAGCGCTATTAGGTTTAACAAACCTCACACCGTGCCAGTTGGACGGGTGTGTACTAATGGACTATGGCACGTCGGTGGTGATAGAACACCGACGCTAGGGCACAATTGATTTTTGTTAGTAGTCGATATGATAAACGAGTCTGGTAGTTTAAAATTATGGGGTAGCTCCCCACGGCCAGAGTGTCGGGCTGAATAGCCAGGGAAGGTGAACATGGGATGGTTAACTAATAAACGTTTTCGAACTATGGGGTAACCCCCACTGCTGGATAGCTGAATGAGATTAAACTACGTTTTTGGAAACAACCCTAAAATGGACAACCAACCGTGAACTCACTCAACTTTGTTGTTGACTCGTTGCTACATACTTTGCAGGTCGCTAGATGCTATGGAGCTTGCATATGGAGGTGGTCTTTGTGGGATGCGAACTGATATGTCCCGTACTCAATAAATAAACTTTATGAACTAATGAAACTTATGTTTTGGGACTTTAAACTTATGAACTACGAACTTATGTTTTGGTTTAACGTTTTATGCTTCTGTTGTTTAAATTGAACTTGGTTAACTTCCTTTTGGTCACCAATTGTAATGTGATTGGTTTTATTTACTAAACTACGTTGTTCAATATGATTGATGGCTCAATCCTGGTCACGCCACGCCTCCAAGCGGTGGTACTCCGTATGGTGGATTTTGGGGGTGTGACAACAACAGACAAGATTGCGCAGATTCGAAAACGCATCGAGGCGGTTCGCGACAGGCCGAAAGCCTATGCAGATCCAAAGAGGACACCTTTGGAATTTCAAGTTGGGGATATGGTTTTATTGAAAGTTTCACCCTGGAAGGGTGTGGCACGCTTCGGGAAGCGTGGGAAGTTGAATCCGCGTTACGTTGGCCCGTTCAAGATACTGCAAAGGATTGGGCTTGTAGCCTACAAGTTGGACCTACCTGCTGAACTCAATGGTGTTCACGATACATTCCATGTATCAAATTTGAGAAAGAGTCCAACACAAGAACAGTAATCATTCCTGCTGACGAAGTTCATATCGACGACACGCTCCACTTCACCGAAGAACCCGTCGAGGTTACGGATTGGAAATTTAACAAAACACGCAGGAGTAGTGTCAAGCTCGTCAAAGTTCGTTGGAATGCAAGACATGGGCCTGAATTCACGTGGGAACGTGAGGATCGTATGAAGGAGAAATACCCCAATTTATTTCCTAAGACCCCTGCAACTAGAAGCAGAGCCTAAAATTTCGGGACAAAATTTATTTAACGGGGGGAGAATGTGACAACCCTCACCGAACCAGGTATCCGTATGAATTAATTAATATTTAATTAATACTTAATTACTGTGCTTGCTTACAGTTGTGATTAAACTGCTACTTGAATTCTGATACATACACGTACATGCATCATACTTTATTGCCGTCACTCCATTATTTACACAGAACTATAGTGACAAACTTGATGCACAAAAGCACAGTAGCACAAAGAACGGATAACCCAGTAAACATGCTGACATAGCCAGCATCAGACAGGCACTGTCTCTAAGGCCAGTATGAGCCGGGAATAGATTACTACACCAGTAGGGAGTGTAGGGAGGTGAGGATTGTTAAACTGCGTCACTAGGTGATAGTTATAGTGACCGGATGTGCCTAAAACATGCTTTAACTACAAAATCCTGCAATTTATTACAAAATTCAGCATTTAAGCTAACTAGTAAAGTGCAAAAACATGGGAAAATAATACTAGACACTTTCCAAAGTGTCAGGAATTCATTGTGTCACTAAAACAAATATTAACGACACTTTAAATGCTTATTTAGCACTTTAACAGATCAATATCCAACCGAACAACCGGACTTTACCCGGAACATAAAAATATTGTCAATGACATTGTTTTTCCTTTTCTGAGCCAGTTAGGGTCCCCGAATACCCTAACACCCGTTATAACACATAACACGCTAGTAAATTATTTAAGTTCCTAACTATCTTAACTAAACACTAACTATTTGGTTGAAAACAAACTAAATACCCCCCCTTGACCGAATCGGTCCCCCAAGGGGACACACCCTTACATTCTTGAATATTTTAATCTCTTGTCTTTAATATCTAGTGAGGACATTATACATTGGTCAAAGCACTAAAATGGATTATAAGTTTACATCCAAGATCATTATCATCACTTCACAAACAACACAACCAAAATTTCATCTCTCTCCCTCTTCTCTTTGAGTTCGGCCGAGAACCACAACCCACCCACCATCACCTTCCAATTTTGATCTTGCTAAACCACATACATACAAGTGTGCTAGAGTTCATACGAGGAGACCCGGTGCTTACGGAATCACAAGGACCTATCTACATCGCTTTTATCCACCTAGTTTTCGCTTTGATTCTTCCCTAGCCTTGAGCTAGTTGTAAGTGATTCTAAACACCCTCTTGATCTTGTCTAAAGTGGTTAATAAGAAGTTTAACGGTTAAAACTCAAGATCATGCCAAAACAAAACTTAAAGTCTTGCTAGAAAGATGAACATGGTGGTTAAAGAATAAATAATGGTGTAAAACTTGTGAATCTTGTTTTGTTGTGATTATTTTATGTTGTTGGTTGCTAGTAGTGGAACGGATCATCATCTAACCACGCTAGAACATGTTCATGGAACATGAACTAACCATATGATAAGTGTAGAAGATACAAGATGACGAACCCTTCCATACATAAACATGAACTTGGGTAAAAATGATTTTTCTTGTAAAATGGAGTTTTAAACTAGTAGATCTAAAGATCTACAAGTGGTATTTTCGAAGAACCAAGTGTAAGATGCAAATCATGTTTAAAAGTCGGATCTTTCATGAACTGAAAGCATTTTGTGAACAAACAAGAGTGTAAACACTTGTGTGATAAAAGGATTTAACAAAGAAATATTTCCCTAATTTTTTACTAGAAGTTGTAAGGTTACATCTTCTTTAAAAATAAAGTTTTTCAGGAAACCGATTCATTTTTTTTAAAGATAGAAAGATCTACTAAAAATGTTGGAAAGTTACTACATACTTTTACACAACTTACAAGTTCATGTGTTTGCGATTTATGCTTATTTTGACTAGTTTGACGATTGAACATTGAATATTGATGATTGGAAAGTTGTTGATTGAATTTTGAAAAGAAAATGATACGCTAGTAAGCGTGGCCACCTCCAATTACAGAGGAAACTATGGCGAAATTTTTCTAGAAAATAACACTTAGAATATTTTGATGACAAGTGTTTATAAATATATTTTTGACTTGTTTTCCAAACAAACTTCGCCATGATTTTTATTACAAAATTACCAAGTGTCGGAGGTGGATTTTCTTAAATAAAACTTGTTAAATATATATTGAGAATATATATTTCATAATAAAACACTTGTGTGATTTTATGATTATTTTGAGAACTATATATTATTTTTAGAGTAAAAATAATATAACTGGAATACATTATGAAAGCACGACTCCAAAATAATACCAACGCTATCACAAATAAATGTCTAAGTTACACCGGTATTATTATTACCACCCGAACTTTAAATGTAACTTACGTATTTTTGGAAAAATACTCTTAAATGTGTATTTTGATAAAAGTGTTATTTTGGAAATTGTAAGGTATAAAATATAATATTTTTGGGAAAAATATGTATATTTTGGAGATAGAATATTTTAGACAAATGAATAAAAATATATTTTATTAAGTGAGACTTAATAATGTATTTTTTGATTTATAAAAACGCACATGTATTAAAACCCTCATCCTTGGGAAGGAATACAACTATTAAATAATTAAGAAGTGTAAATACGAAATAGTTGCCTAACTATTTCCCAAAAACTTAAACCTTAAGCCAAGACCCGGTCGTCCGTCTAATAGAAGTTAGTACGTGTAGGTCGTCATGCAGCAGGTTATTTTGGGAGATATTATTTCGAGACGCACTTCTGTGAGTTCATGTCCCCCTTTTCTCTTAACTGTTTTCAGTTTTTATACTTCGGGGGTGAAATACATGTTACTATGATTACGAATACTTTTTACATGGTATGGTTAGCGTAAGGAGGGTTACTACTTAGATCATGTGAGTGGGTAGGCGGGAACTGGAGGCCATTAATCCTCATTGTAGGACCGAGGGTCATTAGCGGTAGATCTATCTGGGTGTAGTGAGCCCAACTCCAGGCCCAACAGTACGGACCTCGGGGTGACTTTGAGCCCGACGCATAAATCTGCTAGGTTTGAGTCTTCCTACTGCACTTCACACATATCAATGGCCTTGCAAACCATTGGTGATCTCTTTATTTCCTTGTTTGCTACATACCAGGGATTTTCATATTACAAAGGTTTTACATACTCACTATACATGAGCTCGCTCAACATTTTTGTTGATTTTTCCAACTTACATGTATTTCAGGGAATTAGGGATCTGGCGAGGTATGTTATGTTTTCAAGCTGCGTAAGAAGTGTGATGTCATCCAAGTTTGGGAGTTGTGGCTTTTACCTGGACGAGTCACAAGTCTTGAGTTGTGTTTGTTTCATGTCTGTGGTTGTGTCTTTTGAACAATGTTTTTAGTTTGTTATGTTTCATTTTCGTTGCATGTGCCGACATTTGAAAACAATTTTATGGTATTTTGTTTTTAAAACATGAAGTAATGGATGATCATCACGGTTTTATTTTCATATAGCTTTGTTGTGATTAAGCTATGGTATTAAGAAGTCACACCAAATAAACCCACGCTTCCGCAAAGCCAGGGTGTGACACTTGACTCTCGACAAAGCCACATAAAGTTGACCATGAGAAAATACTGGATTTTTCAAAAAAAAACCAACTCTGGATAATGACTGCCCTTGACTTTTATTAATTGTCATAGCAAAGCATAAAGCAACAGGAAACTGTCTTCTTTGGAATCTAAAAGGAACCTTCTTATCCGACGGTATTATACCAATTCTTGGAATAAAAATTCGAGCACCAATGTTGCTTCCAGATTTCACTCCTGCTTCAATAACGTGATTTCCAAGTGATATTACCTTTAAGCGAGTTCCGTTGCACAGACCATTTTTTTGATCAATATTTCTGAGAAGTATGATGGGAACACCGACCTTTAGTACTAATTTGTGATTTGGAACACCTGAGATCTTAAGACCATTTAGTACGTCGGGAGAGCATAAACTTTGATCAAAACCATCATGTAGATTTTCTGTCTCACAAATACTATCGGAACTTAGGTGTTCCTTGGAATCGCCTGGGAACATCAGCAACAACTGAGAATTAATTTCATCAACAACTTCATTCGTCGGTGCAAGAATCACTCTTTCTTGGTAAAAGCCAGAATTTTGGTAATTTTCAAGAAGAGAAGGATAAACAAACTGTATAAGACTTGAAATAGGATCAGCGGAATCCATGATTAAAAGATCATCGGGTATATCTATAATCGCATCACCATCGTTAGATCCGCCTAGTTTCCCTTCACCCAAATCCAACAACCACTGAGCAAAGATTCGTGTTTGCTCGACATCATGCATTCCACTTCCTGCAATCAATCTCATGTTCTTGGTTAAAGTGAGTACTTTGCAGTGGTCCCATATGTACGAAGAAGTCAACGAAGCATTAACAATGTCTTGTCTGGTAACACCTTGAATGACAGGAAGAGTTTGTCGGAAATCTCCACCAAATACGATTGTTTTACCTCCAAAGGGACTTTGGGAATTATGAGAACATCACATTTCAATATGTCTTTTAAAGTTCTATCCAAAGCTTCAAAAGCATGTCTGTGTACCATTGGTGCTTCGTCCCATATAATCAATGATGTTTTCTTTAATAGATTTGCGACATCACTGTTAGGGATTATAGGACAAATTGAGTCTTCATTCAGATTAATCGGAATGAGAAATCGAGAGTGAGCTGTCCTACCTCCTGTAAGAAGCAAAGATGCAATCCCACTTGAGGCAACATTTAAAACAATTGCCCCTTTCGATCTTAGAGATGCAGATATCGTTTTCCAAAGAAATGTTTTACCGGTACCTCCATAACCGTAAACAAAAAAAACACCACCTTTATTGTCTTCAACCGCTTTCATGATATCATTATAAATAAATCTTTGTTCATCGGTTAATGAAACTAAAAGGTTCTCAAACTCCTCTTGAATATCAATTTTGTCATAATCCAGCTCTTCAATAATCAAACGATTATTTAAAGTAGAAATCAACTCATGATCAGGATAAGGCATTGTATTAAAATTTCGTAAGCTGGAATTATTACGAATTAAAATCTTCTATATCTCGTACAATGTGAGATTTTTAAGTTGATCATTAGTAAGGCATAAATCTGAAATAACACATTAAAGATATATTTTTAGATTAAGATAATCCAATGTATAAAAAACAAAAATTTCTTAAAATCTGAAAGAAGTGATTGGATAAAATATAACATTTTAACATGATTAAAATTTTCTTCAAAGAAGAATAAATATAAAGATTATAAATAAACCTAAAAAATAGTAATTGTCATAAAGTACTTGTACCTGGAGCCTTTAAAATAAGTCGTTGTTTATAAAGGACAAGATACGCACGGTTCAGAATGAGCCACTCAACGACTTATTTTGATAAGTCGTTGTTGAAAAAATTTCAGACTCTTGTTCAGAATGAGAACTCGAGCTTTTTACAAACACCTTTTTTTCAATAAATCTTTTGTTTTGAACATTCCTTCGTTGATAATTCTTACCACCCTGATAACCACCCGACCATCTGTTTTGGTTGTTATTTTGAAAACGCGGAGGTACAACAGGTTTTTTATAGTAAGATTTATCTTTCTCAAAATTCAATTGCCGTTTGGAACGTTTCAAACCATCAAGTTCACAAACATCAATCTCAACCAACTTGAACACATTTTTCAATTTGTCGACATTCACATTTTCCAAAGGAAAATCACGATCCGAATACAACTTATCAGATCCCGCCATCTTGTACATCACAAGATTAGGTTCTACATTTAAGTTGTTTTTGGATTTTGATTTTGGAATATATTTGTCCAAAAAGCATTCATCATCCTCAGTAGTGTCACTTTCAGTTTTCAAAACATTTTCAGCCATGCTTTTAACAATTTCAGATTGCACACTATCTTCATCGAAAGATGAAGTGAATGTAACATCAATTGTGTCTGGAAGTTTAACTTCTTTTTCTTCTTCATCATTAACCAACCCGTATTTTTTCTTTGAGAAATTGTTTAAAACCGGTGGTGGAACCTGATGAAACCCAACCCCGGTTCCATCAAAGTATACATCTTCGTCTGCTTTGTTCTTCCCAATTGGTTTAGGAACGATATGTTGAAGAACAAAACTTGTGGAGTTGTAACTGTTCAATTTCAACTGGATGCGTTCATTTTCAATTTTAGCTTCTTGAAACTGAAGCTTCAACTTAGCAATTTCATCCAGTTGTTGATTGATTAGCTCTTCTTTTACCCGAAGAACACCTGACAGTTGAACATTTTCTTTGTTTGTCTTACCATTTCTCTCATCAGAATCTTTTACCGTTCGTTTTAGCTTCTCAAAATTTTCTAAAATTTGACGATTTTCATGAATTAGTTTTTCGTTTTCTTTCCTAATTCTTTCTACGTCACTTTTATCATTTTTGATTTTCTCAGTTAATTCTTTTACTCGATCGTTTGAAGCTTTTAACATTTTGTCACGGTTTAAGATCTGATTCTCAACGCCTCTGACTCTTCCTGTCAGTTCTTCGGTCTTTTTACCGTTAAGGTAAACAAGTGTACTACAAACCTTGCAGTCTTTCATGCAATTTTTGCAATTGCTTTCATTTTTATCTTTCTTACCTGACTCATTGATTGCATCATTCTGACTGACCTTGCTTTTAGACTCAGTTCCAGAACTAGAAACTACCTCTAGCTCTCTCGCAGCAAGTACTTTGTCAGCCATCTTCTTCAAATTTTCAGCTGTGAATTCTTGTGACGTGTCAATAATCCCGTCATCAACTTTACTTGACTTTAGCTCCTTCTCTTTTTCTTTTTCCACAGCTTCTCCTCCTCCCCACCACTCTCTCTGTCTGGCTTCTTCTTCATCAGCAATTTGTTTGGTGAGGGTTTCAACATCAACAGTACTTGGATCAACAGCAATGTTTCCCTTGGGATCTAGGTAACATTCTCTATCAGCATCCCATCTTTTCGCCTGTTTAGCTTCTTTGTATATACGATAGATTCTGCTAATCCTGAATTTAGCTGACATCTTTCTGTTGATATATTTCTCTTCTTCTGTTCTGCTATCTTTGAAGGGAACAATCTTTGTCACAAACGCATAGCCCACTGCGTCTTCTTCTAGTAACACTTCACTCCAATCATATCCCTCATCGTCATGGATAACAGCAAGTGCTCTGGATTTTTCTTTGGGATTTTCTTCTATCTGCTTCATTCTGGGAGGTTCAGATTTGTTCTGATGATAGATTGCTCTTTTGTAGTAATCTTCACGAAATGGATTTGCAGTGTCATCAGCAGGTGCGTTACGACATTCACGTTTAAAATGTCCCTTTTGTTTACATCTGAAGCACGTGACCTTTGATTTATCAAAACCAAGTTTTGTGGAAGGTCCGCCAATAGAATGTCTGCCTTTAATCTCCATGAACCTTTGTGCACGTCTAACCGCACTAGCCATACACCACCTGATATCGATCAACTCCATCTCTTCTGGGTCGATCTGGTCGTAATCCTCCTTGGTGAGGTTAGTGTTTCCAATCTTGCTTGCAACAAGGCTCTCATAAGACTCTAACACAGATGCTAAGAACACCATCTGCTGCTTTGCGGATTCTTCACTGAAATTTTGAGCATTCTTTAGATCCACAGCAATGTTGCATTGAAACAAATTCTTTGAAGCTGATTGGCTTGAAGTAGTTGACGATGAACCACTATGAAAACCATGGCTTGAACTTTCTTGATTTGATGTGTTAGAACTTTCAGCTGAAAAAGCTGTCTTGGGGGACACAGTCTTCGGGATCATACTTCCTCGATAATACAATTCAACATTCTGCTGATATGAGGAATTATTTACTTTGTTTGATTTCTTGATCTCCAATTCATGACTCTCCAGTCTTTCAATTAACAGATCAACCGTCAGATCCTCCGACTTGATTTTGTTCTTCAGCATGAAGGCAAAGTATTGCCAGTCTTTATCATCCGGTAGCGAGTCAAACAGTTTGTCAACCAACTCTTCTTGAGTATAAATGATTCCATGTCTAGCAAGTTCTATCTTCAAATGCCTGAATCTTTCGATCATCTTTGACATAGATTCATTTTTCAAACATCCAAACAAATTAAATTCTTTTCTTAACAGCTTCTTTTTGTTTTTAACTATCTCTGCACTACCCACACATTTCACTCTCAGTTTCTCCCATAGATCTTTAGAATTTGTGTACTCAATCAATGAAATTATGTCGTCTCTCACAGACTGATGAAGTAATGCAATGTACTTTTGTTCAGCAACATATCTTTCTATCTCATTCTCTTTTAGATTCTCAAAATCAGTTCTTCCCATATTGAAACCATTCTTCATGCTCTTCCAACTTGGATACGCAAACGCTTTTAGCCACTCTTCAAACCTTTTAGCCCATCTATTGTATTCTTCAATCACCATCAGTTTGGGTGGTTTGTTGTATGTGCCATATGCACTCTCCACACTCAAAGCATCAGAAAGCGTTTTCTTTGCACTCGGATTTGAAACGTTTTCATTTGTGTTGTTTGATGTATCATCTCCGGTGTTTCCCGTGAATGCAAACATGTCACTAAATGGATTCATAAACTCATCCATCTTCACATATCTAAAACAATCAACAAACACTTAGAAAATTTTTGGATTTTGACAAAAACAATTTCAAACGAAATCACTTCACATGGAATAGCTCTCTTCAAGCGAAATAGCTATTCACACGGAATACCCAATTCAAACGAAATCAGGATTTTCACACGGAAAAGTGTTTTCAAACGAAATAACCAAGCAAAATCTAATTTCGTGTGGAATTAGCTTGGTTTCAAACGGAATTAAGTCAATTTGGTGCGGAATAGCTAATTTCGTGTGACACTCTCAAACGAAATCTGATTTCGTGTGAACACAGCAGCAGTTTCAAACGGAATTAGTGATTTCGTGTGAAGCAACAGTACTTTCAAACGAAATTAGTGATTTCGTGTGAAACAATAGTGACAATTTCGAGCGGAATTATGATGACATCATCATGTCGGCCACCATTTTGTCAAATTGATCCGGTTTTTGATCGAATTTTGGTCCAATTCTTTCAAGGATTCTTTAAAACAGTGTTTTACATGATATATGTGAAATTCAGTTCATTTTATCCATTAAATCTTGTTTAATTTTGAAAAGAATGAGTAGAAGTGATGAAAACAAGCTGAATTGGTATAAACTCTTCTTCATGAGCTCTGATACCACTTGTTGGATCGTTGTATGACCAGAACGAGTCAATCAGAAGAGTATATGATCTATTTCAAAGGCGGAATCAGAGAAATAGACTTGAAACAGATTGATTCCTCTTAATTATCTTCTTATTAATGATTTCAAATCTTTTACAGATCGTTTGACAAACTGGCAGCACCTCGGCTCTGAATCGGAAAAGTTACAAATGAACTAGCAACACACCTATATATAGTGGGTTAATTTCGCTTGAAAATGGCAATGACCATTTCATGCGAAATCACAAAGTTTAATTTCGCTTGAAATGGCCAGTGCCATTTCATGCAAAATTACCCAATCTCACATAAACCCTAGATTTAACCTGCTGTGTGCTAGTTTATCCTATCTAGACATAAGACTCGATAAAGACGAAGTTAACAGACATTTATGCACCAACATATCCTTGCTGACTCAAACTACTGGGTTGAGGGTAACGTCACATTCAAAAGAGGGGCCTACTACAATAACTAAGATAATCTCTTAAAAAGTGCAAAAGTGCGGAAATAATCAAAGGTTACACTAAACACGAGTCGGAGCCAAGTGATTCATCTTGTCTATCTGTTTTTTTTCTTTTATTTTATTTTTCAGCATTTTAGTTAGTTTTTATTTTTCTAGTTTAAAAACATTTTTTCTAACTTTTTGATTTGATTAAACTTTGAGGATAAACCGGTATTAAAAGCTCTTGTGTCCTTGGACGACCTCGGTATCTTGCCAACACTATACTATGCTCTCGATGGGTGCACTTGCCCATATGTGTGTTTGGTGTTAGTAAAATATCGTGTTTTATAAAGTTAAAACTTGACTAACGTGTAAAAAGGGGTTAAAATATACATAAAAATATATACACACTCGCACACATCAGTATTTCACGTAAACCTCCGGTGTTTTCTTCATCCCCCGCATCTTCCTCCGCATACAACCCAACTATCGACCCAAACTGTGCTATCGAGATTGAGTACTTAGTCCCTCCACACCGGAATTCTACACCATCATTATCGAATGGATCGGCTCTTGTTTTGAATGCGAATGTGCTGTAGAATTCAAGGTTATATTCATGGACTAAACGAAGTCGAGTGCACAGGGCGGCTCTTAGTGGGCCGGTGACTAGGTTGTTGAATCAGTCAAGCTGGTTCACTGCTCCTAGCAGATCCATGCATACTGTTCGTGGGTATTCCTCTGGCCTGGTTCGAAGCATGGCGTATCTTGCCTTAGTATCCAACTCATTTGCATTGAACCGTGTGAATTTCTTGGACATCTGAAAGGAAACACCAAACAATTAGCACGAAACAGTGAAATTTTCAGAGTTTGGCTGGACACGCCCCCGTGTTGGCCTGAGTTTGGCTGGACACGCCCCCGTGCTCAGCGGGCACGACCCCGTGTCCAGACGTCTGTTTACCAAAAATCCCATTTTTCGACCCGGTCCCGAAAACTTGAAAATTTTTGGTCCAGTAGGGGCGGTTTTCCCCGAAAATGAAACCCCAAATGCCGTTTTTCCCAAAACAAACCGTTTACCCCTTCAATTTTATCTTTTTCGGTTCAAAAACAAGGGATTGGGGTTTTTGTGTGAAATTGGGCAAATCTACGAACAATACAAGTTGATTTACTTCCTATAACATGTATCTAAACTAATGCTAACAGATCTAAGCAAAAATTTGAGGTTCGATCCGGATGAAGTTCAAGAACCCTAGATTTTTCCCCAAACTTTTGGTGTTTTAACTACATGCAAATGCTTAATCTAACTACTAAAGATGATAGAATCATACCTTGATGTTGTTAGAAGTAGAGGAGACGTCAGAATCTTGCAGAAAAATCGCCTGAACCAGAGAGTTTTCGGCAAAACGGGGCGTGTGGAAATGAAGAAACTGTTTGGAAAAAGGGGTTTTATCCCGACAGTTGCGCGGACACGGCCCCGTGTTCGGGCAATTTTTTTTTTAATTTTTTTAAGTGCTCGTGTGAGTGCCCTATTTCCCGAAAACTTGGTTAGAAGACTTACCGATTTAGATGTCAACCTGCTTATTCGAAACTTACTAGGTATGATGTTGATGCTTTCATTCTTCGATCGTTTGAAACAATATTTCTTCCTCCTCATCCTCAATGAATCCTTGATAGAGCTTCAGCCATTGGCCATTGACTTTGAATGGATTTCCATTTCGAGATTTAATTTCTACTGCATCGTGCGGGAAAATATGGGTGATGGAAAAAGGTCCTGACCACCTAGACTTTAATTTACCAGGAAATAGCCGAAGTCGTGAATTAAACAATAGAACTCGATCTCCTACTCGAAATTCATTAGGTTTAATGTGTTTATCATGCAAAATTTTCATTCTTTCCATATAAATTTCGGAGTTAGAGTATGCATAATTCCTTACTTAGTCTAATTCATTTAATTGACAAAATCGGTTTTTACCGGCAAATTCTAAATCTAAGTTTACATTTTTAATTGCCCAGTAGGCCTTGTGTGCAATTTCTACTTGCAAATGACAGCTTTTTCCATAGACGAGCTTATATGGGATTGTAGCTAATGTTGTTTTATAAGCAGTTCGAAAAGCCCATAAAGCATCATCTAATTTATCGGCCCATTCTTTTTTATTTAACCCAGCGGTTTTTTCAAGTATCCGTTTTAAACCTCTATTAGTCACTTCGGCTTGTCCGTTTGTTTGAGGGTGATATGCCGTTGAGACCCGATGATAGACCCCATACCTTGTTAAAAAAAATTCAAGTTGATGGTTACAAAAATGGGTACCTCTATCACTGATTAAAGCTTTTGGTGTTCCAAAACGAGAGAATAACTTTTTCAGAAATCTTACCACGACTCTTCCATCGTTGGTTGGAAGTGCCTCGGCCTCGGCCCATTTAGACAAGTAATCTACCGCCACAAGTATATATTTGTTTCCTTTTGATGGTGGGAAATGTCGCATAAAGTCGAGTCCCCACACATCAAAAATTTCACAAACAAGAATGCCATTTTGTGGCATTTAATTTTTGGAAGAAATATTACCTGTTCTTTGGCAAGCATCACATGTCTTGACAAGACTTTGTGCGTGTTTGTAAATGGTTGGCCAATAAAATCCTGAATCAAATACCTTTCGTGCGGTACTAGCGGCACCATGATGTCCTCCGTATGGACCTTCATGACAATGGCGGAGAATTATTCTTGCTTCGCTACCATGTACGCATCGGCGGATGAGTTGGTCAGCACACATTTTGAAAAGATAAGGATCTTCCCAAAAATAATGCTTCACATCGGCAAAGAATTTTTTTCTTTGATGATGTGGCCATCCTTTAGTGACTATGCCGCTAGCTAAGTAGTTAGCATAGTCGGCGTACCATGGTTCTTCTATGTATTCCACAATTTCCAAGGACTCCGTTGGAAATTTTTCATTGATTTGTTTATCCCTGGTTACCTCCAAAGCTGGGTCTTCTAGGCGCGAAAGATGATCTGCTGCGGTGTTTTCTGCTCCTCTTTTGTCTTTGATTTCAATATCAAATTCTTGGAGGAGTAGAATCCACCGAATCAAACACGGTTTAGCATCCTGTTTCTTGAAGAGATATCGAATGGCTGCATGATCTGTATAGACTATTGTTTTAGAAAGAACAAGATAAGAACGAAATTTATCAAAAGCAAATACCACAGCTAGTAACTCTTTTTCAGTTGTTGTGTAATTTTCTTGTGCATCGTTAAGTGTTTTACTAGCATAATAAATTGGGTGAAAATGCTTTTCTTTTCTTTGTCCCAAGACTGCTCCAACTGCAAAGTCACTTGCATCACACATGATTTCGAAAGGTAATTTCCAATCAGGCGCTATCATGATAGGTGCATTGACTAGCATTTCCTTGAGTGCTAGAAATGCTTGATTGCAATCCTTGTCAAAGATGAAAGGGGCATCTTTTTCAAGTAATTTTGTTAGAGGTCTTGAAATTTTAGAAAAGTCTTTGATAAACCGCCTATAGAATCCGGCATGTCCAAAG
Organism: Helianthus tuberosus; assembly: GCA_030545235.1. Classification (NCBI taxonomy): domain Eukaryota; kingdom Viridiplantae; phylum Streptophyta; class Magnoliopsida; order Asterales; family Asteraceae; genus Helianthus; species Helianthus tuberosus. Next base: position 132,943,727 of record CM060394.1, read on the forward strand.
AAACTTCTGATGGCTCTAACGGAGGATGGGGGTGGTAATCGAGAAATGGTGTCTATCTTTGCTCGATCAACCTCCATTCCTTCGCTTGAGATTTTATGACCGAGTACTATTCCCTCTGTTACCATGAAATGACATTTTTCCTAATTAAGGGCGAGGTTGGTTTCCTCACATCGGGAGAGCATTCGTTTAAGGTTATCGAGGCATTGGTCGTATGAATCTCCAAAGATAGAAAAGTCATCCATGAAGACTTCCATTGACTTTTCTATCATGTCATGGAAGATGCAACATTGAAAGGTTGCGGGGCATTACATAGACCAAAGGGCATGCGTCGATAAGCAAAAGTTCCATAGGGACAATTGAAAGTTGTCTTTTCTTGGTCTTCGGGTGCTATCGGGATTTGAAAGTAACCTGAAAAACCATCCAAGAAACAATAAAATTTATGACTGGATAATCTTTCTAACATTTGATCAATGAAGGGTAAAGGAAAGTGATCTTTCCTTGTTGCTTTATTTAATCGCCTATAATCTATACATACCCTCCATCCTGTGAAGGTTCTCGTTGGTATTAATTCATTCTTTTCGTTAGTTATTACCGTTATACCTCCTTTCTTTGGAACTACTTGGACGGGACTTACCCAAGGACTATCGAAGATAGGATAAATAAGTCCGGCGTCAAGTAATTTGATGACTTTGTTTTTAACCACTTCTTGGACATTTGGATTTACTATACGTTGTGGTTGTATTACCGATTTGTAGTCATCGTTCATTAAAATTTTGTGCGTGCACATGGAGGACTTATGCCTTTAATATCTACAAGCTTCCAAGTGATCGCATTTTTGTGTTTTTTCAAAAGTGTAATTAATTTTTCTCTTTCTAAGCTAGATAATTTAGAGGAAATAATTACAGGTGATTTACCATCTTTATCTAGAAAAGCATATTCTAAACCTTTTGGAAGTTCTTTGAGCTCAAGAGGAGGGTCTTTAGGAGACTCCTTATTTGGTTGCTCATTTCAATCAAGAACTACAAAAGTTTGTTCTATGGCGTCCTCTTCTTCAACAAAGTGGTCAATCTTTTCACTTGTATCGGGTGGTTCATCTTCATCTTCAATTAGGGGGTCATTATTGCCGAATGGATATTTCTGTTGGTGCATACGTCTGTCGACTTCGTCTTGTATCGATTCTAGTATTAGAATTGTTAGATCAGGGCGCGATGTACAAGAAAATAGGAGATTTTAGGTTGTTTTAAAGGTAATTTCGCTTGAAGGAAGTGATTTAGCTTGAAAGTGGCAAGTGACACTTTAAAGCGAAATCAACATGAGTGATTTCACTTGAACTGTTACCTGACACCCTCAAGCGAAATCTCATCCCCTATAAATACCTTTCAAGCGAATTCATTTAGAACATTCATCATTCCGGTACCGAATTGCTGCCGAAGCGTCATTTGATCTGTAAACTAATTTTAATCAATATACAAGACGATTAATAGTGAAACAAGCTGTTTTTCACGTCTGTTTCTTAGTTTCCGCCTCTGAAATAGATTAGAGCTCTTCCGATTGACTCATTTGGGTCACAAAACGATCCTACAAGTGGTATCAGAGCTCAGGAAGAAGAGTTCTTTCCAAAACAGCCGTTTTTCTGTCTTCTACACCTTCTTTTCGAAATTGAAACTGTTTTCACGGTCAAAAAGTTCTGATTTTCACATATTGTGGTCGAAACTATGTTTTAAGTAATCCTTTAAAGAATTGGACATTAATACGGCTTAAAACTGGTAAAAATACGTTGTTTCGCTTGAAAGCAGATCGAATTTGATGATGCCAGCAGTAGTTCAAGCGAGATCAGTAGGTTGATTCCGCTTGAATTCTTGGTTTCGCTTGAGATTTGATAAGGTTTCGCTTGAATTTGAGGTTTCGCTTGAAAATATATCTGATTTCGCTTCAGAGGTGCTGTTTTCGCTTCAAGTGTGATATTTCGCTTCAGAGGAGTTATTTCGCTTGAGTTGTTTTTGGTTCAGATTGTGATTTCGCTTCAAGGTGGGATTTCGCTTGAGTTGATTCAAGCGAAATTAGTTGCTTTTGCTTTAGGATCTTATTTCTCTTGAGTGTGGTATTTCGCTTGAAATTGTGTTTGTGTGAAAAATTTTTCCGAAACATGGCTGAGGAATTCTACAATGCGTTCGCTACACCTGTTGCACCAGTTACTACTGCTGAAACTCTATACAGTGAGAATGAAACTGGAACTCATTAGAAACCGCCAAAACTGATGTACATTGAGGATTTTCAAGGATGGAAAAATCAATTCGAGAACTGGGTGCAAGCTTATAAGTTTGATGCTTGGTGTTCATTGTTGAAAGATTATGAGAAACCAAAGAATGAACGTGAGATTGAGAAAGCTATTTGTGATTATTCAGAGAGTGACAAATTGAAATTTACAAGTGAGAAAATGATGATCAGTATTCTTCAGCAAGCAATAAAAGAATATATCTTTGTTTTGCTTCAACATAATGGTACAGCTAAGTCAATTTGGGAAGCATTGATTCAGAAATTCAAAGGAAGTGCAGATATGATTAAAAATAAAAAGGCGTTATTGAAGAAATCGTTTGATATGTTTTCAGCTTTCGACCATGAAACAACAAAGCAGACCATTGATAGATATTGTCATCTAGTATTGGAAAAGAAAAGATTTAAAATTGAAAAAGAGGATGATGAGTGGGTCGATAAACTAGCTGAAGCACTACCACAACAGAAATGGGGAACGTATTTGCTGATCTTAAAACACACAAGAAAGTCTGAAAATATGAACTTGGCACAGTTCATTCAAAAGATTGAAGAGCAGGAGCTGGATATTCAGAAAACTGCTATCATGACAAATCCAAATGCTAAGCAAGATGTCAGTCTGTATTATCGAGGAAACAAATTTGAAGCAACTCCAAGTCCAAAGATCAGTACTGCCTTTAGTGCTGATGGATCGTCTAGTCCGAATGTTAGCACTACTACTCAAAATGGTGGATATTCTTCATCATTTTCAAGTTTTGATCTAAACAGCAAAACATCAAGTCCTCAACAAGAAAGTTCTACAAATTTTCAATGCAACGTCACTTTGAACTTTCAAAATGGTCAAAATCTGTGTCCAGAAATTGCCAAGCAACACATGGCATCACTTGTTGCTATGTTGGAATCTTATGAAAGTTTGATTGACGGCAAAATTGGTAATCTGATGCTTACAAAGGAAGATTATGATCAAATTGATGCTGAAGAGCTTGAGTTGATGGATGTGAAGTGGTGTTTAGCTAGTGCTTGGAGAAGAGTAGAAAAGTTTCAACAAATTACTAGCAGAGATGAGTTTCGAGGAATGGCTACTTCTCCGTTAGGCTTTGACAAATCGAAAGTTACTTGTTTCCGTTGCAAAGGAAAAGGACACTTTAAACGAGAGTGTACAAACCAAGAAGCAACAGGGAATCAAGAAAAGAACAATTATTATCAGAAATCAATTTTTCATCAGATTACTCAACAAAAGGAACCACAAACTGCACATGCTCGGCCAATTGTGGATGACAAACGGAAAATGATCGAAGATGCAAATAAGAAAGTTATTTTGGGATAATTGATCAAGATGATGAGTTTGTTGCCGAGGGTTTTAGTTGGGATAACTACATTCCACAAGGTTCAATTCTAGCCGCAGAGAGTTTTAACAGGGATACATATATTCCACAAGGTTCATGCTTTGTTGCTAGAGTTCTGGGTGAAGATGAAACTAGTGAGAAAAGAATCCCGATTTTTCCAGATCTTGGAAGCGATGTTGATACTGATGATGAAGAAGAACATCTTAATAAAGCTAGAAAAGGCTTAGATCCTGACAGCTTTAATTTCTTCTTTGCAGATAAAATGGAGATGCTAAATCAGAAGAAGATTGCCAAATTGAGGAGAGAGTTGGAAGCAGCAAAAATGCTAGCTGATGAAAAAGCAAAGACAGAAGCTGGAGAAACTAATGTTGAACCAACAACTGAGAAAGTAGTAAAGAAAATCGTTGAGGTGGAGAAAGTGGTGGAGAAAATAGTTGAAGTTGAGAAAATTGTTGAAATAGAGAAAATTGTCAAGGTAGAAAAGATTGTTGAAGTCGAGAAGGTTATCGAGGTTGAAAAGATAGTTGAAAAAATGGTTGAAGTTGAAAAACCATGTTTGAAGTGTTTAGAATCTTGCCAAGTTTGTGCAGAGAAAGATAAGAAGATTGCTGAGTTGGAGAAGATTAAAGAAGATTTACTATCTGATGTGAAGTACGTGAAGGAGTCGTATGATGTGCTTAACAAAACAGTTGATAGTCTGAAAAGAACGAATTCAGAAATCGAAAATGCAATGGAAAAAATGAGTGCAACATTAACGACAAAGCAGAGCGTTATCAATGAGTACATCGAAGATTGTGCTAAGTTGAAGAAAGAAGTGGAACTTGAGAAGATTGAGAGTGAAAGGATTAAACGATTACTGTTGAGTTACACTACTTGTGATTATTTGATTGATCGTGTTTATCCTACTGTTGCAGGTCTTGAAGCATTCATGGAGAATAAGTCTGAAGATACTGATACTGATAAGAAACAAAGTGTCAAGTATAACAGATGTCCGCCCCCGATCCATGAAAGTTATTCTCCCAGGAATCCTAACGAGGAGCGTCTAAAAAAGGCAGTCAACATCAAGTTAAAGTCTGAAATCATTGATGAATTACCAGACAATATTGATGTCATATTCACAGCGTCTGACACTGATCATGAGTCTGAGTTATTAAAGAAAGTGGTCGATCAGGTGTTGGATACGGATGAAGAGTCAAAACCGGAGTCTAAGTCTGAAAGTTCGAGTTCGTCAGAAAAGAGTCCGAGTTCACCGGTTAAAAGGGTTTACAATAAAGAATTCTTGTTATCAAAATCTAATTTGAATGACGGATCAATCAAAGTGGCTTATACTTTGAATGATTTAGACAAATTATATTCTGATGAAGAATTTCCAATAAGAAGTGTCAAAACTGAAATGATCAAACAGGTTTTCAAATTAACAGAAATTAATATTTCTGAAATAAAAGATTTAAATCTTTCTGAAAAACCTAAAAAGTACACTTCAAGAGTTCAACAGAGATTGAACAAGAAAAAGGGTTACGGTTATGGTTCAGGTTATCGAAAGAAACCAAACCACAACGGTAATTTCAAAAAACAAGGTCTTGGTTTTAATTCTTCAGAAAATTATAAAAATGAGAAAAATTATAAACCAAAAACAAAATTTGTTTCAGGAGGAAGTTCTGAAGATGAGCAGAAGAAACCATTATGGAAGCAATCAAATCAAGAGTTTCTTGCTCAAGTAAAGAAGAATGTGAAGAAGTTTGCACAGAGAGTTGATAGAAGAACCTGTTTCAAGTGTTAAAAGACTGGACATATTGCTTGGAACTGCCAAGAGTCCATTTATTCTAAACAGGGAGTTTCTTCTCATTTTGAAACAAACAAGAAAGTTGTTGATAAAAAGAATCAACCAACTGAGAAATCGAAAGTGTTTGAAAATTCAACTTTTGAAGAAGGTGAAAGATCAAAACATTTTTACAAAAGAAGAGTTGATTTAAACATACAAAAATGGGTTGTAAAATCTGAAAGAAGTTCTGACAATGAATCTGATTCCATAAAATCAGAGGAGTCATGTGTTGAGAAAAAGGTTGATAATTCCGTTCCTGAATTGAACGAGGAAAATTTTCCGCCATTGTCGAAAGATAATCTAAAATCAAAAGGTAGATTTGAGATATCAGGTCAATTCTATGCTGATAACAAAGAATTTGATGCTGAAAAGGTGTTTAATGGCAAAGTTAAACATATTTTCGGGAAGATGGTTGATGGGAAGGTTAAAACTGCTAAAGATTTTTACAAATCAAAATGTTGGTGGGACATATGTTTGCCACCAAAATCACCCAAGGCTGGTCAGGCTTGGGTGACAGCATTTTCACCATAAATTCCTGACTTGCCGGAGCTCTCAGGTTGGTAAGCGTGGAGCAGGAATCGGCATCATTCCTGAAATGTTTGTTTGGTAAATCTACAGGTGATATCTTTATATTGTTATATTTTGATTTACATGTGGTTATGATTGGTGAGTGAACCTGCAAGTGGTTGAAGAAGGTTTTCATCTTTAAATGGTTAATCAAGGTCATTAAGTTGAACTTGATTGGACCATACTTACAAGTGGTATTTTGGAGAACAAAATGATAAGTTTATCCCCTAACCTACAAATGGTTTATTAAAATCAACAAAACTTATTTTCCAGAAAAACCATTTGATTAAAACAAACTTAAGTGTTTTGAAATCACAATGGGAAAATAGTTTGTTGTGAGGGGGAGTTCTGATTGTTTATGCCAAGAGGATGGCGAATTGAAGCGATTTGATATCAGTTTTCATTTACTTGTACAGTTTGTTTTCAAATTTCCTAAAATGTGTTTGCATTTTAGGGGGAGTAAGAAATTTTCAGAAAATCCAAAAACATTTGAAAATTTTGAAAAAGCCAAAAACATGATAAAATCAAAAATGAGTTTTGTTGTATAAAAGAGGAAATGATAGTACATCAGTGGACAATCACGGCATGCTAAAGAAATGAAAAGTTAAAAAGTGATAAATGGTCTCACTGATGATGTGTCAGTAGGTTTTTGCACATTTAGTAGATTGTGACGAGATATAAACCTAAATTTAAACTTGCTTATATCGTGGGTAACATCTCTCGGATATATGGGTAACCCCCGAAATCTTGTTTGAAGGACCCCTCTTTCTGAGATACTAGGTCTTTATGCTTAGTGATATCTGGGGTATTATCCCGGGACTTCTGATTTTGCGGAAGCAATGGCCTAGTCCCCGGAGAATACTTTACTGCTTGCTTGAAATATAGCGCTGCCCTCAGCATAAAATGATGAGACAATAAAATTGCTAATCAATGCTGTTGTAAAAAAGATCCTCTAAAGGGGACCTACCTAAAGTCGAGCCGTCATCTCTCTGCTGAACGGAAGTTCTGACCTAAGCTCTCACGGTTTCGCAATTTAACCCCTTACATATATCATCTAGGTATACTCACCTGTAAGACTGAATATTGGGATCTGGATACGGGAGTATATTCTGAGGTGGGATACGCGAGTAAGTTTAAGTGCTTAAGACATTAATCTCGTATCTCGAATCAGTTGAACTTTGTGTGAAAATTTAAGTGGATCAGTATACTGACAATCTAAGTGAATCGTTTAGAACTTAAAATGTTTAAAGCTTAACGGTGTTGGTGATTTGTCTCATAAACTGATATGATCCTCTTACACAAACTCACAAAAATATTGTATGTGAATATTTCTTTACTGCATTTCATTTCTGTTATTTCGCAAAATTCCAAAAAGATTTTCAGTGTCTTTTAGCATAAATTTTGAAAAATTCAAAAAGATTTTAGACAACTGATATTGAAGAGCTGATTTTCAAAATTCCAAGTGCTGAACATGACGAACAGGTTTGGGAAATTTTGTTTGAAGATGTTTGAAATGAAAATGATATTCATACAAGTGGTTCATCAGTGACTTACATTATAAATCTTTTTGTTCAGTTTGGGTTTTCTAAGTGGTTAGCTAGGTTTCTAGAATTGATATATCTTATCTTTTATGGAGCTTATGTTTTGGGTAGAGGATTTGCAGGAGAGCCTGGTTGCGATGCATGAACCTGTGAATGCCAGACTACGATCCCAGCACAAGTTGAGGGGGAGTCTGAAAGACATGGAGCCAGGTTCTGATCCTGAGATTGCTGATGCTGATGAAATTAAGGAATCAAGAGATCTGATCAAGAGAAATTGGAGAAATGCAAGAGCCGGATCAAGATTTTAGAAGCCCAAAGACTGATAAAGACTGAAGACGTTGAAGACTCGACACTTAAGACTCGTCAACATCCGAGGGGGAGTCTGTTGGTGCATACGTCTGTCGACTTCGTCTTGTATCGAGTCTAGTATTAGAATTGTTAGATCAGGGCGCGATGTACAAGAAAATAGGAGATTTTAGGTTGTTTTAAAGGTAATTTCGCTTGAAGGAAGTGATTTAGCTTGAAAGTGGCAAGTGACACTTTCAAGCGAAATCAACAAGAGTGATTTCGCTTGAACTGTCACCTGACACCCTCAAGCGAAATCTCATCCCTATAAATACCTTTCAAGTGAATTCATTTAGAACATTCAACATTCCGGTACCAAATTGCTGCCGAAGTGTCATTTGATCTGTAAACTGATTTTAATCAATATACAAGACGATTAATAGTGAAACAAGCTGTTTTTCACGTATGTTTCTTAGTTTCCGCCTCTGAAACAGATTAGAGCTCTTCCGATTGACTCATTTGGGTCACAAAACGATCCTACAATTTCATTGAACGCTCAAGATCGACACTCCTGTTAAATGCCCCTAATTGAATAGATAGATTGTTGTGCTTCCGGTTTTTCAAAGCTTCGTGGGTTTTTACAAAAGGTCGTCCCAACACTAAAGGAGCGTCATCAAGGATGACAAAGTCGGTTGGGATTACCATTTGATTTGTTTGAACCAAGACATCCTCAACTACACCGATTGATTTTATTACTTTCCGATTGGATAGAAAAAGGGGTATTTGAAGTGGAGAAAAATCACCAATACTTAATTTTTCGAAAATGTAGTTAGGCATTATGTTAACACAAAGATCTTTATCAATTGTGATATTACTAATAAATGAATTTTGAAAAAAACATGGAACCGGTGTAATGTTAATTTCAAATGGATCTTCTTCTATTAGCGAAGTTTGATCATTAGTTAACTTAACGCTTACCGTTTCGTCAATTTTAGTGTTAGTGTTTAACTCTTTTAAAAGCTTAGCATGAGTGGGAACTAAACAATGATTTTCGAAAGAAGGTGACAAGAGATTAATTTCTTCAAAATTAGACTCTTCTTGAATTTTAACGTTGTCGGACTCACCCTTTTCGTTGTTTAACTCATGTGTCGGCTTTTCACTTATTTGTTCTTCCATTTTTACGTTTTCAACTATCTCTTTTTTATTTAATTCTTCTCTTGCACGGGACTCCTTTTCCCTTGCGCGAGATTCTAGTATACAACGTTCGATAGTTTTAATGTGTTCTATTATCCTATCGGCTATGTCGGTGATAGAATAAGGATCAGGATCCTCAAAGCTTGAATCCGGATGTTCGATCCTTTGTTCCTCATAATACTTATTGGAAGTAGATGGTTCACACCATTGTCCTTCATTGTAAGTATATGATGGATAAGGGTCGTAATTTTGTTCTTCATAATACTCATATGAGGTGGGTTGTTCACGCCATGGTTCCTCATAGTAAGCATATGAAGGTTATACCTTGGTTCCTCAAAGTATGAGTATGAAGGCTCATACCTTGGTTCATCAAAATATGAGTATGAGGGATGAGGTTCATACCTTGGGTCTTCATAGGATGTGTATGAAGTTGATGGCTCGTACCTGGGCTCCTGATAGTAGGTGTATGAAGTGGATGGTTGAAGTAAGTCACAATATTGAACCGAGTGTGGGTCACCACAAATGGTGCAATAGTCTTCCCTATAATCATCCTCCTCATAGGTGTAGTTGTAACCTCCTAAGTATTGATCCATGAGAATCACTCAGCAGACCACAACAAAGTCTCGAGACCAGAAAACAAAAATAAAAACAGAAACGAAGGCTAGACACGACCCCGTGTTCAATGAGCACGACCCTTGTTCAGATTCTGTATCTGGGCGTTTCATTTAAAGTTACCGATTTGGTGCAGCATGGGGGCGTGTTCAGTGAGCACGACCCCGTGTTCAGCCTCTATATCTGGGTGTTTTGAAAAAAATTATGCAGCACGGCCCCGTATTCAGTGAGCACGGCCCATGTTCAACCTACTGTAAATGCAAAATTAACTAAAATGCAGAAAAATGTGCGCGCGTTTTAAAAAGGTTTTGAAAAACTGATTAGGTCGTCGATTTTAAGCTTTCTTAAAATCCTTGTGTCCCCGGCAGCGGCGCCAAAAACTTGATTGGTGTGAAGTGTCGTATAGTTTTTAATGTATATTTTAAGCCCTTTAACACTTTTTAGCCAAGTTTTAAATTTATAAAACATGATATTTACTAACACTAAACACACATATGGGCAAGTGCACCCATCGTGAGCGTAGTATAGTGTTGGTAAGATACCGAGGTCATCCAAGGACACACGAGCTTTTAATACCGGTTTATCCTCAACGTCTAATCAAATCAAAAGTTTAGAAAAAAGGTTTTTAAACTAGCAAAATAAAACTAACTAAAATGCTGAAAAATAAAATAAAAGTAAAAACAGATAGACAAGATGAATCACTTGGATCCGACTCGTGTTTAGTGTAACCTTTGATTATTTCCGCACTTTTGCATTTTTTAAGAGATTATCTTAGTTATTGTAGTAGGCCCCTCTTCTGAAGGTGACGTTACCCTCAACCCAGTTGTTTGAGACAGCAAGGATACAATCCTAAAGGGTTGGATTATTGAAAGATAATTAATTAAGTTATTAATACATATTGTGGTAGGCCCCTCTTCTGGAGGTGACGTTACCCTCGGCTAAGTAGTCTGAGTCAGCAGGGATACAGTCCTAAGTAGCCGGGTTAAAGTTTTAATAGTAGTTAACATATGAGGGGGTCAAGGAGTTCGGACCCCCGCCATCCAATACCAGTGGGTATTTAAGGAGGTCCTACTAAAGTTGACCCAGGTCCTTGCAGGATCTATACACTGAACAAGGCAAGACTCTTACCAAACCGTTCCCTTAACCCCCGACCAGGTAGCCAACATACCTCCATATAGACCGTGGAGATATGAATGGTGAAAATCTTTTATTTTATATAGACAGTAAAATAATGCCAAGACACCACGGACAAACGATAAGGAAGACTCACCTTCAACATAAGAAACTAGTTATTAAAGTCATTAATACATAACCAAATAAAAAGTGCGAAAAAGATTAAAAATAAAAAGTATTACACTAGACACTTGTCTTCACCAAGCGATGTAAGTGACTTAGGCAAACATGGCCTTTGATTGTTAAGAACTTTTACGATCAATCTTGGATCCCGAGACTACTCACACACTCTATGATGGATGATGGATGATGGTGGTGGATGTGGGTTGTGATGGTGGTGGTGGGTGGATGAAGTGTGAGAGAGGTGGTTTGCCAAGGGATGGTTTGCAAATGAGCCAAGCACCCCTATTTATAGCCTGCACAGAAGCCCGAACACGGCCCCGTGTCCACCCATCTTCTCTTTCTTCATTAATCGCAGTTTGTCTGCATTAGTTGACCACGCCCCCGTGTCCACTGGGCACGACCCCGTGTGCAGAAGCATATCTGTACTATCAAGATTTCCTAAGATTCTGCGAATCTTAGAGTTGACCATGGCCCCGTGTCCGCTTGGCACACCCCCGTGGTGGGCGATAGAAGCTTCTATAGCTTTTTCTTTTCTGCAGATACTTGGGCACGCCCCCATGCTCATTGAGCACGGGGCGTGTTCAGCCTTCTGTTCTCTTGTTTTGCTTGGGAAGATGCTGTTGAGGGGTCGGGCATGCCACGTTTATTCCTTTTCTTGTGTTTATGTTAGATTTAGCTGCCTTTTGCTTCTTTTGTTCATTTGAGCTCATTTAATCCTGGAAATACAAAAGGAAGACAAAAACACACTTTTTCCAACATTAGTACTAAAAAATGGTTAGTTTAATGTCAATTTGATGTAATTTATATGTTGCATTTTGCGCACATCAATATGTAACATAAACTTTGACATCTAAACTGATTAGGCAACATTATTAGACATGTTAAGGCATATATTACTTGTCATAGGACTAGTTAGGCGGTCCGAACGCGTTTTACGCAAACGACGCGTTAAAGTAGCATAAGCTACCTAAACGGGTCGTAATGGGTCGTAAGCACTTAGGATAGGTTTCGTTTTAGGATGTAGGCTTTGTTAAACCATATTACATGAGTTCCTATACTCATTTGGTTTACGAAACCTCATTCTATCCGATCTTCTGATTTAGGTCCGGTTTATTTACTTAGTTACCTACATTAGGTGCCATTTGATTCCGTGGTCCCTCTAGCTTTGCTTGGTCGTTATTCAAGACTTCTAAGCATCCTCAAGTGAGTACATAGTCCCCTCTTTTACTGTTTTCAATGTTTTGGGGTGAAACATGTGTATCTATTTGTTACGTTCATGATTTCAAAGTATAAATTAATTATACATGTTACTACTTATCTTTTGACAAACTGAATGATTATTTATGGTGTAAACACTAATTTTTCAAAGATTATAAAATTAATTGTTGGATTGTACTTATTTTATACATTCACCAGACCGATTGGTAGTATGATATAGCGCTATAGGATTTGACACCCCATTCCTCTTGTCATGGAATGTCAGAAACCGATATTTTATCCAAATTGCCTTTGTGGTATTTCTATAGTCTCAATTGTTGTAGTTTGATGCACTAAGGTTTGGTTGAATTCTAAAATCACATTTTTATTGTATATTTTGTTATACTCCCAAAAGTGTAGTTTAATATGCTCTCATGTGTGATATTGTACAAAACAACATATATTTTGTTAATTACTAAAAAAACATAGTTTAATATGTTATTTACAAAACCCAAAGCATAGTTTAATAGGTTATTTATAAAACCAAAGTATACTTTTGATATATTACTGAAAACTATTATTTTGACAACTAAAGTATATTTAATATACTATCTGTTTAACTGTTTTTGGAACTGAAATATATTTTAATATATTACTTATTCGACTTTCTTAAAAACCAAGGTATATTTTTGTCACACCCCGACCACGTATAACATACAAAACGTGGTGGAAAACGTCGGGGAGTGTTGTAACAGGATTATTGTTTCACAACCATGGCATACAAAGTTATATTTTATTTATTAAACAAGAGAGTTATATTGTCTTAAACAGGAAACAAAGAGTTCATAACACAATTAAACTAGCCTATCTTCATTTTTAGTCTCTAAGGCACAGGTCCGCCCTAGTGTCATGACCATCATCCTACACAATAGCTCCTGAAAACACATGTGAAAATAGGTACGTCAGCATAAAAAATGCCTGTGAGATACATAGGATTTGTGAAAAGAGGATTCATGACTTATAAGTTTAGAAAAAGTTGTTTAACAAAAGTCAGTCATGAACCTTGTAAATTGTTTTGTTTTGTAAATCATTCAAAAAGCGATGATATGTATAAATAAGAGAATTATGTAAGGTTAAATGAATAACCAAGTAAAATGAGTTTGTAAAAGATAAGTTGTTTTGTAAATCAATGTCTTGTGAAAATAAGTTGTTTATGTAAAACGTAATATGTCAAATATTGAAATGATTTAAGTAACGCTACGACATGTAATGTCATACAAACACTTATATATAGGAAGTACCAGCGGCGTATCTACCATACTTGTATCATATTACACACGCCTCGTTACTCAAACCAACCACCAATGTAAATTGTTTATGTATAAATGAATTGTCATGTGTTAATGTGTAAACCATATCGAAATGTCTATGTCCAATGTAAACCACTAAATGTGTATATCAATGTCAAAATGTTTATGTTTAATGTAGATCATGTAATGTGTACCCAAAAATATCATGTATGGTAAGTGAAATATATCAACTAAACCATATGTAAAATGCACAAAAACAAGGTATTGAAGTAAAACATGGTTTAAATCAAAGTTATGTTTTGTGGAACAAATGCATGCTATACTGATACAAACATCTATGCGGTATTGTAAAAATGCATACATCCAAGCCTTGAGACTGTGGCGATAAACCCTTAAACAAATTAAAGGTTTATCTAAGTTATGTGTATCGAATTCGGTCATTCCTTACATCCAAACCTACCCAGGATGTCCGGAATGGGAGTTGTCAATTCCTATGGTACCACTACCTACTAACGAACGGCGTAGCTAATGTTAATGAATGTATTGTTCCATTTTAAACAACCCAAATGTCATACCAAAATGTAAACATGTGATGAAAACAACTGTACTAAGTATGCACACAATGGGCATACATAGCATGAAATGTAATGTGAAACAATGTACTAAGTATGCACACAATGGACATACATAGCAGGAAATGTAATGTAAAACAATGTACTAAGTATGCACACAATGGACATACATAGCAGGAAATGTAATGTAAAACAATGTACTAAGTACGCACACAATGGGCATACATAGCATAAAATGTAATGTAGAACAATGTACTAAGTATGCACACAATGGGCATACATACCATGAAATGTAATGTGGAGCGATGTACTAAGTACGCACACAATGGGCATACATAGCATGAAATGTAATGTAAATCATGTACTAATGAACATAGCAAGTATATGATGTGTAAACATGGAAAGCATGAAAGTAACAAGTAGGCACATATGTTCCACCCTAAAATGTTTGGAAAACAGTAAAAGAGGGGTCTATGTACTCACTTGAGATTGCTCAGAAGTCCTAAGATAACCATCAAGCAAAGCTAGAGATCTCGGAATCAAACGGCACCTAATATAGGTAACTATGTTAATAAACCGGACCTAAATCAGAGGATCGGATAGAATGAGGGTTCGTAAACCAAACGAGTATGGGAACTCGTGTAATATGGTTTAACAAAACCTACATACTAAATGAAACCTAACATAAGTGCTTACGACCCATTACGACCCGTTTAGGTAGCTTATGCTACTTTAACGCGTCGTTCGCGTGAAACGCGTTCGGACCGCCTAACTAGTCCTATGACAAGTAGAATATGCCTTAACATGCCTAATATTGTCGCCAAATCAGTTTAGATGTCAAAAGTTATGTTACATATGTTTATAATGAATTTTGGCATCAAAGGGGTATTTTGGTAATTTACCTAAGGCATATAAACTACCTATCATACAACTACTTAAACGAAGCGACCATAAGGTATAACCTCGGAAGGTTATTCCCTACCTACTATGGTCACCTAATGTATTTGGTCGGATCCTAATGATCGACCAAATGGGTCGGGTTCGAAGGTATAAGCGATTTATTAGATCGCTTACCCTTACGACCCTAGACAACGTGGTAATCAGTAGGCATAGTCACAAGGGACTATAACCATCGTGATTACAATCACGTTGCGAAGTTCAAACGAACTTCGCATTGACCATAAACTGGTCAACGCAGAAAGTCAAACAAAGTTTGACTTTCGGACTCGAAAAGCAATAAAAGAACGAAGGAATACTTACGAAGGGTCCCCGAATGCTAATCTTGATTCAAGTAGCTCAGGTATGAAACAAAGGCTTCAACTTAGAGCTTCTCAAATCAGATTCTAGTGGGTTTTGAAGCAAATGGGGGTGGGGTATTTATAGGATTTCCCGAACCGTTAAGATCGTTTCTTGAATAACGTGATCGAATCTCGTGTGTACACTTGTTGGAATGTTGTGGTGACTAAAAATGGCCTCTCATGAACTGAAAGGGCAAGTGTGAGTGTGTGGTTGGGAGTTTAACAGCTGTAATCTGCTGATTAATTGATTTTATCTGATCTAGGACACTGACGCGGGCCGCGTAAAGATACACACAGACCTTACGCGGGCCGCCTGGCCTGCACAGATCAGAAACATGTTTACCAAATGACAGTTTCAGTCCCTGTTATGTGTTTAAGCCATTTCCGGCACGTTTAAGGCCCGTTAAGCCAACGTTAAGGCCCTAAAATGATGCCTAAACATTGTGGACATGAAACATGCTAAAAAATATGCCGGATGTTGGTTCGTTTGGTCGTACGAACGCGATGTTCGCTTAATTACGACGGAATGCGCACAAGCGCGAAAAACGATCCAAATTGCATGACGAAAGGATTTTTCTTATGCCAAACACTAAAATAAAATATTTTAGTGCTTACATAAATTTTTGGATGTCCGGATGTATTCAGAACGTAAGTTATGCGCGAAAATGCAAACTTGTGCACTTTTTGACGCTTTTAGTCCCTGAATGACCCAAAAGTTTATTTTAGCACACCGAACCCCTCAAAGCCTATTTCTAAGCTATGTAAAGGATATTTATGGTATGTTTAACTTATGGTCATGTTCCGGAATGTTCGTTACAGTTCAAATTGGCATACTTTCGCAGTTTGTCAAGTTTAGTCCCTGTAAGCGAATTAACTTGTTTTTGCCATACCAAAGCCTTCAAAACTTATTTCTAAGTTATGTAAAGGTTATTTAAGGTATGTTAAGTATATGATGATGTTCCGGAGTATTTGTCGCATTAAACTGATTACGTTTACGCATCAGTTTGCGTATAACTCTCCAGAAAGCGATATAGAGTTTGAAATTGAGCAAAAGTCAAAACATGAAAAATGTAAAACACAACCAAACAAACATTGAGATCAAATAACATTGTTTTATTGATAATTGTACTGTTCACAATGATTACAAGCACAAATGTTACAGTCTCCCCTACTTGTGGAAATTTCGTCCCGAAATTTATTTAGAGGAAACTCGTGGGAAAAGATGCGGATATTTCGCCTTCATTTGATCTTCGCGTTCCCAAGTAAACTCGGGTCCACGTTTAGCTTCCCAGGGAACTTTGACCAAAGGAATGCGCTTGCGTTTAAGCCACTTGACTTCACGTTCCATGATTTCCACTGGCTTCTCAACAAATTCCAGTGTTTTGTCAACACGAATTTCGTCAAGCGGTATGTGGAGGTTCTCATCAGCTAAACACCTTTTGAGATTGGACACGTGAAAAGTTGGATGAACATTTCCAAGTTCAGGAGGTAACTCAAGTCTGTAGGCTACCTTACCGATTCTTTTGACGATCTTGAATGGTCCAACGTATCTAGGTGCAAGTTTTCCTTTCTTTCCAAATCTGATCACACCTTTCCAAGGTGAGACCTTAAGTAATACTCGATCACCGACTTGAAATTCCAAGGGATTGCGTTTTGGGTCCGCGTAACTCTTTTGACGGCTTCTAGCTGTCTGAAGGTTATCACGAACTTTCTTAACCTTATCAGTTGTCTCTAAAATGATGGCAGGTCCAGTAAGCTGAGCCTCACCGATCTCATTCCAGCAGACTGGTGAACGACATTTTCAACCATATAGAGCTTCGAAAGGAGCCATTTTGATGCTGGTGTGATAACTGTTGTTGTAGGAGAATTCAATCAACGGAAGATGTGAATCCCAACTACCACCAAAATCGATCACACAAGCTCTAAGCATATCCTCCAGAGTCTGGATTGTTCTTTCAGATTGACCATCCGTTTGCGGATGATAAGCTGTGCTCAGATTAAGTTGGGTCCCCATAGCAGATTGCATGGTTCTCCAAAAATGAGAAGTGAAACGAGCATCTCTGTCAGAAATGATGTTCAAAGGAACACCATGTCGAGCTACAATTTCATCCACATAGATTTTAGCAAGTTTGTCAGCAGGAAAATCCTCACGGATTGGCAAGAAATGCGCTGACTTAGTAAGATGATCAACGACTACCCAGATGGCATCATGACCTTTCTTTGTGCGTGGAAGTTTGGTAACAAGATCCATAGTAATGTTTTCCCATTTCCAAACTGGGATCTCTGGTTGCACCAATAAACCCGAAGGACGTTGATGTTCAGCCTTAACCTTAAGACAAGTAAGGCATTTTGATACGTATAAGGCAATGTCTTTCTTCATACCAGGCCACCAATAGTGAATACGAAGATCCTTATACATCTTATCTGAGCCCGGATGAATAGAATCACGAGACTTATGGGCTTCATCCAGAAGCAAGGTACGAAGATCATCCTGGCTTGGGACCCACAAACGGTCCATGAAGTAATATGATCCATTGTCTTTCAGTTCCAGATCAGGTGTTATGTGATAGGGAAATTCCTTATCCATTAAACCTTGTGAAACACAAGATTGTTGAGCCTGAGAAATGCGTGCTTGGATATTGGATCGAGCTTGAATAACAGATTGAACACGAACACAATGAAGCTTAGTACGTTCCTTACGACTCAATGCATCGGCTACGACATTCGCCTTACCAGGATGGTAGCGAATTTCGCAGTCATAGTCGTTTAGAAGCTTGACCCAACGTCGTTGCCTCATGTTGAGTTCTTTCTGATTGAAGATATGCTGAAGACTTTTGTGGTCCGTGAAAACCACACATTTTGTACCGTACAAATAGTGTCTCCAGATCTTTAGAGCGAAAACAACTGCACCCAACTCAAGATCATGAGTGGTGTAGTTCTTCTCATGTATCTTCAACTTCCTCGATGCATATGCCATGACTTTGTTCCTTTGCATCAGGACGCAGCCAAGACCCAATTTAGATGCATCGCAATAAACGACGAAATCATCATTGCCCTCAGGCAAAGTCAGAACAGGTGCGTCGCAAAGCTTCTGTTTCAATTTTTGAAAAGCTTCCTCTTGTTTGAATCCCCAGTCAAAGGGCTTGTTCTTCTGAGTTAGAGCAGTTAGAGGAACTGCAATCTTTGAGAAGTTCTCAATGAAGCGGCAGTAATAACCCGTTAGACCAAGAAAAGAACGAACTTCAGTAGGAGTAGTAGGCGTATCCCAATCCTTAATTGCACTGATCTTGGAGGGATCCACCTGAATACCGTGTTCGTTGATAATATGTCCTAAGAATTGAACTTCTTTAAGCCAAAATTCACACTTGGAGAATTTGGCGAAAAGTTGCTCTTTCTTTAGGAGTTCCAGAGTAAGACGAAGATGTTGCTCGTGATCAGCTCGCGTCTTAGAATATATCAAGATGTCATCAATAAAAACAATGACGAACTGATCCAAATAAGGCTTGCAGACCCTATTCATTAAGTCCATGAAAACAGCAGGAGCATTAGTCAAACCGAATGGCATGACTGTGAATTCATAATGCCCATAACGAGTACGGAACGCTGTCTTGGGAATATCTTCTTCATGCACCCGAAGTTGATGATACCCGGAATGCAGATCAATCTTTGAAAAATAAGAAGCGCCCTGTAACTGATCAAAGAGATCATCTATGCGAGGTAGGGGATATCGATTCTTGATGGTAAGCTTGTTAAGCTCACGATAATCGATACACATCCTAAAGGATCCATCCTTCTTCTTGACAAAAAGAA
Source organism: Helianthus tuberosus (assembly GCA_030545235.1). Lineage (NCBI taxonomy): Eukaryota > Viridiplantae > Streptophyta > Magnoliopsida > Asterales > Asteraceae > Helianthus > Helianthus tuberosus. Next base: position 132,962,848 of record CM060394.1, read on the forward strand.
CGGGAGCACCCCAGGGTGAAAAGCTAGGACGTATAAAACCTTTGTCAGAGAGCTCCTGAAGCTACTTAGACAACTCTTGCATCTCAGATGGAGCAAGACGATATGGAGCTCTGGCAATGGGATTTGCACCAGGTACGAGATCAATGCGGAACTCGACTTGGCATGCTGGGGGTAGACCAGGTAACTCTTCAGGGGAAACTTCAGAATAATCCCGAACGACAGGGATATCTGAAATAGACTTACCCTTGCCTTTATCTGTTGTAACATGTGCTAAGAAAGCCACATAGTTCTTCCGCAGATATTTCCGAGCTTTAAAACAAGACATGAGCTTGAGACCACCAGACGGTTTCTCACCTTGAACCTGTAGGATCTCGCCTGTCGAAAGCGGCACACGAACGATCTTCTCGAAACAAACTACTTCTGCGTGATGCTTGGATAACCAGTCCATACCCACAATGACGTCGAAGCTTCCAAGTTGCATAGGCGTGAGGTTGATAGGAAAAAGATGGTCGTTAAGGTTCAACTGGCAGTTGCGTAGAACAAAATCAAGAACAATGGGTTCACCACTAGCAACTTCTACTGTCAAGGGTTTTCCTAGTTTCGTTCTAGACACGCGAAGCATTAGCTCAAAAGACAATGACACAAAACTCTTGTCGGCACCAGAATCGAAAAGAACAGATGCAGGCTGATTATTAATAAGGAACGTACCGTTCACCACATTATCGTCCGCCTGCGCCTCTTGAGCATTCATGTTGAAGACTCGACCTCGAGCCGGAGCCTGAGCTGGATTCGCATTCACCAATCTTGGACATTGGTTACGGTAGTGGGTCAGATCCCCACAGTTATAACAAGCACCTGGTGGGTAGTGTGGTCGTGCAGCTTGACCCTGTTGCTGAGCAGGAGGCTGAGCAACTTGTTGAGCCGGGTTCTGAACTGCCTGATTCTGAGCAAACCGACAAACATTGGCAAGATGACCTGACTTCCCACAGTTATTACAGAAACGGCACTGATGTTGCGGCTGATGGTGACTGTTGCATCTATTGCACAAAGGTGCATTCCCTGAATAGGGCTTCTTCGCTGGAGGCTGTGCGGGTTGGTTGGGAGCTGCCTGGTTAGCATGGGCAGTGACAGTAAAATTTTGGGAAGCCTTACGCTTCCTTGACCTTTTCGAAGAACCAGAATCCTTACCCTTCTTGTTTTGACCTTTCTTGGTATCTTCCTTGTCAGACGACTGTTTCTTGCCCTTGTCACCCTTCCTGTGTAACTTATTCTTCCGAATCTGCGACTCAGTCAATGTCGCTGCTAACTCGATAGCCTGACGGAGTGTGGCAGGGTTACTACCAGTAATGATGTCTTGCACTGAGTCAGGTAGGCCGTCGATGTACCTTTCGATAGCCTTGTCGAGTGGGGTAACCATTGTTGGGCAAAGCAGACTCAACTCCTCAAATCTATCGGTATACGCCCTGTGCTCGCCACTGTCTTGTTTCAAGTCATCGAACTCTCTCTCCAAAGCTCGCTGTTCATGACGAGGACAGAACTCCCTCATCATAAGGGCCCTAAGTTCGGCCCAAGTTTGTGCTAGAGCAACTTCTGCACCACGGTCTCTCATAACCCCGTTCCACCATGTGAGAGCCCTCTTCTGAAACACACTCGAAGAAAACTCGACCTTGCGATTGTCAGGACACTGCACGTGGCGAAAAGTATTCTCAATGCTCTCGAACCATTGAAGAAGCCCAGTCGCTCCTTCAGAACCACTAAACTTGAGTGGTTTAGCCGAGTTAAAATCCTTGTATTTGCATGGAGCATTGTTGTTGTTGTTGGCTTGGTTCCATTGAGCAAAGAGGTTTGGGAATTGAGCAGCCATCTGCTGCGCAATGATTTCTGCCAGTTCGGCAGTCGCTATCTGGTTTTCGCGTCGAGGAGGCATTCTAAAAGAGGAAAACATGAAAGGAAACGAGTGAGACGATTGGATGAAGAGAATGAGATGAAACAAAATCAACAATAGCAAAGATGGTGGTCATTTGTTCGCATCACAAAGCAAACAAACGACACACAGTGACTAATCAAAGTAAATGGGTGAAAAATAATGTATCACGAAGACATGCTTGCCTATAAGTGACACTCACCCCAAGAGTTCCCAGGTAAGAGTGACTGGTCCGATTATGTGGATTTGTACGAACACTCTAGCCTTAGACAGAAAACCCAGGGTACAGGCATTCACCCTTCCAGTTTGCACGAGTTCACATTATTTAAAACCCAAAACCTTGACGAGATTTTGAAAACTCAAAGGGGTTCAAAACCATATAACAGAGGGTTCAAAACCTTACAATAGAGGGTTCAAAACCTTGTAATAAATCATCCAAAAACAGATGATTGATTTTCAAAAATCGTTTCGGAAAATTTGGTTTTTGTTTTGATAATCACCTAAGGATAGGTGATGTGTATGTTTTAAGATCTAAACACAAGACAACTTGTGTTAGGGTCCTAGAAAGGTTATAGTCTAGGTCAAAGAATTACTAATAACCTAATTCCCTATAACCATTGGCTCTGATACCAACTCTTCTGTCACACCCCGACCACGTATAACATACAAAACGTGGCGGAAAACGTCGGGGAGTGTTGTAACAGAATTATTGTTTCACAACCATGGCATACAAAGTTATATTTTATTTATTAAACAAGAGTGTTATATTGTCTTAAACAGGAAACAAAGAGTTCATAACATAATTAAACTAGTCTATCTTCATTTTTAGTCTCTAAGGCACAGGTCCGCCCTAGTGTCATGACCATCATCCTACGCAATAGCTCCTGAAAACACATGTGAAAATAGGTACGTCAGCATAAAAATGCCTGTGAGATACATAGGATTTGTGAAAAGAGGATTCATGACTTATAAGTTTAGAAAAAGTTGTTTAACAAAAGTCAGTCATGAACCTTGTAAATTGTTTTGTTTTGTAAATCATTCAAAAAGCGATGATATGTATAAATAAGAGAATCATGTAAGGTTAAATGAATAACCAAGTAAAATGAGTTTGTATAAGATAAGTTGTTTTGTAAATCAATGTCTTGTGAAAATAAGTTGTTTATGTAAAACGTAATATGTCAAATATTGAAATGATTTAAGTAACGCTACGACATGTAATGTCATACAAACACTTATATATAGGAAGTACCAGTGGCGTATCCACCATGCTTGTATCATATTACACACGCCTCGTTACTCAAATCACTTACTCAAACCAACCACCAATGTAAATTGTTTATGTATAAATGAATTGTCATGTGTTAATGTGTAAACCATATCGAAATGTCTATGTCCAATGTAAACCACTAAATGTGTATATCAATGTCAAAATGTTTATGTTTAATGTAGATCATGTTATGTGTACCCAAAAATATCATGTATGGTAAGTGAAATATATCAACTAAACCATATGTAAAATGCACAAAAACAAGGTATTGAAGTAAAACATGGTTTAAATCAAAGTTATGTTTTGTGGAACAAATGCATGCTATAATGATACAAACATCTATGCGGTATTGTAAAAATGCATACATCCAAACCTTGAGACTGTGGCGATAAACCCTTAAACAAATTAAAGGTTTATCTAAGTTATGTGTATCGAATTCGGTCATTCCTTACATCCAAACCTACCCAGGATGTCCGGAACGGGAGTTGTCAATTCCTATGGTACCACTACCTACTAACGAATGACGTAGCTAATGTAAATGAATGTATTGTTCCATTTTAAACAACCCAAATGTCATACCAAAATGTAAACATGTGATGAAAACAACTGTACTAAGTATGCACACAATGGGCATACATAGCATGAAATGTAATGTGAAACAATGTACTAAGTATGCACACAATGGACATACATAGCAGGAAATGTAATGTAAAACAATGTACTAAGTATGCACACAATGGACATACATAGCAGGAAATGTAATGTAAAACAATGTACTAAGTACGCACACAATGGGCATACATAGCATAAAATGTAATGTAGAACAATGTACTAAGTATGCACACAATGGGCATACATAGCATGAAATGTAATGTGAAGCGATGTACTAAGTACGCACACAATGGGCGTACATAGCATGAAATGTAATGTAAATCATGTACTATAAATGTACTAATGAACATAGCAAGTATATGATGTGTAAACATGGAAAGCATGAAAGTAACAAGTAGGCACATGTGTTCCACCCCAAAATGTTTGGAAAACAGTAAAAGAGGGGTCTATGTACTCACTTGAGATTGCTCAGAAGTCCTAAGATAACCACCAAGCAAAGCTAGAGATCTCGGAATCAAACGGCACCTAATATAGGTAACTATGTTAATAAACCGGACCTAAATCGGAGGATCGGATAGAATGAGGGTTCGTAAACGAAACGAGTATGGGAACTCGTGTAATATGGTTTAACAAAACCTACATACTAAATGAAACCTAACATAAGTGCTTACGACCCATTACGACCCGTTTAGGTAGCTTATGCTACTTTAACGCGTCGTTCGCGTGAAACGCTTTCAGACCGCCTAACTAGTCCTATGACAAGTAGAATATGCCTTAACATGCCTAATATTGTCGCCAAATCAGTTTAGATGTCAAAAGTTATGTTACATATGTTTATAATGAATTTTGGCATTAAAGGGGTATTTTGGTAATTTACCTAAGGCATATAAACTACCTATCATACAACTACTTAAACGAAGCGACCATAAGGTATAACCTCGGAAGGTTATTCCCTACCTACTATGGTCACCTAATGTATTTGGTCGGATCCTAATGATTGACCAAATGGGTCGGGTTCAAAGGTATAAGCGATTTATTAGATCGCTTACCCTTACGACCCTAGACAACGTGGTAATCAGTAGGCATAGTCACAAGGGACTATAACCATCGTGATTACAATCACGTTGCGAAGTTCAAACGAACTTCGCATTGACTATAAACTGGTCAAAGCAGAAAGTCAAACAAAGTTTGGCTTTCGGACTCAAAAAGCAATAAAAGAACGAAGGAATACTTACGAAGGGTCCCCGAATGCTAATCTTGATTCAAGTAGCTCAAGTATGAAACAAAGGTTTCAAGTTAGAGCTTCTCAAATCAGATTCTAGTGGGTTTTGAAGCAAATGGGGGTGGGGTATTTATAGGATTTCCCGAACCGTTAAGATCGTTTCTTGAATAACGTGATCGAATCTCGTGTGTACACTTGTTGGAATGTTGTGGTGACTAAAAATGGCCTCTCATGAACTGAAAGGGCAAGTGTGAGTGTGTGGTTGGGAGTTTAACAGCTGTAATCTGCTGATTAATTGATCTTATCTGATCTGGGACACTGACGCGGGCCGCGTAAAGATACACACAGATCTTACGCGGGCCGCCTGGCCTGCACAGATCAGAAACATGTTTACCAAATGACAGTTTCAGTCCCTGTTATGTGTTTAAGCCATTTCCGGCACGTTTAAGGCCCGTTAAGCCAACGTTAAGGCCCTAAAATGATGCCTAAACATTGTGGACATGAAACATGCTAAAAAATATGCCGGATGTTGGTTCGTTTGGTCGTACGAACGCGATGTTCGCTTAATTACGACGGAATGCGCACAAGCGTGAAAAACGATCCAAATTGCGCGACGAAAAGATTTTTCTTATGCCAAACACTAAAATAAAATATTTTAGTGCTTACATAAATTTTTGGATGTCCGGATGTATTCAGAACGTAAGTTATGCGCGAAAATGCAAACTTGTGCACTTTTTGACGCTTTTAGTCCCTGAAAGACCCAAAAGTTTATTTTAGCACACCGAACCCCTCAAAGCCTATTTATAAGCTATGTAAAGGATATTTATGGTATGTTTAACTTATGGTCATGTTTCGGAATGTTCGTTACAGTTCAAATTGGCATACTTTCGCAGTTTGTCAAGTTTAGTCCCTGTAAGCGAATTAACTTGTTTTTTCCATACCAAAGCCTTCAAAACTTATTTCTAAGTTATGTAAAGGTTATTTAAGGTATGTTAAGTATATGATGATGTTCCGGAGTATTTTTCGCATTAAACTGATTACGTTTACGCATCAGTTTGCGTATAACTCTCTAGAAAGCGATATCGAGTTTGAAATTGAGCAAAAGTCAAAACATGAAAAATGTAAAACACAATCAAACAAACATTGGGATCAAATAACATTGTTTTATTGATAATTGTACTGTTCACAATGATTACAAGCACAGATGTTACAATTTTTATATATGCTATAAACCTTTTTATCAAAACATTGTTTTACAAACAACATACTTTATACAAATTCATTTTACTTAATTATTCATTTATGCATCTTTTATAGCATCTGATTTCTTATCACTTGTTATATGATTTATAAAAGAAAAAAATTTCAAGGCTCATGACTAATTTTTGTTAAACATATTTTCCTTAAACTTATAAGTCATGAATCCTATTTTAATAAAACCTATGTATCTCACAGGCATTTTTATGCTGACGTATATTTTTACACATGTTTTAGGTGTTGCTATGTGATGATTGTTGATACATGCAATACATAGGATGAACTCGTGCCTTAGCGACTTTAAAATTTGAAAGACAATATTTGTATTCATTTGATTTGTAATAAAACAATGAGTTCAATATTTCAATAAAACGAAATTATTTAATCCATGGTTGTGAAACAATGATTCTGTTACAACACTCCCCGACGTTTCCGCCATGTTTTGTTGTTTTACGTGGTCGGGGTGTGACATAGTAGAAGCTAGTGAAGTGATTTGAGGCTGTGTGATAGAGCTTGGAGAGCGGGAGTTTGCGATAGATCTTCTGCCAAGTTGAGTTGGGAAGCTTCGACGTCGTAGTTGGAATGGATTAGTTGTCGAGTAACCAAGCTGAGATCGTATGTTAAGTGAAGATTATCCGTATTCCATTGGCAATTGGAGAGACGATCGTGATTCATAGGGAGAAGCGGGATACGCTTCTACGGGTTAGTAGTTATGCGTAGGCACGAAAGTTTTCACGTAAAGGATGTGTTGCCTTCTTGGCTCATGTCATGGACAGAGAAGCCGAAGAACCTAAGCTCGAAGATACCCCTGTGATGGTACATCACAGTTTCTGATATCGGTAGAGAAATTGAAAAACAGTTTATGTCGATGGTTGGTTGGGCGGTACCGAGACAAGTTGTCACCAACTTCAAACCTAGTAACCATGACACAACGTTTTTCTACCAGTAATCTTCCATACTTTTCAAGATAATTACCAGCCACACTTGCTTGAATTTTGGAACCCTATCAAACAAATATAAACTTTTAAGATGTAAAATACGATATAAAAAAATTTAAATAAATGTGTTATAAACTTATAAAGTACCTCCTCATCCATGAGGATCAATTCTACCGCATGAATATCATTCTTGACTTTAAATGATAGTAGCTTCCAAAGCTTAAGTATGCGAACTTTAATAGTCACGTCTGTCTTGGTTACATCCAATTCATTAAGAGAAGTGATGGGAGGATTCTCCATTGACCTTTATAGTTAAAGATATATTTAAAAAAACAAAATCTCTGATTGATAAACAAATTTAAGTTTTTAAATTACTGTATCAATTGTGTGAGGGTCTATAAAACGACGTAACAATATAAAGAAAGGCAAACATCAGCAATCGAAAACATCTTTATGCTTTTCCTTTTTAACTTCCTTTTCACTCCTCATATGTTTATGCTATGTTTTAAAAACATTATTATTCACAAAACATCATACAACAATGATCCTTGTGAGTTTAGTTAAATAAGAAGTTTGATAACAAAAACATTATCATCAATGATCAATAAGAACTGTTTTTTTTTTCCATAATCTACCTAATAGTTGCTCATTTCACATTAGGAAGTCAATGGATTCTTGTGAGTTTAGTTAAATAAGAAGTTTGATCACAAAAAGTAAATAAAAATATCTCTAATGTTTGAAACACAGGAACTGTATTGAATATTTTTTGGTTTTTCAGTTTCAAAATGTTTAAACTGTGATTTTCAAAATCAAAATATGACACAAAATCCAAAAAAAAAGAACAATCACAAGTTGACACAAAGACATAATAGATATGAACCAAATATTGATTTGTACTGGAAAGTCAAAAAAGATGTTGCATTCATGTTTTCATGAAGGTTGGTTTAATGCCATCTTGAAACACAGTTTAAAGATGTTCAGATTTTGAAGGAATTAGATCTCTACCAAACAGATTCTCTTAACTAACCAAACAGAGTCTGAAGCAGAAAGAAAACTCACACAAGCACTGCTTATTGATGAACTACCATTTAATTTAACAAAAAAAATATACAAATAATAAAAAATAGCAAACTTAAACTGTGCAAATGCAGCTGCTGTATGAATGTATAATAAAATTGATGCTGAGATGGTAATGTATTAAACTGGTCGTTTTAAAAAGATATTAATTTGGTTCAAGTTGAAGCAAAATCTGATCTGATTAGATAATAACTGGTTAGAATGGGTCGTTTTAAAGAAGGATTAAATTGGTTCGAGTTAAAACAAAATCTGACCATATATGTGTTCATAATAAGATGGTAACCATTAAAATTAGGCTTTTTAAAAAAGTATTAGTTTATTTTGGCTCAAAACAAATCCGACCAAACATGTCTTCGTGATCACATGGTAATGGTTCGTTTTAAAAAAAGTATTAATTTGGTTCGGGTCATCACGTTGCAGAACCATTGTTGGGTTAAAACAGTATTAATTAAAAAGATTAGGTTTAAACACTCTTGGGTTAAAATAGTGTTTTAACCTGAGAAAAAGTGAAACCACTATTTTGGGTTAAAACAGTGTTTTGAAACCACTTTTGGGTTAAAACAGTGTTTGAAACCACTGTTGGGTTAAAACAGTGTTTTGAAACCACTTTTGGGATAAAACAGTGTTTGAAACCACTGTTGGGTTAAAACAGTGTTTGAATCCACTGTTCGAGCTGCTACTTTACTAATTATTAATTTGGTTTGGGTCATCACGTTGTAGAACCACTGTTGGGTTGAAACAGTATTAATTAAAAGGATTAGGTTTATACACTCTTGGGTTAAAACAGTGTTTTAACCTGAGAAAAAGTGAAACCACTGTTTTGGGTTAAAACTTTGTTTTTAAACCACTTTTTGGGTTAAAACAGTGTTTGAAACCACTATTGGGTTAAAACAGTGTTTTGAAACCACTTTTGGGATAAAACAGTTTTGAAACCACTGTTGGGTTAAAACAGTGTTTGAAGCCACTGTTCGAGCTGCTGCTTTACTAATTATTTAGACGCCTCTTTTCATTTCCTACAGGTATCTCAATGTTGGATAAAAAATGTACTTTATATTGCTTTTCCAAACAACAAAAACCAACTCAGCATCAATTTTGTTAAAGTTGACCTAACCTCAGTAAGAAAAACAGACGTTAAAAATAGAAAAACTAAAATCTGATGGAAGGTTCAACCTAAAGGTGGGTTGTACCCTAAAATCTGACGGAAAGGTTCAACCTAAACACTAAAAGAGACTATCATATACAACACTTAAGACAATTCAAAAACACGATCTTCATCTTCACTGTTTGAAAAACAACTATCAGAAATTACTTCAACATTTAGCATAAATCATTCTTTATTACTAACCATTCAAGTATGCATTATCAGCATAAAAACATCAACATGAATCATTATTGTTCATATCATTCAAGTATATTTCACAGTTATCACCATTATTAAGCATAACAGTGGCAAATATTCTAAAAATTCAGAATCTCCTATTTTGCCCTACCAACTTCAGTATTTCTAAATATTCATATTAGAACTATGGAAGACTATAATATTTCTAAATCGGTTCCTAAAACACATGTAATAGTAAAAGAAATTATCAAAATCGACAAATGGCACAATCTAATCCCTAAACATTAAAATACAACAAAAAATAAGTTCAAAGGTGAAATTCACGAACCTGATTTCTTGAGATAACAGCAAAGCTTCCTTCAATGACTAACACCCTGTACATTAACTTCACTAATTCAGTTCATAAACCACAAAAATTAAAAGTCTATAAAATTAAAAAAAATTATTACCAGAAAACAAAACAAGAGAAACAAAGGAGAGAGAAGGAGATATGGTATGGCTTTAAAGACTTCATCGGAGGGTTAGGGCAAAGAAGAGAAACACAATTTCAAACATCAATCTGTGTGAATGATGATCTATACCGTCAGATTAAGTTTCAAATTTAAACACAACCGTAGGATTTGTGTTTGTTGAATAACAATTGGAGTTTTATGCGACGATGGGACTGATTCATCTGTGTTTGATGAATAACAGAGATACAGAAGGTGCGATTGTGGGTTTTTTGAATCCAAACTCGATAGGGAATAGATCTGTAGGATACAGAGAAAGGAAAGAAGAAGAAGAAGCGAGGAAAGGGAAAGAAGAAGAAGAAGCGATGTTAGGGTTTTTGGACGCATCTTTTGACTTGCAGGAAGAGAGAGAAGTGAGAAACAGACGTTTTGTCTGCCTTCATTAATAACCCTTGACTTTGTAAACTGATTAAAAAAAGAAAAATGGGAGAAATGGACACGTGGACATGGAAGAACCTAGCGATTGCCAAGTAGGAAAGAGAGCAAAGGGGAGGCTTGTGGTGTTGACACCTCAGCCAGACACCCTTTGCTTTATTAGAATAGGAAGATATACAAATGTGAACCTTTAGAAATTAGGGTATAAGGAGTGGTTAGACACTTGAGAGTGACAAACTAAAAAATCAACCAATGAGAGTGTGCCATGTCAAAGTGATAAACTATGCTCAAAAGTGTTGGCAACGGTTACAGTGGCGAAGCTTGAAAATTTCCACCGTGGGGTCGGAAGGTAACAGACCTAAAAAAAATTTCTATCGCGTAGTTTCGAGGTGTATGTTCGGGTCGGACGTCGGTGATTCGATTCGGGTCGGATCAAACATTAATATCAAATAAAAACGTTCTCAAACATTAAAACGTAAACATTGTTTAACAAACAAATGAACAAAGACACCAAAACCTTAAAAGGAGAGAGGAAGGTGGGTACCCGATTCAACAAGTTTAGGGCAAAAATTCGACCAATTTCACCCTAAATCACATAAATTGCAGCCCTAACTTAACCTAAAGATAAAAAAACACATACCTTTAACCTTATGAAGATTAAAGAAGTTGAACAAGAGTACAAGACCACAACAACAAGGAGTGTTTTGGCTTCTGTTCTCGAACAAGAAGCTGAAGTCGAACAGTTCTGGAACCTGCGTTTTTCCCCCCTTCTGCAGTTCTGGCTTGTGGCTTTTGTTCTTCTGGTCGATGTCTCAAAGTAAACGAACTTGGGTTTCTTTTTGGATAGGGTGGGCTTTTAAGTTGGACTATATAATGATTTGATTTGGGTTATATAATATACATTATAGTATTCTACCAAATATAATGATTTGGGCTATAATATTTGGGCTAATTAAATATTTTATTTGGGCTATATAAATAAAAAAAATTAAAACCGAGGGTCGAAAACGTATATACCTAATTTCTTTTTTGTAAAACCGGGGGGGACATATATACCTACAAAATCCTATACGAAACGTACATATATAACATTGCTGACCGAAAAGTTCGGGGGATCGAGCGCCCCTCCCCGCCCCTTAAATCCTGCGCCCCTGAATGGTTAGACACTTGGTGAAGTGGTAAACTATTTAAAAAATAAAAATAAAAAAATGTGTGATTGGTTGAGATTGGAACGGACCCCACCCTACACTACCCTCTCTCTCTCTCATACCCTCCCTTCATCACTTCAGCAAGCCTACACCGATTTGGCAAACTTTTGAGTGGCAAACTTTGTTTGCGGTGGTGTTACCAATTGGCAAACTAAGTTTGCCACACTTTACCGCAGCTCACTGCGTATACCCTTAGTTTTGTTGTCTAGATTTTTGGGCCATCAGTAGTGACTAGAGAACCTCACTTTACTCTTTCGGTGCTTGCAAACAAAACTTTATTATTTATTTATTTATTTATTCCAACAACAAATCAGAACCCATTCTCATTCTCCCACTCCATCTTCCTTCCTCTCCAGATCTGATCTGATCTCAAAACCACATTACAGGTATCTATCTCCTCTATTTCACTTTCCAATCAAATTTTTCTTCAATTTGTATGTCGTATCCACAGTTACTCACCATTTTGTTGATTCATGCTATCAATCTCCATAGTTTTTGACTTGTAATTCACTCGAGATCTGCCATTTTTAGCACCTGATTCGTCTTATTCGGCAGTTATAGAGTTTCTTAGGGTTTTACTGTTATAGTGCAGTGCTGTTTTGTAATTGAATTTTGAGTATTATTTTGATTGTGTTTATTGGTAGATGGATCCTTTTAGTGGAATAATCAGGTAGATGAATGATCATGAGTGTAATGTAAGGCAACTGTTGACATGTTAGACGATTGCTTTATCATGATATTTAAAGTTGAAGATGAAATAGTTTGGTAAGGAAGGCGGTCACACGAATAGTTTAGGCAAGCATTTGAGCTGCTTAATCTGTACAGAGAGTTTATATCTGATCAATGTTAGGTTCTTCAGGTGAACAAACTTGGATTGAATATGCTTTTAGGTTTGTTTAGCCATATGAAAAATCTTGTTTGCTACCATCTGTGTTTAATGATGTTAAGAGTTGAGATATAATACATGTTCAAGTCAATGGTTGTTCCGAATATCAAAACTTTAATCTATGGTTGCAACGGTGTTATGGCTTTCGCTTGTTATCATGTATCGTACGAAGTAAATTCTTTGCACTTTAGTCGGTGTTTTCTGATCAAAAAGTGTGATAATTTTGCTAAATTCACAACACCTTTTGATAGGGGTGTGCACGGTTTGGTTCGGTTTGGTTTTTTGGAAAAATCAAAACCGAAACCAAAATGTCGGTTTTCGGTTTTTCAAAACCGTTCGGTTTCGGTTTTTACACCGGTTCGGTTCGGTTTTCCGGTTATTTCGGTTTTTGAAACAAAAGTAAGTAAGATTCAAAAATAAAAAAGTATAACTCAAAATTTAAGAATCTTTCTTATATTGTTACATTTAAGTTATTATGCTTAATCTTTTTAACTAAAAATGTTTACATAAACCTAACCTTCTAATCTATTTTTATGTTTCTTCAAAGTTTTTATTAGGACTTTTTCTTTTATAATTCTTTTAAGATTGTTTAATTTTTATATTAAATTTTGTTATTTGTTATAGGCAATAAATAAATCATCTCAATTATAAATAAACATCTTAATGTTTTTATTATAAGTAATTAATATTCAAGAATAAAATTAAAAATTTCTAGTAGCATGGGTTAAACACTTAAACTTAAACATAAAAATATATGTTTTTTTCATTTCGGTTCGGTTTTTTTCGGTTATTGAAAATGGTTATCCGAAAATCGAACAGAAATTTTCGGTTATTAAAAATCCGAAAATCGAACCGTCGGTTTTTGTTTCGGTTCAGTTTTTTCGGTTCCGTTTTGTCGGTTATTTCGGTTACGGTTCAGTTATTTCGGTTTTTTGCTCACCCCTACCTTTTGAGTCTTGAGCAATCAAGTGTGCGTTTGATACACTACTTGTTTGCATTCACTTTTGATCTATTTACACAGGGACAACATTGTAAAAAACCCAAAAAACTTGCATAATATCATTGTCATATTTCCGACATGTAAATTTTCATATTTACCTGATAAAACATTTAAAATTACATATTTGCTCATTTCATTAAATATGACTACCATACCCTCTTCTTGTTATGCTTTAAACTCTTATAATCTTTACACAAGTTCAAAGGAAATGCTAATATTTTATACTTTTTGGTTCGGTAAATATGATATTATGCAATTTTAACGGGGTATATGAATTATGAAATTATCTCATTTATATAGCATCACTATGTTTGTTGAATTCACAATAAAGCCATTAGCTGTTAATTGATGAGCTTATCATGGGTTCTTTCATTATCATCATGGGAAGCAGGGTGAGCTTTCAAAAAGTCAAAGCAGAGTTCATGGGTCGTGGTGTGAGCAGTGGTGGGGGACAAAGTTCACTAAACTACCTTTTTGGAAGTGGAGAGGAGCCAAAACCCACGACCGTATCCACAGGCGATGCAGCGGCTCCACCAAGCCAGGTCCAGGCTGAGCCGACTCCTAAACCTGTGGTGGCTGTAACACAGCCAGACATTGCAAAACAGATTCCAGCTGGCGTCCAGAGTAGCAAGCTTAACAACTATACCCGAGCTGATGGTCAGAATACTGGCAACTTCATCACGGTATGACTTTATTTTACTTCATTATGATTCTAACAATAAAAATTATAAGTTTACTAGCTCAAACATTTATACAAAAAGAGGTTTCAATATATGTATATACAAAATGGCCTTATGTATCATGATCAAAACAATATGTTTCTATAAGGTGAGAAGTGCTAGATACACATAAATACTTGTACTTGTTTTAAGTGATACATAGGACACTTATATAACCGCATAACCATCTCTCTTCTCCCAATCAAATCAGCACTACGTACAACTTGTACTTCACGTGCTTATACGATACTCTATATTAGATTGAATGCTATATATATACATATGTGTGTGTACTGTAGCACCATCTTTACAATTTTGAACACGTACAGGATCGTCCCTCAACCAAGGTACATGCTGCTCCAGGAGGAGGGTCTTCACTGGGTTACCTCTTTGGTGATGGAAGTAAATGATAATGTTGCTGTAATATAACATATAAGAGTTTGTGGTGTTTACTGTTGTTTTGGATCCCAGGTGTGGTTTGTTGGTTTGGATCCAAGGTGTGGTTTGAAGAAATCGTTGTCGTTTGTGGTAACTCTTGACATTAAGAAGGTGTAATGGGTTTAAGTAGACCGTTTTAAAAAATAATATACAAATGGGTTCTGGTCAAAATAGGTCTGGTTTGACCCACTTTCTGAATTTCAAGCCAATTAGTCTATATCTAAAATGAAATTCAGATTTTATTATTTTTATATAGTAGTTGATAATTCTGTGCTTTACATGATTGCTTAATAGCAACTGCTTCACCATCCGAGTGAGTAGATCCTTAGATGGTCAGTGAACTATTGGCATGGCGGAGGAAGTGGTGTTTTTAGATTCTACAATAGGTGGTTGTTTCTTTTTAAAGTCCCCCATTTGTGGTGTTGAATTTACTTTCACAGAAAAGTCTGAAAGCATCTGAAGATTTTGTTAACTGGTCTGCCTAAATTGCCATCCATTTATGAACATGATTAATTTAGCATTAGTCAACATTCATTGAGAAGACAGTCAAATGGTTAACCATCTGGTTAAAGCGTCAAGCATTCATCAATTTGAGCATTGCTTAATATGGATGAAAGTTGACATCCATAGAGCAGACAGCTAAATGATCAACCATCTGGTATAAGTGATAAACGTATTTCAGCATCGACTGTCAATGGTCAACCATCGATAACTTGCACATTCGGCTTAGTTTAGAACAATCGAAAGCTTGTGCTTTGGTTAATGACTTTCAAGGTGACCAGGAGAAGATTCAACAAAGTATGAAAGCCAGCCTTTTTGAGGAAGTTTCAGGAGAAGATTTAAGAAAGCCTTTTGGGGCTTAAAATTAAAACTAAAGAACCTAATGCGTATCTGGGCTGGATTGTGGGCTGTGCAGATGAGGCCGCTGCATAAGGCTCTCAAATTTGCACAGGTTCCAATTTTATATCCAAGCGTACAACATACATTCAGTCCAATCCATATTATAAAATGATAACCGTCACGTCAACCGATGCAATATTTGTGACTCGACTTAAGTTTGAGTGTAGCTAAATGTACTTCATTTTAACCATTGGGTGTCAGCTCAGCTCAGTGGCTACCGACACCCATACAAACCGTGGGGGCGCGGGTTCAACCCCTATGCAGACCCGTTGTCAACTCGGTTGGGGATTTCACCGCCAGGTTTGCTTGGTCGGTAGCGGCTTAAGAGGGGTTATCTCCTCCACGGTCAGGGGTACCGTGCACTTACCTTTACCTTTTTTTTAATGTCTCCATTTTCTTTTATTTTTACTGATTGTACACTTCCTAAAGTTTTTAAATACATACAATCAAATCTTGTATTTTCAATTTTTTCAAATATTGCATTACTAAACATCCCTAATTTTTCTAGGGGTTTATTCACTTCCATAACTTGACTTTTGAATACATACGTGTTATACATACCACCGATTTCCATAAAAATACTTATTATGCACCGAATGAAAGAAGGAGATTATGAGAGAGTTTAAAAAACAATCTAGTGCAGACTTTGGTGCCTCTCTGAAGTGTTTCTTGCTGCTTTGATTCACCAAATAATGACCAGAGTCCAGAGCCTACCCACCATTCTTAAGGCTGATCAAATCGTCCTATAGCTTCTTCTTTGTCCACTAAGACAACAATGCAGAAAACCAAAATTACTTCAAAGAATAAAAACGTATACAAAGAAAAAAAGCTAGTTTGTTCATAAAAATATCATCGTATAATATATTAAATCTAAAAGCTAGTTTTGTTTTATCCAATAATTGCCTATGATGATACTATCATCATAATATACTAATCTATACTAGGGCTGTAAATGAATCAAACAAACATGAATAAGACTTTTTTCATGTTCGTTTGTTAAGGAATGAACATTTTCACGAACAGTTCACGAACGCTTACCAAACGAGATTTCTTGTTCGTGTTCGTTCACTATGGAAATGAACGTGTTCATGAATTGTTCACGAACACCTACCGAACACAAACAGACACAAGAACACAAACGAATGTTGATGAACATAGATGAACAAAAACGAACATTCATACACACAAACAAATTCCGACAAACATATATTCATTTTAGAATAAAATCTTCATTTCTCATCACAAAAATTATGAGGAATCCATCAAAATTAAACAAGTACTTAATTTAATTATCCGAACATAATTGATATAATTTTCATAAACATAACTAACACGAAAATTAAGAATTTCTAAAGCTTTAACACAAATTGAAATTGAAATGGTTAAATGTGGGATGTTGGCGGAGGCATATAGTATAACTAGAATTTCAAAACTTAAAAAAAAAAAAAAAACTAAAACCAATAAAATAAAAATATTACATATAAAAACCTTTATGTGAACAAACACAAATGAACATAAAGAAACAAATATAACTGAACACGTTACCAAATGTTTACGAACACAAACGAAAGACGTATCCTCTGTTCATGTTCGTTTGTTTAGCTTAACGAACAGAACCACTTGTTTGTGTTCGTTCATTTATTAAACGAACAGACATAAACGAACTTCCCGCCAAATGGTTTACGAACTGCTCGCTGAACGTTCGGTTTGTTTACAGCCCTGATCTATACATTAAAATATATTATATACCTAATTTGTTCATAAAAATATTATATATTTTTTTGACGAAACATAAACCACTTGGTTACTGACGATTAGTGAAGAAATGAAGGATAGATTGAGTTGGAAAGATACCCGACGATCAGGGTCATGGGTCGTCTCCGAAAATCACAATTTTTTTTTGCCCTATTCTAGATAAAAAATTCGAGTTCTATTCGCAAATATTCATATAATATAAACCCATCAATCATTCAATCAAATATATAAATACAACGATAATTGTTATGAAATTGATAAAACAAATTGACAAAAATAGTGTAGCAAAAATGATCAAAGTATCGAACCTACTTACTAAGCGAACAGTGTGGTTCTCCTAGCGTTTTTTTGAAGCAAAGCCATAGTATCTAATATTTAACTTTCAATAGATATGGCTGGATAGGTGTTTATATTTAGGAACGTGAGGCATAATTTCTAAATATTAAACAAAAACATTCATTAAATCACACGAAGTCTAAACATACATAATACATTTAAGAGTTAACTGCCATTTTCGTCCCTGTGGTTTGGTCACTTTGGCCATTTCAGTCCATTTTTCAAAAATGCGCCATTTTCGTCCCCCACGTTCTGGAAAGGTGCCATTTCAGTCCAAAAATCATAACCCAGTTAAGTCAGTTTGTAAATAAGGACTGGTTGTGTAAATTTGTAACATAAAGGACTGATTGTGTAAATTTGAAAAATGGACTGAAATGGCAGTTAACACCACCACCACTAGCCCTGCCACCACCACCACTCCGCTGCCACCACCACCACCACCGCCACCACAGCCACCACAGCCCTGCCACTACTACCACTCCGCTGCCACCACCACCGCCACCACCGCCACCACAGCCACTGCCACCACCACCACCACCGCCGCCACCGGAACCTTTCACGTAATTTCACAACCCATCACCACCCAAAATGACCAAACTACCCTCCTAAACATCAAACAATTCTAGTCAAACCCACCCTCCCTCAACCACTGGAACCAATCCACCAACCCATGCACATGGCCGGAGATCACATGTATGGCCACCACCGTCACCGGAATCACCATAATCAACCAAGACATCACCGGAACCGTTCCGCCGTTCATTTGTGACCTCAAAAACTTAACCCATCTTGATCTAAACTACAATTACATCACCGGATCATTTCCTACTGTTCTATACAACTGCACCAATCTCCGGTACCTTGATCTCTCTCAAAACTACTTTGTGGGCCGAATACCGGATGATATATAGCGGTTATCACCAGAGATTCGGTACCTTAGTCTCTTTGGTACAGGAGATATTCCGGGAGTATTTCGAGATTATCGAAGCTTTCGTCGCTGCAACTACACGCGAACCTGTTTAACGGCAGTTTCCCGGAGGAAATCGGTTATTTGAATGATCTTGAAGAGTTATTATTGGGTTTTAATTCCTTTACTCCATCAAGACTTCCTCAGAGTTTCTTTCAGTTGAACAAGCTTCGGATTTTTATCATGACGGAAGCCAACCTGATCGAAGAGATACCAGGAAATTTGTCTGGCATGCCGGCAATGGAGTTGCTAGATTTGTCTGTGAATAACATCACTGGAACAATACCAAGTGATCTCTTCTTGTTAAAATAACTTCTCCGGTGGTGGTGGTGGCAGTGGCTGTGGTGGCGGTGGTGGCAGCGGAGTGGTGGTGGTGGCAGGGTTGTGGTGGCGGTGGTGGTGGTGGTGGCAGCGGAGTGGTGGTGGTGGCAGGGCTAGTGGTGGTGGTGTTAACTGCCATTTCAGTCCATTTTTCAAATTTACACAATCAGTCATTTATGTTACAAATTTACACAATCAGTCCTTATTTACAAACTGACTTAACTGGGTTATGATTTTTGGACTGAAATGACACCTTTCCAGAACGTGGGGGACGAAAATGGCGCATTTTTGAAAAATGGATTGAAATGGCCAAAGTGACCAAACCACAGGGACGAAAATGGCAGTTAACTCTACATTTAAAGTATTAAACATCAAACAAAGTTACTAAACATTAGCATTTAGGGCCTTAAACATATGAAATCAAAATTACACAGTAAGAGTAAAGGGGTCTTGGGCTGGGCTTGTTAATTGGGTTTATAAAACTTTGAGTCTTTTAAGCAGACCTTTATTTATAAAACTTTTAATTGGGTTTTAAAATTCTTATACACAGTCCCTTATTTATAAAAACGTCCAGATTTTTAAGATTGACCATTGGGCCTTTTAATCAGGCCCTTATTTATAAAACTTTTAATTGGGTTTTAAACTTGTTATACAAAGACCTTTATTTATAAAAACATCCAGATTTTTTTAAATATACATATATAAAATAAATTTAAAAATTTTTCGGACCCTATATTGATTTGGGTCCTGATCGCAGGTCCACCCTGCACCTCCTTTTAGCCGGCCTTGCCGATGATTAGTGAAGAAATGAAGTATTAGGCTAGACTGCTAGAGGGTATGGTGATGGTCCGCCCTTGGAGGATGATCCGCCACGTAGGCGCCACATCATAGTCCTCCCAAGGATGGTCCATCCCACAAAACTAGAGGGTATGGGAGGATGATCCTAGATGATCCTACCCCACCACTTTTATGTTTTTTATTTTTTTAATCTTCTATTTTTTTTTAACATTTAACAACTAAATTAACAAAATATTTTCATTAATATAAACTTAAAAAAAAACATACACTAAAAACAACAATTGTATTATTTTTTATTTTTAATTTAAAAAAAAAACCTAAACCATTTGCAGCACACAATATTAAAGTTTTTACTTTTCTAAACAAACATCAGTTGTTGCAACTAGCCTCCATCATCTTCTTCATTAACCCTAATTCTCTAAAACAATCCTCCCCCACTTCTTCGATTTAGCAAACACAACCTGCAACTTTGATTATCAAAAATTACAAATCCCTTCAATAATAAAATCTAAACAACACTAAATTCTTTCTGATATAGCAGTAAACAATTCATATCTAGACAACTGAAGACAATATACCTTTCTCTCCTCCTGTTTTTTTATTTTTTTATTTTAACGGTAATATTTGAATGGGGGGCCCACATTAATTGGATCGTCGCCAACGTCCAGCACAAGCCGGTGAGGATGTGATGGTGTGCCGGCGTCGCCGGAGCTCGACGGGGTGGGGACGAACCCCATAGTCTCTAACCTTAGTAGATATAAAAATATTATATATAACTTCTTGTTTTATGGGCTATAACAAGTACATAATGAGAATTAAATGCTTTCGACTGATCGGTTATAGAAAAAAGAGAAAAAGGGATGAGGTTGAAAAGTTTTAAATTGATTTAAAAAAAAAAAGGTATAAAAAGTAAAAAAAAAAGATGCATTTATCCAATCGGTTTCAAGTTTTTCAAGCACTATGGTTATTTAAGTTCGGAGTATATGAAGGTGGATGTCAAGTTGTCAACAGTCTGGGTGTTTTGCGATATATATATATATATATATATATATATGGGCGTTTTGGGTGCAAAAGTGAAAGTGCGCTAATTTTAATATTATTTTATTAATTTCGTGTATATAACGTTAAAAGAGGGGGATGATTAATCATGCATCATGTGGTGGCGTTAATAGCCGAAAGACAAGAGGGTGCATGCACTAATCGGCTTTTGTCTCAGTTGCTGCTGAGTGTTATGTGCCTTATGTCCAAGGCTTGATGCAAAACTACTATCAAGCCGAGGGTCTCACTGGTATTGGTGGGTATACTGAGTATGATGAACTAAAATCAAGTTAAACAAGCCAAAATAACCTAGAAAACCAACTGGCTAAATTAATGAAGTATGATTAAAAAACTTATATAACTTGGTTAACAAATATTTGTTTTTAGGGTGAGCGGGTTAGCGTACGATAACACCGCCGCCATGCCCTATTTGTGTGCGGTAACATGGAAGGGGCATGGAGTGTTCACCGATTGATTGTGCTTGTTCTTTCGACCGTTGGAGACAAACAACGGCTATATAGCCGTTTGCAATTAAAAAAAAACAATAATTACCTTTTATTTATTTAAACCAAACCATTCACAATCAATTTCTCACAAACCAAAAACCATTCTCAACCAAATAATACAAACCAAACCATTTTTCTTCTCATACTCCTATTTTTTAAAATGGCGGATCAAATATCATTGTTTATTTCACCCTACATTAGCAACGATGATTTATCCTCAGGCGGTAGTTGCTTACTTTTTTTTTTTTCAAAAATCTCATTACGCAAGCCGAACTAGAAGACACTAGTAGATCTAGTAAAAAAAGATATGTCCATTGTGATCGGGAGAAAGGCCACGAAACCCTTATGGCAGATTATTTTGTCGAGTAGCCGGAATACAATGATGATTTTTTTCATCATAGTTTCGTATGTCAAAAAAGTTGTGTTTAGAAATTGTTAACGACGTGGAAGCAAATAATCATGTCGTTTCATGAGGGCTTGGATGAGAGAATGAAAAAGTGTTTTACACCGTTGCAAAAAAGTTAAACCGACGATTAAACAACTTGTATTCGGTAACCCTCCAAACGAGAACGACGAGTCTTTAAATATGGCCGAAAGGACTTCTCGTGAATGTCTAGAATATTTCTATAAAACAGTATGTAGTTTATATGGTCCCGAGCTCTTACGTAGACCAACAAGCCACGACGTTGTGCTTTTGTACCAAGCTCATGAGGAGAAACATCACCTACCCGGGATGTTGGGTAGTATTGATTATACGCTATTCGTTTGGAGATTGTGTCCCACAGAGTTGCGTGGCCAGTATATAAGAGGCGATCACCAGTAACCGACAGTTATGCTCGAAGCGGTGGCCTCTCAAGATTTGTGGATTTGGCATGCTTTTGTGGTCCACTAGGTTCACAAAACGACATCAATGTGCTCCAACAATCTTTATTATTTCTTACCCAACGAAATGGAACTACGCCAAAATGTCCATTATACGTGAATGACCACTTATACAAACATGGATTTAATCTTACCGATGGAATTTACCCTACATGGTCCGTGTTTGTGAAAACATTTGCATATCCTCACATTCCGAATAAAAAGAAGTTCAAGAGGAAACACAAGGTGACAAGAAAAGACGTGGAACGGGTTTTTGGTGTTTTAAAGTCAAAAGGGGGTATACTTAATCGACCATTACATGCTTAGACTGTGAAAAAGATTAGGTCTGCCGTATATACATGAATTATTTTACATAACATGATTTTAAAAGACGACGGATACACGATAGCATCGTTACACATTCAGAATCCTCCAGTCAAGCCCCAGTTTTCAATGATATTGCTTTTAACGAGCTCATTGATGAAGATACACACTGGAGACTAAAACATGATCTCGTGGAGCATCTTCGAGAACTAGATTTACCCCACCTTAAGGTGGATTCTGACATGATTAGTAAAATTAGTTTTAGTTTTATGGTTTATGTTTTTATTTTCCTCCTTTTAAATTAATGTAATGTCTTTTTCTATTTTAATGTAACTTTATTTAGTTTAATTTAGTGTCATGTCTTTTTTTAATTTAACGTAATTTGATTTTATATAAAATATGTTTTAATTATAAATGAATAATTTTTTTTAAATAACAAGATTAAAAAAAAGAAATGGATTACTCCGCAGTCCTCACGAGGGGAGCACCCTTATGTATGAGACAAAATAGAGACTTAAGAGGGGAGTTGACATGACATAACATGATTGGCTGGGGTGGAGAAGTGACTACTCACCAAGAGGGAAGCACCCCTTACACCCTTATATAATATAACTGGGCTATTAAAAAGGAAACAAACATTATTACTTTTAAATATAGCTTGGTTTATAAAAAGAAAGTTTTATTTGACTTATTTAAAAAAAGTATTTACTCAATATAAAGTTTTTTTTAACGCTAAATTTGTATCACTAACGGACCACTAGATTTGTGACAACCAGTAACTAACACCTCTTAATTACGTGATTAACAAACGTTTAAGGCGATAATAAATAGTGTTTAAGGCACGAACTAACTTAATTAGGCTATTGGAATGCCTAGGAACGTTTATCTGACGATACAGTGCACGTATGGTGATTTTCGGGAAATCTACTGAGCGTTAAACGATAACGAACTAACACTGTACAAAATACTGACAACGCCGACTAATATGAATTTTGTACATATATTTTATATATATGAATTTGGTTTTGCGAGTTTATTGTGCTTCGAATGCCTCAAAACACAAATGTGAGGAAAAACGCGGAAACAATAACGCACCGATAATCAACAACGAAATGGAAGCACCGGACTCGAGTTATGCCTCGATGTTAATATATTATGATATATTTAGCTTCGTTTTCAAATTTTATTATCCGTAGTTAAAAACAGATCGCAAAACGGACAAGAAACGCCGAACGAAACGTTTTACGTGTTATGACGCAATCGGCGAAATACGCGTCAAAATATCAATTTTTGACGTGATTTTGAGTGCTTCGACTTAACATTTTATTATGCGACATTTTACGACGATCGGGATTCGAAAACGGGCTCCATAAACGTATCGGGCGCGTGAAGCGGGCTTGTGGGCCTAGAGCCCAACCCTACACAAAACCTCAAGTATAAATAAGTAGCAACCCTAATTACTCATCTCTTTTTAAAAAACCTGCGCACACAAACATGTTACCTGCTTCTCTCTCCCTCTCGAGCTTCAGACATCGGCGACCGGAGATGCCGGCCGCCTGCCGGCGATTGTCCGTTCTCCGCCAAACACCCACCCCCACACCCCTCGTCTCTCTCTCTCTCTTTGATTCGGTTTACCTGCGAGCCAACAACACCAGCCACACCCACCCTCTTTTTCCCTCATTTCTCTGGCAACCAGAGTGATTCCGGTCGTTAACCGGCGGGTTCTTCTCCTCCGACAACACCTACACACCACACAACCCCTCTTCGCCTTTAAACCCACCACTCAACCCCGTTTTTGGACGATTGAACGGCCGACCACCACCGGATGGTGGTGGCGTACGTCGGTGCGTCAACTAGATCAGAGAGACAGAGGGAGAAAAAACAAGATGGGGGAGAGAAAGTAGGGAGCCGGTTGTTGACATTCCGGTGACCGGAATCAGGCAGTAGTGAACGACGAAATTCCGGTTCATGTTTCGGGTTCGAGACACGAGAAGGTTCGGGTCTCGGTCAAAGCTGGTCAACGAGCATTCAGGTTTGGTGCAACGCAGTCAGAATTCAGTTTGGTCAACTCGGATTTCGGGTTGGTTTAACTAGGTTTGACTCGGTCAAACCGAGTTTACTCAGTCAACGGCAGTCAGTCAACTCGGTCAACATCTGAGTCAAACTCGGTCAACGACAATAAAAAAGTCAACTCGAAGACCCGGAATGTCATAGTTGTACGCTAGCTAATTCACGTTCTTGGAACGGCACTACGAAATCACACTAAGCTAGCTTTGCACAGAAATATCAAGGTCGCATTTTCAAAACTATGGAACGGTTGGAATAGGAGAACCCATGGGGATTCGAGTACTTAGTAGGTATTCAACCTTCTAGAAGTCTTAGCTCAAACACTTCCGTTGTGCAATGAAGATACCATTCGGATAACACCCAACTCTGATATAGTCAAATTTATCGGGGTGTGACAGATTGGTATCAGAGCTGTAGGTTTCAGCGAATTAGGTTTCTGTAGAGATACCTAGGCTCTAACCTCACTTTCCTCTAGGGACTTAGATTATTAAGACTTGAACACATACAGAACGTCTAGGACTCGAATATGGGTTCCAACCGTTGCCGAAACAATGAGTCAACAATTTTTGTTTTAAATATACACAAGTGTTGTGTTGATACACGGTTCACGAAACAAATTCTAAATTAAGCAAACCTTTGAGAGTTTGGATAACATGCATCTAGGACCTTTGGAAAACTTATATCAAAACTCTTTAAAGGTCCTCACTTAGAAACCATGACTAACAACTCGGGCAAACGCCATTATCTATATTGTCTATACTATTTTAATTACCCGAGCAGATAACCTACGTGGAACAAAAAGCAAGTGCGTGAATACACGTAAAACTTAAACTATATGTCAGTGGACGTCGAAGTACATCACACACAACTTTCGAGGCAAGTGTCACACCCCAACCGATGGCGGAATCATCGGGATGTGGCATGATGCGAATAGGTTGCTCGAGAGAATCCATAATGACTAATTGTGACAGTATTTAATAAGGTTCAATATCCCATACTATCAAACAAACATTCTCACAAAATCGAAACAAAATTCAGTAGTTTCTCAAGCAACAAACATCACATTCAAAACTTGCGAATTTGATTTAGACGTGCTTCTATAAATCCTAAACCATTTCCAGCAGTAATCCATCAACCTGTTACATACGTTAAAATAAAGTCAATACAATAATGTAAAGGTGAGTACACAAGTTTGCATAAGTATAGTAATAAAGCGTTTACGCATAACCAGCATGTAACACGTAAATGAGCGAATCAAGTAAGCTATCGGCAATGATACAAGCTAACCAACATGACTGTGAGTAGAGTATGCACGATACGTGTTCACCGTAGTGAGCACCTAAAGTAAGTAAACCTTAACAACCCCTGAATAAACAGGTGCTGAGTCCAAACTATAGTACTATCGTTGCTAAGGGTGGTAGGGTAAGTCATCATGTGTAAACATAGCAAACAACCATTCAACTATTCACGTAAAACATGCGAGAGCGGTTAGCGTTTAAAAGAGTTTAAGCGTTGTGTTTTGATAGAGAACGTATGTAACACCCAAAAGTGCGTTAAGCGAAAAAGGGTTCGAGTATACTCACAATGCGTTCTTAACAGATAAACACGGTCTGGATGGAGTGGAGAGAGCGCCAGATCAGCCTGCGTACGAGAACAGAAGTGCATAAGTCTTCCAAAGTGCTGAAACAGTCAGGTTGGAGTGTCATGTGGGAAAACAGAACCTTAGTACGAAGGGCCGCTTCGTACGATGGCAGTGCCTTCGTGCACGATGCTTGTTTCCGTGTCCAAAATTGAGTGTTCATCGTGTCTTTCTTCGGGAAATCGAGTGTTCATCCCTCCAGCCTTAAGCTACTGGTTAAACTTAGATCCGGAGAGGTCCTTTGAGCAATTTAGTCACACGTGGGAACATAGGCTGGTTTGTACGAAGGTGCCTTCGTACGAAGCCGTGGGTGCCTTCGTACGAAGGCAATGCCTTTATACTAAGCTGGGCTTCGTACAAGCCAGTCCAGCTCGCACAAGTGGCTATTTTTGCGTTCGAAGCTGCGTTTTCGCCTGAATCGGATGTATTTTCGAGTCCTTTTCATAACGGTTTCGACACCACTTCGTCCCACTACCCAGTGAACGAAATATGTGTCATTTTTGGTCCAGTTTAGTGTAAAAATCAAGTTTAAAACGGTTTTTCTTTGGATTACACACTTGGTGAGTGCGAGATATTCAGATCTACATCTTGGAAAGCCAAAGCTAAGCCCAGTACACTCGCTTAGGTGTAAATCCATAACAAAATCAGAATTTTTGATGAAAAAGATGAAGGTTTTTTCATAAAAATAGAGAAGTTTAGATGAAAAGATGAAGTTTAGATGAAAATAGAGAAGTTTGGATGAAATCGGAAATAAACTCGTGGTGGAAATCGTTGTGAAACATGTAAAAATAATGGATCTTACTTGGAAAATAGAGAGACAGCATGTTGGGAGAGTTCTTGGGAGAATGGAAGCAAGTTAAAATGAGAGAAGTGAGCTTGGTATTTATAGAGAAGTGAGATGGTGCAGGTTGTGTTGGTCCCAGTTTGGACTTAAAAACTTCTTTTCACGTAATATGGCAAGTGATTTCAGTAGATGTGAAAAAGATGTGCGGAAATGGAAATCAGACTTTCAAGACACAAGACCTACAGAATTATCAAGTTTATATCACTTTGAAACAAAATAGTTTACAAGGTGATTGTAAGATTATTATCTAATATAAATGAATCTTGAATTCTGTGGGTGAGAGTGCAATGGAGTTTTGTAGTATGTATGAATGCTAAGCTTAACTCATTGTCTTCTGCTTGGTTAGTCTTCTATGTACATGAATAAACAATTGTTTATTCATGCAATAAGTCCTGCAAAAAGTAGCCATTTGACATATTCATTGAATCCAACAATCAAGTTGCCTTTGTAATCATGATATCCAATAATGTCAAGTTGCTTCGGCTATTGTGGCAGGATAGAGCTGATTTTTAGACAAGTGGGGTATTCATCAGAATTTCTGATAAACCACTACATCAGAAATTCTGGTGAACAAATCATCAGAAAATCTGATGATCAGAATCATCAGAAACTGATGATATTTCAGATCCATCAGAAATGACCTTCTCTAATAATCTTCTTCAGCTCTTGATCAACTTGTGATTCTTTGAAGTAGATGCTGTTCATTTCAGTTGTCCTATCTGATCTTCTTCTTCTTGTTGTGATCTTCAGGACTGTTATCTTCTTCAGAAATCAAGTTGAATCTGATTTTCTTCAATACTTACAAATAAAGTTTCCTAACAGTTTCCCCCAAAGTATTGTAAGAAAATGAACTATCTAACATAAACAACTTCAACTAATTATTGAAAAGAAAGTTCCAACAACTAAATTCAGAAAAAAAAACATAATCAAACCAATCATTGTTCAATTGTAACATATTGTTCTCAAAAACAGAAATTTAGTCTCATCAATTCATTAATTGATCTTCACTCCACTTCTGTATTTGTCGCCTGGTTTCAGTCTTTTCTTGTGATCAATTGCCTTTTGAGTTTCCTTGTACATTTCTTTGTACCATCCTCTGGATTCCATCCATTTATCAATGCAATCTTCAATTGTTTTTCTCAGCTGTTCATTGTTCTTTCTCTTCTTTTTGAACTGCTCTTGCTTATCATTCATGCAGTTCTTTATGTATTTCAGAGTTTGATTTGAATACCTGCATATTTCACTGATTCTGAATAGAGCTTTCTCATCATGAGCATCTTTGAAGACTACACACATTTCTGGTTTGTCAAAGATTGCTCCAGTTCTTACTAGTTTAGAAGGAATTTCATCTGGAATTTTGTTGTTGGGAGGAGGTAACAACACCTTGTTGCTATACTCAAAATTGATACACAAATCAAAGTCTGCTAGTGCAACCCTTTCGTATAACTTTGCTCCTGCACTTTTGATGCTGTCAAGGGCTCTTCTGATCACAACTGAACCACTTTTCTCCTTATCAATGATATTCTTCATTTTGACTATGCCCATTGGGTGAATATCATCAGCCAGATTTCCATCAGTAACCTTTTGTTCACTGTTATCTTTTCTGATCAAGGTATACTTGTTCTGTCCTTCATTTCCTAAGATACCTCCTCTAGTGGTCAAAGTATCGATTCTTTCAATAGATACTATTGGATTGGTCATCTGTTTGTGTAGAATTTCCCAACTTCCATTGTTCTTGATTTCAACAATACCTTTACTCATTAGAGAGAGTGGCCTTTTTGGGTTGTCTTCTGGACCTTTCCAGTAGTAGTGCTTTGGATGTTCTTCAAGGTACATAATTGTGTGTAAATCACCTTTCAGCACTTCCATTTCTTTGATGTTTCCATCTGAATCTTCTCTCATCACTTTTCTTAGCCTTTTTGAGGAGGTCACTTCATGTTCCATTCTTCTCTTCTCTTTTGTATCCATCTTTATGCTGAACTCTGTTTCTCCTGTGAGGGCTGTGGAAGAAAACTGAACTGGAACAGGTTCTTTCTGTTGGACCCTTGAACTATCTGGCTTTGGAATATTTGGTGGAGGACCCATGAGTAACTTTGTCCTAATAGGAGGGGGACCCATGGGCGGCTTTTGTTTTTGAGTTGTTGAAGTTTCTGATTGTTTGGTTTGATCTTGTTGAATGGTTTCTGGCTGTTGTTGAGGAGTTTCTGACTCTCCTGCTTGTCTCTTTTGTGGAATTGGGGCTTTCAGTTCATGAAGATAAACTTTTGCTAGCCTGGCAACATTATACTGCAACCTCTTTACTAATAGATGAACATTAGCAAGAGTTTGAGTATTTGTTTCTTCTTGTTTCTTCATTTTCTGATACTCCAGATTTTCTTGATTTTTCTGTGCAGTTAATTCCACCATCAGCTTCTCAAAAGCCTCAACCATGCTGCTGTTGTTGGCTCTGAGGAACTATATTTCTTCAAGAATTCTTCCTGAACTTGAGCTTTCTCCTGCAGTTGCAACCTTAGCCATCTTTTTCTTGATTTCTTGCAATTCATTGAGAGCTTTATTGAATTCTGGTGAGCTCTCTTTGTTTTCTGATGACTTTTGTAATTTGCTGAGGGGTACAGAGTTGTTTTCTGTTTGCTTCTGCACAACTTTGACATTTTCTGATAATACTTTGATGTCTGATCTTTGATTTTTGATCTCTTCTAATATCAGATCAAGCTTATATTCTATGGCTGTTTTCTCAGTACAAACAGCAGTTGTTCCTTCAGGTTCCTTATGTAGTTGTTCAGTTGACATAGATCTATGTCCTTGGGTAATAAGAGGAACAACAAATGTTCCAATACCAGCAGAAAACACATTCTCTGCTGTTCTGAGGTTAAGAGGATTGAAATATTACATATTCTCTATACCCTCACCAGAAAATTGAAACACATTCAAGTTCTGGTTTTCCTCATATCCTTGAACCTTTTTAGGTTCTCCATGAGTTGTTGAGAAACTTTTAATTTTCTCACCCAGGCTTCCTTGATCAGTTGACTGATCTCCACCTGTTGTCACCACATTTTCTTCTTCAGAATCTGATTCAGAAAATGGGTATTTGGTTTCACTCACATTTTGTTTTGTAGAAACAGTGCCTCTATGTAGAATTTCATATTTTCCTTGAATTGAATCATCAGAATCACTCTCAGAAATATGAAATAAGTTTAGTTTTGAGTGTTGTGCACCTGTTTCTCCCATATGTGAGATTTCAGCATGATGTTCTTCTGCCACAGGACTCATGTTCACATCTTTATCAGCTGGGTGAGGATCTGATTCACCCTGCTGCTCCATTCTTGGTGTGCTTGACTCTTGTGCATCATGCTCCATGGGGGACACACTTTCAAAAACTTCTATGTTTTCTGGGTTTTTGCTCAATATCCTTAGATATTCTGCTCTGTAAGGTGAATCTTCTGGTATGAGATTCATCATTCTTTTTGATAGAACAGGCACATCATGATCTGACTTCCAAGACCCTCCAGCATTCCAAGGTCTCATGATTTCTGTGCTCCACATATTTTCTGATGCTGGAATTTCTAGATTCCTTTCGGAAAAAGCATCATAAATTATGATTGACAGAAATCTGGGAAAAGGTAGATGAGAATCTATCCTTCCAGTGTTAGTCAGGATTGATCTTCTGATCAGATTAAATATTTCTGTTCCGAAATCAATATTCAATCCACTGATGAGACTGAACATAATTGTTAGAACATTCATATTTATCTGATCTGTACCTCCAATTTTTGATGATAAATACTTGTTCAAGATTTCCATTAATACTTGCCAGAAGGCATGTAGCTTATTCCTCTTGAATTCATTGATTTTTGAGATCTTTGTCTTGTAACCCATTACTGCATCAAGTAGTGAGAACATATCTTCTTTTTCTGGTACATCTTCATAGCTTTGGCTTAAGGGTAGTTCTAAACTTTCCCTTAATTTCTCCGGTGAGATTGTAATGAAGATATCTCCCCATACATGTGCGGTTAGCACGGTTTGATTTGAGAGTTTGAGAGTCTTTACAACTTGCTGTAAAAGCTTTTCTGGTACCTCTTTAGTCTTTGTGAGAGCTTGAGCTATTGGACATCTGCTTAGGAATTCAATTAGAATTTAACACTTTGCATCATATTCTCCAATATTATTGTTCATTGCTTCATTGTTGCTCTTTAATGGAAGAAATTCTGCTTCAGTGATGAAAGGAACAGAGTGTTCAATTAGTGGCATATTGATGTTGATGGTAGCCATTGAGAATTTGAGTTTTTGTATCGCAAAAGGGTTTTTAGGGTTTTGAGTTTGAAGGTTGAAGGTGGAAGTCTCTGTTTTTGAATGAGGTATTTATGATATTTTGGGACAGAGATCTTTGAGTGTTTTCCGTAGGTTGTTTGAGTTCAAGGTGGTTAATGACACCTTAATGACAATTTTAATCCGTTTGTGAAACATCCGTTTTTGAAAAACCTTTGGTTTATCTCTAATTTAATATAAATGAAAATAAGAGATTCCAAAGATTTAGTGGATAAACACTAATGTCCAACTTGCACCTTTTCTTCATGTGGGACCCCTTTTGTTTCAGAAGGTCCAATGAAACTCCTTTTGAGATTGTTTATCTTCCCAACTTTTCCTTTTGATGATCTATATCAGAAAATCTTTGAGTAATACTTTAAGAGATGGATTTTCTTCATATTTCATCAGAATGCATTTGATTCATATGTAGGAATAGAATCAACTCCTTTTATTTTAGATGAGAGGGAATAAGTAGAGTTCCAAGAGTTTTTACTTACATTGCAGTTCTGAACTCCACACCTTTGTTCTGATTTTTGGGAAGTGTTTGTCATACAGCTTTTTCCAGTCCTAAGAAAAAAAATATTTTGAAAGAAACTTATTTCAAAAAATTTTAGTTGGTACTAAGTTTCTTTGAATCTGGTTAAAGTCAGTGTTTCCTTTTCCGTTGATTTGACAAACTTCCTGGTTGTCAAAAGATTTTTCTGATATTTTATCAGATTTTCTGGGTTTCACTAAATCTATCAGATTTCTTTTAAGTTTTACCAGATTTCCTTTGTTTTTATCAGACATGTTGTTTTAGTTCCCCCTAGATCTATTGTTATGTTTTTTTTTAAGAAGAAAAGAAGAAAAAGAAGAAAATATCATTCAAGCACAAACAAGAAGAACAAACAACAAAAACAAGTAAACAACAACTATTCCTCCTCCAGCACGTTGTACATGCACTTCACATATAACCAGAGACTGGTTATTCGACCAGTGTGATTCGTTGATGGGACCACGGTAGGATCACTTATGTTTTCTTGAAGAGCCAGCTCCGCCCTTGGATACCAGCTTCTCACTCCTCCGAAGTCCAGCTGATTTGTAATCACCTTGGTTACGAATCGAGGGTAGATCAGAAAAGGTTGACGGCCGTGAATGTTTGCTTCTAGGTCTCTCATGAGAAACTTAGAAAAGTTGTAAGGCTTTTCCTATACAACAGCATGAATCACCTCCATCATCCTATGGGACAGCTCGTTGAAGTGTCCAATCTTTTTGGAGAAGCAGACACTGAGCTGTGTCACCAAAAACTGGAAAGCTGGTATAAAACCAGATTTGCTAACCTGCCTTGACAAGTTGTATGTATGATAGCCCATTTCTGTCAAGGTCTGTTGCACATCTGCCTTATCCAGGAAGGTGTTTTCTTGATCATTACCTAGTCAGAGGACATTTCTGAGTGTTTCCTCCTTTAGGGTAATTCTGACCCCCATAACCTCACTCTCTATCCACATGGAAGTGCCACTGAAAATGATTTCAGAGTTCCACCAGAACTCTTGAAGAAGTTTTGGATAAATGGTGACATGTGTAGATACAGCGAAACCCAAGGGACTTCGCATGATCATGTTATACACATACCTGCAGTCCTCCCATGCAGGTCCTTCCAAGTTAGACCTAAGTCTAAGATTATGATGTCTGTGAAACGGGAGAGGGAATTGTGTTACTTTCATCATTTTTGGGCGACCCATTTTAAAATAAGAAGTTTCTGTTGAAGAGCTTTTGAAGAGAAGATTTGTTTGTTGAAGAAAGACTTTTTCAGGTTGTTAATATTTATAGGTGAAAGCGATAGTTGTGCCATAAATGTTATTAACAGCCAAGGTTCCAAAGAATTTCATTTCCATTTCAATCTCTTCAATTAAGACGATATCTGTTGCAGTTGTAGTGAGAATATGACAGTCTACAACGCCCCTATGTGTGAGTAAGCATTGAATAGCTAGGCGGCTACTTTCATAGCTCCTAATCATTTTAGTGCCTACGTGTCTCTTAAACTTCTTATGAAAAAATGACGTTGCATGCATTGATAGTGTAAGAAAAAAAATTCAATAATCCGCAAAAAATTTCTAGTGACGGTTGATTTTCTCAGCTATATTGAATTTTATCTTAATGCATGTTACTTTTCCCTCTTTTTGTTTTTTTTAAATATAAAAGAAAGAGAGAAAAAAAAAAAATACAAAAACAGACTTTACACAGATATGAATATATACAATATGTGGGATATGCATGAAGATGGAAGAATATGGTGATTACTGATCATTCTGATGTTTCAACAAGGTTTCTGATTTTATATCAGAATTTCTGATGACTTCACCAGATTTTCTGATATTTCTTCAGATTTTCTGATAAATCATCATTTATTGATGATTCATCAGATTTTCTGATGTTCCATCAGATTGATGGATTTCTTTGTCAGAAACTAGTTGATTTGTTCTTTGATTATCAGAACTTTGATGTTCATCAATTTGGCTTTCAGTTTGTGTCCTTGTGTTTTCTGAAAAATCGTCATCATTTAAATTAACCATGCCAAGTTTGCTGATCAAAAAATTGTGTCTTTTTTCATCAAGAGGTTTTGTAAAAATATCAGCAATTTGGTTTTCAGTTGGAACAAAATACATTTCTATGTTACCTTTCTCCACATGATCTTTTATGAAGTGATATCTGACATCTATGTGTTTGGTTCTTGAGTGATGAACTGGATTTTCTGTTATTGCAATTGCACTCTTTAAATCACATAGGATTGGTATTTTTGTCAGATTTACTCCATAATCTCTTAGTTGAGTTTGCATCTACAACACTTGTGAACAGCAACTTGCTGCTGCTACATATTCTGATTCTGCTGTTGATGTGGCAACACAGTTTTGTTTCTTGCTTGCCCAACATACCAAATTTTTCCCAAGAGTTGACAGGCACCAGATGTGCTTTTTCTGTCAATTTTGCACCCTGCATAATCTGCATCTGTGTATGCAATTAATTCAAGGTTTGTATCCTTAGGATACCAGAGACCAAGTTCTGATGTGCCTTTTAGATATTTGAAAACCCTTTTTACAGCTTTTAGATGAGATTCTTTAGGATCACATTGATATCTGGCCAGAAAGCATGTTGCAAACATAATATCTGGTCTGCTTGCAGTTAAATATAGCAATGATCCTATCATCCCCCTGTAGGTTTTAATATCTACACTTTTTCCATCTTTATCAGAATCCAATTTGTTCCCTGTTGCCATGGGAGTTTTTGAAACAGAGCAGTTTTCAA
Organism: Helianthus tuberosus; assembly: GCA_030545235.1. Taxonomy (NCBI): domain Eukaryota; kingdom Viridiplantae; phylum Streptophyta; class Magnoliopsida; order Asterales; family Asteraceae; genus Helianthus; species Helianthus tuberosus. The sequence goes on from CM060394.1 coordinate 132,997,562, forward strand.
GTGAGTACTTTTGTAGAATTGTTTTCACATATTTTGATTGACTCAAAAATATTCCATCAATTCTTTGTTTTACTTGTAAACCCAAGAAAAAGGTTAACTCACCCATCATACTCATTTCAAAGTGGCTGGTCATTAACTTTTGAAACTTTTTACAGAATTTTTCATTTGTTGATCCAAATATAATGTCATGAACATATATCTGGACCAACAAAGTATGACCTTTGTGTGTTTTGAGGAAAAGTGTTGTGTCAATAGTACCTTTAGTAAACCCAGAATTAAGTAAGAAGTTTGATAGTGTTTCATACCAGGCTCTAGGAGCTTGCTTCAAACCATATAAGGCTTTGTTTAATCTGTAAACATGATTTTGAAATTTTGGATCAACAAAGCCTTATGGTTGCTGCACATAAACGTCTTCCTCAATTTTACCATTCAGGAAAGCTGATTTTACATCCATTTGATAAACTTTGAAATCTTTGGATGCAACATAAGCAAGAAAATTTCTTACAGCTTATAATCTAGCTACTGGTGCAAAAGTTTCATCATAATCAATACCTTCTTGTTGATAATAACCTTTGACCACTAACCTTGCTTTGTTCCTGGTGATTATGCCGTTTTCATCAGATTTATTCCTGAATACCCATTTTGAGCCTATGACAGATTTGTCATTTGGCTTGGGTACCAGATCCCATACCTTGCTCCTTTCAAACTGATCAAGCTCTTCTTGCATAGCTTGAATCCAGTATGAGTCATTTAGAGCTTCTTTAACAGATTTGGGTTCTATCTTGCTTAAGAACCTAGCAAATGCACACTCATGTGCAGTTGCAGATCTTGTTCTCACACCATCTGCTGGATTGCCAATGATGTCAGAATGAACATGTCCTTTGATCCATCTTAACTTGTTGTGAAAAGTTGTTGGTTATGATGGATTTGAAGTTTCCCCCTGAACAGGTGCCTCAGTTGTGTGTATTGTATCAGAATTTTGAGTTTCTGATGTACTACACACTTGTTCTGCAGGGTTAGTACATGAAGAATCTATTGATTTGTTTTTGAAAGAATTATCATGTTCTAAGAAATCTTCAGTTATCATTTCAAAGAGATGTTCATAATTTTCTTGTTTGTCAGAAAAAATTATTTCTTTCATGTATTCATCAGAAACCTCTGTTTCTGATGAGTCATCAAATGAAACATACAGACTTTCTCTGATTGTCCTTGTGTTGAGAATAAAAATTCTATATGCTTTTGAGGACAAAGAATAACCAAGAAAAATACCTTTTTCTGCTTTTCTGTCAAATTTTCAAGGCTTTCAAAATCATTGAAAACAAAACATCTACAACCAAATGTATGCAAAAATTTTATACTTGGAATCCTTCCATTGATAATGTTGTATGGTGTTTTGTTGTGCCTTTTGTTAATTATGGTTCTGTTTTGGGTAAAACATGCATTTGCTATAGCTTCTGCCCAAAAATGAGTGGGCATTTTAGCATAAGCAAGCATGGTTCTGGCAGCTTCTACCAAGGTCCTATTTTTTCTTTCAACCACCCCATTCTGTTGAGGTGTTTTGGGAGCAGAAAAATCATGAGAGATTCCTTTACTTACAAGAAAGCTCTCAATTTTTTAATTCTTAAACTCTGTTCCATTGTCTGATCTGATCCTTCTGACTGTTAGTTTTAACAGATTTTCAATTTTCTTGATAAAATTAATGATCAGATCAGGAGTTTCACTTTTCTTTCTCAAAAATTCTACCCATGTGTACCTGGAAAAATCATCTACTATTACTAGTATGTATTTCTTGCCAGAAAAACTTTCTGTACTTATGGGTCCACATAAATCCATATGTAAAAGTTCCAAATTTTGTGAAATAGAAGACTCAGAAATTGATTTATGTGAGCTTCTTTTGGATTTTCCCATCTCACATGCTTCACAAATTTTATCCTTCTTTGAGGATATCAAAGGTAATCCTTTTACCAGACCTTTGCTTGCTAATTTGCTTAGGTTTTTGAAATTTAAGTGAGCTAGCCTTTTGTGCCACAACCAACTACTACCCTTGTTGATTTTTGAAAATAAACATAATTTTGGATGTTCATTTTCTTCTTTGAAATCAAAATAGTAAATTGATTTTCTTATCCTTTTTCCACTTAAATAGATTTTATTATCATCTATACCTATTAACAAGCATTTTTCTGGTAAAAATGTTACCTGAAAACCTTTGTCACAGAATTGACCACAACTTAGCAGATTGTACTTTAAGCCTTCAACATAGGCTACTTTCTCTATGGTCAAACATCCATACCTTATGCATCCATATCCCATGATCCTCCCTTTTACTCCATTTCCAAAATTTACCATTCTACCCAGCTTTGAAACAAAGTTACTGAGTAAGCTCCTGTCCCCAGTCATGTGCTTGGAGCTTCCTGAATCGCAGTACCAGATCTGCTGCACATGATGGTCCTGAAATGGAAAAATTAGAGGGTTTTTGGTACCCAGGCTTGCTTGGGTACTCTTTCTGATGAGATTTTAAACAGATTATTTTTTCTTGTTGGCCTTTCATCAGAAATTCTGTTATATGCTGAGCCATAAACAGATTTTGCATTTTTCTTTTGGAGATGGTGTTGAACAAGCTTCAGTATGTCAACACACATACAAGATTTATCAGAATTTTCTGATATTCTTTCTTGTGATGGAATGAGTGGATAATTTTGAAAAGATGAGTGAACTTCTTTTGGAGTCTTTAAAGATTCTTGATTGCATTCACTTATTTTTGCTTTGAAGTTTAGTTTTTCAAAAGAGTATTCAGAACAGGTTGACTTGCAAGATTCAGAATCAGATTCTGATGAAAATTTATCAGAAATCTGATGGGTTGCTTTTACAAAGACAGTGGGTTTACTTCCTCTTGATTTTACATATCCTAAACCCGCTCCTTTGTTCTTTGGTGTGGACTCAATGAAATTTATGAATTCTTTGGCTTGTTGAAAACCTCTTACATTGATTTCTTTATCATTGATTTTCTTATAAAGATCTTTTCTTTCATTTTCATAGAACTCAATTTTAGCTCTTTGATCTAAACTTTCTTCTATAAGTAATTGGTTTTCAAGAATGATTTTATTCATGGTCCTTTGCAATTCATCAGATTTTGTAATATCTGATTGATGTTTTTCTTGCAGATTTAGAAAATCTGACATGAGCTTGTTTAGCTTGTGTTCAAGATCTAGATTATCTAAATTTATCTTTTGTTCTGAAGTTTCTGGTAAGCCTTCAGAAAGTGCCATGAGGCAGAAATTTTCCATTTCTTCTTCTTCGTCATCAGAAGAATCATCAGATAACCATGTATCTGTTACTGCAATTAAGCTGACTTGTTGCTGCTTCTTTGCTTCTTCTAGCTTTTTCTCATAATAAGCAACATCCTTGAGCTTCTTGATCTTGCATTCTGATGCATAGTGACCTTTCTGCTTGCACTTGTAACACACAACTTCAGCCTTTCCTTTATCCTTAAATCTACCTTCTTCCTTAGATCTTCCATCCATCCTCCCTTTGTCACTTCTCTGGTATCTTTGGCCTCCTCCCCTCAATCTTTGCTCAAATGTTTTGGTGAGCAGTGCTATAGCTTCAGCAAAAGCTGAGAGATCTGATGATGTATCAGAAATTTCAAGATTTTGACTGTTTGAAGGTTGTGGATCAATGGTAAGTGTTGTTCTTTGTGAGCTTGAGATAAGAGCTAAAGACACCTCTCTTTGAATGGTTTCTTCAAATATTTCTTCCTCTCTGGGGACCAAGATGCTGTATAAGTCATGAAGACTCATATTTCCTAGTTCTAAGGCCGAGGACAAAGTCATGGTTAGACTTCTCCATTCTCTAGGAAGAGCATCTAGAAATTTTATGTTTCTTTCATCATTTGATTTAGTTATTCCAAATCTCTTTAGCTCGTTCAAAAGTTTTGTAAATCTTTGATATGTTTCATTTAACCTTTCATTAGGTAAACTTTTGAACCTCTCATATGAGGAAACATTGTTTGTTCTCTTGTTTCTCTTCAACATTTCTCCTCCTTTACAAAGATTTTCCAACTGATCCCATATTTCCTTGGCTGATGCACATGCATTAACTTCTGAAAATATGTCATTGGGGATGGCCGTTATTAAGAGTGACTTTGCCCTTTCATCCCCAGCCACCAGTTCCTTGTCTTCCGCACTCCAGTTTATTTCACTTTTGGGAGAACGGGAGGCAGGGATTGCTGGTGATTGGTCAGTTGCTGGAATAGCTGGTATTTTAGTCATTGGTATATGTGGACCCCTTTCAATGGATTGAAACAGAGCTCAGTTATGACCATTTAGGAAATTGACCATCCTGATTTTCCATTGGGGGTATTCCTCTCTGACCAGAGTCGGAGGTTTAGACATATAACCAATGTTAAAAGCATTATTCGAGGATTGAAAGCTGGCCATATTTAGAGAAAAGAAGATGAGCGATTGATCGTTTGAAAATAGTTTATTCAATCTGCTCTGATACCAATTGTTGGTCCCAGTTTGGACTTAAAAATTTCTTTTCACGTAATATGGCAAGTGATTTCAGTAGATGTGAAAAAGATGTGCGGAAATGGAAATCAGACTTTCAAGACACAAGACCTACAAAATTATCAAGTTTATATCACTTTGAAACAAAAAGAGTAAACTTCCGTTTTGCTCCCTGTGGTTTGGTCACTTTAATGGTTTTGCCCCAAACCTTTAAAAATAGCCAGTTTACTCCCTGATCTATGTAACTTATCACCATTTTGCTCCCCGTCTCTAACTCCATCCAAATTGTCTATTAAAATTAAGGGTATTTTAGTAATTTTATATATAAGTATTTCATTAATTATTATTAATTTTAAAAATTCATTCTTATACTGAAAATGAAAATAAAAAAATAAAAACATAAGTATTATTATCACTCGATATTAAATTCATACAGATGTTCCAAAAATCAAACACTTAAAAAAACCCCACTCGACAATTCACAACCATACGAAAGAAAGTACGAAACCCCATAGAGATGACAAACTCAATCCACGTGGTTACCATCACCATAAATGGCGTTACACCGGCTACCAATCACTCCGGTAACCGTAGTAATATATGCCTCCATTATTATAATTCCCGACGGTATCTTCACCCACACTTTTCCCGCCAAAACAATCAGTTATTCTCCGATAACCGTACACAAACCACCACAACTAGCCTTCAGCTCATCATTTACACCTCAATTTCAAGCATTTTCTGCGTCATCTTCCAACGGAGATTCTGAGGAATCGTCCATACAGTTATATGAACCGGAATCACCATCCAGCTGCGATTGAACTGTGTCTTCTTCTTGAGCATCCCTGTTTTGCTCAGATCCAAACGGCGATTGAACTGAGATTAGCCCTAACCCTAGGTTGATTGTGATGATTTTAAAGGTGAAGTGGTGAAGGGTCTGTTTTATGAAGATGGGATTTGGGGAAAAGGGATTTCAGATTTATGTTTTGTTTGTTGTGCATCTTCTTCTGATGGTCTTGAAGATGAAGAGACTAGTTCACAAATTACCCATCAGTTTGCTTCTAATGGTTTGGAATCTGACAGGCGGTGGCGGTTGGGCGGTGTAATGGTGGCAGGTGGTTGGTGAGGCAGTGGCGGTTGGTGGTGAGGGGGTGGTGGTAGTGTGTTGGTGGGTGATGGTTTATGGTGATGCAGAAGAGAGGGTATGTATATAGAGATAGAAGAGAAAGGAGAGAGAGTGTGTTTGTAGAGAGAGAGAGAGAGAGTAAAGACTATATTATATATTAATACTTTAGATTTAAATGTAAATTACCAAAGTACCCTTATTTTATACTTGAAATTACCAAAATACCCTTTCAGTTAACATACAATATGGATGGAGTTAAGTCCGTGGAGTAAACTGGCGATAAAACCGAAACATCAGGGAGGAAAATGGCTATTTTTAAAGGTTTGGGGCAAAACCATTAAAGTGACCAAACCACAGGGAGCAAAACGGAAGTTTACTCAAAAAAAAAAAGTTTACAAGGTGATTGTAAGATTATTATCTAATATAAATGAATCTTGAATTCTGTGGGTGAGAGGGCAATGGAGTTTTGTAGTATGTATGAATGCTAAGCTTAACTCATTGTCTTCTGCTTGGTTAGCCTTCTATTTATAGAAGGCTGGGTACATGAATAAACAATTGTTTATTCATGCAATAAGTCCTGCAAAAAGTAGCCATTTAACATATTCATTGAATCCAACAGTCAAGTTTCCTTTGTAATCATGATATCCAATAATGTCAAGTTGCTTCGGTTATTGTGGTAGGATAGAGCTGATTTTTAGACAAGTGGGGTATTCATCATAATTTCTGATAAACCACTTCATCAGAAATTCTGGTGAACAAATCATCAGAAAATCTGATGATCAGAATCGTCAGAAACTGATGATATTTCATCAGAAATATCATCAGATCCATAAAAAATGACCTTCTCTGATAATCTTCTTCAGCTCTTGATTAACTTGTGATTCTTTGAAGTAGATGCTGTTCATTTCAGTTGTCCTATCTGATCTTCTTCTTCTTATTGTGATCTTCAGGACTGTTATCTTCTTCAGAGATCAAGTTGAATCTGATTTTCTTCAATACTTACAAATAAAGTTTCCTAACAGGTTGCCTTCGTACGAAGCCAGGTGCCTTCGTACGAAGCCTCTGCCTTCGTACGAAGCCGCCTGTTTCGTGCGATTTATTCCCATTTCGCGTGTCGGGTGTTCGTTTAGTGCGTTTGGTTGCGTTAGTTAGTTCGAGTACTTTTAGTATTTTAGCAAGGTATTAAGTGTCGTGTTTGCGTTGCATTTTAGCAAGATAAATCGAGTCAAGTTAACGAGAGTTTGAGCGTTTTAAGAGATTATCAACACACATAACATATTTAACATTTAAACACACAAATAATACAAGTAAATCTGCGTTTCGTGTTTGCATTGCGATAAGCGTTTAAGTAGTAAGCGTTTAAATGCGATATATAATTGACATAAAATGCGTTTAAAATGTAGTTTACCCTTTTGTAATCATCGAATCTCAGAGTACATGCGTTTACGAAAGAAACAATAATAGAATAGGAACAACCAAAGGTTCGGGTTGTTACAGTCTCCCCTACTTTAGGGAATTTCATCCCGAAATTAAGTAGTAGACGTAACAAAGAGTTGTGGATAGTTAGCTTTCATATCACTTTTGAGTTACCAAGTGAACTCGGCACCGCGCTTGCCTTCCCATCTAACCTTCACTATGGGAATCAGACTGCGTCGAAGTTTCTTGGTCTCTCAATCCATGATTTCTACTGGCTTTTCCACAAAGTGCAGTGTCTCGTTTATTTGCAAGTCTTTAAGAGGTACATGAAGATTTCTTCAGCTAGACACTTCTTGAGATTTGAGACGTGGAAATTCGGGTGTACGTTGCTGAGTTCAACCGATAATTATAGTCGGTAGGCCACTTTACCAATTCTTTCTAGAATCTTAAAGGGACCCACGTAATGTGGCGCTAGTTTCCCTTTCTTTCCGAATCGGATCATCCCTTTCCAAGGTGAAACCTTTAAGAGGATGTGATTCCCAACTTCGAACTCTAGGGGCTTGCGGTGTTTATCGGCGTAGCTCTTTTGACGACTCCGAGCTTTTAGGAGATTGTCTCTTATTTGGAGCATCTTGTCTGTCATTTCTTGTATTAACTCGGGTCCGGTTATCTGTGTGTCTCCGATCTCGTGCCAAACAATAGGCGATCGATATTTTCTACATTATAGTGCCTCAAAGGGTGCCATTTGTATACTAGCGTGATAACTATTATTGTACGAAAAATTCTACTAAGGCTAAATATGAATCCCAATTACCACCAAAATCTATAACGCACGAACGAAGCATGTGTTCGAGGGTGCGGATCGTGCGCTCAGTCTGACCGTCGGTTTGGGAATGGAATGCGGTACTGAGATTGAGAGTCGTACCAAGAGCGGATTGGAATGTCTCCCAGAGACGTGAGGTAAAATGACCATTGCGGTCAGAGATGATGTCACGAGGCGTCCCGTGTCGACAAATGACTTCATCGGTATAGATTCATGCTAATTGTTCAACTTTAAAGTCTTCTCGTATCAGAATGAAATGAGCAGATTTCGTAAGACGATCAACGATAACCCAAATGCTATCGTGACCAGAAGGCGCTTGGGGGAGTTTTGTAATAAAATCCATGGCGATGCTCTCCCATTTCCATATCGGGATTTCGGGTTGTTCGAGTAAACCAGAGGGTCGCTGATGTTCGGCCTTAACTTTCGATTCAGTTAGGCATTTCGAAACATACAAAGCGATATTCTTCTTCATGCTCGGCCACCAATACCTAGAACGGAGGTCCTGGTACATTTTGTCGGCACCAGGGTGAATGGAGTATCGAGATTTGTGAGCTTCAGTCATCAATATCTCCCGGAGGTTATTGCGACTAGGAATCCAAATGCGGTCGAGATAACGAAAGATACCGTTCGGTTTATTCACTAGCTGAGTTTTGGCACCAAACTTCATTTCCTCTTTCAATGTATTCTCAATGAAGCATGCGTGCTGCACATCGCGGATTAGGGCTTCGAGGTCGTTCTGGGCCTGAACATTATGAATACAAAGCATATAACTTCGTCGAATGAGAGCATCGGCTATGACGTTTGCCTTGCCAGGATGGTAGCGTATCTCGCAATCATAGTCGTTGAGAAGTTCAACCCATCTGCGTTGGCGCATGTTTAGTTCTTTCTTGTTCAAGATATGTTGTAAGATCTTATGGTCGGTGAAGACCGTACACTTTGAACCATAAAGGTAGTGCCACCATATCTTTAACGCAAAAACAACTGCACCGAGCTCTAGATCATGGGTAGTGTAGTTCTTCTCGTGGGTCTTGAGTTATCGCGACGCATACGCGATAACCTTGTCTCGTTGCATAAGAACACAACCAAGTCCTACGTTAGAGGCATCGCAATAAACAACGAAATTGTCGTTTCCGTCGAGGAGTGTGAGGATAGGAGCATTGCAAAGCATACGTTTGAGAGTTTGGAAGACGTCTTCTTATTCAGAACCCCAATTAAAAGGTTTGTCCTTATGAGTTAGGGCGGTAAGAGGTACGGCGGTTTTAGAAAAGTCGGTGATGAATCGGCGGTAATAACCCGTCAATCCGAGAAATGAACAGATTTCGGATGGAGTCTTCGGCGTCATCCAACTCTTTACAACTTCAATCTTTGTGGGATCGACGTGAATTCCTTGACTGTTAACGATGTGACCGAGAAATTGAACCTCCTCGAGCCAAAATTCACACTTGGAGAACTTGGTGTAGAGGCGATTTCCTTGAAGAAGTTCGAGAACTAAACGAAGATGTTGCATATGTTCGGCTCTCGACTTCGAGTAGACAAGAATATCATCGAAGGCGATAGGGAGCTTTTGCAACAGGTGTAGCGCCAGGAATAAGATCAATACGAAAATTAATATCACGAGTAGGGATATACCTGGTAAATCATCGGGAAAAACTTTAGGAAAATCACAAACAACTGGGACGTCTTTCACTGTTTTCGTCTCGTTCTTCGTTTCCATAATATGGGCTAGGAAAGCGATGTACTCCTTGCATAAGTACTTACTCGTTTGGATGCACGGCATAAGCTTCAACTCTTTTGAGAGTACTTCATTGTAGACATGTAATTGATCACCGTTTGGAAAAGAGAAACGAATCATCTTATCGAAACAAACAACTTTGGCATGATTCTCACGAAGAAAATCCATGCCTACTATGATGTCAAAACTACCTAGTTGCATAGTTATGAGATTGATCAGGAATACGTGATTGTTGAGTTCAAGAGTACAATCACGTAGAACGGAAGTAACGGTAATGGTTCTTCCGGTGGCAACTTCTACGTTGAATGTCTTTAGGAGTTTAGCGCGTTCACATTTTAGAAGCTTTTCGAATTCAAACGATACAAAATAGTTATCGGCTCCAGCATCAAACAAGCATGAAGCATAAATACCGTTGACAAGGAACGTACCATTGACAACATTGTTGTCAGTCTGATCCGGGCGGAGATTGATGTTGAAAGTTCTTCTGCAGGCAGCTTGTGCTTGTTGTTGCTGCTGCTGCTGTGGTTGCTGTTGTTCTGGTTGCTACTACTGTTGCTGCTCTTGCTTCAAAACACGCTGTGGGCAAACATTACTAAAGTGGCTGGGATCGCCACAAGTGTAGCAAGCACGTGCATGAGCAACTGGTGCTGGAAGTGCTGGGTTGACCTGGGAAGTGAGAGGTTGAATTGGAAGTGCTGCGAGAGCTTGTTGATGAGGGCCTGAGCGGCAGTTGGTTGTGTAGTGCCCAAAGATGTTGCAGTTGACACGGAAATGGCAGTTTGTCTCCACTGGATGATGATAGGTGCAAGTAGGGCACAGTGGGTGATTCCCAGTATACACACGCTTAGCGGGCGGTGCATTGGGAGTAGCAACCTCACGAGATTGAGTGTTGGGCGGTGTGACTACCGCGCAGTTCTTGTTGGAGTTCCTTCGCTTGCGACTTGACGATTAGACTTGGAGGCTTGAGATAGTGCGGTTTCGGTGCTTGGTGTTGCAGTAGCTTGGTTGAGACTCTTGGTCGAGGCTTTGAATACACCAGCCAAGACTCGCTTGTCGTTGATTTCTGCTGCGAGCTGGTAAGTTTCCTCAATTGTTGCAGGTTTCGCTGCCTGAACAATGTCAGCGACACAGTCAGGGAGAGCACGGATGTACTTCTTGATGTCTTTCTCAGGAGTGTGCACTTGACTTGGACAGATGATGCTCAACTGCTTGAATCGGGCGGTGAGACCAGCGATTTCACCTCCGATTTGCTTGATGTTCCAGAACTCGTTTTCCAGCTTCTGGACTTCGTGGGGAGGACATAATTCATTCATCATGAGCTCTTTTAGCTCCTCCCATGCGAGACCATAGGATACATCATTTCCGCACCTGTTGAGCTCGGCGGTCCACCAGTCAAGTGCCCCTGACTGAAATACACCAGTGGCGTTGACAGTGCGGAGATTCTCGGGGCATCCACTTTGTCGGAAAGTGACTTCGATCGAGTTAAACCATTGAAACATCTTACAGGGTCCATCTTCACTAGTAAAGGTCATAGGACCGCAGGCTTTGAACTGCTTGAAGCTGAACGGAGCTTTCGGCGAGTCATTCTTGGAGTCAACAGAAGAGGTGCTGCTGACAGCGTGAATTTCACTGACAATTTGAGGGATCACCTTGGCCATTTCCTTGGCCATGAGAGAGGCGATGTGTTTGTCAGCATTGTTTCGTTGGACAGTTCGGCGAGTGTGAGATCCAAAAGATGACATTGTCAAGTGTGAGTTCCTCTGCAGATGTCATCATGATGAATTAGACGTGATTCGATTATAACGGGTTTGTTGAAAAGTTTAGCGTTTTATAAAACATATTTATTATTATTATTATATTATTATTATTATTATTATTATTATTATTATTATTATTATTCACATAAGGCATACAATCACATAATCACGTACGCACATAATCACATAGGCACATAAGCATGTATTTGCACGTATACACATAAGCACGTATTAGCACATAATTCCCATAAACACATATTTTGCATGTATTCACCTTCTCTAAATTCCGTGTAGCGCGAGTGAGATATAGCGTAGCATAAGCGAGGAGTGTAGCGTAAAGTAAATAAGACTGCTTAGTTTGTTCACGATTAGTTAGCGTTTTAGATTGCGAGAGCTGTGCGAGTTGTGCGTGTAAAGCAGAAAGCGAAAAGCGGTAAAACGACAAATCGAAAACAGATAAACATGATAAAATTTGATGATGCGTAAAAAAGACGATTGCAGGCTTGCAATGAATAGAGTGTCTTGGGTGTTGAGACATCGACTACCTAAAGCGATTCAACCATTCCCAACAAGTTCGAGCACACGCTTTGGCCTAATAGACTATGCTCTCACCGTGATATGGCTAATGACATTCGTCCTTCTAGCTACTACGTGACCTGAGTCATTGGAACAGTCGAGACTTTGGTGAGATCTTTAAAATCAATTTAGGGAGTGGAACGGGTTATTAAGATGCGGGTTTCACCCCTAACTCAACAACTTCGCTCCTAACTGTGGTTGTGCTCCCGATTAAATTCGGGATTTCCACTAGATAAAAATGGAGATTTCCGTTGAGATATGGATATCACTCCTGACTCAACGAAAGATTCTTGTGCTAAGAGTAACGTGCAGAGTGAGTGATTTTATCGAGAGTTCTTGGTTTTCACACCTAATCATGAACCAATCACCCGTTTGTATTAGGCGAGTTTTCAAACGTGTGTATTGTGTTAGCCTTAGGAAAGGCATTTAATACTTATAAGCCCTAGGAAAGGCTCCCTTCGTACGAAGCTTCCTTCGTACGAAGGTACATCATGTGGGTTCGTACGAAGCCACAGTATGTGGGTTCGTATGAATCGAGTAGGTTCGTACAAGGGGCCTGTTTTGGTACTTAGACTATAGACTAGGTCTGTTTTACATGATTCGACCTAATTCCCTATAGTTATGGCTTTGATACCAACCTGTCACACCCCAACCGATGGCGGAATCATCGGGATGTGGCATGAAATGAATAGATTGCTCGAGAGAATCCGTAACGACTAATTGTGACAATATTTAATAAGGTTCAATATCCCATACTATCAAACAAACATTCTCACAAAATCAAAACAAAATTCAGTAGTTTCCCAAGCAACAAACATAACATTCAAAACTTGTGAATTTGATTTAGGCGTGTTTCTAGAAATCCTAAACCATTTCCAGCAGTAATCCATCAACCTGTTACATACGTTAAAATAAAGTCAATACAATAATGTAAAGGTGAGTACACAAATTTGCATAAGTATAGTGTTGGTGCATGCGTCTGTCGACTTCGTCTTGTATCGAGTCTTGCTTATATTTAGACAGATCAGGGCACGTTTTACGAGGAATATGTCAAATATAGGGTGAATGGCGTGTTCAAGCGAAACTAGATAGGTGATTTCGCTTGAAAGTGTCATGATTATTTCAAGCGAAATCACATATTCTTATTTCGCTTGAAGTGCTATCGCTTGAAATTGATTTCGCTTGAAGCTGTTTGGAGCGAAATCAGAACCCTATAAATACCTTCTGTCTTGATTTCATTTGTAACGATTCCGGTCAGAGCAACGAAGTGCTGCCGAAGTGTCGTCTCGTTGTAAAACGTTATTATATCAATAATATCGACAGTTAAAGTGTATTTTGTGCTGAATTGACCTCAGAATGTCTGTTTCCGCCGTTCGTTCTGAGTAAAACTCTTCTGATCGACTCGTTCGGGTCTGGAAATGATCCTACAAGTGGTATCAGAGCTCAGGAAGAAGAGTTCTTACCAATTCAGCCGCAAATTCTGATTTCTACACCTTCTTTTTCAAATTGAACTTGATTTTACGGTCAAAATGTCCTGATTTTCACACATCTTATGCGTTTTACTGTTTTAACAAACCCTAGAAAGTTTCAGAACTAAAACCGGCTTAAAACCTGATCAAATCTGTAATTTCGCTCAAAAATCAGCTTGAGATGATGTCATCAGCAGCTATTTCGTTTGAGATATTGTGTTGATTTCGCTTGAAATAACACTTTGGATCTTATTTCGCTTGAAAATTTGTGTTGATTTCGCTCGAGAAGGTATTTCGCTTGAGATTTGCTATTTCGCTCCAAAGTCCTTATTTCACTTGAGTGACCTGGTTTGAAACTTGTGATTTCGTTTGAAAAGGAATTTCAATTGGGATTGTGATTTCGCTTGAATACACTATTTGTGAACTTTGAAAAATCTAATCATGGACGAGGAATTTTTCAACGCATTCGCTACCCCGGTTACCCCAATTACTCTTGCACAGAACACGATGTTGGAAAATGAAACGGGGACGATGCAAAAACTGCCTAAACTCATGAACATCGAGGAGTATAAAGGTTGGGAAGGACGATTTGAGAATTGGGTTCATGTTAGTGCATACATCTGTCGACTTCGTTGTATCGAGTCTAGTACTAGATATGTTAGATCAGGGCACATTGTACGGGAAAATAGAGTTTTAGAGTTGATTTCCCACGAAATGACAAAATGTTGATTTCCCACGAAATGAACATTGCACTTTCATGGGGAATCAGAAACTCTATAAATAGGCTAGTGATCATGTCATTAGGTGGGGAATCAGAAACTTGTACCGAAGTGCTGCCGGTATTTCTTGTGACTGTAATCGCTGTTAATTCAATATACAATAAGTTTAAAGTGATAATCAAGCTGTTTCGAGGCTATACGTCTGTTTCCGCCTTTCGTATAGCCTAAGAACTCTTCTGAACGACTCGTTTGGGTTACACATCGATCCTACAAGTGGTATCAGAGCTCAAGAGGAGGAGTTCTGCATATATCAGCCTGTTTTCATTGTGTTTTCTCACTTTTACACCTTCTTTCTTCAACTGAACAAGTTTTTTAAAATCGGCCAAATTTTTCACAGATTGTATAAAATTGCATATTAACAAAGCCTTGAAAAAACCAGAACAAAATTCGAATTAAAAATAGCAGAAATGGGCTCGAGAAGTGATTCCGCTCGAAAATACACATTCTGATTCAGCTCGAGAAGTGATTCCGCTCGAAAATACACATTCTGATTCAGCTCGAGGGTGTTTTTATTTCGCTTGAGATTGACATTATCTGGCTGATTCCGCTTAAGATTTACCAGAGATTCCGCTTGAAACTGTGTTGTGGTTATATCGCTTGAAAAGATACCATTGATTCCGCTTCAAACTGTTAGTTGAGATTCCGCTTCAAACTATCAGTTGGGATTCCGCTTGAAAAGGTTGTTTGGGTTATTCCGCTTGAAACTGAAAACTGTGATTTCGCTCCAAGTTACTTGTGATTCCGCTCAAATTGTTATTCAGCTCGAAATTGTTTGTTTTTGGAAAACGTGTTATCAAACCATGGCTGACGAGTTTTACAATGCATTCGCGACACCGGTTGCTCCTGTGACTGCTGCTGAAACATTGTACAGTGAAAATGAGACAGGAACTCATCAGAAACCACCGAAACTGATGTACATTGAGGATTTTCAGGGATGGAAAAGTCGATTTGAGAACTGGGTTCAGGCATACAAATTTGATGCATGGTGTTCATTGCTAAAAGATTACGAGAGACCAAAGAATGAGCGTGGGCTTGAAAAGGGTTTTAATGATTTTTCAGAAGCTGACAAGTTGAAATACACAAGTGAAAAGATGATGATCAGCATTCTTCAGCAAGCAGTTAAAGAAGTTATCTTTGTTTTGCTTCAACATAATGGTACAGCTAGATCAATTTGGGAGGCTTTGATTCAGAAATTCAAAGGGAGTGCTGATATGATCAAAAACAAAAAGGTGTTATTGAAGAAATCATTCGATATGTTTACAGCCTTCGATCATGAAACAACAAAACAGACCATTGATAGATATTGTCATCTGGTATTTGAAATGGGTAGATTGGACATCAAGAAAGAGGACGATGAGTGGGTCGATAAACTAGCTGAGGCATTACCACAGCATAAGTGGGAACTTATTTGATGATTGTGAAACTTATGAGGAAGTCTGAGAATATGAATCTAGCACAGTTCATTCAGAAGATTGAAGAGCACGAGTCGGATATTCATGAAAAGGCAAAGACAGAAGATGGAGAAGCAAATGTTGAAGCAGTAACTGAGAAAGTGATAGAAAAAATCATTGAAGTAGAGAAACTTGTCGAGGTAGAAAACGTAGTTGAAGTTGAGAAACTTGTCGAAGTAGAAAACGTTGTTGAAGTTGAAAAGATTGTCGAGGTTGAAAAATTAGTTGAAAAAATGGTTGAAGTTGAAAAACCATGTTTGAAGTGTATAGAATCGTGCAAAGTTTGTGAGGAAAAAGATAAGAAGATTGCTGAGTTGGAGAAGATTAAAGAAGATTTACTATCTGATGTGAAGTACGTGAAGGAGTCGTATGATGTGCTCAACAAAACAGTTAATAGTTTGAAAAGAACGAATTCAGAAATTGAAAAAGCAAATGAAAAAATCAGCGCAACATTAATGACAAAGCAGAGCGTCATCAATGATTATATTGAAGATTATGCTAAGCTGAAGAAGGAGCTGGAACTTGAGAAGATTGAGAGTGAAATGTCACACCCCGACCACGTAAAACAACGAAACGTGGCGGAAACGTCGGGGAGTGTTGTAACAGAATTAATGTTTCACAACCATGGAAATTAAAGTTTCGTTTTATTCATCAAACAAGCGAGTTACATTGTCTTTAAACAAGAAATAAAGAGTACATAACATAAATTAACTAGTTCTTGTCTCGTTTTAAGTCACTAAGGCACAGGCCCGCCTAAGTATGTCTCGATAAGTCCTATGCATCAACTCCTGAAAACACATGTGAAAATAGGTACGTCAGCATAAAAATGCCTGTGAGATACATAGGTTTTGTGAAAATAGAATTCATGACTTATGTTTAAGAAAATGTTTAGTCATGAACCTTGTAATTTGCTTTGTCTTGTCTTGTAAATCATTTGAAAAGTGATAAAATCAGATGATATGTATAATTAAGAGAATAAAGTATGGTTAAATAAATAACCAAGTAAAATGAGTTTGTATAAGATAAGTTGTTTTGTAAAACAATGTCTTGTGAAAAGTATGTTATTTGTATAAAATGTTATATGTCTAAATTGAAATGATTCAAATAACGCTACGATATGTAATACCATACAAGCACTTATATATAGGAAGTACCAGCGGCGTATCCACCATGCTTGTATCATATTACACACGCCTCATTACTTAAATCACTTACTCAAACCAAACCACCAAAGTAAAATGTTTATGTATAATCAAATGTCAAAATGTTTGTGTGAAAACCATGTCTAATGTCTATGTCTAATGTAAATCATGAATTGTGTGTATTAATGTCAAAATGTTTATGTATGGTAAGTGAAATATATCAACCAAACCATATGTAAAATGCACAAAAACAAGGTATTGAAGTAAAACATGGTTTAAATCAAAGTTATGTTTTGTGTAATAAATGCATGCTATACTGATATAAACATCTATGCGGTATTGTGAAAATTCATACATCCAATCCTTGTGACTGTAGAATAAACCCTAGCATAAAGTCTAAGGTCCACCTAGAAATGTAGTCGGATTCGGTCATTCCTTCCAATCCAAACAAACCCGGGATTTCAGGAATGGGAGTTGTCAAGTCCTATGGTACCACTACCTACTACCGAGCGGCATGATCGGTGTTAATGAATGTACATTGTCCCATTTAAACAAACCAAATGTCATACCAAAATGTAAGCATGTGATGAATAATAATGTACTAAGTATGCACACAATGGACATACATAGCATAGAATGTAATGTAAAATAATGTACTAAGTATGCACACAATGGACATACATAGCATGAAATGTAATGTAAAACGATGTACTAAGTATGCACACAATGGGCATACATAGCATGAAATGTAATGTAATGTAAAACAATGTACTAAGTATGCACACAATGGGCATACATAGCATGAAATGTAATGTAAAACGATGTACTAAGTATGCACACAATGGGCATACATAGCATGAAATGTAATGTAAAACAATGTACTAAGTATGCACACAATGGGCATACATAGCAAAACACAATGAAATCATGTACTATAAATGTACTAATGAACATAGCAAGTATATGATGTGAAAGCAGGAAAGCATGAAAGTAACAAGTAGGCACATGTGTTTCACCCCAAAATGTTTGGAAAACAGTAAAAGAGGGGTCTATGTACTCACTTGAGATTGCTCAATAGACTTCAGATATCCACCAAGCAAGGCTAGAAGGTCACGAATATCAAACGGTACCTAATATAGGTATCTACATTAATAAACGGGCCTAAATCGGAGGATTGGATAGAATGAGGGATCGTAAGCCAAATGAGTATGGGAGCTCATGTAATATGGTTTAACAAAGCCTACATACTACAATGAAACCTAACCTAAGTGCTTACGACCCGTTTAGGTAGCTTATGCTACTTTAACGCGTCGTTCGCGTAAAACGCGTTCGGACTGCCTAACTAGTCCTATGACAAGTAAAATATTCCTTAACATGTCTAATATTGTTGCCCAATCAGTTTAGATGCCAAAAGTTATGTTACATATGCTTAAAATGAATTTTGGCGTAAAAAGGACATTTTGGTACTTTACCTAAGGCATATAAACTACCTATCATACAACTACTTAAACGAAGCGACCATAAGGTATAACCTCGGAAGGTTATTCCCTATATACTATGGTCACCTAATGTGTTTGGTCGGATCCTAATGATCGACCAAACGGGTCGGGTTCGAAAGTATAAGCGATTGTTTAGATCGCTTACCTTACGACCCTATATAAGCACTTAAACTAAAAGTGACGAGCTAAGCATGTTAAAACATGCTTAACTAAGTTTAGAAAACAGGTTTGGTATCAAAACAAACGGTTTTGATACCCTAGAGTAGTTTGGTTACAAAATACGCGTAAATGCGCATTTTGGCCGAAACTACGACTCGTCACTAAGCCTAGATAACGTGGTAATCAGTAGGTATAGTCTCTAGGGACTATAACCATCGTGATTACGCTCACATTATGAAGTTCAAACGAACTTTGCATTGACCATAAACTGGTCAACGCAGAAAGCCAAACAAAGTTTGACTTTTAACGCTAAACGAAAAAAGAGAACGAAGGAACACTTACAAAGGGTCCCCGCTAGTAAATCTTGATCGAATAGCTCAGGTATGAAGTAATGGCTTCAACTTAGAGCTTTTAGATCAGATTTTTGTGGGTTTTTGCAAGTGATGGGGTTGGGTATTTATAGGATTTTCCATATAGAATATTCCTAGCATATTCCATGCATATTCCTACCATATTCCAAGCATATTCCTAGCATATTCCAAGCATATTCCTAGCATATTCCTAGCATATTCCAAGCATATTCCTAGCATATTCCTAGCATATTCCAAGCATATTCCTGGCATATTCCTTAGCATATACCTTAGCATATTCCTGGCATATGGCTAAAACGGGTATTTAACTGGGTACCGGGTATTTTATCTAGCGTTTAAATCCCGGTTTATGGCGTTCTAAATTATTTTTATTACTCTATAAAAATAAACTCGCCAAGATATTACTGAAATAAATTTCAGTTGCCAGGACTGGCTGCATTGTCTGCGTTTTGCAGTAGAAGCACTGTGTTGCGCAGAAACACACGGTACGCGCTTAAACTTTGAAAAATAACGTTTTTAGGCGTTTTAATTTATTTTTCAACACGGACCTGATTAAAATAAGATTTTAATCATAACAGAATATTTGTGGGATTTAAATATTATCCGGTCGGTCACCAACGTTCGTTTGGTCGTACGATCGTGATGTTCGGTTAATTACGACGGAATGCGCATAAGCGCGAAAAACGACCCAAATTGCGTGACGAATGGATTTTTGACAAGCCAAACACTAAAGCATAATATTATAATGCTTAAATAAATTTTTGGATGTCCGGATGTATTCAGAACGTAAGTTATGCGCGAAAGTGCAAACTTGTGCACTTTTTGACGCTTTTAGTCCCTGAATGACCCAAAAGTTTATTTAAGCACACCGAACCTCTCAAAGCCTATTTCTAAGCTATGTAATGGATATTTATGGTATGTTTAACTTATGGCCATGATCCGGAATGTCTGTTACAGTTCAAATTGGCATACTTTCGCAGTTTGTCAACTTTAGTCCCTGTAATCGATTTAACTCGATTTTGCCATACCAAAGCCTTCAAAACATATTTCTAAGTTATGTAAAGGTTATTTAAGGTATGTTAAGCCTATTTCACTATTCTGGAGTGTTCGTTGCATTAAACGGGTTATATTTACGCATCAGTGCGCGTATAACCTTCCAGAAAGCGATTTAAAGCTTGAAATCGAACAAGAATTGATATGTGCAAAGGATACACATATTTATACAAATACCAAGTATGAAATACAATATTTCATTGATACAATATTTGTTTGATGGTCGCAGTGACCCAGGTGTCACAGTCTCCCCTACTTTAGGAAATTTCGTCCCGAAATTTAATTTTAGGAGAAACTTGTGAGGACATCGGTGATGTTTTCGCTTTGACTGAATCCCTTGAACCCTAAGTAAAACTCTGGGCCATGATAGGGTTCTTGGCTAAATTGTTAATCCCTCAAAGTGAAGTCCTTGTAGTGGCAAAGCATGGAGTTTCAAACTATGGATAGGAGAGCGTTTCCCATGAAGACTTATCATAGGAAACTTGAATTCAGGATTGGGAAGTAATGACATCGGTCAAGGTCCAAGACTTCTCTTGTATCATTACTCTTGTCACTATCGGTCTTAACACATGACAAAACTTTCTGTGGTTTTCTGTGCACTGAATTCCATAATTATATAGGCCTCCATAATTACGTAATTCCTTGCACAGTCCGCACAGTTCATTTCAAAATGCGTAGGGGAAAAAATTAAACGAATAATCCTGTGGTGATTTAACTAGACTACAATAGTCTTTTTAACTAGATCACCAAAGGATCTATTAACTAGATCAACGGACAATCTCTTGAACTAGACCACCAGAGGGCCTCTTTAACTATATCAACACATGATATCTTTAAGTAGATTGACGAATCAATCTCTTTAACTAGATCAACGAATGATCTCTTTAACTACATCAACGGAGGATGTCTTTAACTAGATTGACGAATCAATCTCTTTGACTAAACTACCCAAGAGGAATCTTTAACTACATCAACGGAGGATGTCTTTAACTAGATTGGCGAATCAATCTCCTTAACTAAACTATTCAAGAGGAATCTTTAACTACATCAACGAAGGATGTCTTCAACTATAACTTTGAAGCCCATCAAGGATTTAAGGTAGTACCTTTGGATATCCTACTATGAATCCCTCATACGAAGATATGGAAGATTCAACGAGGATTTGGATAACATAAACTTGGATTACACCAAAAAAAAAAAACATAAAAAGGAACACATAAGCACATAATCACATAGTTGTTTAACTTGGTTATTAATTTGTTATTAACTTGTTATCGATTGAAAATGGATATGGAAACCAGTCGATGGACTTCAATGTCCTCTGGGATCTATCCGAAAAGATAGGCAGATCTCCCAAAATTCGATTTTGTTTTCAAAGGAATGTAAAATTCGAATTAAGGAACACAACAATTTTAGGATTTACGGAAATACCCTTAGGTACCCTATTAAGGATTTATAGTGGTACTTTGGGTATTCGTCCAGTGTTGTAACTTGCGCCTTGTACTTCGTTTCCTTGGAAGAAACGGGTACTTAGGAATTTCGTGGAAAACGCAAGAGATCATAAAATAGAAAAAATTATTTGGGGGTAGTTTTCTTTTCAAGGAATACGATTCCTTGATTGGCGGTATTGCAGGGGATATGTTGTTTATACATACAACCTCATAAATACATTGCAATGTAAATAAAAGATTTATTTATAAACAATGATAACAACTGTTTCATGGTCCTTGACAACAAAAGAAAATAATACATAAGACGTGATTATTTCTAAACGGTGTTGTCTTTTAGTCGGTCAGATGCTCATCCCTGTGCTGGATTTGCGTTAGCAAGCTTTGGGCAATTTCTTCAGAGATGGCCCATCTCGCCACAGTTGAAGCAAGGACCTGGTGGAAAATGAGCTTGAGCAGGATTTACTTGAGGTTGGTTTGGACCACCTTTGTTTGGGGTAAATCGACAAGCATTTGCCAGGTGACCGAGTCACCCACATGAAGCACATAAACGACACTGTAGGTGAGCTAAGTGGTGTGCATTACATTTGTTGCATATAGGTGCAGTACCGGCATAAGGTTTCCTTGCAGGAGGTTGAGTTGGTTGGTTGCGGGTGTTTTGGTTGGGTTGAGCAGCAATCGCACAATTCTGCGAAGCCTTACGCTTCTTAGAAGGTTCGGTTTTGCTTTCCTTGGTTTCCTCCTGAACATTAGCTGCTTGTTTCTTGTCGCCTTTCCGAAAAAGTTTGCCTTTCCTTATCTGAGATTCAGTCAAGGTTGCAGCTAGCTCGATGGCCTGCCTAACCGTAGTGGGGTTACTACCAGTAACAATGTCCTGAACTGAGTCAGGGAGACCATCAATGTATTTTTCGATCGCCTTATCCAAAGGCGTAACCATGGTAGGACACAACAGGCTCAGCTCCTCATATCGATCAGTGTAGGCTCGATGTTCACCGCTGTCTTGCTTAAGATCGTCGAATTCTCTTTCCAAAGCCCTAAGTTCATGACGAGGACAGAACTCCTTCATCATCAGAGCTCGAAGTGTCACACCCCTTTCTGCGGCGGAAGCACGAGGTGTGATCATGAAAGGTTCTCATTGCATACGAAAGGTAAACATACTACATGCTCATGAAAATAACTTCAAACACCATAATTTGAAAACATAAGATAGCGTTTACATCGCGAGTTAGCATAAAACATTGTCTTAAAAGGTTTACACTTTATTTAAAGACAAACATAAGCGACATCCACGAGCATGGTTAAGACCGCGCGCACATCCACTTCTAGTTACCTGAAATACATGTGAGTTTTGGAAAAACGTCAACATAATGTTGGTGTGAATTCATGCAGTGATTGTTTTGAATGTTTTGAATACTTGAATGGAAACATAGTATGTAACTTGTAGAATGTGTGAATGTTTGAATGTAACTTGTAAAATGCATCTATAACTGAGTACTATGAATGTTTGAATGTATTGATAACACATATCTGTAATCCCTTATTATGAATGTTTGACTGTGTGAGATCGCTAGTGGTTTGCAAGGCCACTAACATATGTCACGACATAGGAAGCCACCAAACCTAGGCATTTTTGTCGACTTTGACTGAGACACATAAGCACTCATTGGTAGAAGTAGGCCAAGAGTGGGGTTGCCTGAAACCCATTAGATCTAACCTTTTGTTCCGCGGTCTGAATGTATACGTTGATTAATGGTGCTTATGGTACCCTATTCGAGACATGATCTAGAATGTTTCACTTGAATGTTTTTGTACTCCATCATACCATATGTAAACAATGTAACATTTGTAACATGTATTTCACCCCCGAAGTTATAAAACCAAAAACAGTTAAAGAAAAGGGGGAGCATGAACTCACAACTTTGCGTTCCTGTGCGTCGTAAACTTCACCGGATTTGCTTAATTAACGTCGTAACCTATACGCGTTTTCTTAACGTTAGTCACTAGACTTGCGTCGCACAAGTACAGTCACTCTCTTTTGTGTATATTTTCTTGTGCTAAAAATATTTTATATTTTTAACTAAGTATCTTACGTATATTATTTTCTCTAAAATTAATATAAGTATCTCGTGTTTTGCACTTTGCACCCGAATTATGTATCTTGTATGTTGTATGTGTATTTTTATGTTTATACTCCTCATGAGTATTTAGTGTATTTTTAAGTCTTAATACACTAGCACGTAAAACACATACTATATACACTTAGCACACAAGTTGGTGATCAAATAATGTATATTTTTCTCTCAAAAATATATATACTTAATATCCATTTTTATTTTTGAAGAAATCCTCATTTCTAATCACCAAAAATTAGGGAAACCTTGGTAATATTTTTAAGCACATTTTTAGGGAATAAGTTTCTTAAAAACTTATATTTTCTAAGTGTCAAAATTTATAAAAATTTTGACAGAGTTTCCCCTAAAAATGGAGGTTTCCCGTGTTTTCAAAACATGTGTTTATTTTCTTTTAAATCGTCAACAATCAACAACAATTATCAACAACAATCACTAATTTCTCCATTTCATGAACTTGAATATTTACAAAAATGTGTAGTAATTTACTAGCACATTTAGTAAGTCTTGTTATCTTTAAAAAAATAAGTTTAATTTCTTAAAAACTTTATTTTTAAAGAATATGAAGTTTCACAACTTCTAGTCGGTTTTTACGAAAATTATTTCTTTGTTAAAACTTTTGTTACACAAGTGTCCACACACTTGTTTGTTCATAAAAACACCTCAACTTCATGAAAGATCCGGTTTTAAAACATGGTTTTGTCTTACAGTTGGTCTTTCGAAAATACCACTTGTAGATCTTTAGATCTACTAGTTTAGAACTCCATTTCATAAGATAAATTGTTTTTACACAAGTTCATGTTTAATAGTAGTAGTGTTCATCATCTAGTCCTTTTTATACTTTAACATACACTAGCTCATGTTCTAAGAACATAACCTAGCCGGGTTAGATGACGATCCGAACTACTACTAGCATTAAACAACACAAAATAATCATCACAAAACAAGTTTAACAAGTTTTACACAATTATCCATCTATTAACCATCATATTCATCACTTGAATAGACTTTTAGTTGGTGATTTAGTATGTTCATGATTTTCAACCGACAAATCTCTTATTAATCACTCTAGACAAGATCAAGAAGGTGTTTAGAGTCACTTACTACTAGCTCGAGGCTAGGGAAGAAGCAAGACGTAAACAAGGTGGGTAAAAGCAATGTAGAGAGGTTCTTAAGCTTCCGAGTGCACCGAGCCTTCTTGTAGGATCCCTTGGACCTTTGAGTATGTAAGAAATGGTTGTATGAAGGTTGGATGATGGTGAGATGGTGGTTGATGATGGTGGCCGTAGGTAGTGAAGAGAGAAAGAGGGAGAGCTTGTTGTTGGGTGCTTAGTGAAAATGAAGGTTATAAACTCTCATGTTTACTTATAAACCATATTCTTATTATCCAATATGTAAAGTGTCTTCTAGATTTCCAACATAGGTGATTAAAATAATAAAAAATGTGGGGAGTGTGTCCCCCACTCCCAACCGTTCGAACTAAGGGGGGGGGGGGTGCATGGTTGGTTTTCAACTTTAGTTACATGCTCCTAGTTAGCTTTAAGTATTTGATTTAATGTTTATGTATGTTAAGTAATATATAGTGTGTTAGTGTAACAACTGTGCTTGTAATCGCTATGAATAGTTCTGTTATCAATAAAACAATGTTATTTGATCCCAATGTTTGTTTGATTGTGTTTTACATTTTTCATGTTTTGACTTTTATGTAATTTCAAACTCTACATCGCTTTCTGGAGAGTTATACGCAAACTAGTGCGTAAACGTACTCAGTTTAATGCGAGAAATACTCTGGAACATCAACATATACTCAACATACCTTAAATAACCTTTACATAACTTAGAAATAAGTTTTGAAGGCTTTGGTATGGCAAAAACAAGTTAATTCGCTTACAGGGACTAAATATGACAAACTGCGAAAGTATGTCAATTTGAACTGTAACGAACATTCCGAAACATAACCATAAGTTAAACACACCTTAAATATCCTTTACATAGCTTAGAAATAGGCTTTGAGGGGTTCGGTGTGCTAAAATAAACTTTTGGGTCATTCAGGGACTAAAAGTGTCAAAAAGTGCACAAGTTTGCATTTTCGCGCATAACTTACGTTCTGAATACATCCGGACATCCAAAAATTTATGTAAGAATGACTATATTATATTTTAGTGTTCGCCATAAGAAAAATCCATTCGTCGCGTCATTTGGATCGTTTTTTCGCGCTTGTGCGCATTCCGTCGTAATTAAGCGAACATCGCGTTCGTACGACCAAACGAACCATCATCCGGCATATTTTTGAGTATGTTTTGAGTTCCCTATA
Source organism: Helianthus tuberosus (assembly GCA_030545235.1). NCBI lineage: Eukaryota > Viridiplantae > Streptophyta > Magnoliopsida > Asterales > Asteraceae > Helianthus > Helianthus tuberosus. The sequence continues at coordinate 133,023,311 of CM060394.1, forward strand.
CTTTAGCTTCATTTTAGAGCCTTGAAATGAGGTTAACGGGGTTCAAACGCATCGAAAATCGCTTAAACGGGCTGCAGGGACTAAACCTGTCACTTTTGAAACAATTCTGGAACTGGGAGGCAGTAGCGTAGCGCGAGCCCTAAGGGCCTACCCGTCGCGCTACGCGAGTGCATGATCTGACCAGATTCAATGTTTTAAACATCTGATTGCAGCTGTTTGATCCTTCACCACATGTTCTAACTTGCTTAGTTACTAGATAAGGATCATATTTAGCTTCCATAACCTTTCAACAAGTGTACGGATGTGACCGAATCACGGTTTCCATGAAACGATCTCAACGGTTCACCGAAAACTATATATACCCCATGCCTTTCATTGTTTTAAAGCACTAGAATTTGATTAATTGTGTTCTAAGTTGAAACCTTTGTTTCATACCTGAACTATATTGATCTAGATTAGCATTCGGGGACCCTTCGTAAGTATTCTTTCGTTCTTTTCCTTATTTTACTGCTTTTCGAGTCAGAAAGTCAAACTTTGTTTGACTTTCAGCGTTGACCAGTAATGGTCAATGCGAAGTTCGTTTGAACTTCGCAACGTGAGTGTAATCACGTTGGTTATAGTCCCTTGGGGCTATGCCTACTGATTACCACGTTGTCTAGGGTCGTAGGGTAGGCGATCTAATAAATCGCCTATACCTCCGAACCCGACCCATTTGGTCGATCATTAGGATCCGACCAAACACATTAGGTGACCATAGTAGGTAGGGAATAACCTTCCGAGGTTATACCCTATGGTCACATCGTTTAAGTAGTTGTATGATAGGTAGTTTATATGCCTTAGGTAAATTACCAGAATACCCTTTTCATGTATAATTGGTAATTAAGCATATGTAACCTAAACCTTTGTCACATAACTGATTATGTAACATGTTTAGGCATATAACACTTGTCGTAGGACTAGTTAGGCGGTCCGAACGCGTTTCACGCGCACGATGCGTTAAAGTAGCATAAGCTACCTAAACGGATCATAATGGGTCAATAAGACTAAGGTTAAGTTTCATTTAGTATGTAGGCTTTGTTAAACCATATCACGTGAGTTCCTACACTCATTTGGTTTACAAACCCTAATGCTACCCAGTCTTCCGAGATAGGTCCGGTTTATTAACATAGTTACCTATATTAGGTGCCGTTTGATTCCGAGATCTCTAGCGTTGCTTGGTGATTATCTTTAGACATCTGAGCAATCTCAAGTGAGTACATAGACCCCTCTTTTACTGTTTTCCAAACTGTTTTGGGGTGGAACACATGTGCCTACTTGTTACTTTCATGCTTTCCTGTTTTCACATCATATACATGCTATGTTCGTTAGTACATTATAGTACATGATTTCATTACATCTTATGCTAGGTGTGCCCATTGTGTGCATTACTTAGTACATCGTTTTACATTACATTTCATGCTAGGTGTGCCCATTGTGTGCATTACTTGGTACATTGTTTTACATTACATTTCATGCTAGGTGTGCCCATTGTGTGCATTACTTAGTACATCGTTTTACATTACATTTCATGCTAGGTGTGCCCATTGTGTGCATTACTTAGTACATTGTTTTACATTACATTTCATGCTAGGTGTGCCCATTGTGTGCATTACTTAGTACATCGTTTTACATTACATTTCACGCTATGTATGTTCATTTGATTACATACCTAGTGCATCGTTTTCACATGCTTACATTTTGTTATGACATTTGGTTTGTTTAACATGGAACAATACATTCATTAACATTAATTACGCCGTTCGTTAGTAGGTAGTGGTACCATAGGAATTGACAACTCCCGTTCCGGACATCCCAGGGAAAGGGGATGAAAGGAATGACCGAATTCGATATACATAACTCAGATAAACCTTTAATCTGTTTAAAGGGTTTATCACCACAGTCACAAGGCTTGGATGTATGCATTTTCACAATACCGCATAAATGTTCATATTAAATATTTGCATGCATTTTTCCACAAAGACATAAGATTGATTTAAACCATGTTTTACTTCAACATTTTGTTTTTGTGCATATGGTTTAGTTGAGACATTTCACTTGCCATACATGACATTTTGACATAGACATTTTACACAAAGACATTTGACAAAGACATTTGACAAAGACATTTGACATGGATATTTGACATAGACATTTGACATGGATATTTGACATTGACATTTGACATGGTTTACATTTGACACATAACATGTTTGACAATTGTTTCACACTACATGATTTACATCTTGACATGAACACTTTGACATATTATTCAATACATTTGACAATTGGTTTAAACATAGACTTCTTACATTGGTTGGTATGGTTTGATTAAGTGATTAAGTAATGATGCGTGTGTAATATGATACAAGCATGGTGGATACGCCGCTGGTACTTCCTATATATAAGTGTTTGTATGGTATTACATGTCGTAACGTTATTTGAATCATTTCAATATTGAGACATAGAACATTTTATACAAATAACATACTTTTCACAAGACATTGATTTACAAACAACTTACCTTATACAAACACATTTTTACATGGTTATTTATTTAACCTGACATTTACTTATACATATCATCTGATCTTATTGTTTTCAAATGATTTACATGACAAAGCAAATTACAAGGTTCATGACTAAACATTTTCTCAAATACAAGTCATGAATCCTATTTTCACAAACCTATGTATCTCACAGGCATTTTTATGCTGACGTACCTACTTCACATGTGTTTTCAGGTGCTTTTCCGTAGAATGATGATCATGACACTAGGGCGGACCTGTGCCTTAGAGACTTAAAATGAAGCTAGACTATGTTTAATTATGTTATAAACTCTTTTGTTTACTGTTCAAGACAATGTAACACCCTTGTTTGATAAATAAAATACAACTTTGTATGCCATGGTTATGAAACAATTTATTCTGTTACGACACGCCCCGATGTTTCCGCCGCGATTTGTTGTTTTACGCGGTCGGGGTGTGACAGTTAGGGTGTTCGGGGACCCTAACTAGCATAGAAAAATAAAAACAATGCTTCTAGCATTATTTTGGTGTTCCGGGTAATATCCGGTTGTGCGGTTAGACACCGGTTCGTTAAAGTGCTAAATTACACTTTTTAGTGTCTTTTAAGTACCTTTCTTGTACTCTTTCAATTCCCAACACTTAGGGAAATATTCTGGATAATAAAACGACATTTCTGCATAATATTCATATGTTTAAATGCTGATTTAGAGCCGAATTGTATAAAATTCTGTACTTAAAGTGCGTTTCGGGTGCTTTTTAGTGCTTATTTTTGCTTCCGTAAGGTATATATATGTAAACCCTTGTATGTACTCTTGGGTTTTAATGTACTTTTGTCGTCGGACCTACACCTAGGCCTTAATTCTATTGTCTGACTGCTTTCTGCAGTTCTGTTGACACAGTGTGTCTTACCGGTGAGTTTACTATTATTTTTCACGCAATGCTCTCGTTTATGCATAAAGTAATATTTTTGTAGTATACAACGTGCATGAATTACTTATTTAATCATGTGTTCAGAAATTACTGACAATTAAGCACATAATTGCAGTCATTGAATAATGATTAAAGTGTACGGAAATTACCGGTTTGGTGCCAGTTGTCACAGTCTCCCCCCATTAAAAGAATTTCGTCCCGAAATTCAGGCTGAACTAACTCTTGCTGGAGTCTTCTTGAACAGGTGGGGATACTTTTCCTTGAACTGGTCTTCACGTTCCCATGTGTACTCGAGTCCGTGCTTAGAGCTCCAACGTACTTTGACAAGTTTTACGCTGCTCCTCCTGGTCTTGTTGACCTTCCAGTCGGTAACCTCAACGGGTTGTTCTGTAAATCGGAGGGCTTCATCAATATGCACTTCATCCATCGGGATGATCACGTTTTCTTGTGTTGGACTCTTCTTCAGGTTGGATACATGAAACGTATCATGTACTCCATTAAGTTCTTCCGGTAACTCCAACTTGTATGCCACGGTACCAATATTCTGAATGGTCCGATATATCATGGATTCAGCTTTCCACGCTTTCCAAATCTGACTACGCCCTTCCATGGTGAGACTTTTAACAACACTTTGTCTCCCACTTTGAATTCTACTGATTTTCTTTGCGGATCAGCGTAGCTCTTTTGTCGATCTCGAGCCGCCTTAATGCGCTCTCGGATCTGCGCAATCTTGTCGGTTGTCTCTTGTACAAGTTCAGGACCAACCATACGTTTATCTCCAGCGTCTGCCCAACATAAGGGCGATCGGCATTTGCGGCCATACAGAGCTTCGAACGGCGCGGCTTTTATGCTCGTATGATAACTGTTATTGTAGGAAAACTCAACTAGAGGTAGATGAGTATCCCAGCTGCCGCCCAGATCCATGACACATGCGCGAAGCATATCTTCTAACGTTTGTATAGTCCGTTCGCTCTGGCCGTCTGTTTGCGGATGGAAGGCCGTGCTCAGATCTAACTGAGATCCAAAGGCTTCCTGAAATGATTGCCAGATTCTTGAGACAAAGCGTCCATCTCTGTCTGAAATGATTGAGATTGGCACTCCATGACGTGCCACAATTTCTCTTAAGTATATTTCAGCAAGCTTTCCAGTGCTGTCTTTTTCACTGATCGGTAGGAAGTGCGCAGACTTTGTTAACCGATCAACTATTACCCATATCATATCGTGCCCTCTCGGGGTCCTGGGTAATTTCGTTATGAAGTCCATCGAGATTTGTTCCCACTTCCACACGGGAATCTCTGGTTGTTGTAGTAGGCCGGACGGTTTCTGGTATTCTGCCTTAACCTTAGCACAAGTTAGGCATTTTCCAACATAGACAGCAACGTCGCTCTTGAGTCTCGGCCACCAATAGTATTCTTTCAAGTCTTGATACATTTTGTCCGATCCTGGATGGATCGAATATCTCGATTTGTGGGCTTCATTAAGGATGACTTCTCGTATGCCACCATAGAGTGGAACCCAAATACGCTTCTTGAAGTATAAGGCTCCCTCTTCGTTTGGCACCATGTATTTCAATGCACCCCGGAGGTATTCAGCTTTACGATTCTCTCCTTTAAGAGCTTCTTGTTGTGCATCACGAATGCGTGCAGTGAGGTTCGTTCGAATGGTCATTCCTAACGCTCGAACCCTTAGGGTTTTAACCCTTTCTTTTCGGCTCAACGCGTCCGCTACAACGTTTGCCTTTCCAGGATGGTACTTAATCTCACAGTCATAATCGTTTAGCAGCTCGACCCAACGTTGCTGGCGCATATTCAATTCCTTCTGATCAAATATGTGTTGTAAGATTTTGTGATCTGTGAAGATCGTACATCGAGTACCATATAAATAATGTCGCCAGATCTTCAAGGAGAATACCACTGCGCCCAGCTCCAGGTCGTGAGTGGTATAGTTTCTCTCATGTACCTTCAGTTGTCTTGAAGCGTAAGCGATGACTTTTTGGTGTTGCATGAGCACGCAACCCAAGCCTTGTCGTGAGGCGTCGCAGTATACCACGAAGTCTTCAGTGCCTTCGGGTAATGATAGTATCGGTGCATCGCAGAGCTTGTTCTTAAGTAGCTGAAAGGCTTCTTCTTGTTTGTGACCCCAGTCGTATTTCTTGTCTTTCTGTGTAAGGGTTGTTAGCGGTTGAGCTATCTTTGAGAAATTCTCAATGAATCGCCGATAGTAGCCTGCTAAGCCCAAAAATTGTCGAACTTCTGTTGGGGTCTTGGGAGGTTCCCAATTCTTTATTGCTTCTATCTTGGACGGGTCTACATGAATGCCCTTCTCATTCACAACGTGACCAAGAAATTGTACTTCGCGAATCCAGAATTCGCATTTCGAGAACTTTGCATAAAGCTTCTTTTTCTTCAGTAGTTGCAAGATGGTTCTGAGGTGTTACTCGTGTTCTTCTTTCGTTCGCGAATAAATCAGGATATCATCGATAAATACAATCACGAATTTATCGAGATATGGTTTGCAAACGCGGTTCATCAGATCCATAAAGACCGCTGGCGCGTTCGTCAATCCAAATGGCATCACCAGAAATTCGTAGTGCCCATAGCGTGTTCTGAATGCAGTCTTTGGCACGCTTTCATCTTGGATTCTCAGCTGATGGTATCCAGATCGAAGGTCGATCTTGGAATAGTAGCTTGATCCTTGCAGTTGATCGAATAAGTCATCAATCCTCGGTAGCGGGTACCGATTCTTGATAGTGAGCTTGTTCAGTTCCCTGTAATCGATACACATCCGCAGTGTTCCATCCTTCTTCTTTACGAATAATACTGGAGCTCCCCAGGGCGAGAAGCTCGGCCTTATAAATCCTTTATCCAACAACTCCTGGAGTTGTGTAGATAATTCTTGCATTTCGGATGGTGCAAGCCGATAGGGTGCCTTGGCTACAGGAGCGGCTCCTGGAACCAAGTCTATACGGAATTCGACTTGTCGTTGCGGTGGTAGTCCTGGTAGATCTTCGGGAAAAACATCGGGGAATTCCTTCACCATAGGAATGTCTTCGAGTTTTGGCTCCTCAGCCTTCTTATCTACAACGTGTGCTAGGAAGGCAACACATCCTTTCCTTAAGAACTTCCGTGCCTTGATGCAACTGATGATTCGAAGAGGCGCGTCTCGTTTTTCTCCATGCACGATGAGAGTTTCACCATTCGCTAAAGGGATGCGAATGATTTTCTCATGACAAATAACTTCAGCTTTGTTCTTGGACAACCAGTCCATCCCTACTACTACATCGAAGCTACCCAATTGAATAGGTAGGAGGTCGATGCTAAATCTTCGTTCACCAAGTTCTAGTGTGCAGCCTCTACCATCTTCGCCCGATTCAACGAGTTTACCATTGGCTAGTTCTATGGAATAAGGAATTTCTAATCTACTAGATTTTATTCCGAGTATGCGTTTAAATTCCACAGACATGAAGCTATAATCGGCACCAGTGTCAAATAATATGGATGCAAAGTGATTGTTAATGAGAAACGTACCGGTGACCACGTTAGGGTCCTCGCGTGCGTCTCTTGCGCCAATCACAAATGCTCGAGCCGGAGCGTTGTTTTTCTTCGGGCAGTCTTTCATGAAATGATCATTGCTTCCACAACTGAAGCATCCTTGGTTCCGTCCAGCTCCATTACCATTCCGGTTACCGTTGCCATTCCCACCATGGTTTCCATTACCATTACCATTGCGGCCTCCAATACCTTTTCCCCAGCAGTCTTCGGCACGGTGGCCTGGCTTCCCGCAGTTCTCGCATTTTCCAACGCGACAGTTTCCCACATGGTGAAAGTCACAGCGGTTACATTTGGGCAGAGTGCCCTGATATTTCTTAGCCCCAGACTCATTTGCAGCTGCGAAGGCTTTTGCCTCCCTAGGTGGGTTAGTGTCACGCTTCTTGTTGTTCAAACCCTTGTTGTTACGAATTGCTTGATTCAGGTTTGCGTGTTTCCTTTTCTTGTCACCGGACGACTCAACATGCGTCTCGGTGTTTTCTGTTGGGTTCAGTGATAGCTTCTTCATCCCAACACAGTCTTCAGTAAGGCTGACAGCCAGAGTTACAGCCTCGGTGATTGTTTGTGGTTTGGCCGACGTCACCATGCCACGAAACTCTGGGGCCAGTCCCCAAATGTAGCGTTCAACGCGCTTGAATTCGGGAGTCACCATGTAGGGAAGCACTCTAGACAGATCGTGGAACCTTCGAGTGTAACCATTAATGTCAGCACCTTCCATAGTCAAGTGCCAGAATTCCGTTTCCAGCCTTTGGAGTTCGGCACGAGAGCAGTACTTCTCTCTCATTCTTTCCTTCAGTTCATCCCAAGTTAGGCCATAAGCGGCATCATCACCCAAGGTTTGGACTTGCAGGTTCCACCAAGTCAGAGCTTCATCGACAAATAACCCAGTAGCAAAGGTGACTTGTTGATCCGCGGTACACTTGCTCATGCGGAAAGTAGCTTCAGTCTTCTCCGTCCAGCGCACAAATGCTACTGCACCTCCCGTGCCATCATAGTTCATCGGCTTGCAGTCGAGGAACTGCTTGAAAGTGCAGCCTTGAGCTGCATTGCCTCAAGATGAATCTCCGTTCCCATTTCGTCTAGCGTTGCTTGGTCCTCCACTGTCTTGAGTACGGTTTGCCTCATACTGGGCGATAGCAGCGGAGATCCTTTCCTCCAGTAGAGCATTCAGCTCCTCAGCAGTTCTTGGCAGTGGGGGAGGAGGAGGTTGATCGTCATTGCGAGCATTCACAGCTTTCCTGGGTGCCATGTTCTGACAGAACATAACACAACAGGGTTAGACATTTGTTCGATATCGTCATACTAGACAGTAGTAGTATATATATTCATAGGTATATACCACATAAGTGACATCAAACCATTATTACTCTAGCAGGGTACTTAGTAGGCTTGCACTGAGGGAATCTATACGTGACAAGACTTGCTATGATTTTTGTGCACTGAATTCCATAATTATGTATGCATCCATAATTATGTAACTCCTTGCACAGTCCGCACAGTTCGTTTCATCCACGTATTTCTTCCTTCAGATGGGCCATCGCTTTCAGATAAAGTCACGTATACTTGTGACATTCTACTTCTAGTACATGCTAATTATCACACATAATTGCAAGTAATTTTTAGTCAACGACAAGTGCTACTCAAGTGCACTCTAAGTCTCGTAGTGTCTTTTCTAGACTCGTGTAAACAGTTTCAGGTAGTGGATGTCGCGGGACGTTTTATGCAATGAAAACTCTTTGAAAATTTGTTTTCGTGAAAGGATCCTAGAGATTGTAGACTAGACTCGAGAAGGAATCCTGGTTCACTACAATCACAGCTCTGATACCAATCTGTCATACCCCTTTCTGCGGCGGAAGCACGAGGTGTGATCATGAAAGGTTCTCATTGCATACGAAAGGTAAACATACTACATGCTCATGAAAATAACTTCAAACACCATAATTTGAAAACATAAGATAGCGTTTACATCGCGAGTTAGCATAAAACATTGTCTTAAAAGGTTTACACTTTATTTAAAGACAAACATAAGCGACATCCACGAGCATGGTTAAGACCACGCACACATCCACTTCTAGTTACCTGAAATACATGTGAGTTTTGGAAAAACGTCAACATAATGTTGGTGTGAATTCATGCAGTGATTGTTTTGAATGTTTTGAATACTTGAATGGAAACATAGTATGTAACTTGTAGAATGTGTGAATGTTTGAATGTAACTTGTAAAATGCATCTATAACTGAGTACTATGAATGTTTGAATGTATTGATAACACATATCTGTAATCCCTTATTATGAATGTTTGACTGTGTGAGATCGCTAGTGGTTTGCAAGGCCACTAACATATGTCACGACATAGGAAGCCACCAAACCTAGGCATTTTTGTCGACTTTGACTGAGACACAGAAGCACTCATTGGTAGAAGTAGGCCAAGAGTGGGGTTGCCTGAAACCCATTAGATCTAACCTTTTGTTCCGCGGTCTGAATGTATACGTTGATTAATGGTGCTTATGGTACCCTATTCGAGACATGATCTAGAATGTTTCACTTGAATGTTTTTGTACTCCATCATACCATATGTAAACAATGTAACATTTGTAACATGTATTTCACCCCCGAAGTTATAAAACCAAAAACAGTTAAAGAAAAGGGGGAGCATGAACTCACAACTTTGCGTTCCTGTGCGTCGTAAACTTCACCGGATTTGCTTAATTAACGTCGTAACCTATACGCGTTTTCTTAACGTTAGTCACTAGACTTGCGTCGCACAAGTACAGTCACTCTCTTTTGTGTATATTTTCTTGTGCTAAAAATATTTTATATTTTTAACTAAGTATCTTACGTATATTATTTTCTCTAAAATTAATATAAGTATCTCGTGTTTTGCACTTTGCACCCGAATTATGTATCTTGTATGTTGTATGTGTATTTTTATGTTTATACTCCTCATGAGTATTTAGTGTATTTTTAAGTCTTAATACACTAGCACGTAAAACACATACTATATACACTTAGCACACAAGTTGGTGATCAAATAATGTATATTTTTCTCTCAAAAATATATATACTTAATATCCATTTTTATTTTTGAAGAAATCCTCATTTCTAATCACCAAAAATTAGGGAAACCTTGGTAATATTTTTAAGCACATTTTTAGGGAATAAGTTTCTTAAAAACTTATATTTTCTAAGTGTCAAAATTTATAAAAATTTTGACAGAGTTTCCCCTAAAAATGGAGGTTTCCCGTGTTTTCAAAACATGTGTTTATTTTCTTTTAAATCGTCAACAATCAACAACAATTATCAACAACAATCACTAATTTCTCCATTTCATGAACTTGAATATTTACAAAAATGTGTAGTAATTTACTAGCACATTTAGTAAGTCTTGTTATCTTTAAAAAAATAAGTTTAATTTCTTAAAAACTTTATTTTTAAAGAATATGAAGTTTCACAACTTCTAGTCGGTTTTTACGAAAATTATTTCTTTGTTAAAACTTTTGTTACACAAGTGTCCACACACTTGTTTGTTCATAAAAACACCTCAACTTCATGAAAGATCCGGTTTTAAAACATGGTTTTGTCTTACAGTTGGTCTTTCGAAAATACCACTTGTAGATCTTTAGATCTACTAGTTTAGAACTCCATTTCATAAGATAAATTGTTTTTACACAAGTTCATGTTTAATAGTAGTAGTGTTCATCATCTAGTCCTTTTTATACTTTAACATACACTAGCTCATGTTCTAAGAACATAACCTAGCCGGGTTAGATGACGATCCGAACTACTACTAGCATTAAACAACACAAAATAATCATCACAAAACAAGTTTAACAAGTTTTACACAATTATCCATCTATTAACCATCATATTCATCACTTGAATAGACTTTTAGTTGGTGATTTAGTATGTTCATGATTTTCAACCGACAAATCTCTTATTAATCACTCTAGACAAGATCAAGAAGGTGTTTAGAGTCACTTACTACTAGCTCGAGGCTAGGGAAGAAGCAAGACGTAAACAAGGTGGGTAAAAGCAATGTAGAGAGGTTCTTAAGCTTCCGAGTGCACCGAGCCTTCTTGTAGGATCCCTTGGACCTTTGAGTATGTAAGAAATGGTTGTATGAAGGTTGGATGATGGTGAGATGGTGGTTGATGATGGTGGCCGTAGGTAGTGAAGAGAGAAAAAGGGAGAGCTTGTTGTTGGGTGCTTAGTGAAAATGAAGGTTATAAACTCTCATGTTTACTTATAAACCATATTATTATTATTATCCAATATGTAAAGTGTCTTCTAGATTTCCAACATAGGTGATTAAAATAATCAAAAATGTGGGGAGTGTGTCCCCCACTCCCAACCGTTCGAACTAAGGGGGGGGGGGGGTGCATGGTTGGTTTTCAACTTTAGTTACATGCTCTCCTAGTTAGCTTTAAGTATTTGATTTAATGTTTATGTATGTTAAGTAATATATAGTGTGTTAGGGTGTTCGGGGACCCTAACTAGCATAGAAAAATAAAAACAATGCTTCTAGCATTATTTTGGTGTTCCGGGTAATATCCGGTTGTGCGGTTAGACACCGGTTCGTTAAAATGCTAAATTACACTTTTTAGTGTCTTTTAAGTACCTTTCTTGTACTCTTTCAATTCCCAACACTTAGGGAAATATTCTGGATAATAAAACGACATTTCTGCATAATATTCATATGTTTAAATGCTGATTTAGAGCTGAATTGTATAAAATTCTGTACTTAAAGTGCGTTTCGGGTGCTTTTTAGTGCTTATTTTTGCTTCCGTAAGGTATATATATGTAAACCCTTGTATGTACTCTTGGGTTTTAATGTACTTTTGTCGTCGGACCTACACCTAGGCCTTAATTCTTGTCACACCCCGACCACGTGGAACATACAAAACGTGGCGGAAATGTCGGGGAGTGTTGTAACAGAATTAATTGTTTCAAATCCATGGCAATTGAAGTTTCGTTTTATTGATTAAAAGTGTTACAATGTCTTAACAAACAAGGAAATACAACATAATTAACTAGTCTTGCATCTTTTATTGTCACTAAAGCCCAAGTCTGCCTATGTGTATCTTGATCATCTTATGCAACAGTTCCTGAAAAACACATGTGAAAATAGGTACGTCAGCATAAAAATGCCTGTGAGATACATAGGTTTTGTGAAAATGAGATTCATGACTTATGTTTGAGAAAATGTTTAGTCATGAACCTTATAATTTGCTTTGTCTTGTAAATCATTTGAAAAACAATGAGTTCAGATGATATGTATAAATAAGTGAATAATGTATGGTTAAATGAATAACCATGTAACTGAGTTGGTATAAGATAAGTTGTTATAAAACAATGTCTTGTGAAAAATATGTTATTTGTATAAAATGTTATATGTATCAAACTGAAATGATTCAAATAACGCTACGATATGTAATACCATACAAGCACTTATATATAGGAAGTACCAGCGGCGTATCCACCATGCTTGTATCATATTACACACGCATCGTTACTTAATCATTTAATCAAACCAAACCAAACAATGTAAAATGTCTATGTTTAAATATCCATGTCAAATGTCTATGTCAAATATCCATGTCAAATGTCTATGTCAAATATCCATGTCAAATGTCTATGTAAAATATCCATGTATGGCAAGTGAAATGTCTCAACTAAACCATATGCACAAAAACAAAGTATTGAAGTAAAACTTGGTTTAAATCAAAGTTTTGTTTTGTGGGAAATGCATGATCAAATGTCAATCATGTTAAAATGTCTATGCCGAAATGTCTATGTCAAATGTCTATGTCAAAATGTCATGTAAAACGATGTACTAAGTAATGCACACAATTGAGCACACCTAGCATGAAATGTCATAAAATCATGTACTATAATGTACTAACGAACATAGCAGTATATGATGCGAAAACAGGAAAGCATGAAAGTAACAAGTAGGCACATGTGTTCCACCCCAAAACAGTTTGGAAAACAGTAAAAGAGGGGTCTATGTACTCACCTGAGATTGCTCAGTAGTCCTTGAGTAACAACTAAACAATGCTAGAGATCGCGGATATCAAACGGCACCTAATATAGGTAACTACATTAATAAACCGGACCTAAATCGGAAGATCGGGTAGCATTAGGGTTTGTAAACCAAACGAGTGTAGAGACTCGTGTCATTTGGTTTAACAAAGCCTACATACTAAATGAAACTTAACCTAAGTGTCTACGACCCATTACGACCCGTTTAGGTAGCTTATGCTACTTTAACGCGTCGTTCGCGTGAAACGCGTTCGGACCGCCTAACTAGCCCTATGACAAGTGTTATATGCCTAAACATATTACATAATCAGTTATGTGACAAAGGTTTAGGTTACATATGCTTAATTACCAATTATACATGAAAAGGGTATTCTGGTAATTTACCTAAGGCATATAAACTACCTATCATACAACTACTTAAACGATGTGACCATAGGGTATAACCTCGGAAGGTTATTCCCTACCTACTATGGTCACCTAATGTATTTGGTCGGATCCTAATGATCGACCAAACTGGGTCGGGTTCGAAGGTATAGGCGATTTATTAGATCGCCTACCCTACGACCCTAGACAACGTGGTAATCAGTGGGCATAGTCCCAAGGGACTATGACCAACGTGATTACACTCACGTTGCGAAGTTCTAACGAACTTCGCATTGACCATTACTGGTCAACGCTGAAAGTCAAACAAAGTTTGACTTTCTGACTCGAAAAGCAGTAAAATAAGGAAAAGAACGAAAGAATACTTACGAAGGGTCCCCGAATGCTAAACTCGATTCGAAAATCTCAGGTATGAAACTAATGTTTCAACTTAGAGTTTCTCAAATCAAATTTCTAGTGATTTTAGCAATGGGGGGTATGGGGTATTTATAGGAATACCCGAACCGTTAAGATCGTTTCATGGAAAACGTGCCTTAATCCCATCCGTACATGTGTTGCAAAGTTATGGTGTTTAGGTGTTTAAATTCCATCCATACATGTGTTGCAAAGTCATGGTGCTTAGATTCCATCCTTATCCGCTGACTAAGCAAGTTTAGAATGTGTGGTTGTGAATTAAACAACGGCTAATACATCGAATCTGGTCCCGAATGCGAAAAACGATCCAAATGACGTGACGAATGGATTTTTCTTATGGCGAACACTAAAATAAAATATTTTAGTGCTTACATAAATTTTTGGATGTCCGGATGTATTCAGAACGTAAGTTATGCGCGAAAATGCAAACTTGTGCACTTTTTGACACTTTTAGTCCCTGAATGACACAAAAGTTTATTTTAGCATACCGAACACCTCAAAGCCTATTTCTAAGCTATGCGAAGGATATTTATGGTATGTTTAACTTATGGTCATGCTCCGGAATGTCTGTTACAGTTCAAATTGGCATACTTTCGCAGTTTGTCAACTTTAGTCCCTGTAAGCGATTAAACTTTGATTTCACCACACCAAACCTTCCAAAACTTATATCTAAGTTATGTAAAGGTTATTTAAGGTATGTTAAGCCTATTTCACTATTCCGGAGTGTTCGTTGCATTAAACTGGTTATATTTACGCATCAGTGCGCGTATAACCTTCCAGAAAGCGATTTAGAGCTTGAAATCGAACAAGACTTGATATGTGCAGAAGATACACATATTTATATAAGTCCAAAGTATGAAATACAATATTTCATTGGTTTGGAATTTGTTTGATGGTTGAAATGACACAGGTGTTACAGTCTCCCCTACTTTAGGAAATTTCGTCCCGAAATTTAGTTTTAGAGGAAACTTGTGGAGACAGCTGTGACGGTTTTGCCTTCAGACAAATCCATTGAGCCCTTAAGTAAAACTCTGGGCCATGTTAGGATTCTTAGCAACGATGTCAACCCTCAAAGTGAAGTCCTTGTAGTAACAAAACATGGAGTTTTGAACTACGGACAGAAGAACGTTTCTTATGAAGACTTATCATAGGAAACTGTGTGTGTAATTGAGATCAGAATTGGGGAGTGTGAGAATAAATGACATTGGTCGAAGTCCAAGACTTCTCCCTTATCATTATTCTTGCCACTGTTGGTCTTAACACATGACAAAACTTCCTGTGGTTTCTGTGCACTGAATTCCATAATTATGTAGGCCTCCATAATTACGTAGTTCCTTGCACAGTCCGCACAGTTCATTTCATAATGCGCATGGGGAAAAAAATCAAATGAATAATCCTGTGGTGATTTAACTTGACTGTAATAGAGTCTCTTTAACTAGGTCACCAAAGGATTAGATAAACAAAAAATCTCTTCAGCTAAACTATCCAAGAGAAATATTTAACTACACCGACGTAGGATGTATTTAACTTTAGATCGACGTAGGATCTCTTTAACTCAACTACCTAAGAGAAACATTTAACTACACCGACGTAGGATGTATTTAACTTTAGATCGACGTAGGATCTCTTTAACTCAACTACCTACTACACCGACGTAGGATGTATTTAACTTTAGATCGACGTAGGATCTATTTAACTCAACTACCTACTACACCGACGTAGGATGTATTTAACTTTAGATCGACGTAGGATCTATTTAACTCAACTACCTACTACACCGACGTAGGATGTATTTAACTTTAGATCGACGTAGGATCTATTTAACTCAACTACCTACTACACCGACGTAGGATGTATTTAACTTTAGATCGACGTAGGATCTATTTAACTCAACTACCTACTACACCGACGTAGGATGTATTTAACTTTAGATCGACGTAGGATCTATTTAACTCAGCTACCTACTACACCGACGTAGGATGTATTTAACTTTAGATCGACGTAGGATCTATTTAACTCAACTACCTACTACACCGACGTAGGATGTATTTAACTTTAGATCGACGTAGGATCTATTTAACTCAACTAC
The DNA here is from genome assembly GCA_030545235.1 of Helianthus tuberosus. NCBI lineage: Eukaryota > Viridiplantae > Streptophyta > Magnoliopsida > Asterales > Asteraceae > Helianthus > Helianthus tuberosus. The sequence continues at coordinate 133,039,279 of CM060394.1, forward strand.
CTACTACACCGACGTAGGATGTATTTAACTTTAGATCGACGTAGGATCTATTTAACTCAACTACCTACTACACCGACGTAGGATGTATTTAACTTTTGGAATAGTACTTTATAATCCAAGGGACTTAACTACAACGTAGAAGTCCATTAAGGATTTAAGGTAGTACCTTTGGATATCCTACTATGAATCCCTTATACGAAGATATGCAAGATTCTACGAGGATTTGGATGACAAAACTTGGATCACACAACATAAAAGAAACACATAAGCACATAATCACATAGTTGTTTAACTTGACCATTAATTTGTTATCTTTGGACGCGGATACTTAAAGCACACCAGGAATCCAATTCGTGGATTTCATTTGGCACTTTAATCATTTCAAGAATCTATCTATGAAGATAGGATAATCTTAAAAGGAATTCGGCTTTGTCCTTATTGAATTGTGATGTACGTATTGAATCATACAAAGAATTCAATTAAGGATTCCGATGAATGATACCCATCCACAAGGATCTAATTATGAGGATAGAAAGATCCTAAATGGATTTTGGAATTTGTGTAACGAGAGGTGCTTCGACACCTTGCACTAGGCGTGCTTAAGTCGATACACAAGGTAGAAAGTTCATGAGGTTGAGGCGCCAGATATGCCAAGCGACATATGAAGCAGAGTTTGAAGGTTGAGCAGCAGCAGGATTTGTAACAGCTTTGCTTTGGATTGCAAAGCGGCACATGTTAACCAAATGTCTCCATCGTCCACCGTGGGTACATTTGAAACAAGGTATTTGATTTGAATAATGACGATGGCATTGATTGCACCAAGGAGCAGTTCCCTTATACAGCTTCACCCCTGAGGCGAGTCATGGTGATAGCTAAGTCAACGGTCCTCTGGAGTACGACGCCTATTCGCTGGGTAATTGCAGCACCTGGTTCGGACATTGTTGTTGCGATGAAGAAGCATCTTGAAGATAACGAAAGGTATAGGAGGAAACAAGCGAAAGATAGTCAAAAGGAAATGACAAGGCATGTAGATTGTGACCATTTGTTTGTTACCAAAGGCAAACAAATGAGAGAGTGACTAATCAAAGTAAGCGGGTCAATATAATGTATCGCGAAGACATGCTCGCCTATAAGTGAACACTCATCCCAAGAATTCCCAGGTAAGCACAACTGGTCTCGCGTCTGATGAGATGTATACGAAGTGCTTGCCTAGACAGAAAACCCAGAATACAGGCATTCACCCTTCCAGTTTGCACGTGTTCACATTATTTAAAACCCAAAACCTTGACGAGATTTTGAAAATTCAAAGGGTTCAAAACCTAGTAATCAATCATCCTAGAACAGATGATTAGTTTTCAAAGCGGTTTCGAAAAATTATGTTCTTGTTGTGGTCGTCGCCTAAGGATAGGCGACGGTATTGTTTTATGACTAAACGCAAGTAAACTCGCGTTAGGGTCCTAAGAAAGTTATAGACTAGGTCAAAGCATTACTAATAACCTAATTCCCTATAACCATTGGCTCTGATACCATCTTTTCTGTCACACCCCGACCACGTGGAACATACAAAACGTGGCGGAAATGTCGGGGAGTGTTGTAACAGAATTAATTGTTTCAAATCCATGGCAATTGAAGTTTCGTTTTATTGATTAAAAGTGTTACAATGTCTTAACAAACAAGGAAATACAACATAATTAACTAGTCTTGCATCTTTTATTGTCACTAAAGCCCAAGTCTGCCTATGTGTATCTTGATCATCTTATGCAACAGTTCCTGAAAAACACATGTGAAAATAGGTACGTCAGCATAAAAATGCCTGTGAGATACATAGGTTTTGTGAAAATGAGATTCATGACTTATGTTTGAGAAAATGTTTAGTCATGAACCTTATAATTTGCTTTGTCTTGTAAATCATTTGAAAAACAATGAGTTCAGATGATATGTATAAATAAGTGAATAATGTATGGTTAAATGAATAACCATGTAACTGAGTTGGTATAAGATAAGTTGTTATAAAACAATGTCTTGTGAAAAATATGTTATTTGTATAAAATGTTATATGTATCAAACTGAAATGATTCAAATAACGCTACGATATGTAATACCATACAAGCACTTATATATAGGAAGTACCAGCGGCGTATCCACCATGCTTGTATCATATTACACACGCATCGTTACTTAATCATTTAATCAAACCAAACCAAACAATGTAAAATGTCTATGTTTAAATATCCATGTCAAATGTCTATGTCAAATATCCATGTCAAATGTCTATGTCAAATATCCATGTCAAATGTCTATGTAAAATATCCATGTATGGCAAGTGAAATGTCTCAACTAAACCATATGCACAAAAACAAAGTATTGAAGTAAAACTTGGTTTAAATCAAAGTTTTGTTTTGTGGGAAATGCATGATCAAATGTCAATCATGTTAAAATGTCTATGCCGAAATGTCTATGTCAAATGTCTATGTCAAAATGTCATGTAAAACGATGTACTAAGTAATGCACACAATTGAGCACACCTAGCATGAAATGTCATAAAATCATGTACTATAATGTACTAACGAACATAGCAGTATATGATGCGAAAACAGGAAAGCATGAAAGTAACAAGTAGGCACATGTGTTCCACCCCAAAACAGTTTGGAAAACAGTAAAAGAGGGGTCTATGTACTCACCTGAGATTGCTCAGTAGTCCTTGAGTAACAACTAAACAATGCTAGAGATCGCGGATATCAAACGGCACCTAATATAGGTAACTACATTAATAAACCGGACCTAAATCGGAAGATCGGGTAGCATTAGGGTTTGTAAACCAAACGAGTGTAGAGACTCGTGTCATTTGGTTTAACAAAGCCTACATACTAAATGAAACTTAACCTAAGTGTCTACGACCCATTACGACCCGTTTAGGTAGCTTATGCTACTTTAACGCGTCGTTCGCGTGAAACGCGTTCGGACCGCCTAACTAGCCCTATGACAAGTGTTATATGCCTAAACATATTACATAATCAGTTATGTGACAAAGGTTTAGGTTACATATGCTTAATTACCAATTATACATGAAAAGGGTATTCTGGTAATTTACCTAAGGCATATAAACTACCTATCATACAACTACTTAAACGATGTGACCATAGGGTATAACCTCGGAAGGTTATTCCCTACCTACTATGGTCACCTAATGTATTTGGTCGGATCCTAATGATCGACCAAACTGGGTCGGGTTCGAAGGTATAGGCGATTTATTAGATCGCCTACCCTACGACCCTAGACAACGTGGTAATCAGTGGGCATAGTCCCAAGGGACTATGACCAACGTGATTACACTCACGTTGCGAAGTTCTAACGAACTTCGCATTGACCATTACTGGTCAACGCTGAAAGTCAAACAAAGTTTGACTTTCTGACTCGAAAAGCAGTAAAATAAGGAAAAGAACGAAAGAATACTTACGAAGGGTCCCCGAATGCTAAACTCGATTCGAAAATCTCAGGTATGAAACTAATGTTTCAACTTAGAGTTTCTCAAATCAAATTTCTAGTGATTTTAGCAATGGGGGGTATGGGGTATTTATAGGAATACCCGAACCGTTAAGATCGTTTCATGGAAAACGTGCCTTAATCCCATCCGTACATGTGTTGCAAAGTTATGGTGTTTAGGTGTTTAAATTCCATCCATACATGTGTTGCAAAGTCATGGTGCTTAGATTCCATCCTTATCCGCTGACTAAGCAAGTTTAGAATGTGTGGTTGTGAATTAAACAACGGCTAATACATCGAATCTGGTCCCGAATGCGAAAAACGATCCAAATGACGTGACGAATGGATTTTTCTTATGGCGAACACTAAAATAAAATATTTTAGTGCTTACATAAATTTTTGGATGTCCGGATGTATTCAGAACGTAAGTTATGCGCGAAAATGCAAACTTGTGCACTTTTTGACACTTTTAGTCCCTGAATGACACAAAAGTTTATTTTAGCATACCGAACACCTCAAAGCCTATTTCTAAGCTATGCGAAGGATATTTATGGTATGTTTAACTTATGGTCATGCTCCGGAATGTCTGTTACAGTTCAAATTGGCATACTTTCGCAGTTTGTCAACTTTAGTCCCTGTAAGCGATTAAACTTTGATTTCACCACACCAAACCTTCCAAAACTTATATCTAAGTTATGTAAAGGTTATTTAAGGTATGTTAAGCCTATTTCACTATTCCGGAGTGTTCGTTGCATTAAACTGGTTATATTTACGCATCAGTGCGCGTATAACCTTCCAGAAAGCGATTTAGAGCTTGAAATCGAACAAGACTTGATATGTGCAGAAGATACACATATTTATATAAGTCCAAAGTATGAAATACAATATTTCATTGGTTTGGAATTTGTTTGATGGTTGAAATGACACAGGTGTTACAATTCTATTGTCTGATTGCTTTCTGCAGTTCTGTTGACACAGTGTGTCTTACCAGTGAGTTTACTATTATTTTTGACGCAATGCTCTCGTTTATGCATAAAGTAATATTTTTGTAGTATACAACGTGCATGAATTACTTATTAAATCATGTGTTCAGACATTACTGACAATTAAGCACATAATTGCAGTCATTGAATAATGATTAAAGTGTACGGAAATTACCGGTTTGGTGCCAGTTGTCACATGAAGCTCTTCCCATGTTTGAGCCAGTGCCACATCGGCACCCCTATCTCTCATCACACCATTCCACCATGTCAAAGCCCGTTTCTCAAAGACACCAGATGCGAAATCTACCTTTCGCTCATTTGGGCATTGAACATGCCTGAAGGTGCTCTCTAGACTCTTGAACCATTGCAGAAGTGCAGTCGCTCCTTGAGACCCATAAAACTTTGATGGCTTAGCCGAGTTGAACGTCTTGAAGTTGCAGGGGGCATTATTGTTGTTGAGGGCTTGGTTACATTGAGCAACGATGTTCGGGATTACAGCAGTCATTTGCTGTGTAATGACATCTGCCAGCTCTTCAATAGATACCTGATTTTAGCGTCGTGGAGGCATTCTAAAAGGGGAAACAAGAGAGAAAACAAATGAAATGGCATTGGGTAAGAATAGGATGTTACAATTACCGACCAAATCATGGGTGATGGTCATTTGTTTGAACCACGAAGCAAACAAACGACACACAAAGGCTGAATCAAAGCAAATAGATCCTTATAATGTATCGCGAAGACATGCTCGCCTATAAGTGGACACTCACCCCAAGAGTTCCCAGGTAAGAGTGACTGGTCCGATTATGTGGATTTGTACGAACACTCTAGCCTTAGACAGAAAACTCAGGGTACAGGCATTCACTCTTCCAGTTTGCACGTGTTCACACTATTTAGGACCCAAAACTTTGACGAGATTTTGAAAACTCAAAGGGGTTCAAAACCTTATAACAGAGGGTTCAAAACCTTATAATAGAGGGTTCAAAACCTAGTAATCAATCATCCTAGAACAGATGATTAGTTTTTCAAAGTGGTTTTGAAATTTATGTTCTTGTTGTGGTCGTCGCCTAAGGATAGGTGACGGTATTGTTTTATGACTAAACGCAAGTAAACTCGCGTTAGGGTCCTAGGAAGGTTATAGACTAGGTCAAAGTATTACTAATAACCTAATTCCCTATAACCATTGGCTCTGATACCATCTTTTCTGTCACACCCCGACCACGTAAAACAACGAAACGTGGGGGAAACGTCAGGGAGTGTTGTAACAGAATTAATGTTTCACAACCATGGAAATTAAAGTTTCGTTTTATTCATCAAACAAGCGAGTTACATTGTCTTTAAACAAGAAATAAAGAGTACATAACATAAATTAACTAGTTCTTGTCTCGTTTTAAGTCACTAAGTCACTAAGGCACATGCCCGCCTAAGTATGTCTCGATAAGTCCTATGCATCAACTCCTGAAAACACATGTGAAAATAGGTACGTCAGCATAAAAATGCCTATGAGATACATAGGTTTTGTGAAAATAGAATTCATGACTTATGTTTAAGAAAATGTTTAGTCATGAACCTTGTAATTTGCTTTGTCTTGTCTTGTAAATCATTTGAAAAGTGATAAAATCAGATGATATGTATAAATAAGAGAATAAAGTATGGTTAAATAAATAACCAAGTAAAATGAGTTTGTATAAGATAAGTTGTTTTGTAAAACAATGTCTTGTGAAAAGTATGTTATTTGTATAAAATGTTATATGTCTAAATTGAAATGATTCAAATAACGCTATGATATGTAATACCATACAAGCACTTATATATAGGAAGTACCAGTGGCGTATCCACCATGCTTGTATCATATTACACACGCCTCATTACTTAAATCACTTACTCAAACCAAACCACCAAAGTAAAATGTTTATGTATAATCAAATGTCAAAATGTTTGTGTGAAAACCATGTCTAATGTCTATGTCTAATGTAAATCATGAATTGTGTGTATTAATGTCAAAATGTTTATGTATGGTAAGTGAAATATATCAACCAAACCATATGTAAAATGCACAAAAACAAGGTATTGAAGTAAAACATGGTTTAAATCAAAGTTATGTTTTGTGTAATAAATGCATGCTATACTGATATAAACATCTATGCGGTATTGTGAAAATTCATACATCCAAGCCTTGTGACTGTAGAATAAACCCTAGCATAAAGTCTAAGGTCCACCTAGAAATGTAGTCGGATTCGGTCATTCCTTCCAATCCAAACAAACCCGGGATTTCAGGAATGGGAGTTGTCAAGTCCTATGGTACCACTACCTACTACCGAGCGGCATGATCGGTGTTAATGAATGTACATTATCCCATTTAAACAAACCAAATGTCATACCAAAATGTAAGCATGTGATGAATAATAATGTACTAAGTATGCAGACAATGGACATACATAACATAGAATGTAATGTAAAATAATGTACTAAGTATGCACACAATGGACATACATAGCATGAAATGTAATGTAAAACGATGTACTAAGTATGCACACAATGGCCATACATAGCATGAAATGTAATGTAAAACAATGTACTAAGTATGCACACAATGGGCATACATAGCATGAAATGTAATGTAAAACGATGTACTAAGTATGCACACAATGGGCATACATAGCATGAAATGTAATGTAAAACAATGTACTAAGTATGCACACAATGGGCATACATAGCAAAACACAATGAAATCATGTACTATAAATGTACTAATGAACATAGCAAGTATATGATGTGAAAGCAGGAAAGCATGAAAGTAACAAGTAGGCACATGTGTTTCACCCCAAAATGTTTGGAAAACAGTAAAAGAGGGGTCTATGTACTCACTTGAGATTGCTCAATAGACTTCAGATATCCACCAAGCAAGGCTAGAAGGTCACGAATATCAAACGGTACCTAATATAGGTATCTACATTAATAAACGGACCTAAATCGGAGGATTGGATAGAATGAGGGATCGTAAACCAAATGAGTATGGGAGCTCATGTAATATGGTTTAACAAAGCCTACATACTATAATGAAACCTAACCTAAGTGCTTACGACCCGTTTAGGTAGCTTATGCTACTTTAACGCGTCGTTCGCGTAAAACGCGTTCGGACTGCCTAACTAGTCCTATGACAAGTAAAATATTCCTTAACATGTCTAATATTGTTGCCCAATCAGTTTAGATGCCAAAAGTTATGTTACATATGTTTAAAATGAATTTTAGCGTAAAAAGGACATTTTGGTAATTTACCTAAGGCATATAAACTACCTATCATACAACTACTTAAACGAAGCGACCATAAGGTATAACCTCGGAAGGTTATTCCCTATATACTATGGTCACCTAATGTGTTTGGTCGGATCCTAATGATCGACCAAACGGGTCGGGTTCGAAAGTATAAGCGATTGTTTAGATCGCTTACCTTACGACCCTATATAAGCTCTTAAACTAAAAGTGATGAGCTAAGCATGTTAAAACATGCTTAACTAAGTTTAGAAAAAAGGTTTGGTATCAAAACAAACGGTTTTGATACCCAAGAGTAGTTTGGTTACAAAATACGCGTAAATGCGCATTTTGGCCGAAACTACGACTCGTCACTGAGCCAAGATAACGTGGTAATCAGTAGGTATAGTCTCTAGGGACTATAACCATTGTGATTACGCTCACGTTATGAAGTTCAAATGAACTTCGCATTGACCATAAACTGGTCAACGCAGAAAGGCAAACAAAGTTTGACTTTTAACGCTAAACGAAAAAAGAGAACGAAGGAACACTTACAAAGGGTCCCCGCTAGTAAATCTTGATCGAATAGCTCAGGTATGAAGTAATGGCTTCAACTTAGAGCTTTTAGATCAGATTTTTGTGGGTTTTTGCAAGTGATGGGGTTGGGTATTTATAGGATTTTCCATATAGAATATTCCTAGCATATTCCAAGCATATTCCAAGCATATTCCTAGCATATTCCAAGCATATTCCTAGCATATTCCTAGCATATTCCAAGCATATTCCTAGCATATTTCTAGCATATTCCAAGCATATTCCTGGCATATTCCTTAGCATATACCTTAGCATATTCCTGGCATATGGCTAAAACGGGTATTTAACTGGGTACCGGGTATTTTATCTAGCGTTTAAATCCCGGTTTATGGCGTTCTAAATTATTTTTATTACTCTATAAAAATAAACTCGGCAAGATATTACTGAAATAAATTTCAGTTGCCAGGACTGGCTGCATTGTCTGCGTTTTGCAGTAGAAGCACTGTGTTGCGCAGAAACACACGGTACGCGCTTAAACTTTGAAAAATAACGTTTTTAGGCGTTTTATTTTATTTTTCAACACGGACCTGATTAAAATAAGATTTTAATCATAACAGAATATTTGTGGGATTTAAATATTATCCGGTCGGTCACCAACGTTCGTTTGGTCGTACGATCGCGATGTTCGGTTAATTACGACGGAATGCGCAAAAGCGCGAAAAACGACCCAAATTGCGTGACGAATGGATTTTTGACAAGCCAAACACTAAAGCATAATATTATAATGCTTACATAAATTTTTGGATGTCCGGATGTATTCAGAACGTAAGTTATGCGCGAAAGTGCAAACTTGTGCACTTTTTGACGCTTTTAGTCCCTGAATGACCCAAAAGTTTATTTTAGCACACCGAACCCCTCAAATCCTATTTCTAAGCTATGTAATGGATATTTATGGTATGTTTAACTTATGGCCATGATCTGGAATGTTTGTTACAGTTCAAATTGGCATACTTTCGTAGTTTGTCAACTTTAGTCAATGTAAGCGATTTAACTCGATTTTGCCATACCAAAGCCTTCAAAACATATTTCTAAGTTATGTAAAGGTTATTTAAGGTATGTTATGCCTATTTCACTATTCCGGAGTGTTCGTTGCATTAAACGGGTTATATTTACGCCTCAGTGCGCGTATAACCTTCCAGAAAGCGATTTAAAGCTTGAAATCGAACAAGAATTGATATGTGCAAAGGATACACATATTTATACAAATCCCAAGTATGAAATAAAATATTTCATTGATACAGTATTTGTTTGATGGTCGCAGTGACCCAGGTGTCACATGAAAGGATTAAACGATTATTGTTGAGTTATACTACTTGTGATTATTTGATTGATCGTGTTTATCCTACTGTTGCAGGTCTTGAGGCTTTCACAAAGAAAAAGACTGAAGATACTGATACTGGTAAGAAACCAAGTGTCTGGTATAACAAATGTCCGCCTCCAATCTTTGAGAGTTATTCTCCCAGAAATCCAAACGAGGAACGTGTCAATAAGGCTCTCAACATCAAGTTAAAGTCTGAAATCATTGATGAATTACCAGACAATATTGATGTCACATTCACAGCGTCTGACACTGATCATGAGTCTGAGTTAGTAAAGAGAGTTGTCGATCAGGTGTTGGATATGGATGAAGTGTCAAAGTCGGAGTCTAAGTCAGATAGTTCGAGTTCATCTGAGAAGAGTCAGAGTTCACTGGTTAAGAGGGTTTATGATAAAAAAATTCTTGTTATCAAAGAATAATTTGAATGATGAAGTGTTTAAGGTTGCATATACCTTGAATAATTTGGACAAATTATTTTCTGATGAAGAATTCCCAATAAGAAGTGTAAAAATTGAAATGATCAAACATGTTTTCAAATTGATAGAAATTAATATTTCTGAAATAAAAGATTTAAATCTTTCTGAAAAACCTAAACCTTACACTTCAAGGATTCAACAAAGAGTAAACAAGAAAATGGGTTATGGTTGTGGTTATAATTTCCAAAAGAAATCAAACCATAATGGTAACCTCAAAAAGAAAGGTCTTGGTTTCAATTCTTCAGAAAATTATAAAAATCAGAAAACTTATAAACCAAAAACAAAATTTTTTTCAGGAGGAAGTTCAGAGGATGAACAGAAGAAACCATTCTGGAAGCAGTCGAATCAGGAGTTTCTTGCTGAAGTAAAGAAGAATGTGAGAAAGTTTGATTCAAGAGTTGACAGAAGAACCTGTTTCAAATGCCAAGAAGTTGGTCACATAGCTTGGAATTGCCCCAAGACCAACTACCAAAAACAGGAAGTTTCTTCTAACTCTGTTTTGAGAAAGACTTCTGTTGATAAGAAAGAACAACCTGTAAAAAATGTTAAAAAGTTTGAAAATTCTACTTCTGAGGAAGGAGAAAGTTCAAAATGGTTTTACAAAAGAAGAGGTGATTTGACTAAACAAAAGTGGGCGGTTAAATCTGAGGGTAATTCTGACAATGAATCTGATTCCATAAAATCAGAGGAGTCTTTGGTTTAGAAAAAGGTTGTGAATTCCGTTCCAGAGGTGAACGATGAGGATTTTCCTCCATTGTCAAAGGAAAATTTGATGAAGAAAGTGGGAAAGGTAGAGATCTCAAATCAATTCTTCACTGATAAGGGAGAATTTGATGTTGAGAAGGCTTTCAATGGAAAAGTCAAGCATATTTTTGGTAAGATGGTTGATAGAAAGGTTAAAAGTGCAAAAGATTTTTATAAATCAAAATGTTGGTGGGATAGATGTGTCCCAAAATCTCCCAATGCTGGTCAGGCTTGGGGGAAAGTTTTTCCAAACTAAAAATCCTGACTTGCCGGAGCTCCCAGGTTGGTAAACGTGGAGCAAGAATCGGCATCATTCTTGAAATGTTTATTTGGTAAAACTACAGGTGATATCTTTAAATTGTTATATATTGATTTACAAATGGGATGGTTGGTGAGTGATCCTGTAAGTGGTTGAAAGAGGTTTTCATTGACAAGTGGTTAATCAAGCTCATTAAGTTGAACTTGATTGGACCATACTTACAAGTGGTATTTTGAAAAACAAAATGATGAGTTTATCCCCTAACCTACAAGTGGTTTGAAAATCAACAAAACTAATTTTCCAGAAAAACCATTTGATTAAAACAAACTTAAGTGTTTTGAAATCACAATGGGAAAATAGTTTGTTGTGAGGGGGAGTTCTGATTGTTTATGCCAAGAGGATGGCGAAGTGAAGTAATTCGATATCAGTTGTCGCTTTATTGTATAGTTTGTTTTCAAATTTCCTAAAATGTGTTTGCATTTTAGGGGGAGTAAAAATTTTCAGAAAATCCAAAAACATTTGAAAAATTGAAAAAGACAAAAACATGATAAAATAAAAAATGAGTTTTGTTGTACAATAGAGGAAATGATAGTACATCAGTGGACTATCACAACACGCTAAAGAATTGGAAAGAAAAATGTGATAAACGGTCTCACTGATGATGTGCCAGTAGGTTTTTGCACATTTAGTAGATTGTGACGAGATATAAACCTAAATTCAAACTTGCTTAATTCGTGGGTAACATCTCTCGGATATATGGGTAACCCCCGAAATCTTGTTTAAAAGGTCCCTCTTTCTGAGATACTAGGTCTTTATGCTTAGTGATATCTGGGGTATTATCCCAGGACTTCTGATTTTGTGGAAGCAATGGCCTAGTCCCCGGAGAATACTTTACGCTTGCTTGAAATATAGCGCCGCCCTCAGCATAAATGATAAGACAATAAAATTGCTAATCAATGCTGTTGTAAAAAAAGATCATCTAAAGGGGACCCACCAAATCAGCTCTTCAATATCAGTTGCCTAAAATCTTTTTGGATTTTTCAAAATTTTTGCTAAAACATACTGAAAATCTTTTTGGAATTTTGTGAAATAACCGAAATGAAATGCAGTAAAGAAATATTTACATACAATATTTTTGTGAGTTTGTGTAAGAGGATCATATCAGTTTCTGAGACAAATCACCAACACCGTTAAGCTTTAAACATTTTATGTTCTAAACGATTCACTTAGATTGTCAGTATACTGATCCACTTAAATTTTCACACAAAGTCCAACTGTTTCGAGATACAAGATTAATGTTTTAGAGACTTAAACTTATTCGCGTGTCCCACCTCAGAATATACTCCCGTATCCAGATCCCAATATTCAGTCTTACAGGTGAGTATCATCATCATCATCGTACTCAGTATATCCCACCTATAGCAAAGCTAAGGTAGGGTCTGAGGAGGGTGGGATGTAGACAGCCTTACCTCTACCCCGTAGGAATAGAGAGGCTGCTTCCAATGAGACCCCCGGCTCGATTGTGGTTTTGCATCAAGCCTTGGACATAAGGCACATAACACTCAGCAATTGAGACAAACGCCAATTGGTGCATGTACCCCCTTGTCTTTCGGCTATCAACGCCACCACATGATGCCTGATTAACGATCCCCTAGTCTTACAGGTGAGTATACCTAGATGATATCTGTAAGGGGTTAATTGCGAAACCGTGAGAGCTCAGGTCAGAACTTCCGTTCAACATGATGAACAGGTTTGGGAGAATGTGATTGAAAAGTTTTTAAGTAAAAAAAAGGAGTCTATAGAAAGAAAAGTGTTCTGAAAATGAATGATATGTTTACTAGTGGTCATTAGTAATGTCATAATTTGTTGTATCTTATTTTTATGAAACTTATGTTTTGGGTAGAGGATTTGCAGGAAAGCCTGGATTCTGATTGAGAGTAGCAAGCCAGGTTGCGATCCTGATTCTGTAAAAGTCAGTCTATGATCCAAGCATGTTTTGAGGAGGAGTCTGTTAGAGAGAGTTTGGGAAGTTATCTGTTGGTGCTGATATCCAGGAGAAGATAGAGCGAGTCAAGAGCAGGAAAAGCCCGAAGACTGATAAAGACTGAAGACGTTGAAGACTCGACACTTAAGACTCGTCAACATCTGAGGGGGAGTCTGTTAGTGCATACATCTGTCGACTTCGTCTTGTATCGAGTCTAGTACTAGATATGTTAGATCAGGGCACATTGTACGGGAAAATAGAGTTTTAGAGTTGATTTCCCACGAAATGTTGATTTCCCACGAAATGACAAAATGTTGATTTCCCACGAAATAAACATTTCACTTTCGTGGGGAATCAGAAACTCTATAAATAGGCTAGTGATCATGTCATTTGGTGGGGAATCAGAAACTTGTACCGAAGTGTTGCCGGTATTTCTTGTGACTGTAATCGCTGTTAATTCAATATACAAGAAGTTTAAAGTGATAATCAAGCTGTTTCGAGTCTATACGTCTGTTTCCGCCTTTCGTATAGCCTAAGAACTCTTCTGAACGACTCGTTTGGGTCACAGATCGATCCTACAGTTCAAGCAAAGTACTTAGATGCTTGGGAATGCGTTGAGACGAAATATATTAGACCGACAAATGATGACGAAGAGGAGGTTGCAATTAAAGACCTTAGTGCTGCAGACAGAAAGAAATACAAAGATGAGAAAATGATGTTGAGTTTACTACAACAAGCTGTGAAGGAAGATATCTTGGTTCTATTACAACACAATGGAACTTCTTATTCAATCTGGAAAGCATTAAGATCGAAGTTTCATGGAAGCCGAGAGATGGTTAAAAACAAGAAGTCACTTTTAAAGAAAGAGTTTGATCTGTTTCGTGGGTTGAAACATGAAAGTACAAGACAAATCATTGAAAGATACTGCAATCTGCTAGCTAACATGAAGAGATTAAGCATCGAGAAAGATAATGAAGAATTGATCGAAAAGCTAGCTGATGCATTGCCATATGAGACTTGGGGTACATATCTCATGATGTTGAGGAACAAGAAAGGTTTTAGCAATCTGACACTGAGCAAATTTATTGAAAAGATTGAGGCTCAGGAGATGGAGCAGAGAAAGGTTTTGAGAATGAAAGATTTTGACGGTGAACAAGACATCGGACTTTATTATAAAGGTGATGTCAGCGATAAATCCACAAACTTGTCACCGAAGGTAGAGACTGCTTACAATGCAAAGAGTTCTTCCGGAGGTTCATCCAAAGGATCTAACAGTAACACAAATTTTTCATTATATCCATAATTTGATACGGACATCTCAATAACCAAGATTGGCAAGAAGCTTCAATGCAATATTGTTCTGAATCTGGAGAATGATGAGGATTATTCAGCAGAAATTGCTAAGAGTCACATGTCTTTGTTGGGAACTGTATTGGAATCTTATGGTAGTTTTGTTGCAGGTCGGATCGGGAATCCAATGCTTACAAAAGAGGATTATGATCAGATTGATGCTGAAGAGATGGAACTGATGGACATAAAGTGGTGTTTAGCAACTGTATTGAGACGAGCTGAGAAATTTAAGCAGATCACAGGAAGAGATGATTTACGTGAAGCTAATATTTCTACTTTAGGATTTGATAAATCTAAAGTCACTTGTTTTCGTTGCAGGGAAAAAGGACACTACCGGAAGGCTATCTATCATCAAGTTGCTCAACAACAACAAGAACCACAAGTGGCACATGGTAGAAAAGTGATTGAAGAATCTTCAAAGAGAGCTTGTATGGTGAATCAGGATGATCAAAAGCCAACGGAAGGTTTCAGTTGGGACAAATATATCTCAACTGATAACAAAGCATGCCTGATAAACCAAGATGATGAAAAATTGGCTGAAGGTTTTAGCTGGGAAAATTTCAATTGGGATGATTATGATCCAAACAAAGATTCAAATCACAAAGCTTATGTCGCTCGAGTTGAAGAAGATAGTGATGATGATCGTGAGTATCATGCAAGAAGATTGGCAGCTCATTTTAAATTGATGGCATAAAGTGATAGTGATGATGACAAAGCTAAAAAGAAAAAGATCAAAACACATGTGAGCAGTGATGATGAAGATGTACCGGTGATTAAGAAAAAGGTGAAGGATGTTCCTAAGTTCAAAGTTGATGAAGAAGTTAATGCTAAAAAGATTCCGGCGATTTGTGAGAATTGTGAGATTTTCAAGAAGAAAAACAGTGAACTGATTAACAATATAAATCAGTTGAAGGAATCTTATGATGTTCTGAACAAGGCCATGAATCAGTATAATCAATCAAGTGAAGAACAAGCAACAGCAATGAAAACACTTCAAGGAGCTTTCATGATAAAGCAGAAAGTTGTGAACAACTACATCGAGAAGTGTGATGTGCTAGAACAGAAACTTGAAACACAAAGAATTGAAACTGAAAGAGTTAACCGTTTGTTGAAAAGTTACTCATGTACTTCTTATGTCATTGACAGGATCTATCCAACTGTTGAAGGCATGAAGGCTTTTGAAGATGATGAAGTAACTAAGGAACAGAAAGTTTCTGAAGAAAAGACTCCTAAAAAGAAGAAAGAAAAGAAGAAGGATTCTAAAGTGAATGATTCTGGTAAGAAACAAGGTTTCAATTGCAACAAGTGTCCACCCCCGCTTGAAAATGGATATTCTCCGAGAAATCCAAATTCAGAAAGAGTCGAAAAAGCAACAAATTTACAGTGGGAGTCGGAGTCTACAGTTAACTTGCCAGATAATATTGATGTCACGTTTACGTCATCTGACACTGATCATGAGTCCGAGTTAATAAAGAAAGTGGTCGATCAGGTGCTGGATAAAGATGAATCCGAGGAGTCAAAGTAGGAGTCTATGTCGGAATCAAAGTATGAGTCAAGCATTCCGAGTCAAACCGACAAACAGGGCAAAAGAGTTTACAATAAAGAATTCCTATTATCAAAGTCTAATTTGAATGACGAAACATTTAAAATTGCATATACTTTGAATGATTCTGACAAATTATATTTTGATGAGGAATTTCCAATAAGAGGTGTCAAACCTGACATGATCAAAAAGATTTTCAAACTAACAGAAATTAATTTTTCTGAAATAAAAGATGTAAATCTTAATGGTAAACCTAATAAGTACACCTCAAGGGTTAAACAAAGAGAAAACAAGAAAAAGGGTTACAGTTCTGGTTCTGATTATCGAAAGAAACCAAACCATAACGGTAATTTCAAAAAGAAAGGACTGGGTTTTATTCCTTCAGAAAAACAGAAAAATGAAAAATATGTTCGAGATTTTAAATCGAAAATGATATTTGTTTCAGGTACGTCTATTGAAGAAGAGAAAGAAAGTCTGTTCAGGAATCAGTCAAACAGAGAATTCCTTGCGAAGAAGCAAGAAGAGTTAAAGACTGTTGATCAGATGAAAGAAACGAGAACCTGTTTTCAATGCAACTCTGTTGGACATATTGCCAAAGATTGTTCCAAGGCAGTAAAATCAAAACAGGGAGTTTCTCGTAACTTGAAAGATAAAAAGGTTGAGTTTGAACCACCAATTGACAGATCTAAACTTTTCAAAAATTCGATTTTTGAGATTGGTGAAAGTTCAAATAGATTTTACAAGAAAAAGGGAAATCTTGACAACCAAAAACGGGTTGTTAAGAAGTCTGATGATAGTTCTAGTAATGATTCTGATTTTTCAAAATCAGAGGAGCTATCTTCTGGCGATGAATCTGATTCCACAAAGTCAGAGGAGCCACAGGTTGAGATTAAAAGTGAAAAATCAGTACCGACTGTGGATGATGTGAATTTTCCACCACTTCGGGCTGAAAATTTTAAAAAGAAAATTGGTAAAGTTGAGATTTCAAACCATTTTTTCTCGGAAAAAGAAGAGTTTGATGTTGAGAAGGCCTTTAATTCTAAAGTGCACCATATTTTTGGAAAAATGGTTGACAGGAAGGTCAAATGAGTCAAGGAATTTTACGAGAAGAAAACAAAGAAGCAAGGTAAAGTATCATCCCTGGTTTGTGACTGGGATGGTACTTATAATGTACAGTAAAATCCTGGACTTGCCGGAGCTCCCAAGTTGGTAATCGTGGAGCATGAATCGACATCTTTCTTAGATTGTTTTTGGTAAATTGAAAATTGGTCACTAGTTTGACTTGCCGGAACTCCCAGGTTGGTAAGTGAGGAGCAGGTATCGGCATCTTGAGAATTCAACTTACATGAGGTTTTGGTTGGTAAGCCATGTGGTTGAAAAAGGTTTTTACTTGCAAATGGTAAATCAAGGACATTAAGTTATACTTGTATTTTCCTACAAGTGGTTGAAAGACAATGTGATGAACCAAACCCCTAACCTACAAGAGGTTTTTTATAAAATCAACAAAACTTATTTTCCGGAAAAACCGTTTGATTAAAACAAACTTAAGTGTTTTGAGATCACAATGGGAAAAAAGTTTGTTGTAAGCGGGAGTTCTGATTGTTTATGCCAAGTGGATGGCGAATTGAAGTGATTCGATATCAGTTGTCAAGTTGTGTACAATTTGTTTTCAAATTTTTCTTTAAATGTGTTTGTATTTTAGGGGGAGTAAGAATTTCTGAAAATCCAAAAACATTTGAAAATTTGAAAAAGTAAAAAACATGATAAATTTCAAAAATGAGTTTTTGTGTCAAAGAAGAGGAAATGATAGTACATCAGTGGACGATCACAACATGCTAAAGAATTGGAAAGTTAAAAATGTGATAAATGGTCTTACTGATGATGTGCCAGTAGGTTTTTACACATTTAATAAACCTAAACTCAAACTTGCTTATATCGTGGGGAAACATCTCTCGGATATATGGATAACCCCCGAAATCTTGTTTGAAAGGTCCCTCTTTCTGAGATACTAGGTCTTTATACTCAGTGATATCTGGGGTATTATCCCGGGACTTCTGATAATGCGGAAGCAATGGCCTATTCCCCGGAGAATACTTTACTGCTTGCTTGAAATATAGCGCCGCCCTCAGCATAAATGATGAGATAATAAAATTGCTAGTCAATGCTGTTGTAAAAAAGATCCTTTAAAGGGGACACACCAAAAGTCGAAGCCGTCATCTCTCTGCTGAACGGAAGTTCTGACCTGAGCTCTCACGGTTTTCGCAATTAACCCCTTACAGATATCATCTGTGGTATACTCACCTGTAAGACTGAATATTGGGATCTGGATACGGGAGTATATTCTGAGGTGGGACACGCGATTAAGTTTAAGTATCTAAGACATTAATCTCGTATCTCGAAACAGTTGAACTTTGTGTGAGAATTTAAGTGGATCAGTATACTGACAATCTAAGTGAATTGTTTCGAACTTAAAATGTTTAAAGCTTAACGGTGTTATTGATTTTTCTCAGAAACTGATATGATCATCTTACACGAACTCTCAAAACTATTGTATGTAAATATTTCTTCTCTGCATTTTCACTACATTCAAAATTCAAAAAGATTTATGTGTGTTTTAGCATAAATTTTGAAAAATACAAAAAAAATTTCGACAACTGGTGTTGGAGAGCTAGTTTTCAAAATTCCAAGTGCTAGACAGGATGAACAAATGGGTTGGGAGAGTGTGTTTTGAAATAAAATGAGAAAAGGTTTTGTAATAAAGACTTTATTTCTATAAGTGGTTCATCAAAGATTAACATTGTAAAATCATTCTTTGATTGTATAATTCCTCCAAGTGGTTCATTAGATGATAAAATTGTTTTTACAAGTGATTATCAGAGAATTTATTTTTAGGTAGAGATTGTGCAGGTAAGCCAGATTTTGATCCTGAGCAAGATTTGAGCCAGATTACGATTTTGGAACTGCTGATGCTGATGAACTTAAGGAATCAAGAGATCTGATCAAGTGATAGAGAGACAGGTTCCGATACCTAAGGACTCTGTGATTTTAATAAGCCAGACTGCGATCCCAGCATATTGAAAGGGGGAGTCTGAAGACATCTAAAGAAAGGAGTGTGTTGGTGCAGGTAATGATAGAGTCAGGAATCGATCTTGAACCTGTGGAGCTTAGAGCTAGGTTGTGATTTTGGAAGAAAGAGAAGAGAGAGATTTGAGGATGCTTACAGCGTCAGATACTTCAGAAAGTTTGAGAGGACTGATAAAGACTGAAGATGCGAAGACTCGACACTTAAGACTCGTCAACATTCGAGGGGGAGTCTGTTGGTGCGTGCGTCTGTCGACTTCGTCTTGTATCGAGTCTTGCTTGTATTTAGACAGATCAGGGCACGTTTTACGAGGAATATGTCAAATATAGGGTGAATGGCATGTTCAAGCGAAACTAGATAGGTGATTTCGCTTGAAAGTGTCATGATTATTTCAAGCGAAATCACATATTCTTATTTCGCTTGAAGTGCTATCGCTTGAAACTGATTTCGCTTGAAGCTGTTTGGAGCGAAATCAGAACCCTATAAATACCTTGTGTCTTGATTTCATTTGTAACGATTCCGGTTAGAGCAACGAAGTGCTGCCGAACTTTCGTCTCGTTGTAAAACGTTATTATATCAATAATATCGACAGTTAAAGTGTATTTTGTGCTGAATTGACCTCAGAATGTCTGTTTCCGCCGTTCGTTCTGAGTAAAACTCTTCTAATCGACTCGTTCGGGTCTGGAAACGATCCTACATATAGTAATAAAGCGTTTACGCATAACCAGCATGTAACACGTAAAGGATCGAATCAAGTAAGCTATCGGCAATGATACAAGCTAACCAACATGACTGCGAGTAGAGTATGCGCGATACGTGTTCACCGTAGTGAGCACGCAAAGTAAGTAAACCTTAACAATCCCTGAATAAACAGGTGCTGAGTCCAAACTATAGTACTATCGTTGCTAAGGGTGGTAGGGCAAGTCATCACTGTGTAAACATAGCAAACAACCATTCAACTATTCACGTATAACATGCGAGAGCGGTTAGCGTTTAAAAGAGTTTAAGCGTTGTGTGCGTTGTGTTTTGATAGAGAACGTATGTAACACCCAAAAGTGTGTAAGCGAAAAAGGATTCAAGTATACTCACAATGTGTGCTTAACAGATAAACACGGCCTGGATGGAGTGGAGAGAGCGCCGGATCAGCCTGCATACGAGAACAAAAGTGCATAAGTCTTCCAAAGTGCTGAAACAGTCGGGTTGGAGTGTCGTGTGGGAAAACAGTTGGGATGGCAATGGGTCGGGTTCGGGTTGGGTATTGGTAATCCTATACCCATACCCGGTTATAAAATCGCGTCCCATACCCGACCCAATACCCGTCGGGTATTTTTCGGGTAATTACCCCTCGGGTATCGGGTATACCCGCGGGTATCGGGTATACCCGCGGGTATCGGTTATACCCATTAGTTTGTTAAAAGATATACATTGGGATTTCAAAATACATTTTTGCCCTACTGTATTTATTATATTATTTTATTTATACAACAACTATTATAAATTAAAATATACATTACATTCATATAAGTTTTGTCATAAATTAATAATAACTTTATAATACTTATACACTAACATGTATATACTTCACAACATACAAAATATAAATACTATTTTCAAATACAAATAATAAAAGAAGATTTAGTTTTTCACATTATAAACATACTAAAATAAATCACTAATAGACAAGGGAGAATGAAAAATAAAAATAAAAATTTAAAAAAATTGGGTATATGATCGGGTATGTTGTTCGGGTAAACGAGTATGTGGTTTCAGGTAATCAGGTCGGGTATCACCTAATCCCATACCCGACCCATACCCACGAAAATTTTAAAAACTTATCCCATACCCGGCCCAATACCCATTAGGTATCGGGTATACCCGTCGGGCTCGGGTATTTTTGCCATCCCTAGAAAACAGAACCTTGGTACGAAGGGCCGCTTCGTATGAAGGCAGTGCCTTCGTTCACAATGCTTGTTTCCGTGTCCAAAATCGAGTGTTCATCCCTCCAGCCTTAAGTTACTGATTAAACTTAGAGCCGGAGAGGTCTTTTGAGCAATTTAGTCACACGTGGGAACACGGGTTGATTTGTACGAAGTTGCCTTCGTACGAAGCCTCTACCTTCGTACGAAACCGGTGGTGCCTTCATACAAAGGCAGTGCCTTCGTACGAAGCTGGGCTTTGTACAAGCCAGTCCAGCTCGCACAAGTGGTTGTTTTTGCGTTCGGAGTTGCTTTTTCTCCTGAATCGGATGTATTTTCGAGTCCTTTTCATGACGGTTTCGACACCACTTCGTCCCACTACCCAGTGAACGAAGTATGTGTCAGTTTTGGTCTGGTATAGTGTAAAAACTGAGTTTAATACGGTTTTTCCTTGGATTATACACTTGATGAGTGCGAGATATTCAGATCTACATCTTGGGAAGCCAAAGCTAAGCCTAGTACACTCGTTTAGGTGTAAATCCATAATAAAATCAGAAGTTTTGATGAAAAAGATGAAGGTTTTTCATAAAAAAGAGAAGTTTAGATGAAAAGATGAAGTTTAGATGAAAATAGAGAAGTTTGGATGAAATCGGAGATAAACTCGTGGGAAATCATGGTGGAAATCGTTGTGAAACATGTAAAAATAATAGATCTTACTTGGAAAATAGAGAGACAGCAGCTTGGGAGAGTTCTTGGGAGAATGACAGCAAGTTAAAATGAGAGAATAGAGCTTGGTATTTATAGAGAAGTGAGATGGTGCAGGTTGCCTTCGTACGAAGCCTTTGCCTTCGTACGAAGCCGCCTGTTTCATGTGATTTATTCCCGTTTCGCGTGTCGGGTGTTCGTTTAGTGCGTTTGGTTGCGTTAGTTAGTTCGAGTACTTTAAGTATTTTAGCGAGGTATTAAGTGTCGTGTTTGCGTTGCGTTTTAACGAGATAAATCAAGGCGCGTGAGCGAGCGTTTGAGCGTTTTAAGCGATTATCAACACACATAACATATTTAACATTTAAACACATAAATAATACAAGTAAATCCGCGTTTCGAGTTTGCGTTGCGATAAGCATTTAAGTAGTAAGCATTTAAATGCGATATATAAGTGAAATAAAATGCGTTTAAAATGTAGTTTACCCTTTTGTAATCATCGAATCTCGGAGTACAAGCGTTTACGAAAGAAACAACGATAGAATAGGAACAACCAAAGGTTCGGGTTGTTACTGCAAGGCCTTGGAGAAAACACAAATGGGCACGACAACAACGATGCTAATCCCGTCAGTGGGAGAACAACAACTGAAATGAAGTACTTTGCCACGTGATCCTGCAAATGCCACGAGTCATGCTGAGGTACGTTAAAACGAGATTTCACAACAATCGATGCTTAGTCTAATAAGACTCACAACTATTGGCACTGCAAAAGAAGTCACATGTCTTCGCATTTCCCCTACTTCATTAATGGAAATTATTCTATGTTCGACATTCCATGGTAATTTTTGAGAAGTCTTTAATAAACCTTCTGCTTAGTCTTTGAGAAGTCTTTAATAAACCTTCTGTAGTAACCCGCCAAACCCAAGAATTGACGAATTTCAGTTGGAGTTCGAGGTGCAGGCCAATTTTTTATCGAGTCAACCTTGGATAGATCAACGTGAATCCCATCCTTATTCACCACGTGGCCTAAGAAATGGACTTCACGAAGCCAAAAGTCACATTTCGAAAACTTATCATAAAGCTGTTCTGCTCGAAAAAGTTCCAGAATGAGTCGTGGATGACGCTCGTGTTCCTCCTGACTCTTGGAATAGATCAGGATGTCGTCGATGAAAAAATAACAACCTTGTCCAAATAAGGTTTGCACACTCGGTTCATAAGATCCATGAGGACCGCAGGTGCGTTTGTCAACCCGAAAGGCATAACCAGGAACTCGTAGTGTCCGTAACGAGTTCTGAATGTTGTCTTGGAGATGTCCTTGTCTCGTACTCTCAGCTGATGATAGCCCGATCTTAGGTCAATCTTAGAGTAGAAGCTCGACCCTTGCAACTGGTCGAACAGGTCATCGATACGCGGGAGAGGATAACGATTCTTCACGGTCACCTTGTTGAGTTCGCGATAGTCAATGCACATTCGAAAGGTACCGTCTTTCTTCTTCACAAACAAGACTGGAGCTCCCCAGGGCAAAGAGCTAGGATGAATGAAACCCTTGTCCAAAAGCTCCTTGCAGTTGCGCTGACAATTCTTCTAATTCTGATAGGGCTAGCCGATAAGGTGCACGAGCTATAGGCGCTGCTCCAGGAGCTAGCTCGATTTGAAACTCGACTTGACGATGAGGTGGAAGACCAGGTAATTCCTCAGGGAATACCTCAGGAAATTCGCGTACGATCGGGATGTCTTCTATCTTCTTTTCTTTCGTTGAGGTGTTAGTAACGAGAGCTAAAATAGCAGTGTGGCCCTTTCGCAAACACTTCTGGGCCTTAAGGAAAGATATGATGCCCACAATAGCACCATTCTTGTCGCCACAAATGACGAGAGGTTCACTGCTTGCACGAGGGATACAGACAATTTTCTCCTTGCAGAGTATTTCTGCTCGATGTTGGGATAACCAGTCCATCCCAATGACAACGTCGAAGCTACCAAGTACGATAGGGATAAGGTCGATAGAGAAGGTCTGACCAGCTAAAGAGAGACTACAACCCTTAACTATGTTTGTGGCCTCAAGATGTTTACCGTTTGCTAGTTCTACAACATGCTTAGAATCCAAACGGATTGGGGTACGCTTAAGCATCTGACTAACTTTTAAGGACACGTAACTAGTATCGGCACCCGAATCGAATAAAACAGAAACAAAGAAATTATCCAGTAGGAAATTACCCGTTACGACGTTGGGATCGTTCCTCGCATCACCCTGACCAATCACAAAAGCACGTCCCCTAGCACCATTGCCATCATTGTTATCCCTGTTGTTGTTCCCATTGCCCTAATTATTGTTGTTGTTGTTGTTCTGATTCTGGTTCAGCTGGGGGCAGTCTCTTTTAAAGTGGCCCTCAGCTCCACACTGGAAACATCCTTTGTTGTTTCCTTGTTGTTGCTGCTGTTGCTGGCATTGGTTCTATGGAGTCTGCTGCTGCTGTCGTCTCTGATTTGCAGGATAAAGTCTCCTGCAATCTTTTGCTGCATGGCCTGGTTTATTGCATCTCTGACAGTTGTTCGCTTTGGCAGGCTGTTCTGCTTGACTGCCTGATCGGTGAGGCGGTGGGATAGTCGTATAACCCGCTGAATTGTAGGGTGGTTAGCTGAGGTCACCATGCTCTGAATTTCTGGCACTAAACCCTTGATGTAAAGCTCGATACGTTTGTAGGGAGGATCCACCATGTTGGGAGACAAAGCAGCTAGTTCATTTGATCTCTTGGTATACGCTTCGATTTCAGACCCCGTCATCTTCAGATTGTAAAACTCCACTTCCAGCTTGTGAATGTCAACACTATGACAATACTCTTCTTTGATCAGATCTTTAAAGTCGTTCCATGGGGTGGCATTAGCAGCTGCCAACCCTAGCATTTGCACCTGTGCGTTCCACCAACTTAACGCACCGCCTTCAAGTGTTCCAGTAGCAAACTTCACCCTACTAGCAACATGGCATTCACACATTTCGAAAACGGATTCAATCTTCTCGAATCAGTGGAGGAGACCTACGGCTCCTTTAGTGCCATCAAAGGTACTTGGTCGACAATCCATGAAGGTCTTGAACGTACACACTCGAGGCTGAGCATTCTGACCTCCTGCTTGAGCTGCTGAGAGAGCCTCAGCAACTCGTTCGTTAATTAAAGCCGTCAGCTGGGCTTGAGTCAAGTTCAGGAAGTAAGAATGGTGACGTAGACGCGTGGAAGATATGAGATGACAGAAGAGAGTAAGCACACAAGGTTTCAAGCAACAGTTGTTACGTTAACTAAGCATACCATGATCAATGCACTATGTAAACTAACAGGCAGTCAATACAAACATAAACCATAATACATATAGTATTGAGTCTTGCACGTGGAGCGAAGCGTCGTTGTGGATCGTTGAGCACTGAACAGGTTATAGTCTGGTTTTTATCAAAAAGCTTTTTCCTTTTTTTTTTAAAACCAAGTTCACTATAACCAATGGCTCTGATACCAATCTGTCACACCCCCAAAATCCACAAGCGGAGTATCACCGTAGGAGGCGTGACTGACCAGGATCCAGCCACTAATCATATTAAACAATATAAATTAAGTAAATGAAAGCCCAAACCCAACAATATAATTGGTGTCAAAACAATTCAACCAAGTTTAAGTTATCAGCAGAAGCATAAAGTTCAAACCCAAAACATAAGTTTAAAAGTTCATAAGTTTAACATGGGACTCAACAGTCCATGTCCCACAACGACCTCGTCCTCCTGTGCAAGCTCCACCTAAGCACCTAACGACCTGCAAGGCATATAATAACGAATCAACAACAAAGTTGAGCGAGTTCACAGTTGGTTGTCCAGTTTAATGTTGTTCCAAAAGCCATAAGTTGTTTCGAAAACCATGAGTTATTAAATTCCTTGTTTCCCAAACCATACCAGTGGGGGGCTTCCCCATGTTTACCACTAGACCCGTTACCATATCGACTACTGACTGTAGTTATGTTTATTTGCCCTGTGTCAATGTCTATCATCATTGACTAAGTGCCCAGATCCATTAGTCCACTCCCGTCCTCTGCGGCACGGTGTGAGGCTTATCAAAGCTAATAGCGCTATTTAACTAATGACCCGTTCACCATTGGCCTGGCGATTAAGTCGATATAAAAATGAGGGACTTAATGATAGAGTTTTGTCTAGTGTCAATGTTGTTACCCTTCAGTTAAGAGGGTGGGAGTACGTGTCAAGAAGAACACACATGTTTCAATGTTGTCACCCTTCAACAAAGAGGGTGGGAGTACGTATTCTACCCAAAGATAAATACGCAGGTTTCCTTATTAAACGTTAACCCATTCCCAAACCACCGGGAATCCCATGCCTTGTAGAAAGTGTGAACTCACCTTAGGTTAGCTCGGCAGAAAAGCAAAAAGGTCAATCGAGCTTTTTGTGGTCATACACGTCCTAACATGGTTACCATACAAGTCAGGTCTAGGTTCAAGTAGTGCACGTAAGTTTACTCATAAATTAACAGGTTACGAACACGTAACGATCATGGCAGAACCATGTTAACAATATCAATCAAACATACACATAAGCCCAAATTGTGCGATTCAGGTGATTGGGCCTTTGGGATTGTGCGAGCCCAATCATCTTGTACGATTCAGAAAGTGAAGCGGACTTAAATGTCTGGCCCAACCTGTTGTGCGATCAGCACAACCTTGTGAGATCCACAACAGGTTGTGTGATCCATCACAAACCCGGCCCATTTATACACATGTAGCCCAAAACTTGTGCGGCCCATAAAAAACATTAAACAAGTAAACTTCTTGTGCGGCCCAATATATTGTGCGATCAGCACAGTCTTGTGCGATCCATAATATATTGTGCGGTCATGCATTATCAGTTTGTAATATGTGTTGTAACAATTGTACCGTAGCAGTTTCTAACTTGTGCGACTAGTCCTTGTGCGACCAAGAACTTGTGCGATCGGCTCTTGTGCGACCATATCATCAAAGAACTGATCTTGTGTGATTAAATGACTTGTGCGATCGAATAACTTGTGCGATCGAATAACTTGTGCGATCAGAACTTGTGTGTTCTGATCTTGTGCGATTGTTGTTGTGCGATTGGTTTACCAAATCTCGAAATTTAAGGAAATCAGTTATATGTTTCCATTTATGCAATTCAATCAAACAATTTAACAGTTTCAAATCTTGCATTATTCGATCAAATTAAACATTCATCATTGAATTCATATAAACCCTAAATAATCATCTATTCGTAACAACTCATCATCATCTACGTCGAATAGTTTGGTTAACATTAAAATTCTTAATTCTTCATGTAATACTCATCATGCAAACAATCCGAATACAGAGACATAATAGTCGATTACATCTATTCGGTTCTAGATCAATATCATGCAATCCGATTTCATCATATATCATCCATCAACTGAATTATTCATTCATATCACAATCATCATCCCATTCGGTTCTGTTAACAATCATCACAACCCTATTATGCAGTTCTATTATGTATCATCACAACACCAAGATCATACCAAACATCACACTAAACATACACATATTCCGGATCCCTATGATTAAACCTTCTAGCATGAACAATCCTAGTTATCACATACAATCATAACAGGACTATCATACGATTATACAATGATGGAAAACTAACCGATAGAAAGGTAGAATGAGATTGTTTCGAACAAGAAGGTCTTCGAGAGGAGGGGCTGCCGTCGGTCTTCGAATGAGAGAAAGAGAGGGTAGGGTTTGTGTATGTTGTGTAATTTGCAAGTTATGAGAAGTGTACACCCTCCTCATGAGGTTATACGTGTAAAGGGTGGGCCGAACCCATCATGGGCTGCCCTTTGGTCTCGAGTTCAAGTAGAGTGGGCCGAGAATGGTGTGTAACAAAAGATAAATTATACGGCCTATAAGCTGGTGCGATCGGGCACATATTGTGCGACTAGGTTTGTGTTGTGCGACCAAGGATTATAATTTCATATCACATAACACATTCAATACATAACATTCCATAACAATCAACGTATCACATAATCACATAATGTTCATACTGGCTACATCAAATACAAAGATAGGTTCTGAAATACGAGTTGTCACACTCGAGGGATACTACGAGTGTGGTGAGCAAGGATATTTCAAGAGAGATTGTCTGAAAATAAGGGTCAGAATACCGAGGGCAAAGTTTTCGAGATGAGTGTTGGGAAGGCACGTGACGGTCCTGCTACTCTTACTGGTATGTTTCTGATCGATAACCAATCTATGTTCATACTTTTAATACCAAAGATGACTTGAGTTTTGTTTCGAAAATCTTTGAACCATTTTTGTGTTCACCAACAAGTAAGATGAGTATAAAGTGCCCGATAGAACTAGTACTTGGTAAGTTGATAGAAACTAGTGAGGTCGTTCGCGATTGTAGTATTTAGTTAGGTGGTCATAGTTTTAGTGTCGATTTATTTCCAGTGGAGCTGGGGAGCTTTGTCGAAGAGGTGAGGATGGATTAATTTTCCAAGAACGAAGAGGGGACTATCGCTTGAAGAAGTTAGCTAGGATACCTCGTCCTGATGATAGTGGAGAGGCGGAAGTTGTTCACGAAGACCGACCGAGTCGAGTGTCGAGTGTCGAGTGTTGAGTGTTGAGAGTCGTCAGAGTTATAAGGATGCTCAAGTTGTTGTGAAAAGGCAATCCTGCATTCTTAGTGAATGTGCTGGATACGGAAGCCGAATGTAGGAATATCGGAGAGATTTCTATCGATCACAACTATCCGGAAGTTTTCCTAAAAAGACTTACCTGGATTGCCCCCTGCTAGACAGATCGAATTCCGAATCGATCTGGCACCCGGTGCTGCACTAGTTGCAAAATCTCCTTATAGATTTAGCACCGTCTGAAATGATAAGAATGTCGAATCAGCTTCAAGAGATACTAGACAAGAGTTTCATTCGATCAAGCTTTTTGCTTTGAGGTGCATCTGTTTTGTTGTGAGGAAGAAGGATGGATCCTTCAGGGTGTAAGATGATTTTAGAGAGCTGAACGAGTCAACTATCAAGAACCAGTACCCTTTTACCGAGGATTGACAATTTGTTCGATCAAGCTACAGGGATCCCGCTGCTATATGAAGATCGAACTACGATCAGGATATCATCAATTGAAGATTGCTGACAAAGATATTTTGAGGACAGCTTTTCGAACACAATATGGTCATTACGAGTTATTAGTCATACCTTTTGACTAAATTAATACGCCATTTATATTCATGGATCTCATGGATAGGGTATGGAAACCCTAAGTGGATAAATTCGTGATAATATTCATCGACGACATACTTGCCTACACGCGAACCAAAGAGAATCATGAGTAACATTTGAAGTTAACTACGGAGTTGTTGAGGAATAAGAAGGTATGCATGTAGATCAGTCTAAGATTGGAGCAATCAAATGATGAGAAGCGCCAAAGACCCCGTTGGGAGTACGACAATTCATGAGATGAGCCAGGTACTACTAGTGATTTATTAAGAATTTCTCTAAATAAGTGCAGCCTTCGACACTAATGAACCCAAAAAGGAAAAAAGGGGAATTGATTGGACAACAATATAGGAGGAAGCTTTTCAAACCCTTGGAGGAAAAGTTGAGAACGTGTACGATGGACTCCGAAGGAAGTTAGGATACTCACATACCCTTGGCAGAGTTATCCTACAATAATAATTAACACGCTAGTATTTAGGTTGCTTGGTTTGAAGCCTTATATGTAGGGCTGGCATATCGTGTATACCCGTACATGATAAGACATGACACGATAAACGAAATCCCATACACGAACACAAACACGACACGAAAACACGAAAATTACCTGTTAATACCTGTTAACGAACACTAGAATAATCATGTATTAACGGGTATCTAACAGGTAAACAAGTATTAACATGTATTAACAGGTATCTAACTATCTAACAGGTATTAACATGTATTAACGGGTATCTAATAGGTAAACAGGTATCTTAATGGGTATCTAACAGGTAAACAGGTATCTTAACGGGTATCTAACAGGTAAACAGGTATCTTACCCACTCGATGTTAAGTGTTAACATGTATTAACGCTATACACGAACAGACACGATAAGACACGAAAACACGAAACGCTATACACGAACACGACATGAAAATTAACAGGTTGTTTCGTGTCTACATGTTTAGTACACGATACATGTTAAGGTTATACACGATACCTGTTAAGGTCGTGTAGGTTCGTGTCGTGTATTCGTGTATCGTGTCAAATTGCCAGCCCTACTTATATGGATGGAAGTGTCGATTATCACTTTGTCGAGCTGATGTGACAGAGGACAATTAACCAGACCCTAGTTTATCTAGGAAACCAGCGATAGGATTTGCCTAGATCGAGGGAAGGTTAAAATTCGCCAATTGATCGACAGAAGGATTACATGGACAATTGAAGGAAACTACTGCGATTTCAGAATCGAAGTTTATGTTCTATTGAAGGAGTTATCTTAAAAAGGTGCTATAAAGTTTAATAGAGAAAAGAAAAGATGAGCCACATTGATTAGGTCCTTTTAAGAGCCCATATTGACTTGGATCAGTCGCTTATAGGCTCAAGCTGCCATAGGGATTGAGTGGTGTACATGATGTGTTGCATGTGTCCAGTTTGAGAAAGTGTATAATGGATAGTACACTGATTTTATTCTTTGAAGAGATTTATTTAGGCGATAAACGGAAGTTTATAGAAGTATCGTAGAAGCAGTACGGATGACTGGAAGAGTTATGTTGATAACCGGAGAGGCGATTACAAAATTCTATTAGTATATGCGAATTATTGATTATGCAATTCATGTATATCTGAAATGAATGCAAGAGGGAAAGAGAACGAGTTCATGAGATTTGATACTTTCGAGAGCCCATCTCGAGTTGGATCAATCGTGTGTAAACTCAGACTACCTCAGGTATAGGGCAATGTATATGTAAATATACGTATGTTAAACCCAAAATGGTGGAACATTGATTTAACTTTCCTGATTAAGTGCATGTAAATGTTGAACCTTGGAAAAGGTAGAGAGCATTGAGATGTGAGGTTAGGAATTGAGGATGTGTGTAATATAGGTCTACGAAGATTCTTCACAAGAATCAAAGTTTCTCGCAGAAACAACAAGACCATACTCATTAAGTTTGTTCTTACTGTTTCCACCTAGTGCGAAAATAAAACCTGTAGAGTAAAATTTCGGGGACGAAATTTCCTAAACAGGGGGAGACTGTGGCACCCGGCTTTTCAGGTTGTACCGTACAATTGTAACACGTGTTGTGAATAGATAAAAGGCTGTATTTGATTGATTATGATGTTTATATATGATAATTGATGAATTGGTAAATCCAAACATTGATAAAAATTATGTTGGCAATGATAAGATAAACGCTTATCGCGTAACGATTAAAATGTGAAACGAACGTCGGTGACCACCCGATCAGTGTTAAAATCCTAAAAATAGTCAGTTATGATTAGAATAATAATTTTAATCATACTCACGAGGAAAAATAAATTAAAACGCTAAGAATCTCTATTTTTCGAGTTTGAGCGCGTACCGCGCGATACTGCGCGCATTAGACAAAATACCGTCAACGCAGCCAGTCTAGGCAACTGATAACTATTTCAGTAATAATTTTGTGTGATTATTTTTATAGAATGATAAAAATAATTTAAAACGCACTAAAAAGGGATTAAAACACTAGATAAAATACCCGGTATCTAGTAAAATACCAGTTTTTGGTCTAGATTTGTATGTATATGTATATATTCACGGCATATGTGTGTAATGTGGGATAAAAGATGTTAGTTGGCAGCCATGCATCAGCTTCTCTCTCCTCTCCCTTCCATTTATTGGATGAAAATTTGGTGGGTGATGATTATCCTTCCTTGAGAATCTTCTCATATCTTGCAAACTTCACATAATCCAAGTAACATTTCAAAAAGCACACCAACTCACTCCTTCTCTTGATTCACGGCTGATCACACACAAACACCCACTAAATTTTCGAAAATTTTGAAGATCCATACTCCTACACGATCCATTTCAAGGAGATTTCAAGTCCATTTGAAGGTTTAAAGGTGTTTTCAAGAAGATTCAAGCTAGAACAAGTTTCACACCATCTTATTCATTTAAAAACCCATTTGAATCTTGAAGGTATAAAAACTATTTTCTTAAACATGTTCTTTATTCTTGGTGATGAAAATGATAGTGAAAAGTTTCTCTTAATTCTTAAGAAAATTCACAAGGCTTAAAACTAAAACAAATGAGTTTTCAAAGGAAACAAAAATGGATGAATATGCATGTGTGTGTAGCCGTAGGTATATGTGTGTGTATGTGATTGTGTTTTGATTTTTGATTGAATGATTCTTGACTAATATGATATTTGAATGATAGATTGCATGCAAGAATCAAAATTTTCATAAAAGAATGTTTTAAAGGTGTTTCATGATTTAAAAGGGATTTGATGAAAAAGTGAACTTTTGGAAGTTCATGTGGGTGAAAATATTTCGTATATATATGTACATGTGTATGCATGCATGTAAATTTTGGTCATATACTCTTGAATGTAAGATACTTGCATTTATGTATGAATGATTATGTGATGATGGATGATATATGTTGTGTTATGTAAAAACATGATATTAATGTGTTCTTGAGTATGATTAGAACATAAATGATGATGATGTTGTATGAGTGCATTAGATGCATTTACTTGAACATGCATGATGATGTGTGGTCATGAAATGTTGATTTAAGCATGATTTGATAAAAATGAGTTTTGATCAGATTATAAACACTAAAATATTATTATTTTGAAGTGTTAAATGATATAAAACTTTGTCATAAAGTTTACTAGCTTTACATGTTGTACTTGGTGCTTTATGTGTTGTAAAATACGTGAAATCGAATGATTTATGTGACTTACACAAAAATGCACTAATCTGATTATAATCATCATTTTAATTAGTAAATAAAATGTATTGTGTTAAAATATCAAGTCATTTCGAGTTGGGATGGTTACAGTAACGTTTAACGCAAAACTATGCGGTAAAACGGTTAAAAATCGGCTTTTCGAAGGATTTTTATAAAACTGTTTTAGATCAGTAAGTAAACTGATATTTTTAGTTTAAATATAAGTATTTTAACTAATTTTAAGATTACTTGGTGTTTGGTTGGTCATACGTGACTTCCGACGCCCGAAAACGTTACTGAATCGCTAAAATACGCGTTTTTCAATGAACACTAGTATGGGTAAATTTTTGGATGAACCTTATGTGTTAAGATGTGTTATGTGATTTAAACATGTGAATATGAAAATATATTAAGTTTTAACATGATATTGGAAATTTATATTATGCATGTGTACTTGTGCGTTTCATGTGATAGAAACGGTAAAAATCGTGTTAAAAAGTATAACTTGTTTGTCGAGTATGAAAACTGGTACATATAAGACATTTTATGTATACTTTCCTTAAAAATGACAAAATAGATAAGTTAACGAGACTACGCGTGTTTTGATAATAATTTATGTGAACGTTTATGTATATATATTATGACGCGCAAATCGTAGATATATTGCGTATAAACGGGAGAGTGTTAACGGATTTACGTGATAACGGTCACCAATAAAATCATTCAAGTCGCAAAATATTAAAAAAATATATATGGACTCATATATATTAACGCGCCAACATAAAAAAAATGATAACTTTTCGAGAAAATCTCAAAGTTATGTGACAATTTTAAGAAACGGAGAAACTTAGGATTTTTGTGATGTATATATGTATATTGATTTAAAACTCGTTCCTACATATAATAGGACGTGTAGAAATCAAACTGTGGGATTGCGCTATTTAAAAATACACGCCCATAGGTGAGTGTCACTAAACCCCTCTTTTACTGCTTTGTATATATATTTTGGGGGTAGAACAAGCCAATAAAAGGGTTTAATAATGTTTTTGGATTAAAACATACCTTTTAATATAAAATATATATTTTCGTTGAAAATATATGGAGTTTGATAAATCATACGTTTCGAGATAAAACGTTTTTGATGAATGAATGTTTGGAGGAGAAACTGGGATGGTACGGTGTTTCCGAGGAGAAACAGACCGTAAAGTTGGAACGAATGCTGCCTGGTCTCAAGAGAGAAAGTAACAACATCTGCTTACATTTCGGTGGGGATTTCAGAGGATTCGTACAACTTCGTATATTAAATTTGTCATATTAGTAGGATATATATATTGTACGTGAGGCAGACATCATATATGGTTTCAATATGGACCCTGTGCCATGATGTCGTTTAATCGATTAAGTGAATGCACGCGAGGAATTGTTGGTAGATCTATCGGGTTGACAACCCCGTCGTGACCGGTCGCCCCGTGTCAAGTCAAACAACGAATTTAGATTCTGGTTATTGTCTAGCATTGATTATCCCTGCATGGTAAATATATAGTTCGTATTGTCTAGCTAACATACGAGTCTGAAAATTGAAGCCATGAATTTAATATACAAAACTTGGGTAAGAGCCTTAATGTCGGGTTTTTAAACTTACGACGGATGACCCATGGATTTTATTAATGAAGTAAAATGGACTTTCTAAAAATATTATATGGATGTTTTACAATAAACACATAATCAGAAAGTTTTCCTTTCGATCGAGTTGTTTAGATTTTGGATATGTGAACTCACCTTCCTTTGTGTTGACACTTGATTTTAACGTGTTCTACAGGTACTTGAGTTCGGCTTCGGGAATTATGGCGTATCTTGTGTTTGTTGATGCATGTTTGGTCACTTAAAATGTTGGACTGACTTTTAAACTTTCTGGGACAATGTAATAAGATCCGTAAGGATCAAAGACAACTTTATCATGTTATGTTTATGTCATGTTTTGGGACGTTAAGTTTAAAATCTATGTTTTAAATAAGTAATAATGTCCAACACTATAATGCATCAAACAACAAGATAGAAATGGGCACCAACTTCCGTCACCACTACGTTTTATATTCCGCTGCGACGTTTTTGGGGTGTGACATGAAGAAAGTCGCCTCTGCAGCCTACCTTGCAGCGACTACTCAGGGAGTACTCGGCCATGGAGACCTTGTTTTACAACCATGGTATCAGCAAGCCGGCTTTGTAAATAGTTTGTGAATAACATCATCTCTCACAAAGGCAGCAGCACGCCTGGCAGCATAAAGGGTACCATGTAAAAGTTACTAACATGTAAGCAGATGAAACAACAAACCATTAGCATTTTTCAAATTAAAAAGCTCTGGGAGCAACTGTAATGATGATAGGCAAGAGAGTAATTATGTAAGAGAGTAATTAGCCTCAACACATGTAAAAAAACATTGTAATACAACAATTATAAAGTTAAGAGTACAATTTAAGGTGAAGATATACACAATCATTACAACAGGAAAATTAACATATCTTTTATTTCAGATAAGCTAAAACCAAGTTTCTTTTAAAAAGAATCACACACCAATATAGTATTATCTAGGATTTGAGCTTGGTACCAACCGGTACCGGAAATCCCGAAAAGGGGTACCGGTACGGTACCGGTATTTGAGGGTAAAAACCGGTACCCAAAATGTACCCGGTAAACAAGAAAAACAACATATTATAGCATACCATCATATCGCCACACTACAAAGAATTTTCACAATAGCGGCGACAAAACTCCACAATGTCGTCGCTAAAACTTTTAGCGGCGACAAGTCGCCGCTAAGGAACCTCCTAATTTTCTCGGGTTGCTACAAATTTTTTAATGTTCATTTTCTCGATTCTGCAAGGGATTTTGTTTGCAACAAACCACACTAAAACGTGTCAGTGAATACTTTTTAAAAAAACCGTAACAAATACCTGCTTTTGAATTACTGGTAGGATGAGCATTACGGAGATCGCATTTCGGTACCCTTTTTTTGGTGTTTTTGTGATCGGTATTTTCGGTTCGATACGATACTGGTATTTTACCGATTTTTGACCTCAAATACCGTACCGTACCGATACCGATACAAATACTGGTACCAGCTTTTGAGAATTTGGGGATTGATATTTTTGATACTGGTAGGGTTAGGTACCGGTAACTCATAACTCATATTGTACTGGTAATAAAGATGAATGGTGGTTTTTTATTATCGAATCATATAGATTTAGTGGCTGGTTATAGTGGCTGGTTGGTCAATGGCCGTGGTAAGGTGGTGGCTGTTAGTCATACACTACAAGGAAAAGTAGCAATAGCAGTGACGGAAGTCGCCGCTAATAGTTCGGCTGCATAAGAGAACCGATAACAATGATGGCTGATAATCGATTCGAACTTCCAGTTAATAAAAAGTTGTGTGCATCCGGCTGCAAAGAGGCCTGCAGTCCGGCTGCAAACACGCTTGTAACCTGCTGCAAAGATGCCTGCAGACCGGCTGCAAAGACACATTATTGTGTTCTTCAAATTCTAAAAAACATGTCAAATTCTAAACAGCTGTGCATAAGAGAACTGATAACAATGACAACTGATAATCGATTCGAACTTCCAATTAATAAAAAGCTGATAATCGACTCAATAACAAAATGCAGCAACGAATATAAATAAAAATCAGTTAGGACTTACGCCATTGAGAGTGTAGCAAAACCCTTTCCAACCTTTGCCTCCATAACATCTGTGCCACTATCTTGAGTTCTTTTTGTTAGAGCAACTATCTCTTCATCTGATAAGTTATTTGCCTAAGGTGTAGCCTTCATTTAAAAGCATTCATTAGTACCACAAACCAACAATTTATATACAAAGTATTCGTGTTCACAAGTACTACATTTTGTTCTTGTGTACACTCACATGTGATGATGAACCAAGAGACTTAGAACCCCGCCATACAACCTCAAGAGTCTCCTCATAAAAAAACACGCAAACGAAAGAATATTATCGTAATAACAAAGCAAGCTGGTGGTTCAAAGATTAAACATTTAAGTTACAAACCTAGAAACATAAACCAAAACCATAACATCATTTTTCAGTTATAATCACCTACTTCACTATGACACACACAACTATATCAAAAGATCCAACGAAATCCACTTCAAAAACACGCCGATAACTAGGGGTGGCAAAATGGGTGGGTTGGGCATGTTTGGGTAATGGGTTAGGATTGGCTTGGGTTAAGATGGGTTTATTAAGAAATGAGTTAGGATAGGTTTAGGTCAAGATGTGTTTTTATCAAGATGGATTTGGGCATGATAGACTAAAAGTATAAATAAATAAAAAAATAAAAAAAATAAAAAAAATAAAAAATCATACAAAATAAAAAAATAATTTTAAAAATAAAAAAAAATCAAAAAAATAAAATAAATAAATAAATAAATTAAAAGAATTAAAAAAAAATCAAAAAAAGATTAACTTGTATTATGTTAACCTAGATCAGTCATCCATGATCCATCTGTCCTAAAAGAGTAATTGCATCTCTGCTTCGACTGTCGTCTCTCATGCTCCATCTCCACACCTCACTTCACTCGACTCTCATCTCTTGCAATCGTCTCTCACAACGTAAGGTACAAAAATTGCTACCTTGCTAAATCCATGATTTTGCACGTAACTCCACATCTTCTTGCTAGTCGATGCATCTCTCAGTTGGCTGAACCTGAATTTCCTTTGAATTTGTTCGGTTAAAGTTAATTCAGCTTTTATTTTTTCAGTCATAACCAAAATCTAAACGGAACCGATTTGAAGAAATGACTAAACGAACTGAACCTGTTAAAAACAGAATTAACGGATTAAACTGAATTAACCATTAACCAACCATTTGCATATTCAACTAAAAAGTCATGTTGAACCACTGTTAAACTATAAAATAACATAACCAAAAAGTCATGTTGAACCACTATTATTAAACTATAAAATAACTATAAATACAGATGGATCATGGACAACTGATTCAATGTTCATTTGAAGAATAATAACAATATTTGAATATGTGTTCATTTGAAGAATAATACAGATGAGCAGGTTATGGGAAACAACTTATACAAGTTACAAATCAGGAACAAGAATTCGGTCCTGGATATCTGAAAATGTCTTCACTTCTGTTCCCCATAACCTGCTCATCGGATTAATCGCGCAAAACTTAATTAAAACATATTACTACAAACAAACATATCTAACCACATCCCAACTGAAATAACGTATATTTACACCTCTATATCAACTTTGAATATTCGATTACGCTTACCAGCAGTTAATTCCAATAGCATTTGCTCCTATCTTATCAGCCTTTTGATCATCTCCTACATGCACAACTTTTGCAGCTTCCACACTAATCTGATCTGATTATCACGTGACAAACTATATAATTAGAAATATTAAAATTTATTAATGGGTAACTATTGTTACATGATTACATACCTAAAGCCATTTCATATATTTGTGCGTCTGGTTTTTCATACCCAACCTCAGAAGATACTACGACAGCATCAAACCTAACCACAAAAATAAAAACTCAAAAAATAATCAATATGACAAATAATATTGGCAGTGGCATTGTCGAGTGGTGACGATGATGATGTCGGCCCAAAATAACGCAAAATATCATGGTTGGGTTTTTGTTGCCACCCCTACCGATAACACACGAACTATAACCCTAACCAATGATCAATTACCTTCGTGAGCTAGTAGAGATTAGGCGCAAGCACTCTATCAACACAAAATTAGCAAGCAATTGAACATTTATCACATCCACAACACACTAAGTTCCGTAAAAACCTCTATAACCCAAATAATTATGTTACAAACATAGAAACGCAAACCAAAACCGTAACATCATTTGTAAAATTACAGTAATAACCTACTTGACTATCACATACACAACTATATCAACACATCCGATGAAATCCACTTCAAAAAAACACCAATAACATAACCTATAACCATAACCAGTGATCAATTACCTTTGTGCAACCACTCTATGAACACACAATCAAAACAAGCAAATGCACATTTCTTACATCAACAATACACTTACGTCCGCAAAAAACTCTATAACGCAAGATTTAAGTTACAAACCTAGAAACGTAATGCAAATCTGTAACATCAATTTTCAGTTACAAATTACAATAACCTACTTCACTATCACATGAACAATTAGATCAAATTAAACGCCAATATCATAACCTATAACCCTGACCAATGATCAAATACCTTCGTGAGCAAGTACAGACCACACACAACTGCTAGCCAGAGGATCTACAGTCTCCTGAGCACCAAAACAAAAACAAAAACCAGAAGCCAAAATCAACATTATATGTTCAATATTCAAATCTATCACCTCATTTTTGAAACCCTAACCTTACGAATTGTAGTGATAGGCTGAGAGAAGCGATTAACCTGAGTGTGATTATCATCTCTGATTCTGAAACAGCAGGAGAAACAACGCATCACTCTGCGAACAAACTTTGTAAAATCACAAGAAAACGATGAGAATAACATTGAAAATGCAGTATTCGTTGAAATGAATAACATCTCCAACGCAACAACCATCATCACCCGCCACCAGCACCTCGAAGCTTGTCGTGGTCCTCAGATTAAAGCTAGCTGGTGGTTCAAAGATTTTGAAATTGATAGAGAGGCAGCATGAGAAACAGATTGAAGTTGTGGGTGGAGGATTTAAGAGGAGAAAGAGGAGAGGTTTGGGTTTAGAATAAAGATATGGAGGGAAAAGAAATTTAGGAGTGACGATTTACGGGTATCGGAGGGAAACTAAATTTTTTTTTGAAGGGTTTCAACTTTTAAGGTGGGAATTTTTTAGTAACATATATAAAATATATTAAGTGCCATTAAAAACTTTAAATAGTGCCTTAGTAGCTAAATGCCACTAAAAGTGTAAAAGTGTGTGCTAACAAAGTCTAAAGTGCCACTAAAAGCTAAAATTAGTGACACAAAAGTTAAGTGCCACTAGATGGCATTTTTTTTGTAGTGTGAGCAATGTATATGATCATGTTTTAACGTGTTTTGGTACACCACTTTGAATACATTTTCCATTTCATCTATCATACCATCCATAATACACTACCATTACCTCCTACCATCCGTAATACAAAACCATTACCTCCTACCTTCCATAATACAATACCATTACCAATATTTCACATTATTACATGTACATCAACACCCTTTATACCATCCAAACAACATATTAAATCATTAAGTGACAAATATAATCAAACCATCAACCACTAGATATAACTAACCAAAACACATGTATATGGTCCTACTTCATCATTTAAAATTACAAACTTTTTGTACCAAAACACGTTATATCATGGTTATACATAATGATGCACATGTGCATTCTTAATATTGGAAATGTAAAAAGTAGTGTATTGCGGATGGTAATGTAAAATGAAAACGGAGGGGAAGAAGTAGTACAGACAGTTTGTTTTTTTTAAGAAATTGCAATACGGTCCCTTATTTATAGAATACTTACCACTTGTAGTTTATTTAAAAAACTAATATTAAAATAAGAAGTAAAATGACTAAAAGCCCCTTACATGCTTTGCATGTGAGATGACTTAACCAAGAATATTAATAGAGTTTGTGTTAAATGTTGAACCTATAGCAAAACATGAACATAAATGTTAGTTTTTTCCGATTTCATAGTGAAAGGTATGAAGTGCAGTTTTGGTATAACATAAAGTTTGATTTCAACAATTTTATCTATAAAAATTCCACAAATAAAAAGAACTTCCTTATTTTGTTTTAATTTAAAACTACCCAACTTTCTTTGAAAATAAAGCCATGGTTGTAGGAAAAGATACTCTCTACTCCCAGGCCGCCATCCTAACGATGCCAAAATGAAGTTTTAAACACTTTGAAGGTGTTTTCCTCCCAATTCTTTCCTCCGTTGTCCCCATAAATAACCCGGATGAATCGGTCCCAAAGAGTCTTTTTTTTCACAAACAAATGCATGAGCACTTGCCAATAAGGCCATATTTGTGCCTTCCTACCAGGGGCGGATTTAGAGGGCTTTACCGGGTTCCCAGGAACCCAGTCGATTTGGAAAAAAACGTTTTTTTGTAGTGTAAACCTTGTATGATTTGGAAAAAAAACGTTTTTTTAGTGTAAATCTTGTATGATTTGGAAAAAGGAACCCAGTGAAAAAACTGGCTGGATCCGCCACTGCTTCCTACTCGGCTACTCCAAAACCAGCATCCTCACGATGCTAAAATGAAGTTCCACGAGACCCAACAGATCATTTTGTGTTAAAAAATAATAATAAACATTTAATTCTTTCATGATAACAATAGTGCGTCTTTTTCGTTTGCAATAAAAGAAAAAACAAACTATAATGCATCTTATCTATCCTCCATCATAGAGGAAAAGTTTCCTCTCATCTCACTCTTTTCAGGCCTACAAATAGCTTTGCTATAAGTACAATTTTACCAACTATATTTGTTTGTTTGTTCATTCTAATATATAACACAAATTTGATTTACACGTTAAAATTAGTCTAAGGTATAAAATGTGGAGTACCATGCATGCCTCACATTTGATAACTTAGCCATCCAAACCACCTTATTAAGTTAACTCCAAAGGGATATAAGAATATAGATTAATGTTAGTTATGAGGCGTTGAGTATACATTTGTTCATGATTACTCTTATTTAATGCACCATCAAACATTGGGGTTCCCATAGGGTTGTGCCCCATGGTGGGGGTTCGAGGCCAACACCCCAGGTGTCTTAAGGGCAAGACCCTTAGTGGATGAAAATTGTAGGAAATTTATTATCAATTGTAACCAGTTACTAGTGGTAATCATCAACAGTAAGTTAGTGACAATCCGATCAATCAGTGACAGATGGACATATGGGGTAACTAAGTTCCCACTTACCATTCGGTATGTTGTTTCGAAAGATTACACATATTCATTTTTTTATTCTATTTAAGTTATCAAGATTAAACTTTCGATATGTACCATCGACATATTCCAATTTTATTATATTTAAGTTATCAAGATTAAACTTTCGATATGTACCATCGACATATTCCAATCTGAAAGTGACCCGCAATTCGAAAGAGATATCTAGGCGTATCTTACTTTCCATAAGCACCGCACATGTTAGTTCTATGTGTTCAAAAGATGACACATATTAAGAGAGGAGATCCTGTACAAGACAAAAAATTGTGTACGAAGTGTAGGAGACAAGCTCGGCTATTGATCTCCCAGGATCAATGACTGAAAACTAGGCGGTGACATTTTCGTAAATATGAAACTGAAACAATTGAAAAAACAAATAGAGAGAGGGCACTTTGGTCTTTTCTCACTTTAATTCATTCCCCACTTGATTTCCAAACGGCTATAACTTTTTCATACGTTAATATTTAAAAAAAATTACACCATATTAACGAGCATTTTATTCTCTTTAATTTGAGCAGCTTATTGCTACAGTTTTCTTAAAAATATATTACAGGATTTTGAATACCTTTACGTGATTACGTGATTTTAAATACCCAACACATAACTACGTGATTACGTGATTTTGAATACATGATTTTGAATACCCATTACATGATTTCATTATTGTATTTTTGTGAAACTCCCCTAAGTGATTACGTAATTATGTAGGAATGGTTGATTATGTATTATTACGTGACAATGTGATTTTGAATACCCATTTCGTGATTACGTGATTTCATTGTAGTATTTTATTTGAAATCATACTGAGTGTTTACGTAATTATGTAAAAATAAAAACATGTAATATATAATATTTCATATGCAACTAGTAATAATACCCGCGCGCGTTGCGGCGCGGGTACATTATAAACATCGAATTGATTAGTTCAATCGTTATGCAATGCGTTAACCATATGAAAACACGCATTTAGACATATTCAATTGAACTCAATGTAACCTATATAAGCATTGTGATTATATCAAAACGTAAAGTAAATCGAGTTTATAAAGTACAATCATAACGTATTATATGTGACCCGACTCGTACATAGAAAACGTAACGGGTATAAGAGAAAAAAACTAACACGTGTATGTGACCCGACTCATACATAGAAAATGTAACGGGTATAAAAGAAAAAATTGACACGTGTAATAAAAACGATTAATTAGAGCTTTTGAAAAAATAAAAAAAGGAAATCACAATTTGACTCCACTCGGTTCGAAACAAAATTTCAAAACATCCATAAAATAAGCACGCAAACATATTATATTTGACCTAACTCGTTTCCCAAAGAAGTTTACGTGGAATCGTTGACAAACTCTAATTTATACCAATACGTACATAAAAATATTCACGTAAAAATGATTTTTTAAAGAAAATGTATTATATTTGAGCTAACTCGTTTCCGAAAAATGTTTACGTCAAAACGTAGATGATATCAAATTTATACGGGCACGTACATAAAAATATGCACGTAAATAATTTGTTTTTTAAGTAAAGGAAGTATCCGGTAAACTCGAAACAAATTATTAGTAAAAAAAATTAATATGTTAAAAACGTTCGTAAAACTGTGCCAAGTAGCACCAATGCCACACAACTGCCAACGACCACCAACATCAGAAAAACTCGTAAAAATAAAATAAATAAGAAGAAAAATAACACCGAACGAAAAGCAGTAAAAACGTTAAACCACGCACGCTCGTTGCGGCGTGTTAATGCGAAGAAATTAGACCGAAACGTAAAAACATAGAAAAAAACAACTAAGTCGATCTATGACCCGCACGTTCCGACGAATCTATCAAATGGGAAAAAATAGACGCGTTGCGACGGGTATGTCAAACGGAAAAAAATAGACGAAAAAAAACATTGAACCCCACATGTACGTTGTGGCGTGTTAACTCGCAACATTAAAAAGGAAACGAAAAACTTGCGAAATATGAAAAGTATGGTAGCCCAATGTGAAAATAAAAAAGTGTTAGGGTTAAATTGTAAAAAAATAAAAAGCTTTGGGTCAAATGTAAAATAACCAAAGGGGTTAAAATACAAAAGATTAAACCTTTAGGTTTAAAGTGAAAAATCATTTTTTTTTTTGAAGAACTCCCTATGCATAGCTTACAACACTATATAGCATAAAAATGTTAGTAATTTATAATATGGTAATACCTAATTTTTCATGTCTAAGCATGTATTAAGGATAAATTATATACAAAACATAGTAAAAATCAACCTATAATAACCACATAATACCGTATATTTGAAATTTAATCACGTAATAAAGTATAAACAATCAAGTTCTTGTTATTTGAATGTGTAATCACGTAGTAAGCATACATGTAATAACATTAATTATAACAAATCATATAGAATTAGTAATCACGTAACCAATTTATATTGAATGTGTAATCACATAATGGTTTATGTTGAATATGTAATCACGAAATTAGTATTCAAAATCACATAGTCATCTGCTGGGTATACAAAATCACATAATCACGTAATGGACTAATGGGTATTCAAAATCCTATAATTTTTTTTAGAAAACTATAGCAATAGGCTGCTTGAATTAAAGAGAATGAAATGGACGTCAATACGGTGTAATTTAAAAAAAAATTATTAACGTATGAAAAAGTTATAGCCGTTTGAAAATCAAGGAAGAAATCGTTTCAAATGAGAAAGAACGAAATTACCCCTCAAGGCAATGCCACTTGTTCTCCTCTCCATGTCACATACACTTCATATGAAACTTTTGTCATGTACATGATACATATTCCATGTATTAATGTTGTTAGTTATACAATCAAACACCGAGTTAGTTAATAAAATATGCTTTAATA
Source organism: Helianthus tuberosus (assembly GCA_030545235.1). NCBI lineage: Eukaryota > Viridiplantae > Streptophyta > Magnoliopsida > Asterales > Asteraceae > Helianthus > Helianthus tuberosus. The sequence goes on from CM060394.1 coordinate 133,083,785, forward strand.
GCAACTAATAAGTTTAATAAAAAATAAAAATAAAAGCAAAAACTTAGTTTTATAAAAAATAATATTATTATTTGATATAACATAAAATCTTCTCAAATACCCTATAGCTTCAGCACATAGCATTATAGCCTAGTGGTATCCTTGGATGAGATAAGGTTTAAATACCATAAGGTCCTGGGTTTGATTCCCACAAGGGGTCTTTTCCTAGATTTATTAGGTAGTATTTGGTATGTAGGAATGAGAGGTGGAATGGAATGGACTATTACGAGGGAATGAAGAAAAAAAGTGTTTGGTTGGTCGATGGAATGAAATCGCTCATTCCAAAATACATTCCATTCCCTCAAAATCATTCCATCCATCCCTCTTGTCTTTTTCCATTCCATTCCCTCTTCAGCCTTCATTAACAACACCACAACCCGCCACCATTGCCACTACCCACCACCACCGCCACCTGATGCCGTCACCCACCTCCACCTCTGCCGCCACCGCCTCCGCAACCAACAACTGTCGTCACTACCACCGCTACTACTGTCGCCGCCAGCTCCAACCACCACCACCACGCCCACCGTTGCCACCCACCGATGACACTACCACTACCACCTCAGCCATCACCACCACTACCACCGCAGCCATCACCACCACCTTCGTAGTCGTCGCCGCCGTCACCACCGCCACCTCCACCACCACCACCGTCGCCAGCCGCCGTCCCCGCCACGGCCACCATCGTTGCCACCTACGATCACCGCCGCCACTGTCACACCCTGGCTTTTGCGGAAGCGTGGGTTTAATTGTTGTGACTTCTTAATACCATAGCAACAATCACAACAATGCTATATGATAAAATACGGGATGTTCATCCTTTAAAATAGTTTGGAAAAAAAGTGCAACATATTGTTTTAAAATAACAATCCCAAAACAAATTACAAAACATGACTTGTTTAAAATGAGTTCATAAGACTCAACGAAGAACTACCAACAAAATGAGGATTTAAGACATGCAACCCGTCCAGGAATGAGTCGCACTTCCAAAACCCTATGACCCTGAATGACATCCTTATCTAGTACGCAGCTAACATGCACCACTTGCCAGATCCTATTCATTCCCTGAAATACATGTAATTTGAAAAAGTCAACAAAAAGTTGAGCGAGTTCATGTGTAAGTGAGTATATAAAAGCCTTTAAAATGTCTGTATAAGTAAAAGTCCCTGGTACGTAGCAATTAAGGAAAACCTGATCACCATTGGGTTGCAAAACCAATAGTATGTGTGAAATGATGCAGGAAGACTCAAACCAAACAAATTTGTCTCCGGTATGAAGACATAGTCACCACTATGAGCCGCCCCGGACTCATGGGTGTGGGCTCGCTACACCCAAATAGATCTATCACTCATGTCCCTTGGTCCTTCTATGAGGATTAATGGCCTTAAGTGTTGTGCCCACCACTCACATGATCGCGTAATAAAAACCCTCCTTAAGTTAACCATACCATAATAAAAGTCTGTAAATGTCTGTAAATATCTGTAACATGTATTTCACCCCCGAAAAGTAAAACTGAAAATAGTTAAGAGAAAATGGGGACATGAACTCACAGTAGTGCGTCTTGTACCGAATCTCAAACTCTGTCTGCTACACGACAACCTACACGTACTAATGTCTATTAGACGAACGGGTCGTGCCTTGGCTTAGAGTTTAATGTTTAGAGTTGTGTTACTTATATTGATTTGTGTGATAAAGATTTGTTCGTTCAATGTTCTAGTAAATTTTAGTCTTAGAAAGCAAATATTTACTAAGTGTTAGAAGTTTCGGAAAATTTCGCCATAGCCTCCTCTGTAAATAGAGGTGTCCATGCTTAAGAGCATATCATTTTCTTTTACAAATATCTCGTAGAGTGCTCCCACATAGCCAACCCGACAATCATACATGCAATGCCCTATTTACGACTTTTCAGCTTTATTAACCAAAACTGGACTGTTTTCGAGTATTTAAATAAAATAGTTAACCTTTTCCAAAAATTCTCAAATTTTTACAGAATGTCATATATAATCCAAAATTTATTAAGTAAAATTTTCGGGGACCAGTTCATTACCAATTTTATATAAAAATTCTTTTACCCGACTGCAATCAGATTTGTTACTTTCTGATTGCAGTTTTACGAAAAAATTCACTAAAAATCAATCGTAAGTCTGATCGACGAAATTCCAGTTGGAGGGTCACGGAAACAACAGTGACCACCTACAGTAAAAATCCCATGATCTGATTCTGCTCAGGTTTCGGGTTTTGACTCTGAATACAACACACTTTTTCAGCAGAAATATTTCAGCTTGAGCTGCTGTCTAAAAACAATTCTTTAAAAATAGTAAACGATCTCAAAAAATTACGATTCCAGTGCCATTTGTTCGGTTGTTCAAAATTACACGATTTAGACTCCAGAAATTCAGTTTTTCGATTTAAAATGACCCACTTACAGCCTGTTGAAGTTGGCTGAAAATTTCAATCAGCATGTTTATTTCAGGTTTAGTGTTTCTAAAAGCATATTAGCAAGGGTCCTAACCTTGATTTATCAATAACTTAATGATCAAACACCATGCATGCATTCACCAAACTCAAACCAACCCGAAAACATCATCATGCAAACCTTTTTATATATGATTTTATGTACGGTTTCAAGTTCATATTTTTAGTGTTTTAGTTTCTTGTGATTTATCAACATCATCCTACTATGAATCATAACAAAGAACAAGATGAAACAAGGGTGTGAAGGGTCTTACTACTAGCACAAGGCTAGGGTAGAAATCTTAGGGCAAGGATGATGAAGAAATGATGGTGATAAAGACTTGAACAAGGCCTTCTTGAGAGCTCCTCAATCTTGCAACTTCTATGGATGATCTTCAAGCTTGGAAAGGGAACTTGTAGTGAAGGAGATGGAGGTAATGGAAGGTGATGGTGGTGGTTTCGGTTATGAAGAACCGAAATGGGGGAGAGAGAGAGAGGTGGAGTGTGAATCTTGATAAAATGATGGGTATTTCTTGGAACTCATGAGCCCCCTATACCCTAATGTCATGATTAGAAATCTTTTGGCCAACCACAATTTAGGAGGATAATCACAAAATCAAAACAAAATATAATGAAATGATGAGGGCTGAAATTCGGTTAGGGGGGGGGGTATTATGTAAAATTTTGGTAATTAGTAGGTAAGTAAATAAGAGGTTAAGGGTATTTTCTAGAATAGTGGGTGTATGACATGTTTCTATAGTGTGTGGGGATTTATTGTGACCATGATTATTTAAGAATAATAAAATAATGTTTCTGACAAAATTTTGGTGTCCGGGGTATGTCCGGTTGTTCGGTTACGTATCGTTCCGTTAAAGTGTTAAATTGTACCGTATAGCGTCTTTTATGCATCTTTTTGTAACGAAATCATTCCTGGCACTTAGGAAAGTATACAGGACCACTCTGCTATATTTGTATATTCTACTGGTATAATAAAATGCTGAATTTAATAAAAGAAAGCAGAATTTTGTATTTAAAGTGTGTTTTAGGCACTTCCCGGCATTATATCTATCTCCTAATGACGCAGTCTTATGGTCCTCACTTCCCTACGCTACAAACCAGTGTAGTACTCTATCCCTGGCGCATACTGGCCATAATAATATTGTCTGTCTAAGTGCTGGCATTGTCAGCATTATTTCTGAATCAACCGTTCAGTGTGTCAACTGTGCTGAGTGCATCAAGTATGTCACTAATGTAGGTGTGTAATGAATGGAGTGACTGTATAAAACATGATGCATGTGTATATGATATAGAGTCATAGAGCAGTTTAAATTGTCAGTTGTAATCAAGCACAGTCATTAAGCACGTAATTAAGATTAATTAATTTGTACAGTACCTGAAATTTTGAGGGTTGTCACATTCTCCCCCCGTTAAGAAAATTTCGTCCCGAAATTTTAGGTCCTACGCCTAGTTGCAGGGGTCTTAGGAAATAAATGTGGGTACTTGGCCTTCATACGATCCTCACGTTCCCACGTGAATTCTGGCCCATGTCTAGCGTTCCATCGGACCTTGACGAGCTTGACACTGCTCCTGCGTGTCTTGTTAATCTTCCAATCAGTGACCTCGACAGGTTCTTCAACAAAGTGGAGTGTGTCGTCGATGTGAACTTCGTCAGCAGGAATGACAACGGTGTGTTGAGTTGGACTCTTTTTCAGGTTCGATACATGGAATGTATCATGAACACCATTGAGTTCAGCAGGCAAGTCCAACTTGTATGCTACGAGCCCAATCCTTTGCAGGATTTTGAAAGGGCCAATGTAACGCGGATTCAATTTCCCCCGCTTCCCAAAGCGTGCCACACCCTTCCAGGGTGAAACCTTTAACAATACCATATCCCCAACTTGATATTCCACGGACTTCCTGTTTGGATTTGCATAGGCTTTTTGTCTGTCGCGAGCCGCCTCGATGCGTTTTCGAATTTGCGCAATCTTGTCTGTCGTCTCTTGGACGATTTCGGGACCAGCGAGCTGCCTATCACCTGCATCAGCCCAGCATAGTGGTGATCGACACTTGCGTCCGTAAAGAGCTTCAAATGGCGCGGCTCCAATACTCGTGTGGTAGCTGTTGTTGTACGAAAATTCGACCAATGGTAAATGATTATCCCAGCTACCACGTAGATCCATTACACATGCTCTCAGCATGTCCTCCAATGTCTGAATAGTTCTTTCACTTTGGCCATCAGTTTGCGGATGAAATGCAGTGCTCAGATTCAACTGCGATCCAAAAGCTTCTTGGAAGGATTGCCAAACCCTCGATACAAATCTCCCATCTCTATCTGAGATAATTGAGAGAGGCACTCCATGACGTGCCACGATCTCTCGCATGTAAATCTCCGCAAGTTTACTTGTGTTATCTTTCTCTTTGATTGGCAAGAAGTGCGCAGACTTTGTCAAACGGTCAACTATTACCCAAATCATATCGTGGCCTCTGGGCATCTTCGGCAGTTTCGTTATGAAGTCCATAGAAATTTGTTCCCATTTCCATTTGGGTATTTCAGGTTGCTGCAGGAGACCTGAAGGTTTTTGGTATTCGACCTTTACCTTGGCGCACGTTAAGCATTTGCTAACATATACCGCAACGTCGCCTTTCATCCTTGGCCACCAATAGAAATTCTTAAGATCTTGGTACATTTTATCCGCTCCTGGATGAATCGAGTACTGTGACTTGTGAGCTACATCAAAAATGACCTTTCTCAATCCACCCAACAGGGGAACCCAAATCCGTTTCATGAAGCACAAAGTTCCTTCCTCGTTTGGTATCAACTGCTTCTCCATCCCACGGAGGTATTCATCCTCGATATTCCTTTCTTTGAGAGCTTCTCTCTGCGCGGCACGAATGCGCAAGGAGAGGTCCATCTGGATGATCATTTCCAAAGCCCTAACCCTTATGGGCTTGATCCTCTCCTTTCGACTTAGGTCATCGACGACCACATTCACCTTCCCTGGATGATACTTGATTTCACAATCGTAGTCGTTCAACAGTTCAACCCAGCGTCTTTGCCTCATGTTAAGCTCCTTTTGATTGAATATGTGCTGCAGGCTCTTATGATCAGTGAAGATCCTACATCGTGTGCCGTATAAATAATGTCGCCAGATCTTTAATGCAAACACCACCGCACCCAATTCCAAATCATGGGTGGTGTAATTTTTCTCGTGTATCTTCAGTTGTCGTGAGGCATAGGCTATAACTTTCTGGCGTTGCATCAACACGCAGCCCAAACCTTGACGCGAGGCGTCACAATATACCACGAAGTCTTCCGTGCCTTCGGGTAGAGATAGAATCGGTGCGTCACAAAGCTTGTTCTTCAACAACTGAAACGCTTCTTCTTGCTTGTCACCCCCATCAAACTTCTTGTCTTTCTGTGTGAGTGTGGTCAGGGGTTGAGCTATCTTTGAGAAATCCTCAATAAACCTTCGATAATAGCCAGCCAAACCTAAGAACTGTCGAATCTCAGTTGGCGTCCTTGGAGTCTCCCAATCCTTGATTGCCTCGATCTTTGTGGGATCAACATGAATTCCATTTCCATTTACCACGTGACCAAGAAACTGGACTTCGCGTAGCCAAAACTCACACTTTGAGAACTTAGCGTATAACTTCTCCTTCTTAAGTAGCTCTAGTATAGCTCTTAAGTGTTGTTCGTGCTCGTCCTTTGTCTTTGAGTATATTAGAATGTCATCAATAAACACGATCACAAACTTATCCAAGTACGGCTTGCAGACTCGGTTCATCAGGTCCATGAAAACTGCCGGTGCGTTTGTCGATCCAAACGGCATAACCAAGAACTCATAATGTCCATAACGAGTCCTAAAGGCCGTCTTCGGGATGCTTTCCTCTTGTATCCTTAGTTGATGGTATCCTGAGCGAAGATCGATCTTTGAATAGAAGCTTGAACCTTGCAGCTGATCAAATAGGTCATCAATCCTCGGCAAAGGATAACGGTTCTTGATAGTCAACTTGTTAAGCTCGCGGTAGTCTATACACATACGAAAGCTACCATCCTTCTTTTTAACGAACAGAACCGGAGCTCCCCAAGGCGAGAAGCTTGGTCTGATGAATCCTTTATCCAATAGCTCCTGGAGTTGTGTCGACAACTCTTGCATTTCCGACGGTGCAAGTCTATAGGGTGCCTTGGCTACAGGCGCGGGCCCTGGGACCAAGTCAATGTGGAATTCGACTTGTCGTTGTGGTGGCAACCCTGGCAAGTCTTCCAGAAAGACTTCAGGATATTCCCTTACGATCGGAATGTCTTCAATTCTGGGCTCAGCAGCTTCTTTATCCACGATCTGTGCCAAAAAGGCAACACACCCCTTCCGTAAACACTTTCTAGCTTTCAGGCAGCTAATAATTCTCAATGGCGTATCACACTTCTCTCCGTGTACTACGATCGTCTCTTCATTCTTCATTGGGATGCGGATGGTCTTCTCGTGACAAACGATCTCGGCCTTGTTGCTCGATAACCAATCCATTCCCACTACCACGTCGAAGCTTCCCAACTCGACTGGTAGTAGATCTAGCTTAAATTCGTGTCCTCCCAGTTCTATCATGCATCCCCTGATGACTTCTCCCGTTTCAATTAGCTTCCCATTCACTAATTCGATCGAGTATGGAACGTCTAATTTACTAGTGGCCAACCCAAGTATATTCTTAAACTCTAACGATATGAAACTATAATCGGCACCAGTATCAAAAAGAACAGATGCAAAGCGTTGGTTTATAGGGAACGTACCGGTGACAACGTTTGGATCTTGGCGCGCTTCCGTAACGAGTGCCAAACCCATCTTACTTGCAGCCGTAGTTATTGGTGGCGTAGATGCTGTCATCAAGCTCAAGACTTGAGGTGCCAGTTCCCAAATGAACTGTCCCAATTTCCTCATTTCTGGTTCTGCTAAGTATGGAACAACTCATGCCAAGTCATGAAGTCTTTGCATGTATCCCAACATCTTTGGACCTTCCATCATCAGGCTCTGGAATTCCCCTTCCAACTTCTGGGTTTCCGCTTGGGAGCAATACTTCTTATGCATCATTCCCTTCAGTTCATCCCATGATAATGCATATGCTGCGGTTTCGCCCTTTATTTGAACCTGTAGGTTCCACCATAGTCGAGCTCCATCTTGAAACAACTCAGAAACGTATGGGACTTGTTGTTCTAGCGTACAACCACTCATTCGAAAGATGGAATCCATACTTTCAATCCATTGCACAAAAACTATGGCACCTCCAGCGCCGTCGAACTTCGGAGGCTCGTAGTTGAGGAAGTGCCAGTAGGGATAACCGTTATTTTCTGAGGTACCTCTGCTAGGTTCAGAGCGCAGGGCCTCGTGCTGTGCTATAGCTGCGGCAATTATCTCTTGAAGTTCCGCCTCTGAGGTGGGCATGCGCATTTCGCGTCTTGGTGGCATCCTCTAAAAGGTGATTCACGTTGGTCAGGTCATAATAGGTAAAAATACGTATGTATTCAGCAATATCCACACATAACATCTCATGTTATAAATAAATCAATCACATAACATCTCATGTTATAAAACATAAACGAACAACTTCAACAAAGCATGTAATGAGAATACTGCAAATGGGCTTTTATAAAATCAAGACCACCATACACTGTTTACAAGTTTTTCAAATGTACATACATCCAAAAGAGACTAAGGGTCAAAATGCCCTTGTCTGAATTGTCTAGACAAATATAACAAGCAAAAATCACATAACCAAAATCATCCTGTCAAAATGTGGTCTTCAAAATACCGCATAGTCTGGCCCAACTGCTGTCTTCTCTTCAAAAGTACTCACTACCGGCAAAAGACTAAGGGTAGCTAAGCTGATGGCGGTGGAGGAGGTGGAGGAAAATGAGAGAAGAGTAAACGTCGCATATGCAGCCAATCCTCCTCCATAGCGCGATGAGATCTCTCTAGCTCCAGCATGCGCCGGGTCAGCGCCTCCTGCTGTATCATAAATGAAACAAGAGCATCCTCGGTAGAAGGCCCGACATGATAGGGGTGATATGGATCTGTGGGTGGCATAATAGGTGGCGTGGTCCAGAGAAAAGGCTCACCAGATGGAGCTAAAGATGGCACGGCAACTGGTGCGACAGTGGATGCAACAGAAGAAAACTGGGGTAAGACTGGAACAAATGTCGGTACATGACCAACGGGATGTGCTGAAGAACTCTCCCCCGGACGTGAGGGCGGAACAAACTGTAGGAATGAAACAGGAGGGCCTGTGTGATGAGCGTCTGTGGTGTGAGGGGGAAAAAGTGGGGTACCAGATGTATATGGGTGGGTAGACGGGATGTCGAGTGGTGCAGTAATAGGTGCGGTAGGGGGAGTAACTGGGACCACATACGGAGGGTAGTCGTCCTCCTCGATCCACCCATTCTGGGTGTCAGCGTATCTCGGGTCGATATGGGTAGCAAACGGTGCCAGGACATCAAAAATGGCGTCAGGCATGGGCGCTACATCTGGGATCTCAGCAGCTGGTGGTGCAATGACAGGTGCATCAGTGATAGGTGGTGCAACGACTGGTGCATCCTCAGGAATGGGGTCAAGAGCAATAACGGGCTCGGGAATGACGGGAGCGGGCTGACGATCAACAGGCATAGCAGGATCCTGATCATCCGGGAGAACAGGAGCCTCAGCAGGCTGCTCCTCGGGATCCAACTCATCCTCCATATCCGTCTCCTCATCATAGGTAATACGAGGGAAGTTACCGAATCCCAAGGGTGGGTAAGAGGAAGCTACTGACTCAACGGAATCTGAGGCTGACGAATCGGAATGAACCTCCATGTCAGGAAGCTCAACCATGGGAATAACGGGGTCAACAACTGGGATATCAGCATGCGGAGCATCATCCTCCATCGGGGCCCCACCATCCTGGTCTCCCTCCGGGGGACCCTCGATGAATAGATCGATGTCACCATCGGGTAACGCGTCGAGAGGCTGTTCCTCAAAGGGAACTGAAGCAAAAGAGAGAGGGGCAGGGATCAGAACAAGGGGTAGATCCTCTCCTGGCGGGCCATCAGCTAAGGGCATGTCGTCTCCGAAGTCTGGTAGGGCGAAAGGCTGAAAATCGTCTTCATCGGTGCTCGTGTAGTCTGAAGTGTAAACTTCCGGGTCTGTGGCGAACTCGTCGTCTGAGGTAATGGCCATCGGGTCGCTGGTGTTGGATACTCCACTACCAGAAGATGCCATGGTGTCTGTAACACAACCACAACATATACACATAAATTAGGTAAGCATGTAAACAAAAGCAATGTAATCATGTATGCATCCTAGTCTTCCCAGACTATCCCTCCCCACTTCTAAGACTAAACTCCCTAGTCTCTCAGACTACCCTGGTCTCTAAGACCAACCTCCCAGTTTCTAAGACTAATTCTTTCCCAATCTCTAAAATTGAACTCCCTCAGTCTCTAAGACCGAACTCCCTCAGTCTCTAAGACCGAAATATAATTTTTGAAAAGTGTATTTGTGCCTTTTTGTTTGTAAAAATGTTAATGCCCTGGATCTGGACGTTTAGTGCATGCAATGTAAAATGTTTGAAAACATTTTCGTGAGAGCCCTAGTGATCATAGTCTAGACTCGAGAATGAATCCTAGTTCGCTATGATCGAGGTTCTGATACCAAGCTGTCACACCCTGGCTTTTGCGGAAGCGTGGGTTTAATTGGTGTGACTTCTTAATACCATAGCAACAATCACAACAATGCTATATGATAAAATACGGGATGTTCATCCTTTAAAATAGTTTGGAAAAAAAGTGCAACATATTGTTTTAAAATAACAATCCCAAAACAAATTACAAAACATGACTTGTTTAAAATGAGCTCATAAGACTCAACGAAGAACTACCAACAAAATGAGGATTTAAGACATGCAACCCGTCCAGGAATGAGTCGCACTTCCAAAACCCTATGACCCTGGATGACATCCTTATATAGTACGCAGCTAACATGCACCACTTGCCAGATCCTATTCATTCCCTGAAATACATGTAATTTGAAAAAGTCAACAAAAAGTTGAGCGAGTTCATGTGTAAGTGAGTATATAAAAGCCTTTAAAATGTCTGTATAAGTAAAAGTCCCTAGTACGTAGCAATTAAGAAAAACCTGATCACCATTGGGTTGCAAAACCAATGGTATGTGTCAAATGATGCAGGAAGACTCAAACCTAGCAAATTTGTCTCCGGTATGAAGACATAGTCACCACTATGGGCCGCCCCGGCCTCATGGGTGTGGGCTCGCTACACCCAAATAGATCTATCACTCATGTCCCTTGGTCCTTCTATGAGGATTAATGGCCTTAAGTGTTGTGCCCACCACTCACATGCTCGCGTAATAAAAACCCTCCTTAAGCTAACCATACCATAATAAAAGTCTGTAAATGTCTGTAAATATCTGTAACATGTATTTCACCCCCGAAAAGTAAAACTGAAAATAGTTAAGAGAAAATGGGGACATGAACTCACAGTAGTGCGTCTTGTACCGAATCTCAAACTCTGTCTGCTACACGACAACCTACATGTACTAATGTCTATTAGACGAACGGCCGTGCATTGGCTTAGAGTTTAATGTTTAGAGTTGTGTTACTTATATTGATTCGTGTGATAAATATTTGTTCGTTCAATGTTCTAGTAAATTTTAGTCTTAGAAAGCAAATATTTACTAAGTGTTAGAAGTTTCGGAAAATTTCGCCATAGCCTCCTCTGTAAATAGAGGTGTCCATGCTTAAGAGCATATCATTTTCTTTTACAAATATCTCATAGAGTGCTCCCACATAGCCAACCCGACAATCATACATGCAATGCCCTATTTACGACTTTTCAGCTTTATTAACCAAAACTGGACTGTTTTCGAGTATTTAAATAAAATAGTTAACCTTTTCCAAAAATTCTCAAATTTTTACAGAATGTCATATATAATCCAAAATTTATTGTGTAAAATTTTCGCGGACCAGTTCGTTACCAATTTTATATAAAAATTCTTTTACCCGACTGCAATCAGATTTGTTACTTTCTGATTGCAGTTTTACGGAAAAATTCACTAAAAATCAATCGTAAGTCCGATCGACGAAATTCCAGTTGGAGGGTCACGGAAACAACAGTAACCACCTACAGTAAAAATCCCATGAGCTGATTCTGCTCAGGTTTCGGGTTTTGACTCTGAATACAACACACTTTTTCAGCAGAAATATTTCAGCTTGAGCTGCTGTCTAAAAACAATTCTTTAAAAATAGTAAACGATCTTGAAAAATTACGATTCCAGTGCCATTTGTTCGGTTGTTCAAAACTACACGATTTTGACTCCAGAAATTCAGTTTTTCGATTTAAAATGACCCACTTAAAGCCTGTTGAAGTTGGCTGGAAATTTCAATCAGCATGTTTATTTTAGGTTTAGTGTTTCTAAAAGCATATTAGCAAGGGTCCTAACCTTGATTTATCAATAACTTAATGATCAAACACCATGCATGCATTCACCAAACTCAAACCAACCCGAAAACATCATCATGCAAACCTTTTTATATATGATTTTATGTACGGTTTCAAGTTCATATTTTTAGTGTTTTAGTTTCTTGTGATTTATCAACATCATCCTACTATGAATCATAACAAAGAACAAGATGAAACAAGGGTGTGAAGGGTCTTACTACTAGCACAAGGCTAGGGTAGAAATCTTAGGGCAAGGATGACGAAGAAATGATGGTGATAAAGACTTGAACAAGGCCTTCTTGAGAGCTCCTCAATCTTGCAACTTCTATGGATGATCTTCAAGCTTGGAAAGGGAACTTGTAGTGAAGGAGATGGAGGTAGTGGAAGGTGATGGTGGTGGTTTCGGTTATGAAGAACCGAAATGGGGGAGAGAGAGAGAGGTGGAGTGTGAATCTTGATAAAATGATGGGTATTTCTTGGAACTCATGAGCCCCCTATACCCTAATGTCATGATTAGAAATCTTTTGGCCAACCACAATTTAGGAGGATAATCACAAAATCAAAACAAAATATAATGAAATGATGAGGGCTGAAATTCGGTTAGGGGGGGGGGGTATTATGTAAAATTTTGGTAATTAGTAGGTAAGTAAATAAGAGGTTAAGGGTATTTTCTAGAATAGTGGGTGTATGACATGTTTCTATAGTGTGTGGGGATTTATTGTGACCATGATTATTTAAGAATAATAAAATAATGTTTCTGACAAAATTTTGGTGTCCGGGGTATGTCCGGTTGTTCGGTTACGTATCGTTCCGTTAAAGTGTTAAATTGTACCGTATAGCGTCTTTTATGCATCTTTTTGTAACGAAATCATTCCTGGCACTTAGGAAAGTATACAGGACCACTCTGCTATATTTGTATATTCTACTGGTATAATAAAATGCTGAATTTAATAAAAGAAAGCAGAATTCTGTATTTAAAGTGTGTTTTAGGCACTTCCCGGCATTATATCTATCTCCTAATGACGCAGTCTTATGGTCCTCACTTCCCTACGCTACAAACCAGTGTAGTACTCTATCCCTGGCGCATACTGGCCATAATAATATTGTCTGTCTAAGTGCTGGCATTGTCAGCATTATTTCTGAATCAACCGTTCAGTGTGTCAACTGTGCTGAGTGCATCAAGTATGTCACTAATGTAGGTGTGTAATGAATGGAGTGACTGTATAAAACATGATGCATGTGTATATGATATAGAGTCATAGAGCAGTTTAAATTGTCAGTTGTAATCAAGCACAGTCATTAAGCACGTAATTAAGATTAATTAATTTGTACAGTACCTGAAATTTTGAGGGTTGTCACAACCACTTACCTCCGCCACCGTTACCTATCTCCACCGTCGCTGCTACCACCTTTGACCATTCCCGCTACCACCATCACCACTGCCACCACCCACCTCTACCTTCACCCACCACATTCGTCGCTGGCACTACCCACCGATGTCACCGCCCACCTCCGCCACTACAACTGCTACCTATCACCACCCAACATCACCGCCTACCAATGACCACCACCACCAGATTCTATTCCTTCGTCTTTTTTTGCCTACCAAACAACAAGAAGTAATGATTCATTCCATTCTCACGTGGTAACCAAACAAGACATGTAATGGTAATGATCAATTCCATTACCTCATTCATTATATTACCTCGTCCATTCAATTCCCCCGTCCATTCCATTACCCCATACCAAACATATTAGGATTTTTCCTGAATTGGTTTATAGGCATTATTGCCTAGTGGTGATGGATACGATCGGGTGATTCCGCTGATGGCATGATGATAATCTAGTAACAGCCCAGTGTAACCGCACCATGATATTGTCCGCTTTGGCAGCCAACACGCTGTCACACCCCGACCGCGTATAACATGCAACCGCGGCGGAAACGTCGGGGAGTGTTGTAACAGAATTAATTGTTTCATAACCATGGCATTCAAAGTTGTATTTTATTTATCAACATAAGAGTTGCATTGTCTTAAACAGGAAACAAAGAGTACATAACATAATTAAACTAAGTCTATCTTCGTTTTATGTCTCTAAGGCACAGGTCCGCCCTAGTGTCACGATCATTGTCCTAAGCAACAGCTCCTGAAAACACATGTGAAAATAGGTACGTCAGCATAAAAATGCCTGTGAGATACATAGGTTTTGTGAAAATAGGATTCATGACTTGGGTTTTAAAAGAAAGGTTTTAATAAAAATTAGTCATGAATCTTGTTAAGTGTTTTCTTTTATAAATCATATGAAAACTAGATAAGAAATCGGATTATATAAAAGAAAGGTGTATGGTTAATGAAATAACCAAGTAAAATGAGTTTATATAAAATAAACTGTTTTGTAAAACAATGTCTTGTGAAAAATATGTTATTTGTGTAAAATGAAATATGTCTATACTGAAATGATTTAAATAACGCTACGATATGTAATATTATACAAACACTTATATATAGGAAGTACCAGCGGCGTATCCACCATGTTTGTATCATATTACACACGCCACGTTACTCAAACCATTTACCCAAACCAACCACCAATGTAAATTGTTCATGTATAAATCAATTGTCAAGTGTTATTGTGTAAACCATATCAAAATGTCCATGTCTAATGTAAATCACCAAATGTGTATATCAATGTCAAAATGTTTATGTTTAATGTAAATCATATAATGTTATCCAAAAATATCATGTATGGCATGTGAAATATATCAACTAAACCATAGGTAAAATGCACAAAAACAGGGTATTGAATTAAACATAGTTTAAGTCAAAGTTATGTTTTGTGGAACAAATGCATACTATACTGATACAAACATCTATGCGGTATTGTTATAATGCATACATCCAAGCCTTGTGACTGTGGTGATAGACCTTTAAACAAATTAAAGGTTTATCTAAGTTATGTTTTGTGGAACAAATGCATGCTAAACTGATACAAACATCTATGCGGTATTGTTATAATGCATACATCCAAGCCTTGTGACTGTGGTGATTGACCTTTAAACAAATTAAAGGTTTATCTAAGTTATGTGTATCGAATTCGGTCATTCCTTCCATCCAAACATACCTAGGATGTCAGGAACGGGAGTTGTCAATTCCTATGGTACCACTACCTACTAACGAACGGCGTAGCTAATGTTAATGAATGTATATTGTCCCATTTGAACAAACCAAATGTCATACCAAAATGTAAACATGTGAAAACAATGCACTAAGTATGTAATCAAATGAACATACATAGCGTGAAATGTAATGTATAACAATGTACTAAGTATGCACACAATGGACATACATAGCATGAAATGTAATGTAAAACAATGTACTAAATATGCACACAATGGGCATACATAGCATGAAATGTAATGTAAAACAATCTACTAAATATGCACACAATGGGCATACATAGCATGAAATGTAATGTAAAACAATATACTAAATATGCACACAATGGGCATACATAGCATGAAATGTAATGTAAAACAATGTACTAAATATGCACACAATGGGCATACATAGCATAAACACAATGAAATCATGTACTATAAGTGTACTATTGAACATAACAAACATATGATATGAAAACATGGAAAAGCATGAAAGTAACAAGTAGGCACATGTGTTTCACCCCAAAATGTTTGGAAAACAGTAAAAGAGGGGTCTATGTACTCACTTGAGATTGTTTAGAAGTCCTAAGATAACCACCAAGCAATGCTAGAGATCACGTAATCAAACGGCACCTAATATAGGTAACTATGTTAATAAACCGGACCTATATCGGAGGATCGGATAGAATGAGGGCTCGTAAACCAAATGAGTATGGGAACTCATGTAGTATGGTTTAACAAAGCCTACATACTAAATGAAACCTAGCCTAAGTGCTTACGACCCATTACGGCCCGCTTAGGTAGCTTATGCTACTTTAACGCGTCGTTCGCGTAAAACGCGTTCGGAACGCCTAACTAGTCCTATGACAAGTAAAATATGCCTTAACATATCTAATATTGGTACCAAATCAGTTTAGATACCAAAAGTTATGTTACATATGCTTAAAATGGATTTTGGCGTAAAAAGGGCATTTTGGTAATTTACCTAAGGCATATAAACTACCTATCATACAACTACTTAAACGAAGCGACCATAAGGTATAACCTCGGAAGGTTATTCCCTATATACTATGGTCACATAATGTGTTTGGTCGGATCCTAATGATCGACCAAATGGGTCGGGTTCGAAGGTATAAGCGATTTATCAGATCGCTTACCCTTACGACCATAGACAACGTGGTAATCAGTAGGCATAGTCACAAGGGACTATAACCATCGTGATTACGCTCATGTTGCAAAGTTCCAACGAACTTCACATTGACCATAAACTGGTCAATGCAGAAAGTCAAAGAAAGTTTGACTTTCGGACTCGAAAAGCAATAAAAGAACGAAGGAATACTTACAAAGGGTCCCCGAAAGCTAATCTTGATTCAAGTAGCTCAGGTATGAAACAATGGTTTCAACTTAGAGCTTCTCAAATCAGATTCTTGTGGGTTTTGCAATGAATGGGGTTGGCTATTTATAGATTTCTTCGAACCGTTAAGATTGTTTCTTGAATAACGTGATTTGATCACATCCCTACACTTGTTGGCAAGCTCATGTACATCAAATTGCCCCCCATAAGCAGGAAACAACACTTGGAATTGGATTGGAAGTGCTAAACAGCTGTTAACAGCTGTTAAAAATGGCTTTTGCTGATTAGAAGGGGCCTCGCGTGACACCAAGGGGGCTAGGTGTCACGCTAAGGTCCCTCTGATCAGCAACCAGTTACCAAAGTTTCCAATTCAGTCCCCGTTGTGTATTAAGGCCATTTCCGACATGTTTAAGGCTTGTTAAGCCATTTTCAAGGCCCTAAAATGATGCCTAAACATTGTGGACATGAAACATGCTCAAAAATATCCCGGATCTCGGTTCGTTTGGTCGTACGATCGCGATGTTCGCTTAATTACGACGGAATGCGTATAAGCGCGAAAAACGATCCAAATGACGCGACGAATCGATTTTTCTCAAGCCAAACACTAAAATAAAATATTTTAGTGCTTACATAAATTTTTGGATGTCCGGATGTATTCAGAACGTAAGTTATGCGCGAAAATGCAAACTTGTGCACTCTTTGACGCTTTTAGTCCCTGAATGACCCAAAAGTTTATTTTAGCACACCGAACCCCTCAAAGCCTATTTATAAGCTATGTAAAGGATACTTATGGTATGTTTAACTTATGGTCATGTTCCGGAATGTTCGTTACAGTTCAAATTGGCATACTTTCACAGTTTGTCAAGTTTAGTCCCTGTAAGCGAATTAACTTGTTTTTGCCATACCAAAGCCTTCAAAACTTATCTCTAAGTTATGTAAGGGTTATTTAAGGTATGTTAAGCATATGTTGATGTTCCGGAGTATTTTTCGTGTTAAACTGAGTACGTTTACGCATCAGTTTGTGTATAACTCTCCAGAAAGCGATATAGAGTTTGAAATTGAACAAAAGTTAACACATGAAAAATGTCAAACATAAATAAACAAACATTGGGATCAAATAAATTTGTTTTATTGATAACCGAACTATTCACAATGATTACAAGCACATATGTTACAGTCTCCCCTACTTGTGGAAATTTCGTCCCGAAATTTATTTAGAGGAAACTCGTGGGAAAAGATGCGGATATTTCGCCTTCATTTGATCTTCGCGTTTCCAAGTAAACTCGGGTCCACGTTTAGCTTCCTAGCGAACTTTGACCAAAGGAATGCGCTTGCGTTTGAGCCACTTGACTTCACGTTCCATGATTTCCACTGGCTTCTCAACAAATTTCAGTGTTTTATCAACACGAATTTCGTCAAGTGGTATGTGGAGGTTCTCATCAGCTAAACACTTCTTGAGATTGGATACGTGAAAGGTTGGATGAACATTTCCAAGTTCAGGAGGTAACTCAAGTCTGTAGGCTACCTTACCGATTCTTTCGACGATCTTGAATGGTCCAACGTATCTAGGTGCAAGTTTTCCTTTCTTTCCAAATCTGATCACACCTTTCCAAGGTGAGACCTTAAGTAATACTCGATCACCGACTTGAAATTCTAAGGGCTTGCGTTTTGGGTCCACGTAACTCTTTTGACGGCTTCTAGCTGTCTGAAGGTTATCACGAACTTTCTTAATCTTATAAGTTGTCTCTAAAATGAGGGCAGGTCCAGTAAGCTGAGCCTCGCCGATCTCATTCCAGCAGACTGGTGAACGACATTTTCGACCATAGAGAGCTTCGAAAGGAGCCATTTTGATGCTGGTGTGATAACTGTTGTTGTAGGAGAATTCAATTAACAGAAGATGTGAATCCCAACTACCACCAAAGTCGATCACACAAGCTCTAAGAATATCCTCCAGAGTCTGGATTGTTCTTTCAGATTGACCATCCGTTTGCGGATGATAAGCTGTGCTCAGGTTAAGTTGGGTCCCCATAGCAGATTGCATGGTTCTCCAAAAATGAGAAGTGAAACGAGCATCTCTGTCAGAAATGATGTTCAAAGGAACACCATGTCGAGCTACAATTTCATCCACATAGATTTTAGCAAGTTTGTCAGCAGGAAAATCCTCACGGATTGGCAAGAAATGCGCTGACTTAGTAAGACGATCAACAACTACCCAGATGGCATCATGACCTTTCTTTGTGCGCGAAAGTTTAGTATTGAGATCCATAGTAATGTTTTCCCATTTCCAAACTGGTATCTCTGGTTGCACCAATAAACCAGAAGGACGCTGATGTTCAGCCTTAACCTTAAGATAAGTAAGGCATTTTGATACATATAAGGCAATGTCTTTCTTCATACCAGGCCACCAATACTGAATACAAAGATCCTTATACATTTTATCTGAGCCAGGATGAACAGAATAACGAGACTTATGGGCTTCATCCATAAGCAAGGTGCGAAGGTTATCTTGGCTTAGGACCCACAAACGGTCCATGAAGTAATACGATCCATTGTCCTTCAGTTCCAGATCAGGTGTTATGTGATAGGGAAATTCCTTATCCATTAAACCCTGTGAAACACAAGATTGTTGAGCCTGAGAAATGCGTGCCTGGATATCGGATCGAGCTTGGATAACAGATTGAAAACAAACACAATGAAGCTTAGTACGTTCCTTACGACTCAATGCATCGGCTACGACATTCGCCTTACAAGGATGGTAGCGAATTTCGCAGTCATAGTCGTTTAGAAGCTCGACCCAACGTCGTTGCCTCATGTTGAGTTCTTTCTGATTGAAGATATGTTGAAGACTTTTGTGGTCCGTGAAAACCACACATTTTGTTCCGTACAAATAGTGTCTCCAGATATTAAGAGCGAAGACAACTGCACCTAACTCAAGATCATGAGTGGTGTAGTTTTTCTCATGTATCTTCAACTGCCTCGATGCATATGCTATAACTTTGTTCCTTTGCATCAGAACACAGCCAAGACCCAATTTAGATGCATCGCAATAAACGACGAAATCATCATTGCTCTTAGGCAAAGTCAGAACAGGCGCGTCACAAAGCTTTTGTTTCAAGTTTTGAAAAGCTTCCTCTTGTTTGAATCCCCAATCAAAGGGCTTGTTCTTCTGAGTTAGAGCAGTTAGAGGAACTGCAATCTTTGAGAAGTTCTCAATGAAGCAGTGGTAATAACCCGCAAGACCAAGAAAAGAACGAACCTCAGTAGGAGTAGTAGGCGTATCCCAATCCTTAATCGCACTGATCTTGGAGGGATCTACATGAATACCTCGTTCATTGACAATATGTCCTAAGAATTGAACTTCTTTAAGCCAGAATTCACACTTGGAGAATTTGGCGAAAAGTTGCTCTTTCTTTAGGAGTTCCAAAGTAAGACGAAGATGTTGCTCGTGATCAGCTCGCGTCTTAGAGTATATCAAGATGTCATCAATAAAAACAATGATGAACTGATCCAAATAAGGCTTGCAGACCCTATTCATTAAGTCCATGAAAACAGCAGGAGCATTAGTCAAACCGAATGGCATGACTGTGAACTCATAATGCCCATAACGAGTGCGGAACGCTGTCTTGGGAATATCATCTTCATGCACGCGAAGCTGGTGATATCCAGATCGCAGATCAATCTTTGAAAAATAAGAAGCGCCCTGTAACTGATCAAAGAGATCATCGATGCGAGGTAGGGGATATCGATTCTTGATGGTGAGCTTGTTAAGCTCACGATAATCGATACACATCCTAAAAGATCCATCCTTTTTTTGACAAAAAGAACGGGAGCACCCCAAGGTGAAAAGCTAGGACGGATAAAACCTTTGTCAGAGAGCTCCTGAAGCTGCTTAGATAACTCTTGCATCTCAGATGGTGCAAGACGATATGGAGCTCTGGCAATGGGGTTTGCAC
This sequence comes from Helianthus tuberosus, assembly GCA_030545235.1. Lineage (NCBI taxonomy): Eukaryota > Viridiplantae > Streptophyta > Magnoliopsida > Asterales > Asteraceae > Helianthus > Helianthus tuberosus. The sequence continues at coordinate 133,104,214 of CM060394.1, forward strand.
CAGGTACGAGATCAATACGGAACTCGACTTGGAGTGCTCGAGGTAGACCAGGTAACTCTTCAGGGAATACTTCAGAATAATCCCGAACAACAGGAATATCTTGAATAGACTTACCTTTGCCTTTATCTGTTGTGACATGTGCCAAGAAGGCCACATAATTCTTTCGCAGATACTTCTGAGCTTTAAAACAAGACATGAGTTTGAGACCACCAGCAGGTTTCTCACCACGAACCTGTAGGATCTCGCCTGTCGAAAGCGGCACACGAACAATCTTCTCAAAACAAACTACCTCTGCGTGATGCTTGGCTAACCAATCCATACCCACAATAACGTCGAAGCTTCCAAGTTGCATAGGCGTGAGGTCAATAGGAAAAAGATGGTCGTTAAGGTTCAACTGGCAGTTGCGAAGAACAGAATCGAGAACAATGGGTTCACCACTAGCAACTTCTACTATCAAAGGTTTACCTAGTTTCGTTCTAGACACGCGAAGCAATGGCTCAAAAGATATTGACACAAAAATCTTATCGGCACCCGAATCAAAAAGAATAGATGCAAGCTGATTATTAATAAAGAACGTACCGTTCACCACTTCATTGTCTGCTTGTGCCTCTTGTGCATTCATATTGAAGACTCGACCTCGAGCCTGAGCCTGATTCTGATTTGGGTTAGCATTCACCAATCTTGGACACTGATTACGGTAGTGGGTCAGATCCCCACAGTTGTAACAAGAACCTGGCGGATAGTGTGGTCGTGCAGCTTGACCTTGCTGCTGAGCAGGAGGCTGAGCAACTCGTTGAGCTGGGTTCTGAACTGCCCGATTCTGAGAAAACCGACAAACATCGGCAAGATGACCTGACATCCCACAGTTAGTACAGAAACGGCACGGATAATGCGGCTGATGGTGACTGTTGCATCTATTGCACAAAGGTGCATTCCCTGTATAGGGTTTCTTCGCTGGATGCTGTGCGGGTTGGTTGGGAGCTGCCTGGTTAGCTTGGGCAGTGACAACAAAATTTTGGGAAGCCTTTCGCTTCCTAGAACCCTTTGAGGAACCATAATTCTTTCCCTTCTTGTTTTGACCTTTCTTGCTATCTTCCTTGTCAGACGCCTGCTTCTTACCCTTGTCACCCTTTTTATGCAGCTTTCCCTTTCGAACCTGCGACTCAGTCAATGTCGCTGCTAACTCGATCGCCTGATGGAGTGTGGTAGGGTTACTACCAGTAATGATGTCTTGTACTGAGTCAGGTAGACCATCGATCTACCTTTCGATAGCCTTGTCGAGTGGGGTAACCATTGTTGGGCATAGCAGACTCAACTCCTCAAACCTATCAGTATACGCCCGATGCTCACCACTATCTTGTTTCAAGTCATCGAACTCTCTCTCCAAAGCTCGCTTTTCATGACGAGGACAAAACTCCCTCATCATAAGGGCCCTAAGTTCGGCCCAAGTTTGTGCTAGAGCAACTTCTGCACCACGGTCTCTCATAACCCCGTTCCACCATGTGAGAGCCCTATTCTGAAACACACTCGAAGAAAACTCGACCTTGCGATTATCCGGACACTGAACATGATGAAATGTGCTCTCCGTGCTCTCGAACCACTGAAGGAGCCCAGTTGCTCCTTCCGTACCACTAAACTTGAGTGGTTTAGCCGAGTTAAAACTCTTGAAATTGCAAGGAGCAATTTTGTTGTTGTTGGCTTGGTTCCATTGAGCAAAGAGGTTCGGGAATTGAGCAGCCATTTGCTGCGCAATGATTTCTGCCAGTTCGGCAGTCGCTATCTGATTTTTGCGTCGAGGAGGCATTCTAAAAGAGGAAACATGAAAGGAAACGAGTGAGATGTTTGGGTGAAAAGAATGAGATGATGCAAAAATTGATAATGGCAAAGATGGTGGTCATTTGTTTGTTACCACAAGGTAAACAACCGACACATTGTGACTAATCAAAGTAAATGGGTGAAAAATAATGTATCGCGAAGACATGCTCGCCTATAAGTGAACACTCACCCCAAGAGTTCCCAGGTAAGAGTGACTGGTCCAATTATGTGGATTTGTACGAACACTCTAGCCTTAGACAGAAAACCCAGGGTACAGGCATTCACTCTTCCAGTTTGCACGTGTTCACACTATCTAAAAACCAAAAACTTTGACGAGATTTTGAAAATTTGGAAGGCAGAAGGCCAAAAATCAAACTGGAAAGGTTCAAAACCTTACAACAGAGGGTTCAAAACCTAGTAATCAATCATCCTAGAACATATGATTAGTTTTCAAAGCGGATTCGAACTTGATGTTCCCGTTGTGGTTATCACCTAAGGATAGGTGAAGTGAATGTTTTAAAATCTAAACACAAGATAACTTGTGTTGGGGTCCTAGAAAGGTTATAGTCTAGGTCAAAGCATTACTAATAACCTAATTCCCTATAACCATTGGCTCTGATACCAACTCTTCTGTCACACCCCGACCGCGTATAACATGCAACCGTGGAGGAAACGTCGGGGAGTGTTGTAACAGAATTAATTGTTTCATAACCATGGCATTCAAAGTTTTATTTTATTTATCAACATAAGAGTTACATTGTCTTAAACAGGAAACAAAGAGTACATAACATAATTAAACTAAGTCTATCTTCGTTTTATGTCTCTAAGGCACAGGTCCGCCCTAGTGTCACGATCATTGTCCTAAGCAACAGCTCCTGAAAACACATGTGAAAATAGGTACGTCAGTATAAAAATGCCTGCGAGATACATAGGTTTTGTGAAAATAGGATTCATGACTTGGGTTTTAAAAGAAAGGTTTTAATAAAAATTAGTCATGAATCTTGTTAAGTGTTTTCTTTTATAAATCATATGAAAACTTGATAAGAAATCGGATTATATAAAAGAAAGGTGTATGGTTAATGAAATAACCAAGTAAAATGAGTTTATATAAAATAAACTATTTTGTAAAACAATGTCTTGTGAAAAATATGTTATTTGTGTAAAATGTAATATGTCTATACTGAAATGATTTAAATAACGCTACGATATGTAATATTATACAAACACTTATATATAGGAAGCACCAGCGGCGTATCCACCATGTTTGTATCATATTACACACGCCTCGTTACTCAAACCATTTACCCAAACCAACCACCAATGTAAATTGTTCATGTATAAATCAATTGTCAAGTGTTATTGTGTAAACCATATCAAAATGTCCATGTCTAATGTAAATCACCAAATGTGTATATCAATGTCAAAATGTTTATGTTTAATGTAAATCATATAATGTTATCCAAAAATATCATGTTTGGCATGTGAAATATATCAACTAAACCATAGGTAAAATGCACAAAAACAGGGTATTGAATTAAACATAGTTTAAGTCAAAGTTATGTTTTGTGGAACAAATGCATGCTATACTGATACAAACATCTATGCTGTTGGTGCATGGAATGTCTGTTGACTACGTTTACATTGAGTCTTAGGTCAAGATATGTCAAGATAGGAGCTTAAAAGTCAAAATTAGGGTTTTATATTGTAATTTCACTTATATGTACTTATTTAGATTGGTATTTCGCTTATGTGTACATATAGGTTAGAGGTTTCGCTTATAAGGTCTTAGGGTTTCGCTTATAGGTACACTAGGGTGGTTTCGCTTATGTGTCAACATGGGGTTTCGCTCATAGGGTAGTCCATATGAGCGAAATCAGCCACATCTATAAATACCCCATGTGTGTTTGTCATAATGAACGTTGGAGCGAAACCTGATCATTGCTTGTGTAACGAAACTCTGTCAAAATTGAATCAGAAAGCAATAAAAGAGAAGGAATTGAAAAGGAAAAGCTGTGTAACTTCATTTATGTTGATTCCGCCTTCGTATGTGTAGATGAATGTTCTCAACTGACTGTTTAGGGTCGGAACACGGTCCAACAAGTGGTATCAGAGCTTCAGGATGAGGAGTTCATACTACTACAGCTGATTCGACAAAATTCTCTCTTTTCTACTCACTTTCTCTCATACTTTTTCGATTTAAACTGGTTCCTACGGTTGAAATGGCCTGAAATTCGAGTATAACGTGTAAAACATTCGATTAACAAACCCTAGAAAGATTCAGGTTAAACTAGGTTTCGCTTTTCCGGACATCGTAGGTTTCGCTCGAAATACCTAGTTTCGCTCAAAATTACCTTTAGTTTCGCTTATTCGGTATTTCGCTCATTGGGACATAGTGATATTTCGCTAATACGGACATTGCCTATTTCTCTTATAGAGACATTGTCTATTTCGCTCTTAGGAACATATCTGGTTTCGCTTTTCTGTCACATAATTGATTTCGCTTTTGTGGACATACAAGCTGATTTTGCTTATTTGTCATTGTTTTTCAAAATTCCGAAAATTTTTCTAAGTGATTGCTGATTTTTGCAGGTACATTCAAGATGGATGACATATTCTTGAACCCGTTCAGCGACATGTATGCATTTGCTGGAAACTCGGGAGACGATTCATCTTCAAGCAACAACAATGAGAATCTGCCAAAAGAGAGGAAAAAAGAAGCTTGGGAATCTGAAAGTGCCTTTGGAACCTTCAATAAACCTCCAAAACTAATGGCTATCGAGGAATACAGTCAGTGGTCAAGAAAGTTTGAAGATTGGTTGATGGCATTCGTATTTCCCAGCTGGAAGAGTCTGAAAAACGGTTATGAAAATGGAAACAAAAATGGTGAAACTTTAAGATCAGCTGAGGAGATTGATTCGTTTGTAGCTGAACAAAAGTGTGTAGCTTTGTTGTTCCAGTCTGTCCGGGAGGACATAATCTCTTTGATCGATTATTCAAATGCAAAAGATCTTTGGAAAAAGTTAGAAAAGAAATGTATCGGTAGTGAAGAAATCAAGAAAAACAAAATAAAACTACTTAGGAAAGAGTTTGATATGTTTGGGTGCTTAAAGAATGAATCAGTTTCAAAAATGATCGAGAGATTTGGGCACCTGAAGCTGGAATTAGCTAGACATGGAATTAAGTATTCTGATGATGAGCAAGTAGACAAGTTGTTCGATTCGTTGCCAGACGAGATGGATTGGAGATATTATGCTCTCATGCTAAAAAACACTATCTTGCCGAAAGATCTTACTCCAGATTTGCTGATTGAGAGACTCGAGAGTCACGAGTTGGAACTGAAAAAGACATTCAAAGTAAATCACTCATCTTACCAGCAGAATTTGGATTTGTATTAACCAAAGAGTATGATGCCAAAAGCAACTTCTCCCAAGACTGCATTTTCTGCTGAAAATGTGTCCACAGCAAGAAAAGAAAGTCAAAGTGGTCAAAGCAGTGGAAATCACAGTGGTTATCACAGTGGATCTTTATCATCTACAAGTCATTCTGATGCAAAGAATCGTTTTCAATGCAACATTGCAATAGACTTGAAGAATGCTCAGAATTTTGATGAGGAGTCGGCCAAACAACAGATGATCTTCCTAGCATCAGTGTTGGAATCGTATGAAGGGTTAGTAGCTGGGAAGATAGGAAACACCAACTTAACGAAAGAAGATTATGATCAGATAGATCCTGAAGAAATGGAGTTGATCGATATTCGTTGGGCTATGGCCAGTGCTGTTCGTCGAGCACAACGTTTCATGGAAATTACTGGCACGAAGACAATTGGTGGTCCATCTACCAAATTGGGGTTCGATAAGTCCAAGGTGACTTGCTTCAAGTGTAAGCAGAAAGGTCACTTCAAGCGTGAATGCAGAAACGCTTATGCTGACGAGTCGGAGAACCCTTTCAGAGATGATTACTACAAGAAGGCAATTTATCATCAGAATAAATCTGAGCCGCCTAGATTGAAGCAGGTTGAAAACAACAAAGAAAAATCTAGAGCTCTTGCGGTGATTTATGATGATGAAGGGTATGATTGGAGTAAAGAGGTTCTACCGGAAGAAGATGCGATTGGTTACGCATTCATGGCGAAAAACGATGAACCTATTCCTTGGAAAGATAACCGAACTGAAGAGCAGAAGTATAGATACAGAAAAATGTTGGCTGAAAACAGAATCATTAGAATTTCTGGTATCTATCTGGAAGCGAGGAGAGCGAGAAGATGGGATCCGGATAGGGAGTGTTATCTTGATCCATATGGAAATATTGCAATCGATGACAAAACGCTTGATACCGAAACCATAATCAAGGAGTACAAAGAAGAGGATAAGTATTGGCAGAATAAATGGTGGGGAACTGGAGACGAGAAAGAGAAAGAAGAAAAAGAGAGGAAAGAGAAAGAAGAGAAAGAGAAGAAGGAGAAAGAAGAGACAGAGAAATCAAAGAAAGTTGATACTGGAGTTATTGACACAACGCAAGAGTTGACTGCAGAGAACCTGGGAAAATGGCTGACAAAGTGCTGGCCGCTAAGGCACTTGAGGTAGACTCTAACTCCGTGTCTGAGTCAAAAAGCCAGGTCAGTTCAAACTTGTCAACAAATGCGTCAGGTAAGAAAATTGATGGAAATGCTGATTGCAAAAATTGCAACAAAGAGTGCAAATTTTGTAACACAGTCACGTATCTCAACGGAAAGAAAGTTGATGATCTGACAGCAAAAGTCAGAAGCGTTGAGAATCAAATTCTTGAGCGTGACAAAAGAGTTAAAGCTTCAACTGAACGGATAAGAGAATTAACCAGCCAAATTGAAAATGATAAAATTGATCATGACAAAATTAAACAAGAAAATGAAAAGTTAATTCTTGAAAACCGTCAGATTTCTGAGAAGTTTGAAAAACTCAAAAGCACAATGAAAGATAATGATGATCGAAATGGTAAAACTTATAAAGAAAACGTTCAACTAAAATCAGTGCTTAGAGTAAAAGAAGAATCAATCAACCAACAACTGGATGAAATCGCTAAACTGAAACTTAAAGTTCAAGAAGCTGAAATTGAAAATGAGCGAATCCAGTTGAAGCTTAAGAGTTACAACTCCGCAAGCTTTGTTTTGCAACACATTGTTCCCAAACCCATCGGGAAAAACAAAGCTGGTGAAGATGTTTATTTTGATGGAACTGGGGTGGGTTTTCATAAAGTTCTACCGCCGATTTTGGATAATTACACGAAAAAGCAATCAGGGTTGGTTGAAATTGAAGAAGAAAGTGAAATGAATCTTCCAGATTCAATTGATGTCACATTCACATCTTCCAATGACGATAGTGTCCAAAATGATATTGTAAAAGTTGTTGTTGAAAATGTGCTAAAAACGGATAGTGACACTACTGAGGAAGATGGGTGTTTCTTGGACAACTACATTCCGAAACAAAAGTCCAAAAACAACTTAAATGAAGAATCAAATCTTGTCATGTACAAGATGTTGGGTTCAGATAAGTTGTTTTCGGATTCTGAGTTTCCAATTGAGAATGTTAATCTGAACAAATTGACAAATGTTTTCAAGTTGGTCGAAGTTGATTTGTCAGAAGTGAACAATCTGAGTCAAACAAAGAGAAAAATGAGTTTTGAGAAAGATAAATCATACTACAAGAAATCTGTTAATCCATCATGTTTTTATAATAACAATAGAAATAACTGGTCGGGTGGTTATCAGGGTGGTAGGAATTATCAGAAAAGAAATGTTCCAAACAAGAGGTTTGCTGAAAAGAAAAAGTTTGTGAACAGTTCGAGTTCACTTGCTGATGAAGAGAAAGAGATTTTTTCAAAATCGAATGAAGAGTTCTTTGAGAAAAGAGCTTCACAGTCTCAGTCTGAAGGCACAAGTCGAGTTGTTGATACTCGAACATGTTTTAGATGTAATCAAGTTGGTCACATTGCACGAAAGTGTACCAATGTGAAGCCTAAGACTGAAACTGTGAAGATTCAAAAGAAGAAAGTTGACGAAAAGGGTAAAGCACAAATGGTGAAGGAACGTTATCCAATGGGATTGTTACGTTTGAAAGAGTTAACTACATTACTGAGCTGGAGAACAATCTGCTGAGTATCTCGCAGATTTGTGACAATATGTATACCACTCACTTCACTGATAAAGAATGTTTGATCTTGAAACCAGGATTTGTTATCCCTGAAGAATGGATTATCATGCGGGCACCTAGAGTGAATGATTTATATGTGTTGGACATGAGTGTAGCAACTACAACAACAGGTCAAGCACATTGTTTTGTTTCTAGAGCAACCGAGAAAGAATCGAGATTGTGGCACCACAAGATGGGGCATATTCACCTAAGGAAGATGAATCACTTGGTGCACAATGATTTTGTTCTTGGAGTTCATGTCAAAGGTTTTCATCTGGAAGGGGAGTGCATTAGCTGTGTCAAAGGCAAGCAGAAGAAAAAGTCACACCCTACAAAGCAAGTCAATTCAGTTTCGAGACCTCTGGAAAAACTTCACATGGATTTGTTTGGTCCTGTGAATGTCAAAAGTATTACAGGAGATTACTACTGTTTGGTCGTTACTGATGATTATTCCAGATTTTCGTGGGTTTCTTTCTTGAAGACGAAAGACGAAACGTTTGATAGTTTGATGGCATTGTTCAAGAAGATTGAGAATCTGTACCAACGACGTATCAAAAGAATTCGAAGTGATAATGGTACTGAATTCAAGAATAGTAAGATGGAAGAATTTTGTGATGAAAGAGGTATATTGCATGAGTTTAGTGCTCCGTACACTCCGCAGCAGAATGGAGTCGCAGAACGCAAAAACCGGACACTAATTGAGACGGCTAGAACTATGCTCGCAGATTCAAAATTACCGATAAATTTTTGGGCTGAAGCTGTTTCCGCCGCATGCTATACGCTCAACAGGGTTCTCACTGTCAAGAAGTTCAAAAAACATGCTTTGAGTTAATCAATAACCGCAAACCGAATTTGAAGTATCTAGAACCGTTCGGGTCACCCTGTACAGTTATAGAGCCTCATGGAAAGTTTGGTCCGAAGTGCATTGAGGGAATATTTGTTGGTTATGCAAATCCGATGCGACGTGTCTTCGTTCCAAGTGAGAAGCGGATTATTGAAGCTGCAAATGTTGAATGTCAAGGTTATACTATGCCGCCGCAGAATCCAGGAGATTCATGGCGTTATCATTATGACAAACTGTGGGATTCGTTAGACATGAGAGAAGAATCAGAGGATGATGAAGATTTCTTTGATGAGTTGGATATTTTGCGCGAATACGAGTCACAGCAAAGGTTCCCAGCTGAGTATTCAAGACGACCACGGGAAACTTCAAATGATGATGAAGCAGGTCCGAGTAATGCTGGTGAACATGATGATGTCCAACAGAATGAAGTTGCTCAGGATAATCAGTCAGATCAGAATGATAATCAAGAAGCTGAAAACATGCCAGTCTTTGATCATGGTGATTTAGATTCTGAGGGGGAGCAAATTCAGATTTCAAGTCAAACAAACCAAGTTGGTGAAGAAGATGCAGATCAGAATGTTACTAATCTGGAGGGCAATGTAGATGTTCCAAGCGGAGTGATGCCGCGAACTTTTTCATATCATCCAGAGGAGTTGATCATAGGAGAATTGCAGACAGGCGTTCGCACTCGAAGACAGATTGATAAAGGGCTTACATGTTTTTATACAACAGTTGCTCCTTTGCAAACTGAATTCTCATTGAGTTGTTTTATCTCGCAGGTTGAACCAAGAACTTACAAAGAGGCGCTTACAGAAGATTCTTGGGTCAATGCAATGCAGGAGGAACTTAGCCAATTTGAGAAATTAGGAGTGTGGAAGTTAGTGGATTTACTGGATGCTCATAGAAAAATCAATAAAAAATGGGTATTTAAGTGTAAGAGAGACGACAGAGGAGTGGTTGTAAGGAACAAAGCTCGACTCGTTGTTCAGGGCTTTAGTCAACAGGAGGGGATTGATTTTACAGAAGTCTATGCTCCTGTAGCACGACTAGAGGCAATCAGAATTTTTCTTGCATTTGCGTCTTGGAAGAACTTCAAAGTATATCAGCTAGATGTAAAATCGGCGTTTCTTTATGGGAAGGTCAAAGAGGAGGTTTATGTCGGACAGCCGCCGAGCTTCACCGATCCAATCCACAAAAACAAGGTCTACTTATTGGACAAAGCGCTGTATGGTTTACACCAGGCCCCGAGAGCTTGGTACGAGACTTTGTCTCAACACCTACTAGCCAACAAGTTCATTCGTGGAAAAGTGGATGCCACTCTCTTCACTAAAGAGGTCGACGGTCATCTTCTGATAGTTCAGATTTATGTGGACGATATAATTTTTGGGTCAACGAATGAAAGTTTGTGCAAAGACTTTGAATCAGTGATGAAGCAAAAGTTCGAAATGTCATCAATGGGGGAGATGAAATTCTTTTTGGGTCTATAAGTTGAACAACTTCCTGAGGGAATTTTCATTCACCAGACGAAGTACGTTCATGATATTCTGGAGAAATTCGGGATGTCAGGTTCTACTCCGGCGTCAACCCCACTTGCAACAAATCATGGGATTCACCCAGATGTCACCGGAGACAGGGCTGATGAAACGTTCTACCGATCCATGATAGGTTCATTGATGTACTTAACTGCTTCACGTCCTGATATCATGTACCCAACCTGCCTCGCAGCAAGATATCAGTCTAACCCGAGAGCTTCGCATATGATCATTGTGAAGAGGATATTGCGCTACCTGAAAGGAACTCCTTCATTGGGGTTGTGGTATCCTAGGAAAGGCGACTTTATGCTCGAAGGGTATTCCGATTCGGATTTCGGATGCTGCAAAGTAAATTCAAAATCAACAACTGCAGGATGCCAGTTCTTTGGATCTAGATTGGTTACCTGGCAGTGTAAGAAACAAACGTCTGTGGCGCTATCTACATGTGAAGCGGAGTATGTTTCTGCTAGCAGTTGCTGCTCTCAGATCCTGTGGATATAGCAACAGATGCGCGACTATGGTTTGCAGTTTCTTAACACACCTCTTTTTGTTGATAATGAGGCCGCAATAAATATAACAAAGAATCCAGTACATCACGCTAAAACTAATCACATAGAAATTCGTCATCACTTTATTCGTGATTGTTTTGAGAAAAAGTTGATACGAATTGAGAAAATCCACACTGACGAACAGAAAGCTGATTTACATACCAAAGCTTTTGATAAAAGTCGGTTTCAATATTTGTTAAAACTGAACGGTATGAAGCTTCTTTCGGTGTTGGATGGAATTGTAGGCGTTGATGAGAGTACTGTTGCGGATGAAGACGAGAAACAATCTGCAATGGTTTGTCGATTTTTTTACTTGTTTTGGTATTTAGGGGGAGTAGATAGATGTATATAGTTTATTTTTCAGAAAATTCAAAAACAGTAAAAAATGCAAAAATACAAAAACATGATAAAATTTGAAAAAGAGCTTGTGTATAAAGGGAAAATGATAGTACATCGGCTAGACAAATTACAGTATGCTAAAGATTTGTAAAGTTTAAATGAGTTAAACAGTCTCACTGATGATGTGTCGATAGGTTTTCGCACATTTAGTATATTTATTCGGGATATAAACCTAAAATTTCAAACTTGTGAAATTCATGGGGAACACTACTTGGATATATAGGTAACCCTTGAAATCTCGTTTGAAAGGTCTCATATTCTGATATACTAGGTTTTTATACTCAATGATGTCTGGGGTATTATTCCGGGACTTCTGCTGAATGGAAGTTGTGACCTAGTCCTTGAATAATACTTTCCGCAAATGCTTGAAACATAGCATAAACCCTCAGCATGCAGATGAAACAATAAAATTGATAGTCGCTGCTGTTGTAACTAAAAGATCCTCTAAAGGGGACACACCCTAAAGTTGAGTCATGATCTCTCTGCTGAACGGTAGTTCTGACCTGAGCTCTCATGATTCTTTATAATTTATTAACCCTTACAGATATCATTTGTGTTATAACTACCTGTAAGACTGAATATTGGGATTCTGGATACGGGAGTATATTCAAGAGGTGGGACACATTCAGTCTGATTGAGTTTGTGATTTATTGTTGAAAAAAAAATAGTTTGTAATGTTTGATGTTTGAGACACAGGTTTTGGACTTCATCATTCCCAACGGAAGCTAATTGTCAAAGCTTGAACCAGATCAAGACCTCAGATTCTAGCATATTGAGAGGGGGAGTCTGGATCAACAGTCAAAGGGGAGTTTGAAGATGAAGCAAGGTTGTGATTCTAAACCTGTGAAGATAGAATGCTTATGATGTGAAGACAGAGAGTTGGAGAAAAGACCAAGACTGAAGACTCGGAGCTGAAGACTTCATCAACATCCAAGGGGGAGTCTGTTGGTGCATGGAATGTCTGTTGACTACGTTTACATTGAGTCTTAGGTCAAGATATGTCAAGATAGGAGCTTAAAAGTCAAAATTAGGGTTTTATATTGTAATTTCACTTATATGTACTTATTTAGATAGGTATTTCGCTTATGTGTACATATAGGTTAGAGGTTTCGCTTATAGGGTCTTAGGGTTTCGCTTATAGGTACACTAGGGTGGTTTCGCTTATGTGTCAACATGGGGTTTCGCTCATAGGGTAGTCCATATGAGCGAAATCAGCCACATCTATAAATACCCCATGTGTGTTTGTCATAATGAACGTTGGAGCGAAACCTGATCATTGCTTGTGTAACGAAACTCTGTCAAAATTGAATCAGAAAGCAATAAAAGAGAAGGAATTGAAAAGGAAAAGCTGTGTAACTTCATTTATGTTGATTCCGCCTTCGTATGTGAAGATGAACGTTCTCAACTGACTGTTTAGGGTCGGAACACGGTCCAACATATGCGGTATTGTTATAATGCATACATCCAAGCCTTGTGACTGTGGTGATAGACCTTTAAACAAATTAAAGGTTTATCTAAGTTATGTTTTGTGGAACAAATGCATGCTAAACTGATACAAACATCAATGCGGTATTGTTATAATGCATACATCCAAGCCTTGTGACTGTGGTGATAGACCTTTAAACAAATTAAAGGTTTATCTAAGTTATGTTTTGTGGAACAAATGCATGCTAAACTGACACAAACATCTATGCGGTATTGTTATAATGCATACATCCAAGCCTTGTGACTGTGGTGATAGACCTTTAAACAAATTAAAGGTTTATCTAAGTTATGTGTATCGAATTCGGTCATTCCTTCCATCCAAACATACCTAGGATGTCAGGAACAAGAGTTGTCAATTCCTATGGTACCACTACCTACTAACGAACGGCGTAGCTAATGTTAATGAATGTATATTGTCCCATTTGAACAAACCAAATGTCATACCAAAATGTAAACATGTGAAAACAATGCACTAAGTATGTAATCAAATGAACATACATAGCGTGAAATGTAATGTATAACAATGTACTAAGTATGCACACAATGGACATACATAGCATGAAATGTAATGTAAAACAATGTACTAAATATGCACACAATGGGCATACATAGCATGAAATGTAATGTAAAACAATCTACTAAATATGCACACAATGGGCATACATAGCATGAAATGTAATGTAAAACAATGTACTAAATATGCACACAATGGGCATACATAGCATAAACACAATGAAATCATGTACTATAAGTGTACTATTGAACATAACAAGCATATGATATGAAAACATGGAAAAGCATGAAAGTAACAAGTAAGCAAATGTGTTTCACCCCAAAATGTTTGGAAAACAGTAAAAGAGGGGTCTATGTACTCACTTGAGATTGCTTAGAAGTCCTAAGATAACCACCAAGCAATGCTAGAGATCACGGAATCAAACGACACCTAATATAGGTAACTATGTTAATAAACCGGACCTATATCGGAGGATCAGATAGAATGAGGGCTCGTAAACCAAATGAGTATGGGAACTCATGTAGTATGGTTTAACAAAGCCTACATACTAAATGAAACCTAGCCTAAGTGCTTACGACCCATTACGGCCCGCTTAGGTAGCTTATGCTACTTTAACGCGTCGTTCGCGTAAAACGCGTTCGGAACGCCTAACTAGTCCTATGACAAGTAAAATATGCCTTAACATATCTAATATTGTTACCAAATCAGTTTAGATACCAAAAGTTATGTTACATATGCTTAAAATGGATTTTGGCGTAAAAAGGGCATTTTGGTAATTTACCTAAGGCATATAAACTACCTATCATACAACTACTTAAACGAAGCGACATAAGGTATAACCTCGGAAGTTTATTCCCTATATACTATGGTCACCTAATGTGTTTGGTCGGATCCTAATGATCGACCAAATGGGTCGGGTTCGAAGGTATAAGCGATTTATCAGATCGCTTACCCTTACGACCCTAGACAACGTGGTAATCAGTAGGCATAGTCACAAGGGACTATAACCATCGTGATTACGCTCACGTTGCGAAGTTCCAACAAACTTCGCATTGACCATAAACTTTTAAATGCAGAAAGTCAAACAAAGTTTGACTTTCGGACTCGAAAAGCAATAAAAGAACGAAGGAATACTTACAAAGGGTCCCCGAAAGCTAATCTTGATTCAAGTAGCTCAGGTATGAAACAATGGTTTCAACTTAGAGCTTCTCAAATCAGATTCTTGTTGGTTTTGCAATGAATGGGGTTGGGTATTTATAGATTTCTTCGAACCGTTAAGATCGTTTCTTGAATAACGTGATTTGATCACATCCCTACACTTGTTGGCAAGCTCATGTACATCAAATTGGCCCCCCATAAGCAGGAAACAACACTTGGAATTGGATTGGGAGTGCTAAACAGCTGTTAACAGCTGTTAAAAATGGCTTTTACTGATCAGAAGGGGCCTCGCGTGACGCCAAGGGGGCTAGGTGTCACGCTAAGGTTCCTCTGATCAGCAACCAGTTTCCAAAGTTTCCAATTCAGTCCCCGTTGTGTATTAAGGCCATTTCCGACATGTTTAAGGCTCGTGAAGCCATTTTCAAGGCCCTAAAATGATGCCTAAACATTGTGGACATGAAACATGCTCAAAAATATCCCGGATCTCAGTTCGTTTGGTCGTACGATCGCGATGTTCGCTTAATTACGACGGAATGCGCATAAGCGCGAAAAACGATCCAAATGACGCGACGAATGGATTTTTCTCAAGCCAAACACTAAAATAAAATATTTTAGTGCTTACATAAATTTTTGGATGTCCGGATGTATTCAGAACGTAAGTTATGCGCGAAAATGCAAACTTGTGCACTCTTTGACGCTTTTAGTCCCTGAATGACCCAAACGTTTATTTTAGCACACCAAACCCCTCAAAGCCTATTTCTAAGCTATGTAAAGGATATTTATGGTATGTTTAACTTATGGTCATGTTCCGGAATGTTTGTTACAGTTCAAATTGGCATACTTTCGCAGTTTGTCAAGTTTAGTCCCTGTAAGCGAATTAACTTGTTTTTGCCATACCAAAGCCTTCAAAACTTATCTCTAAGTTATGTAAGGGTTATTTAAGGTATGTTAAGCATATGTTGATGTTCCGGAGTATTTGTCGCGTTAAATTGAGTACGTTTACGCATCAGTTTGTGTATAACTCTCCAGAAAGCGATATAGAGTTTGAAATTGAACAAAAGTAAACACATGAAAAATGTCAAACATAAATAACCGAACTGTTCATAATGATTACAAGCACATATGTTACACACGCCCTCAACGCCCACTCCTCACGGTTTTTAAAACGCTTCATGACGGTGAAGGTATCCAGCCCCTTATCAGGAAGCCTTTGTTCCCCTTCACAACCGAAGTGGGATATCACACAAAGCATCTTGATAAAAGAGAATGCCTCACTTTGCAGATTTAAAGTGTCAGTACTAGTCTGCTGGTTTAATGTTTGTATCCCTACTTAAACACACAATGCACACATATTAGTGTACTAACTCAATTCAACTTTAACGATAATCACGAGATCAAAACCCACAACTAATGAGAATGTATAGTCGTATACAGGCAACACTTAAACATCCGTTGGATCGGTTTTAATCGATCAGATAAAGTACTGTATCAGTGATTCGAGTTATTACTCTGATAATGGGCAGAGTTTTAGTGCTTCGGGTATAGTGAGTAGACAGCAGAATACCATAGAAAGAAAGAAATTTGTGAGTGAATTCTGAAGTCCCATGCACGTCCCTTTTATAGCCTGAAATTGATCTCGTTGCATCGTGTGAACGAAATAACACAACCCCTTCGCATAGTGCGAAGGGCCTAGCTAGGGCATAGCTGGCATTAGTCAACCAGTAGGTCTGCCATGTGGACGACACGTGTCTGCTACGTGTCTTAGGCGGTTTATCAGTGCGTCACGTCACGCGACCAAACAACATTAACACCATCGCGTAGCGCGACGTGGTTAAAGTAAGGTCTTCCTTGTTTTTCATGCTGGTACTTGTCGGGTGTGTTTAGAGTTTCAGTTACGAGTCGTTAAGGTCTTTTTCGATGGTTGTTATAGGTGGTGCTGAATCAGATACAGACATGAGAAGCATTGGCGATAAGAAACATAACTATCCCATCGGTTTTGTGTGCTTTATGTGGTTCAGTCAATGAATCGGTTGATCATTTATTGATTTCATGTCAATACACTCAACTGGTATGGATAACGGTTTCCTTATGGGTCAAAATACCTCTTCCATGATATTTGCTTAGCTTGGTGGGATTAATGGAACATATCGAAACCTACAGTTCATCACAAGAGATGAAGAAGGCGAGTTATCTTATTACTGTAGCAACATGTTGGATCCTATGGCGGATTCAAAACAACTTAATCTTTAACCATAAGTCAACACATGTATCAAGGGCAGTTAGAGACATTAAGGCAATCTCTTTCTTATGGCTGAAGGAAAGAGTTGGAATATTGGATCTAGAATGGAAAGAGTGGGGCAACTTTAGCTGTTTTAAGTAAGGTTTTGAAAATTTCAATGTTTCTTTTACTTTCATGTATCTGTACTGCTACCTTTAGTATCTTGCTAAGTCATTCTTTCTGGTTTGTAATATATCGCCTTCTTAAAAAAACAAACTGAAGTTACAATCTCTAATAAAGATTCTATTTTTAATAAATTATGAAGCATATATGAAATTTCAACTGTATCAATCTTTTGCATTAATTCTTGAATTGAATCAACAAATAGAAGCTTGACTTGTGTGGTATGTGTTGGTACTGATATGAACTTGTCATAAATTTTGACTTTTTTTCCATCGATTTTGAAGCTTGACTTGTAGTTATGAAATTTGTTTCTCCAACTTTGATCAATTTTGCACGAATTCAAATCCAATTGAACATATTTTTAACCATGAATTCGAAAATTAAAAACCCCAAATTCGAAGACGCACTCTAATACCAATTCTGTGACTGATGTGCATAAAATACAACATATAAATTGTATCAAATACGGCGTAAAATCAACCCTTTTTCAATACTAATGTTGGAAAAAACTTGTTTTTCTGTTCCTTTTTAATTTATAGGGTCAAAAGAGCTTAAATATGCAAAAGAAGCAAAATGACAGAGAAAACCAACATAAATACAAAGAAGGAGGAATTGACGTAACTCGTCAAGCCCCAATCCACATCCAAACCACAAAATAGCAAGAACATTAGACCTGACATGGGGACGTGTCCACCAGACACGTGCCGTGTCTGAGACTGGATGCTGTGTAGAAAAAAAGACAACAGCAAAGGACAAAACCGACAGCCAACACGGGTCGTGGTCAACTCAAAGATTTTCATAATCTTCGATAGTACAACAAGTACATTGGCCATGGGTCGTGCAGTTGACACACGGGGTCGTGTTCGCACAAGACCTGACACAACAGTTAATGAGGAAGAGAGAGAGAGAGAGAGAGATGACCACGGGGTCGTGCTAGGTGGGCACGGGCCATGGCGAAGCCCTTGATTTGAGCTATAAAGAGATATACTTGGTTCCATTCCAAACCATCACTTGGCAAACCACTTGTTGGTGCATAATGTCTATAGCCTACGTCTAAAGTTTAGGTCATGTCGGTAGCTTGTATTGGGGTAAAAATGTAATTTTATGATTGTTTTGTAGTAATTTCGCTTGAAATGTCATGTGGTCATTTCAAACGAAATTAAAGTTGTTAATTTCGCTTGAAATGACATGTGGTCATTTCATGCGAAATCACCAGCCTATAAATAGGCATGTGTAGTTTCTCATTTGGCACGGAATTAGCTGTGGTGTAACGAAGTGCTGCCCGATTTTCAAGTCAAATATTAATGAGAAGCTTGTTTTGAGTATCATACTCTGTTTCTACTCATTTCTACACTGATTCTAGGCTGTTTGTTTGTTTCCGCCTCTCAAACAGTTGTGTATTGTCTCTGATTGACTCATTTGGTCGTCAAAACAATCCTACAAGTGGTATCAGAGCTCAGGATGAGTCAATCCACTTGAATCAGTGCTTAGAATTCTGTTTTTCTACACATTCTTGTATTTCTGGACAAATTAACGGACAAAATGGACTGATCTTTTGATATTGTGTGTAAAATACAGTTTTAACAAACCCTTGAAAGAATCAGACTTAAATTGAGACTAAAAGTGACAAAAAATGGGCCAAATAGTTGATTTCGTTTGAACGTGCCTCTAGTTTCGTTTGAAAAGTCACACGAAATTACTGATTTCGTTTGAAATTACATCTGATTTCGCTTGAAAAGTAATTCCGTGTGAAAATGACACTTTGATTTCGCTTGAAAAGTAATTCCGTGTGAAAATGACACTTTGATTTCGCTTGAAAAGTAATTCCGTGTGAAAATGACACTTGATTTCGTTTGAAGGTGCTTATTTAGTGTGAATGTGTCATCATTTCGTTTGAAAATAATCAATTCACGTGAAACATATCATAGAACCATGTGTGTTGACTGAATAAAGTTGAAAGGTCCAATAAAATTGATTGGGTAATATAGATAGTCGGACATAAATTCAGATTTGCATGTGAAGATGATAAGTGATTGTCAGTCTACTTTAATTGCGACCCAATCAGTGATCCAAACAACAATTCATTAATATCATTGTTGTCGACCAACTTTAATTGAACAATTTAAGTGGATGTCAGACCATTAAATCCATCGGTCCTATAAGAATTGAAATTGATTGCTGTTTTATCAATTAAGTGGAAATTGATTGGCCCAATAAAAGTGAGTTGAAAATTGATGTTATCGGCCCATGTGATCACACTTGAAGTTGTCGGCTACACCACGTGAACTCTGAATCCATTTATTGCATTAAAGTCTTCGGCCCAATCAATATTAAGATCAAAATTAATCGGCCCAATCACATTTTGTGTTGAAACAGTTTTTGTCGACCACTTTGAGATATCATAACTCATTCAATTGATTTTAAAAGTTGCATGTGTATTGTCAGAAAATCATATTTGCATATTTAGAAATATTGATTGACAGTTCATTTAAAACTTGCATGTGATAAGATTTTGTTTTTCAATAATGTGGATCAGTGCATTAGTTCTCGGGTAATGTGATATAGGCTCAATATTTCATAGTTGAACCATTTTTAGTTACATAAATACAGTTCACGTGATATATTTTTGTTAACCCACCCGATCGGGTTACAATCCGAGTTAAAGGATTTTGTTTGTTCAAAGTTTAAAGTGCAACAAATCGAGTGGAAATTCGAACGGATTACCACCCGATCCTAATCATTTCATTTGATTGTTATGTTTCAGGTGATTTGTCAAGCATCGGATACTCGCCCGAGTTTTGTGAATTTCTAAAACGAAACATGGATTTTGAAGATGTTTTTGCTGTGACAACTGGCACCAAACCGGTAATTTCCGTACACTTTAATTATTATTTAATGACTGCAATTATGTGCTTAATTGTCAGCAATGTCTGAACACGTGATTAAACAAGTGAATTCATGCACGTTGTATACTACAAATTATTGCTTTATGCATAAACGAGAGAGTTGCGTCAAAAATACTAAGTAAACTCACCGGTAAGACACTATGTGTCAACGGAACTGCATAAAGCAGTCAGACAATAAAATTGAGGCCTAGGTGTAGGTCCGACGACAAAAGTGCATTAAAACCCAAGAGTACATATAAGGGTTTAATTTATAGACATTGCGAAAGCAAAAATAAGCACTAAAAAGCACCCGAAACGCACTTTAAGTGCAGAATTTTGTATAATTCAGCAATAATTCAGCTTTTAGCACGCGAATATTATGCAGAAAATATAATTTTTCAGTCAGAATATTTCCTCAAGTGTCGGGAATCAAAAGTGTTACAAAAGGATACATTAAAGACACTAAAAAGTGTGATTTAGCACTTTAACGAACCGGTATGTAACCGAACAACCGAATAATATTTAATCCCACAAATATTCTGTTATGATTAAAATTTTATTTTAATCAGGTTCGTGTTGAAAAATAAATTAAAACGCTTAAAAACGTTATTTTTCAAGTTTAAGCGCGTACCGTGTGTTCCTACGCGACACAATGCTTACACTACAAAACGTAGACAACGCAGCAAACCCAGGAATATGCCAGGAATATACCAGGAATATACCAGGAATATGCCAGGAATATGCCAGGAATATACCAGGAATATGCTAGGAATATGCCAGGAATATACCAGGAATATACCAGGAATATGCCAGGAATATGTCAGGAATATGCCAGGAATATGCCAGGAATATGCCAGGAATATGCTAGGAATATGCTAGGAATATGCTATTTGGAAGGTCTATAAATACCACCATTTCATCACTCCATCTTCACTTCCCTATCTCCCTCCCTTGTTCTCGGCCCAACCAAGCACCACCGCCACCCTCATTTTCCAACTCATCCATCCATTCCAAGGTGATATTGAGGAGTAAGAAGGCCACTAACGAAGCTCGGTGCAAGCGGATCTTGAAGGACCTTCTTCATTTGCTTTTATCCACCTCTTTTGTCCTCTTGAACTCCCCTAGCCTTGTGCTAGTAGTAAGTGCTTCTAAACATCTTCTTGTTCTTGTTTATGATGGTTAATAGATGATTTAATGGCTAAAAATCATAAACACTAAAGATCACCAACTAAAAGTCTTGTAAAATGATGAACTTAATGGATAAAAGGAAAGTAATGGTGTAAAACTTGTTAAACTTGTTTTGTGATGATTATTTTGTGTTGTTTAATGCTAGCAGTAGTTCGGATCGTCATCTAACCCGGCTAGGTTATGTTCATAGAGCATGGACTAGTGTATGTTAAAGTATAAAAAGGGCAAGGTGATGAACACTACTACATAATAACATGAACTTGCGTAAAAGGAATTTTTCTTGTAAAATGAAGCTCTAAACTAGTAGATCTAAAGATCTACAAGTGGTATTTTCGAAAAACCAACTGTAAGACGAAACCATGTTTTAAAACCGGATCTTTCATGAAATAGAGGTGTTTTTGTGAACAAACAAGTGTGTGGACACTAGTGTAAAAAAAGTTTTAACAAAGAAATAATTTTCGCAAAAACCGACTAGAAGTTGTAAAACTTCATATTCTTTAAAAATAAGATTTCCAAGAAACCGACTTTATTTTTAGAGATGGAAAAACCTACTAAATGTGTTGAAGAGTTACTACATAATTTTACACAACTTGCAAGTTCATGTGTATGCGATTTGTGTTTATTTTGACTAGTTTGATATTTGAAGATGGTATTTTGATGATGGAAAAATTGATTGGTTGAATTTTAAAAGAAAATGATACGCTAGTAAGCGTGGCCACCTCCAGTTACAGAGGAAACTCTGGCGAAATTTTTCCAGAAAATAACCCTTACAATATTTTTGGTGACAAGTGTTATGAATATATTTTTGACTTGTTTTCCAAACAAACTTCGCCATGATTTTTATTACAAAATTTCCAAACATCGGAGGTGGATTTTCATAAATAAAACTTGTTAAATATATATTCAGAATATATATTTATCACTTGTGTGATTATGTGATTATTTTGTGAACTAGGTATATATTATTTTTAGAGTAAAAATAATATGACTTGGAGATACTCGTAACGAGTAAAAATACAAACATACACATACAACATACAAGATACATAATTCGGGTGCAAAGTGCAAAATACAAAAAGCTTATATTTATTTTTGAGAAAATAATATAAGTAAGACATTTAGTTAAAAATATAAAATATTTTTAACACAAGAAAATATACACAAAAGAGAGTGACTGTACTTGTGCGACGCAAGTCTAGTGACTAACGTTAAGAAAACGCGTATAGGTTACGACGTTAATTAAGCAAATCCGGTGAAGTTTACGACGCAAGGAACGCAAAGTTGTGAGTTCATGCTCCCCCTTTTCTTTTAACTGTTTTTAGTTTTATAACTCGGGGGTGAAATGCATGTTACAAATACTTTAATATTTACAAATTGGTATGTTGTGTACTGAAACGAGAAGTACTCTTGGCGAAAACTAGTGCCAAGAATTGATACGAGAAATCGTGTCACGAATAGGGTACCATAAGCACCATTAATCGTGTACATACTAAGACCGCAGAACAAAAGGTTAGATCTAATGGGTTTCAGGGCAGCCCCACTCTTGGTGACAGCTAGAACCAAGTAGTGTTTTTGTGTCTCAGTCGTGAATCGACTATAGAAAAATGCCTATGGTTTGGTGACTTCCTATGTCGTGTCACATGTTAATGGCTTTGCAACCCATTAACACTTGATACATATAGAGATACTTGACTCATTCATGAATACGCGTTTTGAAACAAAATACATACCATGTTTTTCATACAAAGTATACAAACGTTCAATACAAAACCTGCATGAATTCACACCAACATTATGTTGATGTTTTTCAAAAATTCACATGTATTTCAGGTAATTAAAGGTGGATGTGCGCGCGGTCTTACTTATGCTCGTGGATGTCGCTATGTTTTATTTTCGCTAAATAAAGTTGTAACTCTTAAGGCAATATGCTATCACGTGTTGTAAACACTTGACTTATGTTTTGGTAATGTAATGTTTGAAGTTATTTTGAGCATATAGTATGTTTACCTTTCGTATGCAATGAGAACCTTTCATGATCACACCTCGTGCTTCCGCCGCAGAAAGGGGTGTGACAGATTGGTATCAGAGCTGCGATTGTAGTGAACCAGGATTCCTTCTCGAGTCTAGTCTACAATCTCTAGGATCCTTTCACGAAAACAATTTTCAAAGAGTTTTCATTGCATAAAACGTCCCGCGACATCCACTGCCTGAAACTGTCTACATGAGTCTAGAAAAGACACTACGAGACTTAGAGTGCACTTGAGTAGCACTTGTCATTGACTAGGAATTACTTGCAATTATGTGTGATAATTAGCATGTACTAGTAGCAGAATGTCACGAGTATACGTGACTTTACCTAAAAGTAATGGCCCATCTGAAGGAAGAAATACGAGGATGAAACGAACTGTGCGGACTCTGCAAGGAGTTACGTAATTATGGATGCATACATAATTAAGGAATTCAGTGCACAGAAACCACAACAAGTCTTGTCACGTATAGATTCCCTCAGTGCAAGCCTATTAAGTACTCTGCTAGAGTAATAATTGTTTGATGTCACTTATGTGGTATATGCCTGTGTATATATATACTACTACTGTCTAGTATGACGATATCAAACAAATGCCTAAACCTAATGGGTTGTGTTTGTTGGAACACGACACCCAGAAGAGCTGTGAACGCTCGTGACCAACCTCCTCCTCCCCCACTGCTAAGAACTGCTGAAGAGCTGAACGCTCTACTGGAGGAAAGGATCTCCGTTGCTGTCACCCAATACGAGGCGAACCGTACTCAAGACAGTGGAGGACCAAGCAACGCTAGGCGTAATGGGAATGGAGATTCGTCTGGAGGAAATGCAGCTCAAGGTAACCTTAAAACAATTTACTAAGCATGAAGGAATTTATGAACGGTCCTTGTTTCATTATTTCTTCGATTGCTCATAAGTGAATTGGTTGGGTTAATTCCAGGCTGCACCTTCAAGCAGTTCCTCGACTGCAAGCCGATGAACTATGACGGCACAGGAGGTGCAGTAGCATTTGTGCGCTGGACGGAGAAGACTGAAGCTACTTTCCGCATGAGCAAGTGTACCGCGGATCAACAAGTCACCTTTGCTACTGGGTTATTTGTCGATGAAGCTCTGACTTGGTGGAACCTGCAAGTCCAAACCTTGGGCGATGATGCCGCTTATGGCCTAACTTGGGATGAACTGAAGGAAAGAATGAGAGAGAAGTACTGCTCTCGTGCTGAACTCCAAAGGCTGGAGACGGAGTTCTGGCACTTGACCATGGAAGGTGCTGACATTAATGGTTATACTCGAAGGTTCCACGATCTATCTAGAGTACTTCCCTACATGGTGACTCCCGAATTCAAGCGCGTTGAACGCTACATTTGGGGACTGGCCTCAGAGTTTCGTGGCATGGTGACATCGGCCAAACCACAAACAATCACTGAGGCTGTAACTCTGGCTGTCAGCCTGACTGAAGATTGTGTTCGTGTGAAGAAGTTATCACTGAACCCAACAGAGAAGACTGAGACACATGCTGAGTCGTCCGGTGACAAAAAGAGAAAGCATACAAGTTTGAGTCAAACAACTCGTAACAACAAGAGTTCCAACAAGAAGCGTGACCCCAACCCGCCTCAGGAGGCGAAATCTCTTGAAGCTATGAACGACGCTCCAGCAAAGGGATACCTGGGCACCTTGCCCAAATGCCATCGGTGCAAACGCCATCACGAGGGAGTTTGTCGCATCTCAAAGTGTGACAAGTGTGGAAAGTTGGGTCACCGCACTGAAGACTGTTGGAGTAAGAGGAACGGGAATGGAAATCGTAATGGGGCTGATAATAGAAACAATGGTGGAAATGGAAATGGTGTTGGCAACGGAAATGGGCGAAACCAAGGATGCTTCAGATGTGGAAGCAAAGATCATTTCATGAAGGATTGCCCAGAAGGAAACAATGCTCAGGCCCGAGCATTTGTAATAGGAGCAAGGGACGCATGCGAGGACCCTAACGTGGTCACCGGTACGTTTCTCGTTAACAATCACTTTGCATCCATATTATTCGACACTGGAGCCGATTATAGTTTCATGTCCATGGAATTTAAACGCACGCTTGGAATAGAATCTAGTAGATTAGAAATTCCTTATTCCATAGAACTAGCCAATGGTAAACTTGTTGAATCGGGCGAAGTTGTTAGAGGCTGCACACTAGAACTTGGTGAGCGAAAATTTAGCATCGACCTCTTACCTATCCAATTAGGTAGCTTCGATGAAGTGGTCGGAATGGACTGGTTGTCCAAGAACAAAGCTGAAGTCATTTGTCATGAGAAAATCATTCGCATCCCTCTGGCGAATGATGAAACTCTCATCGTACATGGAGAAAGACGAAATGCGCCTCTACGAATCATCAGTTGTATGAAGGCACAGAAGTGCTTAAGGAAAGGATGTGTTGCTTTCCTAGCACACGTTGTAGATAAGAAGGCTGTGGAGCCAAAACTCGAAGACATTCCTGTGGTGAAGGAATTTCCTGATGTGTTCCCTGAAGATCTGCCAGGACTACCTCCGCAACGACAAGTCGAATTCCGTATAGACTTGGTTCCAGGAGCCGCTCCTGTAGCCAAGGCCCCCTATCGACTTGCACCATCCGAAATGCAAGAATTATCCACACAACTCCAGGAGTTGTTGGATAAAGGATTCATAAGGCCAAGTTTCTCGCCTTGGGGAGCTCTAGTATTATTCGTGAAGAAGAAGGATGGATCACTGCGGATGTGTATCGATTACAGGGAACTGAACAAGCTCACGATCAAGAATCGGTATCCGCTACCGAGGATTGATGACTTATTTGATCAACTGCAAGGATCAAGCTACTATTCCAAGATCGACCTTCGATCTGGATACCATCAGCTGAGAATCCAAGATGAAAGTGTGCCAAAGACTGCATTCAGAACACGCTATGGGCACTACGAATTTCTTGTGATGCCATTTGAATTGACGAACGCGCCAGCGGTCTTTATGGATCTGATGAACCGCGTATGTAAACCATATCTCGATAAATTCGTGATTGTATTTATCGATGATATCCTGATTTACTCGCGAACGAAAGAAGAACATGAGCAACATCTCAGAACTATTCTGGAACTACTGAAGAAAGAGAAACTTTATGCAAAGTTCTCGAAATGCGAATTCTGGATTCGCGAAGTACAATTTCTTGGTCACGTTGTGAATGAGAAGGGCATTCATGTAGACCCGTCCAAGATAGAAGCAATAAAGAATTGGGAAGCTCCCAAGACCCCAACTGAAGTTCGTCAATTTTTGGGCTTAGCAGGCTATTATCGGCGATTCATCGAGAATTTCTCAAAGATAGCTCAACCGCTAACGACCCTTACACAGAAAGACAAGAAATACGACTGGGGTCACAAACAAGAAGAAGCCTTCCAGCTACTTAAAAACAAGCTATGCGATGCACCGATACTATCATTACCCGAAGGCACGGAAGACTTCGTGGTATACTGTGACGCTTCACGACAAGGCTTGGGTTGCGTGCTCATACAACGCCAAAAAGTCATCACTTACGCTTCAAGACAATTGAAGGCACATGAAAGAAACTATACCACTCACGACCTGGAGCTGGGAGCAGTGGTATTCGCCTTAAAGATCTGGCGACACTATTTATATGGTACTCGATGTACAATCTTCACAGATCACAAAAGTTTACAACACATATTTGATCAGAAGGAATTGAATATGCGCCAACGACGATGGGTCGAGCTGCTGAATGACTATGACTGTGAGATTAAGTACCATCCTGGAAAGGCAAACGTTGTAGCAGACGCACTAAGCCGAAAAGAAAGGGTTAAGACCCTAAGGGTTCGAGCGATAGAAATGACCATTCGAACGAACCTCACTGCACGCATTCATGATGCACAACAAGAAGCTCTTAAAGGGGAGAACCGTAAAGCTGAATAGCTACGGGGTATGCTGAAATACATGGTGCCAAACGAAGAGGGAGCCTTATACTTCAAGAAGCGTATTTGGGTTCCACTCTATGGTGGCATACGAGAAGTCGTCCTTAATGAAGCCCACAAATCGAGATATTCGATCCATCCAGGATCAGACAAGATGTATCAAGACTTAAAGGAGTACTACTGGTGGCCGAGACTTAAAAGCGATGTTGCTGTTTATGTTGGAAAATGCCTAACCTGTGCCAAGGTTAAGGCAGAATATCAGAAACCGTTTGGCCTACTACAACAACCAGAGATTCCCGTGTGGAAGTGGGAACAGATCTCGATGGACTTCATAACGAAATTACCCAAGACCCCGAGAGGGCACGATATGATATGGGTAATAGTTGATCGATTAACGAAATCTGCGCATTTCCTACCGATCCGAGAGAAGGATAGCACTGGAAAGCTTGCAGAGATATACTTAAGAGAAATTGTGGCACGTCATGGAGTGCCAATCTCAATCATTTCAGACAGAGATGGACGTTTGTCTCAAGAATCTGGCAATCATTTCAGGAAACCTTTGGATCTCAACTAGATGTAAGCATGGCATTCCATCCACAAACAGATGGCCAGAGCGAACGAACCATACAAACATTGGAAGATATGCTTCGCGCATGCGTCATGGATCTAGGCGGCAGCTGGGATACTCATCTACCTCTAGTTGAGTTTTCCTACAATAACAGTTATCATACGAGCATAAAATCCGCACCGTTCGAAGCTCTGTATGGCCGCAAATGCCGATCGCCCTTATGTTGGGCAGACGCTGGAGATAAACGTATGGTTGGTCCTGAACTTGTACAAGAGACAACCGACAAGATTGCGCAAATCCGAGAGCGCATTAAAGCGGCTCGAGATCGACAAAAGAGCTACGCCGATCCGAAAAGAAAATCAGTAGAATTCAAGGTGGGAGACAAAGTGTTGTTAAAAGTCTCACCTTGGAAGGGCGTAGTCAGATTTGAAAGCGTGGAAAGCTGAATCCACGATACATCGGACCATTCAGAATATTGAAAAGAATTGGTACCGTGGCATACAAGTTGGAGTTACCGGAAGAACTTAATGGAGTACATGATACGTTTCATGTATCCAACCTGAAGAAGAGTCCAACACAAGAAAGCGTGATCATCTTGATGGATGAAGTGCATATTGATGAAGCCCTCCGATTTACAGAACAACCCGTTGAGGTTACCGACTGGAAAGTCAACAAGACCAGGAGGAGCAGTGTGAAACTTGTCAAAGTACGTTGGAGCTCTAAGCACGGACCCGAGTACACATGGGAACATGAAGACCAGTTCAAAGAAAAGTATCCCCACCTATTCAAGAAGACTCCTGCGAGAGTTAGTTTAGCCTGAATTTCGGGACGAAATTCTTTTAACAGGGGGAGACTGTGACAACTGGCACCAAACCGGTAATTTCCGTACACTTTAATTATTATTTAATGACTGCAATTATGTGCTTAATTGTCAGCAATGTCTGAACACGTGATTAAACAAGTGAATTCATGCACGTTGTATACTACAAATTATTGCTTTATGCATAAACGAGAGAGTTGCGTCAAAAATACTAAGTAAACTCACCGGTAAGACACTATGTGTCAACGGAACTGCAGAAAGCAGTCAGACAATAAAATTGAGGCCTAGGTGTAGGTCCGACGACAAAAGTGCATTAAAACCCAAGAGTACATATAAGGGTTTAATTTATAGACATTGCGAAAGCAAAAATAAGCACTAAAAAGCACCCGAAACGCACTTTAAGTGCAGAATTTTGTATAATTCAGCTTTTAGCACGCGAATATTATGCAGAAAATATAATTTTTCAGTCAGAATATTTCCTCAAGTGTCGGGAATCAAAAGTGTTACAAAAGGATACATTAAAGACACTAAAAAGTGTGATTTAGCACTTTAACGAACCGGTATGTAACCGAACAACCGAATAATATTTAATCCCACAAATATTCTGTTATGATTAAAATTTTATTTTAATCAGGTTCGTGTTGAAAAATAAATTAAAACGCTTAAAAACGTTATTTTTCAAGTTTAAGCGCGTACCGTGTGTTCCTACGCGACACAATGGTTACACTGCAAAACGCAGACAACGCAGCAAACCCAGGAATATGCCAGGAATATACCAGGAATATACCAGGAATATGCCAGGAATATGCCAGGAATATACCAGGAATATACAAGGAATATGCCAGGAATATGCCAGGAATATGCCAGGAATATGCCAGGAATATACCAGGAATATACCAGGAATATGCCAGGAATATGTCAGGAATATGCCAGGAATATGCCAGGAATATGCCAGGAATATGCTAGGAATATGTTAGGAATATGCTATATGGAAGGTCTATAAATACCACCATTTCATCACTCCATCTTCACTTCCCTATCTCCCTCCCTTGTTCTCGGCCCAACCAAGCACCACCGCCACCCTCATTTTCCAACTCATCCATCCATTCCAAGGTGATATTGAGGAGTAAGAAGGCCACTAACGAAGCTCGGTGCAAGCGGATCTTGAAGGACCTTCTTCATTTGCTTTTATCCACCTCTTTTGTCCTCTTGAACTCCCCTAGCCTTGTGCTAGTAGTAAGTGCTTCTAAACATCTTCTTGTTCTTGTTTATGATGGTTAATAGATGATTTAATGGCTAAAAATCATAAACACTAAAGATCACCAACTAAAAGTCTTGTAAAATGATGAACTTAATGGATAAAAGGAAAGTAATGGTGTAAAACTTGTTAAACTTGTTTTGTGATGATTATTTTGTGTTGTTTAATGCTAGCAGTAGTTCGGATCGTCATCTAACCCGGCTAGGTTATGTTCATAGAGCATGGACTAGTGTATGTTAAAGTATAAAAAGGGCAAGGTGATGAACACTACTACATAATAACATGAACTTGCGTAAAAGGAATTTTTCTTGTAAAATGAAGCTCTAAACTAGTAGATCAAAAGATCTACAAGTGGTATTTTCGAAAAACCAACTGTAAGACGAAACCATGTTTTAAAACCGGATCTTTCATGAAATAGAGGTGTTTTTGTGAACAAACAAGTGTGTGGACACTAGTGTAAAAAAAGTTTTAACAAAGAAATAATTTTCGCAAAAACCGACTAGAAGTTGTAAAACTTCATATTCTTTAAAAATAAGATTTCCAAGAAACCGACTTTATTTTTAGAGATGGAAAAACCTACTAAATGTGTTGAAGAGTTACTACATAATTTTACACAACTTGCAAGTTCATGTGTATGCGATTTGTGTTTATTTTGACTAGTTTGATATTTGAAGATGGTATTTTGATGATGGAAAAATTGATTGGTTGAATTTTAAAAGAAAATGATACGCTAGTAAGCGTGGCCACCTCCAGTTACAGAGGAAACTCTGGCGAAATTTTTCCAGAAAATAACACTTACAATATTTTTGGTGACAAGTGTTATGAATATATTTTTGACTTGTTTTCCAAACAAACTTCGCCATGATTTTTATTACAAAATTTCCAAACATCGGAGGTGGATTTTCATAAATAAAACTTGTTAAATATATATTCAGAATATATATTTATCGCTTGTGTGATTATGTGATTATTTTGTGAACTAGGTATATATTATTTTTAGAGTAAAAATAATATGACTTGGAGATACTCGTAACGAGTAAAAATACAAACATACACATACAACATACAAGATACATAATTCGGGTGCAAAGTGCAAAATACAAAAAGCTTATATTTATTTTTGAGAAAATAATATAAGTAAGACATTTAGTTAAAAATATAAAATATTTTTAACACAAGAAAATATACACAAAAGAGAGTGACTGTACTTGTGCGACGCAAGTCTAGTGACTAACGTTAAGAAAACGCGTATAGGTTACGACGTTAATTAAGCAAATCCGGTGAAGTTTACGACGCAAGGAACGCAAAGTTGTGATTTCATGCTCCCCCTTTTCTTTTAACTGTTTTTAGTTTTATAACTCGGGGGTGAAATGCATGTTACAAATACTTTAATATTTACAAATTGGTATGTTGTGTACTGAAACGAGAAGTACTCTTGGCGAAAACTAGTGCCAAGAATTGATACGAGAAATCGTGTCACGAATAGGGTACCATAAGCACCATTAATCGTGTACATACTAAGACCGCAGAATAAAAGGTTAGATCTAATGGGTTTCAGGGCAGCCCCACTCTTGGTGACAGCTAGAACCAAGTAGTGTTTTTGTGTCTCAGTCGTGAATCGACTATAGAAAAATGCCTATGGTTTGGTGACTTCCTATGTCGTGTCACATGTTAATGGCTTTGCAACCCATTAACACTTGATACATATAGAGATACTTGACTCATTCATGAATACGCGTTTTGAAACAAAATACATACCATGTTTTTCATACAAAGTATACAAACGTTCAATACAAAACCTGCATGAATTCACACCAACATTATGTTGATGTTTTTCAAAAATTCACATGTATTTCAGGTAATTAGAGGTGGATGTGCGCGCGGTCTTACTTATGCTCGTGGATGTCGCTATGTTTTATTTTCGCTAAATAAAGTTGTAACTCTTAAGGCAATATGCTATCACGTGTTGTAAACACTTGACTTATGTTTTGGTAATGTAATGTTTGAAGTTATTTTGAGCATATAGTATGTTTACCTTTCGTATGCAATGAGAACCTTTCATGATCACACCTCGTGCTTCCGCCGCAGAAAGGGGTGTGACATTTGCGTATTGTTTTTACGAATCTCAGCAATTCTATCCTCAAGAAACAAAAGAAAAACCAGTTTTAAAAGAAAAGGATTCAAAAGTTGTTTCAGAAAAAAGCTCCGGTTTTTTATCACTCGTCTAATGAAGATAGTGACAACGATGAACAGGAAATCCGGAGACTTGAATATTTTAAACAACAACTTTCACCTGAAAATCATAATGGGAATTTATTTTTTGCAGGTAAAATTGAAAAGATAAAAGAAAAACAAGCTGCAAAAAGGAAGAATCAAAAGGCAGCAACTGTTAAAGAAGAGGTCAAAGCTGAGAAAGATGAAAAAACAACAACAGCTGAAGGACAAATTAAACTTGGTGTGAAAAAGCAAAAAGAAGAAGTCAAAGCTGAGAAGGATGAAAAAACAGCAACAGCTGAAGGACAAATCAAACTTGGTGTGAAAAAACAAGTTGAACAAATTCCAGCTGTCAAGATTGAGAAAGAAGAAGTTGCTGTAAAGATGTCTGGGATGTGCTCAAAATGTGAAAAATCTGAAGCAGACAATGTCAAACTCTTAGAAAATGTGGAGAGTTTGACATTGGAAAACAAAATTTTGAAAGAAAAAGAAAAAGATTTTGAAAATAAAATAAAAATGTTTGAAAATGAAAAATTAAAAATTGAAAAAGATTTTCAAAGTCAAATAAAAGTTTTAGAAAATGAAAAATCTGTTCTTGAAAAGAATAAGATTGAAAATGAAAAAGCAATAAATTCACATCGTGAAAAAATCTCTCAACTTGAAAAAGAAGTTGAGAATGCTAGAAATAAAATTGCTGAGTTAGAAAAGACATTGAAAGGTTTTGTGACCTCGTCTGCATTGTTAGATCATATATGTCCAAAACCGATCAATGAAATTCCAATAAGTGACAATGTCACAAATTATGACAAAGTCATAATTGAGGATTGTGATGATAAAGCTGATGATGAAAATGAGAAAAAGAAAATATTTTTGAAATTAAAAGAAAATTTTCAAGAAACTGTTTTACATTCTACTGAAAAAGGTGAATGCTCAACGCAAAAACCTGTAAAGAAGAATGTGGAACAAAAACAAAATGTTAAAAAGCTGAAAAATATTCAAAATAACAATAAAATCTCATCAGTTCAGTCATCCAATCATCATAAAAAATCACAAAATTTTGAAAATCAAAACTCACCAAAAGTTGGTAATAAGTGGTGCAGGTTTGACCACAGTGCTCAAAAGTCAAATCAAACTTACAGGATAAGTTGTGATTACTACAAGGCAAATCAATGTTATGATCTAAATGTTTAGATTGATAGTGGCGAATGGTACGATAACAGGGTGTGTTACAAATGTGGTTTTCAAGGACACATTGCTGTTAATTGCCAGAGTCAGAAATTTGAGACAAGAAGATGTTATGAATGTCAAATCCAAGGTCACATTGCCAGAGATTGCCCAATGAGATCAAAGGGAAGATCGAGGGCTGAATCTCATGGAATGGTGAAGAAATCAGTCAAAAGTGATGAAAAGCCCAAAGAACCAAAAGTGAAAGAACAGAAAGTGAAGCTTACACAAGGGCAGAAAGATAGACTGAGAAAGAAAATAAAGAAAGCAAGGGAGTATCTTGAAAAGATTTTGTCCTCGGGTACAACGGTCGATTCAGATAAAAGTTCTGATGAATCGCTTCACTCAACAAAAAATGATCAGTCAAGTAAAACGAATTCATCAGATACAAATCTGAGGACAAAAGGGAAAGTAAAGGAAAAATTGGATAATCAAACGATTAACAAATCAAAGAAAGTGAGATTTTCACTTCCTGGCGATGAATTTGTTTCTTCGGAAACAAAGGAGCCACGTGTTGGCGATGAATCTGACTCGTCAAAGTCAGAAGAGCCACCTGCTGATCAAAAAGGAGAAAGTTCAGTTTCGCCAATGGATGATGTCAACTTTCCACCATTGTGGACTGAAATTTTTAAACAAAAAGTTGAGAAAATAGAAATTTCGGGTCAATTCTATTCTGAAAAGAAAGAATTTGATGTCGAAAAGGCGTTTAATGGAAAAGTGAAAAATATTTTTGGAAAAATGGTCGAGGGTAAGGAAAAAGGGGTAAAGGAATTCTATGAATCCAAGAGGAAAACTTACACATTGAGTGAAAATAACTCGGATACACCCAAGGCTTGTCAGGCTTGGGTGTCACCATTCTTTGTCTAAAATCCCGACTTGCCGGAACTCCCAGGTTGGTAATTGGGGAGTAGGAATCGGCATCTTTCTTAAGAAATTCACATCTGTGACATTTCGACTTACGAGTGGTTAATCAAGGACATTAAGTTGTACTTGATTTAACTATCTTACAAGTGGTATGATTATTGGAAATTGTTTTTGTGATAAACCTACAAGTGGTTGAAAACAGTGTGATGTATTAAACCCCATGTTTGTGAAATGGCAAACAAAACTAATTTTTCGGAAAAACCATTTTGATTAAAACAAACTTAAGTGTTTTGAAATCATAATGGGAAAATAGTTTGTTGTCAGGGGGAGTTCTGATTGTTTAAGCCAAGTGGATGGCGAATTGAAGCAATTCAAATCAGTTTGTCAGTTTGTTTGTACAGTTTATTTTCAAATTATCCCAGAAAATCAAAATTGAAACATATTTTGATTTTAATTAAAACAAAGTTAAGTGTTTTGAAATCATAATGGGAAAATAGTTTGTTGTCAGGGGGAGTTCTGATTGTTTAAGCCAAGTGGATGGCGAATTGAAGCAATTCAAATCAGTTTGTCAGTTTGTTTGTACAGTTTATTTTCAAATTATCCCAGAAAATCAAAATTGAAACATATTTTGATTTTAGGGGGAGTAGAAAATTTAGAAATTTTGAAAATTTGAAAAATCCAAAAACATGATAAAATCTAAAATTCAAAAACATCAGAAAATCAAAAAGAGTTTTGTGTAAAAAGAGGAAATGATAGTACATCAGTGGACTATCAGTGCACGCTAGAGAAATGTAAAGTTTTATAAAGTTTTAAACAGTCTAACTAGGGATGTGTCGATAGGCTCAGCTAAGACTAGTAGTTTTGCGAAAATGATACAAACATAAATCAAAAAGCCTAAGTCTGGTGGGAAGCACGGTCGAACGCATAGTACTTAGTTTTGTCCTTCTTGACTGTGTGCCTACTTGGTAATTGCTGATTGTCGAAAGACATAAAACCGGTTAAATTTGTGAGCTTTCACAATTTTGCTGAAAAGTCACTGTGATTCTGTGTTTTCATTTTGCAAAGACTTAAACTTGTTTTATTTCTTTATTTTGTTTAAGCATTGGACATCCTCTGCATATACGTGAGTATCGAACTGGATGTTATTGCCTAAATGTTCTGCTTTATTTTCTTTGGTGTTTCGTTTAAGCTTTGGATCACCTCTGCGTATACGGGAGTATCGACCTGGTGGTTAAAGCCTAAACAACTTCAACTTGTTTTTTATTTTTTATTTTGTTTAAACATTGGACTTTCTCTGCGTATACGGAAGTATCGACCTGATTGTTAATGTTTAAACATTCTGTGTTATTTTTGCACAAATCACAGTTGATGAAAGTTTAAAGGCATTACGTAAGTCAGTGTATTGCATGATGAGGGGATATGCTAAGATCGTGGGGCACATAAGACTTTAGTGCTATCTAAATATACCTAATCGTATCAGTAAGCATTACGAACATCTTAGAGGAGTTTAAGTGGATCACAATATCGATGATCTAAGGTGAATTGTTTAAAAGCTTTAAGTGGTAATGTTTAGATCAACGGTGCAGCTGATATGTCTCAAAAACTGATATGACCCTCTAACGCAAACTCACAAAAATATTGTCTGTAAATATTTCTTTACTGTTTTTCTTTAAACAAAAATCCAAAAAGATTTTATGTATGTTTTAGCATAACATTTTTGAAAAATCAAAAAGATTTTACTTCATCTTATTTTCGACAACTGATGTTGAAGAGTTGATTTTCAAAATTCCGAGTGCTAAACATGATGAACCACATTGGGTTGGGGAGTTTGTTTAAATGAGAAATGTTTTTGAGAATGATTATATGATTAGTTAATCAAGGTCATTAATTTGAACTTGATGTAACTATTAATGTTTGGTGAATGAATGCTCTCTATCAGTAAGTTTTTTCAAAGTGAAATAAATAAAAACTTATGTTTTGGGTAGAGAATGTGCATGAAACGTTGAAAAAGCTAGGTTTTGATTCCTGAGGATTAATGCCAGGTTTTCGATCCTAAGCTACAAATTCCAGACTGCGATCCCGGTACAACTTAAGGGGGAGTCTGTTAGCAAAGGGTAGAGTGAAGAGTGAAAGAGCCAAATTCAGATTATGGAAGAATAGTTGATAATGGTAAGAGAAGAGAAGATAGAGAAGACCGATCAAGACCGAACACGTGATATGCCAAAGACTCGATACTTCAGACTCGTCAACATCCAAGGGGGAGTCTGTTGGTGCATACGTCTGTCGACTTCGTCTTCGTTCGAGTCTTGAAATAGAAAGCGCTGAAGACCAGACTGAAAACTCCAGCAATATCCAAGGGGGAGTTTGTTGGTGCATAATGTCTATAGCCTACGTCTAAAGTTTAGGTCATGTCAGTAGCTTGTATAGGGGTAAAAATGTAATTTTATGATTGTTTTGTAGTAATTTCGCTTGAAATGTCACGTGGTCATTTCAAACAAAATTAAAGTTGTTAATTTCGCTTGAAATGACATGTGGTCATTTCAAACGAAATTAAAGTTGTTAATTTCGCTTGAAATGACATGTGGTCATTTCATGCGAAATCACCAGCCTATAAATAGGCATGTGTAGTTTCTCATTTGGCACGGAATTAGCTGTGGTGTAACGAAGTGCTGCCCGATTTTCAAGTCAAATATTAATGAGAAGCTTGTTTTGAGTATCATACTCTGTTTCTACTCATTTCTACACTGATTCTAGGTTGTTTGTTTGTTTCCGCCTCTCAAACAGTTGTGTATTGTCTCTGATTGACTCATTTGGTCATCAAAACGATCCTACACCACTTCTCTCTCACTTGCCACCACTCCACCACTACTACAACACCATCATCCACCACCATCATCCATCTTCCATCATTTAGAGTGTGTGTAGTAGTTTCAGGATTCAAGATCGATAGTAAGAGTCTTTGTCAAATAAAGGCCATGTTTGTCTAAACTCTCACTTGGTGAAGACAAATCTTTTATGTATTTCTTTTTTGATTTCCAATCTTTGGCAACTTTTTAGTTGAGTATGTATTAATGACTTTAATAACTAGTGTTTTTATATTGAAGGAAAATTTATTTAATCATTCTTCATATGTTGTTGATTCACATATTCATGTCTTTACGGTCTATATAAAGCGTGTTAATTGCCTGTAAGGGGGTTAGAAGGGTGGTTGGGTAAATTTTATGTCTCGTTCAGTGTATAGATCCTGCGAGAACCTGGTTCAAGCTTAGTAACACTTCACGAGTCGGACAGGCTCTACCCACCAGACGGGAGAAGTGCCAACCGCTTGAATCACTTATTTATAAACTACTATTAAAACTTTAAACCAACCCTGCGAGGACTGTATCCCTGTTGACTCAGACCAAAGGGTTGAGGGTGATTGCTGCCTGGAAGGGGGCCCAACACTTTTCGCATTAATAACTTACTTAATTATATTTCAATAATCCGACATCGCGGGACTGTATCCCTGCTGACTCAGACCAATAGGTTGAGGGTAACGTCTCCTTCACAAGAGGGGCAAACCACTATAACTAAGATAATCTCTTAAAATGCCCAAAGTACGGAAATGATCAAAGGATACATGAAAGAGGAGTCGGAACCAAGTGATTCTTCTTGTCTATCTGTTTTCCTTTATTTTATTTTTATTTTATTTTTACTTTTTAGTTTATCTTTTTTATAACTTTAAAAATCTTTTCTTCAAAGTTTGGTTCGATTAGACGTTGACGATAAGCCGGTATTAAAGGATCTTGTGTCCTTGGACGACCTCGGTATCTTTCCATCATTATACTACGTCCGCGATGGGTGCACTTGCCCTAACGTGTGAATAGAGTGATAGTAGAATATCGTGTTTTTATAAATTTAAAACTTGAATCGGCGAGTAAAAAGAGCTAAAAATATACCAAAAAATATATACACACCCGCACACGTCAAGAATTTTTGGCGCCGTTGTCGGGGACACAAAAATCTTTTTATCTTTTATTTTTCGGTTTTTCTTTTAATTTTTCACTTTCTGCAGAAGTGAACACGGGGCCGTGTTCACTCTCTAGTATCCTAAAATCTATTTTCTTCTAGATACAGACTGCAGCACGGGCAGTGTTACCCTAACACGGTGCCGTGTCAAACTAACAGTTTGTAAGAAAATAGTGACCAACTGATCCCGACGATTAAAAACTTTCTGGAAAAACATGGATTTCTTTGATTATTTTTACCCCCGCCACTCTTACGGTGCATGGAGCGATTATTGTGGGGAGCAGCATGAAGAATCGGAATGTGGCGTTCTAAACTTCACTCCCCACTATTTAGCCCCATCGTTTTTCCATGACGAACAACTTAAGATGGGCGGGAGTAAAAATGATAATGAAGTCCATCCACCTGAACTCCATCAACCCTCTCACCTAGACGACTTAGAAGACATAAGTCAAATAGAAGATAAGATTCTCCTAAAAATCAAAGAAATAGAATCCTTAATAAAGGTGCGATGTTCATCAAGGATCCCATCTGAAGGAGAATCGATGGAAGAAAAATCAGGAACAAACAACAACACCGAGGTCAACCAACCTTCTACCGTAGATGCTTGTGAAACGAGAGTGATAGTCGTCACTGTTTCGATTTCGCAATGACGGTCCCCTTTACAAAGTGTGAATTTCACACTGACATTTTGGACAAGAGCGAATCGACTCATACCTTCTTTAACAAGAACCCGAATAAAGTAAATAAGGGATGGTATCGTTTTCCCATTTTTAAAGTAGGCTTTTACCTTTCCGACAACCTCTTGCGTTTTCGTACCTCTCGCCGGAGCCTAAGGTATATCCGGCAATACGATGTTGTTCCTACCAGTAAGGAACCACCCGATAACGGATAATTCCGTAAAAACCTTGTCAATCTTCATAAAATCCCTGAACACGGGGTTGTACCCAACATCTTCTAAAATCATGGGGCGTGCCGGACTAGCACGGGGCCATGCCCCTCGCATTTTTCCGGCACGGGGCTGTGTCAGTGATGACGTGGCCCGTGTTCTACTAACGGACAACATTCTCTGACACATGCAAACGGCACGGAACCATGCTGCCTAGGCACGGGGCTGTGCCAGCGTGCTGTCACTGTCTATAAAGTCAGCCTTTGAGGAGAATGTTTGGAACCATTCCAAAAGGGCAGGATCCTCCAGATTTCTCACACATAACCCAAAAGGTATGTTCTTGAAAAGGTCTCATTTGACCTTCTTGTCCTTACTTCTTTTGGTTCTTTCCCCTTCTTCCTTCCACCATGAACTCCATTGAAGCTTGAAACTTCAAGCTTAAAAAGCTTCAATAGGAGGTTCAAACACTTGATTCTTAGCTCAAAGTGTTGCAAATCTACTATAGTAAAATATTATTTTAAGTTATTTACGTTTACAAAATTAAGAATCAATCAAATCTAACTTAAAATAAAATTTCTTGAGCTAAGAATTTAGAACAGATGGAGCAGCACGGGGCCATGCTGAATGTTCTGATATTCCATATCTTGTTAACGGTTGATCATTTTTTCCTAGAATGTCGAGCCAGCAAAGTGGGGTGTCATCAACAAGCTCCAGGAACCACCGAAGAGGGAGTAGACTCTCCCTAGAGGCCACTCTTGTGAGATACGTGAGTGCCTTGAGGGAGTCTCTCGATGAAATGACCTTAGTGGAAGAAGTTCTTATAGACCGTGTGAACTATCTTTCCATGGGCCTAGAAGATTACTTCAGGGAAATCAACCTTTTGCACCAAAGGTTGAACATTTTGGCCATGCTTCCGATGGAACCAATCTGGCCGCAAGAAGATTGGAACCTCGTAAATGAGGTCATTCAACCCAACGGGTGGGAAGATGAGATCCGGGAACCTCCCCTATCAATGTTGCCTTCGAGGTTCTGGTGAACCCCGCTCCCCCTCAAGAAGAGGTCGAAGAGGAACCTTACATCTTCCTACCAAGGGAGATCGAAGAGATGCTCAATGACCTCTAATTGAGTATTTTCCGCAAAAGCTCAAGTCCTCCAACATCTAACCTTCTTAGATCTAGGAACACAGCTTTATGGTTGTTAAAAAAAGATCTCGGGGAGGCATTCCTCAAGATTTTATCGACCTATCTTAGGTTTATGTAGGTTTGTAATTTTTAATTTCTTGTAATTGTCTTTATTTTAATGAAACGGAAGCTTGGATGTTGATGGTTTTAATAAATGTGTTAAAGAACTGGGAAATGCCAAAAAGGTGATGAAAAATGGAACCAATGCACGTAAATCAAAGGCCTCCCGACTCAAAAACTGCAAAACAACGTCTGCAGCACGGGACCGTGCTCACCCAGCACGCCCCCGTGCCCAACTTACTGATGTCCAAATTCTCCGGTCCAGAAGGTGGCATGGGCCATGCTCTCCCAGCACACCCCCATGGCCACCCCACTGTAGTATTCTAATTTAAATTTGTTACTGGCACTTTGGACACGTGGCCATGTCACCATAGCACGCCCCCGTGCTGCAAGTGCTAGTAACAAAAAATTTTTATATTTTCACACTTTTTACACATTTAACCAAAATAAATCATATTTGGGACACATTGAGGGCATTGTGTAATTTAAGGGGGGGGGGGGGATGATAAAAACTTTGAATCGGTTGTACTAAATCAAGCCTTACACAAAACTCGCATTGGAACTGCTAATCACCCCAAACTTTTTTAATTTTTTTTATTTTCTTCTACTTATCTTGGTTTAGTTGGGAAAAATAAGTTTTAAAAATTATGTTTTTACGAATTTACAACTGATAGCGTCATGATAAAAAGAACCAATTGAGGAAATTACGAAAACGTGCATGACAAATGTTTGTAAAATTTGATTATATATGCATTTTTACACTACAACCCCTTTTCCCACAAAAGTGAGTTTTGAGCCTTTACCGAGCATATAAATACATATCTATACTAATTGCTCAATTTTCGTTTCTTGTGTAAATAGCCCGTTTGGCTCTCACGAATCTAGAACTTGGCAATGCGATATGTTCCAAGTCATTACCGACAAAAATCCAAGTAAGTAAAGGATGGAGGCATTAGGATCAACTCATTTTTCAAATCAAACCCTTTATTTTTCTTTGTTTTAAACAAAAACATCCCCCTAGATAATCCTTTTGATCCTTAAAACTTTTTCATTTCCAAACCCACAAAAACAAACCTTTTCATTTTTCAACTTTCATTTTTGTAAACTTATCCATTATGAAATTACGATTATAACTTTGGCACAAAAAATCAGAAAAATCAGAAAAATTTCCCAAAGTATTTTTTTCTAAGCCGCAAAGCAATAGAAAAACCGATATTTTACGCTTTTTCACCATTTCAATAAACATACCAAACCCGATCCACCACCTACCCTTTAAAGCCCTCTTGATATTTACAAGGATTTAACGTCAAAAAGGAGAAGGTGTGATTGATTGTCAAGCCTATGGTAGGAGTAAGTTCCAAAACCGGGCACGAGTGTTATCATTTAGACAACTTCGGCCAAGTGTTGAGTGACCAACCACTTGTGAGGTGTGTAAATTTGTATATAACTAAATGGAGTTTTATAAAGGCATGTTATGCCCAAAGAAAATAATTTTTCTTAACTTGTGTTTTAAATAAATTATGACGAATAAGATTGTAAATAAAATAAAAACAAAATAAATTTAGAACTTGAATTCCCGACACTCTAAAGATGAGACCAAAACCTTCTCTTCTACCATTCCGTTTAGGTATGTAACCCACGTAATAGAGTTTTGCTTGAGGACAAGCAAAGATTCAAGTGTGGGAGTATTTGATGTCATAAAATACAACATATAAATTGTTTTGGTCAAAATTACCTAAGCAATTAAGTGATCAAATTAGTTTTGTGAGGTAGTGTGCTAACAATGTGTATCGAAAATATTCTGGTTTAGTTGTTTGCAAAAAACAGTTTCAGGATATAGCTCAGGATACCGAGCTAAATCAACAATCAAACAATGAGCAGAAAAGTAAAGGATGACACGAGATGTA
Organism: Helianthus tuberosus; assembly: GCA_030545235.1. Lineage (NCBI taxonomy): Eukaryota > Viridiplantae > Streptophyta > Magnoliopsida > Asterales > Asteraceae > Helianthus > Helianthus tuberosus. Next base: position 133,146,095 of record CM060394.1, read on the forward strand.
CGAGGAAATCCCTTGATCAATCTAGATCGCCGGCACAAAACCTCGGGAGCTGACAATCGCAGCTGCCTTGTTCTTCTTATTACTTCAAACTTCATGATGCAGTGCAGGATATGATACGGATCAGCTAAGTGTTACAATGAATTTCGAGTGTAAGTGTTGGTGATTGCGAGTGATTGCAGCTAGTAGAAAGCAAAAGTGAGTATGAAAAATTGTGTGTGTCTATCGATCCGTACATTCCTTTTTATAGTGAAATAGAAACAACTAACTATCCTAAAAATAAGGGATGCTTCGAATATTCCCATTTGAACGTTGGAGATCCCTTCTTTCCAGATTCAACATTCTCTTCCCAACTGTTTAGTCCGAGTCTTCAGGAGAACTAGTCCACTCGAACGTTATAAGCTTGCCATGCTAATCTGCACGTGAACAATTAGTAACTACCAGGATACCGCATCAGGATCTTACCAATATCCTGATCCGGTATCCTGGTCACAAACAAAAGTAATAAAGTCATGATATAAATTAGGATATGGGTTCAGAAAACCACCCATAACGATTGTCCCCAAAATATATATGTTGGAATTCCAAATTCAAACGGATATATTTTAGAACTTATCACTTGGATCGAGGTAATTATGATGATTAGACGCTTGAAGTGACTATGTGCAACTTCCCACGCGGTTTATACTCAATGCCTATCTATGAAGCCGCTATATCCTCTCTCTTTTTGTTTGAAACTCAACCATCTTCATCAGAATCTCCAGGTATTTTCTCCTCTCTTTTTTCTCTAAGCTTTTTCTTCTTAATTTCTACGATGGCTACCAGAACTCGGTCTCACTCCGGTGAATCCGCTTCACCGTTTGAGAACCAGAATTTGATCAAACACCCTAAGAAGGAGGTTTGTTCTTTTGACAACGCCGACATCGCCGCCTTCAGAGCTTCCAGCGCCTTCCCCGATAAAGCGATGATTCATCCATTTGACCGGAGCCTTCGGTCAGACGTCTCTTTCAAAGAATGGATCTGTTTTTCAGCATACCCCTTTTCTCTCAGACTCCGATATCCTTTCCCTGAATTCATCATGCAATTCTTTCGTACCACCAGCCTTAGTTTTGCCCAAACAATGCCCATGGTTTGGAGAGTACTAATCGTGCTTAACCAGATCAAGACCTTTCATATGCCTGACCTCTGCATAGAGGATATTCCGATTGCCTACTGTCTCCGTTCACACGGCAACAGCCGTTTCTTGCGTTTTTCAACATCCAGCAAACCCCTCATCCTTAAAGTAACAAGGAACGAGGATGGATGGCAAAGAAAATTTTTCTTTGTTAAGCGAGACTCTATTGCCGAAGGTGATAGCCTTCCGGTGAAATGGTTGACCTCCGGTAGGGTTTAGGGTTTTAAATTATCCCCAAACACATCCTGATGTTGTATCTTGCGCTAATATCCTTATAGTTTTTGTGCAGCAAATCTCAAAGAGTTGGCTCCTCCCACCGAAGAATCTGAAAAAAGAATCAAAGCGATTTACCTGCTGCCAGATAGTGACAGAAGCTTTTCATCACATCTTCCAAGTTCAAGTCAATACTCCTCATCCGACATGTCTGGTAAGAGTTATACAATTTTGCATATATTTAATCAGCTAAATATAAAAGAAAAGATTTAGAATTTCCCCCTGATGTGAAGCACCAGTCAAGATCCCAGAAACTTTTGATCTTGAAGAATTGGACAGTTACTCTGGCCCTGCCCAAGTGAAAAAGGAACCAGTCAAGCAGTCTACTTCATCCAAACCTGCATCCAGCTCCAAGGCCACGACTGTGCCCAACCCTTCTCCTGCCACGAAGCCCTGTGCCTCAAGCTCCCGCAAAAGGAAGGAAACAGGCTCTCCAGCTTCCTCTGAAAGCTTTCCTTATGAGAACCATGGGTTCCTCGAATCCAATGGGTTTATAACCAGCTTTCTTAATCAGGTACATATCCTTATCCCATATCCTACACATATATGCTGATCATGTATGTTAACTAGTCAATATATATTGATACCTGTATCTTTTGATTGCAGGGCCTTGAACGCCTGACAAGCCTTTATGAAGAAAGTTGTGGGCTAAACAAGACGTTAGAAGCGAAGCTGAAGAAGGCAGAGATCACCATAGCTGACCAGGGAGTGATAGCCGCCGCCAAGTCACAACATTATGATGATAAATACAAGGCTGTGACTTAGGAAGCCAAGGCCGCCATCAATAAGGCTAATCAGGATGCTCAAGCCAAACTCGATGCCGCCCATCATCAATACTAGCAGGATATGCACACCTATCGAGAGGGTCTCAAACGGTCCGTTGTAATTTCCCTCCTCTAAACCAGGCTAAAGATGGCTTATGAAGCCAAGGCCATGGGCTTTGAATGCCCTTCCTGGAATGTTGATGCTTGGGAGACGAAGTTGAAGGATCTCGGTGGTAATCCTGTGGAACATCCTACTAAACCTGTTGCTGAGGAACCTTCCAAGGTGGCTGAAAAGGTGATTGATGCTGGTGATGATGCTGGGAAGGATGCTGGTGGTGATGCTGGTACGGGTGCTGATGAAGCCATGGACGAAGAGGGTGTTGCCCCTTGAAAGCAGCGAAGTGGGCGATGATGGATATTCATGCCTAGGCCGGAGCCCACTTTTTTAATCTTGATGGTTGTGGTTTAACAAACAATTTATTTTCTGTCTTTTGAACAATTTAAATTCCTGCACTTAGAACAATTTAATGGCCAAAGGTGGAGGAATCCTGGGTTTCAGGACGAAGCCCATGGTCATCAACTTTTAGTATGCTCTTTTTGAACAGTTTAACAGTTGGAGGTAGAGGGATCTTGGGTTTCAAGATGAAGCCTTCAACTGTTTAACTACATATGTCAAAAACTAATTGTGCTTTTGGTGGATGGATCTCGGTTTGAGATGAAGCCAAAAGTACAATCTTTTGCTATGTTAATAATAATCTAACCTTTTTAGCCTTATCCATTGTTGTTTATTTTTACTTTGTAAATTTTGTTATATGTTGTTTAATTTGAATGTAGTTCCAATTTTCTCAACATTTCAAATATTCTGATCAAGTATCCTGAGGAGATATCCTGGTCAGAATACTCTTAATATTTCAATCAAAAAATGTTCCATTAAAATCTTGTCAAACATAATTCGAAAAGCTTAAGTTACCTAGATAAGGCTCTTAAAGGGTAAAAAGGAGAGATCATACCAGAAATACTCATAGAAAATATTCCAATCTTCAAACTTTGAATTTCTTGCAACCTTCCGATCAAAGATGTCCCCTGTCCGGAACACTTAGTGTTATGGGTCATTTTCTGAGCGTACATATCCTGACTAATATCCTTCTTTTGGTTGTTTGCTTGTGATCAGGATACTGGATTAGGATATTGCTAACATCCTGGGCGATATCCTGGTGTTAACTAAATTAACCACGTGCAAGTTAGAGGCTGTGGGTTACTAACGGTCAGATGGACTTCTTCTCCTCAAGACTCGGGCGTATCTGTTATGTGAGAGACGTTGAACCCGAAAGACCAGGTCTACAACGTTCGAGTGGGGAATATTTGTCGGATCCCGGTTTATTAGGATAGTTTGTTGCATTTCTTTTACTATAAATAGATGGGGGCGGATCAGATTAAGGCACGCAACTTTCACACACACTTTCGAACACTTTTGCTCCCTAGCTCACTGCAAACACTCTACACAAACACTTGTATTCGAATTACATTGTAACACCTAGTTGATCCGCATCACATGCTGCACTGTATCCTGATATTTGAAGCAATAGAAGAACAAGGCAGCTGCGATTGTCAGCTCCCGAGGTTTTGTGCCGGCGATCTAGATTGATCAAGGGCTTTCCTCGTACATCACGTGTCAACCTTTACTTTTTTGCTCATTGTTTGATCATAGATACAGCTCCATATCCTGAGTCGTATCCTCAAACCGTTTTTACAATTAACTTGGCTAACATATTTTTCACACATATTTCTAGCACACTACCTCACTTAACTAATTTGATCACTTAATTGCTTCGGTAATTTTTGACCAAAACAATTTGGCGCCCACCGTGGGGCAAGTGGTGCTATTTTTGCTAAAAACTTTAGTAAAATCATTACTTGGTTTTCTATTGTCAAAACTTTTTTCTAAATTGTTTTCAATGGCCTCGAGATCAAACATGAGCTCTTCCACCATGTCTGCTACAACCTCTGCAACAATTGGTTCGGTGCTTCCACCTCCTCCTCCAAGAATGCAAGCTTCTTCACACGGAACTGAAAGTCATGTAGCTCGGGATGTTATCCCCGCTCCCAGTACCCAGGGATCCGGTCCTGTTTTGGCGTCTAATGATGAAATTCTGAATTTGTTTGGTAGTGTACAGGAACAGATGAGGCAGCAGCAGGAAACTAATCAGATGCTGATGAGAGAGATACAACTCTTAAAATCCGGCCAAAGTAGACCTGCTAAAGAAACTGTCACTCCTATACAGCCTAGGGCTTTGAACTTCAGTTCTGAAATTTACACTGAGGATAACCGGAGGAAAATCATCCGAAGCCATCCTCAGAATCATACCCCTGAGATACCCTCCTCGGTCAGGATGTCAACTGTGAGGAGCTCAGGATATGCTTCAGGATATGGCCAGAATCCTCAGACCGGTAACGTGTCAAATAATAATATTATTGCTACTAACAACAATGGGTCTTTGCAGGATGCAGGTATGACATCAACATTTACTAGGGAGCTTCAGAGATTGAAGGACATGATATCCAGTGTACCTGGAGTGGTCCAACCAATTCCGGAAGTATCCCAAGACAGCCACATGATATCCCGCTTTGCATATCCTATCTGTGATGCTGAAATCCCAAAAAGATTTCAGACCCCCAACATGAAATTGTATGATGGGACTACGGATCCTGAAGAGCATATTGCCCAGGATAGAGAAAGAATGGAGATTAACCCTATCCCTCCGGAACTCACGGAAGCATGCTTGTGCAAGGGTTTCGGTTCTACCTTGACAGGATCAGCCTTAAAATGGCTGTTAAATGTTCCTCCTCACTCAATTACTTCGTTTGCTCATTTGGTTAATTTATTTAATAGTCAGTTTTCTTGCAGTCGGAGTTTTGAGAAACTAAGCAGTGATCTTTACAGGATAACTCAAGGACATCAGAAATCCTTGAGGGACTATGTGAACAAGTTTAGTCGGGAATCCTTGGATATCCCACATCTTGATGTTGCAACAACTGTGCAGGCTTTTAAGATGGGGTTACAAAAGGATTCTCAGTTTTATCAGGATCTTGTAATGAATCCCTGCAGGAATCTCGACGAAGCTCGTAACAGGGCTTTGAGATATATCCGCTTAGAAGATGACAAAAAGATGCAAGAGAGGATGAATTTTACCTCGACCTATGAATCAACCAACAGGAAATTAGAATCCTCGTGTATAAACCATTTCGCTCCAAGCCATATGGCAGAAATGATAACAAGAAAGTGAATGCTGTTAAAGACGAGGATCCTGAAGAATATCCTGAATTATCTGAATACTGCTTTTCTGTTAATATACCTGAGTTAATGTATGCTATGCAGAGTTTAGGAGACAAAGCTAGGTGGCCTCGAAAGAATCAGCAGAAAGCTGATTGGAAGGATAAATCCAAATGGCGTGCCTTCCATGAAGATTTTGGACATGTGACTGAGGATTGCATTGCTCTAAGGAAAGAAATAAGTTACCTGTTAAGCAAGGGGTATCTGAAGGATTTGCTGGGAAGAAAGAAGAATAAAGGGCAGGATCCTGAGAAGGATCCTGAACGAGCAGCATCACCCCCAGCAGATGCCAAAATAATTAACTTTATTTCAGGTGGATCCGACATTTGTGGGACTTCGTATTCTGCGGCCAAGAGACATGCAAAGGAAGCTAAGACTGAAAGGGGAGACAAACCAGCTAGGATGACTACCCTTACAACCGATAAAGTGATCACTTTCGATAGTGATGACAGGGATACTGTTCGGGATCCTCACCATGATGCTCTCGTAATAACATTATATGTTGCTAACCATTTTGTACGCAGGATATTAGTGGACAATGGTAGTTCTGTCAACATAATTCAGCTGGAAACATTGAAGAGGATGAATGTATCTCCAATGGACATTACTTTGAAGTCCACTGTGCTCGTTGGTTTCAGTGGAGAAGCTAGGAATACCGTAGGGGAGATAAAGTTATCAGTATATGTTGAAGGGGTCAACTCGATACAATGCTTCTGTGTGATGGATTCCCTAGCCTGTTATAACATCATACTAGGCAGGCCGTGGATCCATGACATGAAGGCTGTGCCATCGACTTATCACCAGTGGATCAAGATCCCTACCCCTTGGGGGGTCGTCAAAGTTGATAGCGATCAGCAGGAGGCAAAGGAATGCTACTCATCCTCAATAAAATCCTCAAGCAAACCTAATCCAGCATAGCAATATAAGATGAGGGCCCAGGATATTGTGGAGGCTTCAGAGCAGGATATGAAGAAAGTTATCCTGGATCAGAATAATACTGATATCTCGGTGCTCATAGGAGCCAATATCCCTCAGGATATTGAAGAACAATTAACTAACTCTTTGAAGTCCAGGATGTCAACATTTGCATGGAAGCATGAGGATATGACAGGTATATCCAAAGACATTATTACTCACAAGCTTGGAATTGACAGGTCGTTCAAGCCTGTTCAGCAAAAAAGAAGAAAGTTTGCTCCTGAACGAAATACAATCACACAAGAGGAAGTTGAAAGATTGTTGAAGTCCAAAATGATCAGAGAAGTCAAGTTTCCAAGATGGCTGGCAAATGTAGTCGTGGTACAGAAGAAAAATGGGAAATGGAGAGTCTGTGTAGATTACACGGACTTGAACAAGGCTTGTCCTAAAGACCCATTTCCTCTTCCCCATATTGATGCAATGGTGGATGCTACTACCGGGCATGAGATGTTAACGTTTATGGATGCATCCTCAGGATTTCAGCAGATTCAAATGGAGCCTTCGGACCAGGAGGATACTGCCTTCATGACACCAACAGGTATTTATTGTTATACTGCTATGCCCTTTGGTTTGAAAAATGCAGGTGCAACATACCAGAGGTTAGTAAACATGATGTTTAAAGACAAGCTAGGGGACACCATGGAGGTATATATTGACGATATGGTGGTGAAATCTAAAAAGGCTGAGGATCACCTCCAGGATATCAAGGGAGCATTTGATATCCTGGATCAGTATAACATGAAACTGAATCCTGCTAAGTGCCATTTCGGAATGGGGGCAGGAAAGTTTCTAGGATATATGGTGACTAAAAAAGGCATAGAGGCGAGCCCGGAGCAGATTAGAGCTATCCTGGATATAAAATCACCTTCGAATATGAAGGATGTTCAACGGTTAACAGGCCGAGTAACAGCATTGAACAGATTTATTTCAAAATCCTTGGAAAAATGCAAGGAATTTTATGATATCCTCAAGAAGAATAAGAAGTTCAAATGGGGAGCAAAGCATGAAGCAGCCTTGCAGGATTTGAAGCGATATCTCTCGACTGCACCTCTATTGATGAAGCCTGAAAATGGTGAACCACTATCCCTATACCTCGCTGTATCAGGGAATGTTGTAAGTGCCGTTCTTATAAAGGACCATGAAGGTCAGCAATATCTTGTCTATTATGTTAGTAAAAGTTTACTAGATGCTGAAACTAGATATTCTCATCTAGAGAAATTGATATTAGCCCTAGTTATGGCATCAACAAAACTTAGACATTATTTTGAGACACATAGGATTCATGTTAGAACCAATTATCCTGTTAAAAACGTGCTTAGGAAACCCGAGATGTCGGGTAGGATGGCTAACTGGTATGTAAAACTGAGTGCTTATGACTTAGTATATGAGCCTAGAAATGCCATAAAGTCTCAGGCTTTAGCTGACTTTGTGGCTGATTTCAGTAGTGACATTCAAAATGAAGTAGATTTAGAAGTACAACAGCTAGGAGAAAACTTAGAATGCTGGACATTATATACTGATGGTGCATCTAACGTAAGAGGTGTAGGTTTAGGTATACTACTAAAATCGCCACAGGGGGACATATTACCCCAGGCTATTAGGTGTGAATTTCCTGCTACTAATAATGAGGCAGAATATGAGGCTTTAATTGCAGGACTAGACTTGGCTAAAAATATGAATATCAAGAATTTGCAAGTATATGTTGACTCTTTGTTAATCACTAATCACTTTAAAGGAACCTATGCAGTTAAAGGAGAGAAGTTAATCGAGTATCTCGAAATTCTCAAAAAATTAGCAGGATAGTTCGATATTTTTACACTTGAACAGGTACCAAGAGAGGATAATGCTGAAGCTGATGCCTTGGCAAATCTGGGATCATCGGTCAGGATACCGGAAGGAACTCGAATACCAATATTACATATCCTATATCCTACGACGAATCCTCAGGATAAGGAAGTAATAAGTATTCAGAATCCTGATGAGGAGTATCCTGACGAGGATCCTAAGTCCTGGATGGCTCCAATCATAAGATATCTCAAGGAAGGACACATCCCAAAGAATGAGAATCCTAAAGCCTTTAGAATGAAGGTATCATGATTCACTATTATAAATGATGTTTTGTATAAGAAATCTCTTGCAGGACCATATCTGAGGTGCTTGGAGGATCCCGAAACCAAAGAAGTACTTCAGGATATACATGAAGGGGATTGTGGTAACCATACTAGGGGCAGGTCCTTATTCTCAAAAATATTAATGACAGGATATTATTGGCCGACGATGAGGAAAGATGCCACAGAATATGCTCGAAGATGTGATGCATGTCAAAGACATAGTAACATATTTCATCAGCCTGCTGAACCGCTGTATCCTATTGTTTCCCCTTGGCCGTTTATGAAGTGGGGTATGGATATAGTGGGAAAGCTTCCAAAGGCTCCAGGAGGAAAGGTTTTCATGTTGGCAATGGCGGATTATTTCTCCAAGTGGGTTGAAGCAGAACCATTTGTTCAAGTTAGAGATCAGGAAGTGGTATCCTTCATAAAAAAGGAATATCCTGACTAGGTTTGGAGTACCAGCTGAGATAATTTGTGACAACGGATCTCAATTTATAAGTAAAAGGACTACTGACTTCTGCAAGAGTTGGGGAATCAAAATGATTACGTCCACCCCGGTACATCCTCAAGCAAATGGACAAGCTGAATCCTCAAGCAAGATAATTGTCAACAACTTGAAGAAGAGATTAGGGGCCAAGAAAGGAAGATGGGAAGAAGAACTACCCTTTGTTTTTTGGGATGATAGAACGACGGTAAAAAATGCAACTTGTCAAACCCCATTTTCCTTAGTGTTTGGAGCAGAAGCGGTGATCCCGACGGAAATGGTGATACCTACAGCAAGATCCAACCTCAGGAATCCTGAGCAGAATCCTAAAGTCCTATGCCAGGAACTGGATACTATTGATGAGACAAGAGATGCAGTAAGGCTAAGGATGGCAACATATCAACAAAGGATATCCAGAGCATAAAACAAGAATATAAGGACTAGAAGGTTCAAAATTGGAGATTGGGTGTTAAGAAAGGGTTTTCAGAATACTACTAATCCTGCTGATGGAAAGTTGGCTCCAAAATGGGAAGGACCATATGAGGTTGAATCAGAATCAGGAAAAGGTGCATACCGACTCAAGAATATAGAGGGGGACATGCTACCGAGATCTTGGAATGCTATACATCTAAAACTCTATTTCAAGTGAGTATGGAATTTAAATGCCAACTCAGGATGGTATGAATCCTGTCTCTCTTATTAAATTTTTATATTATTTACTATTTTGAACCTATTACTGACTTAAGCATCAGAGGGGTGTTAGCCAGCCTAACACCCACCTTAGCTTATGGTGGTTTTGCAGAATATACTTCGGGATATAGCACCAGGATACACACTCAGGATACTTTGGAAGATTAGAGGTTTGGCCCCCTCTCTCACGTATAAGGGATCCTGATCCCTTCACAGGTGTAAAGGTATTCACCTTTCTTCCGAATTGGGTTTAAACACCCCGCCTGGAGCGCAAGTTATTCGGGAATAGTTCAAGGTGGCGGGACCAGTCCATGTAAAAGTGGCTGACAATTTCGTTGCTATTGTCTATATCCTGAATCCTAAAGGTATATGAGGATTGATCACCCTCTCTCACGAAAGGGTATTTTCATACTCTCTAAGGTTTAAAGGTTTTCACCTTTCTAAGTCTTGGAGTTTATACACTCCCACCTGTAGCGCACAAAAATTTGGGATTCCCCCAGGATACGAAGGATTTATCTCCAGTACATTTTGGGTTTTACCCCTGTAACACAAAAAATTGTGTATACAATTGGAATTAGTGTTCAAAAATTTTCTAAGTGTTTGAGGACTTCATGCACAGGGGACATTCCATCTAAAGCAATCGTATGATGTATAAAGGATCAAAGTTGAGCTAAGAGTCTCAAACTGGGGACATCTTAGTAGGGGAAGTCGCAAAAGAGATTGGAGGTTAATACTAGGGTTAGACTCAGTTCCTGGTATGATCTTTCCTTTGTAAACCTTACATAAATTTTATAACTCAGGTTAAGGTTTAAGTATCCTGAAAAGGATATACCTTCAGGATATATCTTCAAAATGTGTTTTTGGGATGCGTTTAGGGATATTTGATTGAAAAATTTGGAAGTGATACTAGTTTGAAATTAAAACCTTGATCAAACAAGTAATGTCAAAACAGGTTTTGGAAAGTGGACTATCTTTTATTCTTTAGAAGTTTTCTCTAAAGTTGATTGAATTTTTAGAAGTTCTATTAAATGAAAGCTTTCATAATATATCAATGAGTATATTGATCAGGATATTTTCAAAAGATAGTTATACAAAATTTTGCAAAGCTAAAATCTACATTAAGGAATGCATGACAGAAATTAAAAGGCAACAACAAATAAGTCAAAAGGAAGTTATATTATTAACATGTCAAAAGTTGTGCTTTTGGATTCACCTCAAACCGAGGCCCATCCACCAAAAGCATAATTAGTCTTTACCATACTTATGTAACGGTTGAAGGTTCTATCTCAAAACAGGACCTGTCCACCTTCAACCGTTACGACATTCAAAACAGGTTATACTAACCGATGACCAAGGGCTTCATCCTGAAACCCAGTACCCATCCACCTTTGGTCATCGTATTGTTCTAGTGCAGGAAATATAAATTGTTCAACGAGAGGAAAAGTAAATTGTTTGTACAAACCACAACCATGAAATTTAAAAAAGTGGGCTCCGGCCTTGGCACGTATATCCATCATCGCCCAGTTCGCCGCCTAAGGGGCAGCACCTTCTTGATCAACAACTTCTTTCCCAGCATCTGTACCAGCATCCCCCTCAGGATTTTTCTTGGCATCATCACTAGCATTGGCCACTTCCTCTGCCGCCTTAGAAGGCTCTTCACCAGCATGCTTTACAGGACGAGCGACGGGATGACCTCTAAGATCCTGTAGTTTCGCTTCCCAAGCCTTTACATTCCAGGATGGACATTCGAAGCCCAAGCTCTTGGCCTCATAAGCCATCCTTAACCTGGCCTGGAGAAGGGAGATAACAACGGATGCTTTGAGACTGTCCCGATATGAACTCATATCCTGCTGGTATTGGAGAAGGGCGGCATCTAGTTTGGCTTGAGCATCCTCATTGGCTTTGTGGAGGGCAGCTTGGTGTTCCTGGGTCAATGCCTTGTATTTGTCTTCATAATGCTGGGACTTGGCAGCTGCAATTGTTCCTTGATCAGCTATGGTGGCTTCAGCTTTTTTGAGCTTAATCTCCAGCATCTTATTAAGCCCACAGGCGTCTTCATACAAGTGCATGAGATGTTCCAAGCCCTGCAGTTAAAGATACAGGTATCAGTGTAAAATGAGCAGGATAATGACTAACATGCATGTTCAGGATATTGGAAGGGAATTTTTACCAGCTTGAGGAATGAAGTGGCTTCACTAAATCCATGATTCTCGAGAGAGAATGTCTCGGAGGCCGCTGGAGAATCCATTTCTTTTCTCTTCCGGGAGCTAGAGGCCCGGGTCTTGGATGCCGGAGGAGCTTTAGGAGCGGTAGTAGTCTTTGAAGTGGTAGGCTTCGGTGTGGCAGATGACTTCGGCTTAGATTCTTGTTTGACAGGTACAAGGCTGGAGTAACTATCCAACTCGTCAAGTTGGAAGCCTTCGAGGTTGACAACTGGTACTACACAAGGGAAGATATTTTTAAAACTCATAATACCTCTGAAAAATAATCGGTTTGATAAATAAAGATAATTACTAAGAATATGCTTACTAGACATCTCTGAACTTGATTTTTGGCTTGAATCTGTAAGAGACAGGGAGAAAGTTCTTTCACTGGCAGGAAGTTGGTAGATTCCTTTGATCCTGGACTTGGATTCCGCACTTGGGGGTGCTAAATCTCTGAAGTTCGCTGTATAAAAACATCAGGATATAAGTTTGGGATATAGTTTAAGGATACACTTGGGGATATTCCTAAAACCCTAGATCCTACCCTTGGTTAACCATCTAACCGGCAGATCGAAACCCTTGTCAATAGAGTCTCTTTTCACGAAAAAGAACTTTCGCCGCCATCGGTCTTCATTCTTGGTGGCCTTAAGGACTAAAGGGCTCTTGGAGGTGGAAAACAAAAGAAAACGGCTATCGCCATGGGACCTCAACCGGTATGCTATAGGGAGGTCTTCAATACACAGGTCAGGGCAATGGCGAGAACTGATTTGATCTAGCACCATCAAAAATCTCCAGACCATTGGCATAGTTTGTGCATAACTAAGGCCGGTGAGGCCGAAGAAACGAGAGATAAAGGGTGGATATGGATACCGGGGTCCCAAAGAAAAGGGGTAGGCGAAAAAACAGACCCACTCGTCTGATGACACGTCTGAGCGGACCTCCCGATCAAAAGGGCGAATGACTGTTCCAGCGGGAAAGGCGCCAGAATTCTTGAAGGCAGCGATATCGGCATTGTTGAAGCCGCATATTTCTTTTTCCGGTTCTCGTATGAGGTTTTGACTCACGAGGGTTGGGACTGGTTCATCCGAACGAGATCTTTTCCGTGATGCCATGAAGGGTATTAAGCAAACCAAAAGAAACTCTGGAAAAAGAACAGAGGATGAAAGAAAGGATAGTTACCTGAAAATCGCTTGAAGAGTAATGATAACAAGAAGAAATATCTCAGCTAATTATAGACTGAATATAGGGGGTAAAGAGTAAATATTGCATTGAAAATGGCACAATGTCACCTCAACCATCGTTTCATTTTAATTCCCTTGATTTACGAGATAGAATTTTTAAAATATATCCGTTGGATTGGTATACCAACAGATATATTTGGGGACAATTGTTATGGGTCATTTTCTGAGCGTACATATCCTGACTAATATCCTGCTTTTGGTTGTTTGCTTGTGATCAGGATACTGGATTAGGATTTTGCTAACATCCTGGGCGATATCCTGGTGTTAACTAAATTAACCACGTGCAGGTTAGAGGCTGTGGGTCACTAATGGTCAGATGGACTTCTTCTCCTCAAGACTCGGGCATATCTGTTATGTGAGAGACGTTGAACCCGAAAGACCAGGTCTACAACGTTCGAGTGGGGAATATTCGCCGGATCCCGGTTTATTAGGATAGTTTGTTGCATTTCTTTTACTATAAATAGATGGGGGCGGATCAGATTATGGCACGCAACTTTCAAACACACTTTCGAACACTTTTGCTCCCTAGCTCACTGCAAACACTCTACACAAAAACTTGTATTCGAATTACATTGTAACACCTAGTTGATCTGCATCACATCCTGCACTGTATCCTGATATTTGAAGCAATAGAAGAACAAGGCAGCTGCGATTGTCAGCTCCCGAGGTTTTGTGCCGGCGATCAAGATTGATCAAGGGCTTTCCTCGTACATCACGTGTCAACCTTTACTTTTTGCTCATTGTTTGATCATAGATACAGCTCCATATCCTGAGCCGTATGCTCAAACTGTTTTTATAATTAACTTGGCTAACATATTTTTCACGCATATTTCTAGCACACTACCTCACTTAACTAATTTGATCACTTAATTGCTTCGGTAATTTTTGACCAAAACACTTAGTAAACCAAGTTCAAACTTGAACCTTTAAACTATTCACAGGGCCTTAGGATGAATGTCCCCTATGCATATCATCCTTAAATACTTAGCAACTTTTCCAAGAATGTGCATCAATTCTTCCATAACTGATGTTATAACTTTAGTGTTACAGGGGATAAACCCTAAATATCCTGGAGATAGATCCTTAAAATTCTGGGGTTAAACCCTAAGTATACTGGGGATAATCCCATGGTTTCGTGCGCTTCAGGCGGGAGTGTATAAACTCCAAGACTTAGAAAGGTGAAAACCTTTAAACCTTAGATAGTATGAAAATACCCTTTCGTGAGAGAGGGTGATCAATCCTCATGTACCTTAAGGATCCAGGATATAGCCAGTAATAATGAAATTGTCAGCCACTTTTACATGGACTCGTCCCGCTATCTTGAACTATTCCCGGATAACTTGCGCTTTAGGCAGGGTGTTTAAACCCAATTCGAGAGAAAGGTAAATACCTTTAAATCTTTGAAGGGATAAGAATCCCTTAAACGTGAGAGAGGGGGCCAATCCTCTAATCTTTCGATTCATCCTGAGTATATGTCATGGAGTTTTATCCTGAAGCATATTCTGCAAAACAGCCTTAGACTAAGGTGGGTGTTAGCTTGGCTAACACCCCTCCGATGCTTAAGTCAGTATTGGGTTCAGAAGAAAAAATAAAATTAAACATATTTAAAAGATAAAAAATTCATACCCTCCTGAGTTAGAAATTAAATTCTGAACTCACTTGAAATAGGTTTTGAGGTGTATAGCATTCCTGGATCTTGATAATATATCCCCTTCCATACACTTAAGCCGGTATGCTCCCTTCCCAGATTCTGATTCAACTTGATATGGTCCTTCCCACTTTGGAGCTAACTTTCCATCAGCAGGATTAGTAGTATTCTGAAATGCATTCCTTAATACCCAATCTCCAACTTGAAACCTTCTAGTCCTTAGGTTTTTGTTATATGCTCTAGATATCCTCTGTTGATATGCTGCCATCCTTAGCCTTGCCGCGTCCCTTGTCTCATCGACAGTATCCAATTCTTCGTATAAAGCTTCAGGATTCTTCTTAGGATCCCGAAGGTTCAATCTTGCCATGGGTATCACCATCTTTGTCGGGATCACTGCTTCTGCCCCAAGCACCAAGGAAAATGGGGTTTGCCCAGTAGCATTCTTTACTGTTGTTCTATCAGCCCACAAGACAAAGGGTAATTCTTCTGCCCATCTTCCTTTCTTAGCTCCTAGTCTTTTCTTCAAATTGATGACAATTATTTTGTTTGAGGATTCTGCATGTTCATTTTCTTGATGATGCACCGGAGTGGATGTAATCATCCTGATTCCCCAACTTTTGCAAAAATCGGTAGTCCTCTTACTGATAAACTGAGAGCCATTATAACAAATTATCTCAGCTGGTACCCCAAACCTAGTCAGGATATTCCTTTTTATGAAAGACACTACTACTTGATCTCTGACTTAAACAAATGCCTCAGCTTCAACCCATTTGGAGAAATAATCCGTCATTGCTAGCATAAAAACTTTTCCTCCTGGAGCTTTTGGCAACTTCCCCACTATGTCCATACCCCATTTCATGAATGGCCAAGGAGAAGCAATAGGGTATAGTGGCTCACCAGGCTGATGTAGTATATTGTTGTGCCTTTGACATGCATCACATCTTCGAGCATATTATGCAGCATCTTTCTTCATCGTCAGCCTATAGTATCCTATTCTTAGCATCTTTGAGAATAATGATCTGCCCCCAGTATGGTTGCCACAATCTCCTTCGTGTATATCCTGAAGTACTTCCTTGGTTTCAGGATCCTCTAAGCACCTCAGGTATGGTCCTGCAAGAGACTTCTTATACAAAACATCACTTATAATAGTGAATCGAGATACCTTCATCCTGAAAGCCTTAGGATTCTCATCCTTTGGGATGTGTCCTTCTTTAATATATTTCATGATCGGGGCCGTCCAGGATTTAGGATCCTCCTCAGGATACTCATCGCCAGGATCCTGGATGCTTGCTATTTCCTTATCCTGAGACTTGAAGAGTTCCATCGCAGGATACAGGATATGTAGCATTGGTATTTGTATTCCTTCCGGTATCCTGACTGATGATCCCAAGTTTGCCAAAGCATCTGCCTCAACATTATCCTCCCTTGGTACCTGTGCAAGTGTAAAAACATCGAAATATCCTGCTAATTTTTTGAGAATTTCAAGATACTCGATTAACCTTGCACCTTTGACTTCGTGATCCTTTACCAGAACAACACTTACTGCATTCCCTGATACTTCAAGATACAGGGATAATGGTTCACCATCCTCGGGTTTCATCAATAAAAGTGCAGTTGAAAGATATTGCTTTAATTCCTGTAGGGCTGTTTCATGATTTTCTCCCCATTCGAATTTCTTATTCTTCTTCAGGATATCGTAGAATTCCTTGCATTTCTCTGAGGATCTTGATATAAACCTGTTCAATGCCGCTACTCGTCCTGTTAATCTTTCCACATATTTCTTGTTGGATGGTGACTTGATATCCAGGATAGCTTTGATCTATTCCGGGCTTGCTTCTATCCCCCTTTTAGTCACCATATATCCTAAAATCTTTCCTGCCCCCACTCCAAAATGGCACTTGGAAGGATTTAGTTTCATATTGTATTAGTCCAGGATATCAAATGCTCCTTCAATATCCAGGAGATGATCCTCAGACTTCTTAGACTTTACCACCATATCATCAATGTATACCTCCATGGTGTCCCCCAGTTTGTCTTTAAACATCATGTTCACCAATCTATGATACATTGCACCTGCATTTTTCAAGCCGAAAGGCATAACAGTATAACAATAAATACTTGTTGGTGTCATGAAAGCAGTATCCTCCTGGTCCGAAGGTTCCATTTGGATCTGCTGGAATCCTGAGGATGCATCCATAAAGGTTAGCATTTCATGACCGGTAGTTGCGTCCACCATCGAGTCTATATGAGGCAGAGGAAATGGGTCTTTTGGGCATGCTGTGTTCAAGTCTGTGTAATCTACACAAACTATCCACTTCCCATTCTTCTTTTGAACTACGACCACATTTGCTAGCCACTTGGGAAATTTGACTTCCCTAATCATCTTGGATTTCAGCAATCTTTCAACCTCTTCCTGTATAATTGCGTTTCTTTCAGGAGCAAACTTCCTTCTCTTTTGCTGAATTGGCTTGAAAGACCTGTCAATTCCAAGCTTGTGAGTTATAATATCCTTAGAAATACTTGTCATATCCTCATGCTTCCATGCAAAAGTGGACATCCTGCATTTCAAAAAGTTAGTTAACTGACTTTCAATATCCTGAGGGATATTGGATCCTACGAGCACCGAGATATCCAGATTATACTGATCCAGGATAATTTTCTTGACATCCTGCTATGAGGCTTCCATTATATCCCAGGCTCGTATCTTTAATTGCTATCATGCTTTAGGCTTTGTTGAAGACTTCATTGAGGAAGAATAACACTCTTTTGCCTCTTGTCGATCACTTTCCACCTTGACAACCCCCCAAGGGGTAGGAATCTTGATACACTGATGATAGGTTGATGGGACAGCCTTCATGTCATGGATCCATGGTCTGCCCAATATAATGTTGTAGCAGGATAATGAGTCCATGACACAGAAACATTGCATTGAATTCACTCCCTCAACATATAATGGCAACTTTATTTCTCCTACAGTATTCTTGGCCTCTCCACTGAACCCTACAAGTATAGTGGATTTTGAAGTGATCTCCATCTGGGAAATATTCATTCTTTTCAGCTTTTCCAGTTGAATAATGTTGACGGAACTGCCATTATCCACCAGTATCCTGTGCACAAAGTGATTAGAAATATATATAGTTATTACTAAACCATCGTGATAGGGATCCTGGACACTATCCCTATCATCACTATCAAACATTATCACTTTATCGATTATGAGGGTTGTCAACCTGGTCGGCTTATCTTCGCGTTCTGCCTTAGCCTCCTTTGCATGTCTTTTTGCTGCAGAGTAAGAGGTTCCACAAATGTCTGATCCTCCTGAGATAAAGTTAATTATCTTGGCGTCCGCAGGAGGTGATGCTGCTCGTTCATGATCCTTCTCAGTATCCTGACCCTTATTTTTTTTTCTACCCAAAAGGTCCTTCAGGTATCCTTTGCTTAGCAGATAGCTTATTTCCATCCTCAGAACTATGAAATCTTCCATGACATGTCCAAAATCTTCATGGAAGGCACACCATTTGGATTTATCCTTCCAACTGGCCTTTTGCTGGTTCTTCCTTGGCCACCTCACTTTATCTTCCAAACCCTGCATAGCATACATTAGTTCGGGTATATTAACAGAAAAACAATATTCTGACAATTCAGGATACTCCTCAGGATCCTCATCCTCAACAACATTCACCTTCTTGTTGTCATTCCTGCCATATGGCTTAGAGCGATATGGTTTGTATGAGGATTCTAACTTCCTGTTAGTTGATTCACGGAAGGCACACCATTTGGATTTTTCCTTCCAATCGGCCTTTTGCTGGTTCTTCCTGGGCCACCTCGCTTTATCTCCCAAACCCTGCATAGCATACGAATGCGTGTGAAGTGTATATATAAGTTTAAGTATATTTTAAGCCTTTTTACACTTTTTTAGCCAAGTTTTAAATTTATAAAACACGATATTTACTAACACTAAACACACATATGGGCAAGTGCAACCATCGTGAGCGTAGTATAGTGTTGGTAAGATACCGAGGTCGTCCAAGGACACAAGAGCTTTTAGTACCGGTTTATCCTCAATGTCTAATCAAATCAAAAAGTTAGAAAAAGGTTTTAAACTAAAAAAAATAAAAACTAACTAAAATGCTGAAAATAAAAATAAAATAAAACAGATAGACAAGATGAATCACTTGGTTCCGACTCGTGTATAGTGTAACCTTTGATTATTTCCGCACTTTTGCACTTTTTAAGAGATTATCTTAGTTATTGTAGTAGGCCCCTCTTTTGAAGGCGACGTTACCCTCAACCAGTAGTTTGAGTCAGCAAGGATACAATCCTAAAGGGTCGGATTATTGAAAGATAATTAATTAAGTTATTCATGTATATTATGGTAGGCCCCTCTTTTGAAGGCGACGTTACCCTGCGCTAAGTAGTCTGAGTCAGCAGGGATACAGTCCTAAATAGCTGGGTTATTGTATTAATAGTAGCTTACATATGAGGGGGTCAAAGAGTTTGGACCCCCGCCATCCAATACCGTTAAGTATTGAAGGAGGTGAACACGGCCCAAGTAAAAAGTCATTAATACATAACCAAGTAAAAAGTCACCTTCAACATAAGAAACTAGTTATTAAAGTCATTAATACATAACCAAGTAAAAAGTGCGAAAGTATTACACTAGACACTTTGTCTTCACCAAGTGATGTAAGAGACTTAGGCAAAGATGGCCTTGATTGTCAAGAACTCTTACGATCAATCTTGGATCCCGAGACGACTCACACACTCTATGATGGACAATGGATGATGGTGGTGGATGATGGTGTTATGGTGGTGGTGGGTGGTGGGTGAAGTGTGAGAGAGGTGGTGTGCCAAGGGATGCCTTTGAAGTGAACCAAGCACCCCTATTTATAGCCTGTACAGAAGCCTGGACACGGCCCCGTGTCCGCTGAACACGGCCCCGTGTCCACCCTTTTCTCTTTCTTCATTAATACAATTTGTCTGCATTAGCTCCACACGGCCTTGTGTCCGCTGGACACGCCCCCGTGTTGGGAAATAGAAGCTTCTACAGGTTTGTCTTTTGTGCCAGGGCTGACCATCCTGGACACGGCCCCGTGCTCAGCTGGGCACGCCCCGTGCTGAGCTGGGCACGCCCTGTGCTGCTGGGCACAGCCCCATGCTCAGCTTTCTTCTTGTTTTTGCTTTGGGAGTTGTTGTCGAGGGGTCGGGCATGCCACGTTTCTTCCTTTTCTTTGTATTTATGGTGGTTTTGGCTGTATATTTGTTCCTTTTGTTCATTTAAGCTCATTTGACCCTGTAAATTCAAAAGGAAGACAAAAACACACTTTTTCCAACATTAGTACTAAAAAAGGGTTAGTTTTATGCCTTATTTGATGTAATTTATATTTTGCGTTTTACACACATCAAATACCCCCACTCTTGAATCTTTGCTTGTCCTCAAGCAAAACTCTTTATTATGTGGCTTACACACCCAAATGGAATGGGTAGAAGAAAAGGTTTGGGCTTGTCTTGAGTGTTGGGAATCCAAGATCTTTATTGGGTTTTATTTTTATATTATTTACAATCCTATTCGTTATAATTTATTTAGAACGTTTCATAAGAGAAATTACTTATTTGGGCATAACATGCCTCTTTAAAATTTTATTTATATACAAGTTCACATACCTCACGGGGAATCACTCAACACTCGGCCGAAGATGTATTTTTGTGAGACAGTCGAGACCGGCATGGAACTTACTTCTACCATATGTTTGCCAAGCAATCAATCCTCCTCCTTTTTAACTATACACCTTTGTAAATATCAAGAGGACTTGGGGAAGGGTTAGGCTTGGGCTAAAGGTAGGTGGTTTTTGGTTAGTGGTTAGTGTTAGGGGAGGATTTTTGAATGATCAGTGATCCTCAATTACTGTTGGGCTTAGTGATCCTCAATTCTGTCTGAATTAGTGATCCTCAGAAAGTATTGTAGGATCAGGATCATGGATCATCATAAGGATCCTTATACCAATGGTTGTCTGCTTTGAATATGATGTTGTTTTGCAGGAGTACGAGCTTGGACTTGGTCTTGGCGATATTCCTGGAGCATATTCCTTATTTATTCCGCACGTGCTTGACCAATATGGACGTTATGGAGTTCGTGGGAGACTTGCAAGAAATGCGGATGGTTAGTTAGCTTAGATATTTTCCATTTTTAAAAGGGGATAGCGAGCTAAATTAGAACACTTGGCTATTTTAAGCTTAATACATACACTTGTAACTGCTCTCATCAGCTCTCGAGATTTCACTTGGCGATTACACACTTTTTTGCACATTACACTGTAGTGATCCTTGTAACTAGCTCGCTATCATCCAAAGTTGTAATACCATTTTTGATTAATCTGAGTTGGTGATCGGTAGTTTCCATCACCCGAGGTTTTTTATGCCGGAGATCAATTCTTGATCAAGGGCTTTTTCCTCGTATAAATCTTTGTGTCACTTGTTCATTACATTTTTGAGTGATCCTTAGCATTGTTCATTGATTCAAGCATCACACCTCACAACGGAAAGTTTGGTTGCATTATCTTAGCTTGATTTTTGACCAAAACAGTTTGGCGCCCACCGTGGGGCAATTGGTGCTTCATTCCTAAGAAGATTCGTATTTTCGTGGTCATTTCGGTTCGTTACAACCAAGCAGATGACTTCCTCAGCGAATAACACTTCAAGCTCTATGCCGGCAATGAGTTCTTCACAGGGCGTTCCTCCTCTGCCTCCACCACCTTCTGGATCCCAGAAGAATGCTAAAAATGCTGCAAAGAGACAAACCCCCATTTTCTCAAAACCACCAACTTCTTCTGTTTCCACTAATCCTACTACTAATGATCTTTTTAATCTGATTTTGCAGATGAGGGATCGCATGCAAGAGCAGGACAAAACCAATGAACGGATCCTCCAAGAGATTGGTGATATAAAAAAACAGAAGAAATCAGTGGAGGATCACTTTCCTCTGATGCCAAGGTCATTGAATTTTAACACTCCAATTGTAACTACTCTACAATCAGCAGTTCTGGGCATCCAGTATCAAAGCGGTCCATCAGAAAGGCGTTATGGAACAACAACTATGAGTCAAGCATTTGGCTCTCACTCCCAGCCTCAGGGATCCTATTTTCAGCCATCGGGATCCTCTTTTCAGCATCAGGGATCATTCGTCAGCTCAGGAGGATATTTGGGAATGCACAGAGTCCAAGGATCCTGCCAGGTCCAAGGATCCTCCCAGGTCCAAGGATCCTCTTAGCCTCAAAGATCCAACATCTTTCAGGATCAAGGATCCTTAAGAAGTTTGCAGCCCACAAGCTCGGATGTTCATCAAGGAGACTTCATACCAATGCAGACCATTGCTTCCTCTGGTCCTTCAATCATACCAGAGTCCCGTCAATATGGATTCACATCTGGAATTTCAAACACGAATCCTCTGGGAGGTAACACTTTTAATAATTCATATAACACTAACTATGGCTCTATGCAGGATACAGGTATCTATCAAGCTATGGCTAGGGAATTACAGAAGCTTAAGGATATGATATCCAGTGTTCCAGGAGTGGTCAAGCCCATTCATGAGATCGCAGATGGTAGCCATAGGATATCTCGCTTTGCACCACCCTTATGTGATGCTGAGATACCCAAAAGATTCCAGATACCATCCATGAAGCTATATGATGGTTCAACGGATCCAGAGGAGCATGTAGCTCAATACAGGGAGAGGATGGAGATCAATCCAATTCCGGAGAGGTTAAAAGAAGCATGTCTATGCAAGGGATTTGGATCCACACTTACAGGATCTGCTCTTAAATGGCTGCTAAGTCTTCCCCCTTACTCTATTACTTCATTTGCTAATCTAGTTAATTTGTTTAATAGTCAATTCTCTTGTAGTAGAAAGTTTGAACGATTAACTAGTGATCTATATAGGGTAACACAAGGTCAAAATGAATCACTTAGAGATTACATCACTAAGTTTAGTAAAGAATCCTTAGATATCCCTAACTTGGATATTGCTACGGCTGTAGAAGCCTTTAAAATGAGTTTGCTTAGGGATTCATTATTCTATGATGATCTTGTTATGACCCCATGCAGGAATCTTGATGAAGTAAGAACCAGGGCCCTTAGGTTCATCCGCCTAGAGGATGATAAAAGGATCCAGGATAGATTGGCAGGATCCTCAAAACAGGAGAAGCAAGGATCCTACTTCAGGAACAACAAATCAAAATCCTACAACAAATATGATAACCAGAACGTGCATGCAGTGGAACAAGAAGAGGATGATGAGGATTATCCTCCCATTTCTGAATACTGTTTTTCTGTTGATAACAATGAGCTAATCCTTGCAATGCAGAATCTAGGTGAGAAAGCTAGGTGGCCGAGAAAAAGTGATAAACCATCTGCTACAAAGGATAAGTCCAAGTCGTATGCATATCATGAGGATTTCGGGCATCTCACTGAAGAGTGTATTGCACTTAGAAAGGAAATTGGTTACTTGTTAAGCAATGGGCATTTGAAAGAGCTTTTGGGACGAAAGAAGTCAAGGATCCAGGATCCTGAAAGGATCCCGAAAAAGGCTCCTGCTCCTCCAGCAGATGCACAAGTTATAAACTTCATATCCGGCGGATCAGACATTTGTGGTACTTCCTTTTCAGCAGCCAAAAGACATGCCAAGGAAACCAAGATGGATAATGGAGACAGACCCATCCGGACGTCCATTGTCACCGAGGATAAGATCATAACTTTTGATGAGGATGATCGTCTTGATGTTCAGGATCCTCATCATGATGGTCTTGTTATTACCCTGTTTATTTCTAATCATTTTGTTCGCAGGATCCTTATAGATGGAGGAAGCTCTGTGAACATCATTCAGCTTGATGTCCTCAAGAAGATGAATATCCCGGAGTCTGATATTGTCCCAAGATCCTCAGTACTTGTGGGATTTAGCGGGGAAACTAAAAACACATTGGGGGACATCAAACTCCCTATCTATATTGAAGGACTCCATTCTTATCAGAAGTTTTGTGTTATAGATTGCTTATCTTGTTGTAATGTTATCCTTGGCAGGCCATGGATACATGACATGAAAGCAGTCCCATCCACATATCATTAGTGCATGAAGCTTCCTAGTCCATGGGGAGTGGTGAAAATTGAGAGTGATCAACAAGAAGCTAAGAATTGCTATACCTCATCAATGAAGCCAGCATCAAGACCAAGGGAGTGATAGCAATTAAAGTATCCTTCAAGAGATGTCTTGGAGGCAAGAGAGCAGGATGTAAAAGAAATCCTCATGGATCCCCATGATCCTGAATCCAAGATCTTCATAGGATCAGGAATCCTTAGCGACATTGAACAGGATCTAGTATCCTTCCTTAAAAGAAGGAAAACTACCTTTTCCTGGAAGCATGAGGATATGATAGGTATCTCTAAGGATATAATTACTCATAAGCTTGGCATTGACATGTCATTCAAGCCTATACATCAGAAGAGGAGGAAGTTTGCACTTGAAAGGAATGCTATTATCCAGGAGGAGGTAGATAAACTACTTCGGGCAGGTATGATAAGAGAGGTTAAGTATCCAAGGTGGTTAGCCAATGTGGTTGTTGTTCAAAATAAAAATGGAAAGTGGAGGGTATGTGTCGATTTTACTGATTTAAACAAGGCATGTCCCAAGGATCCTTTCCCATTACCCCACATTGACTCCATGGTGGATGCTACCGCGGGTCATGAGTTGTTGACTTTTATGGATGCTTCATCTGGATTTCAACAAATTCAAATGGAACCATCTGATCAAGAGGATACAATCTTTATGACCCCAACTGGTATATATTGTTATATTGCTATGCCATTTGGACTAAGGAATGCAGGTGCTACTTATCAAAGGCTAGTCAATATGATGTTCAAGGAATAAATCGGACACACTATGGAAGTCTATATAGATGACATGGTGGTTAAGTCCAAGAAAGCTGAGGATCACCTTAAAGACTTGGAGGAAGCATTCGATATCCTTGATAAATTTAATATGAAACTAAATCCTTCCAAGTGTCATTTTGGTGTTAAAGCATGTAAATTCTTAGGCTATATGATGACAAAGAGGGGCATTGAAGCAAGTCCAGAGCAAATCAAGGCTATTGTGAATATCAAATCTCCTGCCAATGCTAAGGATGTGCAAAGATTGACAGACAGGATCGCAGCCTTGAACAGGTTCATATCCAAATCCTCATAAAAGTGCAAGGAATTCTATGACATCCTGAGGAAGAACAAGAGATTTGAATGGACTGAGAAACATGAAAGTGCCCTCAAAGCTCTCAAGGATTACCTATCCTCAGCCCCCGCCTTGATGAAACCAGAAAAGGGTGATATATTATCCTTATACCTAGAAGTATCCTCAAAAGCAGTAAGTGCGGTCCTTGTTAAGGATCACCAAGGTACACAACATCCTGTTTATTATGTAAGTAAGAGTTTGCTTGATGCTGAATCCAGGTATTCACATTTAGAAAAACTTATCCTTGCATTAGACATTATTTTGAGACTCATGCCATTATTGTTAAGACTAATTTTCCAATTAAGAATGTTCTCAGGAAACCTGAAATGTCAGGAAGGATGGCTAAGTGGGCAGTGAAGCTTAGTGCTTATGATACAAGATATGAGCCTAGAACTGCCATTAAATCCCAAGCCTTAGCTGACTTTGTGGCATATTTCAGTAGTGACTTGCAAAAGGAAGCTGAGTTAGAAGTCCAACAGCTTGAAGAAACTAAGGATCCTTGGATACTCTTCACTGATGGAGCCTCTAATGTAAAAGGGACAGGACTTGGAATACTACTAAAATCGTCATTGTTAGGGGAGGATTTTCTAACAATTAGTGATCCTTACTTGTTATCCTAATTAATGATCCTTACTTCTATGACAGATAGTGATCCTCAGAAGAGCTTCAGGATCAGGATCATGGATCACCTTAAGGATCCTCATACTAACGATGGTTTGTTTATGTTTCGTATTATTTTGCAGGAGTAACAAGCTTGACTTGGTCTTGGCAACGTTACTATGGAATATTCCACGGGTATTTCGTACACGTTTGACTGGAAATGGACGTTGTGGAGAACGTGGGAGCTTGGCACAAAAGTCGGATAGTTTGTTATTATAGTTAACTTCTATTTTTAAAGGGGTGACGAGCTAGAATTAGAACACTTAGCCATTTTCAGCTACACACACTCTCATACGATCGCATTCTTGAAGCTCTCGACGAACACTTATTAGTTTTCACTCATTTTTACACATTTCACCATAGTGATCCTTGTACCTAGCTCGTTACTATCCGAAGTTGTAAACATTTATTGATTTATTTGAGCTTGGTGATCGGTAGTTTCCATCACCCGGGGTTTTTTGTGCCGGAGATCAACTCTTGATCAAGGGCTTTTTCCCCGTATAAATCCTTGTGTCATTTGTGCAATTTACATTGAAGTGATCCTTATCATTGTTCTACATTCAAAGCATCATTCCCCGTAACAAAGAGTTTGGTTGCATTATCCTCATCAGATTTTTTGACCAAAACAGTTTGGCGCCCACCGTGGGGTAATTGGTGCTTCATTCCTAAGAAGTTTTTCTGTTGGTGATCATTCCGGTTCATTCCATACAAATACATGGCTTCATCATTGAAGAATACCTCTACTGCAATGTCTACGGTCAATTCATCTCAGGGCATTCCACCTTTTCCTCCACCACCATCTGGACCTCAGAAAAATGCCGAGAAGAAACCAACTCCCATTTTCTCCAAACCTCCAACTTCTTCTGCTTCTTACACTCCCACTACTTGTGACATGTTTACTTTGATTTTGCAGATGAAGGATCATATACAGCAACAGGATAAGACCAATGAAAGGATTCTCAGAGAAATCGGAGATCTCAAGAAACTAAAGAAAACGGCAGAGGATCATTCCCCACTAGTGCCCAAATCTTTGAATTTTGATACTCCGGTGATTACTTCTCAGCCATCAGTGGTTCCAGATGTTCAATATGTGGGTGGACCGAAAGGAGTGCACTACGAAACAACAACAGTGACCCAGGCATCAGGTTCATACTTTCAGCCAGCAGGATCATATCCTCAGCATATGGGATCCTTCATGAATTCAGGAGGATACTCAGGAGCGCAGCAGATTCAAGGATCTTCCTTTGTTCCAGGATCATTCCAGGTTCAAGGATCCTCCTTTGTTCCAGGATCATCCTAGGTTCAAGGATCCTCCTTTGTTCCAGGATCATCCCAGGTTCAAGGATCCTCCCTTGTTCCAGGATCATCCCAGGTTCAAGGATCCTCCTTTGTTCCAGGATCATCCCAGGTTCAAGGATCCTCCTTTGTTCCTGGGTCATCCCAGGTTCAAGGATCCTCCTTTGTTCCAGGATCATCCCAGTTTCAAGGATCCTTCCAGATGCCAGGATCCTTGAGGAGTTTGCAAACAGGAAGTTCGGATGTCCATCAGGGAGATTTTATTCCAATGCAGACCAATGCTTCTATTGGTCCTTCGGTCATTCCAGAGCCCCAACAATATGGATTAACATCCATTCTTCCTAATTTGAATCCAATGGGAGGTAACACTTTTAATAATTCTTATACTACTAACCATGGCCTTATGCAGGATCCAGGTATCAATCATGCCATGGCCAGAGAGTTGCAAAAGTTGAAGGATATGATATCAAGTGTTCCAGGAGTGGTCAAACCTATCCCAGAGATTGCAGATGGGAGCCACAAGATATCTCGTTTTGCACCACCAATCTGTGATGCTGAGATACCCAAGAGGTTCCATGTCCCAACTATGAAGCTGTATGATGGTTCGACGGATCCTGAAGAACACATAGCACAATACAGGGAGAGGATGGAGATCAATCCAATCCCAGAAAGGTTAAAGGAAGCATGCCTGTGCAAGGGATTCGGATCCACTCTTACTGGATCAGCTCTCAAATGGCTGCTAAGTCTTCCCCCCTACTCTATTACCTCATTTGCTAATTTAGTTAACCTATTTAATAATTAGTTTTCTTGTAGTAGAAAATTTGAACGATTAACTAGTGATCTATATAGGACAACCCAGGGTCATAATGAATCATTAAGGGATTACATTACCAAATTTAGTAAAGAATCCTTAGACATTCCCAACTTGGATATAGCCACGGCTGTGGAGGCCTTTAAAATGGGATTGCTTAGGGATTCATTGTTCTATGATGATCTTGTTATAACACCATGCAGGAACCTAGATGAGGTAAGAACCCGGGCACTTAGGTTCATCCGGCTAGAGGATGACAAAAGGATCCAAGAGAGGTTGGCAGGATCCTCAAAGCAAGATAAGCAAGGATCCTCATTCAGGAACAACAAGTTTAGATCCTATAACAGATCTGATAACCAGAATGTGCATGTTGTTGATCAGGAAGAGGATGATGAGGATTATCCTCCAATTTCTGAATATTGTTTTTCTGTTGATAACAATGAACTAATCCTTGCGATGCAGAATCTAGGTGATAAAGCCAGATGGCCCAGAAAAAATGACAGACCAGCTGCAACCAAAGATAAATCAAAGTGGTGTGCATACCATGAAGATTTTGGGCATCTCAAAGAAGAATGCATTGCGCTAAGAAAGGAAATTGGATACTTGTTGAGCAAGGGGCATCTAAAAGAATTGTTGGGTCGAAAAAAGTCAAGGACTCAGGATCCTGAAAGGATCCCTGAGAAGGCTCCAGCCCCTCCAGCAGATGCACAAGTAATAAACTTTATTTCTGGAGGATCAGACATTTGTGGCACATCCTTCTCAGCAGCTAAAAGGCATGCAAAGGAAACTAAGATGGATAGTGGAGAAAGACCCGTTCGAACATCAAGTGTCTCCGAAGGAAAAGTCATAACCTTTGATGAGGATGATCGCGTTGATATCCAGGATCCTCATCACGATGGTTTAGTTATTACTCTTTTCATTTCTAACCATTTTGTCCGCAGGATCCTTATAGACGGAGGAAGCTCAGTGAATATTATCCAGCTCGATGTTCTGAAGAAGATGGGTATTCCTGAATCAGATATCATACCAAGATCCTCCGTGCTCGTGGGATTTAGTGGTGAAACTAAGAATACCCTGGGGGACATTAAGCTACCAATATACATCGAAGGCCTACATTCTTATCAAAAATTTTGTGTTATTGACTGTTTATCTTGTTGTAATGTTATCCTTGGCAGGCCCTGGATACACGATATGAAGGCAGTCCCATCTACTTACCATCAATGTGTGAAGCTCCCTAGTCCTTGGGGAATAGTCAAGATTGATAGTGATCAGCAGGAGGCTAAGAATTTCTATACTTCATCGATGAAACCAGCCTCGAAGTCAAGGGAGCAATAGCAATCAAAGTATCCTCCAAGGGATGTCTTGGAGGCAAGAGAGCAGGATGTGGTAGAAATCCTCATGGATCCTCGTGATCCTGAATCTAAAATTTATATCGGATCAGGGATCCTTGGCGAAATGAAAGAAGACCTCGTATCCTTCCTCAAAAGGAGAAAGACTACCTTTGCATGGAAACACGAAGATATGACAGGTATATCTAAAGATGTAATCACTCACAAACTTTGCATTGATAGGTCCTTCAAACCAATCCATCAAAGGAGAAGAAAGTTTGCACCGGAAAGAAATGCCATTATCCAGGAAGAGGTAGAGAAATTGCTCCGGGCAGGTATGATTAGAGAGGTCAAGTATCCAAGATAGTTGGCCAATGTGGTTGTTGTTCAAAAGAAAAACGGAAAGTGGAGGGTATGTGTCGATTTTACCGATTTAAATAAGGCATGTCCCAAGCATCCTTTCCCATTACCCCACATTGATTCCATGGTGGATGCAACAGCGGGTCATGAACTGTTAACTTTTATGGATGCTTCATCTGGATTTCAACAAATCCAAATGGAACCATCCGATCAAGAGGATACAGCCTTCATGACTCCAACTGGTATATACTGCTATATTGCTATGCCGTTCGGACTAAGAAATGCAGGTGCAACTTATCAAAGGCTGGTGAATATGATGTTCAAGGATCAGATTGGACAAACTATGGAGGTTTACATAGACGATATGGTGGTAAAATCAATAAAGGCTGAGGATCACCTAAGGGACTTGGAGGAAGCGTTCGATATCCTTGACAAATATAACATGAAACTTAATCCTTCAAAATGTCACTTTGGTGTTAAAGCAGGTAAATTCTTAGGATATATGGTGACAAAGAGAGGCATTGAAGCTAGCCCGGAACAAATCAAAGCAATAGTGAACATCAAATCTCCGGCCAATGCTAAGGATGTCCAAAGGCTAACAGGCAGGATAGCGGCTTTGAACAGATTCATATCCAAATTCCTTAGAGAAGTGCAAAGAATTCTATGATATCCTAAGGAAGAACAAGTAATTTGAGTGGACTGAGAAGCATGAAAATGCCTTAAGAGCTCTCAAAGATTGCCTATCCTCAGCCCCGGCCTTGATGAAACCAGAAAAAGGCGATGTGCTATCCTTGTATCTTGCAGTATCCTCAAAAGCAGTAAGTGCGGTCCTTGTTAAGGATCATGAAGGTACACAACATCTTGTCTATTATGTAAGTAAAAGTTTACTTGATGCCGAATCCAGGTATTCACACCTTGAAAAGCTTATTCTTGCATTAATTATGGCATCTACTAAGTTGAGACATTATTTTGAAACTCATGTTATTGTTGTTAAAACTAATTTCCCAATTAAGAATGTCCTCAGGAAACCAGAGATGTCAGGAAGGATGGCTAAGTGGGCAGTGAAGCTTAGTGCCTATGACATAAGATATGAGCCTAGGACAGCCATCAAATCCCAAGCATTAGCTGACTTTGTGGCTGATTTCAGTAGTGATTTACAAAAAGAAGCTGAGTTAGAAGTCCAGCAGCTAGAGGAGACCAAGGATCCTTGGATACTCTATACTGATGGATCCTCAAATGTCAAAGGCACAGGGCTTGGAATACTACTAAAATCGCCACAGGGGGACATAATACCCCACTCTATAGCTTGTGAGTTCCAAACCACTAACAATGAGGCTGAATATGAAGCCTTAATTGCTGGTTTGCAAATTGCTAAGCATATGGGGATCAGGTATCTTGAGGTACATGTAGATTCATTGTTAATTACAAACCACTTTAATGGATCCTATGCTGTTAAAGGTGAAAAACTAACCAAATATTTAGAGATAGTCAAAGAATTGGCACTCTCCTTTGTTTCCTTTAGTTTGACACAGGTACCAAGGGAAGAAAATACAGAAGCTGATGCATTGGCTAACTTAGGATCATCTTTGAAGATCCCGGAGGATATCAAGATCCCTATTATCCATATCCTGACCCCGGCTATCGAGGATCATGTGGCTATGGAGATAGGAAAAAATTCTGCTATTATCCCTAGTGAGGATACTCAATCCCATTCAGGATCAGGATCATGGATCTCACCAATCATGAGATACTTACAACATGGAGAGATTCCTACAGGAGAAAACCCTAGGGCTTTCAAAATTAAGGTATCTCAATTCACAATTTTAAATAATATGTTGTATAGACGATCTCTTGCAGGACCATACTTGAGATGCATTGAGGATCCTGAAATCCAAGAAGTTTTAAAAGACTTCCATGAAGGAGATTGTGGAAACCACACTGGGGGCAGGGCATTATTCTCGAGGATCCTGAGGACAGGATACTACTGGCCAACCATGAAAAGAGATGTTGTGGAGTATGCTAAGAGATGTGATCCTTGTCAGAGACACAACATTATCCTTCATCAACCAGCTGAATTATTGCATCCTATATCCTCCTCTTGGCCATTTATGAGATGGGGTATGGATATAGTTGGTAAGCTCCCTAAGGCACCTGGTGGAAAAGTGTTCATGCTAGCTATGACTGATTACTTCTCCAAGTGGATAGAGGCTGAAGCTTTTGCCCAAGTCAGAGAAAAGGAAGTTATATCCTTCATTAAAAGAAATATTATAACCAGATTTGGAATTCCTTCTGAAATTATATGTGATAATGGTTCCCAATTTATTGGGGGCAGAACCACTAACTTTTGTGACAGTTGGGGGATTAAGATGATAACATCAACACCAGTCCACCCACAAGCTAATGGTCAAGCAGAATCATCCAACAAGATCATTATCAACAATTTGAAGAAGAAGCTTGGATCCAAGAAAGGGAAATGGGCAGAAGAACTACCTTATGTGCTTTGGGCTGATAGGACAACCCCTAAGAATGCTACTGGTCAAACACCATTCTCTTTGGTATTTGGGGCAGAATCAGTGATCCCAACAGAAATGGTGGTTCCAACTGCTAGAACAAGTACTCGTGATCCTGAGGAAAATGATGAGAACTTGGCTCAAGACCTGGATACTATTGAAGAAATCAGGGATCTGGCTAGGATAAGGATGGCCAGTTATCAACAAAGAATGGATGGTGCTTATAACAAAAATGTCAGGATCAGGAAGTTTCAAGTTGGAGATATGGTATTAAGGAAAGCATTTCAGAATACCACCAATCCTGCTGATGGAAAATTGGCTCCAAAATGGGAAGGCCCTTATTTGATTGAAGCTGAAGCAGGAAAGGGGGCATATAGATTGCTGACCATGGAAGGTGATTTGCTACCAAGAGCTTGGAATGCTGTCCACTTGAAGAAATATTTCATGTGAGCAGGATCCTCATGGCACAGATGATCCTTACGTTAAGGGTATCCTTGAAGGATCCTTAAAGTATCGGTGATCCTTACTTTGGTAATATCCGAATCTTAAACTATTTCATTTCTTTATTTTCTCATATAAGGATAAGGATCATGTGTCCTTTATCCATCTCTCACGTGATTTTAAGTTTTGAAAGTTCAGGTATCCTTAGCAAAATATTGGTTATCTGCAGAAGCAATCCGTTCCTTGGGTTTGACCCCAGTTATTTGGGCTTGACCCCAGTTTCGCCTGTAGCGCATGATGATCCTGGTATGGTTCAAGGCAGTGGGACCAGTACTCGCTTTAGGGGCTGATAATTCCATTGTACTGGCTATACCTAGGATCCTACGTATAATGGTAGACGTACCATACATCCGTTCCTAAGGTTTCTAACGTTTTCACGTTAGCTAAGGTTTTGGCATTTTCATGTCACTAAGTTTGGATAGTCGCCAGTTAGGGCCATACTCCAGTTTACATACGATCCTTAGGCTTGTCCCCAGTTATCCTTGGGCTCGTCCCCAGTTATCCTTGGGCTTGTCCCCAGTTATCCTTGGGCTTGTCCCCAGTTGCTAACTCTTATCTTATGTTGGCTTAGTCCCAAGTTATGCTCTATTTCAGGTCCTTGAAGATAAGCAACTAGGGATCCTTGATCCTTACTTCTCTCTAAGGTTTATCTTATAGTTATCCTGATTATGGTTAGGATCCTAACTTGGATCCTCAGGTATGATCCTTAACTATTTTTAATTCTATTAATTGTTTATTTGAATAACCCTTAAAATTTGACAACTAAACTTACGTTCCTTAAAATATATTACTTTTTGGGATTCTTTAACTATAGGATATTTGATCATGGATCATGTCCTAAATATTTTCAATCCCACTTAGTCAAAATTGTTTATTCAATAAGTGTACATCAAAACAATTGAGAATTAAAGAGACAAAAAGGATAACAATACAAGATAAGCGACAAAAGATTAAGATTTTATTTATTAACAAAAGACTAGCCCTTAAAAGGTTGTCAAAATTACCTACCCCGAGCATCTACCAGCAATACGTGGCCCGTCCGCTGGGGTAGGTAAAGGGTGTCCATGATAATAGGTTCAAAGTAGTGCAGGAATATAAAGGCGGCAGGATCATAATGGCTTCATCCCCCAAACAGAGGATCCCTCCACCATTTGCAATCCTGCCTATTGTCCAAAGGATCATACATGATCCTTAATCCTAAAAACTATTGTTCAGTACAAACCATCAAATTGTTCAACAAAACAACCATCAAACTAAAAAAAAAAATTGGGCTCCGGCTATGTCTAGAAGTTTCCATCATCGCCCAATCAAGCAGCCTAAACCTTCGCTGCATTACCACCTCCAGCTCCACTTGTTTCACCACCTTCACCCTTGCCTCCAGCCTCGATCGTCAGGATCTCTTCAACCTCCTCAGCCTCTTCATCGTCCAGTTCAGCCAGCCTTGCCTTCCAGCCTTCCACATCCCAGGTGCTCTTGTCAAAAGCAGGATCCTGAGCTTCCAAGGCCATTTGCAGCTTGGTCTTGTACATTGCTATGGTGGCAGAGACTTTGGCGTCTTCGGTGATCTCATGCTTATCATAGTCAACATTAACCAGCACCTTGGCCGTCTCCTGTTTGGCATCCCGGACTTCCTTCTGAAGATCAGCAATTTTGAGGTCCTTTAGCAATGCAACCTGCTGGAGGTCGGCAATCTTCCTATCCTGATCCTCAACGTGGCCAACATAATCCTCAATCTCAGAGAATTTCTGCAAAAGGGATAAAAGATAAGGTCAGGACCAAGTGATCCTCAAATCAACAGGATATATCAGCAGGATATGTCAGCAGGATATACTAGTAGAGACAGTGATCCTTACATTGTAGAAGTACTAGAGGAATTGGTGGCGGATTAGAGGCAGACCCTGCAGATCCTCAGCTTCAGAGGCCTTTCTCTTCTTGATTCCCTTTCCTTTGAGGGGTGCCTTGGGGACTGAAGCTGTCAGGCTGGTAGGAGCCTTTCTTTTGGAGGATCTGACGGTGGTGAGATCGGTGACATTGAACTTTGAAGCAGACTTGGTGGATTTTCCAGCACCTACACAACCAAAACAAGATAAGTATCTTTACTTCACTTATATTTCACTATTTATTTAAATTTTTAAACAAAGATACTTACTTGACATCGCGACAGAGCCTGAGGATACCTCCTGAGAATCCTGGGTGGTTGTCTTGAAAGTTCTTATTTCAGGATCAAGTTTCTTGAAAGCGATGAGTCTCTCTTTGGCAGCAGGAGACAGTCTGAGGTGTGAGACGGTGATAGCTGCATAACAAGAAAGCAAAAATATATAAGTGATCCTTATATCAAAAGAAAGTTCTCTGGTGATCCTTCTCAGGATCCTCCACCCTACCATGGGTAGCCCATTTCTTGGGTAGATCCTTTCCGTCATCAATAGAATCTCTCTTGACGAAAAAGAAACGCCGCTTCCAATTAGCATCATTCTTGGTAGCTTTGAAGATCGGGTGTTCCTCACCAGGTTTACGTTTAAACAAATAACGATGAGAACCAAAGGTAGTAAGATCATACAGCTCTCCCAGCTCTGACATTCCTAGGTCTATCCCTTCCTGCTCGATGATCCTTTCAAGGGTGTACAAAACCCTCCATATCATCGGCATGGCTTGGATATAAGAGATGCCGGTTAGGGAAAAGAAAGATTGGGTGAAGGCTGGAAAAGGATATATATAGCCTATGGTGAACGGGTGACAGGAAAAGCAACCCATTTATCGGAAATATGATCACTCAGGGCATTGGGATCAAAAGACTTAATCACGGTGTTCACCGGGATGCAGTGGCGGATCCTATCAATCTGTGCATCGTTGAAACAGCAGCGTTCTTTTATGGAATCTTCGATGATCCCCTGGCTTTTCAGTGGGCTGTTTTTCGGGTGATCCTTAGCTGGGGAGTTCCGGAGCAACATCTTTGAAAGAATGGTGGAAAGAAACGGAAAACAGAGCAAAAGAAGGAAGAAGATGAAGAGAGAATACCTGTTTATCTTCGGAATGCAGTTATAAAGGGAGTATCTCTGAAATTTTAAATGCAATCGATCCTATCTATATCTCCTATTTATAATCATGATTGTGCAGGGTTGTCACTTCTGTGACGTCATGGTTGCAACGGATAGTTCAACAACAACGGCTATATTTACGATAGTTAGTTGCGGATAAGATCAAGAAAATATAATTCGCTCATTTTACATATCACTCCTTATATTTTGGGGGCAATTGTTAGGGGAGGATTTTCTAACAATTAGTGATCCTTACTTGTTATCCTAATTAATGATCCTTACTTCTGTGACAGATAGTGATCCTCAGAAGAGCTTCAGGATCAGGATCATGGATCACCTTAAGGATCCTCATACTAACGATTGTTTGTTTATGTTTCGTATTATTTTGCAGGAGTAACAAGCTTGACTTGGTCTTGGCAACGTTACTATGGAATATTCCACGGGTATTTCGTACACGTTTGACTGGAAATGGACGTTGTGGAGAATGTGGGAGCTTGGCACAAAAGTCGGATAGTTTGTTATTATAGTTAACTTCTATTTTTAAAGGGGTGACGAGCTAGAATTAGAACACTTAGCCATTTTCAGCTACACACACTCTCATACGATCGCATTCTTGAAGCTCTCGACGAACACTTATTAGTTTTCACTCATTTTTACACATTTCACCATAGTGATCCTTGTACCTAGCTCGTTACTATCCGAAGTTGTAAACATTTATTGATTTATTTGAGCTTGGTGATCGGTAGTTTCCATCACCCGGGGTTTTTTGTGCCGGAGATCAACTCTTGATCAAGGGCTTTTTCCCCGTATAAATCCTTGTGTCATTTGTGCAATTTACATTGAAGTGATCCTTATCATTGTTCTACATTCAAAGCATCATTCCCCGTAACAAAGAGTTTGGTTACATTATCCTCATCAGATTTTTTGACCAAAACAGTCATAGGGGGACATAATACCCCACTCCATAGCTTGTGAATTTCAAACTACCAACAATGAGGCTGAGTATGAATCCTTGATAGCTGGTTTGCAAATTGCCAAGCATATGAGGATCAGGTATCTGGAGGTACATGTGGATTCATTATTGATCACTAATCACTTTAATGGATCCTATGCTGTAAAAGGTGAAAAGCTAATCAAATATTAAGAGATAGTCAAAGAATTGGCACTCTCTTTTGTTTCCTTTAGTTTGACACAAGTACCGAGGGAAGAGAATGCAGAGGCTGATGCATTGGCCAATCTAGGATCATCCTTGAAGATCCCAGAGGATATCAAGATCCCTATTATCCATATCCTGACCCCTGCTATCGAGGATCATGTAGCTATGGAGATAGGAGAGGATTCTGCAATCATCCCTAGTGATGATACTCAATCTCATTCAGGATCATGGATCCTTCCAATCATGAGATACATACAACATGGAGAGATTCCTACAGGAGAAAACCCCAGGGCTTTCAAAATCAAGATATCTCAATTTACAATATTGAATAACATGTTATAAAAACGATCTCTTTCAGGTCCATATCTAAGATGCATTGAGGATCCTGAAATCCGAGAAGTCCTAAAGGATTTCCATGAAGGAGATTGCGGAAACCACACTGGGGGCAGAGCATTATTCTCAAGGATCCTGAGGACAGGATACTATTGGCCTACTATGAAGAAGGATGCTGTGGAATATGCCAAGAAATGTAATCCTTGTCAGAGACACAGTAATATCCTTCACCAACCAGCAGAACTTTTGCATCCTATATCCTCTTCTTGGCCATTTATGAGATGGGGAATGGATATAGTTGGTAAGCTTCCTAAGGCACCTGGTGGAAAAGTATTCATGCATGCTATGACTGATTACTTCTCCAAGTGGATAGAGGCTGAAGCCTTTGCTCAAGTCAGGGAAAAAGAAGTGATATCCTTTATCAAGAGAAATATTATTACTAGATTTGGTATCCCTTCTGAAATTGTTTGTGATAATGGATCCCAATTTATTGGGAGTAGAACTACTAACTTTTGTGACAGCTGGGGGATTAAGATGATAACATCAACACCAGTCCACCCACAAGCTAATGGTCATGCAGAATCATCCAACAAGATCATCATCACCAATTTGAAGAAAAAGCTTGGATCCAAGAAAGGAAAGTGGGCAGAAGAACTACGTTATGTACTATGGGCTGATAGGACAACTCCCAAGAATGCCACTGGCCAAACTTCATTTTCCTTGGTATTTGGGGCAGAATCAGTGATCCCTACAGAGATGGTGGTTCCTACTGCAAGAACAAGCATTCGTGATCCTGAAGAAAATGTTGAAAACTTGGTTCAAGATCTGATACTATAGAAGAACTCAGGGATTTGTCAAGGATAAGGATGGCCAGTTATCAACAAAGGATGGCTGGAGCTTACAACAAAAATGTCAGGATCAAGAAATTCCAAGTTGGTGATATGGTGTTAAGGAAAGCATTTCAGAATACCACCAATCCTGCTGATGGAAAGTTGGCACCAAAGTGGGAAGGCCCTTACTTGATTGAAGCTGAGGTAGGAAAGGGGGCATATCGATTGCTAACAATGGAAGGTGATTTGCTACCAAGAGCTTGGAATGCTGTCCACTTGAAAAAAATACCTTATGTGATAAGGATCCATGATTCTTACCTGACAAGTATCCTTACAGGACAGATGATCCTCATTGTGGTAATATTCTAATCTCAAACGATTTCATTCTTTATCTTATATAAGGATAAGTATCCTGCATCCTTTATCCTCCTTTCACTTGATTCTGAGTTTTGAAGGTTCAGGTATCCTTAACAAAGGATTGAGTATCCACAGAAGTATCCAGTTATTTGGGCTTGACCCCAGTTTGGGCCTGTCCCCAGTTTCGCCAGTAGCGCACGATGATCCTGGTACAGTTCATGGCAATGGGACCAGTACTAGCTTTAGGGGCTGACAATTTCATTGTACTGTCTGTATTTAGGATCCTACGTATAATGGTAGACGTACCATACATCCGTTCCTAAGGTTTCTAACGTTTTCACGTTAGCTAAGGTTTTGGCATTTTCATGTCACTAAGTTTGGATAGTCGCCAGTGAGGGCCATACTCCAGTTTACACACGATCAGTTATCCTTTGGGCTTGTCCCTAGTTATCCTTTGGACTTGTCCCCGGTATATTGGGCTTGTCCCCAGTTACTAACTCTTATCTTATATTGGCTTAGTCCCAAGTTGTATCCTATTTCAGGTTTTCGAAGCTAAATGACCAAGGATCCTTGATCCTTACCTTCTGTTAAGGTTTGTCTTTTGGTTATCCTGATTATAAGTGTTAAAGGTTAGGATCCTAAGTTGGATTCTCAGGTATGATCCTTAATTACTTTGATTCTATTTATTATTTACATGAGTATCCTTTATCCCTTGACAACTGAAGTTATGATCCTTAAATTACACTACTTTTCAGAACTTGTTGACTATAGGATATGTGATCTTTGATCATATCCTAAACTTTTTGAGGATATTTATTAAATTTTCCCTCTTTGCTTAATAAATTCAGACAAAATATATATCACAACAATTGAAAAGTAAAGTATTCAAAAGGATAACAACACGGGAAATAGTCAAAAACTTAAGATTTTATTCACAAAACGTTAAACCCTTTAAGGTTGTCAAAATTGCCAACCCAC
The DNA here is from genome assembly GCA_030545235.1 of Helianthus tuberosus. Classification (NCBI taxonomy): domain Eukaryota; kingdom Viridiplantae; phylum Streptophyta; class Magnoliopsida; order Asterales; family Asteraceae; genus Helianthus; species Helianthus tuberosus. Next base: position 133,185,415 of record CM060394.1, read on the forward strand.
GTTTCTACCAGCAAAACGTGGCCCGTCCACATGGGTTGGCAAAGGGTGTCCATTGTTTACGGGTCTTGAGATTGCAGGAAATAAAGGCGGAAGGATAACGAGTGGCTTCATCCCCCAAACAGAGGATCCATCCACCACCCATTATCCTAACTATTGTCCAAGGATCCATGATCCTTCACCCTAGAAACTATTGTCTAAAGTTATTACAACCCAAGATTGTTTCAAAACACCATAACCAAAATAAAACTACCAAATTCTAAAAAATGGGCTCCGGCTACGTCTAGAAATGTCCTTCATCGCCCATTCCTGCAGCCTACACCTTTGCTGCATCACCATCACCTTTACTAGCTCCTTCAGCTCCAGCATCACCCGCATGATCCTTCATCCCACTGCCGCCAGCCTCGATTGCTAGGACCTCATCAACATCTTTTTGTCGTCCAGCTCAGCTAACCTTGCCTTCCAGCCCTCTACGTCCCAGCTGCTCTTGTCAAAGTCAGGATCCAGAGCTTCTTGGGCCATCTGCAACTGAGTTTTGTACATAGCAATGGCAGTGGAGACTTTGGCATCATTGGTGATTTCAGCCTTCTCTTGGTCAGCAGTGATGTGAGCCAGGACGAGTTCCTTCTTTACCAGATTGACATCATTTTCGAGGGAGGCAATCTTCTGATCCTTGGCTAGCATGATCTTCTGGAGGTCCAAACACTTTTGCTCAACCTCTTCAACACTGCCTAAATAGTCCTCGATTTCAGTAAATTTCTGCAAGAAAGACAATATAAAGTTTAGGATCACATGATCCTCAAGTGGGCAGGATAACTAAGCTAAGTCAGTGATCCTTACATCAGCAAAGTACTCAAGGAACTGGTGGCGGATTAGAGGCATGCCTTCTAGATTGTCAGCCTCAGAGGTTTTCCTCTTCTTTCCCTTGGAGGTGGTAGGCTTGGGGATGGCAGTACTTGGGCTAGCAGCAGCCTTCTTCCTCCCAAATCTGGGACCAACAGTGGTGAGGTCGGTGACACTGAAACGGGTAGCAGACTTCGATGATTTTCCAACACCTACACATCCAAAACAGATAAGTATCCTTATTTCATTTTTATTTAAATATTTAGTTATGCACAAAATGGGATACTTACTCGACATTGTGACAGAACCTGAGGATACCTCTTGAGAATCCTGGGTATTTGCTTGGAATGATCTTGCAGGATGGTCACTTCAGTGACGTCAGGATGGAAACGACTAGTCAGAAATTAACGGCTATATATCCGTTGATTTATTACGGATAAGAACGAGAAAATATAACTCGTTTATTTACAAATTACTCCTTATATTTTGGGGGCAATTGTTAGGGGAGGATTTTTGAATGATCAGTGATCCTCAATTACTGTTAGGCTTAGTGATCCTCAATTCTGTCTGAATTAGTGATCCTCAGAAAGTATTGTAGGATCAGGATCATGGATCATCATAAGGATCCTTATACCAATGGTTGTCTGCTTTGAATATGATGTTGTTTTGCAGAAGTACGAGCTTGGACTTGGTCTTGGCGATATTCCTAGAGCATATTCCTTATTTATTCCGCACGTGCTTGACCAATATGGACGTTATGGAGTTCGTGGGAGACTTGCATGAAATGCGGATGGTTAGTTAGCTTAGATATTTTCCATTTTTAAAAGGGGATAGCGAGCTAAATTAGAACACTTGGCTATTTTTAGCTTAATACACACACTCGTAACTGCTCTCATCAGCTCTCGAGATTTCACTTGGCGATTACACACTTTTTTGCACATTACACTGTAGTGATCCGTGTAACTAGCTCGCTATCATCCAAAGTTGTAATACCATTTTTGTTTAATCTGAGTTGGTGATCAGGAGTTTCCATCACCCGAGGTTTTTTATGCCGGAGATCAATTCTTGATCAAGGGCTTTTTCCTTGTATAAATCTTTGTGTCACTTGTTCATTACATTTCTGAGTGATCCTTAGCATTGTTCATTGATTCAAGCATCACACCTCACAACGGAAAGTTTGGTTGCATTATCTTAGCTTGATTTTTGACCAAAACAGTTAGTAGGAAAGGGCGAAAGGCGTAAAAAGCGTCGGTTTTCGTAAAACATTTTGTTTTTGTGACTTTTTGCTTTAATGAAGCATTTATTCAAACAAGCCTTCTTTTGATGAGCTTTGTTTTCTAACTTCATTTTTTCTCTGTTTTTTTTTTTATAAAAGAAGTCACAAGAAAACCGAGCTTTGTTACTAAAATAAAGGGTTTAAAATGAAAAAGGGTTTTGGTGGGTAAAAGGGTGTTTATTTTGGGTTAAGAAGTGAAAAGGTTTAGGCTCAAAGGGGTTAACTAGGGGGATTTTGGGTAGGTGGTAAAAAAAGAAAAAATAATGGTGTAGAAATAAAAAGGGCTTAGTCCTAATGCCTCCATCATTTACTTACTCGGATTTAAGTTGGTAAGGACCGAGAATGTATCGTCGTGGCAAGTTCTAGAGTCATAAGAACCAAGCGGCTATTCACACAAGAAATGAAAGATGAGCATTTAATCTAAAGATGTGTATTTATATGCTCAATAAAGGCTCAAAACTCACTTTTTGTGGGAATGGGTTTTTAATGTGATCAAGTATATATAATCAAATTTTAACTAGATTTGTCATGCCGTTTCATAATTTTCTTATGTTGGTTCTTTTTATCACGACGCGATCGGTTGTAAATTTGTAAAAATATAACCTTTTTAGAACTTGTTATTCCCAAATTAAACCAAGACAAGTAAAAAAATGAAAATTTTTAAAAAAATTTCGGGTGATTAGCGGTTCCAATAGAATTTTGTATAAGGTTTGTAATTAGGACTTGCAAGATTCAAGGTTTTAGCATCCCCCCCCCCCCCCCACACTTAAATTACACATTGTCCTCAATGTGTCCCAAAAATAAGTTTTTCGGTTGATTAAAATGTGTAAAAGTGGGTTAAAAACAAGATTTTATGGTACTGGGTAGCTGAACACGGGGTGGTGTTGGCTGAGCACGGCCCCGTGGTCAGACTGCCAGTATCAAATTTAAACAGAAGGTTGGGCACGGGGGCGTGTTCAGTGAGCACGGCCCCGTGTCCAGTTACCTGAACTGGGCATTTTTTGCAGAACCTCGGGCACGGGGGCGTGTTGGGTTGAGCACGGCCCCGTGCTGAACTTGCCGTAATGAAGAAAAATCATTGGGAGGCTCTGTTTTTGTGCATGGGGTGTGGGTTCAAGTTTCCCTTAGTAACCTCCATCATCCCGAGTGTGTTTTATTCCTGAAAATTAAAACTAAACTAGAAAACGTAAAAGTTTAATCTAAACTAAAACTACGGATAGTTTCGCGGAATGCCTCCGTGGTGCGCCACGTTTATAAGGGTCCTTGGCTAGACCCTCCTTATCGGGTGGTTCTGGCTCATCTTCAATTAGGGGGTCGTCATTGCCAAATGGATATTTCATTGAATGCTCAAGATCGACACTTCTTTTAAATGCCCCTAATTGAATTGATAGATTGTTGTACTTCCGGTTTTTCAAGGCTTCGTGTGTTTTTACAAATGGTCGTCCTAACATTAGAGGAACGTCATCGAGGATGACAAAGTCGGTTGGGACTACCATTTGATTTGTTTGAACCAAGACATCCTCAACTACACCGACTGATTTTATTACATTCCGATTGGATAGAAAAATGGGTATTTGAAGTGGAGAAAAATCACTAATACTTAATTTTTCGAAAATGTAGTTGGGCATTATGTTAACACAAAGATCTTTATCGATTGTGACATTACTTATAAATGAATTTTGAAAGAAACACGGAACCGGTGTAATGTTAATTTCAAATGGGTCTTCTTTTATTAGTGAGGTTTGATCAATAGTTAACACTTACCGTTTCGTCAATTTTAGTGTTAGTGCTTAACTCTTTTAAAAACTTAGCATGAGTTGGAACTAAACAATGATTTTCAAAAGAAGGTGACAAGAGATTAATTTCTTCAAAATTATACTCTTTTTGAATTTTAGCGTTGTCGGACTCACCTTTTTCATTGTTTAACTCATGTGTCGGTTTTTCACTTATTTGTTCTTCCATTTTTACACTTTCAGTTATCTCTTCTTTATTTAATTCTTCTCTTGCGCGGGACTCCTCTTCCCTTGCGCGAGATTCTTTTATATAGCGATCGATAACTCTAAGGTGTTCTAATATCCTATCGGTCACTTCGGTTATAGAAAAAGGTTCGGGATTTTCAAAGCTTGAATCCGGTTGTTCGATCCTTTGTTCCTTATAATACCCATATGAAGTAGATGGTTCACACCATTGTTCTTCATTATAAGCATATGATGGATAAGGGTCGTAATTTTGTTCTTCATAATACTCATATGAGGTGGGTTGTTCTCGCCATGGTTCCTCATAATAAGCATATGAAGGTGGTGGCTCATATCTTGGTTCCTTAAAGTATGAGTAAGGAGGCTCATACCTTGGTTCATCAAAATATGAGTATGAGGGATGAGGTTCATACCTTTGGTCTTCATAGGATGTGTATGAAGTTGATGGCTCGTACCTGGGCTCCTCATAGTAGGTCTATGAAGTGGATGGTTGATATAAGTCACAATATTGAACCGAGTGCGGGTCATCACAATTAGTGCAATAGTTACTCCTATAATCATCCTCCTCATAGGTGTAGTTGTAACCTCCTGAGTATTGATCCATAAGAATCACTCAGCAGACCACAACCAAGTCTCGAGATCAGAAAACAAAAATAAAAACGGAAACAGAGACTGGACACGGCCCCGTGTACAGAATCTGTATCTGGGCGTTTTAATTAGAGTTACTGATTTCGTTGAGCACGGGGGCGTGTTCAGTGAGCACGGCCCGTGTTCAAGCTACTGTTACTGGGTGTTTTATGAAAAATGTGCAGCACGGCCCCGTGTTCAGCGAGCACGGCCCGTGTTCAGCGAGCACGGCCCGTGTTCAACTTACTGTAAATGCAAAACTAAACTAAAATGCAAAAAAATGTGCGCGCGTTTTGAAAAGGTTTTGAAAAACTGATTAGGCCGTCGATTTTAAACTTTCTTAAAATCCTTGTGTCCCCAGCAATGGCGTCAAAAACTTGATGCGTGTGAAGTGTATATATAAGTTTAAGTATATTTTAAGCCCTTTTACACTTTTTTAGCCAAGTTTTAAATTTATAAAACACGATATTTACTAACACTAAACACACATATGGGCAAGTGCACCCATCGTGAGCGTAGTATAGTGTTGGTAAGATACCGAGGTCGTCCAAGGACACAAGAGCTTTTAGTACCGGTTTATCCTCAGCGTCTAATCAAATCAAAAAGTTAGAAAAAGGTTTTAAACTAAAAAAATAAAAACTAACTAAAATGCTGAAAATAAAAATAAAATAAAACAGATAGACAAGATGAATCACTTAGTTCCGACTCGTGTATAGTGTAACCTTTGATTATTTCTGCACTTTTGCACTTTTTAAGAGATTATCTTAGTTATTGTAGTAGGCCCCTCTTTTGAAGGCGACGTTACCCTCAACCCAGTAGTTTGAGTCAGCAAGGATACAATCCTAAAGGGTCGGATTATTGAAAGATAATTAATTAAGTTATTAATGCATATTATGGTAGGCCCCTCTTTTGAAGGCGACGTTACCCTCGGCTAAGTAGTCTGAGTCAGCAGGGATACAGTCCTAAATAGCCGGGTTATTGTATTAATAGTAGCTTACATATGAGGGGGTCAAAGAGTTTGGACCCCCGCCATCCAATACTGTTAAGTATTGAAGGAGGTCCTACTAAATTTGACCCAGGTCCTTGCAGGATCTATACACTGAACAAGGCAAGACTCTTACCAAACCGTTCCCTTAACCCCCGACCAGGTAGCCAACATACCTCCATATAGACCGTGGAGATATGAATGGTGAAAATCTTTTATTTTATATAGACAGTAAAATAATGCCAAGACACCACGGACAAATGATAAGGAAAAATCACCTTCAACATAAGAAATTAGTTATTAAAGTCATTAATACATAACCAAGTAAAAAGTGCGAAAAGATTAAAAATAAAAAGTATTACACTAGACACTTTGTCTTCACCAAGTGATGTAAGAGACTTAGGCAAACATGGCCTTGATTGTCAAGAACTCTTAGGATCAATCTTGGATCCCGAGACGACTCACACACTCTATGATGGACAATGGATAATGGTGGTGGATGATGGTGGTGGGTGGTGGGTGAAGTGTGAGAGAGGTGGTGTGCCAAGGGATGCCTTTGAAGTGAACCAAGCACCCCTATTTATAGCCTGTACAGAAGCCTGGACACGGCCCCGTGTCCACCCTTTTCTCTTTCTTCATTAATACAATTTGTCTGCATTAGCTCCACATGCCCCCGTGTCCGCTGGGCACGGCCCCGTGTGCAGAAGCGTATCTGTACTATCAAGATTTGCTCAGATTCTGCGAATCTTTGCGTTGACCACGGCCCCGTGTCCGCTGGACACGCCCCTGTGTTGGGAAATAGAAGCTTCTACAGGTTTGTCTTTTGTGCTAGGGCTGACCATCCTGGACACGGCCCCGTGCTCAGCTGGGCACGCCCCGTGCTCAGCTGGGCACGCCCCGTGTTGAGCTGGGCACAGCCCCATGCTCAGCTTTCTTCTTGTTTTTGCTTTGGGAGTTGTTGTCGAGGGGTCGGGCATGCCACGTTTCTTCCTTTTCTTTGTATTTATGTCGGTTTTGGCTGTATATTTGTTCCTTTTGTTCGTTTAGGCTCATTTGACCCTGTAAATTCAAGAGGAAGACAAAAACACACTTTTTCCAATATTAGTACTAAAAAGGGTTAGTTTTATGCCTTATTTGATGTAATTTATATGTTGCATTTTACACACATCACATACATTAGTTCGGGTATATTAACAGAAAAAACAATATTCTGACAATTCAAGATACTCCTCAGGATCCTCATCCTCAACAACATTCACTTTCTTGTTGTCATTCCTGCCATATGGCTTAGAGCGATATGGTTTGTATGAGGATTCTAACTTCCTGTTAGTTAATTCATAGGTTGAGGATGAATTCATCCTCTCTTGCATCTTTTTGTCGTCTTGCAGTCTAATATATCTCAAAGCCCTGTTCTGAGCTTCATCCAGGTTCCTGCAAGGATTCATTACAAGATCCTGATAAAATTGGGAATCCTTTTTCAACCCCATTTTGAATGCTTGTACGGCTGTTTCAACATCAAGATGTGGGATGTCCAAGGATTCCCTGCTAAACTTGTTCACATAATCCCTTAAGGATTCTTGAGGAACTTGAGTTATCCTGTAGAGATCACTTGTTAGTTTTTCAAAACTTCAACTGCAAGAAAATTGACTATTAAATAAGTTAACTAAGTGAGAAAATGAAGTAATTGAATGAGGTGGAACGTTTAAGAGTCATTTTAAGGCTGATCCTGTTAGAGTAGAGCCAAAACCCTTACAGAGGCATGCTTCCTTAAGATCCGGAGGGATAGGGTTAATCTCCATCCTCTCCTTATACTGAGCGATATGCTCTTCAGGATCCGTGGTTCCGTCATAGAGCTTCATGTTGGGGGTTTGAAATCTTTTCAGGATTTCAGCATCACATATAGGATATGCAAACCGGGATATCCTGTGGCTATCCTGGGATACTTCTGGAATTGGCTGGACCACCCCAGGTACACTAGATATCATATCCTTCAACTTCTGGAGCTCTCCAGAGAGTATCGACGTCACACCTGTATCCTACAAAGATCCAACACCATTAGTAGCAAGAGTATTAGTATTATTAGACACATTACCGATCTGAGGATTCTGGCCAAATCCTGGAGCATATCCTGAACTTCTCACATTTGATACCCTAACCGATGAGGGTATCTCAGGAATATGGCTCTGGGAATGGCTAGGTACAATATTGCCCCGGTTATCCTCAGTATATACTGCCGAGCTGAAGTTCAATTCTCTGGGCTGTAAGGGAGTACGAGTATCCTCAGCAGACCTGCTTGAGCTAGGTTTCAAGAGTTGTATCTCTCTTATCAGCATTTGATTGGTCTACTGCTGTTGCTTCATCTGATCCTGTATACTACCAAACAAAGTTAGAATTTCATCATTAGAGGCCATAATAGGAGTTCTCCCTGAAGCAGCAGATCCATGGATTCTCTGAGTAGGCACAATATCCCGAGATGTGTGAGTTTCAACCCTCCTCGGAGGAGCTTGAGGCTGTGGAGAAGCTTGCGTCCTTAGAGGTGGTGGAACCACTGAACAAACTGTTGCAGAGGTTGTAGCAGACATAGTAGAAGAGCTCATGTTTGATTTTAAGGCCATTGAAAATAGTTGTGCAAAAAGTTTTGAAAATAGAAAACCAAGTAGTGATTTTAAGAAAGATTTTAGTAGAAATAGCACCACTTGCCCCACGGAGGGAGCCAAATTGTTTTGGTCAAAAATTACCTAAGCAATTAAGTGATCAAATTAGTTTTGTGAGGTAGTGTGCTAAAAATGTGTATCGAAAATATTATGGTTTAGTTGTTTGCAAAAAAACAGTTTCAGGATATAGCTCAGGATACCGAGCTATATCAACAATCAAACAATGAGCAGAAAAGTAAAGGATGACACGAGATGTACGAGGAAAGTCCTTGATCAATCTAGATCGCCGGCACAAAAGCTCGGGAGCTGACAATCACAGCTGCCTTGTTCTTCTTATTACTTCAAACTTCAAGATACAACGCAGATATGATACGGATCAGCTAAGTGTTACAATGAATTTCGAGTGTAAGTGTTGGTGATTACGAGTGATTGCAGCTAGTAGAAAGCAAAAGTGTGTGTGAAAAATTATGTGTGTCAATCGATCCGTACATTCCTTTTTATAGTGAAATAGAAACTGTGGCAACTGTCAAAAATCCAGGTATCCATACAATTAATTAACCATAATTAGTGCTTAATGACTGTGTTAAAATTGCAATTAATTGCTTTCTGATTATTGTCTCATACATACATGTGCATCATATATTGTTTAATGTCATACCAATATTGCATGAAAGTTGTATTACCTTAAAAGATGCATTAAGTAGTTCGCATAGTTATCAGACAAATCAGGAAAATGCTGACAGGACTCAACGCATAGACAGACAGTGTATTGAGACACAGAATGAGCCTGAAACTAAGTATGACACTAGTATAGTGTGTAGGAAAGTAAGGATCACAAAACTGCCTTGCTAGTGATAGTTTAAGTGCCGGAAAGTGCCTAAAACTCACCCAAAGTGCCGAATTCAGCAAAATTCAGCAAAAATCAGCAATTTAACACACTAATATTATGCAAAAATATGATTAAATGGTCCTGAATGCTTTCCTAAGTGTCGGGAATCAAAAGTGTCACAAAAAGATACATAAAGCACACTAAACTGAAAAGATTAGCACTAAACATAGTAACCATAAGTTAAAATGGATGGATGGATTATAAGTTAACGCCTTGAGTTCTTGAATTCATTCTCACACACACTAAACAAACACAAAACTCTCCCTCTCCTCTCCTTGTTCTCGGCCGACCCCTCACATCCATACCACCACCATCATTCAACCTTCCTCGTCTATTTCACATAAATACAAAGGTGCTAGAAGCAAGATTAAGGAGCTTGGTGGCTTTGGAGCTTGAAGGACCTCTCTTGTTTGCTTTTATCCACCTCATTTCTTCACTTGAATCATCCCTAGCCTTGAGCTAGTGGTAAGAACCTTGTACACTCCATTTTACTTCCATTTTTAGTGGTTAAAGAAGAATCATAATCAAAACTTGAAGAACACTAAAGAACATAAGAAGTAAACATGAACATAAGCTTGTTAAATGCAGTAAGCTTGATGAATATGAGTTGTTATGCTTGTTGATCATTGATTGTTTGTTGAGATGATGTTGACCATCATAAGATCTTGCTAGATCATGATTAAAAACATAATCTTGCAAGATGAGAAAGTAGAAATGTTGTACGAAGATGAATCATCCACACATGAATCATGAACTTGAAAGAATATTTTGATTTCTTGAAAAATAATGACTAAAGTGAGTTATTAATCATATAGATCTAAATATTTATGAATGGTTTTTCAAAGGAACCAAGTTAAAAATATGAGTTTCATTTAACCTTGGTTCTTACATAAACAAATCCTACTTTTGGTGGTTAAACAAGTGTAGAAACACTTGTGTAACAAGAAGATTTCATAAGGAAACATTTTTAGAAAATGTGACAAGAATTTGTAAACATCTAACTTCTTTAAAAATGAAAGTTTTAAAGAACTAATCACATTTTAAAGGGTAACAAGACTTACTAAGAACACTAGTAAGTTACTACAAATTTTTACAAAAATTCAAGTTTATGAAGTGGTAGATTATTACTTGTATTTGGCAAATTGGCAAGTAAAAGTTGTTTGTTGATGATTTTAAATTGATTGTGATGATTTTTACAAAAGAAAATGATATGCTTGAAAGCATGGAAACCTCCATGTTTAGGGGAAACTATGGCAAAATTTTCTAAAAATATTAACACTTAGAAAAATATTTTTAAACCAATATTTACAAGTGCATTTTAACCATGAGGTTCTACAAAAACTTTGCCATAATCCTTGTTACAAAAATACAAATGTTGGAGGTTTGTTTTCAAAAATAAAAGTGACTAAATATGTATTTAGGAAATATATATTTAGAAGACATAATGTGTGTGATTATTTGTATACTTTGTGTATTAGTTATATTATTTTAGGATATGAAATAATATAACACATCGAAATACCAAGAATTACAATCCAAAATACGACCAAAATTCCAAAGAATAAATATACACAATTACACAAAAATATTGGAGAACCGAACTATGGAATAAGACTTACAAAAATATTCCGGAATTTATTCACAAAGTATATTTTGGTAAATAATATTTTGGACACCAAGGAAACAAAAATATGATTTTTACAATTACTACAAAAATATATCATATTTTTTAAAAGGAAAAATATATTATTTTTAACAAGTATGAAATACATATTTTTCTTGAAATTTTAAAAGATATATTATTTTTAAGAAATATATATTTTCTTACACAAACATGAGATACAATATTTTGAGGTGAAAAATATAATTTCTCAAATAAATATGAAACATATCATTTTTGGAGAAAAATGAGTTTATATACATTTTCCAAGTTGGACTTGAAAATATATTAATTTTTGGAACTTATAATAGAATACAAATATTTTTGCAAAAGAAAAATTATAAATAATTTGTCTAAGTAATATTCCTTAAATATATAATTTGGAAATATATATTGAATCTTTATTAAAGATAATATTCCAGAGAAATTAATTTGAAATTAAGTATAGAGAAATACTTAATGAATACAATAAAATACGTATTCCTATACGTATAAATACACACCAGAGTACAACCCCGATACATGGCAAAATATACAAGTATAATAATACAAATATGAATACAACTATCTTTGGGAAGGAAATATATGTATAAACACCCGAAGAGTATCAAGTCAAAAAATAATGTTATTTGATCCCAATGGTTGTTTGTTTATGTTTGACATTTTGCATGTTTTGATTTTTGTTCAATTTCAAACTCTATATCGCTTTCTAGAGAGTTATACGCGAACTGGTGCGTAAACGTAATCAGTTTAACGCGACAAACACTCTGGAACATCAACATATTCTTAACATACCTTAAATAACCTTTACATAACTTAGAAATAAGTTTTGAAGGCTTTGGTATGGTAAAATCAAGTTTATTCGCTTACAGGGACTAAATTAGACAAACTGCGAAAGTATGCTGATTTGTACTGTAACGGACATTCCGAAACATGACCATAAGTTAAACATACCATAAATACCTTTACATAGCTTATAAATAGGCTTTGAGGGGTTCGGTGTGCAAAAATAAACTTTATGCTCATACAGGGACTAAAAGCGTCAAAAAGTGCACAAGTTTGCATTTTCGGGCATAACTTACGTTCTGAATACATCCGGACATCCAAAAAATTTATGTAATCATTAAAATATTTATTTTAGTGATTGGCATGAGAAAAATCCATTCGTCACATAATTTGGATCGTTTTTCGCGTCCGTTCGTGTTTCGTCATAATTAACCGAATAACGTGATCGTACGACCAAACGAACCAAAATCTGGCATATTTTTTAACATGTTTCATGTCCACTATGCTTAGGCATCATTGTAGGCCCTTGAAGTTGGCTTAACGGGCCTTAGATGTGTCGGAAATGAGCTTAAATCAACTGCAGGGACTAAAACTGCAAAACAGAAAGTTGTTGCTGAACTGTGCAGCCCAGGCGGGCCGCGTAGGCCTTCCTTGGGTCTTACGTGGGGCGCGTACCAGCAGCAGATCTGCACAGAATCTATTTTCAGCTGTTTCCAGCTTGTTCCAACTGATTTATGCACTTGAAAATGGTATTTCAGCATCCTATGGGCCATTTTAAGGTGCCCATGGTTTTACAAAACCATGGGTGCATGTGTACGGTGGAGATCGAAGCATGTTTTTCATGAAATGATCTTAAAGGTCTTGGTTTTCCTATAAATACCCCCACCCTCTTGTTTCAAAACTCACACTTTGATCTGATTTGGCTCTCTAAGTTGAAGTATACACTTCATACCTAAGAGTAATCGGATCAAAACTCCATAGCTTGGACCCGTTGTAATTCCTCTTTCGTTCTTTTATGCGTTTTAAGCACGAAAGTCAAACTTTGTTTAACTTTCTGCATTGACTAGTTTATGGTCAACACGAAGTTCGTTTGAACTTCATAACGTGAGCATAATCGCGATGGTTTTAGTCTCTTGTGACTATACCTACTGATTACCACATTATCTAGGCTTAGTGACGAGTCGTAGTTTCGGCCAGAATGCGTATTCTTGCGTATTTTGTAACCAAACTACTTTTAGGTATCATGACCCTTTGTTTTGATACCAAACATGTTTTCAAACTTCGTTAAACATGTTTTAACATGTTTAACTCATCACTTTAGGTTTAGTGCTTATATAGGGTCGTAAGGTAAGCGGTCTAAACAACCCCTAATACTTTCGAACCCGACCCATTTTGTTGATCATTAGGATCCGACCAAACACATTAGGTGACCATAGTTGTATAGGGAATAACCTTCTGAGGTTATACCTTATGGTCACATCGTTTAGTGAGTTGTATGATAGGTAGTTTATATGCCTTAGGAGAATTACCAAAATGCCCCTTTTACGCCAAAATTCATTTTAAGCATATGTAACATAATTTTTGACATCTAAACTGAGTGGCAACATTATTAAACATGTTAAGGCATATTTTACTTATCATAGGACTAGTTAGGCGGTCCGAACGGGTTTTACAGGAACGACGCGTTAAAGTAGCATAAGCTACCTAAACGGGTCATAATGGGTCATAAGCACTTAGGATAGGTTCCGTTTTAGAATGTAGGCTTTGTTAAACCATATCACATGAGTTCCAATACTCATTTGGTTTACGACACCACATTTTACCCGATCCTCCGATTTAGGTCCGGTTTATTAACATAGATACCTATATTAGGTGCCGTTTGATTCCGTGATCCTTCTAGCATTGCTTGGTGGTTATCTAAACACTATTGAGCAATCCCAAGTGAGTACATAGACCCCTCTTTTACTGTTTTTCAACCGTTTTGGGGTGAAACACATGTGCCTACTTGTTACTTTCATGCTTTCCATGTTTTCATATCATATGCTTGTTATGATTAGTACACTTATAGTACATGATTTCATTGTGTTTTTGCTATGTATGTCCATTTGTTATATACTTAGTACATTGTTTTACATTACATTTCATGCTATGTATGTCCATTTAGTGCATACCTAGTATATTATTTTACATTACCTTTTCATGCTATGTATGTTCATTGTTACATACCAAGTACATTTGTTTTACATTACATGCTATGTATGTCCATTTGTTGCATACTTAGTACATTTACATTACATCACATGCTTACATTTTGGTATGACATTTGGTTTGTTTTAATGGGACAAAAATACATTCATTAACATTGATCACGCCGTTCGTTAGTAGGTAGTGGTACCATAGGAATTGACAACTCCCGTTCCTGACATCCTAGGTATGTTTGGATGGAAGGAATGACCGAATTCGATACACATAACTTAGATAAACCTTTAATTTGTTTAAGGTATTATCGCCACAGTCTTAAGGCTTGAATGTATGCATTTTCATAATACCGCATAGATGTTAGTATCAGTATGGCATGCATTTCTACAAAACATAACTTTGATTTAAACTATGTTTTACTTCATTACCTTGTTTTTATGCATTTTACCTATGGTTTAGTTGATACATTTCACTTACCATACATCACATTTTATTACACATTACATGATTTACATTTGACATAAGCATTTAACATTGGCTTACACATTACGTGATTTACATTGACATAAACATTTTGACATGGTTTACACAATAACATTTGACAATTGGTTTAAACATGAACAATTTACATTGGTGGTTTGTTTGGGTAAGTGATTTGAGTAACGAGGCGTGTGTAATATGATACAAGCATGGTGGATACGCCGCTGGTACTTCTTATATATAAATGCTTGTATGATATTACATATTGTAGCGCTATTTAAATCATTTCAATTTAGACATATAACATTTTACACAAAAATCATATTTTTCCACAAGACATTGTTTTACAAAACAGTTTGTTTTATACAACTCATTTTACTTGGTTATTTAATTAACCATACGCCTTTCTTTTATACAATCTGATTTTCTTATCACATTTTCATATGATTTATAAAAGAAAACACTTAACAAGATTCATGACTAATTTTTATTAAACATTTCTTTAAAACTTATGTCATGAATCCTATTTTCACAAAACCTATGTATCTCACAGGCATTTTTATGCTGACGTACCTATTTTCACATGTGTTTCAGGAGCTGTTGCATAGGATGATCGAGATACACTTAGGCGGACATGTGCCTTAGTGACATTAAAACAAAGCTAGAACTAGTTTAATAATGTTATGTACACTTGTTTCTCTTTGTTTCAGTCATGTTAAGACAATGTAACTCTCTTGTTTGATAAATAAAACATAACTCTAATTACCATGGTTGTGAAACAATAATTCTGTTACAACACTCCCAGACGTTTCCGCCGCGGTTGCATGTTATACGCGGTCAGGGTGTGACATTTATAAATATAATTTAAGTTGAAATATTAATTATTTTAAAAGATAATCATATAACTTAGGATAATATCGAAGACACAAAAGAAATGTAACTCAAAGATATTAACACTAAGGCATGGCCCGTTCGTCTAATAGATTAGTACGTTGTAGGTAGTCGTGTTCGCCGAAGGAGCTTGAGTTACGATTATGGAAGACGCAAGACTGTGAGTTCATGTTCTCCCTTTTCTATAAATGGTTTTGTTTTATAAATTCGGGGGTAAAGTACAGTAGATCATGTGAATGGGTATGCGCACTCTTAGGGCCATTAATCCTCACGTTAGGACCGAGGGACATGAGTGATAGATCTATTTAGGTGTAGCGAGCCCACACCCGTGTGGACCAGGGTGGCCCATGAGGTGACTATGTCTTACAGCCGGAGGCCCGGTGCAAAATCTGCTAGGTTTGAGTCATCCTACGCCGTTGCACGCGTGTTAATGGCCTTGCAAACCATTAATCGATCTGTTTCCTTGTCTTGCTTTCATACTGGGATTTACAAAACTTACATACATACAATGTTTTCAAAGGTTTATTCACAAACACACACATGAACTCGCTCAACTTTTGTTGATGTTTTCAAAATACATGTATTTCAGGGAATTAAAAGTGGATCTGGCGAGCGTTGGATCTTTCAAGCTGCGTTAAGAATAAAAGATGTCATCCATGGTCTTAGGGTTTGGTCAGTGTGTCTTACTCCTGGACGAGACACGTCTCCCAAATCCTGGCTTAATTTAAATTGTCGAGTCTTTGTGAACTTTTAAAACAAGTTGCATGGTTTGTACTCTTATTTGAATTTTTATGTCTTAAGACAATGTTATTATGTTTTTCTAAACTAAATTAATGGATGACCATCTATGGTTTATATCATATAGTTATTGTTATGATTGAATGCAATGGTATTAAGAAAGTCACACCATAATCACGCTTCCGCAAAAAGTCAAGGTGTGACATCTTGGTACCAGAGCTTCGATTGTAGTGAACTAGGATTCCTTCTCGAGTCTAGACTACAATCATTAGGGCTCTCACGAAAATGATTTTACAACATGTTTTCATTGCATACATGAAATGTGACAACTGTCAAAATTGCATACATTTGCTTCGATATCTGGTCATTTCTTCACTTTAGCAGATACTCATTATTCCTATTCTTGGAAACTTATTTGACATACATGCATCATTTGCTATGCATGTGGTTTCGTTTAGAACAAACACTTCATTGAAATTTAAATATTATTTTGTTAAACCTAATTACTGATTCATGATTCGAATGACCTACATCATTGTTATTGTTGGCTCTTTTGTTACCGAGTCGATACACTGTCTTGAGACTTCTCTTCTTTCAGGTTACGCTCATGGTTTATTTTCGTAACCATGATGAGATTCCTATGTTGATACATACGTTTATTGCCGGGTTACGCTAAAACCAAGTTCAATTGCTTGAACTTATTCATTTCGCATATTCAGTTTAAGACGTCATATGATGTATTGAGAGCATCATATTCAAATCATTGGCAAAGATTCTTTTGTTTCAAGGCGTAGTAGACTTGCTTGGTCTACGACTTCACTAAATCATTTGTTGGTTACGACACCATGTAGTGTCATTACAAACTCGCAGCTTGTGCTAATCATGGTCAACCATTTCACACAAAACCACATATACTTTTGTTTGACTTGTCATTTAAACATTCCTGATGCAACTACGAATCAAGACATTGATACACCAGACTCGCTTGTACTTCATTCGGTGTATTTTCTCAAATTCATGAATGTCAACACGCTAAACCTCACCATTTATTTATTCGAAAGTTGACAGGTCTTTTTCATTTCCAAGTTGGTGATTTTGAACTCATGTAGCGGATGCTATGGTTTGTGAAAACTCGTGTGCATATTGTAATCGATCGTCTGAGGATCTTATTGGTCAAAACTCCACTTTTGTGGAACCCCTGTAACTAGATTACACTAGACTATACATCGATACGTCTTGTATCTTTGACAGCAAATCCTGAAACACACACTATTTAACTGCTGGGTTCTGATATTAGATATCCTTGGATTCGCCTGACTTGAATAAGTTTTGATTCTGTTTTGGGTTACTGACCTCAGTATTATTCATATACATACACATGCGACGTAACCATAAGGAGTTAAGGTAGTACAAATTTCGAGGACAAAATTTTCTTAACGGGGGGAGAATGTGACAACTGTCAAAATTGCATACATCCATACAATTAATTAATAATAAATTTGTGCTTAATGACTGTGCTTGATTACAACTGTGATTAAATTGCTTTCTGATTTCTGATACATACATACATGTGCATCACATTACATATTGTCACTCCATTTATTTCACACAAACTTTAGGGACAAACTTGATGCACAAAAGCACAGTTAGCACGGTGAGTGGATAACCCAGAAAACATGCTGACAATGCCAGCACAAAGACAGACAGTATTTTGAGGCCCAGTATGAGTCAGAAATAAAGTATCACACTAGGGTAGTGTGTAGGGAAGTGAGGACCATAAAACTGCGTCACTAGGTGATAGTTATAGTGCCGGGAAGTGCCTAAAACATACTTTAACTGCAAAATTCTGCACTTTTAAATAAAATTCAGCATTTAGATATGCTAGTAATGTGCAAAAACTTGACAAAATGATCCTAGATACCTTCTAAAGTGTCGGGAATTAATTGTGACACAAAAAGTATTATAAAAGACACTTTGCGGATTAATTAAGCACCTTAACGGAACAGTATCAAACCGAACAACCGGACATTACCCGGAACACAAAAATATTGCCAAACACATTGTTTTTATTTTTTTGAGCTAGTTAGGGTCCCCGAACACCCTAACACACTATATATTAAATTATACACATAAACCACTAACTATAATATTTAATTCTAACCAACCACTAACTACCTAGTTGCAAACCAAATAAACCAACCCCCCCCCCCCAACCGGTTATGAAACATGGGGAATCCTCCTTGATTTTTCTTGATTAATTTAATGGGTTTGTGTTGTACTTGGGAAGCACTTAATCTAATGGTTAATAACATGTTGGGAATTTATCTATAAAATCCACTAGACACTCATAACATTCATATCACCTTCACACCAACAACCAAACCTCCTTCCTTTCCCCCATTGTCTACGGCTCAAACCACACACCACCATATCACCACCTTCAAGTCTCTTACATACAATCCACATACATCTAGAGGTGCAAGAGATCATACAAGCAAGCTTGGAGTGCTCGGAAGCTCAAGGACCGCTCTCATTTTGTTTTATCCACCACTTTTACACTCTTGAACTCCCCTAGCTTTATGCTAGTGGTAAGCACTTAGTTCCTTGTATTTTACTTGTTATTTAAGTGGTTAATGATGTTTAAAGATAAAAAAACATAAGAACTCCAAAGAACCTTAAACAAGTCTTGAACATAAACTAGTCTAGTGATGAAGTATTGTTAAAATGATGAAGTAATCATGATAAATCTGAGTAATACAAACAATAATCTGTTGTAAATAACTTGTGTTATGAGATAAATCGTTATTAGAATAAATAGTAATCGTAGGTGTGCGTTTTAGTAACATTTAACCTATAAACAGCTTGCTGATTAGCAATTTCAGCCACCTTCAACTGGCTGTAAACAGGTCAATACTTAACGAAAAACTGATTTTCTTGAGTTTATAACGTGTTATTATGAAATATGGTTCTAATGGCACTGGAATCATAATTTTTGGATTTCGTTTACTATTTTTAAAGTGTCGTTTTGTAACAGCAGCTCAAGCTGCATTTTTCTGCTGAAAATAGGTGTTATGTTTTTTGTCATAACTTGAAATCTGTGTAGGATTAGGTCATGAAATTTGTACTATAGATGACCACCGATGTATTTGTAATTCTCCCACTGAAATTTCGTAAATCGGACTCTCGATGAATTTTAAATAAATTATTCCGCTGACTGCAGTTAGAAAAAGATAAATCTGATTTCAGTCTGGAAAATGATTTTCTATAAAATATTGGTGATGATTTGGACCCCGAGATTTTTACACAATAATACTTGGATCGTTTAAGACATTCTGTAAAAATTTGGGAATTTTTGGAATAATATAACTATTTTATTAAAATGCCCAAAAACAGCCCAGTTTTGTATATTAAAACTGTAATGATATAAGTAGTATTTTGCATGTCTAAATGTCGGGTTGGTTATTTGAGAACGATCTAACGTGTTATATGTTAAAGAAAATGATATGCTATTTAGCATGGGCACATCCATTTATAAAGGAGACTATGGCGAAATTTTCCGAAAATCCTAACACTTAGTAAATATTTTTCTGAACGAGTGTTACAAGTATATTTTATAACTTGTGTTTCAAATATAAACGTCGCCATAAATTTTGTTACTAAATACAAAGTATCGGAGGTTGGTTTTTCATTAATAAAAATGGGTAAATATGTATTTAGAATATGTATTTCATACTAAGACACTTGTGTGATCATTTGTATATTTTGTGAACTAGTTATATTATTTTAGGGTAAAATAATATAACTTACAAAATAACATGGAAATTAGAACTCCAAAATAATACCAAATTGCAAGGAATAAAATACTGAAGTTACACACATAATATTATGAAACCGAACAAGAAAACTTAACTTATGAAATATTCCGAGATATACCATTACACTATATTTTTGGGTAAAATATTATTTTGGAAACAAAGGAAGTAAAAATATAATATTTTTGGGAAAAATATATATATTTTGGCATACGTTATTTTTGACAAATAAGTTATATATTTTCTAAGTAAGACTTGAAAATATATTGTTTTTGAAAATATATATTGGGAATATATTGGTATATTTTAATGGGAATAATGCACCGAAATACGACGCCATTACTTGGCAAGATATACAAATACGAATACGAAAATACACAAAGTATGAGATACCCCCCATCCTTGGGAGGGGAAATGCGAATACAAATACATGAGAAGTATTACTACAAAAATATTGTTTAACAAATTATTCCAAAAGAAAATGCAAGTTAAAATATTTATTATTTTAACAACCAATTATATAACTTGGAATACTACCAAAGACACTTTTAAACGTAACTCAAAGGCTATTATCGTAAGACCATTAATCCTTGTATAAGGACCGAGGGACATGAGTGATAGATCTATTGGGTGTTGCGAGCCCCACACATGGGCCAGTGTGTGGCTGCATGTGGTGACTATGTCGTTCCGCCGGAAGGACCGGTATGAAATACGCGTTACAAGTTTGAGTGCTTCCTAGACCATGTCACTTATTAATGTATTAGCTACACATTAATTAATCTGTTTTTCCTTATTGCTACATACCAAGGACATACATTTATACAGACACATTTTAACGATTCATGCAGACACACATTAACGATTTATACAAACTCACATACACATGAACTCGCTCAACTTTTGTTGATGTTTTTCAATCTACATGTATTTCAGGGAACTAATAAGTGGATCTGGCGGGCGTTGAAAGTTTTTATGCTACGTTTGAAATAAAGATGTCATCCATGGTCTTTGGGTTTGGTCAGTGTGTCTTATTCCTGGACGAGACACGTCTTCCAAGCCTTGATTACAACTTTGGGTTTGGTCAGTGTGTCTTATTCCTGGACGAGACACGTCTTCCAAGCCTTGATTACAACTAATATATTTTGACGAGTCCTTAGCGAACTTTTACACAATTCACATGGTTTGTAAAGCTTAAATTTGAAGTCTACGTTTTAGACAATGTTGTTATGTTTTAAACTCATTTTATGGATGACAAATCTTTAGTTTTATCATATAGTTGTTTGATATGGTTGAATGCAATGATAACAAGTAAGTCACACCATAATCACGCTTCCGCAAAAGTCAGGGTGTGACATGAAATGCCCAGATCCTGGAAAAACAAACATTTTTACAAAATAAAAAGACACAAAACACATTTCAAAGTTTATGTTTATGGTTCAGTCTGGGAGACTGGGTGATTCAGTCTGAGAGACTAGGAGGTCTAGTCTGGGAGACTAGGTAGTTCAGTCTGGGAGACTAGGTAGTTCAGTCTGGGAGACTAGGTGGTTAGTGTGGGAGACTAGGTGGCTTAGTCTGGAAGACTAAGAAGGATACGTGATTACATTGTTATTGATTGCATGTTTAATGTTAGATGTAGATATATGTGCATATGTTGTGATTGTTTTGTTACAGACACTATGTCATCTTCCGAGAGTGGTTTGTCCAATACCGATGACCCCATGGCTGTAGTCTCAGATGATGAGATTGCCCATGAGCCAGAGATCTTTACTTCCGACACCGAGAGTGACCCGGAGATGATGTCCGATGATGATGATGACTTTCAGCCCTTTGCGCTGCCCGATTTCGGAGTTGATTTTCCGCTCGTTGATGGTATCTAGACGAGGATCCTTTTGTTATTCCTATTCCAGTTCACGATCATCTTATCATCGGTCACCCTGATGGTGAGCATGTCGTGGCACCGATCCTCGCTACTGTTCCTCTCATGGTCATTCCCCCTGAGGATTGGCCTTTTGACAATCTTTTTGATGATGATGTTGACCTATTTGTCGATGGTCCTCTCGATGGTGCTCATGGTGACGGAGAGCTCGATGAGGACGTTGTTGCTATTCCACTTCTAGGGATTCCCGTCATTGAGATTTCTTCTGATTCTAGTTTACATTCTGTCCCTGATTCTTTTGAGTCTGTTTCATCTTCCGCCTTATAGGCAGCCGATTTGCGACGATACGCTACTGATTCTGATGACGATATAGCTCTGTCCGCTGCACCGTTACTTCCACATGATGTTGAGCCTGATTTCATTCCTGATGATCAGCCTGTTGATGCACCTGCTGATCCTGAGCCGATGCCTGCACCTGAGTCTTTGCCTGACTTTGATCCTATTCCATTTGGCATACCTGATATTGCACCCCTTGTACCAGATCCAATTCCTGCACCCGTTGACCCTCCTGTTGTTGAGCCAGTTATTCCCCCACATGCACCTGCACCTGTTAAGGTTGCACCTTTTCACCCGATTGAGTCCGATGTTCACCGCACCGACCTACCTATCACTTTCTTGCAGGACATACCTGCACCCCGTCCAGGGGAGGGCCCTTCTGGCCAGCAGCCTGACCGTGATCCTCATGTTTCAGCCTCATTTCCTCACATGCCTTAGTATACACCTTTTTCTCATTTTACTTCTTCACCACTAGATGAGCCACTTTGATGGTTCCCACCTTACACCATGCCGATTTCTGATCCCTACCATCCCCCGCACTTTACTGGTTATACCCGGGATGAGTTACTACTATCATTGCAGCTTCAGTTTGAGATCATGAGTCGCAGGATTCGAGAGCTTGAAATGACACCGCGACCTTTGCCATGTACGTGTCAGCCATCTTTTGTTCCCCCTTGTTCATCACCATCCCCATTTTCGCATCCTCCTGCACCACTTACTCCATTTCCTGAGTTTGACACTTGCTTTCTTACCGTTGAGCAGAAGATAGTTATCTGTTGCGTCATGTTTATGATCTTGAGGAGGAGCTTGCGCATGCGCGTAGCTTGCTTTTTGTTCCTCCATCTCCTCCTCCACCGCCATCAGCATAGACAGTTTTTGGTTTTATGTAGGTAGCTTACTTTTGATGAGAGCACCGCTATTGAGCCTAGCTAGTGAAGCCTTTTGGAGACCACCTTTTGACTGTATGACTTATGGTAGTTTGATAGACATTATGGACAAGGGTAGTGTGACCCTGTGTTCCCTTTTGATATGATACTTTTGTAAAACATGTAACTGTATTTGTGGTCGATGATTAATGAAAGCTCAATCGTAATGTTCTCATTAAATACATTGTTAATTTGCTTGTTTATGCTATGATTGCCTGCTTACTTGTTATAACATGCGCTATTATATACGTATACATATTATATACATAAGACCTAACCTATACAATCTTCTCTTAGAAGATGCCTCCTTAAAGGAACAATCAATTGCCCACAACAGAGGCAGAACTGCATGAACGGATTTCAAAAGCAATCGCACAACATGAGGCCTTACGCTCTGAACACAGCGGAGGTACCTCAGGAAATAACCCACCTCATGGTAATGTTTAAGTCATTAAGGACACATTACGATACGTTTGGACTTTCCGTGTGTAATTGCTAATGCTTTCCGTGAATGATGTTGCTTGTACAGGTTGTACTTACAAGCAATTCCTTGACTGTAAGCCTCTGAATTTTGACGGCACTGGAGGTGTTGTAGCCTTCGTTAGATGGGCGGAGAAAACCGGTTCTGTGCTGCGGATGAGCAAGTGTGCGCTAGAGCACCAGGTCACCTACATTTTTGGACTTTTCCTAGACGGAGATCTATCCTGGTGGAACCTTCAGGTTCAGACTCTGGGAGAAGAGGCTGCATACGCTATGACTTGGGATGAGATAAAATAGCTAATGCGCAAGAAGTACTGCTCGAGAGCTGAGATTCAGAAGCTGGAAACCGAGTTCTGGAATCTAAAGATGGATGGTCCGAAGATTGCTGAGTATGTGCAGAGATTCCACGACCTATCTCGTGTTGTCCCCTACATGGTAGAATCGGAGTTCAAGCAAATTAAACGCTTCATCTGGGGATTGGCACCCCAAATCATGAGCATGGTGACAACATCCAAGCCCCCAACGATCACTGAAGCCATTGATCTGAGTGTAGCACTGACTGAAGAAGTGATTAGGCTGAACAAGTTTTTGATCTCTGATGGAAAGAAGAAGGAGACTCACGTCGAGTCATCAGGAGAGAACAAGAGGAAGTTCTCCAATTTCAAGAAGGGTACCTAAGGAAGCAACAGTGGTAACAAGAAGAGGGATACGAATCCTCCAGCCGAGGTTAAGACTGGTACTACAACTTCTGGTGCTGAGAATAGAGGAAAAGGATATATGGGCACTCTGCCCAAATGTGATGCGTGTCAGTTCCATCACACTGGTCGATGCAGAGTTGGAAAATGTGAAACGTGCGGAAAAGTTGGCCGTACCAAAGAGACATGCTGGCATGGAGCCGGTCATGGGAATAATGGTGGCCAGAGAGGTAGTGGTAATGGCAGTGGAAACCGTGGTGGAAACGGCTATGGAAACCGCAATCAAGGAGGAAATGGCAGTAATGCGAATCGTGGTGGTTCTGGAAACCAAGCCGGTAATGGAAACCGCAACCAAAACAACAACCAGGGTGGTACTGGAAACAAGCAAGGATGCTTTAGTTGTGGAGATGTCGGGCATTTCAAGCGAGATTGCCCAAAGAACAGTCAAGCCCAAGGAAGAGTCTTCAACATAGGAGCTAGGGAAGCTCGCCAAGATCCAAACGTAATCACGGGTACGTTCCCTATCAACCAACACTTTGCATCTGCGTTATTTGATACTAGTTCCGATCATAGCTTTGTATCCCTGGAATTTAAGAATATACTTGGGTTAGTAGCCAGTAAGTTAGATATTCCATACTCGATAGAATTAGCTAATGGAAAGCTAGTAGAGGCAAACGAAGTGATTAGAGGTTCTGTAATAGAGCTCGGAGAGCATGAGTTTACGCTTGATCTTCTGCCAGTCGAGTTGGGAAGCTTTGACGTGGTAGTCGAAATGGATTGGTTGTCAAGCAACCGAGCTGAGATCGTATTCCACGAGAAGATCATTCGCATCCCGATGGCAAATGGAGAGATGATTGTAGTGCATGGAGAGAAACACGATACTCCTCTAAGGATTATCAGCTGTTTGAAGACCCGAAAGTTTTTACAGAAAGGATGTGTTGCCTTCTTGGCTCACATTGTTGACAAGGAAGCTGAAGAGCCAAAGCTGGAAGATATCCCTGTGGTGCGAGAATATCCTTAAGTCTTCCTCGAAGACTTGCCAGGATTACCTCCCCAATGACAAGTCGAATTCCATATTGACTTGGTTCCAGGTGCCGCACCTGTAGCCAAGGAACCTTATCGACTTACGCCTTCCGAGATGCAAGAGTTGTCGACGCAACTTCAAGATCTTTTGGACAAAGGATTTATTAGACCAAGCTTCTCTCCTTGGGGAGCTCCAGTCATGTTTGTCAAGAAGAAGGATGGTAGTTTTCGCATGTGCATTGACTACCGAGAGTTGAACAAGTTGACCATTAAGAATCGGTACCCCTTGCCGAGGATTGATGATCTCTTTGATCAACTTCAAGGTTCGAGTTATTACTCCAAGATCGATCTTCGATCAGGTTATCACCAGCTAAGGATCCAGGAAGAGAGTATTCTGAAAACTGCCTTTAGAACTCGTTACGGACACTACGAGTTTCTAGTGATGTCGTTTGGTCTTACAAACGCGCAAGCCGTATCTCGATAAGTTTGTGATTGTATTTATCGATGATATTTTGATCTATTCTAGAACGAAGGAAGAACATGAGCAACACCTTAAAGCCATTTTAGAGCTGCTCAGGAAGGAGAAATTGTACGCAAAGTTCTCGAAGTGTGAGTTCTGGTTGCGTGAGGTACAATTCCTCGGTCATGTAGTGAATGAAGATGGGATTCATGTGGACCCCATGAAAACTGAGGCGATTAAGAATTGGGAAACTCCGAAGACGCCAACCGAGATCCGACAGTTTCTAGGTTTAGCTGGGTATTATCGCA
This sequence comes from Helianthus tuberosus, assembly GCA_030545235.1. Classification (NCBI taxonomy): domain Eukaryota; kingdom Viridiplantae; phylum Streptophyta; class Magnoliopsida; order Asterales; family Asteraceae; genus Helianthus; species Helianthus tuberosus. Next base: position 133,211,332 of record CM060394.1, read on the forward strand.
GATTCATTGAGGATTTTTTGAAAATCGCTCAACCGTTGACCTGCCTTACTCAGAAAGACAAGAAGTACGAAATGGGAGATAAGAAAGAAGAAGATTTTTAGTTGCTCAAGAATAAGCTTTGCGATGTACCAATATTATCCCTACCCGAAGGCACCGACGACTTCGTGGTATACTGTGACGCCTCGCGTCAGGGATTGGGTTGTGTGCTGATGCAGCGACAGAAGGTTATTGCTTATGCTTCGCGACAGTTGAAAGTTCATGAGAAGAACTACACCACGCATGACTTGGAGTTAGGCGCAGTGGTGTTTGCTTTGAATATTTGGCGACATTGTTTGTATGGCACCCGATGCACGATCTTTACAAATCATAAGAGCCTCCAGCACATTTTTTTATCAGAAAGAGCTCAATATGAGACAGCGCCGATGGGTGGAGCTGTTAAACGATTATGATTGTGAAATCAAATATCACCCAGGAAAGGCGAACGTGGTGGTAGACGCCTTGAGTCGAAAAGAGAGGATTAAGCCCATAAGGGTTAGGGCTTTGGAGGTGATCATTCAAACAGACCTCTCGTTGTGCATTCGTGCTACGCAGAGAGAAGCTCTCAAGAAGGAAAACTTGAAGGACGAATATCTCCGTGGAATGGAGAAGAAGTTGGTACCCAACAAGGAAGGAACCTTGTGTTTTATGGAACGAATTTGGGTTCCGCTTTTTGGAGGTCTCAGAGACGTTATTTTCGATGAAGCACATAAATCGAGGTACTCGATCCACCCAGGATCGGATAAGATGTACCAAGATTTGAAGGATTTCTACTGGTGGCCAAGGCTGAAGGGTGATGTTTCTACTTATGTTGGAAAATGCTTGACTTGTGCCAAAGTGAAGGCCGAGTATCAAAAGCCTTCAGGTCTTCTGCAACAACCCGAGATACCCATGTGGAAGTGGGAGCAGACCTCGATGGACTTCATAACCAAGTTGCCAAAGACACCCAGAGGTCATGATACGATTTGGGTAATCGTAGACCGTCTGACAAAGTCTGCGCACTTTCTGCCTATCGGAGAAAAGGATAACACAGGTAAGCTAGCTGAGCTGTACCTGAGGGAGATAGTCGCACGTCATGGAGTGCCTATCTCAATCATTTCTGATAGAGATGGGAGATTTGTGTCAAGGATTTGGCAATCTTTTCAAGAAGCGTTTGGTTCTCAATTGAATTTGAGCACCGCATTTAATCCACAGACGGACGACCAAAGTGAGAGAACGATTCAGACGCTTGAAGATATGTTACGAGCTTGCGTAATGGACTTGGGTGGCATTTGGGACACTCACCTGCCATTGGTTGAGTTCTCCTATAACAACAACTACCATACAAGCATTCAAGCTGCACCGTTTGAAGCTCTCTACGGACGTAAGTGTCGATCGCCGTTATGCTGGGCAGATGTCGGCGATAGACAGCTAGTGGGCCCCGAATTGGTTCAAGAGACGACAGATAAGATTATATAAATCCAAGAACGCATCAAGGCGGCCCGCGATCGACAGAAGAGCTATGCGGACCAAAGAAGGAAACCTTTGGAATTCGAAGTGGGAGATATGGTTTTATTGAAAGTCTCACCTTGGAAAGGTGTAGCACGCTTTGGGAAGCGTGGAAAGTTAAACCCACGATTCATTGGACAATTCAAAATCCTGGGGAGGATTGGCACTATAGCCTATAAGTTGGAACTACCAGCGGAACTGAATGGTGTTCATGATACATTCCATGTATCTAATCTGAAGAAGAGTCCAACACAAGAAACGGTGTTCATTCCTGCTGACGAGGTTCACAATGATGACACACTCCGCTTTACCGAAGAACCTGTTGAGGTTACTGATTGGAAGGTTAACAAAACTCGGAGGAGTAGTGTTAAGCTTGTTAAGGTTCGCTGGAATGCGCGTCACGGCCCAGAGTTTACTTGGGAGTGTGACGACCGCATGAAAGCAAAATATCCGCATGTATTCCCTAATTCGCCTGCAGCTAGTAGTTATGTTTAAAATTTCGAGACGGAATTTTCTTAACAGGGGGAGAATGTGGCAACTGTCAAAAATCCAGGTATCCATACAATTAATTAACCATAATTAGTGCTTAATGACTGTGTTAAATTTGCAATTAACTGCTTTCTGATTACTGTCTCATACATACATGTGCATCATACATTGTTTAATGTCATACCAATATTGCATGAAAGTTGTATTACCTTAAAAGATGCATTAAGTATAGTTAGTATAGTTATCTGATAAATCAGGAAAATGCTGACAGGACTCAGCACATAGACAGACAGTGTATTGAGACACAGAATGAGCTTGAAACTAAGTATGACACTAGTATAGTGTGTAGGAAAGTAAAGATCACAAAACTGCCTTGCTAGTGATAGTTTAAGTACCGGAAAGCGCCTAAAACTCACCCAAAGTGCTGAATTCAACAAAATTCAACAAAAATCAGCAATTTAACACACTAATATTATGCAGAAATATGATTAAATGGTCCTGAATGCTTTCCTAAGTGTCGGGAATTAAAAGTGTCACAAAAAGATACATAAAGCACACTAAACTGGAAAGATTAGCACTATAACAAACCAGTAACCAACCGAACAACCGGACACTACCCAAAACATCAAATTTACACTAGAAGCACTGTTTTAGCATTTCCAAGCTAGTTATCATCCCCGAACATCATAACACCTCCTAAAAATATCTAATAACTAGAACACGTAACTAATACTTGGATTTGAACTATTAAGTAACTAAACTAGTTTCACCCTAATCTACTACCCCCCCCCCCACCTAGTTCACGGCCAACATGGCCCCCACCTTATGGATTTTATCTCAATATTAAATTAGATATGCTAACACTTTACTAAACATAGTAACCATAGGTTAAAATGGATGGATTATAAGTTAACACCTTGAGTTCTTGAATTCATTCTCACACACGCTAAACACACATAAAACTCTCCCTATCCTCTCCGTGTTCTCGACCGACCCCTCACACCCATACCACCACCATCATTCAACCTTCCTCATCCATTTCACATTAATACAAAGGTGCTAGAAGCAAGATTAAGGAGCTTGGTGGCTTTGGAGCGTGAAGGACCTCTCTTGTTTGCTTTTATCCACCTCATTTCTTCACTTGAATCATCCCTAGCCTTGAGCTAGTGGTAAGAACCTTGTACACTCCATTTTACTTCCATTTTTAATGGTTAAAGAAGAATCATAATCAAAACTTGAAGAACACTAAAGAACATAAGAAGTTAACATGAACATAAGCTTGTTAAATGAAGTAATCTTGATGAATATGAGTTGTTATGCTTGTTGATCATTGATTGTTTGTTGAGATGATGTTGATCATCATAAGATCTTGCTAGATCATGATTAAAAATATAATCTAGCAAGATGAGAAAGTAGAAATGTTGTATGATGATGGATCATCCACACATGAATCATGAACTTGAAAGAATATTTTGATTTCTTGAAAAATAATGACTAAAGTGAGTTATTAATCATATAGATCTAAATATTTATGAATGGTTTTTCAAAGGAACCAAGTTAAAAATATGAATTTCATTTAAACTTGGTTCTTACATAAACAAACCCTACTTTTGGTGGTTAAACAAGTGTAGAAACACTTGTGTAACAAGAAGATTTCATAAGGAAACACTTTTAGAAAATGTGACAAGAAGTTGTAAACATCTAACTTCTTTAAAAATGAAAGTTTTAAAGAACTAATCACATTTTAAAGGGTAACAAGACTTACTAAGAACACTAGTAAGTTACTACAAATTTTTACAAAAATTCAAGTTCAAGAAGTGGTAGATTATTACTTGTATTTGGAAAATTGGTAAGTAAAAGTTGTTTGTTGATGATTGTAAATTGATTGTGATGATTTTTACAAAAGAAAATGGTATGCTTGAAAGCATGTAAACCTTCATGTTTAGAGGAAACTATGGCAAAATTTTTGAAAAATATTAACACTTAGAAAAATATTTTTAAACCAATATTTACAAGTGTATTTTAACCATGAGGTTCTACAAAAACTTTGTCATAATCCTTGTTACAAAAATACAAATGTTGGAGGTTTGTTTTCAAAAACAAAAGTGACTAAATATGTATTTATGAAATATATATTTAGAAGACATAATGTGTGTGATTATTTGTATACTTTGTGTATTAGTTATATTATTTTAGGATATGAAATAATATAACACATCAAAATACCAAGAATTACAATCCAAAATATTACAAAAATTCCAAAGAATAAATATACACAATTTCACAAAAAATATTGGAGAACCGAAATATGGAATAAGACTTACAAAAATATTCCGGAATTTATTCACAAAGTATATTTTGGTAAATATTATTTTGGACACCAAGGAAACAAAAATATGATTTTTATAATTACTACAAAAATATATCATATTTTTTACAAGGAAAAATATGTTATTTTTGACAAGTATGAAATACATATTTTTCTTGAAATTTTAGAAGATATATTATTTTTAAGAAATATATATTTTCTTACACAAACATGAGATACAATATTTTGAGGTGAAAAATATAATTTGTCAAATTAATATGAAACATATCATTTTTGAAGAAAAATGAGTTTATATATATTTTCCAAGTTGGACTTGAAAATATATTAATTTTTGGAACTTATAATAGAATACAAATTTTTTTGCAAAAGAAAAATTATAAATAATTTTTCTAAATAATATTCCTTAAATATATATTTTAGAAATATATATTGAATCTTTATTAAAGATAATATTTCGGAGAAATTAATTTGAAATTAAGTATAGAGAAATACTTAATGAATACAATATAATACGTATTCATATACGTATAAATACACACAAGAGTACAACACCGATACATTGCAAAATAAACAAGTATAACAATACAAATACGAATACACCCATCCTTAGGAAGGAAATACATGTATAAACACCCGAAGAGTATCAAGTCAAAAATACATTATTATTCCAAATTTATAAATATAATTTAAGTTGAAATATTAATTATTTTAACAGATAATCATATAACTTGGGATAATATCGAAGACACAAAAGAAATGTAACTCAAAGATATTAACACTAAGGCACGGCTCGTTCGTCTAATAGATTAGTACGTTGTAGGTAGTCGTGTTCGCCGAAGGAGCTTGAGTTACGATTATTGAGGACGCAAGATTGTGAGTTCATGTTCCCCCTTTTCTATAAATGGTTTTGTTTTATAACTTCGGGGGTGAAGTACATGTTACAAAATGTTTACATACAATTTCAATTGGTATGGTTAGCTTTGGAAAGTACAGTAGATCATGTGAATGGGTAGGCGTACTCTTAGGGCCATTAATCCTCGCGTTAGGACCAAGGGACATGAGTGATAGATCTATTTGGGTGTAGCTAGCCCACACCCGTGTGGACCAGGGTGGCCCATGAGGTGACTATGTTTTACAGCCGGAGGCCCGGTGCAAAATCTGCTAGGTTTGAGTCTTCCTACGCCGTTGCACGCATGTTAATGGCCTTGCAAACCATTAATCGATCTGTTTCCTTGTTTTGCTTTCATACCGGGATTTACAAAACTTACATACATACAATGTTTTCAAAGGTTTATTCACAAACACACACATGAACTCGCTAAACTTTTGTTGATGTTTTCAAAATACATGTATTTCAAGGAATTAAAAGTGGATCTGGCGAGCGTTGGATGTTTCAAGCTACTTTAAGAATAAAAGATATCATCCATGGTCTTGAGGTTTGGTCAGTGTGTCTTACTCCTGGACGAGACACGTCTCCCAAATCCTAGCTTAATTTAAATTGTCGAGTCTTTGTGAACTTTTAAAACAAGTTGCATGGTTTGTACTCGTATTTGAATTTTTATGTCTTAAGACAATGTTATTATGTTTTTCTAAACTAAATTAATGGATGACCATCTATGGTTTATATCATGTAGTTATTGTTATGATTGAATGCAATGGTATTAAGAAAGTCACACCATAATCACGCTTCCGCAAAAAGTCAGGATGTGACAGAAACAACTAACTATCCTAAAAATAAGGGATGCTTCGAATATTCCCATTTGAACGTTGGAGACCCCTTCTTTCCGGCTTCAACGTTCTCTTCTCAACTGTTTAGTCTGAGTCTTCAGGAGAACTAGTCCACTCGAATGTTATAACCTTGTCATGCTAATCTGCACGTGAAAAATTTGTAACTACCAGGATACTGCATCAGGATGTTACCAATATCCTGATCCGGTATCCTGGTCACAAACAAAAGTAATAAAGTCAGGATATAATGTAGGATATGGGTTCATAAAACCAGCCATAACATAAATTATATCAAATACGGTGTAAAATCAACCATTTTTTAGTACTAATGTTGGAAAAGCTTGTTTTTCTGTTTCTTTTTAATTTTGTCTCACCCCTTTCAAAGTCGGAAGCACGAGGTGTGATCTGAAAGGTTTTCATTGCATACGATAAGTAAACATTCTACATGAATATAAAATAACCCCAATTTACCATTCATAGTTTAACATCCAAACAAAAGTTAAGTTTAAGGTTTACATCACAACATAAGATAATTGTTTAAAACGTTTACAAATTCATTGCAAAACAAAGATTTAGGTTTTATTCGCTATATCCTTGCAAGGAGGCGGAATATAACAAACAAATCCATCAAAAGTGGCAATGGAGCAACGACAAATGATAACTTGAAACATAAACGATATTCTTGAGCAAAGAGACTGCGCGTACATCCACTTAGTTCCCTGAAATACATGTAAGTTTTGGAAAATCATCAACAAAAGTTGGTGTGAATTCAAGTAGTTTTGTATAGAATGTTTGAGCATAGTTGTATGAAAACATGGTATGTAATTTGTAAAATGTATTTGTAAACTGTGTTCTGTAAATGTAAGGAATGAGAGATCGCTTATGGTTTGCAAGGTCACTAACATATGTCACGACATAGGAAGCATCCAAAGTAGGCATTTTTGTCGAGATACAGTGAGACACAAAAGCACTCTTTGGTAGAAGTAGGCCAAGAGTGAGGTTTCCTAAAACCCGTTAGATCTAACCTTCCTCTCCCCGGTCTAAATGTATACGTTGATTAATGGTGCTTAAGTTTCACCCTATTCGTCATATGATCTATATGTCATTCCTTAATTTTGTTCTACATACCATAGTACATGTATTTTCCCCAAGTTTAGAAAACAATAAAAAGTTAAAAAGTGGGGACATGAGCTCACAAATTTGCATATCCTGCGTCGTAAACTTCGCCGGGCTTGTCTTGTAGGTGTCGTAACATATATATGTTCTATGTACGTTAATCACTAGACTTGTAATTCACTATGTACAAGTCACCATCTTAAGTTATGTATTTGTTCTGTGTATGTTCATCATTTGTAAGGGTCGTGCCCTTGTTTGTCGGATCTCGCCCGTTCGTCTCGTTATTGTGAATTAAATTTGAATTACTTACTTGTAAATATATATTTTATTCCCAAAAATATATATATTTGTTTATGTAGATTTTGACAAACGATAAATGTTAAAAATAATCTATAATTTTAACTTATCCAAAATATGTTACTTATATTATTTTCCAAAAATAATTATAAGTAATTTATTAAATAATAATTTCAATATTATTTTTGTGTAAGTATACTTAGGGAAGTATACATGTATTTTTATGTAAATACTTGTGTATTTTACATTATTTGTCAAAAAAATAAATCCTTTGATTTTTAATGCTTTCCTGAATTATATTTCTTAAAAATAATATATTTTTAAGGTTTGTTTGAAATATATATATATATATATATATATATATATATATATATATATATATATTTATTTATTTATTTATTTGTTTTTGTCGTTTACCCATTTTTTTATAATTTTCATTACTTGGTAATAATTATATATATTTGTCCCAATATATATTTATGTCCAAAAATGTCCAATATTTGTCCAAGTCCATATATTTTGCGGAATATATTTATGTTAATATATATATATATTTTGCTTATTGTCCAAATACCCCTTTTCATGGGTAATTCTTGTATAGATATTTATAAATACTTCCTTGTATATTTTTGTGTGTATTTTGGTATTTATACTCCTTGAGAGTATTTAGTGTATTTTTCAAGATCCTAATACACTACTACATATAATACACATAATATACACTTAGCACAAAATTTGGTGTTCACTAAATAAATATATTTTCCCTAAAAATATTCATACTTAATATTGATTTTAACCTTGAAGAAAACCTTATTTCTTGACCTGAAATTTTGTACAAAAATTAGGAAATCTTAGTAAATATTTTTAGGTGAACTTTTGGGGAATAAGTTTCACCAAAACTTATATTTTTCTAAGTGTCAAAATTTTATAAAAAATTTTACATAGTTTCCCCTAAAAATGGAGGTTTCCCATGTTTTCAAACCATGTGTTTATTTTCTTTTTATCACCAAAAATCAATTTCCAACAATATCACAAGTTACATACACTAAAACCATCATGTTAAACACTATGATGTACTTGATTATTTTGTAAAAACATGTAGTCTTGTAAATCTATACTTAACATACTTGGTTCTTTCAAGAATAAGCTTCTTGATGAATTTTTCATGAACTTTTTATAAAACTTAGTTTCATAAGTTAATCATCCATAAACTTCGTTACTTCAAGATCATGAGAACATGCTTTAAAAACCATTTATCATGTTTACATAAACACTTTTCAAGTTCATCTTCAAGTTTAACCATGGATCTTTCAAGATCCATGCTTAAACTTGTTAGATCTAAGCTTCTAACAAGCTTTCATATGATGGATCTAACTAAAAACACAAGATTCAACATTCACAACTTCATAACATACCTCAAACAATTTCAAAACAACTCATTTTCACTTAGATTATATTAGATCTTCATGTTACCATCATTTAAAGTTTAGGTTCTTTGATGGTGTGACTTGTACATACTAATAACATGAAGTAAAATAGAGATTATGGTGCTTACTACTAGCTCTAGTGGCTAGGGAAGTGGCAAAAACAAGAAGAAGATGAGGATTGATGAAGATGAGTGGTTAAAAGCTCCACAAGGTGGTCCTTTCACTTCTTTTGCTCCAAACCTTCTTAGATCATCCTTGTGCACCCTTGTATAACCGCATATTGCTTTGTTTTGAAGTGGAAATGGTGGATGTATGGAAGTGTGAGTGTGGCCGTGAGTTAGGAGAGGGAAGGAAGAAGAAGATGAGTTTGAAATGAAGAGAATGATCTTCGGTTCGTATCAATACATCCCACCCGCTTGATAGCCACTTAGTCTCAATACTGGAATTTAGGTCCCCATTCCCTATCTGAGCACTTAAAAGAGAAACCATTTGGGTAGTCAATTTCAACTCAAGCATAGCATGAAGACTGAGTTCAGTGATTTCCTTCTTATCAGGTGTGTGAGTGTCCCCTTCAATAGCAGGGGTTGGTAATTTACTCAAATCTTTTTTTAATTTCTGAGCACTTAAAAGAGAAACCACATGGACGATTTTGGCAATTTACTCAAATCCTTTTTAATTTCTTTTATTTAATTATTTTTGTTACATATATAACAAAAAAGAATATAGATGGAGTTTTTAGAAAAAAAAAATAATAGTTTTGTCACATAATTTTTATAAATTTTCATTCAAATCACTAACTCAGTTTATTTTTTCTGTTAAGATGAAGGATGTTTTAATTTTATAAATTAAGACAAAAATTAATTTACAGCTTCTTTATATAAATCAATTTTATAAAAAGAAACGTCATTGGTGTGCAATACATAACAATCGATTACAACTTTTAGTATTTATCAGTTGTAAAGATAGAAAAAAATTGTAAAACATTACATATTTTTTAAATGTGTTGAGCACCTATGAAATATGTTGATAGAAATAAAATATTTATTTAATTAAGATTATGAGGGTAACTAACTAATACTTATTCTGAGTGGCTTGAGTAAAGAAATTTTTTGTTAATAGCATTATAATTACAATTTAGCTTCAGTTTTTCCTTAGAAGCGAATTTAAAAGAGCAGAAGATGAATTACAAACTTGGTATATATGATACGATTTTTTTTTATTTTATATTTTTCAATAAGGTCACTAGCATTTTATTTTTATAAAATTTAGATATTTAAGTAGATTTTATTTTTATAAAACTGATCTATATAAAAAATTAGAAATTAATTTATGTCTTAGTTTATAAACATCCTTCGCCTTAATAGAAAAATTAACTTAGTTAGTGGTTGGATGAAAATTTATAAAAAATTATGTGACAAAGCTATTGTAGGATCGCGATCTGACCCGAACGAGTCGTTCAGAGGTGTTCAACTTTGTTTTAGGTGCGGAATAACAAGAAACGAAGGTAGAAACAGCTGATTCTTCTCTTAATCTACTGATTTTATTGAATTGACAAGGTTTACATTTCAATCTTCACACCGGCAGAGCTTCGGCGTGGAATACAAGACAATCACTATGGTTTCGCTCATGAGATCACCTATTTATAGACTTGTGGTTTCGCTCCAAGGGACATATGTCCATATAAGCGAAACCTCATATGTACACATAAGCGAAACCTATGTTCAAATAAGCGAAACCTCCTCTCTAAGACCATATGAGCGAAACCTCTATCTAAAATACATACAATCTCCTGTTTTCTCGTAAAACATGCCCTAATCTATACAATACAATGAAAGACTCGATCCAAGACGAAGTCGACAGATGTAATGCACCAACAGACTCCCCCTCAGATGTTGACGAGTCGACTATCGAGTCACGACAATGCTGTGTCTTTACTTCTTCAGTCTTGATCAGTCTCTGGGCTTTTCTCTCTTTCTTCATTGACAGACTCCTCCTTGCAATGTGCTGGCATTCCGTTAGTTCTTCAGCATCATCTGCTTCAGGATCGTAATCTGGCTAGCTCTTTCTTAGGTTGTTCCAAGATCATAACCTGGCTCTCATCCAGCTCAGGATCATCAATCCAGCTCATTCTTAAACCTGCACAAACTCACTCTACCTAAAAGTAAATTTCACACATTTAACAATTCAATGTATGCACTAACACTGACTCTCCCTCAAAAATAACTCAATAATCTTGATGAATCATTTTAAAATTTGATCATTTTTCTTTTCAAAACACATTTTTCCAAACCATTTGTTCATCATGTCTAGCACTTGGAATTTTGAAATTTAGCTCTTCAACACCAGTTGTTGAAAATCTTTTTGAGTTTTACAAAATTTATGCTAAAACACACCGAAAATCTTTTTGTATTTTTGAATGTAAAGAAATGCAGTAAAGAAATATTTACAGACAATATTTTTGTGAGTTTTGTGTAAGAGGATCATATCAGATTTTGACAAGTCACAAGTACCGTTGAGCTTAGTTACACATTAAGAATTAAACAATTCACTTAGATTGCCAATATACTGATCTACTTAAATTCTCACACAAATTTCAACTGATTCAGGATATGAGTTAGGTCTGTTAAGGACTTAAACTTATTCATGTGTCCCACCTCTTGAATATACTCCCGTATCCAGATCCCAATATTCAGTCTTACAGGTGAGTATACCACAGATGATATCTGTTAGGGGTTAAATTCGAGGGCCGTGAGAGCTCAGGTCGATCTTTCGATACGCAGAGAGATGACGGCTTCGACTTTTGGTGGGTCCCCTTTAGAGGATCTTTTGAATTACAACAGCAATGACTATCAATTTTATTGTTTCATCAATTTGCTGAGGGCGGCACTATATTTCAAGCAAGCAGAAAGTATTCTCCGGGGACTAGGCCATTACTTCCACAAAATCAGAAGTCCCGGGATAATACCCCAGATATCACTGAGCATAAAGACCTAGTATCTCAGAAAGAGGGACCTTTCAAACGAGATTTCAGGGGTTACCTATATATCCAAGTAGTGTTCCCCACAAATAAGCAAGTTTGAATTTAAGTTTATATCCCGAAAAAGCTTACTAAATGTGTAAAAACCTATCGGCATATCATCAGTGAGACTGTTTAACGCTATTTAAACTATACATTTCTTTAGCATACTGTGACTGTCTACTGATGTATTATCATTTCCTCTTCTTTGACACTAAAACTCATTTTTGATTTTATCATGTTTTTGTATTTTTCAAATTTTCTAATGTTTTTGGATTTTGAGAAATTTCTACTCCCCCTAAAATGCAAACACATTAAAGGAAATTTGAAATCAAACTGTACAAAAAACTTGACAACTGATATCGAATCGCATCAATTCGCCATCCACTAGGCATAAACAATCAGAACTCCCCCTTTCACAAAACTATTTTCTCATTATGATTTCAAAACACTTAAGTTTGTTTTAACCAAAATGATTTGTCCGGAAAATAAGTTTTGTTAGTTTTACCACTTGTAAAGTTAGGGGTTTGGTTCATCATATTATCCATTCAATCACTTGTATGTGGATTACATCAAGTTCAACCTAATGACCTTGAGTAATCACTTTGTCATAATCAACCTCTTACCACTTGTAAGTATATCCACAACATATAACCACATGTAGGAATAAACATCTACACAAATACATGTTACCAATCAAGATGCCGATTCCTGCTTCGCACTTACCAACCAAAAAGCTCCGGCAAATCACACTTATCCTGTAAGAATTCAACTATTTTTAAGATTCAAACACACAATCAATTACTTAAGAAAGATGCCGATTCCTGATCCACGATTACAAACTTGGGATCTCCGGCATAGTCCTAAGACTTTATGGGAAACAAACTTCCATCCAAGTCTTTTCAGACTTGATGGCTTTCAACTCTTGCGCAGTAGGGTTGTAAGTTGCCTTTTTAGTTGCATAAAAATCTTTAACCCCCTTAGCTTTCCCATTCAACATTTTCCCAAAAATTTTCTTAACACTTCCATTGAATGTTTTCTCGACATCAAACTTAGTATTCTCGTTGTAAAACTGATTCGAGATATCAACCTTACCAACTTTCTGTTTAACTTCTTCAAATTTCAGTGATGGAAACTCATCATCATTCACTGAAATTTTCATCTCAACCTGTGGCTCTTCTGGCTTTGTGGAACCAGATTCATCGCCGACATTCACATCAATTTTCTTAACAACCCACACTTGGTTATCATTCTCTTTCTTTTTATAAAAATTCTTTTTAGAACACTCACCAACCTCATAAGTTGAGTTTTCAAAAATTTTAAATTTTTCGGTTGGTGCTTCAACATCAACAACCTTTTCTTTCAATTTCTGAGAAACTCCCTGTTTTGTTTTAGCATTTATCTGACAGTTCCATGCAATGTGACCAGTTTCATTGCACTTGTAACAGGTACGAGTCTCTCTTTGATAAAACACTTCAGTTCCATTCTTCTTCTTTTCAGCAAGAAATTCTTGATTTGACTGTCTCCAGAATGGTTTCTTCTGTTCCTCTTCTTCACTTCCACCTGACACAAATTCTGTTTTTGTTTTAGAATTTTTCAAATTTTTATGATTTTCTGGTGGAATAAATCCAAGACCCTTCTTTTTGTAATTTGGTTTGGTTTCTTTTGAAAACCAGAACCAGAATTGTAACCCTTTTTCTTGTTTAGATGTTGTTGAACTCTTGAAGTGTACTTTTTAGATTTTTCAGTAAGATTTAAATCTTTTATTTCAGAAATATTAATTTTTGTCATTTTGAAAACCTTTTTGATCATGTCAAAACGAACACTTCTTATTGGAAACTCTTTGTCAGACTATAATTTGTCCAAATCATTTAAAGTGTATGCAACTTCAAATGCTTCATCATCCAAATTTGCTTTCGATAACAAAAATTCTATACTATAAGACCGTTTAACCGACGACTTTGGACTGTTGACTGACGAATTTGACCCTCCAGACTCAGACTTTGACTCAGACTCCTCCTCAGTATCCAACACCTGATCGACCACCTTTTTTATTAACTCAGACTCATGATCAGTATCGGACGAGGTAAACGTGACATCAATGTTATCTGGTAAAACGTCAGTTGTGTCGGTTTTTAGCTTTATATTGATTGCTTTTTCAAGTTGCTCCTCGTTTGGTTTTCTAGGAGAGTACCCTTCCCAAATTGGAGGCGGACACTTGTTATAGCTAACAGTCGGTTTCTTACCACTATTTTTCTTTTTCTTCGGCTTCTCGTCTTGAAAAGCTTCCATACCTGCAACAGTTGGGTAAATACGATCAATGAGATAATCAGAACTAGAATAACTTTGTAATAAACGTCTAATTCTCTCATTCTTGATCTTTTCTGTCTCCAACTCTTGCTTCCATTTAGCACTTTCTTCGATGTAAAAGTTGATGACTTTCTGCTTTGTCATCATTACAGCATTCATCATCGTTAGTGCTTGTTCTCTTTCTGAATTTGTCTTTTGGAGACCAGCTACTGTTTTGTTCAAGACATCATAAGATTCTTTCACATAGTTGAGGTTGAACAGTAACTGCTCTTTCTTCTTCTCATATTCAGCAATTATGTCGTCTTTTGCAACACATTCCTTGCAAGCTTCCAAACACTTTATGCAAGGCTTGACAACTTCGATTGTTTTCACCACTTCAACTACCTTTTCTTCTTCAATCACCTTCTCTTCTACCTTCACTCGCTCAGTTTCAACTATCTCCTCAACAACACCTTCAACATTCTCTTTCTGAACAACATCTTCAGATTTCTTTAGTTGTTGTTCTTTAGCAGCTCGTTTCTCCTTCAGTTTCTCCATGCGATCTGCAAAATAGAAATGAAAACTTTCAGGAGAAAGATGAGATTTTGCAACATTTATATGTTTCTCTTCCTCATCATCACTGCTACTATCAACTGGTGACTGATCAAACTGTACAGATTTTTCAGAATCAGCATCTGATAAACCAGAATCTGACGGTGTTTGATCAAATACAACTTCCTTTTTTGAAATAACAACATTTTGTACACTCTCATCAGAACTTTGTAGACTTTCATCAGCACTTTCTGAACTTTCAACAGAAACAATAGACTTTTCATCCATGCTTTTCACTGTTTCACCATTAGACTTCATCCATGTAGCAAACATGTCTGGTTCTCTGACAATCTTAGCAATGAAAGCCTTAAAATTCCCATTCTCATCTGCAAACATATTCCAGCTGAAGCCTTCAGGTAGTCTCTCATCATCTTGATCGACTATGCATGCTTTGCTATCAGGAGAGATATAATTGTTCCAGTCAAAATCCACTGCACACGCTCTTTTTGAATCCTCGATTCTTCTACCATGAGCCGTCTGTGAATCTTGTGATTGACCAACCTGTTGATAAATGGCTTTCCGGTAGTAATCATCTTTTCCAAACGGATTCTGAGCACCACTAGCTTCCCTGTTCTTGCATTCCCGTTTGAAATGGCCTTTCTCCCTGCATCGAAAACAAGTAACTTTAGATTTATCAAAACCTAAAGTAGATACATGAGCATCAAGAAAGTCATTTCTCCCGGTAATCGTTTTAAACTTTTCAGCACGTCTAAGAACACTAGCAAGACACCATTTGATATCCATTAATTCCATCTCTTCGGCGTCTATTTGATCGTAATCCTCCTTTGTGAGCATAGGATTTCCGATTCGACTTGCAACTAGACCTTCATACGATAACAAAACAGAACCAAGTAGAGCCATGTGGTCTTTAGCAGTGTCTTCTGAAAAACTTTGACCTTCTGGAAGATTTAGAGCGATGTTGCACTGAATCACATAACCATTTCCTGTCTTTATGCTTTGAGACTGAAAGCTTTCTGATGAACTCTTTGGATTAACACTCGGATATAATGAGAAACCACTACTGCTTTTGTTTGAACTTTGATCAATCTTTTCTGTAGAATCCCCAGCACTAAACGCAGTCTGGATTTTCGGACTTCTCTCAGCTTCTGGAACCGGAATACTACCTTTGTAGTACATCTTTACATCCTGTTGACCACTCAGACTGTTCATCCTTGCGATCTTCTGCTGTTCCAAATCTTGACCTTCAATCTTTTCGATAAACTGACCAATTGTTAACCCATCATAAACCCCTGTGTTTTTCAAGATCATCAAATAAGTTCCCCACTCTTTTTGCGGTAACGCATCAGCTAATTTGTCTACCCACTCTTCAGGCTCCTTTTTTATACTAAGCATTGACATAGATCGCACCAAGTGGCAATAACGTTCAATCAGCTTCTTCGTATCTTCTCCCGGTAAACTACTGAACAGATCAAACTCTTTCTTGAGCAACGCCTTCTTGCTTTTAATCATTTTCTCACTACCCTCAAACTTAACACGTAAAGCATCCCAGATTGACTTTGAAGTTTTGTCATGCTGAAGCAGTATGAAAATGTCTTCTTTGATAGCTTGCTGAAGTAGACTAATCATCATCTTTTCAGATCTATACATATCACGTTCTTGATCATTAAATTCAGATATTCTTTTGTCAACTTTCATATCAGTCTGTGGCAAAACATATTTTTTCAAAATACATTCCCATGACCTAAGATGATTAGCCTGAACCCAGTTTTCGAATCTATCTTTCCACCCGTAGTATTCTTCAATACTCATCAATTTCGGGGGCTTTTGGGTGGTTCCCGTCTCGTTTTCCAAATTCATGTTCCGAGCAATGGTAGATGGACCAGACGGTGTTGCAAACGCGTTGTAGAACTCGGTATCCATGACTTTTCAACACGTATTTTAAAGACTGTGACATATAAGCGAACCCAAGTAATTGGTGACACAAAAGCGAAACCCTAGAAGATCTTTGGAGCGAAACTTGTTGATGTCTGTTAAAACGAAACCCTGATGTTCGTTGGAGCAAAACCCTGATGTTCTTTGGAGCGAAATTACTGATGTTTGTATAAGCGAAAACACTATTGTTACTAAAAGCGAAACCTTGATGTACTGAAAAGCGAAACCTCAAATAATGATGACACAAGAGCGAATCTAGTTGTACTTATCAGCGAAACCCCTCAATTATGTGTCACAAGAGCAAAATATGTTGTCTTTTGAGCGAAACTAAGGTTCTTGATGGTCACAAAAGCGAAATCAGTGTGACATATAAGCGAAATCACACTATGTCCGAATAAGCGGAACCAAGTCCGAAGGTAATTTCAACCATTTTTAGTCCGTAATTTGGTCCGAAACTTTCAAGGGTTTGTTAATGTTCAATTGCGCACAATCTGTGAAATTTTGAACGAATTCCGACCGGTAAAATTTTCTGAATTGATGAAAGAAGGTGTAGAAGCAAGAAAAAAATAAATTCCAGCTAATCTCTGCAGAACTCCTCCTCCTGAGCTCTGATACCACTTGTAGGATCGCGATCTGACCCGAACGAGTCGTTCAGAGGGGTTCAACTTCGTTTCAGGTGCGAAATAACAAGAAACGAAGGTAGAAACAGCTGATTCTTCTCTTAATCTACTGATTTTATTGAATTGACAATGTTTACAGTTCAATCTTCACACCGGCAGAGCTTCGGTGTGGAATACAAGACAATCACTATGGTTTCGCTCATGAGATCACCTATTGATAGACTTGTGGTTTCGCTCCAAGGGACATGTGTCCATATGAGCGAAACCTCATATGTACACATAAGCGAAACCTATGTTCAAATAAGCGAAACCTCCTCTCTAAGACCATATGAGCGAAACCTCTATCTAAAATACATACAATCTCCTATTTTCTCGTAAAACGTGCCCTAATCTATACAATACAATGAAAGACTCGATCCAAGACGAAGTCGACAGATGTAATGCACCAACAGCTATTATTTTTTTCATACAAAAATTGCATGTATATTATTTTTTATTATATATGTAACAAAATTAATTGAATAAAAGAAATTTAAAAGAGTTTGAGTAAATTGCCAATATCATCCCCGTGGTTTTATATTTGGCAGTTTCATCCAAATATCCTCAACTTAATAGAAAAAATAAACTAAGTTAGTGGTTTGGATGAAAATGACAAAAAGTTACAAACATTGGGGGCAATTTGGTACAAATGTGTCATTTTGGACGAAAATGGCAAACCTGTCCAAACCTCAGGGATGATTTTGGCAATTAACTCTACTAATAATCCTAATTAAGCAGTTACCAAAATAACTTCCCCACTATTATGCTATTATTGTGGAACAATTAATTTGGCGGGAATGAGAATAAAATTAGGTTGGGTTGGTATCAACATGATTGGGTGGGGGCAAGTTTGCCTAATCTTAATGGACATGCACCCTATACACCCTAATATCCTAATGTATCCATAAGAAATGCACACAGTTTTGAAAATGTATGTAATTATTCTCCTATATATATATTAAAAAAAGCAAGTTAATGAATAGTAACTTTCCCTATTCAAATCTTGCCACGTGGTAAGTTTTTTTGTATCTTCTCCATTGAAAGCTTGCCACTTGGCAAACTTTTATTTTCATTTATCCATATTTTATCAAAATACCGGTACGGTCCTGTTCGGTCTCGGTACATGAAGGTAAAACCGTCACGGTCCTGTTCGGTCTCGGTACATGAAGGTAAAAACCGTCTTGTTCGGGAAATACCGGTACGGTCCTGTTCGGTCTCGGTACATGAAGGTACATGAAGCTAAAAACCGTCACCAGCCTGATACAGAAAACATCAGACGTCGGTACGGAATTGATATTGAAAATTTTTAGTTCGGGAAATTCGGTACTCCTAACCAATACCATTTGCTCATCACTGATCACGGGTACCGTACAAACACCTACGGTACCGTACAACTTTTTTATTGATTTTCTTCAACTTTTAGTCTTTTTTTTTTTAGTTTCAGGGCTAGGGATGAGTTCGGTGCCAACCGATACTAAATCTGTACTGGTACTGAAAATACCGGTTACGGTACAGGTATATGAAGGTAAAAACTGGTAGCAAACCGGTACCAGTAACGCCAAAAGTTGCTACCGAATTGACTTAAAATCTTTCAGTTCAGGAAATTCGATACCGGTACCTAATACCATTTGCTCATCTCTGACCACGGGTTTCACACGAACAACATCATTACTATTAAACCTTTTTAGTTGATTTTCTTTCGGTTATCTTATACTGTTTTTTTTTTCTACATTTTCTTATTATTCTTGTCAACGGTTCTGTGCGTAACGCGCTTATAGTGATTTCAAAGCACATGTAAACACAGACTAAATGACAAAAGAAGTTCGCCGCAACGCGGCGAGATTGATAAACCTAGTTACATTTTAACAATATAAGACCGTGGGGTATGGTGGGGCGGGGGTTTGGGGCATGGGTTGACACGTGTACTTCGAGCCCCCCCCCCCCCCCCCCCCCCCGCGCGCTGGTGAGTGACGTGTTGGGTCGGTATGGCGGGGCGGGGCTAGCCAGCGTGGGTTGGCCAGTTTTATAAAAATTAAAAAAAGCCTAAAATTAAAAAATCACACAAAATAAAAAAAAGCATTATTATTAAAATTTCCTAAAAATTAAAAAATTCTACAAAAAAAAAGGATTACAAAAAAAAAAAAAAAAAAACCTAAAGCGTTAGGTAGATTTAGAACAGGGCGAGCTTGTCAAACGGCTTCCGCTTCTTGCCCCAGAACTCGATGTTGGCCACCGCCACCCGGTATTCGTGACTTATATCACCGCCCGGGACGCTGTCATAGTAGGCTTTAAAACGGTCGAGCTTCGGTCGTAGCTAGCGCCACTTGTGTTGGCACGCGTTTAAATTGTGCCGGTCGTTCCCCACGTTGTGCCGGTAGCTAGCGAAAGCTTCCGGCCAGTAACGGGTCTCACCGGGTTGGCGGCCCTTCATCGCGTCCACAACACTCGTGACAAGTGCTAGCCCTTCCTCGTGCGTCCAAGAGGCCATTTATCAAGTGTGGGTAGCGGGTTCCGGTAAGTGGAGTGAAGGGTTGGGGTAGCAATGTGGACAGGCGGTGGGGTTGGGGGGTTTTATAGTGACTTGGGTGAACCCTTTGGCTTGGCCAAACGGTTATTTTTTAAATTTTAAAAATAGCCACTATGACCTATCCAACCCAGCCAATGAGAGCCGGCCACGCAAGACCGCTAGGCATGCCCAACGTCCGGGCTGAAACCCCTGCCCAAGGGGCCACGCCGAAACCCAAGCCCACCTGGGGTGGTGACTTGGGCGTTTCTACCCAACCCACGCCCCAACCCCCGCCCCATACCCATAGTCTAAGATCATTGAAATAACATAAGAAACTTGAAAATTAATCTCCACGCAAGGCCGCTAGGCATGCCCAACGTCCGGGCTGAAACCCCTGCCCAAGGGGCCACGCCGAAACCCAAGCCCACCTGGGGTGGTGACTTGGACGTTTCTACCCAACCCACGCCCCAACCCCCGCCCCATACCCATAACATCATTGAAATAACATAAGAAACTTGAAAATTAATCTCAGTGTGGATAAAATAAATGTTAGACAATTGACTAATGTTAGACAATTAAGTCAATGTTGGTTGTACGGACTACGGAAAATCCCTCAAGCAACAAGTCTCATAAGTATTTTTTCTCCCTTTCAAACTAAAAGACCAACAAACCCCCTTGATTCGATGCTTTCGAAGAGAAGTAAAATGGAACTTTAGGGTTGGGTATGTTTTACTGTCCCCTTAAAAAATAAACGGTGATGATAAATTTCGAAGTTCATAGATAATTAAGAATTAAAAAGGTGATTCTAAGTGCACACCTCATATATGCTTAATGAACCCCACGTATAAGAAAAATAAAGCGATGATGTGTTGATTTAGTAAAGAGAGCGAAGATACAATCCAATAAATTATCAGAACGAGTTACATTTAACACAACACATGGAATTTTTCTTTCAAGAATAGAAGAAAGAAAAACTTACAAAATAAGTTAAATTGTTGTGAAACCACGACCTACTAGCCTAATAGCAAACCATAAGCGAAAGATGTAGGGAGAAAGAGATATTTCATTGATAGATATATCATATAAGAGATACAATGGGAAGTATATATAGGAGAAGAAAACTTGGAGAAGAAGCTAATATATTTTTTGTGTTGATAACCATAATATTAATAATATATTTATAACACTCCCCCTTGGTTATCAACTTGATACACTTGGAGATGCTGTCTCGTTAAAAACCTTGCCTGGAAAACCCATTGGGACAAAACCTTAGCTAAGGGAAAAAGAGTGCAGCGCGTATCGTCTCCCCCTGATACTTCTGGATCATGTACGTTGCCTTATTAAAAAACCTTACTAAGAAAACCCAATGGGATAAAACTTAGTGAAGGGAAAAAGAGTGCAACTTGTATAATGCTCCCCCTCATTTGAACATGTATTCTTCAAGTGACTAGTGCCCATTTTTCTTGAAAGTTGCTTAAAGTTTTTGTAGTCAATGATTTGCCGCTTGATCCCTTAATGCGTAATTCTTTATGTTCGCAATGTTGTATATCTTCATATGAGTCTTCTAGTGCCTCTTCTTTTACATAAATATCATAAGATCCACGACTGTGATTTGTTATATTCCCTGCATTTACAAAACTAACCAAACTTGTTTTAACAGGTTAGTAAAATATAAATTCATATCTTACATACCTTAGATGTATTGAAATAGATGTTTTCCCATTTCAATATTTCGTCGTTTAACACATGCTATATCAAATCGATAAATTCAATAAAAATATATAAAATCATGAATAGATAGCAAGAAATACTAATGCACAATTGAACTTAAAGATTGTACCTCTAGACCAAAAATTTCAATTTCTTTCATATGAAGCTATAACAGCCATTTTATATATCAAGTAATTGAACAACCTTTAACGTAGTTAAAGGATAAACTTTTTCCATGGTAAAACACATCAACCTCTAATAGATATAGTTTGATTAATTACACATATACTCAAACTACAGGTCGAGCAATAATTACAATGTATCAAGGTCATTCAAAAATTCTCCCTCTAAAAGCTCGACAGTTTCTCTCGATGGTGCCTAGACATCATCACTGTAAACTGCGATTATAGTGAACTTTTAGGAGAGGACTTTTAATAAAGATATATAATATTATCAAACTCGTATTGCTCTTTATCATAATATCTCATGAGTTGTACAACACTCAATCCAACTATTTTATCCATACTATCATTTTAAGTTTATAAAGATACATTCATGAGGTTTTGAAATCAATGCTTCAGGCATTTACAATCATTCACTTACTTCTTTCACTTCGAAAAACAATGTATGTGCATACATTCTTTAGGATTCTGTTACATAAACCTCCTTATTGATTTCTATATCATATGCAAGGATGTCTTGAAAACTTGCTTCATTTGTATAATACATATTGTACCATGCTTATACACTGTATGTACATTTAGATACCATAATCACCAAGCACAGGTATTCTATGTATGTTTATTGGTGCACAAGAATTACATCCATAAGATGTTTCCACTTAACCTTATAAGCACTTAAATGCTTTAGGATACTCATCAGGAGTTCCAATTATATTCAACGTATTCAAATATGAATCTGTATACAATGATCATATCGTTCTCGAGAACTTATTTTACATGATTTTAATAAATTAAATTCTTGAGACTTTGTTGTAAACTTTCAGTATCAAGTGATAAATATTATTGATAAGACGCATGTCAATTCTCTCTTTAATGTTATTACCAGACTAATTAAATATTGGAAAGCTAATGTATCCACCACTGGAGAATACGATTCCTCATAATCAATATTAGGTCTTTGCGAAATCCTTGTGCCACCAATTTTGCCTTATACCATTTACTTTTCATTTATTGATTCGCATAAAAGACCTGTTTGTTTCTAATATGTTTTACAACATTTGTTGTATGAACTACTGGTCCAAAAACTTTCCATT
Source organism: Helianthus tuberosus (assembly GCA_030545235.1). Taxonomy (NCBI): domain Eukaryota; kingdom Viridiplantae; phylum Streptophyta; class Magnoliopsida; order Asterales; family Asteraceae; genus Helianthus; species Helianthus tuberosus. The sequence goes on from CM060394.1 coordinate 133,234,203, forward strand.
TCAATAGAGAATTCAACTCTGCCTCATTTGCGTCTTTTCGTTTTGGCCAATTATTTCTTTGTATTTGTTCATAGGCAGATCTCAAATCTTGATCCTCATTATTTCATCATTACAAGAGCTATATTATATACAAAAGTATAACGACGTCGATTTTATTTTGATTCCATACATATCTTAGACATGATACAACTTATCGAGATCTCTTTAGTTTCAAGTACCTGAGGTTATTCTTGAACCATCATGTCTACCGTCTCTTCAGGAGACCTTTTTAATATAACCCCGACTTGACCATCTTAATTAGTTGCTCCAACTTTCGAGGAATTTTATTATTGGAATCGACTAGTCTACCACGCTTCAGACGTGCAATAGACTCATTCCAAACATGTGGTTGTCCTTCTAGGACACTCATCTTAATTGGAGCATTAGCAGTTGGTATATGTGACATAATCACCTTTTTAAGGTCAGTGAATGCGTCTGGTGATAGATTCGCTAATCTTTGTATATGAGTTGTTCTTTGAACTTCTGGTTCACACTTTTAGTTTTTTGAGGATCAATGATAATTCGTACCAACTCTTTTATTTTCCAACTGCTTTTTATCTCCCCCTGATGTTGGGAATGTTAATCCATTGAGATGGATATCAATTAATTTATCATATATTCCCAACCACCTTTTAAGGTCCCATCTTTGTGCGTAGTGGTGGATCAATTTCAATATATACCGCACAACCAAAATCTTAGAAGATATATCTTTGGTTTCTGACCGAAAACCAACTATAATGGGGAGAAACTATTACAACATGTTGGCTTGATGTGTATTAATGTTATTGCATGTAAAATTACATGTACGCATATATAAACATGAACTTGCTCACATGATTAGTGGCTTTGCTATCAATTGTGAATGTTTAGTGATCGTCTCAATAAAGCAATTCTTGTGACACCTAAGCAAAATCCACAACAATCTTGACTTGCCACTTCATTCTTCCGTGCTTACGTGTCAAATTTCGGGACGAAATTTCTTTCAAGTTGGGGATGATGTGACAACCCGAATTCTCAAGGTCAGTATTTTGTAATCACGTGATTCTGTTTCTCGTTATTCCTTGTTCATATTCTTTACGTTGATATAATTAGTAAACACTCGTGCCTGAAATGTAATTGCGGAATGTATGACGTGATTTGAATATGTTTTCTTGAGTGTAACTGTTTAACTTTGAGATATCGTTAAAACAGTCATATGCGTCGAATGACTGATCGAAGAAGTTAACATCGTTAACACTTTTGGACTGCCGACCATTGGGCCGCATTGGTGGGTCACGCAAAACATCCCATCATGTCCGAACCAGCATAAATCGAGCCCAACATGGACTGAGTGGGCATCGATCACATATGGCCCAACAGTGGTAACATTTAATGTGTTTCCTTTTAGATCGGCCCACTTGTTATGATTGGCTTTATAATGGAATGAACGTAACTTCCCTATGCCCTACCATTGCAACATACCAAACACAAACCCTACTTCCCCCTTGTTCACGTCGGCAGACCCTGAGACAACTCTCCCTCGTGTGGTATCATCGATCTTGGTTAGTGAACTATACTATCATAATTCTTGTTCAATTGTTCTTTATGAGTATGCCTAGCAAAGTGTTATAATATGTTCTTTATGATTCTGTATATGAAGTGGTATTATGTAATGATGATCACCTGATGATACAATTGCATGCTAGGAAATCAATATAATAGTGTTTCATTTGGTCCAATATAATTGAAGGCACATGACCCATTATCTTGATTTCATGAATCCATGTGCACATGTAAGTAAATGGCGGTTCTTGTGATTTGATCTTATTAATTCATGTGCACCTACTGAATGTGTAAGTAAATGCTGAAACTTGATGATTTTGTTGAATAAGGGCTAGGGATCGATTAGGTAGTTGAATAATGCCTGACATGCACATGTGATTGGAATTAATGTAGTTGGGACATGCATATGTTAGTGAAACTGAATGATATATTGGACAAATCGGTTGTGAGTAATGTTGATTGGACCGAAATTCTTTTCTATTGTTTCTTAGTGGGCCGACTCATCAACAATTAAGTATGAATAATTATGTATTGTAGGCCTGAGCACATGTGTTATCATAATGCACACATATATATCATGATGCCTCTCATATGAATTGATTTTACACACTAGCTAAATCGCATATCCCCTGTTGATAAAATGGAAACGGAAAATTGTATAAATTGTTGATACATGTTGCAAATGGGTTCTAGGATTTCACACTTACCGGGCCTGTTATAGTAGTTGGGTCACACACACATTAAAAAGGGGTCACATATGGAATGAGTTACACAAGTGAGTATTGGCCGAGAACTAGTACGTAACTTGTTTAGGAAAATATGAAGAAACATATTAATGGCACCTTTTGTTACTTCGGGCAATACTCAGTTGCGGGTGGCACAGGGCCAACCCACTTGGCTGGACTTGTGTTATCAGGCCCAACATCTACGGGGCCGCATATGATATAACTTGGTTGGACTTTGAATAGTAATTTCGATACACACACATGTTTTATAACTGGGCCGTAGACGTTTGATAACCTGACTTGAAGTGTGTGCTAGTAGATTATGTGTGTATGTATATGACAAGTTTAAACTGTTACATATTAAGCGATTGTTTGTTGCTCTATATGGATGAATAAACTGTTATGATTCGAAATACATGTGTGCGTTACGTGAGCAATAAATATGTTTGATGTGAACCATGAATACATGAATTAGTTGTACGCGAAAGGTGTGGTATATGTACATGTAAAACTAACTGCATCGATAACCCTTTTTAGGGCGTGGTTGATCAAACTGTGAGCATATACTTTAACCTTACCGAGCAAACCAAAGGTGAGTTCACTACATTCGAGCATGCGTCCCAGTGGTTGGGGACAGTCAGTGGGTATCCCGTGGAGGGATAAGTCTTTTGGGTAAAAACGAGTATATTGGTTAATATTCTCACCTATCATTCTTGTAAGTCCCTTATATTGTTACCTGGAGGGTAACGGGTATTAGTTGGTAGCGCTACTTAGGTTTGGCACCCTCACACCGCTCCTAGATAGGACGGATGTGAACTAATGACCCAGTCGGGCCCAGTACTGGATAGGAGTACGTGGGAAAGGGCAGTCATGTACATCAGGAGCCGTCTTGTTCGGAATTGAGATATTAACAATATTACTTGCATTCGTTAGTGAACTGTTTTACATGCAACTGGTAACAAAACGTTTTCTTAAACTGTGAACTCGCCAGCTTTGTCTGATACACTTGTTGCATGCTCGCAGGTCGTTAGGTACTTTGGATGGGAACTTGCTATCTGGATGGCTGGAGTGGTCATGGGTCGCAGTGTTTGGCTACGCGTGTCTCATTCACGGAATTCATTTACATTGGGTTTTGAAACATTTAAACAATGAATTGTTATTTGCTTCCGCTGTCATTATTTAACTTGGATTATATTCTACGAACGTTTTTATTTCATGAATGGAATTTTTATTAAACATATTGTGGTTGGTTCAATGTAATTAGTGGCTCGTTGTTGGTACGTCACACGCCTAGCAGGGACATTCCCTAGGTGGTATTTTGGGGGTGTGACAATTCTTGTATAAACATAAGCGATATGAACTTCAATATTTATTCCAATAATCATTAATAACTTCGGAATTCAATTCACCATTATTACCAAAATAAATATACCATTCTGGATTAATATGCTTGCTATCACATTAACTAACCCACAATCACACAAACTTCAGGTTGTGGATTTGATAACCATTTAGACGATGCATCGATTTAAAACACTAAATGGTATCATGTTGGGATATGCATATCCTTTAATCACTTCCAGAATATTTAGGGATACACACCATCCATTTGGAAAATATAAAATTTCCCTTGAGAGCAGACATAATATGCCATCAGGTAGAATCTTCAAGTTCTTCATTATGTTTCACATCATTATTGACTTAGTGTGGTCTAACCGGTCATGCCAATAAAGTAAATAATCATGATCTATAAACTTCTGTTTATGATCGTATATGTATTATTTGCACGTATGCTAGTACAAGACATAAGACACGATATGATGTATAAACTATCAAGTTATATCATGTTATTATTTCCACATGTCATTCTCATATTTTACCACTTGTGGTGGTCAATCTCATTATTAACTTGGCTATTGTTATAATTTCTTATGGTCGACCTCATTGGTGGTCAATCTCATTATTAACTTGGCTATCGTTATAATTTATAATGGTCGATCTCATTATTACAATGACCATCATTGCAATTTTCTCAATTATGTCATGATCACGACATTTTCAATGATCGTTATATAATCGCATTCACTTCAGGAAATGGATTAAAACCAACCAAGTTTCATGGCTTGTCATTAGTTTTCGGACATAGGGATATAAAGACACTATAAAACACTACATACTCTTATTATAATATTGGTATTTCAGTAGCATATCCTGAGATGTGACAAATGAAAATTGTTATATCTGATTTTCAATGTAAATAATCTTATCTTTACATACATTGAAAAGTAATTACATGATTGAATCATGTATGATTTATCGGCCTTAAATCTTATGGCCTCCTATAAATTAATAATGAGATGTTAGGAGTATGACACTTCGGCCTTGTATAGATCAGTAATGAGATGTTGTGAGCATATCACTTTGGATGGCATGTCTAAGCATATTCATACTCTTTCATGATTTAGTTTTTTTTATTTAACATATCATCTAAACAAATCAAAGCATATATAAGACATAAAATTGCAATAGTGATAAGCCTATCATTATAGGTCATGCTCCCATAAAAGACAAAATTGATATATGATGAAAGCCACAGTAAAATCATAAATCTTGATTAAAAGCAAGATAACATTTATAAAGAAAGATGAGTAAATCAATATATGATTTTACTACTAATTTATAGCAATAATTTGTCATCAACGAGAGTAAAAATTATACGATAACTTGTCATGTAATGTCCAAAATTCTTATATAACAAATACCTGTCATGTAATTTCCAAAGTTCTTATATAGCAAATATAAGAATACTATAAGCATAATGGTATATCTAGACAATATGATTACGACCACTTTGGTGGGGTGGTAGAGGCTTTGTGCCTCTTGAGGAGAGAGAGACCATGGTTCAATTCCTTGCATCTATTAAACTTGGTGTAATATAGAAGTAGAGATAAAAAAAATATGTATAACAAATTTCTCTCAATATCTCAGCTCATATACATAATCTATCAAAGGTTAACCAATCACAAGTATATCATACATACATATCACAAGTACATCGTACATACATACAAATATTTATGCCTACTTTTATCAAATATCTCTAAGTATCTCATGCTTTTTATATCTCATGATTTTTAAGGAAACAAAAAATAAACCATACTTTATTGCTCATGAATAGGCCCTTTTTATTAATATTTAATTTTGTTGTTATGTTACGGATAATCTAAAGGATCTTGAGGGTCTGAATGTTAACTTATTTTGCAATATATCTTTTGCTATATAAATTTTCAAATGTTTAAAGCTTATACAATTCATATAACACTTATATGATAACATCTATATATATTTATATAATCATGGCAAATAATGAATACAATCAAACAACTTAGAGATGAGAACATCCATTAATTTGTTATGTTTTTATTTGTTGGAGTCTAAAACACCAGAAAATATCGAGCACAAGATATCCTAATTTATATGATTAGTACAATAACAAGGCTCCAGTGTAAAACTAGATATCTTTAGTTATTTTAAATTATTAAAAAATCCTAATGAATTAACATCCAAACAAATTGTTCTCATGACTCACCATCAATTTCGTCGGTGGTTTCACCAAAGCAATCGGCTAAACGAGAATGTGAAAGCTCTATAATGCCCCAAACAAAATCCCAAATCATGTTCGCACGGGATTTCTAATGTTGATTTATTTTATTTACTCAATTAATAGTACAAATCACTATTTAGCCCAAAGAAATTTATATAATTTGGTTTCTTCAATAACGCAAAATTCATAAGTGTATGAAGATAATAAATATAAATATCTGACTTAACCCAAAAATTGTATGAGTTATGATAAGGATTATTTTTGGAGATTTAAGAGAAGAACACAACATATCTCTAACACAATCCAAAATTATATGAATAACAATATGGATTATTTTGAGATTGAAGACAAGAACAAAACAAATTAATTAGATGATGTTGAGATGTACCTTATGAATCTTCAATAGTAACTCCTGCTGATAAAGTGTTGTGGTACAACGACCTACTAGCCTATTAGCAAACCATAAGAGAAAGATGTAGGGAGAAAGAGATATTTCATTGATAGATATATCATACAAGAGATACAATGAGAAGTATATATAGGAGAAGAAAACTTGAAGAAGAAGCTAATCTATTTTTGGTGTTGATAACCATAATATTAATAATATATTTATAACATAAATAATATTTCCTATATATACATTTACCAAATGGGGGAATAGTGCCAGGCAGCTGCTTGGTACTCCCCAATTGGACCAACCAGTTTATTGTTTTATATCCATTTTAAAATTATGTTTTATTACCGTTTTCCCCCTAGCTCAAAATAAAATTACGCTTTTCCGCATCTCAAAATTACGATTTCCCCCTCAGTTCAAAATTACGATTTTGCTTGGCACTCCCGCATTGGACCAACTAGTTTATTATTTTATATCCATTTTAAAATTACGTTTTTGCCCCTCTTTAAAATTATGGTTTTGCCCCCAGCTCAAAATAAAATTACGCTTTTATCCCCAGCTCAAAATTACGATTTTACCATCAATTCAAAATAAAATTGTGGTTTTGCTCTCAGCTCAGAATTACCTTTTCGCCCACAGTTCAAAATAAAATTCTGTTTTTGCCCCCAACTAATAATTACGATTTTGCACTCTGTTAAAAAATATGATTTTTCCCCGTTTAAAAAATTATGATTTCGCCCTCAGTTCAAAATTACGTTTTTTCCCTGGTTCAAAATAAAATTATGCTTTTGCCCCTAACTCAAAATTACGATTTTGCCTTTGGTTCAAAATAAATTGTGGTTTTGCCTCCAGCTTAAATTTACGATTGTGCCCTTAGTTCAAATTTATATTACATTATTACCCCAAGTTCAAAATTAAGAATTTGCCCCTGTGAAAATTTACAATTTTGCCCCTGGTTCAAATTTACAGTACTACCATCACTTTAGCTTTTAGCAAATTACGATTTTACTCCAGTCGAAAAATACAACTTTCCCTCAGTTAAAAATTACAATATTGCCATTGTTTTAGTTTTTTTTTATCAAAACTATAAAAGTGTTTTGTTTTAATTGGTTGACTCTGATGTCAACAAGCTGCCTAACACTCGCTCATTATTCGGCCATCGCCCCGCAACGCGGGCGGGGATGAACTATTTCCTACATATACATTTACCAAATGGGGGAATAGTGCCAGGTAGCTGCCTAACACTCCCCTAATGGACCAACCAGTTTATTGTTTTATATCCATTTTAAAATTACGTTTTATTACCGTTTTGCCCCCCAGCTCAAAATAAAATTACGTTTTTCCCCATCTCAAAATTACGATTTCCCCCTCAGTTCAAAATTACGATTTTGCCTGGCACTCCCGCATTGGACCAACTAGTTTATTATTTTATATCCATTTTAAAATTACATTTTTGCCCCTCTTAAAAATTATGGTTTTGCCCCCAGCTCAAAATAAAATTACGCTTTTGTCCGCAGCTCAAAATTACGATTTTCCCCTCGATTCATAATAAAATTGTGGTTTTGCTCTCAGCTCAGAATTACCTTTTCGCCCCAGTTCAAAATAAAATTCTGTTTTTGCCCCCAGCTAAAAATTACGATTTTGCACTATGTTCAAAAATGTGATTTTCCCCGGTTAAAAAATTATGATTTCGCCCTCAGTTCAAAATTACCTTTTTCCCCGGTTCAAAATAAAATTATGCTTTTGCCCCAACTCAAAATTACGATTTTGCCATTGGATCAAAATAAAATTGTTGTTTTGCCTCCAACTTAAATTTACGATTGTGCCCTTAGTTCAAATTTATATTACGCTGTTACCCAAAGTTCAAAATTATGAATTTGCCCCTGTGAAAATTTACAATTTTGCCCCTGGTTCAAATTTACAGTACTGCTATCACTTTAGCTTTTAGCAAATTACAATTTTACCCCAGTCGAAAAATACAACTTTCCCTCAGTTAAAAATTACACTATTGCCATTGTTTTAGTTTTTTTTTTTTATCAAAACTATAAAAGTGTTTTGTTTTAATTGGTTGACTCTCATGTCAATAAGCTGCCTAACACTCACTCATTATTCGGCCATCGTCCCGCAACGTGGGCGGGGCATCAAGTAGTTTCTATACGAATCACATCACCATTGAACATGTGAGTAGTCCCTACCCTATGGTGGGCTACCCTTGATTATTCCCGTCCTCAGGGTGTAGGGAGTGGTTAGACACTTGAGAGTGGCAAACTAAAAAATCAACCAATGAGAGTGTGCTATGTCAAAGTGGTAAACTATGCTCAAAATGTTGGCAACGCTTAGACACCTGGTGAAGTGGTAAACTATTTAAAAAAAAAGAAAAATGTGTGATTGGTTGAGATGGCATGGACCCCACCACTCTCTCCCCTCTCCTCCCTCTTCCCGAATCGGTGTTCCCTCACCGATTTTCTACACCTTTTCGGCAAACTATTTTCGGCAACATGTTGGCGGTGGGATGGTAAGCGGTGTCGGGTGGGTTTACCGCCCCCACTCCGGACACCCTCACATGTAAATACTTTATAGTAAGAAAATATTTAGTTGTATCTGAAGGAGAAAAATGTCATGTCAGAATACAAGCAGATTAAAAATTCTTTTAGGAAAATATATATGACATTATATGTGTACATATATATACACAAGGGTAAGATCAAATAAAAAGTTTATTTTGCTTAAGTAGGATAAGACAGAATCTTAATAATTCATTTTTTAAATCAATGGTTAAGATGAAAGTGTATGAGAAAGGAGGAGTGCAAGGGTATCTTGGGAAAATCTTATTTATTGACTTTCTCTCTCCACATGCAAAGCACATGCATATTCCACCCCCATTTCATAAACGTTCATAACTTTTTTATACAACACTATTTTTCATAACAATTTCACCGTAAAATCGAGCGTCTGTTTATCTTTAATTTGAGTACCATATTGCTATATAAAATATGAAGACTAAAAGAACCCACTAAAATGTGTTGCATTTCTATGTTGTATAACATTTTTTTGTGCTGGATTTTTTTACTATATTTTTGTGCTAAATTTTTTGTGCTGAATTTTTTTGTCTTAATTTTTTTTTCTCAATTTTTTGTGCTGGATTTTTTTGTACTACATTTTTTTGCTGAAGTTTTTCCTGCTATATTTTTTTGTAATAGATTTTTTTGTGTTATATTTTTTTGTACTACATTTTTTGTGCTATATTTTTTTGTACTAGATTTTTTTGTGCTATTTTTTGTACTACATTTTTTGTGATATATTTTTTTGTACTAAATTTTTTGTGCTTTTGTATTAGATTTTTTTTGTTGTATCTTTAAAAAACAAAATGGGTGCAACATGTCATTTTCACTCCTATTTATAAGGACCAAAATGCTCTTCATTCCTACTTATTAGGAGTGCCACATGTCATCATCACAATCCTTCTTACTTAGGCAAAATCCACTTTTTAGTGGATCCTTCCCCTATATACACATATCATATTATAATACACTAGCGGTAAGACCAGTGTGCAAACACGGGTCGTTTCTCAGAAAACCATGCATAACACATATTGACAGAGAGTAAAAAAATAATTATTGCAGACTTACAAAATTGATATAAATTAATGATCAATAGGTTTATTCAACAGCAATTCCATTATGTTGATAGGAAACCACTGTTGTCTATTAACTGTTAAAAACTTCTGTTGCTTTCCAACAGACTTTACTAAAAATTGTCATCCATTATCTCCAACAGAGCTTGCCAGATGGATAGATAGTAACTATCTGATGTTAATCGACCCATGTTAAAAAGGCCAGTCAACAGAAATTACAAAGGTTAGTAAACAGATGTTAAGAGAATAATTATTAACAACATGTGTTCTTAGGATAAGCTTAATGCAGAGCAAGTATCAGATGCTTTCAAAAAGTTGTATTGCTCTCCAACAAACATTTCCTAACAACAGTTCCTCCATTATACCCAACATACGTTGCCAGATTGACAGATGTTTAGTATCATCATAGATTTTGTAAAACTTCTTTGTAAACCACATTAGTAGTGGTTGTACAGACTCGTTTCTCTTTATCATAAATCAAAATTTTCAACCCCTTCCTACTTTTTACTCTAGATACAGCAACATAGAGCTGGCCGACTAAACACTGGACGTGGAAGATATAAACCAACACGCTCTAATGATTTTGCTTGACTTTTATTTATTGTCATAGCAAAACATAGTGAAAGTGGGAATTGTCTTCGAGAAATCTTCACCGGTATTCTTTTATCTGAAGGTGTCATCTTCAGTCTTGAAATCAAGGTATGATGACCTATATTAGTCCCAATGATAATTTTTGCTTCAATCACAACTTTTCCGAGCTTCGTGACTTGTAAACGTGTACCATTACACAATCCATTTTCCTGATCAATGTTTCTGAGTAACATCACCGGAGCACCAAGTTTCAGTACTAATTTATGGTTAGGTAAACCAGATAAACGAAGATTGTTTAACACATCAGGAGGAAACAATGCCATATTAAGCTCTGATTCTTCCTCCGATTGGCATAAACTATCTGAACTAAAATAAACCTTTTCTTCACTGGGCAGACTCTCTAACAACTTTTTGTTTATTGAATCCACTACTTCATTAGTTGGAGCAAGAATCGCTCTTTGTTGGAAATACGTTAGATCCCACAAAAACATATTCATGTCCGGATATATAAATGAAATGAGAGAAGAAATAGGATTGACTTGGTCATGAATAAGTAAATCATCTGGTATTTCAATATCAATCTCACCATCATTTTCTTTACCAAGCAGACCATCACCAAGCTTTAAAATCCATTCTCCAAATTCCTTTATTTCTTTCAAATCTGCTTTCTGACAACCAACTTTTAATCTCATAATCTCAGTTAGCTTTTGTAGGACCGTATTTGACAGTCGAGTGAGTCAATCAGAGCTAGCAACTACCGAAAATGCAGCGGAAATACAAAATCGACATGAATCAAAACAGAAATGAGTAGAAACAGATGAAATTCACTTTAAAACAGTTTTCTCATTCAATCTTCACAAAATACACGGGCAGCAGTTCGGCTACACGGGAGACATAAACGTTACAAATGAGAAAACAACACTACTATTTATAGGGGATGGGATTTCGCTTATATGACCATGTGTCATATGAGCGAAATCAGATTGAAGTGATTTCGCTTATATGACCATGTGTCATATGAGCGAAATCAGAACATTACAAATCCAATTTTACATATTAACCCCCTATATAAAACATAATCAACACATCTAGACCCTATACATTGATCAACTAAAACTAAGACGCATGCTTTAGACATTCGTGCATCAACAAACTCCCCCTTGGATACAGCCGTAGTCTTCAGTCTTGTCTTTGGGTCTTCAGAGTGACTTAAACTTCTCTTCATGAGGCTTAGGTTTCTTCAGTAACGCTTTCCTAATCTTCTCATTCTCTTTTGCAATCTTCAATCTTTTGTGCTTTTGGAATTAACACCTGAATTAGCAGCAACAAGCTTCCTTTTGCATCAAGCTCATCTTCAGACTCCCCCTAAGACTTTGCTATCTGGATCTTTCACCTGCAAACCTCAAACATTTATAAGAATAAACATTTTAAATGTCCAGAATTTATGATTTGGTTCTTTCACAATCCTATAAAGATTTGACTATCTAAAGAATCCAAACAACTAAACTTAACACTTTACAATCAAATTTTAAACCTTTTAATATTCAAAATTATTGTTTAGTGACACATGAGCAAAATCAGGGTGTTGTTTTCAAAACTTTGATTTTTTTAACACTTTTCTGATTAAACACCGTCACACCCAGTTAACCAAGTCCAAGTCAATGACCTTGGACAACTGCTTGGTCCACCAAGTCCAAGTTAATGACCTTGGTTGACCGAATTATGAAGTACGCAGTTATTTCATTCTGAAAATAGTTCAAACGAATGAACTTTTGAACGTTTTGAACTTTCAAACACTTTTTAATTTTACAACACTGTACCAATCATTGTTCTGCATCACCAGCTTACCCAGCCCTCATCAAAACACAGACATGATCTGCACTAAGCTTTGATCTTCCGATTCCCAATGTCAGTTGTCGAAAATAAAAATGAGAAACTAAAAACTTTTTGGATTTTTAACTGGATAAACTGAAAACTGTACACACAATATTTTTGTGAGTGTGTTAGGGGATCACATCAGCTGCCGACTAGACACAAGCACCGTTAAGCTGTTATTTCATTTTAAGCATTAAACAATTCACGTAGATTGCCGATATACTGATCCTCTTAAATTCTCACAAAACCTTCAATCTGCTCGGGATACAGAATTAGTGTTTTAGGACTTAAACATCTACATGTGTCCCACCTCAGTATATACTCCCGTATCCAGATCCCAGTATTCAGTCTTACAGGTGAGTATACCTAGATGATATCTGTAAGGGGTTAATTGCGAGGGCCGTGAGAGCTCAGGTCGATCTTTCGATACGCAGAGAGATGACGGCTTCGACTTTTGGTGGGTCCCCTTTGGGGATCTTCTTTTCAACAGCACATGATTAACCATTTTGCAATGTGTTATCATTTTTTATGCTGAGGGGAGACTTATATTTCAAAGCAGCGTAAAGTATTCTCTGGGGACTAGGCCATTGCTTCCGCAAAATCAGAAGTCCCGGGATAATACCCCAGATATCACTAAGCATAAAGACCTAGTATCTCAGAATACGGGACCCTTCAAACAGGATTTCAGGGGTTACCTATATATCCTGGAGGTGTTCCCCACGTAGACGCAAGTAAATTTTATGTTTATATCCCAAACTGATCTACTGATTTTGTGAAAACCTATCGGCACATCTTTAGCGAGACTGCTTAATTGCATTTTATACATTACAATTCTTTAGCGTACTATGTCCGTCTAGCTGATGTACTATCATTTCCCCTTTTTACACAAACTCATTTTTACTTTTTCAAATGTTTTTGGCTTTTGTAATTTTTATCATGTTTTTGTATTTTTCTGAAAACTTTCTCCCCCTAAAAAGAAAAACATATTTTTGTGTTTTTGTTTTTATCGAAAAGCAGAAAATAAACTGTACAAACAAATTTGACAACACGACATGGTTCACGTCAGATCGCCGCCCAACTCGGCTTCACATTCAATAACCCTCCCAGATTGCAGATTTTTCATCCCGTTTAATTTCAAAAGATAATAAAATCTCTTTTTGTCAAATGGTTTAGTATAGAAATCCGCTTTCTGTTCATCGGTGTGCAAGTGTTCAATCCGAATTAACTTTTTCTTGTGACAATCACGAATAAAGTGATGACGAATCTCAATATGTTTCGTTTTTGAATGATGAACCGGATTCTTAGTGATGTTAATAGCCGCTTCATTGTCCACGTAGATAGGTGTATCTAAGAACTGCAAACCGAAGTCTCGCATCTGCTGTTGGATCCAAAGGATCTGCGAGCAACAGCTGGAGGCTGAAACGTATTCAACCTCGCATGTAGAGAGCGCTACTGCGGTTTGTTTCTTACACTGCCAGGTAACGAGTCGAGTTCCGAAAAACTGACACCCAGCAGTGGTGGACTTTGCGTTTTGCTTGCAGCTCCCAAAATCAGAATCAGCAAAACCAGATAAAGTAAAGTCACCCGATCGAGGATACCACAAGCCGATGCTTGGGCAGCCTTTCAAATACCGTAAGATACGTTTCACTATGGTCAGGTGTGACTGCTTTGGATTTGACTGATATCTGGCGCAGAGGCACGTCGGGTACATGATGTCTGGACGGGAAGCCGTGAGATACATTAGAGAGCCAATGATAGATCGGTACAATGTCTCGTCCATCTTCACACCATTCTCGTCTGGACAAATTCCATGATTCTGTGTAAGGGGGTGGATGCAGGACTGCAATCTGTCATGTCGAACTTGTCAAGCACGTCCTTCACGTATTTCGTTTGGTGAATGAAGATTCCATCGGGCATTTGCTCCACCTGCAGCCCGAGGAAAAACTTCATCTCCCCCATCGAACTCATCTCGAACTTATTTTTCATCACCTTCTCAAATTCTTTGCACAGGTCATCGTTGGTGGATCCAAAAATGATATCGTCAACATATATATGCACGATCAACAAGTGGCTTGCTTCTTCCTTCGTGAACAAAGTGCTATCTACTGTGCCTCTTGTGAACCCGTTGTCCAACAAGTATTTAGAAAGCATCTCGTACCAGGCTCTCGGGGCCTGGTGAAGTCCGCATAACGCTTTGTCCAGTAGATACACCTTGTTTTTGTGCAGTGGATCTGTGAACCCCGGCGGTTGCCCCACATACACTTCTTCTCTGATAGTTCCGTAAAGGAAGGCAGATTTGACGTCAAGTTGATATACTTTAAAATCTTTCCATGACGCGAAGGCAAGAAAAATCCGAATTGCCTCAAGTCTGGCAACCGGCGCGTAAACTTCATCATAATCTATTCCTTCCTGTTGACTGAAACCTTGAACCAAAATTCGCGCTTTGTTTCTCACCACAACACCTCTGTCATCACGCTTACACTTAAAAACCCATTTCGTCTTGATTAGCTTTTGATTCTTAGGCAAATCGACAAGTCTCCAGACGCCCAGCTTTTCGAACTGTTGCAGCTCCTCCTGCATTGCATTCACCCAGCTATCCTCGGTCAATGCCTCTTTGTAGGTTCTGGGCTCTATCTGCGAAATAAAACATTTTAATGAGACTTCTTTCTGCATATCAGCAATAGATGAATAAAAACATGTAAGAGCTCGGTCTATTTGATGTCGGGTTTTAACACCACTTTGCAGGTCACCAATAATCTGTTCTGAGGGATGATAAGACAACGTCCGTGGCATAGCATTGTCAGGCACATTCACTTCTGATTCCAAGCTTGATATGTCAAGATCAATGGTTTGATCCTCAGCTTCCGTTGGATCCTCGTCAAAAGTCGGAGCGGGTTCCGCTTCTGAGTTGTCAGATTCGTCAAACGATGGAACTGGTTCCTCTGGTGGTTCGTGAGCTGTTCCACTCGGTCCTGCTTCATCATCGTGAGTACCCACGGTGGGTTGAGAAACTTCTAGCGGTCTAGATACTTGCTCCTGTGACACATTTTGCTGATACAGGTACATAAGAGCTAGTTCCTCCTCACTCGGCTCGACCGGCAGATGAAACGACTCCCAGAGCTTATCGTAGTTGAACAGGAATCTTTGTCCGGGAAGTTGTGGTGATGGAGTGTGCTTCTGACAATCCACGTGTTGGACTTGAATCACATTACCCAGGCATGGTACGAACACCCTCTTGAGTGGGCTAGCGTAACCTACAAAGAAACCCTCATTAGATTTAGCGCCAAATTTACCGTTTTCATCAATAAAAGTGCAAGGAGACCCGAACGGCTCCAAAAACTCAATATTTGGCTTATAACGGTGCAACAACTCAAAGCAAGTCTTTTTATACTTCTTGACAGTCAGAACTCTATTCAAAGTGTAACAGGCTGCTGATACTGCTTCACTCCAGAAAAAGATTGGTAGCTTGGAATCGGCTAACATTGTACGTGCTGTCTCAATCAGGGTTCGATTCTTTCGTTCAGCTACGCCATTCTGCTGTGGTGTGTATGGCGCACTGAATTCATGAAGAATTCCCTTCTCGTTGCAGAACTCGTACATCTTGTTGTTCTTGAATTCCGTTCCATTGTCGCTCTGAATCCTCCGGATTGGCAGTTTATACACCGTTTCCATTTTCTTGAACAACACCATCAAAGACTCAAAAGTTTGATCTTTTCTTTCCAAGCACACTACCCAAGAAAATCTCGTAAAGTCATCAGTCACCACCAAGCAATATAAGTCTCCGCTGATGCTCTTTACGTTGACAGGCCCGAAGAGATCCATGTGCAATCTCTCAAGAGGTAACCTGATTGTATTCATCATCTTCAATGGGTGTGACTTCCGAGTCTGCTTTCCTTTCTTACACGCTACACAATCATCATTTAAGTGAAAATTCTTCAGATTAACACCATCAACCAAATCATTGTGTACCTAAAAGTTCATTTTGCGAACATGAATGTGGCCCATCTTTCGATGCCACATAATCGAATCCTTTTCTGTTGCTTTAGTTTTTGACACAAAACACTGTTTCTGATGGGATGTTGGCGTTGCGACTCTCATATCTAGATAATAAAGATCATTCTCCCGCGGAGCCCGCAACAGCACCATCTCATCAGGGATTTTAAACCCTGGTTTCAAAACCACACATTCAGTTTTTGTAAAATGTACACTAAACTCTTTATCACAGATTTGTGAGATACTGAGTAAATTGTTTGTTAACTCTACTATGTAGTTCACTTCGTCGAATGAAATCACGCCATTTGACAGCGTTCCTTGACCAATAATCCTTCCACCTTGGTTCCCAGAAAATCCAACATAGCTTCCGTTTATGGATTTGACATCATATAGCAAAGCAAGCGTCCCAGTCATATGCCTTGAAGCGCCACTATCCATAATCCACTATGATAGAATCGACTTGGGCAGCCCCTGCAAATATCATAGCGAAATTATTCAAACAATGAACTCCATGACTTCTTAACTGCTGAAACACTCCCAAACACTACATCACACTTTTCATCAGTCTTAGGAAAGTTAAACGTGACATTCGAAACATCAGTTTTTACTTTTGATTTTACTTCATTTGTGATTGGGGGAAATTCTGCAAGAAACTTATCAAGCTCAAATTCAAATTCATGATTATCATTAGCAACCACTTTTGATTCATAAAATTCCTTTACCCCTTTGACTTTTTTGTCAACCATTTTTCCAAAAATATTTAGAACATTGGGATTAAAGACTTTTGAATCAAACTTTAACTCATTCTCCATTTTCTTCACCTCAACTGATTGTTTTGGTTTAACCACCCATGATTGAGTTTCAAAAATTTTTGTTTTCGATAAATCTTTGAAGTCTTTTGTGACTTTGAAGATTCGCCAATTTCGAATGTCGATTTCGGATTATCTTCCGACCTCAATGATTCACCTCTTTTCAAGATGCGGATTGATGAAACCATTGGTTTTTTACCCTTTTTGTCAACTGGTGACCTAGGTCGAGGTTTTTGAACAACAGGTTTAATGATAGGTTTTTCGAAAACTTTCTTGCATTGTTTTGCCATGTGCCCGATTTCATTGCAGCGATAGCAAATTCTTTTGTCATACTCGACAAAAGTTGATTTGAACGACTCTTCTTTCAGTTTCTTCGCCACATTGAAATCGTCAATGGCATTTTTACTAAAAATGTACTCTTTTTCATCATCCACACTTGGTCCAACAACAAATATATCATTCATTTTATCCTTTGACTTGACAACCTTCTTATCCATCTTTTTCTCAAAACCAATTCCTTTGTTTCTAAAGTTGTTACCATTTTTCTTGTTACCATTTCCTTCCCACTCCTTTTTCCCCGAGTTGTTGAAACGTGTTGTAGCAAATGACTTTTTAGGTTTCGAAAAGAATTCTTTGTTGTTTACCACATTAATATCCATTTCAACAAATTTGAAAACTTTCTCGACATTTTCAATCTTAACATTCTGAAGAGGATACTCAAAATCAGAATAAAGCTTGTCAGTTCCAATCATAGTGTAAACCACCATAATCGGATCATCATTCGTACTCTTGTCTGATTTCGATATGAAACAATCTAAAAAGTTACCCTCATTTTCAGAATCAGTAACAGACTTCTCAGAATGAGATTTCATAACTTCAACATCAGAATTATCACTCTCTTCATCTAACACCTGATCGACAACAGTCTTGATGACCTGTGACTCGCTGTCGGTGTCAGACGCAGAGAATGTAACATCTATGCTCTCTGGCAATTCATCCTCAATTGTTTTCAACTTGAGATTCAATGCAGATTCCACCCCATCTGGATATTTTTGAGTATAATGATTCCACATTGGGGGTGGAACACTGTTAAAGACCGGTGCAGCATTGGGTTGTTGTGGAACAATTTGTTCAAGAACATAGGACGATGCAACATAGCTCATCAATTTCTTATCAATTCGCTCATTTTCAATTTTAGTCAATTCCAATTCTTTCTTTAATGATGCGATTGTGTCAATATGAAAATTAACTTCCACTTGTTTTCAAAAAGTGTTGCTTTTGCTAGTTTTGTGGCTTTATCATTTTCGACACTTTCTTCTTTAATCATTTTAACTGATCTGGCTAGTGTATTATATGCTTCTTTGACTTGTCCTAGAACAAATTTTAACATGTCAGCATGTTCTTTCAATTCCTGAAACTTAGTGTCTTTTTCAAGACACTCCATGCACGGTTGTAAACACTTTTGGCATGGTGTTTCAGATATTGAATTCACTTTCTCAACAATTTCTGCTTCATGAGTAGTTTTCACTTCCTGTTTACTGACATCTTTGAACTCTGACTCAAACACTTTCTCAGATTTGACCTCCTCAATTCCTGACTCCTGATCCGACTCCTTTTGAACTGACTCTATACCGACAGACTCGAACTTCACAAGTTCTGTGTCTACCTCTTTCAGTTTCGCCATGAGAGCCTTGTCAGCAATTTCTTTCAAAATGTCTTCAGTCATTTCCTTTGTTACATCGATCATTTCTTCAACAGATTCTTTCTTCTCTTCAAACCTTGGGCATGATCCGGTCCTTGGTTCTTCAAAGTAACCTGCAAAAGATTCAGAAATGTTAGGAGGCAATACAGATTTCATTAAACTTCCCAAAACCTCCTGCTCAGACTGATAATAATACACTTCAGCAACTATTTCTTCAAAATTGTCCGCCTTTTCAGCAGAAACCTCTTCAACAACTAGAGAAACATCTTCAGTAACTGTTTCCAGTTCAGACACCATCTCAGAAATTTCAACAACTTCAGCCATCATTGCCTGTCCATCGCTACCGGGGATATATTTATCCCAGCTGAAACCTGCAGCTACCTTCTCATCGTCTTGATTCACGATCAGCGCTTTTTCCGGTTTATTTTCAATTTGTGGCCTTTGAACAGTTGGCTGTTGATTTGGTCGGTGATAAATCGCTTGCCTGTAGTAGTCGTTGGTGAACGGGTTTTGATGATTGTTTACTTCATGGTTGGGACATTCTCATTTGAAGTGACCACGTTCTTTACATTTAAAACAAGTAACTTTGGACTTATCGAACCCTAACTTCTGATCAGGTCCAGAAAGGCTGTTTCTGCCAGTGATTTCCATGAAGCGCTGTGCTCTTCTCACCAGACTAGCCATGCCCCATTTGATGTTAATCAGTTCAAGTTCTTCGGGATCGATTTGGTCGTAATCCTCCTTCTTCATGTCAGGATTACCAATTCTCCCTGCTACTAAGCCCTCATAAGCCTCAAGAACGGAAGCAAGCATTGCTATGTGCTGTTTTGCGGCTTTTTCCGTGATCTCGTTTCCATTCTTTATGTTTACCGCAATATTGCACTGAACCCCAGAAACATACGCCTGATGATTTGATCCTGTTGAGCTTTGAGGTGAAGGCTGTTCCTGAGCTTTGACATTTGGTTCAAAGTTCGAGAATGGTGAAAAATTTCCGGATTGAGGAGTGTTTGAAGAAACACTTGAGGTGTTATCAGCAATGAACCCTGTCTGTATTTTTGGGCTTTGATTGGTTGAAACTGAAGGGTTACCTTTGTAATACAAAGACACATATTGCTGCACACTTGCTGAGTTCATTTTCTTGATTTTCAGCAATTCCAGCTCGTGAGCTTCAATTTTTTCTATGAAACCACTAAGATTCAAATTACCAAAGCCTGGAGTGTTTTTCAACATCATCAGTTAAGTACCCCACTCATCATATGGCAATGCATCTGCCAATTTGTCGATTAATTCTTCATTTGTCTTGGTAATTTCCAATCTCTTCAACTCCAATACTAAATGGCAATACCTATCAATCAAACTTTTTGTGGTTTCACCTTTCATGTAAGTGAAAATGTCGAATTCTTTCTTTAACAACGCCTTTTTGTTCTTGAGCATGGATTCACTTCCTTTAAATTTTAATTTCAATGCCTCCTAAATAGAATAAGCATTATCATCGTGTTGCAGCAACACCAAAATATCCTCCATGATTTCTTGCTCAAGAATGCTAATCATCTTTTTCTCTCCTTTGAAATCATTCTGCTCTGTTTGCGTCAAACTTCCAATCAATTTCGGTTGATTTCGAGCATCTACCGGTGGAACATATGGTGCCTCAACCTTCATCCAACTTTCAAAATGGTTAGCCTGAACCCAGTTTCTAAATCTTCCAGACCAACCTGAGAATTCCTCTAAGTTCATCAGTTTGGGTGGTTTTTGCATTGTTCCCAATTCATTTTCCATATTAACGTTCTGAATAATACTTGCTGAACTCTGCGTAGCCGTCAAACCGCTTCCCACAAACAAGTTATAAAAATCTTGATGTTCCATTTTTAGTGACAAATTTCGAAAAATGTTTAACTTTTTGATTAACAAGTTGTTTTTATCGAAAACTTTTAACACAGACTGAGTTTCCAACACTCGATCACGTACGAAATGGACTAAATGCTCAAACCATGACTTTTACTCAAACACAGGTCAAATAAGCGAAATTAGACTTTATGTGTAACAATAAGCGAAACCTGTATAAGTCCTTATAAGCGAAACCAGACAAAGACCAAAAGAGCGAAATCAAGTAATGATCATATGAGTGAAATCAAAGTGTCCTTAAGAGCGAAACCCGTAACATGACTAATAAGCGAAATCACTAAGTGGACTTATAAGCGAAACCACTAAATGACTAATAAGCGAAACCATTCAATGATCTTAAGAGCGAAACCACTTAATGACCTATAAGCGAAACCTTATAAGCGAAATCCCTGAAATGTCACTATGAGCGAAACATACGAGCGAAATCCCTGATATGCTAATGTCGTATAAGCGAAATCACACAAATACCGTATGAACGAAACCTATTCACGAGCCATTTTAGGTTACTTTTAAGCCGATTTTAGTTCTGAAAAACTCAAGGGTTTGTTATTAGTCAATTTTACACTAAATGTTCAAATCTCAGTCCATTTTGTCCGTCGGAAAGGTCTGAAACTCAAAAAGTGCTTGAAAAAGGCTTTGATTCGGGTCAACTAGCTCACAACTGGCTCTGATACCAATTGTAGGACCGTATTTGACAGTCGAGTGAGTCAATCGGAGCTAGCAACTACCGAAAATGCAGCGGAAATACAAAATCGGCATGAATCAAAACAGAAATGAGTAGAAACAGATGAAATTCACTTTAACACAGTTTTCTCATTCAATCTTCACAAAATACACGGGCAGCAGTTCGGCTACACGGGAGACATAAACGTTACAAATGAGAAAACAACACTACTATTTATAGGGGATGGGATTTCACTTATATGACCATGTGTCATATGAGTGAAATCAGAACATTACAAATCCAATTTTACATATTAACCCCCTATATAAAACATAATCAACACATCTAGACCCTATACATTGATCAACTAAAACTAAGACGCAGGCTTTAGACATTCGTGCATCAACAGCTTTAGTACTTGACAATGCCGCCATATATAAGAAGAATTCAAAGAAGCATTGACTATCATTGTTCTGGTACCTTTAGGGATGACCGGAATAATTTGTCTAAAATCACCACCAAATAGAATGACCTTTCCCCCAAACGGCTTGGATTGCATGTTCGATTAACTGGAACGTGATATGTCTCTCATTGTTCTATCAAGAGCCTCGAAACAATGCTTGTGAGTCATAGGTGTTTCATCCCAAATAATCAGTGTTGCTCTTTTAATTAAATCACCTAACTCAGTATTAGGCTCTATCGAACATATTGAATTCTCATTAATGTTGATTGGAATTGCAAACCATAAATGAGCAGTTCAACCACCATCCAGCAAAAGTGAAGCAATTCCACTCGATGCAACATTCAATACAACTTCACCTTTTGATCGTAATGCAGCTGAGAATGTCTTCCAAAGAAACGTCTTTCCAGTTCCACCATAACCATATACAAAAAACACACCTCCATCACCTTTTTCAATCGCTTCCTTAACAATTTTATATATCCTTTCCTGTTCGGCAGTTAAACACTTTACATAACCATCATGTTCCCTTTGAAGAGCTAGTCTGTCATACGATAATTCTTTCATTATCAATCAATTGTTCAACGATGAAACATAATTGTTCGGAACACTTGGCATATCATCAAAATTTCTCACTGTACTTCCATTGGTAAGTAGCAACTTTTCAATTTCAGATAGACAAATATTTTCAAGTTCTACTTGTTGAAGATCCAAATCTAAAACAAATGTTGAAAAAAGTATTAGTTTTTTTCCCAATAACAGAGCTATTGCATAATTTTAATGTAATTGTGGTTGTTGGTATTATCTCATTTGAGATAAATTATGGGATGGTGATGTATCAAACTTCTATATTTTGAAAACTTACGACTTACGAATATTTAAATTATAATCATGTATGCTTATCTTGTTATTTATATTAACTTAAATCTTTGTTGTACATTCTCCATATATTTTAATTGGCTCTTCATTATACATTACAACTTCAATTATACTCTGTAAATTTACGGGCAGTGATGGATACTTAAAAGGCTTCAACAAATTTATGGACAGTCATCGACACGTAAAAGGCTTTTCTTAAAAGGCTTCAACAAATTTATGGGCAGTCATCGACACTTAAAGGGCTTCAACAAATTTATGGGTGATCATTGTCATAACGTCACTTGAATTAACCTCTGACTACAAACAAATTTATGCACTCAACCTCTATTTAGATAAAGTCTGACAAACCAAAAGCTCTGTCAAACAGAAAATTTGTTCAAGCAAAGTCTGTTGTTCTATACAACCTCTGCTGATAAACACAACCTCTGCTGCTGAATATGAATACAAAAGCATCATAAAGCTAACATCTGCTGTTACTTAAAAGGCTTTTCTTAAAAGGCTTCAACAAATTTATGGGCAGTCATCGACACTTAGAAGGCTTCAACAAATTTATGGGTTATCAATGTCATAACCTCTCGGATACAAACCTCTAACTACAAACAAATTTATACACTCAACCTCTATTCAGATAAAGTCTACTGATAAACACAAAGACTGTTATAGCAAATAACCTCTGCTGATAAAATAACCTCTGCTGATAAACACAAAGACTGCTATAGCAAATAACCTCTGCTGATAAAACAACCTCTGCTGCTGAATATGAACACAAAAGCATCATAAAGCTAATATCTGTTGTTGAAACAAAGGTCTGTCAAACATAACATCTGCTGATCATTCCACAGTATAGATTGCTAACATCTGATGTGACTTAACAGATGATGCAGTTCAACAGAGGATTTCAAACATCTGTTTACACACGCCTCATGATGAACATCTGCTGATAAACACCGACACGGTTTGTCACACCCCCAAAATCCACCTGCGGAGTACCACCGCTTGGAGGCGTGACTGACCAGGATCCAGCCACCAATCATATTGAACGAGCATATAAGTGGTTATAAAAGTTCAACCAATATAATTGGTGTTCAAACAAAACATAGTTCAAGTTGCAAGCGGAAGCATAAGTCTTAAAAACAAAATATAAGTTTAATTGTTCCAAAGTTTAACATGGCACACAGCCGTCCATGTCCCACAACGATCCTCCTCCATGCAAGCTCCAGCTAAGAACCTAAGGACCTGCAAAGCATGTAGTAGCGAGTCAACAACAAGTTGAGTGAGTTCACGGTTGGGTGTTCGTTTTAAGTTGTTTCGAAAACGGTTTCCTTTAGCTGGCATCCTGCCGTGGGGGTTACCCCATAGTTAAAAACGTGACTTGTTTATTCCCGATTACTCTGGCAATCCTGCCGTGGGGGCTACCCCGTGTTAGTTATCTGGCATTTCGGCCGTGGGGGCTACCCCATGTATACACTAGACTCGTTACCATATCGACTGCTGACTGTAGTCATGTTTATGTGCCCTGAACTGTCAATGTCTATCATCATTGACGTGCCAGTAGTCCATTAGTTCACGCCCGTCCTCTGCGGCACGGTGTGAGGTTTGTCAAACCTAAATAGCGCTATCTAACTAATGACCCGCTCGCCATTGGCCTCGGCGATTAAGTCGATACAAAGATGAGGGACTTCGTGATAGAGTTTTGGTCTAGTACGAGTTATCTGTCCGTGAGGACGAGGAATTACATTCCTGAACCAATACTGTCCTACCCAAGGAGGACGAGGAACCCATGTTCCTTAACCCCATTCCCAACCCCTGGGAATCCCATGCTTTGTAGAGGGTGTGAACTCACCTTGGTTTGCTCGGTAGAAACACAGAAAAGTCAAACAAGCAATGTTGTGGCTACTCACGTCCTATCATAGTTGTATCATACAATCAGGTTCGTATTCAAGTAGTGCACGTATGGCATACACGTATAATAGCAGGTAGCATGCAGGTATAATTTATGGCATACACTCATAACCATACGGTTCACAAAGACACTTATGAGTTCAGTATACAAGCGAACAAGGCCCAATAGTCCGGCCCAAGCACTTCGGCCCGTAACAGTGAGAGCCCAAATAGTGTGTACATGCACATGGGCTCGAGTCGCAACCGGACTCGCAACCACGGTTTCGGTTCGTGCTGTTTTGGTTACGAGTCGCAACTGGACTCGCAACTGTGGTTCCGAGTCACCAAGTTGGTGTGCTGATCATGTGTGGTTTCGAGTCGCAACCAGGTGTTTGCGACTCGCAACTGATGTCGCAACCGGGGATTTCGACTCATCAAGCAGTGGTTTCGAGTCGCAACTGATGGTTTCGGTTGGACAGGAGCTGATTCGGTACAGTGTACTACCCACTAACATTCTGATTTCATGTAACAGTTTGTACTATCCAACCAAAATCCTTAAACATGTTTCTTGTCTAGCAAATTACTAAAAATGGATCAAACATATCAGATTTCAAATATTCAACATGTTCATATGATATTCAACAAGTTCTTCATGTGTTCATCATGTTCATCTTGTTCTTCAATATTCAAGTAGTTCATCTTCATTCATATGAACCTAGGTCTAACAAGAATCATGAACAACTTATCAACAAATCACCCTAATAGCAAGCTTTCGGTTCTTAACACAAGAGTACACAATCCGATTTATATGAACATCAACAACTAGTGTTTTAGACTACATTTAAACACAAAACATCATGAGTTCATTATGCCACATATCCGAAATCAAAGCATGTTCCGATTATCAACATCATACATACGATTCACAAGCACATCATCATTGTACAAACGGTTCTAGTTCAATCATGTCATCCATAACATCAAACATCATAAACACTAACCAACAAACATCATAAACACTAACAAGCATCATAAACACTAACAAGCATCATAAACACTAACAAACATCATAAACACTAACCGGTTGTGAGGTGGTGAAGATGAAGCTTTGTTTGGTGTGAACAAGCAAATCCGAGAGACCCTTTTGTGGTCGGTTGGTTTGATCCGAGAAGAAAGGAGAAGAAGTATGATGCTTGGTGTCTATGGTTTTAGTGAGAGAGTGGAGAGTGTGTGTGTAGAGGAGAGTAGGAGTGTTGTCCAAAAATGTCAAGATTAGCATCACTAGGGGTTATATAGTTGTTCCACATTGTGCACCCTAATGGGTTTCGAAATAGGCTAAGAGTGTATGTATGGCCCAACCGGCCCATAAGTTATTGTTCACTCGAGACCACATGGTCTCGAGTCGGGTTCGTGTTGTCTCGGTTCATATACATACTCGAATACATACACACAAGCATACACACAACATAACACATAATCATATAAGTTCACATGTATTCATTTGTCATTAATCACATAAGTTTAACTAGTCACGCGTTTAAGCATACAACGAAAGGTTCTAAATTTCGAGTTGTCACATCATCCCCAAGTTGAAAGAAATTTCGTCCCGAAATTTGGTAGGCACTCACTGAGGAAGCTAGTTAAGTTGTATGGTTTTCCCGGTTTTCCTGGGGTGTCACATCCACCCCCCGTTGATCTGGAATTTCGTCCCGAAATTCCGTAGCTTCGGCCTCAGTAGTGGGTGTACTGTTTGCGAACAGTTGGGGATATTTTTGTTTCATCTGATCTTCGCGCTCCCAGGTGAACTCTGGGCCGCGACGTGAGTTCCAACGAACTCGAACGAGAGGTATCCTAGTGCTCTTGAGGACCTTAACATCCCGGTCCGTGATCTCGACTGGTTCCTCGACGAATCGTAACTGCTCGTCGATAGTGAGTTCCTTCAAAGGAACTACGTGGGTCTCATCTGACGGACACTTCTTCAGATTCGACACGTGAAAAACGTTGTGAACTGCACCGAGTTCCGCGGGCAAGTTTAATCTGTAGGCCACCCTGCCTATTTTCTCAATGACCTCGAAAGGTCCAACGTATCGTGGGTTAAGTTTACCGCGTTTACCAAAACAAACCACACCCTTCCAGGGTGAAACTTTGAGTAGTACCCGCTCCCCAACCTGGAGCTCAAGTGGTTTCCTGCCCATGTCGGCGTAAACTTTCTGACGTTCACGAGCGGCCGTCATGCGTTTTCGTATCTGAGCGATTTGCTCGGTTGTATCTACCACATATTCTGGACCAGTGATCTGACTATCTCCCACCTCTGCCCAGCAAAGAGGAGACCGACATTTACGTCCGTACAATGCCTCAAACGGAGCAGCTCCAATGCTGGTGTGGTAGCTGTTATTGTACGAGAATTCCACAAGTGGCAGATGCTTTTCCCAGCGGTTGCCAAAGTCGATTACACATGCACGAAGCATGTCTTCTAAGGTTTGAATAGTGCGTTCGGACTGCCCGTCCGTCTGAGGGTGATACGCTGTGCTCATGTCTAATCGTGAGCCGAAGGATTTGTGCATTGCTTGCCACAGTTCTGAAGTAAAACGCGCATCTCGATCCGAGATAATAGAGGTGGGCACCCCGTGCCTCGAAACAATTTCTTTGATGTATATTTCTGCAAGAGTGGAGAATTTATCCGTCTCCTTGATAGCCAAGAAGTGTGCAGATTTTGTGAGTCGATCCACGATCACCCAAATAGTATCGTTTCCGCGCTGGGATCTAGGTAGGCCAGTAACAAAATCCATGGAAATTTGCTCCCATTTCCATTGAGGTATCTCTGGTTGTTGGAGTAGGCCTGATGGTTTCTGGTATTCCGACTTGACTCTCGCACAAGTCAAACACTTGCTGACGTAGGTTGCTATGTGGGCCTTCATGCTAGGCCACCAGTACGTAGTTTTAATGTCGTGGTACATTTTATCCGAACCAGGATGTACCGAGTAGCGAGACTTGTGTGCTTCATCCATCACAAGCTCTCGTAGGTTGCCATAGAGTGGGACCCAAATGCGTCCTGTTACGTAGTAAGCACCGTCTCCCTTTTGTTCTAATCGTTGCCTTGATCCGCGTAGGGCTTCAGCCCTGACATTTTCTGGTTTCAGTGCTTCTATCTGAGCTGCTCGTATCTGGGAGGGAAGACTAGAATGGATCGTGAGTTGTAGAGCTCGTACGCGTTTAGGCGCAGTGTCCTTCCGACTGAGGGCGTCAGCCACCACATTGGCCTTGCCCGGGTGATACCTGATTGAGCACTCGTAGTCGTTCAGCAGCTCGACCCATCGTCGTTGCCGCATATTCAGTTCCTTCTGCTTGAAGATATGCTCGAGGCTCCTGTGGTCGGTGTAGATCGCGCACTTGGTACCATACAGGTAATGCCGCCATAACTTAAGTGCAAAAACGACAGCTCCCAGCTCTAAGTCGTGCGTAGGGTAGTTCTTTTCATGAACTTTAAGTTGGCGTGAGGCGTAGGCTATAACCTTGTCTCGTTGCATCAACACGCAACCAAGACCCTGAATTGATGCGTCGCAATAAACCACAAAGTCGTCTGTGCCCTCTGGCAAGGAAAGGATAGGTGCGCTACAAAGTCTATCCTTTAGGTGTTGAAATGCCAACTCCTGTGCGTTTCCCCAGCGATAAACAACGCCCTTCTGCGTTAGTGAGGTGAGAGGCTGTGCAATCTTGGAAAAATCCTTTATGAATCTCCGGTAGTATCCTGCCAAACCCAAGAATTGGCGAATTTCCTTTGGTGTACGAGGTGCAGGCCAGTTCTTAATCGAGTCTATCTTGGATGGATCAACATGAATCCCATCCTTGTTTACCACGTGGCCTAGGAAATGGATTTCTCGAAGCCAGAAGTCGCATTTCGAGAACTTTGCATAAAGCTGTTCTGTTCGAAGGAGTTCCAGAATAAGTCGCAGATGCTGCTCGTGTTCCTCCTGACTCTTGGAATAGATCAGGATGTCGTCGATGAAGACTATAACGAACTTGTCCAGGTAAGGTTTGCACACTCGGTTCATCAAGTCCATGAAAACCGCAGGTGCGTTTGTCATCCCAAAAGGCATGACCAAAAACTCATAGTGTCCGTAACGTGTTCTAAAAGCTGTCTTGGAGACGTCCTCTTCCCGGACTCTCAGCTGGTGATAACCCGATCGCAAATCGATCTTCGAATAGTAGCTCGACCCTTGTAACCGGTCGAACAAGTCGTCGATACGCGGTAGAGGATAACGATTCTTCACCGTCACCTTGTTGAGTTCTCGGTAGTCGATGCACATTCTGAAAGTACCGTCTTTCTTCTTTACAAATAACACTGGAGCTCCCCAGGGCGATGAGCTAGGACGAATAAAACCCTTATCCAGGAGCTCTTGTAGTTGCGTAGAGAGTTCTTTCAACTCTGATGGAGCCAATCGATAAGGTGCACGAGCTATAGGCGCAGCTCCAGGAGCTAGTTCGATCTAAAACTCGACTTGACGATGAGGCGGGAGACCAGGTAATTCCTCAGGGAATACCTCTGGATAATCGCGTACAACTGGAAAATCTTCTATCTTCTTCTCTTTTTCTGAGGTGTCAGTAACGAGAGCCAAAATGGCAGTGTGGCCCTTTCGCAAGTACTTTTGGGCCTTAAGGAGAGAAATGACGTTCTCAACAGCACTCCTCTTGTCACCATGAATCATGAGAGGTTCACCACCGGGACCTGGAATACGGACAACCTTCTCGTTGCAAAGAATTTCTGCTCGGTGTTGGGACAACCAATCTATCCCAATGACAACGTCGAAACTACCCAAGACAATAGGAATGAGGTCGATAGAGAAGGTCTGGTCAGCGAGAATAAGTTTACAACCCTTGACTACGTGTGTGGCTTCTAAACTCT
This sequence comes from Helianthus tuberosus, assembly GCA_030545235.1. Lineage (NCBI taxonomy): Eukaryota > Viridiplantae > Streptophyta > Magnoliopsida > Asterales > Asteraceae > Helianthus > Helianthus tuberosus. The sequence goes on from CM060394.1 coordinate 133,263,800, forward strand.
TACCATTTGCTAGCTCTACGGTGTGCTTGTTGTTCAAGGGTGTTGGAATACGCTTAAGCATTCGACTAACTTCTAGTGACATGTAGCTAGTATCGGCACCCGAATCAAATAAAACTGAAACATAAAAGTCGTCGAGAAGGAACTTACCCGCCACAACATTGGGGTCGTTCCTTGCTTCACCTTGGCCGATCACAAACACCCGCCCCCTGGCGCCATTGTTGTTGTTGTTCCCATTGTTACCATTCCCCTGATTGTTGTTATTGTTGTTGTTGTTGTTCTGGTTCCTGTTCAGTTGAGGACAATCTCTCTTGAAGTGGCCCTCAGCTCCACACTGAAAGCACCCTTTGTTATCACCTTGCTGCTGCTGCGGGCGCTGGTTCTGTTGAGCTTGCTGACGATTCTGATTGGCGGGGTATAAGCTCCTGCAATCCTTTGCAGCGTGACCAGGCTTGTTGCACCGATGACAGTTGCCCCTGGTGCATGGTCCGCTGTGGTGCAGGCTGCAGCGATTGCATTTGGGATGATTTCCTTTGTATCCACCACCAGACGATTGCTGATTAGGGCTCTTGTAGTCCTCAGTCTTTCTCTGTTGAGACTGGGACTGAACAGAAGTCGAACCTTTACTTGAAGTTCCATCCCATTTCCGTTTGTTGTCACTGGAGGTACCAGAAGTAGTTGCAGCACCTATGCGTTTTGGTAACTTGTTCTGCTCCACCGCTTGATCCGTGAGACGGTGAGCCAACTGTACAGTTTGCTGGTAGGTGGCGAGGTTCGCTGAAGTCACATGACTTTGGATTTCCGGCACTAAGCCCTGAAGAAATAGTTCGATGCGTTTGATGGGAGGATCCACCATAGTAGGGCACAGAATTGCCAGTTCATTCGACCTTTTCACATAAGCTTCAATTTCTGACCCCGTCATCTTGAGGTTGAAGAACTCCACTTCTAGTTTGTGAATCTCATCACGACTGTAGTATTCTTCTTTGATCATCTCCTTAAAAGTTTCCCATGGGGTGGCGTTGGCAGCAACCAACCCCAGCATCTGAACCTGAGCGTTCCACCATGTGAGGGCTAAACCCTCGAGAGTACCAGTAGCATACTTCACCCTGCGCGCCTCAGGGCATTCACACATTTCGAACACAGATTCTAGCTTCTCAAACCAGTGTAGGAGACCTACTGCTCCTTCAGTGCCGCTAAAAGTAGTTGGTCGGCAGTCCATGAAAGTCTTAAAAGTGCACACGGGTGGCTGAACATGCTGACCTATCATGGGTGAAAGAAAAGACAGAGTTTAACACAAAGGTTGGTTCACGAGAGTAGGATCCTAAAGACCCTAGAATGAGTTCGGACTGCAGGATATACCTCCTGCGTGTGCAGCTGCAAGTGCTGCGGCAACTCGTTCGTTGATCAGAGCCGTCAACTGGGCTTGTGTTAGGTTAACGCGTCCAGACATGATCTTCATATCAAGAAGAACGTGAGTGAGAGAGGTTCGCGAAAGTACGATGATAAAATGGGGTAAGCACGCACGTGTCCAAGCAACAGTAGTTATACTAACCAGGCATACCATAAGCAATGTACTATGTAACTAACAAGTAGGCAATATATACACAGATCATATCACCTAGAATGTCGAGCCTTGCATGTGGAGTGAAGCATCGTTGTGGACCGTTGAGCACTGTACAGGTTATAGTCTGGTTTTAACAAAAATGTTTTTCCCCTTTATTAAAACCAAGTTCTCTATAACCAATGGCTCTGATACCAATCTGTCACACCCCCAAAATCCACCTGCGGAGTACCACCGCTTGGAGGCGTGACTGACCAGGATCCAGCCACCAATCATATTGAACGAGCATATAAGTGGTTATAAAAGTTCAACCAATATAATTGGTGTTCAAACAAAACATAGTTCAAGTTGCAAGCGGAAGCATAAGTCTTAAAAACAAAATATAAGTTTAATTGTTCCAAAGTTTAACATGGCACACAGCCGTCCATGTCCCACAACGATCCTCCTCCATGCAAGCTCCAGCTAAGAACCTAAGGACCTGCAAAGCATGTAGTAGCGAGTCAACAACAAGTTGAGTGAGTTCACGGTTGGGTGTTCGTTTTAAGTTGTTTCGAAAATGGTTTCCTTTAGCTGGCATCCTGCCGTGGGGGTTACCCCATAGTTAAAAACGTGACTTGTTTATTCCCGATTACTCTGGCAATCCTGCCGTGGGGGCTACCCCGTGTTAGTTATCTGGCATTTCGGCCGTGGGGGCTACCCCATGTATACACTAGACTCGTTACCATATCGACTGCTGACTGTAGTCATGTTTATGTGCCCTGAACTGTCAATGTCTATCATCATTGACGTGCCAGTAGTCCATTAGTTCACGCCCGTCCTCTGCGGCACGGTGTGAGGTTTGTCAAACCTAAATAGCGCTATCTAACTAATGACCCGCTCGCCATTGGCCTCGGCGATTAAGTCGATACAAAGATGAGGGACTTCGTGATAGAGTTTTGGTCTAGTACGAGTTATCTGTCCGTGAGGACGAGGAATTACATTCCTGAACCAATACTGTCCTACCCAAGGAGGACGAGGAACCCATGTTCCTTAACCCCATTCCCAACCCCTGGGAATCCCATGCTTTGTAGAGGGTGTGAACTCACCTTGGTTTGCTCGGTAGAAACACAGAAAAGTCAAACAAGCAATGTTGTGGCTACTCACGTCCTATCATAGTTGTATCATACAATCAGGTTCGTATTCAAGTAGTGCACGTATGGCATACACGTATAATAGCAGGTAGCATGCAGGTATAATTTATGGCATACACTCATAACCATACGGTTCACAAAGACACTTATGAGTTCAGTATACAAGCGAACAAGGCCCAATAGTCCGGCCCAAGCACTTCGGCCCGTAACAGTGAGAGCCCAAATAGTGTGTACATGCACATGGGCTCGAGTCGCAACCGGACTCGCAACCACGGTTTCGGTTCGTGCTGTTTTGGTTACGAGTCGCAACTGGACTCGCAACTGTGGTTCCGAGTCACCAAGTTGGTGTGCTGATCATGTGTGGTTTCGAGTCGCAACCAGGTGTTTGCGACTCGCAACTGATGTCGCAACCGGGGATTTCGACTCATCAAGCAGTGGTTTCGAGTCGCAACTGATGGTTTCGGTTGGACAGGAGCTGATTCGGTACAGTGTACTACCCACTAACATTCTGATTTCATGTAACAGTTTGTACTATCCAACCAAAATCCTTAAACATGTTTCTTGTCTAGCAAATTACTAAAAATGGATCAAACATATCAGATTTCAAATATTCAACATGTTCATATGATATTCAACAAGTTCTTCATGTGTTCATCATGTTCATCTTGTTCTTCAATATTCAAGTAGTTCATCTTCATTCATATGAACCTAGGTCTAACAAGAATCATGAACAACTTATCAACAAATCACCCTAATAGCAAGCTTTCGGTTCTTAACACAAGAGTACACAATCCGATTTATATGAACATCAACAACTAGTGTTTTAGACTACATTTAAACACAAAACATCATGAGTTCATTATGCCACATATCCGAAATCAAAGCATGTTCCGATTATCAACATCATACATACGATTCACAAGCACATCATCATTGTACAAACGGTTCTAGTTCAATCATGTCATCCATAACATCAAACATCATAAACACTAACCAACAAACATCATAAACACTAACAAGCATCATAAACACTAACAAGCATCATAAACACTAACAAACATCATAAACACTAACCGGTTGTGAGGTGGTGAAGATGAAGCTTTGTTTGGTGTGAACAAGCAAATCCGAGAGACCCTTTTGTGGTTGGTTGGTTTGATCCGAGAAGAAAGGAGAAGAAGTATGATGCTTGGTGTCTAGGGTTTTAGTGAGAGAGTGGAGAGTGTGTGTGTAGAGGAGAGTAGGAGTGTTGTCCAAAAATGTCAAGATTAGCATCACTAGGGGTTATATAGTTGTTCCACATTGTGCACCCTAATGGGTTTCGAAATAGGCTAAGAGTGTATGTATGGCCCAACCGGCCCATAAGTTATTGTTCACTCGAGACCACATGGTCTCGAGTCGGGTTCGTGTTGTCTCGGTTCATATACATACTCGAATACATACACACAACATAACACATAATCATATAAGTTCACATGTATTCATTTGTCATTAATCACATAAGTTTAACTAGTCACGCGTTTAAGCATACAACGAAAGGTTCTAAATTTCGAGTTGTCACACGGTTCAAGCAAAGGTTTGCCAAAGATAACCTATGCTATGGACTAACAGATGATGCAGTTCAAAAGAGAATGTTTAACAACGGTGCTTTAACAGACCATGATCAACTGATGATAATATAATAACAATAATATTCAAACTGAAGCTCTGATGACATTAATTGCAAATTACATATCCCTATAAAGTTTTAAATTTCAAATTACCCTCCCATTTTAATGAAACATCAGTGGTCTGAAATTTGAATTAACATCAGTGGTTTCATAATTGAATGTGGGCCAGACCTTTGAAATTGAAAAGTGGGGCAGTGGTTTCGATGGCAGATCTTTGAATTATGATGTCACTATGCTCCCTATATGCTTTAATAGACCATGATCAACAGATGATAATATAATAACAATAATATTCAAACTGTAGCAATTATATAACATACCATTAATCGAATCAACGTGGGGAGATTGTAATACATAAACTCTAGGGTTTGTCTCGAGAGATTGTATATATACATAACATAACATTAATCGAATCAACATGGGGACCAGTCAATCATGGAAGCAACATAATTTTCATCATAGACACTGAAGTATCATAAAACTGTGAACGAATATACCCAATCCGAAATTGTTAGACATTTTCATAAATCTAACAACCATCATCGAAGCTGTAACAAAATCTAAACACCGATACACTAAACACTGTTACATAAGAAAAACTGATACATAACTATTGATGTTGAATCCGCTGCCGATACTGAACCACTACTGTTACTGAGCAGTGGTTTTCCTTTGGTTGATCAGGCCTTAGGTACATAAGTGCCTGTCTTTAACAACTTTGTCTTCAACAGTGGATAGGTCTAATTAGTCTTTAAGTCCATCAGTCTTTATTCCGAGCAGTGTAAGTTATAACAGTCCTTGGCTTTAGGATCAGCTGTTATAACCACTCAATAACCCTTTGAGAGGAAGCAAATGTCCGTCTATTCAATTGAGAGGAATCATTACATTACATCCTTGTTGAAAAATAGAATCAATAAATTTAGGGAAAATGGGTTTGAAAGATGATAACCCAACAGTGGAGGATCTCATTCGACAGCTCCGATAAATTCAATGGTATTCTCAAATAATGCTTCCTAGATATTTGAGAATAACCTTGAATTTATCGAAGATGTAGAATGAGATACTCAACTGTTGGGTTATCATCTTTCAACCCCATTTTCCATAAATTTATCAATTCTGTTTTTCAGACCTCCCAAAGCCACCTATCCGCCTCCAAAGAAATTGAGACAGCTCGAAGCATAACCTGGACTTGTTGTCATTCCACCAGTTGAGTATTTAATCCCAATATACCAAATGAAAATCAATCTACTCGTAATCACATGGTACACCAATGCAAGCATCTGAATAAACAATAACAAATCAAAGACAAAATCAAAAGCTACAAACATATCAATGGTATTCTCAAATAATGCTTCCTAGATATTTGAGAATAACCTTGAATTTATTGAAGATGTAGAATGAGATACTCAACTATTGGGTTATCATCTTTCAACCCCATTTTCCATAAATTTATCAATTCTGTTTTTCAGACCTCCCAAAGCCAGCTATCCGCCTCCAAAGAAATTGAGACAGCTCGAAGCATAACCTGGACTTGTTGTCATTCCACCAGTTGAGTATTTAATCCCAATATACCAAATGAAAATCAATCTACTCGTAATCACATGGTACACCAATGCAAGCATCTGAATAAACAATAACAAATCAAAGACAAAATCAAAAGCTACAAACATATCAATGGTATTCTCAAATAATGCTTCCTAGATATTTGAGAATAACCTTGAATTTATCGAAGATGTAGAATGAGATACTCAACTGTTGGGTTATCATCTTTCAACCCCATTTTCCATAAATTTATCAATTCTGTTTTTCAGACCTCCCAAAGCCACCTATCCTCCTCCAAAGAAATTGAGACAGCTCGAAGCATAACCTGGACTTGTTGTCATTCCACCAGTTGAGTATTTAATCCCAATATACCAAATGAAAATCAATCTACTCGTAATCACATGGTACACCAATGCAAGCATCTGAATAAACAATAACAAATCAAAGACAAAATCAAAAGCTACAAACATATCAAACAAATTTCATAGAATCATGATTTATTTTAAACACATATACATCTATTTTTAAACACAAACAGACATTACCTCTTCATCAATAAAGTTGAGATCCATTTTATAACTTTGATTACATTCGGAAGCTCGTCCAATGAACTCAAGACTTCAACACCAAATAACAAATCCAGCAAGATCTACCTGAAGAACATTTAGTATGATAAAAAGAAAAAATAAAAAAATATATATTTTAAACTACCGTTGGTCTGCATAATATTCAAATCGATATTAAACATGATTAATAAACATACATCACCAGCTTTTCTTATGTCATTGGGATCTCTCCTTTTACAAACATATCAAAATCAATCTACTCGTAATCACATAGTACACCAATGCAAGCATCTGAATAAACAATAACAAATCAAAGACAAAATCAAAAGCTACAAACATATGAATCAAATTTCATACATTCATGAAAGAAATTAGGTCACGGATTGTTACCAGATTTAGCGAGAGAAGAATCGATGGAAGCATTGGAGAAGATGACGATTTGAAGAAACTTCAACCTGTCAACCATGTAACAAAGCTCAAGAAACAACGAAGAAGAAGAAGAACTGATTACAAAGTGTATTAACAATTACCAAAAAAATAACAATTACCTGATTTATTTTAAACACATATACATCTATTTTTAAACACAAAGAGACATTACCTCTTCATCAATAAAGTTGAGATCCATTTTATAACCTTGATCACATTCGAAAGCTCGGCCAACGAACTCAAGACTTCAACACCAAATAATAAATCCAGCAAGATCTACCTGAAGAACATTTAGCATACAAACCTTCAGTTTGTGATAATTTAAAAAAATAAAAAAAATATTTTTAAACTACCGTTGGTCTGCAAAATATTCAAATCGATGTTAAATGCAACGCCTCTGTTGTCTTCATCCTCTTCTCTGTATCTACAGTTTTAGAGATAGAGAGTTGATGAGAGAGAGTAGATAGAGAGATTGAAATGGGTTTTTGAAATTATGATCGAGTTTGGATTTGGGTTTGAATTTATATTTGAGAGAGAGAAGAATTGAAGCTTTGATAACATTAAATGAAAATTACATATCCCTATAAAGTTTTAAATTTCAAATTATCCTCACATTTTAACAAAACATCAGTGGATTGAATTTTGAATGAACATCAGTGGTTTCATAATTGAATGTGGGCCAGACCTTTGAATTTGAAAAGTGGGGCAGTGGTTTGATGCCATAAGTGAGGCAGATCTTTGAATTATGATGTCACATAAACTTTTCTATGGCTGCCACCTCATCGTTGATGACATAAAAAAAACTTGTTGGACATGCTATCTAGCTGACACATCAACTTTTCTTATGTCACTTGAATTTCTCCTTTTATAGAAAGTATAGATATTAGAAGAACAAGAAGTTAATTTAACATAACTTTAAAACTTTAAATAATTACAAGTTCTAAAACACATGATACAATTCTTTAAAGCATACTTTTAAACCAACTTCTCTCACAACTTTTAAATAGGGATAAGTTTTTCATACGTTAATATTTTTAATAAAATACACCATCAAAATAAGTATTTAGTTCTTTTTAATTTGAGTATAGTATTGCTATAGTTTTTTTTAATTATACAAAAATTAGCATGTTACAAGATTATTAGTGTTTGTAATCCCTGTCGCATCGCACGAATACCCCACTAGTGTATTTATTTGTATGTGCATTATTTTTTTATTTACAAGTATTCAATAGAGTAATATATTTTCCATCATTCATATGACTTTCTGATTTATGATTTATGTCTTCATTGAGCATTTTATGTTAGTGCATACGTCTGTCGACTTCGTCTTGTATCGAGTCTTACGTTAGAAGTGTTAGTTCAGGGCGCGTTATACGAGAAATAGGGTAGGTTTTATGAGTATTTGATGTAATTTCGTTTAAACATGACATGTGACACCTTCAAACGAAATCACTTGCCCTATAAATACCTCTCATGTCTAGTTCATTTGTAACCTTCTTGTTTCCGACACCGAGGTGCTGTCGAAGTGTCTACGTGCTGTAAATCATTTCAAGATCAATAACATGACAATTAATAGTGAATACAAGCTAAACAAAGACAGAATCAATGAATTCCGCCTCTGATTCTGTCTGAGCACTCTTCTGATCGACTCGTTAGGTCATTTCACGATCCTACATGTGGTATCAGAGCACTGGAGGAAGAGTTCTTACTGTTTAGCTCGATTTCGCTGGAAAATTCTGATTTCTACATCTTCTTTTCGAAATTAATCAAGTTTTCACGGTTAAAAACGGCTGATTTTCACATATAACATGCGAAACATAGTTTTAACAAACCCTTGAAAGTTTCAGAACTAAAATCGGCCTAGAACTTGATCAATTTTGCCAAAATTTGGACCGAAATGATGACATCACCCTGATTTCGTTTGAAATAGCTTGATGAATTCGTTTGAAAGTGCACCTTTTGACTGATTTCGTTTGAAAAAAACCTGCTAATTCCATTTGAATTTGGAATTTCGTTTGAGAAAGCTGGTTAATCTCGTTTGAAACAGTTATCTCGTTTGAGGATTTCTTTTGAAAGGTGCAATCTCGTTTGAAATCTTGATCTTGTTTGAAAGGTCATACAAGTTCAGCAATTTCGTTTGAAATAGTGGGTGTTTCAAACGAAATTAGGTAGACTGATTGAACAGGATATTTCGTTTGAGGGTGTTTGAATATGTCATGATTTCACGTGAAACATATCATCGAACCAACTGAATACAAACTGAACGGCCCAATCACAGTTCAATTAAAATCCAAAATCAATACATTTGCATGTGAATTAAAGTCATCGACTTTAATTGTGTTGGCGGTTCATTAAAATCAAAGAAAAGTGTGCATGTGATTCTTTAATCGATAAAAGGAAGGTCCAACAGAATTAAAGTTTATCTGGCCACTATTTGCAAAGATCAAGAGTTTGCATATGAATATTTCAGATTTGTTGGCCATTTGAGTTGAGAATTTCATGTGGTGATAATTGACAACCCACTACAATATATCGGCCCAATCACATTTAATATTACATCAGCTTTTGTCGGCCTCATATATCAAGATTTAAAACAATCAGATCCGCTAACATTTGGCCCAATCAAAATAAACTTCAATCTGTCCACTTAACAATCGGCCAAATGAGAATTGTGTTGTGATATTTGTTGATTGTGGGCCATATAATTTGCTATTGCATGTGATTTTGATTTCATCAAGAAGTGTCAGCCCACTAATTGATCGGCCCAATCAGACTTTTAAGTGATTGGTATTTTTTTTTGAAAGGGGATCTAGTTTGAATTTGATATTTCATTTTAAGTGATTGTCTTGATAAACGTGTTTCTGAATCATGGATATAAATTTCTTTAATATGGATAGTAAAACACTTTTATTAATAAAAGAGTTTAACTTGTTTTCAAATTGTCCAGGTGAAAGTACAAAGAGTATCATTGACAGATATAGCCATCTTGTTCGCTCAATGTCTGATATGGGTTTAACCAAAAATCCAAATGAATGGGTTGAGAAATTAGCAAATGCTTTACCTCAAAAGGAATGGGACACATATCTTTTGAGTTTAAAAAGAACAGGAGAATACTATGGATTGTCTATTTCTCAATTCATTAAGAAACTTGAAGAACAAATGGAGAACAATGCTATGAATAAGAAGAGTCAAGATGGAAAATCAATATTAAAAAGGAGCATGAATAAAGGTGTCCAAGTGGGAGAGGAACAGACTGAAGAGATTTCAGCTTTGAAAGATGAGAAGAAAAATGATGAGAAACAGATTCGGGAGATGTGCGTAATTTGTGAAAATCTGAAATATGAAAATGTCAAACTCTTGAGGGATTTAGAGAGTTTGACATTAGAAAACAAAAATTTTAAAAATTCAGAAAAAGATTTTGAAAACAAAATAAAAATGTTTGAAAATGAAAAAGTAAAAACTGAAAAAAGAATTTCAAAGCCAAATAAAGATTCTGGAAGATGAGAAAGCTATTTTTGGTAAAAATAATATTGATAAGCAAATTGAAATAAATTCTCATCTTCAGAAAATCATTCAGCTTGAAAATGAAGCTGAAAGTGCTCGAAATAAAATTGATAATCTTGAGAATAAATTGAAAGGTTTTGCGAATACTTCTTCGATTCCTTGTCCAAAACCAATCAATTCTGTTCCAATAAGTGACAATGTCACAAACTTTGATAAACTCAAAGTTGAAGATTGTGATGAGAAAACTGATGATGAAACTGAAAAAAGAAAAATATTTTTGAAATTAAATGAAATGTTTCAAGAAACTGTTTTACATTCTACTGAAAAAGGTGAATGCTCAACGCAAAAACCTGTAAAGAAGAATGTGGAACAAAAAAAAAGGATAAAAAACCGAAAAATGTTCAAAAAGAAAATAAAAGCTCATCAGTTCAATCATCCAATCGTGATAAAAAATCACAAAAAATAGAAAATCAAAACTAAAAAACTGTTAGTAATAAGTGGTGCAGGTTTGACCACAGTGCTCAAAATCCAAATCCAGCAAACAAGAGGAGCAAGGATTATCACCAAGCCAAACAGTGCTATGATCTGAATGTTTGGGCTGAAGGTGGTGATTGGTACGATAACAGGGTGTGTTACACTTGTGGTGTGAAAGGACACATTGCTGTCAACTGCCAGAATTGGAGGTTTGAGACAAGAAGATGCTTTGAATGCAATATCAAAGGACACATTGCTAGGGATTTCCCAATGAGATCAATGGGAAGATCGAGGGCTGAATCTCAAAAAATGACAAAGAAGAAACCAGTCAAAGTCGAAACAAAGCCCAAAGAACAAAAAGTTCTAGAATCGAAAGTGAAGCTTTCACAGGGGCAAAAAGACAGACTGAGGAAGAAGAGGGAGAAGGCGAGAGAGTATCTCGAAAGGATTTTATCCTCGGATACAGCTGGTAAAACAGATAAAAGTTCTGATAAATCGTCTTGCTATCCAAAGATTGACAAATCAAGCAAAACGAATTCATCAGATACAAATCTGAGGACAGAGGAGAGTGTAAAGAAAGAGAAATCAAAGAAAGTGGAGAATTCACTTCCTGGTGATGAATTTGTTTCTTCGAAAACAAAGGAGCCAGTTGTTGGCAATGAATCTGACTCATCAAAGTCAGACAATACAAGTTCAGGCAATGAATCTGGTGTGGTAAAGCCAGAAGAGCCGTGTGTTGAGGTCAAAGTTGAGAATTCTAGACTAACAATGGATGATGTAAATTTTCCACCATTGTTGAACAAGAATTCAAAATCACCCAAGGACAGTCAGGCTTGGGTGAATCTGTTTAAATGAAAAATCTAACTTGCCGGAGCTCCCAGGTTGGTAAGTGTGGAGCAGGTATCGGCACATTTCTTGAGAAATTCACGAAAGTGATTTCGATTTAAAAGTGGTAAATTAGGGACATTAAGTTGTACTTGATTTTCTACAAGTGATGTTTGTGGATTGATCTTAAAAATGTTAGTTTTTACAAGTGGTTAAAGAAAACAAGGTGATGAAAGATCCCCATGTTTGAGAAATGACTCACAAAACTTATTTTCCGGAAAAACCATTCTGATTAAAACAAACTTAAGTGTTTTGAAATCATCATGGGAAAATGTTTTGTTGTCTGGGGGAGTTCTGATTGTTCATGCCAAGTGAATGGAGAATTGAAGTGATACTCATCATGTTGTCAAGTTTCTTGTACAGTTTGTTTTCAAATTTTCCCAGAAAATCAAAATTGAAATATATTTTGATTTTAGGGGGAGAAAAATTTAAAAAAATTAGAAAATTTGAAAATTCCAAAAACATTGAAAAATGCAAAAATGAGTTTTGTTGTGAAAAAGAGGAAATGATAGTAGATCAGTTAGACTGTCACAGCATGCTAAAGAAATGGATAGATAAAATGTGATAAACGATCTTACTAAAGATGTGACGGTAGGCTCAGCTAGACTAGTAGATTTGCGATAACGATACAAACCTAAATGAAAAAGCCTAGTTCTAGTGGGAAACATGGTCAAAAGCATAGTACTTAGTTTTGTCCTTCTTGATTGTGTGCCTACTCGGTAATCGCTGATTGTTGAAAGACATAAAACTGGTTAAGTTTGTGAACTTTCACAACTTTGCTGAAAAGTTGCTGTGATTGTGCATTTTATTTTGCAAAGATTTAAACTTGTTTTATTTCTTTATTTTGTTTCAGCATTGGACATCCTCTGCGTATACGTGAGTATCGACCTGGATGTTATTGCCTAAACGTTCTGCTTTATTTTCTTTGGTGTTTCGTTTAAGCTTTGGACCTCCTCTGCATATACAGAAGTATCGACCTGGTGGTTAAAGCCTAAACAACTTCAACTTGTTTTATTTTTCTTATTATATTTAAACATTGGACTTTCTCTGTCTATACGGTAGTATCGACCTGATTGTTAATGTTTAAACATTCTGCTTTGATTTTTCACAAATCACAGTTAATAAAAGATTAAAGGCATTACTTGAGTCAGTGTATTGCATGATGAGGGGATATGCTGAGATCGTGGGGTCCATAAGAATTTAGTGCAAAATTAATATACCTTAACGTATCGGTAAGCATTTCAAAATTTTTTAGATTGAGTTTAAGTGGACAACAATATCGTCAATCTATGTGAATCGTTTAGAACTGAAAATGTTTAAATCTTAACGGTGTTGGTGATTTGTCTCATAAACTGATATGATCCTCTTACACAAACTCGCAAAAAATATTGTTTGTAAATATTTCTTTATTAAATTCCTTTATTTCAAAAATCCAAAATGTTTTTAGTGTGTTTTAGCATATATTTTGAAAAATCCAAAAAGATTTTCGACAACTGATGTTGGAGAGCTAATATTCAAAATTTCAAGTGCTGAACATGACGAACAGGGTTGGGAGTATGTGCTTCAATGTAGAAATTTATTTTGAGAAAGAAAGTTTGATTAGTTAATCGAGATCATTAATTTGAACTAGATGTAACTATTACTAGTAAGTTTTTCTTATTGATTTAAGTAAAAACTTATATTTTGTTGAGAATTATGTAGGTGATGAGCTGAACAGAACTAAAGCCAGTGTTTGATCTCAATGTGATAGCTAATTCCAGACAGCGATCCCATCATTATGAAAGGGGGAGTCTGACGAGGTTAGAGACAAAGAGAAGATACTGGTACATGATAAGAAAGAAAGAAGACCGATCAAGATTGAAGAGTCGTTATGATAAAGACTCTCACTGAAGATTCCGTCAACATTCAAGGGGGAGTCTGTTGGTGCAGTTGTCTGTCGACTTCATCTTCGTTCGAGTCTCAGATTATGAAAGAGCCCGAAGACCGGTAAAGACTGAAGAATGAGAAGACTTGATACTTCAGACTCGTCAACATCTGAGGGGGGAGTTTGTTAGTGCATACGTCTGTCGACTTCATCTTGTATCGAGTCTTACATTAGAAGTGTTAGTTCAGGGCGTGTTATATGAGAAATAGGGTAGGTTTTATGAGTATTTGATGTAATTTTGTTTGAACATGACATGTGACACCTTCAAACGAAATTAACTTCTGTAATTTCGTTTGAAGTGACACATGCCACTTTCAAACGAAATCACTTGCCCTATAAATACCTCTCATGTTTAGTTCATTTGTAACCTTCTTGTTTCCGACACCGAGGTGCTGTCGAAGTGTCTACATGCTGTAAATCATTTCAAGATCAATAAACAAGACAATTAATAGTGAATACAAGCTAAACAAAGACAAAATCAATGAATTCCGCCTCTGATTCCGTCTGAGCACTCTTCTGATCGACTCGTTAGGTCGTTTCACGATCCTACAAGGATACCTTTGTTTTCAAAGCTAAATCCAAAGAACTCCCCCCCCCCTAAAAAGAGAGGTTGGTTTAGTAGAGCCAAATCGAAAAGGAGAAAAAGGATGAGAAATTTTCAACAATAAAGAATAGTGAATAGAGAGAGAAATACCAAAAATCAAGAGACTAGACCCTTATGGGAAGAAGAATTGGAAAGGCAACTAGCAAACTTTCACATGTTAGAAAATGCAGCAGCGGAACTTGATCTTAACCAAGTAGTAGACCCACAACTTCTACCTATATTCCCTAACCAACCCATGGAGCTAGAAAAAAAGCAGGAAAACCAACTTCCAATCCCAGCCTTTGATCCAAATGAGATACCTAGAATTCCAGCACCGAACCCTTTAGATCAAGATCCGTAGTGGCATGACAACCGGTCAATTCAGGAAATATTAAATAACCTATACCCTTACGGAGAACCAATACCATGTTACCTTGACCCAGTGCCAGCCCCAATGCCACTAATGAGCCATGCGAACGTGGCAGAACTTCGCCAGTACAGTGAACAGTTGGTCGAAGAAGGAAATCGGATCCGCCAAATCGAAGAGAAACTCGTTTGGAAGTATGACGAGAACGAGATGCTATACTAGAAACAACCAGTCGCCTAATATATATATATATATATGTGTGTATTTTGTACTTTGAAAAAATTAACTAAAAATATATATAAACTAATATATGTCACCTATATAAATATATCGATGCATAGTTAATAGTGTTTAAATTCCAGTTACAGTTGTAATAGATGCATATATGAATATGAAAGAGTTAAGTCGCAATGATTGACGTTTTTGGTTAAATATGCTTGAGTAATTGTTTGTTTAATTCTATGATATTAATACCTGATAATGTTTACAATTCAGATGTCAAACGAAGTAAATCAGGAAATCCAGAATAATAATAATAACGGGAACCAAGTGGATAAAAGTGCTATCGAACACATAGTAGCCCAAGGAATCATAGATGTTATGCCATATATTATCAACACTATTAAAAAGGTAGAAAATAATTCTGTAATCGGAAGTAAATGTGCACCCACCGAACCAAGTCACAGTGTGAACGGAAATCACATACCACTTATCCAAGCTCCAATTCCAAAAAGAAGAAGGACCATCTCATATGGTTGTTCTTATAAAGAATTCTTAGCCTGTAAACCGATAGAATTCTCAGGAAATGAAGGAGCCATTTCAGCCTTACGTTTGATAGAAAAGACAGAAGCAGTCTTAAAAATAATTAAAAGTGCAGATGAAGATAAGATCATGTTTGCTTCTAATCTCTTTAAGAATGCAGCCTTAGAGTGGTGGAATACCATTCTTCAGTCTAGAGGAAGTGATAGGGTGTATAACATGGAATGGGCCAATTTTATGGAGATAGTTGAAAGGAAGTTCTGTCCTCCTCATGAAAAGGAGAAGATTGCCAATAAGTTCTTAAATCATAGAATGAGTGGGGTAGATTGCAGGTAATATACTACCATATTCTTTGAATATGCAATGATAGTACCAACACTAGCCTCACCAGAACCAGTGTTAATCTCCCGTTACATCTGGGGATTAATCAGTGAAATCAGACATGTAGTTAAGGCAGCTAGACCACAAACCATAGAAGAAGCAGTAGAACTTACTAACACTCTGACAGATGAATTGGTACATACGCAAGAGGAAAACCAGAAAAAGAACCTAGCCCAAAAGATTACCCAGGAGCTACGTTATTGTCGTAGCCCCCGACCCTGCCCCGTGAGTGGGTGCCGCGAACCAGTCAGATGGTATCGGTGTTTATTTATTATGTAGCGGAATTCATACATCAGGACCATAGTTAGGAAATATTTTTATCAGAGTTAAACACCAAACTTTTATAATAATAAATGAGAAAAAAACCAAGTTCATTTGACAACACATTTGTAGGGATAAACCCTAATTATTGAAAATATAAACCCCGTTTCTTATTTGGTACCTTTTATAGCCACAACTTTAAGCCTTCAGTGCTCTCCAGCTGACTTCTATTAGCTTCACCTTAAGTTAACTGAAACGCATTTTAAAAAGGTTTTATTAGCAAGAAATACTCGCGAGTACATCCCAGTTTAATCAAAATAATTTTTATGACTTTATAGTATTAAGGTTTACAATGTTTATATCTATCCAATTATTCAATACAATATTACTACTGGCCAACCTTTTATCCCCCGTGCTTGCGGTCATGCTAGTATTCGCAATAGTAACGAGTGTCAAGTAATGTATACAAAACCCCACATACTGATGATAATTAAAGAATTACAAAAGCTTATTTACTATATGTGTCTTGATAAATATTCTGGGTTTTGTAAAATATTTGACTCACAAAAAGGTGACAAAAATAAGATGTACTCACATTGTTGACTTAGGTGATACTACTATAGCTTCTTGTTGATTCTCCTGGTTATTATCTACTAAAAATTAAACAATGCCCACGTGTTAGTAAGATAACCCAAATCACATTAACCGTACAACTCAAGACAGAACTCCAATGAATGAGTCATGAAGATCCTTGACATGCATTACGGAGTCCTGATCAATCGTGTTAGGATCCGAGTTTCTTAGATTGTGTTGTTTAATTAAAATGAAGATGAAACAGAGAAATAGATTGCAGCGGAATATGAAAGTAAACTTTGAATACACAATCAATGGAAGAAAAGTGTTAAGCAAACATGTTTATCATTGAGTCGAATGATTGTATTTAATTACAATAATCAAATCAAATGCATCATGCACAAGTCTCCCCCTCAGCCTGAGCTCAATAATTGATCGTACAGAATGACTTAGAAGAAGAGGGCTAATAGAACAGTGCAGAGTATTGTTCTATTTATAGTACAACACAACCACTGAGCATCTTTGGCTGACATCACCATGAAAGTGACATCTAACCTCCTAACAAACTCTAAGGACTGATGCATGCAACCACTAATTACTAAACTACTGATTACAAAGACAATACATAAATAAAACACTAATTCTTCATTCCACTGTTGTAGCCTAAGCAGTGCTTTGGTCTTCAACAGTTGCTTGGGACACATCAGTAGATCGAACTTTAGTACTTTAAACTTCATCAGTGCTTGGTCAGTCAGCAGTTGTAAAGAGCAGTGCTTGGAGTATATCAGATGTTGAAGCCACGGTTAAGGGGAAAGACTTGTACAAACACTGCTTTATGATGATCCACTGTTCTGAACCAGTTTTGGCTTTATCATCTGTTCCTTTGTAGGGTTCAATCCCAACAATCTCCCCCTAGAACAGATGATGCCAAAACACTTCATTATTTAAGATCTTTCAACAATTCCCTAACTTGCCCTTTGAATTGTATGTGAAAACAGTGCTCTGCAATCAATGTACAATGTAAAAAAATGTTAATTATTAATAAAACAATGTGTTTTGGTTTTATTATGTGTGTAATTGTGTTGATGATTTTACGATTTGATTCGATTCCGATTTCAAGCTTTAAAATCCCTTTCTTGAAAGTTATACGCAAACTGATGCGTAAACGCAGTCAGTTTAATACGACAAACACTATGGAATAGTGACATAGGCTTAACATACCTTAAATAACCTTCACATTACTTAGAAATAAGTTTTGGATGGTTTGGTGTGTTGAAAACAAGTCTATTCGATCGCAGGGACTATTTGTGTCAAACTGCGAAAGTATGCCGATTTGTTTAGTAACGAACATTTCGGAATATGATCATAAGTTAAACATACCCTAAATATCCTTTACATAGCTTAGAAAAAGGCTTTGAGGGGTTCGGTATGCCAAAATAAACTTATTTGATCAATAGGGACTAAAAGCGTCAAAAAGTGCATAAGTTTGCATTTTCGCGCATATCTTACGTTCTGAATATATCCGGACATCCAAAAATTTTTGTAAGCATTAAAATTTTTGGATCATTTTTGCGTCCGTTACGACTTCCCTCATAATTAACCGAACAACGCAATCGTACGACCAAACGAACCGACATCTGAGATGTTTTTGAGCATATTTTAAGTTCCCTATGCTTTAACTTCATTATAGATCCTTGAAATGGGGTTAACGGCGGTTAAATGCATCAAAAATCAAGTTTTAAGTATGCAGGGGCCTGTTTTGCCAAATTTGAAAGTTCTGATCTGAGGGTATGGTGGGGCGCGACAGCCTAGGTTATTTCTGTCGCGGGTAGCCAAAACCCTATCTGGGCAGAAACATTGAATCTGGTCCATTTCAGCTAATTTGATGGTTTTAAACCCCTGATTTGGATACCATCTACTTGATTTTTGCTTGTATATCATGTCCCATTGTATTTGTAAACCATGTGCCCACATGGATGGCCAAGATTGATGCCTCTTTAGCAAGAAATTAACTTAACGGTTTACCAAAAACTATAAATACCCATTCCCTCATTCCATTTTCTGCACCCTTGATCTGATTAATGCTCTAAGTTGAAGCCTTTACTTCATACCTGAGTGTTATAGATCAAGTTCTCCTTAGCTTGGACCCTTTGTAAGCTTCTTTCGTTCTTTTATTGCTTTTTGAGCGTGAAAGTCAAACAGTGTTTGACTTTCTGCTTTGACTAGTCTTTGGTCAACACAAAGTTCGTTTGAACTTTGCAACGTGAGCGCAATCACGATGGTTATAGTCCTTTGTGACTATACCTTCTGATTACCACGTTGACTAGGCGTAGTGACGAGTCGTAGTTTCGGTCAAAATGCATATTTATGCGTATTTTGCAACCAAAATACTCTTGGGTATCAAAACACTTTGTTTTGATATCAAAACTTGTTTTCTAACTTAGTTAAACATGTTCCAACATGTTTAGCTCGTCACTTTTAGTTTAGTGCTTGATTAGAGTCATAAGTCAAGCGATCTAAACCACCGCTTAGACTTTCGAACTCGACCCGTTTGGTCGATCATTAGGATCCGACCAAGCATGTTTAGTGACCATAGTTGCATAGGGAATAACTGTCACACCCCCAAAATCCACACGCGGAGTATCACCGCTTGGAGGCGTGACATGACCAGGATCCAGCAACCAATCATATTGAATAATGTATTTAAAATAGATGAAATCCAACCACGCAATATAATTGGTGTTTAAAACTAGTTAACCAAGTTCAAATTAAACAGCAGAAGCATAAGACGTAAAACCAAAACATAAGTTGAATAAGTTCATAAAGTTTAAATGTTTTGAACGGGACATAACAGTCCATATCCCACAACGACCTCCTCCTCGTGCAATCTCCATAAGTATCTAACGACCTGCAAGGCATGTAACAAGGAGTCAACAACAAAGTTGAGCATTCACAGTTGGGTGTTTGTTTTAAGTTGTTTTTGAAAACGTAGTTTTTCTTTTGCTGGCTTACTTGCCGTGGGGGTTACCCTATAGTTGAAAATATGATAAACCAATTCCTTCTTTCCCAAACCATAACCAGTGGGGGCTTCCCCATGTGAACCACTAGACCGTTACCATATCGACAACTGACGAAAGTAAGTTGTGCCCTAAGCCAATGTCTATCATCATTGACTGAGTGCCCAGATCCATTAGTACACGCCCGTCCTACCGGCACGGTGTGAGGCTTGTCAACCCTAATAGCGCTATTAACTAATGACCCGCTCGCCATTGACCCGACGATTAAGTCGATATAAAAATGAGGGACTTAATGATAGAATTTTGTCTAGTAAGTTTAAGGTTGTTGTCCTACCCAAGGAGGACGAACGTACGTATTCTACTCAAGGAGAATACGCAGGATTAATATTGGCATCCTACCCATGGAGGATGGTGGTACATATCCTTCCCAAGGAGGATATGCAGGTTCCGTTTTAGTTCTTTAACCCATTCCCAACCACTGGAAATCCCATGCCTTAGAAGGAGTGTGAACTCACCTTGGTTTGCTCGGTTAGATTAGTTACTCTAATAATCAGGAATCAAGCACGTCCTAATAAGGTACAGAGAACAATCAGTTTCGCGTGCATGCTTAACACGTATCCTACGTACGGTTTATCTACTCATTACTTCTATCACATACCACACAATTCTAATGTCACACACTGTCTTTTGTGGAAGGTTATAGTTAAAATACACTTGTGACACTTGTTAGAAAATATTTTCTACGTTTTGGAATTTTTAGAAAAATTCGCCATAGTTTCCTTTGTAAACGGAGGTGTCCATGCTATTTAGCATATCATTTTCTTTTCAAAATAATCACAATAATCATCAACAAACACTTTACATCACCAAGAGCAAAAACTATAGGTTCTATATAATAATCATGAACTTGATATTTCACAAAAACGCGTAGTAACTTGGTAAAGTGTTTAATGGGTTTAGTTACCCTCCAAAGTGTGTTTACTTCTTTTAAAATCTCATTCTTGCAAAGGTTTGGTGTTTACAACTTGTAAACAAAATTTACAAAAATTATTCTTTTGAACTCTTCTTGTAAATAAAGTGTTCTTACACTTATTTTATTACCAAAAATGGTGTGAGTGCAAGTAAAGGTCATGATCCTTTTAAAATCGACTCTTGAACTTGGTTTCTTTAGAAAAGTATTTTATAAATCTCGAATCTACATGATCATTAACCTACTTGTTTACTTATATTTCAAGAAAATCATTTTCCTTCAAGTTCATGTTTAAACTTAGAAGATGATTATTCTATGTAACACATAATCACCTCCTAATCTTGTTAAATCATGTTTCTAATCATCATCTAACAAGTCCCATATGATGATTAACATCATGTTACCAAGAATCAACAAGAAATCAACAATATACTCACAACACATCATACTACAACATTTCATCATGTTTCCTCTTTATGTAAGCTTTATGTCAAATCTTTTAGTTCATGTTCTTTAGTGTTCCTGATATAATCAACATACTACAACCTTTAACCATTAAAATGGAAGTAAACAAAGGTGAATCAAGAACTTACAACTAGCTCAAATGCTAGGGAAGGTCTCTAGTGAAAAGATGATGAAAGTGGTGTGAAAAAGCAAGTGATGGAAGCTCCTTGATGATCCACAAGCTACAAGCTCCTTTAATCACCTTCTAGTGCTTGAAACAAGCTTGAAAATGGATGGATATGGTTGTGTTAAGGTGGTGGTGGTGGCGGTTATAGTGAGCCGAGAGGAGAGGGAGAGATGTGAGGGAGTGGGGTGAAGTTAGGAAGGTGAAATGATGTTGTGATCTTGCAAGCCATACCTAAAGAGATTTCTTCAATACCTTGTTCACATAATCAAGCAAAATCTAATATAAAATTAGATACAAATCTAGGAGGTAAGATGTGAAGTATGGTGGTGATATTTGGTGGGTCCTTTGGACCGTAAAAGGCATGGGGGGGGGGGTTAATTGTAACATCTTGATGGTAAGTTGGTAAATGTAAGTTCAAATCCAAGTATATGATTTCATATTTTAGTTAGTGGATATTTTAGTGGGTGTTATGGTGTACGGGGATCATAACTAGCCAAGAAATAATTAAACAATGTTTCTTGCAATATTTTGGTGTCCCAGGTAATGTCCGGTTGTTCGGTTAGATACCATTTCGTTAAAGTGCTAAGTTATTCCATATAGTGTCTTTTATGTAACTCTTTGTGTCACTACTAATTCCCAACACTTAGGAAAGCATACAAGACCATTTTGTCAATTTTCTACACAAGACTAGTATGTTAAAAAGCACATGTAAGTATGACGCAACAACCAGAAAGCAGTTAAGTAATTCAGCACAGTCATTAAGCACAATTTAATATTAATTAATCGTACGGATACATGTAATCATGAGGGTTGTCACATTCTCCCCTTGTTAAGAAAATTTCGTCCCGAAATTTAGCACCTGTTTACTGGGGAAGCTAGTTAAGTTGCGTGGTTTTCCTGGGGTGTCACATCATCCCCCCGTTGGTTTGGAATTTCGTCCCGAAATTCTGCAGTAACTTCAGCCTCAGTAGTGGTTGCACTTTTCTTAAACAACTGGGGATACTTGAGTTTCATTTGGTCTTCTCGTTCCCAGGTATACTCTGGGCCATGACGGGAGTTCCAATGAACTCGAACAAGAGGTATTCTGGTACGCTTGAGAACCTTAACATCTCGGTCTGTGATTTCAATTGGTTCCTCGATGAATCGCAACTGGTCATCGATTGTGAGCTCCTTTTAGGGAACTATGAGGGTCTCATCTGACAGATACTTTTTCAGATTTGACACGTGGAATATGTTGTGAACTCCGCTGAGTTCTTCAGGTAGATTCAACTTATAAGCGACTTTGCCAATTTTCTCAATGATTTCGAACGGTCCGACATAACGCGGATTGAGTTTGCCTCGTTTGCCAAAACGAACTACACCTTTCCATGGTGAGACTTTAAGTAGCACTCGATCCCCAAACCTGGAACTCGAGTGGTTTCCTTCGCTTATCAGCATAGCTTTTCTGACGGTCATGAGCTGCCGCCATTCGTTGTCGTATCTGAGCAATCTTCTCGGTTGTGTCTACCACAAGTTTTGGTCCTGTGATTTGGCTGTCACCAACTTCTGCCCAACAAAGAGGTGATCGGTATTTACATCCGTACAATGCCTCAAATGGAGCGGCCTGGATACTGGTGTGGTAACTGTTGTTATACGAAAACTCCACTAACGGGAGATGTTTTTCCCAGCCATTTCCAAAGTCGATTACACATGCCCTAAGCATGTCTTCAAGGGTTTGGATGGTGCGTTCAGATTGCCCATCCGTTTGTGGATGATATGTCGTGCTCATGTCTAATCGAGAACCAAAGGACTTGTGCATAGCTTGCCACAATTCAGATGTAAAACATGATTCACGATCAGAGATGATGGAGGTTGGCACTCCGTGCCTTGATACTATTTCCTTTAGGTAGATGTCTGCTAGAGTAGAAAACTTGTCGGTTTCCTTGATAGCCAAGAAGTGTGCAGACTTAGTCAATCGATCCACTATCACCCAAATAGTGTCATTTCCGCGTTGAGATCTAGGCAGGCCAGTAACGAAATCCATGGAAATTTGCTCCCATTTCCATGTCGGGATCTCTGGTTGTTGGAGTAGGCCTGATGGTTTCTGATATTCGACCTTGACCTAGCACAAGTCAAGCATTTACTGACGTAGGTTGCTATGTTGGCTTTCATACTAGGCCACCAATACGTAGTCTTGAGATCGTGGTACATCTTATCCGAACCAGGATGTTCCGAATAACGAAACTTGTGTGCCACATCCATCACAAGCTCACGTAGATTACCATAAAGTGGAACCCAGATGCGCCCGTTTACATAGTAGGCGCCGTCTTCCTTTTGTTCTAACCGTTTCCTTGATCCTCGTAGGGACTCCGCCCTGATGTTCTCTACTTTCAATGCTTCAACCTGAGCATCTCGTATCTGAGTAGGAAGACTAGATTGGATGGTAAGTTGTAATGCTCGCACACGTTTAGGTGTAGTATCCTTTCGACTGAGGGCGTCAGCCACAACATTGGCTTTGCCCGGGTGGTATTTGATAGCGCATTCATAATCATTCAAGAGCTGGACCCATTGGCGTTGTCGCATGTTTAACTCCTTTTGCTAGAAGATATGCTCGAGACTCCTGTGATCGGTGTAAATGGTGCACTTGGTACCGTACAGGTAATGTCTCCATATCTTAAGTGCGAAAACAACTGCTCCCAATTCCAGGTCATGCGTAGTGTAGTTCCTTTCGTGAACTTTAAGTTGGCGCCATGCGTAAGCAATGACCTTGTCACGTTGCATCAACACGCAACCAAGTCCTTGGATGGAAGCGTCGCAATAAACCACAAAATCATCTGTGCCTTCAGGCAATGAGAGGATAGGCGCGCTACAAAGTCTATCTTTTAAGTGCTGAAATGTGGATTCCTGTGCATCACCCCAACGATAGGTGACATCCTTCTGAGTCAGTGAAGTGAGAGGTTGCGCAATCTTTGAGAAATCCTTGATAAACCTTCTGTAATATCCTGCCAAACCCAAGAATTGGCGGATTTCTGTTGGTGTATGGGGTGCAGGCCAGTTCTTGATCGAGTCTACCTTGAACTCTTGAAGTGTATTTTTTAGGTTTTTCAGAAAGATTTAAATCTTTTATTTCAGAAATATTGATTTCTGTTAATTTGAAAACCTGTTTGATCATTTCAGATTTGACACTTCTTATTGGAAATTCCTCATCAGAATATAATTTGTCTGAATCATTCAAAGTATAAGCCACTTTGATTGATCCATCTTTCAAATTAGATTTTGATAGCAGGAATTCTTTATTGTAAACCCGTTTAACCAGTGAACTCGGACTCTTTTCTGACGAACTCGAACTTTCAGACTTAGACTCCGACTTTGACTCTTCATCCATATCCAACACCTGATCTACCACTTTCTTTAACAACTCAGACTCATGATCAGTGTCAGACGCTGTGAATGTGACATCAATATTGTCTGGTAACTCATCAATGATTTCAGACTTTAACTTTATGTTGAGCGCATTTTTTAATTGTTCCTCATTTGGCTTTCTGGGAGAATAACTTTCAAAGATCGGGGGCGGACACTTATTATACTTAGCACTTTGTTTGTTACCAGCATTCGTTTCTTCTTTCTTTTGTTCTTGAAAAGCTTCAAGACCTGCAACAGTAGGATAAACTCGATCAATCAAATAATCACAAGTTGTATAACTCAACAACAATCTTTTGATTCTTTCACTTTCTATCTTTTCGAGTTCCAACTCCTGCTTCAATTTTGCACAGTCTTCAATATACTCATTGATGACCTTCTGCTTTGACATTAATGTAGAACTCAACTTTGTCATAGCAAACTCAATTTCTGAATTTGTCTTTTTCAGACCATTTACTGTTCTGTTCAGCACATCATATGATTCTTTTACATACTTCACATCAGACAACAAATTCTCTTTTAACTCTTCCAGTTCACTAATCTTCTTGTCTTTCTTCTCACAATCTTTGCAAGATTCCAAACATTTCGAACAAGGTTTAATGACCTCAACTATCTTTTCAACCCCGACAACTTTCTCAACTTCAACGAGTTTCTCAACTTCGATTATTTTTTCGACTTCAACAATTTTTTCAAAAACCTTCTCAAACATCAATTTTTCATCAACTTTCACTTTTATCTCACTTCCTTCTTCTTCAATTTTCTTTGTTGAACTTTCTTCAATTCCAGTTTTCTCGGCTTCCAGTTTTTCTTTTTCTTCAGCAATTCTTTTTATCTCTAATTCTTTCTTCAGACGAGCAGCTCGTTTTTCTTTCAAACTTCAATTTTATCTGCAAAAAACAAATTAAAACTAAATGAGTCTAAACTTTTTCTTGCATTCTTAATGTACTCTTCCTCGTCATCAGTATCATCATCACTTTCTGATGATCTAAAGATCTTCGTTCTTTTGACTTCTTGTTCTTCCAAGATTCTAGCAACAAGTCCTGAATTAGGTGGGATGTATTTGTCCCAGCTAAACCCTCTGCAACCTTTTCATCATCTTGGTCAATTATGTTGGTGCATGCATCTGTCGACTTCGTCTTGTATCGAGTCTTGTATTAGATTGTTAAATCAGAGCACGTAGTTCGAGTTTAAATGTAATTTCGCTTGAATGATCATGTGTGTTACTTCGAGCGAAATCAGATTTCACTTGGAATCTTATTTCGCTTGGAACTATTTCAAGAAAAATCATGAGCTTATATATACCCTTGTCAAGCGAAATCAGAGGTAACTTTTTGAGAACTATTCCGGTCAGAGCAACGAAGTGCTGCCGAAGTGTCGTTTCGCTGTAAAACATTTTCTTATCAATAATATCGACAGTTAAAGTATATATTGTGCTGAATTGACCTCAGAATGTCTGTTTCCGCCTTTCGTTCTGAGTAAAACTCTTCTGATCGACTCGTTCGGGTCTGAAAACGATCCTACAAGTGGTATCAGAGCTCAGGAGGAAGAGTTCTTACCAATTCAGCTGAAAATTCTCTTTTCTACACCTTCTTTTTCAAATTTAACAACTTTTCACGGTTAAAATTGGCTAAAATTCTCATAAGATTGTGCGCAATACTGTTTTGAAAAATCCTTGAAAGTTTCAGGCCTAAAATCGATCTAAATCAGGTAAAATTGAGATTTCGCTTGAAAATCATCTTGAGATGATGACATCAGCAGTTATTTCGCTTGAGATTTTGTTTTGATTCCGCTCGAAAGGCTATTTCGCTTGAAAATACTTGTTAGGTCCGCTTGAACCGGTATTTCGCTTGAGAATTCTGTTGATTTCGCTCGAAAGTGTTGTTTTTGCTTCAAAGGTTATTCCGCTAGAAGTTGAAACATGGAAGAGGAATTTTTCAACGCATTCGCTACCCCGGTTACCCCGATTACTCTTGCACAGAACACGATGTTGGAAAATGAAATGGGGACGATGCAAAAACCGCACAAACTCATGAACATCGAGGAGTATAAGGGTTGGGAAGGACGATTTGAGAACTGGGTACAAGCCAATTATCTAGATGCTTGGGAATGTGTCGAGACGAAATACGTTAGACCGATGAATGATGACGAAGAGATTATTGCAATCAAAGATCTAAGTGCCGATAATTGAAATAAATACAAAGATGAGAAAATGATGCTAAGTCTACTACAACAAGCAGTGAAAGAAGATATCTTAGTTCTATTGCAACACAATGGAACTTCGTATTCAATCTGGAAAGCGTTAAAATCGAAGTTTAAAGGAAGTGAAGAGATGGTCAAGAACAAAAAGTCGCTTTTAAAGAAAGAATTCGATTTGTTTCGTGGTTTGAAAAATGAAAGTACAAAGCAAATCATTGAGAGATACTGCAATTTGCTAGCCAATATGAGGAGATTGAGCATCGAGAAAGATAATGAAGAGTTGATTGACAAATTATCTGATGCTTTGCCATATGAGACTTGGGGCACTTATCTCATGATGTTAAGGAACAAGAAAGGGTTTAGCAATCTGACACTGAGCAAGTTCATTGAAAAGATTGAGGCTCAGGAAATGGAACAAAGAAAAGCTTTAAGAATGAGAGATTTTGACGGTGAATAAGACATCGGACTTTATTACAAAGGTGGAGTCAGTGATACAACCACCAACTTGTCACCGAAGATTGAAACAACATTCAATGCCAAGAATTCATCAGGAAGTTCTTCAAAAGGAACAAACAGCAACACAAGTTTTTCATTATATCCGTCATTTGATCCAAACATTTCAGCAACCAAGAATGGCAAAAAGCTACAATGCAATATTGTTTTGAATCTGGAGAATGATGAGGATTATTCAGCAGATATTGCTAAGAGTCACATGTCTCTGTTGGGAACTGTATTGGAATCTTATGGTAGTTTTGTGGCAGGCCGGATCGGGAATCCAATGTTGACAAAAGAGGATTATGATCAAATAGATGCTGAAGAGATGGAATTGATGGACATAAAGTGGTGTTTAGCAAGTGTGTTGAGACGAGCTGAGAAATTTAAGCAGATCACAGGAAGAGATGATTTACGTGAAGCTAATGTTTCTACTTTAGGTTTTGATAAATCTAAAGTCACTTGTTTTCGTTGCAGGGAAAAAGAACACTTCAAGAGGGAGTGCAAAAATCGTGAAGCAAGTGGAGCTCAAAATCCGTTCAACAACAATAATGATTACTACCAGAAGGCTATCTATCATCAAGTTGCTCAACAACAACAAGAACCACAAGTGGCACATGGAAGAAAAGTGATTGAAGAATCTTCAAAGAGAGCTTGTATGGTGAATCAGGATGACAAAAAGCCAACGGAAGGTTTCAATTGGGATAAATATATCTCATCTGATAGTTAAGCATGCCTGATTAACCAAGATGATGAAAAGTTACCGGAAGGATTTAACTGGGAAGGTTTTAGTTGGGATGATTATGATCCAAACAAAACTACAAATCACAAAGCTTATGTCGCTCGTGTTGAAGAAGATAGTGATGATGATAGAGAGTATCAAGCAAGAAGATTGGCAGCTGATTTGAAATTGATAGCAGAAAGCGATAGTGAAGATGAAAAAAGTCAAAAAGAAAAAGAAAAAGGTCAAAACACTAGTCAGCAGTGATGATGAAGAAGTACCAGTGATAAAGAAAAAGTTGAACATTCCAAAGTTCAAAGTTGATGCAGAAGCTAACGCTAAAAAGATTCCGGTGATTTGTGAGAATTGTGAGATTATCAAGAAGAAAAACAATGAACGGATTAACAACATAAATCAGTTGAAGGAATCTTACGATGTTCTGAACAAAGCCATGAATCAATATAATCAATCAAGTGAAGAACAAGCAACATCAATGAAAACACTTCAGGGAGCTTTTATGATAAAGTAGAAAGTTGTGAACAACTATATCGAGAAGTGTGTTGTGCTAGAGCAGAAACTGGAAACACAAAGAATTGAAACTGAAAAAGTAAATCGTTTATTGAAAAGTTACTCGTGTACTTCTTATGTCATTGACAAGATCTATCCAACTGTTGAAGGCATGAAGGTTTTTGAAGATGATGAAGTGACTGAAGAAGAGAAGGTTTCTAAAGAAAAGATTTCTGACAAAAAGAAAGAAAAGAAGAAGGATTCTAAAGAAAAGACATCTGGTAAGAAACAAGGTTTCAGTTACAACAAGTGTCCACCCCCGCTTGAAAATGGATATTCTCTGAGAAATCCAAATTCAGAAAGAGTCGAAAAAGCAATAAATTTACAGTGGGAGTCGGAGTTTACAGTCAATTTGCCAGACAATATATTGATGTCACATTTACGTCATCTGACACTGATCATGAGTCCGAGTTAATAAAGAAAGTGGTCAATCAGGTGTTGGATAAAGATGAATCCGAGGAGTCAAAGTCGGAGTTTATGTCAGAGTCAAAGTCTGAGTCCAGAACTCCGAGTCAAACCGACAAACAGGGCAAAAGGGTTTACAATAAAGAATTCCTGTTATCAAAATCTAGTTTGAATGACAGATTAGTCAAAGTGGCATATACTTTGAATGATTTTGACAAATTATATTTTGATGAGGAATTTCCAATAAGAGGTGTTAAATCAGAAATGATTAAAAAGGTTTTCAAACTTACAGAAATTAATATTTCTGAAATAAAAGATGTAAATCTTAATGATAAACCTAAAAAGTACACCTCAAGAGTTCAACAAAGAGAAAACAAGAAAAAGGGTTACAGTTCTGGTTCTGGTTATCGAAAGAAACCAAACCATAACGGTAATTTCAAAAAGAAAGGTCTTGGATTTATTCCATCAGAAAAACAGAAAAATGAAAAATATGTTCGAGATTTAAAATAAAAAATGATATTTGTTTCAGGTACATCTTTTGAAGAGGAAAAAGAAAATCTGTTCAGAAAACAGTCGAACAAAGAATTCCTTGCGAAGAAGCAAGAAGAAATGAAGATTGCTGATCAAATGAAAGAAACGAGAACCTGTTACCAATGCAACAATGTTGGTCATATTGCCAAGAACTGTTCAAAGGCAATTAAATCAAAACAGGGAGTTTCTCGTAAACTGAAAGATAAAAAAGTTGTGTTTGAACCACCAATTGACAGAACTAAACTTTTCAAAAATTCAACTTTTGAGATTGGTGAATGTTCAAATAGGTTTTACAAGAAAAAGGGAAATCTTGATAACCAGAAATGGGTTGTTAAGAAGTCTGAAGATAATTCTAGCAATGATTCTGATTTGTCAAAATCTGAGGAGCTATCTTCTGGCGATGAATGTGATTCCATAAAGTCAGAGGAGCCACAGGTTGGATTAAAAATTGAAACATCAGTACCTCCAATGGATGATGTTCATTTTCCATCATTGAGGGCTGAAAATTTTAAGCAAAAAGTTGGTAAAACTGAAATTTCAAACCAATTTTTCTCAGAAAAGAAAGAGTTTGATATTGAAAAAGCTTTTAATTCCAAAGTTCATAACATTTTTGGAAAAATGGTTGACAGGAAGGTAAAGGGAGTCAAGGAGTTTTACGAGAAGAAAGTGAAGAAGCAAGGTAAAGTATCATCAATGGTTTGTGACGGGGATGGAACCTACTACGAACAGTAAAATCCTGGACTTGCCGGAGCTCCCAAGTTGGTAATCGTGGAGCATGAATCAGCATCATTCTTATATTATGTTTTTGAAAAATTGAAAATTAGTCAAGTATGACTTGCCGGAACTCCCAGGTTGGTAAGTGAGGAGTAGGAATCGGCATTTTGAGAATTCAACCTACAAATGGTATTGGTTGGTAAGCCATGAGGTTGAAAAAAAAAGTTATGTTTTTAATTGAAGGTTAATCAAGGTCATTAGGTTGAATTTGATTGAACTATTCTTACAAGTGGTAAATCAGGGACATTAAGTTGTATCTGATTTCCTACAAGTGGTTGAGAAACAAAATGATGAGTTTATCCCCAAACCTACAAATGGTTAAAATCAATCAACAAAACTTATTTTCCGAAAAACCATTTGATTAAAACAAAGTTGAGTGTTTTGAAATCAATGGGAAAATAGTTTGTTGTGAGGGGGAGTTCTGATTGTTTATGCCAAGTGGATGGCGATTTGAAGCAATTCGATATCAGTTGTCACGTTTTTTGTACAGTTTGTTTTCAAATTTCTTTAAATGTGTTTGCTTTTTAGGTGGAGTAAGAAATTTCTGAAAATTCAAAAACATTTAAAAATTTGAAAAAGTAAAAAACATGATAAAATTCAAAATGAGTTTTTGTGTAAAAAAGGAGGAAATGATAGTACATCAGTAGACAGTTACAGTATGCTAAAGAAATGTAACGATTAAATAGTGTTAAACAATCTCACTGATGATATGCCGATAGGTTTTTACACATTTAGTAAGCTTTTTCGGGATATAAACTTAAATTCAAACTTGCTTATTTTGTGGGGAACACTACTTGAATATATAGGTAACCCCTGAAATCTCGTTTGAAAGGTCCATCTTTCTGAGATACTAGGTCTTTATGCTTAGTGATATCTGGGGTATTATCCCGGGACTTCTGATAATGCGGAAGCAATGGCCTAGTCCCCGGAGAATACTTTCTGCTTGCTTGAAATATAGCGCCACCCTCAGCATAAAATGATAAGACAATAAAATTGCTAATCAATGCTGTTGTAAAAAAAGATCCTATAAAGGGGACACACCAAAAGTCGAACCGTCATCTCTCTGCTGAAAGGAAGTTCTGACCTGAGCTCTCACGGTTTCGAAATTTAACCCATTACAGATATCATCTGTGTTATATTCACCTGTAAGACTGAATATTGGGATCTGGATACAGGAGTATATTCAAGAGGTGGGACACATGAATGAGTTTAAGTCCTTAAAACACCTAATTCGTATCCTGAATTAGTTGAAATTTGTGTGAGAATTTAAGTGGATCAGTATATTGGCAATCTAAGTGAATTGTTTAATACTTAATGTGTAACTTAGCTCAACGGTACTTGTGACTTGTCATAAACTGATATGATCCTCTTACACAAACTCACAAAAATATTGTATGTAAATATTTCTTCTCTGCATTTCATTTCTTTCAAAAATCCAAAAAGATTTTCAGTGTGTTTTAGCATAAATTTTGAAAAATAAAAAAAAATTTTGGCAACGGATGTTGGAGAGTTGATTTTCAAAATTACAAGTGCTAGACATGATGAACACATGGTTTGGGAGAGTGTTATTTTGAAAATATAAATGATATTTCTTCAAATGATAAATCAAAGATTAGCATTGTAAAATCATTATTTGATTGTATAATTCCTGCAAGTGTTTATTTGATGATGAGATTGTTTTTACAAAGTAATCATCAGAAAATTTATTTTTGGGTAGAGATTTGTGCAGGAAAGAGCCAGGAATAGAAACTGAACCTGAACCTGTAAAGAATGTGCACGATAAGAGCTAGGAGATCTTGGATAAATGATAGAGAGCCAGGTTCCGATACCTGAAGACTCTGTGATTTTATCAAGCCAGGCTGCGATTCCAGCATATTGAAAGGGGTAGTCTGAAGATACTTGTGGAAAGAGCTTAGAGCTTGGTTGCGATTCTGGAAGAAAGAGAAGAGAGAGATTTGAGGATGCTTACAGCGTCAGATTCTTCAAAAGAGAAGCCCACAGGCTAATAAAGACTGAAGATGCGAAGTCTCGACACTTAAGACTCGTCAACATTTGAGGGGGAGTCTTTTGGTGCATGCGTCTGTCGACTTCGTCTTGTATCGAGTCTTGTATTAGAATGTTAAATCAGAGCACGTAGTTCGAGTTTAAATGTAATTTCGCTTGAATGACATGATTTCGCTTGAATGATCATGTGTGTTACTTCGAGCGAAATCAGATTTCACTTGGAATCTTATTTCTCTTGGAACTATTTCAAGCGAAATCATGAGCTTATATATACCCTTGTTAAGCGAAATCAGAGGTAACTTTTTGAGAACTATTCCGGTCAGAGCAACGAAGTGCTGCCGAAGTGTCGTCTCGCTGTAAAACGTTTTCTTATCAATAATATCGACAGTTAAAGTGTATATTGTGCTGAATTGACCTCAGAATGTCTGTTTTCACCTTTCGTTCTGAGTAAAACTCTTCTGATCGACTCGTTCGGGTCTGAAAACGATCTTACAAATTATACCAAAACAAGCTCTTTTCTCTTCAATGGTACGTGCATGTGTAGTTTGTGGTTGTTGAACAATCTGATGAAAAATTGATTTTTGATAATAATTGTTTTTTCCAGACTGATCTTGTCTTCCATTTGCTTCTTTGTTTTTGCACTCACGCTTAAAATGACCTTTTTCTTTGCAACGAAAACAAGTGACCTTTGATTTGTCAAACCCTATCGGAGATGCACTCATTTCTCGAAAATCATCTCTTCCGGTGACTTGTGTAAATTTTTCTGCTCTTCTAACTGCACTGGCTAGACACCACTTGATGTCCGTCAACTCAAGTTCCTCTACATCAATTTGGTCATAATCCTCTTTGGTAAGCATCGGATTTCCAATTTTCCCAGCAATCAAACTTTCATACGATTCCAACATAGCAACAAGTGATGCCATGTGTTGCTTAGCTATTTCCGGAGAAAATTTTTGACCATTTTGAATGTTCAAGGTAACATTGCACTGCATATTTGTAGAATTCTTTTGTTGACGACTTGGTGTTGTAAAATTTGGATCAAAGCTTGAATATGAATATGGATGTCCACCACTTTGAGTCACAGTACTACTTTTTGTACCAAACGAGCTATCAGCACTAAAACCAGTCTGAATCTTTGGACTCGGAGTAGTTTCAAATTTATTTTCTCTATAGTATAAACTGACATCTTGTTGAACATTTGGATTATTCATGATTGCCGTTTTCTAGATATCCAACTCATGCTCTTCAATCTTCTGAATAAACTGTGCCAGATTCATATTTTCAGATTTTCTCAAATGCTTTAAGATCAACAAATAAGTTCCCCATTTCTACTGTGGTAATGCATCGGCTAACTTATCAACCCATTCTTCATCATCTTTCTTTATATCTAATCTTCCCATTTCCAAAACCAGATGACAATATCTATCAATGGTCTTTTATGTTGTTTCACCTTCCAAGGCTACAAACATATCAAATGATTTCTTTAGTAAAGCCTTTTTGTTCTTGATCATATCTGCACTTCCTTAAAACTTTTGAATTAATGCC
Organism: Helianthus tuberosus; assembly: GCA_030545235.1. NCBI lineage: Eukaryota > Viridiplantae > Streptophyta > Magnoliopsida > Asterales > Asteraceae > Helianthus > Helianthus tuberosus. The sequence goes on from CM060394.1 coordinate 133,297,655, forward strand.
GTCCAAATTGATCTAGCAGTACCATCATGTTGGAGTAAAACAAAGATATCTTCTTTAACTGCTTGTTGTAAAATGCTGATCATCATTTTTTCACTTGTGTATTTCAATTTTTCATCATCTGAATAGTCACATAAAGCCTTTTCAATTCCACGTTCATTTTTCGGTTTCTCGTAATTTTTTTCTAATGAACACCATGCATCAAATTTATAAGCTTGGACCCGGTTCTCAAATCGATTTTGCCATCCTCTAAAATTTTCAATGTACATAAGCTTCGGCGGCTTTTGATAATTTCCCGTTTCATTCTCACTGTAAAGAGTTTCAGCAGCTGTAACAGGAGCAACTGGTGTAGCAAACACATTGTAGAATTCCTCTTCCATGATTCAGTAATCTGCAAAAAATACGAAATCAGGATTGGTGCGAAATAAGATTTTCAAACGAAAACAACCTTTCAAGCGAAATAATTCTTTTGGTGCGAAATATCTAATTTCGTGTGAAATAGCACACTTTCAAATGAAATATGTAATTTCGTGCGAAATTATCTAATTTCGTGTGAAGCTCTCAAACGAAATTACACTCTGATGCGAAATTATCAATTTCAAGCGAAATCAGGTAATTTCGTGTGAAATCAAGTGTAACTTTCAAGCGAAATAGCAATTTCAAGCGAAATAGCAATTTCAAGCGAAATCAATTGCTAATTTCGTGCGAAATACTGCTGACATCATCATGACTGATCTGTTTTTCAAACGAAATAGCCAATTTTATCAGTTTTAGATCGAATTAAGGTCCAATTCTTTCAAGGATTTGTTAAAACACTGTTTCGCAAGTAATATGTGAAATTCAAGTCATTTTGACCGTAAAAACTTGTAAATTTTGAAAAAGAAGGTGTAGAAATCAGATTTTCAAGCTGAAATGGTAAGAACTCTTCTTCCTGAGCTCTGATACCATTTGTAGGATCGTTCTGTGACCCAAACGAGTCGTTCAGAAGAGTTCTAATTAATTCAAGAGGCGGAAACTAATGAATTGTCTTGGAAAACAGCTTGATTCACTTCTAATTGTCTTGTATTAATGATATAACACGTTTACAGATCAGTAGACATGTCGGCAGCACTTCGGTACCGGAAACATGAACCTTACAAATGATTTCGCATCACCCCTATATAGGCTTGGTAATTTCGTATGAAATAATCAAATGTAATTTCGTGCGAAAATACAAATGTTCATTTCAAGCGAAATAACAAGATTTGCTATTTCATGCGAAATTAACCATCCACACTCAAATCCTATTTTCTCGTACTACGTGCCCTGATCTAATAATTCTAGTACAAGACTCGATACAAGACGAAGTCGACAGACGTATGCACCAAGAATCTTCATTTTGCTCCAACATGATAACACTTAACGTTGAATTTGGGAAGCACTTCGAATTAAGTTTGAGGGAAGTGAGAAGATGATCAAGAGTAAAAAGTCATTGTTAAAGAAATAATTTGATTTATTTACAAGTTTGCCAGGAGAAGATACAAGGAAATTGATTGAAAGATATTGTTACTTAGTACGATCAATGTCATTGTTAAACATCAACAAAGATTGTGAGGAATGGGTTGACAAATTAGCTGATGCTTTACCTCAGAAAGAATGGGGTACATTTTTTATGATATTAAAGAATACTGGTGAATATGAGGGCTTGACAATTTCTCAGTTCATCGAAAAAATTGAAGGACAAGATCTTAAGCAGCAAAAGATTGCTAGGATGAACAATCCAAGTACACAACAAGATGTTAAGATGTATTTCAAAGGGAGTGTTCAGAATGTCGAAGCAAGTCCTAAAATCCAAACTGCTTTTAGTGCAGAAAACTCATCTGGATCAATCAATCAAAGTCCAAACAGCAGCAGTGGATTTTCTTCATATCCAAGTGTTAATCCAAAGGAATCAACCTCAAGTCATCAGTTTCAAAGCTCAAACAACAGTAATGATCATGTTTTACTTTGCAATATTGCATTGCATCTTCAGAAAGGTCAAAATTTCTCTGAAGAGGTTGCTAAAAGCCACATGTCACTACTTGCTACAGTGTTAGAATCATATGAAGGATTGGTTGCAGGAAGGATCGGAAATCCTATGTTGACGAAAGAGGATTATGATCAGATAGATGCAGAAGAAATGGAACTTATGGATATTAAATGGTGCTTAGCGAGTGTTTTGAGGAGAGCTGAAAAATTTAAGATGATTACAGGCAGAGATGATTTTAGAGATGCTAATGTTTCTGCTTTGGGTTTTGATAAATCTAAAGTTACTTGTTTTTGATGTAGGGAGAAAGGACATTTCAAGAGGGAATGTACCAATCGAGAAGTAAGTGGAGTAAAGAATCCGTTTGGTAGTAATGATTATTATCGGAAAGCTATATACCAACAAGTTGCTCATCAACCGTATCAACAAAAAGAACCACAAACTGCACATGCTAAAATGATCGAAGAAGCAAATAAGAAAGCTTATTTTGGCATAATTGATCAAGATGATGAAAAAGTGGCAGAAGGATTCGGTTGGGACAAATATATTCCACTTGATTCAAAAGTAGTAGCTCTCATTGCTCAAATAGTTCAAGAGCCAGATTTGATGAAAGAATGGATGAAAGTGTTTGCTGATGATGAGAAGAATCAAGATGATGAATCTAGTTCTTCAGATAATAGTAACACAAGTGTTTGATCAATCATCAACTGATGACAGTGATGATGAGGAAGAAATGCATATTAATATTGCAAAAACTCATTTATCTCCTGAAAGTTTTCAATTTTATTTTGCAGATATAGTGGAGAAGCTGAAGGAGAAACAAGCAGCAAAAGAAAAGAAAAAGGTGAAAAGTGAGAGTGTTGTTCAAGAAGAGAGTTTTGAACAAACTGAAGAGGATAAAGCTACTGAGAAGACAATTGAAGTTGAGAAGGCAGTTGAAGTTGAGAAAGTAGTTGAAGTTGAGAAAGTAGTTGAAGTTGAGAAAGTGGTTGAAGTTGAGAAGATAGTCGAAGTTGAAAAAATTATAGAAGTTGAAAAGATTGTTGAGGTCATAAAACCGTATCTGAAGTGTTTGGAAACTTGCAAGCAGTGTGAAGAGAAAGATGAGAAATTGAGTGAACAAGATAAGATGAAAGAAAACTTATTGTTCAATCTCAATTATGTGAAAGAATCATATGATGTGTTGAATAGAACGGTGACTGGTCTACAAAAGACAAATTCTGAAAGAGAAGATGCGTTAACAATGATGAATGCTGTGATGATGACAAAACAGAAGGCCATTAATCATTACATTGAAGAATGTGCCAAGTTGAAGCAGGAGTTGGAAACAGAAAAGATAGAAAATGAAAGAATCAGACGATTACTGCAAAGTTATTCTAGTTCAGATTATTTGATTGATAGAATTTATCCAACTATTGCAGGTATGGAAGCCTTTCATGACAAGAAGACTGAAGAAAACGATACTGGTAAGAAACAAAGTGCAAATTATAACAAGTGTCCACCTCTGATTTGGGAAGGTTATTCTCCCAGAAAACCAAATGAGGAGCAAGTAAAAAAAGCAGTCAATATAAAATTGAAGTCTGAAACAACAGATGAGTTACCAGAAAATATTGACGTCACGTTCACATCGTCTGACACTGATCATGAGTCTGAGTTAATAAAGAAAGTGGTCGATCAGGTGTTGGATAAAGATGAGGAGTCAGAGTCAAAGTCCGAATCTAAGAGTTCGAGTTCATCAGTTGACAGTTCAAAGTCATCGGTTAAAAGGGTTTATAATAAATAATTTTTGTTCTCGAAATCTAATTTTAATGATGAACCAATCAAAGTGGCATATACTTTGAATGATTCAGACAAATTATATTCTGATGAGGAATTTCCAATAAGAGGTTCTAAAACTGAAATGGTAAAAAAGGTTTTCAAACTAACAGAAATTAATATTTCTGAAATAAAAGATGAAAATCTTAATGAAAAACCTAAACCTTACACCTCAAGAGTTCAACAATGTTTAAACAAGAAAAAGGGTTATAGTTCTGGTTTTCAAAAGAAATCAAACCATAAAGGTAATTACAAAAATAAAGGTCTCGGTTTTATTCCATCGAAAAATTATAAAAATGAGAAAATTTCTAAAACAAAAAATGTATTTGTTTCAGGAACAAGTTCGGAAGAAGAAGAAAAGAGCTCATTCTGGAAGCAATCAAACAAAGATTTTTTTGTTGAAAAACAAAAATTTGAAAAGAATGGAGCTTATCAAAGAAAGGAAACAAAAACCTGTTACCGATGTCAAGAAGTTGGTCACATAGCATGGAATGGTCCATTGGCTACCAACACAAAACAGGAAGTTGTTTCTAAACTTAAAGAAAAAGTTGTTGACATAACTGAACCACCAACTAAAAAAATTCAAAGTGTTTAAAAACTCAACATATGAGGTTGGTGAATGTTCAAAAAGATTTTACAAGAGAAGAGTGAATCTTGACAACCAGAAGTGGGTTGTTAAGAAATTTGATGTGAAATCTGGCGATGAATCTGATTCCACATAGTCAGAGGAGCCACAAGTTGAGCTAAAAATAGAAACTTCAGTACCGCCAATGGATGATGTCAATTTTCCACCATTGAGGGCTGAAAATTTTAAACAAAAAGTTGGAAAGGTTGAGATTTCGAATCAATTCTATTCTGAGAAGAAAGATTTTGATGTTGAAAAAGCTTTTAATGGAAATGTGAAAAAGATTTTTGGAAAGATGGTTGAGGGAAAGGTTAAAGGGGTTAAAGAGTTTTATGAAACTAAGAAGGCAACTTATAACCCAAGTGAAGTTGAGGAGGAAACATCCAAGTTTGGTCAGGCTTGGATGTCTGTATTTCATATGTAAAAAGTATGACTTGCCGGAGCTTCCAAGTTGGTAATCGTGGAGCAGGAATCGGCATTTTTTTCTTGAGAAATTCACGAAAGTGATATTTCGACTTACAAGTGATAAATCAGGGACATTAAGTTGTACTTGATTTTCTACAAGTGGTATTTGTTGATTGATTTTAAAACTGTTATATTTTTCAAAAGGTTAAAGATGAAAGAACAATGTGATGAGTTTATCCCCTAACCTATAAGTGGTAAAATCAACAAAACTAATTTTCTGGAAAAACCATTTGATTAAAACAAACTTAAGTGTTTTGAAATCATAATGGGAAAATAGTTTGTTGTGAGGGGGAGTTCTGATTGTTTATGCCAAGTGGATGGCGATTTGAAGCAATTCACAACAGTTGTCACTTTACTTGTACAGTTTGTTTTCAAATTTTTTTAAAATTGTTTTGAATTTTAGGGGGAGTAAGAAATTTCAGAAAATCCAAAAACATTTGAAAATTTGAAAATGCCAAAAACATGATAAAATCAAAAATGAGTTTTGTTGTGAAAAAGAGGAATTGATAGTACATCAGTGGACTATCACAACATGTTAAAGAATTGGAAAGTTAATATGTGATAAACGGTCTCACTGATGATGTGCCAGTAGGTTTTTGCACATTTAGTAGATTGTGACGAGAGATAAACCTAAATTTTAAACTTACTTATATCGTGGGGAACATCTCTCGGATATATGGGTAACCCCCAAAATCCTGTTTGAAAGGTCCCTCTTTCTGAGATACTAGGTCTTTATACTCAGTGATATCTAGGGTGTTATCCCAGGACTTCTGATTTTGTGGAAGCAATGGCCTAGTCCCCGTATAATACTTTTCGCATGCTTGAAATATAGCAACACCCTCAGTACAAAAAATGATGAAACATTGCAAAATGCTAATCATGTGCTGTTGAAGAAAAGATTCTCTAAAGGGAACATACCAAAAGTCGAAGCCATTATCTCTCTGATTTTGCGGAAGCAATAGCCTGAGCTCTCATGCCCTCACATTTTAACCCTTTACAGATATCATCTAGGTATACTCACCTGTAAGACTGAATATTGGGATCTGGATACGGGAGTATATTCTGAGGTGGGACACGCGAATAAGTTCAAGTCTCTAAAACATTAATCTCATATCTCAAAACAGTTGAACTTTGTGTGAAAATTTAAGGGGATCAGTATACTGACAATATAAGTGAATCGTTTAGAACTTAAAATGTTTAAAGATTAACGGTGTTGGTAATGTGTCTCATAAACTGATATGATCCTCTTACACAAACTCACAAAAATATTGTCTGTAAATATTTCTTTACTGCATTTTTCTTTCAAGGTCAAAAAATTTAAAAAGATTTTCAGTGTGTTTTAGCATAAATTTTTGAAAATTCAAAAAGATTTTCGACAACTGATTTTGGAGAGCAGATTTTCAAAATTCCGAGTGCTAAACATGATGAACAGGTTTGGGAGAGTGTGTTTGAAAAGATTTTCTTACAAGTGATCCATCAGAGTTTAAAAATGTTAAATCATTTTGTACGATGCATGCAAATGATGGTGTATTTGTGTCTACAAGTGATAAGCAGAGAATAAATTTGTAAAATTTTAAATTTGTGAAATTTATTTCTGGGTTAAGAATGTGCAGGAATGGAACATGAAGTAAGCCAGGTCTCGATCTTGGAACATAAAAACCAGACTAAGATCCTAGCACAACTTAAGGGGGAGTCTAAAGATAGTGGAGCCAGATTCAGATCCTGAAGATCACGCAAATTGCTGATACTGATGAACTTAAGGAATCAAGAGATCTAATCAAGCGAATTAGAGAGAGATAAGAGCCAGGTGGAAATACTGGAGATAAAAAGAAGACAGAGATTGAGGATGTTTTACATTGTCAGATACTTTGGAAGAGTTCGAGAAGACTGATAAAGATTGAAGATTGAAGACTTCGTCAACATCCGAGGGGGAGTCTGTTAGTGCATACGTCTGTCGACTTCGTCTTGTAAAACAATTTCGTGTGAAACTTGATTTCGCATGAGCCGGGGAAATTTCGCACGAAAATGAGACTAGATCAGGGCACGTAAAATGAGAAATGTGAAAAAGGGGAAATTTCGCACGAAATTACAATTTCGTGTGAAACTAGATCAGGGCACGTAAAATGAGAAATGTGAAAAAGGGGAAATTTCGCACGAAATTACAATTTCGTGTGAAACTTGATTTCGCATGAGCCGGTTCATGCGAAATAGCCTGCCCTATAAATACCTGATGTGTCTTTGTCATTTGTACCGAAATTACTTTCCGGTTTGAGAGCCGAAGTGCTGCCAAAGTGTCGACTCGCTGTAAAACGCTTTTATATCAATCTAAAGACAGTTTAAAGTGATTTGCAAGCTGAATTAGCTTGATACGTTTGTTTCCGCCTCTCGTATTGAGGAAAAACTCTTCTGAACGACTCGTTTGGTAGTGCAAACGATCCTACAGAACAGATACATGGTTATCTGATGATTCTTCTGATGATGAAGAAGAACAAATGGCAAATTTCTGCCTCCTGGCACTTTCTGAAGACCTATCAGAAACTTCAGGACAGAAGGTAAATTTAGACAATCTTGATCTTGAACATAAGCTAAACAAGCTCATGTCGGATTTTCTAAATCTGCAAGAAAAACAACAATCAGATCGTAAAAAATCTGATGAGTTGCAAAGGACCATGAATAAAATCATACTTGAAAACCAATTACTCATAGAAGAAAGTTTAGATCACAGAGCTAAAATTGAGTTTTATGAAAATGAAAGAAAAGATCTTTACAAGAAAATCAATGATAAAGAAATTAATGTAAAAGGTTTTCAACAAGCTAAAGAATTCATAAACTTCATTGAGTCCACACCAAAGAACAAAGGAGAGGGTTTGGGATATGTAAAAACAAGAAATAGCAAACCCACTGTCTTTGTAAAAGCAACCCCCAGATTTCTGATAAATTTTTATCAGAATCTGATTCTGAATCATGCAAATCAACCTGTTCTGAATACTCTTTTGAAAAACCCTACTTCAAAGCAAAAATAAGTGAATGCAATCAAAAATATTTAAATACTCCAGAAGCAGTTCACTCATCTTTTCAAAATTGTCCACTCATTCCATCACAAGGAAAAATATCAGAAAATTCTGATAAAGAATCTTGTATGTGTGTTGACATACTGAGGCTTGTTCAACACCATCTCCAAAAGAAAAATGAAAAATCTGTTGATGGCTCAACATTTAACAGATATTCTGATGAAAGGCCATCAAGAAAAAATAATCTGATTAGAATCTCATCAGAAAGAGTACCCAAGCAAGCCTGGGTACCAAAAACCCTCTAATTTTTCCATTTCAGGACCATCATGTGTAGCAGATCTGGTACTGCGACTTAGGAAGCTCCAAGCACATGCTGGGGATAGGAGCTTACTCAGCAACTTTGTTTCAAAGCTTGGTAAAATGGTAAATTTTGGAAATAGAGTAAAAGGGAGGATTGTGGGATATGGATACATAAGGTATGGATGCTTGACCATAGAAAAAGTAGCCTATAGAGAAGGCTTAAAGTACAATCTGCTAAGTTGTGGTCAATTCTGTGATATAGCTTTTCAGGTAACCTTTTTACTAGAAAAATGCTTGTTAACAGGTATGGATGATAATAAAATTTATCTAAGTGGAAAAAGGATAAGGCAATCAATTTACTATTTTGATTTCGAAGAAGAAAATGAACATCCAAAATTATGTTTGTTTTCAAAAATCAACAAGGGTAGTAGTTGGTTATGGCACAAAAGGTTAGCCCACTTAAATTTCAAAAACCTAAGCAAATTAGCAAGCAAAGGTCTGGTAAAAGGATTACCTTTGATATCCTCAAAGAAGGATAAAATTTGTGAAGCTTGTGAGATGGGAAAAATTCAAAAGAAGCTCACACAAATCAATTTCTGAGTCTTCTATTACACAAAATTTGGAACTTTTACATATGGATTTGTGTGGACCCATAAGTACTGAAAGTTTTTCTGGAAAGAAATATATACTTGTAATAGTAGATGATTTTTCCAGGTACACATGGGTAGAATTTTTAAGGAAGAAAAGTGAAACTCCTGATCTGATCATTAATTTTATCAAAAAGATTGAAAATATGTTAAAACTAACTGTCAGAAGGATCAGATCAGACAATGGAAGAGAATTTAAGAATTCAAAAATTGAGAGCTTCCTTGTGAGTAAAGGAATCTCTCATGATTTTTCTGCTCCAAGAACACCTCAACAGAATGGGTTGGTTGAAAGAAAAAATAGAACCTTAGTGGAAGCTGCCAGAACAATGCTTGCTTATGCTAAAATGCCCACTCATTTTTAAGCAGAAGCAATAGCAAATGCCTGTTTTACCCAAAACAGAACCATAATTAACAAAAGGCACAACAAAACACCATACAACATTATCAATGGAAGGATACCAAGTGTAAAATTTTTGCATACATTTGGTTGTAGATGTTTTGTTTTCAATTGTCACACCCCGACCGTGTAAAACAACAAATCACGGCGGAATTGTCGGGGAGTGTTGTAACAGAATCATTGTTTCAAAACACACGGAAATTTGAAGTTTCGTTTTATTAAACATTAAATATTTACATCGTCTGGAAATCTAAATAAACAATTTAAACATAGTCTATCATTGTTATTAAGTCACTAAGGCCTCGTCCAGTCCTATGTGAGCATGCATCCTAGCAATCAACATCATTCAACAACACCTGAAACATATGTGAAAACAAAGTCAGCAATGAAATGCTGGCGAGTACATAGGTTTTTGAGAGTGTCGGATTCATGGCTAGTTTACATGTTGTAATACTTAATTAAAAACCTTGTTTTGAAAAGTGTAGTATTGCGACATAATTAACCAACTCAAATCAAGTTGGTTATAACTTATAAAATCTCGTAGCCATGATTCTTAACCCAAAACATTTATTTAATTAAATCAAATTGTAAAACATCTCGTTAATAAATCTCGTTAATAACATTCGTTAATAAAATTCGTATGGTTTATTTCATTTTGAAAACCTCGTTTGTGTGACATCGTTTCAGAATCGTTTACCCAAGTGAACTAAATAATGCCACGATATGTAATACGATGAAAACACTTATATATAGGAAGTACCAGCGGCGTATCCACCATGCTTTCATCACATTACACCCGTCCCGTTATCTAAACACTAACCAAAAACCAATCGTTTACCCAAATCGTTTAAATCGTTAAAAATCGCTTTAGTCGTTTAAATCATTCTCGTTTTAAATTGTGAAAACTACTTTTGATTATCTCGCTAATAACATCCAAACCTTCGCAACTCGCCTATCGCTTCTCGCATTAATAAACCACCAAAGGGTAAATTAACAATCACAGATTCAGTCGTTACCCACCTAACCCACACATAACCATGGGTGTAGTCTGATAACGGGATTTGTCAGATCCTATGGTACCATAACCTAATACTGGTCGGTTCGGCCAAAACTAATGAATATTATTCGTTATGTAAATACAATCAACAAGTTTGTTTACTTTATCAAAATCGTTATAAATTTTGTATAAACCATATCATTTATTTTTGAAACTATCGTTAAAACCTCGAAAACATTTAGCACATATGAATCATCCCAAAACAATTGAAAACAGTAAAATAGGGGAACTATGTACTCACCTGAGAATGCTTAGAGGTCTTGAACAACAACTAAGCAAAGCTAGAGGGAGCACGGAATCAATCGGCAACCTAATAACTATATAAATAAACCGGACCTAAGTCGGAAGATCGGATAAGATGAGGTTTTGTAAACCAAATGAGTATTGGAACTCATATGACATGGTTTAACAAAGCCTACATTCTAAATCGAAACCTAACCTAAGTGCTTTGGACCCATTGCGACCCATTAAGGTAGCTTATGCTACTTTAACGTGTCGTTTGCGCAAACCGCGTTCGAGGCGTCTAACTAGTCCTATGACAAGTATTATATGCCTAAACATGATTAAATATGTTGCATAATCTATTAAGTGACAAAATTTTGTGTTACATATGCTTAATTACCAATTATGCATGAAAAGGGCATTTTGGTCATTTACCTAAGGCATATAAACTACCTATCATACAATTAATTAAACCTAACTGACCATAAGGTATAACCTCGGAAGGTTATTCCCTATGCAACTATGGTCACTAACCATGTTTGGTCGGATCCTAATGATCGACCAAACGGGTCGTGTTCGAAATTCTAAGCGGGTGTTTAGTCCGCTTGACTTACGACTCTAGATAAGCACTAACCTAAAAGTGACGAGCTAAACATGCTAAAACATGTTTAGTTAAGTTAGAAAACAGGTTTGGTATCAAAACAAACGGTTTTGATACCTAAAAGTAGTTTGGTTACAAAATACGTGAGAATACGCATTTTGGCCGAAACTACGACTCGTCACTGAGTCTAGATAACGTGGTAATCAGTAGGTATAGTCACTAGGGACTATTACCATCGTGATTACGCTCACGTTATGAAGTTCAAACGAACTTCGCATTGACCATAAACTGCTCAATGCAGAAAGTCAAATGCAGTTTGACTTTTACAATAAAAACGAATGAAAAGAACGAAGGAATACTTACAAAGGGTCCTCGCAAGCTTTGATCCGATTTACCCTCAGGTATGAAGTGTAAACTCCAACTTAGAGGGCCAAAATCAGATCAAGTGTGGTTTGGGAATGAAATGGGGGTAGCTATTTATAGGAAATAGACCACTATTAGGATCGTTCATCGAATAACGTGCTTCGATCTCATCCGTACATGTGCACCCCTTGTTTTGTGAAACCTTGGGCACTCCCAGAATGGCCCATAGTACTGAAAATACCATTTGCAACACTCACAAACAGCTGGAACAACTGGAAACAGGCTGGAAACACATTTTTGCTTTTCTGATACACTCACACGGGCCGCATAAGAGTAAGGGGGTCCTTACGCGGGCCGCCTGAGGTCCACAGTTCAGCAACAGTTTCATATATTGCAGTTTTGGTCCCTGCAAGTGTTTAAGCTCATTTCTGACACGTTTAAGGCCCGTTCAGTAAACTTTAAGGGCCTACAATGATGCCTAAACATAGTGGACATGAAATATGCTCAAAAATATGCCGAGTGTCGGTTCGTTTGGTCGTATGGTTGCGTTGTTCGGTTAATTACGACGGAAGTCGTAACGAACGCAAAAACGATCCAAATTAAGTGACGAATGGAATTTTATCAAGCCAATCACTAAAATATAATATTTTAATGATTACATAAATTTTGGATGTTCGGATATATGCAGAACGTAAGATATGCGCGAAAATGCAAACTTATGCACTTTTTGACGCTTTTAGTCCCTGAATGACCAATAAAGTTTGTTTTAGCATACCGAACCCCTCAAAGCCTACTTCTCAGCTATGTAAAGGATATTTAGGGTATGTTTAACTTATGATCAAGCTCCGGAATGTTCATTACAGTACAAATTAGCATACTTTCACAGTTTGTCGAAATTAGTCCCTGTAAGCGAATAAACTTGATTTCGCCACACCAAACCCTCCAAAACTTATTTCTAAGTTATGTAAAGGTTATTTAAGGTATGTTAAGACTATTTCACTATTCCGGAGTGTTCGTTGCATTAAACTGGTTATATTTACGCATCAGTGCGCGTATGACCTTCCAGAAAGCGATTTAGAGCTCGAAATTGAACAAGAATTGATATGTGCAAACGACACACATATTTATACAAATCCCAAGTATGAAATACAATATTTTGTTGGTTTGGTATTTGTTTGATGGTCGTGGAGGCACAGATGTCACAGTCTCCCCTACTTCAGGAAATTTCGTCCCGAAATTTAATTAGAGGAAACTTGTGAGAGCTCAAAACATGAAGTGGAAAAGATAAAACAACATTGGTTAGGGTTCTGAACTTCTAATAACTTTAAATAACATTATGCTTGCAATGTAAGAGGGACACTTATATACAAGTATATGAAGCGCCATTGGTGCGTCCACCGTACCTCCATTACATTGTTCACGTTTCGTTATTGTTGTCACTATTGGTTCTTACACATGATAAATCTTATTGTGGCTTCCATGCACTAAATTTTTATAATTATGTATGCGTCCATAATTATGTAATTCCTTGCATAGTCCACACAGTGCATTTGATAATGTGTAGGGGAAAACCAAATGAATGAACCTGTGATGAGTGTGACTGGACCACCATAGGGTCCTTTCAGCTGTATCATCACATGCCATTCTTAACCAGATTCTGAATCAATCTTTAACTAGACCACTCAAGGGTCTCTTTTCGAATCATGGAATGGTACTATATATTCCAAGGGTCTTAACTACCACGTAGAAGCCCATTAAGGATTTAAGGTAGTACCTTTTGAATATGCTACTATGAATCCCTCATATGAAGATATGGAAGATTCTATGAGGATTTGGATAATGAAAATCGGATCACACAAAAACATAAAGGAGAACACATAAACACATAATCGCATAATTGTTTTTAATTTGACCTTTAATTTGTTATCTTTGGACATGGGTATTTAAAGCACACTAGGAATCTAATCCGCGGATTTCATTTGGCACTTTAAACATTATCAAGAATCTAACTATGAAGATAGGAAGATCTTAATAGGAATTCGGTCTTGTCCTTATTGAATCGTAATGTACGTATTAAAGCATACAATGAATTCAATTAAGGACCCTGATTTGAGCGATAATCATCCACAAGGATCCTTAAAATAGGGCAACCCATCACCTTTCATTTCGAGTTTAAGCTCGAGTTGAAGTGGTAGCTCATATTTCAATAAGCCTTCGTTTACCCAAGATCGTTGTGCTTGAAGGACACGAGATTGAATATCAGATAGAGTTTGAACAGAATGAAGCTTGACTCCCTCCTTTCGACTAAGCGCATCGGCTACGATATTCGCCTTACCAGGAAGGTAGCGAATCACGCAATCGTAATCGTTCAAGGGCTCAACCCATTGTCGTTGCCTCATGTTCAGCTCCTTTTGATTAAGAATGTGCTGGAAACTTTTGTGGGTTTGTGAAAACCACACACTTCGTTCCATAGAGGGAGTGTCTCCAGATTTTGAGAGCAAATACCACAACACCTAACTCAAGATCATGAGTTGTGTAGTTCTTTTCGTGAACTTTCAACTGTCTTGACGTATATGCTATGACTTTACCTCATTGTATAGGAACATAACCAATGCCTAGATTCGACGCGTCATAAAAGACAACGAAATCATCGTTTCCATTGGGCAATGACAAAACAGGAGCATCACATAGCTTCTGTTTCAGCGTTTGGAACGCTTATTCTTGCTTAGATCCCCACTCCAAAGGCTTATTCTTCTGAGTCAAAGTAGTGAGTGGCACCGCGATCTTTGAGAAGTTTGAAATAGAACGACGATAATAACCAGCGAGACCAAGAAAAGAACAAATTTCTATAGGTGTCGTTGGTGTATTCCAATCCTTAATTGCAACAAATTTGGATGGATCCACATGAATACCCTGCTCGTTGACGATATGATCTAAAAACTGAACTTCTTTAAGCCAGAATTCACACTTGGAGAATTTAGCAAAAAGTTGTTCCTTCTTCAGGAGTTCCAAAGTCAAACGAAGGTGTTGCTCGTGATCGGCTCGAGACTTCGAATATACAAGGATATCGTCGATGAACACAATAATGAACTTATCTAAATAAGGTTTACAGACCCTATTCATTAAGTCCATGAAGATAGCTGGGGCATTCGTCAAACCAAAAGGCATGACAGTGAACTCGTAATGCCCTTATCTTGTGCGGAATGCAGTCTTGGGAATATCTTCTTCAAAAACACGAAGCTGATGATATCCAGAACGCAAATCGATCTTGGAAAAACAAGTAGCACCTTGCAGTTGATCAAAGAGATCATCGATTCGAGGAAGGGGATATCGATTCTTGATGGTAAGCTTATTAAGCTTATGAAAATCGACACACATTCGAAAAGACCCATCTTTCTTTTTCACAAAGAGGACAGGAGCTCCCCAGGGCGAAAAGCTCGGTCGGATGAATCCTTTATCAGATAACTCTTGAAGTTGAGGTGCTAGATATGCCAAGGCGACATATGAAGCAAAATTTGAAGGTTGGGTAATATGAGCAGAATGCTTTTCGAAAATTATGCATGGGGTTCTTTTCAAAAAACATGTTTAATGTCGTTGAAATCTTACATAATACTTTTGAAATCATAAAGTAGGCGTACTAGGTAAGTATATTTATAAAATGTTTTAAAATCATGCGGGGTAAATTTTGAAATTATGCATAAGGATTTTGAAAATATGGATAAAGCCTTTGAAATTATGCATTTGATACATTAAGTAAATATACTGTGTTAAAAATCGTTTTCAAACTATATGAAATATTTTGAAACTATGAGGGTCGTTTTGAAAACCTATACTATGTATGTTGTTATGAAAAATCAGAATGAAATGATATGAGATTGAAGAAAGGTATCCTTAGTTATCTAACCAAGGATTTAAAGTGATTACTCAAATTGTCACTTCGTTTCTTAGAATGAAATGAGCAGTTAGAATTTTCGAGGAAATCACGAGCGATCATATTAACAAGAGAACTACAAATACGGTTCTTTGGTGTAGGTATCGTAGGGGTATGCCATACACACATGCAACTATATTTGTACATCAGAATTGCAAATAAAGATTTATTTATAAACAAAATTGATTGTTTCCGAGTTCAAAGGAAAACACTAGAAACATAACTTAAGATTCGGATTATTCAAAGCAGCAGCTTCTTCTAATCGGCCAAATGCTCATCCGTGGGTCGGATTTGCATTGAAAATATTTGGGTATCTGTCCCTGACATAACCCGTCTCGCCATAGGTGTAAGTACCAGGAGGAAAACGAGCCTGTGCTGGATTTGCTTGAAATCGAACGGGGTTCTGAAAAGCTTGGTTTAGCACAGTGATTGAACGACAGTCTCGTGCCAAATGACCAATGAGCCCACAATTGAAACATTTCCGACATTTGACACTGGCATAGTGGTGGAGGTTACACTGATTGCATAAAGGAGCAGTTCCTAAGTACGGCTTCTTGGCTGGTGGTGCTGCCACCTGGCTAGGTTTTGCTTGATTTGGTGTAACGGCTACGGGATCCTCTGGAGCTTTACGCTTCTTCGACTTTTTCGAAGGCTCGGCTTCTGCTTCTTTTGATGCTTCTTGGGTGGCTTCATTATTGAGACGAGACATGGCGATACCTAAATCCACAGTCTTCAGGATTACTTCGCCTATTCGCTGGGCAAATTTGGCAGTTTGCTCGGACATTTGAGTGTCGTTGCGATGAAGAGACATTCTAGAGGAAATGAAAGACATAGGAGAAAACAAGTGAAATGTTATCGGAAAATTAAAACAGAACACAACGCATAGAAATTGCGATCATTTGTTTGTTACCTAAGGCAAACAAATGTGACGGTGATTAATCAAAGTAAACGGGTCATATTAATGTATCACTGAAGACATGCTCGCCTAAAAGTGAACACTCACCCCAAGAGTTCCCAGGTAAGAGTGACTGGTATGATACTGCGGATTTGTACGAACACTCTAGCCTTAGACAAAAAACTCAGGGTACAGGCATTCACCCTTCCAGTTTGCACGTGTTCACATTATAAGACCCAAACTTTGACGAGATTTTGAAAAATTAAAGGGTTCAAAACCTTAGAATAAATCATCCTAGAACAGATGATTGGTTTTCAAAGCGGATTCAAAATTTGTGTTCTTGTTGTGGTTGTCGCCTAAGGATAGGTGACGGTATTGTTTTATGACTAAACGCAAGTAAACTCGTGTTAGGGTCCTAGGAAGGGTATAGACTAGGTCAAAGCATTACTAATAACCTAATTCCCTATAACGATGAGCTCTGATACCAACTTTTCTGTCACACCCCGACCGCGTAAAACAACAAATCGCGGCGGGATCGTCGGGGAGTGTTGCAACAGAATCATTGTTTCAAAACACACGGAAATTTGAAGTTTCGTTTTATTAAACATTAAATATTTACATCGTCTAGAAATCTAAATAAACAATTTAAACATAGTCAATCATTGTTATTAAGTCACTTGTTGGTGCACACATCTGTCGTCTTCGTCTTATATCGAGTCTTAGTTGCTTGAAAGTAATTTTGAGGTTTAGCTTGAATTGCATAGAGGTTTAGCTTGAAAGTAATTAGGAGGTTTAGTTTAAAATTGTCATGTCATCTTCAAGCTAAACCTAGAATAGTATAAATAGGGGAGTGTTCTTGTCATTTGTAACTTTTGTGCTTTTGGATACCGAAGTGCTGCCGGTTTATCCAGTGATTGTACAAGCTGTAATATCAATAAAAAACGTGTTTGAAGTGAATTGCTAGCTGTTTCGACGTCATTTTCTTTGTTTCCGCCACTGAAACTAATAAAAACTTCTCTGAACGACTCATTTGGGTCACAAAACGATCCTACAAGTGGTATCAGAGCTCAGGAGGAGGAGTTCTTACCGATTCAGCTCGAAATTTCTGTTTTCTACCCCTTTTTTTCAGAATTTACAAGTTTTTACGGATAAAATCGGCTCAAATTCACACATATTGTGCGTAATCATGTATTAACAATGTCACACCCTGGCTTTGCGGAAGCGTGGTTAATTTGGTGTGCTTCTTAATACCATAGCTTAACCATAACAAAGCTATATGAAATAAAACCATGCAAGATCATCCATTTGATTAAGTTTTAAAAACCAAATACAATAACATTGTCTTAACGGAAAGACATCCTAACGACATAAACATTATTCAACAAACACAACATAACATAAGCATAGTTTAAGGACTGTGACTTGTCCAGGAAAGAGTCACATTCCCTAAACCCGGATGACCTCGTAACTAGTGCAGCGGGAAAACGTGTCATACCGCGCCAGATCCTTTAATTCCCTAAAATACATGTAAGTTGAAAAATCAACAATAATGTTGAGCGAGTTCATGTGTAAGTGAGTAAATAAACCTTTGTAAGTATAAAAATCCTGGTATGTAGCACATAAGGGAGTTGAGATCACCAATGGTTTGCAAGGCCACTGATATGTGTGAAGTGCAAGTAGGGAGACTCAAACCTAGCAGATTTATGCGTTGGGCACAAAGTCACCCCGAGGTCCGTTTCTAGTTTGGCCTGGGGCTGGGCTCGCTACACCCAGATAGATCTACCGCTCCTGTCCCTCGGTCCTACCATGAGGACTAATGGCCTCATGTTGCTCCTACCCACTCACATGATCTAAGTAGTAAACCTCCTTACGCTAACCATACCATGTATAAAGTACTTGTAATCAAAGTAACATGTATTTCACCCCCGTAGTTTAGAAAACTGAAAACAGTTAAGAGAAAAGGGGGACATGAACTCACAGCGGTGCGTCTCTACCAAGTATGTCTCCTGATCAAGCAGCTGTGTGACGACCTACACGTACTAATTCTATTAGACGGACGGCCGTGCCTTAGCTTTATGGTTTAAGTTTTCGGGAAATAGTTAGACAAATATTTCGTGTTTACATTCTGTATACTTGGTAATCTTTTTCCTTCCCAAGGATGGGGGATTTAATACATGTGTGTTCGAAATATATTATTAAGTCTCACTTAAAATATATTTTATTTCTAACTCCAAAATATAAATATTCTTCTCAAAAATATTATATTTTCTATTACATAAATTTTCCCCAAAATAATACTTTAACAAAAAATACGCATTCATGAATATTTCCTTAAAATGTGTAAGTTACGTTTTAACGATCGAGTGGTAACAATAATTACCGGTGTAACTTATATATTTATCGTAGAGACGTTCGTATTATTTTGGATCCATTAACATTCGATAGTATTATTTTTACCCTAAAAATAATACTAGTATTTTCACAAAATAATCATAAACACATATCAAGTGACTTTATGAAAAATATATACTAAATATATATTTACCAAGTTTTATTTTGTGAAATCCCACCTCCGATGTTTTGTAAATAAAGTCGTGGCGAAATCTATAATTTGAAAACATGTCGAAAAGTATTTCTAACACTTATAGTGAAAATAATTCTAAGTGTTAGGTTTTAAGAAAAATTTCGCCAGAGTTTCCTCTGTAACTGGAGGTGGCCACGCTCTCAAGCGTATCATTTTCTTTTATAAATCAACCCAACAATTTCCTTATTTAACCAAAACAATGTTCAAGACAACAAACTAGTCAACAAATATATATAAGTCGCAAAAATCACATGAACTTGTGGTTTTCTAATATTATGAAGTAAATCCCATTACTTTTAGCGGATCTTTATATAAATCAATCCGGTTTCGTAAAAACCCCGTTTTTAAAGAAATTCCATCTTTACAACTTCTTATCAATTTTTACAAAGATAGTTATTATGTCGAAACTTTGTGCTACACAAGTGTTTACACACTTGTGTGTTCTAAAGATCATTTTTTTGTTAGTGTAAGATCCGTCTTTAGAAAACATAATTTCTTTGATACTTGGTTCTTTGAAAATACCGCTTGTAGATCCGTAGATCTACTAGTTTTAAACACTATTTCACAAGCTAAATCGCTTTTACACAAGTTCATGATTCTTGTGTGGTAGAGTTTCATCCTTTAACCCTTGTTACTTCCAAAACAACCTTATGTCATGATCCAAGATCATGACCAATCCGGGTTAAACGATGATCCGAGCTACCACAACATAGATCGGGTCCAAATAACTACACAAATCAAATACTACAAGTTTTACACAACAAACAAGCTTTTAACCATCACTTTTAGTGTTTTTAGTAGACTTTCATGTTTCAACTTGTATGTTTACGAGTTTTAGCCGTTACATAACATTTTAACCACTTCAAAATAGTTCGAGAGTGTGATTCAAGCAACTTACTACTAGCTCGAGGCTAGGGAAGAATCTAGACGCAAAATGAGTGGATAAAAGCAATAGAGTGAGGTCCTTCGCCTTCCGATTGCACCAAGCTTCCTTGTAGGTGATCCTTAACACTTGTGTGAGCTTGGAATGGCTTGAACAAAACTCGAAAAATTGATGGATGGATAGGGGAGTTCGACCGAGAGCCTTTAGAGAGTGAGAGAGGGTTGTGAAGTTGAGTTGTGATAATGTGTTAAGTGTAGATCTTATAGACAATTAGTATGATTATTAACCAATGGTTACTATGCTATCTAGATATTAGGCACACTTGATTATTATAATCAACAAATAGGACAAGGGAGTCCCCCCTAGGGGACGGTTTGGTTGGGGGGGGGGGGGGTAATCCGGTTAGATTCCAACTAAACATTAGGTAATTAGTTAGGTTAAGTTTAGTTAGTTTAGGGATTAACCCGGTTACTAGTGTCTCATGTGTTACAGCGGGTGTTAGGGTATTCAGGGACCCTAACTGGTTCAGAAAAAGAAAAACAATGTGTATGGCAATATTTTTATGTGTCGGGTAAAGTCCGGTTGTTCGGTTGGATAGTAATCCGTTAAAGTGCTTAACAAAGCTTTAAAGTGTCGTTATTATTATTTTTAGTGACACAACTTATTCCTGACACTTTAGAAAGTGTCTTGTAATATTTTTCTCATGTTTTGGCACTTTAATAGTTAGCCAAATGCTGAATTTTGTACTTAGAGTACGTTTTAGGCACATCCGGTCACTGTAATTTATTCCTAGTGACACAGTTCTACAACCCTTATATCCCTACACTCACCACTAGTGTAGCAAACTATCTCAGGCTCTTATAGGCCTTAGAGGCAGTACCTGCCTGGTGCTAGTTATGACAGCACGTTTAATAGGTTATCCGTTCATCGTGCTACTGTGCTTTTGGTGCATCAAGGTTGTCACAAAGGTGCTGTAAGCAAAACATGGAGTGACAACAAGTAAAGTATGATGCAAGTAAGTACATGTATCAGTATTCAAGTAGCAGTTCATCAGTAATTTCAAACAAGCACAGTAATTAAGCAGTAATTAATTATTAATTAAGTCATACGGATACCTGGTTTAGTGAGGGTTGTCACATTCTCCCCCCGTTAGAAAAATTTCGTCCCGAAATTTTAAGTTCTGCTTGTAGATGCAGGGTTCTTAGGAAATAGGTGGGGGTATTTCTCTTTCATCCGGTCCTCACGCTCCCAGGTGTATTCAGGACCATGTCTGGCATTCCAACGAACATTGACGAGCTTGACACTGCTCCGGCGGGTCTTGTTTACTTTCCAACCCGTAACCTCAACCGGTTCTTCAACGAAATGGAGCGTGTCGTCAACGTGAATCTCGTCGATGGGAATGGCAATGGTATCTTGAGTTGGACTTTTCTTCAGGTTGGATACATGAAATGTATCGTGAACTCCATTCAGCTCGGCAGGTAAGTCCAGCTTGTATGCTACTAGTCCTATTCTTTCCAAAACTCTGAAAGGACCAATGTAGCGCGGGTTTAACTTTCCACGCTTTCCGAAGCGTGCCACACCCTTCCAGGGTGAAACTTTCAATAAAACCATATCTCCAACTTGGAATTCCAAATGTTTCCGGTTTGGATCTGCATAGGCTTTCTGTCTTTCACGAGCTGCTTCGATGCGTTTTCGGATCTGTGCAATCTTGTCTGTCGTCTCTTGGACGATTTCGGGACCAACAAGCTGTCTATCACCTGCGTCAGCCCAACATAGGGGTGATCGACACTTGCGTCCGTAAAGAGCTTCGAATGGCGCGGCACCAATACTGGTGTGGTAGCTGTTGTTGTATGAAAATTCGACCAAAGGCAAATGCTTATCCCAGCTACCGCCCAAATCCATAACACACGCTCTCAGCATGTCTTCCAAAGTCTGTATCATCCGCTCGCTTTGCCCGTCGGTCTGCGGGTGAAATGCGGTGCTCATATTCAATTGCGAGCCAAAAGCTTCTTGGAAGGATTCCCAAATCCTTGATATGAACCTTCCGTCTCTATCGGAAATGATTGAGAGAGGTACTCCATGGCGTGTGACGATCTCTCTCATGTAAATTTCAACCAATTTGCTAGTGTTATCCTTCTCTTTGATTGGCAGAAAGTGTGCGGACTTTGTTAGGCGGTCAACTATCACCCAGATAGTGTCATGACCTCTTGGCGTTCTTGGCAACTTTGTAATAAAATCCATGGAGATTTGTTCCCATTTCCACTTGGGAATCTCGGGTTGTTGCAGAAGTCCTGAAGGCTTCTGATATTCGGCTTTAACCTTAGCGCATGTTAAACATTTGCTCACATAAACAGCAACATCGCCTTTCATCCAAGGCCACCAATAATAACCTTTGAGATCCTGGTACATCTTATCCGCTCCAGGGTGGATAGAGTACCGCGACTTGTGAGCTTCATCGAAAATAACCTTCCTTAAACCTCCAAACAAAGGAACCCAAATCCTTTTCTCAAACCATAACGTTCCTTCCTCGTTTGGTACCAGTAGCCTCTCCATCCCACGGAGATATTCTTCTTAAAGGTTTCCTTCCTTGAGAGCTTCTTTCTGCGCGGCACGAATGCGCAAGGAAAGATCGGTTCGGATAATCATTTCTAAAGCCCTAACCCTTATGGGCTTGATCCTCTCCTTTCGACTTAGGGCATCGGCGACCACATTCGCCTTCCCTGGATGATACTTTATCTCGCAGTCGTAATCGTTCAGCAACTCAACCCAACGTCTTTGCCTCATATTCAGCTCCTTCTGGTTGAATATGTGTTGTAGGCTCTTGTGATCTGTAAAAATTGTACACTTTGTACCATAAAGGTAGTGTCTCCAGATCTTTAATGCAAATACCACTGCGCCAAGTTCCAAATCATGTGTGGTATAGTTCTTTTCGTGCACTTTCAATTGACGTGATGCGTAAGCAATACCCTTTTGGCGTTGCATCAACACGCAACCCAATCCTTGACGCGAAGCGTCACAGTATACCACAAAATCATCTCTACCTTCCGGTAGTGCTAAGATTGGCGCATTGCAGAGCTTATCCTTCAATATCTGGAACGCTTCTTCCTGTTTGATTCCCCAATCAAACTTCCTATCTTTCTGCGTGAGGAGCGTCAATGGTTGAGCGATTTTTGAAAAATCCTCAATGAATCTTCGATAATAGCCAGCCAAACCCAAGAATTGTCGAATCTCGGTTGGCGTCTTTGGCGCTTCCCAGTTCTTGATCGCTTCGATCTTAGTTGGATCCACATGGATTCCATCTCTATTTACCATATGTCCAAGAAATTGGACTTCACGTAGCCAAAATTCGCACTTAGAGAATTTGGCATACAGCTGTTCTTTCTTCAGCAGCTCCAAAATAGCTCTTAGATGCTGTTCGTGCTCAGCCTTTGTCCTTGAATAAATCAAGATATCATCGATGAACACTATCACGAACTTATCCAAGTACGGCTTGCAAACTCTATTCATCAAATCCATGAACACTGCAGGTGCGTTTGTTAACCCAAACGGCATAACTAGGAACTCGTAGTGCCCATAACGAGTTCTGAAGGCTGTCTTTTGGATACTCTCCTCTTGTATCCTTAACTGATGGTATCCAGATCGAATATCGATCTTTGAATAAAAGCTTGAGCCTTGCAGTTGGTCAAACAGATCATCAATCCTTGGCAGAGGGTATCTATTCTTGATCGTCAGCTTGTTCAGCTCCCGGTAGTCTATGCACATACGAAAACTACCGTCCTTCTTTTTGACAAACAGGACCGGAGCTCCCCAAGGCGAGAAGCTTGGTCGGATAAATCCCTTGTCTAACAACTCTTGAAGTTGTGTCGACAATTCTTGCATCTCAGACGGGGCAAGTCTATAAGGTGCCTTAGCCACAGGTGCGGCGCCTGGGACTAAATCGATGTGAAACTCCACTTGCCTCTGAGGCGGCAGTCCAGGAAAGTCCTCCGGGAAGACTTCCGGATACTCCCTCATGACAGGGATGTCTTCGATCTTCGGTTCTGTAGCTTTCTTGTCTACAATGTGTGCCAGGAAGGCAGCACATCCCTTCTGTAAGCACTTTCGCGCTTTGAGGCAGCTGATAATTCTTAACGGCGTATCACGCTTCTCCCCGTGAACCACAATTGTTTCGCCATCTTCGGTTGGGATACGAACGACCTTTTCGTGACAAACTATTTCAGCCTTGTTTCCTGATAACCAATCCATTCCTACCACCACGTCGAAGCTTCCCAACTGGACTGGTAGTAGATCCAAAGCAAACTCACGCTCTCCCAATTCGATCACACAACCTCTGATCACTTCATTGGCTTCTACTAACTTCCCATTAGCCAATTCGATTGAGTAGGGGATATCTAACTTACTAGAGCTAAACCAAGCATATTCTTAAATTCTAACGACACGAAGCTATAGTCGGCGCCAGTATCAAATAAAATGGATGCATAGCGTTGGTTTACAGGGAACGTACCAGTGACAACATTGGGATCCTGGCGCGCTTCCCTTGCTTCGATATGGAACACTCTTCCACGGGCTTGGTTCAACTCCGGGCAGTTCCTCTTAAAGTGCCCGATATCACCACAGTTAAAGCATCCAAGTCTTTGCCCGTTTCCACCTCCATTTCCAGCTTGGTTATTCCTTTGGTTATGATTCATAGTGCCTGCTTGATTAGCATTGTTGCCTCGATTCCCATTACCTCCATTGTTTCCTTGTGGGCGATTTCCATTCCCACCCCGGTTGTTATTTCTGTTTCCGAATCCTCCCTGGCCTCCCTGGCCAGCAGTGGCCCAACAAGTGTCCTTCAAGTGGCCCGGCTTTCCACATGCTTCGCATATTTTCACACTACAATGGCCAGAATGGTGGCGTTGGCAGGTATTACACTTGGGCTGGGTGCCCATATACCCTTTTCCTTTCTTTCCACTACCAGCTGTAACCTGAGCTGGTGTGCCTGATCCTCCTTTCTTAACCACCACACTGGCGCCCTGCTTGAAGTTCGAGAACTTCCGTTTGTTACCTCCTGATGACTCGACGTGAGTCTCTTTCTTCTTAGGCTCAGCATCATCGAACTTGTTCAGGCGAATAGCCTCCTCTGTGAGAGCCACGCTCAGATCAATTGCCTCAGTAATTGTCGCAGGCTTGGATGAGGTCACCATGCTTATGATTTATGGAGCTAATCCCCAAATGAAACGTTCAATCCGCTTGAACTCCGGAGTGACCATGTAGGGTACCACATGCGATAAGTCATGGAACCTGTGAACGTATTCTGCGATCTTTGGACCTTCCATTTTCAAATGCCAGAACTCAGTTTCCAATCTTTGGATTTCCGCGCGAGAGCAATACTTTTTGCGTATAAGTTCCTTCAGTTCGGTCCAGGTTAGCGCGTAGACAGCAGCTTCACCAAGTGTCTGTACTTGCAAATTCCACCAGGAGAGGGCTCCATCCAAGAATAGCCCCGAGATATAGGTGACTTGCTGATCTAGTGCGCATTTGCTCATGCGAAGAACAGATTCAGTTTTCTCAGCCCAACGAACAAAGGCGGCAGCACCTCTTGTGCCATCAAAGTTGACCGGTTTGCAGTCTAGAAACTGCTTGTAGGTGCACCCATGAGGTGGATTGTTGTTGTTGCCAGTGTTGCCAGAGTTTCTTCCACTAGTCCCTCCTTGAGAGGCGGCGTATTGTGCGATGGCAGCAGCGATGACTTGTTGGAGTTCTGCCTCATTGGTAGGCATTGGCGTTTGATGTCTCGGCGGCATCTTCTAAAAGATGGGTTTACGTCGGTCAGGCCATAATAAAGATCCCATGTTATAATACATACGCTTTATTATAATAGTAATAGTACATAACATCTCATGTTATAATCATATCAATCACACAACATCCCATGTTATAAAACATAAATAATCAATCAAAACATCACATATGATGAGAATACTGCGATTGCCATATATCGAGACCACATAGTAAGTGTACAGGTACATAATAGTGTCATACATCATCATCGACTAAGGGCTACGTCACCCTAGTCCAAAAACTATATCAAATCAGTGTCAGTACATCAAATACATGTCAACAAAAGTCAGAATCATAATGTAGTCTCCAAAAATGTTGTGCAGTCAAAAGCAATCGCCGTCTTCTCACCAGTGTCTACCCATACGGTACTGAAGAGCTCTACACGGATGGCGGTGGAGGAGGGGGAAAGTGAGTGTAAAACAAGCGAAGCAAATGGAGCCAGTCCTCCTCTATGGCTCTCTGGGTACGCAAGAAAGAAGCAACCTGCTGCTCTAGGGCAAAAAGGCGTGCAGCATAGTCTGGTGGTAAAGGTCGAGAGGGCTGCAAAGGAGAGTGGGTCTGACCCTGGCACTGACACGGCGGCGGCTGGGCTCTCTCAAGCTCCTGAATGCGCTGCGTGTGTGCCTCGTGCTGGGCGACAAAAGACATCAAAACATCCTCAATGGAATATCCCATATGGAAAGGATGGTAAGGGTCGGTCGGTGTCATGGCAGGTGGTGATGACCAGAGAAACGGCTCACTGGTGGGATCAAAAGGTGCCACATGAAATGGAGAAACAGGGGGAAAAGTAGCAGATGGTGGTATAGCAGGGATAGATACCGGTACATGTCCAAAAGGGTGAGCCGAATAACCCTCTCCAGGTCGCGCTGGAGGTGTAAACCGAGGAAATGAAAAGGAGGTATCAACGTGACTGGTATCAGTGATCTGAGGGGGAATAGGTGGGACCTCGTCATCAGCAGGAATCCACCCATGCTGGGCGTGCTCATCTCGTGGGTCCATCTGTGCCTCAAAAAGTGCACGATCAAACTGAACTGGCATAGGATCATGGTGAGGTGCAACAAGAGGGTCAACTGGTGCATCAGCAATAAGTGGGGGATCAATATGATCAGCAGCAATGACATGATCGCCCTCCAACAACGGAGCATCCACTGGGTGATCATCAATAGGTGGGTCAGCAATGACAGGCTCAATAATAGGTGCGTCAGCATGAACTGGGTCGTGCTCAAACGCAGGGTCTAGAGCGGCTACCTGCTCAGGGGCCATGGCAGGCTCGGGGTCATCAAAGGCCATCCCAAAATCAAACTCGGGATCGATGGGATCAACTGGGTCTACTGGGTCGACTGGATCCTCCATAGGCTGATCCATGGGTATAAACTCTATATCCTGATCTGGGTCGAATCCTGGGGGAAAGACAGGATCGGAATCCTCCACATCATCGTGGTCGAAAGCAAAACTAGGAATAGGGGCAACAGAGGATGCCTGGTCGGGATCTGATCCATGTGAGAAGTGCTGCGCACTCTGGGTGTGGGAAGGTGCGGAGGCCACAGACTCGAAAGAGTCTGGGACCGGAGAGTGAGCGGGTGACTCCTCGGCGGGAGCATCTGCGATCATCAAGAGATCACCAGCAGCAAGAAGGGCCTCGCCCTGAACATCCTCCTCTAAGGGCTCATCATCATACAGATCGACGTCGCCATCATCGTCGGCGTCGAGAAGCAAATCGTAAGCAGGATAAACAGCTAAGGGTATGGGAGCAGGGATCTCTACTAACGGTAGGTCCCCGGCCAAAGGGCTATCAGCGAGCTCATCAGCACCATCAGGTAAAGCAAAGGGCTGAAATTCGTCCTCGTCCGTGCTAGTAACGTCGGATGTGTGGACCTCGTGCTCTGAAGACTCTAGGTCATCTGATACTATAGGTCTAGGTCCTGTGGTGTCTGAGTCACCTGTGCCAGAGGTGTCCATGGTGTCTGTAACATAAACACAAACATGCACAAACAGTCAATCATACAATCAAATAATCACATAAGTCACCAAGTAAGCATTCAAATAATTCTCCTAGTCCCACTAGCCTCCCAGCCTCTCAGACTGCTCTTCCTAGTCCCACTAGCCAAATTCTCCCAGCCTCTCAGACTGTTCTTCCTAGTCCCACTAGACAAATCCTCCCAGCCTCTCAGATGGACTCCTCCTAGTCCCACAAGCCAAATTCTCCCAGCCTCTCAGACTGCTCTTCCTAGTCCCACTAGCCAAATCCTCCCAGCCTCTCAGACTGACTCCTCCTAGTCCCACTAGCCAAATTCTCCCAGCCTCTCAGACTGACTCCCTAGTCCCACTAGACAACTACCTCGGCCTCCCAGACCGAGCCTCGGCCTCCCAGACCGAGCCTCAGCCTCCCAGATTGAGCCTATAAATAATAAATAAAATGTGCTCAACATTTGTTTGTAAAAACATTTTGGATCTGGACTTCAGTGGTATGCAGTAAAAAAAATGTTTTCGTGAGAGCCCTAGTGATCATAGTCTAGACTCGAGAAAGAATCCTAGTTCGCTATGATCAGAGCTCTGATACCAAGCTGTCACACCCTGGCTTTGCGGAAGCGTGGTTAATTTGGTGTGACTTCTTAATACCATAGCTTAACCACAACAAAGCTATATGAAATAAAACCATGCAAGATAATCCATTTGATTAAGTTTTAAAAACCAAATACAATAACATTGTCTTAACGAAAACACATCCTAACGACATAAACATTGTTCAACAAACACAACATAACATAAGCATAGTTTAAGGACTGCGACTTGTCCAAGAAAGAGTCACATTCCCTAAACCCGGATGACCTCGTAACTAGTGCAGCGGGAAAACGTGTCATACCGCGCCAGATCCTTTAATTCCCTGAAATACATGTAAGTTGAAAAATCAACAATATTGTTGAGCGAGTTCATGTGTAAGTGAGTAAATAAACCTTTGTAAGTATAAAAATCCTGGTATGTAGCACATAAGGGAATTGAGATCACCAATGGTTTGCAAGGCCACTGATATGTGTGAAGTGCAAGTAGGGAGACTCAAACCTAGCAGATTTATGCGTCGGGCACAAAGTCACCCCGAGGTCCGTTTCTAGTTTGGCCTGGGGCTGGGCTCGCTACACCCAGATAGATCTACCGCTACTGTCCCTCGGTCCTACCATGAGGACTAATGGCCTCATGTTGCTCCTACCCACTCACATGATCTAAGTAGTAAACCTCCTTACGCTAACCATACCATGTATAAAGTACTTGTAATCAAAGTAACATGTATTTCACCCCCGTAGTTTAGAAAACTGAAAACAGTTAAGAGAAAAGGGGGACATGAACTCACAGTGGTGCATCTCTACCAAGTATGTCTCCTAATCAAGCAGCTGTGTGACGACCTACACGTACTAATTCTATTAGACGGACGGCCGTGCCTTAGCTTTATGGTTTAAGTTTTCGGGAAATAGTTAGACAACTATTTCGTGTTTACATTCTGTATACTTGGTAATCTTTTTCCTTCCCAAGGATGGGGGATTTAATACATGTGTGTTCGAAATATATTATTAAGTCTCACTTAAAATATATTTTATTTCTAACTCCAAAATATAAATATTCTTCTCAAAAATATTATATTTTCTATTACATAAATTTGCTCCAAAATAATACTTTAACAAAAAATACGCATTCATGAATATTTCCTTAAAATGTGTAAGTTACGTTTTAACGATCGAGTGGTAACAATAATTACCGGTGTAACTTATATATTTATCGTAGAGACGTTCGTATTATTTTGGATCCATTAACATTCGATAGTATTATTTTTACCCTAAAAATAATACTAGTATTTTCACAAAATAATCATAAGCACATATCAAGTGACTTTATGAAAAATATATACTAAATATATATTTACCAAGTTTTATTTTGTGAAATCCCACCTCCGATGTTTTGTAAATAAAGTCATGGCGAAATCTATAATTTGAAAACATGTCGAAAAGTATTTCTAACACTTATAGTGAAAATAATTCTAAGTGTTAGGTTTTTAGAAAAATTTCGCCAGAGTTTCCTCTGTAACTGGAAGTGGCCACGCTCTCAAGCGTATCATTTTCTTTTATAAATCAACCCAACAATTTCCTTATTTAACCAAAACAATGTTCAAGACAACAAACTAGTCAACAAATATATATAAGTCGCAAAAATCACATGAACTTGTGGTTTTCTAATATTATGAAGTAAATCCCATTACTTTTAGCGGATCTTTATATAAATCAATCCGGTTTCGTAAAAACCCCGTTTTTAAAGAAATTCCATCTTTACAACTTCTTATCAATTTTTACAAAGATAGTTATTCTGTCGAAACTTTGTGCTACACAAGTGTTTACACACTTGTGTGTTCTAAAGATCATTTTTTTGTTAGTGTAAGATCCGTCTTTAGAAAACATAATTTCTTTGATACTTGGTTCTTTGAAAATACCGCTTGTAGATCCGTAGATCTACTAATTTTAAACACTATTTCACAAGCTAAATCGCTTTTACACAAGTTCATGATTCGTGTGTGGTAGAGTTTCATCCTTTAACCCTTGTTACTTCCAAAACAACCTTATGTCATGATCCAAGATCATGACCAATCCGGGTTAAACGATGATCCGAGCTACCACAACATAGATCGGGTCCAAATAACTACACAAATCAAATACTACAAGTTTTACACAACAAACAAGCTTTTAACCATCACTTTTAGTGTTTTTAGTAGACTTTCATGTTTCAACTTGTATGTTTACGAGTTTTAGCCGTTACATAACATTTTAACCACTTCAAAATAGTTCGAGAGTGTGATTCAAGCAACTTACTACTAGCTCGAGGCTAGGGAAGAATCTAGACGCAAAATGAGTGGATAAAAGCAATAGAGTGAGGTCCTTCGCCTTCCGATTGCACCAAGCTTCCTTGTAGGTGATCCTTAAAACTTGTGTGAGCTTGGAATGGCTTGAACAAAACTCAAAAAATTGATGGATGGATAGGGGAATTCGGCCGAGAGCCTTTAGAGAGAGAGAGGGTTTGTGAAGTTGAGTTGTGATAATGTGTTAAGTGTAGATCTTATAGACAATTAGTATGATTATTAACCAATGGTTACTATGCTATCTAGATATTAGGCACACTTGATTATTATAATCAACAAATAGGACAAGGGTGTCCCCCCTAGGGGACGGTTTGGTTAGGGGGGGGGGGGGTAATCCGGTTAGATTCCAACTAAACATTAGGTAATTAGTTAGGTTAAGTTTAGTTAGTTTAGGGATTAACCCGGTTACTAGTGTCTCATGTGTTACAGCGGGTGTTAGGGTATTCAGGGACCCTAACTGATTCAGAAAAAGAAAAACAATGTATATGGCAATATTTTTATGTGTCGCGTAAAGTCCGGTTGTTCGGTTGGATATTAATCCGTTAAAGTGCTTAACAAAGCTTTAAAGTGTCGTTATTATTCTTTTTAGTGACACAACTTATTCTTGACACTTTGGAAAGTGTCTAGTAATATTTTTCTCATGTTTTGGCACTTTAATAGTTAGCCAAATGCTGAATTTTGTACTTAGAGTACGTTTTAGGCACATCCGGTCACTGTAATTTATTCCTAGTGACGCAGTTCTACAACCCTTATATCCCTACACTCACCACTAGTGTAGCAAACTATCTCAGGCTCTTATAGGCCTTAGAGGCAGTACCTGCCTGGTGCTAGTTATGACAGCACGTTTAATAGGTTATCCGTTCATCGTGCTACTGTGCTTTTGGTGCATCAAGGTTGTCACAAAGGTGCTGTAAGCAAAGCATGGAGTGACAGCAAGTAAAGTATGATGCAGGTAAGTACATGTATCAGTATTCAAGTAGCAGTTCATCAGTAATTTCAAACAAGCACAGTAATTAAGCAGTAATTAATTATTAATTAAGTCGTACGGATACCTGGTTTAGTGAGGGTTGCACAAACAAATCCTGGAAAGTTTCAGCGTTAAAATCGGCTTAAAATTGGTTCAAATTGTGGTTTAGCTTGAAATTTGTTCGTTTTTTGCTGATGTCATCAGGTTTTGCTTGAAAAAACCTTGTTGGTTTAGCTTCAAATCGGCTTTAGCTTGAAAAATCTTGTTGGTTTAGCTTCAAATCGGCTTTAGCTTGAAAAAACCTTGTTGGTTTAGCTTCAAATCGGCTTTAGCTTGAAAAATCTTGTTGGTTTAGCTTCAAATCGGCTTTAGCTTGTAAAACCTGTTAGAACTTTCCATCAGGTTTAGCTTGAGCATTCCATCAGGTTTAGTTTGAACATTTCATCAGGTTTCGCTTGAAAGTGTTGTGTTTGAAAAACGTGTTGTCGAAACATGGATTCTGAATTCTACAATGCATTTGCTTCAACCCCGATTACTCCGACTACCATTGCTAAGAATATGAACATGGAAAATGAAACAGGAACAATGCAAAAACCCCCGAAACTTATGGGAATGGAAGAGTATCATGTATGGAAGAATCGTTTTGAGAATTGGGTCCAGGCAAACCATCTAAGAGCTTGGGAAAGCATTGAAACAGCATACATCAGACCACAGACTGCTATGAATGTTGATAAAATTATCTCAGAGTTTTCAGATCAAGAGAGAGAGAGAGAGAGAGTTATAAAGGAGAGAAAATGATGATAAGTCTGTTGCAGCAAGCTATCACAGAGGATATATTTGTTTTGCTTCAGCATGATGGAAATGCGTTTTCAATCTGGAAAGCTCTTGAGAAGAAATTTGAAGGAAGTACAGAGATGTTACAAAGTAAAGCAGCATTACTGAAAAAGGAGTTTGAGTTGTTTACAAGCATGCCTGGCGAGACTACAAAGACTCTCATTGAGAGATACTGCCATCTTG
Organism: Helianthus tuberosus; assembly: GCA_030545235.1. NCBI lineage: Eukaryota > Viridiplantae > Streptophyta > Magnoliopsida > Asterales > Asteraceae > Helianthus > Helianthus tuberosus. Next base: position 133,330,157 of record CM060394.1, read on the forward strand.
TACGCACCATGTCTCAATTGAAGATTACTAAAACTCCAGCAGAATGGGTGGAAAAGCTAGCTGACGCTTTACCACAAAAGGAATGGGGTACATATCTCATGATTCTGAAGAATTCTGGACAGTTTAGCAGATTGTCGATTGGTTAGTTTATTGAAAAACTGGAGGCACAGGATCTTGAACAGCAGAAAATTGCAAGAATGAACAGTTCAAACCATCAACAAGACATCAAACTGTACTACAAAGGAAATGTTCACACTGTTGAAGCAAGTCCAAAGATCCAAACTGCATTTAGTACAGGAAATCAATCTGGAATAGGCATTCAAAGTTCAGTTAACACTAGTGGGTTTTCAAGTGTTAATCCTCCAAGTGTTCAAAGTGCGAGTGTTGGTAATGAGCATATGATTCAATGCAATGTGGCATTACATCTTCAAAATGGTCAAAACTTTTCTGAAGAAGTTGTGAAAAATCATATGGGCTTATTGGTTACTGCTTTGGAATCTTATGAAGGTTTGATAGCCGGAAAGATTGGTAATCCGATGCTAACAAAGGAAGATTATGACCAAATAGATGCAGGAGAGTTGGAACTTATGGATATAAAATGGGCTTTGGCGAGTGTTCTGAGAAGAGCTGAAAAGTTCAAAATGATTACAGGACGACATGATTTTTTAGATGCTCATCTTTCAGCTTTAGGTTTTGATAAATCTAAAGTTACTTGTTTTAAATGCAGGGAAAAAGGTAATTTCAAAAGAGAGTGCAAAAATCAGGAGCCGAGAGGAGCAAAGGATCCTTTTAGAAAAGATGATTACTATAAAAAGTCTATATATCAACAAATCACTTATCAACCGCATCAACAAAAGGATTCTCAAACTGCACATGGAAAAATGATTGAGGATGCAAACAAGAGAGCTTACTATGGCATCATTGATCAAGATGACGAGAAAGTGGCTGAAGGTTTTAGCTGGGATAAGTATATTCCAGCTGATCCCAATGTTAAAGCTTTTATTGCTCAGATTGTACAAAAGCCAGAATTGATGAAGGAGTGGATGGTTTTGATGTCGGATGATGAGGAGAGTCAAGATGGAAAATCTGTTTCTTCAGAAAGCAGTGATGATGATGAAGAAATTGAACAGATAAACCTTGGAAAAACTCATTTATCTTCTGACAGATTTGATTTCTATTTTGCAGATAAATTGAAGAAAATTAAAGAGAGGAAAGCTGCAAAAGAATTGAAAGAAGCCAAAGTGATTGAGAAGATAGTTGAAGTGGAGAAAATAGTGGAAGTTGAGAAGATTGTGGAAGTAGAAAAGATAGTTGAAGTTGAAAAGATTGTGGAGGTCGAGAAGATTGTTGAAGTTACGAAACCATGTCTCACTTGTTTGGAATCTTGCAAACAGTGTGAAGTAAAGGACGAGAGGTTTAGTGAATCAGAAAAGATGAAAGAAAAGTTGTTGTTTGATGTAAAAAATTTGAAAGAGTCATATGATGTATTGAACAGAAGTGTGAATAGTCTGGAAAAGACTAACTCTGAAAGAGAGAAAGCTTTGAAGATGTTGAATGCTACTATGATGTCAAAGCAGAAAGAGATAAATTTTTACATTGAAGAATGTGCAAAATGGAAGCAAGAGTTGGAAACTGAGAAAGCTGAGAATGAAAGAATCAGACGATTGCTGTGAAGTATACAAGTTGTGATTACATAATTGATAGAATTTATCCTACTATTGCAGGTTTTGAGGCGTTTAAAGATGAAGACAAGAAGTCAAAGAAGAAAACGGATACTGGTAAGAAACAGAGTGTCTATTATAATAAGTGTCCGCCTCCAATCTGGGAAGGGTATTCGCCTAGAAAACCGAATGAGGAACAAGTCCAAAAGGCAGTTAATCTAAAGTTAGAGTCCGAGTTAACCGATGTATTACCATACAACATTGATGTCACATTCACAGCGTCCGATACAGATCATGAGTCCGAATTAATTAAAAGAATGGTTGATCAGGTGTTGGATAGGGATGAGGAGTCAGAGTCGAATTCCGAGTCAGAAAGTTCGTGTCAGTCGGTCGGGAGTTCGAGTTCGTCTGGAAAGAGTTCAAAATCGTCTGGAAAACGGGTTTATAGTAAAGAATTTTTGTTGTCAAAATCTAATTTGAATGACGAAACATTTGAAGTTGTCTATACTTTGAGTGATTCTGACAAATTATATTTTGATAAAGAGTTTCCAATAAGAAGTGTTCGTTTTGACATGATCAAAAAGGTTTTCAAAATGCCAGAAATTAATATTTCTGAAATAAAAGATTTAAATCTTATTGGAAAACCTAAGAAATACACTTCAAGAATTCAACAGCGTTTAAACAAGAAAAAGAATTACGGTTCCGGTTCTGGTTGTCAAAAGAAACCAAACCGTAACAGTAATTTCAAAAGAAAAGGTTTAGGTTTTATTCCACCAGAAAATTATAAAAATGAAAAATTTTCTAAAACATATACAAAATTTGTTTCAGGACCGTCTGCTGAAGAAGAGAAGAAAAGCTCATTCTGGAGACAATCAAATCAAGAATTTCTTGCTGAGAAGAAAAAGAATGGTGCTTATCTGAGAAGAGAAACAAGAACCTGTTTCAGATGCAATGAAGCTGGTCACATTGCATGGAACTGCCCAAAAGCGACTAACACAAAACAGGGAGTTTCTGATAAACTAAAAGAAGTTGTTGTTGATAAAACTGAATCACCAACTAAAAAGTTTAAAGTGTTTAAAAATTCAACATTTGAAATTGGTGAGTGTTCGAAAAGGTTTTACAAGAAAAGGGGAAATCTTGACAACCAAGCTTGGGTTGTTAAGAAATCAGATGTAAAATCTGGCGATGAATCTGATTCCAAAAAGTCAGAGGAGCCACAAGTTGTTAAAAAGGGTGAAAACTCAGTGCCTCTAATGGACGATGTTCATTTTCCACCATTGAGAGCTGAGAATTTTAAATCAAAGATTGGGAAAGTTGAGATCTCGAATCAATTTTATTCTGAAAAGAATGATTTTGATGTTGAGAAAGCTTTTAATGGAAATGTTAAAAACATTTTTGGGAAAATGGTTGAGGGAAAAGTAAAAGGGGTAAAAGATTTTTATGCTACAAAGAAAGCAACTTACAGTCCAACCCCTAGTGAAGTTGAGAAGGTTACACCCAAAGCTGGTCAAGCTTGGGTGTCTGTGTTCTTTACTTGAAAAATCTGAATTGCCGGAGATCCCAAGTTTGTAATCGTGGATCAGGAATCGGCATTATTCTTGTTAAGATAGATTTTGTGAAAGATTTTTAAATGTGTTTAATTTTTACAAGATAAGTGTGAATTGCCGGAGCTTCCAGGTTGGTAACTGTGAAGCAGGAATCGGCATCTTGATTGGTAAAATGGTTTGTGTAGATGTTTTATTCCTACATGTGATTATATGATTTGGATATTTTTACAAGTGGTAAGAGGTTGAATCTTACAAAGTGATTCGTCAAGGTCATTAATTTGAACTTGATGTAATTCTCATATATGTGATTGAATGAACAAGATGATGAACCCGAACCTACAAGTGGTTAAAACAAAACTTATTTTCCGGAAAAATCATTTTGGTTAAAACAAACTTAAGTGTTTTGAAATCATAATGAGAAAATAGTTTTGTGAAAGGGGGAGTTCTGATTGTTTATGCCAAGTGGATGGCGATTTGAAGCAATTTGATATCGGTTGTCAAGTTATTGTACAGTTCATGTTATATTTCAAGTGGGTCAAGAGTCTAGTAGTTTTCAAATTTCTGTTAATGTGTTTGCATTTTAGGGGGAGTAGAAATTTTTCAGAAAATCCAAAAACATTAGAAAATTTGAAAAAGACAAAAACATGATAAAATAAAAAATGAGTTTTTGTGTCAAAGAAGAGAAAATGATAGTACATCAGTAGACAGTCACAGTATGCTAAAGAATTGTATTGTTTAAATAGTGTTAAACGGTCTCACTGATGATATGCCGATAGGTTTTTACACATTTAGTAAGCTTTTTCGGGATATAAACTTAAATTCAAACTTGCTTATTTGAGGTAACCCCTGAAATCTCGTTTGAAAGGTCCTTCTTTCTGAGATACTAGGTCTTTATGCTCAGCGATATCTAGGGTATTATCCCGGGACTTCTACTGAAAGAAATTTCTGACCTAGTCCCCGGAGAATACTTTCCGCATGCTAGAAATATAGCGCAGCTCTCAGCAAATTGATGAAACAATAAAATTGATAGTCATTGCTGTTGTAATTCAAAAGATCCTCTAAAGGGGACACACCCAAAAGTCGAGTCATGATCTCTCTGCTGAACGGTAGTTCTGACCTGAGCTCTCATGATTCTTCATAATTTATTAACCCCTTACAAATATCATCTGTGGTATACTCACCTGTAAGACTGAATATTGGGATCTGGATACGGGAGTATATTCAAGAGGTGGGGACACATAAATGAGTTTAAGTCCTTAAAACACCAAACTCATATCCTGAATCAGTTGAAATTCGTGTGAAAATTTAAGTGGATCAGTATATTGGCAATCTAAGTGAATTGTTTAATTCTTAATGTGTAACTAAGCTCAACGGTACTTGTGACGTGTCAGAAACTGATATGATCCTCTTGCACAAAACTCACAAAAATATTGTCTGTAAATATTTCTTTACTGCATTTCATTTCGTTTATATCTCAAAATCCAAAAAGATTTTCAGTGTGTTTTAGCATAAATTTTGAAAAATCCAAAAAGATTTTCGACGACTGATGTTGAAGAGCTGATTTTCAAAATTCTAAGTGCTAGACATGATGAACAAATGGTTTGGGAGAAGATGTTTGAAATGAAAATTGATATTCATTTAAGTGGTTCATCAGATATTACTAATGATTAAATCATTTTGAGATTGTGTGTTTTAGTGGTTAGAAGAGAGTAAATTTGTTGAAATGTTAAATTTGTGAAATTTACTTCTGGGTTAAGAATGTGCAGGTGTAGCCAGGTTTCGATTTTTAACCTGATGATAGAGAGACAGGTTCCGATACCTGAGGAATGTGTGATTTAAACATGCCAGACTGCGATCCCAGTATATCAAAAGAGGGAGTCTGAAGACATCCGAGTAAAGATTGTTTGTGGGGAGTCTGTTCATGCTGCTAGAGTGAGAAGGATTTAGAGTGAGACAAGAGCTAGGACAAGTGTTTGAAAGCGTTCAGACTGACAAAGACTGAAGATTGTAAAGACTCGACACTTAAGACTCGTCAACATCTGAGGGGGAGTCTGTTGGTGCACACATCTGTCGTCTTCGTCTTATATCGAGTCTTAGTTGCTTGAAAGTAATTTTGTGGTTTAGCTTGAATTGCATAGAGGTTTAGCTTGAAAGTAATTAGGAGGTTTAGTTTGAAATTGTCATGTCATCTTCAAGCTAAACCTAGAATAGTATAAATAGGGGAGTGTTCTTGTCATTTGTAACTTTTGTGCTTTTGGATACCGAAGTGCTGCCGGTTTATCCAGTGATTGTACAAGCTGTAATATCAATAAAAAACGTGTTTGAAGTGAATTGCTAGCTGTTTCGACGTCAGTTTCTTTGTTTCCGCCACTGAAACTGATAAAAACTTCTCTGAACGACTCATTTGGGTCACAAAACGATCCTACATCACTAAGGCCTCGTCCAGTCCTATGTGAGCATGCATCCTAGCAATCAACATCATTAAACAACACCTGAAACATATTTGAAAACAAAGTCAGCAAAGAAATGCTGGCGAGTACATAGGTTTTTGAGAGTGTCGGATTCATGGCTAGTTTACATGTTGCAATACTTAATTAAAAACCTTGTTTCGAAAAGTGTAGTAATGCGACATAATTAACCAACTCAAATCAAGTTGGTTATAACTTATAAAATCTCGTAGCCATGATTCTTAACCAAAACATTTATTTAATTAAATCAAATTGTAAAACATCTCGTTAATAAATCTCGTTAATAACATTCATTAATAAAATTCGTATGGTTTATTTCATTTCGAAAACCTCGTTTGTGTGACATCGTTTCACAATCATTTACCCAAGTGAACTAAATAACACCACGGTATGTAATACGATGAAAACACTTATATATAGGAAGTACCAGCAGCGTATCCACCATGCTTTCATCACATTACACCCTTCTCGTTATCTAAACACTAACCAAAAACCAATCGTTTACCCAAATCATTTAATTCGTTACAAATCGCTTTAGTCGTTTAAATCATTTTCGTTTTAAATTGTGAAAAATACTTTTGATTGTCTCGCTAATACATCCAAACCTTCGCAACTCGCCTATCGCTTCTCGCATTAATAAACCACCAAAGGGTAAATTAACAATCACAGATTCAGTCGTTACCCACCTAACCCACACATAACCATGGGTGCAGTCTGATAACCGGATTTGTCAGATCCTATGGTACCATAACCTAATACTGGTCGGTTCGGCCAAAACTAATGAATATTATCCGTTATGTAAATACAATCAACAAGTTTGTTTACTTTATCAAAATTGTTATAAATTTTGTATAAACCATATCATTTATTTTTGAAACTATCGTTAAAACTTCGAAAACATTTAGCATATATGAATCACCCCAAAACAATTGAAAACAGTAAAATAAGAGAACTATGTACTCACCTGAGAATGCTTAGAGGTCTTGAACAACAACCAAGCAAAGCTAGAGGGAGCACGGAATCAATCGGCAACCTAATAACTATATAAATAAACCGGACCTAAGTTGGAAGAGGTTTTGTAAACCAAATGAGTATTGGAACTCATATGACATGGTTTAACAAAGCCTACATTCTAAATCGAAACCTAACCTAAGTGCTTTCGATCCATTGCGACCCATTAAGGTAGCTTACGCTACTTTAACGTGTCGTTTGCGCAAAGCGCGTTTGAGGCGTCTAACTAGTCCTATGACAAGTATTATATGCCTAGACATGATTAAATATGTTGCATAATCAATTCAGTGACAAAAGTTTGTGTTACATATGCTTAATTACCAATTATGCATGAAAAGGGCATTTTGGTCATTTACCTAAGGCATATAAACTACCTATCATACAACTAATTAAACCTAAGTGACCATAAGGTATAACCTCGGAATGTTATTCCCTATGCAACTATGGTCACTAACCATGTTTGGTCAGATCCTAATGATCGACTAAACGGGTCGTGTTCGAAAGTCTAAGCGGGTGTTTAGTCCGCTTGACTTACGACTCTAGACAAGCACTAACCTAAAATGACGAGCTAAACATGCTAAAACATGTTTAGTTAAGTTAGAAAACAGGTTTGGTATCAAAACAAACGGTTTTGATACCTAAAAGTAGTTTGGTTACAAAATATACGAGAATACGCATTTTGGTCGAAACTACGACTCGCCACTGAGCCTAGATAACGTGGTAATCAGTAGGTATAGTCACTAGGGACTATAACCATCGTCATTACGCTCACGTTATGAAGTTCAAACGAACTTCGCATTGACCATAAACTGGTCAATGCAGAAAGTCAAACGCAGTTTGACTTTTATGATAAAAACGAATGAAAAGAACGAAGGAATACTTACAAAGGGTCCCCGCAAGCTTTGATCCGATTTACCCTCAGGTATGAAGTGTAAACTCCAACTTAGAGGGCCAAAATCAGATCAAGTGTGGTTTGGGAATGAAATGGGGGTAGCTATTCATAGGAAATGGACCACCGTTAAGATCGTTCATCGAATAACATGCTTCAATCTCATTCGTACATGTGCACCCCTTGTTTTGTGAAACCTTGGGCACCCCTATAATGGCCCATAGTACTGAAAATACCATTTGCAACACTCACAAACAACTGGAACAGCTGGAAACAGGCTGGAAACACATTTTTGTAGGTCTGATACACTCACACGGGCCGCGTAAGAGTAAGGGGGGGGGGGGGTCCTTACATGGGCCGCCTTAGGTCCACAGTTCAGCAACAGTTTCATAAATTGCAGTTTTGGTCCCTGCAAGTGTTTAAGCTCATTTCTGACACGTTTAAGGCCCGTTAAGCAAACTTTAAGGGCCTACAATGATGCCTAAACATAGTGGACTTGAAAAATGCTCAAAAATATGCCGGGTATCGGTTCGTTTGGTCGTACGGTTGCGTTGTTCGGTTAATTACGACGGAATTCGTAACGAACGCAAAAACGATCCAAATTTTTATAGTTTGTCGAAATTAGTCCCTGTAAGCGAATTTTTATAGTTTGTCGTACGGTTGCGTTGTTCGGTTAATTATGAATGGAATTTTATCAAGCCAATCACTAAAATAAAATGTTTTAATGATTACATAAATTTTTGGATGTCTGGATATATTCAGAACGTAAGATATGCGCGAAAATGCAAACTTGTGCACTTTTTGACGCTTTTAGTCCCTGAATGACCCATAAAGTTTGTTTAAGCATACCGAACCCCTCAAAGCCTATTTCTAACCTATGTAAAGGATATTTAGGGTATTTTTAACTTATGATCAAGTTCCGGAATGTTCGTTACAGTAAAAATCGGCATACTTTCATAGTTTGTCGAAATTAGTCCCTGTAAGCGAATAAACTTGATTTCGCCACACCAAACCCTCCAAAACTTATTTCTAAGTTATGTAAAGGTTATTTAAGGTATGTTAAGCCTATGTCACTATTCCGGAGGGTTTGTTGCATTAAAATGGTTATATTTACGCATCAGTGTGCGTATAACCTTCTAGAAAGCGATTTAGAGCTCGAAATTGAACAAGAATTGATATGTGCAAACGACACACATATTTATACAAATCCCAAGTATGAAATACAATATTTTGTTGGTTTGGTATTTGTTTGATGGCCGTGGAGGCACAGATGTCACATCAATGATTTTGAAAGCCTTGAAAAATTTGACAGAAAGCAGAAAAATGTATTTTTCTTGGTTATTCTTTGTCCTCAAAAGCTTATAGAATTTTTATTCTAAACACAAGGACAATTAGAGAAAGTTTGTATGTTTCTTTTGATGACTCATCAGAAACAGAGGTTTCTGATGAATACATGAAAGAAATAATTTTTTCTGACAAACAAGAAAATTATGAACATCTCTTTGAAATGATAACAGAAGATTTCCTATAACATGATGAATCTTTCAAAAACAAATCAATAGATATTTCATGTACTAACCCTGCAGAACAAATGAGTACTGCATCAGAAATCGTGAATCAAAATTCTGATACATTACACATAACTGAGGCAAATGTTCAGGGGGAAATTTCAAACCCATCAGAACCAACAACTGTTCACAAAAAGTTAAGATAGATTAAAGGACATGTTCATTCTGGCATCATTGGCAATCCAGCAGATGGTGTGAGAACAAGATCTGCAACAGCACATGAGTGTGCATTTTCTGGGTTCTTAAGCAATATAGAACCCAAGTCTGTCAAAGAAGCTCTAAATGACCCAGACTGGATTTAAGCTATCCAAGAAGAGCTTGATCAGTTTAAGAAGAGCAAGATATGGGATCTGGTTCCCAAGCCAAATGACAAATCTGTCATAGACTCAAAATGGGTATTCAGTAATAAATCAGACGAAAATGGCATAATCACCAGGAATAAAGCAAGGTTAGTGGTCAAAGGTTACTGTCAACAAGAAGGTATTGATTATGATGAAACCTTTGCACCAGTAGCTAGACTAGAAGCAGTAAGGATTTTTCTTGCTTATGTTGCATCCAAAGATTTCAAAGTTTATCAAATGGATGTAAAATTGAGGAAGAAGTTTATGTGCATCAACCAGAAGGCTTTGTTGATATAAAATTTCAAAATCATGTTTACAGATTTAACAAAGCCTTGTATGGTTTGAAGCAAGCTCCAAGAGCCTGGTATGAAACACTCTCAAACTTCTTACTCAATTCTGGGTTTACTGTACTATTGACACAACACTTTTCCTCAAAACACACAAAGGTCACACTTTGTTAGTCCAGATATATGTTGATAACATTATATTTGGATCAACAAATGAAAGTTTTTGTAAAAAGTTTTAAAAGTTAATGACCAGCCACTTTGAAATTAGTATGATGGGTGAGTTAACCTTTTTCTTAGGTTTACAAGTAAAACAAAGAATTGATGGAATATTCTTGAGTAAATCAAAGTATGTGAAAACAATTCTGCAAAAGTACTCACTTGAAAATTCCTCTGTTTCAAAAACTCCCATGGCAACAGGGAACAAATTAGATTCTGATAAAGATGGAACAAGTGTAGATATTAAAACCTATAGGTGGATGATAGGATCATTGCTATACTTAACTGCAAGCAGACCAGATATTATGTTTGCAACATGCTTTCTGGCCAGATATCAATGTGATCCTAAAGAATCCCACCTAAAAGCTGTAAAAAGGATTTTCAAATATCTAAAAGGCACATCAGATCTTGGTCTCTGGTATCCTAAGGATACAAACCTTGAACTAATTGCATATACAGATGCAGAATATGCAGGTTGCAAGATTGACAGAAAAAGCACATCTGGTGCATGTCAAATCTTGGGGGAAAAATTGGTATGTTGGGCAAGCAAGAAACAAAACGGTGTGGCAACATCAACAGCAGAATCAAAATATGTAGCAGCAGCAAGTTGCTGTTCACAAGTGTTGTGGATGCAAACTCAACTGAAAGACTATGGAGTAAATCTGACAAAAATACCAATCCTATGTGACTCAAAGAGTGCAATTGCAATAACATAAAATCCAGTTCATCACTCAAGAACCAAACACATAGATTTCAGATATCACTTCATAAAAGATCATGTTGAGAAAGGTAACATAGAAATGTATTTTGTTCCAACTGAAAACCAAATTGCAGATATCTTTACAAAACCTCTTGATGAAAAGAGACACAATTTTTTAATCAGCAAACTGGGCATGGTCAATATAAAAGATGAAGATTTTTCTGAAAACAAAAAGACACAAATTGAAAACCAAATTGATGAAAATCAAAATTCTGATAATCAAAAGGCAAGTCAACAGGTTTCTGACAAAGAAATCCATCAATCTGATGGAATATCAGAAGATCTGATAAATCATCAATAAATGTGATGATTTATCAGAAAATCTGATAAAATTATCAGAAATTCTGATACAACATCAGAAACTTTGCTGAAAAATCGGAATGATCTCAGATCAACAAAAATTTCCATCTTCATACATATCTCATATGTGTACAAATTCATATCTGTGTATATTCTATTTTTGTATTTTTTTTCTTTTGTTTATATTAGAAAAAACACAACAACAAAAAGGGGGAAAGGTAACATGCATTAAGATAAATATCACTGCAAAGAAAATCAACCGTCACAAGAAAAAATTTTAATGCATGCAACGTCATTCTTTCACAAGAAGTTTGAGAGACACGTAGACACAAAAATGATTTAGGGCTATAAACATAGCCGCCTAGCTATTCAATGCTGTCTCACACATGGGGCTTAAGTAGTCTGTCATTTTCACTGTCATATTCTCACTACAACATATATCGTCTAAAATAAAGAGATTGAAATAAGAAAATCTTTGGCTGTTAATATCATTTATGGTATAACCATCACTTTCATCTATAAATATTAACTTCCAGAAAAAGACTTTCTTCACCAAACTATCTTCTCTTCAAAAGCTCCTCATCAGAAAATTTCTTAGTTTTGAAAAATGACATACCCAAAAATGATGAAGAAATCTCTCTTTCCTCTCCCACTTCACAGACATCATAACCTTAGACTTAGGTCTAATTTGGAAGGACCTGCATGGGAAGATTGTAGGTATGTGTATAACATGATCATGCAAAGTCCCTTGGGTTTGCTGTGTCTACACATGTCACCATCTATCCAGATCTTCTTCAAGAGTTCTGGTGGAATGCTGAAATCATCCTCAGTGGCACTTCCATGTGGATTGAAAGTAAGGTTATGGGGGTTAAAATCACCCTAAAGGAGGAGACTCTTAGAGAAGTCCTCCAGTTGGGTGATGATCAGGAAAACACTTTCCTGGATAAGGAAACGGTGCAACAAACCTTGACGGAGGTGGGCTACCATTCATACAACGTGTCAAGGCAAATCAGCAAGTCTGGTTTCATACCACCTTTCCAGTACCTGGTGACACAGCTCAGTGTCTGCTTCTCTAAGAAGATAGGACACTTCAACGAGCTGTCATACAGGATGATGGAAGTGATTCATGCAGTTGTACAGGAAAAACCTTACAACTTTTCTAAGTTTCTCATGAGAGACTTAGTAGCTAACATTCACGACCGTCAACCTTTTCTGATCTACCCTCGATTTGTGACCAAAGTGATTACCAGTCAGCTGGACTTCGGAGGAGTAAGAAGCTGGTATCCAAGGGCTGAACTAGCGCTACAACAGAACATCAGGGATCATACTCTTGTCCCATCAAATAATCACACTAGTCATATAACCGGTCTCTGGTTATATGTGAAGGCCATGTTCAACGTACTCAAGGAGGAGCAGTTGTTGTTTTCTTGTTTTTTTTGTTTGTTGTTATTGTGTGTTTAATATCATATTCGCATTTTTATATATTTGTTTTGAGTTTTTTTTCTTTTAACTTAAAAAAAACACAAAAACAAGACAACAGATCTAGGGGGAACTAAAACAACATTTCTTATAAAAACAAGGAAAATCTGGTGAAACTAAAATAAAATATGATAGAAACTCAGAAAATCTGATAATGAATTAGAAGGTCAATTTTTTTTTTATCAGAAAAGTCTCTTGACTACCAGGAAGTCTGTCAAATCATCAGAAAGAAACATTAGGAAACATTGCTTTAAACCAGATTCAAAGAAACTTATAACCAACTAAATTTTTGAAATAAGTTTCTTTCAAAATTTTTTTTTTCTGAGGATTGGAACAAGCTGTATAACCAACACTTTCTGGAAATCAAAACAATTATGTGGAGATCAGAATTGCAATGTAAGTTAAAACCTCAAACTCTACTTATTCCCTATCATCTAAAAAAATGCTGATTCTATTTTTGCATATGAATCAAATGCATTCTAATGAATTATGAAGAAAATCCATCTCTCAATGATATTATTCAAAGATTTTCTGATATAAAACATCAAAAGGAAAACTTGGGAAGATACACAATCTCAAAAGGGGTTCTGTTGGACCTTTTTAAAATAAAAAGGGTCCCACATGAAGAAAAGGTGCAAGTTGGACATTTGTGTTTATTTGCTAAATCCTTGGAACCTTTGATTCTCATTAAAAGATTGATATTGAATTAGAGATAAACCAAAGATTTTCAAAAACGATTGTTTCCCAAACGGATTAGAAACATCATTAAGGTGTCATTAACCACCTTGAATGCAAACAACCCACAGAAAACACTCAATCATCTCTGTCATAAAACACTATAAATACCTCATTCAAAACAGAGACTTCCATCTTCAACCTTCGAACTCAAAACCCTAAAAACCCTTTTGCAAAGCAAAAACCCAAATTCTCAATGGCTGGCATCAACATCAATATGCCACCAGTTGAACACTTTGTTCCCTTCATTACCGAAGCTGAATTTCTTTCATTAAAGAGCAACAATGAAGCGATGAATGATAATATTGAAGAATATGATACAAAGTGTCAAATCCTGATTGAATTTCTGACAAGGTGCCCAATAGCTCATGCTCTCACAAAGACCAGAGAGGTACCAGAAAAACTTATACAACAAGTTGTAAAGACTCTCAAACTCTCAAATAAAACTGAGCTTACTGCACATGTGCGGGGAGATATCTTCATTACAATATCACCAGGGAAATTAAGGGAAAGTCTGGAACTACCCTTAAGTCAAAGCTATGAAGATACACCAGAGAAGGAAGATATGTTTTCATTACTTGATGCAGTGATGGGTTACAAAACAAAGATCTCAAAAATCAATGAATTCAAGAGGAATCAGCTACCTGACTTCTGGCAAGTATTAATGGAAATTCCGAACAAGTGTTTATCATCAAAAATTGGAGGTACCGATCAGATAAATATGAATGTTCTAACAATCATGTTCAGTCTCATTAGTGGATTGAATATTGATTTTGGAACAGAAATATTTAATCTGATCAAAAGAACAATTCTGACTAACACTGGAAGGATAGATTCTCATCTACCTTTTCCCAGATTTCTGTCAGTCATAATTTCTGATGCATTCTCTGAAAGGAACCTAGAAAATCCAGCATCAGAAAATATGTGGAGTACAGAAATCATGAGACCTTGGACTGTAGGAGGGTCTTGGAAGTCAGATCATGACGTGCCTGTTCTGTCAGAAAGAATGATGAATCTCATACCAGTAGATTCACCTTACAGAGCAGAATATCTAAGGATGTTGAGCAAAAAGCCAGAGAACAGGGAAGTCTTTGATAGTGTGTCCCCCATGGAGCATGATGCACAAGAGTCAAGCACACCAACAATGGAACATCAAGGTGAATTAGAACCTCACCCAGCTGATAAAGATGTGAACATGAGTCCTGTGTCAGAAGAACATCATGCTGAAATCTCACATATGGAAGAAACAGGTGCACAGCACTCTAAACTGAATATATTTCATAATTCTAAGAGTGATTCTGATGATTTAATTCAAGGAAATTATGAAATTTTGCAAAGAGACACTGTTTCTAAAAGACAAAATGTGAGTGAAACCAAAGACCCATTTTCTGAATCAGATTCTGAGGAAGAAAATGTGGTGGCCATAGGTGGAGATCAGTCTACTGATCAAGGAAACCTGGATGAGAAAACTAAGACTTTCTCAACAACTCGTGGAGAACCTGAAAATGTTTAAGGATATGAGGAAAACCAGAACTTGAATGTGTTTCAATTTTCTGGTGAGGGTATAGAGAATGTTGAATATTTCAATCCTCTTAACCTCAGAACAGTAGAGAATGTGTTTTATGCTGGTATTAGAGGTGGAGCATCTGTTGTTCCTCCTATTTTCCAAGGACATCAATCCATGTCAGCTGAACAACTACATAAGGAACTTGAAGAAACAACTGCTGTTTGTACTGGGAAAACAACCACAGAAGATAAGCTTGATCTGATATTGGAAGAGATAAAAAATCAAAGAACAGACATCAAAGTATTATCACAAACTGTCGAAGCTGTACAGAAGCAAACAGAAGACAACTCTGCAGCCCTCAACAAACTACCAATGTCATCAGCAAATAGAGAGAGCTCACCAGAATTCAATAAAGCTCTCAATGAATTGAAATAAATCAAGAAACAGATGGCTGAGGTTGCAAGTGCTGGGGAAAGCTCAAGTTCAGGAAAAATCCTTGAAGAAATTCAGTTCCTCAGAACCAACAACAACAGCATGGCTGAGGCTCTTGAGAAGCTGATAGTGGAATTGTCTGCACAGAAAAATCAGAATAAATTGGAATTTCAGAGAATCAAGAAACAAGAAGAATCAAATACTCAAGCTCTTGCTGATGTTCATCTGTTAGTAAAGAGGTTAGAGTACAATATTGCCAGACTGGAAAAAGTTGATGTTCATGAACTGAAAGCCCCAATTCCTTAAGAAAAACAAGCAGAAATACCAAAAACTTCTCAACAAGAACTTAAACAACCAGAAATCATTCAACAAGATCAAACCAAACAATCAGAAACACCAGCAACTCAAAAACAGAAGCAGCTCATGGGTCCTCCTCCTAGCAAGCCAAAGTTACTCATGGGTCCTCCACCAAACTTCCCAAAGCCAGATACATCAAGGGTCCAACAGAAAGAACATGTTCCAGTTCAATCATCTTCCACAGCTCTCACAGGAGAAACAAAATTCAGCATAAAAATAGATACAAAAGAGAAGAGAAGAATGGAACATGAAGTAACCTGTTCAAAAAGGCCAAGAAAAGTGACTATAGAAGATTCAGATGGAAACCTCAAAGAAATAGAAGTGCTGAAAGGTGATTTACACATAATCATGTACCCTAAAGAACACCTGAAGCACTACTACTAGAAAGTTAAAGAAGACAACCCAAGAAGGCCACTCTCTCTAATGAGCAAAAATATTGTTCAAATCAGGAATAATGGAAGGTGGGAAGTTCTACACAAACCAATGACCAATCCAATAGTCTCTATTGAAAGAATCAACACTTTAACCACTGGAGGAGGTGTCTTAGGGAATGAAGGACAGAACAAATACACCTTGATAAGAAAATATAACAGTGAACAAAAGGTTACTGATGGAAATCTGGCTGATGATATTCACCCACTGGGAACAGTCAAAATGAATAATATCATTGATAATGAGAAAAGTGGTTCAGTTGTGATCAGAAGAGCCATTGACAGCATCAAAAGTGTAGGAGCAAAGTTATATAAAAGGGCTGCACTGGCAGACTTTGATTTATGTATCAATTTTGAGTATAGCAACAAGGTGTTAATACCTCCTCCCAACAACACAATTCCAGCTGAAATTCCTTCTAAACTAGTGAGAACTGGAGCAATCTTTGATAAACCAGAAATGTGTGTGGTTTTAAAAATGCTCATAATGAGAAAGCTCTGTTCAGAATCAGTGAAATATGCAGATATTCAAATCAAACTCTGAAATATATAAAAAACTGCATGAATGAGAAATAAGAGCAGCTCAAGAGGAAAGAAAAGAACAATGAACAGCTGAGAAAAACAATTGAAGATTGCATAGAAAAGTGGATGGAATCCAGAGGATGGTACAAAGAACTTTACAAGGAAACTCAAAAGGCAATTGATCACAAGAAAAGGCTGAAACCAGGAGACAAATATAGAAGTGGAGTGAAGATCAATTAATGAATTGATGAGATTAAAATTCTGTTTTTGAGAAAAATATTTTATTTCTGTCTGTTTTGAACAATGGTTGGTTTGATTATGTTTCTGAACTTAGTTGTCTGAACTTTTGTTTCAAGGATTAGTTGAAAGTTGTTTATGTTAGACATAGAGATAGTTCATTTTCTTACAATACTTAGGGGGAAACTGTTAGGAAACTTTATTTGTAAGTATTGAAGAAAATCAGATCCAACTTGATCTATGAAGAAGACAACAGTCCTGAAGATCACAACAAGAAGAAGAAGATCGGATAGGACAACTGAAATGAACAACATCTACTTCAAAGAAACACTAGTTGATCAAGAGCGGAAGAAGATTATCGGAGAAGGTCATTTCTGATGGATCTGATGATATTTCTGATTAAATATCATCAGTTTCTGACGATTCTGATCATCAGATTTTCTGATGATTTGCTCACCAGAATTTCTGATGAAGTGGTTTATCAGAAATTCTGATGAATACCCCACTTGTCTAAAAATCAGCTCTATCCTGCCACACTAACCGAAGTAAGTTGACATTATTGGATCTCATGACGACAAAGGCAACTTGAATGTTGGATTCAATGAATATGTCAAATTGTTACTTTTTGCAGGACTTTTACATGAATAAAAAAATGTTTATTCATGTATCCAGCCTTCTATAAATAGAAGGCTCACCAAGCAGAAGACAATGAGTTAAGCTTAGCATTCAATATATACTACAAACTCCATTGCCCTCTCACCCGCATAACTCAAGTATTCATTTGTATTAGATAATAATCTTACAATCACCTTGTAAACCATTTTGTTTCAAAGTGATATAAACTTGATAATTCTGTAGGTCTTGTTTTTGAAAGTCTGATTTCCATTTCCGCACACTTTTTCACATCTACTGAAATCACTTGCCATATTACGTGAAAAGAAGTTTTTTAAGTCCATACTAGGACCAACATGGGTGGTGTAATTCTTTTTGTGCACCTTTAATTGTCATGATTCATAAGCAATCACTTTGCCTCTCCGCATCAGCACATAGCCCATGCCTGTGTGCGAGGCATCACAATACACGACAAAGTCCTCAATACCCTTAGGTAGAGTTAGCATTGGAGCATTGCTCAACTTGTGCTTTAGAATCTCGAAGGATTCTTGCTGCTTAGGACCCCAGTGAAACTTGACTTTCTTACGGTTCAGGGTAGTCATAGGAGTGGCCATCCTTGAGAAGTTCTCTATGAATCTTCTATAATATCCAGCCAGTCCTAAGAAGCTATGTTAGGAAACTTTATTGTATCTGTTGTTGAAAATTGTTAGAATTACTTAGAAATAATCCCGTCAACGTGAACCGACTAATGAACCGTCCCAGAAGCACTAAATATGAAAAGACCGAAAAAGAAAAAAAATCAAGCTTCTAATTCTTTGATTAAAGGTCACTACAAGGTTACAAGACTTCAAAATGTTAGCGGGACATTATGGAGTATACAAGATATATATTCAAATAATTATGTTCATAAAGATAATATATCTTAACATGTGAATAGTATTCACCAGAAAACAAAAAGAAACAAGTTGGTGCAGAAAGGAAAATAAGCCACATTTAATAATGGATGGGCATACAAACCAATATTCTTTCAACCAATCACATTTGAGATAGAGCACATGCATTCTATATAAATGCATAATTCCTTCATAGGAATTAAGTGTGTCTTTGAAAGTAAATTTACATATAGAGTCTGTATGTGAGTTTACCCCCTGGTTTGGCCCAGGGGGTGACATTCAAGATTCAAGTTTATATTCGGATCGACCCCTTCTTCTTTGGTTGATTCTGCCAAACAAAGATTAATTCTTATGTTCATAGAATGATACATTTATTTTATAAGAATTAATCATTGAAGAAATCTCACTCTCACTCTCACTGTCTCTATTTTTATTCTTTGAATGTTTATATACTTCACAAACACCCGTCTCTGAGATCGAAGAAAGCTGAATCATTCGACCAGGATCAGAAAAGGGGACCAACAAGTGGTTTCAGAGCGAAAGTTGGATAAATTATTTCCAGATCACTTGCTCCTGTAACAGAGACGTATATTCATGATCTACCAAAGGTAAAAACAATCTTTTTTTGTAGATCTAAAAAAATAATTAGGTGTGTAGAAGAGTTATTATTTTTTTCTGTTATTTTCATTAGTATTACTATTATTATTGCTTTTATTACTATTATTATTATTATCTCTATTTTTTTTTCTTTCTAGTATAAAAAGAGGTGTAGAAAAAGGATATAAAAAGGGAGTTAAATAAAGATAAATAAACTTTAGTTTATCAGAAAGAAAAATTTTGACATTTAAAAAGAAAGTTTCTGATTAACAAAATTCATTTGTATCTTATCTGATGAAATAACTCCAAATTTTGATCAGTTAATCTTAAAAAAAAAAGGAATGATAATGATAAAAAGAGATAAAAACTATGTGAAACTTTAGATAACATACTCATGAATATTATCTTATTATCTTTTAAAAAGTACTTAGACTTCCACCAGAAAAATATATGTAAGTAATATCTCTGGTCTCTACTTATTCTCTCTCATCCAAAAAAAACAACCTGATGCGTTTACTCAGATTTTCTGGTGATTTCTGATGAATTTATCAGAATTTCTGGTAAAAAAACCAGATTTCTGATGAGGTCATCAGATTTTCTGGTAAAAAAACTAATGTATTTACGCAGATTTTCTGGTAATTTTTTTTTTTTCAGATTTTCGATGCGATCATCAGATTCTCTAATTAAAAAAAACCTCCATGGTTCAAGTTCATTTTTATAGTCTTGCATAGTTCATTATTTTTTGAAACCTCATCAATCGATACCCTAAACACTTATCCTATATTGGATAGAAGATACTTATATCTAATCTGGTCAGATACAAGATATAATGCATACATTTTGGTGGAATTACAAATCGAGGTGAAGAATTATAACAAGGAATGAAATATAAAGTCAACGAATATACAGTCAACAAATATCACTAAAATGGTGCCTACATGATAACGTGACAAGAAAAAAAGAAAGATACATCTTCAACAAGTTTATTTGTTATTTCTAAGTATAAATGCATTGTTTGTATTTTCAACAACAAATAGGGGGTGATTGTTAGGAAACTTTATTGTATTTTTTGTTGAAAATCGCTAAAGTTGCATAAAATAATTCCGTCAATGCGAACCGACTGATGAACCATCCCAGAAGCACTAAATACGAAGACCGAGAAAGAAAAAAATCAAGCTTCTAATTCTTTGATTAAACTACAAGGTTACAAGACTTCAAAATGTTAGCGGGACATTATGGAGTATACAAGATATATATTCAAATAATTATATTCATAAAGATAATATATCTTATGAACATATTTAATATCTCAACATAGGAATAGTATTCATCAGAAAACAAAAAGAAACAAGTTGGTGCAAAAAGGAAGATAACCACATTTAATAATGGATGGGCACACAAACCAATATTCTTTCAACCAATCACATTTGAGATAGAGCACATGCATTCTCTATAAATGCATAATTCCTTCGTAGGAATTGAGTGTGTCTTTGAAAGTAAATTTTACATATAGGCTCTGTATGTGAGTTTACCCCGTTGTTTGGCCCAGGGGGTGACATTCAAGATTCGAGTTTATTCTCGGATCAACCTCTTCTTCTTTGTTTGATTCCGCCAAACAAAGATTAATTCTTATGTTCATACAATGATACATTTATTTTATAAGAATTAATCACTGAAGAAATCTCACTCTCACTGTCTCTATTTTTATTTTTGAATGTTTATATACTTCACAAACACCAGTCTCTACGATCGAAGAAAGCTGAATCATTCGAACAATATCAGATGAGGGGACCAACAAGCTACGTATATTAGAAGGTGTCTTTGGTGCTTCCCAGTTCATAATGGCTTCTATTTTAGTGGGATCCACCTGGATATCACGCTCACTAACCACATGTCTAAGGAATTGGACTTCTCTGCCAAAATTCACATTTGGAGAACTTAGCATAAAGCTTCTCCTGCTTTAGCAACTCTAGGATGCACCGAAGATGTTCTTCGTGATCAGCTTGATTACGAGAATAGATAAGTATGTCATCTATAAAGATAAAGACAAACTTATCTAGATACGATTTACAGACTCTATTCATGAGATCCATATCTTGTTCTGAAAGCAGTCTTTGGAACATCTTCACTCCTGACCTTCAGTTGATGATAAACCGACCTCAAGTCGATCTTAGAAAAGTAACTAGCTCCTTGAAGTTGATCAAACAAGTCATCGATCCTAGGCAACAGATAACGATTCTTGATCGTTATTTTGTATAGCTCACGGTAGTCAATGCACATCCACATTGAACCATCCTTTTTCTTAATGAACAAGATAGGAGCTCCCCTATGTGATGAGCTAGGCTGAATGAAGCCTTTCTCCAAAAGCTCATCAAGTTGGGTCTTTAATTCCTTCATCTCCATTAGTGCTAACCGATATGGAGCCCTTACAACATATGCAACTCCTGGTATGATGTCAATCCTAAATTCCACTTGCCTCTCTGGTGGTAGACCAGGTAGCTTTTTTGGGAATACATCGGGGTATTCAGAAATGCCAGAGATATCTTCTATCTTGAGCTTCAGCTCGTCTATCGTTACCTGTGGCATGTAAATGACACGTCCGCTCTTCAGACACTTGGATGCCTTGAGTAGAGATACCTGGGAAATCCATCGTGTAACTCTCCTTGGATGGTGAGCATTTCACCAGATGGGGTTTTGACTTCAATGAGTTTCTTATTGCATGTAATGCGGACTTGGTTATGAGATAACCAATCCATGCCAAAGACTACATCGAACCCTGCCAATTTCATTGACAGAAGAGAGATAGGAATATAATGCTTCTTAATGGATATAGAATATCCATCAAGAAGAGAAGATGCGGTTTCTAAGGTACCATCGGCTAGTTCTACTTCATAATCAATATCTAGAGTTCTTATTGGTAAGTTTAATAGTTTACTAAACTTATGGTCTACAAAAGACTTATCAGCTCCAGAATCGAAAAGAACTCTAGCAAAGATATGTTGATAAAGAATGTACCCGTTATGACATTTGTGTCATTCACTACCTCTCTTGAATTCATCTAAAAGGCTCGAGAGTTCCCTTTCTTTGCTTCTTTAGGCTTAGTTGTACTTTCTTTGGCAGCTTTAGAGCAGTTAGTCTTAATGTGACCCTTATCGCCACAACTTTAACATACGACGTTCTTTAAATCCTTACAATATAAGGTCTTATGCCCCGTCTTCTTGCAAATACCACAAGGCTTTTCCTTCTGATCCGAACGACATTGTCCCCAATGTCTTCTGTTGCAGGTCTTGCAGACTAGTCTCTCATCTGACCACTGTTGGTTCTTATTGAACCCAGATTTACCCTTTTTTCTAGGACTTTTGGGAGTTATCCTCCTCCCTCTTTCTCTTTCCATCGGTCTCATTTTGACCGACTTCTGTCTCACTGCATCCAGAGTGAGAGACAATGATAGGTCCACAGCAGACCAATAGGAGGTAGGCTTCGAAGTCTTTATTATGCCCTTGATCTCAGGTGCCAAACAATCTATGAAACGCTCAATGAGTTTTGATTCCGTAGTAATTAAATATGGCACTAACCTCGATAAAGAGTTAAAGTCAGTCACATACTTCCGATAGTCCAAGTTCTTCATTGTGAGTGTCAGAAAATCTGACTCCACCTTCTCCACCTCATGCGGTGGACAGTATGTTTCTTTAATAAGGTCCACAAACTTGGACCATTCAAGATTGTACATGGGTATATTCCCTGTTGATTGTATCATGGCCTTCCACCATGTTAGGGCATCGACCTTAAACGATTGTGAGACGTACTTCACAACATCTTTATCAGCACACCTGCTAATATCCACAACAGTCTCCATCTCGTCCAACCATCTCATGGCATCAATAGCCCCTTTTTCTCTGTTGAAGTCCCGGGGCTTGCACGAGACAAAGTACTTGTAAGTACAACCGTCCTTTGAAGAACTGGACTTATCCTGAAACACTTGTTTCTTGGGCTCACTCTTCGCAGTTGAAGAGTGATGTGAGCTCTCCTTACGAGCTGATGAATGTGGAATTGATTGGGACGTGGGTTGAGTTGAACTCAAACCCATAAAGTTGGCAATGAAAGCATTCATAGCCTTGGCGACTTCAGCGACTATCATGGCTTGAAGATCAACTCCCTCGTCGCCGCGGTTAATATTTGCATTATCATTATTGTTGTGGGCTATTGGCTTCATCCGAGTGTGAATTCTCCATTTCAATAAGCTTGGTATAAAAACCAAAGTAAGTAATTGCTCAGTTGCCATATAATAATTGGTCATCAAATCTGATGACTTGAAAATTTCATCAACCTTGGTACTAAACCGTATAGGCTATGTGGTTTGGATATATATATATATATATATCCTTCACCCTTTTGGATCAGTGTGCATGACGTTGCAACTGTCCAAAATTTATAATTTTAACATTTCAAATGAATGTTTGAATTAAAATAAATCAATTAAGCTTATCCATGGTCTCAAAGGACCATCAAAGGGCATTTGAGCATTGGACATAGTCCATCACCTATTGGACAACAGATCATGTTAGGATCTGAGTTTCCTTTGATTGTGTTTGTTTGAATATAATGAAGATGAAACAGAGTTAAATGAAGCGGAATTAAATGGAACAAACTTTGCAACACTATCAAGGAGAAACATTTTTCAGTAAACACATGCTTTTCATTAGTCATAAGATTACAAACAAATGATTACATATCTGCTTACATACTAAAACTCCCCCTCAACATGAGCTCAATGGTTAATCGTACAAGATGATTGGATTGAAGGAGAAAACTCCTTAAATAGAACAGTACAAACTGTACTATTTATAGTACAGATCAAACCACTGAGAATCAAAGTTGACGTCACCATGAAAGTGACATCTAACTACCTAACAAACTATAAACAATGTTCTATACATCCACTGATTATACAAACACTGATTACAATCAAACTACTGTTTCACTTTCCACTGATGTAGTCTAAGCACTGATGTTGAGCATCAGTGCTTTCTTCAAAGGTTGATTAGTCCTTGAATGGGCAGTACTTTAATCTTCAGTAGTGCTTAGAAGTCAGCAGTAGATAGAGCTACAGTTCTTTAAACTACATCAGTGCTTGGCCTAACAGCGGTTGGGATGATCAGTGCTTGGAGTCTATCAGATGGTAGATAACCACTGTCAAGGGGAGAATCTTTGTGCAAACACTGCTTATGATGATCCACTGTTCTGAACCAGTTTTGGCTTTACATATTATCTGTTCCTTTGTAGGGTTCAATCCCAACTATCTCCCCCTGGAACAGATGATGCCAAAACACTTCATTATTCTGGATCTTTATTGCCTCATCAGGAGTTCCCTTACTTGACCATTGAATTGTAATTCAAAGTTCATGGAATCCTCATCATCCTCATCCCTGCACAGTGTAAGCTCAAGGAGATCTTGTAAATCTTCCATACTCAGGCCAAGTGCTTCTTCCCTTGATATATGTTTCACTTCACCATTGGATTTGAGCAGAGTCAATACGTGGGTCTTTTGATCAGACTTCCACTTTAGTATTTTTGAATCCAATGGGCTTCTTAGGAGAGTTTTTATTTTCGAGGAGTTTGGAGATGGAGGCCTGCTCAGAACCTTTTTGGCTATATCTTGAAGTTTTGCTGAGTCAGGATCCTCTAGAGCCATTCTTTTGATAGCCTCTTTAAAATACACAGCTTCATATTCTTTATCTTCTGCATCAGTCTGTTTTTGCCTCTTTCTTTGGTTTAACTCAATGGTAGAGGTGTCAGATGATGTGAAGAGTGGTTCAGAAGAAAGAGCCTGCTTATTTAGCTTGTCAATGGTTTTGTAGACTCGTTTCTTTGGAGCAGTGGGGACCTTTTTCCTTAGCTCTTCCAATCTTTTGTAGGTCTGATCAATATTCTGCTTTGACCATCTTGCTATCTGCCTGGCTGTTCCATATTGTGCTGCAACTAACTCTTCTCTTTTTCTTTTGTACTCCAAGGTAAGATCAGCAATTTTCTTACTGAATTTGCTCTAGTTAGGTGTTGTTCTCTTCATACATGGAACAATTCTTTTAAGTTCAGCCTTGAGAGCAATGAGTGGCTAGTCTTGGAATTGTTCAACTTTCACAGGGTAAAATTTTTCACTCATGATCAATTTTATGAGATCTTCTTTCAGATCCACTTGTAAGTCAGCATTTGGAGGCCGGTTGGACATCTCTTTACTCAGGTCTCTTGCATAGTCTTCCATTTGTTTAACCTTGGTGAGCAAGAACTGCATTCGACTTGAGATGGCATTATCACCCGGCCCTTTGCATTCATATTTGGCCCTCCATTCCGCTTGCTTGGTTTTGAGTTTTAGATATTCATCCATGTTTTTAGGATCTCTAAAACCTGCCAGAGAGGGGCATTTTCTCTTTGAAAGGTCATCCACTAAATAGAACTGTTTCATTTCATCCTTCACTACATGCACTTCTAGTGGATAGGTGGCTGGTAATGGTACAAGATCAGCAGGATCAAATCCTACCAAGGTTGTTGGATCTTTGATTAGGCTGGCCAATTTTGGAGGAATGAATGGTTGGGGTTTAATCACATGTAAGGTTTGGATGATATTGGAATTGGTGTTGGTATGTCATCATTATGCACCTGGAACTTCCTTTTTCTTGTATACACATTTTTGGGAGAAGGTGATTTTGATTGAATTTTTGGAACAAAAGGAATTATGGCTTGAGAAGGGTTATTTGAAGTGGTGGGTGACTGACCAACAGTTGTTGAAACAACTGGTGTTTCAACCACTGTTGCCACTACAACTGTTGATGTATAAATTGTTGTCTTCTGCTTTATGGCAGGTGGTGGTTGTAATGGAGATGTAGGTTGTAATATAGCAGTGGGTTAAGTGATGGGTGATGATATGATGGTGGTAGTGGTTGACACAACATTTGTTGAAACCACTGAAGTATCAACAACTGTTGATACAACAGGTGTCTTAACATCTATTGGTTTGGTGGTTTGATGGTTTGATGTGAGGAACTTTTAGGGATTTGAGGAGTATGTTTGGAGGTTTTGGAAGGTGTGGTTTTGGGTTGGCTAACCTTTATGGTAGGCTTTCTTCTTTTGTAGGTAGAAGTACCCTGCTCTTCCTTTTCCATCATAACTTTCTTCTCTTGCTCAAATATTTTTTAACCCTTTATTTCCATAGACTCTTTCATGTTTGCTTTTAGTTCAGCAAATGCATTTTGAGTCACATCAACCTTTTTTGGATCCATCTAGCCTTGGAATTTCCACCACAAGTTTAGACCTTGGATTTGGTGGCATATGCAAACCTTCTTTACCCTTCTTTCCTTTGTCCCACTTTTTGGCATCATCAGGGTTTTCAACATAAATGATGGTAGGAGGAGAAGTGCCAGTGGTTTGAAGCAAATGGACCTTGATTGCCTTGATATCAACCTGTGTATCTTTGTAGCTAGCGTCCAGGACATTTTTGAATATTTGAAGTTAGACTTCATGTTGTTGATCAGCATACTGTCTCTGTTTGTGAAGCATAGGTTGAAACATGTTCCAAAGCTCAGTGGGGGAATGAGCAGGTGTTGTAGCAGTGGGTGTAGCCTTTTGAGATTGTAACAACTGTTGCAGCATATTTTTATATCTGCAATAGATGTGTCAAGTTTATCAACCCTCTCTGTCAATTCTTTATATCTTAAACCATCACCCAACTTAATGGGATCATCTGATTTCCCACTAGCAGTGGTTGTATCAGCAGTTGACTTAGGGAAAGTTTCCCAAAAGTCATCCACTGATGCCCCTTGTTCTTGATACTGGGGACTTCTCTCCTCAGCAGATGTTACCTTAGTAAACACACCAGTGGGCATTGGAAACACACTAGTGGTCACCTTGGTTCCCAAAGAGGAAATTGCCTTCAAGGGAGTCTGAGTGATGAAACAACTGGCCAGGTGTAAATTAGTGGATTCAACACCTGTAGTTGCTACTCCACTTGAACTACTGACAGGAATTACTTGTAATTCCTGCAGTGTAACCTCCTCAACTGTTGATGGGTTAGCAATGGCAGAGGAATCAGATTCAGTCACTTGTTGATGGATGTTCTCAGTGATGGGTTGTTGAGAAGAATTGATTTGTGTCTGATCCATGTCCAAGGCATTGAACAGAGGTAGAAAAAGTTGGTGGAATTTGTGAAGTAGGGATATGGGTTGAATGGGAATTTGCCCCGGGAGCAGGGTTGTGGAAGATGGAATCAAGTGATTCCAGAGCTTCATAATTTGGTGTCCCTGTGGATACAACCTGATCCTTTTGAGAGGATACAGGAGGAGTTTTAGGCTCGGGTTGAGATCTTTCTACCAACTACTGTGAGGAAGTAGCAGCAGTGGTTTCAGGTGACTTTTGTGTTGTCACAGGTATTATCTCTAGGATCTCATCTTCCAGAGTTACCTTTTTGGAGGGTTTGGAGGGCCTTTTGGTAATTTTCATTTTGGGTTGTTTGGTGTATTTTGGTGTGGGTTTCATAGCAGGGGGTGTGCTACTGTGATCACCAGGAGTAGTGGGCTCAATAGCAGGAGCCTGAGGAGCAGAGGTTGTCTCAGCTAAATTATGTTCAGGTTCCTCTGTTTGTGTTTTCAAATCTTTTGACTTTGACATCCTTGTAAAGGTTTCAGAGGACAGACTGTTTATTTGACATGGAGCACCTTGGATGAGCACGTGTGCACTATCCTTAGGTATTCTCTTTTGTAAATAATAACTAAAAAATCTAGGAAATAACAAAAATGCTTTCTTTTTGGCTTTTATATTGTTAACATTTTTAACTATGTCATTGAAAATTTTTCGAGAGTAATTAAAATCAGCTTTTGCCTTGATAACATATCCCAAATATTGAATGTCTAATGGGATTTCATTAAAAGCTGTGGTTTTATTCGAAACACACATGAGTAGGGTATGAAATAAAAATTTCATGGGAGGTGGGAAATTCTTTTTTTGCAAAGTTGCTTTATCCATTTGTCCCTCATACCCCCTTTCGGTCAGATTAGTCTGATACTCATGTTTAGGAAAAGAAATACTACCTGTGTGGTCGTTAATCTCAAACACCTTTGAGATTGTTTGTGGTGTGATAGATACAAGATTTTTGCCTACTTCAGATGTAATACCCTATGGCTTTTTGTCCTGAACTTGAACATTAGCATTTTTCCAGAATTCTCATAGGGTTTCTTGATAAATTGGTGCGTTGTAAGTCAACAAAGTTTTGTACTTTGAAGAAGAAAGCACTTCAATGATGGAGTGAAACTCTGAGTTATGATCTGTTTTCTCAAGAGTACACAAATAATTATGATGATTTTTGAGATTGAGAGTCATGGTGATTTGCAGGTAGTTGTGAGTGAAGGAAGAATATGATGAATTATTTGAGGGAATTTGATGGTAACTGCTTTAGAAAGGAATTTTGAATTCGATTTGACAGTGAAAACCCTATTCGGGGTTTTAATCTGGGTTTTACAAAGATCTGACGGCTAAGTATTGTCCACGTGCCAACCTCTGATGAATAATGGAAGACAGTTGTTTAGGAAACCACTGATGGTCAATATTAGTGGTTTACAGTTGTGAAAATGAAAACAGTGGCTGATTTTGAACTATCAGTGGATAGCCGTCAGTGGGTTAAAACACTAATGTTTGATCAACAGGGATTAACAAGGAAATGAAGGAACAGAGGTTGACTTTCAGCAGTAGATAATATCAACAGAACAGATGTTTGAACCAAAACAGTGGTTGTGGCAGACTTTAAAGGATTTAATGAAAATTTCATTTTAGCTATTTTTAAGGATGAATTTTTGATTTTCTAAAAACATTTTAATGCTTTTATTCATAGAAAAACAGGATTTTGCTTGTTATTCCATGTTCAGCATGCCAATCCTAGAGATCAAGCTTTCAAAGGTGGATGTGTCTAATGCTTTTGTTAGCACATCTGCTAGCTGATCTTTAGTTGGAACATGGTGCAGAGAAATCAAAACTTTTTCATAGCAATTCCTCACAAAGTGATGTCTGATATCAATGTGCTTGGTGGTTGAATGTGAAATTGATTTTTTGATGATATATTTCAGCTACATGACTATCCTACATAAAAGAAGTCTTTTGAGCAATTATACCAAAATTCAATAACATATTTGTAGTTTCAAACAGTTGAACTGTTCAGCATGCAACAGCATCATAATATCTTTCAATCAGTGGTTGTGAGAAACGTCTGCTTGCTTTTAGCCTAGTTAAAACACTAAGCTTTTTGCCTAGGAATTGACATCCTCCTGATGTAGGTTTTCACACTCTTGGTGTTAGTATTTTTCTGAGAACAATAAATCTTGATAACCATGCTTCTAACATATGCTGTGTTCTTTGAGGACCCACTTTTTGCCATTTGGATTCTTGTCCTTTGGCTGTGGTACAAAGTTTTCAAACTTGTTGTCACTGAACTGTTGAAGCTCCTCTTACACGACAGTTACCCAACTTTCTGTCTTTCAGTGCAACATGGCACTTGACATGTTGATGGAATAGTAGAAAGCCAATAAGAAGACAAGTGTTTCAGGATTGATTTTTTGAAAGAATCCCTTTTCTTTGATGTTGTTAAGTATTTGGTGAAATGGATGAGTTGTAAAAGGATTGATGTTTTAAGAGGTGATGCTGCAGATGTGATTCATGTGAGCTAACGACTGTTGGTGAATTTAGATGATCCAACGGCTGTTTGAAATGAAAACAGAGGGTTTTGAAAGGTAGGTATGGCACACTGATGATTTTTATTCATTTTGATGGATTTTTCTCAACAGTGGTTAGGGTGAGGTTTAGAGGGCTATTTTGGTTAAACACTGTTTATTCATCAATAGATGAGCTTTAACAGTTGTTTTGAACAACTGCTGCTCTGATGTTGTAAATGCTTTTGACTTGTGATATCACAATATCATGTCCAACATCTGTTGATGGTGATTGAGTGTTACCTGCAACTTTTCTTGACAGAAACATTTTAGATGTAGATGTAACAAATTAACAGGGCTTACAGGGATTTTAAAGCATAGAATTCATAGGCTTTTGCATTCAAGGTTTTACCACACATCTACTTCATATCTTAAACATTCTATAGATTTTGATAGTGGTTGAGTATCCCGGATGATAATCTCATTTTCTTTTACCACACATTTTATGTTTTAATCTTTTGAGAGTTTAGAGTAAAACATGAGCAGCCAAATGTTTGAAGTTTGTCAACAATCATCTTTTATTTATGATTTAGATTTGAATTCATGAATGAAATGACCCAAACTCTAACACCATCACCTTTTGATCCATTATCATGGAATGTATTACCCTAGACAAAAATAAAAGGGTTCTACATCCTGACAGGAGTTGGAACTTTTACTATCTAAAACAAGTAAAAGCACAAAATGTATCATTCTTATATAAATAAAGAATAATATATCCTGTTTTATTCAAGAAACCTTTACAAAAAAAAAATCAACTAAAGGTTTTCAGATAACAAAATCAACTGGTTCAGCTGAGTTTCCAAAGTCACAATAACTTTGAATAGGGTCAGAGTCACTTCATTTTCAGTCTTAGAGTAATGGTTAGTGGCTTGAACCAAAATTTCATAACCACTGTTTTGACACCATTTCCTTGTCAGATGACTGTAACTATGAAGTAGCCTGTTCACACTGGCTTTGAAAGTTCTTTGTGAACCTTATTACCATGTGAAGAATTTCAGGAATTTGTTTTAATCCTTTCTGTTGATAATTATCTGATGATACCTTTGTTACCTGAACTTCCCTGATACAATGGTTGTGCATAGTTTCTTGATTACATATGTGTGACAAAAAATGTATGTTTATTTTTGGTTTTCCTTTTGTAGGACTAACCTGTGGACTCTTAAGTGTTTTAGATTTATTCTCCTTTTCTTTTGATTTCAAAAGTTTTGAGATAAACACACTTTTTAGTTTTTGTAATTTCTTCTTCTTTCCCTTTTTACCCTTTCCATATATAAGTATTAAAAGTTTTACTGGAAGGTTTTTAAGGAAAGAATACTCAGTCCAAAATCATTTTCAGTAATGTTTTGAGAGATTTGGTCATTTTTTGCACATACTTATGCCAAATTTCACATTACTCATGATCCGGTTTTTCTAACCATAAAACATATAACCTTTGTAGGATTTCACCCTTCACAAGTGATTTGGGTTAATTTAAAACTCCTTTTAACACTGATATTTTACTACCATAGTTTGGAGTTGATCCTGGTTATGTTTGATGCATATTTTTGAGACTACTGATTTTTATTTTAATTTCAAACAATTTTGTTTTTAAGTTTTGAAGGTTTTTCAAAATTGTTGTTCACGTATAAGATCTTGTTCCTAAGGTTTTGTTCATCTCTCATAGGTTAACACCTTTAATGACCTGAGATAAACCCTTAGCAGCAGTCAATCATGGAACCAACATAGTTTTCATCATAAAACACTGAAATATCATAAATCTGCGAATGACTTATACCCAATCCGAGATTATTAAACATTATTAAATTAAACAATCATCGAAGGTTTATATAGAATTTTCAGTGTTACGTGAGTCCTATGTGATAGATAACATCTTGGTTATTTTACAAAAGTTTTCGAATAATCAACTTTGAACGTGTTTACCCTTTCCTTTTGTTTTTCAACAATTACGGTCAACCTCGGTATCAATAGATTTTGAGCTGAACTGTTATGTCAAATTGATTGTTAGATCAAATTTGACTGTCCTTGCTCTGATACCAATTGTTCGGATCTGAGTTTCCTTTGATTGTGTTCGTTTGAATATAATGAAGATGAAACAGAGTTAAATGCAGCGGAATTAAATGGAACAAACTTTGCAACACAATCAAGGAGAAACAGTTTTCAGTAAACACATGCTTTTCATTAGTCATAAGATTACAAAAAAATGATTACATATATGCTTACATACTAAAAATCCCCCTCAGCATGAGCTCAATGATTAATCGTACAAGATGATTGGATTGAAGGAGAAAACTCCTTAAATAGAACAGTACAAACTATACTATTTATAGTACAGATCAAAGCATTGAGAATCAAAGCTGACGTCACCATGAAAGTGACATCTAACTACCGAACAAACTATAAACACTGTTCTATACATCCACTAATTATACAAACACTGATTACAATCAAACTACTGTTTCACTTTCCACTGATGTAGTCTAAGCACGAATGTTGAGCATCAGTGCTTTCTTCAAAGGTTGATCAGTCCTTGAATGGGCAGTACTTTAATCTTCAGCAGTGCTTGAAAGTCAGCAGTAGACAGAGCTACAGTTCTTTAAACTACATCAGTGCTTGGCCTAACAACGGTTAGGATGATTAGTGCTTGGAGTCTATCATATGTTAGATAACCACTGTCAGGGGGAGAATCGTTGTGCAAACACTGCTTATGATGATCCACAGTTCTGAACCTGTTTTGGCTTTACATAGCATCTGTTCCTTTGTAGGGTTCAATCCCAACAAGTCATAAAGTCACAATTGTCATTGATGATATAATTATGGCTTGTAGGCAAATCAGTTGACATCACATAGGATGTTTAATATAGATATTCATCGCACTAATGATATTAGTCATGATCTCATTTGATCATATAGTGTTAAGATCGGAGGCCCTCATGATAGTGTTTGTTTGTGTAAATTGTATAATCAATAGAGATGAACAGAGTTTAAGTGCAGCGGAATTGAATAACAAACTTTGTAAACATAATCAAGGAGAAAATAGTTTTGAGAAAGCATATGCAATTCATTTAGTCAAAAGATTTACAATAAGAATCAAATGATTACAGATATGCTTACATACTAAGCTCCCCCTCAGCCAGATGCCCCAAGGTTGGATTGTACAAGATGAAAGGATTGAATTGAGGAGAAGAACTCTCTCAAAACGAATCAAATGTAAAAGTACAGAGTACTGCTCCATTTATAGACAAAACCAAACCGCTGAGGCATCTCAGCTGACGTCACCATGAAAGCGACGTCTAACAGCCTAACAACCTGTATCTACTGTTCTTATACAAACACTGCTAAACCTAACAACTGACAATTCATAAGACAGATGATATACTAAACTACTGCTCTCTCTAATCATCAGTGCTTTCCTCAAGGTTGATCAGTCCTTGATTGGGCAGTGCTTTGTCATCAGCAGTTTGTTCCAGCAGTGCTTAGTTTCCAGCAGTCTTCTAGGCTTCATCAGTAGTTATGCAGAGCAGCAGTTGTATCTGGGCAGTGGGTATGAGACCATCAGCTGTTGTAATCACTTTCAAGGGAGAAGACTTAGTGTAAACAACTGCTTATTGTGAATCCACTGTTGTGACCAGGTTTTGGCTTTACATTATCTGTTCCTCTAGTAGGCTTCAATCCCAACAATCTCCCCCTGGAACAGATAATGCCAAAACCTGTCATTATTCTGGATCTTTATTACTCATCAGAAGTTCCCTTGCTTTTCTTTTGAATTCTTCTTCAAATTCTTTGGAACTTGTGTCATCTTCATCCCTGCACAGTGTAAGCTCAAGGAGATCTTGTAGATCTTCAACACCCAGGCCTAGTGCTTGATTCCTTGATATATGCTTCACTTCACCATTGATTCTGACCAGAGTTAATACGTGGGTCTTTTGATCAGAGAGCCACTTTAGTATTTTTAAACCAAATAGGTTTCTTGGGAGAGATTTATTTGCAGATGAGTTGGAAGATGTTGGCCTTGAAAAGAAATGTAGAGCAGTATCTTGAACTTCAGACATTCTTTTGAAAGCTTCTTCTATGACTTTATTAGCTGCAGATATGTCTTCTGCAACTTCTTTGTCAATCAGTTCTTGTCTCTGTTGTTGACCAAGCTCACTGTCTGTGATATCTGCTGATGATGATTGGTTCAAAACCTTTTTGGTAAGGTCTTGTAGCTTTGCCAATTTTTCTTTATCTGAAGCTATTTTCTTGATAGCTTCTTCAAGATAATCAGTTTCTTTTTCTTTTTCTCCTCCAGCAGTCAGTTGTTCCCTCTTTTCTCAACATTGTGACAGAGGTTTCTGCTACATTGATTTGTGTTTCAAGAGTCTTGATATGCTCCTTTAGCTTTTTGTAGTTAGACTTTTTAGGAGTATCAGAGGCTGTCATCATCCTTTTCTTAAGTCTTTCATAAGCTTCATCTGTTTGCTGCTTAGTCCATTTTGCTATGGCATTTGCAGTATCCACCCTTGCATCCACCAGCTCCTGCTTCTTTCTTTTATATTCAGAAGTAAGATCAGCTATGAGCTTCCTGTATTTGTTCCAATTTGGAGCTGTCTTCTTCTTTCTTGGATTATTTTTAATCTTTTCAATTCTGTTAGCCTCATGCTTTAATGCAACTATTGGCCATTCTTTGAATTCTGTTTCTTCAGCAGGATAGAACTTTTCTTTCATTGTGTATGCAAGGTATTCTTTTCTCAATTCATTTCGTTGATCTGCTTCAGGAGATAGGCTTGACATTTCTTTGTTTAGATCACTTGCATATTCTTCCATTTGTTTGACTTTGGTGAGCAGGAATTCTCTTCTTTCCAAAATGGCTTCATCACCCTGATTCTTGCATTCAACTTTGGCTCTTATCCTTGCTTGTCTTGCTTTCATTTCGAGATATTCATCCATGTCTTCTGGAATTATGAAACCTATGAGAGAAGGAAATTTCCTTTTTGAAAGATCATCCTCAGTGTAAAATTGTTTCATCTCATTTTCACAGTTTCTAATTCCAGTGGATATTTAGCAGCAACAGGATCATACTTTTCATCAGTAGCCTGTGTTGTGTCTCTCTTTCTTTTGTGAAGCTTTGGAGGTTGTGATGTAGGAATGATGAGAGCAGTGGTGGATGGTTGACTAACAGTTGTTGAAACAACTGATGTTTCAACCGCTGTTGTCATTACAACTGCTGATATGTCAGCAGATGTCTTCTGCTTTTGAGCAGGGGATGGAGGTGGTGAGGTAGTTTTTGATGGTGGTGATGGTGGTGGTGAATCATCAGATATGAAAATCCTTCTCCTTTTTATTGTAGATGAAGATATGGTAGTTTTTATTGTAGGAGAGGCTGATGATGTCGTTGGTGAATCAGTGGTTTGAATATGAGTGGCAGTGGTTTGTGATTGTGATTGACTGACAGTGGTTGAAACAACTGGTGTCTCAATCACTGCTGTCATTACAACAGATGTTTTAACATCTGTTGTCTTCTGTTTTATGACAGGAGGTAATGGTGGTAATGTGATTGTAGATGAAGATGGTGGCAGAACAGTGGTTGTGATGGTGTGTGTTGAAGTTGTGTGTGTTGATGGAATGGCAGCTGTTTGGCTACTGACAGCAGTTTTTGTAACCACTGCTGTATCAGCTGTTTGGATAGAGGTTTTGGATGTTGAATCTTTTGAGATTTTAGATGGCTGTTTTTCTTGCTCTGGTTCAACATACAGTCCATCTTCAATTCCCTTTTTCTTCATCTTCTTGATATTCTCCCCCTTTTTGGCATTATCTGTAAGGGGGTTATCCATAAAAAGGATAGTGGAGGGAACTTTTTCACCATGGGCAGTCTTTTGTATGCTGGCCTTTATAGCCTTGATGTCTGCTTGAGTATCTTTGAATCTTGACTCCACCATGTTTGTCAGCATTTTTACATGCATTTCATGTTGTTGATCAGCCATCTGTTTTTGTTTCTCCAGCATGGGTTGAAAGATATTCCAGAGCTCATTTGCAGCAACTGCTTGTGGTGGAGCGGATGCTTGAGTTGAAACAGGTGATTGTGGTGGGGCAGCAGTGGATTGTGCTTTTTGAGCTTTTAAAATCTCTTGCACCATCCCTTTTATTTCAGCAACTGAATCTTCAAGTTTGTCAACTCTGTCCGTCAATTCCTGATATTTTGAATCATCACCTACTTTAGTAGGATCATCTGAATCCCCACCAGCAGTGGTTGTATCAATGTGTGACTTAGGAACTGAGTCCCAAAAATCACCCATTGATGCCCCTTGTTCTTGGTACTGGGGACTTCTTTCTTCAGCACTTGATAATCCTTTTATGGTACCAGTGGTTAAAACAAGCTCACTGGTGGTTATCAAAGATGCTATAGAAGAAATTGCCTTCAAGGGAGTCTTATTAATGAAACAACTGTCCAACTGAAGATCTGTTGATCCATCAGTTGTAGTTGCTACTCCACTTGAACTACCACCGAGAGTTACTTGTAACTCAGGGGGTGTAACCTCCTTAGTTGTTGCTGGGATAGCAGAGGTATAAGCATCAGACCCAGTCACTTGTGGGAGTATACTCTCAGTGATAGGTGATAGAGAGGAACTGGTTTGTGTCTGAGAAATAACAACTGCATGCAACAAGGGTAGCATGGATTGTGGTAATATTATTGGTGAGGGTATGGGAGTTGAAAGAGACATGTCCTTGGGATCAGGACTGAGGAAGATGGATCCGATTGAATCCAGAGCTTCATATTGTGGGGTCCCTGTGGTTACAACCTGATCCTTTTGTGAGGATGCAGGAGGAGTTTTAGGCAATGGTTGAGATCTTTCTTCCAACTGCTGTGAGGAAGTAGCAGCAGTGGTTTGTGGTGACATTTGTTTTGTCACAGGCAGTTGCTCTGGGATCTCATCTTCCAGAGTTGCCTTTGTTTTGGGTTTGGTGGGTTTTTTGGATGTTTTTCTTTTGGTCTTTTTGGTAATGTCAGGTGTGGGTTTCAAAGAAGTGGCAGTGCTGCTCTGATCACCTGGAGCAGTGGGCTCAGCAGCAGATGTCTGAGGAGTAGTGGTAACTGCTAAATTCTGCTCGGACACCTCTGCTTTTGTTTTTATTGGTGCCAACATTCTAGTGAATGTTTCAGGTGTTAAACTTTTTATTTTAAAATAACAACCTTGTTTTGGCACATTTTCATTTTCTTTTTCAAATTTTTGTTGAAAATAGTAGCTTAGAAACCTTGGAAAGAGTAAAAATGCTTTGCTATCAACATTCTTTACCAAGTCATTGAAGATTTCCTGGGAATAATTGTAATCTTTATTATTTAAAATGGCATAGCCCAGGCATTGAATCTTCAATGGTATTTCGTTAAAAGCTGTTGTTTTATTTGAAACACACGACAAAAGTGTGTGGAATAAAAATCTGGGTGCAGACGGAAAATAACCTTTTTGTAAGGTATCTACCTTTGATTGTTCTGCATATCCCCTTTTCAGAAAATCAGCTTTTAACTCGTTTTTATCAAAAGAAGTTTTACCTTTCTGATCATCGAGTTTGAAGACTTCTGAGATTGATTGTGGAGTGATTTGAATCGCTTTACTCTGTATCGAGGAGTTAATGGCTACTACTTTTCCGTCTTGTTTTTCAAGCGTAGTATTTTTTCAGAACTCTCTCTGGGTGCGATTGTTTGAGGGTTTTGTGAGGAGACCCAAGTAGTTGTGCGGTGATTTGTATGGGATTTCAATGGTTTCTTCGGCCGTTTGAGCGACCTCTTTTGAAGATGATGGTGATTTTGGTTTAGATTTTGATTTTGATTTTGACTTCGTCATTTTGATGAAGAAGAATCAGAGAGTGATTTTGGAAGAAAGGTTGGAAACTGCTTTATGAAGAGAACTTTGGAATTCAATTCGACAGTGTAAAACCCTGTTTGGGGTTTTGATCAGGGTTTTATTTAGGGAAAAAGTGATCGCTGATGTGGCAGCGGTTATTATGACCTGAAGGCTAAGAACTGACCACGTGTCAAACACTGATGAAATGGATGAAGGGTGAAGAACAGTTGTTTTAGGAACCACTGATGTACCAAGCATTAGTAGTTACAACGGTAATAAAGTGAAAACAGTGGAAGATTTTTACTATCAGCGGATAGTATATCAGTGGATAAGACACTGATTTTGAGCATCAGTGCTTGCCAAGCAAAATGAGGATCAGTGGTTGACTTTTAGTAGTGGATAGTAATTAGGAAACAGACGTTTGAGCAAAACAGTGGTTAGGGTTAAAATAAGGGCAATGGTTTGAGAGTTCATATTCAGCAACTTTTTGCAGAGATTTTCATTCAAGGTTATGCCACATGTCAAATTTTCTCTTGAAATTCTTACGAATTACTGACAGTGGTTTTGTACCCCGGATGATGAGAACTTTTTACTAAGGCAACTCATTTTTGTTTAATATCTAAATTAAAACATGAGTGCCCCAGTAGTTTAGACACTGTTTAGCAATCAACCTTTGATTAGTGTTTAAAAAACAAACCTGAGTATGATATGATCTTGACATATGTACCATTTCCTTTTGACCCATTTATGAGGACAAAAATACCAACAAAAATAAGGTACTATATCCTGACAGGTAAATGAACCTAATGCCAATAAAAACAAGCAAAAGTTCAAAATATATTATCCCAAAAAAAAATGAACAATATATCCTGGTTATTCGATAAAATCCTTTATAAAAAATTAAAGGATTTTCTGAGAACAGCATCAAAAAGGATCTGGAATAATTCAATAGAGTACATAATCATATCATTCTCAAGTTTATGAAAATGGTCAGTGGTTTGACAACAGTGGTAGGAAAATTTTGAATACATTTTGACCACTGTTTGGTACCATTTTCTTAGTTAGTTGATTGCAAACAAGAGAACACATGGGCACATGAGTTCTGAAGATCCTGTTATAGATCTTGTTACCATGTGATGATTTTTGAACATTTGTCTAGTCCTCTTGTAAGTTCAACCACCGGAAATTTCATTTTTACCTAAACCTTTTCGTGAATAGATAAATGTACATAGTCTCTTAATGACCATTATTACCCTAAATTTTGACTCTTCAGTGTTTGATGTTTATACTCTTTTCTTCTGACTTCAGAAGTTTTGAGATGAACACACTTCTGAGTTTTTGTGAATTTCTTCTTCCCTTTTTACCCTTCCCAAACACAAGTATTGAAATACTTACTGAGGGGTATTTACTGAAGGAATACTTGTTCTAAAATCATTTTGCAGTTATGTTTTGAGAGATTTGGTCATTTCTGCACATGCTTATGCCAACCTCCTCATTACCTATGATTTGGACATTTTTGACTCCTGATTTTCTTAATGTATTTTAACAAAGTTGATTTTTTCCTTTTGAGGAATTCAACCTGTTTTCAACACATAAGATCTGAATGACTAAAGTTTTAATTTCCCTCTTTTTATGTTAGCAAAACATCAATGTTTTTATGAACATAGGTTTTGTTAATCTGAGGTTCATACTTTAGTATTTAATGAAAACATCACAGATTATACATCAACAATTGAAATCAATTTAGAAAATAAGAAATAATCTCATAGTTTAACAGATATTGTTTTCAGATCTAGAAACCATGAGTGTCTTGTGCATGAATTCACTTGTTGTGTGAAATTTGTGTGTCATATGACATCTTGGCTAATTTACAGAGTTTTTGAATAACCACTTTGAACATTATTTACTCGATACTCTGTTTTTCAACTAAATACAACCAACCTTAGTATCAATGAATTTTGGACATTTTTGACTCCTGATTTTCTTAATGTATTTTAACAAAGTTGATTTTTTCCTTTTGAGGAATTCAACCTGTTTTCAACACATAAGATCTGAATGACTAAAGTTTTAATTTCCCTCTTTTTATGTTAGCAAAACATCAATGTTTTTATGAACATAGGTTTTGTTAATCTGAGGTTCATACTTTAGTATTTAATGAAAACATCACAGATTATACATCAACAATTGAAATCAATTTAGAAAATAAGAAATAATCTCATAGTTTAACAGATATTGTTTTCAGATCTAGAAACCATGAGTGTCTTGTGCATGAATTCACTTGTTGTGTGAAATTTGTGTGTCATATGACATCTTGGCTAATTTACAGAGTTTTTGAATAACCACTTTGAACATGATTTACTCGATACTCTGTTTTTCAACTAAATACAACCAACCTTAGTATCAATGAATTTTGAGCCGAACTGTTATGTCAAATTGATTGTTAGATCAAATTTGACTGTCTAGGCTCTGATACCAATTGTTAAGATCGGAGGCCCTCATGATAGTGTTTGTTTGTCTAAATTGTATAGTCAATAGAGATGAACAGAGTTTAAGTGCAGCGGAATTGAATAACAAATTTTGTAAACACAATCAAGGAGAAAATAGTTTTGAGAAAGCATATGAAATTCATTTAGTCAAAAGATTTACAATAAGAATCAAATGATTACAGATATGCTTACATACTAAGCTCCCCCTCAGCCAGATGCCCCAAGGTTGGATTGTACAAGATGAAAGGATTGAATTGAGGAGAAGAACTCTCTCAAAACGAATCAAATGTAACAGTACAGAGTACTGCTCCATTTATAGACAAAACCACACCGCTGAGGAATCTCAGCTGACGTCACCATGAAAGCGACGTCTAACAGCCTAACAACCTGTATCTACTGTTCTTATACAAACACTGCTAAACCTAACAACTGACAATTCATAAGACAGATGATATACTAAACTACTGCTCTCTCTAATCATCAGTGCTTTCCTCAAGGTTGATCAGTCCTTGATTGGGCAGTGCTTTGTCATCAGCAGTTTGTTCCAGCAGTGCTTAGTTTCCAGCAGTCTTCTAGGCTTCATCAGTAGTTATGCAGAGCAGCAGTTGTATCTAGGCAGTGGGTA
Source organism: Helianthus tuberosus (assembly GCA_030545235.1). Classification (NCBI taxonomy): domain Eukaryota; kingdom Viridiplantae; phylum Streptophyta; class Magnoliopsida; order Asterales; family Asteraceae; genus Helianthus; species Helianthus tuberosus. The sequence goes on from CM060394.1 coordinate 133,370,680, forward strand.
TGAGACCATCAGCTGTTGTACACTTTCAAGGGAGAAGACTTAGTGTAAACAACTGCTTATTGTGAATCCACTGTTGTGACCAGGTTTTGGCTTTACATTATCTGTTCCTCTGGTAGGGTTCAATCCCAACATATAGACTACAAGGCTTGGGCATAGCCCACCACCTTGGACAGGGGACCAAAAGGTTACAACTGTCATTTGTCTTAATTGACAATAAAATATAGTCCGTAGGCAAATCATCATTAATGATGTTAAATTATATGATCATCGCATTTAAGATATTAGACGTGATCTAATTTGATCATATAGGTTATGAGGCATGGATGTAGTCCACTACTTTGACGGCTAGTGTGGTTCCTCAGGTCACACTGCCAGGAGTATTAACATTATTTTAATGTTAACATGGAATAATTGTCTTAATGGTTTGACAATAAATATATGTAGCCATGGTCGCATTTGACCATAAGGCTTATGAGGCTTGAACATAGTTCACCACCTCTGGATAGAAGGGCTAGTCATCCTTAACTATCATTTATAATTACCAAATATTATGGACTTTGCCAATTAGCTGGTTAAAAACCATTAAGAAGATCTTTTGGAATCATTCAGCAAATGGATAAAGTTCGAATTAAAATCGAGAAGATCGCTTGAAAAGGATGTAATGAATACATATAATATAAATAATTCCAAAATTTTCATTCAAAGATAAAAGATTACAATACTTTGCCTTAAACGGGACTTTTGAAACAAACGGAAATACTTGTCCACGCAGGGACTAAAAGGAAATACATGTCCACACAGGGACTAAAAGAAAAGACATGTCCATGCAAGGACTTTTGGAAATATAAATAATAATACATAATAAATAAAAGAAAGCCCTCACTCATCTTTCTTTCCCCTGACTAGCTTGGAGAGTTTCTTGAAGAACTTGTTTGTCTTCCTCTCGGTCTTCTCAGCCTGATGCTTAATTTGTTCCTTTCTTTCTAAGGTCTGATTAACGGCCTCTATCTGTGGCGGTGGCAATGGCTGTGGTTGAGGCATAATAGGATACTGGTATCCATAGTTTGGATATCCAGTAGCTGGGTAGGTAGGCGGGAAGGGGGACAAATATAAAGCATTATGTACGACCGCTTGCATATAAGGTTCGTATGATGGCGCCTGATAGTTATAATCTATCGACGTAGACGGATTTAAGGGTTGTATCTAGACGTGTCTGGATACGTAGGGACTGGGTTATCAAAAACCGATGGCGGTGGTGGTTGAATAAACGTTGCAGGAGTCAGATCAACCATTGGTATAGTGTTTGAGGGTCCACCCATTTGTGGGTCCTTAGGAATAGGTGGATATGTTTAGTACAAAGGTGGTAGCGAACCCAACCATTGTCCCATGCACACTGACATGCGTGCTCCACATTTTCTCCTTGGTGGTTCTGGTTGTGGCTACGGTTGTTCCACCGGTTCCATTTGCACGTCCTCTGGTGGAGGCGACGGAGGCGGTTTCGGAGAATGATAAGGAGGTGTATTCTTGAATGTGAATTGGTTCTAATATGTGACCCCGATAGTGGCATCTCCGGATCTGAGTCTTCATCCAGTTCATTGGGTTGGTCCAACTGGTTTTGGGCAGCTGGAGGTGTGTTGATATACTAGTTCGGGTCAAATGACCCATGAAATGAATAGGATTGTGAGTGATGAGATTGGTGTGAATGATGTGATTGATGGAAATGATGAGAATGGTAGGAATGATGGTAAGGTTCGCTAAGGACTCTTCAAAAGATATTAGTTGTAATCAAAGTTTGGAAGACATGTCTCGTCCAGGATTAAGACACGCTGGCCAAACCCAAAGACCATGGATGACATCTTTATACTTAACATGACTTGAAACTCCAACACCCGCCAGATCCATACTTAATTTCCTGAAATACATGTAGTTTGAAAAACATCAACAAAAGTTGAGCGAGTTCATGTGTATGTGAGTCTTTATAAATCGTTAATGTGTGTCTATATAAATCGTTTAAATGTGTCTGTATAAATGTATGTCCTTGGTATGTAGCAATAAGGAAAAAGAGATCAATTAATGTGTTGCTAATACATTAATAAGTGACATGGCCTAGGAAGCACTCAAACCTGTAAAGCGTATTTCATACCGGTCCTTCCGGCGGAACGACATAGTCACCACATGCAGCCACACGCTGGCCCATGTGTGGGGCTCGCAGCACCCAATAGATCTATCACTCATGCCTCTCGGTCCTTATAAAAGGATTAATGGTCTTACGATAATAGCCTATCCATTCACGTGATCTAGAAGTAAATTCCCTAGCTAAACATACCATGTAAATAAATGTCTGTAAATGTCTGAAAAAGTCTGTAATGTCTGTAATAATTGTAACATGTATTTCACCCCCGAAGTAAAAAACTGAAAACCGTTAAGAGAAAAGGGGGACATGAACTCACAGTAGTGCGTCTTGTACCGAATCTCAAACTCTGTCTGCTACACGACAACCTACACGTACGAATGTCTATTAGACGAACGGGCCGTGCCTTGGCTTAGAGTTTAGTATTTTGAGTTGCGTTACTTATATTGTTCCGCGTGATAAATATTTGTTCGTTCGATGTTCTAGTAAATTTTAGTCTTAGAAACCAAATATTTACTAAGTGTTAGAAGTTTCGGAAAATTTCGCCATAGTCTCCTTTGTAAATAGAGGTGCCCATGCTTAAGAGCATATCATTTTCTTTTATATAAATCCCGTAGAGCGTTCCCACATAACCAACCCGACAATCATACTTGCAATACACTACTTACGTCTTTTCAGCTTTATTAAACAAGATTGGACTGTTTTCGAGCATTAAAATAAAATAGTTATCCTTTTCCAAAAATTCTCAAATTTTTACAGAATGTCATGTATAATCCAAAATTTATTGTGTAAAAATTTCGGAGACCAGTTCATTACCAATTTTATATAAAAATTCTTTTACCCGAATGCAATCAGATTTATTACTTTCTGATTGCAGTTTTACGGAAAAATTCACTAAAAATCAATCGTAAGTCCGCTCGATGAACTTCCAGTTGGAGGGTCATGGGAACAACAGTGACCACCTACAGTAAAAATTCCATGAGATGATTCCGCTCAGGTTTCAAGTTTTGACTCCGAATACGACACACTTTTTCAGCAGGAAAATTTCAGCTTGAGCAGCTGTCTAAAAAAATTTCTTTAAATATAGTAAACGATCTCGAAAAATTACGATTCCAGTGCCATTTGTTCGGTTGTTTAAAATTACACAATTTAGACTCCAGAAATTCAGTTTTTCGATTAAAACGACCCAGTTACAGCCTGTTGAAGTTGGCTGGAAATTTAAATCAGCTTGCTGTTTACAATGAAAAAGTTACTAAAAACGCATCGACAAGGGTCCTAACCATGATTTATCAATAACTTAATGATCAAACATCATGTATGCATTCACCAAACTCAAACCAACCCGATAACATCATCATGCAAACCCTTTTATGAATGATTTTATGTACGGTTCCAAGTTCATTTTTTTAGTGTTTTAGCTTTCTTGTGATTTATCATTAACATCCTACTACGAATCATAACAAGTAACAAGAATGAAACAAGGGTGTGAAGAGACTTACTACTAGCACAAGGCTAGGGTAGAAATCTTAGAGCAAAGATGAAGAAATAATGAAGATGAAGCAAGTAAACAAGTCCCTTGAAGCTTCACAACTTGCAACTCCCTTGAATTCACTCTTGAAGCTTTGAATGGCACTTAGGAGTAGATGAAGATGGAGATTTGAGGGTGGTGATGGTGAAATCGGTTGGGGGAAACCGAAATAGGGAGAGGGAGGTAAGGGTTGGAGTGTGGTGTTAGATGAAATGATGAGAAGTCTTGGAAATTGTAGGATTCCTTACATGGTTTGGCAATTCCCACAAGTAACTCCATAAAATTCAGCCAATAGAACAAGGAGGTGTGAAGAGAATGATTAGGGTGGGTCCCCATGGCTGGAAATCGGTTGGGGGGGGGGGGTAAATTGTAAAAATTGTGACTAAATGGTAACTAGTTAGTTAAATTGTAAGTAATGGACTTTTATGTGTAGTAAAATGATTTTTAATGGGTGTTATGGCAAACGGGTACCATGACTAACCAAAAATAGTAAAACAATGTTATTGACAAAAATTTAGTGTCCCGGGTAATGTCCGGTTGTTCGGTTACGTAACGTTCCGATAAAGTGTTAAATCGTACCGTATAGTGTCTTTTACGCATCTTTTTGTAACGAAATTGTTCCTGGCACTTAGGAAAGTATACAGGACTACTCTGCCATATTTGTGTATTCTACTGGTATAATAAAATGCTGAATTTTATAAAAGAATGTAGAATTTTGTATTTAAAGTGTGTTTTAGGCACTTCCCTGCATTATATCTATCACCTAATGACGCAGTCTTATGGTCCTCACTTCCCTACACTACAACCCAGTGTAGTACTCTATCCCTGGCTCATACTGGCCATAATAATATTGTCTGTCTAAGTGCTGGCATTGTCAGCATTATTTCTGGATCAACCGTTCAGTGTGTCAACTGTGCTGAGTGCATCAAGTATGTCACTAATATAGGTGTGTAATGAATGGAGTGACTGTATAAAATATGATGCATGTATATATGATATAGAATCATAGAGCCGTTTTAAATTATCAGTTGTAATCAAGCACAGTCATTAAGCACGTAATTAAGATTAATTAATTTGTACAGTACCTGAAATTTTGAGGGTTGTCACATTCTCCCCCCGTTAAGAAAATTTCGTCCTCGAAATTTGTACTACCTTAATTCCTAATTCCTTAGGGTTTCGTTATGCATGTATGTATGAATAGTACCGAGGTAGATAATCATCAAACCAACTCAAACCTTATTCACATCAAGTGAGTCTAGAATATATATATATAACATCACAATTCCAATAGTTACAAGGTATGTGCTTATAGCATTTAATGTCAAGGGTACAGTACGCATTTGACGTATAGTCTAGTGTAATCCAGTTTGCAGTGTTCCACGAAAGAGGAGTTTTGTCCAATAGAGTTTTCAAATGATTGGTCATAGCATGCAAATTTTCACAAACCATAGCATCCGCTATATGAACTCAAAATCAACAACTTGGAGATGAAAATGACCCGCCAACAGGCGAATAAGTAAATGATAAGGATTTGTGTGTTGACATTCTCGAATTGCGAAAATACACCGAATGAAGTACAAGCGAATCTGGTGTATCATTGTCTAAATTTGTAGTTGCATCAGAAATGTTTAAATGACAAGTCAAACAAGAGTATATGTAGTTTTGTGAAACAGTTGACCATAATTAGCACAAGCTAGTAACACCACAAGGTGCCGAAATGACGAGATTCAATAATAATGGTGACTGAACAAGTTCACCGTGCCTGAAATCAAATGATAGTGTATCGAGACAATCTGAAGATCTGATTTACACAATGTCACAAAGTTTTTAGTTAAATACGGAACATCAAAGAGCCACTGCTTTTGATTGAAGGTGAAAAGCATTAAGTATGGCAAGGTATTTGATTGACAATGAAAGTATCGTTAGGAGGTACATTGTGCTTATGAAATGGATATATGTACCGTTGCCTTAACACACAATTGCGTTGAGACCGCTTTGATCGTGAAGATCCAAAATGGATTGTTAACAACCAAATAGGGAATTGAATTTCGCGTACGTAATGAGTATTCAAATTAGCGCAAGCTTCAGTTTTTTGTGAAAATATCACCGCAAGGTATCGAAACAAATCAAACGTTTTAGTGGAGTCGTAGCCCAACCAAATCTACTACGACTGGAAATGAAAGAATCTCTGCAAAAGTAGTTGAATATGATGCTCCCAATACATCATATAGTGTTTCAAATTGATCCTGTGAACTGGATAAGTTCAAGCAATTGAACTTGGTTTCAATGTAACCCGGCAATAAACGTATGAATCAACAAAGGAATTCTCGGCATGGTAGCAAAAATAAACCATGACTGTAACTTGAAAGAAAGCGGTTTCAAGATAGTGCATTGGCTTGGTAACAAAAGAGCCAACAACAACAATGATGTAGGTCACTCGAATAAGGAATCAGTAATTAGGCTTACCAAAATGATATGTAAATTCCAATGAAGTGTTTATTCCAAACGAAATCACATGCGTAGCATGATGCATGTTTGTCAGGTAAGTTTCCTAGAAAAGGAACAACGTGTATCTGCTAAAGTGATGAAATGACCAGCTATCGAAGCAAATGTGTGTTCGCTCTCAGCGAGAAAATTAATGTGATGCAACTACCATTAAGGGGAGTAGAGATGCAAACATCTACTCGCCAGAAGTGAAAGAAATCCGAGTACTCTTTGTTTGGTCAACGGAACTGGCATAGGCGCCAGGTTAATGATGGTTGATTTAGTTGACAGATATGGTTCCTAAATAAAAACTCTTACGAGTTTGGACTTGGGTTCACAGAGGTCCTAAATACATGTTTTCTAAATCCTCCAGATTTCGTATCCCGTGTAGACTGGTTTGGGCATTGTGTAGGAAGCACTATTTTTGTGTATGTCTAAGAACAAGTCGTTGTCCCACAATTTTTCCTCGGAATACCTCCTCACTGAATTTACCACCGATGACACTCGATCATCGATCCTTCGTGTAATGGTAGTCGCACCCTCACAGTTAGTCAAATAAGTAATTCGTCAATCCTTAGCAAGAGCCACCGACCCTGGTTGGCTAGCTCGTCCGACTTCCGATCATTTGAAAGTCATCGTCCTTTTTCTTGATGAGCGGAACTGAGGTTACCCAAAAGGGAATTTGGTCTGTTATCTTCCTTCTCTATTTACTACTGAAACTACACTGTCAATCCTTGCATCTCCGAAAATGTAAGTCGCTAAGATGCATCGATTACAGGCGCGACGCCTGGAATCAAATAGACGCGCAACTCGACTAATCGTTGAGGAGATAATCCTGGCAAGTCTTCGAGGAAGACCTTAGGGTATTTCCTTATCATGAGAATATCTTCACGCTTTGATTCTTCGGCTCCTCCTGTCCCCGACATGAGCCAAGAATGCAACACATCCTTTATGCAATATTCTTCGTGCCTTCAAGCAATTTTGTAATTTGCAAAGGCGTATCCCGCTTCGTGAGTCAGGATCGCTTCTTCGTCGCCATCGTGGTGCGGTTATCAATCTCCTATTGATCGTTTGTCAACCAATCCCTCCAACTACCTTGTTGAAGTCTCCCAATTTACTGGCAGTAGATCGAGCATAAACTTATGTTCTCAGGGTTCTATCCTATCGATTCCAATCACTTCGTTGGCTTCCACTAGTTTTCCGTTAGCTAGTACTATCGTGTGCGGATTATTTACTTGTTACTAAACCAAGCATACTCTCAACTTCTAGAGATGCGAGGCTAAAATTTGCAACAGTATCTAGTAGCACAGATGCATAATGTTGAGTAATATGGGACGTACCGATATCTATGCTTAGATTCCTGGCGTGCTTCCCTGGCTCCGGTGTTAGACATCTTTCCCATGATTTTGCTTAATCTCCCTTGGGCAATCTTTCCTATAGTGCCTTGTCACACCCCCAAAATCCACATGCGGAGTATCACCGCTTGGAGGCGTGACTGACCAGGATCAAACCACTAATCATATTGAACAAGCAAGTAATTAATTGTAAAAGTCCAACCAACACAATTAATGTCCAAAACAAACTTAGTTTAAGTTATGAGCGGAAACATAATGTGTAAAACCAAAACGTGGTTTAAATATCCAAAGGTTTAACATGGCACACAGCTGTCCATGTCCCACAACGACGCTCCCCATGCAAGCTCCAGCTAAGTACCTATCGACCTGCAAAGCATGTAGTAACGAGTCAACAACAAGTTGAGTGAGTTCACGTTTGGTTATCCAGTTTATAGTTGTTCTGAAAACACCGTTTGCTCTTTACAAGCTATCCAGCCGTGGGGGTTACCCCATAGTTCGAAAAACGTTTATTAGTTACCCGTTCTTACGTTGGCTATTCCAGCCCGGCTCTATAGCCGTGGGGGCTACCCCATGTTTAATTCACCAGACTCGTTACCATATCGACTACTAACGTTCGTCATGTTTAAGTGCCCTAACGTCTGTGTCTATCATCACTGACGTGCCATAGTCCATTAGTCCACGCCCGTCCTCTGCGGCACGGTGTGAGGTTTGTTAAACCTAATAGCGCTATTTAACTAATGACCCGTTCGCCATTGGCCTCGGCGATTAAGTCGATATAAAAGGAGGGACTTCGTTGATAGAGTTCTAGTCTAGTATAGTTAAATCCGTCTCATACTGGACGAGGAATCTACGTTCCTGAATACGTCTCAACAGGACGAGGAATCTATATTCCTTAACCCATTCCCAACCCCTGGGAATCCCATGCTTTGTAAAGAAGTGTGAACTCACCTTGGTTTGCTCGGCAGATTACACAGAAAGGTCAAGTCTAGCAGCTAGTGGTCAACCACGTCCTAACATGGTTATCATACAAGTCAGGTTTTGGTGTCAAGTAGTGCACACAAGTACCACATTGATAACATATAAGAATCACATAGGAAACATGGCAAACATGCAACATCACATTAATCCATTCAATTTGTGCTACCCGAAAGGTTAAGCCCAATAATCAACGGCCCAACCTATTATGCGATCAGCATACATGTGCGATCCACAATGGGTTATGCGATCCCGTCATGCCCGGCCCAATTATCAAAACAGTCCAACAAGTAAGCGGCCCAATAATTAAATAATTAAACAGCTTGTGCGATAGAACTAATCCGGCCCAACACATACGGCCCAAACACTAAACAAATAATCTGACTTGTACGATTCATGTATCTTGTGCGGCTCGGATCATAATGTGCGACTCGTTTTGGGCTTTGAGGCCCAACAGTTAAACATACTACATCTAGTGCGATCCAGCAAGCCTTGTGCGACTGGAGGTATCTTGTACGACTGACAAGACTTGTGCGAATGGTCCCCTTATGCGACTAAGGGTCTTGTGCGACCAGTTTACAATATCCGATATTTATGTTAATCAGTTACAATCATTTAATTGTTTCTTTATTTACAATTATCAATTAACAATTTCCAACCTAACAATTTTTCGATCAATTCATTCAATCATCATCAATCCCTATAAACCCTTACATCATAACAACTCATCATCACCATTAAACTTCACATGCTCTTCAGACATTTACGTGTAAACTTGGGCAACAACCATATGCATTCTAACTTCTTATTGGACCTACTCATTATAGTGGATCTGACAAACTCTTTCTTGAAATCCTTAATTCAATGTCTAGATCACAACAACAATTCACAACATCAATTCCATATTATATTACACAAGATCAGATTATGCATACACCCCTGACACTAGCATGTGATATCTAATCTATTTGCATTGAAACAAGTGTACCCCTACTATCAAACAATTTCCCAAATTAACCACCATTAAAACACATCATTCGTGCCTTATTCTAGCAGCCATAAAATTGTAACATGCCATAACAGATTATCGACTCATTATTATACAATTATCAATCCAAAACAATTTACAAGACACCCCTAATTCCTCAACAAGAATAATCGGTTCATCATCACATTTATACCCATGTTATCGCACAAAATTGTTAATCATCAGTTCATGATTCTTAAACAATTTTCATCATCACATATATACAGAAATCAAATACATATTTCAATTCATGATTGTAGTTTTAGCACATGTCCACTAACAAGAAACCCTATTCGATCACACCACAAAATTATCATCAAGAATATAAAAATCGGTACATGAAGAACACTAACCAGGAAATCGGATAACTAACTCACACGAGATTGGAAGGCTTCGAGTGTGAGCCTGCTGTCGAACAAAGAGGGAAGGAGAGAGAGAGAGAGAGAGAGCTAGGGTTTGTGTATTTTCTTGTGTTAAAAGGATAATGAGGGTTATACACCAACCCCCCTAGTGTTAAGCGAAAATTATAAGGATTGGGCTTAGCTTGGGCTTCGGTCGTGTTGGATTTGGGCCGAGCACCATCATGTGCGATCGGTTAGGTCTCGTGCGACTAGGTTGATGTTGTGCGACCAAGGTTAAGTATACACATACATTCACATCACATATATATCACATAGCATGATAAACGTAACATTCTGTTGAAACCAAGTACATTAACTAGTCACATATGTTCAAATAAGTTACATCAAAGCATAGCAAGGAGGTTCTAAAATACGAGTTGTCACATTATCCCCAAGTTGAAAGAAATTTCGTCCCAAAATTTGGTACGTACTCACTGAGGAAGCTAGTTAAGTTGTATGGTTTTCCTGGTTTTCCTGGGGTGTCACATCCTCCCCCCGTTGATCTGGAATTTCGTCCCGAAATTCCGTAGCTTCAGCCTCAGTAGTGGTTGTACCGTTTGCGAACAGTTGGGGATACTTTTGTTTCATCTGATCTTCGCGTTCCCAGGTGAAATCTGGGCCGCGACGTGAGTTCCAACGAACTCAAACGAGAGGTATCCTAGTACGCTTGAGGACCTTAACATCCCGGTCCGTGATTTCGACTGGTTCCTCGACGAATCGTAACTGCTCGTCGATAGTGAGCTCCTTCAAAGGAACTACGTGGGTCTCATCTGACAGACACTTCTTCAGATTTGACACATGTAAAACGTCGTGAACTGCACTGAGTTCTGCTGGTAAGTTCAGTCTGTAGGCCACCTTGCCTATTTTCTCAATGACTTCGAAAGGTCCAACGTATCGTGGGTTAAGTTTGCCCCGTTTTCCAAAACGAACCACACCCTTCCAGGGTGAAACTTTGAGTAGTACACGCTCGCCAACCTGGAGCTCTAGTGGTTTTCTGCCCTTATCGGCGTAGACTTTCTGACGGTCACGAGCTGCCGCCATTCGTTGTCGTATCTGAGCAATTTTCTCTGTTGTGTCCACCACATGTTCTGGACCAGTAATCTGACTATCCTCCACCTCTGCCCAACAAAGAGGTGACCGGCATTTATGCCCGTACAATGCCTCAAACGGAGCAGCTTTAATGCTGGTGTGGTAGCTGTTATTGTATGAAAATTCCACAAGTGGCAGATGCTTTTCCCAGCCGTTGCCAAAATCAATTACGCATGCCCTAAGCATGTCTTCGAGGGTCTGGATGGTACGTTCCGACTGCCCATCCGTTTGCGGGTGATAAGCTGTGCTCATATCTAGCTGTGAGCCAAATGACTTGTGCATTGCTTGCCACAGTTCTGATGTAAAGCATGCATCTCGATCCGAGATGATAGAGGTGGGCACCCCGTGCCTCGAGACAACTTCCTTGAGATATACTTCTGCTAGGGTGGAGAACTTATCCGTTTCTTTGATAGCCAGGAAGTGAGCAGACTTTGTGAGTCGATCCACGATCACCCAAATAGTATCGTTACCACGTTGAGATCTAGGCAGGCCAGTAACAAAATCCATGGAAATTTGCTCCCATTTCCATTGTGGTATCTCTGGTTGTTGAAGGGGACCTGAAGGTTTCTGGTATTTGACTTTGACTCTCGCACAAGTCAACCACTTGCTAACGTAAGTTGCTATGTGGGCCTTCATGCTAGGCCACCAGTATGTGGTTCTGAGGTCGTGGTACATCCTATCCGAACTAGGATGTACCGAGTAACGAGACTTGTGTGCCTCATCCATCACAAGCTCTCGTAGGTTGCCATAGAGTGGGACCCAATGCGTCATGTTACGTAGTATGCACCGTCTTCCTTTGGTTCTAAGCATTGCCTTGGGCCGCGTAGGGCTTCAGCCCTGATGTTTTCTGGTTTTAATGCTTCTACCTGAGCATCTCGTATCTGAGAAGGAAGACTAGACTGTAAAGTGAGTTGTAAAGCTCGCACGCGCTAGGGCGCAGTGTCCTTTCGATTGAGTGCGTCTGCCACAACATTGGCTTTGCCTGGGTAGTACCTGATCGAGCATTCGTAGTCATTCAGTAGCTCGATCCATCGTCGTTGTCGCATATTCAACTCCTTCTGTTTGAAGATGTGCTCGAGACTTCTGTGGTCGGTGTAAATGGCGCACTTGGTACCATACAGGTAGTGTCTCCATATCTTAAGTGCAAAAACAACAGCTCCCAGCTCTAGATCGTGTGTAGTGTAGTTCTTTTCAGGAACTTTGAGTTGGCGTGAGGCGTAGGCTATGACTTTATCCCGCTGCATCAATACGCAACCACGACCCTGAATAGATGCGTCGCAATAAACTACGAAGTCGTCTGTGCCCTCTGGCAATGAAAGGATAGGTGCACTGCAAAGTCTATCCTTTAAGTGTTGAAATGCTAATTCCTGTGCGTTTCCCCATCGATAAACAACGCCTTTCTGCGTCAGTGAAGTAAGAGGCTGTGCAATCTTGGAAAAATCCTTGATAAATCTCCTGTAGTAACCTGCCAATCCCAAGAATTGGCGAATTTCCGTTGGCGTACGAGGTGCAGGCCAGCTTTTGATTGACTCTACCTTGGATGGATCAACGTGAATCCCATCCTTGTTCACTACATGGCCTAAGAAATGGACTTCACGAAGCTAGAAGTCACATTTCGAAAACTTGGTTTACAGCTGTTCTGCTCGAAGGAGTTCCAAAATGAGTCGTAAATGTTGCTCGTGCTCCTCCTGACTCTTCGAATAGATCAGGATTTCATCGATGAATACAATAACGAACTTGTCTAGGTACGGCTTGCACACTCGATTCATCAAGTCCATGAAGACCGCTGGTGCGTTTGTCAGCCCAAAAGGCATTACCAAAAACTCATAGTGGCCATATCGAGTTCTGAAGGCTGTTTTGGAGGCGTCCTCTTCTCGGACTCTCAGCTGGTGATATCCTGATCTCAAATCATTCTTTGAATAGTAGCTCGACCCTTGCAGCTGGTCGAACAAGTCGTCAATACGTGGAAGAGGGTAGCGATTCTTCACAGTCACCTTGTTCAGTTCACGGTAGTCGATGCACATTCTGAACGTACCGTCTTTCTTCTTCACGAATAGCACTGGAGCTCCCCAGGGCGAAGAGCTAGGACGAATAAAACCCTTATCTAAGAGTTCTTGTAGTTGCGTAGATAGCTCTTTCAACTCTGATGGAGCTAAGCGATACGGTGCACGAGCTATGGGTGCTGCTCCAGGAGCTAGCTCGATCTGGAACTCGACCTGGCGATGAGGCGGGAGGCCAGGTAGTTCCTCAGGAAATACCTCAGGATAATCACGTGCAATCGGAAAGTCTTCTATCTTTTTCTCTTTCTTCGAGGTGTCGGTAACGAGAGCCAAAATGGCACTGTGGCCCTTTCTCCAACATTCCTGGGCCTTAAGGAAAGAGATGATGCTCACCACAGCACCACTCTTGTCGCCACGAATCGTAAGAGGTTCATCACCTGTTCGAGAAACACGAACGACCTTCTCATTGCAGAGAACCTCTGATCGATATTGAGGTAGCCAATCCATGCCAATAACGATGTCGAAACCATCACAACGTTGGGGTCATTCCTAGCATTACCCTGACCAATCACGAACACTCGACCCCTAGCACCATTGCCGTCGTCATTACTCCCGTTGCTGCCTCCATTATTATTCCCGTTTCCTTGGTTGTGGTTCTGATTCTGATTCTGGTTCAGTCGTGGGTAGCGTCTCATGAAATGATTCTTTAGCACCACACTGATAACATCCCTTGTTATCCTGCTGTTGCTGCTGATTCTGTGGAGCTTGTGGCTGCTATTGTCGGTTCTTGTTTGCAGGATGTGAGATTCTAAAATCTTTGGCTCCATGACCAAGCTCGTTGCATCTCTGACAACGATCTCTGTTGCATTGCCCGCTGTGGTGCAAATTACATCGATTGCACTTAGGGTGGTTTCCCCTGTATCCACCCTGACTTCGATTACCAAAAGACTGCTGACTGACGCTCCTGTGCTGCGACTGAGACTGAACCGAAGTGGGACCCTTGCTTGAATTTCCATTCCACTTGCGTTTGTTGTCACTGGGAGCATCCGAAGTAGTTGTAGCAGCATTAATACGCTTCGGCAGTTTGTTCTGTCCTATCGCCTGATCTGAGAGACGTTGAGCAAGACGAGTAATATCCTGAATGGTTGCAAGGTTGGCCTATGTCACATGACTTTGAATCTCTGGTACTAAGCCTTTGAGGTACAGCTCAATGCGCTTGATGAGAGGATCCACCATTGTTGGACATAACACTGTCAGTTCGTTGGATCGTTTCGTGTACGCTTCTATCTCTGACCTTGTCATCTTCAGGTTTAAGAACTCCACTTCCAGTTTGCGGATGTCATCTCGACTACGGCATTCACGTTTGGATCAGTTCCTTAAGAATCATTCCATGGGGTGGCATTAGCAGCCGCCAGCCCCAGCATCTGAACTTGCGCGTTCCGCCGAGTTAGTGTAGTGCCTTCGAGAGTACCAGTGGCGTAATTCACCCTATGAGCCTCAAGGCATTCACACATCTCTAAGACAAACTCGAGCTTTTCAAACCAATGGAGGAGTCCAACAGCTCCTTTAGTGCCACTGAAAGTATTAGGACGACAGTCCATGTACGTCTTGAATGTGCATACAGGCGGCTGAGCGTTCTAACCTTGTTACGCAAGGAAGAAAGACCGGGTTAAGTGCGTTAGCTGGATCATGAGAGTAGGATCTAACATCCTAGGGTAGGTTCGTAATAGCAGGTTATACCTCCTGCCTGAGCGTCCGCGAGTGCTACCATAACTTGTTCGTTGATAAGAGCCGTCAGCTGACTTGAGTTAGGTTCACACGTTCCCTCATGATCTCACATCGAAGGAAACACAAGTAGGAAAGGTGTCGCGAATGTGTGTAAGTGTGAAGTGACAGTAGGGAGCAAGCACAAATGTGTTTTCAAACTATAGTTGCTACGTTCACCTAAGCATACAATAAGCAAAGTTCTATGCAATCTAGCAAGTAGGCAATATAAAACGTAAACCATATCACCTAGAATGTCGAGCCTTGCACGTGGAGTGAAGCGTCGTTGTGGATCATAGAGCACTGTACAGGTTATAGTCTGGTTTTAACAAAAACGTTTTCCTTTATTAAAACCAAGTTCTCTATAACCAATGGCTCTGATACCAATCTGTCACACCCCCAAAATCCACATGCGGAGTATCACCGCTTGGAGGCGTGACTGACCAGGATCAAACCACTAATCATATTGAACAAGCAAGTAATTAATTGTAAAAGTCCAACCAACACAATTAATGTCCAAAACAAACTTAGTTTAAGTTATGAGCGGAAACATAATGTGTAAAACCAAAACGTGGTTTAAATATCCAAAGGTTTAACATGGCACACAGCTGTCCATGTCCCACAACGACGCTCCCCATGCAAGCTCCAGCTAAGTACCTATCGACCTGCAAAGCATGTAGTAACGAGTCAACAACAAGTTGAGTGAGTTCACGTTTGGTTGTCCAGTTTATAGTTGTTCCGAAAACACCGTTTGCTCTTTACCAGCTATCCAGCCGTGGGGGTTACCCCATAGTTCGAAAAACGTTTATTAGTTACCCGTTCTTACGTTGGCTATTCCAGCCCGGCTCTATAGCCGTGGGGGCTACCCCATGTTTAATTTACCAGAGTCGTTACCATATCGACTACTAACGTTCGTCATGTTTAAGTGCCCTAACGTCTGTGTCTATCATCACTGACGTGCCATAGTCCATTAGTCCACGCCCGTCCTCTATGGCACGGTGTGAGGTTTGTTAAACCTAATAGCGCTATTTAACTAATGACCCGTTCCCCATTGGCCTCGGCGATTAAGTCGATATAAAAGGAGGGACTTCGTTGATAGAGTTCTAGTCTAGTATAGTTAAATCCGTCTCATACTGGACGAGGAATCTACGTTCCTGAATACGTCTCAACAGGACGAGGAATCTATATTCCTTAACCCATTCCCAACCCCTGGGAATCCCATGCTTTGTAAAGAAGTGTGAACTCACCTTGGTTTGCTCGGCAGATTACACAGAAAGGTCAAGTCTAGCAGCTAGTGGTCAACCACGTCCTAACATGGTTATCATACAAGTCAGGTTTTGGTGTCAAGTAGTGCACACAAGTACCACATTGATAACATATAAGAATCACATAGGAAACATGGCAAACATGCAACATCACATTAATCCATTCAATTTGTGCGACCCGAAAGGTTAAGCCCAATAATCAACGGCCCAACCTATTGTGCGATCAGCATACATGTGCGATCCACAATGGGTTGTGCGATCCCGTCATGCCCGGCCCAATTATCAAAACAGTCCAACAAGTAAGCGGCCCAATAATTAAATAATTAAACAGCTTGTGCGATAGAACTAATCCGGCCCAACACATACGGCCCAAACACTAAACAAATAATCTGACTTGTACGATTCATGTATCTTGTGCGGCTCGGATCATAATGTGCGACTCGTTTTGGGCTTTGAGGCCCAACAGTTAAACATACTACATCTAGTGCGATCCAGCAAGCCTTGTGCGACTGGAGGTATCTTGTACGACTGACAAGACTTGTGCGAATGGTCCCCTTATGCGACTAAGGGTCTTGTGCGACCAGTTTACAATATCCGATATTTATGTTAATCAGTTACAATCATTTAATTGTTTCTTTATTTACAATTATCAATTAACAATTTCCAACCTAACAATTTTTCGATCAATTCATTCAATCATCATCAATCCCTATAAACCCTTACATCATAACAACTCATCATCACCATTAAACTTCACATGCTCTTCAGACATTTACGTGTAAACTTGGGCAACAACCATATGCATTCTAACTTCTTATTGGACCTACTCATTATAGTGGATCTGACAAACTCTTTCTTGAAATCCTTAATTCAATGTCTAGATCACAACAACAATTCACAACATCAATTCCATATTATATTACACAAGATCAGATTATGCATACACCCCTGACACTAGCATGTGATATCTAATCTATTTGCATTGAAACAAGTGTACCCCTACTATCAAACAATTTCCCAAATTAACCACCATTAAAACACATCATTCGTGCCTTATTCTAGCAGCCATAAAATTGTAACATGCCATAACAGATTATCGACTCATTATTATACAATTATCAATCCAAAACAATTTACAAGACACCCCTAATTCCTCAACAAGAATAATCGGTTCATCATCACATTTATACCCATGTTATCGCACAAAATTGTTAATCATCAGTTCATGATTCTTAAACAATTTTCATCATCACATATATACAGAAATCAAATACATATTTCAATTCATGATTGTAGTTTTAGCACATGTCCACTAACAAGAAACCCTATTCGATCACACCACAAAATTATCATCAAGAATATAAAAATCGGTACATGAAGAACACTAACCAGGAAATCGGATAACTAACTCGCACGAGATTGGAAGGCTACGAGTGTGAGCCTGCTGTCGAACAAAGAGGGAAGGAGAGAGAGAGAGAGAGAGCTAGGGTTTGTGTATTTTCTTGTGTTAAAAGGATAATGAGGGTTATACACCAACCCCCTAGTGTTAAGCGAAAATTATAAGGATTGGGCTTAGCTTGGGCTTCGGTCGTGTTGGATTTGGGCCGAGCACCATCATGTGTGATCGGTTAGGTCTCGTGCGACTAGGTTGATGTTGTGCGACCACGGTTAAGTATACACATACATTCACATCACATATATATCACATAGCATGATAAACGTAACATTCTATTGAAACCAAGTACATTAACTAGTCACATATGTTCAAATAAGTTACATCAAAGCATAGCAAGGAGGTTCTAAAATACGAGTTGTCACATGCCTCATGTCCCCGCAGGTATAACATCCCTTATCTTTCCCCTTTCCTTTCTTTCCACGCTTCGTCTCACGCCAACACGTTTCCCTGTTGTGTCCCACTTTGCCACAGTTGTCACACTTCCCATTTTTACATCGCCCGGTATGATGACGTCGGCATTTATCGCATTTAGGTAGTTTACCCATGTACTCTTTTCTCTTTTTGGTCCTGTTGTTGCTATTCGTCTGAGTGCCATGTTTGAAATTTGCAAACTTTCTCTTGTTGTCCCCAGATGACTCCACATGAGTCTCCTTCTTCTCCTCAGAGGTTGAAAATTTGTTCATCCTGATTGCCTCTTCAGTCAAGGCCACACTTAGATTGATGGCCTCAGCGATTGTTGCAGGTTTTGATGTCGTCACCATGCTCATGATTTGGGGTGCCAATCCCCAAATGAAACGCTCAATCTTTTTAAACTCTGGATCTACCATGTAGGGAACGATACGTGACAGAACTTGGAAGTTCTCCACGTACTCATATATTTTTGGACCTTCCATCTTCAAGTTCCAGAACTCAGTTTCCACCTTCTGGCTTTCTGTCCTCGAACAGTACTTTTTATGCATTAACTCTTTCAGCTCGTCCCATGAAAAAGCATACGCAGCAGCCTCGCCCATCATCTGAACCTGGAGTTTCCACCATGACAGAGCCCCATCTTGGAATAGTCCGGAAATGTACGTGACTTGATGCTCTGGGGCGCATTTGCTCGCACGCAAAACAGAGTCCGTCTTCTCAACCCAGCGCACGAAGGCTACGGCACCCCTAGTGCCGTCTAAATGTAGGGGCTGGCAGCCTAAGAACTGCTTGTAAGTGCAACCGTTGGGTGGGTTATTTCCCGAGGTACCTCCGTTGGGCTCGGAGCGATGGGCGTCGTACTGTGCGATGACCTGTAAGATGCGTTCTTGAAATTCCGCCTCCGTCATTGGCAGAGGGTTGTTGGTGTTGGTGTTACCTTGAGTCGACATCTTCCTAGAAGAAAGTCGGTTAGGTCAGGTCTTGTTAAGGGCACGAGCACACGAGCCTCTATTTAACAAATAAGACCTCAGAGGTGTATTACATATATGTATATACGCAGCCGTTATAACATTCAATCATATATCATCGCAATTATTGCACAACTTGTAAATAGGAACATAGCAAGTAAGCATGTAGCATTATAGTTATAGTATAAATATGCGGATCAACATTGTGCTTAGTGGGAATATAGCGACTGAGTTTTTCATTAGTTATTAGTCATAAGTATTGTCGCATGTTTAAAGATGAATGGGGCTTCCGTTATCCTCCGGCCACAATCACTGTGTCTTACAAAATTTATCACATCAGAAGGGACACAGGGTCACTCTACCCTTGCCCAACAAGTGTATTGGTGTATCAAAATTTCGTAGTCAGAAGTGGTCTTCAAAAGTCTCCACCATCCCGGCTTATCATTAGTGTCTTTACCCAAGTGTAATGTAATCCACATAAATCCAGAAACCAACTACACTGGTGATTGAGGTGGAGGAGGAAAGAAAAGCAAAATGTTAATGTGCGTGAATTCCTCCGCAAACTTGTATATACGTCGAAGTAACCAACTAATTTACCGCTTGATAGTAAAGGAACGAGCATCAAAAGAAAAACCTGGGAAAAGCGTTATTGCAGCAGATGAGAGTGTAAAAGAAGTCTTTGATAATTGTGAAGGATTAAAGTATACTGGCAATAAACAGGGTGAAGGTTGTGGTGTCAACTCAAGTTCCAAAACTTTGCGACTTATCCTCAAACTGTAGCTGTCGTTACGTGAGCACTCATTCCGTGTGTAGCCTCCATAATGTGAGGGATGACAAGGGTCTAATATCCGCATAGTGTAGCATAGGAACCAGCGAAATGGCTTGTCCAGCGTTGTAGAGGGGAAAGTAGCAATTGGTGCGGCCTGTAGAAAATGCTGCTGTAGCGAAAGGATCGTCATACGGTTGCTGGCTTGGAATACCCTTCTAGGGTGTGGTTAGGTCCTGGAAGAAAGTGATAGGCATGTTGGCACAAAGGATGTTGGTCCTCACCGGAGCAACCTTAGCGGTTAAAGGTGCAGGAACATATGTCTCAACCAATAAGGAAACCATCTGTGCAGGTACTGGGTCAGATATAAGGGGTGCAATGTATGGTAGACCAGAAAGGAACAGGATCGTGATCACGTGAAGGTGTAGGTTCAGCAGGTGCAGCATTGAGCTTGACCCAAAAGGTGCAGAAGCTAGCTCGAGAGTAAGCTCTGGGTCGTGTAACAGTGGGGTGCCTCGAGCAGGTGATAGAGCAACAGCCATGTCATCGTTGTCCGCGTTAGTGGTAGAGAGCTGTAATCCAGCTATTTATAAGGTTTGCAGATATCACAGACTCAAAGGAGTCTGAGTGCATGCTAGAATCAGAGGGTAGCTTGTTAACAGGGGTCTTAAGAAGTGAAATTTGCAGCAGTGTTCTCGTCTAATCTTCTATCATCGTGGGTGTCGGCAGGAGGACCATTGATAAAACATGTCAACGTCGTCATAAATTGTTTTTCAGGTAGCCAATCTTCAGTAGAAATGTCCACATGAGGCGCATCATCGAGGATCAGAGTCATTGTGTGCCCACCATCGGGATGACCAGTGATAGAGTGGTCATGGATTGAAACAAGAGTGACAGAAAGATTCTTGTCAGAGAAACCATCAGTAAAGATAAAGTATCACCAAAATCTGGTAGCGCGGACTGTTGGAAGTCGTCCTCGTCCTTATTCAGCATATCAGGATCACTCTCAGTGTCCGACGTAAATGTCTCTGCCGCAGTTGTAGTCTCATTATCTGTGGCGGTGGTCGTAGGGTTATCAATGTCTGATAACTCGTTCTCTAAATAGAGTGACATGTGTGCCGGTGTGTAGCTTGTATATCCATAGTAATTACTCACAATTAGTGTATGCAAACCACTACCACATATGCGTGTTTATCGATAATTAGCCATTTAGCATGTATGTAGTAAAAATGAAGGCATGTAGTCACAATCAATGTAAGCAAGTAATCATCCTAGTCTTCCCCAGACTATCCTACCATGTCTCTCAGACTAGATTCCCTAGTCCCTCAGACTAACTCCCTGGTCTCTAAGGCCATCCTCCCAGTCTCTAAGACTAAATCCCTGGTCTCTAAGACCATCCTCCCAATCTCTAAGACTAAATCCCTGGTCTCTAAGCCCATTCTCCCAGTCTCTAAGACTAAATCCCTGGTCTCTAAGACCATCCTCCCAGTCTCTAAGACTAATCCTCCCTCAGCCTCTAAGACTGATCCTCCCTCAGCCTCTAAGACTGAACTATAATTATAAGTTTGGAATGTGTATTCGTGCCTTTTTGTTTGTAAAAAAATGTGTGTTCCCTGGATCTGGACGTTTAGTGTATGCAATGAAAACAGGTTGTAAAATGTTTTCGTGAGAGCCCTAATGATCGTAGTCTAGACTCGAGAAAGAATCCTAGTTCGCTACGATCGAAGCTCTGATACCAAGCTGTCACACCCTGACTTTTGCGGAAGCGTGATTATGGTGTGACTTACTTGTTATCATTGCATTCAACCATATCAAACAACTATATGATAAAACCAAAGATTTGTCATCCATAAAATGAGTTAAAAACATAATAACATTGTCTAAAACGTAGACTTCAAATTTAAGTTTTACAACCCATATAAATTGTGTAAAGGTTCGCTAAGGACTCTTCAAAAGATATTAGTTGTAATCAAAGTTTGGAAGACATGTCTCGTCCAGGATTAAGACACGCTGGCCAAACCCAAAGACCATGGATGACATCTTTATACTTAACATGACTTGAAACTCCAACGCCCGCCAGATCCATACTTAATTTCCTGAAATACATGTAGTTTGAAAAACATCAACAAAAGTTGAGCGAGTTCATGTGTATGTGAGTCTGTATAAATCGTTAATGTGTGTCTGTATAAATCGTTTAAATGTGTCTGTATAAATGTATGTCCTTGGTATGTAGCAATAAGGAAAAAGAGATCAATTAATGTGTAGCTAATACATTAATAAGTGGCATGGCCTAGGAAGCACTCAAACCTGTAACGCGTATTTCATACCGGTCCTTCCGGCGGAACGACATAGTCACCACATGCAGCCACACGCTGGCCCATGTGTGGGGCTCGCAACACCCAATAGATCTGTCACTCATGCCTCTCGGTCCTTATAAAAGGATTAATGGTCTTACGATAATAGCCTATCCATTCACGTGATCTAGAAGTAAATTCCCTAGCTAAACATACCATGTAAATAAATGTCTGTAAATGTCTGTAAATGTCTGAAAAAGTTTGTAATGTCTGTAATAATTGTAACATGTATTTCACCCCCGAAGTAAAAAACTGAAAACCGTTAAGAGAAAAGGGGGACATGAACTCACAGTAGTGCGTCTTGTACCGAATCTCAAACTCTGTCTGCTACACGACAACCTACACGTACTAATGTCTATTAGACGAACGGGCCATGCCTTGGCTTAGAGTTTAGTATTTTGAGTTGCGTTACTTATATTGTTCCGCGTGATAAATATTTGTTCGTTCGATGTTCTAGTAAATTTTAGTCTTAGAAAGCAAATATTTACTAAGTGTTAGAAGTTTCGGAAAATTTCGCCATAGTCTCCTTTGTAAATAGAGGTGCCCATGCTTAAGAGCATATCATTTTCTTTTATATAAATCCCGTAGAGCGTTCCCACATAACCAACCCGACAATCATACATGCAATACACTACTTACGTCTTTTCAGCTTTATTAAACAAGATTGGACTGTTTTCGAGCATTAAAATAAAATAGTTATCGTTTTCCAAAAATTCTCAAATTTTTACAGAATATCATATATAATCCAAAATTTATTGTGTAAAAATTTCGGAGACCAGTTCATTACTAATTTTATATAAAAATACTTTTACCCGAATGCAATCAGATTTGTTACTTTCTGATTGCAGTTTTACGGAAAAATTCACTAAAAATCAATCGTAAGTCCGATTGATGAACTTCCAGTTGGAGGGTCACGGGAACAACAGTGACCACCTACAGTAAAAATTCCATGAGCTAATTCCGCTCAGGTTTCAAGTTTTGACTCTGAATACAAGACACTTTTTCAGCAGGAAAATTTCAGCTTGAGCTGCTGTCTAAAAACAATTCTTTAAAAATAGTAAACGATCTCGAAAAATTACGATTCCAGTGCCATTTGTTCGGTTGTTCAAAATTACACAATTTAGACTCCAGAAATTCAGTTTTTCGATTTAAAACGACCCAGTTACAGCCTGTTGAAGTTGGCTGGAAATTTCAATCAGCTTGCTGTTTACAATGAAAAAGTTACTAAAAACGCATCGACAAGGGTCCTAACCATGATTTATCAATAACTTAATGATCAAACACCATGTATGCATTCACCAAACTCAAACCAACCCAATAACATCATCATGCAAACCCTTTTATGAATGATTTTATGTACGGTTCCAAGTTCATATTTTTAGTGTTTTTGCTTTCTTGTGATTTATCATTAACATCCTACTACGAATCATAACAAGTAACAAAAATGAAACAAGGGTGTGAAGAGACTTACTACTAGCACAAGGCTAGGGTAGAAATATTAGAGCAAAGATGAAGAAATAATGAAGATGAAGCAAGTAAACAAGTAGGAGTAGATGAAGATGGAGCTTTGAATGGCACTTAGGAGTAGATGAAGATGGAGATTTGAGGGTGGTGATGGTGAAATCGGTTGGGGGAAACCGAAATAGGGAGAGGGAGGTGAGGGTTGGAGTGTGGTGTTAGATGAAATGATGAGAAGTCTTGGAAATTGTAGGATTCCTTACATGGTTTGGCAATTCCCACAAGTAACTCCATAAAATTCAGCCAATAGAACAAGGAGGTGTGAAGAGAATGATTAGGGTGGGTCCCCATGGCTGGAAATCGGTTGGGGGGGGGGGGTAAATTGTAAAAATTGTGACTAAATGGTAACTAGTTAGTTAAATTGTAAGTAATGGACTTTTATGTGTAGTAAAATGATTTTTAATGGGTGTTATGGCAAACGGGTACCATGACTAACCAAAAATAGTAAAACAATGTTATTGACAAAAATTTAGTGTCCCGGGTAATGTCCGGTTGTTCGGTTACGTAACGTTCCGATAAAGTGTTAAATCGTACCGTATAGTGTCTTTTACGCATCGTTTTGTAACGAAATTGTTCCTGGCACTTAGGAAAGTATATACAGGGCTACTCTGGCATATTTGTGTATTCTACTGGTATAATAAAATGCTGAATTTTATAAAAGAATGTAGAATTCTGTATTTAAAGTGTGTTTTAGGCACTTCCCTGCATTATATCTATCACCTAATGACGCAGTCTTATGGTCCTCACTTCCCTACACTACAACCCAGTGTAGTACTCTATCCCTGGCTCATACTGGCCATAGTAATATTGTCTGTCTAAGTGCTGGCATTATCAGCATTATTTCTGGATCAACCGTTCAGTGTGTCAACTGTGCTAAGTGCATCAAGTATGTCACTAATGTAGGTGTGTAATGAATGGAGTGACTGTATAAAATATGATGCATGTATATATGATATAGAATCATAGAGCCGTTTTAAATTATCAGTTGTAATCAAGCACAGTCATTAAGCACGTAATTAAGATTAATTAATTTGTACAGTACCTGAAATTTTGAGGGTTGTCACACAACAGTACGCATATAAGCGATATCGGGTAACCGGATGAGTCATAAACAAGTTCTATATGCCAAGATAATTTTAATATGTTACCAAGTCAGTAGGTAACCAAGGTTTTATAAACCTTATGGTTTAAAACCAAAATATGCACCATAAGGGTATTTTAGTCATTATATGACAAACTTTGAGAACTTGCATAACAATCTGAGTTATGAACAAGTACATCCTATAAAACATTTTAATAATGTTATAATATCAGTAGGTAATAAGTTTTGTATGATAGTTATGGTTTAAAACCATACTATGCGCCAAAATGGAGTTTTGGTCATATTATAACATAATTTACGAACTTGTAACAAAACTCAGGTTATGTACAGATTTATCATACCAAAATATGTTAATTATAGTAACATATTAGTAGGTAATTCATTTTGCAAGTTCACCATTGATTAAAACCAAGTTTTATACAAAAAAGGCAATTTGGTCATAAAAGCCTATAAACTGAAAGAATGCGAGTGCATATGTCTATCGCTTACGTCAATCAAGTATCGTAGCTGAGCAGATGATATAAGACAAGGTTCTATAGTGAATAAACATGAAATATCAAGTTAGTATGTGTGAGAGTTGGTTCGCATGGATCGGCGCAGCCAGGTCCACAAGAATGCACCTTCTAGATCCGCATGTATTAAGTATGCGCACAACTAGGGTTTCTAACATGTTGATCTGTTCATGCACATAAGTTGATCCGCATAAGGAGTCCGTCCACACACATGTGTCCATCCGCACAAGAGACTTGATTCGCACCTACTTGATTCGTAGCTGTTATGTTGATCTGCACTTATATGTGTGTATGTAGTTGAGGATGGACATTGCCTATAAATAGGGATTAGGTCTTGTTCATTTGTAATATTTGAGAGAAAGAGAGGGTAAGCTCTGCTCATTTATTTTCACAGTTATGTACTGATCATCAATCAATAGAAAACAACTTTAGTTAGCCTGTTCTTGTCTAATTCACTCTCGTACTTGGATTCCGCAAGAGATACGAGATCTACGCAGTCAACCGTGTAACAGAATCGATCCTAACACGAATGTTCAAGTGGTATCAGAGCGGGTGATTGATTGCCAGGATTGAAGATTCAAGAAACAAGCTGAATTTATCCAATTCAGAGCGGATTTCATCTGAATTTCATCATCTTCTACACATTCTTATTCTACTCATTCTTTTTCATCTTTAGAACACAAATTTACGATGTTTCCACGGTTAAAAATGGCTGATTTTGCACCATGTTGAGCGAAATCATATTTTAATCAATCCTAAAAAGTTTCAGACCTAAATTCAAACAAAATCATACCAAAATCTTTGGAAACCTGAAAAATATGGCTGGTAATCAAGTTGAAAGGCTCGCACGGATCTGCTACTAGTCCATTGCACGGACCTAGGGTTGTGTTAGTCCATCCGCACGAACCGACTACATCCGCACGGATCTACTTATTTTGTTCATCCGCGAGAATCAGGATTTCTGAGTTGTTTGTTGTTTCAAGTTTGTTTAAGTGTTAAAGTTTATTCAAGTGTTTGGTGTTTGTTTGCAGGTGATTGTCAAGCATTTCAAGTCATCGAACATGAGTTTTACAATGAGTTTTACAACGTATTCACAACCGAAACAACACCCACAACAAAGAGCGTCTCAAATGCTATTTTCGAAAGCTTGAAATATGATAATGTATATGAGAATCATCAAAAACCACCTAAACTAATGAACATTGAAGATTATAACTGGTGGAAAGATAGATTTGAGATATGGGTGAAAGCGTATGCTTATGATTGTTGGTCGATGTTACACTTTGGATATAAAGAACCAATTAATGAGAAAAAATGAAATAATCCCACTTAGAGAGTATAAAGATCCTGATAAAGAAGAGTTTTCTAACGAACAAAGAATGATTGCATTGTTACAACAATCGGTTACGGAAGACATTCTTTGTTTGCTACAGCATGATAAAACGTCAAAATCCATGTGGGAGGCGCTGGAAGTGAAGGCTGCTGGTGGTAAGGAAATCAAGAAAAACAAGATATCTTTGCTAAAAAAAAGAAATTGATCTGTTCAGCTGAATGAAAGGATAGATTGTCCGACAGATTATAGAACGTTTCTATCATTTGAAAATCTAGCTAGAAAGATTTAGAATAAAAAAGGACAGAGAAGAGATCATCGACAAACTGATTGAGGCACTACCTCATGTGGATGATTGGCAAACGTTTGTCATGATTATGATTCTGAAAAATGATGCAAAGTTTTACGAGATTACTTTGGATAGTTTGATTGAAAAACTTGAAAGTCATGAGCTGGATCTGTAAAGACAAAACAAAATGACCAGTTCTACTTATCAGCAAACTGTAAATCTTTACTATCGTGGAAGCATAGTGAACAGTCAAGCACCAAAGATTGGTACAACCTTTAGCGTAGAGAACTCTGGTGATTCATCATAGAGCAGGTCTCCGAACTATGATTCTGGTTACCATTCATCCTCTGCATCAGATAAATCCAATTCGAATCTAGTTTAATGCAACATTGCCCTGAATTTGAAAGACTCTCCTAATATGAACGCTGATTCAGCCGGACAGCAGATGAGTTTCTTAGCATCTATTCTGGAATCAAACGAAAGTTTGGTGGCGGGTAGGCTGAGAAACCCGAATATGACGAAGGAAGACTACGACCAGATCGATCCAAAAAACACGGAGCTCATAGATATCCGATGGTGTAATCAGGTGGGCTCAACGATTTATGGAGATTACTGGCAGGTAATGCCTTGAAGGTCCTAACATGAAACTGGGATTTGTCAAATCCAAGGTTACGTGCTTCAAATGTAAACATAAAGGACACTTCAAGAGAGGGTGCTCAAATCAGGGAGTTGATGAAAGTGTGAATCCTTTTCATGATGACTACTACAAGAAAGCAATCTACCATCGCACCAATGAGCAACTGCTAAAGATGAATCAAAAACAGATCGGTGAAGGTTCGTCGAAAGAAAGAAAACAGGATTTGGCGGTGATTCAAGAGGATGAAGGGTTCAATTGGAACAAATGCATTCCAAAAAAGAAGATGGCATTGGTTGTTGTGGTAGGACCGACTCGAGAAGAACGTCATGCGCATATGAGGTTGAGTGTATTGTATAAAGTTTTCATGGAAGCAAAATGTGCAGATAGATGGGATGATGAGAGGAACTGCTTTGTAGATCCTCAAGGGAATCCGGCAGTTGATCCTGATGTGGTAGACTTTAAAGCGCTGGTTGCAGCTATTCCAACTGCAGGAGTGTTTTATTCAAGGATCAAAGAAGATTTGAATTATGAAAAAGAAGTGGAGGAGGGCATAAGAAGGGTGATCTATGCCAGTGTAGAGAAAAGGAAGAGTGTGGAAGAGATTGTGGACGAAAGCCAAAAGCTGAAGGATGATATTTTGAAAAAGACGACCGATGACACAACGGTGGCAGATCAATTGAGGTAATAACTCAAACTGAATCTACTGAGTCGTCTAATAAGGCTAAGTCAAATGATAATAATGATGAAATTGATAACAAATATGAAAACATAAAAGAAGTGCAGTGCAGGAAATGTATGGAAACATGCAGTGCATGTACTATAAAGAATGAAAATTTAAAATCTAGAAACATTGAGTTTACAAAAAATAGAAAATGTTTTCAAAGAAAAATGTAAAGAAATGTTTGAAGTTGAAAAGTTTTTGAAACAAAAAGAAGAAGAGCTGACACAGAAATGTGATGGTCTTGAAAAAGAAAATAATTTTTTTAAAACAAAAGTGTTCAGCAGATTGCAACAAATGTTTAGAAAAAGATAATTTTATTCAAGAGTTGCAAAAAGAATATGATGTGATGAAATTGTCATATCATACAGTAAAAGAAGCTTTTGAAACTTTGAAAAGTCAAGAAAAAAGTATGGAAAGAAGACTTTCAAAATATTTTGAAACAACAAGATTTCTTGAAGCTAATTATGAGGGTAAACAACGGGTTTTAAATCAATATATTGATGACCTTGCTGAAGTTAAACGGGAATTAGATGAGAAAGAAAAGAAAGTCAATAAACTTCAAAGTTATCATGCTTCTTCATATATTCTTGAACGTATTTTCAACATCACACCAGATGATAATGATTCTGAAAAGAACAAAAAGGGAATTGGGTCAGAATATCATCAGGTGCCACCACCGTTGGAGAATAATTATACATTCTATGATGACAAAAAGGTGGCAAAAGCTATAAATATAGTTGACCAATTGACTGGCACATTGATGTGAGTTACTCCAAATCTGATGATGTTGCTGATTCAGAAGTGGTAGGTAAGGTTGTTGAAAGCGTTTTGAAAGAAGATTCTACCAAAAATGAAAAGTCCAAATCACAAGTTGAAGATGAGGAAAATTTTCATAGAAATTATCTAAAGAATTCAAAATCTGAGAAAATGCGAATGATGATTCAATAGGATTGGCATATTACATGATTGGATCGGACAAATTATTCTCAGATATTGAAGTTCCAATTAAAAATGTGATTGTGGAAAAGATCGACAAAGTTTTCAAATTGGTAGAAATCGAAAAGTCTGAAATTGCAAAATTTGCTGGTAAGAGCAAGAAAACTTGTTATAACAAACCTGGTTACAAAAAGAAAAATACAAAGGCTGGGTTGGGTTATAAAAAGAAACAGAATCAAAAGTAAAGGGCTGAAAAGTCAAATCTTCAAAAGATGAAATTTGTCCAGGGAACAAGTTCTGAAGAAGAGAAAGAAATCCAAATTAGTCGTCAGACTAGTGAAGAATTCTATGCTCAGAAAAAACAACAACAACAGGCCAAAGATCTTTCAAAGAAAACATGTTTTAAATATCAACAAATCGGACATGTTGGTCGCAAATGTCCAAATTTGAAACCTGTTGATGTTGAGAAAAAGAAAGTTGAGACTGTGAAACAGAAGTCAACCAAGTTTGAGTTAAAACAAACTTGAAAACCAAAGACACCCAAATTTGAACCTAAACAGATTTGGAAACAAAAGACTAATTTTTCAAAATCAAAACGAATGTTGAAGCCAAAGGTTGATTTGTCGAAAAGAAACGTTCAAAATGACTCAAGATTTTATCAAAGGAATGTTTCAAACGGACAAAATTTCAGTGGTAAAGAAACAAAAGACTTCTGTGAATGATAAAAGGAAAATGGATTCAACCAAGAAGGTTGAAAATAATAACGAAAAAGTTTTTGTGAAAAATGACAAAGATTTTCTGAAGATGAATGAATCGTATTGTGTCACAATACCCAAGGTCAAACAGGCCTAAGTTGCATTATTCAAGTAATTGAGTTGATTGAATGTGCAGGTGTTCCAGAAGTCAACAAAAAGTCAACACGGACAATGGAGCATCCTGGCACAGGAGGAGGATCCCTGTGGTTGAGTTCAGGGAGTGTTTGTTTGTTAATAATAATAAATAAAACATGAATAAAAATGTTGGTGCATAATGTCTATAGCCTACGTCTAAAGTCTAGGTCATGTTGGTAGCTTGTATAGGGGTCAAATATGTCAAAATGTACTTTTATGATGTTTTGAAGTAATTTCGCACAAAATAGCTTGTTGCTATTTCGCACGAAATTAAGAAGTGTTATTTCGCACGAAATTACAAGTGGTAATTTCATGCGAAATCATCTGCCTATATATATGGCAGTGGTGCTTCTCATTTGGTACGAAATTAGTCGAAGTGTAACGAAGTGCTGTCCAATTTTCACCGTGTAATCAAGTCAAATATCAATGAGAAGCTTGTTTTAAGTATCATACTCTGTTTCTACACATTTCTTACACTAATTTGAGGTTGTTTGACTGTTTTCGCCTTTCAAACAGCTTTGTGTTGACTCTGAACGACTCATTAGGTTGCAAAACGATCCTACAAGTGGTATCAGAGCTCAGGATGAGTCAATACACTTGAATCAGTGCTCTTTTCTACTCATTTTTGGACTTCTGGACAAATTCATGGACAAAATGGACTGATCTTTTGATATTGCGTGTAAAATACAGTTTTAACAAACCCTTGAAAGAATCAGACCTAAATTCAGACTAAAACTGACAAAAATGGGCCAAAAGGTTGATTTCGTTTGAAATCAACTCTTATTTCGTTTGAAAAATAATTCCGTTTGGCTAATTTCGCACGAAATTAAGTTTTGAGATTAATTTCGTACGAAATAACACTTAATTTCGCTTGAAGGTGTTATTTCGTTTGAAAAGTTAATTTCGTGTGAAAGTTGTTTTCGCATAATAGCTGATTTCGCTTGAAAGCCTGTTTCGTGTGAAAGTCCATTTCGTTCGTGGTATTTCGTTTGAAGTTCATTTCGTGTAGAAAGTGTTTTCCCTTGAAAGTAACCAGTATTCTAAACTTGAATTTTTTTTTCCGTAAACTGTTTTCGTAAAATGGATAACCAAGAGTTTTACAATTTCTTTGCCGGTG
This sequence comes from Helianthus tuberosus, assembly GCA_030545235.1. NCBI lineage: Eukaryota > Viridiplantae > Streptophyta > Magnoliopsida > Asterales > Asteraceae > Helianthus > Helianthus tuberosus. Next base: position 133,401,703 of record CM060394.1, read on the forward strand.
GGGGAATGACGGCAGCACAAACACCAGCCAGTATAGTGCAAAATGTGAACATGGAAAATGAACTCGGTACTATGCAGAAACCGCCGAAGTTGATGAACATTGATGAGTATGCTGGGTGGTGGGAAAGGTTTAAGACTTGGGAAGAGGCTAATCATTTTGAATGCTGGATGAAAATCGAGTCTAAATATGTTCCTCCAAAGAATGGTTTGGGAATTGAGAAAACGATTAGCAGTTTGACTCCAATTGGACAAGATGATTTCAAAGCAGAAAAGAAAATGATGAGCATTCTACAACAAGCCATCAAAGAGGATATCTTAGTTCTGCTACAACATCAGGGTGATTCACAGTCAGTTTGGAATTCTTTGAAAGTAAAGTTTCTTGGAAGCGTGTCTATGATAAAAAAGCAAAACTGCTTTGATGAAGAAAGAGTTTGATATCTTTACGGGTATAAAGAGTGAAACAACAAAACATTTGATTGAAAGATATTGCCATCTGGTTGTTGAGATGAAGATGTTGGGAATAACCAAAACGGATGAGGAATGGGTTGATAAGTTGGCGGATGCATTGCCATACGATGAATGGGGAACTTATCTGTTAGTATTGAAGAATAATTTGGAGTATGTGGGATTCAACCTTAGCACATTCATTGAAAAGATTGAGTCACACGAGCTTGAGTTGACAAAGATTAGAAAGATGAAGTCTTCAAGTGTTCAACAAGATGTCTCATTGTATTACAAAGCAAGTACTCCAGCAACATCGAATCTAAGTCTAAAAGTGCAGAGAACCTTTAGTGCAAATTCAACATCCGGAGTATCATCTGTCACATCAAGTAACAATAACTCACCATTTGCAAGTTTTGAACCTAATCCACAGGTTCAAAATTCACCGGATCAATCTTACACTCAAAGTTCGTCAGGATCAAACAGTCAAAGTCAAAGTCCAGGAATTCTGTGCAACATAGCAGTGAACATAAAGAATGCTCAAGACTTTACTGAATCATTAGCGAAGCAGCACATAGCACTTCTTGCTTCGGTGCTTGAATCGTATGAAAGCTTCGTTACATGTAGAATTGGGAACCCCGATATGACAAAGGAAGACTATGATCAGATCGATCTAGAGGAGCTGGAGTTGATCGACATCAAATGGGGAATGGCAAGCTTGGTGAGAAGAGCTCAACGATTTATGGAAATAACTAGTCGGAACAGTCTTTTAGGACCAGATCAAAAACTTGGGTTTGATAAATCAAAAGTCACATGTTTCAAATGTAAAGAGAAAGGACATTTCAAGCGGGAATGTCCAAACAGGGAGGTCAACAACCATCAAAACCCGTTTTCAAATAATTATTACAAACAAGCGATCTATCATAAGACAAGTCAACAACCATTCACCCAAAGACCTCAGATCGAAAACAAGCCGGAGAAAGCTCTCTTAGTCAATCAAGATGATGAGAAGGTTGCTGAAGGTTTTAGTTGGGATAAGTACATCCCTGGTAGCGAGGGTAGGGAAATGATGGCAGAGATTGTGGAAGAACCGGAATGCGTTGTTGAAACATAAGAAGTCAGTGAAGTCATGTCTGAAGAAAGTTTGGCAGAGCTGGAAGAAGTAGTTGCAGAAGTTTACTACTATCAATCTGAACAGGAGATTATTGCTAGTTCTTTCAAATCAATAATGCCTCCTAATATGTTTGAATCTTTTGCAGGTTTCTTCAGTGAGCCAACTACTGGTCTTTGTCCAAGATATGATGTTGAACCAGTTCCAGTTGAAGAGATAATAGTCGTTTCAAAAGAAATGAATGAAGAGACTCTAAAAGAGATTGCTGACAAAGCGTTGATGGGCAAACTAAAAGAGGTTGAAACAGAATCTGTCGAATCAAAGTCTGTCGAAACCGAGTCAGTTGAAAGTGTGTATGTCGAAACGGTCAAAAAAGAGTCTGACGAGAAATTGGAAAATGAGGAGATCAAATCAGGAGACGAGTCTGAGTCAGAGTCTGATGGTTTTGGTAAAACAGATATTAAAATAGATCAAGAAGAAAAGGTTACCGAAAAGGTTGATTCGATTCTTGAAATTCCATGCAAAAACTGTTCAAAATCATGCATGGATTGTCTTGAAAAAGACAAGCAATTTCAAGAATTGAAGAAATTTACCGATGAAGTAAAATTTGATCTCAGTGAGATAAAAGAAGCATATGACACTTTGGCAAGATCAATCACAATGATTAAAAAGGAAAGTTTTGAAAATGATAAAGCCATGAAATTGCTAAAATCTACTGTCATGGATAAACAAATGGAAATTGACATCCATCTGGACACGATTGCTTCTTTGAAAAAAAGAACTTGAGTAAATGAGAATTGAAACTGAGAGAATTGATAAGAAACTGATGAGTTATGATGCTTCATCATATGTGATTGATCAAATTCTTCCGCAACAACATGATGCAAAACCTGTCCTCAAAAGTGTTCCACCCCTAATGTGGAATCATTACACTCAAAAGTATCCAGATGGGGTGGAATCTGCATTGAATCTCAAGTTGAAAACCATTGAGAATGAGTTGCCTGAGAGCATTGATGTTACATTTTCTCCGTCCGACACTGACAACGAGTCACAGGTGATCAAAACCGTTGTTGACCAAGTGTTAGATGAAGAAAGTGATAACTCGGAGTTTGATACTGTGAAAACTCATTTTGAAAATTCCATTTCTGATTCTGAAGAAGATGGTAACTTCTTAGAAAAGTTTATACCAAAATCAGATACAGTTGTGAATGATGATTCGATCAATGTGGTTTACACAATGACCAGAACTGACAAACTTTATTCTGATTCTGAGTATCCAATTCAAAATGTCAGATTGGAAAACGTTGAGAAGGTGTTTAAGCTTGTTGAGATTGATATTTCAGAGGTTAACAACAATGAGTTATTTTCAAAACCAAAGAGGTCTTTTGTGAAACAACCAACCAACCCGAGAAGGAAAGAATGGGTGGGTAATCATGATCATTACAACAGACATGGTAACAACTTTAAAAACAAAGGTATTGGGTTTGAAAAGAAAATGGCTAAGAAGTATGTCAAGCCAAAAGAAAAGATGAGTGATATTTTTGTTGCTGGTCCTAGTGTTGATGCTGAAAAGGATTATATCTTCAGTCAAAAAGCCGTTGACGATTTCAATGCGGCTAAAACGTTAAGAGAAGAGACCTACAAATCAACTTTTGTCGAATATGACAAAAGAATTTGTTACCGCTGCAATGAAATTGGTCATATGGCCAAACAGTGTGTGAAAAAGATTGAAAAACCAGTTTTGCAAAAACTCAAACCGAAAACTTCAACTGATGTTAAGGATAAAACACCAATGGTTTCTCCCGTTCGAATTTTGAAAAGAGGTGAATCGTTGAAGTCCGAAGAAAAGCCGAAATCAATCTTTGAGATTAGCGAATCTTCGAAGACTCAAAAGACTTCAAAGATTTATCCAAAGATGAATTTTTTTGAAAATCAATCATGGGTGGCAAAATCAAAACAATCAGTTGAAGAAAAGAGGATGGAAAATGAGCTAAAATCTGAATCAAAAGTTTTTGAAAAAGATGTTGAAAAACTGGAATTTGAACTAGATAAGTTGCTAGAAGAATTCCCACCAATTAAGGAGGGAGATTCAAAACTAAAAACCAAATCCGATGTTCCAAAAGTCATCTTTAACATTCCGAAAGTTGATGTGTCGTATGATCTTGTGTTTTTGTAGTGTTCCAAAGGTAAAGAAATCATGGGCTTCATTGTTTGAATAAATTTTTTGTGATGTATGCAGGGGCTTCCGAGGTCGATAATCTCGAAGTGGATCATGGACAGCGGAGCTTCAAGGCATATGCTGGAATGCTGGGTTTACTCTACGATGTTAAATCAATCAACGGTGGATATGTTGGATTTGCAGGGAATCAGGGAGGCAGAATAGTTGGTGAAGGAACTCTAACAAATGGAGTTGTGTCGTTTGACAAAGGGAACTATATCATCGAACTTGAAAACAATCTGTTGAGTATCTCACAGATCTGTGACAAGTCTTTTACAGTACACTTTACTAAAACTGAGTGTTTAATCATAAAACCTGGTTTTAAAATTCCTGAGGACATGGTGTTGATGCGAGCTCCATGAGAAAATGATTTGTATAAACTTGATATGAGTGTCGCAACAACAACTGATCATCAAAAACAATGTTTTGTGACAAAAACGAAAGCGACTGAAAAAGAGTCCAGAATGTGGCATCGAAAGACGGGTTACATTCATGTCAGAAAAATGAACTTTCTTGTACACAATGATTTGGTTGAAGGTGTAAATTTGAAAATTTTTCATTTGAATGATGATTGTGTAGAGTGCAAGAAGGGACAGCAAACCAAAAAGACACACCCACAGAAGTTTTTGAATTTAATCAGAGTACCGCTCGAGAGAATCCATATGCATCTCTTTGGACCAGTTAATGTAAAAAGCGTAAGCGGAGAATTGTACTATCTTGTGGTCACTGACGACTTCACAAGGTTTTCATGGGTAGTGTGTATGGAAAGTAAAGATCAAACTTTTGAGTCATTAATGGTTCTATTCAAGAAGATGGAAACGCTGTATAAATTGCTGATCAGGAGAATACGAAGCGATAATGGAACAGAGTTTAAGAATAATCGCATGCTCGAGTTTTGTGATGAGAAAGGAATTCTTCATGAATTCAGTGCACCATACACTCCACAGCAAAATGGTGTAGCTGAACGAAAGAATCGCACCTTAATTGAAACATCTCGAACTATGCTTGCCGATTCAAAGTTGCCAATATTTTTCTGGAGTGAAGCAGTTGCAGCAGCGTGTTATACATTGAATCGTGTTCTCACAGTGAAGAAATACAAGAAAACCTGTTTTAAACTTCTTCATCGTTATAAGCCAAATTTGAAATTTTTAGAACCATTTGGATCTCCTTGTACTTTTATTGATCCAGATGGTAAGTTTGGTGCAAAATCTAATGAGGGTTTCTTTGTAGGTTATGCAAGTCCGCTCAAGAGGGTGTTCGTACCATGCCTAGGGAAGATAACTCAAGTTCAGCATGTTGATTGTCAGAAGCATACTGCTCCACCACAACTTTACGGACAAAGATTTTTGTTCAATTATGATAAACTCTGGGAGTCTTTCCAACTGTCGACTGAGCCAAGCTTAGAGGAACTCGTTTTACTATACCAACATCAACAATCTATGTCACAAGATCAAGTGCCAAGACCGTTGGTAGTTTCTCAGCCCGACGTGGGTACAAGCAATTCTACAAGTGGTACAAACGATCACGAGGCAGGTCCAAGTGGAACGACACACGAACCCCCAGAGGAACCAGCTCCAACGTTTGATAATTCTGACGACTTAGAATCGGAAGACGGTCCGATTTTTGACGAGGAACCAAATGTTGCAACGACAGAAGCTGAGGATCACACCGGTGATCAAGATATTACTAACTTGCAATCGGAAGTGAGCGTGCCTGACACTGCTGTGCCAAGAACTTTGTCTTATCATCCTACAAATCAGATAATTTGTGATCTTCAGAGCGGAGTAAAAAGGTGAGATCAGATCAACAGAGCTCTTACATGTTTTTATACATCTGTTGCTCCTTTAAAGGAAGAATTCTCACTAAAGTGTTTCATCTCGCAGGTTGAACCAAAAACATATAAGGAAGCTTTAACTGAAGAAAGTTGGGTGAATGCTATGCAGGAAGAGCTGCAGCAGTTTGAGAAGCTGGGAGTATGGAGATTGGTAGATCTTCCTGAAAATCAGAAGTTGATAAAGACAAAGTGGGTCTTTAAGTGTAAAAGAGATGATAGAGGAGTGATTGTAAGAAATAAAGCATGATTGGTAGTACAGGGATTCAGTCAGCAAGAAGGCATTGACTTTACAGAGGTGTATACGTCTGTTGCTAGACTCGAGGCGATTAGAATCTTCCTGGCATTCGCGTCTTGGAAAGGATTCAAAGTCTATCAACTAGATGTGAAATCTGCATTCCTGTATGGCAAAATCAAAGAAGAAGTGTATGTTGGACAACCGCCGGGTTTCACTGATCCACTACACAAAAACAAAGTCTATCTTCTCGATAAAGCGCTTTACGGACTTCACCAGGCCCCGAGAGCCTGGTACGAGACGCTTTCCCAATATCTGTTGGCCAACGGGTTCACCAGAGGGACGGTTGATAGTACTTGTTTACCAAAGAGGTTGCAGGGCATCTATTGATCGTGCAGATTTACGTCGACGACATCATCTTTGGATCGACAAATGATGATTTGTGTAAAGATTTTGAAATAGTGATGAAAAGAAAGTTTGAAATGAGCTCGATGGGGGAGATGAAGTTCTTTCTAGGGCTGCTAGTGGATCAAATGCCCAGAGGAATTTTCATTCATCAAACCAAATACGTGAACGATGTTCTGGAGAAGTTTAACATGTCTAAATCTACTCCGACTTCAACCCCCTTGGCTCAAAATCATGGAATCTGTCCAGATGAGAGTGGAGAGAAAGTGGATGAGACGTATTATCGGTCGATAATTGGATCTTTGATGTATCTAACTGCTTCTCGCCCGGACATCATGTATCCAACGTGTTTATACACCCGATATCAGTCCAGCCCACGCTAGTCACACTTGACGACCGTGAAACGCATTTTACGGTATTTGAAAGGCTGCCCAAGCACCGGCTTGTGGTATCCTAAGTCGGGTGACTTTTCACTCACAGGTTATGCTGATTCGGATTTTGGTAGCTGCAAGCAAAATGCTAAGTCCACCACTGCTGGGTGTCAGTTCTTCGGAACTCGACTAGTCACTTGGCAGTGCAAGAAACAAACCTCAGTAGCGCTCTCTACGTGTGAGGCTGAATACGTTCCGGCCTCGAGCTGTTGCTCTCAGATCCTTTGGATCCAACAGCAGATGCGAGACTTTGGTTTGAAGTTCTTGGACACGCCTATATTTGTGGACAATGAAGCAACGATTAACATAACAAAAAACCCGATTCACCATTCTAAAACAAAACATATAGAAATTCGACATCATTTCATCCGTGATTGTCACGAGAAGAAATTGATTAGAATTGAACATATACACACCGATGAACAGAAAGCTGATTTTTACACCAAACCGTTTGATAAAAAGAGATTTAACTATCTTTTGAAATTAAATGGGATGAAAAATTTGTTTTCTGGGAGGGTTGTTGAATGTGAAGACGAGGAGGACGGCGATCTGATGTGATCCACGTTGTGTTGTCAAGTTTTTGTACAATTTATTTTCTTCTTTTGATAAAACCAAAAACACAAAAATCTGTTTTTGCTTTTAGGGGGAGAAAGTTTGCAGAAAAATCCAAAAACATGATAATATGTCAAAATCCAAAAACAATGAAAAACTGAAAAAAGTTTGTGTAAAAAGGGGAAATGATAGTACATCAGCTAGACAGATGTAGTACGCTAAAGAAATGTAAAGTTCAAATGTGTTAAGCAGTCTTGCAGATGATATGTCGATAGGTTTTTGTGACACCTGTGTCACCTCAACCATCAAACAAATTCCAAACCAATGAAATATTGTATTTCATACTTGGGATTTGTAAAAATATGTGTATCGTTTACACATATCAATTCTGGTTCGATTTCAAACTCTATATAGCTTTCTGGAATGTTATACGCGCACTGATGCGTAAATATAACCAGTTTAATGCAACGAACACTCTGGAATAGTGAAATAGGCTTAACATACCTTAAATAACCTTTACATAACTTAGATATAAGTTTTGGAAGGTTTGGTGTGGTGAAATCAAGTTAAATCGCTTACAGGGACTAAACTTGACAAACTGCGAAAGTATGCCAATTTGAACTGTAACAGACATTCCGGAACATGACCATAAGTTAAACATGCCATAAATATCCTTCACATAGCTTAGAAATAGGCTTTGAGGGGTTCGGTATGCTAAAATAAACTTTTGGGTCATTCAGGGACTAAAAGTGTCAAAAAGTGCACAAGTTTGCATTTTCGCGCATAACTTACGTTCTGAATACATCCGGACATCCAAAAATTTATGTAAGCATGACTATATTATGCTTTAGTGTTTGGCTTGCCAAAAATCCATTCGTTGCGTCATTTGGATCGTTTTTCGTGCTTATGCGCATTCCGTCGTAATTAAGCGAACATCGCGTTCGTACGGCCAAACGAACCAACATCTGACATATTTTTGAGCATGTTTCATGTCCACAATGTTTAGGAAACATTTTAGGGCCTTAAAGTTGACTTTACGGGCCTTAGAAGTGTCGGGAATGGCCTTAAACACGTGCAGGGACTGAAACTGTCATTTCTGAAACTTATGTCTGATCTGTGCAGGCCAGGCGGCCCGCCTCGGTTTCCTTACATCCTCACGCGGCCCGCGAGGCTCCTTCTGACCAGATTAATCGAATCTAACAGCAGATTGCAGCTGTTACATTCACAACCACACATTCTAAAATGCTTAGTCAGCTGATAAGGATCAATTTGAGCTACCATAAGGTCCCGACACTTGTACGGGTGGGATTAAGGCACGGTTTCCATGAAACGATCCTAACGGTTCGGGTATTCCTATAAATACCCATCCACCCCAACCTCATTTCTCACAAGAATCTGGATTTGAGAGCTCTAAGTTGAAACCATTGTTTCATACCTGAGTTCTTGGATCGAGATTAGCATTCGGGGACCCTTCGTAAGTATTCTTTCATTCTTTTCTTTCTTTTATTGCTTTTCGAGTCAGAAAGTCAAACTTTGTTTGACTTTCAGCGTTGACCAGCTTATGGTCAATGTGAAGTTCGTTTGAACTTCGCAACGTGAGTGTAATCACGTTGGTTATAGTCCCTTGGGACTATGCCTACTGATTACCACGTTGTCTAGGGTCGTAGGGTAAGCGATCTAATAAATCGCTTATACCTCGAACCCGACCCAGTTTGGTCGATCATTAGGATCCGACCAAATACATTAGGTGACCATAGTGTAGGGAATAACCTTCTGAGGTTATACCTTATGGTTACATCGTTTAAGTAGTTGTATGATAGGTAGTTTATATGCCTTAGGTAAATTACCAGAATACGCTTTTCATGTATAATTGGTAATTTAGCATATGTAACCTAAACTTTTGTCACATAACTGATTATGTAACATGTTTAGGCATATGACACTTGTCATAGGGCTAGTTAGGCGGTCCGAACGCGTTTCACGCGAACGACGCGTTAAAGTAGCATAAGCTACCTAAACGGGTCGTAATGGGTCATAAACAATTATGTTAGGTTTCAATTAGTATGTAGGCTTTGTTAAACCATATGACACGAGTGTCTATACTCGTTTGGTTTACAAACCCTCATTCTATCTAAATCCTCCGATTTAGGTCCGGTTTATTAACATAGTTACCTATATTAGGTGCCGTTTGATATCCGCGATCTCTTGCATTACTTGGTGGTTATCTTTAGACATCTGAGCAATCTCAAGTGAGTACATAGACCCCTCTTTTACTGTTTTCCAAATGTTTTGGGGTGGAACACATGTGCCTACTTGTTACTTTCATGCTTTCCTGTTTTCACATCATATACCTGCTATGTTCGTTAGTACATTATAGTACATGATTTCATTACATTTCATGCTAGGTGTGCCCACTGTGTGCATTACTTAGTACATCGTTTTACATTACATCACATGCTACGTATGTCTATTGTTGTATACGTAGTACAGGTCACATGCTACGTATGTCTATTGTTGTATACGTAGTACAGGTCACATGCTACGTATGTCTATTGTTGTATACATAGTACAGGTCACATGCTACGTATGTCTATTGTTGTATACGTAGTACAGGTCACATGCTACGTATGTCTATTGTTGCATACTTAGTACAGGTCACATGCTACGTATGTCTATTGTTGCATACTTAGTACATTTGTTATTCATCACATGCTTACATTTTGGATACATATTACATGATTTACATTAGACATGAACATTTTACATCTTGATGGTTTGGTTTGATTAAGTGATTAAGTAACGAGGCGTGTGTAATATGATACAAGCATGGTGGATACGCCGCTGGTACTTCCTATATATAAGTGTTTGTATGGTATTACATATATCGTAGCGTTATTTGAATCATTTCAGTTTGATACATATAACATTTTATACAAATAACTTACTTTTTACAATACATTGTTTTACAAGCAACTTATCTTATACAAACTCAGTTTACATGGTTATTCATTTAACCATACATTATTCACTTATTTATACATATCATCTGAACTCATTGTTTTTCAAATGATTTACAAGACAAAGCAAATTACATGGTTCATGACTAAACATTTTCTCAACATAAGTCATGAAACCTATTTTCACAAAACCTATGTATCTCACAGGCATTTTTATGCTGACGTACCTATTTTCACATGTGTTTTTCAGGAGCTGTTGCATAAGATGTTCAAGATACACATAGGCAGACTTGGGCTTTAGTGACAATAAAAGATGCAAGACTATTTAATTATGTTGTATTTCTTTGTTTGTTAAGACATTGTAACACTTTTAAATCAATAAAACGAAACTTCAATTGCCATGGATTTGAAACAATTAATTCTGTTACAACACTCCCCGACGTTTCCGCCACATTTTGTATGTTCTACGTGGTCGGGGTGTGACAGAAAAGATGGTATCAGAGCCAATGGTTATAGGGAATTAGGTTATTAGTAATGCTTTGACCTAGTCTATAACCTTCTTAGGACCCTAATGCGAGTTTACTTGCGTTTAGTCATAAAACAATACCGTCACCTATCCTTAGGCGACGACCACAACAAGAACATAAATTTCAAAACCGCTTTGAAAACTAATCATCTGTCCTAGGATGATTTATTACAAGGTTTTGAACCCTCTGTTATATGGTTTTGAACCCCTTTAAGTTTTCAAAATCTCGTCAAGGTTTTGGGTTTTAAATAATGTGAACACGTGCAAACTGGAAGGGTGAATGCCTGTATTCTGGGTTTTCTGTCTAGGCAAGCACTTCGTATACATCTCATCAGACGCGAGACCAGTTGTGCTTACCTGGGAATTCTTGGGATGAGTGTTCACTTATAGGAGAGCATGTCTTCGCGATACATTATTTTTGACCCGCTTACTTTGATTAGTCACTGTCTCATTTGTTTGCCTTTGGTAACAAACAAATGGTCACAATCTAAATGCCTTGTCATTTTCTTTTGACTATCTTTCGCTTGTTTCCTCCTATGCCTTTTGTTATCTTCAAGATGCTTCTTCATCGCAGCGACAATGTCCGAACCAGGTGCTGCAATTACCCAGCGAATAGGCGACTTACTCCAGAGGACCGTTGACTTAGCTATCACCATGACACGCCTCAGGGATGAAGCTGTATGAGGGAACTGCTCCTTGGTGTAATCAATGCCATCGTCATTATTCAAATCATATACCTTGTTTCAAATGTACCCACGGTGGGCGATGGAGACATTTGGTTAACATGTGCCGCTTTGCAAAACAAAGCTGTTACAAATCCTGCTGCTGCTCAACCTTCAAACTCTGCTTCATATGTCGCTTGGCATATCTGGCGCCTCAACCTCATGAACTTTCTACCTTGTCTATCGACGTAAGCACGCCTAGTGCAAGGTGTCAGAACACCCTCGTTACACAAACTCCAAAATCCATGTAGGATCTTTCTATCCTCATAATTAGATCCTTGTGGATGGGTATCATTCATCGGAGTCCTTAATTGAATTCTTTGTATGATTCAATACGTACATCACAATTCAATAGGGACAAAGCCGAATTTCTTTTAAGATTTTCCTATCTTCATAGATAGATTCTTGAAATGACTAAAGTGCCAAATGAAATCCACGGATTGGATTCCTGGTATGCTTTAAGTATCCGTGTCCAAAGATAACAAGTTAAAGGTCAAAATAAACAATTATGTGACTATGTGTTTATGCATCTTGTCTTTCCTTTTAAGCATTCTGTGTTTTTGTATACTCTGGATTTTCGCTATCCAAATCCTCATAGAATCTTTCTTATCTTCATATGAAGGATTCGTAGTAGGATATTCAAAAAAGTACTATCTTAAATCCTTAATGGACTTCTACGTTGTAGTTAAGTCCCTTGGATTATAAAGTACTATTCCAAAGTTTAAGAGCAACATGTGTTGATATAGTTGAAGAGATTGGTCCGACAATCTAGTTAAATACATCCTGCGTCGATGTAGTTAAATATTCCTCTTGGGTAGTTAAGTTAAAGAGATCCTACGTCGATCTAAGTTAAAAAGATTGGTCCGACAATCTAGTTAAATACATCATGCGTCGATGTAGTTAAATATTCCTCTTGGGTAGTTAAGTTAAAGAGATCCTACGTCGATCTAAGTTAAATAGATTGGTTTGACAATCTAGTTAAATATATTATGTGTTTATGTAGTTAAATAGGCCCTCGGGTGGTCTAGTTCAAGAGATTGTTCGTTGATCTAATCCTTTGGTGATCTAGTTAAAGGGACTCTATTGCAGTCAAGTTGAATCACCACAGGATTATTCGTTTGATTTTTCCCCATACGCATTATGAAATGAACTGTGCGGACTGTGCAAGGAACTACGTAATTATGGAGGCCTACATAATTATGGAATTCAGTGCATAGAAACCACAGGAAGTTTTATCTTGTGTTAAGACCAACAGTGGCAAGAGTAATGATACGGGAGAAGTCTTGAACTTCGACCAATGTCATTTATTCTCACACTCCCCAATTCTGATCTCAATCACACACGCAGTTTCCTATGATAAGTCTTCATAAGAAACGTTCTTCTGTCCGTAGTTCAAAACTACATGTTTTGTTACTACAAGGACTTCACTTTGAGGGTTGAAATTTTCGCTAAGAATCCTAACATGGCCCAGAGTTTTACTTAAGGGTTCAATGGATTTGTCTGAAAGTGAAACCGTCACAGCTGTTTTCACAAGTTTCCTCTAAAACTAAATTTCGGGACGAAATTTCCTAAAGTAGGGGAGACTGTGACACCTATGTCACCTCAACCATAAAACAAATGCCAAACCAATGAAATATCGTATTTCATACTTGGGATTTTTAAAAATATGTGTATCGTTTACACATATCAATTCTGGTTCGATTTCAAACTCTATATCGCTTTCTGGAATGTTATACGCGCACTGATGCGTAAATATAACCAGTTTAATGCAACGAACACTCCGGAATAGTGAAATAGGCTTAACATACCTTAAATAACCTTTACATAACTTAGATATAAGTTTTGGAAGGTTTGGTGTGGTGAAATCAAGTTAAATCGCTTACAGGGACTAAACTTGACAAACTGCGAAAGTATGCCAATTTGAACTGTAACAGACATTCCGGAACATGACCATAAGTTAAACATGCCATAAATATCCTTCACATAGCTTAGAAATAGGCTTTGAGGGGTTCGGTATGCTAAAATAAACTTTTAGGTCATTCAGGGACTAAAAGTGTCAAAAAGTGCACAAGTTTGCATTTTCGCGCATAACTTACGTTCTGAATACATCCGGACATCCAAAAATTTATGTAAGCATGACTATATTATGCTTTAGTGTTTGGCTTGCCAAAAATCCATTCGTTGCGTCATTTGGATCGTTTTTCGTGCTTATGCGCATTCCGTCGTAATTAAGCGAACATCGCGTTCGTACGGCCAAACGAACCAACATCCGACATATTTTTGAGCATGTTTCATGTCCACAATGTTTAGGCAACATTTTAGGGCCTTAAATTTGACTTTACGGGCCTTAGAAGTGTCGGGAATGGCCTTAAACACGTGCAGGGACTGAAACTGTCATTTCTGAAACTTATGTCTGATCTGTGCAGGCCAGGCGGCCCGCCTCAGTTTCTTTACATCCTCACGCGGCCCGCGAGGCTCCTTCTGACTAGATTAATCGAATCTAACAGCAGATTGCAGCTGTTACATTCACAACCACACATTCTAAAATGCTTAGTCAGCTGATAAGGATCAATTTGAGCTACCATAAGGTCCCGACACTTGTACGGGTGGGATTAAGGCACGGTTTCCATGAAACAATCCTAACGGTTCGGGTATTCCTATAAATACCCATCCACCCCAACCGCATTTCTCACAAGAATCTGGATTTGAGAGCTCTAAGTTGAAACCATTGTTTCATACCTGAGTTCTTGGATCGAGATTAGCATTCGGGGACCCTTCGTAAGTATTCTTTCGTTCTTTTCTTTCTTTTATTGCTTTTCAAGTCAGAAAGTCAAACTTTGTTTGACTTTCAGCGTTGACCAGCTTATGGTCAATGCGAAGTTCGTTTGAACTTCGCAACGTGAGTGTAATCACGTTGGTTATAGTCCCTTGGGACTATGCCTACTGATTACCACGTTGTCTAGGGTCGTAGGGTAAGCGATCTAATAAATCGCTTATACCTCGAACCCGACCCAGTTTGGTCGATCATTAGGATCCGACCAAATACATTAGGTGACCATAGTGTAGGGAATAACCTTCCGAGGTTATACCTTATGGTTACATCGTTTAAGTAGTTGTATGATAGGTAGTTTATATGCCTTAGGTAAATTACCAGAATACGCTTTTCATGTATAATTGGTAATTTAGCATATGTAACCTAAACTTTTGTCACATAACTGATTATGTAACATGTTTAGGCATATAACACTTGTCATAGGGCTAGTTAGGCGGTCCGAACGCGTTTCATGCGAACGACGCGTTAAAGTAGCATAAGCTACCTAAACGGGTCGTAATGGGTCATAAACAATTATGTTAGGTTTCAATTAGTATGTAGGCTTTGTTAAACCATATGACACGAGTGTCTATACTCGTTTGGTTTACAAACCCTCATTCTATCTAAATCCTCCGATTTAGGTCCGGTTTATTAACATAGTTACCTATATTAGGTGCCGTTTGATATCCGCGATCTCTTGCATTACTTGGTGGTTATCTTTAGACATCTGAGCAATCTCAAGTGAGTACATAGACCCCTCTTTTACTGTTTTCCAAATGTTTTGGGGTGGAACACATGTGCCTACTTGTTACTTTCATGCTTTCCTGTTTTCACATCATATACCTGCTATGTTCGTTAGTACATTATAGTACATGATTTCATTACATTTCATGCTAGGTGTGCCCACTGTGTGCATTACTTAGTACATCGTTTTACATTACATCACATGCTACGTATGTCTATTGTTGTATACGTAGTACTGGTCACATGCTACGTATGTCTATTGTTGTATACGTAGTACATGTCACATGCTACGTATGTCTATTGTTGTATACGTAGTACAGGTCACATGCTACGTATGTCTATTGTTGTATACGTAGTACATGTCACATGCTACGTATGTCTATTGTTGCATACTTAGTACAGGTCACATGCTACGTATGTTTATTGTTGCATACTTAGTACATTTGTTATTCATCACATGCTTACATTTTGGATACATATTACATGATTTACATTAGACATGAACATTTTACATCTTGATGGTTTGGTTTGATTAAGTGATTAAGTAACGAGGCGTGTGTAATATGATACAAGCATGGTGGATACGCCGCTGGTACTTCCTATATATAAGTGTTTGTATGGTATTACATATATCGTAGCGTTATTTGAATCATTTCAGTTTGATACATATAACATTTTATACAAATAACTTACTTTTTACAATACATTGTTTTACAAGCAACTTATCTTATACAAACTCAGTTTACATGGTTATTCATTTAACCATACATTATTCACTTATTTATACATATCATCTGAACTCATTGTTTTTCAAATGATTTACAAGACAAAGCAAATTACAAGGTTCATGACTAAACATTTTCTCAACATAAGTCATGAAACCTATTTTCACAAAACCTATGTATCTCACAGGCATTTTTATGCTGACGTACCTATTTTCACATGTGTTTTTCAGGAGCTGTTGCATAAGATGTTCAAGATACACATAGGCAGACTTGGGCTTTAGTGACAATAAAAGATGCAAGACTATTTAATTATGTTGTATTTCTTTGTTTGTTAAGATATTGTAACACTTTTAAATCAATAAAACGAAACTTCAATTGCCATGGATTTGAAACAATTAATTCTGTTACAACACTCCCCGACGTTTCCACCACATTTTGTATGTTCTACGTGGTCGGGGTGTGACAATTTTTACACATTTAGTAGGTTTGTTTGGGATATAAACCTAATTATTTACTTGCTTTTACGTGGGGAACATCTCTCGGATATATAGGTAACCCCTGAAATCTTGTTTGAAAGATCCCTTTTTCTGAGATACTAGGTCTTTATACTTAGTGATATCTGGGGTATTATCCCGGGACTTCTGATTTTGCGGAAGCAATGGCCTAGTCCCCAGAGAATACTTTACACTGCTTGAAATAAAAGCCTCTCCTCAGCATAAAAAATGATGAAACATTGAAAAATGCTAATCATGTGCTGTTGTAAAAGAAGATTCCCAAAGGGGACCCACCTTAAGTCGAAGCCGTCATCTCTCTGATTTTACGGAAGCAATAGCCTAAGCTCTCACAGCCCTCGCATTTAACCCTTTACAGATATCATCTAGGTATATTCACCTGTAAGACTGAATATTAGGATCTGGATACGGGAGTATATTCTGAGATGGTACACGCGTAAAAGTTAAGCCTTAAAACACTAAATTCGTATCCTGAACAGATTGAAATTTGTGTGAAAATTTAAGAGGATCAGTATATCGACAATCACTGTGAATTGTTTAATGCTGAATATGTAATCAAAGCTTAACGGTGCTCGTATCTTGTCGGAAGCTGATATGATCCCCTAACACGCTCACCAAAAATATTGTGTGTACAGTTTGTTGCTTATTAAAAAAAAACCAAAAAGATTGTCTGTTCGTTTAGCATTTTATAAAATCCAAAAAGATTTGTTTTTCATCTTATTTTCGACAACGAACGTTGGGGATCAGATGATTAAAGTCTTATGTGCTAAACAAATCTGGATCATGAGGGTTGGGTAAGCAGAAGATTGAGAAAGTGATTGGTAATTGCTTGATCTTAAGTTGTTTCAAAAAGTCAGCATACTTCATAAACTGGTCAGCCAAGGTCATTAACTTGGACTTGGCAGGCTAAACAGTTGACCAAGGTCATTAACTTGGACTTGGTAAACTTGGTGTGACGGTAAAATATCTAAAAGTTAAAAAATTTGAAAATTTTGAAAATTGACATTTCAAACGAAATGACTATTTCGCACGAAATAGTCATTCTGCTTGAATCAGGTAATTTCGCTTGAGCTGGTGATTTCGTTTTAAAACTTGATTTCGTTTGAATTGGTGATTTCGCTTGAACATGTCCCTGTGCCTATTTCACACGAAATAAGGCTGTCTATAAATAATGAAGATATTTCGCTTGAACAGGTCAGTCTTCTGATTTCGTTTCAAACCCTCTGTCAAAGCGATTTCATACGAAATCTCCATCATCATCGATTTAAGCCATTATTCTGCTCGATTTGTTGCTTGTAATCTGATTTTAGTTGGTTTACTCAACTATAATCATGGGAAAGGTGAGATATCTTGTTGGTTTAACCCAGATTTGACCTGATATCGTTTGAACGGCGATGAACATGACCAAAAACATAGATCTAGGGTTGATTTTTGATGTTTAATGAATAATAATCATACCCTTGAACGTGTAATATGTTAAAGATCTTGTTTAGGATATCAATTTGATCTGTATAACCTGGTTTCGTATAAAGTCGGTAGATCTAAATGTTTGGACTTAGATCTAGGTGGATTTTGTGGTTAAAATTGAACAATAAACAGACCCTTGTGCTCGGAATTCTTCATAGAACAAACCAAGTTAATCAATTTCATCATCTTATCATGTTGATTGTTCATCTGTGATTTCGCTCCAAACTGTGATTTGGTATAAGATGTAATTTCTTTTGAATAAGTGATTCCGTTTCAAACTGTCATTTCGTGTGAATGTTCTATTTCGTTTGAACTGCTTATTCCGTTTGAAATAATTTCGTTTGAATGTAGTGTTTTGATGAAAAATTTTCAAAAGTGTTTGATTTGATTGTATGTTGTTATTTTTCAGGCGTCGAATGTGTTATTTGATCCACTACACAACATTTGTTGTGTTTACGATAAAGAGATACCAAAGATGGCTGAATTCACAGGGATTCTTGAGTTCATGGAAAGGTTACCGATTCAGAAAGCTTTGACGAATCAACATTTGGTTTTCAGATCACATATTGAGCGTTTTTGGGAGAACGCAACGTATGACGAAGAACATAAAACAATAAATTCAATTGTGAGCTTGAATGACGTGGATAAACCGATCATTATCACAGAGCAGCTTGTACGAGAGGTGATAAACTTTCCGGATGATGATAATTATCCTATAAAGTTCCTAGAGAGGATGGTCAAAGGTTGCATGTTGCGGATGGGTTACAATGGTCCATTAAACAAGGCCAATTACTTGAAAGCGTGTTTTCCAAAGTCTTACAAGTTTGTTATACATTCAGTATTGCATGCACTCAGTCATCAAAAAGGAGGTTATGATGTGATGAGGGACTATCAAATGAACATGGTGATAGCTCTCGTGTTAAACAAGAAGTATAACTTTTCAAATATTGTGTTTCATTACATGGTAGAAAATATCACTTCAAAGAGCAAGACTTGGGTATATCCACAATTTGTTCAGATGATGATAGATCATGCTTATCCTAATTTGGAGAGAGATGAAAAGAATGATCTGTTGGTATTGTTCCATATGGATAATGAGTCTTTGAAACGATTGGCTAGATATCACCCAAATCATCCGGAGCCAAAGACAAAAGCTGAATTTTTTGGTTTCATCAAAGATAAGAATTATCAAGATCCAGATCCAATCAATCATCAAAACTGGAGAAATGAGAAAGAAATGAAAGAAAAGAGTTATGCAGATGAGTTGAAAACACTTGAAAGCTTCAAAGAAACAAGAAATGAGTGGTTTCTGAAGGAAGAGAAAAAGAAAAGAAGTAGGAAAACAACTCCAAAAGTTCAAATAGAGGAGGGGTCATTTTCTCAACCAAAAAAAAGCGTCAAAAGAAAAGTGTTGAGACTATGCTTGTTGATGAATCTGAGGAGGAAGATGAAGCTGAAGCTAAAGCTGAAGCTGAAGTTGATGTTGAAGGAGATGTTCGTTTGTCTCCTGATTCTGCAAATTTGTTGAAAGCTCTTAAAGAAAGTTTTAAAGAAAATGAAGCAGCTAAAGCAGCTGGTGAGAATAAAGGTGATGATATAGAAGATAGTTCATCAAGCTCATCTGAAGAAGAAATTGATGAAATTGAATGTGCTAAAAGAATTCAGGCTGAAATAGAGAAGGAGAAACAGCTAAAGAGAAAAAAAGAGAAAGGATAAAGATGATGATGAGTATATTCCTTCTCAAGAAAATGCTGAAGATGTTCAAACACCACCTCCATCATCGGGTGGCAAGAAGAAAGTTAGTGCAAGAAAGTGTGTGATTTCTCTAAAAGCAGCAAGTAGAAAGTTGATTGTCAAGTTGCCAAAACGTACACCAAAATCAAAACCTCCTACACCACCAAAACAACCTACACCACCACCATTACCTCCACCACAAACTGAACAACATTTTTCACCACCACATCAATCACCACCACAACAACCACCACAATCACCACCACAACAAATTCAAATTACTTCTCAACATATTTTCCAAACACCACCATCTTCACAACCACAAGTGCAATCAACTCCTGGATCTTATGGTTTCAAAAATTTTTCGAACGTTCCAAATATTCCTCTTGAAGATATTGGAGACTTCAGCTTTATGAATGATGAGCAGGTAAAAAGGTTGGAGAAGAAGGTAGAGGAAGTGTTGGTTGAAAATAAAAAGTTGGTTGATCGTGAGAAGAAATTGGAAAAACGTGTTAAGTCTATGGAAGCTGAAAATTCTTCATTGATAAAGAAAGTTGAAGCTGATCAGGCTGAAATTGATATTTTGAAAGTTAAAGTTCTTGAGTTAGAAGAAGAGAAAGCACGTAGAGATGAGCAGAACAAGTACTTTGAGTTAAAGAACAAAGAATTGGAAGCTGCTAAAGCAATGAAAGAACACGAGATATACATGATGAATAAAGTGTTAGAAAACTTGCTTGGAAAGTCTGTTGAGCAAAAGTTTCAAAGAAATCCAGCTTGAGGAAGTTAGAGCTCGACGTCAAGCTGAGATTGATTCTGAGATGAAGAATAAGGGTAAAGGTGTTGAAGGTGTTTCTGAGAGGGCAATTGTTTTATCTACTGTTTCTGAATCACCTATTCAGAATCCTCGTCCTATCTCTGCAGTTTCTGCTATATTTGAAGAGGATGTATTAATTGATGATATTATTGATGATGAGGAAGTTGTTGAAGAGGATGATGAAGAAGAGGATGTTGATGAAGATAAGACAAATGATGCAGACGATGTATTCTCTGCTAGTAGTCACAGTGATGATGATAATGATGACGATGGTCAAGGTGGTACAGGAATTAAAGTTACAGAAGCGTCTAATGAAGAGAGTGTCAATGATTATCTTCATGACGATGCAAATGAAGAACCTGAGGATGTTACAGGTGAGGGGGAGAACGTTGATGATGAGAGCGTTGATAAAAAAGAAAGGTTGATATTGCGTCTTGAACCTGAAGTTGAGGAAGGAGAAATCAGGCATACTTACACCATGGCTGATATTATCGAGATGACGCGTATTGATGATCCTAACTTCAAGTTTGACTTTGAAGATGAATTGAATGCATTTGATATCAACCAACAGCCTGACTATCAGTACAAGTATGTTGATGAGGCAGACAATTATGATAGAGTTGAGGTTGAAGATTGCAGTGATGAAGAAAGTGGGAATGTTGATACTTCTGATTTTCCAACACTTGTTGAATTTTTCAGTCAGGAAAACATTGATGAATTGAGAAGAAAAGTTGAAGAATGTTTGAAAGATAAAAACTTTGATGGTACACTGAAAGATGAACAACAGGAAGAGAAGAAAAAATGGTTTAGAAAGAGTACTGAACATAAGTTTAAAAGACCTCTGAAGTTCTACAAGAGAGATAGAGATGTGTCACTAGTTGACATTATCAGTTGGGGCTTTCTACCACAGGTCAATGCGTATGCTATTCGTAGAGAGTTTGGTGTGCAGTACTTTGAATACATTCAGGATATCATGACCTTGCCCTGGTGGGATGTTGAAGAACTTGCAAAAGTTAGAACTTTGGATTATCCTATCAGAAAGCATGATGTGCCTATTTGGGGTTTAATCAAGTTTGAAGCTTACAGAGAATTCAAACACTGGAAGCCTCACTACCCGAATAAAGTAAAGAGGGTAGATCCAGTTATTGGTGTTGAAGAAACAATTTTGCATGTGAAGAAGCCTAAAGTGATCAAGAACATTCCTCTGCCAAAGATGGAGCAAGAGTTTTACAAAGGGTTTGTGTGTTGGGTGTACAGTTACATGTCGACAGAAGCGGTAATCACATACATGGTGGAAAATGAAGTTAGATATATTCACTTGTATGATCCGTTGTGGATTATCAACTTCTCAGCAAAAGACATTGAATGTTTATCTGTAAACAAAATCTGCTACAAAGCTAAAGACAAAGAGCAGGCAATGCAGTTTCAGAAGGTTGTAGCTATTTGTTTCCAGAAAGGAATAAATGCTGAAAATAAATCGTCGACAAAGTGGAGAGAGATTGAGAAAGAGGAAGCGTTGAAAGCTGAGAAAGAAAAGAAGAAACTTGAAGCAAACAAAGGTAAATGGATGAGATTGCAAGCGGAAGAAAAGATGAAAGCTGATAAGGAAAACGGGATGCTGAAAAGTGCATTGAGAAGAAAACCGAAGCAGAGGGAAGAAAGATTCAAGTCTCTGTAAAGAACTGAAGACCAGACTGAAGACTCCGGCAATATCCAAGGGGGAGTTTGTTGCTGCATAATGTCTATAGCCTACGTCTAAAGTCTAGATCATGTCGGTAGCTTGTATATGGGTCAAATATGTCAAAATGTAATTTTATGTTGTTTTGAACTAATTTCGCATGAAATAGCTTGTTGCTATTTCGCACGAAATTAAGAAGTGTTATTTCGCACGAAATTACAAGTGGTAATTTCATGCGAAATCATCTGCCTATATATATGGCAGTGGTGCTTCTCATTTGGTACGAAATTAGTCGAAGTGTAACGAAGTGCTGTCTAATTTTCACCGTGTAATGAAGTCAAATATCAATAAGAAGCTTGTTTTAAGTATCATACTCTGTTTCTACACATTTCTTACACTGATTTGAGGTTGTTTGACTGTTTCCGCCTTTCAAACAGCTTGTGTTGACTCTGAACGACTCATTAGGTCGCAAAACGATCCTACAAAAAAATAAAAAATAGAAGAACAGAAAAAATAAAAAAAAATTGTTTGTTTTTAAATTGTTAAAATCAAAAATTTTGAAAAAAAGTGTTTCGTGTATACGCCGAAACCCTCACGGCTGAACAAACAAAACTTGGTAAAACAAGTTTCTTTCAAGTGATTAAACAATGTCAAAATCCATTTTGTGTTGTAAATCATGGTGGTGTTTTATACTAAACAGAGCATGTGAAGCAGAAAATGGATTGCAAGATGAAGCTATCTACATTGAGTTGTTTGTTTGTTATCAATAATAAATAAAACATAAATAAAAAACAAAATAAAAAATAGAAGAACATAAAAAATAAAAAAATTGTTTGTTTTTAAATTGTTAAAATAAAAAATTTTGAAAAAAAAGTGTTAAGTGTATATGCTGAAACCCTCACGACTGAACAAACAAAACTTGGTAAAACAAGTTTCTTTCAAGTGATTAAACAATGTCAAAGTCTGTTTTGTGTTGTAAATCATGGGGGTGTTTTATACTAAACAGAGCACGTGAAGCAGAAAATGGATCGCGAGATGAAGCAATCTACATTGAGTTGTCAAATTTTCTTAAATGTTTTGGATTTTAGGGGGAGTAAATTTTTTTTGAAAATACAAAAACATTGAAAATTTGAAAATGCCAAAAACATGAAAAATTAAAAAAGAGAGTTTTGTGTAAAAAGAGGAAATGATAGTACATCAGTAGACAATCACAGCATACTAAGGAAAAGAAAAGTCAAAATGTGATAAACGGTCTCACTGATGATATGCCAGTATGTGACAACTCGTATTTCAAACCTTTCTTACCTTGAGGTAACCAGTGTGAACGTTATGTGATTATGTGAACTTTGATGTTAATGGAACGTTATGTTGTTATGTTATGTGTTATTTGTGTGTAATGAGTGTATGTATGCTTGGTCACACAATAGGAACCCGATCGTATGAACCCTTTGGGTCGAACTACTCTCGATGGCATATCTTCACCTTGTACACAATTGTTCTCAGCCTATATAAAGCCCAAGGATGGGTTGGCCCATTCCCTATTATGCGCACATATACCCCATTTGGGGATTAGTTTCCGATAACTTTCAAAGCACACAAAGATAACCAAACCCTAAACTCTCATCTCCTCTCTCCTTGTAACCCGACGGCAGTAACGAACCCCCCCTTCTCGAAGCGAAGCTGACGGCAACCTTTCTCCTCTCTCGAAGCCTCCCTGTTCGGAGCAAACTTGTTCTACCTTTCCATCGGTTAGTATTCCACCATTGTTTAGTCGTAGAGTAGTCATGTTGTGGTTGCTATGATTGTATGTGAAAGCTAGGGTTGTTCATACTAGATGATTTTGGTAATAAGAATTCAGAATATGCGAGTTGGTGAATCGATGCATGATGTGTGTGTTATTATGATCTTGCATGATGTTTAGGGTTAGGATTGTATGATGACTTATTGATTGTGTGTTTCGGTTCGAGTTTGATTGATGATGATGATTGTTGTTATAAGAAATCGTATGATGATTTTTAGTGCACCTAGAATCGAATGCATAATGATGAACTGAAAATCTTAATTCGGATGGTTGGTTGTGTGACAACTCGAGTTTCCAAAAATTACCACCTTCGCATTTATTGCATGATAATTGTTTAGATTGCTTGTTACACGACTTGTTTGTTTCACAACTGTACACGCTTGTAATGCGTACACGTTTGTAATACGATTGTTATGATATGTTTGGTGTGCATTATTAATGTGTAGGTTAATGTTATGCTTTGTAATATTTGGATGTTTTGTATAAATAAAATATAAATGAAGTCTGTTAGGTCAAACACCCACACACACCTCATGAAAACACACCTCTCACGAAAACACTAAGTGTTTTCGTCAATTAAGGGGCCAACGAAAACAATATATGGGCTTCGGCCCAGTAGCGATCGGATAAGGGTTTGGTTTTAAATCGTGCACGAAGTCGATAACTTACAGAAACCCTAACCACCTCTCACATTCTCTCTCGCTCTCCTTGAAACCGAACGGCAGACGTGATTATTCGAGTTTCACTCATCGATTGATTTAGTGTCTTCTTTGATTAGGTTAGTAATCTACTATTGATATATGTTTGTTCGAAATCAGCATGAATTGTTTGTGGTATTATATATTGACTGCTATTACGAGGTGTTATGATATTATGATCTGATGGAATGACAAATGTTTAGATCCATGCGAATGTTGTTAATGGTGCTCGTTAATGCTTGAAATATAGTGATCGTAATTGTCAGTTGATGTATGCATAGGTTAGAACTCCTGATAAATGATAAACATTATGATGTTGTTGGAATGATGATTGGCATATTAATGAATATATGGCTGATTGTGCATGTGAATTGTATTGCAAGTGCAGCCAAAGTGGATAGAAATCACTTAATATTGTCGGTCATAGCATTTATAATTGCACATGGATCGGTCAGAAATCATGTGGGTTAGGTCTGATACTATTAAGATAATTGTTTTGATCTCGATGCATGTTCACTGTAATGTTTATGATTGAAATTGATTTGCTGGTTGGGAATCTTTATAATCCGATGCTATGATTGATCACGTGTGACTGTCACTGAATAACCTGCAGATTTATTAATGATCTTGATCTCACAATGTTTTGATAATTTATAAGTTTGCATGAATCGATCTGGTGGAATAATTATGTTGTTAATTGATCTTATAATTGATAGATGATTACCGAGATTCTGGATGTTTATGTTTATGTATAATCTTGGTTAACTGTTGGTATGTGAATAGGGTTTCTATGATATGTAAATGATTTTTGATGATGATAATACCACCGAAAACACTTTCAGGCGAAAACACAAGGACCAATGAAAACACTCAGTGTTTTCGTCACATGGGGGATTTCGGCCCAAGAGTTTTTGGCCCAATGGGGATTTCGCTAAACATATGTATTCGGCACATGTACTTCTCGTTGTGTGGTATGGCACATTAACACTGTTAAAATTTATTAACTCTGTTAGTTCAGCAAACTCAGTTAATTATCAGTTCTGTTAAATAATGTAACTCTGTTAAGTAGTTAACTTTATTAGCTTGTTAACTCTGTTAATTAAGTAGCACTGTCAGTTTATTATTCCTGTTATACTTGTTTATTCTGGAAGCTTGTTATCTTTGCTTAATACATTAACTTGGTTAAGTCTGTTAGCCCCCCATCAAGCATGTTAATTGATTAACCATGTTAGATGTTACTTAGAACTCAGTTATATAGAGTATGACTGTGTGAACATGAACCAACTGATATGTGCTACTTGATGAGAAATGCATGAACACTTTGTGACATAGATTGCATGTGAAACATTGCGAACTCGAAACTGATTATATATATATATATACGTGCGTACTATAGGTCGTGATTGATTACTTGCGAGCACATAGTTAAGCATACCGAGCAAACCAAGGTGAGTTCACATTTCCAAGGCATGGGATTCCCAGGGGTTGGGAATGGGATTGAATAACTACTCGTACAACTATTACTATTAAACAAATTATTACTGTCCTCGGTTGAAGGGCACGTACGTAAAACCTACGTACAGTTATACTTACTAATGTCCTCGGATTGAAGGGCACGTACGTAAAGCATACGTACACGATCTTAAGACCATCACCTCTATCAAAGGAAGTCCCACAATTATCGATTTAATCGCCGAGGCCTAGGGCGAGCGGGTCATTAGTTAATAGCGCTATTAGGTTTAACAAACCTCACACCGTGCCAGTCGGACGGGCGTGTACTAATGGACTATGGGCAAAGGGTCAATGCTGATAGACATTGACTTAGGGAACCTCTTACATTTTCGTAGCAGTCGATACGCGTGGTCTTGTAACAACATGGGAAGCCCCCACTAATCATCGCACATATGATTGGATTGGCCGCGATAAGGATTAATACGATACATGGTTTACAAAACGAACATACGATTTACGAAATGAATACTATAACCAAACAACCAACTGTGAACTCGCTCAACTTTGTTGTTGATTCGTTGCTACATGCCTTGCAGGTCATTAGGTACCCATGGAGCTTGCACAGGGAGGAACGGTCGTTGTGGGACATGGCAGTGTGTGCCATGCTTTAAACATTACTTTATTTTATATTTAATACTTGCTATGGGTTTTTACAAATTTTGCTTCCGCTAAACATTTAACTATGCTTTGGGTTTTGAACACCTTTCATATTGTTTGGTTGAATTATGTTTATTTATATGTTGTTCAATGTGATTGGTGGCTTGATCCTGGTCATGTCACGCCTCCAAGCGGTGGTACTCCGCGTGTGGATTTTGGGGGTGTGACAGATTGGTATCAGAGCCATTCGTTATAGAGAACTCGGTTTTAATAAGGGGAAAACGTTTTTATTAAAACCAGACTATAACGTGTACAGTGCTCAACAATCCACAATGACGCTTTGCTCCACGTGCAAGACTCAACATCCTAGGTAATATGGTATATGTTTTATTGCCTACATGCTAAATTACACAGAACTTTGCTCGAGGTATGCTTAGATAAACGTAACAACTGTTGATTGAAACACTTTTGTGCTCACTCTCTTCTGTCATTGCACTTTCGCAAACCTCTCTCACTCATGTTCTCCTTGATATCAAGATCATGAGTGGACGCGTTAACCTAACTCAAGCCCAGTTGGCGGCTTCGATCACTAAACAAGTTACTGCAGCACTCGCAGCCGCCCAGGCAGGAGGTATAACCTGCCATCACCACTTACTTTAGGATCTTTAGATCCTACTCTCGTAACCCAACACTTGTGCTTAATTTTGTTTACTCTTACGCACACGACCGGTCAACACGCTCAACCACCTGTGTGCACATTCAAGACGTTCATGGACTGTCGTCCTAGTACTTTCAATGGCACTGAAGGGGCCGTTGGACTCCTCCACTGGTTCAAGAAGCTCGCATCGGTCTTCAAAATGTGTGAATGCCCTGAGGCTTGCAGGGTGAAGTACGCCACTGGTACTCTCGAAGGCACTGCGCTAACTTGGTGGAACGCGCAAGTTCAGATGCTGGGGCTGGCGGCTGCTAATGCCACCCCATGGAATGATATTAAGGAACTGAACAAACGTGAATACTGTAGTCGTGATGACATCCACAAGCTGGAAGTGGAGTTCTTTAACCTGGAGATGACGGGGTCAGAGATAGAAGCGTACACGAAACGATCCAACGAACTGGCAGTGTTGTGTCCAACTATGGTGGATCCTCCCATCAAGCGCATTGAGCTGTACCTCAAATGCTTTGTACCAGAGATTCAAAGTCATGTGACATCGGCCAACCTTGCTACTATCCAGGATGTTACTCATCTTGCTCATCGCCTCACAGATCAGGCAGTGGAACAGAACAAGCTACCTAGACGCATTGGTGCTACTACTACTACTTCTGCTATTCCCAGTGACAACAAGAGAAGGTGGGATGGAACCTTCAGCAAGGGTTCAACTTCAGTTCAGTCTTAGGCACAACAGCAAAAGATTGATGACTATCAGAGCACTGGTCAGCAATCTTCTGGTAGTCAAGGGTTGTAACCTCGTCTTAGTTGGTCAGACATTCTCCATCAACCTCATTCCCATAGTTTTGGGTAGTTTTGACATCGCCATTGGGATGGATTGGTTATCCCAACAGCAAGCAGAGATCCTATGCAAAGAGAAGATTGTTCGTATTCCCCGTTCTGGCAAGGAACCTCTCGAAGTTCAAGGCGACAAGAGTGGTGTCGTGAGTGGCATCATTTCCTTCTTGAAGGCACAGAAGTGTTTGAGAAAGGGCCACACTGCTATTTTAGCACTCGTTACAGATACATCGACGAAAGAGAAGAAGTTAGAGGATATTCCAGTTGTACGCGACTTTCCTCAAGTGTTTCCTGAAGAGTTACCTGGGCTACCGCCTCATCACCAGGTCAAATTTCAGATCGAGCTAGCTCCAGGAGCAGCACCTATAGATCGAGCACCTTATCGCTTAGCTCCAACCGAACTGGAAGAACTATCTAAGCAATTGCAAGAACTCTTGGAAAAGGGTTTCATACGTCCTAGCTCTTCGCCCTGGGGAGCTCCACTATTATTTGTGAAGAAGAAAGACGGTACCTTCCGCATGTGCATAGATTACCGCGAACTGAACAAGGTGACCGTGAAGAATCGCTATCCTCTTCCACGCATCGACGACTTATTCGACCAGTTGCAAGGGTCGAGCTATTACTCGAAGATTGACCTGAGGTCAGGATATCACCAACTGAGGGTCCGGGATGAGGACGTCTCCAAAACAGCATTCCGAACTCGCTACGGCCATTACGAGTTTTTGGTCATGCCATTCGGGTTAACGAACGCACCTGCAGTCTTCATGGATCTTATGAACATGGTGTGCAAACCTTATCTTGACAAGTTTGTTATTGTTTTCATCGATGACATCCTGATCTATTCGAAGAGTCAGGAGGAACACGAGCAGCATCTACGACTTATTTTGGAACTTCTTCGAACGGAACAGCTGTACGCCAAGTTTTCAAAATGCGACTTCTGGCTTCGTGAAGTCCACTTCCTAGGCCACGTGGTAAACAAGGATGGGATTCATGTTGATCCATCCAAGGTAGATTCGATCAAGAACTGGCCTGCACCTCGCACACCAACCGAAATACGCCAATTCTTGGGTTTGGCAGGTTATTACAGACGGTTCATCAAAGACTTCTCAAAGATTGCGCAGCCGCTTACACTACTGACATAGAAAGGTGTTGCTTACCGTTGGGATAATACACAGGAAACAGTATTTCAGCACTTAAAGGTTGTAGCGCACCTATCCTCTCATTGCCTGAAGGCACGGACGATTTTGTAGTCTACTGCGACGCATCCATCCAAGGTCTTGGATGTGTGTTGATGCAACGGGATAAAGTCATTGCTTATGCTTCGCGCCAACTTAAGATTCACGAACGGAATTACACAACACATGATTTAGAGCTGGGAGCTGTTGTCTTTGCGCTCAAGATATGGCGACATTACCTGTGTGGCACCAAGTGCACCATCTACACCGATCACAGGAGTCTCGAGCATATCTTCAAGCAGAAAGAGTTGAACATGCGACAACGTCGATGGGTCGAATTATTGAATTATTACGAATGTGCTATAAAGTACCATCCGGGCAAAGCCAATGTGGTGGCCGACGCCCTCAGTCGAAAGGATACTACACCTAGGCGTGTACAAGCGTTGCAACTCACTATTCAGTCTAGTCTTCCTTCACAGATACGAAAGGCTCAGGTAGAAGCATTGAAACCAGAAAAACGTCAGGGCTGAAGCCCTACGCGGCTCAAGGAAACGGTTAGAACAAAAGGCAGATGGCGCCTACTATGTAACAGGACGCATTTGGGTCCCACTCTACGGCCACTTACGCGAGCTTGTAATGGATGAAGCTCATAAGTCTCGCTACTCAGTACATCCTGGTTCGGATAAGTTGTACCACGACTTGAAAACCACATATTGGTGGCCTAGCATGAAAGCTCACATAGCTACTTATGTCAGCAAGTGCTTGACTTGTGCGAGAGTCAAGACTGAATATCAGAAACCTTCAGGCCTACTCCAACAACCTGAGATACCACAGTGGAAATGGGAGCAAATTTCCATGGATTTTGTTACTGGCCTGCCTAGATCTCAACGTGGGAATGATACTATTTGGTTGATCGTGGATCGACTCACAAAGTCTGCACACTTCTTGCCTATCAAAGAAACAGAAAAGTTCTCTACATTAGCAGACATCTACTTAAAAGAAGTGGTTTCAAGGCACGGGGTGCCAACCTCTATTATCTCTGATCGTGACGCACGTTTTACTTCAGAACTGTGGCAAGCAATGCACAAATCTTTTGGCTCTCGTTTAGACATGAGCACGGCTTATCACCCTTAGACGGATGGGCAATCTGAGCGCACTATTCAAACTTTAGAAGACATGCTTCGTGCATGTGTAATTGACTTTGGCAACAGCTGGGAAAAGCATCTGCCACTTGTGGAATTTTCATACAATAACAGCTACCACACCAGCATTAAAGCTGCTCCGTTTGAGGCATTGTACGGGCGTAAATGCCGGTGACCTCTTTGTTGGGCAGAGGTGGGAGATAGTCAGGTCACTGGTCCAGAACTTGTGGTAGACACAACAGAACGAATTACTCAAATACGACAATGCATGGCGGCAGCTCGCGACCGTCAGAAAGCATACGCCGATAAAGACAGGAAACCACTCGAGTTCCAGGTTGGGGATCGAGTGCTACTCAAAGTTTCACCCTGGAAGGGTGTGGTTCGTTTTGGCAAAACGAGGCAAGCTCAACCCACGATACGTCGGACCGTTCGAAATCATTGAGAAAATAGGAAAAGTAGCCTACAGACTGAATTTACCAGCTGAACTCAGTGCGGTTCACAACGTCTTTCACGTGTCGAATCTGAAGAAGTGTCTGTCAGATAAGACCCTCATAGTTCCTTTGAAGGAGCTCACTATCGATGAACAGTTGCGATTCTTCGAGGAACCAGTTGAAATCACGGACCGGGATGTTAAGGTCCTCAAGCACACCAGAATACCTCTTGTTCGAGTTCGTTGGAACTCCCATCGTGGCCCAGAGTTCACCTGGGAACGAGAAGATCAAATGAAACTCAAGTATCCCCAGTTGTTCGGAAACAGTGCAACCACTACTGAGGCTGAAGCTACTACAGAATTTCGGGACGAAATTCCAAATCAACGGGGGGATGATGTGACACCCCAGGAAAACCAGTAAACCATGTAAACTTAACTAGCTTCCTCAGTAACCGCATGCTAAATTTCGGGACGAAATTTCTTTTAAGTTGGGGATAATGTGACAACTCGAGTTTCCAAAAATTTCCACCTTCGCATTTATTGCATGATAATTGTTTAGATTGCTTGTTACACGCTTGTAATGCGTACACGTTTGTAATACGATTGTTATGATATGTTTGGTGTGCATTATTAATGTGTAGGTTAATGTTATGCTTTGTAATATTTGGATGTTTTGTATAAATAAAATATGAATGAAGTCTGTTAGGTCAAACACCCACACACACCTCATGAAAACACACCTCTCACGAAAACACTAAGTGTTTTCGTCAATTAAGGGGCCAACGAAAACAATATATGGGCTTCGGCCCAGTAGCGATCGGATAAGGGTTTGGTTTTAAACCGTGCACGAAGTCGATAACTTACAGAAACCCTAACCACCTCTCACATTCTCTCTCGCTCTTCTTGAAACCGAACAGCGGACGTGAGTATTCGAGTTTCACTCATCGATTGATTTAGTGTCTTCTTTTATTAGGTTAGTAATCTACTATTGATATATGTTTGTTCGAAATCAGCATGAATTGTTTGTGGTATTATATATTGACTGCTATTACGAGGTGTAATGATATTATGATCTGATGGATGAAAAAAATGTTTAGATCCTTGCGAATGTTGTTAATGGTGCTCGTTAATGCTTGAAATATAGTGATCGTAATTGTCAGTTGATGTATGCATAGGTTAGAACTCCTGATAAATGATAAACATTATGATGTTGTTGGAATGATGATTGGCATATTAATGAATATATGGCTGATTGTGCATGTGAATTGTATTGCAAGTGCAGCCAAATTGGATAGAAATCACTTAATATTGTCGGTCATAGCATTTATAATTGCACATGGATCGGTCAGAAATCATGTGGGTTAGGTCTGATACTATTAAGATAATTGTTTTGATCTCGATGCATGTTCATTGTAATGTTTATGATTGAAATTGATTTGCTGGTTGGGAATCTTTATAATCCGATGCTATGATTGATCACGTGTGCCTGTCACTGAATAACCTGCAGATTTATTAATGATCTTGATCTCACAATGTTTTGATAATTTATAAGTTTGCATGAATCGATCTGGTGGAATAATTATGTTGTTAATTGATCTTATAATTGATAGATGATTACCGAGATTCTGGATGTTTATGTTTATGTATAATCTTGGTTAACTGTTGGTATGTGAATAGGGTTTCTATGATATGTAAATGATTTTTGATGATGATAATACCACCGAAAACACTTTCAGGCGAAAACACAAGGACCAACGAAAACACTCAGTGTTTTAGTCCCATGGGGGATTTCGGCCCAAGAGTTTTTGGCCCAATGGGGATTTCGCTAAACATATGTATTCGGCACATGTACTTCTCGTTGTGTGTTATGGCACATTAACTCTGTTAAAATTTATTAACTCTGTTAGTTCAGCAAACTCAGTTAATTATCAGTTCTGTTAAATAATGTAACTCTGTTAAGTAGTTAACTTTATTAGCTTGTTAACTCTGTTAATTAACTAGCACTGTTAGTTTATTATTCCTGTTATACTTGTTTATTCTGGAAGCTTGCTATCTTTGCTTAATACATTAACTTGGTTAAGTCTGTTAACCCCCCATCAAGCATGTTAATTGATTAACCATGTTAGATGTTACTAAGAACTCAGTTATATGGAGTATGACTGTGTGAACATGAACCAACTGATATGTGCTACTTGATGAGAAATGCATGAACACTTTGTGACATAGATTGTATGTGAAACATTGCGAACTCGAAACTGATTATATATATATATATACGTGCGTACTATAGGTCGTGATTGATTACTTGCGAGCACATAGTTAAGCATACCGAGCAAACCAAGGTGAGTTCACATTTCCAAGGCTTGGGATTCCCAGGGGTTGGGAATGGGATTGAATAACTACTCGTACAACTATTACTATTAAACAAATTATTACTATCCTCGGTTGAAGGGCACGTACATAAAACCTACGTACAGTTATACTTACTACTGTCCTCGGTTGAAGGGCACGTACGTAAAACCTACATACAGTTATACTTACTACTCTCGTCGGATTGAAGGGCACGTACGTAAAGCCTACATACACGATCTTAAGACCATCACCTCTATCAAAGGAAGTCCCTCAATTATCGACTTAATCGCCGAGGCCTAGGACGAGCGGGTCATTAGTTAATAGCGCTATTAGGTTTAACAAACCTCACACCGTGCCAGTCGGACGGGCGTGTACTAATGGACTATGGGCAAAGGGTCAATGCTGATAGACATTGACTTAGGGCACCTCTTACATTTTCATAGCAGTCGATACGCGTGGCCTTGTAACAACATGGGAAGCCCCCACTAATCATCGCACATATGCCTGGATTGGCCGCGATAAGGATTAATATGATACATGGTTTACAAAACGAACATACGATTTATGAAATGAATACTATAACCAAACAACCAACTGTGAACTCGCTCAACTTTCTTGTTGATTCGTTGCTACATGCCTTGCAGGTCATTAGGTACCCATGGAGCTTGCACAGGGAGGAACGATCATTGTGGGACATGGCAGTGTGTGCCATGCTTTAAACATTACTTTATTTTATATTTAATACTTGCTATGGGTTTTACAAATTTTGCTTCCGTTAAACATTTAACTATGCTTTGGGTTTTGAACACCTTTCATATTGTTTGGTTGAATTATGTTTATTTATATGTTGTTCAATATGATTGGTGGCTTGATCCTGGTCATGTCACACCTCCAAGCGGTGGTACTCCGCGTGTGGATTTTGGGGGTGTGACAGGTTGATTGTGTGACTTGGTAGGGGATAGTGGATGATGTTTTTGGAAGTATGCTTCTAGAATCATTGATCTAATTTAGTGATTAAATGTTATGATAGAATGTGCTTTATGATTATATGTTCATTAAGGTTCATGAATATTGATTGGAGAATTCACTGAATTGATCGATTAATTGTTAAGTTGGAAACTGTCAATTTGCTATACATGATCGCTTGATTTTAGGGATTTAGTTACTGATCACACGAGCTTGTTTGACCATTCAAGGGCAGTCGCACAAGCCCCGGGTCGCACAAGACAGTTGTACAAGCTTGGTACAACCACATAAGGCACAATGTACAACATATACATTGCATGATCGCACAAGACCTGTGGATCGCACAAGACAGTGCTGATCGCACAAGTCTTGGGTCATACACAAACTACTTGGACTTTACTATGTTGTTGGGCCTCAAAGCCCAATCTCAATCGCACAAGTTTTGCCTAGTCGCACAAGCTAAACTGGACCACACAAGAATAATTAAATGATTTATGTTTGGGTCGTACAAGCTGTTGGGCTATTAATTAGTTGGGCCGGGTGTTTAATTGGATCGCACAACATGCTGTGGATCGCACAAGGTTGTGCTGATCGCACAACATGTTGGGCCAGATAGTTGTTTGGGTTTCAACTATCCAACCGCACAAGATGCTATTGGGCTTACATTGTTACTTCAGTCCAATGCATCCTGATCTCACAAGTTTGGGCTTTATGTGTGTTTAACTGATTTGTTTAACATGTTCTATGTGAATGCCATGATCGCTATGTGTTCGTGACTTGCTAGCTTATGTGTAAACTTACGTGCACTATTTGAACCTAGATTTGACTTGTATGGTAACCATGTTAGGACGTGGTTGACCAATTATAGCTCAAGTAACCTTTTTCGTGTATCTGCCGAGCTAACCTAAGGTGAGTTCACACTTTCTCCAAGGCATGGGATTCCTAGGGGTTGAGGAATATGGATTCCTCGTCCTCCTTGGGTAGGACAATACGGATTAAGGAATGTAATTCCTCGTCCTCTTGGGCAGTTTAAAGTTTACTAAACCAAAACTCTATCACGAAGTCCCTCCTTTTATATCGACTTAATCGTCGGGCCAATGGCGAGCGGGTCATTAGTTAGATAGCTCTATTTAGGTCTGACAAGCCTCACTCCGTGCCGCAGAGGACGGGCGTGAACTAATGGATCTGTGTGACAACTGGCCCAAACCGGTAATTTCCGTACACATTAATTATTGCTTAATGATTGCAATTATGTGCTTAATTGTCAGCAATGTCTAAACACATGATTAAACAAGTGAATTCATGCACGTTGTATACTATAAAATATTGCTTTATGCATAGACGAGAGCGTTGCGTCAGAAATAATAGTAAACTCATCGGTAAGACACACTGTGTCAACAGAACTGCAAAAAAAAAAAAAAACAAAGCAGTCAGACAATAAAAGCGGAGCCTAGGTGTAGGTCCAATGACAAGAATACATTAAAACCCAAAAATACGTACAAGGGTTTACATATATACCTTACGGAAGCAAAAATAAGCACTAAAAAGCACCCGAAACGCACTTTAAGTGCATAATTTTGTATAATTCAGCAATAATTCAGCTTTTAGCACACTAATATTATGCAGAAAATATATTTTTTCAGTCAGAATATCTTCCTAAGTGTCGGGAATCAAAAGTGTTACAAAAGGGATACATTAAAGTCACAAAAAAAAAGTGTAATTTAGCACTTTAACGGATTGATATCCAACCGAACGACCGGGCATTACCCGGAACACAAAAAAAAAAATGCTAGAAGCATTGTTTCTATTTTTTTTTCTAAGCTAGTTAGGGTCCCCGAACACCCACTAGAATATTTACTAACTAACCCTTGTAACTAATATACTTGGATTTCAACCTAACCAACTAACTTATGGTCTAAACTTACAAAGTGCCCCCCTCCCATCAAATATTACGGCTCACATAATGTGGCCCCCACCCAAGAGTTGCAAACCCTTCTAAATCTTTCAAAATCCCCACCATACGATTTGTTTAGATTTGTTTGTCCTTGGAGGAACAAGACACCCAATGGTTAATAAACTATAGTTTATAAATAGCCACTATCACATAACCATCTCAGCACCACCATTTCTTTTCCCTTGCCCACATTCGGCCGAACTCCTCCCACAACACCACCTTTCTTTTGTTTTAATCTCAAGTATTCCAAGCTTGATTCAAGGTGTAAGAAGGTCACTAACGAAGCTTGGAACACTCGGAAGTTGAAGGACCACTCACATTTTCTTTTAACCACCACATTTACATCTTGTTTCTTCCCTAGCCTCGAGCTAGTAGTAAGTGCCTCTAAACACCACCTTATTCTTGTTTAAAGTGGTTAATAAGAGATTTAACGGGTAAAAATTATGAACACTAGAGATCAAAGTTTAAAGTCTTGTTATAATGATGAATACGGTGGTTAATGAGTAGATATTAGTGTAAAACTTATGGAACTTGTTTTGTTATGGTTATTTATTATTGTTGGATGCTAGTAGGGGAACGGATCGTCATCTAACCACGCTAGGTCATGTTCATGGAACATGAACTAGCACTATGTTTAGTATAAAAAAAAACTAGATGACGAACCCTTTCACTCACAAACATGAACTTGTGTAAAAACGATTTTTCTTATGAAATGGAGTTCTAAACTAGTAGATCTACGGATCTACAAGTGGTATTTTTGAATAACCAAGTGTATGATGAAATCATGTTTAAAAAGCCGGATCTTTCTCGAAATAAAGACATTTTTGAGAACCAAAAACTGTGTAGACACTTGTGTAACGAAAGGATTTAACAAAGAAAATATTTTCGTAAATACCGACTAGAAGTTGTAAAACTTCATATTCTTTAAAAATAAAGTTTTCGAGATAATGATTTTATTTTTAAAGATGGAAAGACTTACTAAATGTGCTAGTAAGTTACTACACATTTTTACACAACTTGCAAGTTCATGTGATTGCGATATATGTTTATGCTGGACTAGTTTGATGATGATTGGAAATTGATTGGTTGAATTTTTAAAAGAAAATGATACGCTAGTAAGCGTGGCCACCTCCAGTTACAGAGGAAACTCTGGCGAAATTTTTCCAGAAAATAACACTTAGAATATTTTCGGTGACAAGTGTTAAGAATATATTTTTGACTTGATTTCCAAACAAACTTCGCCATGATTTTTATTACAAAATTACCAAATACCGGAGGTGGATTTTCATAAATGGAACTTGTTAAATATATATTTAGAATATATATTTATCGCTTGTGTGATTATGTGATTATTTTGTGAACTAGGTATATATTATTTTTAGAGTAAAAATAATATGACTTGGAGATACTCGTAACGAGTAAAAATACAAAAGAATACACATGCAACCTAGTTAGACAAAATACATAATTCGGGTGCAAAGTGCAAAATACAAAAAAAAAACTTATATTTTTTTTGAGAAAATAATATAAGTAAGACATTTAGTTAAAAATATAAAATATTTTTAACACAAGAAAATAGACACAAAAGAGAGTGACTGTACTTGTGCGACGCAAGTCTAGTGACTAACGTTAAGAAAACGCGTATAGGTTACGACGTTAATTAAGCAAATCCGGTGAAGTTTACGACGCACAGGAACGCAAAGTTGTGAGTTCATGCTCCCCCTTTTCTTTAACTGTTTTTGGTTTTATAACTTCGGGGGTGAAATACATGTTACAAATGTTACATTGTTTACATATGGTATGATGAGTACAAAAACATTCAAAGGAAAAACATTCATGTGAAACATTCAAGCGAAACATTCTAGATCATGTCTCGAATAGGGTACCATAAGCACCATTAATCAACGTATACATTCAGACCGCGGAATAAAAGGTTAGATCTAATGGGTTTCAGGCAACCCCACTCTTGGCCTACTTCTACCAATGAGTGCTTCTGTGTCTCAGTCAAAGTCGACAAAAATGCCTAGGTTTGGTGGCTTCCTATGTCGTGACACATGTTAGTGGCCTTGCAAACCACTAGCGATCTCACACATTCAAACAGTCATAGAACGGGGTTACAGATACGTGATACAAATACAATCAAACATTCATAGTACTCAATTGCAGATGC
Source organism: Helianthus tuberosus (assembly GCA_030545235.1). Taxonomy (NCBI): domain Eukaryota; kingdom Viridiplantae; phylum Streptophyta; class Magnoliopsida; order Asterales; family Asteraceae; genus Helianthus; species Helianthus tuberosus. Next base: position 133,439,918 of record CM060394.1, read on the forward strand.
GGTTCTCAAGTTACATTCAAACATTCATACATTCGACAAGTTACATACTATGTTTTCATTCAAGTATTTAAACATTCAAAACAATCACTGCATGAATTCACACCAACATTATGTTGACGTTTTCCAAAACTCACATGTATTTCAGGTAAATAGGATGGATGTGCGCGTGGTCTTACTCATGCTCGTGGATGTCGCTTGTGTTTATCTTTAAATAAAGTTGTAAACTTTTAAGACAATGTTTTATGATGTCTAGCGATGTAAACGCTAAACTTATGTTTTCAAATTATGGTATTTGATGTTATTTTACGAGCATGTAGCATGTTTACTCTTCGTATGCAATGAGAACCTTTCATGATCACACCTCGTGCTTCCGCCACAGAAAGGGGTGTGACAGATTGGTATCAGAGCAGCGATTGTAGTGAACCAGGATTCCTTCTCGAGTCTAGTCTACAATCTCTAGGATCCTTTCACGAAAACAATTTTCAAAGAGTTTTCATTGCATAAAACGTCCCGCGACATCCACTACCTGAAACTGTCTACAAGAGTCTAGAAAAGACACTACGAGACTTAGGGTGCACATGAGTAGCACTTGTCTTTAATTGAGAAATTACTTGCAATTATGTGTGATAATTAGCATGTACTAGAAGTAGAATGTCACAAGTATACGTGACTCTACCTAAAAGCAATGGCCTATCTGAAGGAAGAGATACGAGGATGAAACGAACTGTGCGGACTGTGCAAGGAGTTACGTAATTATGGATGCATACATAATTATGGAATTCAGTGCACAAAAATCACAGCAAGTCTTGTCACGTTTAGATTCCCTTAGTACAAGCCTACTAAGTACTCTGCTAGAGTAATAATTGTTTGATGTCACTTATGTGGTATATATACCTGTGAATATATATGATACTATTGTCTAGTGTGACGATATCAAACAAATGTCTAACCCTGTTGTGTTATGTTCTGTCAGAACATGGCACCCAGGAGAGCTGTAAATGCTCGCAATGATGATCAACCTCCACCTCCCCCACTGCCAAGAACTGCTGAAGAGCTAAATGCTCTGCTGGAGGAAAGGATCTCCGCTGCTATCGCCTAGTACGAGGCGAACCGAACTCAAGACAGTGGAGGACCAAGCAACGCTAGGCGTAATGGGAATGGAGATTCGTCTGGAGGAAACGCAGCTCAAGGCTGCACTTTCAAGCAGTTCCTCGACTGCAAGCCGACGAACTATGATGGCACAGGAGGTGCAGTAGCATTTGTGCGCTGGACGGAGAAGACTGAAGCTACTTTCCGCATGAGCAAGTGTACCGCGGATCAACAAGTCACCTTTGCTACTGGGTTGTTTGTCGATGAAGCTCTGACTTGGTGGAACCTGCAAGCCCAAACTTTGGGTGACGATGCTGCTTATGGCTTAACTTGGGATGAACTAAAGGAAAGAATGAGAGAGAAGTATTGCTCTCGTGCTGAACTCCAAAGGCTGGAGACGGAGTTCTGGCACTTGACCATGGAAGGTGCTGACATTAATGGTTATACTCGAAGGTTCCACGATCTGTCCAGAGTGCTTCCCTACATGGTGACTCCCGAATTCAAGCGCGTTGAACGCTACATTTGGGGACTGGCCTCAGAATTTCGTGGCATGGTGACGTCGGCCAAACCACAAACAATCACCGAGGCTGTAACTCTGGCTGTCAGCCTTACTGAAGATTGTGTTCGAATGAAGAAGCTATCACTGAACCCAACAGAAAATGCCGAGACGCATGCTGAGTCGTCTGGCGACAAGAAGAGGAAACATGCAAACCTGAATCAAGCAATTCGTAACAACAAGGGTTTGAACAACAAGAAGCGTGACACTAACCCACCTAGGGAGGCAAAAGCCTTCGCAGCTGCAAATGAGTCTGGGGCTAAGAAATATCAGGGCACTCTGCCCAAATGTAACCGCTGTGACTTTCACCATGTGGGAAACTGTCGCGTTGGAAAATGCGAGAACTGCGGGAAGCCAGGCCACCGTGCCGAAGATTGCTGGGGAAAAGGTATTGGAGGCCGCAATGGTAATGGTAATGGAAACCACGGTGGGAATGGCAATGGTAACCGGAATGGTAATAGAGTTGGGCGAAACCAAGGATGCTTCAGTTGTGGAAGCAATGATCATTTCATGAAAGACTGCCCGAAGAAAAACAACGCTCCGGCTCGAGCATTTGTGATTGGAGCAAGAGACGCACGCGAGGACCCTAACGTGGTCACCGGTACGTTTCTCATTAACAATCACTTTGCATCCATATTATTTGACACGGGTGCCGACTATAGCTTCATGTCTGTGGAATTTAAACGCATACTCGGAATAGAATCTAGTAGATTAGAAATTCCTTATTCCATAGAACTAGCCAATGGTAAACTTGTTGAATCAAGCGAAGTTGTTAGAGGCTGCACGCTAGAACTTGGTGAACGAAGATTTAGCATCGACCTCCTACCTATTCAATTGGGTAGCTTCGATGTTGTAGTCGGAATGGACTGGTTGTCCAAGAACAAAGCTGAAGTTATTTGCCATGAGAAAATCATTCGCATCCCTTTAGCGAATGGTGAAACTCTCATCGTGCATGGAGAAAAACGAGACGCGCCTCTTCGAATCATCAGTTGCATAAAGGCACGAAAGTGCTTAAGGAAAGGATGTGTCGCTTTCCTAGCACACGTCATAGACAAGAAGGTTGTGGAGCCAAAACTCGAAGACATTCCTGTGGTGAAGGAATTTCCTGATGTGTTCCCTGAAGATCTGCCAGGACTACCTCCGCAACGACAAGTCGAATTCCGTATAGACTTGGTTCCAGGAGCCGCTCCTGTGGCAAGGCTCCCTATCGACTTGCTCCATCCGAAATGCAAGAATTATCTACACAACTCCAGGAGTTGTTGGATAAAGGATTCATAAGGCCAAGCTTCTCACCCTGGGGAGCTCCAGTATTATTCGTAAAGAAGAAGGATGGAACACTGCGGATGTGTATCGATTACAGGGAACTGAACAAGCTCACAATCAAGAATCGGTATCCGCTACCGAGGATTGATGACTTATTTGATCAACTGCAAGGATCAAGCTACTATTCCAAGATCGACCTTCGATCTGGATACCATCAGCTGAGAATCCAAGAGGAAAGCGTACCAAAGACTGCATTCCGAACACGCTATGGGCATTACGAATTTCTGGTGATGCCGTTCGGACTGACAAACGCACCAGCGGTCTTTATGGATCTAATGAACCGCGTATGCAAACCATACCTCGATAAATTCGTGATTGTATTTATCGATGATATCCTGATTTACTCGCGAACGAAAGAAGAGCACGAGCAACATCTCAGAACCATCTTGGAACTACTGAAGACAGAGAAACCGTATGCAAAGTTCTCGAAGTGCGAATTCTGGATTAGCGAAGTACAATTTCTTGGTCACGTGGTGAATGAGAAGGGCATTCATGTAGACCCGTCCAAGATAGAAGCGATAAAGAATTGGGAAGCTCCCAAGACCCCAACCGAAGTTCGTCAATTTTTGGGCTTAGCGGGCTATTATCGGTGATTCATCGAGAACTTCTCAAAAATAGCTCAACCGCTAACGACCCTTACGCAGAAAGACAAGAAGTACGACTGGGGTGTTAAACAAGAAGAAGCCTTCCAGTTACTTAAAAACAAGCTATGCGATGCACCGATACTATCATTACCCGAAGGCACTGAAGACTTCGTGGTATACTGCGACGCCTCACGACAAGGCTTGGGTTGCGTGCTCATGCAACGCCAAAAAGTCATCGCTTACGCTTCAAGACAACTGAAGGTTCACGAGAGAAATTATACCACTCACGACTTGGAGCTAGGTGCAGTGGTATTCGCCCTGAAGATTTGGCGACATTATTTATATGGTACTCGATGTACAATTTTCACAGATCACAAAAGCTTGCAACACATATTTGATCAGAAGGAATTGAATATGCGCCAGCGACGTTGGGTCGAGCTGCTGAACGATTATGACTGTGAGATTAAGTACCATCCTGGAAAGGCAAACGTTGTAGCGGACGCGTTGAGCCGAAAAGAAAGGGTTAAGACCCTAAGGGTTCGAGCATTGGAAATGACGATTCGAACGAACCTCACTGCACGCATTCGTGATGCACAACAAGAAGCTCTTAAAGGAGAGAATCGTAAAGCTGAATACCTCCGGGGTACATTGAAATACATGTTGCCAAACGAAGAGGGAGCCTTATACTTCAAGAAGCGTATTTGGGTTCCACTCTGTGGTGGCATACGAGAAGTCATTCTTGACGAAGCACACAAATCGAGATATTCGATCCACCCAGGAGCGGACAAAATGTATCAAGACTTGAAAGAGTACTATTGGTGGCCGAGACTCAAAAGCGACGTTGCTGTCTATGTTGGAAAATGCCTAACCTGTGCTAAGGTTAAGGCCGAATATCAGAAACCGTCCGGCCTACTACAACAACCAGAGATTCCCGTGTGGAAGTGGGAACAAATCTCGATGGAATTCATAACGAAATTACCCAGGACCCCGAGAGGGCACGATATGATATGGGTAATAGTTGATCGATTAACGAAGTCTGCGCACTTCCTACCGATCCGAGAAAAAGACAGCACTGGAAAGCTTGCTGAAATATATTTAAGAGAAATTGTGGCACGTCATGGAGTGCCAATCTCAATCATTTCAGACAGAGATGGACGCTTTGTCTCAAGAATCTGGCAATCATTTCAGGAAGCCTTTGGATCTCAATTAGATCTAAGCACGGCGTTCCATCCGCAAACAGACGGCCAGAGCGAACGGACTATACAAACTTTAGAAGATATGCTTCGCGCATGTGTCATGGACCTAGGCGGCAGCTGGGATACTCATCTACCTTTAGTTGAGTTTTCCTACAATAACAGTTATCATACGAGCATAAAAGCCGCGCCGTTCGAAGCTCTGTATGGCCGCAAATGCCGATCGCCCTTATGTTGGGCAGATGCCGGAGATAAACGTATGGTTGGTCCTGAACTTGTACAAGAGACAACCGACAAGATTGCGCAGATCCGAGAGCGCATTAAGGCGGCTCGAGAGCGACAAAAGAGCTACGCTGATCCGAATAGAAAATCGGTAGAATTCAAGGTGGGAGACAAAGTGTTGTTAAAAGTCTCACCATGGAAGGGCGTAGTCAGGTTTGGAAAGCGTGGAAAACTGAATCCACGATATATCGGACCATTCAGAATATTGAAGAGAATTGGTACCGTGGCATACAAGTTGGAGTTACCGGAAGAACTTAATGGAGTACATGATACGTTTCATGTATCCAACCTGAAGAAGAGTCCAACACAAGAAAACGTGATCATCCCGATGGATGAAGTGCATATTGATGAAGCCCTCCGATTTACAGAGCAACCCGTTGAGGTTACCGACTGGAAAGTCAACAAGACCAGGAGGAGCAGTGTGAAGCTTGTCAAAGTACGTTGGAGCTCTAAGCACGGACCCGAGTACACATGGGAACGTGAAGACCAGTTCAAGAAAAAGTATCCCCACCTATTCAAGAAGACTCCAGCGAGAGTGAGTTCAGCCTGAATTTCGGGACGAAATTCTTTTAACGGGGGGAGACTGTGACAACTGGCCCAAACCGGTAATTTCCGTACACATTAATTATTGCTTAATGATTGCAATTATGTGCTTAATTGTCAGCAATGTCTGAACACATGATTAAACAAGTGAATTCATGCACGTTGTATACTATAAAATATTGCTTTATGCATAGACGAGAGCGTTGCGTCAGAAATAATAGTAAACTCATCGGTAAGACACACTGTGTCAACAGAACTGCAAAAAAAAAAAAACAAAGCAGTCAGACAATAAAAGCGGAGCCTAGGTGTAGGTCCAATGACAAGAATACATTAAAACCCAAAAATACGTACAAGGGTTTACATATATACCTTACGGAAGCAAAAATAAGCACTAAAAAGCACCCGAAACGCACTTTAAGTGCATAATTTTGTATAATTCAGCAATAATTCAGCTTTTAGCACACTAATATTATGCAGAAAATATATTTTTTCAGTCAGAATATCTTCCTAAGTGTCGGGAATCAAAAGTGTTACAAAAGGGATACATTAAAGTCACAAAAAAAAAGTGTAATTTAGCACTTTAACGGATTGATATCCAACCGAACGACCGGGCATTACCCGGAACACAAAAAAAAAAAAATGCTAGAAGCATTGTTTCTATTTTTTTTTCTAAGCTAGTTAGGGTCCCCGAACACCCACTAGAATATTTACTAACTAACCCTTGTAACTAATATAGTTGGATTTCAACCTAACCAACTAACTTATGGTCTAAACTTACAAAGTGCCCCCCTCCCATCAAATATTACGGCTCACATAATGTGGCCCCCACCCAAGAGTTGCAAACCCTTCTAAATCTTTCAAAATCCCCACCATACGATTTGTTTAGATTTGTTTGTCCTTGGAGGAACAAGACACCCAATGGTTAATAAACTATAGTTTATAAATAGCCACTATCACATAACCATCTCACCACCACCATTTCTTTTCCCTTGCCCACATTCGGCCGAACTCCTCCCACAACACCACCTTTCTTTTGTTTTAATCTCAAGTATTCCAAGCTTGATTCAAGGTGTAAGAAGGTCACTAACGAAGCTTGGAACACTCGGAAGTTGAAGGACCACTCACATTTTCTTTTAACCACCACATTTACATCTTGTTTCTTCCCTAGCCTCGAGCTAGTAGTAAGTGCCTCTAAACACCACCTTATTCTTGTTTAAAGTGGTTAATAAGAGATTTAACGGGTAAAAATTATGAACACTAGAGATCAAAGTTTAAAGTCTTGTTATAATGATGAATACGGTGGTTAATGAGTAGATATTAGTGTAAAACTTATGGAACTTGTTTTGTTATGGTTATTTATTATTGTTGGATGCTAGTAGGGGAACGTATCGTCATCTAACCACGCTAGGTCATGTTCATGGAACATGAACAAGCACTATGTTTAGTATAAAAAAAAAACTAGATGACGAACCCTTTCACTCACAAACATGAACTTGTGTAAAAATGATTTTTCTTATGAAATGGAGTTCTAAACTAGTAGATCTACGGATCTACAAGTGGTATTTTTGAATAACCAAGTGTATGATGAAATCATGTTTAAAAAGCCGGATCTTTCTCGAAATAAAGACATTTTTGAGAACCAAAAAGTGTGTAGACACTTGTGTAACGAAAGGATTTAACAAAGAAAATATTTTCGTAAATACCGACTAGAAGTTGTAAAACTTCATATTCTTTAAAAATAAAGTTTTCGAGATAATGATTTTATTTTTAAAGATGGAAAGACTTACTAAATGTGCTAGTAAGTTACTACACATTTTTACACAACTTGCAAGTTCATGTGATTGCGATATATGTTTATGTTGGACTAGTTTGATGATGATTGGAAATTGATTGGTTGAATTTTTAAAAGAAAATGATACGCTAGTAAGCGTGGCCACCTCCAGTTACAGAGGAAACTCTGGCGAATTTTTTTCAGAAAATAACACTTAGAATATTTTCGGTGACAAGTGTTAAGAATATATTTTTGACTTGATTTCCAAACAAACTTCGCCATGATTTTTATTACAAAATTACCAAATACCGGAGGTGGATTTTCATAAATGGAACTTGTTAAATATATATTTAGAATATATATTTATCGCTTGTGTGATTATGTGATTATTTTGTGAACTAGGTATATATTATTTTTAGAGTAAAAATAATATGACTTGGAGATACTCGTAACGAGTAAAAATACAAAAGAATACACATGCAACCTAGTTAGACAAAATACATAATTCGGGTGCAAAGTGCAAAATACAAAAAAAAAAAAACTTATATTTATTTTTGAGAAAATAATATAAGTAAGACATTTAGTTAAAAATATAAAATATTTTTAACACAAGAAAATAGACACAAAAGAGAGTGACTGTACTTGTGCGACGCAAGTCTAGTGACTAACGTTAAGAAAACGCGTATAGGTTACGACGTTAATTAAGCAAATCCGGTGAAGTTTACGACGCACAGGAACGCAAAGTTGTGAGTTCATGCTCCCCCTTTTCTTTAACTGTTTTTGGTTTTATAACTTCGGGGGTGAAATACATGTTACAAATGTTACATTGTTTACATATGGTATGATGAGTACAAAAACATTCAAAGGAAAAACATTCATGTGAAACATTCAAGCGAAACATTCTAGATCATGTCTCGAATAGGGTACCATAAGCACCATTAATCAACGTATACATTCAGACTGCGGAACAAAAGGTTAGATCTAATGGGTTTCAGGCAACCCCACTCTTGGCCTACTTCTACCAATGAGTGCTTCTGTGTCTCAGTCAAAGTCGACAAAAATGCCTAGGTTTGGTGGCTTCCTATGTCGTGACACATGTTAGTGGCCTTGCAAACCACTAGCGATCTCACACATTCAAACAGTCATAGAACGGGGTTACAGATACATGATACAAATACAATCAAACATTCATAGTACTCAGTTGCAGATGCGGTTCTCAAGTTACATTCAAACATTCGTACATTCGACAAGTTACATACTATGTTTTCATTCAAGTATTTAAACATTCAAAACAATCACTGCATGAATTCACACCAACATTATGTTGACGTTTTCCAAAACTCACATGTATTTCAGGTAACTAGGATGGATGTGCGCGTGGTCTTACTCATGCTCGTGGATGTCGCTTGTGTTTATCTTTAAATAAAGTTGTAAACTTTTAAGACAATGTTTTATGATGTCTAGCGATGTAAACGCTAAACTTATGTTTTCAAATTATGGTATTTGATGTTATTTTACGAGCATGTAGCATGTTTACTCTTCGTATGCAATGAGAACCTTTCATGATCACACCTCGTGCTTCCGCCGCAGAAAGGGGTGTGACAATCTGGGCACGTCAATGATGATAGACATTGATGCTAAGGGCACATAAACATGACTAAAGTCACTGGTCGATATGGTAACGAGTCTAGTAGTGTAAACATGGGGTAGCCCCCACGGCTGGATTGCCAGAGTAAATGGGATTAAACAAAACACATTTTCAACTATGGGGTAGCCCCCACGGCAAGGGTGCCAGTTAAAGGAAACTATGTTTTTGGAATAACTTAAACAAACACCCAACTGTGAACTCGCTCAACTTTGTTGTTGACTCGTTACTACATGCTTTGCAGGTCATTAGGTACTTAGCTGGAGCCTGCATGGGGAAGAGTCGTTGTGGGACATGGAATGTTGAGTTCCATATGGAACATTTAAACTCTTAAAACTTATAATTTGGTTTTACACTTTATGCTTCCGCTGATACTTGAATTTGGTTAATTTATTTTGGACACCAATTATATTATGGTTGGTTTATCTTTATTATATTACATTGTTCAATATGATTGGTGGCTTGATCCTGGTCATGTCACGCCTCCATGCGGTGATACTTCGCGTGTGGATTTTGGGGGTGTGACAGATTGGTATCAGAGCCATTGGTTATAGTGAACTTGGTTTTAAAAAGGGGAAAAACTTTTTGATAAAACCAGACTATAACTTGTACAGTGCTCAATGATCCACAACGACGCTTCACTCCACGTGCAAGACTCAATACTTTAGGTGATGTGACTTAAGTTGTTATTGCCTACTTGTTAGTGTACTTTTGCATGATGTGTTGTTTATGGTATAATTATTAGAATGGTAGCATGCTGTCTATTAGCCCTACTACGTTCTTTATGACACTCGATTGCTTACCTGAAAATTTGACAAGCGATGGTCAAATTCTCTTTTGATTTCTCGTCACCCCGCTACAACGACTGTTTATGCGATCTATCTATTCATACACTATTTCAACGTGACATCGCCATTTGACCCTCCGCACATTCAGTTTACACGACAACATTCACGAAGACCAGACCTGGCTCAAACGAACTCGAGGTTAGGAGAACTGTACCTACACATCCCTGTGGACTAACCTCATCATCTTCACCGGTCGTCATTACCGAAATGAAACAGCCGTAGTCGTACGCCTTCGTCGTTTTGCAACTCAAAACCCTACCAACCAAATTCTAATTTGGACAAGTGATATACCCTCGTGACCATGATGCAACGAACTTCCCTTTTTGTGCCATGCCGCCCTGCACCACTACTGGAAATTACTTCTAGACAATCGATTAGCTGGTTGAATCCTTCGGATATTGTTGGACCCCCTGTTTCCATTCGATTCTTTGTATGAACCTCATTAATTTCCTGTTTCCTCGATTGGCAACCAATTTAACGAAGTGCCAACAACCATAACACGATTTTCACCGAACGCAAGACTACCTTATTACCCTGTTGGATGGTTTATACTTAATCTACTTGATTAGCCCTCTCGTATACCCAACTTAGCGAATGAATGCCATTACTGGAGAAATAGTCTTTAAGACGTTTGGGGATAGAGATATGGATCACTCAACCTACCGGCGAGCATGATAATTTATACCTTTACCTGACCCACCTTATCCTACAAGAGACGTACGTCAATTCCATGATAGTTTTCTTACATATGAAGAATCCTCGCACTAGCTCTGGCACCGACACATGATTACTTATTATTGGGTTGTCCGCTTTCTACCATTGGCTTAGAGCAAACCATCACACCCGTACCATAGTAATTTTTCATTCTCGCTCCTCCATGACGAGTCACTGAAGCGAACACACTCTAGTTTAGAGAAATTGGAAGGCCTGACTCCCGATCATTGGTGATCACTCTTCGAAACCTTGAGAATGGTGATGTAATGTGGATACGATCATACTCTCTTGAGCGTGTTTTCACGTCTATTCTTTGGAACTTCATGAATACGCTGACGTACTTTGGATTCAATGGCACGACCTAAGGAAACCCCCCTGACCTGGTCGCTTACTCGATGAAACACAAACACACCTAAGTTCACAGATCCAGGTAAATTGTTCCTCCTTCGCCTGTGGGCGAGTCCAATAACTACTAGTGGAAGTCTCAGTGAACCTTGACGCCACACGCTTGTACGACAACCATGTTGCTATGTTGAATTCTTGTTCTGATTGATTTAACCCCGTGACAACTTTATGTGATCAACGACATACTTTATCTTAACTATACCCAACTTGCGTACAACCACCTGTACCTTCGACATCGGGTGAACCCCTGCTGGGGATTCCTAAACGCTTACTCATCGATTGAGACTGCTCTTTCTTATGCTGCCGCATCCAGACACGATATACTTTTGGGATTCTGTGATCCTAATAACAATCCCCACGGACACTCGCTTGGACAAGTTACACTCTACGAACATTACCCGATGAGCATTGGGCCATACATATGATGATACCGCAATTACTGTTCTTTGAACTTGATACGACCAATATGAATTCTCAGTCGTGACGTTCGAACCTAGTCCAACCTAATGGATATGTCACTTGAGTCAAGAGGAACACGAGCTTCATTTACGACTCATTATGGAACTTCTTTGAGCAGAACAACTTTATGTTAAGTTTTCGAAATGCGACTTTTGGCTTCGTGAAGTACATTTCTTAGGCCACGTGGTTATTGAGCATGGGATTCACGTTGATCCATCCAAGGCTGACTCAATCAAGAACTGGCCTGCACCTCGAACACCAACTAAAACCTGTCAAATCTTGGGATTGGCAGGATACTACAGAAGGTATACCAAGGATCTCTTGAAGATTGCGCTACCTCTTATTGTCCTTACACAGAAGGGTGTCACCTACCGTTGGGGTGATGTCACACCCCGATCACGTGAGACAACGAAACATGGCGGAAACATCGGGGAGTGTTGTAACAGAATTAATTGTTTCAAATCCATGGCAATTAAAGTTTCGTTTTATTAATCATACAAGAGAGTTTACATCGTTTTAAACAAGAAACAAAGAGTACATAACACAAATTAACTTGTTCTTGCTTTGTTTTAAGTCACTATGGCACAAGTCTGCCTAGGTGTATCTTGATCAATCCTATGCATCAATTCCTGAAAACACATGTGAAAATAGGTACGTCAGCATAAAAATGCCTGTGAGATACATAGGTTTTGTGAAAATAAGATTCATGACTTAAGTTTAAGAAAAATGTTTAATAAAATTTAGCCATGGACCTTGTAAATTGATTTGTTTTTGTAAATCATTTGAAAAGCAATAAGACCAGATGATATGTATAAATAAGAGAATAATGTATGGTTAAATGAATAACCAAGTAAAATGAGTTTGTATAAGATAAGTTGTTTGTAAAAACAATGTCTTGTGAAAAGTATGTTATTTGTATAAAATGTTATATGTCTCAAATTGAAATGATTCAAATAACGCTACGATATGTAATACCATACAAACACTTATATATAGGAAGTACCAGCGGCGTATCCACCATGCTTGTATCATATTACACACGCCTCATTAATTAAATCACTTACTCAAACCAAACCATCAAGATGTAATGTTTAACAATTGTAGAAATGTTTAGGTATAGTCAAATGTCTATTGTCAAATGGTTCACATGGTTCAATAGATACAAATGGTTCACATAATATGATATAATGTGTTCATATGCTGGATGAGCATATGCAACAAATTGTAATGTAAAACAATGTACTAAGTATGCACATAATGGACATACATAGCATGAAATGTAATGTATAACAATGTACTAAGTATGCACACAATGGACATACATAGCATGAAATGTAATGTAAAACAATGTACTAAGTATGCACACAATGGACATACATAGCATGAAATGTAATGTAAAACAATGTACTAAGTATGCACACAATGGACATACATAGCATGAAATGTATTGTAAAACAATGTACTAATGGTGTACTAATGAACATAGTAAGCATATGATATGAAAACATGGAAAAGCATGAAAGTAACAAGTAGGCACATGTGTTTCACCCCAAAACAATTTGAAAACGGTAAAAGAGAGGTCTATGTACTCACTTGAGATTGCTTAGTAGTCCTTGAGTAACAACTAAACAATGCTAGAGATCACGAATATCAAACGGCACCTAATATAGGTAACTATGTTAATATACCGGACCTAAATCGGAGGATTAGATAGAATGAGGGTTCGTAAACCAAACGAGTATGGAGACTCATGAAATATGGTTTAACAAAGCCCACATACTAAAATGAAACCTAACCTAAGTGCTTACGACCCATTACGACCCGTTTAGGTAGCTTATGCTACTTTAACGTGTCGTTCGCGTAAAACGCGTTCGGAACGCCTAACTAGTCCTATGATAAGTAAAATATGCTTTAACATGTTTAATATTGTTATCAAATCAGTTTAGATACCAAAAGTTATGTTACATATGCTTAAAATGAATTTTGGCGTTCAAAGGGCATTTTGGTAATTTACCTAAGGCATATAAACTACCTATCAGACAACTACTTAAACAAAGCGAACATAAGGTATAACCTCGGAAGGTTATTCCCTATATACTATGGTCACCTAATGTGTTTGGTCGGATCCTAATGATCGACCAAACGGGTCGGGTTCGAAAGTATAAGCGATTGTCTAGATCGCTTACCTTACAACCCTATATAAGCACTAAACTAAAAGTGACGAGCTAAGCATGTTAAAACATGCTTAACTAAGGTTAGAAAACAGGTTTGCTATCAAAACAAACGCTTTTGATACCCAAGAGTAGTTTGGTTACAAAATACGCACGAATGCTCATTTTGGCCGAAACTACGATTCGTCACTGGGCCTGGATAACGTGGTAATCAGTAGGTATAGTCACTAGGGACTATAACCATCGTGATTACGCTCACGTTATGAAGTTCAAATGAACTTTGCATTGACCATAAACTGGTCAATGCAGAAAGTCAAACAAAGTTTGACTTTAACGCTAAAAGAATAAAAGAACGAAGGAACACTTACAAAGGCCCCCGAAAGCTAATCTTGATCCAAGTAGCTCAGGTATGAAGTAATGGCTTCAACTTAGAGCTTTTAGATCAGATTTTGTGGGTTTTGCAAATGAATGGGGTTGGGTATTTATAGATGTGGTAGAACCGTTTGGATCGTTTATCGAATAACGTGCTTTGATCTTGTCCATACACTTGTTGAAACCTTGTGGTGACTCAAAATGACCCCTCATGAGCAGGAAAGGGCAAGTGTGGGTGAGTTGGGAGTGCTAAACAGCTGTTAACAGCTGTTAAATTCAGTTAATCTGGTCTGGGAGACTGACGCGGGCCGCGTATGGATACACACAAGACTTACGCGGGCCGCCTGGCCTTGTCTGATCAGAACCAACTTTGCCATATTGACAGTTTCAGTCCCTGATGGTGTTTAAGGCCATTTCCAACATGTTTAAGGCCCGTTAAGCCAACTTTAAGGCCCTAAAATGATGCCTAAACATTGTGGACATGAAACATGCTCAAAAATATTCCAGATGTTGGTTCGTTTGGCCGTACGATCGCGATGTTCGCTTAATTACGACGGAATGCGCATAAGCGCGAAAAACGATCCAAATTGCGCGACGAATGGATTTTTCTCATGCCAAACACTAAACTAAAATATTTTAATGCTTACATAAATTTTTGGATGTCCGAATGTATTCAGAACGTAAGTTATGCACGAAAATGCAAACTTGTGCACTTTTGACGCTTTTAGTCCCTGAATGACCCAAAAGTTTATTTTAGCACATCGAACCCCTCAAAGCCTATTTCTAAGCTATGTAAGGGATATTTATTGTATGTTTAACTTATGGTCATGTTCCGGAATGTCTGTTACAGTTCAAATTGGCATACTTTTGCAGTTTGTCAACTTTAGTCCCTGTAAGCGATTAAACTTGATTTTGTCATATCAAAGCCTTCAAAACTTATTTCCAAGTTATTTAAAGGTTATTTAAGGTATGTTAAGCCTATTTCACTATTCTGGAGTGTTTTTTGCATTAAACTAGTTATATTTACGCATCAGATCGCGTATAACCTTCCAGAAAGCGATTTAAAGCCCGAAATCGAACAAGAATGATATGTGCAAACGGTACACATATTTTTTTACAAATCCCAAGTATGAAACACAATATCTAATTGATTTGGTATTTGTTTGATGGTCATGGAGGCACAGTTGTCACAGTCTCCCCTACTTTAGGAAATTTCGTCCCGAAATTTTTTGTAGGAGCCTGTCCGTGACTTTGTGTTAAATAACCATCAAGGATAAGGCATAATCCTGATATTCCTCTTTAATGGACATTTTTCAGAAATGGAAATGAAGGAAGAATTAGGGATATTCATTTCCCTTCGATGGGTAATTTTCAGAAACAAAAAATGCACGGAATGAGTAATTTTTCCTTAATGGGTATTCTTCAGAAACGAAAATGAACGGAATGAGTCATTTTCCACAATTTCTACAGAAACGAAAATGAACGGAATGAGTCATTTTCCACAATTTCTTCAGAAACGAAAATGAACGGAATGAGTCATTTTCCACAATTTCTTTAGAAACGAAAATGAACGGAATGAGTCATTTTCCACAATTTCTTCAGGAACGAAAATGAACAGAATGAGTCATTTTCCACAATTTCTTCAGAAACGAAAATGAACGGAATGAGTCATTTTCCACAATTTCTTCAGAAACGAAAATGAACGGAATGAGTCATTTTCCACAATTTCTTCAGAAATGAAAATGAATGGAATGAGTCATTTTCCAAAATTTCTTTAGGAACAAAATGAACGGAATGAGTCATTTACCACAATTTCTTCAGGAACGAAAATGAACGGAATGAGTCATTTTCCATAATTTCTTCAGGAACGAAAATGAACGGAATGAGTCATTTTCCACAATTTCTTCAGAAACGAAAATGAACGGAATGAGTCATTTTCCACAATTTCTTCAGAAATGTGAATGAACCGAGTCAACTCTAGACACATGACAAAACTCGCTGTGGTTTCTGTGCACTGAATTCCATAATTATGTATGCATCCATAATTACGTAAGTCCTTGCATAGTCCGCACAGTTTGTCTTATGATGTTTATGGGAGGAAAATCAAACCTGTGATGAGTGTGACTAGACTACCATAGGGTCCTTTTAATTAGATCGACAAATGATCCTTTTAATTAGGCCACCAAGGAGTCCTTTCAGCTATATCATCACATGATGTTCCTAACCAGATTTTTGGATCAATCTGTTTAACTAGACCACTCAAGGGGTCTAATTATGGAATAGTACAATATAATCCAAGGGTCTTTACTATTACGTAAAAGCTCATTGAGGATTTAATATAGTACCTTTGGATATCCTACTATGAATCCCTTATACGAAGATATGGAAGATTCTACGAGGATTTGGATAACAAAACTTGGATTACACAAAAACATAAAAGGAAACACATAAACACATAATCACATAGTTGTTTAACTTGGTTATTAATTTGTTATTAACTTGTTATCGATTGAATATGGATATTCAAGGTACATCAGGAAACCAGTAGATGGGCTTCAACGTCCTCTAGGATCTATCTGAAAAGATAGGATGATCTCCCAAAATTTCGATTTTGTTTTCAAAGAAACGTAATATTCGAATTTAAGGAACACAACAATTTTAGGATTTACGGAAATATCCTTAGGTACCCTTATTAAGGATTTATAGTGGTACTTTGGGTATTCGTCCAGTGTTGTAACTTGCGCCTTGTACTTCGTTTCCTTATAAGAAACGGGTACTTAGGAATTTCGTGGAAAATGCAAGAGATCATAAGATGGAAAAAAATTTTGGGGGTAGTTTGCTTTTCAAGGAATATGATTCCTTGCTTGTCGGTATTGTAGGGGATATGTTCTTTATACATACAACCACATAAATACATTGCAATGTAAATAAAAGATTTATTTATAAACAATGATTACAACTGTTTCATGGACCTTGACAACAAAAGAAAATAATACATAAGACGTGATTATGTCTAAACGATGTTGTCTTCTGGTCGGTCAAATGCTCATCCCTGTGCTGGATTTGAATTAGCAAGCTTTGGGCAATTTCTTCGGAAATGACCCATCTCGCCACAGTTGAAACAAGAACCTGTTAGAAAACGACCTTGAGCGGGATTGTTGCCAGCTTGGTTTGGTGCAGCTGCAGCTGGGCAGACTCTTGCTGTATGGCCTATAAGCCCACAAGTTTGGCATTTGCGGCACTTTACATTGGCATGATGATGGAGGCTACATTGGTTGCACAAGGGTGTAGTTCCATTGTATGGCTTCCTAGCAGGGGGTTGAGCTGGTTGGTTGGGGACGGCTTCATTATTGTGAGTAACCATGGCGAAGTTCTGAGAAGCCTTTCGCTTCTTTGACTTTTTAGGGGATCCAGTCTGTTCATCCATGGTCTTTGATTCCTCAATTGGTTTCTTGTCACTTTTTTGAAAAAGTTTACCTTTCCTGATTTAAGATTCAGTCAAGGTTGCAGATAGCTCAATGGCCTGTCTAACTGTAGTGGGGTTATTACCAGTAACAATGTCCTGAACTGAGTCAGGGAGACCATCAATGTATTTTTCGATCGCCTTATCCAAAGGCGTAACCATGGTAGGACACAACAGACTCAGCTCCTCATATCGATCAGTGTATGCTCGATGTTCATCGCTGTCTTGCTTAAGATCATCGAATTCCCTTTCTAAGGCCCTGATCTCGTGACGAGGGCAGAATTCCTTCATCATCAGAGCTCGAAGCTCTTCCCACGTTTGGGCCAGTGCCACATCGGCACCCCTATCTCTCATCACACCATTCCACCACGTCAAAGCTCGTTTCTCAAAGACACTAGATGCGAAATCTACCTTTCGCTCGTTTGGACATTGAACATGTCTGAAGGTGCTCTCTAAACTCTCGAACCATTGTAGAAGTGCAGTCGCTCCTTGAGACCCAGAAAACTTTGATGGCTTAGCCGAGTTGAACGTCTGGAATTTGCAGGGGGCATTATTGTTGTTGAGGGCTTAGTTACATTGAGCAACGATGTTCGGGATTGCAGCAGTCATTTGCTGTGTAATGACAGCTGCCAGCTCTTCAATAGATACCTGATTTTCGCGTCGTGGAGGCATTCTAAAAGGGGAAACAAGAGAGAAAACAAATGAAATGGTATTGGGTAAGAATAGGATGTTACAATTACCGACAAAAATCATGGGTGATGGCCATTTTTTTGAACCACGAAGCAAACAAAGGACACACAAAGGCTGAATAAAAGAAAATAGATCCTTATAATGTATCACGAAGACATGCTCGCCTATAAGTGGACACTCACCCCAAGAGTTCCCAGGTAAGAGTGACTGGTCCGATTATGTGGATTTGTTCGAACACTCTAGCCTTAGACAGAAAACTCAGGGTACAGGCATTCACTCTTCCAGTTTGCACGTGTTCACACTATTTAGGACCCAAAACTTTGACGAGATTTTGAAAACTCAAAGGGGTTCAAAACCTTATAACAGAGGGTTCAAAACCATACAATAGAGGGTTCAAAATCTAGTAATCAATCATCCAAAAACATATGATTAATTTTCAAAGCGGATTTCAAATTTATGTTCTTGTTGTGGTCGTCGCCTAAGGATAGGTGACGGTATTGTTTTATGACTAAACGCAAGTAAACTCGCGTTAGGGTCCTAGGAAGGTTATAGACTAGGTCAAAGTATTACTAATAACCTAATTCCCTATAACCATTGGCTCTGATACCAACTTTTCTGTCACACCCCGACCACGTGAGACAACGAAACGTGGCGGAAACGTCGGGGAGTGTTGTAACAGAATTAATTGTTTCAAATCCATGGCAATTAAAGTTTCGTTTTATTAATCATACAAGAGAGTTTACATCGTTTTAAACAAGAAACAAAGAGTACATAACACAAATTAACTTGTTCTTGCTTTGTTTTAAGTCACTAAGGCACAAGTCTGCCTAGGTGTATCTTGATCAATCCTATGCATCAATTCCTGAAAACACATGTGAAAATAGGTACGTCAGCATAAAAATGCCTGTGAGATACATAGGTTTTGTGAAAATAAGATTCATGACTTAAGTTTAAGAAAAATGTTTAATAAAATTTAGCCATGGACCTTGTAAATTGATTTGTTTTTGTAAATCATTTGAAAAGCAATAAGACCAGATGATATGTATAAATAAGAGAATAATGTATGGTTAAATGAATAACCAAGTAAAATGAGTTTGTATAAGATAAGTTGTTTGTAAAAACAATGTCTTGTGAAAAGTATGTTATTTGTATAAAATGTTATATGTATCAAATTGAAATGATTCAAATAATGCTACGATATGTAATACCATACAAACACTTATATATAGGAAGTACCAGCGGCGTATCCACCATGCTTGTATCATATTACACACGCCTCGTTACTTAAATCACTTACTCAAACTAAACCATCAAGATGTAATGTTTAACAATTGTAGAAATGTTTAGGTATAGTCAAATGTCTATTGTCAAATGGTTCACATGGTTCAATAGATACAAATGGTTCACATAATGTGATATAATGTGTTCATATGCTGCATGAGCATATGCAACAAATTGTAATGTAAAACAATGTACTAAGTATGCACACAATGGACATACATAGCATGAAATGTAATGTATAACAATGTACTAAGTATGCACACAATGGACATACATAGCATGAAATGTAATGTAAAACAATGTACTAAGTATGCACACAATGGACATACATAGCATGAAATGTAATGTAAAACAATGTACTAAGTATGCACACAATGGACATACACAGCATGAAATGTAATGTAAAACAATGTATACTAAGTATGCACACAATGGACATACATAGCATGAAATGTAATGTAAAACAATGTACTAAGTATGCACACAATGGACATACATAGCATGAAATGTAATGTAAAACAATGTACTAATAGTGTACTAATGAACATAGTAAGCATATGATATGAAAACATGGAAAAGCATGAAAGTAACAAGTAGGCACATGTGTTTCACCCCAAAACAGTTTGAAAACGGTAAAAGAGGGGTCTATGTACTCACTTAAGATTGCTTAGTAGTCCTTGAGTAACAACCAAACAATGCTAGAGATCACGGATATCAAACGACACCTAATATAGGTAACTATGTTAATATATCGGACCTAAATCGGAGGATTGGATAGAATGAGGGTTCGTAAACCAAACGAGTATGGAGACTTGTGTAATATGGTTTAACAAAGCCCACATACTAAAATGAAACCTATCCTAAGTGCTTACGACCCATTACGACCCGTTTAGGTAGCTTATGCTACTTTAACGTGTCGTTCACGTAAAACGCGTTCGGAACGCCTAACTAGTCCTATGATAAGTAAAATATGCCTTAACATGTTTAATATTCTTACCAAATCAGTTTAGATACCAAAAGTTATGTTACATATGCTTAAAATGAATTTTGGCGTTCAAAGGGCATTTTGGTAATTTACCTAAGGCATATAAACTACCTATCATACAACTACTTAAACAAAGCGACCATAAGGTATAACCTCGGAAGGTTATTCCCTATATACTATGGTCACCTAATGTGTTTGGTCGGATCCTAATGATCAACCAAACGGGTCGGGTTCGAAAGTATAAACGATTGTCTAAATCGCTTACCTTACAACCCTATATAAGCACTAAACTAAAAGTGACGAGCTAAGCATGTTAAAACATGCTTAACTAAGTTTAGAAAACAGGTTTGGTATCAAAACAAACGGTTTTGATACCCAAGAGTAGTTTGGTTACAAAATACGCACGAATGCGCATTTTGGCCGAAACTACGACTCGTCACTGAGCCTGGATAACGTGGTAATCAGTAGGTATAGTCACTAGGGACTATAACCATCGTGATTACGCTCACGTTATGAAGTTCAAACGAACTTCGCATTGACCATAAACTGGTCAATGCAGAAAGTCAAACAAAGTTTGACTTTAACGCTAGAAGAATAAAAGAACGAAGGAACACTTACAAAGGGTCCCCGAAAGATAATCTTGATCCAAGTAGCTCAGGTATGAAGTAATGGCTTCAACTTAGAGCTTTTAGATCAGATTTTGTGGGTTTTGCAAATGAATGGGGTTGGGTATTTATAGATGTGGTAGAACCGTTAGGATCGTTTATCGAATAACGTGCTTTGATCTTGTCCATACACTTGTTGAAACCTTGTGGTGACTCAAAATGGCCCCTCATGAGCAGGAAAGGGCAAGTGTGGGTGAGTTGGGAGTGCTAAACAGCTGTTAACAGCTGTTAAATTCAGTTAATCTGGTCTGGGAGACTGACGCGGGCCGCATAAGGATACACACAAGACTTACGCGGGCCGCCTGGCCTTGTCTGATCAGAACCAACTTTGCCATATTGACAGTTTCAGTCCCTGATGGTGTTTAAGGCCATTTCAGAGATGTTTAAGGCCCGTTAAGCCAACTTTAAGGCCCTAAAATGAGGCCTAAACATTTTGGACATGAAACATGCTCAAAAATATTCCGGATGTTGGTTCGTTTGGCCGTACGATCGCGATGTTCGCTTAATTACGACAGAATGCGCATAAGCGCGAAAAACGATCCAAATTGCGCGACGAATGGATTTTTCTCATGCCAAACACTAAACTAAAATATTTTAGTGCTTACATAAATTTTTGGATGTCCGGATGTATTCAGAACGTAAGTTATGCGCGAAAATGCAAACTTGTGCACTTTTTGACGCTTTTAGTCCCTGAATGACCCAAAAGTTTATTTTAGCGCACCGAACCCCTCAAAGCCTATTTCTAAGCTATGTAAGGGATATTTATGGTATTTTTAACTTATGGTCATGTTCCGGAATGTCTGTTACAGTTCAAATTGGCATACTTTCGCAGTTTGTCAACTTTAGTCCCTGTAAGCGATTAAACTTGATTTTGTCATATCAAAGCCTTCAAAACTTATTTCTAAGTTATATAAAGGTTATTTAAGGTATGTGAAGCCTATTTCACTATTCCGGAGTGTTTTTTTTGCATTAAACTGGATATATTTACGCCTCAGATCGCGTATAACCTTCCAGAAAGCAATTTAAAGCCCGAAATCGAACAAGAATGATATGTGCAAACGATACACATATTTTTTTACAAAACCCAAGTATGAAACACAATATCTCATTGATTTGGTATTTGTTTGATGGTCACGGAGGCACAGTTGTCACAGGTGATGCTCAGGAACCCGCATTTCAACGGCTAAAGTTGAAACTTTGTAGCAAACCTATCCTCTCGTTACCTGAAGGCACATGCGATTCCGTGACACGTCAATCCAAGGACTTGGTTGTGAGATGTTGCAACGTGAGGAAGTCATTGCTTACGCATCACGCCAACATAAAGTTCGTGAAAGGAACTACACTACTCACGACTGGGAGTTGGGATCAGTAGTATTCGCACACAAGATATGGAGACATTACTTGGACGGTACCAAGTACACCATTTATACCGATCACAAGAGTCTCCAGCATATCTTCGACCAGAAGGAATGGAGCATGCGACAGCAACGATGAAGCGAACTCTTTAACAATTTTGAATGCGCAATCAAGAACCATCCAGGTAGAGCCAATGTTATGGCTGACGCCCTCAGTCGAAGGGAAACCAAACGTAAGCGTGTACGTGTGTTACAGCTTACTATTCACTCCAGTCTTCCCACCCAAATCCGTAATGCTCAGGTAGAAGCATTGGAAGAAGGTAACCTTTTAGCTAAGTCCATGCGGCGGGGCTTGGAAAAGCGACTTAAACCCAGGGAAGGCAGTACCTACTATTTCATGGAAAGTGACTGGATTCCATCCTTTGGAAACTTACGAGAACTTGTGATGGGCGAAGCACGCAGGTCTCGCTACTCGGTGCATCCTGGTTCTGGCAAGATGAACCAAGACCTCGGAACTCTCTACTGGTGGCCTACATGAAGGCTAGCATAGCGACTTATGGAAGTAAATAATTGACCTATGCTAGGGTCAAGGATGAATACCAGAAACCATTAGGCCTACTTCAACAACTAGAGGTCCCGACATGGAAATGGGAGCAAATTTCCATGGACCTTGTTAATGGCTTACCTAAATCTCAACGAGGAAACGATACTATTGGGATGATAGTGGATCGGTTATCAAAATCTGCACACTTCCTGGCTACCAAAGAAATGGATAAGTCCTCTACTCTAACAGACATCTAACTGAAGGAAGTGGTCTCTAGGCACGGGGTGCCAGCTCCCATCTTTTCTGATCGAGATCCACGTTTTACCTCTGATTTGTGGCAGGCGATGCATAAATCCCTTGGCTCACATCTAGATAGAAGCACCGCATATCATCCAAAGGCAGATGGGCAGACTGAACGCGTCATTCGAACTCTTGATGACACGCTTCGAGCATGTGTAATCGACGTTGGTAACGGCGGGGAAAGACATCTACCTTTGGTGGAGCTTTTCATATAACAACAACTATCACACTAGCAACTAGACTGCTTCGTTCGAGGCGTTGTGCGGACGAAAATGCCAATCGCCCCTATGCTGGGCAGAAGCTGGCGACAGTCAAATTACTAGCCTAGGACTTGCTCTCTACACGATGGAAAAAATTGCCCAAACCCGATCACGAATAGCGACAGCTAGTGACCGTCAGAAAAATTACGCCGATAAAGCGTAGGCAACCGCTCGAGTTCTAGGATGGGGATCGAGTGCTCTTTAAAGTCTCACCTTAGGAAGGTGTGGTTCGTTTTGACTATCAGGGCAAGCTTAATCTAATCCGCGTCATGTTGGACCTTTCGAAAGCACTAAGAATATCGGCGAAGTGGCGTATAGACTGAATCTACTCGAAGAACTCAGTGGAGTTCACAACGTATTCCACGTGTCGAATCTGAAGAAGTGTCTGTCAGATGAGACCCTCATAGTTCCTTTGAAGGACCTTACCATCGATGATCAACTGTGGTTCGTTGAGGAACCGGTAGAGATCTTGGACCGGGAGGTCAAGATACTCAAATGCACCGAAATACCCATCGTTCGAGTTCATTGGAACTCACGTCACGGCCCAGAGTTCACCTGGGAACGCGAAGATCAAATGAAACACAAGAATCCCCAGTTGTTCGAGAAGAGTGAAACCACTACTGAGGCTGAAGTTACTGCGGAATTTCGAGACGAAATTCCCAACCAACGGGGGAAAGATGTGACACCCAAGGAAAATCAGGAAAACCATGCAACCTAACTAGCTTCCTCAGTAAGTACGTGCTAAATTTCGGGATGAAATTTCTTTCAACTTGGGGATAATGTGACAACTCGTATTTCAAACCTTTCTTTATACCTTGGGGTAACCAGTGTGAACGTTATGTGATTATGTGAACTTTGATGTTAATGGAACGTTATGTTGTTATGTTATGTGTTATTTGTGTGTAATGAGTGTATGTATGCTTGGTCGCACAATAGGAACCCGATCGTATGAACCCTTTGGGTCGCACTACTCTCGATGGCATATCTTCACCTTGTACACAATTGTTCTCAGCCCAAATAAAGCCCAAGGATGGGTAGGCCCATTCCCTATTATGCACACATATACCCCATTTGGGGATTAGTTTCCGATAACTTTCAAAGCACACAAATATAACCAAACCCTAAACTCTCATCTCCTCACTCCTTGTAACCCGACGGCAGCAACAAACCCCCCCCCCCCCTCTCGAAGCGAAGCTGACGGCAACCTTTCTCCTCTCTCGAAGCCTCCCTGTTCGGAGCAAACTTGTTCTACCTTTCCATCGGTTAGTATTCGACCATTGTTTAGTCATAGAGTAGTCATGTTGTGGTTGCTATGATTTTATGTGAAAGCTAGGGTTGTTCATACTAGATGATTTTGGTAACAAGAATTCAGAATATGTGAGTTAGTGAATCGATGCATGATGTGTGTGTTATTATGATCTTGCATGATGTTTAGTGTTAGGATTGTATGATGACTTATTGATTGTGTGTTTCGGTTCGAGTTTGATTGATGATGATGATTGTTGTTATAAGAAATCGTATGATGATTTTTAGTGCACCTAGAATCGAATGCATAATGATGAACTGAACATCTTAATTCGGATGGTTGGTTGATTGTGTGACTTGGTAGGGGATAGTGGATGATGTTTTTGGAAGTATGCTAGTATCCAGAATCATTGATCTAATTTAGTGATTAAATGTTATGATAGAATGTGCTTTATGATTATATGTTCATTAAGGTTCATGAATATTGATTGGAGAATTCACTGAATTGATCGATTAATTGTTAAGTTGGAAATTGTCAATTTGCTATAAATGATCGCTTGATTTTAGGGATTTAGTTACTGATCACACGAGCTTGTTTGACCATACAAGGGCAGTCGCACAAGCCCCGGGTCGCACAAGACAGTTGTACAAGCTTGGTACAACTGTTAAAAGCTCACAGTGCAACCCGGCTATACACGATCGCACAAGATGAGGTGCATCGCACAAGCTGGGTACAACCACATAAGGCACAGTGTACAACATATACATTGCATGATCGAACAAGACCTGTGGATCGCACAAGACAGTGCTAATCTCACAAGTCTTGGGCCACACACAAACTACTTGGACTTTACTATGTTGTTGGGCCTCAAAGCCCAATCTCAATCGCACAAGTTTTGCCCAGTCGCACAAGCTAAACTGGACCGTATAAGAATAATTAAATGATTTATATTTGGGCCGTACAAGCTGTTGGGCTATTAATTAGTTGGGCCGGGTGTTTAATTGGATCGCACAACATGCTGTGGATCGCACAAGGTTGTGCTGATCGCACAACATGTTGGGCCAGATAGTTGTTTGGGTTTCAACTATCCAACCGCACAAGATGCTATTGGGCTTACATTGTTACTTCAGCCCAATGCATCCTGATCGCACAAGTTTGGGCTTTATGTGTGTTTAACTGATTTGTTTAACATGTTCTATGTGAATGCCATGATCGCTATGTGTTCATGACTTGCTAGCTTATGTGTAAACTTACGTGCACTATTTAAACCTAGATCTGACTTGTATGGTAACCATGTTAGGACGTGGTTGACCACTTATAGCTCAAGTAACCTTTTTCGTGTATCTGCCGAGCTAACCTAAGGTGAGTTCACACTTTCTCCAAGGCATGGGATTCCCAGGGGTTGGGAATGGGTTAAGGAATATTGATTCCTCGTCCTCCTTGGGTAGGACAGTACGTGTTAAGGAATGTAATTCCTCGTCCTCTTGGATAGTTTAAAGTTTACTAGACCAAAACTCTATCACGAAGTCCCTCCTTTTATATCGACTTAATCGTCGGGCCAATGGCGAGCGGGTCATTAGTTAGATAGCGCTATTTAGGTCTGACAAGCCTCACACCGTGCTGCAGAGGACGGGCGTGAACTAATGGATCTGGGCACGTCAATGATGATAGACATTGACGCTAAGGGCACATAAACATGACTAAAGTCAGTGGTCGATATGGTAACGAGTCTAGTAGTGTAAACATCGGGTAGCCCCCACGACTGGATTGCCAGAGTAAACGGGATTAAACAAAACACGTTTTCAACTATGGGGTAGCCCCCACGGCAAGGGTGCCAGTTAAAGGAAACAATGTTTTTTGAATAACTTAAACAAACACCCAATTATGAACTCGCTTAACTTTGTTATTGACTCGGTACTACATGCTTTGCAGGTCATTAGGTACTTAGCTGGACCTTGCATGGGGAAGAGTCGTTGTGGGACATGGAATGTTGAGTTCCATGTGGAACATTTGAACTCTTAAAACTTATAATTTGGTTTTACACTTTATGCTTCCGCTGATACTTGAATTTGGTTAGTTTATTTTGGACACCAATTATATTGTGGTTGGTTTATCTTTATTATATTACATTGTTCAATATGATTGGTGGCTTGATCCTGGTCATGTCACGCCTCCATGCGGTGATACTTCGCGTGTGGATTTTGGGGGTGTGACACAGTATGTTTTTACACATTTAGTAGATTGATTTCGAAATATAAACATAATTTCAATAACTTTCTTATCTCGTGGGAACATCTCTTGGATATATGGACTTTGTGCTCTGACATTTCATTTGAGAGGTTGCATGATTCTGAGATAATAGGTCTTTATACTTATTGATATATGGGGTATTATACTTGGTCTTCTGATTTTTCATAAGCAATGGCCTAGAACTCGTATAATTCTTTTGCGCTTAAAGCTTTCCCTCTGCATAAAAATTGTGAAAATATCAAAAGATATATATCAAGTGCAGTTGTAAAGAAGATTCCTAAGTGGAACACACCTTTAAGTCGAGCCTTCATCTTTTTGACTGAACGGAACTTCTAACCTGAGCTCTCAAGGTCTCGCACTAACCCAGAGTACATATATCATTTAGGTATATTCACCTGTAGAACTGAATAAGTTAAGTTCTTAAAATACTAATCTCGTATCTTGAATCAATTGAAATTTGTGTGAAAATTTAAGTGGATCAGTATACTGACAATCTAAGTGAATCATTTAGAGCTTAAAGTTTATATAAGATCAACGGTGCTAGTGATTTGTCATAAACTGATATAATCCTCTGACGTGAACTCAACAAAAAAATAATTCTGTAAATAGTTTAAATTTCAGTACATTCAAAAACACAAAAAGATTTTTGGAGAGTTTTAGCACAAACTTTGTAAAATACAAAAAGATTTTGTTTTACTTTATGTTTCGACAACTGATGTTGGAAAGTTGAGTTTTAAAGTCTAAGTGTGCTGAACATGTCTCAGAAAATAAACAAGTTCATTAATTTGAAACATGAGGTTTTAAATGTAAAAATTAAAAACAGTTTAAGGTCATTAATTTGGACTTGGTAGATAATTAGATACATCAAGGTCATTAAGTTGAACTTCATTATCTGAGAGGATTTAGGTGATTGGATACTTTGAATGTCAGATATATAGTTATTTGATATGGGGAGAGAGTCAAGTATTATGTTCCTGGGTAATTACAAAATGTTAAATCCTGTTAAGAGCCAGGTTCCTGATCCTAGGATGATTTAACTGTCAAGTATCTATGCTTTGAGCTACGTGATTTGTTCATGAGTTTACAAATTCTAAATTGTCAAATATTTGTGTTAATAGCCAGCTTACCAAGATGCTAAATTGGTTAGAAAATCTCTCAAGTATTTTGAATTGTCATATGATCAGATAGTGAGCAAGCTTACGATCCTGAAAGCTAAAAGTCAGAAGCTTAAAGCAAGGCGGAGCCTAGAAAGAGATAGAGTCTATCGAAAGGGGTAGCTGATGAATCA
Organism: Helianthus tuberosus; assembly: GCA_030545235.1. NCBI lineage: Eukaryota > Viridiplantae > Streptophyta > Magnoliopsida > Asterales > Asteraceae > Helianthus > Helianthus tuberosus. Next base: position 133,468,200 of record CM060394.1, read on the forward strand.
AGACACAAATCCAAAGGGAGTCTGTTAAAGCGAAGGGGAGTTTGTGGTGCTGAATCTGCCAAAGCTTTGTAAAGACTCAGAGAGGCGATAAAGATGCTACGAGATTGACTGCAACAATATCCATGGGGAAGTCTGTGAGTGCATATGTCTATCGCTTGCGTCAATAACGTATCTTAGCTGATGATACAAGACAAGCTTCTATAGTGAATAAACATGAAATATCAAGTTAGTATGTGTGAGAGTTAGTTCGCACGGACCGACGCAGCCAGGTCTGCACGAATGAACCTTCTAAATCCGCATGTATTAAGTATGCGCACAACTAGGGTTTCTAACGTGTTGATCCGTTCCTACGCATAAGTTGATCCGCATAAGGAGTCCGTCCGCACACATGAGTCCATCCGCATAAGAGACTTGATCCGCATCTACTTGATCCGTAGCTGTTATGTTGATCTGCACTTATGTGTGTGTATGTAGTTGAGGATGGACATTGCCTATAAATGGGGCTTAGGTCTTGTTCATTTGTAATCTTTGAGAGACAGAGAGGCGAAGCTCTGCTCGTTTGTTTTCACGGTTATGTACTGATCATTAATCAATAGAAAACAACTTTAATTAGCTTGTTCTTGTCTGATTCACTCTCATACTTGGATTCCAAACAAGATACGAGATCTACACAGTCAATGGCGTAACGAAATCGATCCCAACACGAACGTTCAAAGAACAATGATGGAGCACTTACAAGTGGTCCAAGAGAATGATTATAACTCAGAGGGAAGCTCCTATATGATCAGGAACTTCTAGATGATAGTAGAGAAGTGTTTGAAGATATGGTGCAAGTGAAAATGAAAGATCTGTAGGATCAGTTTTTGACTCCCCGAACGATTGTGTATCGACACGTGTGACATGCCGAATTCGTACACGTGCGTGGACCAAACACGAGAACTGTATTATAAACGTGATTCAATTGAATATACGACAAGTAAAAAGCACCTCGAATCACCTTGAGCACTTTCTCTCTCTACTTTCTCTCTCTAGCTCCTAATCTTTTCAAATCTCCAAATGAAATAAGTTCTTAATCTAAACTAAGTCCCTCTATTCATAGGCCAAGGCTTATAAGGAAGTTCTCCTTATTTACAATAATGCCACCTTGCCTATTTCCTACATATTTTACAATATTAGAGCTTGACTTGATCAGATTTCCGCTACAATCTGTATTGACGGAGGCGATAGACATAAATGCACTAACAGACTCCCCCTTGGATATTGCCGCAGTCAATCTCTTAACATCTTGTTTTTCTCTCTCTCTCTCTCTCTCTGAGTCTTCTTGAAGCTTTATCACATCTTCAGCAACATAGACTCCCTCTTGCTCGAACAGAATCCCCATGGATCTGTCTTCAGCTTCAGCTTCTCCCCCTTTCGGTAGACTCTTTCTTCAGGCTCCCCCTTTCGTCAAGCTTCCGAGCTTTTGGGATCGACACCTGGCTTTCCGGTTACAAGCTCCCCCTTGCGTTGAGCTCGTCTTCAGACTCCCCCTTAGACTCGGCTATCGGGATCATAATCTGGAATTGCATCTGTAAATCTCAAACACTTATAAGTAAAAACATTTTGATCAACCAGGATTGAAAACCTGGCTCTCTCAACATAAGCTAAAACATTTCGACAATGAAAACATTTTCGGTTAACCAGGAATACTTGACCTGGCCCTCAAAAACTTTTAATCAAGATCCTGGCTCTAAATATAATAATATGAATATATCTAGGATTACTTGACTTACTTCCCCTATCAAGTTGCTTTAAATATTTGACGGTTTAAGCAATCAAGATCGAAATCTAGCTCTTTACAATAGATTTTAACGATTTAAGCATCCAAATCCCTCATAGTTAATCATCCAAGTCCAACTTAATGACCTGGGAGACTTCACAAACTGTTTTTGATTTTTGATTTTAAAACTTCAAGATTCAAGTAAATGAACTTGTTTTATTCTCAGGAACACGTTCAGCATACTTAGATTTTGAAACTCAGCTTCTCAGACATCGGTTGTTAAAAATAAAGCAGAAATCAAAATCTTTTTGTATTTTTCTGAAACATAAAGCAGTAAGGAAATATTTACAAACATATTTACAGATAATATTTTTGTTTGAGTTCGCGTCAGAGGATCATATCAGTTTATGACAAATCATTAGCACCTTTGAGCTTAAACACTTTAAGTTCTAAATGATTCACTTAGATTATCAGTATACTGATCCACTTTAAATTTTCACACAAAGTTCAACTGATTCGAGATACGAATTAGTGTTTTAAGGACTTAAACTTACACGTGTGTCCCACCTCAGAATATACTCACGTATCAAAATTCCCTAGATTCAGTCTTACAGGTGAGTATACCAATTTGATATATGTACTCTGGGTTAGTGCGAGACCTTGAGAGCTCAGGTATGAACTTCCGTTCAGTCAAAAAGATGAAGGCTCGACATTAGGTGTGTTCCCTTAAGAGAATCTTTTCTTCAACTACAATTGATTCCTATCTTTCGATATTTTTTCAATTTTTATGCAGAGGGTAAGCTTTTAAAGCGCGTAAAGTATTATACGAGGTCTAGGCCATTGCTTCCGCAATATCAGAAGACCAGGTATAATACCCCAGATATCAAACAATATAAAGACCTAGTATCTCACAATCAGGCAATCTATCAAACAAGATTTCGGGGGTTACCCATATATCCGAGTGATGTTCCCCACGAGATAAGTAAATATTTTATATTTAGGTTTATATCTCGAAAACAATCTACTAAGCGTGTAAAAACCTACCGGCATATCATCAGTGAGACCGTTTATCACATTTTTACTTTCCATTTTTTAGCGTACTGTGATTGTCTACTGATGTACTATCATTTTCTCTTTTTACACAAGAACTCATTTTGATTTTATCATGTTTTTGGCTTTTACAAATTTTCTAATGTTTTTGGATTTTCTGAAATTTTCTTACTCACCCTAAAATTAAAACATTTAAAGAAAATTTGACAACCCGATGTAGATAGCTTTGTTTCGCCATCCATTTCTGCTTTACATGCTCTGTTTTGCAGAAAATATACCCCCATGATTTACAACACATTGATCTTTTACAGTTTGAAAACCGTTTTTCAATCTTGTGAGATTAATCATGTTTGTTCAGCCGTGAGGGTTTCGGCGTATTCACTCAACATATTTTTGTAAATTTTTTATTTTTGTCAAAATTTAAAAACAAACATATTTTTTATTTTTCAAAATTTTAACAAAATAAAAACGTATTTTTGGTTTTTAATTTTTTCAATTTTTAGGGTTTTTGAAATATGGTTTATTTATGTACAGAAAACAAACAAACTCCCTGTTTAACAGTTGCAGGGACCAGCAGCCCCTTTCTCTCATGCCAGGCTGCTTCCTCCGTTGGTTTGACTTTCATCCTCTTTCTGAAGCACCTGCATATACAAATTACTCAATTACTTGAACAATTTAGCCCAGGTCTGTTGGACCTTAGGCATTTTGCCACAATATGATTCATTTAATTTCGGAAAAGTTTTGCCGTTTGGAACAAACAACTTTTCTTCTTTTACTTTATCCTTTTTGATTGAATCGGTTTTCTGCTCAGAACTAGGTTGTGTTTTAACTACCCAGCTTTGACCTTTTGAAGCACTTCTTTTGTAAAAATGTGATTCATTTTGAACATTTTGATTTTGAACAACAACTTTTGGTTTCCAAAACTGGTTTGGTTTAGTTGCATCAACAATTGTTTTTCAACTTTGTGTTGTTCTTAATCTGGGTGTCATCGATTTCCATGTTTGTTGTGATTCAGCCTTTGACTTTTTCGGCTTCCAAGTTTGCTTTGAATCAAACTTGGTTGACTTCTGATTCACAACATCAGACTTCTTTTTCGTTTCAACACCAACAGGTTTTAGATTTGGACACTTGCGAGCAAGATGTCCTGTTTGATCACATTTGAAACATGTTCTCTTTGAAACATCTTTCACCTGTTGTTGCTTTTTCTTTTGAGCATAGAACTCTTCATTAGTCTGTCGTCTAAATTTGAGTTCTTTCTCTTCTTCGGAACTTGTTCCGTGAACAAAATTCATCTTTGTCTGATAATTTGGCGTTTCATTTTTCTTCCAATTCTATTTCTTTTTATAACCCAACCCAGCCTTCATATTTTTCTTTTTGTAACCAGGTTTGTTATAAAAAGTTTTGTAACTCTTTCTAGCGAACTTTGAAATCTCAGATTTTTCAATTTCAATCATTTTGAAAACTTTGTCAATCTTTTCTGAGATCACATTCTGAATCGGGACTTCAAGATCTGAAAATAATTTGTCCGATCCAATCATGGTATACACCAATCCTTTTGAATCATCATTCATATTTTTCTCAGATTTTGAGTTTTTCAGATAATCTTCATGAAGACCACCTTCATTTTCATCATGTGATTCATATTTACCTGTTTCAACTAACTCTTCTTTCAAGACACTTTCAACGACCTTACCTACCACCTCTAAATCACTAGAATCATCAGATTTGGAATAGGTTATGTCAATGTTTTCTGGCAATTGATCAACCATGTTGAAAGCTTTTTCTACCTTCTCGTCATCATAGAACGTGATTTTTTCCTCAAACGGTGGTGGAACCTGATGATATTCTGAGCCAATACCTTTCTTGTTTTGCTCAAAATCTTTACCATCCGGTTTTAATTTGAAAATTCGTTCAAGAACATATGAGGAAGCGTGATAACTGTGTAACTTGTTGTTATCTTGTTCTAAATCAGCTATTTTACACTTTAGCTTAGCAACATCCTCAATGTAAGAGTTTACAACTTGTTGCTTTATTGAATACTGACGCTTAAGAGTATCAGATGTTTCAGAACAATATTTCAATCTCGATTGAACAAGTTTCATTTGACTCTTCACGTCTTCATATAATTCTTTTGTGATATGGTAGGCAAGTTTTATTGAATCGTATTCCTTTTTCATTTCTTGAAATGCATTTTCTTTTTGGAAACACTCTTAAGTCATTTTTGAAACTTTTTCCTTTAAATTTTCATTTTCTTTTTCTAAATTCTTGCATTTTTGTGTTATCTTTTCATCATTATCTTTCAAAACTTTTTCGTTTTCTAACATTTCTTTACATTTATTTTTGAAAACTTCTTCGATTATTGTGAATTCTAAGTCTCTTGTTCTGAATTTTTCATCCTTTTCAGTACAAGCACTTCATGTTTCCATGCATTTCTTGCACTGTTCAACAGTTTTATTTGTGACTTCAGAATAAGTTTTTACCTCAGTGATCGGTACTTCGGCGTTCTCTTGTGTCTGAGCAACTTCTTTCACCTGTTGTTTCCCACCAGCATCAGCACCATCATCTAATTCAACCAAACTTTCTACCTTCACTTCATTTTCTCCTTTCTTCTTCTTATCTTCTTCATTCTACTGTTCTTCAGTAACAGCTTCTTCACCAACTGCTTCGTCTTTCTTTTCTTTCTCTTCCTCAGCTACCTTCTTCAAATCATTCACCAACTCATCAACATTCTTCTTCATTCTTTCTTCATCCCTCTTTTTCAAACTCGCGGTCATCACATCACGAATTATCTTGTCCAGCCTTTTCAGATAAGTTTTATCTTTTACATTTGTGTAATATTCGCCAGACAGAGGAATTACTGCAAGAACATCATCAAACACCACTTCTTTTCGATGAACGACATGATCACGATTTTTGTTGATATAGCAATCTCTTTTCTTGTCATATCTCCTATAGTGCTTTGCTTCCTTATACTCTTCATGCATTTTCACAATTTGACAACCTGCAAAGAATCTTTCTCTTTCAGTCTTTTCTTTCAGAATTTCTTCTTGACTTCTTTCCTTTATCTCGGCAACAAATGCACGATGTTTGTTTGATAATATAGTTCTGCCATGTGCTATGAACCGATCATCAACAAGATCATCTTCTGGAAGGAATTCGCTCCAGTCAAACCCTTCATCATCTTGAATCACAACACAAGCTGTTGATTTCTCTTTTTCAGGATTATCTTCAATTTGTTTCAACCTTGGTGATTCCTCTCTATTCTTGTGATAGATCGCTTTTTAATAGTAATCTTCTTTAAACGGATTAGCTCTTTCTTCAACAGCAGAGTTTCTGCATTCTCTTTTGAAATGACTCTTTTGCTTGCATTTGAAGCATGTCACTTTTGATTTGTCGAAGCCCAGTTTTGTTGATGGTCCACAGATTGATTGTCTGCCAGTAATATCCATGAAGCGCTGAGCTCTTCGAATGCAGCTTGCTAAACACCATCTAAGATCAATGAGTTCCATCTCTTCTGGATCGATCTGGTTGTAATATTCCTTTGTTAGTTCGGAATTTCCAATTTTCCCAGCTACCAGATTCTCGTATGATTCCAGAATGGATCCAAGAAGACTCATTTGCTGTTTAGCAGCATTGATGTTCATTGATGAAGACTTCTTTAGCTTTAAAGCGATGTTGCAGAGAATCTCTTCAGGTTCTTTAGAGTTTGATGTTGTTGATGATGAATGATATCCCGGATTGTGGCTTGATGAGCTTTGCTCTGAGTCTTTCATCTTTTCAACACTGTATGCAGTCTTTGGCGATTCACTTACTGTCACCGAAGGTACACTGCCCTTGTAGTAAAGACCGACATTCTGGTGATGCGAAGATTTGCTCATCTTGCTTTGCTTTTGCAGCTCAAGTTCATGACTTTCTATCTTTTCTATCAAAACATCAAGAGTAATTGTGTCAAACAATACATCGTTTTTCAAAATAAACACGAACGTTTGCCACTGATCAGCTCATGGTAACGCTTCAATGATTTTATCAATGATTTCCTCTCGTGTTTTTACAATTCCAAACCTATCAAGTTCAATTTTAAGGTGACAAAAGCTTTCAATCATTTTCCTTACAGATTCACCTTTTAAACCGTCAAACAAATCAAATTCTTTTTTAAGTAATGCTATTTTGTTCTTTTTGATTTTTTTACCACCCTCCGCTTTAACCTGTAAAGCTTCCCAAACCGATTTTGAAGAACCATCATGGATTAACAAAGAGAATATATCATCTCTGATAGATTGCTGAATCAGTGCAATCACTTTCTGTTCGTATGAAAATTTCCGTTTGTCTTCATCGGAAAGATCATTGAGATAAATCTCTTCATGCTTATCATTTATCGGTCGGCTATATCCAAACTCCAAACACAACCAACTCTCGTGAGCATATGCCTTTGTCCAGTTCAGAAACCTCTCTTTCCACCATGTTTAGTCTTCTATGTTGTCTAGTTTAGGTGGTTTCGAATAAGTCCCATAGAAGTTATCATGTTTGATGTTATCATTGATTGCTTTTGTTATGGTTTTTGGTGTAACGGTTGAAGTTTCTGAAGATTCGGATGTGAACGCCTTGTAAAACGTGTTGTAGAATTCTTCAGCCATAACTCTTCTCGTTTATTGCTTTGAATCACCTGCAAACGAACAAATAAACAATCATTTTTAAAACAAACAATCAGTTGGATCGGATGTGTATCTGATCGAACAAGGTCAACAGAATAACAATGATCGGATGGCAATTGATCGGATGTCAGTTCGACCTGTTGGTCATCCGATGATTGGCTCACAAATCAATTGACTGCTAGGTGTCGGATGGTGATCCGATCGATTGGTGATCTGACGATTGAACCTGTGTAACAACAAATAAAGTGTTTAGTATCGGATGGCAATCCATACGGATTGCCATTTGACGATTTGCACAACAAGTGAAATGTGAAAGTGTGAAAAAGGATCGGATGGTGATTCGATTGAATCTCTGTTCGACGATTGAAACACAAGTTAAATGCACTGAGTGAATTGAATTGGCAAACTGTCAGATGGTGATCCGACACTTGACAATAGATGAAGAAGATCGGATGTTGATCTGATCGAGTAGCCACTCGACGATTGTGTGAAAATGATATTCAAATGAATTGCATGTAATCTGAGAACTTATCACATGAAATTATTATTGAGCCGGTCACAAATACAGATCATATGTAAATTTCCTTGGGCCGCACAACACTGCTAACATCACATGTACCTTACATCAATTTTAATGCAAACTTGAATCATGTAATAAGTGCTATTATATGATTGGACCAAATATCCACTAATCTGACAACAATTCTTGATTTAATTCAAAGTCACATGAAAACAATTAATCAATTGGACTTTTAAGATTGATGCACATGGGCCGAAACAGACAACGATCAGATGAGATTATTTGTCTTATTGAGCAAATACAATGACTGAGTATCGGATGGTCAATCGATCGATTGGCCACTCGAAAGTTGGAAAATTCTAAAGAAACAAATTTTAATGCATGTGGATTGGATTGTGATCCGATTGATTGGCGGTTCGACACTTGACCTTTAACACACAAAACAAAATGCTCGTGGATCGGATAGTGATCCAATCGAGTGGCGGTTCGACACTTTGACACCACCCACTTGAATTAATAGAAAATGTCCGACAATCACAATTTATATTCAATTCTTATTGGACCTCATGATTTACAGTTCTGATCTTATGGTTTTGTATTAAAGTGGCCGACATCATTTATTGGAACTGAACTATTGACTGGTCAATTGACTTTTGAATTAAGTGAATTTAATATATGCTAAGTGTCGAACGAGATACGTGTGTGAATAAACTTTGGATCGGATGGTCATCCGATCGGATGGCCATCCGATCGGTGAACACCAACTTGAATATCAACAGTAACAGTCAACATCTTCAAAGTTTTCAAATAAGAAAAATCTAGATTTCTCAAAAACCATTTGGAATTACGTTTTGAAAAATTGTAGGCTTATAGATCAACTATTTTCGCACAACATATCAAGAAATCAGCAATTTTTAACCGTAAAATCTCGCTTAATTTGGTGTTTTTCAGTCAAGAACGTGAAGAAAAAGAGTAGAATGAGAAATTTTAAAAATCTGATGTATTTTTAACTCTCAATCTGATGATTTCTCGTGCGATTTTGTGTGTTTTATCCGTGCAATCAAGCTCCTGCTCTGATACCACTTGTAGGATCGGTTTTTGACTCCCGAATCACCTTGAGCACTTTCTCTCTCTAATTTCTCTCTCTAGCTCCTAAGCTCTTCAAATCTCCAAATGAAAAAAGTTCTTAATCTAAACTAAGTCCCTCTATTTATAGACCAAGCCTTATAAGGAAGTTCTCCTTATTTACAATAATGCCACCTTGCCTATTTCCTAATATTTTACAATATTAGAGCTTGACTTGATCAGATTTCCGCTACGATCTGTATTGAAGGAGGCGAAAGACATAAATGCACTAACAAGATCAAGACCCTATTTATACTTGTGGAGCTTGAAGGGGATCATTATAGGTGTTGGCACTCAGTTAGGATCATTACAAGTGTATAGGGACGTGTCAAGACCTGCTAGAATGCTCAGAGTTTCGAATAGGTGGCATACATGCAAAAATACTTGGGCTCCAAACAAAACATTCTGCCAGCAAGGTCTTTATGGACCGTATATGTTCAGAGCTTAGTTGGTGACGCGCACATTGTTTTGAATCTCTTGGGGACCGTATGGTATACGGTCTAGCGATCCGTATATGATAGCCAATCATAAAAAAATAAAGCTCTTGCGGACCATAAGCACTTAAGCTTGCGGTCCGTAAAGGGTCAATTAGAGGCAAAGTTTTAGCATGTTGACACCTTTAGTCCCTCCACATTCAAGCTTTCATATATTGTCAAAATTAGTCCCTCTCATCCAACATTAAGCACAAATGAGAGTATGGACCCGTGTCAGTACATGACTGGACACGAATTTACGAGTTGTTACATGTCACACCCCAACCGATGGCGGAAACATCGGGGCGCGGCACTAAGTGAAACAGATTGTCCAGGAGGATCCGACCAAACACATTACATGATTTACATTTAACATAAGCATTTAACATTGGTTTACACATTACGTGATTTATATTGACATAAACATTTTGACATGGTTTACACAATAATTTTTGACAATTGGTTTAAATATGAACAATTTACATTGGTGGTTGTTTGGGTAAGTGATTTGAGTAACGAGGCGTGTGTGATATGATACAAGCATGGTGGATACACCGTTGGTACTTCCTATATATAAAGGCTTGTATGATATTACATATCGTAGCGTTATTTAAATTATTTCAATTTAGACATATAACATTTTACATAAATAACACATTTTTCACAAGACATTGTTTTACAAAACAGTTTGTTTTATACAACTCATTTTACTTGGTTATTTAATTAATCATACACTTTTCTTTTATATAATCTGATTTCTTATCACATTTTCGTATGATTTACAAAAGAAAACACTTAACAAGATTTATGACTAATTTTTATTAAACATTTCTTTAAACTTAAGTCATGAATCCTATTTTCACAAAACCTATGTATCTCACAAGCATTTTTATGCTGACGTACCTATTTTCACATGTGTTTCAGGCGCTGTTGTATAGGTTTGATTCAGGATACACTAGGGTGGACTCGGGCCTTAGTGACATAAAAGAACCAAGACTAGTTTAAATAATATTATGTACTCTTGTTTCTCTTTGTTAGGACGATGTAATCCTTTTTTTATAAATAAAACATAACTTTAATTACCATGGTTGTGAAACAATAATTCTGTTACAACACTCCCCGACATTTTCACCACGTTTTCGTTGTTTTACGTGGTCGGGGTGTGACAAAAGAGTTGGTATTAGAGCCAATGGTTATAGGGAATTAGGTTATTAGTTATTCTTTGACCTAGACTATAACCTTTCTAGGACCCCAACACAAGTTTTCTTGTGTTTAGATCTTAAAACATGCACTTCACCTATCCTTAGGTGATTGCCAAAACAACAACCCAATTTTTCCAAAACAGTTTTCGAAGATCAATCATCTGTTTTTAAATGAATTGTTATAAGGTTTTGAACCCTTCCAGTTTGACTCATATTTGGCCTTGTGCCTTCCAAGTTTTCAAAATCTCATCAAAGTTTTGGGTCCTAAATAGTGTGAACACGTGCAAACTGGAAGAGTAAATGCCTGTACCCTGGGTTTTCTGTCTAAGGCTAGAGTGTTCGTACAAATCCACATAATCGGACCAGTCGCTCTTACCTGGGAACTCTTGGGGTGAGTGTTCACGTATAGGCGAGCATGTCTTCGCGATACATTATTTTTGACCCATTTACTTTGATTAGTCACTGTGTGTCGTTTGTTTGCTTTGTGGTAACGAACAAATGACCACCATCTTTGCTTTTGTCGATTTTTGTTTCATCTCATCCTTTTCATCTAATCATCTCACTCGTTTCCTCTCATGTTTCCTCTTTTAGAATGCCTCCTCGACACGAAAATCCACTACCTAATGCCGAATTGGCACATATTATGGCACAGCATATGGCTGTTGTACTCCCAGACATTATTGCTCAAGTGAACCAAGCCAACAATAACCAGAATACTCCATGCAATTTTAGGAGTTTCAATTCAGCTAAACCCCTCAAGTATAGTGGTTCTGAAGGAGCAACTGGGCTCCTACAGTGGTTTGAGAGCATTGAGAGTACGTTCGTCATGTTCAGTGTCCTGAAAATCAGAAAGTCGAGTTTGCTTCAAGTGTATTTCAGAAGAGGGCTCTTACTTGGTGGAAAGGGGTTATGAGAGACCGTGGTGCTGAGGTTGCGTTAGCACAAACTTGGGCTGAACTTAGGGCTCTTATGATAAGGGTGTTTTGTCCTTGTCATGAATTGAGAGCTTTAGAAAGGGAGTTTGATGACTTAAAGCAGGATAGTGGTGAGCACCGGGCTTACACTGATAGGTATGAGGAGTTAAGTTTGCTTTGCCCTACGATGGTTACCCCACTCGAAAAAGCTATCGAGAGGTACATTGATGGCTTACCTGACTCCGTACAAGACATCGTTACTGGTAGCAACCCTACCTCAATTCGTCAGGCAATTGAGTTAGCTGCGACATTGACTGAGTCGCAGGTCCGGAAGGGTAAGCTACACAGGAAGGGTGACAAGGGTAAGAAACAATCTTCTGATCAGGGTGACAGCAAGAAGGGTAAGAACAAGAAGGGCAAGGATTCTGGTTCTTCAAAAGGGTCTAGGAAGCGAAAGGCTTCCCATAATTTTGCCATTACTGCCCAAGTTAATCAGGCAGCCCCCAACCAACCCGCACAACCACCAGCAAAGAAACGATATGCAGGGAATGCACCATTGTGCAACAGATGCAATAGCCACCATCAACCACAAGTTCCTTGACGTTTCTGTACTAACTGTGGGAAGTCGGGTCATCTTTCTGATGTTCGTCGCTTCGCTCCCAATCAAGCAGCTCGTAATCCAGCACAGCAGGCTGCTCAACCACCTGCTCAACAGCAAGCACAAGCTGCACGACCTCATTTCCCTCCTGGTTCATGCTACAATTGTGGGGACATGACTCATTATCGAAACCAGTGTCCAAGGCTGGTTAATATAAATCAGAATCAAGCTCAGGCTCGTGGATGAGTCTTTAACATGAATGCTCATGAGGCGCAAGCAGACAACGAGGTGGTCAACGGTACGTTCTTTGTTAACAATCAGTCTACATCTGTTCTTTTTTATTCGGGTGCCGATAAGAGTTTTGTGTCGTTATCTTTTGAGCCATTGCTTCGCGTGTCTAGAATGAAACTAGGAAAGCCTTTGACAGTAGAAGTTGCTATTGGTGAACCTGTTGTTCTCAATTTGGTTCTTCGTAACTGCCAATTGAATCTTAACAATCATCTTTTTCCCATCAACCTCACACCAATGCAACTTGGGAGTTTTGACGTTATAGTGGGTATGGATTGGTTAGCCAAGAATCACGCAGAGGTAGTTTGTTTTGAGAAGATTGTTCATGTGCCGCTCTCGACAGGTGAGATCCTACAGGTTCGTGGTGAGAAACCTGCTAGTAGTATCAAGCTCATGTCTTCTACTCAGGCTCAGAAGTATCTGCGAAAGAACTATGTGGCCTTCTTGGCACATGTCCTAGCAGATAAAGGCAAATGTAAGCTTATTCAAGATATCCCTGTTGTTCGGGATTATCCAGAAGTGTTTCCTGAAGAGTTACCTGGTTTGCCCCAAGCACGCCAAGTCGAGTTTCGTATTGATCTTGTACCTGGTGCAAATCCTATCGCTCGATCTCCATTTCGTCTTGCACCATCTGAGATGCAAGAGTTGTCTAAGCAGCTTCAAGAACTTTCAGACTAAGGTTTTATCCATCCTAGCTTTTCACCTTGGGGTGCTCCCGTTCTTTTTTTGAAGAAGAAGGATGGATCTTTCCGAATGTGCATCGATTACCGTGAGCTCAATAAGCTTACCACCAAGAATCGATATCCCCTACCTCGCATTGATGATCTCTTTGATCAGTTACAGGGTGCTTCTTATTTTTCGAAGGTTGATCTGCATTCTGGGTATCATCAGCTTCGTGTGCATGAAGAAGATATTCCCAAGACAGCTTTCTGCACTCGCTATGGGCATTATGAGTTCTCAGTTATGCCATTCGGTTTGACTAATGCTCCTGCTGTTTTCATGGACTTGATGAATAAGGTCTGCAAGCCTTATTTAGATAAGTTCATCATCGTTTTCATTGATGACATTTTGATATACTCTAAGACGCAAGCTGATCATGAGCAACATCTTCGTCTTACTCTGGAACTCCTAAAGAATGAGCAACTTTTCGCCAAATTCTCCAAGTGCGAATTTTGGCTTAAGGAAGTTCAATTTTTGGGTCATATTGTCAACAAACAAGGTATTCATGTAGATCCCTCCAGGATCAGTGCGATTAAGGATTGGGATACGCCTACTACTCCTACTGAGGTTCGTTCTTTTCTTGGTCTCGCGGGTTATTACCGCCGCTTCATTGAAAACTTCTCGAAGATTGTAGTTCCTCTAACTGCTCTAACTCAAAAGAACAAACCCTTTGAATGGGGATCCAAGCAAGAAGAAGCATTTCAGACCTTGAAGCAGAAGCTTTGTGATGCGCCTATTCTATCTTTGCCTAAGGGCAATGATGATTTCGTCGTGTATTGTGATGCATCCAACTTGGGTCTTGGCTGTGTTCTCATGCAAAGGAGCAAAGTCATAGCATATGCATCGAGGTAGTTAAAGATACACGAGAAGAACTACACCACTCATGATCTTGAGTTAGGTGCAGTTGTGTTCGCTCTCAAGATCTAGAGACACTATTTGTATGGTACAAAATGTGTGGTTTTCACTGACCACAAGAGTCTTCAGCATATCTTCAATCAAAAAGAACTCAACATGAGGCAATGACGCTGGGTTGAACTTCTAAACGACTATGATTGCGAAATTCGCTACCATCCTGGTAAGGCAAATGTCGTGGCTGTTGCTTTGAGTCATAAAGAACGTGTCAAGCTTCATTGTGTTCATGTTCAATCTGATATTCAAGCTCGATCTGATATCCAAACCCGCATTTCTCAGGCTCAACATACTTGTGTTTCACAAGGTTTGATGGGTAAGGAATTACCCTATCATTTAAGCCTGATCTTGAACTAAAGGACAATGGATAATATTATTTCATGGACCGTTTGTGGGTCCTAAGTCAAGACAATCTTCGCACTTTGCTAATGGATGAAGCCCATAAGTCTCGTTATTCTATTCATCCTGGCTCAGACAAGATGTATAAGGATCTTCGTACTCAGTATTGGTGGCCTGGTATGATGAAAGACATTGCCTTGTATGTGTCCAAATGTCTTACTTGTCTTAAGGTTAAGGCTGAACATCAACACCCTTCTGGTTTATTAGAGCAACCAGAAATTCCAATTTGGTAATGGGAAAACAATGCAATGGATCTTATTACCAAACTTCCGCGCACTAAGAGAGGTCATGATGCCATCTGGGTAGTTGTTGATCATCTTACAAAGTCAGCGCATTTCTTGCCAATCCGTGAGGATCTATCTGCATACAAGCTTGCTAAAATCTATGTGGATGAAATTGTATCTAGACATGGTGTTCCTTGAACATTATTTCTGACAGAGATGCTCGATTCTCGTCTTGTTTTTGGAGAACCATGCAATCTGATATGGGGACCCAACTTAATTTGAGCACAGCTTATCATCCGCAATCAGATGGCCAAACTGAAAGAACAATCCAGACTTTGGAGGATATGCTAAGAGCTTGTGTGATCGATTTTGGTGGTAGTTGGGATTCGTATCTTCCGTTGATTGAATTCTCCTACAAGAACAGCTATCACTCCAGCATCAAGATGGGTCCTTTCGAGGCTCTCTATGGTCGAAAATGTCATTCACCAGTCTGCTAGAATGATTTCGGTGAGGCTCAGCTTACTGGACCTGACCTCATTCTAGAGAGAACAGATAAGGTTAAGAAAGTTCGTGATAACCTTCAGACAGCTCAAAGCCGTCAAAAGAGTTACGCGGACCGACGACTCAAGCCCTTGGAATTTCAAGTCGGTGATCGTGTATTACTTAAGGTCTCACCTTGGAAAGGTGTGATCAGATTTGGAAAGACATGAAAACTTGCACCTAGATATGTTGGACCATTCAAGATCGTCGAAAGAATCAGTAAGGTAGCCTACAGACTTGAGTTATCTCCCGAACTTGGAAACGTTCATCCAACCTTTCACGTGTCCAATCTCAAGAAGTGTCTAGCTGATGAGAACCTCCACATACCACTTGATGAGATTCGTGTTGATAACACGATGCATTTTGTTGAGAAACCTGTGGAAATCATGGACCGTATAGTCAAGTGGCTCAAACGCAAGCGCATTCTACTTGTCAAAGTTCGCTGGGAATCTAAACGTGGACCAGAATTTACTTGGGAACGTGAAGATCAAATGAAGGCGAAATATCCACATCTTTTCCCACGAGTTTCCTCTAAACAAATTTCGGGACGAAATTTCCACAAGTAGGGGAGACTGTGACACCTGTGTCATTTTAAACAGTTCAGTTATCAATAAAATAATGTTATTTGATCCCAATGTTTGTTTGTTTATGTTTGACATTTTTCATGTTTTGATTTTCGTTCAATTTCAAACTCTATATCGCTTTCTTGAGAGTTATACGCAAACTGGTGTGTAAACGTAATCAATTTAACGCGACAAACTCTCCATAACATCAACATATGCTTAACATACCTTAAATAACCTTTACATAACTTAGAAATAAGTTTTGAAGGCTTTGGTATGGCAAAATCAAGTTTATTCACTTACAGGGACAAAATTCGACAAACTGCGAAAGTATGTCGATTCGTACTGTAACAGACGTTTTAGAACATGACCATAAGTTAAACATACCATAAATATCCTTTACATAGCTTAGAAATAGGCTTTGAGGGGTTCGGTGTGCTAAAATAAACTTTATGCTCATTCAGGGACTAAAAGCGTCAAAAAGTGCATAAGTTTGCATTTTCGCGCATATCTTACGTTCTGAATATATCCGGACATCCAAAAATTTATGTAATCATTAAAATATTTTATTTTAGTAATTGGCATGAGAAAAATCCATTCGTCGCGCAATTTGGATCGTTTTTCGCGTTCGTTCGTCTTTCGTCATAATTAACCGAATATCGCGATCGTACAACCAAACGAACCTACATCCGACATATTTTTTAGTATGTTTCATGTCCCCTATCTTTAGGCATCATTGTAGGGCCCTAAAGTTGGCTTAACAGGCCTTAGACGTGTCGGAAATGAGCTTAAATCACTGCAGGGACTGAAACTGTACATATAAAAACTATTACTGAACTGTGGGTATCAGGCGGGCCGCGTAAGACCCCCCCCCCCTGAATTTTACGTGGGACGCGAGCTAGTATCAAACCTGCAAAAATATGTTTTCCAGCTGTTACCAGCTGTTCCAGCTGTTTTAGACACTTGCACATGGTATTTTCGACTCTATGGGCCATTTTTGAGGTGCCCATGGTATTACAAAACCATGGGTGCACATGTACGGTTGAGATCGAAGCACGGTTTTCGATAAACGATCTTAATGGCTCTCCGAACTCTATATAACCCCCACCCCTTTGCACTTAAAACTCACACTTTGATCTGATTTGGCTCTCTAAGTTGAAGTATACACTTCATACTTGAGAGTAATCGGATCAAAACTCCATAGCTTGGACCCGTTGTAAGTCCTCTTTCGTTCTTTTATGCGTTTTAAGCACGAAAGCCAAACTTTGTTTGACTTTCTGCATTGATCAGTTTATGGTCAACACGAAGTTCGTTTGAACTTCATAACGTGAGCGTAATCACGATGGTTTTAGTCTCTTGTGACTATACCTACCGATTACCACGTTATCTAGGCTTAGTGACGAGTCGTAGTTTCGGCCAAAATGCGTATTCTTGCGTATTTTGTAACCAAACTACTTTTAGGTATCAAGACCCTTTGTTTTGATACCAAACCTGTTTTCAAACTTCGTTAAACATGTTTTAACATGTTTAGCTCGTAACTTTAGGTTTAGTGCTTATATAGGGTCGTAAGGTAAGCGATCTAAACAATCGCTTATACTTTCGAACCCGACCCGTTTGGTCGATTGTTAGGATCCAACAAAACACATTAGGTAACCATAGTTGTATAGGGAATAACCTTCTGAGGTTATATCTTATGGTCACGTCGTTTAGTTAGTTGTATGATAGGTAGTTTATATGCCTTAGGAAAATTACCAAAATGCCCTTTTTACGCCAAAATTCATTTTAAGCATATGTAACATAACTTTTGACATCTAAACTGATTAGGCAACATTATTAGACATGTTAAAGCATATTTTACTTATCATAGGACTAGTTAGGTGGCCTGAACGCGTTTCACGCGAACGACGCGTTAAAGTAGCATAAGCTACCTAAACGGGTCGTAATGGGTCGTAAGCACTTAGGATAGGTACTGTTTTAGTATGTAGGCTTTGTTAAACCATATTACATGAGTTCCCATACTCATTTGGTTTACAAACCCTCATTCTATCCGATCCACCGATTTAGGTACGTTAATTAACGTAGTTACCTATATTAGGTGCCGTTTGATTCCGTGATCTTTCTTGCATTGCTTGGTGGTTATCTAAAGACTATTGAGCAATCTCAAGTGAGTACTGATGTGTATAAAATGCAACATATAAATTACATCAAATGAGGCATAAAACTAACCCTTTTTAAGTACTAATATTGGAAAAAGAGTGTTTTTGTCTTCCTTTTGTATTTTCAGGATTAAATGAGCTCAAAAACACAAAAGAAGCAAAAAGACAGCTAAATCCAACATAAATACAAGGAAAGGAACATTAGTGGACTGCCCGACCCCTCAACGGCACCTTCCAAAGCAAATTAGAGAAGACAGAAGACTGAACACGCCCCGTGCTCAGCCAGCACGGGGCCGTGCCCAAGAAGCAGCAGAAAAGACAAATCTATAGAAGCTTCTATTGCCCACCACGGGCCGTGCTCAGCAGACACGGGGGCGTGTCGAAAGTACAGCAGGCGCATTTATTGTAATTGCGAATTACAATTAATGAGGAGAGAGAGTGTCAGACAGGCACGGGGCCGTGTCCAGCGGACACGGGGCCGTGCCCAGCTCTCTGTTCAGCCTATAAATAGGAGTGCTTAGATTCATTTCATCTCATCCCTTGGCACACCACCTCTCTCACACTTCATCCACCACCCACCACCATCACAACACCATCATCCACCACCATCATCCATTGTCCATCGTAGAGTGTGTGAGTCGTCTCGGGATCCAAGATTGATCGTAAGAGTTCTTGACAATCAAGGCCATGTTTGCCTAAGTCTCTTACATCACTTGGTGAAGACAAAGTGTCTAGTATAAAACTTGTTATTTCTAATCTTTTGCACTTTTTATTTGGTTTTGAATTAATGACTTTAATAACTAGTTACTTATGTTGAAGGTGATCTTTCCTTATCGTTTGTCCGTGGTGTCTTGGCATTATTTTACTGTCTATATAAAATAAAGGATTTTCACCATTCATATCTCCACGGTCTATATGGAGGTATGTTGGCTACCTGGTCGGGGGTTAAGGGAACGGTTTGGTAAAGGTCTTGCCATTGTTCAGCGTTTAGAGGTCCTGCAATGGACCTGGGTCAAATTTAGTAGGACCTCCTTCAATACTTCACGGTATTGGATGGCGGGGGTCCAAACTCTTTGATCCCCTCATAAGTTAACTACTATTAATACTATAACCTGGCTATTTAGGACTGTATCCCTGCTGACTCAGACTACTTAGCCGAGGGTAACGTCACCGCCAAAAGCGGGGCCTACCACAATATTGCATTAATAACTTAATTCATTATCTTCCAATAATCCACCCTTTTAGGATTGTATCCTTGCTGACTCAAACTACTGGGGTGAGGGTAACGTCACCTTCAAAAGAGGGGCCTACTACAATAACTAAGATAATCTCTTAATTATGTGCAAAAGTGCGGAAATAATCAAAGGTTATACTAGATACGAGTCGGAACCAAGTGATTCATCTTGTCTATCTGTTTTTATTTTATTTTTATTTTCAGCATTTTAGTTAGTTTTTATTTTTCTTAGCTTAAACATTTTTCTAAACTTTTATTTTGATTAGACGTTGAGGATAAACCGGTACTAAAAGCTCTTGTGTCCTTGGACGACCTCGGTATCTTACCAACGCTATACTACACTCAACGATGGGTGCACTTGCCCATATGTGTGTTTAGTGTTAGTGAAATATCGTGTTTTATAAATTTAAAACTTGGCTAAAATAAGTGTTAAAAAGGGCTTAAAATATACACCTAATATATACGACACTTCACACGCATCAAGTTTTTGGCGCCGCTGCCGGGGACACAAGGATTTTAAGAAAGCTTAAAATCGACGGCCTAATCAGTTTTTCAAAACCTTTTTAAAACGCGCGCACATTTTTCTGCATCTTAGTTTAGTTTTGCATTTACAGTAACCTGTACACGGGGCCGTGCTGCACATTTTCATAAAAACACCCAGTAACAGAAGCTTGAACACGGGCCGTGCTCACTGAACACGCCCCGTGCTCAACGAAATCAGTAAATTTAATTAAAACGCCCAGATACAGATCCTGAACACGGGGCCGTGCACATTGAACACGGGGACGTGTCCAGCCTCTGTTTCCGTTTTTCTTTTTGTTTTCTGATCTCGAGACTTGGTTGTGGTCTGCTGAGTGATTCTTTTGGATCAATACTCAGGAGGTTACAACTACACCTATGATGAGGATGATTATAGGGGTAATTATTGCACTAATTGTCGTAATGCACGCTCGATTCAAAATAATCACTCATATCAACCATCCAATTCATACACCTACTATGAGGAGCCCAGGTACGAGCCGTCAACTTCATACACATCCTATGAAGACCAAAGGTATGAACCTCCTCCCTCATACTCATATTTTGATGAACCGAGGTATGAGCCTTCTTACTCATACTTTGAAGAACCAAGATATGAGCCGCCACCTTCATATGCTTATTATGAGGAACCATGGCGTGAACAACCCACCTCATATGAGTATTATGAAGAACAAAATTACGAACCTTATCCATCATATACTTACAATGAAGAACAATGGTGCGAACCATCAACTTCATATGAGTATTATGAGGAACAAAGGGTCGAACAACCGGATTCAAGCCTAGAAAATAATGATTCTTTTTCTATAACCGAAGTGACCGATAGGATATTAGAACACATTAGAGTTATCGATCGATGTATAAAAGAAGCTCGCACAAGGGAAGAGGAGTCCCGCGCAAGAGAAGAATTAAAAAAGGAAGAGATAACTGAAAATGTAAAAATGGAAGAACAAAAAAGTGAAAAACCGACACATGAGTTAAACAACGAAAAAGGTGAGTCCGACAACGTTAAAATCCAAGAAGAGTCTAATTTTGAAGAAATTAATCTCTTGACACCTTCTTTCGAAAATCATTGTTTAATACCCACTCATGCTAAGTTTTTAAAAGAGTTAAACACTAACACTAAAATTGACGAAACTGTAAGTGTTAAGTTAACTAATGATCAAACTTCACTAATAAAAGAAGACCCATTTGAAATTAACATCACACCGGTTCCATGTTTCTTTCAAAATTCGTTTATTAGTAATGTCACAATCGATAAAGATCTTTGTGTTAACATAATGCCTAACTACATTTTCGAAAAATTAAGTATTAGTGATTTTTCTCCACTTCAAATACCCATTTTTCTATCCAATCGGAAAGTAATAAAATCAATCGGTATAGTTGAAGATGTCTTGGTTCAAACAAATCAAATGGTAATCCCAACCGACTTTGTCATCCTCGATGACGCTCCTCTAGTGTTGGGACGACCATTTGTAAAAACTCATGAAGCTTTGAAAAACCGGAAGTTCAATAATCTACCTCTTCAATTAGGGGCATTTAAAAGAAGTGTCGATCTCGAACGATCAATGAAATATCCATTCGGCAATAATGACCACCTAATTGAAGATGAAGATGAACCACCCGATACAAGTGAAGAGATTGACCACTTTGTTGAAGAAGAGGTCGCCATAGAACAAACTTTTAAAGTTCTTGATCAAAACGAGCAACCAAATAAGGAGTCTCCTAAAGACCCACCACTTGAGCTCAAAGAACTTCCAAAAGGTTTGGAATATGCTTTTCTAGACAAAGATGGTGCGTTACCTGTAATTATTTCATCTAAATTAGATAACTTAGAAAAAGAAAAATTAATTAATCTGTTGAAAAAACACAAAAATGCAATAGCTTGGAAACTTGTTGACATAAAAGGAATTAGTCCTTCTATGTGCACACACAAAATTTTGATGAATGATGACTACAAATCGGTCATACAACCACAACGTCGAGTAAATCCAAATGTTCAAGAAGTGGTTAAAAACGAAGTCATCAAGTTACTTGACGCCGGACTTATCTATCCTATCTCCGATAGTCCTTGGGTGAGTCCCGTCCAAGTAGTTCCAAAGAAAGGAGGTATGACGGTAATAACTAACGAAAAGAATGAACTGATACCAACGAGAACCGTCACAGGATGGAGAGTATGTATGGATTATAGACGATTAAATGAAGCAACAAGAAAGGATCATTTTCCTTTACCCTTCATAGATCAAATGTTAGAAAGATTATCCGGTCATAAATTTTACTGTTTCTTGGATGGTTTTTCAGGTTACTTTCAAATTCCGATAGCACCCGAAGACCAAGAAAAGACAACTTTCACATGTCCCTATGGAACTTTTGCTTATCGTCGCATGCCGTTTGGTCTATGTAATGCCCCAGCAACATTCCAACGTTGCATGGTAGCCATTTTTCATGACATGATAGAAAAGACAATGGAAGTCTTCATGGACGACTTTTCTATCTTTGGGGATTCATATGACCAATGTCTGGATAACCTTGAACGAATGCTATCCCGATGTGAGGAAACTAACCTCGCCCTTAATTGGGAAAAATGCCATTTCATGGTAATGGAGGGAATAGTACTCGGTCACAAAATCTCAAGCGAAGGAATAGAGGTGGATCGAGCCAAAATAGATACCATTTCTAGATTACCACCTCCATCCTCCGTAAGAGCTATCAGAAGTTTCCTAGGGCATGCCGGATTTTATAGGCGATTTATCAAAGACTTTTCAAAAATCTCAAGGCCTCTAACAAAATTACTTGAAAAAGATGCTCCTTTCATCTTTGACAAGGATTGCAATCAAGCATTTCTAACCCTAAAGGAAATGCTAGTCAATGCACCTATCATGATAGCGCCTGATTGGAAATTTCCTTTCGAAATCATGTGTGATGCCAGTGACTTTGCAGTTGGAGCTGTCTTGGGACAGAGAAAAGAAAAGCATTTCCACCCAATCTATTATGCTAGTAAAACACTTAATGATGCACAAGAAAATTACACAACAACTGAAAAAGAGTTACTAGCTGTGGTATTTGCTTTTGATAAATTTCGTTCTTATCTTGTTCTTTCTAAAACTATAGTCTATACTGACCATGCAGCCATTCGATATCTCTTCAAGAAGCAAGACGCAAAAACACGTTTGATTAGGTGGATTCTACTCCTCCAAGAATTTGACATTGAAATCAAGGACAAAAGAGGAGCAGAAAATACCGCAGCAGATCATCTTTCACGCTTAGAAGACCCAGCTTTAGAGGCAACCAGGGATGAACAAATCAACGAAAAATTTCCAACTGAGTCCCTGGAAATGGTGGAGTACAAGGAAGAACCATGGTACGCCGACTATGCTAACTACCTAGCTAGCGGTATAGTCGCAAAAGGATGGCCACATCATCAGAGAAAAAAATTCTTTGCTAATGTGAAACACTACTTTTGGGAAGATCCATATCTTTTCAAAATGTGTGCCGACCAACTCGTCAGACGATGCGTACATGGTAGTGAAGCACGAAGAATTCTCCGCCATTGTCATGAAGGTCCATACGGAGGACATCATGGTGCTGCCAGTACCGCTCGAAAGGTATTCGATTCAGGATTTTATTGGCCAACCATTTACAAAGACGCCCAAAGTCTTGTAAAAACATGTGATGCTTGCCAAAGAACAGGTAATATTTCTTCCAAAAACGAAATGCCACAAAATGGCATTCTTGTTTGTGAAATTTTTGATGTGTGGGGACTCGACTTTATGGGACCTTTCCCACCATCGAAAGGAAACAAATATATACTTGTGGCAGTAGATTACTTGTCTAAATGGGCCGAGGCCGAGGCACTTCCAACAAATGATGGAAGAGTCGTGGTAAAATTTCTGAAAAAATTATTCTTTCGTTTTGGCACACCTAAAGCTTTAATAAGTGATAGAGGTACCCATTTTTGCAACCATCAACTTGAAAATTTTTTAACAAGATATGGGGTCTATCACCGGGTTTCGACAGCGTATCACCCTCAAACAAATGGACAAGCCGAAGTGACTAACAGAGGTTTAAAACGAATACTCGAAAAAACCGTAGGGTTAAATAAAAAGGAATGGGCTGATAAATTAGACGATGCTTTATGGGCTTTTCGAACTGCTTATAAAACAACAATAGGTACAACCCCATATAAGCTAGTCTATGGAAAAAGTTGTCATTTGCCAGTAGAAATTGCACACAAAGCCTACTGGGCAATCAAAAATGTAAACTTAGATTTAGAATTTGCTGGTAAAAATTGATTTTGTCAATTAAATGAATTAGACGAGCTTAGGAATTATGCATACTGAAACTCCGAGATTTATAAGGAAAGAATGAAAAATTTGCATGACAAACTTATTAAACCTAATGAATTTCGGGTAGGAGATTTAGTTCTTTTGTTTAATTCACGACTTGGATTATTTCCTGGTAAATTAAAGTCTAGGTGGTCAGGATCTTTTTCCGTCACCCACATTTTTCCACACGGTGCAGTAGAAATTAAATCTCGAAATGGGCCACCATTTAAAGTCAATGGCCAACGGCTGAAACTCTATCAAGGATTTATTGAGGATGAGGAAGAAGAGATCTCGCTTCAAACCGTGGAAGAATAAAAACATCATGCCTGGTAAGTTACGAACGATTGAGACGACAAAATAAAGCGGTAAGTTTTCTAACCATAGCTTATGGGAAAAAGGGGCACTCACACGCGCACATAAAAAAAAAAAAAAAAAAACTGCTCGGCACGAGGCCGTGTCCGCCGGACACGGGGCCGTGTTCACACTGCAGACGGGATAAAACCCCTTTTTCAAAACAGTTTCTTCATTCCACATGCCCCGTTTCCCCACAAAAGCTCTGGTTCCAGGCGATTTTTCGCGAAATTTCGACGTCTCCTATCGATCTAACAACGTCAAGGTATGATTCTATCACTCTTAGTAGTTAGATTAGTTACTTGTATGTAGTTAAAACACCACAAATTTGGGGAAAAATCTAGGGTTCTTGAAGTTCATCCGGATCGAACCTAAAATTTTTGCCTAAATCTGTTTGCATTTAGTTAGATTAGTGTTAAGGAAAGTAAATACACTTAGATTGTTCAAAGATTCACCCGATTTCTTACAAAAACCCCAAACCCTTGTTCTTGAACCGAAAAAGATAAAATTGACGGGGTAAACGGGATAATTTGGGGAAAACGGTGTTTAGGGTTTCATTTTCGGGGGAAACCGCACCTATTGGACAAAAAAAATTTCAAGTTTTCGAAATCGGGTCGAAAAATGAAGTTTTTGAGTAACAGACCTCTGGACACTGGGCCGTGTCCGCTGGACACGGGGTCGTGTCCAGCCGGCTGTTTGCAGTTTCTTTAAAAATCTCATCGTTTCGTAAAATTTTTGGTGTATTCTTTCAGATGGCAAAGTTCACAAGGTTCAATGCAAGTGAGCTCGATGCAAGGGCAAGGTACGAGATACTTCAAACAAGACCCGAGGAGTACCCCAGGAGAGCTTGCATAGACCTGTTAACCTTGGTAAACAAGCTGAACCGATTCAACAACATCGTTACGGGACCACTAGCTGTTGCATTAAACACTAGGCTTCGGTCGGTACATCAATGCACCATGGAGTTCTACAGTACCTTCAACTTCAATTCAAGGTGTGACCCATTCGATAATGAAGGGGTTGTATTTCGGTGTGGAGGGACAATGTACTCGATCTCCATGGCACAGTTTGGAGCCATAATAGGGCTATACCAAGAAGAGGAATCGAGAAATGAAGAGAATACCGGGGGATTACGAGACTTGGATGGAAATGAAAGACAAGCCGCATGGGCTCAAATCGGTGAAGGAATCTACGACCCTCGCAGCACCAAGAGTACGAAGCTAAGGGATCCGCTCTATCGCTACATTCACAGGATCCTCACCTACTCTCTAAACCAACGTCACGACAGTAGCGGTGTTGTAGGGTTGAAAGATTTGGTTGTCCTCCACTGTATCCACAACCAAAAGCCTCTCGATGTTCCGTATCTCCTATTACGAAACATGCATCTCAACCGCCTTGCTCGCGCTCCAACGCCTATCTACTTCGGGGGATGGGTGTACCGTCTTTTCAAGCATTACACGCAAATTCCAAGGTCCTTTGAAAGAAGCCCATGGTCGGGACGAGTTGACTACCACATTTGCCGAGCCATGAACTTACTTTATGAGGCGGAAGATGGAACAGTGAGTTTTCAAAGAACGCAAGGCTATGCATGGAACCCACAGGAGGCCCTAGTTCTTCACGCACCACCTCCCCACCACCAGTATCCACCCCATGGTGATCCGGGTCAATCCTCCTCACAAGGAGGCGGTTTTCCTAATTTTCAAAGCTTACATGATCTTATGCAGGAAAACCTCATGTGTACCAGGAACGCCTACAACCTCGCCAACAACACATACCACCGGGTCGGAGCTATTGAACGCAACATCAACGATATACAAGACGATATCGGCAGCATCCAGGAGTACATGGCGGGGCATGGGGATGGAGGTGATGATAGCGATGAGGATATGGAGTAGAGGGTTTGGAGGAGCAGGAGCGGGTTGATGGCAAGCCCACAGGTTTAAGTCCCTTTATCTATCGAACAATTGGTGGCCTGCGTGCCAGAAGTTGAACAATTTACTTTCCTTGAAACACTTTTATTTTCCGTTTTATTTTTCCTTTACTTTATGCTTGGAACAATTAACTATGGTAAATTAGGATGTTTGTGTTGCTTGGTGTGGTATTAAGTGATGAAACAGGTACAAACCAAGGCTTGGGGTGCTAAGCCTCAGCACTTATAGGGCCAGGATGGAAAAACCGGAGGAAGAGACCTGTTTTTCAGGCTTTCAGACTGTCCACACGGGGACGTGTCCAGCCAACACGCCCCCCTGCTCACCTCCCAGACCTGCTGTTTGGCTTCTGTCCTGCAGATTTTTGTCAGACACGTGGCCGTATCCAGTGGACACGGGGCCGTGTGCACCTTCTGTAAGTTCTTGTTACTGGCACCTGAACACGGGGTCGTACCCACTCAACACGGGGCCGTGTTCAGTGCCCAGTAACACAAATTTTTGCTTTTTAAACACTATTTTACACATCTAATCAACCTAAAAATTTATTTTTGGGACACATTGAGGACAATGTGTAATTTAAGTGTGGGGGGATGCTAAAACCTTGAATTTTGCAAGTCCTAAATACAAGCCTTACACAAAACTCTATTGGAACCGCTAATCACCCCAAATTTTTTTTTTCAAAAATTTCATTTTTTTACTTGTCTAGGTTTAACTCGGGAAATTCAAGATCTCAAAAAGGTTATATTTTTACAAATTTACAACCAATAGCGTAGTGATAAAAAGAACCAACATAAGAAAATTATGAAAAGGCATGGCAAACTGAGTTAAAATTTGATTATATATACTTGATCACATAAAAACCCATTCCCACAAAAGTGAGTTTTGAGCCTTTTTTGAGCATACAAATTTACATCTTTAGACTAAATGCTCATTTTTCATTTCTTGTGTGAATAGCCGCTTGGTTCTTACGTCTCTAGAACTTGCCATGACGATATATTCCCGGTCCTTATCAACTTAAACCCGAGTAAGTAAATGATGGAGGCATTAGGACTAACCCTTTTTATTTCTACACCATTATTTTTCTTTTTCTTTTACCACCTACCCAAAAATCACCCTAGTTAACCCCTTTGAGCCTAAACCTTTTCATTTCATCACCCAAACCAAAAACCCTTTTACCCACCAAAACCTTTTTATTTTTAACCCTTTGTTTTAGTAACAAGATCGGTTTTTCGTAAAAAAAAAAAAAAAAAGAGAGAGAATTGTTGATGATGAAGCAAAAAGGAAATAAACAAACAAGTTCATCAAAAATAACTTTGTTTGAATAAAAGCTTCATCAAAATAAAAAGTTGAAAAAAAAAATTTTTTTATAGAAAGTCTTACGAAAACCGACACTTGTTACGCTTTTCGCCCTTTTTCTTCTAACCACTAACCACTTTCCCAACCACCTACCTTTAACCCAAGCCTAACCCTTAACCCACAAAGTCCTCTTGATATTTACAAAGGTATAAAAGTTAAAAAGGAGGAGGATTGATTGCTTGGCAAGCTTATGGTAGGAATAAGTTCCATGCCGCTCTCGAGTGATTCACTAAAAATACACCTTCGGCCGAGTGTGAGTGATTTTTCCCGTGAGGTATGTGAACTTGTATATAAATGGAATTTTAAAAAGGCATGTTATGCCCAAATAAGTAATTTCTCCTATGAAAAGTTCTAAATAAATCATTACGAATAGGAGTGTAAATAAATAAAAATAAAACCCAAAAAGATCTTGGATATCCCGACACTCTACGACAAGCCCAAAACCTTCTCTTCTACCTATTCCATTTGGGAGTGTAAGCCACATATTAAAGAGTTTTGCTTGAGGACAAGCAAAAGTTCAAGTGTGGGGGTATTTGATGTGTATAAAATGAAACATATAAATTACATCAAATGAGGCATAAAACTAACCCTTTTTAAGTACTAATATTGGAAAAAGAGTGTTTTTGTCTTCCTTTTGTATTTTCAGGATTAAATGAGCTCAAAAACACAAAAGAAGCAAAAAGACAGCTAAATCCAACATAAATACAAGGAAAGGAACATTAGTGGACTGCCCGACCCCTCAACGGCACCTTCCAAAGAAAATTAGAGAAGACAGAAGACTGAACACGCCCCGTGCTCAGCCAGCACGGGGTCGTGCCCAAGAAGCAGCAGAAAAGACAAATCTATAGAAGCTTCTATTGCCCACCACGGGCCGTGCTCAGCAGACACGGGGGCGTGTCGAAAGTACCGCAGGCGCATTTATTGTAATTGCGAATTACAATTAATGAGGAGAGAGAGTGTCAGACAGGCACGGGGCCGTGTCCAGCGGACACGGGGCCGTGCCCAGCTCTCTGTTCAGCCTATAAATAGGAGTGCTTGGATTCATTTCATCTCATCCCTTGGCACACCACCTCTCTCACACTTCATCCACCACCCACCACCATCACAACACCATCATCCACCACCATCATCCATTGTCCATCGTAGAGTGTGTGAGTCGTCTCGGGATCCAAGACTGATCGTAAGAGTTCTTGACAATCAAGACCATGTTTGCCTAAGTCTCTTACATCACTTGGTGAAGACAAAGTGTCTAGTATAATACTTTTTATTTCTAATCTTTTGCACTTTTTATTTGGTTTTGTATTAATGACTTTAATAACTAGTTACTTATGTTGAAGGTGATCTTTCCTTATCGTTTGTCTGTGGTGTCTTGGCATTATTTTACTGTCTATATAAAATAAAGGATTTTCACCATTCATATCTCCACGGTCTATATGGAGGTATGTTGGCTACCTGGTTGGGGGTTAAGGGAACGGTTTGGTAAAGGTCTTGCCATTGTTCAGCGTTTAGAGGTCCTGCAATGGACCTGGGTCAAATTTAGTAGGACCTCCTTCAATACTTCACGGTATTGGATGGCGGGCGTCCAAACTCTTTGATCCCCTCATAAGTTAACTACTATTAATACTATAACCCGGCTATTTAGGACTGTATCCCTGCTGACTCAGACTACTTAGCCGAGGGTAACGTCACCGCCAAAAGCGGGGCCTACCACAATATTGCATTAATAACTTAATTCATTATCTTCCAATAATCCACCCTTT
Organism: Helianthus tuberosus; assembly: GCA_030545235.1. Lineage (NCBI taxonomy): Eukaryota > Viridiplantae > Streptophyta > Magnoliopsida > Asterales > Asteraceae > Helianthus > Helianthus tuberosus. The sequence continues at coordinate 133,497,786 of CM060394.1, forward strand.
GAGGATTGTATCCTTGCTGACTCAAACTACTGGGGTGAGGGTAACGTCACCTTCAAAAGAGGGGCCTACTACAATAACTAAGATAATCTCTTAATTATGTGCAAAAGTGCGGAAATAATCAAAGGTTATACTAGATACGAGTCGGAACCAAGTGATTCATCTTGTCTATCTGTTTTTATTTTATTTTTATTTTCAGCATTTTAGTTAGTTTTTATTTTTCTTAGCTTAAACATTTTTCTAAACTTTTATTTTGATTAGACGTTGAGGATAAACCGGTACTAAAAGCTCTTGTGTCCTTGGACGACCTCGGTATCTTACCAACGCTATACTACACTCAACGATGGGTGCACTTGCCCATATGTTTGTTTAGTGTTAGTGAAATATCGTGTTTTATAAATTTAAAACTTGGCAAAAATAAGTGTTAAAAAGGGCTTAAAATATACACCTAATATATACGACACTTCACACGCATCAAGTACATAGACCCCTCTTTTACTATTTTTCAAACGTTTTGGGGTGAAACACATGTGCCTACTTGTTACTTTCATGCTTTCCATATTTTCATATCATATGCTTGTTATGTTCATTAGTACACTTATAGTACATGATTTGATTGTGTTTTTGCTATGTATGTCCATTTGTTGCATACTAGTACATCGTTTTACATTGCATTTTATGCTATGTATGTCCATTTAGTGCATACTTAGTGCATTGTTTTGTATTACATTTCACGCTATGTATGTCCATTTAGTGCATACCTAGTGCATTATTTTATATCACATCACATGCTATGTATGTTCCTTTGTTGAATACTTAGAACATTTGTCTTTCATCACATGCTTACATTTTGGTATGACATTTGATTTGTTTAAATGGGACAAAAATACGTTCATTAACATTGGCCATGCCGTTCGTTAGTAGGTAGTGGTACCATAGGAATTAACAACTCCCGTTCCTGACATCCTAGGTATGTTTGGATGGAAGGAATGACCGAATTCGATACACATAACTCAGATAAACCTTTAATTTGTTTAAGGGTTTATCGCCGCAGTCTCAAGGCTTGAATGTATGCATTTTTACGATACCGCATAGATGTTTGTATCAGTATAGCATGCATTTTATAGGATCGTTTTGTGACCTAAACGAGTCGTTCAGAAGAGGTCTTCACCAATACAAAAGGCGGAAACAGATGTATCGGTGTTATTTCAGCTGAAATGCAAGAGAAATCACTTTAAACTGTCTTTAGATTGATATTAGATCGATTACAATGTTGTAGACACTTCGGCAGAGCTTCGCTACCGGAATCAGAATCGTTACAAATGTCAAGACATATCAGGTATTTATAGGCATGCTAATTCCGTTTGAAACTGCCCAAACGGAATCTAATTCCGCACGGAATTACACAAGCGAAATCATCAACTGATTTCAAACGGAATTAACCACTTGATTTCGTTTGAAATGACACTGTGTCATTTCAAGAGAAATTACCTATAAACACATTTTCTCGTTTTTCGTGCCCTGATCTATCGAGTATAATACATGACTCGATACAAGAAGAAGTCGACAGAAGGATGCACCAACATATTCCCCCTCGGATGTTGACGAAGTCTTCAGTGTCAAACCTTCATCCTTTATCGGTCTTCTCACTCTCTCCAAAAATTCTCCATTGTAAGCATCCTCAATCAATCTCTTTCTCTTTCTCCTAGAATCGCAACCTGGCTCTATACTCTTCTTGATCAGGTCTCTTGATTCCTTAAGATCATCAGCATCAGCAGCTTACGTGATCTTCAGGATCTGAATCTGGCTCTACAATCTTCAGACTTCCTTTTGATGTCATCAGACTCCCCCTTTCGCTAAGCTAGGATCGCAGTCTGGAATTCTCTTTTCACAGGTTCTAAGATCCTGACCTGGCTCACATCTTGCTTTGGATCGAAACCTGGCTAACCTGCACAATCTCTACCACAAACATAAGCTTTACAAATTTAAAATTTTGATAAATTTAAATCATTGCAAGTAATTTTTCAGAATGATTTATCATTTAAAAGCTTCTGATGACCACTTGTAAACAATCATCTTTCATTTCAAAAAAAAACTTATCCCAAACCTGTTGTTCATCATGCTTAGCACTCGGAATTTTGAAAATCAGCTTTTCAACATCAGTTGTCGAAAATCTTTTTGAAATTTTCAAAAGTTTATGCTAAAACACATTCTTTTTAGATTTTTATAAGATTTTAACGAAATGCAGTAAAGAAATATTTACAGACAATATTTTTGTGAGTTTGTGTAAGAGGATCATATCAGTTTTTGAGACAAATCAGCAACACCGTTAAGCTTTAAACATATTAAGTTCTAAACGATTCACGTAGATTGTTAGTATACTGATCCATTTAAATTTTCACACAAAGTTCAACTGTTTCGAGATACGAGATTAATGTTTTAGAGACTTAAACTTATTCGCGTGTCCCACCTCAGAATATACTCCCGTATCCAGATCCCAATATTCAGTCTTACAGGTGAGTATACCTAGATGATATCTATAAGGGTTAAATGCGAGGGCCGTGAGAGCTCAGGCTATTGCTTCCTCAAAATCAGAGAGATGACGGCTTCGACTTTAGGTGTGTTCCCTTTAGAGAATCTTTTCTTCAACAACACATGATTAGCATTTTTCAATGTTTCATCATTTTTTTATGCTGAGGGGGGTGCTATATTTCAAGCAAGCAGAAAGTATTATACGGGGACTAGGCCATTGCTTCCGCAAAATCAGAAGTCCCGGGATAATACCCCAGATATCACTAAGCATAAAGACCTAGTATCTCAGAAGAGGGACCTTTCAAACAAGATTTCTGGGGTTACCCATATATCCGAGAGATGTTCCCCACGAATTAAGTAAGTTTAAAATTTAGGTTTATATCTCGACACAATCTATTAAATGTGTAAAAACCTACTGGCACATCATCAGTGAGACCGTTTATCACGTTTTTATTTTCCAATTCTTTAGCATGCTGTGATAGTCCACTGATGTACTATCATTTCCTCTTTTTCACAACAAAACTCATTTTTTATTTTATCATGTTTTTGGATTTTTCAAATTTTTGAAATTTCCTAAATTTTTACTCCCCCTAAAATCAAAATATGTTTCAACTTTGATTTTCTGGAAAAATTTGAAAACAAACTATACAAGAAATTGATAACATGATGTGAATTGCTTCAAATCGCCATCCACTTGGCATAATCAATCAGAACTCCCCCTTACAACAAACTATTTTCCCATTGTGATTTCAAAACACTTAAGTTTGTTTTAATCAAATGGTTTTTCTGGAAAATTAGTTTTGTTGTTTTCATAAACCACTTATAGGTTAGGGGTTCATCACATTGTTTTTCTTTTCAAATACCACTTGTAGAAATGATCCAATCAAGTTCAACCTAATGACCATGATTAACCATTTGTAAGATCACATCCCCTTTTTCAACCACATGTAGGTTTGCTTACCAACCATTACCATTTGTAGGTTGAATTCTCAAGATGCCGATTCCTACTCCACACTTACCAACCTGGGAGTTCCGGCAAGTCAACCTCTTCAAAAATAAAATTTTCAAGAATGATGCCGATTCATGCTCCGTGATTACCAACTTGGGAGCTCCGGCAAGTCAGGTTTTTTCAGTTAGAGATTTTCTCCCAAGCCTGACGGTCCTTGGGAGATTCCGAGTTGTCAACACTCAGTTTCCTTGTTTTCTTCTCATAAAATTCTTTAACCCCATTAACCTTCCCATCAATCATTTTACCAAAAATGTTTTGCACTGTGGGGTTAAAATTTTTTTCAACATCAAATTCTTTCTTTTCAGGAAAGAATTGATTTGAAATTTCAACTTTACCAATTTTAGATTTCAAGTTTTCAGCCCGAAATGGTGGAAAATTTGCATCATCAAAAAGCGGCACTGACTTCTCTTCTTTTTTAACAACATTTGGCTCCTCTGATTTTATCGAATCAGATTCATCACCAGAATTATCACTTGAATTCTTAACAACCCATTTTTTATTGTTAAGTTTCTCTTTTCTTTTGTAAACATTTTTCGAACATTCACCAACTTCAAAAGTTGAATTTTTAAAAACTTTAAATCTGTTCATTGGTGGTTCGGTTTTCTCAACAATCTTTTCTTTCAGTTTACCAGAGACTCCTTGTTTTGTTTGTATTGCCTTTGGACAATTCCTAGCAATGTGACCAACCATTTTTGCATTGGAAACAGGTTCTCGTCTCTATCTTCTTCTGAGCAATGTTTTTCTTTATTTCTTCTTGCTTTTTGGCAAGGAATTCTTTGTTGGATTGCTTTCTGAACACTCGCTCTTTTTCTTCTTCAGATGTTTTTCCTATAACAAAAACAGTTTTTGATTTATAAATTTTCTCATTTTTATTATTTTTTGGTGGAATAAAACCTATGCCTTTCTTTTTGTAATTACCGTTATGGTTTGGTTTCTTTCGATAACCTGAACCAGAACTGTAACCCTTTTTCTTGTTTAATCTTTGTTGCACTCTTGAGGTGTAAGTTATAGGTTTTCCAGAAAGATTTACGCCTTTTATTTCAGAAATATTAATTTCTGTTAGTTTGAAAACCTTTTTTTATCATTTCTGGTTTAACACCTCTTATTGGAAATATCTCATCAGAATATAATTTGTCAGAATCTTTCAAAGTATATGCCACTTTGATATGTTCGTCATTAAAATTAGATTTTGATAACAAAAATTCTTTATTATAAACCCGTTTGTCCTTTTTGACTGTTGACTTTGACTGGTTGGACTCAGACTTTGACTCTGATTTGAATTCCTCTATTTCATCCTTATCTAACACCTGATCGACCACTTTCTTTATTAACTCGGAATAATGATCAGTGTCAGACGATGTGAACGTGACATCAATATTTTCTGGTAAGTTATCTGAAGACTCAGACTCCCACTGTAAGTTTGTTGCCTTTTTGACTCTTTCTGAATTTGGATTTCAAGGAGAATATCTATTTTCGACCGGGGGTGTACATTTGTTATAGACAACACTTGGTTTCTTACCAGAAATCTTCTCTTCATCATCTTCTTCTTTTGTTTCTGAATTCTTCTCTTCAGAAGTCTTTTCTTCTTTAAACGTGTTCAATCCTTCCACTATCGGGCAGATCCTGTCAACCACAACAGTAGAACATGAGTAACTTTTTAACAATCTATTTACTCTCTCAGTTTCAATTCTCTGTGTTTCTAGCTTCAATTCAAGCTCAGCACACTTCTCAGTGAAATAATTGACATCGTCAAACTGTCTCATATATGCTCCCTTGAGTGTATTCATTGTTATGGCTTGTTCACTGCTTGTCTCGTTGTATTTATTCATGGCTTTGTTCAAGACATCATATGATTCTTTCAGCCTTTTTATGTTGTGTAGCAATTCGTTGTTCTGCTTTATCAGAGACTCACAGTTCATACACTTCTCAAAAACCTTGACTGTATCAGCATCTGTTTTAATTTCAAATTCTGGAATTTCTTTGACTACTCTCACTTGAACTTTTTCTACAACCTTTTTCTTTTTCTCAGCTTCAGCTTGTTTCATTTTCCTTTCTTCTTCATATTTCTTCTTGTTCTCAGCTTCAGCATTTAAATGTTTTCTGATCTTTTCTGCCCAATATTCATCAGTATAATCATTAATAACCTGAGCAACACAACCTTTAGCTTTTAAGATCTCTTTGTCAAGACAATAATTATCCCAGCTAAAGTTTTCCCAACTAAATCCTTCTGGTAATTTTTCATCATCTTGATTTATCAGACATGCTTTATTATCAGCTGGAATATATTTATCCCAACTGAAATCTTTTGATGAACTTCCATCATTTTGATTGACAAGACATGCTTTCTTTGAATCTTCAATCACCTTCCTAGCATGTGCAGTTTGTGGCTGTTCTTGTTGATACGGTTGTTGAGTAACTTGATGATAAATCGCCTTTCGATAGTAGTCGTTGTTTCCGAAAGGATTTTGAGCTCCGCTTCCTTCGCGATTTGTGCACTCTCTTTTGAAATGCCCCTTTTCCCTGTAACGAAAACAAGTGACTTTCGCTTCAGCCGGCTCCAGAGTTATTCCCCAAAACGCTATCTTTTAATGTGGCGTCTCATATGGTCCGAGAAGTAACGACGGAGGAGATTAGAAAAGCGATGTTTTCTATTGGTAACGATAAAGCCCCTGGGCCGGATGGTTACACGGCCGCCTTTTTTAAAAGTGTTTGGTCGTTAGTTGGTGATGATGTCTCTAATGCGATTAAAGACTTCTTTGAAACGGGTAACATGCTGCGGGAATTGAATCATACCCTCATTGTTCTTATTCCAAAGGTTTCGACCCCTATGCAAGTTACTGATTTTCGGCCGATTGCTTGTTGTAATGTTTTTTACAAATGCATTAGTAAGATTGTTGCTGAGATAATGAAAGGAGCTCTTAATGATATTGTTAGTATCAACCAATCTGCCTTTGTTCCTGGTCGGAAGATATCGGATAATATTCTGTTGACCCAAGAGCTTATGCATAATTATCATCGAGATGCGGGTCCTCCGAGATGTGCGTTTAAGGTAGATATTCAGAAAGCGTATGATACTGTGGATTGGGAGTTTCTGAAAAGTGTGCTGATTGGTTTTGGTTTTCATAGTAAAATGGTGGAGTGGATTATGGTATGTGTGTCTACTACCTCTTTCTCGGTCTGTGTGAATGGTTCAGTGCATGGTTTTTTCAAAGGCAAACGTGGGCTAAGGCAAGGGGATCCAATGTCCCCATACTTATTTACTCTGGTGATGGAGGTCTTAACGAGCATTTTGCATCATTCGGTTCGAATTGATTCGTCTTTCAAATTCCATAATAGATGTGAAAAGCAGAAGATTATTAATCTTTGTTTTGCAGATGACTTATTCCTTTTCGCTAGAGGTGAAGTAAATTCGGCCAACTGTATTATGTCTTCTCTCGCTAAGTTTACCAGGATGTCGGGGTTAGTGCCTAGCAATCAGAAAAGCACGGTTTTCTTTTGCAATGTTAAAAATCAAACAAAACAAGCTATTCTAGATATCATGCCATTTACGGAAGGAAAGTTGCCTGTTAAATACTTGGGGGTTCCCCTGATTTCGGCTAGGCTGGGGTACAATGATTGTCGGGTGCTAGTGGATAGATTAGAGAAACGTATTATGCATTGGAGGAACAAGATGTTATCTTTTGCGGGAAGACTTCAGCTTATTATTTCTGTGCTTTCTTCTATGCATATTTATTGGGCCTCGGTTTTTGTCTTACCGGTTCGGATTATTAAAGAGCTTGAAGCTAAAATGAGAAACTTTCTATGGTCTCAAGATTCTGCGTTTAATAAAGGTAAATCTAAAGTTTCTTGGAAGTTGGTTTGTACGCCTAAGTATGAAGGTGGTTTGGGTATTAGAAGGATTGGGGATATGAATAAATCATTGATGTCGTCTCATATTTGGAGCATTGTCTCCAAGCGAGAATCCTTGTGGGTGGACTAGGTGCATGCGTACCGTTTAAAGGGCAAGAGTTTCTGGGTGTGTAAAACGCCCTCTAATAGCTGTTGGTCTTGGCGAAAACTCACTCAGATTCGGCCTTTGGTTAGAAAATATATATGGTCGGATTTAGGTAATGGTGCCAACACATCAGCCTGGTATGATAACTGGAACGAATTGGGTCCTCTTGGTGATTTTTTATCGTCTAGTGTGATCACTGATGCTGATTTTAGTTTGGATGATTCGGTTGCTGATGTGTATTCGAATGGAGCATGGAGATGGCCTACGGCCTGGAGGGATTTATTTCCTGTCCTTATTCAGATTGATCGAGTTCGGTTGGATCCCATGAAAACAGATAGGCTGATATGGAAGGATGGTGATGATCTTAATGGTTTTTCGACGTCCGGGGTTTGGCATTCGTTGCGTCATAGAGAGCCGGATGTTAATTGGTGTAACATTGTTTGGTTCGGCCAGTGTATTCCTAGACATGCTTTCATGATGTGGTTGATTATGAAACGTAAGCTCCTTACGCAAGACAAGATTTTGCAATGGGATTTGTCTCGTAGAAAAAACATGAATATGATGTGTTGTTTATTGTGCTTTGAGAATGTTGATTCTCACCCTCACTTGTTTTTTGAATGCAAGTACTCATCGCAAGTGTGGGCTCAAATTAGGAATAGGGGGGATGAACTCGGTTTGTCCGAAATGGTCGGACATTATTGACTGGCTTTGTGCTCGTGCTCATCAAAAGAGGGCTGATACTTATGTTGCTAAGCTTCTTGTTTCGACTGCTGCTTATACTATTTGGCAAGAGAGGAATGCCAGGTTGTTTAAAGATCAATTGAGACCACCTGAGACGGTTAGTGATGTTATCATAAAAACGGTGCGATACAAGTTGATGGGAGCAAAGTTGAAGGATACCGTTAGGGTGCGGAAGATTCTTGAAGAATGGGAGATCCATGCGTTTGAGAAGAGTGACGATGGAGGCTGATTAGTTTTTAGTTGTTTTTGGTTTTCGGTCTAGAAATTTTGTCTAGTTGTTTATTTTCCTTTTGTTGGTTGAACGTTTGTTGGTTGTTTGGTGTTTCGGGTTTACTTTCATGAGGTATGTCTCATGATTGAACTAGTGTAGACACTCTACACTACTTGTTTCGTTTTGGTTGTGAATATATAGAATCACCAGGGTAACCCTTTACCCAAAAAAAAGAAAACAAGTGACTTTAGATTTATCAAAACCTAAAGTAGAAACATTCGCATCACGGAAATCATCTCTTCCCGTAATTTGTTTAAACTTTTCGGCACTTCTCAACACGTTCGCTAAGCACCACTTTATATCCATCAACTCCATTTCCTCAGCATCAACCTGATCGTAATCCTCTTTTGTAAGCATTGGATTCCCGATCCTCCCTGCAACTAAACTACCATAAGATTCAAGCACTGTTACCAACAAAGACATATGACTTTTAGCTACTTCCTCTGAATAATTTTGATCATTTTCGAGATTTAATGCAATGTTGCATTGAAGTACTTTGCCACTCTTTGTTGTTGAAAAATGTGGATCAAACGTTGGAAATGAAGTAAATCCTGTTTTGCTGCTTGAACCCTGAGATGAACTTTCAGAAGAAATTTTCGCATTGAAAGCAGTTTCAACTTTTGGAGAAAAGTTTGTTTTGTCACTAACACCACCTTTAAAATACAACCCAATGTCTTGTTCTCCATCGTAGTTCTTCATTCTAGCAATCTTTCTTTGTTCCATCTCTTGAGCTTCAAGATGTTTAATAAACTTGCTTAGCGTGATATTGTTAAAATCGGGTTTATTTTTCAGCATCATCAAATACGTTCCCCAAACATCATGTGGCAACGTATCAGCCAGCTTCTCAATCAACTCATCTTTATCTTTGTTGATACCCAATCTGTTCATATTTTTCACCAAGTTGCAATATCTTTCGATAATCTTCTTGATGTTCTCCGTTCTCAACACACGAAATAGATCAAATTCTTTTTTCAGAAGCGACTTTTTGTTCTTGAGCATATCATCACTACCATGAAACTTAGCTTCTAACTCTGTCCATATCGAAAATGCACTTCCATTATGTTGAAGTAAGATCAAGATGTCTTCTTTAATCGCTTGTTGCAACAAACTAATCATCAATTTCTCATCTTTGTATTTCTTTTTCTCCACGTCACTTAATTCTCTAATTGGTATTTTCACATTATTATTCCCGACTGGTCTAGCATATTGAATTTCAGTATGTTCCCATGCATCTAAGTGGTATGCTTCAACCCAATTAGCAAAACGTTTGGACCATCCACTAAAATCATCAATATCCATAAGCTTCAGTGGTTTTTGCATTGTTCCTGTTTAATTTTCAAGCATCGTATTTTGAGCTACAGTCATTGGACTAGCAAAGGCGTTATAAAACTCGTTCTCCATGATTTAGTTTTCAAAGATTCACAATCTGTCAGTTTCAAACGGAATACCCTCTTCAAACGAAATACCCTTTTCATGCGTAATTATCTTTCAAACGAAATAAGCCTCTTTCAAACCAAATTACCCCTCAAACGAAATTACTATGAAATTTCACACGAAATTAACTCTCACACGAAATTACCCCTTGAAGCGAAATTAGCTACAAACGAAATTAGTGATTCCGTTCGAATCGATCAAACAAAACTAATTTCGTGCGAAATCACAGCAAATGATCGAACGAAATAATATCAACTTTCAAGCGGAATTAAACTTTCGAACTGTTTTAAGCCGAATTAATGTCTGGAACTTTCAAGGGTTTGTTAAAACACTATTGCGCACAACATATTTGAAAATCAAGCCATTTTAACTGTGAAATAATGTTTAATTTTGAAAAGAAGGTGTAGAAAACAGATTTTGCAGCTGAAATAGTTAGAACTCTTCCTCCTAAGCTCTGCTACCACTTGTAGGATCGTTTTATGACCCAAACGAGTCGTTCAGAATAGGTCTTCACCAATACAAAAGGCGAAAACAGATGTATCGGTGTTATTTCAGCTGAAATGCAAGAGAAATCACTTTAAACTGTCTTTAGATTGATATTAGATCGATTACAATGCTGTAGACACTTCGGCAGAGCTTCGCTACCGGAATCAGAATCGTTACAAATGTCAAGACACATCAGGTATTTATAGGCATGCTAATTTCGTTTGAATCTGCCCAAACGGAATCTAATTCCGCATGGAATTACACAAGCGAATTCATCAACTGATTTCAAGCGGAATTAACCACTTGATTTCGCTTGAAATGACACTGTGTCATTTCAAGCGAAATTACCTATAAACACATTTTCTCGTTTTTCGTGCCCTGATCTATCTAGTACAATACAAGACTCGATACAAGACGAAGTCGACAGACGGATGCACCAACACATTTCCACAAAACATAACTTTGATTTAAACTATGTTTTACTTCAATACCTTGTTTTTGTGCATTTTACCTATGGTTTAGTTGATACATTTCACTTACCATACATTACATTTGATTACACATTACATGATTTACATTTAACATAAGCATTTAACATTGGTTTACACATTACGTGATTTACATTAACATAAACATTTTGACATGGTTTACACAATAATATTTGACAATTGGTTTAAACATGAACAATTTACATTGGTCGTTGTTTGGGTAAGTGATTTGAGTAACGAGGCGTGTGTGATATGATACAAGCATGGTGGATACGCCGCTGGTACTTCCTATATATAAGTGCTTGTATGATATTACATATCATAGCGTTATTTAAATTATTTCAATTTAGACATATAACATTTTACATAAATAACATATTTTTCACAAGACATTGTTTTACAAAACAATTTGTTTTATACAACTCATTTTACTTGGTTATTTAATTAATCATACACTTTTCTTTTATATAATCTGATTTCTTATCACATTTTCATATGATTTACAAAAGAAAACACTTAACAAGATTCATGACTAATTTTTATTAAACATTTCTTTAAACTTAAGTCATGAATCCTATTTTCACAAAACCTATGTATCTCACAGGCATTTTTATGCTGACGTACCTATTTTCACATGTGTTTCAGGCGTTGTTGCATAGGTTTGATTCAGGATACACTAGGGTGGACTCGGGCCTTAGTGACATAAAAGAAGCAAGACTAGTTTAAATAATATTATGTACTCTTGTTTCTCTTTGTTAAGACAATGTAATCCTTTTTGTTGATAAATAAAACATAACTTTAATTACCATGGTTGTGAAACAATAATTCTGTTACAACACTCCCCGTCGTTTCCGCCATGTTTTCGTTGTTTTACGTGGTCGGGGTGTGACACCATCTGATCGGATGGTCATCCGGTCGGATGACCATTCGATCGAAGGGTCATTCGATTGGATGGCGAGTGCGAGTTAGTTTCCGACTTTCGTTTCATGCATTGAGCGTTGCGTTGCGATAGTATTACACATTGGTTACACAAATAACATAACCAACCTAACAATCATAAAAGTAACATGTACTTCGGGTTGCGATTCAATGCGATAGAGTTGTGATTGCGTTTGCGAATAACATCTCATAACAACAAATATATTAAGCACACACAAGTAACACATAATAACACACACACGTAAAACAATATCCATAACCTGTGATTCGAATTGCGATGCGGTAGCGATATGGTAGCGTTTAGTAGATTAGCGTTTAATTATGTTTATCGCATTGTTACTTCACATATTAATAAATCGTAAAAACAAGATAGCTTCAAGCAAAGTATCGATTATCGAGTCAAAGGCTACAAGCAATAATTAAGTCAGAAATGACAGATCCGATTACCAATCTTTTCTTCCTTTTGACTTTGACTTTGACTTGTACTTTGACTTCAAAAGTTGGGTTGTTACAGCCTCCCCTACTTTAGGAAATTTCGTCCCGAAATTTAAGGCGCAGGCGTAATGAATAGTTGAGGATATTTAGCCTTCATATCACTCTCGAGTTTCCAGGTGAACTCGGCGCCGCGTTTGCCTTCCCAGCGAACCTTCACTATGGGAATGCATGAGCGTTAGAGTTTCTTGGTCTCTCGGTCCATGATCTCAACTGGCTTTTCCATGAAGCGCAACGTTTTGTCCACTTGTAGATCCTCAAGAGGGACATGTAAATTCTGGTCGGCTAGACACTTTTTGAGGTTCGAAACATGGAAAGTCAGATGTACGTTGTTGAGTTCGTCCGGTAATTCGAGTCTGTAGGCCACTTTGCCAATTCTTTCCAGAATCTTAAAGGGTCCAACATATCGAGGTGCTAGCTTTCCTTTCTTGCCGAATTGGATCACCCCCTTCCAAGGTGCAACCTTTAGGATTACATGATCACCAACGTCAAATTCAAGGGGCTTACGGCGTTTATCGGTGTAACTCTTTTGACGACTCCGAGCTTTCAGGAGATTATCTCGTTTTTGGAGGATCTTGTCAGTCGTTTCTTGCAATAACTCAGGACCGGTAATTTGCGCATCCTCGATCTCGTGTCATACAATAGGCGATCGACATTTTCTTCCATATAGTGCCTCAAATGGTGCCATTAATGCTAGAGTGATAACTGTTATTGTACGAGAATTCGACTAAAGGTAAATGCGAATCCCAATTACCACCGAAATCTATAACACATGAGCGAAGCATGTCTTAAAGGGTGCGTATCGTGCGTTCAGTCTGACCGTGGTGTGGGGACGGAAAGTAGTACTAAGATTGAGAGTAGTACCGAGAGCAGATTGAAAAGTTTCCCAGAGGCACGAAGTGAATCGACCATCACGGTCAGAGATGATGTCACGAGGTGTCCCGTGTCGACAAATGACTTCGTCGGTATAGATTCGTGCTAATCTTCTACCTTGTAGTCTTCCCGTATCGACAGAAAGTGGGCGGATTTAGTGAGACGATCGACGATAACCCAAATGCTATCGTGACCTGATGGTGTGCGGGGGAGTTTCGTGATGAAATCCATGGCTATACTCTCCCATTTCCACATAGGGATCTCGGGTTGCACGAATAATCCAGAAGGTCGTTGTTGCTCAGCCTTGACCTTTGAATAAGTCAGGCATTTCGAAACATAGATAGCGATATCCTTCTTCATTCCATGCCACCAATACCTGGCACGCAGGTCCTGGTACATCGTGTCGGCACCGGGATGAATGGAATATCGAGATTTGTGGGCTTCAGTCAACAATATCTCCCGAAGGTTATTGCGACTGGGGATCCAGATGCGATCGAGATAGTAGTAGATACCGTTCGATTTGGTGACAAGTTAGGTTTCAGCACCGCACTTCTTCATTTCCTCTCTCAAGGTATTCTCAATGAAGCATGCGTGTTGAGCATCACAGATTAGAGCTTCGAGATCGTGTTGGGCTTGGATATTACGAACGCTATGCAAATAGCTTCATCGACTAAGAGCATCGGCAACGACATTTGCTTTGCCTGGATGGTAGCGAATCTCACAGTCGTAATCATTGAGAAGTTCAACCCATAGGCGTTGGCGCATGTTCAGTTATTTCTGGTTCAGGATGTGTTGTAGGATCTTATGGTCGGTGAAGACCGTACACTTGGTACCATAAAGGTAGTGTCGCCAAATCAGTAACGTAAAAACAACTGCACCAAGCTCAATGTCGTGGGTTGTATAGTTCTTCTCGTGGATCTTGAGCTGACGAGAGGCGTACGCGATAACCTTGTCCCGTTGCATAAGAATACAACTGAGGCTGAGGTTAGAAGCATCGCAGTAGACTACAAAGTCATCGTTTCCGTCAGGTAATGCGAGCACAGGAGCATTGCAAAGCATAAGTTTGAGGGTTTGAAAGGCTTCCTCTTGTTCGATTCCCCAAACAAAAGGTTTGTCCTTGTGTGTAAGAGAGGTGAGAGGGACAGCGATTTTCGAGAAATCTGCGATGAATTGGCGATAATAACCCACCAATCTGAGAAAAGAACGAACTTCGGATGGGTTCTTCGGTGTAATCCAACTCTTAACTGCTTCAATCTTCATAGGGTCGACGTGAATACCTTGACTATTGACAATATGACCGAGAAATTGAACCTCCTCAAGCCAAAATTCACACTTGGAGAACTTGGCGTAGAGGCGGTTTCCCCGGAGTAGCTCAAGAACCAAACGGAGATGTTGCGCGTGTTCGGCTTTTGACTTAGAATAGATCAGGATATCATTGATAAACACGATGACGAAGCAGTCAAGGGAGGGTTTACACACGCGATTCATTAGATCCATGAAAACTGCGGGGGCGTTGGTTAGACCAAAGGGCATAACAACAAACTCGTAGTGGCCGTATCGGGTTCGAAAAGCGGTTTTGGGTATATCGTCGTCTTGGATTCGTAGTTGGTGATAGCCGGAGCGTAAATCGATATTGGAAAAGCATGTAGCACCTTGCAATTGATCAAACAAATCATCGATTCGAGGTAAGGGATAGCAATTTTTGATAGTCAGCTTATTGAGTTCCCTATAGTCGATGCACATCCGGAACGATCCATCCTTCTTTTTGACGAAAAGGACAGGTGCGCCCCATGGAGATGTGCGAGGGCGAATGTGTGACAACTGGCACTTTTCCATGCATTCCGTATAGTAATTAAACAGTAATTTGTGCTTTAATGACTGTGCATGATTTAGTTTACAAGACGAATGAATTTCTGATTACTGTTATATACATACAATGGCATTTCATGTTGCAAGACTTTTATCATTACTACATGCAACACAATATAGTTCTATTAATGCACAGAACAAAGTTAGCACAGTTATCAGACAAACTAGAAGTATTGACGGGAGTTCAGTAATCAGACAGACACGATATTAAGACACAGAATGAGCCCTAGGAACAAGTGTTACACTAGAATAGTGTGTAGGAAAGTAGGGATTACAAAACTGCCTTCCTAGTGATGACATAGGTACTGGAAAGTGCCAGAAACACACTAAAATTGCAGAATTCTGCAGAAAATAAATAAATTCAGCAAAAATTCAGGTTTAACATCTTAATATAATGCAGAAATGTGATTTAAAGGTCCATAATACTTTCCTAAGTGTCGGGAATCGAAACTGTCATAAAAGACTACATAAAGCACACTAAACTGCGCAATTTAGCACTTTAACGAATCGATAACCAACCGAACAACCGGACACAACCCGAAACACCAAATTTTCTCTAGAAGCATTGTTTTAGTGTTACGAAGCTAGTTATGGTCACCGAACATCATATTACATCTCATAAACATTAAATACATAAAATACCTAACTAGCACCATTGAATCCTAACTAAATCATGTAACTTAGCATTAAAATGTTATACTTTACCCCCACCCCCCATGTTGGACGGTTAAGGGACATGGGTCCCACACAAGATTTCTTTGTTATAGTTTATTTGATTTGTTGAGGAATATACCAACACAAAATATCATATGCTACTTTAAATGTTGGAAATTATAATAGAAAACCACTAGTTCTTATATCATAATCACCATCATAATCACCATCACCATCACCATTCAAGCAACCTTCTCCTTCTTCCCTTCCTCCATACCTACAGCCCAAACACCCCCTCACAACCTATCCATTTTAAATCCAATTCCAAGTAATCCAAGGTGATTCTAAGGTGTATCGGGCCTATCTAAGAAGGTTGCAAGCATTGGAATTGGAAGGACCTCTTGCAAGTGCTTTTAACCACTTCATCTTCATCTTATGATCATCCCTAGCCTTGAGCTAGTAAGTAGTAAGATCATCTACACCTTATTTTACATCTTGTTTTGGTGGTTAAAGAATGATACAAGTAACTAATTTTGAAGAACACTATGAATCATGAACATGAAACTTAAACATAAACTTAAAAATCATAAAAAAATCATGTTGTTATGTGTTATTATGCTTGTTGATTGTTGATTGTTGGTGTATATGATGTTAAACATCACATGATCTTGCTAGATAATGATTAAAGACATAATCTAGCAAGATGAGAGGATGATTATGTTATGATCATCCTTATGTAAAGCATGAACTTGAAAGATTTAATGTTTTCTTGAAGTATGATGATCAAAGTATGATGAGAATCTTATAAACATATGAATACAAGAGATATTTTTCAAGAAATCAAGTTAAAAATACAAGATTTACATAAGATTGGTTCTTAAAGAAACTAACCACATTTTTAGTGGTTAATCAAGTGTAGAATCATGTGTTTAACTAGAAAAACTCAAGAAGAAATATTTTTAGAAAATTTATTTACAAGTTGTAAACATCTATCTTCTTTAATAATGATGTTTTTAAATAAAAAATCACACTTTAAAAGGTAACTAAGCTTACTAAACACACTAGTAAGTTACTACAAATTTTTATAAATTTTGAAGTTCATGAAGTAGTGATTAATGCTTGATTTTGGCAAATTGGTAAGTATTGGTTGATTTATTGTTGATTGTAATGATTTATAAAAGAAAATGATATGCTTTGAAAGCAGGGAAACCTCCATTTTTAAGGGGAAACTATGGCAAAAATTTTCTAGAAATTAAACACTTAGGTAAATATTTTTAAACAAATATTTACAAGTTTATTTTTAACCATGATTTTTATATAAAGCTTGCCATAATTTTGTTACAAAAATTATAAATATTGAAGGTTGGTTTTTGATAATAAAAGTGACTAAATATGTATTTAGGAAAATATATATTTAGATGTCACCATGTGTGTGATTATTTGTATATTATGTGTATTAGTTATATTATTCTAGGACTTGAAATAATATAACTCACCAAAATAACAAGAACTTATAATACAAAAATATTACCAAAAATTCCAAGAAACGAATATACGAATTATACCAAAAATATCGGAGAAGCAAACAAGGAATATAACTTACAAAAATATTCTGGAATTTAATTCATAAGTATATTTTGGTAAACGTCATTTTGGAGATCAAGAGAACGAAAATATGTTTTTTACAATTACTACAAGATTATATCATATTTTTTACAAGAAGAAAATATATATAATTTTTGGAAAAGGAAACATATATATTTTCTTGAAATTTTTAGAAGATATATTATTTTTGAGAAAAAATATACATTTTCTTAAATAAACACAGAATACATTATTTTGGGTGTGAAAAATAGATTTATATATATTTTCTAAGTTAAACTTGAAAATGTATTATTTTCATGGTTTAAATGAAGATACAATTATTTTTGTCAAGGGAAAAATTATAAATAATTTTTCTATGTAAGATTTCCTAAAATATATATTTTGAGAATATATATTTGTAAATTTTATTAGAAGTATTATTTCGGAAAAATAAACACAAAAAATAAGTATAAGAACACTTAATAAACACAATAAGATACGTATACTTGTCCGTACAAATACACACCGGAATACGCCACCAATACTTGGCAAAATACACAAGTTTAAGAATACGAGTATGAATACACCCATCCTTGTGGAAAGTTATACATGTAAAAATACAATATGTGGCAAGTTAAAACATATTATTTTAACTAATATTCCCAAAATTTAATAAGTATAATTTAAGTTAAAATATTTATTATTTTAACAAATAATTATATACTTTGGAATATTGTAATATACATCAATGATGTAACTCAGAATACACCAAGATTTCCAAAACAAGTCTTAATGAACAACTAAGACAAAGAGTCGTTACACGACCTAAGCGTCTAATAAAACATGGCATATGTGTAGGTAGTTGTACAACACATTGAAGGACCTTGAGCATACGAGATAGCATGACGCAAACTTGTGAGTTCATGTCCCCCTTTTTCCCTTAATTGTTTTCGGATTTATAACTCTCGGGGGTGGAATACATGTTACGAATGTTTAAATGGTATGATTTGGCTATGAAATGAACTGTTAGATCATGTGAGCATAGACTAAAATTGAAATGCTGATAACTCTCATAAGAAATATGGACAAAGGTTAGATCTAACGGGTACGGCCGAGCCCTACTCATGGTCCTTATATGACCACTTGAGTGCTTTGGTGTCCCAGTCGAGCTGATTCGATAACGGTCAAGGGTGATTTGACACAATCAAGGTGATTTGATACGGTCAAGGGAATTTGATACAGTCAAGGTGAATTTGACATAGTCGAGGGGAATTCGACACAGTCGAGTGGATTCGTCGAGGGTATAAGCCTACTCATATTGAGTGCTCGCTATGTCTTCACATACATTAATGTCCTTATAAAACATTAATTTGATCTGTTCATAGACGCTTTTCATACCTTTTTTCAAAAGAGTCTCTCAAGTATTTACAAGCTTATCAGTACTCATACAAAATGCATGAACTCGCTCAACTTTTGTTGATGTTTTTCAAAATTACATGTATTTCAGGTAACAAGTTGGATCTTGGGCGCTGGTGTTGTTTCTAGAAGTAAATTCCAAGTTTAGATGTCATCCACTTTTGTTGGTTTGTAACTTAGTCAAAGGTTGTGTTGTTTGAAACTTAAATGACTGGTGTTTGTAGTATCTTAAACTTAATGAATGGATGAACATCGTCTTGATCATATAGTTGTTTATTATGATTGAATGCAATGATATTGAACAAGTCACACATCATACGCTTCCGCAAAAGTCAAGGTGTGACAGTTTGGTATCAGAGCTTCGATTGTAGTGAACTAGGATTCCTTCTCGAGTCTAGACTACAATCACTAGGATTCTCTCACGAAAACATTTTTACAAAACGGTTTTTCATTGCATTCACGAAAGCGCCAAGATCCATGAGTCAAACATTTTTCAAAGAAAAGACAAGGCAAGGACATTAGTAGGGAGGAGAATACCCCAAATTAAAGTGCCAATTAAGGCATAGTCTACGTGAGATAGACTTGCCAAAAACATAATGCCCCCCCCCCCCCTGAAAGGACAAACGAGAGTTATATGTGATATGATGCATCTATTTTCCTGTTTATACTAAGTAACATATTTATTTATTAATATATAGGTGTATAAGTTTATGGAATAATTATTAACGTGAACGAGATACCTTCGTCTCCGAATCCTATTATTGTTCTTGACTCGCACGATGAGACTATCGACCTCGCGCTTACTGCAAAGCTCATGGCTGGAGTGATTACCAAACGAGATCCTAAGCTAATTCCGTAGAAGATGGCAGTTCTTCCCTCTCGAATGCGAAGGTGCCTGACTACGGTAGTGACAGCGAGGCGGAGGAGACAACCTTGGCCAACACCCTCATCAGTGGGACGAGGTCCCTGTGGCTTTTGTGAAACAAGATTGATGACACACTCGACCAGACAAGAAAGATGAAGTACTCATCTTGAAGGTGTCCCTCCAACTACTAGGAATTCTCCTTATTCCTATTACGTTTAATCATCATGCCTATTCGCGCGTAACAATAACGGATGTTAGCACGTGGACCACTGCAATGGTCATTCCCATGTCGGAGGTATAAGGATGGTAGTGTCCCCTATTTGGTGGATCATCTACTTTGAACGAGGGAAAGTTGGGGTGACCGTGTAAGACAATTTATTATTACAGGGGCCCACGTAATAACTACTTGTAGTGCATGGAAATCCTGGTGGACTCTGCGGGCCACGCTAATGATTACCACCCATCCAAAAATAATTCCTAAGTGTTTACACCTTCAACTAGTAGAACAATACCTAGACAATTTCTATAGCACTTTACAAAGTAGTAAACCTGTCTTTACCTACTTCGCGTCTGACACTTCTACCCGTACGAGTCGTTTGGGAACCGATATCTAAGCAAGTGAAGGTGGCTAACACTCGGGAAAGATTCAGTGACGTTACACTCTCTATCACCCCTATATGTACAACCCCCGTCTCTTAGGAAGTATACCCGTCTTTGTGAAGCTAAAGACCTAAGGAAACCAATGTAGAAGGAAAATAACTACTACTTTCATATTATGGAACTTATATGACCGAGGTGATGTAACCTCGAGTTCTTTTTGTTTTCCCTGTTACAAACAATAAGTCAAGTTGTCAAACATATATGAAAGCTCAGTGGTTGTTTTCTTACTTATACATTATTGATTTTATATGCATGTGATATTGGGTGATTACATGTTTGCTTGTGGTAATATGTACCTCATAGACAATTATGGAATGTTGTCTAACCTACCCCATACCTTTGGACAGAAGAAAATGCCGCCCAGACGTGACACAGACACCATTACATTAACTGTGGCCGAACTCAATGAGCGCATTTCCCAAGCTATAGCGCAGCATGAAGCCCTCCGCTCTGAACACAGCGGTGGCACTCCCAGAGATAACCCTCCAACTAGCTGCACCTATAAACAGTTCCTGGACTGCAAGCCATTGTAGTTTGATGGCATAGGAGGTGCCACTGCTTTTGTTCGTTGGACAAAAAAGACTGACTCCGTTGTGAGAATGAGTACATGTCCGCCTGAGCAGAGAGTTACCTATATCTCAGGGTTGTTTTTGGATGGCGCACTCTCGTGGTGGAACCTTCAGGTTCAGACCCTTGGTGAAGCTACTTCTTATGCACTGAGCTGGGACGAGCACAAGGAATTGATGCGGAAGAAATACTGCGCCAGGGCCAAAATCCAGAAGCTTGAGACTGAGTTCTAGAATTTGAAAATGGACAGGCTGAAAATCTCTGAGTACGTCCAACGCTTTCATGACTTGTCCAGGGTTGTTCCCTACCTAGTCGAGCCAGAGTTCAAGAGGATTGAATGATTCATTTGGGGACTTGCACCTCAAATCCAGAGCATGGTCACTGCCTCAAAGCCTCCAAGCATCACAGAGGCAATCGATTTGAGTAATACACTTACTGAAGAAGCTCTTCGTATAGGAAAGTTTTCGGGATCTGAGACAAACAAGAAAGAGACTCATGTGGAGTCTTCGGGAAATAACAAAAGGAAGTCTTCGAACCTAAAGATAGGCACCCAAGTCAGTTATGAAAGCACTAAAGCAAACAAAGGAAGGGAAGTGGACTCGCCTAGTGGCATGCGAGCTTATGGAGCCACCAGTAAGGTTGGTGGTAAGGTTTACTTGGGGACTAAGCTGAGATGCGAGGACTGCAAGTTTCACCATGAAGGTCGATGTCTGAGGCCTAAGTACGATAGGTGTGGAAAAGAAGGATACAGCAAGGATGCCTGTTGGGCAAAGTATTCCAAACAAGGAAGAAATGATGACGGTAACCAAGACGGAAACGATAATGGTAGAGTTCCAGGTTGCTCCAAATGTGGGGACGTGGGGCACTTTAGGAAAGATTGCCCTAGGAAGAACCACGCGAGGAAGGGTCTTCACAATCGGAGCTCGTTAAGCACACCAGGATCCAAATGCTATTATGGGTACGTTCCCTATTAACCAACTCTATGCATCCATTTTTTATTGATACTGGCGTCGACTTTAACCTTGTATCCTTAGGAATTAAGAACCTACTTGGCCTAGTTTCAAGTAGGATAGACGCCCAGTATTCTTTAGAATTGGCAATTAGAAGGTTAGTTAAAGCAGATGAGGTGATTAAAGATTGTCTTTAGGAACTTAGAAGGCAGGAACCTTCTATTACCGTTGACTTGGGAAGTCATGATATTGTAGTCAGCTTGGATTAGATATCCAAGTATAGAGCTAAAGTTGTTCGTCATAAGGAAAGTCATTCGCACCCCTCTTGCGAATGATGAGACACTTGTAGTACACAACCTCCTTGCATTAGTTGCGAGGGCACTAGGCCCCATAAGGCGGTGGATTTGCGACACCTCACATTGGCCATAGAGACACAGAAGCGCCTCCGAATAGGTTGCATGGCCTTCCTTATTCATGTTGCCGATATGGAGACCAAGGAGATGGAACTAGAAGACAACCCTGTTGTGAAGGAATTTCCAGAAGCCCTTCCCGAAGACTTGGCTGGGTTACCTCCACAGCGACAAGAAGAGTTAGGATAAACTTAGTGCCGGGAGCGGCACCCATGGAGAATGGTGCCTTACCGACTAGCTATGTCCTAGATACAGGAGCCTCCGATGCAACTGCAAGATCTGCTAGGCAGAGGAAATCTACCAGGCCGAGCTTCTCACCATGGAAAGCCCCCGGTGTTATTCGTTAGGAAGTAGGACGACAGTTTTTACACGCGTACACAGCCTAATCTGAGAGGAACTCAGAAGAATTAATGTAGAAAAAGTGTTATGCATAGGTTACAGGGAGATAGACAACTAACCATCAAGAATCGGTACCCCTTACCGAGAATCGATGACTTGTCGACCAACTGCAAGGTCCCAGCTACTATTCCAAGGTGGACTTAAGGACAGGGTATCACTAGTTGAGGACACGAGAAGAAAGTTGGTAGTTTCCTTTGCCAAGGATTGATGACTTATTCAACCAATTGTAAGGTTCTAGTTACTACTCGAAGATCGACTTGAGGTCAGGAGACACTCAACTGCAAATACAAAAAGAAAGTGTCCCTAAAACGACCTTTAGGACTCGCTTTGAGAATTATGAGTTCCTTGTCGTGCCGTTTGGCTTAACACATGCACCGGCAGTATTCATGGACCACATGAATCGGGTGTGTAAGCCGTACCTGGATAAGATCGTGTTTATATTTATTGACTGCATTCTTATAAGCTCAAAGACCAAGGAAGGTCATGAGCAACATCTACGAGATATCTTGGAGCTTTTGAAGAAAGAACAGTTTATGCAAAGCCATTCAAGTGTGAACCTTGGATTCGCGAGGCAAGATTCCTAGGTCACGTGGTGATTAAGAACGGGATTCATGTCGATCCTGCAATCAAGAACTAAGGAGTCCCAAGGACACAACTAAGAATTTTTGGGGATTTTAAATTGTATCAGACGACTCCTAGAAAACTTTTCAAGGATTACATAACCGCTAACAACCCTAACCCAGATGATACCTATCTTGTCTTCACCTGACAGTACCAATAGAATTGTGGTTTTTGTTACGTTTCTCGACACGGTCTCGATTGCGTGTTGATGCAACGAGACCAAGTCATCGCGTACGCGTCACGTTGATGAAGAGACCTTGAACTAGGTGCAGTAATTGCGCGTGGAAGATTTAGCGTCAATACTTGTATGGAAAACGATGCACGATCTTTACTGATCACAAGGGCTTGCAACACATCTTGATTAGAAGGACTTAAACATGAGATGACGAAGATGGATTGAGCTACTGAATGGGTATGATTGTGAGATTAAGTATCACCTGGACAAGGCAAGCGTTGTAAAAGGACGCCTTGAGCCACAAGATCGCGCAAAGCTTCTAAGGGTGTGAGCCTTAGAGATGACCATACAGTCGAATTCCGCTACTCGGATTCGTGAAGCTGAGCAAGAGGTGCTCAAACCAGAAAGACTTCGAGCCAAAGCGTTACGTAGAATGGAAGTGCAGTTATTACCTAAGGAAGACGGAACCTTATACTCCATGGGACGACTTGGGGTTCCGTTTCGCGACAATTTACGTATGCTTATTTTGGGACAAGGCTCATAGGTCCAGGTACTCGATCCGTCCTAGATCCGACAAGATGTACCAAGACTGAAGGATTAGTATGGATGGCCTAAGATAGGAGCTGATATAGCTACATATGTGGGTAACTGTCTTACTTGTGTCGAAGTTAAGACAGAATACCAGAAACCATCAGGGCTGCTGCAACAGCCTGAGATTCCCATGTGGAAGTGGGAACGAACCTTAACGGATTCATTACAAGCTACCGAGAACCCAAGAAGGGCATGTTATGATTTAAGTGATTATTGACCGACACACCAAGACTGCACATTTCCTACCAAACAGTGAGGAAGGCAGCACAAGGGAATTAGTAGAGATTTAGCCTAGAAAGGTTATGGCACGTCATGGAGTACCTGATTCTATCTTGTCCGACCGAGATGGTTGTTTTATGCTAAGGATATGGCAGACGTTTCAAAAGGCGTTTAGGTCATGGTTGAACCTTAGTACTGCATTTCACCCTCAGATGGACGGTCAGAGTAAACAAACGATACAGACCGTGGTAGTCATGCCACTGCTTGTGTGATAAACATTGATGAAAAGTTGGAATACCCACTTGCCCTTAGTGGAGTTATCCCACAATAGTATTTATCACACCGCCGCTTAGGCCGCCTCGTTTGAAGCTTTATAGGAACGTAAGTATCGGTCCCCTTTGTGTTTGGCGGAAACCAGGGATAAACGATTTACTGGCCCGAGTTGGTTCAGGAAACTACAGACAAGATCGATCGGATACGTGGTCGTATCAAGCCAGCATGTGATGTACAGAAAGGCTACGCCGATAAGCGGTGGAAACCGTTAGAGTTTGATGTTGGAGATACAGTTTTAAGGAAAGTCCCGCCTTGGAAAGCGTGGGAGGTTGAACCCACGGTATACTAGACCAAACTAAGCCTAAGTGACCACATTTGATTCACAACTCCCCTGCGACCGATGGCATAACTTGAATTTCGGGACAAAATTCTTTTAACAGGGGGAGAATGTGACAACTGGCACTTTTCCATGCATTCCGTACTATAATTAAACAGTAATTTGTGCTTTAATAACTGTGCATGATTTAGTTTACAAGACGAATGAATTTATGATTACTGTTATATACATACAATGGCATTTCATGTTGCAAGACCTTTATCATTACTACATGCAACACAATATAGTTCTATTAATGCATAGAATGAAGTTAGCACAGTTATCAGACAAACTAGAAGTGCCGATGGGAGTTTAGTAATCAGACAGACACGATATTAAGACACAGAATGAGCCCCAGAAACAAGTGTTACACTAGAATAGTGTGTAGGAAAGTAGGGATTACAAAACTGCCTTCCTAGTGATGACATAGGTACCGGAAGTGCCAGAAACACACTAAAACTGTAGAGAATAAATAAATTCAGCAAAAATTCAGCTTTTAACATCTAAATATAATGCAGAAATGTGATTTAAAGGTCCATAATACTTTCCTAAGTGTCGGGAATCGAAACTATCATAAAAGACTACATAAAGCACACTACCTGAAACACCAAATTTTCACTAGAAGCATTGTTTTAGTGTTACGAAGCTAGTTATGGTCACCGACCATCATATTACATCTCATAAATATTAAATACATAAAATACCTAACTAGCACCATTGAATCCTAACTAAATCATGTAACTTACCATTAAAATGTTACACTTTACCCCCCCCCCCCCATGTTGGAAGTTTAAGGGACATGGGTCCCACACAAGATTTCTTTGTTATAGTTTATTTGATTTGTTGAGGAATATACCAACACAATATACCATATTCTACTTTAAATGTTGGAAGTTATATTAGAAAACCACTAGTTCTTATATCATAATCACCATCACCATTCAAGCAACCTTCTCCTTCTTCCCTTCATCCACACCTATGGCCCAAACACCCCCTCACAACCTATCCATTTTCAATCCAATTCCAAGTAATCCAAGGTGATTCTAAGGTGTCTCGGGCCTATCTAAGAAGGTTGCAAGCATTGGAATTGGAAGGACCTCTTGCAAGTGCTTTTAACCACTTCATATTCATCTTGTGATCATCCCTAGCCTTGAGCTAGTAGTAAGATCATCTACACCTTATTTTACATCTTGTTTTGGTGGTTAAAGAATGATTCAAGTAACTAATCTTGAAGAACACTATGAATCATGAACATGAAACTTAAATATAAGCTTAAAAATCATAAGAAATCATGTTGTTATGTGTTATTATGCTTGTTGATTGTTGATTGTTGGTGTATATGATGTTAAACATCACATGATCTTACTAGATAGTGATTAGAGACATAATCTAGCAAGATGAGAGGATGATTATGTTATGATCATCCTTATGTAAACCATGAACTTGAAATATTTAATGTTTTCTTGAAGTATGATGATCAAAGTATGATGAGAATCTTATAAACACATGAATACAAGAGATATTTTTCAAGAAACCAAGTTAAAAATACAAGATTTACATAAGCTTGGTTCTTAAAGAAATTAACCACTTTTTTAGTGGTTAATCAAGTGTAGAATCATGTGTTTAACTAGAAAAACTCAATAAGAAATATTTTTAGAAAATTTATTTACAAGTTGTAAACATCTAACTTCTTTAATAATGATGTTTTTAAATAAACAATCACACTTTAAAGGGTAACTAAGCTTACTAAACACACTAGTAAGTACTAAAAAGTTTTATAAATTTTCAAGTTCATGAAGTAGTGATTACTGCTTGATTTTGGCAAATTGGTAAGTATTGGTTGATTTATTGTTGATTGTAATGATTTATAAAAGAAAATGATATGCTTTGAAAGCATGGAAACCTCCATTTTTAAGGGGAAACTATGGCAAAATTTTTCTAGAAATTAAACACTTAGGGAAATATTTTTAAACAAATATTTACAAGTAAAATTTTAACCATGATTTTTATATAAAGCTTGCCATAATTTCGTTACAAAAATTATAAATATTGGAGGTTGGTTTTTGATTATAAAAGTGACTAAATATGTATTTAGGAAAATATATATTTAGATATCACCATGTGTGTGATTATTTGTATATTATGTATATTAGTTATATTATTCTAGGACTTGAAATAATATAACTCACCAAAATACCAAGAAATTATAATACAAAAATATTACCAAAAATTCCAAGAAACGAATATACGAATTATACCCAAAATATTGGAGAAGCGAACAAGGAATATAACTTACAAAAAATATTCCGGAATTTAATTCATAAGTATATTTTGGTAAACAGTATTTTGGAGATCAAGAGAACAAAAATATGATTTTTACAATTACTACAAGATTATATCATATTTTTTACAAGAAGAAAATATATATATTTTTTGGAAAAGGAAACATATATATTTTCTTGAAATTTTTAGAATATATATTATTTTTGGGAGAAAATATACATTTTCTTAAATAAACACAGAATACATTATTTTGGAGGTGAAAAGTAGATTTATATATATTTTCTATGTTAAACTTGAAAATGTATTATTTTCATGGTTTAAATGAAAATAGAATTATTTTTGCCAAGGGAAAAATTATAAATAGTTTTTCTATGTAAGATTTCCTAAAATATATATTTTGAGAATAAATATAGGTAAATTTTATTAGAAGTATTATTCAAGAAAAATTAACACAAAAATTAAGTATAAGAATACTTAATAAACACAATAAGATACGTATACTTGTACGTCCAAATGCACACCGGAATACGCCACCAATACTTAGCAAAATACACAAGTTTAAGACTACGAGTATGAATACACCCATCCTTGGGGAAAGTTATACATGTATAAATACAATATGTGGCAAGTTAAAACATATTATTTTAACTAATATTCCCAAAATTTAAAAAATATAATTTAAGTTAAAATATTAATAATTTTAACAAATAATTATATACTTTGGAATATTATTATATACATCAATGATGTAACTCAGAATACACCAAGATTTCCAAAACAAGTCTTAATGAACAACTAAGATAAAGAGTCGTTACACGACCTAAGCGTCTAATAAAACATGGCACATGTGTAGGTAGTTGTACGACTCATAGAAGGACCTTGAGCATACGAGATAGCATGATGAAAACTTATGAGTTCATGTCCCCCTTTTTCTTTTAACTGTTTTCAGATTTATAACTCTCGGGGGTGGAATACATGTTACGAATGTTTAAATGGTATGATTTGGCTATGAAATGAACTATTAGATCATGTGAGCATAGATTGAAATTGAAATGCAGACAACTCTCATAAGAAATATGGAAAAAGGTTAGATCTAACGGGTATGGCCGAGCCCCACTCATGGTCCTTATGTGACCACTTGAGTGCTTTGATGTCCCAGTCGAGGTGATTTGATAACGGTCAAGGGTGATTTGACACAGTCAAGGTGATTGGATATGGTCAAGAGAATTTGATACAGGTAAGGTGAATTTGACACAGTCGAGGGGAATTCAACACAGTCGAGTGGATTCGAAGAGGGTATAAGCCTACTCATATTAAGTGCTCCCTATGTCTTCACATACATTAATGTCCTTGCAAAACATTAATTTGATCTGTTCATAGACGCTTTTCATACCTGTTTTCAAAGGAGTCTCTCAAATGTTTACAAGCTTTTCGGTACTCATACAAAACGCATGAACTCGCTCAACTTTTGTTGATGTATTTCAGGTAACAAGTTGGATCTTGGGCGCTGGTGTTGTTTCTAGAAGTAAATTCCAAGTTTAGATGTCATCCACTTTTGTTGGTTTGTAACTTAGTAAAAGGTTGTGTTGTTTGAAACTTAAATGACTGGAGTTTGTAATATCTTAAACTTAATGAATGGATGAACATTGTCTTGATCATATAGTTGTTTATTATAATTGAATGCAATGATATTGAACAAGTCACACATCATACGCTTTCGCAAAAGTCAGGGTGTGACAGAATGAAGCCTTTATTATCGCAACCCCCGGCCCCTATCTTCTAGGATCGGGCGGACGCGAACTCAGATTAACTGGTATCATTGGTTTATCATTATTTGGTAGCGGAAATTACATCAGGATGGTAGTAAGGAAATATTTTATTAGAGTAAAGTACCACATTTTTATATTAATAAACACATGGGTAAAACCCAAGTTTCTGTTACAAACATGTTTATAGGGAAAAACCCTAATTTATTGAATTTAAAACATCGTCTTTATTTAGGTAACTTTTATAGCCACATTTTTCGAAGCCTTCAGTGCTTTCCAGCTAGCTTCTAATTGGCTTTCACATTTTGTTTCCTAAAACGCGTTTTAAAAACATTTGTCAGTGGGAAATACTGGTGTGTGAATCCCAGTTTAATCAAGAAGCATTTTATCCTTTAACAATATTCAGAGCAATTACAATGTTTATTTCTACACAATTACTCATTCAGTATTGTCAATCCTGACTGGTGGGTCATATTACACATTGGCTATCTCGTTGTCCAATGGTAACGTGTTCCACATTTTGTATACAAAACCCCAACATACCGGCAGTAATTGAAGAACTACAAAGACTCAATCACTGCTAATCACATTGTAAATAATAAAGATTTGTAAAAAGGTTTACAAAAAGGAGATTACTCACATTGCTACTTTAGGGTTTTCCTTGGTGTTTTCCTGGTTATAATCTATTAATTAAACAATGCACACGCATTAGGATAATAACCCAATATTTACATTAGTTATATCGTCCCTGAGACAGAACTCCAATGACTACATCTGGCAGAACCTCGACAGCCGTTACGGAGAACTAGATCAATCGGGCAGCGTATCTAATACGTAACCGGGGGTTAAAATACTTACAATGAGGCAAAGCTTCACTACTTTAGTGGGTATAATACCCGATTATAACTTCTACACTATAAAATTGAGAGAGAAATTTCATTTTTGAACATCGTAAACTGAAGGCCGATGCTTCGAATTTATAGGAGCTGATTTCAAGTCTGTCGCGCCCCGCGTAAGCCGAAGGCTTAGCCTTCGCGGCCCATGACATAGGGGGTCTACGGCGTAGCTTAGTTGGGTCACAAGTGTAGAGTTGACACGATCACGACACATGGAGGCCCAGGGGCACGCCTTCCGGTTTAGCTCTCGCTCCCCGCGTAGCCTGAAGACAAGGTCTTCGCGGCCTGCGAGCGCCACATGAATTTTGTTTTTATTTTATTTTTATAAAATTAAAGTATTTAGGGCCAATTTGCATATACGGTGTGTATTTTAAGATGTATTGGGGCGTTCTAAACATATTAGAGGTGTCGGAAATAATTTTGGAGGGTTGTTATATCCTCCCCATCTTGTTTTAGAACTCGTCCTCGAGGTCTACTGGAATAGATGTGGGTATTTCCTCTGCATTTCTGATTCGAGCTCCCATGTGTACTCTGGTCCTCACTTGGAGTCCCATTTTACTTTGACAAGAACTAATCTCCTGTGTTTGAGATTCTTGACTTTTCGGTCTTCAATTTGTAGCGACTTTTCTACAAACTTGAGCTTCTCATTTACCTCTATGTCCTTAAGAGGTACCATGAATGTTTCGTTGGCTAAACACTTTTTGAGATTACATACATGAAATACGTCATGTATTCCTGCCATTTCTCTGGCACTTGTAGCCGATAAGCTACTAGTCCTATTCTTTTAATAATCTCAAAGGGTCCAACATACCTGGGGCTTAGCTTTCCTCTTTTGATGAATCTTACCACTCATTTCCAAGGTGAAACTTTTAATAAGACTTTGTCCCCTACCTGGAATTCCAACGGCTTTCGCCTGTTATCAGCATAACTCTTTTGTCGATCGCGTGCTGCTTTTAGTCGTTCCTTGACTTGAATAATCTTGTCTGTTGTCTCTTGTACTATCTCTGGTCCAGATAATTGTTTTTCCCCAAATTCTGCCCAACAAACTGGGGTTCGGCACTTTCGTCCATAAAGTGCTTCGAATGGTGCAGCATTGATGCTGGTATGATAGCTGTTGTTGTAGGAAAATTCTATTAATGATAAGTGATCGTCCCAATTTCCTCCGAAATCAATTACACAAGCTCTAAGCATATCTTCCATTGTCTGAATCATCCTTTCGCTTTGTCCATCCGTTTGAGGATGATAAGTTGTGCTTAGATTTAGCTTGGTTCCCATTGCTTTTTGGAAACTTGTCCAAAAATGAGAAGTAAAACGGCTATCTCTATCAGAAACAATTGATAAAGGAATTCCATGTAATGAAACTATTTTATTTACATATAACTTGGCTAGTTGTTCCATACTGAAAGTCTCCTTCATTGGTAAGAAATGAGCAGATTTAGTTAGTCTATCTACAATCACCCAGATTGTATCATTACCTTTTCGTGTCTTGGGTAATTTGATAACAAAACCATTGTTATCAATTCCCATTTCCATACAGGCATTTCCAATTGATGTAACAAACCTGAGGGTTTCTGGTGTTCAGCTTTAACCTATGAACAAGTTAAACACTTGGCAACATAAGCTGCTATATCCTTTTTCATTCCTATCCACCAGAAATTCTTTCTTAAGTCTTGATACATTTTATCACTTCCAGGATGTATCGTATATTTAGATTTATGGGCTTCTTCTAATATTCTGTGACGTAGGTTTCCTAGTTTAGGTATCCAAATTCTTTTCTTATGGAATCTCCAAATTCCATCTATTCCCTGTTCTAATTCCTTAATCATTCCTTTTAATTTTTCAGTATCATCCTTGATTACTGATTCCTGTGTTTTTCTAATCTGTTCGTTTAAATCTATCTGCAGATTTAATTTAAGAGAACGTACTCTATTTGGCTTTTCATGGTATTTTCGACTTAAAGCATCGACTACTACGTTAGCTTTTCCTGCATGATACTGGATATTACAATCGTAGTCACTAAGAATTTCCATCCAGCGTCTTTGTCTCATATTCAATTCTTTTTGCCCGAAAACATATCTTAAACTCTTATGATCGGTGAAAATGGTAAACTTACTACCGTAAAGATAATGTCTCCAAATTTTCAGGGCAAAAATTATAGCTCCTAATTCTAAATCATGGGTGGTATAATTTTCTTCATAATTCTTAAGTTGTCTTGACGTATAAACCTTTTGACGTTGCATTAATATATATTCATAACCTAATTTAGAAGCATCACAATAAATTACAAAATCTTCAGTTCCCTCTAGTAATGCTAATATGGGTGCGTTGGTTAATCTTTGCTTAAGGATTCTAAAGGCTTCTTCTTGTTTTGGTCCCCATTCAAACTTAACAGACTTACATGTTAGTTTCGTTAAGGGAATGGTTATTCTAGAAAAATCTCGAATGAATCTTCTATAATAACCGGCTAGTCCTAGAAAACTTCTAACCTCTGTTGGTGATTCAGGGGTTTTCCATTTAGTAATGACCTCAATCTTTGTGGGATCCACATGAATTCCTTCATGATTGACTAAATGTCCAAGAAACTGTACTTCTTCTAACCAAAACTCACATTTTGAAAATTTAGCATAAAGTTATTCTTTTCTCATCAAATTTAGAAGTGTATGCAGATGCGCTGCATGTTCCTCTTTACTTTTAGAATAAATAAGAATATCATCTATAAAGACAATTATGAATTTATCCAAATATGGCTTACATATTCGGTTCATCGTGTCCATAAATGCGGCTGGGGCATTGGTTAAACCAAATGGCATGACAGTAAATTCATAATGGCCATACCTTGTTCTAAAAGCGGTCTTAGGAATGTCCTCTTCTTGTACCTTTAATTGATGATATCCTGAACGTAAGTCGATTTTAGAAAAGAATCGAGCTCCTTATAACTGATCAAACAAATCATCGATTCTCGATAATGGGTACCGATTTTTAATCGTGACTTTATTCAATTCACGGTAATCAATGCACATTCACATTGACTCGTCTTTCTTTTTTTATGAATAAGATCGGTGCTCCCCAAAGCGATGAACTTGGTTGTATAAATCCATTCTCTAACAGTTCGTCTAATTGTTTCTTTAGCTCTTGCATTTCTGCGGGTGCCAAACGATAAGGTGATTTGGCAATTGGTACTGTTCCTTGTAGCAGATGAATTTTGAACTCAACTTCTCTATCTGGCGGTAATCCTAGTAATTCTTCTGGAAATATATCTGAAAATTGAGATACTACAGGGTTATCTTTTAATTCTTTTCCTTTAGTGTGAATGATTATGGAAATCATATACACTAAGGATCCTTTCCTAGCATAACTTGCAGGTTTCATCACAGAGATGAATTTTGTGGGTTTAGTTGGCTTATCTCCTTTAATTGTGATCTTTTCACCTTTTGGTGAATTCACTTGTATTGACTTTGATCACATAAAATACTAGCTTTATTGGCTATTAACCAATCCATCCCTAATACAATATTAAATCCTACCAGATTCATTGGGTAAAGGTTTGCAATAAACTTTTGATTTAAAAATTCTATTCTTGCTCCCTGTAAGATTTCGGTAATCTTAATGGATTCTCCATTTGTTATTTCTACTAAACATTCTTCTTGGAGTTTAGTTAATGGTTGATTTAGAAGTTTGCAAAATGAGGTATTAATAAAACTTTGGTTTGCACCAGAGTCAAATAATACTTTGGCAAAAACATCCGGCAATCACGTCCGGAATCATTTTGGCTTCTTCTGCAATCAGAACAAATGCTCTAGCATTCTTAGTAGTCTTGTTGCTTGTTGCTGGAGCTAATTTCGAACAATTTGGCTTAATATGACCTTGTTCCCCACAATTGTAGCATATCTTATTGTTGGGTTTCTTCCTGCAGTCTTCTTCCTTGTGTCTAGATATTTTGCAAAAATTGCAGTATATGGAGCATCTCCCAGAATGCTTCCATTTGCAATACTTGCAATAAGGTGAAGAAGTAGAACCTACGTTTTTCCCACGGTTGGAATTACCGTAGCGAAATTCTTGGGTAAGTTTCTGAGCTAGGTTATTCCTTTGGTTTTCTTCTTGGGTACGTACCAGTTCATCTGTCAAGGTATTAGCTAGTTCTACCGCTTCTTCTATGGTTTGTGGTCTAGCTCCCTTGACTACATGCCTAATTTCACTGATTAATCCCCAGATGTAACGGGAGATTAACACTGGTTCAGGTGATGCTAGGGTTGGCACTATTCTAGGATATTCAAAGAATGTAGTAGTGTAACCCTTACTATCTACTCCAGTAATTCTTAGGTTTAAGAACTTATTTGCTATCTGTTCCTTCTCATTGGGGGGACATAATTTCCTTTCTATCGTATTCTTAAACTCGTTTCATTCCATACCATATGTAGGATCGGTTTGTAACCCAAAGGAGTCGTTCAGAAGAGATTTTATCAGTTTCAGATGCGGAAAATAAGAAACGGACTTCGAAACAGCTTGTTTATCACTTTAAACCTCTTGTATATTGATATAACAGCTATTATATTCACGAGAAATACCGGCAGCACTTCGGTATCAAATCTGAAATCAGTTACAAATGAATAGACAACAACCCTATTTATACTAATCCTAGGTTCGCTTGAAGCCTGACAACTCAATTCAAGCGAAACCTACTTCAAGAGAAACCTACATATATTTGACTTTCAAGCGAAACACATACAAACTAACATTCTGTTTCAAGTGAATCTTTCAAATACTGTTTTGTCTTCTTGTGAGGTGATGCAATGATGATGTCATATTATGATGTCATCATTAAGATTGATGACATCACTCTTGATCAGATTCGCAACGCAACCGAGACTCGATATAAGACGAAGACGACAGATGTGTGCACCAACAGACTCCCCCTCAGATGTTGACGAGTCTTAAGTGTTGAGTCTTTTACAATCTTCAATCTTTATCAGTCTGAACGCTCTCTCAAATATCTCACAGTGTAACCATTCTCAATCTTTATCTCCTTCTTCTCTTCTGCATCAACAGACTCCTCACGAACAATCTCTATTCGGATGTCTTCAGACTCCCCCTTTCGATATGCTGGGATCGCAGTCTGGCATGTTGAAATCACACATTCCTCAAGTATCGGAACCTGTCTCACTATCATCAGGTTCAAGATCGAAACCTGGCTACACCTGCACATTCTTAACCCATAAATAAATTTCACAAATTTAACATTTAACACATTTATAAACCCAGATTCTCTCTCAAATTAAACCAGAATGATTTATCAATGATAAATTCTGATGAACCATTTGCAAAAAATTAATCATTTTTCTTTTCAAAACACATTCTCCTAAACCATTTGTTCATCATGTCTAGCACTTAGAATTTTGAAAATTAGCTCTCCAACACCAGTTGTCGAAAATCTTTTTGTATTTTTCAAAAATTATGCTAAAACACACTGAATTTTTTTTTATTTTTGAATAGAATGAAATGCAGTAAAGAAATATTTACAGACAATATTTTTGTGAGTTTGTGTAAGAGGATCATATCAGATTTTGACAAGTCACAAGTACCGTTGAGCTTAGTTACACATTAAGAATTAAACAATTCACTTATATTGCCGATATACTGATCCACTTAAATTTTCACACAAATTTCAACTGATTCAAGATATGAGTTAGATGTTTTAAGAACTTAAACTCATTCATGTGTCCCACCTCTTGAATATACTCCCGTATCCAAATCCCAATATTCAGTCTTACTGGTGAGTATACCACAGATGACATCTGTAAGAGAATAAATTATAGTACGAAACCGTGAGAGCTCAGGTCAGAACTTCCGTTCAGCAGAGAGATGACGGCTCGACTTTTGGTGTGTCCCCTTTAGAGGATCTTTTGTTTACAACAGCAATGACTATCAATTTTATTGTTTCATCAATTTGCTGATGGCGGTGCTATGTTTCAAGCAAGAGGAAAGTATTATCCGAGGACTAGGTCAGAACTTCCATTCAGCAGAAGTCCCGGAATAATACCTCAGATATCACTGAGCATAAAGACCTAGTATCTCAGAAAGAGGGACCTTTCAAACGAGATTTCAGGGGTTACCTATATATCCAAGTAGTGTTCCCCACAAAATAAGCAAGTTTAAATTTTAGTTTATATCCCGAAAAAGCTTACTAAATGTGTAAAAACCTATCGGCATATCATCAGTGAGACCGTTTAACGCTATTTAAATAATACAATTCTTTAGCATACTGTAAATGTCTACTGATGTACTATCATTTCCTCTTCTTTGACACAAAAACTCATTTTTGATTTTATCATGTTTTTGTCTTTTTCAAATTTTCTAATGTTTTTGGATTTTCTGAAATTTCTTACTCCCTCTAAAATGCAAACACATTAAAGGAAATTTGAAAAAAAAAATTGTACAAGAAAAATTGACAACCGATATCGAATCGCTTCAAATCGCCATCCACTAGGCATAAACAATCCGAACTCCCCCTTACACAAAACTATTTTCTCATTATGATTTCAAAATACTTAAGTTTGTTTTAACCAAAATGATTTTTCCGGAAAATAAGTTTTGTTGGTTTTACCACTTGTAAGTTAGGGGTTTGGTTCATCACATTGTCTTTCAAAATACCACTTGTAAGTTTGGTCCAATCAAGTTCAACCTAATGACCTTGATTAACCAATTGTAGGAAAAACAAGTACAACTTAATGTCCTTGATTTACCACTTGTAGGTGTAAACCTTCATCATCCAACTTGTAGGAATATCACATCTACACAAATTTATTTTACCAACAAAGATGTCGATTCCTGCTTCACACTTACCAACCTGGAAGCTCTGGCAATTCACATTTAACCTGTAAAAATTTAACCATTAAAATTCTTTCACAAAAACAATTATCAAGAAGAATGCCGATTCCTGATCCACGATTACAAACTTGGGATCTCCGACAAAGTCAGATGTTCAAGGGAAAAGAATTTCCACCCAAGTCTGACCAACCTTAGGTGTTTTTAGCTCCTTTAGCTCTTGTTCATTTGGGTTAAAAGTTGCTTTCTTTGTTGCGTAAAAATCTTTAACCCCTTTTACTTTCCCATCAAGCATTTTTCCAAAAAATTTCTTTACATTTCCATTGAAAACTTTTTCAACATCAAATTCCTTTTTATCAGAAAAGAATTGATTTGAAATCTCAACCTTACCAACTTTCTGTTTAACCTTTTCAAAATTCAGTGATGGAAATTCATCATCATTCACTGAAGATACAGAATTTTCCTCTTTTACCTCACCTTGTGGCTCTTATGGCTTTGTGGAACCAGATTCATCGCCGATTTTTACATCACCCTTCTTGACAACCCACATTTGGTTATCTTTTGCTTTCTTTTTGTAAAAATTCTTTTTAGAACACTCACCAACCTCATAAGTTGAGTTTTCAAAAGTTTTGAATTTTTCGGTTGGTGGTTCAACATCAACAACTATTTCTTTCAATTTTTCAGAAACTCCTCCTTGTTTAATCTTAGCATTTTTCGGACAATTCCATGCAATGTGACCAGCTTCATTGCATTTGAAACAGGTTCGAGTCTCTTTTGGATGAAACACTCCAGTTCCATTCCTTTTCTTCTCAGCAAGAAACTCCTGGTTTGATTGTCTCCAGAAAGGTTTCTTCTGTTCCTCCTCAGCACTTCCACCTGAAACAAATTCTGTTTTTGTTTTAGAATTTTTCTTATTTTTATAATTTTCTGGTGGAATAAAACCTAAACCTTTCTTTTTGTATCTACCATTATGGTTTGATTTCTTTTGAAAACCAAAACCAGAATTGTAACCCTTTTTCTTGTTTAATCGTTGTTGTACTCTTGAAGTGTATTTTTTAGGTTTTCCAGTAAGATTTAAATCTTTTATTTCAGAAATCTTAATTTCTGTCATTTTGAAAACCTTTTTGATCATTTCAAATCTAACACTTCTTATTGGAAACTCTTTGTCAGAATATAATTTGTCAAAATCATTTAAAGTGTATGCTACTTCAAATGTTTCATCATTCAAATTAGATTTTGATAACAAAAACTCTTTACTGTAAGCCCTTTTAACCGACGACTTTGGACTGTTGACCGACGAACTTGAACCTCCAGACCCAGACTTTGACTCAGACTCCTCATCTGTATCCAACACCTGATCGGCCACCTTTTTTATTAACTCGGACTCATGATCAGTGTCAGACGATGTAAAAAACACGTCAATGTTTTCTGGTAATTCATCGGTTATATCAGACTTTAGTTTTATATTGACTGCCTTTTGAACTTGCTCCTCATTTGGTTTTCTAGGAGAATAACCTTCCCAGATCGGAGGCGGACACTTGTTATAGCTAGCACTCGGTTTCTTACCAGTATCCTTCTTCTTTGACTTCTCATCTTGAAAAGCTTCCATACCTGCAACAGTCGGATAAATTCTATCAATAAGATAATCAGAACTAGAATAACTCTGCAATAATCGTCTGATTCTCTCATTTTCAATCTTTTCAGTTTCCAACTCTTGCTTCCACTTAGCACTTTCTTCGATGTAAAAGTTTATAGCTTTCTGTTTTGTCATCATCACAGGATTCATCATTGTTAGTGCTTGTTCTCTTTCAGAATTTGTCTTTTGAAGACCAGTTACTGTTTTGTTCAAGACATCATAAGATTCTTTCACATAGTTGAGATTGAACAACAATTGTTCCTTCATTTTCTCAAGCTCAGTCAACTTTTCATCTTTAGCTTCACATTCTTTGCAAGTCTCCAAACACTTTTGGCATGGTTTGATGACTTCCACAATCTTTTCAACTTCTATGATCTTTTCAACTTCAACAACCTTTTCTGCTTCAATTACCTGTTCATCTTCAACAATCTTCTCAGCAACCTTTTTAGACTTCATTTCTTTTTGTTCTTTTGCAGCCCGTTTCTCCTTCAGTTTCTCCAAGCGATCTGCAAAATAAAAATGAAAACTTTCAGGAGAGAGATGAATTTTAGCAACATTAATATGTCATTCTTCTTCATCATCACTACTGTCATCAGTTGGTGTTTGATCAAACTCTACTGATTTGTCAGAATTATCATCCGAAGAACCAGAATCAACTGGTGTTTGATCAAAAACAACTTCCTTTTCTGAACTTTCATCACTCTGTGAACTTTCATCTGCACTTTGTGATCCTTCTTCTGATGAAACAGATGTTTCAACTTCATTCTTTACAGTTTCACCAATAGACTTCATCCATGCGGTAAACATATCTGGTTCTTTCAAAATTTTAGCAATGAATGCTTTGAAATCTCCTTTATCATTCACAAACATATCCCAGCTAAAACCATCAGGCTATTTTTTATCATCTTGAAAATTCCAATCAAAGTTCTCTTGATTCCCCAGACATGCTCTTTTTGAATCCTCTATCACCTTTCTACCATGAGCCACCTGTGGTTCTAGCTGTTGTTGCTGACCAACTTGCTGATATATGGCTTTCCTGTAATAGTCATCTTTTCCGAACTGATTCTTTACATCACTAGCTTCTCTATTCTTGCATTCCCTCTTGAAATGACCTTTCTCCCTGCATCAAAAACAAGTAACTTTAGATTTATCAAAACCCAAAGTAGAAACGTGTGCATCAAGAAAGTCATTTCTTCCAGTAATCAGTTTGAACTTTTCTGCTCTCCTCGAGACACTAGCTAGACACCATTTGATGTCCATTAGTTCCATTTCTTCAGCGTCTATCTGATCGTAATCCTCCTTTGTGAGCATAGGATTTCCGATCCGTCCTGCGACCAAACCTTCATAAGATAGCAACACGGAACCAAGTAAAGCCATGTGATCTTTTGCAATCTCTTCAGAAAAACTTTGACCATCTGGAAGATTCAAGGCAATATTGCATTGTATCACATAACCATTTCCTGTCTTTGTGCTTTGAGAATGGAAACTTGATGTAGTATCTTTTGGATTGACACTCGGGTATGAAGAGAAACCACTGCTACTTTTAGAACTTTGATCAACTTTTTCAGATGAATCTCCAGCACTAAACGCAGTCTGTATTTTCGGGCTTCTTTCAACTTCTGGAACACTGCCTTTGTAATACATTTTTACATCCTGTTGACTACTTGGACTGTTCATCCTCCCGATCTTCTGCTGTTCCAAATCTTGACCCTCAATCTTCTCGATAAACTGAGAAATCGTTAACCCATCATATACCCCAGTGTTTTTCAAAATCATCAAGTATGTGCCCCATTCCTTTTGTGGTAAAGCGTCAGCTAACTTGTCTACCCATTCTTCACGATCCTTTTTTACACTCAGCATCGACATGGATCGCACTAAGTGGCAGTATCTTTCAATTAGCTTCTTTGTATCTTCACCCGGTAGACTTGTAAACAGATCAAATTCTTTCTTGAGCAGTGCTTTCTTGCTCTTGATCATATTCTCACTACCCTCAAACTTGACTCTAAGAGCATCCCAGATCGATTTTGAAGTCTTGTCATGTTGAAGTAACACAAAGATGTCTTCTTTGATAGCTTGCTGAAGTAAACTGATCATCATTTTTTCAGCTCTATACATATCACATTCTTGATCACTAAACTCAGATATTGCTTTCTCAACATGCAGATCAGTTTGTGGAAAAACATATTTCTTCAGAATGCACTCCCAAGATCTGAGATGGTTAGCTTGAACCCAGTTTTCAAATCTGTCTTTCCATCCGTAGTACTCTTCTATGCTCATCAGTTTCGGGGTTTTTTGTAAAGTTCCGGTTTCGTTTTCCAAATTCATGTTTTGAGCAATGACAGCCGGAGTAGTCGGGGATGTTGCAAACGCGTTGTAAAAGTCTTCACTCATGATTCGGAAATTTTCAAAGTTCACAAAAAAATACAAACTTTCTTGTTTCAAAAATACTGGTCTCAAATGAGCTGTATCACCTTGTAAAAAAATACCTGAAACAAACAAACAAACAATCAATTTAAATGAATTGAATATGTGAATGTGTGTGTCGTTTGAATCGATCTAGGACTCGTGTCGAAGATTTATGAACACGTTTAATGAATTCCGCAAACTGAATGTATGAACTAGATCAACTGGGCCACGAAATATGGGCTTCCAATGGTCCGCAAACAATGAAGTTCACTTGGGCTAACAACAACACAATTTGCCAAAGATATGTACACTAGTTGAGATGATATAAATGGCCTGTCAAGTCAAATAATTGTTTCTGAAAACATCACATGTGCCGACAAGATTAATTGTTCATAAACTTCTGATTTGACCTCAAACACTTTGATGTATCTGATCACATGCAATTAGCTAGACATGCATACAAAACCCAAAGAATTTCTCAATGGCCGACAACCTCTATTACCCAACTTAATTTGATTGGGCCGGTAGTCTAAAGTCACATGGATTTAATCAAATCAATTAATGTGTTCATAAAACTGATTGGGCCTCACATTACTTGAACTTAATGAACACATGCAACCTGGTATATTCACATGGGCGAACCGATTTGTTCACATGCAGCCTTGAACAGACCAAATACCTAATGATATTATCACATGCTATTCTTGAATGAAACAATCATGTGACCAACTGAAAACTTCGATTAAAGAATCACACAACTCGATGCACTTTATCACCCGAAATACAATTCAAGCGGTCATCGTTTTCAAGCGGTCGTTGTTTTCAAGCGGACTCAGACCAAAGTGTATTTTCAAGCGAAAGATCAATTTCAAGCGGAACCAACACGTATATTCAAGCGAAAGGTCTATTTCAAGCAAGAATCACCATGTAAATTCAAGCGAAAGGTCGATGACATCAGCATTTCGAACAACTTTTCAAGCGAAAGTACAATTTTAACCAGTTTTAAGTCGATTTTAATGCTGAAACTTTCCAGGATTTGTTAATACATGATTACGCACAAGATGTGTGAATTTGAGCCGATTTTATCCGTGAAAAATTTGTAATTTTGAAAAAGAAAGGTGTAGAAATCAGAAAAAGTGATGAAAACAGGCTGTTTTGGCAAGATCTCTTCCTCCTGAGCTCTGATAGCACTTGTAGGATCGGTTTGTGACCCAAACAAGTCGTTCAGAAGAGATTTTATCAGTTTCAGATGCAGAAAATAAGAAACGGACTTCGAAACAGCTTGTTTATCACTTTAAACCTCTTGTATATTGATATAACAACTATTACATTCACGAGAAATACCGGCAGCACTTCGGTATCAAATCTGAAATCAGTTACACATGAATGGACAACAACCCTATTTATACTAATCCTAGGTTCGCTTGAAGCCTGACAACTCAATTCAAGAGAAACCTAGTTCAAGCGAAACCTACATATATTTGACTTTCAAGCGAAACACATACAAACTAACATTCTGTTTCAATCGAATCTTTCAAATACTGTTTTGTCTTCTTGTGAGGTGATGCAATGATGATGTCATATTATGATGTCATCATTAAGATTGATGGCATCACTCTTGATAAGATTCGCAACGCAACCGAGACTCGATATAAGACGAAGACGACAGATGTGTGCACCAACACCATAAACCATGTCACTTCCTCTAGATTGGAGGATAGTGTTCCACCATTGTAATGCTGCATTTTTAAATAAATTGGAGGCAAACATTATTTTATCTTCTTCTGCGCATTTGCTTATTTTTAAGACCGCCACAGTCTTTTCTATCCAGCCTAGAGCTGCAATGGCCCCTTCATTGCCAGAGAATTCTATTGGTTTACAGGACCAGAATTCTTTGTAAGAACAACCATAAGACATGGTTCTTCTTATTTTTGGAATTGGCATTTGAAAAATGGGTCCATTGTGCACGCTGTGACTACGTTCCATATAGGTTCGCTTACTCCCATTTTCACTTTTATTATTATTTTCCGCGTCCCTAACATTTTGGATAATAGCTGGCATGGCATCTCTAATTCCTTAGGTTACAATGTGTCGAATTTCACTGTTATTTATTTGATTTTCATTATTCTGGTTTTCCTGATTTGCTGCGTCGGCCATCTGGATTATAAACAATTACCAAGTATTAATATCATAATACAATATCCAATGCAAACAATAATAATAAAAGCTTAATACAATATCCAAACAACAAGCATATTCATCCAAAATCGTCGAACATTGCGACTTTACTCTATTTTATATTATGCATCTATATTTATTACAAATACTACTAGAATTAAAATACAATACTAGTATGCATCACTAACCACAAGATGGTCTAAACTACAATATATTTTTTCAAGTCACACACACACACACACACACACACACACACATATATATATATATATATATAGTGTGAGGTTCATTGGCGAACACTAAAAAAGTGGGGAACAGTGGGGAACCGACTCAAACGAACTCCGATTGGACTCATTCCAGCGGCGTTGGAACCGTCTCGTCGAACCCTAACTAGGATCTCTTAACCTTAAACCATAAATCATAACCCCTAAACCCTAAATATATTAGGGTTTGACTTTTAGGGTTTAGCTTTAGGATTTAGCCTTAGGTTTTAGCTTTAGGGTTTAGCTTTAGGGTTTAGTGTTTAGTTTTAGGGTTTAGGGTTTAGCTTTAGGGTTTAGCTATAGGGTTTAGCTTTAGGGTTTAGCTATAGGGTTTAGTTTTAGGTTTAGCCTTTAGGGTTTAGCTTTTAGGGTTTATAATTTAGATTTTACGCTTTAGCTTAGGTTTTAGCCTTATTTTTTAGCTTTAGGGTTTAGAGTTTAGGAGTTAGGGTTTAGGGTTAAGAGATCTTAGTTAGGGTTCGATGAGCCGGTTCCAACACCGCTGGAATTAGTCCAACCGGAGTTCGTTTGAGCTGGTTCCCCGTTGTTCCCCACTTTTTTAGTGTTCCCCAATGAACCTTCCCCTATATATATATATATATATATTATTACTATTAGACTGATAGGGGTTCATCAAAAACTCCATATTACGCTCGTCATATTTCCAAACGAGTAGTTCCCCTATCTGTCTCATCCTCTCACTTCTTTCTAATATCTCCTCACCAAAGGTTCGGAGTTCTTGTACATTCTCAGTGCTCATGGGTGGTGCGGGTGCTGGTATGGGGTCTGGGTATTGTGGCATCTGTTCCTCGCGTGGGTATGGATTCTCTAGAATCTCCCTGATGTATTGGTCATTATCATAATATGGGTTTAGGGGATCCAAGTTAGGATAGGGTCCTACTAGG
Organism: Helianthus tuberosus; assembly: GCA_030545235.1. Classification (NCBI taxonomy): domain Eukaryota; kingdom Viridiplantae; phylum Streptophyta; class Magnoliopsida; order Asterales; family Asteraceae; genus Helianthus; species Helianthus tuberosus. The sequence continues at coordinate 133,541,826 of CM060394.1, forward strand.
TCTTGCATGGGCTCCTCTATTAGGATTGGGTAACGTTGCTGGTAATCCCTGTGGCCGTCAAACCATGGGTCATAGTCTGGAGGATGGGGTGTAGGTACCCTAGGAATCTCAGCTGGGTCAAAACCAGGATATTGTGGCTGGTCTGCTGGGTTTGGTTCAACTTCCATGGGTTGTGTGGGAAATAGTGGTAAATGATGGGGTGCTATGAGTTGTTCTAGATTAGGGTCAGCAACGATAGTAGCTAAAATGTGGAAATTAGCTAGTCTCCTATTGAGGATATCCAGAGTGTGAGCATTCATTTCTCTATTGGCCGCTGCTAAGGCCCGCTGTTGTTGCATTTTTCTCATCCTCTTTCTACGTTCATGAGCTCCTCTGCTGAACCATCATCTCTTCTTAGGAGGGAATGGCTCCTCAGATTGAGCCTTGAACACGAGAATTCCTTCTTCGGTATCAGCCGAATGCCCCGAGGGGGTAGGCTGTGAAGAGGTGCCTTCGTCCCTAGGTGAACCGGACAGTTGACGGTAAGCGTCTAAAGGTCCTTGATCACTCATGCTGTAAACTAACAAATTGACAAATAACACAAAATAATAATCTACACATATTCACATAGTCTCCTTGATTATTTCCTCACAAAATTGATAATTTAATTATCAGCAGAACACCTCTTTGGCTAAAATTAGTGGCTGTAGCTCTGATACCACCCTCTGTCGCAACCCTCGGCCCCTGTCCCCTGGGATCGGGCAGACGCGAACTCAGATTAAGTGGTATCATTGGTTTATCATTATTTGGCAGCGGAAATTACAACAGGACCGTAGTTAGGAAATATTTTATCAGAGTAAAATACCACATTTTTATATTAATAAACACATGGGTAAAACCCAAGTTTCTGTTACAAACATGTTTACAGGGAAAAACCCTAATTTATTGAATTTAAAACATCGTCTTTATTTAGGTAACTTTTATAGCCACATTTTTCCAAGCCTTCAGGGCTTTCCAGCTGGCTTCTAATTTGCTTTCACATTTTATTACCTGAAACGCGTTTTAAAAACATTTATCAGTGGGAAATACTGTTGAGTGAATTCCAGTTTAATCAAGAAGATTTTATCCTTTAAAAGTATTGAGAGCAATTACAATGTTTATGTCTACACAATTACTCATTTAGTATTGTCAATCCTGACTGGTGAGTCATATTACACATTGACTATCTCATTGTCCAATGGTAAGGTGTTCCACATTTTGTATACAAAACGCCAACATATCGACAGTAATTGAAGAACTACAAAGACTCAATCACTGCTAATCACATTGTAAATTATTTAAGGTTTAGTAAAAACAGTTTGTAAAAAGGTTTACAAAAAGGAGATTACTCACATTGCTACTTTAGGGTTTTCCTGGTTATAATATATTAATTAAACAATGCACACGCGTTAGTATAATAACCCAATATTTACATTAGTTATACCCTCCCCGAGACAGAACTCCAAGCGACTATGCCGGGCAAAACCTCGACAGCCGTTACGGAGCACTAGATCAATCGGGCAGCGTATCTAATACGTAACCGGGGGTTAAAATACTTACAACGAGGCAAAGCTTCACTACTTTAGTGGTTATAATACCCGATTATAACTTCTACACTATAGAATTGAGAGAGAAATTTTGTTTTTGAACATCGTAAACTAAAGGCCGATGCTCCAAATTTATAGGAGCTGATTTTAAGTCTGTCGCGCCCCGCGTAAGCTAAAGGCTTAGCCTTCACGGCCCGCGACATTGGGGGTCTACGACGTAGCTTAGTCGGGTCACAAGTGTAGAGTTGACACGATCACAACACGTGGCGACCTAGGGGCACCCCCTTCCGGTCTAGCTGTCGCGCCCCGCGTAGCCTGAAGACAAGGTCTTCGCGGCCCGCGAGCGCCACACGAATTTTGTTTTTATTTTATTTTTACGAATTTTGTTTTTATTTTATTTTTATAAAACTAAAGTATTTAGGAAAATCACGAACCACAAGCACCTTTTCCATTGCCTTCTCTTTCTTTTCCTTTTCTGCTACTACGATGTGTGCCAAGAAAACTTTGTATTCCTTGCAGAGATACTTGCTTGTTTGGACACATGACATGAGTTTCAGTTCCTTCGAAGCGACTTCGCCATAGAAACACAATTGATCACCGTTTGAAAGAGAGAAACGGATTATCTTTTCGAAACAAACAATTTTAGCATGATTTAACGAATAAAATCCATGCCTACTATGACCTCAAAACTACCAAGTTGCATCGGGATAAGATTGATCGGGAAAACGTGATTCTTGAGCTTAAGAGTACAATCACGTAGAACGGAACCAACAGTGACAGTTCTTCCAATGGAAATTTCTACGTCGAACATCAATGGGAGGTTAGCGCGTTTACGGTTTAGGAGCCTTTCCAATTCGAACGATACAAAATAGTTATCGGCTCCAGTATCAAATAAACATGAAGCATAAATACCATTCACGAGAAACATACCATTAACCATGTTGTTGTCTGCTTGGGCCTGGCGAGCGTTGATGTTGAAGAGTCACCCACGGGCTGCTTGTTGAGCTGGCTGCTGCTGCTGCTGTTGATGTTGTTGCTACGCTGGTTGCTGTTGTGGCTCTTGCTTCACCACTCTGTTTGGGCAAACATTCGCGAAGTGGTTAGGATCACCACACACATAGCAAGCTCTTGCGTGAGTAGCGGGGGCAAGAGCTGCTTGTTGTCCCAGAGGAGCGAGAAGTGGAGCTGGTAGAGCAGGCGGAGCTTGAACTTGAGCTTGACGGGGGCCAGTGTGGCAGTTGGTGGTAAAGTGCCCGTAAATGTTGCAATGGACAGAAAAGCGGCAAACAATCCCTACTGGATGATGGTAAGTACAGGTAGGGCACAGTGGGTGAGGACCAGTGTACGCACGTTTCGCTAGAGGTGCGTTAGTCACGGGTGCAGTGACTTGTCGGTTTTGATTCTGTTGTTGGACATGAACAGCATTGAGAGGAGCGGTAGTGACAGCACATTTCTTGTTGTTTTTGTTGTTGTTGTTCTTGTGCTTGCGGCATGATGACTTTGAAGCTTGAGGTGAAGCGGTTTCAGCGGTGGGAGTAGCAGAAGTAGCGGTGGCTTGGTGAAGACTCTTGGTGAAGACTCTTGGTGGTTTTATTGAAGTAACCAGCCTGAACTAGCTTGTCATTAATCTCGGCAGCGAGCAGGAAGGTCTCCTCAATGGTTGTAGTCTTGGCTGCTTGGACGAAATCGGCAACGCAATCAGGCAAAGCGCGAATATATTTCTTGATTATGATGTCGGGAGTTATGACTTGGCTAGGGCAGATGATGCTAAGCTGTTTGAAGCACGCAGTAAGACCAGCATTATTGCCACCCTCTTGCTTGATGTGCCAGAACTCGTCTTCCAGCTTTTGGAGCTCGTGTGGAGGACAGAATTCTTTCACAATGATTTCCTATAATTCCTCCCAAGAAAGTCCGTAAGCTGCGTCGTTCCCACGCCTGTTTCGCTCCGCTATCCACCATTCCAGTGCCCTAGGCTGGAAGACACCCGTTGCGTTAACAGTGCGAAGGTTGTCTGGACATCCAATTTGTCGTAGAGTGACTTCAATCGAGTCAAACCATGAAAACATTGCGCTCGACCCATCTTCCCCAATGAAGTCTTTGGGTCCACAAGCCTTAAACTGTTTGAAGCTAAAGGTAGCCTTTGGAGAGTCAGTTCTAAATTCCTCAGATGACTTGCTAGCGATTTCATTAATCTCGCTGACGATTTGCAGAATGACCTTAGCTATTTGTTTGGCGACTAACGAGGCGATGCGTTTGTCAGCGTGATTGCGGCGAGCAGAGCGAGAAGTATGAGATCCGAATGACGACATTGTCTGCAACAGACATCGTCATAGGATTTAGCGATACACTCAATCTCACCACACAGTATTTAACCAGCGTACTTATAAAGTTTAGGAACACATCAAACACTTAGGCATATAATCACAGAGGCACGTAAATCACGTAGGCACATAAGCACGTAAGCACAGAAGCACGTAGAGCACATAAACACGTAATCCACGTAAGCACATACTCTATTTTGCACGTATCTCCTTATCATTCAAGGTTGTGAAAAGCTATCGAGAGTTGCGAGTAGCGATAGCGAGTAGCGATAGCGAGTAGCGTAAGTGAGTAGTATGTGAAAGTCTATGATTTGTTAACATTTTGAGATGTAAATAGTTGTGCGTGTTGTGCGCGTTTAATAAAAGCGAGGAGCGAAAAGCGTGAAGTTCCAAAATAAAAACACATAAGCATTTAAACCACATAAAACACATAAAACCAATGGTTCACAGAGCCAGCGGTGGCGATCCTCAGAATCGAAACACACAAAAGCGATAAAGTGTAAAATCAGCGAAAATCAGAATGTCTCAGGTGTGCTAGACTTTGACAACCCAAAGTGATTCGACTATTCTCAAGGACTTCGAATACACACGTTGGCTTAATAGACTGTGCTGTCGCCTCAATCCGAGCGAACGGAACGCATCTTTTCGGCCATTATGTGACCCTGGTGATTGGAACCCATCGAGACTTTGGTGAGAGTTTTGTAAAATTAAAATATAGAGCGGAACAAGTTAATATGATGCGGGTTTCACCCCTAACTTAACAACTTCATTCCTAATGGTGTGATGTAATTTCGAGATAAATAGGGAGAATCCCGTCGAGGTATGGATTTCAGTCCTGACTCAATGCAAATTCTCGTGTTTTATTAATAAAAATGCGTGTTGAGTGTGTGATTTCATCGAGAGTTTACGGTTTTTACGCCTAATCTCGACCAAATCACTCGAATGTTTTGGAAAATCGTGTGTGTCATCAGCCTTAGGAAAGGCTGAGTGTTTGCACGAAGCTGTAGTATGCGATGTTCGTGCAATGTCGGGAGTTTAGCGAGTACAAACGAGAGTTGAAAGAGTAAGCTCGCGCGGAACCCCTACCGGGTTCGCACAAGGCGGTCTGTTGGTACTTATACTATAGACTAGGTCAATTCTAAGACATCGACCCGGACTAGGTCAAGTCTTGCCTAATTCCCTATAGTTATGGCTCTGATACCAATCTATCACACCCCAACTGATGGCGGAAACATCGGGGCGCGACACTGAGCGAAACAGATTGTCAAGGAGACTCCATAACAACTATGATTACCAAATATTTAACGTTATGTCCCATACCATAACATATAAGCAAAGTAGTTATTACAGACATAGTATTCTCAAAGACAATAATTGTTCCGACAACGCATAAATTATTTCGTTTGTTTCTAGACTCCCCTAGCTTGATTCCACAAAAGCCAGGCATAGCATAGCATCCTAAATATCTGTCACATACATTAAAATAAAATTCAATACACATAGTGTAAAGGTGAGCATACAAGTTTAATAGCATAATTGTAGCGAAAGCGATTTACGCATAACCAGTGGTGTGTGTCGGGTGTATTATGTTTTTCTTTATATTCTAAGCCCTTTTTAACACATTAGTCAAGTTTTAAATTTATAAAACACGATATTCTACTAACACTAAACACACACATGGGCAAGTGCAGCCATCGTGAGCGTAGTATAGCGTTGGTAAGATACCGAAGTCGTCCAAGGACACAAGAGCTTTTAATATCGGTTTATCCTCAACGTCTAATCAAATCAAAAAGTTTTAGAAAAGGTTTTAAACAGGAAAAATAAAAATAAAATATAAAAACAGATAGACAAGATGAATCACTTGGATCCGACTCGCCTTTAATGTAACCTTTGATGATTTCCGCACTTTTGCCCTTTTTAAGAGATTATCTTAGTTATAGTAGTAGGCCCCTCTTTTGAAGGTGACGTTACCCTCAACCCAGTGGTTTGAGTCAGCAAGGATACAATCCCAAAGGGTCGGAATATTGGAAGATAATTAATTAATTTATTAATGTGTAATGTGGTAGGCCCCTCTTTTGAAGGTGACGTTACCCTCGGCTAAGTGATTTGAGTCAGCAGGGATACAATCCCAAGTAGTTGGGTTAATGTATTAATAGTAGTTTACATATGAGGGGATCAAGCTATTCGCACCCCCGCCATCCAATACCAGTGGGTATTGAAGGAGGTCCTAGTAAGCTTGACCCAGGTCCTTGCAGGATCTATACACTGAACAAGGCAAGAACCTTACCAAACCATTCCCTTAACCCCCGACCAAGTAGCCAACATATCCCTATATAGACCGTAGAGATATGAATGGTGAAAATCTTTTATTTTATATAAACTGTAAAATAATGCCAAGACACCATTGACAAATGATAAGGAAGTTTCACCTTCAACATAAGAAACTAGTTATTAAAGTCATTAATACAAAACCAAATAAAAAGTGCGAAAAGATTAAAAACCAAAAGTATTACATTAAATGCTTGTCTTCACCAAATGATGTAAGAGACTTAGGCAAACATGGCCTTTGATTGTCAAGAACTCTTACTATCCCGAGAACTCTTATTAAATGGTGGACACGGCCCCGTGTGCATCCACTTTCTCTTTCTTCATTAATTACAATTGTCTGCATTAGGCTCCACATGCCTCCGTGTCCGCTGGGCACGACCCCGTGTGCAGAAGCGTATATGTACTATCAAGATTTGCAAGATTTTGCGAATCTTAGCACTGACCACGGCTCGTGTTGAGCTGGGCACGCCCCCGTGCTAGGAATAGAAGCTTCTATCAGTTTGTTTTTTCTGCAGACATCTGGCCACGCCCCCATGTCCGTTGGGCACGGGGGTGTGGTCAGCCTTCTGATCTCTTGGTTTTGCTTGGGAAGATGTTGCCGAGGGGTCAGGCATGCCACGTTTATTCTTTTTCTTTTTATTTATGTTCGATTTGGCTGTATATTTGTTCCTTTTGTTCAATTAAGCTCATTTGGTCCTGAAAATACAAAAGGAAGACAAAAGCACACTTTTCCAACATTAGTACTAAAAAATGGTTAGGTTTATGCCTCAATTGATGTAATTGATATGTTGCATTTTACACACATCAAATACCCCCACAGTTGAATCTTTGCTTGTCCTCAAGCAAAACTCTTTATTATGTGGCTTACACACCCAAATGGAATGGGTAGAAGAGAAGTTTTGGGCTTGTCTTGAGTGTCGGGAATCCAAGATCTTTATTGGGTTTTATTTTTATGCTATTTACAATCCTATTCGTTATGATTTATTTAGAACGTGTCATAAGAGAAATTACTTATTTGGGCATACCATGCCTCTTTAAAATTCCATTTATATACAAGTTTACATACCTCATGGGAGATCACTCATCACTCGGCCGAAGATGTATTCAAACTAAACACTTTCAAACAAAGTTTCTTTGAGGAACTTGTTTGTTTAATGCTCGAATTCATTTTTTTATAAGGAACGTCACAAGAAAACCAGGCTTTTTACTAAAATAAAGGGTTAAAATGAAAAAGGTTTTTTGATGGGTAAAGGGTGTTTGTTTTGTGGGTTTAGAAATGAAAAGGTTTAGGCTCAAAGGGGTTAAATAGGGGGATATTAGGTAGGTGAAAAAGAAAATGAAAAATAAAGGTATTGAAAAGAAAAAGGGTTAGTCCTAATGCCTCCATCATTTACTTACTTGGGTTTAAGTTGGTAAGGACCGAGAATGTATCCTCGTGGCAAGTTCTAGAGTCGTAAGAAACCAAGCGTCTATTCACACAAGAAATGAAAAATTAGCATTTAGTTTAAAGATGTATGCTTGTATGCTCAATAAAGGATCAAAACTCACTTTTTGTTGGAATGGGTTTATAATGTGATCAAGTATATATAATCAAATTTTAACTAGATTTGCCATGCTGTTTCATAATTTTCTTATGTTGGTTCTTTTTATCATGACGCTATCGGTTGTAAATTTATAAAAATATAACATTTTTAGAACTTGTTATTCCCAAATTAAACCAAGACAAGTAAAAAAAATGTAAAGTTTTTGAAAAAAATTGGGGTGATTAGCGGTTCCAATAGAGTTTTGTGTAACGCTTGTTATTAGGACATACAAAATTCAAGGTTTTAACATCCCCCCCCCCCACACTTAAATTACACATTGTCCTCAATGTGTCCCAAAAATAAGTTTTTAGGTTGATTGAATGTGTAAAAAGGAGTTTAAAAAAAAAATTATGTTACTAGGCATCTGGACACGGGCCCGTGTTGGTCCGGGCAAGGCCCCGTGTTCAGATTGCCAATATCATAATTAACAAAAGGCTGGGCACGGGGGCGTGTTCAGTGAGCACGGCCCCATGTCCAGTTACCTGAACTAGGCGTTTTCAGCAGATCCTTGGGCACGGGGGCGTGTTGGGGTGAGCACGGCCCCGTGCTGAACTTGTTGTAATGAAGAAAAATTGTCGGGAGGCTCTGTTTTCGTGCATGGGGTATGGTTTCAAGTTTCCCTTAGTAACCTTCTTCATTTAGAGTGTATTCAACTATTACAACATCATCCAAACACCATTAAAAACCATCATTAAAAATTAACAATTACAAAGGATCCTAGAAAATAAGAATAAAGATAGAAATGAAAAACTACAAGTTCCTAGGATAGATAGGTCAAGTAACGTAGGAAATCATTCTAAGGAGTTCTACCCTTATTGTAGGAATGTTAAAAACCCGGAAATAGCTTCCCGGTACTTAAGGGTGTTGTAGAACTCGAAACCGAGGGATGTCTCTTTAGACGTCGTTGAGCCATTCCTCTATCTCCCTAGGGAGGAAGAAGGCGGGCTCATTCTCCACAATGTCTTGTGGAGGAGGTGCGACGGCAACCGGGACCCCATGTAAAATGTCTTGAGGGGGTTCCGGGGGTATGACATATCATTCGGCCGGAATAATGACCTCCGGTACAACATTCCACTCCCTTTGTGCAATGATTGGCACCATAGGAGGAGAAGCAAGAATATTCAACCTTTGGTGCAAAAGGTCGACTTCTCGAAGGGACCCCTCCAACCCCACCGTCAAATGATTTATACGGTCAACCAAAGCTTCCTCTACTCCTGTCATTTCATCAATGGCCTCCCTCAAGGCATAAACGTAGTTGACTAGAGAGTCTTCCACTGATGACCTTCTTCCTCCTCGGTCGTTCCTTGAATGGGTTGAAGATGTTCCGCTATTTCTGCTCAACATTCTAAGAAAGCAAGCAGAAAAAATTCAAATTAATGAAACAGTACTCCGGCCACGGCCCCGTGCTCGCTGAGCATGGACTCGTGGCCACCTCTCTGCAGTTTTTTGAAACAAGGAACCTTATAGTTTTAAATTATTTTTCTGACTTTTGAAGCATTTTTAAGCAAAAAAAAAAAACTTAAAACAGTGTTGTAAAACTTATTTTTGATAAGATTCCTTGAATAAAAACCTATCAATTATAACAATAAAGCTTGAAATCATGGAGATTTCAAGTTTTAATGGAGGTTTTGAGGAGAGAATGAAGAAGAAGGCAATAGACAAAAGTAGAAAAGACAAGATGGTTGTTAAGAACCTTCTTTAGAATATACCTTGTAGGGTATATGTGAAGATCCCACCAGATCTTTGTCTTTCGAATGAGTCCAAGTGTGCAGGAATCTTGCTGCATTTATAGAAAACGATAGCGCGCTGGACACGGCCTCGTGTGCAGACAAGTTTCTGACACTTTTTGTCCGTATTCTAACCTAAAGTCAGACAAGAATATTCAGGTGGGCACGGGGGCGTGTTGACCTGGACACGGCCCCGTGGCCAGAGGTTTTTATGAAGTTTCGTCAATTTTTAAGAAATTTATCTGGATCGGGCGGTTCCTTACTGGACGGAAAAACACCGAAGTGCCTGAGGTACCTTAATTGCCCTAGTTTTAGACAAGAATGCAAGAGGTTATCGGAAAGGGTGAATCCTAAGCTAAATACCGGTGGGCGAGACCAACCTTTATTTCCCTTATCCGGGCTCTCGTTAAATAAGGTATATGCCGGATCGCTCAGGTCTATGTATGCATCGGCGGAGACCGATGGGGAGTCCTTCATGACGTAATCGACACAGGGACAACTATCGCTCAAGTCCTCACAAGAGTTAGAGGTGATTTTGGGAGCAACGATGTTGTTGTAATCCGAATGCGATCTCAATAATTCTACTTGATCGTCGTATTAAGATGAATTAGTTATTTTTGTCTCAAGTTCTCTTATCAATTGGAGAATTATTTCTTCCATTTAAAATAATTCTTCGAGAATCATATCATCTAGAAGAGATGATTGAGAGCATTCGAGGGAGAGATAGGGATTGTTTTTACTTTCGCCCATTTTAAGGCTACAGAAAAACAATGGGTCTATATAGTGGGCAACATAATTTAAAAATAACATTTTAAATCTTCATGAGATCCTCCACATATTTGACACCACGCACTATAAGAGGAACGAAAGTAAAAATGATCAGTATCACTCATGTTTATGCCAGAAATTACCAACCATCAGGATCTTAAGGTTCTGTTTTCAGTAACTGAAACTTGGGCACGGGGGCGTGTTGAGTGGGCACGACCCCATGTTCAGCTACTGTCTGACTTAGAACAGGATTGCCAGTACCAAAGATTGGGCACCGGGGCATGTTCAGTGGGCACGGCCCCATGCCGAGCTCTGCAGAAGCTGAAAATTTTAGAAAAATCCTAAAAAAACAGAAAAATAAGAAAAATGATTAGGCCGTTGATTCCTAACTTTCTAAAAATCCTTGTGTCCCCAGCAACGACGCCAAAAACTTGGTGTGTGTCGGGTGTATTATGTTTTTCTTTATATTTTAAGCCCTTTTTAACACATTAGTCAAGTTTTAAATTTATAAAACATGATATTCTACTAACACTAAACACACATGGGCAAGTGCACCCATCGTGAGCGTAATATAGCGTTGGTAAGATACCGAGGTCATCCAAGGACACAAGAGCTTTTAATACCGGTTTATCCTCAACGTCTAATCAAATCAAAAAGTTTTAGAAAAGGTTTTAAACATGAAAAATGAAAACTAAAATGCTGAAAAATAAAGATAAAATGTAAAAACAGATAGACAAGATGAATCACTTGGATCCGACTCGCCTTTAATGTAACCTTTGATGATTTCCGCACTTTTGCACCTTTTAAAAGATTATCTTAGTTATAGTAGTAGGCCCCTCTTTTGAAGGTGACGTTACCCTCAACCCAGTGGTTTGAGTCAACAAGGATACAATCCCAAAGGGTCGGAATATGGGAAGATAATTAATTAAGTTATTAATGCGTAATGTGGTAGGCCCCTCTTTTGAAGGTGACTTTACCCTCGGCTAAGTGGTTTGAGTCAGCATGGATACAATCCCAATGTAACAACCATAATTTATTTTGCGATTTCCATAAATAATCACAATTACCGAGTATTTATATTTAAACGTTCATGCTAAAATACTGGTTTATTAAAACTTTTACAATTTAAAGTGATACAACATAATGTGGTTTAATTCGCCGTTTTAGAATAACGACGAAACAACAATGCGGAAGCTTCGTTTAACGTGTGTTCGGTTCTTGCTCGACGCATGATCTTCACCCGGGACTCTCGACATTCACCTATGATCAAAACCAACTTAAAAGTCAGTTTTGATAATTAAATAACTGGTACTACAAGGAAATTGGGTCGAATAATCAAATTAAATAAAGAAATCAGGAAATTCCAACATTGATCTCTTGATCCTAGAAACAAGAATTTGAATCTGGCCTCCACCATAACTTACGGTGGGTACCGTAAGTTACGGTGGCCCCTGTTATAACATACCTCCACTGTAAGGCAGGAGGTAACTGCCGTAAAGAATTCAGCCCCCACCGTAACTTACGGTGCCCACCGTAAGTTACGGTGGCCCCTGTATCAGGCCCTTCCATTGTTTACGTTTTTGACACGAAAACTTTCGTATCTTTCAATCCGCTTGTCCGTTTGACCTACTGTTTCTTCCTACGTGATTGTAATTTGATCCTCCATCATATGGAGTTAAAATCCAAAATCCTACATAATAGATTTTGAGACTTCTAAGCCTTCGACTCCTTGCCGTTTTACCGAATTTTAACACGTTTATGCATTTTATCAAACAAACATATTGGTTTAATCCTTATTCCACATGCACCTCTTCAAATTAATGTTATCCACCATGTTAGGTTCTAATCACAGGTTTCTTACACAATTTAAATATGTTTTCGCTCGTATGCTTATTTTGACCCGTTAAGGGTATTTAAGCACTTTAGAACCTGAACTTGCTTTCACACATTTCTAGCATCTTATTCCTACATTCCTTACCAAGTAATCTTCCCCCACAACTATATGTGTGTTGGATTTAATGTGGATATCTATATGTTCCGAGTTTTACCCCTCGGATTATCATTTTACGGCAAAGACCTATATAAAGTCATTCGACCCAAGAATTTACATCTTTTACTATCTTTTCTTATTCTAAGCATTTATTTAATCATAAAACTCGTTTCCTAACCCCTTTTAAGGGTCGTTCGTTTGAATTAGCCTATAAGGGCAATTTGGTCAATTTTCATCCTTCTTTTACTACAAGGAACTTTTAATACTTGTTTGACCCAAAATCCGACCTTTTAACTATAACCTTGATTATAAACCCATGTGCTTCTAAAACACCATAACCATAACTCAATTTATTCGGTTTACCTAAAAGATAACCGAATAACTATACTTTAACCTTGTCTAACTCTTATAGAATCTCAAGTTCTACATGTTGAGTTGAATCATTATACATACCTGGCTGGGATCAACATATTGACCCATTTCGATACCTTGCCTTAGTAGCCGTTAAGCAATAGCGATGTACGTATCCATTTGATATTTATTCCTATAAACATGTAACTCGACAAACCATTAGTCGATATTGTCAAAGGGTGATAATTTCACCTTTAGACCCGTTTATTTACCTAGTGATCTTCGTCACTTCAACTAAATGTAAAATTTCATGTATTATGCTAATTTAAGGTCTACTAGCGAAAATACAAAATCAAGCATAACGTAACGAGATCATAGTTACGTACATTTTAAGCATCCTTTTCAAACGCGTATTTCCACCGGCTTGTCCACTTGACGATCCGGATTCCTCGCCTAAAGAGTTCAATTCACAATCCGTTTAGAACCCTTTTTATAAGTCTTAACGCACAATTTGCCAAATCCATCAAACATGCGTTTTTGTCCGAATTTTCAGCATTTCTTTTCTCTTAGGCATTATATCAAACACCTAATGAGCATGATTTCATATAATTCACAATCAAGTTATTGACTAACTATTTAGCCAAGATGTACGCATCATGTCACATGTTCATGTCAAATTTTTATATCAAAAATTCTGGATTTTCTTCATGGAGCTCAAATACACTAGGTTAACAAAGATAATCCTAGTGTTTAGCATAATTCTACAAAACCCACTTGACATATGAGTGTATGATCATGAATTCACAACCATGAACATCAATTCAACAAATAAATGACTAGTGTTTACTCCTAGACATAGTTTCATCCCTAATTTCATCCAAACAACGAACATGCAAGCTCAGATTCAAATCTCACAAGTTCATCTAAAATTTAAGATGGAACCACATAGTAAAATTTCGCATACCTCATGATCCCTTCACTGAGGTGATCACTAATCTATGCTTGGATTTTGATTCGGGCTTGATTTGCCCCTTCAATTTGATGAATTTCTTGAAGTTTAGGGTTGAGTTTTGAGAGCTCCTTGTGGCTCTGATGAAATCGTAGACATCAACACACGTATGTGTGTTTTGTGTTTTAATTTTTTTTATTTAATTAAACTTCATTACATTTCCCATGTTTAGTCCCTCAACTTTACACAAGTTATTTAAAGGGTATTTTAACCATATTTGTTCTATTATGTCAAGACACTAACTAACTAGGTTAATATTCCTAGTTACTTAGTGGGTCCCGGGAGTTATAACCCGTTTTATTTTAAGTCCCGTTAACTCGGGCTCTTATAAACTCAATTCCTTAAAACTTTGATTCGCTTGTATTTAATATTAGGATTTCTTATTTAAATCCAAATATTTACCGGGTTATTTTTACTACTAACGGTACTTTACCCGTCTTTTAGTATTAACGGTGTTGATTACCAAACCCGTTTTCGAGGTGTTACAAGTCTACCCCCCTTAAAGAGGTTTTGTCCTCGAAACCTTTTCTTACATAATTCATTGAGTTTAAACTCAATGTATTTGATCCGAGAAATCTTTTAAGCATTACTTATACTTTTAACTAATTGTTAGGATTACCAGAAAAGTATGGTAACATCTTTTTTTTTGTTACTAATTGTCTACGCTTCTCATACGACATAGTGCAACTTGAAATAACGTAATCTCGTTATTTCCACTAGTTTAGTTAACTTAGCGATATCCATCGCTTTCATATACTATCAAATTCTTTATGAATCCGTCACTTTGACCCGTTTAAAGGTCTTTAGTGAAATCTTTCACTTTTAGCAACAAATTCTTTTGTTTTCAAATTTATTTATTCGGTTTAGTTATACCGAATCCACCGCTTACAAACAAACCAAATTTCTTGATTTGAATTACTGACCTTAACCGGTCTTACTAACTAGACTTATTAGTCCAGTTACTTTTTACCGCTCGCTTGGTTATAATGTGATTCTACTTCACATTGCATTTCTTGACCGTGATCACGTCACGCCATGCCAAATTTCATATCAACTTTTTATTTTTGAAAATATTACTTTTCGAATATATCGCCTTGCACCAATCAGTGTCAAGACTTATATCTTTCATGCTTACTATTTTTATGTCTAACCGAATTTCATATTTGTAAAAATGTTATTTCTTACCAAAACCGAAGTTTTAGTTTAGCATCTTCTTTTTTTTTTAACTTTTGTCAATTATCCATACCGGGATATTGACAGTCCTAAATGTATTCTTTTACAGTCTTTGTTTTATGCGAGGATTCTCAACTGATTTCCTCGCTTTGTCTAATTAACCCTTGGGTTTTTATCACTTAGCCTTATGGCCTGTTTTATATTAGACTTTCACCTCATTAAGGCGAGGCCATTATACTCAATTTCTTTCTAGTCATGACCTGTGGGTCGTTTTAGTCTCGTAGACCTTTCATTTGTTTATAACCCTAAAGGTTATGTTGATCCCGTAGATCACTCCTTACTCATGTCATTCTTAAAATACATGTTTGGTGTCAAGGCACCCTGTTTTTGTTCGAAGAATCATTTGGTTTCAAGCTTAGGTTCCGTTAACCTTGATTGTAGTTTCGTGGCTACAGTTGTTTTCTTTCGGACAATTTTCTGACTTATGACTTCTCACGTCATTTATGCGTCAGTTCTTCTTATGATTACTGTTATTTGATTTGCATATATTCTTATTTGGTTATGTCCCATTACCGGGCTCATTACTCTATTTCATTTGACGCTACCTTTATCCCGCTTGCGTTTACTCATGCCGTTCGGCATGATATTATATTCAACCCGTTCAACTTTAAAATAGTTGAACATAATTTATTCAAAATTTCCATTTACATTATCTTGACGTCTTTTAGTTATGACTCAAAACCCGAGTCTTTTAACTTTCCATCCAAGTTCCCGTTTCTAGGTCTACGCATGCGTTTAATTCTTACCCCTCAACCGGGTGTTGTACCGAAATCGTTATTATTGCAACCCTCCCGGTATGCATTAAGACCTCGCTTCATTTTTATATTCCGACTTTGTCCTCAAATTTGACGTTTTACAAAAACGGCCCGTTATGAGGCATATTTGCATTTTCCGGGTTCGAGTGCAAGTACACTCCCTCCCAAAGCATATCCTAACCATTTTACATGTTTGCATTCTCCGGGTTCGAGTGTAAGTACACCCCCTCCCAGTGCATATCTTAATCATTTTACATGTTTCTTTGTCCCTTCTCTCGGGCTCATTATCCTAATATAATACGCTTCCGTCACTCGGCTGTGCGTTTACATTATGATCAGATATTTTGCTTATCTGATTCATTTGGGTACTTTTTAATTTGTCTCACTCACCTCGTCCTTACTACATCGGGTGTAAGCGTGTCCATCATAAAAAGTTAATGGTATCATGTGTTCACTACCTACTTGGCCAGAGTAGACGATCAACACATGACATACATAACCCTTTTATAACTTTCACATCACACCCCATGTAAGTAACACCTCTATTTATCTTTCTTGGAAACAATATCCTGGATAGGTATTCTATTCAGGTTTTTCCAAGTTTTCAATCTACATATGCAACTATCGGTTGCTACGTATTTGTTGCGTATTTCTATTCATGCAATAATTTAAACGTGCACCTGGTAAATGCTTGCCCTAACGGGCTTTCTTGTCATTACTTATTTGCGATCATTACGTGATTTAGGTCCTTGATGAGTATGCTCTTCTTGTCATATCTCGGACCGTTCCATCATCATATCCACAATTCGTTCCACTCTCGTCATCTTCAGACGCGAGTGTCCTTCAATTAAAACATTCACAAGAGTTAGTAATTTCAACTTCAATAATCGCCCGTATTATAATGCAAGGCTTTTTCTACTATACGCGTCAACGCGCGTATTTTCGTCAACTTTATCAATCATTTTACTTGGGGTAACGTGTATCAGACGATAGCCCTATGTGTTGTTTACAACACTTTAGCATACTAAACTATTAACATACATGTACTTACCGGATTTGCGATCAAGCCTCGAACCGAACACCAATCTTTATCAAGAGCATAAGGTTTAAGTCCAAGCATAGTTTTCCCACCATACATGAATCTCTTAAACCAAGGCTCTGATACCAACTTGTAACAACCATAATTTATTTTGCGATTTCCATAAATAATCACAATTACCGAGTATTTATATTTAAACGTTCATGCTAAAATACTGGTTTATTAAAACTTTTACAATTTAAAGTGATACAACATAATGTGGTTTAATTCGCCGTTTTAGAATAACGACGAAACAACATTGCAGAAGCTTCGTTTAACGTGTGTTCGGTTCTTGCTCGACGCTTGATCTTCACCCGGGACTCTCGACATTCACCTATGATCAAAACCAACTTAAAAGTCAGTTTTGATAATTAAATAACTGGTACTACAAGGAAATTAGGTCGAATAATCAAATTAAACAAAGAAATCATGAAATTTCAACATTGATCTCTTGATCCTAGAAACAAGAATTTGAATCTGGCTTCCACCGTAACTTACGGTGCGCACCGTAAGTTACGGTGGCCCTTGTTATAACATACCCCCACCGTAAGGCAGGAGGTAACTGCAGTAAAGAATTCAGCCCCACCGTAACTTACGGTGCCCACCGTAAGTTACGGTGGCCCCTGTATCAGGCCCTTCCATTTTGCCGTTTTTGACACGAAAACTTTCGTATCTTTCAATCCGCTTGTCCCTTTGCCCTACCGTTTCTTCCTACGTGATTGTAATTTGATCCTCCATCATATGGAGTTAAAATCCAACATCCTACATCATAGATTTTGAGACTTCTAAGCCTTTGACTCCTTGCTGTTTTATCGAATTTTAACACGTTTATGCATTTTATCAAACAAACATATTTGTTTAATCCTTATTCCACATGCACCTCTTCAAATTAATGTTATCTACCATGTTAGATTCTAATCACAGGTTTCTTACACAATTTAAATAATTTTTCACTCGTATGCTTATTTTGACCCGTTAAGGGTATTTAAGCACTTTAGAACCTGAACTTGCTTTCATACATTTCTAGCATCTTATTCCTACATTCCTTACCAAGTAATCTTCCACCACAACTATATGTGTGTTGGATTTAATGTGGATATCTATATGTTCCGAGTTTTACCCCTCGGGTTATCATTTTACGGCAAAGACCTATATAAAGTCATTCGACCCAAGAATTTACATCTTTTACTATCTTTTCTTATTCTAAGCATTTATTTAATCATAAAACTCATTTCCGAACCCCTTTTAAGGGTCGTTCGTTCGAATTAGCCTATAAGGGCAATTTGGTCAATTTTCATCCTTCTTTTACTACAAGGAACTTTTAATACTTGTTTGACCCGAAATCCGACCTTTTAACTATAACCTTGTTTATAAACCCATGTGCTTCTAAAACACCATAACCATAACTCAATTTATTCGGTTTACCTAAAAGATAACCGAATAACTATACTTTAACCTTGTCTAACTCTTATAGAATCTCAAGTTCTACATGATGAGTTGAATCATTATACATACCTGGCTCGGATCAATATATTGACCCATTTCGATACCTTGCCTTAGTAGCCGTTAAGCAATAGCGATGTACGTATCCATTTGATATTTATTCCTATAAACATGTAACTCGACAAACCATTAGTCGATATTGTCAAAGGGTGATAATTTCACCTTTTGACCCGTTTATTTACCTAGTGATCTTCGTCACTTCAACTAAATATAAAATTTCATGTATTATGCTAATTTAAGGTCTACTAGCGAAAATACAAAATCAAGCATAACGTAACGAGATCGTAGTTACGTACCTTTTAAGCATCCTTTTCAAACGCGTATTTCCACCAGCTTGTCCACTTGACGATCCGTATTCCTCGCCTAAAGAGTTCAATTCACAATCCGTTTAGAACCCTTTTTATAAGTCTTAACGCACAATTTTCCATATCCATCAAACATGCGTTTTTGTCCGAATTTTCAACATTTCTTTTCTCTTAGGCATTATATCAAACACCTAATGAGCATGATTTCATATAATTCACAATCAAGTTATTGACTAACTATTTAGCCAAGATTTAAGCATCATGTCACATGTTCATGTCAAATTTTTATATTAAAAATTCTGGATTTTCTTCATGGAGCTCAAATACACTAGGTTAACAAAGATAATCCTAGTGTTTAGCATAATTCTACAAAACCCACTTGACATATGAGTGTATGATCATGAATTCACAACCATGAACATCAATTCAACAAATAAATGACTAGGGTTTACTCCTAGACATAGTTTCATCCCTAATTTCATCCAAACAACGAACATGCAAGCTCAGATTCAAATCTCACAAGTTCATCTAAAATTTAAGATGGAACCACATAGTAAAATTTCGCATACCTCATGATCCCTTCACTGAGGTGATCACTAATCTATGCTTGGATTTCGATTCGGGCTTGATTTGCCCCTTCAATTTGATGAATTTCTTGAAGTTTAGGGTTGAGTTTTGAGAGCTCCTTGTGGCTCTGATGAAATCGCAGACATCAACACACGTATGTGTGTTTTGTGTTTTAATTTTTTTTATTTAATTAAACTTCATTACATTTGCCCATGTTTAGTCCCTCAACTTTACACAGGTTATTTAAAGGGTATTTTAACCATATTTGTTCTATTATGTCAAGACACTAACTAACTAGGTTAATATTCCTAGTTACTTAGTGGGTCCCGGGAGGTATAACCCGTTTTATTTTAAGTCCCGTTAACTCGGGCTCTTATAAACTCAATTCCTTAAAACTTTGATTCGCTTATATTTAATATTAGGATTTCTTATTTAAATCCAAATATTTACCGGGTTATTTTTACTACTAACGGTACTTTACCCGTCTTTTAGTATTAACGGTGTTTGATTACCAAACCCATTTTCGGGGTGTTACACCCAAGTTGCCGGGTTAATGTATTAATAGTAGTTTACATATGAGTGGATCAAGCTATTCGCACCCCCTCCATCCAATACCAGTGGTTATTGAAGGAGGTCCTAGTAAGCTTGACCCAGGTCCTTGCGGGATTTATACACTGAACAAGGCAAGAACCTTACCAAACCATTCCCTTAACCCCTGACCAGGTATCCAACATATCTCTATATAGACCGTAGAGATATGAATGGTGAAAATCTTTTATTTTATATAGACAGTAAAATAATGCTAAGACACCACGGACAAATGATAAGGAAGTTTCACCTTCAATATAAGAAACTAGTTATTAAAGTTATTAATACAAAACCAAATAAAAAGTGCGAAAATATTAAAAACCAAAAGTATTACATTAAATGCTTGTCTTCACCAAGTGATGTAAGACTTAGGAAAACATAGTATTTGATTGTCAAGAACTCTTACTATCAATCTTGGATCCCGAGACTACTACACACACTCTAAGATGGATGATGGTGGTGGATGTGGGTGTTGTGATGGTGGTGGAGTGTGGGTGAAGTGGGAGAGAGGTGGTTTGCCAATGGATGCCATTTAAGTGAGCCAAGCACCCCTATTTATAGCATGTACAGAAGCCCGGACATGGCCCCGTGTCCGCTGGACACGGCCCCGTGTGCATCCACTTTCTCTTTCTTCATTAATTACAATTGTCTGCATTAGGCTCCACAAGCCCCTGTGTCCGCTGGGCACGGCCCCGTGTGTAGAAGCGTATCTGTACTATCAAGATTTTGCGAATCTTAGCGTTGACCACGGCCCGTGTTGAGATCCGTGCTGGGAATAGAAGCTTCTATTAGTTTTTCTTTTCTGCAGACATCTAGCCACGCCCCCGTGTCTGCTGGGCACGGGGCCGTGGTCAGCCTTCTGATCTCTTGTTTTTGCTTGGGAAGATGTTGTCGAGGGGTCGGGCATGCCACGTTTATTCCTTTTCTTTGTATTCATATTAGATTTGGCTGCATATTTGTTCCTTTTGTTCAATTAAGCTCATTTGGTCTTGAAAATACAAAAGGAAGACAAAAGCACACTTTTTCCAACATTAGAACTAAAAATGGGTTAGTTTTATGCCTAAATTGATGTAATTTATATGTTGCATTTTACACACATCAACCAGCATGTAACACATAGAAATGTGAAGCAAGTAAGCTATCGATAATGAAAGATGCACAGACGTGACTGCGAGTTGTAGAATGCGCAACACATATCACCATTGTGATACGTGAAGAAAAGCCCTTAACAACCCCTGTCCACGACAGGTGCCGAGTCCAAACTATAATACTATCGTTGCTAAGGTGTCAGGCAACAATCACTGTGTAAACATAACATACGAGCATTCATCGAATAACACGTATAACATGCGAGAGCGGTGAGCGTATAAAAAGTGTTTGCGTTGTGTGTCGATTGTGATTTAATATAAGTAACGTATGTAACACCCAAAAGTGCGTTAAGCAAAAAGGGATCGAGTATACTCACAGATCGTGTTTAGTAAACAAACACTTTCTTGGATTGAAGGTAGCACTGGAGAGTTAGCCTGATCAGAGAACGATAGTGTAAGTGTTGAACAGTGCGTTAAACAGCGTGTCGAAAAGTTAAGTGACGAACAGTGATCCGGTCGGATGACCGTCTGAATGGATGGTCATCCGGACGGATTCGGTCGGATAGTCATTCATTTGGGAAGGATCTGTTTGTGTATGTTTTGAACTTTGAAGTTTTCGTTGTAGTATTTTAAAAGTTTTGAAGTGTTTCTGTATATCAGGTCGTCCGGTCGGACAGTCATCCGGACGAATGGCCGTCCGCTCGGATGGTGATCCGAGTGGGGACAGACATACTTTGAAATCTTGAAAATTTGTTAAGTGTTGAAATCACAAGTCACTTGGTCGAATAGTCGTTCGATCGGAGGGCTATCCGATCGGATGGTTGTTCGGTCATGCGACTGTTTTGGGTTAAAACTTTGTAAAATTTGCTAAGTTAAAGGTTTAACCGACACGGTATGAGAACGTGTCAAACAACGGAAATCTCATCAAGTCCAACTCATCCGATCGGACGGGAATCACCCCGTTCGACCAAACTTAACTGTTCTTGACGGAGTTTCATGTTCAACCCGTGAATCGGTCGTCTCTTTGTTAGAAATCCGTTCTCAGTTCGGGTCTCCACTAGAGAATGAGTAGTGAACCTGAACGAGTCTAGATTCTAACAGTTTTTGAGTGAGAAGTTAAGAATGTTGAAGAAAAGTTTGAAACATTAGAAAAATGTTTAGATTTAGTTGAAAATGATGTAAAAACGTGTAGAAATCCATCAGATCCGAACCGTTATTGATAAGATGAGGTCACACTTCAATGTCCATAAGAACTCCATGATGACGTCACCTTAGAACAGCCCAAATCCAAAGATTCCACAGTTAAAAGTTGTTATTTGATGGTGAAAATGATGAGGAAATGTGTAAAGATCAAGGAAGTAGAAGATTTGAGATGAAAACTTACAAGAATCGCGAGGAATCGAGAGAAAAGAGGCTGAGAGCATGCTGGTCGGAGGGGAGCTGTCACTTCAAGTGAACAGTGATGTGATAGGTGAGGTATTTACAGGGGAAGGAGGAGAAAGGCGGTGCAGAGTAATGGGTCGGATGGCCTTTCGAACGGATGGCCATCCAATCAGATGGTCATCCGGTCGGATGACCATTCGATCGAAGGGTCATTCGATCGGATGGCAAGTGCAACTTAGTTTTCGACTTTCGTTTCGTGCGTTGAGCGTTGCGTTGCGAGTAAGCGATGCGATAGTATTACACATTAGTTACACAAATAACATAACCAGCCTAACAATCATAGAAGTATCTTGTACTTCGGGTTGCGATGCGATGCAATAGAGTTGAGATCGCGTTTGCGAATAACCTCTCATAACAACATATATATAAAGCACACACAAGTAACACATAATAACACACACACGTAAAACAATATCCATAACCTGTTATTCGAATTGCGATGCGGCAGTGATGTGATAGCGTTTAGTAGATTAGTGTTTAATTACGTTTATCGCATTATTACTTCACATATTAATAATTTGTAAAAACAAGATAGCGTCAAGCAACGTATCGATTATCGAGTTAAAGGGTACAAGCAATAATTAAGTCAGAAATAACAGATCCGATTAGCAATCTTTGATTCCTTTGACTTTGACTTGTACTTTGACTTCAAAAGTCGGGTTGCTACATTACAATTGTGATGCCTCAAATCTAGGCGTTGGCTGTGTTCTCATGCAAAGAGACAAAGTCATAGCCTATGCATCAAGACAATTAAAAATCCACGAAAAGAACTACACAACTCATAATCTTGAGTTGGGTGCTGTTGTTTTCGCTCTCAAGATTTGGGGACACTATCTTAATGGTACAAAATGTGTGGTTCTCCATCATATATCCAACCAAAGGGAACTAAACATGAGGCAACGACGTTAGGTCGAACTTCTGAACGACTACGATTGCAACCATTCTGGTAAGGCGAATGTCGTAGCTGATGCTCTTAGTCGTAAAGAACGTGTCAAGCTTCATTGTGTTCGAGTTCGATCTGATATCAAAAACAAGTATTTTCGAAGTCCAACGTACTTGTGTAAACCAAGGCAAGATGTGAAATGAATTGCCACATAGTCTCGAGCTTCAGCTTGAAACTAAAGATAATTGGTTACTTTATTTCATGAATTGTTTGTGGGTTCCAAACCAAGACAATCTCCGCACCTTGTTGATGAACCAAGCCCATAAGACTCATTACTCTATCCATCCTGATACAGACAAAATGTACACGAATCTTTGTACCCAGTATTGGTGACCAGGTATGAAAAAGGATATAACATTGTACTCATCCTAATGCCTTACTAATCAATACAAGAAAAAAACTAATCAATACAAACTTAGATGTATAATAAAAATATTCAAAAGCCTGAGTATAACACATAATTACCCAAGTGTATAGGTGAAAATACATAGACATACGTACATAGTCATTTAAGCCTACCATTAGATCCTCCTTAAACCGTTTCACAGTTATATAGAGTTGTAATCCTCCTCGGTTTATCATACATATCATCTATGTCTTCGATCATCACATGATGAATCGTCATGTGATTAAAAGTTATTTATCAAAGTAAAATGTTGAGCTACGTAAAAAGGGTAACACATAACGTGGTTTCACATTGACTTCACCTTTTGATGACGCAACACATTAAAAGTGGATGCATGAAGGTACTTAACGTATTCTTTATAGATTAAAGCGCGATTGATTACGATACACAAAGATAAAACAACATTTTTAAAACCACTGTTGGACTAGACTAGCCTAGGTGGTAGATTTGCGAGCCTTTTATGTTAGAGATCGAGATCTCAGGTTCAATCTCAAACAAAGACAAAGAGTAGATTACAATTGATTTGGTCTAATTTAGAGTTAGGCGCTATTTGTTTACCTTTTAATAAGGCTTTTAATGGTTCAGACTCTTACTGGTTCAACAATTAGTGGTTCATACTATTTGTTGCAAAAGCAGATGTCTGAATGGTTCGGACATTTGCCTCTGAATGGTTAAGAATTGTACAGAGTCTGAATGGTTAAGACATCTAATCTGAATTGATCAGACATTTGCCTCTGAACGGGTAAACATTATACAAGCTCTTAATGATTCAGACCTCTTACTGGTTCAACACTTAATGGGTTCAGAATTCTTACTGATTCAGTACTTAATGACTCAGACCTCTTTTTTTTCAGCACTTAATCATTCATTCAGATATCGTAAAAGAGCCCTTACTAGAGTTAGAGTTAGGTTGCAAAACAACACTTTTTAAAGGGTGATGGTATCTACACATCCCCTAAAATTTTTGTACATCCCTCAATAGAAACCATATAGGCCAATACGCTTCCCATAGGGTTTGAAGCATTAAATGCGACACCAATAGGAAGCGTATTGGGCAATACGGTTCCTATTGGTTCAATATTCTCTGTCGCGCACGCAGTTCAAAACTATGAAGGTCTAAAAAGTGACCCAATAGGAAGCGTATTGCCCAATACGATTCCCAAAAGTTTAACAGGAAGCGTATAGGGCAATACACTTCCCATAGGGCTTGGGTTGGTGAACGCATTAAATCAATAGGAAGCGTATTGGGCAATACGATTCCTATTGGTATAATAGGGAGCGTATAGGAAATATGGTTTCCTTGGACCCAAAGTATAGGAAGCGTATGGGGCAATATGACCCAAAGTATAGGAAGCGTATGGGGCAATATGGTTCCCCTAGAGCCAATGTATAGGAAGCGTATGGGACAATATGGTTCCCCTGGTCCCCTAATCTGAATCCTTTTATAAAAAATGTGTCAAAAAAAAAAAACATTTATGCATTATTGTAATACCCAAAACATATTTATGATAACCATAATAATTTTATCATTATATAGACATGTGGGGTGGCGGACACTGTTCGACGGGTTATCGGGCAGGATAGCCCGTGGGATCGTTTATTTCGAATAGGAGCCGCACCATCTTATCGGGCATTGATGGTGAAGTTTCTCTGCACATTCCGCTATAGACCTCGACCGGATGACCGGCCGAACTCAGATTTTGATGATCCAAACTTGCCGACCCCATCACCCGAGATCACATTCCGTAACGAAGGCCGATCTTTTCTATCTCTATTGTTTATTTACTGGTCGTCCGTGCGCCCTCCATCTCTGCCTGTTGGATTATTTTGTCACAGGAAAAAGCAGCGTCGTGGTAGTATATATGGAGGATCGTTTATCGGTCGGATAGCCCAGAGTGTTAGTCGGTACATTGGTTGGGTCGAGGATAGGTATCCACCGCCGGCTCCCTGCAAATATTTGGACATGAGGTCAATTACAGGGATGAAAGTGGCGGCAAACATTCCTAATGTTGGTTATAGGTTTGTTGGGACGAACCGTCAGGTTTGGGCATGGCAGCCGTTGGTACATCACCCGTGTTTGGAGGCCGAGGAGGTTCAGATGGCTGAGCAGGATGGCAGGCAAGATGATGTTGAGGTCCCACCTCAGCATGAATAGGGGGATCATCAGCATCCACAGAGAGCTTATCGCGCGGTTAGGTTGCCTCGGTCAACCAACCGTATTCTCGATAGGATTTTGCGTAACCAAGATGAGCAAATGCGACTTCTAACACTGCATGGTCAGGAGATAACATCCCACGGTCGCCAGATGGATCAGATGCATGATGACATAAGGTGGCTGATGACTGGCATGGGTGAAATGTATAAGTACATGGGTATATCGGTTCCACCCCGTCCACCACCACGAGTTTATCCGGACCAGGGCCCGTTCTTTACGCAGCAGCCCGACCCGTCCATGCCATCCTTTACCCAGCCCCTCCCGTCTATACAAGTATATTATCTTATTTTTATTTCATTTATCTACGAGCAATTTAATGTTATGTAAGGGGTATTTTGTTTAAATTCTTATAGCCTTACGACCCGTCCTATACTCAGTCCGACCTTTCCTTGCCACATTTTCCTCGGTCCGGCCAGACCATGCCGCTCTTTCCTCTGTCCGACATTTCCATGCAGGTATGTTATTTTGTTTTATTTCATTTTCTACGAACAATTTTAATGTTATGTAATGAGTATTTTGTTTGAATTTTTTATAGGCTCCAGGCACGTCCTATACACGGCACAACCCGTCACCCTCTACTAGGCGTGGCCCGAACTTTACAGAGGAGGAGCTCGCTGAGTCTGACGAGGAGTCTGACGAGTATTGATGATGATAGTGGTTTTTATTATCATATTATGTAGTACTGTACGAACAATTGAATTTAATTCTAAGTATTTGTAATATTTGTTTAATTTGGATATGTTTAATTTGTTTGGATTGCTTAATTTCACTACATCTTTTATAAAATTTATAACAAAAAACTAACATCATTTTATAAAAAAAAACAACTTAATTAATGTTTAAAAAATAAAGTTCAAAAAGATACTAATAACAATACGTTGTTCTTGCAAAAAAAAATTCCTCTAGGGAACGTATGGCCCTATATGATTCCTCTTGTCTTTTGAAAAAAAAAATCATTAAGGGAACGTATGACCCTATACACTTCCTTTTAGCTGACCATCTTTTGAAAAGTTTGGTACACATATAGGAAGTGTATTGCTTAATACGCTCGGACCAAGAGGAACCGTATTGCCCTATACGCTTCCTCTGGTCCCCTAATCATTAGCTGACCATCTTCTGAAAAGTTTGTACTTCAAGTACACATATAGGAAGTGTATTGCTCAATACGCTTGGACCCAGAGGAACCGTATTGCCCTATACGCTTCCTGTAGGGTTCAAATGATGTGCAAATAACCAAGTGGATGTGTGAATAACCAAGCCCTTTTTAAACTATTTTCCCTTAAAATATTGAAAGAATGGGCCCACATATCGCTATTTGGAGTAGATATACAATCAAATTCTCATGTGTACTACCACTAGTCATGTAAATTATAAGCTACCAAAAATTACTCAATACAGTCACTCTTCTTTCTTCCCTATATAAACCCAGCAACCCTTTCTTCTTTCACTACACCTTCACAAACACACGCTCTAAAATGTCTTCATCTGCATATCTCTGCATTCCAACTGATTCTTCTACCGTTTTCAGCCTCCCCCTCTTCCTATCCATCGTCCTTTTCACAGTTTTCGTCTTCCTCTTCCCTCCAGGCGGTCTCGCATGGGCTCTTTCGAAAACCGCCATTCCCGGCCCATCCGGTCTCCCAATTCTAGGTCATGTGTTCACTTTCACATCTTCTTTAACTCACAGAAGCCTAGCAAAACTCTCCACAACCTTCAATGCCACACCCCTTATGGCGTTCTCTGTTGGGGTGACTCGCTTTATCATCTCGAGTCACCCTGACACCGCCAAGGAGATCCTCAACAGCTCTGCGTTCGCCGACCGGCCTGTGAAGGAGTCGGCATACGAGCTGTTGTTTCACCGTGCGATGGGATTCGCACCGTACGGTGAATACTGGCGTAACCTTAGAAGAATATCATCTATTCATCTATTTTGCCCGAAAAGAATATCAACTTTTGGTGAGTTTCGGTTGAAACTAGGGTTAAAGATGGTGAACCAAGTTTCATCTTCCATGAACCGTAACGGGTTCGTGGAGGTGAAGAAACTGCTTCATTTCGCGTCATTAAACAATGTCATGATGTCGGCTTTTGGTAAATCGTATGACGATTTCGATAAGGATGGTTTTGAGCTCGAGGAGTTGGTTCGGGAGGGGTACGAGTTGCTCGGTATCTTTAATTGGAGCGATCATTTTCCAATCATAGGCTGGTTTGATATTCAGGGAGTGAGGAGGAGATGCAGAGAGTTGGTGTGTAGAGTTAATGTTTTCGTTGCGGAAATCATTAAGGAACACCGAGAAGGAAGGTCCGATGGTGGAGCGACGGTGGGTTATGAGGGTGATTTTGTTGATGTTTTGCTTGATTTGGAAAGTGAAAACAAGTTTACTGAATCTGACATGATCGCTGTTCTTTGGGTACGTTGCTATTTTTAATAGGGTGTAAATTTGTCATCTACTTGCTCGAGTAAAAAAAAAATATAAAAAAAGCCTGTTTAATAAACTAATATGTATATTAGCTTTATTTATCAAGCTTCAGTAAGCTTACAAGTCTAAACGAGCACATATTCATATAATTTTGAGTTAAATAAAATTTTAGTCACTGTGAATTGGGTCATTTTGTCACTTTAGTCTAAATGTTTCATTTTTCGCATGTGAGTCCAAAAAAGTTTCATCGTTCCCATTTTAGTCCACTGGGTTAACTTTATCCATTTTTTCTGTTAATGAGAAGTGCAATTCGGTCATTTTATATGGCCGAATTGTCATAGTTAACAGAATTACATATAAAATGATTGAATTGTCCTTCTCGTTAACAGAAAAAATTGATGAAGTTAACCGGTGGACTAAAATGGCAATGGTGAAACCTTTTTGGACCCACATGCGAAAAATGAAACCTTTTGACTAAACTGTCAAAATGACCCAACAGGGACTAAAATGGCATTTAACTCTATAATTTTAATAAATTTATCTAAAATGTTTTTAAATATTTTTTTTACATAATAATTATTATTGTATATATACTATATTATGTATAAATTAATAAACAATATTGGTAATAAAAAAAAACGAGTCAAGCTCGAGATTGAAAAGCTAATAAGGAAACCAATAGGGTTTTAGAAATAGAGCTCCCGAATTTACGCTCTAGGTTAAGTTAGCCCTGCACAAACTGTGTGAAATTACACCCTTAAATTTCACACAGTTGTTTTATATGGTTTAAATATCTTGATAATTATTAATCATAACATTATGATTTTGCAGGAAATGATCTTCAGGGGAACAGATACGGTGGCAATCCTGTTGGAATGGATTTTGGCGAGGATGATATTACACCCGGACATTCAAGAAAGAGCACAATCCGAAATCGATAGTGTTGTGGGGTCGGGTCGACCCATATCTAATGAGGATCTTCCAAACATGCCTTACCTACATGCAATTGTAAAAGAAACTCTACGTATCCACCCACCGGGCCCACTTCTATCTTGGGCTCGGCTCGCAATTTTCGATACCCAAGTGGGTCCACACATGATACCAGCCGGGACAACGGCCATGGTCAATATGTGGGCTATAACCCATAATGATCAAATCTGGGCTGACCCGGAAAGGTTCAATCCAGATAGGTTTATGGGTCAGGAGGTTTCTATAATGGGTTCGGATCTTCGGTTGGCTCCGTTTGGCGCGGGTCGGAGGGTTTGCCCCGGAAAGGCAATGGGTTTGGCTACTGTTCAACTTTGGTTGGCCCAGTTGCTTCAGAATTTCAAATGGGTCGACTCCGAATCCAGGTCGGATTCAGTTGATTTATCAGAGTGTTTGAAAATGTCAATGGAAATGAAGAAGCCATTAGTGTGCAAGGCTGTGGCTAGGGTGTGATGATGTGGCAAGATAATTTAATAACCATAGTCATATAAGAAGGGTAATTTAGGAATTTCAGAAAGTTGGGTTGTAGGGGTGGATTTGAGATATGCATTTTGTAAGTTGTAACACAACTTCTTGTTTGGTACATATTAGATATGTGTGCTCTTATGTATGTGTATGTCATGCCCTTTCTAGTTATGTAATGACAATGCTATTGTTATGGGATTCTCTATTAAGTTAAAGTCTATTATTTTGGTTGTTGATTGTCATTTCTAACCATAAATAGTAATTATTCATGTTCCTGTCCAACATTCCGGGTCTTTTCATCAGGCATTTTTTTGTACAAATGTCACACTCAAGAACGACATCGACTCGTGGTATAGAATATGATGGTACATATGTGGGCTACTATATTGTTGTCGTCTTTTGGGGTTTGTTTGTATGTCGTTATATGGCAACTAACGTACCATAAGAAGATCAACTAGATTTGTAAACCCGTTTTAAAATTCAAAAATCAAAATGAAATTTAGAAGTGGAAAGTAGATATCATTAACATTTTGTTTGTTATTAACTCAAATACCTAACATTTCATTCATCTTTATTCTTTCATGCTTTGTGCTTTATGACATTTGCATATTGAAAGGCTGTGGCTCTTTTGGCATTGTGGTATTTACTTTGTACATTAGCGATTTGAATATCTATAGATTCTTTCTTCACACCACACCTATTCGGCTATTCTGATTCTACTGTTCTATCAATTTCATAAGTAAATTCTTCAATATCTCCATAAAGTAGTTACACGACAATTTAGCGACGCTTATCAACACTATTGTTGCAGTATGTGATTCTTGTCGTTTTACGTCTTCGTTTTGTTTGATATTGATGATCCTTACTTTTTTCTTATGGCATAATATGTCGTCTTTAGGAGTGTGACGAATTTGTATCTTTTTTTCTAAGATGAGATACCAATTCAATCTTTTAAAGCATAAGGGAATTCTTCTTGTAGTGCACAAAGATGGTGGTTGTTATCGGAACATATTCTATTGACCAGATCATTTGGTGATCAAAATATCATCTTTTAAAGAGTCTAACATTCAGTGTTGTAAACAACTAGTCATTACATATATATTTTATACTAATATCTTTATCAAGCATAATATAGAGTTAATTGCCATTTCCGTCCATGTGGTTTGATCACTTATGTCGTTTCAGGTCAATTTTCAAAATTGCACCAGTTTCCTCCCTGGAATTCTCGAAACGTGTCATTTCAGTCCAAAAAACTAACTCTAGTTAAAAAAACTCATTTATCTCAGGGATAATGTCACACCCTCAAAATCCACATGCGGAGTATTACCGCGAGGCGTATAACTGACCAGGATCATGCCACCAATCATATTGAACATCAAATAAAGTAAAGTAAAAACCACCACAATCAATACGATTAGTGTTACGAAAACAAATGAGCAAAACCGTGTTAAAGTGTCAGCGGAAGCATAAAGTTAAAAACCCAATAATTAATTTAAATTTATAAAGTTTAATAGGAATCCAATAGATGGTTCCCCGCCACAACGACCATTCCTCCGTGCAAGCTCCAGCATAGTACCTAACGTCCTGCAAAGCATGTAGTAACATATCAACAAAAATGTTGGCGAGTTCACAGTTGTTTAGTATTGTTCCGAAAACTTAGTTTTGTTAAATTACTCTGTTCTTTAGAAAACATGTCATGGGGAGCTACCCCATTGTTTTAAACTACTAGATGTACCATACCGACTACTGATTGTAGTTATGTTTAGTGCCCCGAGTCAATGTCTATCATCATTGACTAAGTGCCCAAGTAGATTAGTCCACGCCCGTCCTCTGCGGCACGGTGTGAGGCTTGTCAAACCTAATATCACTATTTAACTAAAAACCCGTTCGCCATTGGCCCGACGATTAATCGGTATAAAATGTGTGGGGACTTTCAGATAAAGTTTCGTCTAGTCTGCTTAAGACATGTTAAATAAATAGTAAATTAACGGTTTTTGTCCCTCGCAAGGAGACGAGGTTGCCCGTATTCTACCCAAGGAGAATACGTAGGTTGCATCCCACCCAAGGGGGATGATTGTTGTTTGCTCCATTCCCAAACCACCGGGAATTACATGCTTTTTAGAAAAGTGTGAACTCACCTTAGATTAGCTCGTCAGATTAAATTAAGTGTATGAAATCTAGAGCGACCGACCACACCCTATAATAGTTACCATGGTATATTAGACTTTGTTTAGGCATTGCACGAAAGTCCTACACTGTCACACCCCCAAAATACCACATGCGGGTACCCCGCGAGGCTTGTGACGTACCAGGATCCAGCCACTAATCACATTGAACCAATAACAAGATATTATGTAAAAATTCCCATTTATTAAGATATTGTAATTTCAAAACATAACTTAAAACCCAACATGTTCAGCGGAAGCATATGTAAATCATTGTTCAAGTGTTTCAAAATCTAAATGTATGAAAACAAGTAGACTTGTCTCGTGTTTCCAAGTATCTCGACCCATGACCACTCCAGCAATCCAGATAGCAAGTTCCATATCCAAATCTAACGACCTGCAAGCATGCAGACAAGTGTATCTGCATAAAGCTGGCGAGTTCACAGTTTTGTAAAACATTTAGTTGCCAAGTGTTTAGTTTAAAAACATGTTGATAATAACTCGAGTGCCACAAGATGGCGTCATTTTGTTTGCCCGTCCCCAATGCCCTATCAAATATTGGTCATGTGGTTAAGGTCATTAGTTCACGCCCGTCCTCTCAGGTATGGTGTGAGGTTGCCAAGCCTAATAGCGCTATCAACTAATACCTCGTTACCTCTCAGGTAACTAGTTTGGTAGTAAGATGGGACTTAAGGTGATAGGAGTGAGTGTATTATCCAACATCCCAATTTAACCTAGAAAAGACGTATTCCTCTCAGGAATACCCATTTGTGTGTCCCGCCCACCGGGACACATGCTCAAGGAGTAGTGAAATCACTTTAGATTTGCTCGGTAATTTTAGTTATGTATTCCAAGTTGGTCAACCAAGCCCTAACGTGGTTACCAATGGCAGTCAATTTCTCAAACACTTCATGCAAGGGGAATCACATATTACACAAGTAATGTACACGTATCATCATACACGTTGTAATAGTTGATCATGAAATCCAACAATCCGTGACATACATCATAACATTACGTGGTAGGTGTGTGGACCTCATACCATCTTGTTCACATGTCCACATCTAACAATCATAAATCATATAAGTGTACGATCTACATGGTTTGAGGCCCAGTCCTAGTTTTGTTTACGACCCAACGCTAGGGTACGGCCCAGATAAAACAACAATGTTCAATTGAGTGTGCAGCCCGGTAACATTCAAAGCCCAATCAATTGCAAGTTGTGAGAACTTGTCAGTTTCCTTGATCGCAAGGAAGTGAGCAGATTTCGTGAGACGATCAATGATCACCCAAATGGTATCGTTTCCATTTTGAGTTCTAGGTAGGCTAGTGACAAAATCCATGGTAATCTGTTCCCATTTCCACATGGGTATTTCTAGTTGCTGAAGCAATCCAGACAGTTTCTAGTATTCCACCTTAACCATCGCACAAGTCAAGCATTTACTCACATACTGTCACACCCTGATTTCCACGTGTCACCGGTGGGCCCGGTGGGGAGTATCGTGACGTGGTTGGCAACATAATAGTCAAACAACACAATATTTAATATGCACAGCGGAAGCAAATTGTAAGATATAATTCAACCGAATATAATATTGTAATATTTAAATATCACAACTGTCGATTGTTTATCCACAGACGGATCGAAAATAAAATGGAAACAATAGTTCAACAGACTCTAGGCATCTTAAGCTTGCGAGACTTCTAGTGATGCTAAGGAGAAATCCCAGCCAATTTCGCTTAGTACCTGCATTTAATCTTTTTGGGAAAATGCGTCAGATTACACTGGTAAATACATTCAACTAACTCATTTTAGAAAAATGATTGAAAATTGATTTGGATGCACGTGGCATAAACATTTTATTTAACTTGGAAGAATTATTTAAATATATAATCTTGTGAACGAATTACATGTTCCTTGTGCGTTCAGTAGCCCGGACGTACCGGGTTAAAGATCAATAGACACACCACATTATTCTTTTGTGCACTGACGGGTGTACGCCTACACCCCGCACTTAAGTCGTGGCCATTTCGTAAAATGATGCCAAGGATATCCGGGACATGGTCATTAACCCCCCAAAGGCTTTTAGTAAACATGATTGTTTAAACGAGCCGATCAAATTATTCAATTAACCACCCAACGATGGAAGATTTGATGCCCGATCAAGCGGTATTCTATATACCGTAACCCAAGCCCGTATAGGGAAAATAAGTTAAAAGTATTTACCTGAGCAAAGTATAAATCACAATAAGCAAACGCAAGTAGCTTTTACTGGTACTCCTAATCTGGAACGAAGGTTTATAATAACCTATTAGAATCCTAACGGGTCTTTAGTTAAGCTTAAGCTTAGACCGGTTAGTTTCAAAGACACGGTTCGTACGCACGATTAAGCGAGACCGGATAGATTGGGATTTAGACCCGACAAGTTCAGAGACTTGTTTAATATGGGTATTTCATACACATTCTGGATTTTGAGATAAAACCGATAAGGTTTGACCCGTTTCGGCTAATTTATGGAAACTAGTTACATAAACCGAACTGAACGCGTAATAAGCGTAACGGGTAGTAATGAGAGTCATTTACAGGTTTCCTAAGTTAATATGCTCCAAATATGTTGTGACATCAGTAAGATATCATTTATTATGCCCGAAATGAATTTAAACACAAACTATGCCCCGTAGGGGTAGTTTGGTCATTTATAAGGTGATAAAAGAGTTTAAGTAGTATCCTGAGTTACAGGTCTAATGTAATCAGCAAAGATAATCAATTTGCTAAGTTATATCAGTAATTTATTGTATATATGTGAAATTTATCAATTATAACCAAACTATGCACCGTAGGGGCATTTTGGTAATTTCACATAAGCCGTAAAGCTCAAAACTGAAGTCTGAGTTAAACAACTTTTGCTTACTGTTAAAATATTATAATTTGCCTCAAATATCAGTAGGTATCACCCTTTGTATGTTTAAAATAGTTTTAGTACATCCTATGCGTTAAAAACGCTTAAAAAGGCGATTAGAAGCCGTTTCCTGGTTCTATATAGAAATCTGATATTTTTATTATTCCAGGAGGTTTAAAATAATTTATTTATCATTTAAGATCAGTAGCAAAAGGTTTGGAGTAGATTAGATATGTAAAACTCATTTTATGGCCCGTAAGGGCAAAACCGACAATTACCGGATTAAGCCTACGACTAGTAGTTATGCTCATCCTAAAATTTAATAAAAATCCTCAAAAATCCCAAAATAATATATTACATCAGTGGGTAGTAAATTTGATATCAAAAAGTAGGCTTAACTAGGCTATACGCTAATTACGCCGTTTTATTAACATAAAGCTTTCAATTTACGCTAATGAGCATAACTCTCAATCTACACTTCAAACTGATGTCAAACTTTGCATACAAGTTTATATATCAGTAATTAAAGTTTCTACTCTTTTACATTTTCAAAAATCACATTTTAAGGTGAAAAGGGCATAATGGTCAACATATGAGCAATTAACGGAATCATGCATACTAATCGGTTAACTAATGAACCATGGTGTATAATCACAGAGGGTTATACTAGCATGTAACCTGGTCCAAATGAAGCTCTTAGGTATTTCTAAATCATACCAAAACGGGTCAGAACTGAAGTCAAAGCTTTGCGACTTTCGGTTCCGAACCGGGTCTAAACAGTAAATTGTCGGGTTGAACATGTTTAGACATGTTCTTACACTAATTACCAAGTTATATTAATGATCAAACAGGTTGTATGTGTTCTACATTGCTAATCATGCATAAATTAGAATTTAAGTATCTTGTTGACTTTTTATTAACACGTTTGACCCGACATTTGACCTAGTTAGAGTGGGAATCAGGGGGAACCCTTTTGAGGGTTTATTACCCACATAATTACCAACTTATAACTACTTTTGATTCGACTAATCACTGGACCATTAGTGATTAATCTTAAAGTCAACTGTTAATTATGACGGTTTGACTTTTAAGCTAAAACTTAACTAAGAAGGGTTGAGCAAACTTACAAGAGTCCTAAGCACGATTAGTGATCACTTGAGAGAAGGCTTGAGCTCCAGAAATGATCAGGAATGCAAGTGAAGGTTTGAAGAACAATGTTGCAACTTAGGGGCATTATATAGTGATCAAATCACCACAAAATGTTGACATCTAAGTCTACTATTGCCCACAACTCTCCCACAAGTGTCCCTAGTGCTCTAGGGGTTGCCTAGGGGTCGCACATGAAGTGAAACATCCGTTTTGGGTCGATTATGCGCGAATACAAGAGGTTGTCTAAAGTTTCTGTTACTGTGTCTGACGCGGCCCGCGTAAGGGTGTTGTTGGACCTTACGCGGCCCGCCTTAACCCCTTAAACAGATTTTACATTTTCTAGTTTCCGCATCTTTGTCCCTTGGCTCTTCGAAAGGTCAACTAGCTTATATTTGAAATTTGACCCCTTCTTATTTACCTACAAGGGCTTTAGGATTTATACCCACTTTTCCAAGTCCCTGGACACTTCTGGTTAACCCGAAAAGTCATAACTTTCAACGTTAATGCTTTAACCCCTTGTATGCGAATTTGATCATAACTTTCTCATACGATAACGAAACTTTATGAAATTTATATCGTGCATTCTAGTGAGCATAATTAACAGTTACAAAGCTTCGGGTTTGTCAAAACATCACTCAGAGGTAGAACTTAAACATGTTGACACATTTAACCCCTGTAGTTTGTAATCTCTCACTTTTAGCTTCGCATGATCCATGATTTATTCGTTTGATGCTATAAACATCATGTAGGGTTAATGTACAACATATTTATTCACTGTTGACATTTAGAACTCGTATATTCACATACTTTTCATGATTGTCAACTTTAGTCCTTCTGTAACATTCTTTCACACGTTCAAGCATATGACACGTGTCTACACATTATAGGACGTGAATTTTCGAGGTGTTACATCCTCACCCCCTTAAAAGAAATCTCGACCCTGAGATTTACTAAAACAAATAAGGGTACTTTTCTTTCATTGTGGATTCAACCTCCCACGTATATTTGGGTCCTCTACGGGCATCCCATTTGACCTTTACAATAGGTACATGCTTCATTCGAAGCTTCTTAACCTGTCGATCTTCAATCGACAATGCTTTTTCCACAAATTTTAAGCTCTCATCTATATGCACATCTGTATGTGGTATAACCAGTGATTCATCAGCGAAGCACTTCTTCAGATTGCAGATGTGGAACACATTGTGAATTCCACTGAGCTCTTCAGGTAAGTTTAACTTATAGGCAACTGACCCGACACGTTCGATAACCTCGAAAGGTCCTATGTATCTCGGGCTTAGCTTACCTTTCTTACCAAATCGCATCACCCCCTTCCAGGGCGATACTTTAAGCAACACTTTGTCACCTACTTCGAAGTGAAAAGCTTTACGCTTTGGATCTGCGTAACTCTTCTGCCTATCTCGGGCCGCTTTGAGATGGTCACGAATCTGGACAATCTTGTCCGTCGTTTCAAAGACTATCTCTGGTCCTGATAATTGGACATCTCCAACTTCCGCCCAACAAACTGGCGTTCTACACATTCTACCATATAATGCCTCAAAAGGCGCAGCCTTAATGCTGGTGTGGTAGCTATTGTTGTAGGAGAACTCAATTAGTGGTAGGTGGTTATCCCAACTACCCCCCAAATCGATCACACATGCACGTAGCATGTCTTCCAAAGTTTGAATAGTACGCTCACTCTGACCGTCTGTCTGAGGATGGTAAGCCATACTAAAATTCAAACACATGCCCAAAGATTGTTGGAAGCTTTTCCAAAAATGTGACGTGTATCTAGTATCTCTGTCAGAGATAATAGACACAGGTATGCCATGTAAGGCTACAATCTTATCCACGTATAACTGGGCTAACATGTCGGAGCTATAAGTCTCCTTGATGGGTAAGAAATGTGCTGACTTAGTCAGTCTATCAACTATCACCCATATTGTATCATTGCCTTTCCTTGTCTTAGGTAACTTAGTGATAAAATCCATGGTTACCATTTCCCACTTCCACGTAGGAAGTTCAGGCTGTTGTAGGAAACCTGACGGTTTCAGATGCTCGGCTTTGACTTGCGCACATGTCAAGCATTTAGCTACATAGGTGGCTACAGACTTTTTCAAGCCTATCCACCAATAATTTGCCCTTAAATCCTGGTACATCTTATCAGCTCCAGGATGAACGGAGTATTTAGAACTATGGGCTTCCTGGAGGATGACATCTCGAAGTCCTCCATAAATTGGAACCCATATTCGTCCATTTAACCTTAGAATCCCGTCCTTGCTAAGAGTTAACTGCTCCTCAGTTACCCCTAGTTTTTCGTTAGGATAGTTAGCTTCCAACACAGCTTCCTTCTGTGCAGCTAACAACCTTTCCGTCAAACTTTTCTTTATCTCCATGCGCTTGGCATTGATTCGGATGGGTTTCACCCTCTCCTTTCGACTCAAGGCATCGGCGACTACATTCGCCATGCCGGGATGGTATCTGATTTCACAATCATAATCATTTAAAGTTTCCATCCAACGGCGTTGCCTCATGTTTAAATCCTTCTGATTAAACAGGTGTTGGAGGCTCTTGTGATCAGAATAGATCATACACTTGATTCCATACAGATAATGCCTCCATAGTTTTAGTGCGAATACAATGGCACCCAACTCCAAGTCGTGGGTGGTGTAATTCTTTTCATGCACCTTTAACTGTCGTGATGCATAGGCAATAACTTTTCCTTTTTGCATAAGCACACATCCCATGCCAGTGTGAGATGCATCGCAGTAAACTACGAAATCTTCCATTCCATCTGGCAATGTCAAAATAGGAGCGTTGCTCAACTTCTGTTTAAGGATATCAAAGGATTCTTGCTGTTTAGGGCCCCAAACAAACTTAACCTTCTTCTTAGTTAAGGAGGTTAGGGGTGCAACAATTCTTGAGAAATTTTCGATAAAACGCCTGTAATATCCTGCCAATCCCAGGAAGCTACGAATCTCTGTAGGCGTCTTTGGCTCTTGCCAGTTCATAACTGCTTCAACCTTAGCGGGATCTACTTGGATACCACGCTCACTAACCACATGTCCAAGGAATTGGACTTCTCGAAGCCAAAACTCACACTTGGAAAATTTGGCATAGAGTTTCTCATGATGTAGAAGTTTGAGAATACAGCGAAGGTGTTTCTCATGGTCAGCTTGGTTCTTTGAGTAGATAAGAATGTCGTCGATGAAAACGATGACGAATTTATCTAAGTACGGCTTGCAAACGCGATTCATGAGATCCATGAATGCGGCCGGTGCATTAGTGAGCCCAAAAGGCATCACTAGGAACTCGTAATGACCATAACGAGTCCTAAATGTTGTTTTGTGAATGTCTTCATCTCTAACCTTCAGTTGGTGGTAGCCTGACCTTAAGTCAATCTTCGAGAAGTAACTTGCCCCTTGCAATTGATCGAACAAATCGTCGATCCTGGGCAAAGGATACCTATTCTTTATCGTGACCTTATTAAGTTCACGATAGTCGATGCACAGACGCATCGACCCATCCTTCTTCTTGACAAACAGGACTGGTGCTCCCCAAGGAGACGAACTAGGTTTTATAAAACCTTTAGCTAGCAATTCATCCAGTTGTGTTCTTAATTCCTTCATTTCCGTTGGTGCCAACCTATAGGGTGCTCTAGCAACTGGTGCTGCTCCGGGGATGATATCAATTCTGAATTCCACTTGCCTATCTGGTGGCAAACCAGGTAGTTCTTCCGGAAAAACTTCTGGGTATTCAGAAATGACAGGGATGTCTTCTATCTTCGGTTTAGGCTCATCGATAATCACTTGCGCCATGTAGATGACACAACCCTTCTTTAAACATTTTGAAGCCTTGAGCATAGTCGCTTGCTCAGGCAGCCCATACTGGGTATCTCCCCGAATGGTAAGTGATTCACCAGACGGAGTCTTAATCACCACTTGCTTTCTGTTACAGACGATTTGGGCCTGGTTGTGAGATAACCAGTCCATACCCAAGACTATGTCAAAACCGGCTAACTTAAATGGAAGTAGGGACAGAGGAAAAGAGTGGTTCTTAATGGATATAACACATCCATCTAACACAGTAGAGACGGTTTCTAGGGTACCATCTGCTAACTCCACCTCATAATTCACATTTAAGGTATTGACAGGTAGTTTCAGCAATTCACAAAACTTATTATCTACGAAAGACTTATCAGCGCCTGAATCAAAAAGTACTCTTGCATAGACATCATTTACAAGGAAAGTACATGTAATAACGTTGTCGTCTAGAACCGCTTCCTTTGCGTCCATTCTGAAGACTCTAGCATTTGTCTTCTTGGCCTCTTCAGGCTTCTTGGCGTATTTAGGGCAGTTGGTCTTAATGTGCCCCTTTTCATTGCAACGGTAGCACGTTGCGTCTTTCAGCTTCTTGCAATCCAAGGTTTTGTGATCCGTGGACTTGCATATACCACAAGCATAGGTTTTTGACTGAGTCTGTGAGTTCGACTCAAGTCTGCACTTTCCAAAGTGCTGTTTCTTGCAAACTTTGCACTTGGGCTTCTCACCAGACTGATGCCCATCTTTCCTTGACTCAGATCCTTTCTTGTTGTCACCGTTCCCACGGTGCTTCTTGTTCGACCTCCGTGAACTATCATCTTCACGTTTTCTCTTCTCAGCCTCCTTATTCCTCAGCGATCTTTGCCTGACCGCATCCAAAGTGAGGGACAAGGATATGTCAGCTACAGATCTAAAAGTAGCTGGCCGAGAAGCCTTCACGCTTGCCTTGATTTCCGGGGCTAAACCACCGATAAAACGAGCTATTCTTTTTGGTTCCGGGGTTACCAGATACGGAACCAACCGGGACATTGTGTTGAAGCTCGTGAGGTAAGTTTGACAGTCAAGGTTTGTCATCACCAATGATAGAAAATCAGACTCTATCTTCTCCACCTCATGCTGAGGGCAGTAATTTTCCCTGATGAGGGCAACAAATTGATCCCATGACATGTTGTACAATGGGATTTTCCCGGTGGCTTGAATCAGTGATCTCCACCAGGCTAGGGCTTCCCCCTTAAATGATTGCGACACAAACTTGACTATATCCTTCTCAGCGCATCCGCTGATATCCACAACCGTGTCCATCTCGTCTAACCACGTCATGCAGTCAATGGCTCCCTTCTCCCCAGTAAAATCCATGGGTTTGCAAGACACAAAGTATTTATAGGAGCAACCCTTGTTACGGGGTTCTTGTTTTAGTACAACCTGCTGAGATGGAGCACTGTGGTGGTTCGAGGAGTGTCGATCATCATCCTTTTTGGGTTCTTCCTTTTTGGGAGGAGGCTTCGAATGCGGAGTAGATAGGGTCCTACTTCGAGTCGCACTATACTCTTCGTACTGCCGCTCCAAGGCCTTTGTAACTGCATCGTCTACCAACGCTTTCAATTCAGCACCCGTTAAAGTAACTCGGGCGTTATCAATATTCTCCACTGGATGGCTATTAATTTCGTCTGAGTTAGCCATTTTAATTGAACTGTTACAGAAAACAAGGACAATAGTTTACTTGGGAGTTTATTATGGAATTGCCCCTTAGGGTAATTCATTAACCATGGTAAACAGAGACCATATTTGGTTAATTTATTAATCATATTTATTTAGGATTTCTATCATAATTTATCCTAATTATAAAACAATAACAGTTTTATTTGTGGCACAAAAGGCCTAGTCACATGGACATTTTAATTTATAAGCTGTGATTTCAGAGAATCAAAACATGAAGGTATACTGGCACAATAGGCCTAGTTACAAGGACATTTATAATTTATAAGCTATGATTTCAGAGAATCAAAGCATGAAGGTTTGAACCTAGTTCATTACCTTTATCTGACAGGGAGTCATCGCTACCACTGCCTTTTGGCTCATATGGAAATGAGCAGGGCCCGTAGGCGCTATATTACCACGTATGGTCAAAATATGATCATCTTAATTGATGACCTAAACCCATGATTCAGAGATCATAAAATTGGGTAAGGAATCTTTAGAAAGATCCTTTTATATAAAAATGACATGTGTGATTTTAACAAATCACTTCTGCCAGGAGTGTTAACATGTTTTCAGATGTTAACTGGGATTTGAATCTTTTGAACAGGTCTTACCATCTTGGCCCGGTCTTATAATGACCCGAAGGCTAGGTTTCACTCTTTAAGATTCTTATTTAAAAATTACATAGGCAGATTATTTCAAAAGAAATGATTTTAATTTATTTATTTCATATATAATTTATTTATGCACATAATGGCAAACATGAAATTTATAAAAAAACATTCCATTAATTTATTAAAATATTACACGCTGCCCTAAACGGGTCTTTTCAACAAACATTTACCCACGCAGGGGTCAAGCAACATACTAGTCCACGCAGGGACTTTAAACAAACATACTAGTCCACGTAGGGACTTTAAACAAACATTATACCCTCGTAGGGGTTAACAGAAGATAGACCCACGCAGGGGTCAAAACAAACACACATACCTACGCAAGGGTCTAAACAAATACAGGCCCACGCAGGGGCTCAACTGATACAAGGAAATACAACAACAGTGGAAGGATTTAATGATCCTTCTTGCTCTTCCCTTTTATTAGGCTTGTTAATCCTTGGAAGAAGCTCTGTCTCTCCCTGCGGTCACGGTGAAAGTCTCGTTCAACCTGATCCAACCTTTGCAGAATTTCTTCACGCTCTGGTGGGGAGAACCTTGGCGGCTGCGATTGAGTCCGAATAATAGGCCTAGGAGGTATCTGGTACCCATGAGTCGGGTAACCTACTCCCCATGGAGCTCCGTACGGTCCTTCCGGGTGCAGTGCGTTGTAA
This sequence comes from Helianthus tuberosus, assembly GCA_030545235.1. Classification (NCBI taxonomy): domain Eukaryota; kingdom Viridiplantae; phylum Streptophyta; class Magnoliopsida; order Asterales; family Asteraceae; genus Helianthus; species Helianthus tuberosus. The sequence goes on from CM060394.1 coordinate 133,584,518, forward strand.
TTGGCCGCGACCATGTAAGGGTCGGCCTATGCGTAACCATAGTTGTGGTGAGTCAGCGGTTCGAACGGATTGTATGCCATAGAACCCGTGTATGCTGGAATTGGGTTATCAAAACCCATCGGTGGTGGCTGCGGTACAACTGGGTTAGAAGGTCCACCCATTTGTGGGTCCTCCTGATGTGGCGGATAGTGACTGCCACTGGATTAACGAGGGGAGCTAAAATGAAAATCCCCTGCTCGTGCAGACATACGTGCACCGGTTCTCCTACGCCTTGGCGGTTGTGGAGGTGCCGGCTGCTCTGGCGGCGGTGGAGGCGGTGGCGTGACTGCCACGAATCTCGAATCCTCAGAGGGATCCTGTTGCTGCTGCGGCTGCTGGTGAGGCGACGAATGACGAGGAGGTGTAAAATACCACTCGTGCCGGTTAAACATAGCTTGAAAGTTGTCTGGACCACCGTAGGGTGATCCGTGAAAAGAAGATCCATCCGAGATCTCTATTGGATGGTTCGGTGTACCGCTGGCAGGTTCGACGGGATTTGTATCCTTGTCCATATCCTCCGCGTGATCTCCGGAGAAATGATCATCTGGCCCTAGTGGGTTAAAACCCACTGGTTCTTGTATGTAATTGGCCGGGTTAAACCGGCCCCTGAAGACAGGTGTGGGGTCCCCAAAAGAATTGTGCGATAAAGATCACTGTAGCGGTATGTAGGATGGTTGAGGGTTGTTGGGCTCATACTCCGGTTGTGGCCCATAAGGGTTAAGAACAGGAGGTGTCGAACTGTGCGAAACCGACCGTCTAGCCGGCTCGAAGAGGTTCCTCCGGTTCTGCCGAGGATCGTCGCTCTCGGTGGTCGAAGGAGCTCGCACATTCGAAGGTCCTGCCTCGTTGTCATTGGGGGCGGTGATTGGCCCCTTTCCTCGTCCTCTTTTTCGGAAGAATCTTGGCGGCATTTTAATCCTGTCAATACAACATGAGATAACAACAACAATATATATAAAATAAAGGACAAAACAAAACCAAATAAGGTAGAATTTGTCCTATGTTATTTGTCTAGACTCGAAAGTTTAGATATGTGCAATTGTGTAACTGAGATTAAACACAAAAGGCTAGTGTTTAATTCATTCAGTGTTGGCTCTGATACCAACCTGTCACACCCCGATTTCCACGTGTCACCGGTGGGCCCGGTGGGGAGTATCGTGACGTGGTTAGCAACATAATAGTCAAACAACACAATATTTAATATGCACAGCGGAAGCAAATTGTAAGATATAATTCAACCGAATATAATATTGTAATATTTAAATATCACAACTGTCGATTGTTTATCCACAGACGGATCGAAAATAAAATGGAAACAATAGTTCAACAGACTCTAGGCATCTTAAGCTTGTGAGACTTCTAGTGATGCTAAGGAGAAATCCCAGCCAATTTCTCTTAGTACCTGCATTTAATCTTTTTGGGAAAATACGTCAGATTACACTGGTAAATACATTCAACTGACTCATTTTAGAAAAATGATTGAAAATTGATTTGGATGGACATGGCATAAACATTTTATTTAACTTGGAAGAATTATTTAAATATATAATCTTGTGAACGAATTACATGTTCCTTGTGCGTTCAGTAGCCCGGACGTACCGGGTTAAAGATCAATAGACACACCACATTATTCTTTTGTGCACTGACGGGTGTACGCCTACACCCCGCGCTTAAGTCGTGGCCATTTCGTAAAATGATGCCAAGGATATTCGGGACATGGTCATTAACCCCCCAAAGGCTTTAAGTAAACAAGACTGTTTAAACGAGCCGATCAAATTATTCAATTAACCACCCAACGATGGAAGATTTGATGCCCGATCAAGCGGTATTCTATATACCGTAACCCAAGCCCGTATAGGGAAAATAAGTTAAAAGTATTTACCTGAGCAAAGTATAAATCACAATAAGCAAACGCAAGTAGCTTTTACTGTTACTCCTAATCTGGAACGAAGGTTTATAATAACCTATTAGAATCCTAACGGGTCTTTAGTTAAGCTTAAGCTTAGACCGGTTAGTTTCAAAGACACGGTTCGTACGCACGATTAAGCGAAGACCGGATAGAATGTGATTTAGACCCGACAAGTTCAGAGACATGTTTAATATGGATATTTCATACACATTCTGGATTTTGAGATAAAACCGATAAGGTTTGACCCGTTTCGGCTAATTTATGTAAACTAGTTACATAAACCGAACAGAACGCGTAATAAGCGTAACGGGTAGTAATGAGAGTCATTTACAGGTTTCCTAAGTTAATATGCTCCAAATATGTTGTGACATCAGTAAGATATCATTTATTATGCCCGAAATGAATTTACACACAAACTATGCCCCGTAGGGGTAGTTTGGTCATTTATAAGGTGATAAAAGAGTTTAAGTAGTATCCTGAGTTATAGGTCTGATGTAATCAGCAAAGATAATCAATTTGCTAAGTTATATCAGTAATGTATTGTATATATGTGAAATTTATCAATTTTAACCAAACTATGCACCGTAGGGGCATTTTGGTAATTTCACATAAGCCGTAAAGCTCAAAACTGAAGTCTGAGTTAAACAACTTTTGCTTATTGTTAAAATATTATAATTTGCCTCAAATATCAGTAGGTATCACCCTTTGTATGTTTAAAATAGTTTTAGTACATACTATGCGTTAAAAACGCTTAAAAAGGCGATTAGAAGCCGTTTCCGGGTTCTATATAGAAATCTGATATTTTTATTATTCCAAGAGGTTTAAAATAATTTATTTATCATTTAAGATCAGTATCAAAAGGTTTGGAGTCGATTAGATATGTAAAACTCATTTTATGGCCCGTAATGGCAAACCCGACAAATACCGGATTAAGCCTACGACTAGTAGTTATGCTCATCCTAAAATTTATTAAAAATCCTCAAAAATCCCAAAATAATATATTACATCAGTGGGTAGTAAATTTGATATCAAAAAGTAGGCTTAACTAGGCTATACGCTAATTACGCCGTTTTATTAACATAAAGCTTTCAATTTACGCTAATGAGCATAACTCTCAATCTACACTTCAAACTGATGTCAAACTTTGCATACAAGTTTATATATCAGTAATTAAAGTTTCTACTCTTTTACATTTTCAAAAATCACATTTTAAGGTGAAAAGGGCATAATGGTCAACATATGAGCAATTAACGGAATCATGCGTACTAATCGGTTAACTAATGAACCATGGTGTATAATCACAGAGGGTTATACTAGCATGTAACCTGGTCCAAATGAAGCTCTTAGGTATTTCTAAATCATACCAAAACGGGTCAGAACAGAAGTCAAAGCAAAAGTCAAAGCTTTGCGACTTTCGGTTCCGAACCGGGTCTAAACAGTAAATTGTCGGGTTGAACATGTTTAGACATGTTCTTACACTAATTACCAAGTTATATTAATGATAAAACAGGTTGTATGTGTTCTACATTTCTAATCATGCATAAATTAGAATTTAAGTATCCTGTTGACTTTTTATTAACACGTTTGACCCGACATTTGACCTAGTTAGAGTGGGAATCAGGGGGAACCCTTTTGAGGGTTTATTACCCACATAATTACCAACTTATAACTACTTTTGATTCGACTAATCACTGGACCATTAGTGATTAATCTTAAAGTCAACCGTTAATTACGACAGTTTGACTTTTAAGCTAAAACTAAGCTAAAACTTAACTAAGAAGGGTTAAGCAAACTTACAAGAGTCCTAAGCACGATTAGTGATCACTTGAGAGAAGGATTGAGCTCCAGAAATGATCAGGAATGCAAGTGAAGGTGTGAAGAACAATGTTGCAACTTAGGGGCTTTATATAGTGATCAAATCACCACAAAATGTTGACATCTAAGTCTACTACTGCCCACAACTCTCCCACAAGTATCCCTAGTGCTCTAGGGGTTGCCTAGGGGTCGCACATGAAGTGAAACATCCGTTTTGGGTCGATTATGCGCGAATACAGGAGGCTGTCTAAAGTTTCTGTTACTGTGTGTCTGACGCGGCCCGCGTAAGGGTGTTGATGGACCTTACGCGGCCCGCCTTAACCCCTTAAACAGATTTTACATTTTCTAGTTTCCGCATCTTTGTCCCTTTGCTCTTCGAAAGGTCAACTAGCTTATATTTGCAATTTGACCCCTTCTTATTTACCTACAAGGTCTTTAGGACTTATACCCACTTTGCCAAGTCCCTGGACACTTCTGGTTAACCCGAAAAGTCATAACTTTCAACGTTAATGCTTTAACCCCTTGGATGCGAATTTGATCATAACTTTCTCATACGATAACGAAGCTTTATGAAATTTATATCGTGCATTCTAGTGAGCATAATTAACAGTTACAAAGCTTCAGGTTTGTCAAAAGGTCACTCAGAGGTATAACTTAAACATGTTGACACATTTAACCCCTGTAGTTTGTAATCTCTCACTTTTAGCTTCGCAAGATCCATGATTTATTCGTTTGATGCTATAAACATCATGTAGGGTTAATGTACAATATATTTATTCACTGTTGACATTTAGAACTCGTATATTCACATACTTTTCATGATTGTCAACTTTAGTCCTTCTGTAACATTCTTTCACACGTTCAAGCATATGACACGTGTCTACACATTATAGGACGTGAATTTTCGAGGTGTTACACATACGTCGATATGTGGGCTTTCATCTTCGGCCACTAGTATAAGACTTTTAGATCCTGATACATCTTATCAGAACCCGGATGAACAGAGTATCGAGACTTGTGTGCTTTGTCCATCACAAGCTCTCTAAGGTTTCCGTAAAAAGGGACCCATATTCTGTGACAACTCGTATTTCAAACCTCTCTTTGTACCTTGTTGTAACGTATGTGGACCCTATGTGATTATATGAACCTTGATTGATTAATTGAATGTTATGTTATGTGTTTACGTGTAACGAATTATATTGTATATTAATGAACTGATCGCACAACACAAGCCCAATAGGGCCACACTTATGGTACTCGAACCGAATGGGCAGCCCATGTAGAGGGTTCGGCCCACCCCCCTTGTGTCGCATAAACCATGAGGAGAGTGTATACTCCTCATTTGTTGCAATCTCATAATACACACCAAACCCTAATACCTCTCTCTCTCTCTCTCTCTCTCTCTCTCTCTCTCTCTCTCTCTCTCTCTAAGCCGACGACATCATCTCCATCCCTTGAAGATTTTGTGTTCGGATCAATCATTGTTCTTTTCTCTAACCGGTTAGTGTTTTAACTATTGCTTTCATGATTGTATGATGTTGTGTTATACATGCTCTACATGATGATGTAGGAATGATATATGATTGATGGTGATGTAAACTATTAATGTTGATGTTCATATAATCAGCTCACATGTGTAGTGTGTATGAATCATATAGGGTTGAAAATCGAATGAGGTTAAAAGATGATTGTTAATCCAATGCTTGATTAATCGGCTGTTATATATATTGCTCGAATGATTTGTTAAGATGGCATGTTAGAGTGTATGCTAGAGATAGGAATCATCGATGTGATAATATGATTGAGGGTGTTGATAAGTTGTTGTTCATGATTATGATTTAATTAGGGTTTATGTGTATTAGTGGTAATAACCCTGTTTTGATCGATTAAAGGTTAAATGGAAATTGTTTGATTGTTGTGACCACACATATGGAAACTGTTAAATGGTGTAACTGAATTGCATGAGTTTAGGGAAGTTGGTAACAAATCGCACAAGATCAGATCTTATAATACAAGCTTTCTGATCGTACAAGTCCTTGGTCGCACAAGGACTAATCGCACAAGTTGTTGATCGCACAAGATCAGGTCGCACAAGACCTGATCTGATCGCACAAGATCCAAACGCACAAGCTGGGTACAACCACCCATGCTCAGGGTACTGTTTAGTTATGAATGATCGCACAAGACTTGTGGATCGCACAAGACAGTGCCGATCGCACAAGGCTTGGGCCACACACGAGTCACTTGAACTTTTATACAGTTGGGCTTCAAAGCCCAACCTCCGATCGCACAATTTTATTCGGATCGCACAAGACCAATGTTTATTTGCTTGGGTCGTTTACATGCTGGACTGCTATGTTTTATTGGGCTGGGTATCTTTGGGCTTCAACGGGTGAATCGCACAAGGCTGTTAGACTTGTGCGAGCCCAATCTTTTAAATCGTACAAGTATGAGCATGTTATGTACTTGACTGTTAATGTGTTGCCATGATCAATACGTGTTCGTAACCTGTTAGCTTATGTGTAAGCGTACGTGCATTACTTGAACCTAGACCTGACTTGAATGGTAACCATGTTAGGACGTGGTTGACCCCTAGCAGCTCGATTAACCTTTCGTTTATCTGCCGAGCTAACCTAAGGTGAGTTCACACTTTCTACAAAGCATGGGAATCCCAGGGGTTGGGAATGGGTTAAGGAATATGGATTCCTCGTCCTTCTTGGGTAGGACAGTACAGGTTCAGGAATGTAATTCCTCGTCCTCATGGACAGTTAAATTTCACTAGACCATAACTCTATCACGAAGTCCCTCCTTTTTATATCGACTTAATCGCCGGGCCAATGGCGAGCGGGTCATTAGTTAGATAGCGCTATTTAGGTCTGACAAGCCTCACACCGTGCCTCAGAGGACGGGCGTGAACTAATGGATCTGGGCACGTCAATGATGATAGACATTGATGCTAAGGGCACATAGACATGACTAAAGTCAGTGGTCGATATGGTAACGAGTCTAGTAGTATAAACATGGGGTAGCCCCCACGGCCAGAGAGCCAGATAATTAAACATGGGGTAGCCCCCACGGCTGCATTGCCAGAGTAAACGGGATTAAATAAAACATGTTTTCAACTATGGGGTAACCCCCACGGCAGGGTTGCCAGTTAAATGAAACTGTTTTTGGAACAACTTAAAACAAACACCCAACTGTGAACTCGCTCAACTTTGTTGTTGACTCGTTACTACATGCTTTGCAGGTCACTAGGTTTAGCATGAGCTTGCATGGGGGAAGAGTCGTTGTGGAGCATGGACATTGAGTGTTCATGATAAACTTAAATATTATTAACTTATGCTTTGGTTTTTGCCATTATGCTTCCGCTTGCAACTTAAACTATGTTTTGATTTGGACACCAATTATATTATGTTGGGTTTTATGTTTACTTACATGCTTGTTCAATATGATTGGTGGCTTGATCCTGGTCAGTCACGCCTCCAAGCGGTGATACTCCGCATGTGGATTTTGGGGGTGTGACAGATTGGTATCAGAGCCATTGGTTATAGTGAACTTGGTTTTAAAAAGGGAAAAGCTTTTTTTGACAAAACCAGACTATAACCTGTACAGTGATCAACGATCCACAACGACGCTTCACTCCACGTGCAAGGCTCAACACTATAGGTGATATGATTTATGTTTATATTTCCTACTTGCTAGTTACATAGAACATTGCTCATGGTATGCTTAGTTAGTATAACAACTGTTGCTTGAACCCCGTGTGCTTACTCTCTTCTGTCACTCCACACTTACACACATTCGCGACACCTTTCCTACTTGTGTTTACTTTGATGTGAAGATCATGAGTGGACGTGTGAACCTAACTCAAGCCCAGCTGACGGCTCTTATTAACGAACAAGTTCCGGCAGCACTCGCAGCCGCTCAGGCAGGAGGTATAATCTGCTATTCCGAACCTATCCTAGGATGATAGATCCTACTCTCATGACCCAACTCTCGCGCTTAACCCTGTCTTTTCTTCTTCGCGTAACAAGGTCAGAACCCTCAGCCACCTATATGCACATTCAAAATCTTCATGGACTGTCGTCCTAGTACTCTTAGTGGCACTGAAGGGGCCGTTGGACTCCTCCACTGGTTCGAGAAGCTCGAATCGGTCTTCGAAATGTGTGAATGCCCTGAGACTCGTAGGGTGAAGTACGCCACTGGTACTCTCGAAGGCGTTGCATTGACTTGGTGGAACGCACAAGTACAAATGCTGGGGCTGGCGGCTGCTAATGCCACCCCATGGAATGATTTTAAGGAACTGATCAAACGTGAATACTGTAGTCGTGATGACATCCACAAGCTGGAAGTAGAGTTCTTTAACCTGAAGATGACGGGGTCAGAGATAGAAGTGTACACGAAACGATCCAACAAACTAGCAGTGTTATGTCCAACTATGGTGGATCCTCCCATCAAGCGTATTGAGCTGTACCTCAAAGGCCTAGTACCAGAAATTCAAAGCCATGTGACTACTGCGAACCTTGCTACCATCCAGGATGTTACCCGTCTTGCTCATCGTCTCACAGACCAGGCAGTGGAACAGAACAAGCTGACTAAGCGTATTGGTGCTACTACTATTACTACTTCTGCTACTCCCAGTGACAACAAGCGAAAGTGGGATGGAACCTCCAGCAAGGGTTCCACTTCGGTTCAGTCTCAGTCACAGCAGCGAAAAACGGATGAGTAGAGGGGCCCCAGTCAGCAGTCTTTTGGTAATCGAAGTCAGGGTGGATACAGGGGAAACCACCCTAAGTGCAATTGATGTAATTTGCACCACAGCGGGCAGTGCAACAAAGATCGTTGTCAGAGATGCAACAAGCTTGGTCATGGAGCCAAAGATTGTAGAAGCTCACGTCCTGCAAACCAGAACCGACAACAGCAGCCACAAGCTCCACAGAATCAGCAGCAACAGCAGGGTAACAAGGGATGTTATCAGTGTGGTGCTGAAGGTCACTTCAAGAGACACTGCCCACAGTTGAACCAGAACCAGAATCAGAACCACAATCAAGGAAACGGGAACAATAATGGAGGCAACAACGGGGGTAATAATGACGGTAATGGTGCCGGGGGTCGAGTGTTCATGATTGGTCAGGGTGATGCTAGGAATGACCCCAACGTTGTGATGGTTTCGACATCGTTATTGGTATGGTTTGGCTACCTCAACTTCGAGCAGAGATTCTTTGCAAAGAAAAGATCGTCCGCATTCCTCGTGCTGGTGGAGAACCTTTGGTAATTCATGGTGACAAGGGTGGTGCTGTTGTGGGCATCATTTCTTTCCTTAAGGCCCAGAAGTGTTGCAAAAGGGCCACACTGCTATTTTAGCACTCGTTACTGATGCATCGATAAAAGAGAAAAAGATAGAGGATATTCCAGTTGTACGTGACTTTCCTCAAGTGTTTCCTGAAGATTTACCTGGGCTACCGCCTCATCGCCAAGTCGAGTTTCAAATCGAGCTGGCTCCTGGAGCGGCTCCCATAGCTCGAGCACCTTATCGTCTAGCTCCATCTGAACTAGAAGAGTTGTCTACGCAACTACAAGAACTCTTGGATAAGGGTTTTATTCGTCCTAGCTCTTCGCCCTGGGGAGCTCCAGTGCTATTCGTGAAGAAGAAAGACGATACCTTTAGGATGTGCATAGATTACCATGAACTCAACAAGGCGACCGTGAAGAATCGCTATCCTCTTCCACGCATTGATGACTTGTTCGACCAGCTGCAAGGGTCGAGCTACTATTCGAAGATTGACTTAAGGTCAGGCTACCATCAACTGAGAGTCCGGGACGAGGACGTCTCCAAAACAGCTGTTAGAACTTGTTATGGACACTACGAGTTTTTGATCATGCCTTTCAGACTGACAAATGCACCTGCAGTTTTCATGGATCTTATGAATAGAGTGTGCAAGCCTTACTTGGATAAGTTCGTGATTGTATTCATCGACGACATTTTGATCTACTCCAAGAGTCAGGAGGAACACGAGCAGCATTTACGACTCATTTTGGAACTCCTTCGAGCAGAACAGTTGTACGCCAAGTTTTCAAAATGCGACTTTTGGCTTCGTGAAGTCCATTTCCTAGGCCACGTAGTAAACAAGGATGGGATACACATTGATCCATCCAAGGTAGACTCGATTAAGAACTGGCCTGCACCCCGTACACCAACAGAAATCCGCCAATTCTTGGGTTTGGCGGGTTACTACAGAAGGTTCATTAAGGATTTCTCCAAGATTGCGCAACCTCTCACCTCACTAACTCAGAAAGGTGTCACCTATCGTTGGGGTGATGCACAGGAAACTGCGTTTCAACACTTAAAGGATAGACTTTGTAGCGCCCCTATCCTCTCATTGCCTGAAGGCACAGACGATTTTGTGGTTTATTGCGACGCATCCATTCAGGGACTTGGATGTGTGCTGATGCAACGTGACAAGTTCATTGCTTATGCGTCACGTCAACTTAAGATTCACGAACAGAACTACACTACATACGATTTGGAGCTGGGAGCTATCGTTTTCGCACTCAAGATATGGAGATATTACCTGTACGGTACCAGGTGCACCATTTACACCGATCACAGGAGTCTCGAGCATATCTTCAAACAAAAGGAGTTGAACATGCGTCAACGTCGATGGGTTGAGCTATTGAATGATTACGAATGCGCGATCAAGTACCATCCAGGCAAAGCCAATGTTGTGGTTGACACCCTCAGTCGAAAGGACACTATGCCTAAGCGCGTGCGAGTATTACAACTCACTATCCAATCTAGTCCTCCTGCTCAGATACGAGATGCTCAGGTTGAAGCATTGAAACCAGAAAACGTCAGGGCTGAAGCCCTACGCAGCTCAAGGCAACGGTTAGAACAAAAGGAAGACGGCGCCTACTATGTAGCAGGATGCATCTGGGTACCACTTTATGGAAACTTACGCGAACTTGTGATGGATGAGGCTCACAAGTCTCGTTACTCAATACATCCTGGTTCGGATAAGATGTCCCACGACTTGAAGACTACATATTGGTGGCCTAGCATGAAAGCTCACATAGCAACTTACGTTAGCACGTGCTTGACTTGTGCGAGAGTCAAGACCGAATATCAGAAACCATCGGGCCTACTTCAACAACCAGAGATACCACAATGGAAATGGGAGCAAATTTCCATGGATTTCGTTACTGGCCTGCCTGGATCTCAACGTGGAAATGATACTATTTGGGTGATCGTGAATCGACCCACAAAGTCTGCACACTTCTTGGCTATCAAGGAAACAGATAAGTTCTCCACTCTAGCATACGTATATCTTAAAGAAGTTGCCTCGAGGCACGGGGTGCCCACCTCTATTATCTCTGATCGTGATGCACGTTCTACTTCAGAATTGTGGCAAGAAATGCACAAGTCTTTTGGCTCTCGATTAGATATGAGCACAGCATATCATCCACAGACGGATGGGCAGTCTGAACGCACCATCCAGACCCTTGAAGACATGCTTAGGGCATGTGTAATCGATTTCGGCAACGGCTGGGAAAAACACCTCCCTTTGGTGGAGTTTTCGTATAACAACAGTTACCACACCAGCATTCAGGCCGCTCCATTTGAGGCATTGTACGGGCATAAATTCCGATCACCTCTTTGTTGGGCAGAGGTGGGGGATAGTCAGATCACTGGTCCAGAACTTGTGGTAGACACAACAGAAAGGATTGCTCAAATACGACAACGAATGGCGGCAGCTCGTGACCGTCAGAAAAGCTACGCTGATAAGGGCAGGAAACTACTTGAGTTCCAGGTTGGGGATCGAGTGCTACTCAAAGTCTCACCCTGGAAGGGTGTTGTTCGTTTTGGCAAACGAGGTAAACTTAACCCACGATATGTTGGACCATTTGAAATCATAGAGAAAATAGGCAAAGTGGCCTACAAACTGAACCTACCAGCACAACTCAATGGAGTTCACAACGTTTTCCACGTGTTGAATCTGAAGAAGTTTCTGTTAGATGAGACCCTCATAGTTACTTTGAAGAACTCAGTATCGACGAGCAGTTGCGATTCATCGAGGAACCAGTAGAGATTACTGACCGAGATGTGAAGATTCTCAAGCGTACTAGAATTCCTCTTGTTCGAGTTCGTTGGAACTCCCGTCGTGGCCCAGAGTTCACCTGGGAACGCGAAGACCAAATGAAACAAAAGTATCCCCAATTTTTCGAGAACAGTACAACCACTACTGAGGCTGAAGCTACTGCGGCATTTCGGGAGATCAACGGGGGGAGGATGTGACACCCCAGGAAAACCAGGAAACCACGCAACTTAACTAGCTTCCTCAGTGAGTACGTGCTAAATTTCGGGACGAAATTTCTTTCAACTTGGGGATAATGCGACAACTTGTATTTCAAACCTCTCTTTGTACCTTGTTGTAACGTATGTGGACCCTATGTGATTATATGAACCTTGATTGATTAATTGAATGTTATGTTATGTGTTTATGTGTAACGAATTATATTGTATATTAATGAACTGATCGCACAACACAAGCCCAATCGGGCCACACTTATGGTACTCGAACCGAATGGGCAGCCCATGTAGAGGGTTCGGCCCACCCCCTTGTGTCGCATAAACCATGAGGAGAGTGTATACTCCTCATTTGTTGCAATCTCATAATACACACCAAACCCTAATACCTCTCTCTCTCTCTCTCTCTCTAAGCCGACGACATCATCTCCATCCCTTGAAGCTTTTGTGTTCGGATCAATCATTGTTCTTTTCTCTAACCGGTTAGTGTTTTAACTATTGCTTTCATGATTGTATGATGTTGTGTTATACATGCTCTACATGATGATGTAGGAATGATATATGATTGATGGTGATGTAAATTGTTAATGTTGATGTTCATATAATCGGCTCACATGTATAGTGTGTATGAATCATATAGGGTTGAAAATCGAATGAGGTTAAAAGATGATTGTTAATCCAATGCTTGATTAATCGGCTGTTATATATATTGCTCGAATGATTTGTTAAGATGGCATGTTAGAGTGTATGCTAGAGATAGGAATCATCGATGTGATAATATGATTGAGGGTGTTGATAAGTTGTTGTTTATGATTATGATTTAATTAGGGTTTATGTGTATTAGTGGTAACAACCTTGTTTTGATCGATTAAAGGTTAAATGGAAACTGTTTGATTGTTGTGACCACACATATGGAAATTGTTAAATGCTGTAACTGAATTGCATGAGTTTAGGGAAGTTGGTAACAAATCGCACAAGATCAGATCTTATAATACAAGCTTTCTGATCGTACAAGTCCTTGGTCGCACAAGGACTAATCGCACAAGTTATTGATCGCACAAGATCAGGTCGCATAAGATCTGATCTGATCGCACAAGATCCAAACGCACAAGCTGGGTACAACCACCCATGCTCAGGGTACTGTTTAGTTATGCATGATCGCACAAGACTTGTGGATCGCACAAGACAGTGCCGATCGCACAAGGCTTGGGCCACACACGAATCACTTGGACTTTTATACAGTTGGGCCTCAAAGCCCAACCTCCGATCGCACAATTTTATTCGGATCGCACAAGACCAATGTTTATTTTATTGGGCCGTTTACATGCTAGACTGCTATGTTTTATTCGGCCGGGTATCTTTGGGCTTCAATGGGTGAATCGCACAAGGCTGTTAGACTTGTGCGAGCCCAATCTTTTGAATCGTACAAGTATGAGTAAGTTATGTACTTGACTGTTAATGTGTTGCCATGATCAATACGTGTTCGTAACCTGTTAGCTTATATGTAAACGTACGTTCATTACTTGAACCTAGACCTGACTTGAATGGTAACCATGTTAGGACATGGTTGACCCATAGCAGCTCGATTGACCTTTCGTTTATCTGCCGAGCTAACCTAAGGTGAGTTCACACTTTCTACAAAGCATGGGATTCCCAGGGGTTGGGAATGGGTTAAGGAATATGGATTCCTCGTCCTTCTTGGGTAGGACAGTACGGGTTCAGGAATGTAATTCCTCGTCCTCATGGACAGTTAAATTTCACTAGACCAAAACTCTATCACGAAGTCCCTCCTTTTTATATTGACTTAATCGCCGGGCCAATGGCGAGCGGGTCATTAGTTAGATAGCGCTATTTAGGTCTGACGAGCCTCACACCGTGCCGCAGAGGACGGGCGTGAACTAATGGATCTGGGCACGTCAATGATGATAGACATTGACGCTAAGGGCACATAAACATGACTAAAGTCAGTGGTCAATATGGTAACGAGTCTAGTAGTATAAACATGGGGTAGCCCCCACTGCCAGAGAGCCAGATAATTAAACATGGGGTAGCCCCCACTGCTGCATTGCCAGAGTAAACGGGATTAAATAAAACACGTTTTCAACTATGGGGTAACCCCCACGGCAGGGTTTCCAGTTAAATGAAACTGTTTTTGGAACAACTTAAAACAAACACCCAACTGTGAACTCGCTCAACTTTGTTGTTGACTCGTTACTACATGCTTTGCAGGTCACTAGGTTTAGCAGGAGCTTGCATGGGGGAAGAGTCGTTGTGGAGCATGGACATTGAGTGTTCATGATAAACTTAAACGTTATTAACTTATGCTTTGGTTTTTGACATTATGCTTCCCCTTGCAACTTAAACTATGTTTTGATTTGGACACCAATTATATTGTGTTGGGTTTTATGTTTACTTACATGCTTGTTCAATATGATTGGTGACTTGATCCTGGTCAGTCACGCCTCCAAGCAGTGATACTCCGCATGTGGATTTTGGGGGTGTGACATATTCGCTCCATAAAATAGCGAATACCGTTAGATTTTTCCACAAGTTGTCACTCCAGACCCCGCATGGCTTAAGCTCTAAGGTTTTCGTCCTTCAACGCTTCAGCTTGGGCGGAACGAATCTGGTCAGGTAGGTTAGAGTGGATGGTGAGCTGCAAAGCTCGAACACGTTTAGGTTTCGTCTCCTTGCGACTAAGGGCATCAGCTACAACGTTAGCCTTGCCTGGATGGTATTTGATTGCACAATCATAATCATTTAAGAGTTCCACCCAGCGACGTTGTCGCGTGTTCAACTCTTTCTGGTCAAAGATATGCTGAAGGCTCTTATGGTCGGTATAAATAGTGCATTTACTACCGTACAAGTAATGCCTCCGGATTTTTAGCGCAAAAACCACGGCCCCAAACTCCAAGTCGTGAGTCGTGTAATTCTTCTCGTGAACCTCCAACTATCGAGAAGCGTAAGCTATCACCTTCTCGTGTTACATCAGCACGCAACCGAGACCCTGAATAGAAGCATCACAGTACACCACAAAATCATCGGTACTCTCGAGTAAGGACAAGATTAGTGCACTGCAGAGTTTTTGTTTCAAAAGCTGAAAAGCGTCTTCCTGTTTCGTTCCCCAGGAATACACCACCCCTTTCAGTGTCAACGCGGTAAGAGGTTGAGCAATCCTTTAGAAATCTTTAATAAATCTAGGATAGTATCCGGCGAGACCAAGGAATTGTCGCACCTCCGAAGGGTTCTTTTGGTGCCGCCTAGTTTCTGATAGAATCGATTTTTGCTGGATCTACGTGTATTCCAAACTCGTTGACGATATGACCAAGGAAGTGTACTTATCGAATCCAGAAGTCACACTTAGAAAACTTCGCGTAGAGTTGCTCCTTCCTCAGGAGCTCCAAGATAAGACGCAAGTGCCGCTCGTGGTCCTCCTTGCTCTTAGAATAGATCAGGATGTCATCGATAAACACGATGACGAAATCATCGAGATACGGTTTGCACACACGGTGCATAAGATCCATGAAAACCGCTGGTGCGTTAGTCAACCCAAATGGCATGACCGAAAACTCATAATGGCGATACCGTGTTCGAAAAGCTGTTTTAGGAACATTCTCCTCTCGGACTCTCATCTGATGATAGCCCGATCTTAAGTCGATTTTCGAATAGAAACTTGACCCTTGCAGCTGGTCAAATAAATTGTCGATGCGTGGCAGAGGATAACGGTTCTTGACCGTTACCTTGTTGAGTTCCCGGTAGTCGATACACATACGGAAGGACCCGTCTTTCTTCTTCACGAGTAGGACTGGGGCTCCCCAAGGCGAAGAACTAGGTCGGATAAACCCTTTATCCAATAGTTCCTGAAGTTGATTAGACAGTTCTTGCAGCTCTCCTGGTGCAAGATGATAAGGAGCACGAGCAATCGGGGCTGCTCCTGGAGTAAGGTCGATATGAAAATCCACCTGACGGTGTGGAGGTAAACCTGGAAGTTCTTCGGGAAATACATCTGGGAAGTCACGAACAACTGGTAGATCCTCAATCCTCTTTTCCTCAGACTGAGTATCAGTAACGAGTGCTAAAATAGCAGGATAACCCTTCTGTAGACACTTCCGGGCTTTCATAGCTGAAATGATGCCTACCATTGCACCACTTCGACGACCTTGACCGACAAAGATTCTCCACTGGGGAGTGGAATACATACGATTTTCTCTTTACAGAGAATTTCCACTTGGTGCTTAGACAACCAATCCAAACCAACGACTACATCGAAGCTTCCAAGAGTAACGGGAAGTAGGTCAATGTCGAACACTTGACCCATAATATTGAGTTTACACCCAAAATGAATGTGCGAGGCTTCAATTGACTTGCCATCAGCTAATTCTACAACGTGTTTGTTTACGAGGGGTTGGAGTCAACCCTAACTGATGAATGAACTACAAGGACACGTAAATCCAATCGGCACCAGAGTCGAATAAAACAGAAGCAAAAAGGTTGTTCATAGAAAACGTACCGGTCACAACATTGCCATCGTTTCTAGCTTCACCAGCGCCGATAGTAAACACTCTCCCACGAGCACCATTCCCACTATTATTTACGTTGTTGTTCCCAGTGTTGTTTTTGTTATTCCTAGCATTCTGATTCACTTGAGGGCAATCTCTCCTGAAGTGACCCTCGTCTCCACACTGGAAACATCCCTTTCGGTTACCTTGGTTTTGCTGAGGTTGCTGCCTTTCTTGTTGTTGCGGCTGCTGTTGCTGCTGTTTTGGGAACGGGGCCCTGCAATCCTTTGCCAAATGACCCACTTTATTGCACCTGTGACAGATTCGGGTACAAGGTCCATAGTGATGATAGTTGCACTTGCTACACTTTGGCTGTTTCTCCACGTAGGAACCCTGGTTTGAGTTGTTGCTCTGGTTTTGATTAACAGAAGACAGCTGGCTAAAACTGTGATTGTTGTTGTTATTGGGCTTCTTCTATGACTGGTTCGAGTTGGACACCTTGTCCGTATCATTCCACTTGCATTTGTTATCAGTAGCGGGAGTGGCTGCTATAGCAGTAGCGGTAGTAGTAGAAACACGTGGAAGGTAGCGAGCCACGCTCCACCTCCTGGTCGGTGATCTTGTGAGCTAAGGGATGATTCGAGGCAAATTGTCAACATTAGCTGCAGTGACCAAGCCCTTGACTTGCAGTGCTAAACCGTTGATGTACAGCTCGATTCTCCGATGTGATGGTCGTGATAAGTTAGGACACATGTTCGCAAGTTCATGAGATCATTTCGTATATGCCTCGATCTCAAATCCCGCCATCTTTAGATTGTAATACTCATTCTCTAGCTTCTGCACTTCATCACGAGGATAGTACTCCTCTCTCATTAGTTCCTTAAAATCATCCCAAGTAGTTGCATTCACCATTTCAATGCCTAGCATCTGGACTTCGGCATTCCACCAAGTCAAGGCACCATCCTCAAGAGTGCCCGAAGCATACTTCACCCTGTCCCCAGCAGGACAGTTACACATAGGAACCGACTCGGCTTTCTCGAACCAACGGAGTAGTCCCACTGCTCCTTCAGTCCCACTGAACGTCTATAGTTTACAATCCATGAACGTACAAGTAGGCGGATTGTTCTGGTTCTGATTCGTAGGTTGACCTAAAGACGAAAGAAAATACAACGCACGAGTGAGAGGTGAATACACAACACAGGAATAAAGAGCATTTGATACATATCATACCAGCCTGCTGAGCTGCTAAAGCTTCAGCCACGCGAGTATTGATTAAATCGGTCAATTCCGCCTAAGACATAACAATGTTGCCACGTCCACCGCCACGGCCACCACCACGTCTGCCATTGCGTCCACCACATCCGCTCATGATTCTATATATAAGAAGAGTGGAAAAGATTAAGAATCGGGATTGGTAGGGGCCAAACATCGCTATGACTCCTATAGACTTCTGATTCCTATCATTATGTCAGATAATGGAGCAGGACCCCTTTGACACTTGTTAAGCCTCACTGGGACTCACATGCAGCCCACATTATTATTATGTGTGCACCCGTAATGATAATGCGATTTGCGTGTTTATCTCAGCTCCTCTTAACTCGCCCTAAAAGCTTCCTTGGATTCGAGTAGCAAGACAAAAGATATCACAAAGAATATATCACGAAAGTCTAGAGGAAATGTCACATTATCAATCACGTAACATAGGCAAGTAACGCATGAATTCATAATGTAGTGCTAAGTGTGCAATCACATGCGATGTTATACGCAAATGTACACTAGTTATGTGGTGCAATAAGTAAACGAGAGACGAACCTTGCAATCTGAAGTTGTGTGTCATGGTCGATTTCAGAACTGTTCAGTTATAGTCAGGTTTTATAAAAATGTTTTAAAACCGAGTTCACTATAACTAGTGGCTCTGATACCAACCTGTCACAGCCCAAAATACAACATGCGGGAACCCCGCGAGGCGTGTGACGTACCAGGATCCAGCCACTAATCACATTGAACCAATAACAAGATATTATGTAAAAGTTCCCATTTATTAAGATATTGTAATTTCAAAACATAACTTAAAACCCTACATATCCAGCGGAAGCATAATGTAAATCATTGTTTTTTTCTTGGGTAAAGGGTTACCCCAGTGATTCTATATATTAACAACCAAGTAAACACAAGTAGTGTAGAGAGCCTACACTAGTTCAATCATGAGACATGCCCCATCAAAGTAAACCAGAAAACCAAAAAACCAAAACACCAAGAACAAAAACAACTAGACTAGCCTCTAGAAGACACCAAAAACAAAAACAAACTAATCAGCCGCCATCATCAACGATCACTTTGCCATGAATCTCCCAGTCTCTTAGAAGTCTTTGCACATTTCCATTATTCTTCAGCCTCGCTCCCATCAACTTGTACCGAACCAATTGTATGATAAGTGCACTAATAGTCTCTGGAGGTCTCAGTTGATTCTTGAAAAGCCAAGCATTGCGTTCCGGCCAAATGATATAAGCACTAGCCGTAACTAATAATCTCGCAACATAATTAGCGGCTGACTTTGACTTGGACCGAACAAGTAACCAGTTAACAATATCCACCCACGTTGATTGAACCGAGTTTATACCCACCTTCTGTCTCACCGTATGCCAAACTTGTGAAGAGAACTTACATTCAAAGAACAAATGAATATGGGAATCATAATTTGCATAACATAACAAACAGCACATCATGTTCATATTCTTCCTTCGGGACAGGTCCCACTTTAAAATTTTATCATGCGTAAGCAACTTACCTCTCATGATCAACCACATCAAAAATGCATGCCTCGGGACACATTAAGCAAACCATACAATAGTGCTCCACTTAATATCCGGTTCTTTATACCGAACCGAGTTCCACACACACGAAGACAAAAGAACACTCCTATTATCTCCATCACGCCACATGAATCTATCAGATTTATTCGGATTGATTTGGACTTGATCCAATTGTATAAGGACTGGAAATAAATCCCTCCAAGCGACTGGCCAGATCAAATCTCCACTCGATTGAATGTCATAAACTGAAGCCGCCAGACTGAACCCCGCATTAGTAATTGTTCTGGGCGATATAAAATCACCCAGCGGGCCCAGATCGCACCAAGTATCATACTAAGCAGAAGTTCTCATACCATTACCGATATTTGACCAAAAATGATCCCTCATTTGCGGTCGAAGTTGAAGAAGCTTCCTCCACGACCAGCAACAATTCGAAGGGACTTTACAAACCCAGAAGCTTTTTCCTTTTAACCTGTAAGAGTGAACCCATTCAACCCATAACGAATTTCTCCTTGACACGATACTCCAAATGTGGTTTGTCATAAGAGCTTTATTGACATCCCCAATCCGTCTAATACCCAAACCGCCTTCATACTTCGGGAGATAAACAGATTTCCATGAAACCTTAGCTCTACCTTTTTGAAACACAGAATCTTGAGACCATAAAAAGTTCCGCATTCTAGCCTCCAACTTATGAATCACCTGAACCGGCAGAATAAAAACAGAGGACCAATAAATATGCATAGAGGACAAGACAGAAATACTAAGTTGCAACCTGCCTGCAAAAGAGAGGAGTTTATTCCTCCAGTGCATGATTCATTTCTCTAACTTTTCCACCAGAACATTACAATCTTTGAATAACAACCTCGAAGAGATAAGGGGCACTCCCAGATATCGCACAGACAAAGAACCCTCCATAAAAGGCATAATATTCAAGATAGCACTTTTAATATAGCTTGGGACGTTACAAAAGAAAACAATACTTTTCTGATTACTAGGCACCAATCCCGATATCTTCGTAAATTTAGAAAGGGAGTTCATAATACACCTAGCTGAAGCAATTTCACCTCCAGCAAAAAGGAACATATCGTCTGCAAAACAGAGGTTAATAATTTGCTGCTTCTCACACTTATTGTGAAATTTAAAAGAAGAATCAATCCTAATCGTATGCTGCAAAATGGACGTAAGAATCTCCATAACCAGAGTAAAGAGATACGGGGAAAGTGGATCTCCTTGTCTAAGACCTCGATTACCTTTGAAAAAACCATGCACATTTCCATTGACATAAACTGAATACGAAGTAGTTGAGACACACACCATGACCCAGTTCACCATCGTAGCATTAAACCCAAACCCAAGTAAGATACTTTTAAGGAACCTTCAATCAACCGTATCATAAGCTTTTTGGATATCAACTTTAAAAGCAAATCGCGGGGGACCAACATTCCTATGATAATTGTGCATCAGCTCTTGAGTTAACATTATATTATCAGAAATCTTCCTTCCTGGCATAAAAGCAGATTGGTTTATACTAACAATATCATTCAATACCACCTTAAGTCTATCCGCCACAATCTTGCTGATGCATTTGTACATGACATTGCAACAGGCAATAGGGCAGTAGTCCGTAACAACCAAAGGGGTGGGGACCTTTGGAACAAGCACAATAAGGGTATGATTTAACTCTCGAAGCAGATTCCCTGTATCAAAGAAATCAATAATCTTATTTGAGACATCATTACCAATTATAGGCCACACACTTTTGAAAAACGCCACCGTAAACCCATCAGGGCCAGGAGCTTTGTTAATTCCAATAGAAAACATAGCCTTCTGAACCTCGTCTTCAGTCACCTGACGGATTATTTGAGCAGCAACATTCGGATCCAAGGTTTTAGAAAATAAGTCAGGCGCCGGATTAAGAGACGTATCACCCTGACATCCCAAGAACTTCTCATAATGTTCAACAAAAGCTTGATGGACTTTATCACCTTCAAAAACAATCCCTCCAGAATCACGAATAACATCAATGCGGCTACGATGATTTCTGTTTTTCAGCGAAGAGTGGAAGTAAGCCGTATTTATATCCCCAGCCCTCAACCAATCCACTTTGGATTTTTGTTTCAAAAAACGTTCCTCATCCAACAAAGCTTCTTGGTATTCACTGCTTAAAGTAGCTTCTTCAACCTGAAGACCCTCATTAGTTGGATCCTAATCAATAGATTGCTGCAAACAATCAATCTTTTCTCAGAGAGCTTCAACTTTTTTATGCAGATTACTTTGCTTAAACAATAGCGCTCGAAGAGGATTTTTAAGAAGACGAAGTCTCTTTACGACACAAAACTGGTGCACTCCATTGACTCTTGTATCCCAAACCCGCTTTACAATATCTAAAAACTCAGGTTTATACACCAAAAAATTAGCAAATTTAAATGACCAAGGCTTCAAGTTACCAGCTTCTGGAAACTTTAGAACACACAGACAATGGTCCGAGAGCCGATAAGGCTAAAATAGAGTGACTGCACTCGGGAATTGAGTCACAAACTGGGTATTCCCTAGCACTCTATCAATCTTCTTCAGCAAAGCAATCCCTTTCTTGGGTTTTTGTAATGTAAATCATTGTTCAAGTGTTTCAAAATCTAAATGTATGAAAACCAGTAGACTTGTCTCATGTTTCCAAGTGTCTCGACCCATGACCACTCTAGCAATCCAGATAGCAAGTTCCATATCCAAATCTAACGACCTGCAAGCATGCAGACAAGTGTATCAGCACAAAGCTGGCGAGTTCACAGTTTTGTAAAAACGTTTAGTTGCCAAGTGTTTAGTTTAAAAACATGTTGATTATAACTCGAGTACCGCAAGATGGCGTCATTTTGTTTGCCCGTCCCCAATGCCCTATTAAACATTGGTCATGTGGTTAAGGTCATTAGTTCACGCACGTCCTCTCAGGTACGGTGTGAGGTTGCCAAGCCTAATAGCGCTATCAACTAATACCCCGTTACCTCTCAAGTAACTAGTTCGGTAGTAAGATGGGACTTAAGGTGATAGGAGTGAGTGTATTATCCAACATCCTAGTTTAACCCAGAAAAGACGTATTCCTCTCAAGAATACCCGTTTGTTTATCCTAGCTACCGAGACACATGCTCAAGGAGTAGTGAACTCACCTTAGATTTGCTCGGTAATTTTGGTTACGTATTCCAAGTTGGTCAACCAAGCCCTAACGTGGTTACCAATAACAGTCAGTTTCTTAAACACTTAATGCAAGGGGAATCACATATCACATAAGTAACGTACACGTATCATCATACAAGTTGTAATAGTTGATCATGAAATCCAACAATCCGTGACATACATCATAACATTACGTGGTAGGTGTCTGGACCTCATACCAGCTTGTTCACATGTCCACATCTAACAATCATAAATCATATAAGTGTGAGATCTACAAGGTTTGAGGCCCAATCCTATTGCATAACAGGTAGTGTGCGGTTCCAGTTTTGTCTATGGCCCAATGCTAGGGTACGCCAAATAAAACAACAATGTTCAATGGAGTGTGCGGCCCGGTAACATTCAAAGCCCAATCAATTGCAAGTTCACATAGAATGTGCGATTGAGTTTAACTTGTGCGACTCGTATTTTGTTCATGAGCCAGTGTGCGATCTTGGGCTAATGTGCGACTACCATGCAAGTGTGCGAGTCCACAATGCACGGCCCAATGTTTCCGGCCCACATGCAAGAGTGTGCGAGCACATCTTGAGTGTGCGACCCGAAGGGTGTGCGATCAGTTATACATTACCTTAAATCATGGCAATCAGTTACACTAATCATTCCAAACACGTTTCCAGCAATTAATAACAACAATCATGATTATTTGACATTCAAAATAGATCAAAACAGTTTAATTCTTTGATTCATATGAACCCTAAATATTAACCAACTCATTTATCAGTAATTAACACCGTGATTAATGTTCACATCGGATCAAACCATCTAATCATGTCATCAAACACTAATCATTCCTCTACTAGTTAAGAACAATAATCGATCCAATCACCATCATCAACAGATCATCAATACACTAGTATTCATATTTACTATTGTCACGCGATACGTACATATGTTCACAAACAACATTCAACCAACTTCGATTATGCTTCTATATCATGTCCAACAGTAGGTTATCATATGGTGTTCTTCACAATTTCTACTATCATATAATCTTAACATAAATCATCATGCCAGAATACAATCAAGTAACTCATCATGAAATCACACAACCAAGTATAGCAAGGAACTAGATCGAACGATGGAATCATGTACTAACCGTAGACAAGATGGAATCGAAGGGAACTCGGAAGAAGGGGAGTCTGCCGTCGGGTTCGAAGAAGAAGAGGAGAGGTGAGAGGAGTTTAGGGTTTTATAATATTTGTGTGTTTGATGATTATGAGAGACACGCACCTATCCGTGTTTGTGTATGCTACACAAGAGGGCCGAGCCCATTATTGAGTCTCGTTTGGGCCGAGAGTAGATTAACTAAACAAGAGTGTGCGGTCATAAACAGGGTGTTCGACTCGACACAAGTGTGCGACCAATACACTTCACTTAACGCTTACAAGTTAATTAACCTAAAGATGTTCAATTATAATAACACACCATACAGCACGTGAAACATAACGATAATAACTAAGAAGCTAACCTTAAAAGTTGTGGTTGTCACATACACAGGTCCAATAACTAGCACACAAACAAGCAATCACATGGCACGTCCATCATATGGTTCCATAACCATGTTCACAACCTTTCTAAGATATTAAATATGCTATCAATACAATTATCAAACAAGTATGGATACAAAAAGTAGCAAGTTTGGTCGTTATGCGTTCATGCTTTACTGCATAGAAAAATCACTGAAAATAGGTTGTTTTGGGTGACCCGTTTAACCTGTTTACAAGTCTTCAAAAATTATGATTTTTATGTGACATACATCTCGAAGGGGTAGGCCATGTGTTAAAATTTCAAGGTCTAACACCTTACCAATAATTCATAAAAAGTCATTTACTAAGCTGCAATCAGATTAATCACTTCTGACTGCAGCTTACGGAAAAATTCATTTAAAATTCCTCGTTTATCCGATTGATGAAATTCTTGTTGAAGTTTGTTGGAATCACCTAGATGTACTTACAATAAAAATTTAAGATCATAACTCAATTCCTATATTGAGTTATGACATTCGTAATGGGCTGTAAATTCTGACAGAAAACGCAGCCTGGACCTTTGTTACAAAATAATTCAATTAAAATATCAAACGGAGTCGAACAAATGCAATTTCAGTGGGGTTTGAAAGATATTTCTTGGAACTACAATATAGAATTAAGAATCACTGATTTTCATTCAATTTTGACCCGGTTACAGTCAACACAAGCTGGATGTAAGTTTCTGGACAGAATCAGTTTCGTTACCCAGCTTCCTAAAACGACTTTTATGGTTTTAATCACATCCCTAGCAACCAAGAACAATATGTATTCATCATTTACAGCAAGTCATCATCATTATATATCATCTAATTCATCAACCATAACTAACAATATTCAAAACAATATCATACCAAACATCAAGAACATCAAGAACTAATAAATCATGAATTCTAGCAACCCTAGACGACAAGTAGCATCACAAACATCAAGAACATCAAGAACTAGAAAACGCAGCCATGTATACATGAAACATCGCAAAACCGAATAATACCAAGAACACTAACCTTGAGAAGAGATGGAAGAACTAGAGAGAAAGAGAGAGGAGGGATCGACTGAAAGGGGGGTCTTCTTCTTCCTGCCGTCGCACTTCAGAGGGTGTAGGGTTTTATTTTCTTTTCATGCATACAATACACACATACGTAATGTTATAAAACAAGGGTGGGGGCGATTTGGTTATTGGGCCGCAAGGATTGGGCCGAATTGGGGATGGGTGGCGGGTTGGGCTAGGGGTTTAGGTTTCAGGTTCGGTTTAATCGCAGAACTAGCATAGTGGTTTAAGTTATAATTTTCCCGTATCGCGTTTCTATGATATAACTTTCCGCATACAAATAAGACTAATAAATTCCGTAGCACATAATTTAATTATAGTTATAACACATAATTCAAACAAAATTATAACGTGATTAGTAACGGGTGCTTACCTTGATCGTAAAAGTTTGGGTTATCACAGATAAAATTGTCCTTTTACGTATATTTTCATTTTTCATTTTCTTAAGACTTATAATATGGGAACGATGATGAAGATGCAGGCAGCGCCTGTGGTGATATGATGGTGTCGAAGGTGAGTATAAATGGAACGATGGTGAAGGTCGTGGTTACAGGAGGAAACGGTTGTGATTGTGATGGTTGGAGATGACGAAGATGGTTGTTGTTTCCGGTAATACAGGGAAGAGGAATAGGTGATGAGGACGACGGAACCGTTGGACACCGGTCGCCTGAGATTCTTGGATTCAATCCGTTGTGGTGGCAAGCGGATTGGAGAAAAATGGCCAGAGCTAGATCAGAGGTGCAGTAGTGACCGGAAAAGATAATCGAAAACTCGTCGGAGTAGCAGAGGTGGCTGGAGAAGGTGTTACTATTGTGTGTTGAAAGGGGATGCAAATGTGATGTTGACAATCATCTTCTACAAACTGGCGGAGATACAAACTTGGCAGGTTTAAACGTTAGGGAGGAAACTGGTGCAATTTTGAAAATTGGTCTGAAATGGTATAAGTGATCAAACCACAAGGACGAAAATGGCCGTTAACTTCATAATATATAATATGTTTTATCATATTAGCATGAGCTATAATAACTTTTTATGCTCCGGTTATAGTGAGAATGTGTGTGTGTCAAGTGAAAGTACCAATAACAATTATCAACATAGTTTAAAATGAGATTACTAAGTGCACTAATATGCCAATGAGATGGTGGTGGAGTTATAAGAGAGAAACTTTGTATATTCTAAATATGGGTGGTCAAATGGGTGGGTTGGGCAAGTTTGAGTAATGGGGTACGGTGAGTTTGGTTTAATGGGTTTATTAAGAAAAAGGTCAGCATAGGTTTGGATTAAGATAGGTTTTGGTCAAGATGGGTTTACATCATTATATGCTAAAAGAAAACAAAAATTGAAAAGAATAAAAATATTCAAAAAATAAAAAAAAAATTTCTAAAAAAACCAAAGAATTAAAAAAAATCGGAAAATTCTAAAAAATCAAAAAACATTCTAAGAAATCAAAAAATTCCAAAAAAAATATCTTAAAAATTAAAAAAAAAATCTGAAATATAAAAAAATCAAAAAATATTCTATATATTCAAAAAAATAAAAAAAAATGCTAAAAAATTTTAAAAAATTTAAAAATCATAAAATATCAGAAAATTCTAAAAATAAAAAATCTTTTAGATTTAAAAAAATTCAAAAAAAATCAGAAAATTCTAAAAAAATTAGAAAAATTCTAAAAAAATTGATTTTATTTTCATATTTAGAATTTTAAAACTTTTTATTTTATTTATTTAAAAAATTATGAATTTTTTAGAATTTTTTTATTTTTAGAATTCTTTTGAATTTGTTTAATTTTTTTTTTACTTCTAGATTTTTAGAATTTTGTTGAATTATTTTGAATTTTTTCAGTTTTTAGAATTTTTTTTGACTTTTTAAGATTTTTTAGATTTGTTTTTATTTTTTAGAATTTTCCGATTATTTTGATTTTTTAAATTGTTTTTGACTTTTTGATTCTTAGAAATCGTTTTTATTTTTTAGAATTTTTAGAATTTTTATGACTTTTTAGATTTTTTTATTTTTTAGAATTTTTTTATTTTTTAGAATATTTTGATTTTTTTTATTTCTTGAGTTTTTTAATTATATTCTTTTAATATGGATCGATCCGGAAATTATTTAGATATGGATGAGATCATTATCCATTTAATTTGGATCATTAATAGATCGGATCATGATTCAATCTATATTCATCCATTGATAGACGGCCTACTACTTAATTAAGTGATTTAAACTCATCATAACCCGCTTGGATTTTATCTCATACCCATCATGACCTACTCATTTTTTTTATCCATCACTTCACGACCTATTCTAACCTAGTGACTAATTTGTTTGGCCCATCTTAAAATTTATAACGCCCATATCAACCGAAAATGGAATACTTCACGACCTATTCTAACCTAGTGACTAATTTGTTTGGCCCATCTTAAAATTTATAACGCCCATATCAACCGAAAATGGAATGCATGGGCTTATTTTGCTAGGCCTAATTCTAAGGGATCCAGGTTCGATTCCTACGCTTCCCATTATTTTCTATAACACCTGGTGATGATGGGAGACTAGACGAGTAGGCGGAGATCGCTAGTTCGATTCTTGAAATGAGCGGGTTTTATAGTGTTCATGGGCTTCGCCCCTAGGTGAAGGTTTTTTCCAGTTTGGAAACAAATGTATCATAATGTGGTGAATTTTGTTAGTAACTCATTTGAGGTATTCGTTAGCCATAAAAAACTAAGCCGACAAATTTGAGATAACTTATAGGAGAAGGAACCTGATACGTATGCTTTATGTTGGATATTTAAGCTATTTTATATTCATCTTGATTAGATGAAAAAAGACAAGAACAAACATAACATATAAGATCCTAAAAATTGCTTTTTAAAAACATAAACGAGATCCCTAATCATGATTATAACAAAAGCTACTATTATAATAATATGAATCAAAAGTGATCTTCCTTTTGTTACATTAATTAATAAACTAAATAAAATGAAAGTTGAATGAATATGCCTTGAGTATCTATCTTATAGATAATTATTCAATCAAATATGATGAGATCATTGCCTATCGAATTGGTAATTACAATATTTGAGATATGTTTTCGCCTATCTAATTGGTAATTACAATATTTGATTTGAGATGTTTTGGATAGGTTACTAGTTTAAGTTTCCGTGTGTTACACGGACGATCTCACAATAAAATATAATATTAACACTGTTGACATAATTTTTTTAATAAAATAAATGTTCAGTTACTAACGTAAATATTAAATTACACTTAATTGAAAGAAATGACTCCATCTCTGGTTTTTACTCTTGATAAAGCAATGTACAATGACCATAAGTGAAAACGGTTTGTTTCAAGTACAAACCAACCCTAGATAGTGATTATCCTTGACTTTTCTTAATTATCATAGCGAAACATATAGCTAATGGGAATTGCCTCATTTGAATGCGAAAGGAATCCTTTTATCCGAAAGTATCAAATTAGTTCTAGGTATAAGTAGTTACATGCTAACCAACATACTAACTTCAAAGACGATTTCGAAGCAAATTGTTTGTGCAATTAATTTTGCGTAAATGATGTTTTCTTTATATCTTGTGATGCCATGTGGATAATAACCGGTTTATTTATTAAAAATAGACTAAAAATTATTCAAATAAGCAAAATACCAAACTCTTAAGGAGCACCATATTTATTGAAAAAGCAGTACACTTGGTTAGCCATAAATGAACAATCAATCATAGAATTGTCAATATAAATTTTAGTCAAACCTAATTCCTTAATGGTATGTTAATTATAAAATTGTAGTATACAGTCTATCAGAAAGTTGTAGTATCCAGTCTATCGGAAAGTTGTAGTATACAGTCTATCGGAAAGGCATGTATGAACAAACATCATTTTATTTTTTAGGAAGCAATATATAACATTCAGCCCGCCAAGCGGTTTCGAACGAACTGCAAGGTCCAACATTTATGGATTGTGCTGAAGCAATAAATACCGATTGATCAATTAAAGCAACCAATAATACAATTTAGGTGTTACCCCAGGCGAAGCAGATGTCCGGTATGCTTCAAATGATGGCTAGACCTTTCCTACAATGACCGGAACCACTTATTTTCAATCAAGGAACAACTTATGTCCGTCAGCGCACCTCAATACCCACGACGATCACTGTTTTGGTTGCATTATCAGTAAATCTACATTGATCATTCCACTAAAACTCCATTTTGTTGCTAAAACAAAAATCATCCGGAACTGCCAATATTCGGATCATGTACTTTAATTAGTTTTTTCATTCATTTATATTACCTCTCTCCAATATACATTTCAGACATAGGAGCAGCGTTTTTAAAATAACATAAAACACATTTTTCACTCGAGGTACAGGAGCATGGCGGCCGAGATCACCTTCTTCAAGAGTCGGGTTTATCAAAATATATAGGATTTGTAGAACATCTGTTGAAATTTGCAGCCTCTAATTTTCTACCATCAGGTAATGTACTAATGTTATTTGCTTATGTGACAATTATAATATTTATTTTATGATAATTGACATATTTAAAAAAATATGTATACATAATTAAATTTTCTTTGTTACCTTGGAAGCCATCTTACTATAATACTAAAACAACAATCACTGCAATAATCAATAAAAGTCTATATGCTAAAATCACGATCCCAAAATAATGTGTGCTTGTTTATTAAACTATAGAGTAGAAGAATAACAAATCTCAATTTTTCATAAGGGGAATAATTAATAAGTATATTCCTAAAAGTCTTTCTATGAATATTATATCTCGCATATATCTTTTAAATAGTATAGTAATCTAAAGACATAGTAAATAAGGAAGGTCATTAAGATGAAGAAGAAATTAAAGCAAAATAGTTTTCCCTCCTAAACCAAAAAGAGGTAGAGTAAGAGATTGACACATGGCAATAATATTCTTAAGTTTTTGCCATGTGGCACAAGATTGTTTTTTTAGTATAGTTAATAGAAGTTTAAGTACCAGTGTATTACACCGGTGGTCTCAAAGTACATTATATTATTAAACAGTGTTGACATAAAGCTTTAACTAAAAAAAACATTCCATTACTTAGGTAAATATTAAACTACAATTCAAACGAATTAGAAAGAAATGAATAAGAAAAAATCACAAGTCGTTAAAGATTTCTTTATACACCACATTTTTGTTTTATCTATAGGTTTGTTGTCCTCTAATATTAGTAACTTGACTCTATCTCTGATAGTCTAAGCACCAGTGTGCTACACGGGTTGCACATTGTCAATTATATTATTAAGTCTTTAAATGAAATTATGAAATGAATGGAATCTTTCTACAGATGTAAAAGATCAAATTACAATGAAGTGACCAACAAATAAGAAAAAAAAATCATAAGTTTTAAAAAAAAATTTATACACCACATTTGTTGTGTTATTTGTAGATTTTCCATTTGTTTAATATTAGTCATTCGGTTTCATCTTTGCTTTTTTACTCTTGATAATGCGACATACGACTGACCAAGAGTGAAAACCGACTCTTTCATGTACAAACCAACCCTCTCTAGTAATCCGACATCTCTAATGAAATGCAACTTGGCATTAAAAACATTATGCTTAAGACAATTGTATAGCTCCCAAATTTTCACGATGAGCTACAACATCATCAACCTTCATCTCCAACTCAGCTGGAAAACGCTTTAACCACATTGAAGATGATCAAGCCATTTATTAAAAATAATTAATCTTTGAATATGTAAACATTAATAGCATTGTTTTGAGCAACACAATTCAAATCCTAAAGAAGCGAAACACAATTCAAAACCAAAATGATATTTAATTGATATAAAGTAACAGCCAAGACCAAAAGTCAACAAAATAAATTTGGAAATTCTCCAGGTAGGTTAACCAGAACAATTACTCATATTAAACGAAACCAAACAACCTTGCACATGGAGGGTCATGAACCCAAAAAAAAAGTTTTACTTTCAAGTGTCAAATAATAATATAATGTTACATCTGAGTTCAGTTGTTTGTGAAAAACTATTATAGTTCAGATTTAAAAAAAAACAAAACGTTACCATGTTATAAAAAAAGATATTGGAACTGAAAATTGAAGAGCTTTTAAATTAGGGTATTAAGAGTTTCTTTTTTTTAAAGATAGTGGCGTAATTTCAATTTCCCAAATATGTGACATTGTGTTTCTAGTTGAGGAGTTTTTGGGTGTAATGTAATATGTTTTTCTTCTTGCTGCTTGCTAGAAGAAGATAATATGGTGATAGATAAAAAGTATAGTGCTGGTATTAAGGGTAGTTTTCCAGTAGCCTTTGCTCATGGTAAACCACTCCTCCCAGCCTAATTCTTGTCTCTTGACTAAACCTTTGATCCACAAAAAGGCCATGGTTTGTGCAGCCCCAAATATCCGATCCGCAGCCCTTGTTTTGCCAAAGAAAATTAGGTCGATTTGGCTTTTCCAAATGCTCCAACACACACCTAACACAATCATTTGTAAGACTTTATGTTTAAAGACACCGATCCCAATAGTTATGTGTGACAAAAATAGGTCTCTCATGAAAAAAGCAAATATTGGGGGGTATTTTGCACCAAGCCTCAACCTTATTCAAATTTGAGTCGTCATGTAGCATGTTATAAACAGGTGCTTCGCTGATTCGCGGACTTGCTACATAACTTACAAACTGTAACACCTCGTAAAATCGTGTCGAATTATATAATGACACATGTCCGGAAACTCTCAGTTGTGCCTAATATTGGACGAGAGGGACTAATTTTGACAATGTTTGAAAGTTTGAATATGGAGGGACTAAAGGTGTCAACATGCAAAATTATTGCCTCTGAGTGACCCTTTACGGACCGCAAGACCTTTGTCTTTACGGTCCGTAAGCAGTTGAAATGTATTTGGCCATCCTATACGGACCGCAAGGCCGTATACCTCACGGTCCGTAAGGAAGTGAAATCCTGTGTGCGCAGACTAGCTTACGAACCGTAAGCCATTAGCCCATATGGTCCATAAGGGCTGTATTTGGGCAGATTTTGTTTGAGAGCCAAGCATTCTGCCCTCTTGCCACCTTGCACGCACAATGCCACCTCTAAGCTGCTTCTAACATGTCCATATACACCTGGAAGGATCCTAGACCACCCCATACACCTGTCTTGATCTCCTTCCAACTCCTTCAACTATAAATAGGCACCTTATGTGAACTCATTCCTTGCACCTTCTCTTCATTTCTTCTCCACTTGTTCTCTGGAAGTTCTTGAACATATTGGAGCATCCCTCTGAGTTCCAAACGTTCTAAGGATCACCTGTAAGTGTTCCTCTCCAGTTCTTTTCTTTTTTATAGGCTTTTATTAGCCGAAAGTCAAGCAAATTAACTTTTGCTTTGACTTTCGGTTTAGACCATTATGGTCCAGCCATTGTTCAAATCGAACATGGCTACGTGATCGTAATAAGATATGTGTTAATCCCTTAAAAGGGCACCTCCTTGAAATCACATTAGATTAGTCAAATGACGGGTCAAAGTTAAGTTAATTAAAAAGTCAAACGGCAGATTTTCGTAAAACTTATAAAATGAACTTGTAATTTTTTTAACTGATGTTTTAACATTAAATCAGTTGGTAATTAATAATAGAACATGTATGAACATGTTCAGCCCGTCATTTCCAGTTTACATGTCGGTTCGCAACCGAAAGTCGAGCAGTTTTGACTTTCGATTCTGACATGATTTAGGAACATTAGCTACTGATTATTAGTTGTATTATGATCATATTATAGTGTAGAATAACCCTCTGAGTGTCACACCCTGGCTTTGCGGAAGCGTTGGATTATTATGGTGTGACTTCTTAATACCATAGCTTAATCACATCAAAGCTATATGAATTTAAAACCACGATGATCATCCATTACTTCATGTTTTAAAAACAAAATACCACAACATTGTTTTCAAATGTCGACACATGCAACGAAAATGCAACATAACAAACTAAGAACATTGTTCAAAAGACACAACCACAGACATGAAACAAACACAACTCAAGACTTGTGACTCGTCCATGTAAAAGCCACAACTCCCAAACTCAGATCACATCGTACTTCTTACGCATCTTGAAAACATAACATACCTCGCCAGATCCCTAATTCCCTGAAATACATGTAAGTTGGAAAAATCAACAAAAATGTTGAGCGAGTTCATGTATAGTGAGTTTGTAAAACCTTTGTAAGTATAAAAATCCATGGTATGTAGCAAATAAGGAAATAAAGAGATCACCAATGGTTTGCAAGGCCATTGATATGTGTGAAGTGCAGTAGGAAGACTCAAGCCTAGCAGATTTTTGCGTCGGGTACCAAGTTATCCCGAGGTCCGTACTGTTGGGCCTGGGGCTAGGCTCGCTACACCCAGATAGATCTACCGCTAATGACCCTCGGTCCTACAATGAGGATTAATGGCCTCCAGTTCCCGCCTACCCACTCACATGATCTAAGTAGTAACCCTCCTTAAGCTAACCATACCATGTAAAAAGTATTCGTAATCATAGTAACATGTATTTCACCCCCGAAGTATAAAAACTGAAAACAGTTAAGAGAAAAGGGGGACATGAACTCACAGAAGTGCGTCTCGAAATAGTAAATCCCCAAATCAACCTGCTGCGTGACGACCTACACGTACTAACTTCTATTAGACGGACGGTCGTGCCTTGGCTTAAGGTTTAACGTTTTGGGAAATAGTTAGGCAACTATTTCGTATTTACACTTCGTAATTATCTATAGTTATACTAGTCTAAGTTCCCGTGTGTTGCACGGGTGGCTAAACAGGAAAACTAAGTCCTTTAAAACTGTAAAGTAAAAATTGTAATATTATATACGTTGAATTATTAACGAAAATGTTAGAGAGTGCAAGAAATAATTGAAATACATGAATACGACAAAAAAAATCACAACTCATTGAAGAATTCTTTATAAACAACTCGTTGAATTATTAACCATGTTGTGTTTTTATACTATTTATAAAGTGGGGAACCCGCGCGTTGCAACGGAGTCGCCAAATTATAGTGTTGTACTCGTTTTTCGTTAGTTTATCAATCGTTTTCTTTCAAGTTAGGTTATGCATCACTTAAAGAAATTTGCAATACCATGAGGAATAATGAACTGCAGCCATGAGTTCTAAATGGAACAAAAAGTAGCACCAAACACTAAAAAAGCCACAACTCTTACGGTATTCGATTACATTAACTTATCAAAAAATCACTAAGAGGAAAAATGAAGGCAAAGTTATTCTTTTAGGCTTATGTATAACATGACCAAAGATTTGATAATAATGGAAAAGCTTATAAACTGCTAAATTATACCTTTAAAAATGAGTTCAAGCAAAAGACGGAACTTGTCCAACAAAGCCATGTTAACTCCGAGCTTTCTCATATGTCTTTTTATTGTCGGAGACTAAAAGGGTTAACAAAACAAACAAAGCCATGTTAGTTGTTCAACTGAAGTGAATAGCCCTCTAACTTGAAGTAGCCTTAACATCTTCATTTTCTTGAAAACTTATGCAGTACAACAGTGATGATTTCAATTTGGCTTCAATTGCCTCTAGACTCTAGGATAATGAAGATTAAGCACTCAAGAAGATATAAAATTTCAACAATGGGTTTAGACAAAGAGTATAGTTTGGTTCGAGTTCAAATGGATCGACCTGTAACACTTTTTGTTGGAAAGTCTTATTTTTATAAAATCAATGGTGTTCCAGAGGTGGGATAAAAAAAAGCATATACATTAATTATGCATTAAAAACACACTGGTAATTTCAAAAGTTTTATTTATATAAAATAACGGTCATCTGCTTAAATATATCTTCATATGAATGGTTGACCATGCCTTGAGGTCCTATAAGTCAATGTCACAGAGGCATATACATTCGCAAAGAGGAGATCATGTTAGTAACAAAATATCATTGAACATCATTAACCAAAAGAGTAAGCTCACAAAACATCATTTTGAAAAATTACACACCATACCTCCAAATGTGGCGAGTGCTTTTGCTGCTATCTCAATCATATTATCCTACCTTCCATGTGATGTTCAACTAAAGAATCAGGATCAAATAATCAGAATTCAGAAACAGTTTTCTAACCACGTCATTAAAAAGCACATTTAACACATAGAAACCCAAAATGATTTCATAGCCTTAGAGACTCGAGCATACTTTTTGTCGTTAAATAATAAAAATAACACAACGACAATTGTAAGCCTATGATCTTTAACTGACGCACAGCAAATCATATGAACAATTACAACAAACAAATTTAGGTGAGGCAAGCCAAAAATGGAAGCAACATAAAAAGACATTTTAAACATTAAAATACACTCTCGCATCACTTAAGGCCTCAAGCAGACATGATAATCAATAGTACCTGAGTGAACATAGATTTTGGTTACAAATACTGAACCAAAGCCAAATCAATATAGTACTCTATTTTGATTCACTATGAAAAAAGACTTTTCCTAAACAGTACCTGAGTGAACAAAGGGTCCCAAAAATTATTTGCTTAAATAAGCAGGAAGCTACAAGACTTAGAAATATGTTGGTTACAAATACTGAACCAAAGCCAAGTCAATTACAGGAAAAGTCGAGCTCGAGCTCGGCTCGTAAAATCTTAGAGCCAGTGTGAGCCCAATCAAGCCAGCTTGTTAATTATTTATTAATTTTTTTACAAATATTTATAACATTAAAAAATTAACACACTTTTCTAAAATAGACACACACACATATACATATAAGTCATCAAGTGAGCCATGAGCCAAGCCCCTTCGCTCGAGCTCGGCTCGATTACAAAACAGGCTGGCTCGGTTCGGCTAGAAAACAAAAATAGGTTTTCTCGAGCCAACTTTTTTCAAACGGGTCTCAAGCCGCGAGCTTGTTGAACACCCTATATTATAGGCCCAACAAATTTTAAAAAAAGCGAAGGAACCGTCAATTTTGGATGTTATACACGCAAGGGCCACTGGTGCTTATAAACAAAAAAACTTCATGGGCACCATCAACACCCACCCGATGGGACCGGGTAAAGAATAACTTGTGATGGGATGAAGTGTGCACAAATAGAATGATAGATTATTCTGAAGTGAAAGACATGAAACTTGTCATTTACTTCCCATGAACCGTTTATACACAAAAGAAAAGGCAAAAGTTGGTAAATTGTTAAGATTACCGGTCTGATTATCTGATGTGATCTTGACCAGCAATTGTTCAAAGATGTTTCACCGACTTGCCTTTGATCTGCAAGCAGAAGCAAGTGTAAAGTTGAGATATGAAGAAATTCCTATTAAGCTATGCAGGGAGTGGGCAAGTACCTTCACAAGTAGCAATTAAGCTCCTAAGATGCTGACTATTTCTTACGACCTCCTCCGTCAGCTTCTCCACCACTGTACCTTTCTGGATTCAAGGAACAAAATTCAAATCAAAGAAAAATACAAATACACGAAAAACATAACGATGAACTCACCTCGGGATCATCCAAGAGACGAAGGGCACCAGAATCACGGTTCAAGAGGTCTACGACCGTCTCGTTATAGATTTCGATAGCCGAATGGCTTGTTTTCTCCACTAAACGTCAAAAAAACCATCCAGTTGGGATCTGAATGGCTTGTTTTCTCCACTAAAAGTAAAAAAAACCATCCATGGTCTGAGCACAGAGTATATAACCCAACTGCTGCGTTTCTAGCTCATGAAACGCATACACAAACCGTTCCGTCTCGTCTCATCTGGTCTCTCCAATCCACTATTGACTAAAAATGCATCAATATTTATTATAATGCAGTTTATGTAACCATATTAACACATTAGTTACTCAAAATAAACAAAAATGGTTTTCAAGTCACCCAATCCAACCCGGCCTGTTTAAACATATACCAAAGAGACCATTTTTTACTCCAAGCACTCCTGATAAATTTAGTTCAGCATCTCCTCAACCTACAATCCCAACTCCTGATAACATCAAACAGAAACAATTAGTTTCTAGAAACTTCCATAAGGCGATACGCAAGCAAACATGATATTACCTTTTTCTTCGCAGCCACCCACTCATAGAAACTTCCTATGGATGGCTTTTGCTTAATAATTTCCAACAATTTGTATCCAGCATCTTTGCCTTCTACACATAATAATATATTAAAAAACATCATCCATATGAAACTATTAAAATGAAATAAATAATTATACATTACATACCGAAAGGCGAGAGAAACCCTTCACTGCCAATATCCAGGGTGATATAGAAGCAAACTTTTCAGCAATACAATAAGAGCACAACATGAACTGTCCTAAATTGTCAAATATCATTAGTCAAAAGTTTAATTACATCAAATACTAAGCTTTATGAATTAAATAAAGATGTATGCATTTAGAAAGACATTTAAATTTTGAACTTTAATAATATACTTGCTGAATTAATTCACCCGTTTTCTTATCCATGCATCACCAATATTAGGTGACAAACAGGCTAAAAGTCACTGTTAGTGTAATCATAATAATTTTGTATTAAAGTGTCAATTATCATTGCAATGATATAGTTTTTCAAGCAATTTTTAAAATATTTACTGTTACAAAAATATCTAAAAAAAAGACAAAAAGAGTTTGTGGGTCGGCCCATACTAATAAGTTACCCATCATGACCCATTACCCGTCCGACCATTTCGCTGCACGCTAACCAAAGGAGAATAAAAGTATATACATCGCCTTTAATTAATCTGATCATGGATTTTTGGTATTCAAGTTAGTATAGAATTAAAGAGATGGCTTCGTTTTTGTTACAGTATCAAATCACTTACATTGTTAATTTAAACAAAACATGGTTTTCACGTCGAGAACATGAGCCGCAAGTGTTAGTACAGTCTGGGGTAAACATCCAGGTTCGGACTTGGAGCTTGGGCTGAGATACCCGATTATGAAAAAAACCGAACCCAAGTTTGTATTTAGGGTCGCAATTCATGTTTGGATATATGGGATTCTCGAGTAGGGTCGGGTAACCTTCGGTTCGGGTCAGTTCCTGGAATTTGCTCACCCATGTCATCTACGACATGAATATCAACCGTGAATGTTACCTGCAAATATCAAAATAAAAAAATAAATGAATAATATATTATCTGCAAACACTAAAACAAAAAATAAATGAATAATAAAATATTATAGGCATACCAAGGAGAGTTGGGTACTTGCCTGGCCACAAATGACATTACTTGCATTTTTAGAGAAAATGTAGTGGTCAACAGCACTGTTGTTTGTTATAAAATCTAAGGATTTTTACAAAATCTTCGTAGACATATAACTAATTCAGTTGCAGCAACCATTGGGTCTTAGCGCTTTGACATCTGGCATGTCCCTTGTATCTTTCGTTGTCTCTTCGCTGTTACAAACACCAGTTAATTATTGAACAGAATTTATAAAAACGCTTTGTTGTATAATGATCATGTTGTCAACTCTATATGAAACCAAAATGTAGCA
The DNA here is from genome assembly GCA_030545235.1 of Helianthus tuberosus. Taxonomy (NCBI): domain Eukaryota; kingdom Viridiplantae; phylum Streptophyta; class Magnoliopsida; order Asterales; family Asteraceae; genus Helianthus; species Helianthus tuberosus. Next base: position 133,623,194 of record CM060394.1, read on the forward strand.
TAAAAGATCATTAATAAGAACCTTTTTCCGCCTGCTGATAACTTTCTTGAAGCTTCCTCTTTGTGGCTTCAAGCTTGTCTTGATCGGTTTCTCCACCGGAGGACATTGGTTTCTGTTTACACTTACCAAAAAGAAGAAATTAGTTAGCCAAAATATTATTAAAAAATAGTCTGTTTAACTGTTTATGTTATGCAAATTTTCCATTAAGAACACTAATCAAACAATTATGTGAACTGTTTACCACAATACGGTAACTTACACGTTGTTGTAGGGTCACGGGCCTCGTAGAAAGAATCATGTGTTCGTGATTTTACAACTTCTGGTCCATATTCGGTTTCATTCGTCTCCCCAGAATTGAGTCAACAACTGGTTGTTTACTTGGTTTGACCACGGTTGGTTTTGGAACCACGGTTTCCCTGTTTAACGGTTTGTGTGGTTTCCACTTGGTTACATTTTGCTTCTCAACTGGCGGCTTTCTGTTATTACGGTTCTCATTCTTTTGAGTATCTAAAAAGCAACACCCGAAACAGGAATTCAACTAAAAACTAAAAGGCGAACGTATGATAAATTATCAAGTTATTTAAATATGTGAATTCAACTCACTTCCATAATCATCCCTACCATTGAAGAACTTCTGATAACCACGATAGACATAAAAATTGAAAAACATCCGTCAACAAATGCAAAAACTATAAAACAGAATTATGTTTGAAAAAAACCCGCCAGTTTTGCGTACCTCGGATAATTCCAATGACATTGAATGAGGGTTCCAAAACACTAAATCGTCTAAAGGAGGTGAAGGTAAACCTTCTTCTTCATCAACAACAGACAGATTCATTGACTCGGGGGTATTTTCAGAAACTGCGACATCAACAATAATCTTGATCAATTCAGCTACTTTCCTCTCGCTATAATTCCCCTTTTGAATAATCCTATCAAACAACTCTCCTCTACGTCTTCTTTCGAAATCAACTTTCATTTTGATATTGATTTACACGCGTAATCTATACCCATCAACAAACAAAAAAAGAGTTATATGGAACAATGCATCAGTGAGGTCATCACTGTAAAAAGGCGGTCACGATGGGTCTTCGATGGGTATAGATAAAGTGGGTCTTCGATGGGTATAGATAAAGGCGGTCACGGTGGGTCTTCGATGGGTATAGATAAATCCCCCAATTGTATGTTCTAGATAAAGTGGAAAACATTAACTAACACCAAATCCAAACCAAAGTACCAGATTAATTCACAATTAAGGTGCTGAACAACAATGATATACAAAAAAACGCAAAAAAAAAAAAAAAATAAATTCAGGAATATAACTCATATCATTCAAAACCCTAAAAACTTACATATATTCATATCCTGCTTTGCTGCGCTTGAATCCCTCAATTGTACGCATCATATTCTATACCAAAATTCATACAAAAAAAATTAGGGTTTGTAACAGATTCATAGAAAAAATAGATGAAGAACAAAGGAATCACAAAAGAAATCTGGTTGAGACTAATCGATGATAATGGGATTCAAGATCTGAAGAGTTCACAGGTTTTCGAGGGTTTTACACAATCGAAAAGTAACAGATGAAGACGCTATGTTATTCACGATTGAAGAATCTGCTTATACATCTTGGGTTTATAATCGATAAAGGAAACGAATTCATAATTTTGGAGAATGGTTGAAAACTGATTGGGATTTCCTAATTGAGAATACAAACACGCGGTTTGGAAGAAAGCTTATGTGAGAAGAAATAAATGGCGCTCAAAATCCCAATTCTCTGGCCAAAGAGATATGCCACATCAAGTCAAATAGTCAACCATTATTTTGCTTTAGTATAGGAGATAGATTCCATCCCAAGGATGGGGGTTTTAATACATGTGCGTTTTTATAAATCCAAAAATATATTATTAAGTCTTACTTAATAAAATATATTTTTATTCATTTGTCTAAAATATTCTATCTCCAAAATATACATATTTTCCCAAAAATATTATATTTTATTCCATACGATTTCCAAAATAACACTTTTATCAAAATATGCATTTAAGAGTATTTTTCCAAAAATACATAAGTTACGTTTAAAGTTCGGATGGTAATAATAATACCGGTGTAACTTAGACATTTATTTGTGATAGCATTAGTATTATTTTGGACTCGTTACTTCGTGATATTTTCCAGGTTATATTATTTTTACTCTAAAAATAACATATAGTTCACAAAATAATCATAAAATCACACAAGCGTTTTACTATGAAATATATATTCTCAATATATATTTAACAAGTTTTATTTACGAAAATCCACCTCCGACACTTGGTTATTTTGTAATAAAAATCATGGCGAAGTTTGTTTGAAAAAACAAGTCAAAAATATATTTATAAACACTTGTCACCAAAAATATTATAAGTGTTAGTTTTTGGAAAAATTTCGCCAGAGTTTGCTCTGTAACTGGAGGTGGCTACGCTTACTAGCGTATCATTTTCTTTTCAAAATTCAATCAACAATTTTCCCAATCATCAATATTAATTGTTCAATCGTCAAACTAGTCAAAATAAGCATAAATCGCAAACACATGAACTTGTAAGTTGTGTAAAAGTATGTAGTAACTTCCAACACATTTAGTAGATCTCGTCATCTTTAAAAATAACTTTTGTTTCTTGAAAACATTATTCTTAAAGAATATGTAATTTTACAACTTCTTAGTAAAAAATTAGGAAAGTATTTCTTTGTTAAAACCTTTTGTCACACAAGTGTTTACACACCTGTTTGTTCACAAAATTACCTTTGTTTCATGAAAGATCCGGCCTTTAAACGTGGTTTGCATCCTACACTTGGTTCTTCGAAAATACCACTTGTAAATCTTTAGATCTACTAGTTTAGAACTCCATTTTACAAGAAAAACTATTTTTACACAAGTTCATGTTTATGTATGAAAGGGTTCATCATCTTGTAACTTTCCTACTTAACATAATGCTAGTTCATGTTCCATGAACATGATCTAGCGTGGTTAGATGACGATCCGTTCCACTACTAGCAACCAACAACATAAAATAACCATAACTAAAAAAGATTCACAAGTTTTACACCATTATTTACTGTTTAACCACCATGTTCATCATCCTTACAAGACTTTAAGTTTTGTTTTCGCATGTTCAAGAGTTTTAACCATTAAACTTCCTATTAACCACTTTAGACAAGATCAAGAGGGTGTTTAGAATCACTTACAACTAGCTCAAGGCTAGGGAAGAATCAAAACGAAAACTAGGTGGATAAAAGCGATGTAAAGAGGTCCTTGTGATTCCGTAAGCACCGAGTCTCCTTATGTGAACCCTTGCTTCTATGTATGTATAAGAAATGGCTAGAATGGAATTTGATGGTGTGAGTATGGTGGTTGTGGTGTTCGGCCGCAAGCAAAGAAGAGAGAAAGAGAGAGAGTATGGTTGAAGGTGTTTGATGAAATGGAACTCTTAACTTTAGTGTTTACTTATAAACTAGTTTAGGGATTTAACCACTATGTAATGTGTAGCCTAGATATCAAACCATTGAGATTATTAAAATCAAAATTTGGTGTAGGGTGTCCCCACATGGGGAACCGATTGGATGGGGGGGGGGGGGGTTATATGGTTGGATTTCAACCAAGTAGTTAGTGTTTAGTTATGTTAATTAAGTAACTAAATTAGTTACTAGTGTGTCATTAAGTATAACGGGTGTTAGGGTATTCGGGGACCCTAACTGGCTCAGAAAAGGAAAAACAGTGTCATTGACAATATTTTTATGTTCCGGGTAAAGTCCGGTTGTTCGGTTGGATATTGATCCGTTAAAGTGCTAAATAAGCATTTAAAGTGTCGTTAATATTAGTTTTAGTGACACAATGAATTCCTGACACTTTGGAAAGTGTCTAGTATTATTTTCCATGTTTTTGCACTTTACTAGTTAGCTTAAATGCTGAATTTTTGCATAAAGTGCAGAATTTTGTAGTTAAAGCATGTTTTAGGCACATCCGGTCACTATATCTATCACCTAGTGACGCAGTTTTATAATCCTCACCTCCCTACACTCCCTACTAGTGTAGTAATCTATTCCCGGCTCATACTGGCCTCAGAGACAGTAACTGTCTAGTGCTGGTAATGTCAGCATGTTTACTGGGTTATCCGTATATTGTGCTCACTGTGCTTTTGTGCATCAAGGTTGTCACTGATGTTTGTTTGTAAATAATAGAGTGACAGTAATAAAGTATGATGCATGAATATGTATGTATCAGAAATCAAGAAGCAGTTTAACCACAGTTGTAAGCAAGCACACTAATTAAGCGTTAATTAAATATTAATTAATTCGTACGGATACCTGGTTTGGTGAGGGTTGTCACATTCTCCCCCCGTTAAATAAATTTCGTCCCGAAATTTAGGCTCTGCTTCTAGTTGCAGGGGTCTTAGGAAACAAATGGGGGTATTTCTCTTTCATTCGATCCTCACGTTCCCACATGAATTCAGGTCCATGCCTTGCATTCCATCGAACTTTGACGAGTTTGACACTGCTCCTGCGCGTTTTGTTGATTTTCCAATCCGTAACCTCGACGGGTTCTTCTGTAAAGTGGAGCGTATCGTCGATATGAACTTCATCAGCAGGAATGATCACTGTCTCCTGTGTTGGACTCTTTCTCAAATTTGATACATGGAATGTATCGTGAACACCATTTAGTTCAGCGGGTAGGTCCAACTTGTAGGCAACAAGCCCAATCCTTTGCAGGATTCTGAAAGGGCCAATGTAACGCGGATTCAACTTCCCACGCTTTCCGAAGCCTGCCACACCCTTCCAGGGTGAAACTTTCAATAAAACCATATTCCCAACTTGAAATTCCAAAGGTTTCCTCTTTGGATCTGCATAAGCTTTCTGTCGATTGCAAGCTGCCTCGATGCGATTTTGAATCTGCGCAATCTTGTATGTCATCTCTTGGACTATTTCGGGACCAACAAGCTGCCTATCACCTGCATCAGCCCAGCATAGTGGTGATCGACACTTGCGTCCGTAAAGAGCTTCAAATGGCGCAGCTCCAATACTGGTGTGGTAGCTGTTGTTGTACGAAAACTCTACCAATGGTAAATGATTATCACAGCTACCACCCAAATCCATTACACATGCTCTCAGCATGTCCTCCAAAGTCTGAATAGTTCGTTCACTTTGGCCATCAGTTTGCGGATGAAATGCAGTGCTCAAGTTCAACTGCGAGCCAAAAGCTTCTTGGAAGGATTGCCAAATCCTTGATATGAAACGTCCATCTCTATAAGAGATAATCGAGAGAGGCACTCCATGACGTGCAACAATCTCTCGCATGTATATTTCTGCCAGTTTACTCGTGTTGTCCTTTTCTTTGATTGGTAAGAAATGTGCGGACTTTGTTAGGCGGTCAACTATCACCCAAATCATATCATGGCCTCTGGGCGTCCTTGGTAACTTCGTTACGAAATCCATTGAAATTTGTTCCCATTTCCACTTCGGAATCTCGGGTTGTTGCAGAAGTCCTGAAGGCTTCTAGTATTAAGCTTTCACTTTGGCGCACGTTAAACACTTGCTAACATAAACAGCAACATCGCCTTTCATCCTAGGCCACCAATAATAATCCTTAAGATCCTGGTACATCTTATCCGCTCCTGGGTGGATAGAGTACCGTGATTTGTGGGCTTCATAAAAAATAACCTTACTTAATCCACCAAACAGAGGATCCCAAATCCGTTTCATGAAGCATAGCGTTCCTTCCTCGTTTGGCACTAATTGCTTCTCCATCCCACGGAGATATTCATCTTCAATATTCCTTTCTTTCAGAGCTTCCCTCTGGGCGGCACGAATGCGCAAAGAGAGGTCTGTCTATACGACCATCTCCAAGGCCCTAACCCTTATGGGCTTGATCCTTTCTTTTCGACTAAGGGCATCAGCGACCACATTCGCTTTCCCTAGGTGGTATTTGATCTCGCAATCATAATCATTCTAAAGCTCTACCCAACGTCTTTGTCTCATATTCAGCTCTTTCTGGTCGAATATGTGTTGTAGGCTCTTATGATCCGTGAAGATTGTACATTTTGTACCATACAAATAATGTCTCTAAATTTTTAGTGCAAATACCACTGCGCCTAGCTCCAAATCATGCGTGGTATAGTTCTTTTCATGAACTTTCAATTGGCGCGAAGCGTAAGCTATAACTTTCTGGCGTTGCATCAACACGCAACCCAATCCTTGACGCGAGGCGTCATAGTATACCACGGAATCATCAGTCCCTTCTAGTAGCGCTAAGATCGGCGCATTGCAAAGCTTGTCTTTCAGTAAATGGAATGCTTCTTCCTGTTTGATTCCCCAATCAAACTTCTTATCCTTCTGTGTGAGGAAGGTCAATGGTTGAGCGATCTTCGAAAAATCCTCAATAAATCTTCGATAGTAGCCAGCCAAACCTAAGAACTGGCGAATCTCGGTCGGTGTCTTTGGAGTCTCCCAGCTCTTTATCGCCTCGATCTTTGTGGGATCAACATGGATTCCATTTCCATTAACCACGTGTCCAAGAAACTGGACTTCGCGTAGCCAAAACTCGCACTTTGAGAATTTGGCATACAACTTTTCCTTTTTCAGCAACTCCAAAATAGCTCTTAGATGCTGTTCGTGTTCATTCTTTGTCTTTAAATAAATCAAGATATCGTCTATGAACACAATCACAAACTTGTCTAGGTACGACTTACACACTCTATTCATCAAATCCATAAAAATCGCTGGCGCGTTTGTCAAACCAAACGGCATCACCAGAAACTCATAGTGTCCATAGCGAGTTCTGAAAGCGGTTCTAGGAATACTTTCCTCTTGTATTCTCAGCTGATGGTAACCAGATCGCAAATCGATCTTCGAGTAGTAGCTTGAACCTTGCAGTTGATCGAAAAGATCATTGATTCTCGGCTAAGGGTATTTGTTCTTGATAGTCAACTTATTAAGCTCACGGTAGTCTATGCACATACGAAAACTACCGTCCTTCTTTTTAACGAAGAGTACTGGAGCTCCCCAAGGTGAGAAGCTTGGTCTGATGAATCCTTTATCCAATAGCTCCTGGAGTTGTGTCGGCAACTCCTGCATCTCTGATGGCGTAAGTCTGTAGGGTGCCTTGGCTACAGGCGCGGCACCTGGAACCAAATCGATGTGGAACTCAACTTGCCTTTGAGGCGGTAATCCTGGCAAGTCTTCTGGAAAAACTTCCGGATATTCTCTGACGACTGGAATGTCTTCAATCTTTGGCTCGACAGCTTTCTTATCCAAGATGTGTGCCAAGAATGCAACACATCCCTTCTTCAAGCACTTTCTAGCTTTCAGGCAGCTAATAATTCTTAGTGGTGTATTATGCTTCTCTCCATGCACTATGATCATTTCTTCATCCGACAGTGGGATGCAGATGGTCTTCTCATGGCAAATGATCTCGGCTTTGTTACTCGATAGCCAATCCATTCCCACTACCACATCAAAGCTTCCCAACTCGACAGGTAGTAAGTCTAGCGTAAACTCGTGCCCTCCTAGTTCAATCACACATCCTCGGACAACTTCACTGGTCTCAACTAGTTTCCCATTTGCTAATTCGATGGAGTATGGAACATCTAACTTACTAGGCATCAACCCAAGTATATTCTTAAATTCTAGTGACACGAAACTATAATCCGCACCAGTATCAAACAAAACGGATGCAAAGAGTTGGTTTATAGGGAATGTACCAGTAACAACGTTGGGATCCTGGCGCGCTTCCCTCGCCTCAATGTTAAACACTCTTCCACGGGCTTGAATCAATCCTGGGCAGTACCTCTTAAAGTGCCCAATGTCACCACAGTTAAAACAACCCAATTTTTGACCATTACCTCCTCCGTTCCCGCTTGATTGTTATTTTGATTTCGATTCGCGTCCCCAGCTTGATTTGCATTGTTCCCTCGATTTCCATCTCCTCCATTATTCCCTTGTACACGATTTCCATTGCCACCTCAATTATTGTTCCGATTACCAAAACCTCCTTGGCCTCCCCGGCCTGCACTAGCCCAGCAGTTATCCTTCAGGTGGCCAACTTTTCCACAAGTTTCACATACTTTTGGCCCACATCGGCCAGAATGATGTCGCTGGCAGGTGTTACACTTGGGATGCGTACCCATATATCCTTTCCCCTTCTTTCCAACACCGGTTGCAGCTTGGACCGGTGCGCTTGATTCTCCTTTCTTGCCAACATTGCTAGTTCCCTGCTTGAAGTTTGAGAATTTCCTCTTATTCTCACCAGACGACTCTACGTGAGTCTCTTTCTTCTTTGGCTCAACATTCAAAAACTTGTTCAGGCGGATGGCTTCCTCAGTAAGAGACACGCTCAGATCGATAGCCTCTGTGATTGTTGCAGGCTTGGAAGTAGTGACCATACTCATGATCTGTGGAGCTAAACCCCAGATAAAGCGCTCAATTCGCTTGAATTCCGGTGTAACCATATAAGGTACCACATGAGACAGGTCGTGGAATCTCTGAACATATTCCGCGATTTTGGGACCGTCCATCCTCAAATGCCAAAACTCAGTCTCCAACCTTTGTATCTCAGCACGAGAACAATACTTCCTTCGCATCAATTCTTTTAACTCAGCCCAGGTCAACACGTAAGCAGCGGCTTCACCAAGAGTTTGCACTTGTAAGTTCCACCATGATAGGGCTCCGTCCAAAAATAGCCCAGAAATGTAAGTCACTTGTTGGTCTAGAGCGCACTTGCTCATTCGGAGAACAGAATCCGTCTTTTCGGCCCATCTTACAAAAGCAACAGCACCTCCGGTGCCGTCAAAGTTCACAGGCTTGCAGTCTAGGAACTGCTTGTAAGTGCACCCTGCACATACGTTAGAATATACAAATGGTATTGGCGGACGTGCTATAAATATCCAAATGTATTGTAATGCGTCCCAAGCGACTTAACATTACTATGTGGTGGATTGTTATTGCCGTTATTGTTCGAATTGCTTCCGCTGGTTCCTCCTTGTAAGGCTGCATACTGCGCAATGGCGGCAGCAATGATTCCTTGAAGTTCTACCTCGTTGGCAGGCATACGCGTCTCGCGTCTTGGTGGCATCTTCTAAAAGATGGTTCACGTTGGTCAGGTCATAGTAAGTAAAGTGTACGTATGTATTCAACAATATCAACACATAACATCTCATGTTATAAATAAATCAACCACATAACATCTCATGTTATAGAACATAAACAATCAATAATCATCCCAACATATAATGAGAATACTACGATTGCGTTGTCATACATCAAGACCACAATGTAAGGTTTACAAGTTCATAACTGTATCGTACATCATCAGTGACTAAGGGCCATATCGCCCTAGTCCAAACTATCTAGTCAATGACAATAGTAACAATTATACAAATCATCAAAAGTAACAATCATCGAAAATGTGGTCTCCAAAAGCTGTGTAGTCTGCACAATCGCGGTCGTCTCACCAAAAATCTACCCGTGTTGTACAAAAGGCCTAAGCTGATGGCGGTGGAGGAGGGGGAAAACGAGAAAAGAGTAAACGTCGCATATGAAGCCAGTCCTCCTCCATAGCGCGATGAGAGCGCAGTAGGTATGCTATCTGCTGCTCGGGAGTCCAAACACGAGCGGCAGAATCAGGTGAAAGTGGTCGAAGAGGGTGTGATACTGCAGGTGGGGTCTGGCAATGGCACGGTGGCCGCTGAGCTCTCTCTAGCTCCTGTACGCGACGGGTCAGCGCCTCTTGCTGTATCATGAAAGATGTGAGAACATCCTCCGTAGAATACCCCACGTGGTATGGGTGATACGGATCCGTCGGTGGCATAATGGGGGGCGTAGTTCAGAGGAATGGCTCACTAGTTGGCGCGAAGGATGGCACAGTAAATGGTGCAACAGTGGGAACAACAGTGGGATGAACAATCTGAGGTACAAACTGATCTCCTCCTGACATAAAAGGTGTATGACCAAACGGATGACGTGACGAACCCTCCCCAGGACGGGGTGGAGGAATGTCCTGGAGATAAGTGATCGGGAGATCTGTGCTGTGAGTATCTGTGGTGTGTGGGGGAATCAAGGGAACATCAATGGGAGCTGAAATAGGGGCTGAAACGGGGGCTACAGGTGGTGTTACTGGTATCACGAAAGGTAGGTAATCATCATCATCATCATCTATCCACCCATTGTGGGTGTGAGCGTATCGTGGATCGATGTGGGTCGCAAAAGGTGCGCAGTCGAACATCACCGGCATAGGATCTGGAAGTGGGGCGACAACAGGATCCTCTAACAACAGTGGAGCATCAATATGAACATCAACATCATGATCATCCACCAACTGTGGAATAGCAACAGGATGATCATCAACAGGTACATCATCAACCAAAGGAGCAACAGCAGGTGCATTGGCATGAACAGGGTCATGCGAAAATGCCAGGTCAGGAGCGACAACTGGCTTAGGGGCCACAGCCAGCTCCGGATCAACAAACTCCATCTCGAAATCAGCTGGATCAGTAAACAAGGGATCGACAGGGGCTACAGGATCCTCCAGGGGTTGGTCTAAGTGTATGAACTCAATGTCATGGTCTGGATCAAAACCAGGTGGAAAAACAGGATCATCCTCAATATCATGATCAAACTCAAAGTCATGTGTAGGTGCAGCTGATGACGCCATATCAGGGTCGGCATCGTGTGAGTGGTGCTGCACTCCCTGTGTATGCAAAGATGCGGATGCCACAGACTCAAAGGAGTCTGGAACAGGTGAGTGAACAGGGGCCTCCTCTACAGGAGCGTCAGCAAGCAGTAGGATATCCCCGGCAGCAATAAGGGCCTCGCCCTCAAGGTCATCCTCAAGTGGGTCCTCCTCAAATAAATCGACATCATCGTCAGAAACATCAACAAATGGCGTATCAACAACCGGATAAGCGGCAAGGGGTATAGGAGCAGGGATCACCACGAGTGGTAAATCCCCTGCGAGATGGCCATCAGCAGGCTCGGCTACGACGTCAGGCAGCGAAAAGGGCTGAAAATCGTCATCGTCTGTGCTGGTAGTATCGGAAGTGTACACCTCGTGCTCCGATGAAACTATGTCGTCTGATACTATGGCCATGGGATCTGTAGTGTCCGACTCTCCAGTACCTGATGAAGGCATGACGTCTGTAACACAAACACACACATGCACAAATAATCAATCATATAATCAAATATACATGTTAGTCACCAATAAGCAATCAAGTAATTCTCCTAGTCCCACTAGTCTAACCTCCCAGCCTCTCAGACTGAACCTCCTAGTCCCACTAGATTAACCTCCCAGCCTCTCAGACTGAACCTCCTAGTCCCACTAGATTAACCTCCCAGCCTCTCAGACTGAACCTCCTAGTCCCACTAGATTAACCTCCCAGCCTCTTAGACTGAACCTCCTAGTCCCACTAGACTATCCTCCCAGCCTCTCAGACTGAACCTCCTAGTCCCACTAGATTAACCTCCCAGCCTCCCAGACTGAACCCTCTAGTTCCACTAGACTAACCTCCCAGCCTCCCAGACTAAACCCTCTAGCCCCACTAGACTACTCCCTCAGCCTCTCCGACTGAGCCATAACTTTTAAAAATATTTTGCACTCTGGATCTGGACGTAGTGTATGCAATGTAAAAATGTTTTCGTGAGAGCCCTAGTGATCATAGTCTAGACTCAAGAAGGAATCCTAGTTCGCTATGATCAAGGCTCTGATACCAAGCTGTCACACCCTGGCTTTGCGGAAGCGTGGGTTTATTATGGTGTGACTTCTTAATACCATAGCTTAATCACATCAAAGCTATATGAATTTAAAACCACGATGATCATCCATTACTTCATGTTTTAAAAACAAAATACCACAACATTGTTTTCAAATGTCGACACATGCAACGAAAATGCAACATAACAAACTAAGAACATTGTTCAAAAGACACAACCACAGACATGAAACAAACACAGCTCAAGACTTGTGACTCGTCCAGGTAAAAGCCACAACTCCCAAACTCAGATGACATCGCACTTCTTACGCAGCTTGAAAACATAACATACCTCGCCAGATCCCTAATTCCCTGAAATACATGTAAGTTGGAAAAATCAACAAAAATGTTGAGCGAGTTCATCTATAGTGAGTATGTAAAACCTTTGTAAGTATAAAAATCCCTGGTATGTAGCAAATAAGGAAATAAAGAGATCACCAATGGTTTGCAAGGCCATTGATATGTGTGAAGTGCAGTAGGAAGACTCAAACCTAGCAGATTTTTGCGTCGGGTACCAAGTCACCTTGAGGTCCGTACTGTTGGGCATGGGGCTGGGCTCGCTACACCCAGATAGATCTACCGCTAATGACCCTCGGTCCTACAATGAGGATTAATGGCCTCCAGTTCCCGCCTACCCACTCACATGATCTAAGTAGTAACCCTCCTTACGCTAACCATACCATGTAAAAAGTATTCGTAATCATAGTAACATGTATTTCACCCCCGAAGTATAAAAACTGAAAACAGTTAAGAGAAAAGGGGACATGAACTCACAGAAGTGCGTCTCGAAATAGTAAATCCCCAAATCAACCTGCTGCGTGACGACCTACACGTACTAACTTCTATTAGACGGACGACCGTGCCTTGGCTTAAGGTTTAACGTTTTTGGGAAATAGTTAGGCAACTATTTCGTATTTACACTTCGTAATTATCTATAGTTATATTCCTTCCCAAGGATGAGGGTTTTAATACATGTGCGTTTTTATAAATCCAAAAATATATTATTAAGTCTTACTTAATAAAATATATTTTTATTCATTTGTCTAAAATATTCTATCTCCAAAATATACATATTTTTCCCAAAAATATTATATTTTATTCCATACGATTTCCAAAATAACACTTTTATCAAAATACGCATTTAAGAGTATTTTTCCAAAAATACATAAGTTACGTTTAAAGTTCGGATGGTAATAATAATACCGGTGTAACTTAGACATTTATTTGTGATAGCGTTGGTATTATTTTGGAGTCGTTACTTCGTGATATTTTCCAGGTTATATTATTTTTACTCTAAAAATAACATATAGTTCACAAAATAATCATAAAATCACACAAGCGTTTTACTATGAAATATATATTCTCAATATATATTTAACAAGTTTTATTTACGAAAATCCACCTCCGACACTTGGTTATTTTGTAATAAAAATCATGGCGAAGTTTGTTTGGAAAAACAAGTCAAAAATATATTTATAAACACTTGTCACCAAAAATATTCTAAGTGTTAGTTTTTGGAAAAATTTCGCCAGGGTTTCCTCTGTAACTGGAGGTGGCCACGCTTACTAGCGTATCATTTTCTTTTCAAAATTCAATCAACAATTTTCCCAATCATCAATATTCAATGTTCAATCGTCAAACTAGTCAAAATAAGCATAAATCGCAAACACATGAACTTGTAAGTTGTGTAAAAGTATGTAGTAACTTCCAACACATTTAGTAGATCTTGTCATCTTTAAAAATAACTTTTGTTTCTTGAAAACATTATTCTTAAAGAATATGTAATTTTACAACTTCTTAGTAAAAAAATACGAAAGTATTTCTTTGTTAAAACCTTTTGTCACACAAGTGTTTACACACTTGTTTGTTCACAAAATTACCTTTGTTTCATGAAAGATCCGGCCTTTAATCGTGGTTTGCATCCTACACTTGGTTCTTCGAAAATACCACTTGTAAATCTTTAGATCTACTAGTTTAGAACTCCATTTTACAAGAAAAACTATATTTACACAAGTTCATGTTTATGTATGAAAGGGTTCGTCATCTTGTAACTTTCCTACTTAACATAATGCAAGTTCATGTTCCATGAACATGATCTAGCGTGGTTAGATGACGATCCGTTCCACTACTAGCAACCAACAACATAAAATAATCATAACTAAACAAGATTCACAAGTTTTACACCATTATTTACTCTTTAACCACCATGTTCATCATCCTTACAAGACTTTAAGTTTTGTTTTCGCATGTTCAAGAGTTTTAACCATTAAACTTCCTATTAACCACTTTAGACAAGATCAAGAGGGTGTTTAGAATCACTTACAACTAGCTTAATGCTAGGGAAGAATCAAAACGAAAACTAGGTGGATAAAAGCGATGTAGAGAGCTCCTTGTGATTCCGTAAGCACCGAGTCTCCTTATGTGAACCTTTGCTTCTATGTATGTATAAGAAATGGCTAGAATGGAATTTGATGGTGTGAGTATGGTGGTTGTGGTGTTCGGCCGCAAGCAAAGAAGAGAGAAAGAAAGAGAGAGAGAGTTTGGTTGATGGTGTTTGATGAAATGGAACTCTTAACTTTAGTGTTTACTTATAAACTAGTTTAGGGCTTTAACCACTATGTAATGTGTAGCCTAGATATCAAACCACTGAGATTATTAAAATCAAAATTTGGTGTAGGGTGTCCCCACATGGGGAACCGATCGGATGGGGGGGGGGGTTATATGGTTGGATTTCAACCAAGTAGTTAGTGTTTAGTTATGTTAATTAAGTGACTAAATTAGTTACTAGTGTGTCATTAAGTATAACGGGTGTTAGGGTATTCGGGGACCCTAACTGGCTCTGAAAAGGAAAAACAGTGTCATTGACAATATTTTTATGTTCCGGGTAAAGTCCGGTTGTTCGGTTGGATATTGATCCGTTAAAGTGCTAAATAAGCATTTAAAGTGTCGTTAATATCAGTTTTAGTGACACAATGAATTCCTGACACTTTGGAAAGTGTCTAGTATTATTTTCCATGTTTTTGCACTTTACTAGTTAGCTTAAATGCTGAATTTTTGCATAAAGTGCATAATTTTGTAGTTAAAGCATGTTTTAGGCACATCCGGTCACTATATCTATCACCTCCCTACACTCCCTACTAGTGTAGTAATCTATTCCCGGCTCACACTGGCCTCAGAGACAGTAACTGTCTAGTGCTGGTAATGTCAGCATGTTTACTGGGTTATCCGTATATTGTGCTCACTGTGCTTTTGTGCATCAAGGTTGTCACTGATGTTTGTGTGTAAATAATAGAGTGACAGTAATAAAGTATGATGCATGAATATGTATGTATCAGAAATCAAAAAGCAGTTTAACCACAGTTGTAAGCAAGCACAATAATTAAGCGTTAATTAAATATTAATTAATTCGTACGGATACCTGGTTTGGTGAGGGTTGTCACACTGAGGTTATACTACTTGATCATAATCAGATTCTGAGTTTTTACACAAGTTCATATAATATGCCTAATTATGATCAAAATGCCCTTTTTGAGCAAAACTTGGTGTTAACCGATGATGAACTTGTAAAATGAATAAGCTATTGATATGTTATTATAATTAACATATTTTGGTATAATAAACCTGTTCATAACCTGAGTTTTTATTACAAGTTCATAAATTATGTTATATTATGACTAAAATGCCCTTACGGCACATAGTTTGGTTTTAAACCATAAAAGTCATATACATTTGATTAACTGCAGACTTGGTAACATATTTAAAGTATTTTCCATATTGAACTTGTTTATGGCTCATCCAATTACCCGATATTTCCTATGCGCGTACGGTTGAGCTTATATAACTAGTTTACTTAAGTTTACCGAAACGGGTCAAATCTTTTCAAATTCAATTCCAATTCCAGAATGTATATCGTTTACCAATATTATACAAGTTAAGTACTTGTGGGGTTTAAACTACATCCTATCCAATCATCACTTAATCAAGCGTATCATACCGTTGTCATTAATTTAAGTTAACCGGTCCAAGTCTATGACTTGAATAGGACCCGTTAACATTCTAATTGGTAATTATACCATTCATTCCAGACTAAGGCATTCCAGTAGATTGCGACCAAGCTTAGTTAATTGATAATGGTTGTGCTTATTATATTTTCTTGCATTGTAAGAGTTGTTTAAGCTAGGTAAATACGCTTAACCTATTTTCCCTATATGGGCTTGGGATACGGTAAATTATTACCGCTTGATCGGGTATGGAATCATATGTCGGAATGTGACTAGAAAATCCGCATAACCCACTTTAATCTGTTTTGTCTGATAACTTAAACATTAGGGGTTAACGTGACCGTGTCCTGTATATTCTCGGCTCATTTAAATTGCTAATTGCCATGACTTAAGCACGAGGTGTAGGCATACACCCGACAAATGCTAATGCTATTATAAAATGTTCTTCTACCCATATTAGGGATACCCTTTTGTGGTTAAAAGTGGCGTGTCGGTTAATCATGTTATCGGTTTCTGTACCGGGCCCCATATGTATTGACAGGCATGTAAAACTGTATACAAGATAATTATTATTGTCCCAAGTTATTTATAAAAATTACATGTGCTTTGTGCACTTAAAACAATTTTGAAATATTTTCAAATTGTGTCGGTTATTTGTATTTACCAGTGTAAAATGGCGTATCTTCAAAAGACTAAGTGACAGGTTGCAAGGTTACGAAATAGGCTGGAAGTGCCGGTAATGCTTAAGAGGAATTTGCAACTCCTTTGCATAGAAGCCTATTAGTCTGTATAATATTTTAAACACTCGGAAAATTTTGTTTGTAAAAGTTTTAACTCCAAGACTTCTGCTGTGCTATATTGTGTATTTGTTATCAAGCTCATCGTGTAACCCCCAACCGGGCCCACCGGGTGTTGTTGAAATATCGGGGTGTGAAAGGTTGGTATCAGAGCCAACATTTGAGAGAATTAAACAGTAGCCTTTTGTGTTTAATCTCAAACATCACAATAGCACATTCCTTAGACTTTCTGAGTCTAGGCATTGACCTAGGATTAACTCCTATCTTAATTAAGTTATATATATATAAATATTCTTTTTGATTTTTGACATGAATTAAATCATGCCGCTAAGATTTAAAGGCAAAGGCGGGACCAATGCGAGGAGGTCCATCAGGACATGCACCCTCACTACCGCATAGCTCGGAACACCGACAATACTCGAATGATTCCTATTCGTCTCAATCTGCGAGACAATCTTTTTCCCATAACTCATCACCATCTCACAATTCCCACCATTCCTATATTCTCGCCATTCACATCACTCCCACCAATCCCATCTGTCACATTCCCATTCCTTTCATGGGTCATTTGACCCGAACCAGTATATCAACACCCCTCCAGCTGCTCAAAACCAGTTGGACCAAGCAAACCAGTCGGACGAAGACTCGGATCTAGAAATGCCACCATCTAGTTCGAACATGCACCCAATTGAGATATCCAGTGGTTATGCATCTTATGCAGGATCACCCTACCAAGGTCCTAATGAGTGGGACCAATATCTTAGACAATTTACTTTTGTTCACACTCCTCCCAGTCATTCTCTGATACCGCCACCGCTGCCTCCACCAGAGGATGTGCAAATGGAGCCTGTGGAGCAACCACAGCCGCCACCAGAACCAAGGAGGAAACGTGGAGCGCGCATGTTTGTGCGTATGGGACCACAGTCAAGCTTGCTACCACCGTTACCCCAAACATACCCTTCTACCCCTTAGGACCCACAAATGGGTGGACCCTCAAATACAGTACCAATGGTTGACCCAACACCACAAACTTTTGTTCAAGCACCACCATTGGGTTTTGATAACCCAATTCCGACGTATCCAGATACGACTAAGCAGATCCTTTTAAACCTACTACGCCTATGGATTTTAACTATTAGGCACCATCATACGACCCTTTTGGATACCCATCTCCTTTCCCTCCTACAAATGGGTGGACCCTCAAATACAGTACCAACGGCTGTACAAAATGCTTTATACCCATCTCCTTTCCCTCCTACATATCCGACTACTAGATATCCAAATTATGGATACCAGTATCCTAGCTGTTCCTCAACCATAGCCACAGCCACCACTACAAATAGAGGCCCTTAATCAGGCCTTGGAAAGAGCGGAGTAACTTCAACGATAAGCTGAAAAGACTAAGAAGAAGACGAGTAAGATCTTCAAAAAGCTCAACAAAATGTTCAAGGGAAAGAAAGACGGGTGAAGGCTTTCTTTTATCTATCTTGTATTAATTTTTATTTAAATTCCAAATGTCCCTACATGGACATGTCTTTTCTTTTAGTCCCTGCGTGGACATGCATTTCTTTTAATCCATGCGTAGACAAATATTTCATTTTATTTCAAAAGTCCTGTTTAAGGCAAAGTATTGTAATCTTTTACCTTTTAATGATAATTTTTGGAATTATCTATAATATATGTATTCATTACATACCTTTACAAGAGATCGTCTTGATTTTATTCGAACTTTATCGATCTGCTCAATATTTCAAAAAGATCTTCTTAATGGTTTTTGACCAACCATATGGTAAAGCCTATATTATTGGCAATGATATATGATAGTTAAGGATGACTAGCCATCCCTTCTAGAGGTGGTGAACTATGTTCAAGGCTCATAGCCTTTATGGTCAAATGAGACCATGGCAACTTATATATATATTGTCAAACCTTTAAGAAAATTATTCTGTATTAACATTCAAGTAATGATAATATTCTGGTGATGTGATATTGATGAAAATCACACTAGCCATCTAGGTGGTGGACTACGTCCAAGCCTTATAGCCTATATGATTACATTATATCATGGCTAATATCATCAATGCAATGATCTTTTTCCTAAACATTCTTAGTGATGACCTGCCTACAGGCTATATTGTCAATTAAGACAAATGACAGTTGTGACCTTATGGTTACTGTCTAAGGTGGTGGACTATGTCCAAGCCTCATAGTCTATATGATCTAATGAGATCATGACTAATATCATCAGTGTGATGAATATCTATTCTAACATCCTATGTGATGTTAATTGTTTTGCTTAAGGGCTATATTATATTGTCAATTATGATAATGACAGTTGTGGTTATATGATTCCCGGTCCAAAGGTGGTGAACTATGTTTAAGCCTTAAAGCCACTTGATCAAATAAGATCGTGGCTCATATATGTTATTTTCATTTAAAATTATCAATACGACAATGACAGTTGTGACTTTATGATCCATTGTCCAATAGGTGATGGACTATATCCAAACTTCATAGCCCTTGAAGTGGGTGCCCTGAGCACGCAGAGCTGGTGGTACCGGTGTTTATTAATTATGCAACGGAAAACTTTCATCTGGACCGTAGTTAGGAAATATTTTTATCATAGTTAAACACCAAACTTTTATAATAATAAATAAATGGGATAAAACCCAAGTTTCCATTACAATATGTTTATAGAGATAAGCCCTAGTTTATTGAAGACAAAACTCCTTTTTATTTAGCTAACTTTTATAGCCACTTCTCCAAGCCTTCAGTGCTCTCCAACTGGCTTCTAATACCATCACATTAAGTTACCTGAAACGTGTTTTAAAAAAGGTTTTATCAGCAAGAAATACTGGCGAGTGCATCCCAGTTTAATCAAAACAGTTTTATCACTTTACAGTATTGAGGGCATCCACAATGACATTTGCTTATATCTATCAAATTATCCCTTTTCTGGTATTGTCAATCCTGACTTGTAGTCATGCTACTATTCCAATAGTAACGAGTTTCAAGAAATGTATACAAAATCCCAACATACCGGCAGTAATTATAGAATCACAAATACTCAATTACTGTTAAGTGTAATTTAAAACATTTGAGGTTTTGGTAAAACATTTTGACTCACAAAAATATACTTACAAAAAGGTGACAAAAAGAGAATGTACTCACACTGTTTGACTTTCGTGCTTAAAACGCATAAAAGAATGAAAGAAGCTTACAAGAGGTCCAAGAAATGGAGATTTGATTCAAGTTGCTCAGGTATGAAGTGTGAAAACTCCAACTTAGAGCAGAAATTGAATCAAGTGTGAGGATTGAAATGAATCAATGTGGGTTTATATCAGATTTCCAAAACCGTTAAGATCGTTTCTTGGATTACGAGCTTCAATCTTGGCCCTCCATGTGTGCCCACTGATTTAACAAACCTATGGGTGCCTAAAACAAGCTCATTGAATGAAGAAACCATGTCCAAAAACCATAAACCAGCTGCTGATTGCAGAAAAATAGTTTGCTCCTCAATTTTCTGAATAAACTGAGCCAGATTCATATTCTCAGACTTCCTCATATGTTTCACAATCATCAAATAAGTTCCCCACTTTTGCTTCGGTAATGCATCAGCAAGTTTATCAACCCATTCCTCATCTTCTTTCTTTATATCCGATCTCCCCATTTCTAAAACAAGATGACAATATCTGTCAATGGTCTGTTTTGTTGATTCATGATCAAAAGCTATAAACATATCAAAAGATTTCTTCAATAACGCCTTTCTGTTTTTAATCATATCTGCACTTCCTTTGAACTTTTGAATCAAAGCTTCCCAAATTGATCTAGCTGTACCATTATGTTGGAGCAAAACAAAGATATCTTCTTTTATCGTTTGTTGAAGAATACTGATCATCATTTTCTCACTAGTATACTTCAATTTATCAGCTTCCGTAAAATCACAAAATCCCTTTTCAAGACCACGTTCGTTTTTCGGTTTCTCATAATCTTTCTCCAACGCACACCATGCATCAAACTTGTAGGCTTGCACCCAGTTCTCAAATCGATTCTGCCATCCTTTAAAGTCTTCAATGTACATCAGCTTTGGTGGTTTTTGATGAGTTCCCGTCTCATTTTCATTGTACAGTGTTTCAGCAGCAGTAACTGGAGCGACTGGCGTAGCAAACGCATTGTAGAATTCCCCTTCCATACTTTAATAATCAGGAGATACTTCGGGAAACACCTGAATGAAAACAAAAAACAAATGATCAGTTTAAACGAATTGAAAATGTGAATATGAGTGACGGTTGAATCAATCTAGGACTCGTGTCGAAGATTTGCGGACTAGTTTCAATGTTGATGAAGTGAGATCGCTGAATGAATGGCCCTGTTAAAGAACTGATGTGAATTGAATTTGATGTGGACTGATCCAAACCTTGGGCCGAAGATATATTGAGTTTTAGTATTGATTGGGCCGACAACACTCAAACTGATATCATCAAACTTGACTTTAGTGGACCGGCAATTAACATGCACTTTTTCAATTGGACCGAGACACTTTAAGCAACCCAACTGTGAATGGGCCGATAACTTTGGATAATAAACTCAATCACATGGGCCGAAGTTTTTTTTTTAAAGCAATAAATGGATATAGAATTCACGTGGCCGACACTTTCAAGTAACCTTTCAATTTGATACCACTTGTAGGATTGAATCATGACCTGAATGAGTCGTTTGGAAGAGTTTTTAGACTATACGAAAGGCGGAAACAGACGTATAGACTCGAAACAGCTTGATTCACACTTTAACCTTCTTGTATATTGAAATAATAGCGTTTACAGTCACAAGGAATACCGGCAGCACCTCGGTATCGTTTCTGAAATTCTTATCCCAAATGAGAATGACAACTAGCCTATTTATAGCCCTCTTAGTTCGCTTGAAACATAACAGGACTAATTCAAGCGAACCTACCTCATGACTTTCAAGCGAATCTACAATTCTGTTTCAAGCGAAATGTCTTAATTTTGTGTATAGTTGTAATGATGATGTTACTATTATGATGTCATCATTGAATATGATGACATCATGCTTGATCAGATCCGCAATGCAACCCAGACTCGATATAAGACGAAGTCGACAGATGTATACACCAACAACGGTCACTCGATCGGATGGCAATCCGTACATATTGAACATGTTGAAAATTGTTCAAGTACCCAGGTCCTAAACGTCACATGATCTGACGGTCGCTTAATCGGATGGCAATCCGATCGGGTGGCAATCCGTTCAACGATCAGATCCTTGACAAGGTTGAATAAAAGTTTAAATGATGATACCAAGTGCAACCCGATTGGATGGCCGGTCGATCGGATGGCAATCCGATCGGATGGTAATCCGATCGGACGACAATCCGTTCCGACTGTCTGATCGTCCTAACACTTGTTTCTGTTTGAAGTTTTGAATTTTGAACGAGACGTTTTAATATCTTGTTTGAACAACAGAACCCTTATGTCGGCCGAAGTGACCTGACCGAACAGGAATCACCCTAGTCCGATCGGTTCATGGTTCGAGTCGATAGTTCATGTTCAAACCCGAAATCAATGTCTCTCAGATAGAATTTAGATCTGGAACTAATACATCACTAGGAATGAGTCGAAGATCAGAACAAGCTCCGATTCTATCGGTTTTGAGTGCATTGAGTGTAAAAGAGTTGAAAGAAAGTTAGAAAACCATCTTTCAATCCTTTTCACCATGAATATGTTCAGATCTATGCAAGATCTTTGTTTATTCATGTGGAAATCGTCCAGATCTAAGTTGTTCGTGGTGGATTGAAGCCAAAACATGAAGTTTATAAGAACACCATGATGACATCATCATAGAACACCTTAAATCCTCAAATTTCATGGTTAAAAGTTATGATTCAAAAGATAGAAAGGTGTAGGAGTGCGTGTAGATCAAGAAAGTACGAGATTTAGGTTGAAAACTTACAAGAATCAGGAGAAATCGAGAGAAATGAAATCTGGAGCGAGTTGGGTCGAGTGAGAGCTATCACATCAAGTGATGTAACATATGAGGGGTATTTATAGGGTTTCTTAAAAAGGAAAGTGGGGAGATAGGCTGGTCGATCGGGTGGCAGTCCGATCGGGTGGCAACTCGATCGGGTGACAACTCGGTCGGATGGCAACCTGATCGGATAGCAATCCGATCGGCTGGCCACTCGGTCGGTTGGCCACTCGATCCTTGAGTTTGGCACGATGAGTTTTGTCGTTTTGATCCATGTGTTAAGCTTTGCGATGCGATTCGAGCGAGCGATGCGATAGTGCTTCCTATTAAATTACTTTTAATCCCAACTACTATATCTAACATACAATCACTATAATCAACTTGCGTTTAGCGTTTCAATTCGATTGCGATGTGATAGATTGTGATTTCGATTGTGATTAACACCTCAACATAACATAACATGCACATGTAACACATAATATCACACACACGTAAAACAATATCCAGAACACATAATTCGAGTTGCGATAGCGATAGCGATTAGCGAATAATCGATTAAAAATGCGATTAAACCTCGATTATTAACAAGTACTCCACATAATACAACTAACGCGATAACAAAAATAATTATCTACAAGTCAAAGAAGTCTCAACAGAATTTGACCAAGGAGTGACAGATCACAATTAGCAATCTTTTCTTCCGTTGACTTCAATCTTGACTTTGACTTTGACTTCCGAAACACGGGGTGTTACAGCCTCCCCTACTTAAGGGAATTTCGTCCCGAAATTAGGCCGAAGCCGTAACAAACAACTGCGGGTACTTCGCCTTCATATCGCTTTCGAGTTCCCAAGTAAACTCTGCGCCTCGTTTGCCTTCCCATCAGACCTTCACAGTGGGGATGTGTGAGCGTCGGAGCTGCTTGGTTTGGCGGTCCATGATCTCGACAGGCTTTTCCACAAAGTGTAGTGTTTCGTTTACTTGGAGATCCTCAAGGGGTACGTGTAAGTCATGCTCAGCCAGGCACTTTCTGTGGTTCGAAACGTGGAAAGTCGGGTGAACGTTGTTAAGTTCCTCCGGTAGTTCGAGTCTGTTGGCCACTTTTCTGATCCTTTCAAGAATCTTAAAGGGTCCAACATATCGAGGCGCGAGCTTTCCTTTCTTGTCAAATCTGACCACACCCTTCCATGGTGATACCTTTAGCAGTACATGGTCGCCAACGTCAAATTCAAGGGGCTTGCGACGTCTATCGGCGTAACTTTTCTGACGACTCCGAGCTTTTAGTAAATTGTCTCGAATCTGGAGGATTTTGTCAGTCGTTTCTTGTAGTTGCTCAGGACCGGTTAATGGCGAGTGCCCGATCTCGTGCCATACAATGGGCGATCGACATCTTCTTCCATACAATGCCTCAAATGGTGCCATTTGAATGCTGGAATGATAACTGTTATTGTACCAGAATTCTACTAAAGGTAAGTACGCATCCCAATTACCACCGAAATCTATGACACACGAATGGAGCATGTCTTCAAGGGTAAGAATCGTCATTTCAGTCTGACTGTTGGTTTGGGGATGGAATGCGGTACTTAGATTAAGCGCAGTACCGAGAGTAGATTGAAATGTTTCCCAAAGACGCGAGCTAAACCGAGCATCGCGGTTAGAAATGATGTCGCGAGGCATCCCATGTCGACAAATGATCTCTTTGGTGTAGATTCGGGCTAATTTTTCTACCTTGTAGTCTTCCCGTATTGGAAGAAAGTGAGCAGATTTAGTCAAACGGTCAATGACAACCCAGATGCTTTCGTGACCTGATGGCGTGCGCGGAAGTTTCGTTATGAAGTCCATAGCTATACTCCCCCACTTCCACACAGGGATCTCGGGTTGAACGAGTAAGCCAGAGGGTCTTTGGTGCTCGGCCTTGACCTTCAAGCAAGTCAGGCACTTCGAAACATAGAGGGGGATATCTCTCTTCATGCCCGACCACCAGTACTTGTAGCGCAGGTCCTGGTACATCTTGTCAGCACCGGGATGAATAGAATATCAGGATTTGTGGGCTTCGTCCATCAAAATCTGTTGTAAATTGGTCCATTTCGGGATCCAAATTCGGTCCAGGTAGTGGAATATCCCATTCGACTTATTCTCTAGCTGGGCTCCATCGTTGAGAATCCTTTCCTTCTTCAGAGTGCCTTCATTAAAGCAGGCATGTTGAGCTTCGCAGATGAGGGTTTCGAGATCATATTGGGCTTGAGCATTACGGGCGCTGTGCAAATAGCTCTGTCTGCTGAGAGCATCGGCAACAACATTTGCTTTACCAGGATGATAACGAATCTCGCAGTCATAATTGTTGAGAAGTTCTACCCACCGGCGTTGGCGCATATTTAGCTCCTTCTGGTTAAAGATATGTTGTAGGCTCCTATGATCGGTGAAGATCGTACACTTTGTACCATAAAGTTAGTGTCACCAAATCTTTAACGCAAAAACAGCTGCGCCTAGCTCGAGGAAGTGGGTTGTATAGTTCTTCTCATGGATCTTGAGTTGATGAGATGCATAAGCAATAACCTTGTCTCGTTGCATGAGAACACAACCGTGGCCACGGTTCGTGGCATCATAATAGACGATAAAGTCGTCGTTTCTGTCGGGTAGAGTGAGAACAGGAGCATTGCAAAGCATGTACTTGAGGGTCTGAAAGGCAGTCTCTTGTCCGGTTCCCCAAACAAAAGGCTTGTCCTTGTGCGTGAGAGAGGTGAGCGGCACAGCGATTTTAGAGAATCCTTCGATAAAACGGCGGTAATATCCTGCTAATCCGAGAAAAGAACGGACTTCAGACGGATTTTTGGGTGTAACCCAACTCTTAACGGCTTCGATCTTCGCAGGGTCAACGTGCATACCTTAACTATTGACAATGTGACCCAAGAATTGGACCTCCACCAGCCAAAATTCGCACTTGGAGAATTTGGCATAGAGACGTTTTCCCTGGAGTAACTCAAGACGTAGATGCTACGAGTGTTCGGCTTTTGATTTGGAATAGATCAGGATATCGTCGATGAATACGATCACGAAGCGATCAAGGAAGGGTTTGCACACTCGATTCATCAAGTCCATTAAGACTGCAGGAGCGTTGGTCAAACCAAAAGGCATGACAACTAAGTCATAGTGGCCATAGCGGGTTCGAAAAGCGGTTTTGGGGATGTCTTCCTCTTGTATGCGCAACTGGTGGTTGTCTGAGCGTAGATCGATCTTAGAAAAACACGTAGCACCTTGTAACTGGTCAAACAAATCATCGATGCGGGGCAAGGGATAACGATTCTTGATAGTCAACTTATTCAATTCCCGGTAGTCGATGCACATCCGGAATGACCCATCCTTCTTTTTGACGAAAAGGACTGGTGCGCCCCAAGGACAGGTGCTAGGGCGAATGAAGCCTTTATCAAGAAGTTCCTGGAGCTGACTCGAGAGTTCGCGCATTTCGGATGGAGCGAGTCGATAAGGAGCTCTTGCAACAGGATTTGCTCCAGGAATGAGGTCGATGCGAAAGTCGATATCACGACTTGGTGGTAAGCCTGGAAGATCTTCAGGAAAAACGTTAGGGAATTAACGAACAACGGGAACGTCTTTCACCTCTTTAACTTCCTTTTTCTCTGCTACTACAATGTGTGCCAAGAAAGCTTGGTATTCCTTGTGGAGATACTTGCTAGCCTGAACACACGACATGAGTTGGAGTTTCTTCGATGCGACTTCGCCATAAACACAAAGTTGATCACCATTAGCAAGCGAGAATCGAATCATCTTATCAAAGCACACAACTTCAGCATGGTTTTCACGAAGAAAGTTCATGCCTACTATGACATCAAAACTTCCGAGCTGCATTGGAATAAGATCGATAGGAAATATGTGATTGTTGAGTTTGAGAGTACAATCACGAAGAATAGAATTAACGGCGACAGTTCTTCCAGTGGCAACTTCAACATCGAACGACGAGGGGAGATGGACGCACTTACGATTAAGGAGCTTTTCGAACTCAAATGATATAAAACAGTTATCGGCCCCAGTATCAACCAAACACGAAGCATAAATACCATTCACAAGGAACGTACCATTGATCACGTTGTTGTCAGCCTGAGCCTGGCACACATTAATGTTGAAAGTTCAAGCACGAGCGGCTTGTTACTGTTGTTGCTGAGGCTGCTGCTGCTGTTGTTGCTGAGGCTGCTGCTGTTGCGGCTCTTGCTTCACAAACCGATTGGGGCACATGTTTACGAAGTGGTTGAGATCACCACATGTAAAGCAGACTCTAGCATTGACCGCGGGTGCTTGAGCTGCTTGTTGGCCTTGCGGAGCAGGAAGTAGAGTTTGATGAGCAGTAGCTGGAACTGGAGCTTGTTGAGGACCTGTATAGCAGTTGGTAGTGCAATGGCCGTACATGTTGCAATGCACACAAAATCTGCAGGCGATACCCACTAGGTGGTGATAAGTACAAGTAGGGCAGATCGGATGAGGACCAGTATACGCATGCTTTGCCGGCGGTGCGTTGGTAACCGGGGCCGCTATTTGGCGCTGTTGATGTTGCTGGGGAGCTGGTACAGCTTGGAGTGGAGCAGCAGTGGTGACAGCACAGTTCTTGTTTCTAGAGTTGTTGTTCTTGCTCTTGCGACGAGAGGATTTTGAAGACTTAGGAGTGGCGGCGGTTTCAACGGTTGGTGCGGTGTTAGCTTGATGTAGATTCTTGGCGGCTTTATCCCAGAAGCCAGACTTGACTCGCTTGTCGTTTATTTCAGCGGCAAGCAGGTAAGTTTCCTCGATTGTTGCTGATTTTGAAGCTTGCACAAAATCTGCGACACAATCTGGCAGAGCTCGGATATACTTCTTGATGGCCATATCAGAAGTCTTAACTTGACCAGGACAGATTATGCTAAGCTGCTTGAAGCGAGCAATTAAAACAGCATTGTCACCCTCCTTCTGCTTGATGTGCCAGAATTCGTCCTCCAACTTTTGGCGCTCGTGGGGAGGGCAGAACTCTTCCAACATGACGTCCTTCAACTCATCCCACGTCAAACAATAAGCTGCATCGTTTCCACGTTTGTTTCTCTCGGCCGTCCACTAATCTAGTGCTCGGGATTGGAAGACGCCAGTAGCGTTCAGAGTGCAGAGATCATTAGGACAGCCACTCTGGCGCAGGGTGACCTTGATCGAATCAAACCATTGAAATAAGGTCGTAGGACCATCTTCACCAGTAAATTCTTTCGGTCCACAAGCTTTGAACTGCTTGAAGCTAAAAGCAGCCTAAGGGGTTTCAGTCCTGGATTCTTCAGATGATTTGCTCACATTTTCATACAGTTCACTGACTATCTGAGGAACAACCTTCGCCATTTGTTTAGCGACAAGAGTAGCAAGGCGTTTGTCTTTCTGGTTTCGGCGAGCAGTGCGCGAGTGACGGGATCTAGATGACGACATTGTCTGCAACAGACATCGTCATAGGACTCAGACACAATATAATCGAATCTCACCTCACACGCCTAACACTACTAAAGCTTGGGAGCACAATCATGTAATACCTACACACATAGGCACATAATCACACATTCACATGTTCACGTAGGGCACAGAAACACATAGGCACGTAAGGCACAGAAGCACATAAGGCAGTCAGAATACAGAAACCTAGCTATATGTTGCACGTATTCCCTATTCTTCACAGCGCGTAAGGCGATTAAATATAGCGATTGCGAGTGTCGAGCAGCGATTGTGAGTGTCGAGCAGCGATCGCGAATAATGACCAGCGATTTATGAGGTGTGAATTGTGTGATGTGTTGTGAGATAAGCGGGGCAAGAAGTGTTAAATCGAAATCATTGATACCTCAAAACGCTAACAGATATGCATAAAACCACATAAAACACATAAAGTTCCCATAAAATCGATAAATCACAGAGTTAGCTGCGGTAATTCCAGAATCGAAACACATAAAATTCGAGGATAGATTGTTTTGGGTGTCGAGCATGTCTAAACACACCCAGAGTGACCTGACAACCCAAATGGATTCGACTATTCACAAAGACTTTAAGTGCATAGTTTGGCTTTCGGGACTATGCTCTTGCTTCGATTCGAGCGATTGGCATGCATCCCTTCAGCCTCCGTATGACCTCAAGTCGTCGGAGTCCGTCGAGTCTTTGGTGAGAGTGTTGAAAAAAGAAGATACAAATCAGAACGAGTCGTCAAGGTTTGGGTTTCATCCCTAACTTAGCGACTTTATTCCTGTTTTGATGTAAATAGAGGGAAAATGTGCGTTAAAGTGCGGATTTCACTCCTGATTTAACGCAGATTTTCATGTTTATAGGTGTAAATGCGGGTCGAACAAGTGATTGGGTTGAGAGTTTGCGGTTGTCACACCTAATCTCGACCAGATCACTCGTTCATTTTTTATTATTAGAGTGTAGTGATAGTGTAGTGCAAGCGAGAATGGCGAGATATAGCAAGTAAGCTCGTACAAAACCCTACAGGGCATGCACGAGTCGGTCTGTTGGTACTTAACTATAGACTAGGTCGTTTCTAAGACATCGACCAGGACTAGGTCGAGTCTTGCCTAATTCCCTATAGTTATGGCTCTGATACCAATGTGTCATACCCCAACCGATGGCGGAATCATCGGGGCATGACACTGGGCGAAACAGATTGTCCATGAGTATCCATAACAACTATTAATTACCAGATATTTAAAACGTCATGTCCCATACAATTGTCTCATAAACAAATATTGATCCGACAACTCAGATTTCAAAATAGATAGATTGTTTATTTGTTTCTAGACTCTTTCCTAGCCTCGATTTCATCACACAGCAAACAAGGCATCCTAGCATCTTAAGCACCTACCACATACGGAAAAGTAAAAGTCAATACACATAGTGTAAAGGTGAGCATACAAGTGTGATAATAGCATATAGAGTTCAAAATTGTTTACGCATAAGCAGCACGTACAACGTGTGATGTGAAGCATGTAAGTTATCGACATGATCCTATCAATACCAATGACTGCGGGTTGACTGCACAAGGCAGTTCGTAACACATATTCACCACTGCGAATCATGTGATTAATTGTTCTTAACAACCCCTGAGTGAAAAGGTGCTGAGTCCAAACTATAGTACTAAATTTTCTAAGGCAGGTAGACAGCAATCTATGTGTAAACATAACAAACAAGCATTCATCAAGTCACGTATATCATGCAGTAACGGCTAGCGTTAAAATATTGCGTAGTGTGTTCGATGTGATTTAGAATAAGTAACGTATGTAACACCCAAAAATGCGTAAAGCAAAAAGGGTTCGAGTATACTCACAGCGGTAGTGTTAATGGATTGAAGGGAGCGCTAGAGCGAGTTTAGCCTGAACAATTAATGATAGCATAACGATAAGCGGCGCGCAAAACGGTATAGGTGAACCAAGGATCAGATGGTAATCCGATCGGATGGCCAGTCGATCAGGTGACAATCCGTTCGGATGGTCATCCGATGGGATGGCCATTCGATTGGATTGACACCTCGTTTGGTGAGGATGTGTTTGTGTATGATGGTTTGTACTTTGAAGTTTTCGTTTTAGCATTTTGAAAATAGACAAGTATCTCTACCCTTCAGGTCGATCGATCGAACGGTCGTTCGATCGGACAGCAATCCGATTGGCGAGGCTTCTTAGTTTGAGAACAAGTTCATAGCAGGACGGTCACTCGATCGGATGGCTATCCGATCGGGTGGCAATCCGTACATATTGAACATGTTGAAAATTGTTCAGGTACCAAGGTCCTAAACGTCACATGATCAGACAGTCGCTCGATCGGATGGCAATCCGATCGGGTGGCAATCCGTTCAACGTTCAAATCCTTAACAAGGTTGAATAAAAGTTTAAATGATGAAACCAAGTGCAACCCGATCGGATGGCCAGTCGATTGGATGGAAATCTGATTGGATGGCAATCCGATCGGACGACAATCCGTTCCGCTGGTCTGATCGTCCTAACACTTGTTTCTGTTTGAAGTTTTGAAATGTGAACGAGACGTTTTGATATCTTGTTTGTACAACAGAACCCTTATCTCGGCCCAAGTGACCCGACCGAACAGGAATCACCCTAGTCCGACCGGTTCATGGTTCGAGTCGGTAGTTCATGTTCAAACCCGAAATCAATGTCTCTCGGGTAGAATTCAGATCTAGAACTAATACATCACTAGGAATGAGTAGAAGATCATAACAAGCTCCGATTCTATCGGTTTTGAGTGCATTGAGTGTAAAAGAGTTGAAAGAAAGTTAGAAAACCATCTTTCAATCCTTTTCACCATGAATATGTTCAGATCTATGCAAGATCTTTGTTTATTCATGTGGAAATCGTCCAGATCTAAGTTGTTCGTGGTAGATTGAAGCCAAAACATGAAGTTTATAAGAACACCATGATGACATCATCCTGGAACACCTCAAATCCACAAATTTCACGGTTAAAAGTTAAGATTCAAAAGATAGAAAGGTGTAGGAGTGCGTGTAGGTCAAGAAATTATGAGATTTAGGTTGAAAACTTACAAGAATCGGGAGAAATCGAGAGAAATGAAGGCTGGAGTGAGTTAGGTCGAGTGAGAGCTGTCACATCAAGTGATGTGACATATGAGGGGTATTTATAGGGTTTCTTAAAAAGGAAAGTGGGGAGATAGGCTGGTCGATCTGGTGGCAGTCCGATCGGGTGGCAACCCGATCGAGTGACGACTCGGTCGGATGGCAACCCGATCGGATGGCAATCCGATCGGATGGCCACTGGGTCGGTTGGCCACTCGATCCTTGAGTTTGGCGCGATGAGTTTTGTGGTTTCAATTTGCATGTTAAGCTTTGAGATGCGATTCCAGCGAGCGATGCGATACTGTTTCCTATTAAATTACTTTTAATCACTATAATCAACTTACATTTAGCGTTTCAATTCGATTGCGATGCAATAGATTGCGATTTCGATTGCGATTAACACCTCAACATAACATAACATGCACAAGTAACAAATAATAGCACACACACGTAAAACAATATCCAGAACACATAATTCGAGTTGCGATAGCGATAGCGATTAGAGAATAATTGATTAAACATGCGATTAAACCTCGATTATTAACAAGTACTCCACATAATATAACTAACGTGATAACATAAATAGATTATCTACAAGTCAAAGAAGTCTCAACGAAAGTTGACCAAGGAGTGATAGATCACAATTAGCAATCTTTTCTTCCTTTGACTTCAATCTTGACTTTGACTTCCGAAACACGGGGTGTTACAAAGACTCAGAGAGAGAGAGAGAAAGACAAGATGCTACGAGATTGACTGCGACAATATCCAAGGGGGAGTCTGTTAGTGCAGTAATGTCTATCGCCTCCGTCAATCCAGTTCGTAGCTGTTTTAGAAGAATACAAGATATTATATTGTAATAAGTAGGGAAAAGGCATGGTGGCAATATTGTAATTAATGAGATTTCTCATTAAGCCCCTTGGCCTATAAATAGAGGACTTAGGGTTAGAGTTTAGAACTTTTTCCACATTTGAGACTTGGAGAGCATAGGAGCTAGAGAGAGAAAGTGGCAAGGTGATTCACGGTTCTTGTACGATTTTCATATCTTCAATCGAATCACAGATTTAGTACGGTTCTTGTGTTCGGTCCACGCACGTGTACGGATTCCGCACGTCACACGAGTCGGTTCGCAATCGTTACGGAGTCAAAACTGGTCCTACATCTTTGCTAGAGTTCTTTTCGATTCTAGAGCTGATAAGTCTTTTGTAGACCATAAGGTTAGCAAACTACTAAACCTACCTATAAGAACTCTAGATATAGCTTATGAAGTAGAACTAGCTGACGGTACATTAGAAACCGTTTCTTCTATTCTTGAGGATACTCTATATCCATCAAGAATCATTCCATTCCTTTCTCTCTCTCTCTCTCTCTTCTGCCAATGAATTTGGCGGGGTTCGATGTAGTCTTAGGCATGGATTGGTTATCTCATAACCAAGTGACGGGTGGTCCATAGGATAACCCTTAAGTGTGTTAAAAGACGAATTAATCCCTCATTTAATCATGTAATCGTCTTGAATTAGATGACTACAGTTGCTTATGTTTCAGGTGCGTTTGGAGCTTAAAACGAGGGAAAACGCTGCTGTGGATGGAATGGAGTGGAACGAGAGTCACAAAGATGGAAAGAAGAAACAAAAGAGAAGACTCAGGGGTCCACCGTAATTTACGGTAGCCCTTGAATGTGCCAAATTTCCACCGTAAACCAGTAGTGTTCCAGCGTAATGACTTGTAGGCCACCGTAAATTACGATACCTACAGTAATTTACGGTAGGCCCTGACGCAAAATGTGTAACTGCCCCTTTTAATACCGTTTTCAAGTGCCTTTTCACCTATCTCATCATTGGGGACGTTTCTCTGGAGTTCTTGGGTGATTTTTAGCTTTGGCAAGTGTTTGTGAACAATTTCTAACATTTCGGTTTTTATTTCGATTCGTATGAACTTCAACCTTGATGTTATGATGATCCACCAAACAATGTCCGGCTAAACTTTCGGTGATCATCTTAGGTGAAGGTTTCTTTATGACTGTTGTGTGTTTAATCTTATTTCTAGAATAATGAACTTGGTTTGATGCAATGTTTGTTATGGTGCATGAATGTTTGATTGTAACTTGTTAATTGGTGTTTTGATCCTAGTTTAAATCGTACATTCTTGGTGTCGTTGACAATCGAGATATCACGAGAAGGGTTAGGGTTGGATATTGATTAATTGATCATCGGGTAACAACCTCGCGTTTATATAATCCGAGTACTTCATTCCCATTTATCACAACAAACGTTTATGCATGAGTTATGTCTATGTAACTCTTTCTAGTTAAATTTATGCACAATTGTTAATGGAAACCGGAACCTAAGATGGTCATTTTTTCAAAATCTGATTAACAACCAATTTTGATTTGCAATTTAGTTAGTAATTTAGTTCTTAAAACCAAACATCCAAACTCTTGAATTTTAATTTCTGCAAATTAGTTTAATTGTAGTTAATTCACAAAGCTATAGAATCAACACACTTTCCACAAACTCCCTGTGTTCGATAACCATTTGCTGCTATCTACTAATTGTAATTTGGATTAAATTTGCGTGTGACTATGACAGCACGTCAAATTTTGGTGCCGTTACCGGGGAGTAGTGCACAACGTGTGTTATTTTAGAAGTTTTGTTTGTTATTTTCGGGTTTACGTTGGTTGTGTTTAGTGTGCAGGTACTATTTGTGTATGCATACTAGGGGCTCTCACAAGTCATCAACGCTATCGTTTGATCCGGAAATTGAAAGAACATTGAGGTAAAATAGAGTTTTGTAACGAGAAAACAAGATCATTGGTTCACCCATGTCACAACCCGACCGCGTAAAACAACAAACCGTGGCGGAAACGTCGGGGAGTGTCGTAACAGAATCGTTGTTTCATAACACATGGATATTGAAGTTTTGTTGTATTAAATTACAAGAGGTTACATTGTCTTAAAAACAAAGAAACATAACATAATTAACTAGTCTTGCATCTTTTATTGTCACTAAGGCCCAAGTTCGCCTAAGTGTATCTTGATCAATCCTATGCATCATCTCCTGAAACACATGTGAAAATAGGTACGTCAGCATAAAAATGCCTGTGAGATACATAGGTTTTATTAAAATAGGATTAATGACTTGTAAGTTTAAAGAATATGTTTAACAAAAGTTAGTCATGAACTATGTAAAATTTTTTCTTTCATAAATCATACAAAAATTTACAAGAAATCAGATGATATAAAGAAAGATGCATAGATAAATAAATAACCAAGTAAAAATGAGTTTGTATAGAATATGTTGTTTGTAAAACAATGTTTTGTAAAGATATGTTATTTGTGTGAAATGTAATATGTCTAAACTTAAATGGTTTAAATAATGCCACAATATGTAATATCATAAAAGCACTTATATATAGGAAGTACTAGCGGCGTATCCACCATGCTTTTATCATATTACACACGCCTCGTTATTTAAATCACTTACCCAAACAAACCATCAAAATGTAATGTTTAAACAAATGTTAAAATGTTCATGTATAATCAAATGTAATGTATAGTGAATAAAAGAATTTACTCAACCCTATAAGACGAAATGTACAAAACAATGTATTCGATAAATGAAAATTTAAATCAAAAGTTATGTTTTGTAAAATTAATGCATGCTTTACTAATACAAACATCTTTGCGGTATTGTTCTAACGCCTACATTCAAGCCTTGCGACTGTGGCGAAAAACCCTTAAACAAATTAAAGGTTCATCTAAACTCTGAATATCGAATTTGTTCATTCCTTCCCCCCAAACAAACCTAGGATTTCAGGAATGGGAGTTGTCAATTCCTATGGTACCACTACCTACTAACGAACGAAATGATCAGTGTTAATGAATATATTTATGACCCATTAAACAAACCAAATGTCATACCAAATGTAAGCATGTTATATGAAAATAATGTACTTAAATATGCTAAATGAACATACAAAGTAGAGATGTAAATCAATGTGTCCATATGTTGAGTGAACATATGCAACAATAATGTAATATATGAAATCAATGTGCTAGCATGTTAATAAAACATACATAGTAAAAACATAGAAGAAATCATGTACTATATGTGTACTAATGAACATAGCAAGTATATGTTATAAAAGCATGAAAAATTCGAAATTAACAAGTAGGCACATGTGTTCCACCCCAAAACAGTTTGAAAACAGTAAAAGAGGGGACTCTGTACTCACCTGAGAATGCTTAGAAGTCTTGAATAACAACCAAGCAAAGCTAGAGTGATCACGGAAATCAAACGCCACCTAATATAGGTAACTATGTTAATAAACCGGACCTAAATCGGAAGATCGGATAGGATGAGGGTTCGTAAAACAAATGAGTATTAGAACTCATATGATATGGTTTAACAAATCCTACATTCTAAATTGAAACCTATCCTTAATGCTTACGACCCATTACGACCCGTTTAGGTAGCTTACGCTACTCTAACGCATCGTTCGCGTAAAACGCGTTCGGACCGCCTAACTAGTCCTATGATAAGTATTATATGCCTTAACATGTCTAATAATGTGACCTAATCAGTTTAGATGTAAAAATTTAAGTTACATATGCTTAAAATGAATTTATGCACAAAAAGGGCATTTTGGTCATTTTCCTAAGGCATATAAATTACCTATCATACAACTAACTAAACGAAGTGACCATAAGGTATAACCTCGGAAGGTTATTCCCTATACAACTATGGTCACAAAATATGTTTGGTCGGATCCTAACGATCGACCAAACGGGTTGGGTTCGAAAGTCTAAGTGATTGTTTAGACCGCTTATCTTACGACCCTATGTAAGCACTAAACTAAAAGTGACGAGTTAAACATGTTTAACAAAGTTAGAAAACAAGTTTGATATCAAAACAAAGGGTTTTGATACCCAAGAATAGTTTGGTTGCAAAATACGCATAAACGCGTATTCTGACCGAAACTATGACTCGTCACTATGCCTAAATAACGTGGTAATCAGTAGGTATAGTCACAAAGGACTATGACCATCGTGATTACGCTCACGTTGTGAAGTTCAAACGAACTTCATGTTGACCATTGACCGGTAAAAGTAGAAAGTCAAACATTGTTTGACTTTCATGGTTAAAACGCATAAAAGCATGAAAGAAACTTACAAAAGGTCTAAGCAATGGAGATTTGATTCAAGTTGCTCAGGTATAAGGTGTGGAAACCCCAACTTAGAGAAGAAATGAATCAAGCTGTGAGGTTGCAAATGAAACACGATGGGTATTTATAGATTTCAGTCCACCGTTAGGATCGTTACTCGATTTACGAGCTTCAATCTTGGCCCTCCATGTGTGCCCATTGTTTTACAAACCTATGGGTGCCCCAAAACAAGCTCATGGTATTAAAAAACCAAGAACCAAAGCTAGAAACCAGCTGCTGATTGCAGAAACTGGTTTTTGCAGATCTGGGCAGCTCTCGCGCCCCGTGTAAGAGTCAAGGAAGTCTTACGCGCCCCGTGTAAGCCTGACTTTCAGAAAATGTCAGTTTTGGTCCCTGAATGCCCAAAACTTGGTTTTCGATGCTTTTCTGGCACATTTAAGCCCCGTTAACCCCATTTCAAGGCTCTAAAATGAAGTTAAAGTATAGGGGACATAAAACATGCTCAAAAATATCTCAGATTTCGGTTTGTTTGGCCGTACGGTTGCGTTGTTCGGTTAATTACGACGAAACACAAACGGATGCGAAAAACGATCCAAATTACGCGACGAATGGAATTTTATCATGCCAATCACTAAAATAAAATATTTTAATGATTGCATAAATTTTTGGATGTCCGGATATATTCAGAACGTAAGATATGCGCGTAAATGCAAACTTATGCACTTTTTGACGCTTTTAGTCCCTGTTTGACCCAAAAGTTTATTTTTGCACACCAAACACCTCAAAGCCTATTTCTAAGCTATGTAAAGGATTTTAGGGCATGTTTAACCTATGATCAAATTCCAGAATGTTCTTTAGAGTACGAATCGGCATACTTTCATAGTTTGTCGAAATTAGTCCCTGTAAACGAATAAACTTGATTTCGACACACCAAACCTTCCAAAACTTATTTCTAAGTTATGTAAAGGTTATTTAAGGTATGTTAAGCCCATGTAATTGTTCCAGATTGCTTGTTGCGTTAAACTGATTACGTTTACGCATCAGTTCGCGTATAACTTTCCAGAAAGCGATTTGAGCTCGAAATCGAACGAGAATTGATATGTGCAAAAGATACACATGTTTATATAAATCCTAAGTATGAAACATAATATTTCATTGGTTTAGGATTTGTTTTATTGCCGTGGAGGCACAGATGTCATGGTCTCCCCTACTTCAGGAAATTTCGTCCCGAAATTTATTCAGAGGAAACTTGTGAGAGCTTGAAACATGAAGTTGAAAAGATAAAACATCATTGGTTAGGGTTCTGAACTTCTAGTAACTTTAAATAACTTCATGCTTGCAATGTAAGAGGGACACTTATATACAAGTATATGAAGCGCCATTGGTGTGTCCACCGTACCTCCATTACATTGTTCACGTTTCGTTATATTGCCACTATCGGTTCTTACACATGATAAGTCTTACTGTGGTTTCCGTTGAATTTCATAATTATGTATGCATCCATAATTACGTAATCCCTTGCATAGTCCACACAGTGCATTTTAAAATGTGTAGGGAAAAACCAAATGAACAAACCTGTGATGAGTGTGACTAGACCACCATAGGATCCTTTTCATTAAATCAATAAATGATCTCTTTAAATAGACCACCAAGGAGTCTTTTCAGCTATATCATCACATGCCATTCTTAACCAGAATCTGAATCAATCTTTTAACTAGACCACCCAAAGGGTCTCTTTTGAATTATGGAATAGTACTATATAATCCAAGGGTCTTAACTATTACGTAGAAGCCCATTTTGGATTTAAGGTAGTACCTTTGGATATCCTACTATGAATCCCTCATATGAAGATATGGAAGATTCTACGAGGATTTGGATAACGAAAAATCAGATTACACAAAAACACAAAACATAAAAGAAAATGCCTAAACACATAATCACATAATTGTTTAACTTGATCTTCAATTTGTTATTATTTTGTTAATTTGTTTTCTAATTTGTACACGAGTATTTAAAGCACACCAGGAATCCAATCCATGGATTTCATTTG
This sequence comes from Helianthus tuberosus, assembly GCA_030545235.1. Taxonomy (NCBI): domain Eukaryota; kingdom Viridiplantae; phylum Streptophyta; class Magnoliopsida; order Asterales; family Asteraceae; genus Helianthus; species Helianthus tuberosus. Next base: position 133,661,541 of record CM060394.1, read on the forward strand.
GCACTTTAAACATCTTCAAGAATTTAACTATGAAGATAGGAAGATCTTAATAGGAATTCGGCTTTGTCCTTATTGAATCGTAATGTACGTATTAGGGCATACAAAGAATTCAATTAAGGGCCCCAATTTGAGCGATAATCATCCACAAGGATCTAATTATGAAGATAAGAAGATCCTATACAGATTTTGGAATTTGAATAGCAGGAGACGTATCGAAACCTTGCACTAGGCATGCTTAGGTTGATACACGAGGTAGAATGTTCATGAGGTTGAGGTGCTAGATATGCCAAGGCGACATATGGAGCAGAATTTGGAGGTTGGGTACTACGTATGTTAAGTCAATCATAATAGCAGAATGTTTTTGAAAGAAATGCATGGGGTTCTTTTTGAAATGTGTTTAATGGTTTTGAAATCTTATGTAATACTTTTGAAATCATACGGTACATATATTAGGTAAATATGTTTTATAAATTGTTTTTAAAATCACGTGAGGTGAATTTTGAAATTATGTATAAGGTTTTTGAAAACATGGATGATGCTTTTGAAATCATGCACTTGATATATTAAGTAAATATACTATGTTAAAAATGGTTTTCAAACTATATGAAATGTTTTGAAATCATGAAGGTTGTTTTGAAAATCTATAGTATGTATGTTGTTATAAAAACTAGAATGTAGTGATATGGGTATAAGATCGAAAAATACCCTTAGTTATCTAACCAAGGATTTAAAGTGATTACTCAAAATGTCACTTATATTATGTACTTCGTTTCTTAGAATGAAACGAGTACTTAGAATTTTCGAGGAAATCATAAGCGATCACAAGAATGGGAGAACTACAAGAGCAGTTTGTAAAGAACGTAATTCTTTGGTGTAGGTATTGTAGGGGTATGCTTTACACACATGTAACTACACTTGTAGATCATAATTGTGAACAATTATTTATTTATAAACCAAATAGATTGCTTCAGAGTTCAAGAGAAAAAAAGAGACAAAAGTATAAGATTCAAGTTATTCAAAGCCACAACATCTTCTAATCAGCCAAATGCTCAAACGTGTATCAGATTTGCATTGACAATCTTTGATCATTTGATCCTGAAATAACCCGTCTCGCCATAGTTGTAGCAGGTACCAGGCGGGAAACGAGCTTGTGCTGGATCTGCTTGAAATTGAACAGGGTTCTGAATAGCTTGGTTTAGCACAGTGACTGAATGACAAACTCTTGCCGTGGGGCCAATAAATCCACAGTTGTAACATGTTCGGCATTTGACACTGACATGGTGATGGAGGTTACACTGATTTCACAAAGGGGCAGTTCCCAAGTACAGCTTCTTGGATGGTGGTTCTGCCACCTGGCTAGGTTCTGTATGATTTGGTACAACCTGCTGCTGGTTTCTTTGATGCTTTACGCTTCTTTGATTTTGGTGAAGGCTTTGCTTCTGCTTCCTTTGGTGCTTCTTGGGTGGCTTCATCATGGAGACGAGAAATGGCAACGGCTAATTCAGCAGTCTTCTGGATTACTTCGCCTATTCGCTGGGCAATTTTTTTAGCCTCCTCGGACATTTGAGTGTTGCTGCGATGAAGAGACATCCTAAAGGAAATGGAAGACATAGGAGGAAACAAGTGAAATGTGATCGGGTAATCAAAACAAAATGACAACGCATAAAAATTGTGATCAGTTGTTTGTTACCTAAGGCAAACAAATGAGACGGTGACTAATCAAAGTAAGCGGGTCATAATAATGTATCGCGAAGACATGCTTTAGCCTATAAGTTGACACTCACCCCAAGAGTTCCCAGGTAAGAGTGACTGGTCCGATTAAGTGGATTTGTATGAACACTCTAGCCTTAGATAGAAAACTCAGAGTACAGGCATCCACTCTTCCAAATTGCACGTGTTCACACTATAAGACCCAAACTTTGACGAGATTTTGAAAACTTTGAGGGTTCAAGACCTAATAATAAATCATCCTAGACCAGATGATTAGTTTTCAAAGCGGATTTGAAATTTATGTTCTTATTGTGGTTGTCGCCTAAGTTTTCAAAGCGGATTTGAAATTTATGTTCTTATTGTGGTTGTCGCCTAAAGATAGGTGACGGTATTGTTTTAAGATCTAAACACAAGAATCTTGTGTTAGGGTCCTAGGAAGGTTATAGACTAGGTCAAAGCATTACTAATAACCTAATTGCCTATAACTATGAGCTCTGATACCAACTCTTCTATCACACCCCGACTGCGTAAGACAACAAACCGCGGCGGAAACGTCGGGGAGTGTCGTAACAGAATCATTGTTTCATAACACATGGATATTGAAATTTTGTTGTATTAAATTACAAGAGGTTACATTGTCCTAAAAACAAAGAAACATAACATAATTAACTAGTCTTGCATCTTTTATTGTCACTAAGGCCCAAGTCCGCCTAAGTGTATCTTGATCAATCCTATGCATCATCTCCTGAAACACATGTGAAACTAGGTACGTCAGCATAAAAATGCCTGTGAGATACATAGGTTTTATTAAAATAGGATTCATGACTTGTAAGTTTAAAGAATATGTTTAACAAAAGTTAGTCATGAACTTTGTAAAATGTTTTCTTTTATAAATCATACAAAAATTTACAAGAAATCAGATGATATAAAGAAAGATGCATAGATAAATAAATAACCAAGTAAAAATGAGTTTGTATAAAATATGTTGTTTGTAAAACAATGTTTTGTAAAGATATGTTATTTGTGTGAAATGTAATATGTCTAAACTGAAATGGTTTAAATAATGCCACGATATGTATTATCGTAAAAGCACTTATATATAGGAAGTACCAGCGGCGTATCCACCATGCTTTCATCATATTACACACGCCTCATTATTTAAATCACTTACCCAAACAAACCATCAACATGTAATGTTTAAACAAATGTTAAAATGTTCATGTATAATCAAATGTAATGTATAGTGAATAAAAGAATTTACTCAACCCTATAAGAAGAAATGTACAAAACAATGTATTTGATAAATCATAATTTAAATCAAAAGTTATGTTTTGTAAAATTAATGCATGCTTTACTGATACAAACATCTATGTGGTATTGTTCTAACGCCTACATTCAAGCCTTGCGACTGTGGCGACAAACCCTTAAGCAAATTAAAGGTTCATCTAAACTCTAATATCGAATTCGGTAATTCCTTCTACCCAAACAAACCCAAGATTTCAGGAATGGGAGTTGTCAATTCCTATGGTACCACTACCTACTAACGAACGGCATGATCGGTGTTAATGAATGTATTTATGACCCGTTAAACAAACCAAATGTAAGCAAGTTATATGAAAATAATGTACTTAAATATGCTAAATGAACACACAAAGTAGAGATGTAAATCAACGTGTCCATATGTTGAGTGAACATATGCAACAAAAATGTAATATATGAAATCAATGTGCTTGCATGTTAATAAAACATACATAGCAAAAACATAGAAGAAATCATGTACTATATGTGTACTAATGAACATAGCAAGTAAATGTTATAAAAGCATGATAAATTCGAAAGTAACAAGTAGGCACATGTGTTCCACCCCAAAACAGTTTGAAAACAGTAAAAGAGGGGACTGTGTACTCACCTGAGAATGCTTAGAAGTCTTGAATAACAACCAAGCAAAGCTAGAGGGATCACGGAAATCAAACGACACCTAATATAGGTAACTATGTTAATAAACCGGACCTAAATCGGAAGATCGGATAGGATGAGGGTTCATAAACCAAATGAGTATTGGAACTCATATGATATGGTTTAACAAAGCCTACATTCTAAATTGAAACCTATCATAAGTGCTTACGACCCATTACGACCCGTTTAGGTAGCTTACGCTACCCTAACGCGTCGTTCGCGTGAAACGCGTTCGGACCGCCTAACTAGTCCTATGACAAGTATCTAATAATGTTACCTAATCAGTTTAGATGTAAAAATTTAAGTTACATATACTTAAAATGAATTTATGCACAAAAGGGCATTTTGGTCATTTTCCTAAGGCATATAAATTACCTATCATACAACTAACTAAACGAAGTGACCATAAGGTATAATCTCAGAAGGTTATTTCCTATACAACTATGGTCACAAAATATGTTTGGTTGGATCCTAATGATCGACCAAACGGGTCGGGTTCGAAAGTCTAAGCGGTTGTTTAGACCGCTTATCTTACGACCCTATATAAGCACTAAACTAAAAGTGACGAGTTAAACATGTTAAAACATGTTTAACAAAGTTAGAAATCAAGTTTGATATCAAAACAAAGGGTTTTGATACCCAAGAATAGTTTGGTTGCAAAATACGCATAAATGCGTATTCTGACCGAAACTATGACTCGTCACTATGCCTATATAACGTGGTAATCAGTAGGTATAGTCACAAAGGACTATGACCATCGTGATTATGCTCACGTTGCGAAGTTCAAACGAACTTCGTGTTGACCATTGACCGGTCAAAGCAGAAAGTCAAGCATTGTTTGACTTTCACCCTTAAAACTTAGAGCATAAATGAATCATGGTGTGAGGTTGCAAATGAAACATGAAGGGTATTTATAGATTTCAGGCCACTGTTAGGATCGTTCCTCGATTTACGAGCTTCAATCTTGGCCCTCCATGTGTGCCAATTGTTTTACAAACCTATGGGTGCCCCGAAACAAGCTCATGGTATTGAAAAACCAAGAACCAAAACCAGAAACCAGCTGCTGATTGCAGAAACTAGTTTTTGCAGATCTGGGCAGCTCTCACACCCCGTGAAAGAGTCAAGGAAGTCTTACGCGCCCCGTGTAAGCCTGACTTTCAGAAAATGCTAGTTTTGGTCCCTGAATGCCCAAAACTTGGTTTTTGATGCTTTTTCGACACATTTAAGCCCCGTTAAGCCCATTTCAAGGCTCTAAAATGAAGTTAAAGTATAGGGGACATAAAACATGCTCAAAAATATCTTGGATGTCGGTTCGTTTGGCCGTACGGTTGCGTTGTTCGGTTAATTACTACGAAACACGAACAGATGCGAAGAACGATCCAAATTACGCGACGAACGGAATTTTATCATGCCAATCACTAAAATAAAATATTTTAATGATTACATAAATTTTTGGATGTCCGGATATATTCAGAACGTAAGATATGCGCGTAAATGCAAACTTATGCACTTTTTGACGCTTTTAGTCCCTGTTTGACCCAAAAGTTTATTTTTGCACACCAAACACCTCAAAGCCTATTTATAAGCTATGTAAAGGATATTTAGGGCATGTTTAACTTATGGTCAAATTCCAGAATGTTCGTTAGAGTACGGATCGACATACTTTCGCAGTTTGTCGAAATTAGTCCCTGTAAGCGAATAAACTTGATTTCGACACACCAAACCTTCCAAAACTTATTTCTAAGTTATGTAAAGGTTATTTAAGGTATGTTAAGCCCATGTCACTATTCCGGGGTGTTTGTTGCGTTAACCTGATTACGTTTACCCAAGAATGAAACACAATATTTCATTGGTTTGGTATTTGTTTGATGGCCGTGGAGGCACAGATGTCATAACCCACTTCACCCATTACACCTAGAAACATCATGGCTGACTCACAAATACCACCCACCACGGGTCAACCAACATGAACTTTCATTCATACATCAACACAACCTTCACCAAATACCACCATGCCTAATTTCACTACCGAACTTACTCCACCACATGATGTTACACCAACCAACACTACACCACCTATTACTACCCAAGTTGAACCTACCCTTACCTTTAGCCCTGCTTCAACAATTCCACCACTCTCACATTTTTCCCAACTACGAGTCAATCATCTTCTACCTATCCGATACCACCAAGTTCAACCGTTATTCATACTACATCTACATATCGACCACCGAACCAATCGAGTTTCCACTATTCATCTTTTCCTTTTGTGCAATCATCGGGTATAGGAGGAGATGGTTATGATGAAGGGTATGAAGAAGACTTTAGAGGATACGAAGAAGAAGGTTTTTACTACGGCGGTGATGGAGGTTATTTGGTACCTCAAGGAGGAGCGGGTCAACCAAGTCAACCATTACAACAAATTCAAGACATGGGTAGGTTACCGGTTGGGGTACAACATATTCGGCCACAAGTACCACAATTGCAACATCCTACGCCTTTACATCAACTTCGTCCACAAAATACACAACCTCAATTTCAAAGGCCGATGCAACAACCACCAATGCAACAACATCAATTTCAGCCACCATTTGCACCTCAAGGGCCTATGCAAGGGCAAATAGGTCAACCAAGAGCCCCATTGGGTGCCCCTCAAAGACATCACCGGGAGGTAGTAAGGGGAATTAAAGCTCATTTCCGACCCATTATCACTAACAATCCTTCTCCGGTAGTCATTCCTCATCATGCGGATGGAAGGACTTTTGAGGTTAGAACAACCGCACTCCAAAGTTTGCCAAAGTTTAAGGGGTTAGCAACGGAAGAACCTTACTTTCATTTGGAGACATATGACTCCATTTGCAATACTATTGGAGGTCAAGGGTTTTCATCGGACGATGTCAAGTTGGTTCTCTTCCAATTTTCTTTGGAAGATAAAGCAAAAAGATGGTTTCATACTTTGCCCTCCGCGTCAATTTTTACATGGGCCGACATGCAACAAATTTTCTTGGACGAGTTTTACACTTCTCAAAAGACAAATGATGCAAGGAGAGGTTTGATAAGCTTTCAACAACAACCGGGGGAAATGTTTCATGAGGCTTTTTAAAGGTTCAACATGATGTTAAGGAATTGTCCTCATCACGGTATACAACTTTGGGAGTTGTTAAATGCTTTTCATGAGGGGTTGAGTTCGGAGGATGCTCATGACTTAATGTCAATCACTAACGGTACGTTCGATACAAATTTTGAGCATGATGATTGGAAATTTTTAGAGCAAATGGCAGTTACTTCAAAGAGGAAGGCTTAATCTTCAAGACGGGCAAGGCATGTTATTACAAGGCCACAAGTACATGGAGTAGAGAGTGTAGGTGTTCAAACCACAAATCAAGTGTACAATGTGTGCACTAATTGCAATGAAATAGGCAATACGGCGGAGGTGTGTTTAGTAGGAGCGGTTGAAGAGCAAGTGGAAGAGGTGAATGCTATTCAAGGGGGTGGTCGAAACTTTAACATGAATTCAAACACATACCACCCCGTGTTAAGAAATCATCCTAACTTCCGTTACGGGAATCCGACGAACCAAGCTAACCCAAATTTCCAAGGAGCTCAAGGAAACTTTCCACCTCGTCAACAATACAATCAAGGTAATTACCAGGGTGGAAGCAATTTTGGTTACCAAGGGCAATTTCAACAAACGGGTCAAGGTGGTTCTTTGGGTCAAACTTCATCAAGTGGGAATGAGGTTATGGACATGCTTCGGGCAATGCAACAAGACATGCAAAAAAGGTATCATCTTGATGAAGTCCGGATGCAAAAGGATGAGGTTCGTGACAAAAGCATTCAAGCACTAACAACTCAAATGGGTCAATTAGCAACCGATGTGGCGGAGTTGAAGAAAAGCAAAGGTAAACTTCCTAGCGACACTAAGGTAAATTCTTCCCATAGCTCATCACGTGGTAATAATGTTAATATTAATCATGTTAGTGTGTTAAGAAGTGGCAAAGAGTTCAAAGCAAATTTGTCACCGGGTTTGGTTGATGGGGTGGTTGAAGATATAACGGGTAATGAAAGTGAAGAAGATGAAGTTTCACCACCTATTGTGTCTAAAGAGGTTAATGTTGAAAAACCAGGGTTGGGTTAAATTCAAAAAGATAAAAAAGATGAAGGGGAGCCGAGTCAAGTCCCATTTCCATCGGCTCTACTTGATTCGGGTAAGAAAAATTTTATTTCATCAAGGGGTCCCCAAAAAGAAGAGTTGTGGGACATTTTCAAACAAGTAAACGTCAATCTCCCATTACTTGATGCAATAAAGCAAGTGCCTGCTTACGCTAAATTTTTAAAAGAATGATGCACACAAAAAAGGCAACAAAAGAAAAAGATGCCTAAGCGGGTAGATTTAACCGGGCAAGTGAGTACAGTACTTAATGGGGAGCTTCCTCCTAAGCTCCAAGATCCGGGCACGCCATTAATAAATATTCAAGTTGGTAATTTTCAAATGTCAAAGGCGTTGCTAGATCTTGGAGCTGGAGTGAGCATTTTACTGGGGGGCTTATATGACCAATACGACTTTGGTCCAATAGCAAGGGTAGAGACAACGGTTGTGTTAGCCGATTTGTCTCATAAGTTACCTCGGGGGACGGTTCAAGATGTAATAGTGAAAATTGATGAGTTTTACTACCCGGATGACTTTTTAGTCTTAGACTACTCATCCGCGGACTCGAAACAACAACAACAACAAAATGTTATTTTGGGTCGGCCATTTTTTGAGCACCGCGCATGCCGTGATTAATTGTCGATTTGTTACGGTCGACATGACTTTCGGCAATCGAAAAATGAGATTGAATGTTTTTACTAACAAATCTAATTCTGTTGGTGTTGATGAGTGTTTTATGGTAGATTTAGTCAACGGATGCAACCCGCATGAGTATGAGGAGGATAGTATGGATATGTGTGTTTGTGATTTTTCTGAACAGGTACATGCTTGTGCACTAAGGGTTGAAGAGGAGAAACAGGATGCTGTGACATTGAAGGAGGGTCGACTGCCATGGACCCATCAATTTGAAAGCTTGCCGGTGGAAATAAATCCGGGTACCAAACCATCATTGGAGGAACTGACGTGAGGTCGAAGTCTCAATCAAATTTAATCCAATTACTACTAATAGCTAGCGGTAAGTGGGTATCGAACACAGGGAGTTTGTGGAATATGTGTTATTTAGAAGTGTATCTAAGTTAACTAAGATTAAACTAATTGCAATGAAGGTAAAGTTCAAGAGTTGGTTTGATTGATTTGAGTTTTAAAACTAAGATTACTATTCTAATTGCAAAATGAAAGTTTTGGTTTGTAAACAATTTAGAGATAAATGACCATCTTTAGTTTTCGGCTTGCTTGACATTTCTGCTATCATTCACTAGAAAGAACTACATAGACAAAGCTCATGTGTGATTACTTGTTGTGATAAAAGGGAACGAAGTACTCAGATTACTAGAACGTGAGGTTGTTACGTAGTGATCAATTTTTTTTTTTTTGGGTAAAGGGTTACCCCGGTGAATCTATTATAAACAACCGCAAATAAGTACAAGTAGTGAGGATGAGTTCCACACTAGTTCATATCTGACATGCCCCATATATGTAAGCCAACAAACACAAAAAGTACCTATGACATCACATCAACCTAGCCTACTATACATCATGAGAAGATATCTAGTAGACAAAACAAAACAAAACAAAACAGAACCAAAATAATCATCCTCCATCATCAAAAATGAAGTTGCCAAGAAAAGGCAACCCCTTAAACCGAACCAAAGACAATCTAACCATTGGAGAACTTTATGGAAGAGGTGCTTGCCCCTGCTCTTGAAGACGTAGGATATGTACCCGAAGTCATAAACTCATTGGTTTCATCATAGACAACCTCAACCTCTTCCTCATTTGAATCCTCATGACTATGTCTACCACCTTTATTTCTCCCTTCGATTAAACCACCATGTCCCCCAACAGAATCAAGAGCAGAAAACGGATTGTGAGTTTGAATTTTAGGAGAAGTAGTAACCTGCTGATTTGCAGCGACCTTTTTCTTCCTATCCACCGGTCTATACTCAAATTTGGGCTTCTGGTTATTAACCTGAAAACCATTCTTCTTTGCACTCTTCTTTGCCTGAACTTCAGTGAAACCATCCTCATCTACTTTTGGGCTGTTAGTAGGAGGTTTGGATGTTGAGCCAATACGTTTAGGGCATCCCTCAGTGTCATGCCCAAACACACTGCAGTGAGCACATCTCGGGGGATCCCATTCATACTCCACCCGAATAGTCTCCGTAACATATTTGTTTCCATCTAATTCAGGAATTGCCATGGTCAGAGTCCCTTTCAAATCCTGATCAGCTGATATTTCAATAAGAGCCCCAGCATAGCTGCTCCGTCCCCAAGCCTCATTACACATATCCATCGTAGACGAATCTAGCCGCACAGGAGACCCAATTTTTGAAGCCAACATGCTTAAACCATCATCAGAATACGCCACTAGAGGGACGCCATGAAATTTAACCCAAACTGCAACCTTTTTAAATTCTTCTTTTGTAAGGGTGTTTATAGGGGACCAAATGTTGAGAAACATAGGTTTGTTACGGATCATCCAAGGTCCCCCTTCAAGAACAGCGTCCATACCTTTTCTGTCTTCAAACTTGAAGAAAAAGAACCCATTTGAATTCATCATCGTTTTCTGTAGACCATGTTTCTTCCAATTTGATCTCACAAAATATTCACAACTGGATATGCAATTCTATCCCCCAGGAAATAACCATAAGGAGTGTTAGCTAACCTGTTGTTAACCTGGCGAACAGAATCAATCGGAAGCACTACATCCACACCATCCAATGAGACATTTGAGTTTAGCGATCAAAAATTGACTTTCGAAACTTTCTCAGCCGCATCATTGGCCTTCTTGGCATTTTCGTCATCATTTTGATTCTGATTTGGATTGGCAGCCCGCTTAGAACCTCCTTGCTCTACCTGTTCGTTTCGGATCGCATCAGCATACGATTGCTGTTGGACTTGAGTTTTATCACCTTGTTCCTGTTTTCGAACACGAGCCGGACTGACTTCATTTAGCGGTAACACAAATGCTACCTTCCGCTTATCAAAAACCACTGCGTGATCCTCAGCTGGAGCATCAGAACAACCAAGAACGTAGTCAGTATCATTCAACGGTAACATGAATCTTACCTTCTTATTCCCCACTTCTGACATCGTAGGCATATTCGATGTTTTTCTTTGCTCAAAAGGTTTGCCATCAATACTCTTAATATTCTTCACAAACACATCTGAATTGTCTACGATTAGATCATCCATATCAGCCGACACCCTGCCGAAACCCTAGCGCAAATCAGACACGAAGGATTGGAGAAGAAAACTCCCGAACGATCGCCACTGAATCAGCGAACAAATGGACTTGAGATGACCGAAACCCTTATGCAGAATGAACAAGAATCAGCCGCTCAACCCCACGATCTCCACATACAGTAAAGTAATCTTTAGTTAATCTGAATAACAATCCTAAACCCTCCGATTCAGAATTAATTGACAGATCCAATAGAAAGCAAGAAATCGGAACCCTAGAAGAAAAACAAGAGTAAAATCGGAAATCCTTACCTGTAAGGAAATCGAGAACCCTGGCTGCTAATCAAAATCGATTCGATACCAGGATTGGATTGAAGAACCTAGAGTTTCCCCAGGTCGCCCAAGATCGCCCAGAGAGAACCCATCCGCCCTTTGTTAGGAACACATGTGAATGTTATGTGGTGATCAATTAACCCTTACCCAAGCCTAATTCTACCCATGATATCTTGATTGCCAACGACACCAAGAATGTATGGTTTCAAACTAGATTAACATAAGCATCAATAATTTACTAACAACCAATCACACACCATAATAAACAAAACATAAAGATAAAGTTTGTTATTCCAGAAATACGGAAATCAAAGCATAAAGTCTTACAAACCTTCAACTAAAGATAGTCATAACAAGTTTAGCCACTCATGGCTCGAACAAACATCATAAAGAAAGTCTTGATCTTCAAACAAGTTAAAAACATAAGAACAATGATTAGAGATAGTCTTCAAGCTCCAAGAAAAACCAAAAATCGTCTCCAAAGTTATGATAACCGAAATGGCATCATTAGCCAACATAAAAACCTCATCAACTAGCGTTTAACGCATAAGTTACACAATCACCCCAGTCGGCGCCGTAAGCTACGTTGAGTGTCGTAGCTTACGGCGGTCTACAAGTCAATGGCCTCTCATATGGCGCCGTAGCCTACGGCTGGCGCCATAGGTTACGGTGCCAATTATTTCATTACGGCGCGGCTCAACTGGGGTACGGCAGAAAATTATGGCATCCATGAGTACCGTAACCTACGGCACTTACCGTAGGTTACGGCCCTGACTGAACTTTCTCCTTTGTTTTTTTCTCTTGAAAACCCTCATAGCCTCTCTTGTTTTCACCATATGTATCTTCCATCCAAGCTTCATAAAATCCGCATCTTATGCCCTTTACTATCTACAAAACCAAACAACGAGTAGTTCACAAATTCCAACAATTAAGTGTATAAAATGTGAGACATGCATGAATTTAGATCATTTAAAGGTTATCCTACGGACCACCCGTCACATCCCCACACTTAACCGTTGCTTGTCCCAAGCAACCCATTCAAAAACCATTTCAAACTTCAAGCGATCAATGTGTAAACCAAGCTAAAATGTATCGTCCTTTTACTAACCTTTTATCACACCGCAAGACACACCCCTCACAATAAATCTCAGTGACAAGAAATATGAGCAACATTATGCTAAAACACTCAATGCAAGTGTGTGATTGTGCGACAATAAGCTTGTGTAAAAATCAAGTCTCCTCCTATCAGATATTTAGCATGCTTATGAATCAAAAAGACTTACGGCTTGTAACGAGGCTATGTGGAATGGTAGGAAATAGTGGGATTGTGATAGTAGCTTATTGATTTGACCCAGTTTTTATTTCTACTACTAAACAAAGAAAACATCAACTATATACACAACTTCATCCACATTTTCAACTACTAACACAACTAAACCTTCTTTTTGTATTTTTCTCATATATATATATATATATATATATATATATTCTTTTTCTTTCTTGTTTTCCTTTTTTTTAAATAAAGACATAAACTCACAATATAAACGTAAACATCAACACCACATACTAAAGTTCCTAAACCGGGTCATCTCAATAGGTAAAGTTTTGTAAGAAGTAGGCTCGGGTCACAAACGAATGGTATAAGGCTCAAACATGGCTTTCTAAAGACCAAACCCCCTCCCCTCACAATACCAAGCTCATATATGTAACGTATGAGGTCCAACCCCCCAATCCCACACTCTCACACATCCAGACGAGGCTACCTAAAAGTCCCTATCATTTTCTCAAGCATGCTAATCCTAGGCTTCAACAAGCATTCGTACACAAGTTCTATTAACACAATACACACACCGCCACTCAAACAAAAGAAAGAATCTCTACTAATCATGTGTGGCCCAAGAACTCACCAAGAAATGACTAGAAAGGGTGCCGGTGTGTCATGTGGTACAACATCAAGTGTTCAAATTTCAACAATTTTTCGCTCGGTTGACAAATTTTTAACAATTCTCAAAATTTTCCTCTCATGCCCACACTTGGGATACATTGTCCTAATGTATGGTTTTGAAGGGAAGATCGCTTTCAACAAAAACACCAACTTTCGCTTATACTCTCAAACCACAAATTTCTTTTTGTATTTTTTATTTTTTATGAAAATTAAAACACACCACCAACTAGCACATCCCATGAATCACATCAAAACACAAACACCACCCGACCTCCCAACCATAAACATAAGACATGAAAATATACATAAATATACAAGATGGAGCGAAACACGACCTGATCAATAATACTTTGGCTGCGGAGGTCCAAAGATAGACGTCATCATCTCCGCGAATCCTCCGAACCCAAATGCTCCGCTATTGCTGCTGCCATGATCGCCCTCTTGACTTGTTTGTTGTTGACCCATAGTGTGTGGATCCACCCATTGAGAATGGTGCAATGGTGGGGTGGGATACGTCACACTTCCATCATATGGAGGCAATGTGGAATAATCCACAATCGGTGGGTCCGCAACAATTGGTTGACCCGCATGCCACTGGTCATGCATCCTTCTTTGACGATCATCTAAGTAACAGTTGTTCATCTCTTCATGGTGGGTATACATGTGAGCTTGGTTCCATTGCTCCTGCCTATCATAGTTCTATTTAAGAGCTCTTTCCATGCTGGCCCCCATGTAAGTCTGCTGATCAAAAAGCAATTGATTGGGTCCGGACCAATCACCAAAAGTAGGCGGTCGCCTCTGTTCAATAACCTAACCCATGTTCCCCGCGTGAGCCCAATATATATCATAAGCCTGCTGTGCATAGTTAAATGCACTACCAACATACCCTGACTGCATCCCTGCTCCATGAACACTACCACTTGGGCTAGCGCCCCACATCGCAACATCAACCGTGAATGTGTCCTCACGGTAATCATCATCTCCACTAACCTCCTCGTCACTCGTCTCGGGCTCATCGGCCTCGCCCGGTCTTAGTGGACGAGCATCCACCTTCAATGCTCTCCACCTCTTCCCATCGGTTTTCAACTTGTGGTACCTCTCCGATTCTTTGTAATCCCATCCCGACCCTAAATGTTGAATATCGAACGGCTTGAACCTTTTCTACGAGCCTTTGTCTTTGGCTCTAATCGCCCCATACTTCTTCAACAATGCCGTAATCAACCGGCAACGGGGAATAATTTTTCTCTCACCGCTGTTTCGCCCAAGCCAAATATTGTTCAACACTAAGAACCGGAAGGGAACCATGGGCGACCCATGCATCAACATGTATATAACCGGCACCTCCTGAAATCTCACCTCCATTTTATCACCCCGCCACGGAATAACATTATGCGTGCACAACACTAGCATCAACTTCGCTTCAATTCTTAAATTCCTTCTTAACAACTTCCCATGTGTAGTGCCCGGGACAAAGAGGTAATCGAGCATGTGTTGCCATTGGGGGTGTTTCTCGGGTTCGTGGTAAAGATCTTCTCGGCTTATATAAATGTATTGATTAGATGGCTGGCTATCGAACTTTGCTATGCGGCGTAAGGAGTCATATGACATCTCGACCTTCACCCTATTACACGTTCCAATAAGTTTCATCTTATTTGGGGCCTTGAATGGAGGGCATTCAAGCGTGGCCATCCATTCTTGAACTTGTTGATCATACATGGTCTTGACTTCATTATCATAACACTAAAGCGCCGCCTCCCAACCCAAAAGGCCCGAAATCTGCTTCCCAAATCTCTTTCTCACATATGAATGCTTCTTTTCGTCGTTGCAACTTATTCATTTGTTCATGAAACAAATCAGCCCGCCACTCCTCGGGTTGATCAAGTAGAGAACCGGATGTCTAATCCGGTTTTGGACCCCTTGGAGGCGCATCTTCTTTCGAATCCGGGTCACCAACCCGGACCAATCTCCTCTTTTTCTGTTGTGCTTCCCCTTGTGGTTGACTAGAGGAACTTGCTCCCGCTTTCTCCTTCGCTCTCACCATGTCCTACACACATTCACAAACCACACACAAAAATCATGTAAGTTCAACTTCATAAACTTCCCCACACTTGCTTTATATTATTGGTATAGATGTACCAACACCAAAGATTTATCCTTTCAAAAACAATTCGGCATGATGTCTCTATAAATTAGAGTTTCCCAAAAGTTTTAAATCAAGACATCATATACATCTATAACCATACATTCAATAACTCAACAAAATCCTATCATCTATCTTCTACAAGAATGGAAACTTACAAACCGCAATGTACTTCAAAGAATGAAAGGAAATTGCATACCTTGATCTTGTAGAGGATGAGAATAACAAACACTTCACTTTTAAGCAAAATACCCACAAAAAACCCCAAAATTTTTGGCCCCCTTATGCTCAAATCAGACCACCAAACAAAGGAATATTAGAAATATAAGTATTAATCTGAATTCCTTGTGAAATTTTACCCAAGATGGACTCAAGAATCACTAGATTCGGTCAAGATTTGAGGAAGATATGGTAACTTGAAGGTTATGGAGAACTAGGGTTCTTGAGTGAGAGAGATGAAGAAGAAGAAGTGGTTGGAGATCTATTTGTTAATTGTGTGGATAGGGATTATGGTAGGAGTTGTATGGTTGGGGGTTACACACGTTGTTTTATTAAAATTATTAATTAATTTCGATTTTTTTATAATAAAGCCGACGCCAAACATCTCAATTACCCAGCTCCGTGCCGTAGCCTACGGTGATCGCCGTAGGTTACGGCAATGTTTGAACCAAATTTCTGCCATAAGGCAGTTAATTGCTACTGTAATGTTTTTTGGACACCATAGGCACCGTAGCCTACGGCTGGTGCCGTAGGTTACGGCGGTAACTGGGCAAATGGGATTGGCCATTTTTCAACTTCACAAAATTTTATGTTTTTGTTTTTTGTTTTTTTTAGCTTTTCTAAATTTATAATTTTTAAGGTTTTTATAATTTTCAAAAATGTGCAACCTTATACCCTACCCCCCCCCCCCTTTTAAAAACCCATGTTGTCCTCAACACAATGTTCGGGCAATTCGTAAGAATTTCCCCACACTTGTTTCAAACACAAGTTCTAAACGGAGACGGTGTTTATTTAAGAACAAAACAAACTAAACTAAATATTTGCACTACTCAAACCTGGACCTCTTTCAAGCTTCCTCGTCATCCAATGGGGGTAGAATGTAACACACTTTGTCGAGCTTAAGATTGTTGATGTCGTTGGCTTACAAGTACGGTTTAAGCCGATGCCCATTCACCGTTTGTTGCTTGTTGGTTTGCTCATCTTGTATATCAACATCACCAAATCTTCCCACTCTTCGAATGACATAAGGACCCATCCATTTACTCTTGAGTTTATCCGCAAACATTTTCAACCTCGAGTTGTATAACCACACTTTTTGACCCACTTCAAAGTTCTTCTTCCTTATCTTTGCATCATGAACTTTCTTAAGTTTGTCTTTATAAGCGGATGCACACTCGTATGCTTCATCTTGGATTTCCTCAATTTCACTCAATTGTAGCTTTCTCACTCGACCCATTCGTCATAGTCCGCGTTCACTGTTTTGATTGCCCAATGTGCTCGATGTGCTAACTCCATTGGAAGATGACATCCTTTCTCATACATCATCCGGTAAGGAGTAGTACCAATTGGAGTTTTGTAGGCCGTCCGATATGCCCACAATGCATCATCAAGTTTACTTAACCAATCCTTCCTATCCGTTCGCACCGTCTTCATGAGAATTTCTTTAATTTGACGGTTGGACACTTCAACTTGTCCACTCGTTTGCGGATGGTATGGTGTAGCAACTCGGTGGTTCACATTGTATCTTTTCAACAATTTCCCAAAATTAAAATTTTTAAAGTGTGAACCACCATCACTAATTATAACTCTTGGCACATCGAAACGAGCGAAAATGTTTGATTGCACAAACTTGCACACAACGGAATGGTCATTGGTTCTTGTAGCGATAGCTTCAATCCATTTTGAGACGTAATCCACCGCAACCAAAATGTACAAAAACCCGTTTGAATTTAGAAAAGGACCCATGAAGTCTATTCGCCAAACATCAAACACCTCCACCACCAAGAATGGTTGTAAAGGCATTTCATCCCGCTTCGAAATGCTTCCCACTTTTTGACAATTTATGCAATTTCGAGCAAACTCGCAAGCATCCTTAAAGATTGTGGGCCAATAAAACCCACATGACAACACCCGATATCCCGTTTTGTTCCCACTAAAATGCCCTCCACATGCCGACGAATGAGCATGGGTCAAAATCTCTAATACTTCAGTTTCGGGAACACGTCTTCTTATCACTTAATCGGGTCCAATTTTAAAGAGATCCGGTTCATCCCAAATGTATTGTTTGACTTGGCTTAGAAATTGTTGTCTTCGTTTCTTCGTCCAATGATTTGGAATTGCACCCTTGGCCAAATAATTTACATAATGAGCATACCAAGGTGCAACAAAAGTAGAGACGGCCAATAATTGCTCAACAGGGAACCGTTCGTTAATCTCACTCGGATCATCAACACCTTCTAATGGAATTCGGGACAAGTGATCCGCCACAACATTTTCACACCCCTTTTTGTCCCGAATTTCTAAGTCGAACTCTAGCAACAAAAGCACTTAACGAATCAACCGGGGCTTTGCATCCTTCTTTTCCATCAAATATCTGACCGCGCTATGATCCTAATACACGATCACCTTGCTCCCCCAAATGTAAGATCTAAACTTGTCCAAGGTATACACCATCGCTAATAATTCTTTTTCGGTTGTGGTGTAATTCAGTTGCGCCTCGGACAAAGTTTTGCTTGCATAATAAATCACCACCGGCTTCTTATCAATTCTTTGACCCAAAACCGCTCCAATGGTTGTATCGCTAGCATCACACATAATTTCAAACCGCTTCGACCAATCTGGTGGTTGCAAGATAGGAGCCTTTACCAACTGTTCCTTCAAAACATTAAACGCTTGCAAACATTCGTCAGTAAAATCAAAAGGGACATCTTTCAACAACAAATTACATAAAGGTTTTGTAATTACACTAAAACCTTTAATAAACCTTCTATAGAACCCCGCATGTCCCAAAAATGATCTCACCCCCTTAACATTCTTTGGTGGAAGTAGAGATGAAATTACCCGAATTTCTGCTTTGTCTACCTCCATTCCCCGGTCCGAAATCACATGACCCAACACAATACCCTCTTGAACCATAAAGTGGCTTTTTTCCCAACTTAGCACCAAGTTTGTCTCAACACACCTTTTTAAAACTTTTTTCAAATTCATAAAGACAAGACTCAAAACTTGGGCCAAAGATGGAAAAATCATCCATAAACACTTTAAGAGACTCCCCGAACATGTCCAAAAATATACTTATCATACATCTTTGAAATGTGGTCGGGGCGTTACATAGTCCAAACGACATTCGCCGAAAAGCAAATGTGCCATATGGACATGTAAACGTGGTTTTGTGTTGGTCATCCGGGTTAATAGCAATTTGGTTATAACCCGAATACCCATCCAAAAAACAATAGTATTTTTGACCCAAAAGTTTTTCAATTATTTGGTCAATGAAGGGTAACGGGAAATGATCCTTAGAAGTAGTGGCGTTTAATTTTCTATAGTCAATGCAAAATCGCCACCCGGTGACCGGTCGGGTGGCAATTTGCTCGCCTTGTTCATCTTTTATTACCTGGATACCGACCTTTTTAGGCACTACCTGAGTCGGACTTACCCATGCATTGTCCAAAATGGGATAAATAATCCTCGCGTCCAACCACTTTATAACTTCTTTCTTGACCACCTCTCTCAAGTTCGGGTTCAACCTTCTTTGCGTTTCACGGGTTGGCTTTGCATCTTCACTTGTGATGATTTTATGCATGACAATAGATGGACTAATACCTTTCAAGTCGGCTATCATCCATCCAATTGCCGCCTTATTAGCCTTCAACACCCGCAACAACTCCTCCTCTTGAGCTACCTCTAAGTTAGAAGCAATGATCACCGGTAGGGCGTCATTCTCCCCCAAAAATGCATATTTCAAGTGTTTTGGTAGCTCTTTCAACTCCGCATTTGGTGGACATTCCAAAGAAGGCTTTGTACCCGAATCGATTCCCACCGGTAAATTCTCCATTTGGTGGGTCCATGGCGGTCTTCCTTCCTTCACCGCTAGAGCCTCTTACTCTTTCTCCTCCATCTCCAATGCACAAGCGTGAACCTGCAAAGAAACATCACACATACACGACTCCAACATCTCTTCTTCGTATTCCTGCGGGTCGTATCCATCTATAAAATCTGCTAGAAAACACTCATCACCACTAAAAGAATTAGCACCATTACTAAAAACATTTAACCTCATTTTTCTATTACCTAATGTCATGTCGACCGTACCATATCGACAATCAATTACGGCGTGAGCGGTGTTAAAAAACGGTCGACCCAAAATAACATTTTGTTGTTGAATTGGGTCCGCGGATGAGTAATCTAACACAAGAAAATCAACGGAATAATAAAATTCGTCAACTTTTACTATAACATCCCGCATTATACCCCGAGGAAGTTTATGAGACAAATCGGCTAATACCACTGTTGTCTCGACCCATTTCAATGGACCAAAATCATATTGGTCGTATAACTCCCCCGGTAAAATACTTACTCCGGCCCGTAGATCTAGTAACACCCTTGCAGTTTGAAAATTCCCAACTTGAATGTTAATAAGAGGCGTTCCCGGATCTTGTAGCTTAGGAGGAAGATCTCCCTTTAAAACCGCACTTACCCGCTCAGTCAAATCAACCAATTTAGGCACTTTTTGTTGCCTCTTTTGAGTACATAATTCTTTTAAAAACTTGGCATAAGCGGGTACTTGTTTGATTGCTTCAAGTAAAGGAAGATTAATTTTAACTTGTTTGAAAACTCCCACATTTCTTCCTTTTGAGGACCCCGTTTTGAAATAAAACCCTTTTTACCCGGATCTAACAAACCCGAGGGAAATGGTACTTGACTAGATCCCCCATCCTCATTTTTATTTTTAATTTCTTCGTTATTAGCGGGTTTTACAAAATTGGGTTTTTTAGAAGAAATAATAGGTGTTTCATTTTCTTCCTCACTTTCTTGACCCGTTATATCTTCAACCACCCCATCAACCAAATCCAGTGAAGGATTGGTTTTGTACTCTTTCCCACTTCTCAAAACACTTACCTGATTAATATTAATATTATTACCTCGAGAAGAGTTATGAGACGAGTTTACCATAGTGTCGCTTGGTAATTGACCTTTACCTTTTTTCAAGTCCGCCACTTCGGTTGCGAGTTGACCCATTTGGGTGGTCAAAGTTTGAATTGCTTTATCACGGGCCTCATCCTTTTGAATACGAACATCATCCATTTGATACCTCTTTTGTATTTCCGCTTGCATTGTCTTTTCATTTCCACCCGAAGACCCCCCTTTCTCTTGACCCGTTTGATGTTGCCTTTGATACCTTTGGTTGTTCCCACCTCGATAGCCACCTTGATTATTAAAAGATTGGCGCGGAACAAAATTACCTTGACTTCCTTGAAAATTTGGGTTAGCTTGATTTGAGAGATTCCCGTATCTAAAGTTCAGGTGGTTTCTTAGACCGGGGTGGTAAGTATTGGAATTCATGTTGAAATTTCTACCACCCCCTCCTTGCCCTCGCAACACATTCACCTCCTCATATTGCCCTTCCACTCCTTGGCAATTTTCAGCCGCATGCCCTATCTCATTACAAAGTGTACACACATTATAAATTTGATTAGAAGTTTGAACATTACCATCGTCTACCGCATGCACTTGAGTTCAAGTAATGGCCGGTCGTGCTCTCCTTGATGCTTGAGCTTTTCTTTTTGATGTAACCGCCATTTACTCCAAGAATTCCCAAACGTCATGCTCGTAATTTGTGCCAAAAGTGCCATTTGTGATGGACATTAAGTCACGTGTATCCTCGGCACATAACCCCTCATGAAAAGCATTCATCAACTCCCATAACTCTATCCCATGATGAGGGCAATTCTTTATCATCATGTTAAACCTCTCGAATGCTTCATGAAACATCTCACTCGATTGTTGCTAAAAACTTCTCAACCCTTTTCTAGCATCATTTGTCTCTTGAGCGGTATAAAATTCATCCAAGAAAATTTGTTGTATTTCCGCCCATGTGTAGAACCACTTTTTAGCCTTGTCTTCTAGGGAAAATTGGAATAGCACCAATTTGACATCATCGGCTGAAAATCCTTGACCCCCAATAGTATTACAAATCGAATCGTATGCCTTCAAATGAAAATGAGGCTCCTCTGTTGCTAGACCATTATACTTTGGCAAACTTTGTAACGAATTGGTTCGAACTTCGAATGTCCTCCCTTGATCATTGTGAGGAATAACTACTGGTGAGGGATTATGAGTGATCACTGGCCTGAAGTGTGCTTCTATGCCTCTCGCATTCTCTCGAAGATGTCGTCTCAGTATACCCAAACGAACTCTTGGGCGTATAGGCCCCATTGGTCTTTGCATAGGCCCTTGAGGTGCAATTGGTTGCTGAAATTGGAATTGTTGCATCGGTGGTTGTTGAATTGGCCTTTGAAATTGAGGTTGTATATTTTGTGGACGAACTTGTTGCAAAGGCGTAGGACGTTGCAATTGTGTCCCTTGTGGCCGAACATGTTGTATCCCAACCGGTAACTTACCCATGTCTTGAATTTGTTGCAATGGTTGACTTTATTGACCCACTCCTCCTTGAGGTCCCAAATTACCTCCATCACCCCCATAATAGAATCCGTCTTCTTCATATCCCCCAAAATCTTCTTCATACCCCTCATCATATCCATCCCCTCCTATGCCCAAAGATTGCACAAAAGGAAAAGATGAATATTGGAAACCCGATTGGTTTGGTGGTCGGTATGTAGGCGTAGTATGAATAATGGTTGAATTTGGTGGTATTGAATAGGTGGAGGATGATTGACCCGAAGCTGGAAAAAAATGTGAGAATGGTGGAATTGTAGTAGAAGGGTTAAAGGTAAGTGTAGGGTCGACTTGGGTAGTAATAGGTGGTGTAGTGTTGGGTGGTGAGACATCATGTGGTGGAGTCAGGTCGGTAGTGGAATTAGGCATGGTGGTATTGGGTGAAGGTTGGGTTGATGTAGGAATGAAAGTTGAAGATGTTTGACCCGTAGTGGGTGGTGGTGGATCCATGTATCTAATTGGTGTAACTGGTGTAGTAGGTGTAGTAGGTGAACCACTGATTTTGTTTTCTCTTAACAAAATTATGTTTCCTCTCAAAGTTCGTTCAATTTCTGGATCAAATGCCAATGGTGATAGCTTGTTAGAGCTTCTAGTGCACATCCACCTGTAAATACCTGCACACTAACACACCCAGCGTAAACCAGAAAAATAACAAACTTAAAAAGATCAAAAATAACACACGTTGCGCACTACTCCCCGGCAACGGCGCCAAAATTTGACGTGAGGTCAAAGTCTCAATCAAATTTAATCGAATTACTACTAATAGCTAGAGGTAAGTGGGTATCGAACACAGGGAGTTTGTGGAATATGTGTTATTTAGAAGTGTATCTAAGTTAACTAAGATTAAACTAATTGCAATGAAGGTAAAGTTCAAGAGTTGGTTTGATTGATTTGAGTTTTAAAACTAATATTACTATTCTAATTGCAAAATGAAAGTTTTGGTTTGTAAACAATTTAGAGACAAATGACCATCTTTAGTTTCCGGCTTGCTTGACATTTATGCTATCATTCACTAGAAAGAACTACATAGACATAGCTAATGTGTGATTACTTGTTGTGATAAAAGGGAACGAAGTACTCAGATTACTAGAATGTGAGGTTGTTACCCGATGATCAATTAACCCTTACCCAAGCCTAATTCTACCCATGATATCTCGATTGCCAACGACACCAAGAACGTATGGTTTCAAACTAGATTAACATAAGCATCAATAATTTACTAACAACCAATCACACACCATAACAAACAAAACATAAAGATAAAGTTTGTTATTCCAGAAATACGGAAATCAAAGCATAAAGTCTTACAAACCTTCAACTAAAGATAGTCATAACAAGTTTAGCCACTCATGGCTCGAACAAACATCATAAAGAAAGTCTTGATCTTCAAACAAGTTAAAAACATAAGAACAATGATTAGAGATAGTCTTCAAGCTCCAAGAACAACCAAAAATCGTCTCCAAAGCTGTGATAACCGAAATGGCATCATTAGCCAACATAAAAACCTCATCAACTAGCATTTAAAGCATAAGTTACACAATCACCCCAGTCGGCGCCGTAAGCTACGCTGAGTGCCATAGCTTACGGCGGTCTACAAGTCAACGGCCTCTCATATGGCGCCGTAGCCTACGGCTAGCGCCGTAGGTTATGGTGCCAATTATTTTATTACGGTGCGGCTCAACTGGGGTACGGCGGAAAATTATGGCATCCATGAGTGCTGTAGCCTACGGCACTTACCGTAGGTTACGGCCCTGACTAAACGTTCTCCTTTGTTTTTTTTTCTCTTGAAACCCCTCATAGCCTCTCTTGTTTTCACCATATGTATCTTCCATCCAAGCTTCATAAAATCTGCATCTTATTCCCTTTACTATCTGCAAAACCAAACAATGAGTAGTTCACAAATTCTAACAATTAAGTGTATAAAGTGTGAGACATGCATGAATTTAGATCATTTAAAGGTTGTTCTATGGACCACCCGTCAGGACCCACCGAAATTGGAGCTAAAAGACTTGCCAAGCCATTTGAAGTACGCATTTTTAGGGGATAATGATACTCTACAGGTCATTATTGCCTCTAATTTAGAGATGGCACAAGAACAAGCTTTATTGGATGTCTTGAAGGCGAACAAAGGAGCTATAGGATGGACGATTGCCAATTTGAAAGGAATTAGTCCATCAATCGTCATGCGCAAAATCATCACCACCGAAGATGCAAAACCAACAATGGAGGCACAACGAAGATTGAATCCGAACCTAAGGGAAGTAGTAAAAAAGAGGTAATTAAGTGCTTAGATGCGGGAATTATCTATCCTATTTCGGATAGTACTTGGGTAAGTCCTACTCAAGAAATGCCTAAGAAGGCCGGCATTCAAGTAATCAAAGATGAAAATGGTGAACAAATAGCCACCCGATCGGTCACCGGGTGGCGTGTTTGTATTGATTACCGCAAATTGAATGCCGCCACTTCTAAGGACCATTTCCCACTACCTTTTATTGACAAATCATTGAAAAATTATCGGGTCAAAAATATTACTGTTTTTGGACGGGTACTCGGGTTACAATCAAATTGCAATACACCCGGATGACCAACACAAGACCACCTTCACTTGTCTATATGGCACTTTTGCCTTTAGGCGAATGCCATTTGGCTTGTGCAATGCACCGTCAACTTTCCAACGATGTATAATGAGTATTTTCTCGGACATGTTTGGAGATTCGCTTGAAGTTTTTATGGATGACTTTTCAATTTTCAGGACTAGTTTTGAATCTTATCTCAACGAGTAACAAAAAGTTTTAAAAAGATGTGTTGAGAAAAATTTAGTGCTTAGTTGGGAGAAAAGTCATTTCATAGTGTAAGAGGGTATTGTGTTAGGCCACGTGATTTCGGAGAGGGGTATGGAGGTGGATAAAGCAAAAATCCAGGTAATATCATCTTTGCCTCCACCAAAAAATGTGAAAGGGGAAGGTCATTTTTGGGACACACGGGTTTTTATAGACGTTTCATTAAAGGTTTTAGTGTCATTACTAAACCTTTGTGCAATTTGTTATTAAAAGATTTTCCCTTTGACATTACTAATGAGTGTTTGCAAGCTTTTAATATTTTGAAGGAACACTTTGTAAAAGCTCCCATCTTGCAACCACCGGATTGGTCAAAGCCATTTGAAATCATGTGTGACGCAAGCGACACTACAATTGGTGCAGTTTTGGGTCAAAGAATCGATAAAAAGCCGGTGGTGATTTATTACGCGCAAGACGTTGTCTGAAGCGCAACTGAATTACACTACAACCGAAAAGGAGTTATTAGCGGTGGTGTATGCTTTGGACAAGTTCCGGTCTTACATATGCGGAAGCAAGGTGGTTGTGTACTCGGACCATAGTGCGGTCCGGTATTTGATGGAGAGAAAAGATGCAAAGCCCCGTTTGATCCGTTGGGTGTTATTGCTACAAGAATTTGATTTAGAAATTCGCGATAAAAAAGGAAGCGAAAATGTAGTGGCGGATCACTTGTCTTTAATTCCGGTGGAAGGGGTTGATGATTTGAGCGAGATAAATGAACGGTTTCCCGATGAGCAATTACTAGCCGTGTCTACTTCCGTTGCACCGTGGTGTGCCCACTATGTGAATTACCTAGCCACGGGTGCAATCCCAAATCATTGGACCAAGAAAATAAGACAACAATTTATGGTCCAAGTGAAGCAATACATTTGGGATGAGCCGGACCTTTTCAAGATTGGACCCGAACAAGTTATTCGGAGGTGTGTGCCCGAAACGGAGGTGTTGGAGATCTTGACACATGCTCATTCATCCGCTTGTAGAGGTCATTTTAGTGGCTATAAAATGGGCTACCAGGTTCTTTCATGTGGGTTTTATTGGCCCACAATTTTCAAGGATGCATGTGAGTTTGCAAGGAATTGTGTCAATTGTCAAAAGATGGGGAGTATTTCAAAAAGGGACGAGATGCCTTTGCAGCCGATTTTGGTAGTTGAAATATTCGATGTATGGGGCATTGACTTTATGGGTCCTTTTGCGAATTCAAATGGGTTCTTGTACATTCTAGTGGCGGTGGATTATGTCTCGAAATGGATTGAAGCTATTGCTACAAGAACAAATGATCATTCGGTTGTTTGCAAATTTGTTCAATCCAACATCTTTGCCCGTTTTGGTATTCCAAGAGTTATCATTAGTGATGGTGGGTCGCATTTCAAGAATTTCAATTTCGGAAAACTGTTGAAGCGGTACAACATGAATCACCGGATCGCTACACCGTATCATCCGCAAACTAGTGGACAAGTCGAAGTGTCCAACCGTCAAAATAAAGAAATTCTCATGAAGACGGTTCAAACGGATAGGAAGGATTGGTCAAGCAAACTAGACGATGCATTGTGGGCATACCGGACGGCCTACAAAACTCCAATTGGTACAACTCCTTACCGGATGGTGTATGGGAAGGGTTGTCACTTACCAATGGAGTTAGCTCATCGGGCGAATTGGGCAATTAAAACGGTGAATGCAAATTACGACGGAGCGGGAAAGATGCGGAAGTTTCAATTAAGTGAAATAGAAGAAATTCGAGACGAAGCTTATGAGTTTGCATCGGCATACAAGGATAAGCTTAAAAAGGTTCATGACGCGAAAATCAAGAAGCGAACCTTTGAAGTGGGTCAAAAAGTTTGGTTGTATAACTCGAGGTTGAAATTATTTGCGGGCAAATTGAAAAGCAAATGGATGGGCCCATATGTCATTCGGCGAGTCGGTAGATTTGGTGACGTTGATATCCAAGACATTCACACCAACAAGCAACAAATGGTGAACGGACATGGTTAAAGCCATAATTGGAAGGAAACAACATCAATAACTTGGAGCTTGACAAAGTGGGCCACATCCTACGCCCGGTAGATGAAGAACAACCATGAGAGGCCCAGGTTTGGTAGTGTACATAGTTAGTTTATTTTGTTTGTTTTGTTTTATTTAGTTTGCACAATTACCGTATTCACTTGAAGCTTGTGTTTGAAACAAGTGTGGGGACGTTCGTATGAATAGTTCTAGCATAGTGTTGAGGACAACACGAGATTTTCGAGGGGGTAGGGTATTTTCCATGTTTTTGAAAAATATAAAAAACCTATAAATTATAAAATTGAAAAAAAAAAGAAGAAAAACATCTAAAAATCAAGTTTTTGGCGAACCACAAATCCCCAGGTGCCACCATAAATTAAGGTGGCTACTGTAATTTATGGTAGCCCGGGGATGTGGGTTTCTTTACGCTGGAAAGCTACTGTCTTATGCTGGGTATTTTTTCCAGAGGCCTACCATAAATTACGGTGGCTACCGTAATTTACGGTAGCCCCTGGCAGTTTATGGGGCGCATCGGTTACGGGGTTTTATAAAAAAAAACCACAACATCACGTGACTTAAGCCCCATCCACTCATTCTCTGTCTTCAATCCCCATCCACACATATCATCTTTCACTTTCAAATCCCCACAAGATCTTCCAACACCCCATAACCTTCAAACCTTCAATCATCCATAACTTTCTCAAATCTTAGCCAAATCAAGTGATTTTTGAGTCTATCTTGGCTAAAATTTCATGAACTTTCTGATTTTGGGGAGAGATTTGCAAGAAAACCTTGTTTTCTTGACCGATTGGGAAACCCTAGGTGGCAAAATTTTTGGGGGTTTTTGGAACCTCTTGTTTTTCTTGTGTTCTTACATCTTCAATCCAAGGTATGTGATGTTTTCACTTTATTTTTGATGATGCATTGTGAAGTTGAATGTTATTGTGGTTATTGGTCTCACACCCACTTCCTAGTTCTTAGTTTATGTCATAAAGAATGTTAATTGAAAGATTGTTATGGTTGTAGATGTAGGATTGATGCTAAATTTGTGAATTTTTGGGAACCTCTATATTGTAGAGGCATCATGACCAAATTTTGTGAGAATACCATATGAAACTTTGTGCTCTCTAGCATCTACAACCATAGTAACAAGCAAGTGTGGGGATTTTTGGGAAAAAGGGGACTGATTTTTGTTAGTGCATGATGCGTGTTAGGTGTGTATATAAGTTTAAGTATATTTTAAGCCCTTTTACACTTTCTTTAGCCAAGTTTAAAATTTATAAAACATGATATTTACTAACACTAAACACACATATGGGCAAGTGCACCCATCGTGAGCGTAGTATAGTGTTGGTAAGATACCGAGGTCGTCCAAGGACACAAGAGCTTTTAGTACCGGTTTATCCTCAACGTCTAATCAAATCAAAAGTTTAGAAAAAAGTTTTAAACTAAGAAAAATAAAAACTAACTAAAATGCTGAAAAATAAAAATAAAAAGAAAAAACAGATAGACAAGATGAATCACTTGGCTCCGACTCGTGTTTAGTGTAACCTTTGATTATTTACGCACTTTTGCACTATTTAAGAGATTATCTTAGTTATTGTAGTAGGCCCCTCTTTTGGAGGTGACGTTACCCTCAACCCAGTAGTTTGAGTCAGCAAGGATACAATCCTAAAGGGTCGGATTATTGAAAGATAATTAATTAAGTTATTAATGCATAATGTGGTAGGCCCCTCTTTTGAAGGTGACGTTACCCTCGGCTAAGTAGTCTGAGTCAGCAGGGATACAGTCCTAAGTAGCCGGGTTAAAGTATTAATAGTAGTTTAACTTATGAGGGGATAAAAGAGTTTGGACCCCCGCCATCCAATACCGTTAAGTATTGAAGGAGGTCCTACTAAGTTTGACCCAGGTCCTTTGTAGGATCTATACACTGAACAATGGCAAGATTCTTACCAAACCGTTCCCTTAACCCCCGACCAGGTAGCCAACATACCTCCATATAGACCGTGGAGATATGAATGGTGAAAATCTTTTATTTTATATAGACAGTAAAATAATGCCAAGACACCACGGACAAACGATAAGGAAGAATCTCCTTCAACAAAAGAAACTAGTTATTAAAGTCATTAATACATAACCAATTAAAAAGTGCGAAAAGATTAAAAATAAAAAGTATTACACTAGACACTTTGTCTTCACCAAGTGATGTAAGAGACTTAGGCAAACATGGCCTTGATTGTCAAGAACTCTTACGATCAATCTTGGATCCCGAGATGACTCACACACTCTATGATGGACAATGGATGATGGTGGTGGATGATGGTGTTATGGTGGTGGTGGGTGGTGGGTGAAGTGTGAGAGAGGTGGTGTGCCAAGGGATGGTTTAAGCTTGAGCCAAGCACTCCTATTTATAGGCTGAACAGAAGCTCGGGCACGGCCCCGTGTCCAGTGGGCACGACCCCGTGTCCACATCCTTCTCTTTCTTCATTAATTGCTCTTGTCTTTATTAGTTGACCATGGCCCCGTGTCCGTTGGGCACGACCCCGTGTGCAGAAGCATATCTGTACTATCAAGATTTGCCTAGATTCTGCGAATCTTATAGTTGACCACGACCCCGTGTTCGCTGAGCACGCTCCCGTGGTGGGCGATGGAAGCTTCTACAACTTTGTCTTTTATGCTGACACTTGGGCACGCCCCCGTGCTCACTGAGCATGGGGCGTGTTCAGTCTTCTGTCTTCTTGTTTTGCTTGGGAAGATGCTTTCGGGGAGGTCGGGCATGCCACATTTATTCCTTTTCTTGTATTTATGTTAGATTTAGCTGTCTTTTTGCTTCTTTTGTTAATTTGAGCTCATTTAATCCTGAAAATACAAAAGGAAGACAAAAACACACTTTTTCCATCATTAGTACTAAAAAAGGGTTAGTTTTATGCCACAATTGATGTAATTTATATGTTGCATTTAGCACACATCAAATACCCCCACACTTGAATCTTTGCTTGTCCTCAAGCAAAACTCTTTATAATGCGGCTTTACACTCCCAAATGGAATTGGTAGAAAAGAAGGTTTTTGGGCTTGTCATAGAGTGTCGGGATATCCAAGATTCTTTATTTAGTTTTATTTTTGTTTATTCACAATCCTATTCGTCATGATTTATTCAAAACTTTTCATAAGATAACTTACTTATTAGGGCATAACATGTTTCTTTAAAATTCTATTTATATACAAGTTCACATACCTCACGGGGGATCACTCAACACTAGGCAGAAGATGTATTTTAGTGAATCATTCGAGAGCGGCATGGAACTTACTCCTACCATAGGCTTGCCAAGCAATCAATCCTCCTCCTTTTTAACTATAAATCTTTGTAAATATCAAGAGGACTTTTGGGTGAAGGGTTAGGCTTGGGTTAAAGGTAGGTGGTTGGGTTAGTGGTTAGTGGTTAGTAGAAAGGGCGAAAAAGTGTAACAAGCGTCGGTTTTCGAAGGACTTTTTATTTTTGCAATTTTTATTTTGATGAAGCTATTATTCAAACAAAGTTATTTTTGATGAACTTGTTTGTTTATTTCTTTTGCTTCATCAACAAAACATAATTTTTTTTTTCAAAGTCAAACCAAAAACCGAGCTTGGTACTAAAACAAAGGGTTAAAAATAAAAAGGTTTTGGTGGGTGAAAGGGTGTTTGGTTTGGGTTAAGAAATGAAAAGGTTTAGGCTCAAAGGGGTTAACTAGGGGGATTTTGGGTAAGTGGTAAAAAAAAGAAAAAATAATGGTGTAGAAATAAAAAGGGTTAGTCCTAATGCCTCCATCATTTACTTACTTGGGTTTAAGTTGGTAAGGACCGGGAATGTATCGTTGTGGCAAGCTCTAGAGTTGTAAGAACCAAGCGGCTATTCACACAAGAAACGAAAAGTGAGCATTTAATTTTAAAGATATGTATTTGTATGCTCAATAAAGGCTCAAAACTCACTTTTGTGGGAATGGGTTTTTTATGTGATGAAGTATATATAATCAAATTTTAACTAAGCTTGCCATGCCTTTTCATAATTTTCTTATGTTGGTTCTTTTTATCACGACGCTATCGGTTGTAAATTTGTAAAAATATAACCTGTTTAGAATTTTGAAATTCCCAAATTAAACCTAGACAAGTAAAAAAAATGAAATTTTTTTTTTTGAAAACATTTGGGATGATTAGCGATTCCAATAGAGTTTTGTGTAAGGCTTGTTATTAGGACTTGCACGATTCAAGGTTTTAGCATCCCCCCCACACTTAAATTACACATTGTCCTCAATGTGTGAAAAAAAAAACAAAAATTTGTGTTACTGGACGTCTGGACACGGCCCCGTGTTCGTTGGACACGGCCCCGTGTGCAGGTGCCAGTAATGAAAACTTACAGAAGGTGGACACGTGGGCGTGTTGGCTGGACACGACCCCGTGTCTGGCAAAAGTCTGCATATTTAGACAAACAGCAGGTCTGGGGTAGTGGGCACGGGGGCGTGTCGGCTGGACACGACCCCGTGTAGACAGTCTGCAAGGTTGAGAAACAGGTTTCTGGTTCTGGTTTTCCTCTCCCGGATTTAGTAGCACTAAGGTTTACTATCTGCAAAACCAAACAACGAGTAGTTCACAAATTCTAACAATTAAGTGTATAAAGTGTGAGACATGCATGAATTTAGATCATTTAAAGGTTGTTCTATGGACTACCCGTCAGGACCCACCGAAATTGGAGCTAAAAGATTTGCCAAGCCATTTGAAGTACGCATTTTTAGGGGATAATGATACTCTACCGGTCATTATTGCCTCTAATTTAGAGATGGCACAAGAACAAGCTTTATTGGATGTCTTGTAGGCGAACAAAGGAGCTATAGGATGGACGATTGCCAATTTGAAAGGAATTAGTCCATCAATTGTCATGCGCAAAATCATCACCACCGAAGATGCAAAACCAACAATGGAGGCACAACGAAGATTGAATCCGAACCTAAGGGAAGTAGTAAAAAAGAGGTAATTAAGTGCTTAGATGCGGGAATTATCTATCCTATTTCGGATAGTACTTGGGTAAGTCCTACTCAAGTAATGCCTAAGAAGGCCGGCATTCAAGTAATCAAAGATGAAAATGGTGAACAAATAGCCACCCGACCGGTCACCGGGTGGCGTGTTTGTATTGATTACCGCAAATTGAATGCCGCCACTTCTAAGGACCATTTCCCACTACCTTTTATTGACAAATCATTGAAAAATTATCGGGTCAAAAATATTACTGTTTTTGGACGGGTACTCGGGTTACAATCAAATTGCAATACACCCGGATGACCAACACAAGACCACCTTCACTTGTCTATATGGCACTTTTGCCTTTAGGCGAATGCCATTTGGCTTGTGCAATGCACCGGCAACTTTCCAACGATGTATAATGAGTATTTTCTCGGACATGGTTGGAGATTCGCTTGACGTTTTTATGGATGACTTTTCAATTTTCGGCACTAGTTTTGAATCTTGTCTCAATGAGTAACAAAAAGTTTTAAAAAGATGTGTTGAGAAAAATTTGGTGCTTAGTTGGGAGAAAAGTCATTTCATAGTGTAAGAGGGTATTGTGTTAGGCCACGTGATTTCGGAGAGGGGTATGGAGGTGGATAAGGCAAAAATACAGGTAATATCATCTTTGCCTCCATCAAAAAATGTGAAAGGGGAAGGTCATTTTTGGGACACGCGGGTTTTTATAGATGTTTCATTAAAGGTTTTAGTGTCATTACTAAACCTTTGTGCAATTTGTTATTAAAAGATTTTCCCTTTGACATTACTAATGAGTGTTTGCAAGCTTTTAATATTTTGAAGGAACACTTGGTAAAAGCTCCCATCTTGCAACCACCGGATTGGTCAAAGCCATTTGAAATCATGTGTGACGCAAGCGACACTACAATTCGTGCAGTTTTGGGTCAAAGAATCGATAAAAAGCCGGTGGTGATTTATTACGCAAGCAAGACGTTGTCTGAAGCGCAACTGAATTACACTACAACCGAAAAGGAGTTATTAGCGGTGGTGTATGCTTTGGACAAGTTTCGGTCTTACATATGCGGAAGCAAGGTGGTTGTGTACTCGGACCATAGTGCGGTCCGGTATTTGATGGAGAAAAAAGGTGCAAAGCCCCGTTTGATTCGTTGGATGTTATTGCTACAAGAATTTGATTTAGAAATTCGCGATAAAAAAGGAAGCGAAAATGTAGTGGCGGATCACTTGTCTTGAATTCCGGTGGAAGGGGTTGATGATTTGAGCGAGATAAATGAACGGTTTCCCGATGAGCAATTACTAGCCGTGTCTACTTCCGTTGCACCGTGGTGTGCCCACTATGTGAATTACCTAGCCACGGGTGCAATCCCAAATCATTGGACCAAGAAAATAAGACAACAATTTATGGTCCAAGTGAAGCAATACATTTGGGATGAGCCGGACCTTTTCAAGATTGGACCCGAACAAGTTATTCGGAGGTGTGTGCCCGAAACGGAGGTGTTGGAGATCTTGACACATGCTCATTCATCCGCTTGTAGAGGTCATTTTAGTGGCTATAAAATGGGCTACCAGGTTCTTTCATGTGGGTTTTATTGGCCCACAATTTTCAAGGATGCATGTGAGTTTGCAAGGAATTGTGTCAATTGCCAAAAGATGGGGAGTATTTCAAAAAGGGACGAGATGCCTTTGCAGCCGATTTTGGTAGTTGAAATATTCGATGTATGGGGCATTGACTTTATGGGTCCTTTTGCGAATTCAAATGGGTTCTTGTGCATTCTAGTGGCGGTGGATTATGTCTCGAAATGGATTGAAGCTATTGCTACAAGAACAAATGATCATTCGGTTGTTTGCAAATTTGTTCAATCCAACATCTTTGCCCGTTTTGGTATTCCAAGAGTTATCATTAGTGATGGTGGGTCGCATTTCAAGAATTTCAATTTCGGAAAACTGTTGAAGCGGTACAACATGAATCACCGGATCGCTACACCGTATCATCCGCAAACTAGTGGACAAGTCGAAGTGTCCAACCGTCAAATTAAAGAAATTCTCATGAAGACGGTTCAAACGGATAGGAAGGATTGGTCAAGCAAACTAGACGATGCATTGTGGGCATACCGGACGGCCTACAAAACTCCAATTGGTACAACTCCTTACCGGATGGTGTATGGGAAGGGTTGTCACTTACCAATGGAGTTAGCTCATCGGGCGCATTGGGCAATTAAAACGGTGAATGCAAATTACGACAGAGCGGGAAAGATGCGGAAGTTTCAATTAAGTGAAATAGAAGAAATTCGAGACGAAGCTTATGAGTTTGCATGGGCATACAAGGATAAGCTTAAAAAGGTTCATGACGCGAAAATCAAGAAGCGAACCATTGAAGTGGGTCAAAAAGTTTGGTTGTATAACTCGAGGTTGAAATTATTTGCGGGCAAATTGAAAAGCAAATGGATGGGCCCATATGTCATTCGGCGAGTCGGTAGATTTGGTGACGTTGTTATCCAAGACATTCACACCAACAAGCAACAAACGGTGAACGGACATGGTTAAAGCCATACTTGGAAGGAAACAACATCAATAACTTGGAGCTTGACAAAGTGGGCCACATCCTACACCCGGTAGATGAAGAACAACCATGAGAGGCCCAGGTTTGGTAGTGTACATAGTTAGTTTATTTTGTTTGTTTTGTTTTATTAAGTTTGCACAATTACCGTATTCACTTGAAGCTTGTGTTTGAAACAAGTGTGGGGACGTTCGTATGAATAGTTCTAGCATAGTGTTGAGGACAACACGAGATTTTCGAGGGGGTAGGGTATTTTCCATGTTTTTGAAAAATATAAAAAACCTATAAATTATAAAATTGAAAAAAAAAGAAGAAAAACATCTAAAAATCAAGTTTTTGGCGAACCACAAATCCCCAGGTGCCACCATAAATTACGGTGGCTACTGTAATTTATGGTAGCCCGGGGATGTGGGTTTCTTTACGCTGGAAAGCTACTGTCTTATGCTGGGTATTTTTGCCAGAGGCCTACCGTAAATTACGGTGGCTACCGTAATTTACGGTAGCCCCTGGCAGTTTATGGGGCGCATCGGTTATGGGGTTTTATAAAAAAAAACCACAACATCACGTGACTTAAGCCCCATCCACTCATTCTCTGCCTTCAATCCCCTTCCACACATATCATCTTTCACTTTCAAATCCCCACAAGATCTTCCAACACACCATAACCTTCAATCATCCATAACTTTCTCAAATCTTAGCCAAATCAAGTGATTTTTGAGTCTATCTTGGCTAAAATTTCATGAACTTTCTGATTTTGGGGAGAGATTTGCAAGAAAACCTTGTTTTCTTGACCGATTGGGAAACCCTAGGTGGCAAAATTTTTGGGGGTTTTTGGAAGGTTTTGTTTTTCTTGTGTTCTTACATCTTGAATCCAAGGTATGTGATGTTTTCACTTTATTTTTGATGATGCATTGTGAAGTTGAATGTTATTGTGGTTATTGGTCTCACACCAATTCCTTGTTCTTAGTTTATGTCATAAAAAATGTTAATTGAAAGATTGTTATGGTTGTAGATGTAGGATTGATGCTAAATTTGTGAATTTTTGGGAACCTCTATATTGTAGAGGCATCATGCCCAAATTTTGTGAGAATACCATATGAAACTTTGTGCTCTCTAGCATCTACAACCATAGTAACAAGCAAGTGTGGGGATTTTTGGGAAAAAGGGGACTGATTTTTGTTAGTGCATGATGCGTGTTAGGTGTGTATATAAGTTTAAGTATATTTTAAGCCCTTTTACACTTTCTTTAGCCAAGTTTAAAATTTATAAAACACGATATTTACTAACACTAAACACACATATGGGCAAGTGCACCCATCGTGAGCGTAGTATAGTGTTGGTAAGATACCGAGGTCGTCCAAGGACATAAGAGCATTTAGTACCGGTTTATCATCAACGTCTAATCAAATCAAAAGTTTAGAAAAAAGTTTTAAACTAAGAAAAATAAAAACTAACTAAAATGATGAAAAGTAAAAATAAAAAGAAAAAACAGATAGACAAGATGAATCACTTGGCTCCGACTCGTGTTTAGTGTAACCTTTGATTATTTACGCACTTTTGCACTATTTAAGAGATTATCTTAGTTATTGTAGTAGGCCCCTCTTTTGGAGGTGACGTTACCCTCAACCCAGTAGTTTGAGTCAGCAAGGATACAATCCTAAAGGGTCGGATTATTGAAAGATAATTAATTAAGTTATTAATGCATAATGTTGTAGGCCCCTCTTTTGAAGGTGACGTTACCCTCGGCTAAGTAGTCTGAGTCAGCAGGGATACAGTCCTAAGTAGCCGGGTTAAAGTATTAATAGTAGTTTAACTTATGAGGGGATCAAAGAGTTTGGACCCCCGCCATCCAATACCGTTAAGTATTGAAGGAGGTCCTACTAAGTTTGACCCAGGTCCTTTGCAGGATCTATACACTGAACAATGGCAAGACTCTTACCAAACCGTTCCCTTAACCCCCGACCAGGTAGCCAACATACCTCCATATAGACCGTGGAGATATGAATGGTGAAAATCTTTTATTTTATATAGACAGTAAAATAATGCCAAGACACCACGGACAAACGATAAGGAAGAATCTCCTTCAACATAAGAAACTAGTTATTAAAGTCATTAATACATAACCAATTAAAAAGTGCGAAAAGATTAAAAATAAAAAGTATTACACTAGACACTTTGTCTTCACCAAGTGATGTAAGAGACTTAGGCAAACATGGCCTTGATTGTCAAGAACTCTTACGATCAATCTTGGATCCCGAGATGACTCACACACTCTATGATGGACAATGGATGATGGTGGTGGATGATGGTGTTATGGTGGTGGTGGGTGGTGGGTGAAGTGTGAGAGAGGTGGTGTGCCAAGGGATGGTTTAAGCTTGAGCCAAGCACTCCTATTTATAGGCTGAACAGAAGCTCGGGCACGGCCCCGTGTCCACATCCTTCTCTTTCTTCATTAATTGCTCTTGTCTTTATTAGTTGACCATGGCCCCGTGTCCGCTGGGCACGACCCCGTGTGCAGAAGCATATCTGTACTATCAAGATTTGCCTAGATTCTGCGAATCTTATAGTTGACCACGACCCCGTGTACGCTGAGCACGGTCCCGTGGTGGGCGATGGAAGCTTCTACAACTTTGTCTTTTATGCTGACACTTGGGCACGCCCCCGTGCTCACTGAGCATGGGGCGTGTTCAGTCTTCTGTCTTCTTGTTTTGCTTGGGAAGATGCTTTCGGGGAGGTCGGGCATGCCACATTTATTCCTTTTCTTGTATTTATGTTAGATTTAGCTGCCTTTTTGCTTCTTTTGTTAATTTGAGCTCATTTAATCCTGAAAATACAAAAGGAAGACAAAAACACACTTTTTCCATGATTAGTACTAAAAAAGGGTTAGTTTTATGCCACAATTGATGTAATTTATATGTTGCATTTAGCACACATCAAATACCCCCACACTTGAATCTTTGCTTGTCCTCAAGCAAAACTCTTTATAATGCGGCTTTACACTCCCAAATGGAATTGGTAGAAAAGAAGGTTTTTGGGCTTGTCATAGAGTGTCGGGATATCCAAGATTCTTTATTTAGTTTAATTTTTATTTATTTATAATCCTATTCGTCATGATTTATTCAAAACTTTTCATAAGATAAATTACTTATTAGGGCATAACATGTTTCTTTAAAATTCTATTTATATACAAGTTCACATACCTCACGGGGGATCACTCAACACTAGGCAGAAGATGTATTTTAGTGAATCATTCGAGAGCGGCATGGAACTTACTCCTACCATAGGCTTGCCAAGCAATCAATCCTCCTCCTTTTTAACTATAAATATTTGTAAATATCAAGAGGACTTTTGGGTGAAGGGTTAGGCTTGGGTTAAAGGTAGGTGGTTGGGTTAGTGGTTAGTGGTTAGTAGAAAGGGCGAAAAAGCGTAACAAGCGTCGGTTTTCGAAGGACTTTTTATTTTTGCAATTTTTATTTTGATGAAGCTATTATTCAAACAAAGTTATTTTTGATTAACTTGTTTGTTTATTTCTTTTGCTTCATCAACAAAACATAATTTTTTTTTTCAAAGTCAAACGAAAAACCGAGCTTGGTACTAAAACAAAGGGTTAAAAATAAAAAGGTTTTGGTGGGTGAAAGGGTGTTTGGTTTGGGTTAAGAAATGAAAAGGTTTAGGCTCAAAGGGGTTAACTAGGGGGATTTTGGGTAAGTGGTAAAAAAAAAGAAAAACTAATGGTGTAGAAATAAAAAGGGTTAGTCCTAATGCCTCCATCATTTACTTACTTGGGTTTAAGTTGGTAAGGACCGGGAATGTATCGTTGTGGCAAGCTCTAGAGTTGTAAGAACCAAGCGGCTATTCACACAAGAAACGAAAAGTGAGCATTTAATTTTAAAGATATGTATTTGTATGCTCAATAAAGGCTCAAAACTCACTTTTGTGGGAATGGGTTTTTTATGTGATGAAGTATATATAATCAAATTTTAACTAAGCTTGCCATGCCTTTTCATAATTTTCTTATGTTGGTTCTTTTTATCACGACGCTATCGGTTGTAAATTTGTAAAAATATAACCTGTTTAGAATTTTGAAATTCCCAAATTAAACCTAGACAAGTAAAAAAAATGAAATTTTTTTTTTGAAAACAATTGGGGTGATTAGCGATTCCAATAGAGTTTTGTGTAAGGCTTGTTATTAGGACTTGCACGATTCAAGGTTTTAGCATCCCCCCCACACTTAAATTACACATTGTCCTCAATGTGTGAAAAAAAACAAAAATTTGTGTTACTGGACGTCTGGACACGGCCCCGTGTTCGTTGGACACGGCCCCGTGTGCAGGTGCCAGTAATGAAAACTTACAGAAGGTGGACACGTGGGCGTGTTGGCTGGACACGACCCCGTGTCTGGCAAAAGTCTGCATATTTAGACAAACAGCAGGTCTGGGGTAGTGGGCACGGGGGCGTGTCGGCTGGACACGACCCCGTGTAGACAGTCTGCAAGGTTGAGAAACAGGTTTCTGGTTCTGGTTTTCCTGTCCCGGCTTTAGTAGCACTAAGGTTTAGTGCTCTAAGCCTCGTATATACCTGTTATTTCAATAAACACTACACCAAAACATAGCAAACATCCTAGATTACCAATGTTCAACATCCCATCCATCACAAAGTTAGAGAAAAAAAAATGCAGAAAATAAAAGAGTTAAAGGAAAGTAAATTGTTCGACACTCGGCACGCAGGCCAGAAATTGTTCAAGATAAAAGGTTAACTTGGGGAACCACCAACCAACCGCTTCTTCCTCCGTTCCTTCCGCCTAATCCATGTCCTCGTCCTCATCATCATCATCTCCACCATGCCCCGCAATGTACTCCCGGATATTTCCAATATCATCTTGGATATCGGATATGTTTCTCTCGATCGCCCCAACCCGGTTGTACGTGTTGCTTGCCATATTATAGGTGTTCCTGGTGCACATAAGGTTTTCCTGCAATAAATCATGTAAACTTTGGAAGTTAGGAAAACCGCCTCCTGAGGAGGACTGGCCTGGATCACCATGGGGCTGGTACTGGTACTGATGATGTTGTGGAGCATGGAGGACAAATGCCTCTTGTGGATTCCATGCATGCCCTTGCATCCTTTGGAAGCTAACCGTCCTATCTTCAGCCTCATAAATTAGGTTCATTGAGTGGCAGATGTGTATATCTACCCTTCCCGACCATGGGCTCCTTCCGAATGACCTAGGTATGTTGGTGAAGTGCTTGAAGAGACGGTACACCCATCCCCCAAAGAAGATAGGGGTTGGTGCAGTAGCAAGGCGGTTCAGATGCATGTTTCGGAGCATGAGGAACGGAACATCGAGGTGCCTGCAGTTGTGGATGCAGTGGAGGAAAACTAAATCTCTTAACCAAACAACGCCACCGCTATCATGCCTTTGGCTAAGAGAGTAGCCGAGGAGTCTATGGATGTATCGGTAGAGCGGATCCCTCAACTTCGTGCTCTTAGTGCTGCTCGGATTGTAGTGCCCTTCACCAATCTGAGCCCATGCGGCTTGGCGACCGTTCTCATCTATCTCTCGCATCCCTCCAGTATTTTCCTCGTTACCCACATCTTCTTCCGCATACAACCCGAAAATTGACCCAAATTGTGCCATAGAGATCAAATACCTAGTTCCGCCACATCGGAATGCTACCCCATCATTGTCAAATGGGTCGCACCTTGAGTTGAATGTGAAGGTGCTATAGAATTCCAAAGTGCATTCGTAGACGGAACAGAGTCGAGTTGTTAAAGCGACTCTTAGTGGGCCTGTGACAAGGTTGTTGAAGCGGTCGAGTTGGTTCACCAATGCTAACAAATCCGTGCATGCTTGCCTTGGGTATTTCTCCGGCCTTGTTTGAAGTACTTCGTATCTAGCCCTAGCATCGAGCTCATTTGCGTTAAACCTTGTGAACTTCCTTGCCATCTGACAGAATACACCAAAAATTAGCACGAAACATTAGAATTTTCGGACAGAACTGCAAACAGTGTGCTGGACACGACCCCGTGTTCAGCGGACACGGCCCCGTGTCCAGGCGTCTGTTACTCAAAAACATCATTTTTCGACCCGGTTTCGAAAACTTGAAAATTTTTGGTCCAATAGGTGCGGTTTCCCCCGAAAATGAAACCCCAAGTGCCGTTTTTCCCAAAACAACCCGTTTACCCATTCAGTTTTATCTTTTTCGGTTCAAAAACAAGGGTTTGGAGTTTTTATGAGAAATCAGGCGAATCTATGAACAATACAAGTGGATTTACTTCCTTTAACACTAATCTAACTAAATGCTAACAGATTAAAGCAAAAATTTGAGGTTCGATCCGGGTGTAGTTCAAGAACCCTAGATTTTTCCCCAAATTTTTTAAGTTTTAACTACATGCAAATGCTAAATCTAACTAATGATAGTGATAGAATCATACCTTGATGTTGTTAGAATGATAGGAGACGTCGAAAATCTGTGGAAAATCGCCTGGAACCAGAGCGTTTTCGGGGAAACGGGGCGTGTGGAATGAAGTAACTGTTATGAAAAAGGAATATATCCCGACAGTAGCGCGGACACGGCCCCGTGTCCAGCTGACACGGCCCCGTGTCCAGCTGACACGGCCTCGTGCCGAGCAACATTTTTGAAATATATTTTTTTTAGTGCTCGTGTGAGTGCCCTTTGTTTCCCAAGAACTTTGGTTAGAAAACTTACCGATTTAGATGTCGTCCCAATCGTTCGTAACTTACCAGGTATGATGTTGATGCTTTCATTCTTCGACCGTTTGAAGCGAGATCTCCTCCTCTTCATCCTCAAGGAATCCTTGATAGAGTTTCAGCCGTTGGCCATTGACTTTGAATGGGGGTCCATTCCGAGATTTAATTTCTACTGCACCGTGTGGGAAAATATGGGTGATGGAAAAAGGTCCTGACCACCTAGACTTTAATTTACCAGGAAACAATCGAAGTCGTGAATTAAACAAAAGAACTAGATCTCCCACTCGAAATTCATTAGGTTTAATATGTTTATCATGTAAGTTTTTCATTCTTTCCTTGTAAATTTCTGAGTTTGAGTAAGCATAATTCCTAAGCTCGTCTAATTCATTTAATTGACAAAATCGATTTTTACCAGCAAATTCTAAATCTAAGTTTACATTTTTAATTGCCCAGTAGGCTTTGTGTGCAATTTCTACTGGTAAGTGACAACTTTTTCCATAGACAAGCTTATATGGGGTTGTACCTATTGTTGTTTTATAAGCAGTTCGAAAAGCCCATAAAGCATCATCTAATTTATCTGCCCATTCCTTTTTATTTAACCCTACGGTTTTTTTGAGTATTCGTTTTAAACCTCTATTAGTCACTTCGGCTTGTCCGTTTGTTTGAGGGTGATATGCTGTTGAGACCCGGTGATAGACCCCATATCTTGTTAAAAAAAATTCAAGTTGATGGTTGCAAAAATGGGTACCTCTATCACTTATTAATGCTTTAGGTGTGCCAAAACGAGAGAAAATTTCTTCAGAAATCTTACCACGACTCTTCCATCGTTTGTTGGAAGTGCCTCGGCCTCGGCCCATTTAGACAAATAGTCTACTGCCACAAGTATATATTTGTTTCCTTTTGACGGTGGGAAAGGTCCCATAAAGTCGAGTCCCCACACATCAAAAATCTCACAAACAAGAATGCCATTTTGTGGCATTTCGTTTTTGGAAGAAATATTACCTGTTCTTTGGCACGCATCACAAGACTTGACAAGACTTTGGGCGTCTTTGTAAATG
Organism: Helianthus tuberosus; assembly: GCA_030545235.1. NCBI lineage: Eukaryota > Viridiplantae > Streptophyta > Magnoliopsida > Asterales > Asteraceae > Helianthus > Helianthus tuberosus. The sequence goes on from CM060394.1 coordinate 133,703,799, forward strand.
GTTGGCCAATAAAATCCTGAATCAAATACTTTTCTTGCGGTACTCGCGGCATCATGATGTCTTCCATATGGACCTTCGTGACAATGGCAGAGAATTCTTTGTGCTTCACTACCATGTACGCATCGTCGGATGAGTTGGTCGGCACACATTTTGAAAAGATATGGATCTTCCCAAAAATAGTGTTTCACATTAGCAAAGAATTTTTTTTCTTTGATGATGTGGCCAACCCTTAGTGACTATACCGCTAGCTAGATAGTTAGCATAGTCGGCGTACCATGGTTCTTCCTTGTATTCCACCATTTCTAGGGACTCCGTTGGAAATTTTTCGTTGATTTGCTCGTCCCTGGTTGTCTCCAAATCTGGGTCTTCTAAGCGTGAAAGATGATCTGCTGCGGTATTTTCTGCTCCTCTTTTGTCTTTGATTTCAATATCAAATTCTTTAAGGAGTAGAATCCACCGAATCAAACGTGGTTTTGCGTCCTGCTTTTTGAAGAGATATCGAATGGCTGCGTGATCTGTATAGACTATAGTTTTAGAAAGAACAAGATAAGAACGAAATTTATCAAAAGCAAATACCACAGCTAGTAATTCTTTTGCAGTTGTTGTGTAATTTTCTTGTGCATCGTTAAGTGTTTTACTAGCATAATAAATTGGGTGAAAATGCTTTTCTTTTCTTTGTCCCAAGATAGCTCCAACTGCAAAGTCACTGGCATCACACATGATTTCGAAAGGAAATTTCCAATCAGGCGCTATCATGATAGGTGCATTGACTAGCATTTCCTTTAAGGTTAGAAATGCTTGATTGCAATCCTTGTCAAAGATGAAAGGGGCATCGTTTTCAAGTAATTTTGTTAGAGGCCTTGAAATTTTAGAAAAGTCATTGATAAACCGCCTAAAAATCCGGCATGCCCTAGGAAACTTCTGATAGCTCTAACGGAGGATGGAGGCGGTAGTCGAGAAATGGTATCTATTTTGGCTCGATCCACCTCCATTCATTCGCTTGAGATTTTGTGACCGAGTACTATTCCCTCCGTTACCATGAAATGGCATTTTTCCCAGTTAAGGGCGAGGTTAGTTTCCTCACATCGGGATAGCATTCGTTCAAGGTTATCGAGGCATTGGTCGTATGAATCCCCAAAGATAGAAAAGTCGTCCATGAAGACTTCCATTGTCTTTTCTATCATGTCATGGAAGATGGCTACCATGCAACGTAGGAATGTTGCGGGGGCATTACATAGACCAAACGGCATGCGTCGATAAGCAAAAGTTCCATAGGGGCATGTAAAGGTTGTCTTTTCTTGGTCTTCGGGTGCTATCGGGATTTGAAAGTAACCTGAAAAACCATCCATGAAACAATAAAATTTATGACCGGATAATCTTTCTAACATTTGATCAATGAAGGGTAAAGGAAAGTGGTCATTTGTTGTTGCTTCATTTAATCGTCTATAATCTATACATACTCTCCATCCTGTGACGGTTCTTGTTGGTATTAGTTCATTCTTTTCATTTGTTATTACCGTCATACCTCCTTTCTTTGGAACTACTTGGATGGGACTTACCCAAGGACTATCGGGGATAGGATAAATAAGTCTGGCGTCAAGTAATTTGATGACTTCGTTTTTAACCACTTCTTGAACATTTGGATTTACTCGACGTTGTGGTTGTATTACCGATTTGTAGTCATCATTCATTAAAATTTTGTGCGTACACATGGAAGGACTTATTCCTTTTATGTTTACAAGTTTCCAAGCGATCGCATTTTTATGTTTTTTCGAAAGACTAATTAATTTTTCTTTTTCTAAACTATCTAATTTAGATGAAATAATTACAGGTAATTTACCATCTTTGTCTAGAAAAGCATATTCTAAACCTTTTGGAAGTTCTTTGAGCTCAAGAGGTGGGTCTTTAGGAGACTCCTTATTTGGTTTCTCATTTTGATCAAGAACCTTAAAAGTTGGTTCTATGGCGACCTCTTCTTCAACAAAGTGGTCAAACTTTTCACTTGTATCGGGTGGCTCATCTTCATCTTCAATTAGGGGGTCATTGTTGCCGAATGGATATTTCATTGACGGCTCGAGATCGACACTCTTTTTAAATGCCCCTAATTGAAGAGGTAGATTGTTGAACTTCCGGTTTTTCAAAGCTTCGTGAGTTTTTACAAATGGTCATCCCAACATTAGAGGAGCGTCATCGAGGATGACAAAGTCGGTTGGGATTACCATTTGATTTGTTTGAACCAAGACATCCTCAACCACACCGATTGATTTTATTACTTTCCGATTGGATAGAAAAATGGGTATTTGAAGTGGAGAAAAATCACTAATACTTAATTTTTCAAAAATGTACTTAGGCATTATGTTAACACAAAGATCTTTATCGATTGTGACATTACTAATAAATGAATTTTGAAAGAAACATGGAACCGGTGTAATGTTAATTTCAAATAGGTCTTCTTTTATTAGTAAGGTTTGATCAATAGTTAACTTAACACTTACCGTTTCGTCAAGTTTAGTGTTAGTGTTTAACTCTTTTAAAAACTTAGCATGAGTTGGAACTAAACAATGATTTTCAAAAGAAGGTGATAAGAGATTAATTTCTTCAAAATTAGACTCTTCTTGTATGTTAACGTTGTCGGACTCACCTTTTTCGTTTTTTAACTCATGTGTCGGTTTTTCACTTATTTGTTCTTCCATTTTTACACTTTCAGTTATCTTTTCTTTATTTAATTCTTCTCATGCGCGGGACTCCTCTTCCCTTGCGCGAGATTCTTTTATATAGCGATCGATAACTCTAAGGTGTTCTAATATCCTATCGGTCACTTCGGTTATAGAAAAAGGATCGGGATTTTCAAAGCTTGAATCCGGTTGTTCGATCCTTTGTTCCTCATAATACCCATATGAAGTAGATGGTTCACACCATTGTTCTTCATTGTAAGTATATGATGGATAAGGGTCGTAATTTTGTTCTTCATAATACTCATATGAGGTGAGTTGTTCACGCCATGGTTCCTCATAATAAGCATACGAAGGTGGTGGCTCATATCTTGGTTCCTTAAAGTATGAGTAAGAAGGCTCATACCTTGGTTCATCAAAATATGAGTATGAGGGAGGAGGTTCATACCTTTGGTCTTCATAGGATGTATATGAAGTTGATGGTTCGTACCTGGGTTCCTCATAGTAGGTGTATGAAGAGGACGGTTAATATGAGTTACAATATTGAACCGAGTGCGGGTCACCACAATTAGTGCAATAATTATTCCTATAATCATCCTCCTCATAGGTGTAGTTGTAACCTCCTGAGTATTGATCCATAAGAATCACTCAGCAGACCACAACCAAGTCTCGAGATTAGAAAACAAAAATAAAAACGGAAACAGAGGCTGGACACGGCCCTGTGTATAGAATCTGTATATGGGCGTTTTTAATTAAAGTTACTGTCTTCGTTGAGCACGGGGCGTGTTCAGTGAGCACGGCCCGTGTTCAAGCTATTGTTACTAGGTGTTTTATGAAAATGTGCAGCACGGCCCCGTGTTCAGTGAGCACGGCCCGTGTTCAGGTTACTGTAAATGCAAAACTAAACTAAAATGCAGAAAAATATGCGCGCGTTTTAAAAAGGTTTTGAAAAACTGATTAGGCCGTCGATTTTAAGCTTTCTTAAAATCCTTGTGTCCCGGGCAACGGCGCCAAAAACTTGATGCGTGTTAGGTGTGTATATAAGTTTAAGTATATTTTAAGCCCTTTTACACTTTCTTTAGCCAAGTTTTAAATTTATAAAACACGATATTTACTAACACACATATGGGCAAGTGCACCCATCGTGAGCGTAGTATAGTGTTGGTAAGATACCGAGGTCGTCCAAGGACACAAGATCTTTTAGTACCGGTTTATCCTCAATGTCTAATCAAATCAAAAGTTTAGAAAAAAGTTTTAAACTAAGAAAAATAAAAACTAACTAAAATGCTGAAAAATAAAAATAAAAAGAAAAAACAGATAGACAAGATGAATCACTTGGCTCTGACTCGTGTTTAGTGTAACATTTGATTATTTTCGCACTTTTGCACTATTTAAGAGATTATCTTAGTTATTGTAGTAGGCCCCTCTTTTGGAGGTGACGTTACCCTCAACCCAGTAGTTTGAGTCAGCAAGGATACAATCCTAAAGGGTCGGATTATTGAAAGATAATTAATTAAGTTATTAATGCATAATGTGGTAGGCCCCTCTTTTGAAGGTGACGTTACCCTCGGCTAAGTAGTCTGAGTCAGCAGGGATACAGTCCTAAGTAGCCGGGTTAAAGTATTAATAGTAGTTTAACTTATGAGGGGATCAAAGAGTTTGGACCCCCGCCATCCAATACCGTTAAGTATTGAAGGAGCTCCTACTAAATTTGACCCAGGTCCTTTGCAGGATCTATACACTGAACAATGGCAAGACTCTTACCAAACCGTTCCCTTAACCCCCGACCAGGTAGCCAACATACCTCCATATAGACCGTGGATATATGAATGGTGAAAATCTTTTATTTTATATAGACAGTAAAATAATGCCAAGACACCACGGATAAACAATAAGGAAGAATCACCTTCAACATAAGAAACTAGTTCTTAAAGTCATTAATACATAACCAATTAAAAAGTGCGAAAAGATTAAAAATAAAAAGTATTACACTAGACACTTTGTCTTCACCAAGTGATGTAAGAGACTTAGGCAAACATGGCCTTGATTGTCAAGAACTCTTACGATCAATCTTGGATCCCGAGATGACTCACACACTCTATGATGGACAATGGATGATGGTGTTATGGTGGTGGTGGGTGAAGTGTGAGAGAGGTGGTGTGCCAAGGGATGGTTTGAGCTTGAGCCAAGCACTCCTATTTATAGGCTGAACAGAAGCTCGGGCACGGCCCCGTGTCCAGTGGGCATGGCCCCGTGTCCACATCCTTCTCTTTCTTCATTAATTGCTCTTGTCTTTATTAGTTGACCATGGCCCCGTGTCCGCTGGGCACGACCCCGTGTGCAGAAGCATATCTGTACTATCAAGATTTGCCTAGATTCTGCGAATCTTATAGTTGACCACGACCCCGTGTCCGCTGAGCACGGCCCCGTGGTGGGTGATGGAAGCTTCTACAACTGTCTTTTATGCTGACACTTGGGCACACCCCCGTGCTCACTGAGCACGGGGCGTGTTCAGTTTTCTGTCTTCTTGTTTTGCTTGGGAAGATGCTTTCAGGGAGGTCGGGCATGCCACATTTATTCCTTTTCTTGTGTTTATGTTAGATTTAGCTGCCTTTTTGCTTCTTTTGTTAATTTGAGCTCATTTAATCCTAAAAATACAAAAGGAAGACAAAAACACACTTTTTCCAACATTAGTACTAAAAAAGGGTTAGTTTTATGCCACAATTGATGTAATTTATATGTTGCATTTTTCACACATCAGTGCACTATGTCTATTGACTTCGTCTTGTATCGAGTCATGTAATAGGATAGAATGAACTGTGCTCGAGTTGCTAGAAACTGATTTTAGTGGATTAACTTGTAATTTCGCTTGAATGTGTCAAAGACAAGTTCAAACGAAATTAAGATAGTTAATTTCGTTTGAAGGTGTCCTTGCCCATTTCAAACGAAATTACAACTACTATATATAGGGGAGCACTTGTGTCATTTGTGTAACGGAATAGAGGTCTTGTGTTCGGTAACGAAGTGCTGCCGAATCGTCTCCAGGTGCTGTAATTCTATCAGATTAATACAAGAGACATTTATAATTACATCGAGCGTCTGTTTCATTGATTCCGCCTTTCATTCGGATAAACAACTCTTCTGATCGACTCATTCAGGTCGTACAACGATCCTACAAGTGGTACCAGAGCTCAGGAAGAAGAGTTCAGCTTGATTTCATTGTTTTCTGACTTCTACACCTTCTTTTTCAAATTGACCGTGAAATCTTGGTAAAAAAGGATTGAATTTTTCACAGTACATGCGAGACAGTGTTTTAACAAAGCCTTGAGAGAATCGGATCTAAATACGGCTTAAAAGTGACAAAAATGGGACAAAAACGTAATTCCGTTTGAACGAGCATCTTAATTTCATTTGAAATTAACACCTGATTTCGTTTCAAAGTGGTTATCTCGTTTGAAAGTCCTAATTTCTTTTGAGATTAACAACTGATTTTGTTTGAGTTTGTCAGTCAACTGATTTCGTTTGAAGTTGCCAGACAAGTGATTTCGTTTGAAGTTGCATATCAAGTGATTTCGTTTGAAAGGGGATTTCGTTTCAAAGTGTTTCCGTTTGAAGATCAATCTCATTTGAAAGTGGACTTTTTGCGTCAAGATCATTTCACGACAATCGAGTGTCAGTCTGTTTCAAGTTGTTTAGTATTGTTTATACTGATTGTGTCTGTTTGACTGTTTGTTTCCAGGTTATTCAAGAAATTTTCATCATGGCTGAAGAGTTTTACAATACTTTCTACAATGCGTTTACCTCAGATACGTTGGAAGCTTTAAATGTTACACCCAAAGCTATAACAAAATCCATCAAAGACAACATTAAACATGATAACTTTTATGGAACCTATTCAAAACCACCTAAGCTTGATAATATTGAGGATTATGTTTGGTGGAAAGAAAGGTTTATCAACTGGACTAAAGCGTATGCACATGAAAGTTGGTTTTGCTTGGAGTTTGGCTATGATAAACCTACTGATGACAAAGGAGAAGAAATCCCGCTTAAAAGTTTTCAAGAAGAAGACAAACGAAGATTTTCATATGAGCAGAAAATGATCGCTTTGATTCAACAATCGATTCGAGATGATATTTTTTCGTTGTTAAATCATGATGGGTCTTCGAAATCTATATGGGAAGCTTTACGGGTGAAAGCTGAGGGGGGTAAACAAATCAAGAAAAACAAAATTGCGTTATTAAAAAAGGAATTTGATTTGTTTGATAGTTTGAAAGGAGAGACTGTTAGACAAATGATTGAACGCTTTTGTCACCTAAAAATTGAGCTTGAAAGGTTTCAAATTGTAAAAACCAGAGAAGAAATAATTGACAAAGTAATTGAAGCGTTACGACGAGCTGATCAGTGGCAAACGTTTGTGTTTATTCTGAAAAATGATGCTTTGTATGATACAATTTCTCTTGATGTTTTGTTAGAAAAAATTGAGAGTCATGATCTGGAATTGCAAAAGCAAAGCAAGATGAGCAGTTCATCACATCATCAGAATGTTGGTTTGTATTACAAAGGCAATTTACCTTCGGTGAAAGCTGATAGTTCACCAAAGACAGCATTCAGTGGTGAGAAGATGAAAGAACCACAAACAACCTCATCGAGCTACAATTCTGGATATCATTCATCTTCAAAAACAAGTCCTGCAGAAGCAGAGGAGATATTGTGAAACATTGCTCTTAAGTTGAAAAATTCTCCTGCAATGAGCATTAATGCAGCAAAGCAGCAAATGAATTTTCTTGCATCTGTTCTGGAATCGTATGAAGGACTGGTAGCTGGCGAAATTGGAAACTCCGAATTAACCAAAGAAGACTACGACCAGATTGATCCGGAAGAGATGGAACTCATTGACATCCGTTGGTGTCTGGCAAGTTGCATTCGCAGAGCTCAAAGACACATGGAGATTACTGGGAAGCAATCATTTGGCAGTCCATCAACGAAGCTTGGATTTGACAAATCCAAAGTGACCTGTTTCAGATGCAAGCAAAAAGGTCATTTCAAGAGAGTATGTAATAATTCTGCAGCTGGTGGAAATGAAAATGATGATTACTACCGAAAGGCAATATACCACCGAAGCAAAGAAGAGCCGAAAATGATTGAAGATAAACCCAAATCAAGAGCTTGTGCAGTTTTCCATGATGATGAGGGATTTGACTGGAGTCAGATTTGTCCAGAAGAAGATCGTATTGATTATCGATTCAAAATTAGAACAAAGGAAGATGCAGGAATTCTTACAAAGGAAGATGCAGAAATTCTTCAAAAACATGATCATTATGCTTTTGTTGCTGAGATAAAAGAGAAAACTCGAGAAGAGATTTTGAAAGAGAAAACTGAGAGAGAAATTTTCATTACAGGATGCAAAATGGAGAAGATGCATGAAGAATATGAAAATGGTGTTCGAAACAAAAGATGGGATAAGAAACAAGAATGTTTCGTCAACAAAGAAGGTGAACCAGTTGTTCCAAGAAGTGACATAGTTCATGATGATGTTCTTCTAGTAATTCCTCGATCCGGCGAATATTATTCTAATGTTGCAAAAGACAAAACATATATAAAAAGGCTGGATAAAATCATCAGAGATGCGATGACAACAAATCTGAGGAAGAGGAATGAAGAAAAAATGAAGAAGAATATTGAGAATCTGGTGAATGATTTGAAGAAGGCAGCTGAGGAAATTCAAATCGAAGCAGTTAAAGAAGAGGATGTGAATGTAGAAAAAGTTGAGGTGAATGAAGAGGTTGAGAAAGCTGTTACTGAAGAACAGCAGGTTGTAGAAGCTGAGAAGAAAATTGAAAGTTTGATTGAAGTGAAGGATGAGAATTTGAAGGTTGCTGGTGATGCTGGTGATGAAGTTGGTGTTGATATTGAAGTTGTTGATGAGAAGCAGCAGAAAGAAGCTGATCAGACAGAAACTGAAGTAAACACCGAGGTGCAAATCACTGAGGTAAATTCTGATTCTGAAACTCAAATCAAAATCGTTGAACAGTGCAAGAAATGCATGGAAACGTGCAGTGCTTGTACTGAAAAAGATGAAAGGTTCAGAACAAGAGATCTTGAATTCACAAAAGTTGAAGAAGTTTTCAAAAGTAAATACAAAGAAATGTTAGAAAATGAAAAATTTTTGAAAGATAATGATGAAAAACTTTTAGAAAAATGTAAAAAGTTAGAAAAAGAAACTGAAGTTTTGAAAGAAAATGTTTTGAAAAAGACAGAAGAATGTGATAAAAAAGAAAATGCTTTTCAGGAAATGAAAAAGGAATATGATTCAATAAAATTGGCATATCAAATTACAAAAGAGTCATATGAATAAGTAAAAAGTGAAATGAAACTTATTCAATCAAGATTGAAATATTGTTCTGAAACAACTGATACGTATAAGCGAAATTATGAAATAAAGCAACTAGTTGTTAATTCTTACATTGAGGATGTTGCTAAGCTTAAGCGTCAGATTGCTGATTTAGAACATGATAATAACAAGTTAAAAAGTTATCACGCGTCGTCATATGTGCTTGAACGTATTTTCAATATAAAACCGGAGGATGGTGAGTCTGAGCAAAACAAGAAAGGCACTGGCTCAGAGTTTCATCAAGTTCCACCACCGGAAAAGTTTGTATTGTATGATGATGAAAAGGTCGAAAAAGCTTTCAACATGGTAGATCAATTGCCAGACAACACTGACGTAACCTATTCCAAATCTGATGATTCTAGTGATTCAGAGGTGGTAGGTAAGGTCGTTGAAAGTGTGTTGAAAGAAGAGTCAGTTGATACAGGTAAATCTGAATCACAGGATGAAAATGAAGGTAATTTTCATGATGGATATCTGAAAAATTCCGAGAAAATTTTGAATGAAGATTCAAAAGGATTGGTTTATACCATGATTGGATCGGACAAATTATTCTTAGATGTTGTATTCCCGATTCAGAATGTGATTTCAGAAAAAGTTGATAAAGTTTTCAAAATGGTTGAAATTGAAAAATCTGAAATTTCAAAGTTTGCTAGAAAAGGTCACAAAACTTTTTATACCAAACCTGGTTACAAAAAGAAGAACATGAAGGCTGGTTTGGGTTATAAGAAGAAACAAGGTTGGAAAAGAAATGAAACTCCAAATTTTCAGGCAAAAATGAGTTTTGTTCAAGGAAAAAGTTTTGAAGAAGAAAAAGAACTTCAATTTAGACAACTGTCTAATGAAGAGTTCTATGCTCAAAAGAAAAAGCGACAACCACAGGTCAAAGATGTTTCAAAAAGAACATGTTTTAAGTGTGATCAGATAGGACATCTTGCACGAAAGTGTCCAAATCTGAAACCTGTGGATGTTGACAAAAAGAAGCCTGAAAATGTTGAGAAACAGAAATCTGAGAATGTGAAACAAAGGTCAACCAGATTTGATTCAAAACAAACTTGGAGGTACAACACAAACAAGTTTGCTTCGAACCAAACTTGGAAGTCAAATCTGAATAGGTTTGATTCAAGACAGATCTGGAATTCTCACACACCTAGATTAAGAACAACACAAAATTGCAAAACAACTGTCGATGCAACAAAACCAAATGAGTTTTGGAAACCAAAAGTTGTTGTTCAAAAACAAAATGTTCAAAAAGATTCACATTTTTACAAAAGAGGTACGCCGAAAGGTCAAACATGGTCTGTTAAGAAACAAGTGACTTCAGTAAAAGATGAAAAACTTGAAGTTAAAGTTGAAAAAGTCTTTGATGACAAAGACTTTCCAAAATTGAATGATACATATTGTGTTGAAATGCCTAAGGTCCAACAGACCTGGGCTAAATTGTTCAAATAATTCAATTAAGTTGTATGTGCAGGTGCTCAAGAAAATTGAAGACTGTGAGAATGAAAATCGGAGTAGCCTGGCACGGGAAGAGGAAGAGGCTACTGAACTCTGTGTTGGTTGAAACAGGGAGTTTGTTTGTTTTCTGTAAATAAATAAACAATATTTCAAAAACCCTAAAAATTGAATTTTTGAAAAACCAAAAATATGTTTTCATTTTGTCAAAAATTTGAAAAATTTCAAATATATGTTGATTGAATATGCCGAAACCCTCACGGCGGAACAAACATCATTAATTTCACAAGATTGAAAAACGGTTTTCAAACAGTAAAATATCAATGTGTTGTAAATCATGGGGGTATGTTAGATTTTCTACAAAACAGAGCACTTTTAGCAAAAAATGGATGGCGAGACAAAGCTATCAGCATCGGTTATCAAATTTTCTTTAAATGGTTTTGCATTTTAGGGGGAGTATTGTTGTTAGAAAATACAAAAACATTTGAAAATTTGAAAAATCCAAAAACATTATAAAATTCAAAATTTGAGTTTTTGCGTAAAAAGAGGAAATGATAGTACATCAGTAGACAGTTACAGTATGCTAAAGAAATGTAATGATTTTATAGCATTAAACAGTCTCACTGATGATATGCCGATAGGTTTTTATACATTTAGTAAACTTTTTCGGGATATAAACCTAAATTCAAACTTGCTAATTTCGTGGGGAACACTACTCGGATATATAGGTAACCCCTGAAATCTTGTTTGAAGGACCCCTCTTTTTGAAATACTAGGTCTTTATACTCAGTGATATCTGGGGTATTATCCCGGGACTTCTGATTTTGCGGAAGCAATGGCCTAGTCCCCGTATAATACTTTCTGCTTGCTTGAAATATAGCATCGCCCTCAGCATAAAAAATGATGAAACATTGAAAAAAATATGCTAATCATGTGCTGTTGAAGAAAAGATCCTCTAAAGGGGACACACCAAAAGTCGAAGCGGTCATCTCTCTGCTGAACGAAAGTTCTGACCTGGGCTCTCACGGTTTTTGCAATTTAACCTCTTACGTATATCATCTAGGTATACTCACCTGTAAGACTGAATATTGGGATCTGGATACGGGAGTATATTCAAGAGGTGGGACACATGAATGAGTTTAAGTTCTTAAAACACCTAATTCATATCCTGAATCAGTTGAAGTTTGTGTTAAAAATTAAGTGGATCAGTATATCGACAATCTAAGTGAATTGTTTAATTCTTAATGTGTAACTAAGCTCAACGGTACTTGTGACTTGTCAAAAACTGATATGATCCTCTGACGCAAACTCAAACAAAAATATTGTTTGTAAATATTTCCTTACTGCTTTATATTTCAGAAAATACAAAAAGATTTTTGATTCTGTTTTATTTTCGACAACCAATGTCTGAGTGCTGAGTTTTAAAATCTAAGTATGCTGTTTGTGTTTCTAAAAATAAAACAAGTTCATTAATTTGAAACTTGAAGTTTTTATAAAAAATCAAAAACAGTTTGTGATATCTCCAAGGTCATTAGTTTGGACTTGGATGATTAACTGTGAGGGATTTAGATGCTTATATTGTTAAAGAGCTAGTTTCCGATTTGATTCGATGAAACTGCCAAAGTATGAAATTTGTGAAAAAGTGTTAGTTTAAAAGGTTTGAAAAAGCCAGGTTACAATTCCTGGATAATTGTATGCTTAAAATATTGTTACTTATAAATATATGAGTGATTGCAGGTAAGATTCCAGACTACGATCCTGAAAGCTAAGTCTAAGGGGGAGTATGAAAACGACCTCAAAGCAAGGGGAGCTTGTAAACCGGAAAGCAAGGTGTCGATCCCTAAAGCACAGAAGCTTGACGAAAGGGGGAGCCTGAAGAAGTTGTTAGTGTTAGAGCCAGAGATAGAGCATGAAGACTAATCAAGACTGTAGATATGTCATGATAAAGACTCGACACTGAAGACTTCGTCAACATCCAAGGGGGAGTCTGTTAGTGCACTATGTCTATTGACTTCGTCTTATATCGAGTCATGTAATAGGATAGAATGAACTGTGCTCGAGTTGCTAGAAACTGATTTTAGTGGATTAACTTGTAATTTCGCTTGAATGTGTCAAAGACAAGTTCAAACGAAATTAAGATAGTTAATTTCGTTTGAAGGTGTCCTTGCCCATTTCAAACGAAATTACAACTACTATATATAGGGCAGCACTTGTGTCATTTTAACGGAATAGAGGTCTTGTGTTTGGTAACGAAGTGCTGCCGAATCGTCTCCAGGTGTTGTAATTCTATCAGATTAATACAAGAGACATTTATAATTACATCGAGCGTTCGTTTCATTGATTCAACATTTGATTCGGATAAACAACTCTTCTGATCGACTCATTCAGGGCGTACAACGATCCTACAATTTTTGGTTGTTTGGTTGTTGTGTTGTGTTTGTGATGTGTGTAGGAAATGGTGAGAATGAAATACAAAGCGGGAGGAAGCTCTTCAAAAGGCAAACAACCTGAAAAACAACCGAAGAAGCGGAGATATTTGGGAATAGATGATGATAGCGAGGAAGAGGAACAGATAGAGTTGGATCCGGCTGACAAGCCGAAGTGGGAAGCGGGTCCACTAGATGACCAACCGGAAGAATGGCATCCTACATTGTTCAATGACCATATGAATCAATTAAAAGATAAGGCGGCTGCATTCATTTGTGAAAGAGAGGTTAGAGAGGTGGAGTTCGGTCCGTTCAACGTGGTTACTAAGTTCCGTGCCTTGGGTTGGGAGGCGGCGTTAAATTGCTACGATAAAGATAACAAGAATTTGTTCATGAATGAAATTCAGGAGTGGATGGCCACTCTAACATGCAACAAGTACTACAGGCCGTCTCAAATGAAGTTAACATGCACTATGAATGGGATAGATGTGGAGATGTCATTCGATACGTTGAGGAAGTTGGAAAGGTATGATAGCTTACCCGCACGTGACTATAAGATACCGAGTCTTGATGACTTGCTTCTTAAACCGGAGGCCCACCCAAGGTGGAACGACATGTTGGAGGCGTTGTTCCTACCAGGTACTTTCCATGGCACGTTATATAGAAGGAATTTGAAGATTGAGGCAAAACAGTTGCTTACGAATTGCATCTTAAATGTGATTCCAAGGAGAGGTGATAAGCAAGAAGTGAGATTTCAAGAGATACCCATTCTTTACTCTTTGATGCATGGGTCACCCCGTTTTCCGTTTCGGTATTTGGTAATGAACAATGTTTGGATATGCCGGAATAAAGTGGGAAGAAATATCATTCCGTATAGTCAGATGATCACGGGGTTGCTTAAGTTGTTCAAGGCTATTACACCGGAAGATAAAGGGGCAATGAATAGGCACAAACCATTTGACATTCGGAGAATGGGAGTTGGTTGGACTTATGATGAGTCGGAGCGTTATCATAAGTTAAAGTCGGAAGGTCAAAGGTGGCATGCTTTAAAGGTTGATGCGAGGGCATTATTACCGGGCGAGGAGGATGAGCCCGAAAGTGAGGATGAGCCCCCGAGTGGGGATGAAGACTACGCCAATGAACCGCATGGTGAGCACATGAATGTGGACCAAGGGGGTCCAAGTCGGGGACATGGTGGAGGTTTCTTTGATTACACTGAGCGATCTTATGAGCTAAATTGGGCATATGAAGGTACCATGCAAGAAATCATTGAAAACCTACGTCCACCAGCATCGGTATTTGATACATGGTCGGGGTCCGAGCGCACATTCTTTGATCATCAAACATGGACGGGGGCTAGTATGGAGCGGCCATTGAAACATAACTTTGATCGACAGGAGTCGTGGAACCGCACACATGCTTATGCCTTTAAGCAAGAGATGAATAATAGATACAAGGATGATAAAGCCCGGCGGATGCATGCGGATTGGCATGCGGGGCGGCCGGTGGTTGTGGATCCACCTCCGGTGGATTATGCGTCTCTACCACCTTATGATGGTAGTATTTTGTATCTGACACCGCCGCTACATCATTCGCAATGGCTGGACCCCCGTCAAGATCAACAACATGGAGCCTCACCACAAGGAGGAAGTGGGAGTGGTAGCGGCTCGTTTGCATTTGGAGAATGGTCGGAGATGATGACTTCCATCTTTGGGCCTCCTCAGTCGTGTTACTACTAGCCAGGTTGTGTTCCTTCTTGTATATTTTTGTGAATATTTGTTTGTTTGTTTTGTTCATGGTTGGGAGGATGGGTGGTGTTTTAGTTGTTATGTGTTGGGTTGTACGAGTTTGGTGGTGTTTATGTTTTTATGAAAAAAAAAATGAAAAAGACCAAAAAGAAATTTGGGGTTTGAGATTTTAAGCTGCTGATGATGTTGAATGGTTTTAGCGATCAATTCCTTCCAAAATCATACATTGGGGTCAATGTATCTCAAGTGTGGGAATGGGGGAAAATTTTGATGGTTTTAAAATTTTTAAATCAAGCAAAACATTGTTGGAATTTGAACACCTTGTACTAACCCTGAGCGACACACCGGCAACCCTTATTTACCCTTTTATCTTGGTGAGAGTTGAAGCCACAAATATAAATAAATAATACTTGTCTTTGATGAGAGTGGCAACGAGTGAGGGTGCATTAGAACTTGTGCTTGAATTCGGTTTGAGGCCTTAGTTAAACATGAATGTAGAAAGGATAAGGGCATTTAGCTAGCCTCGTCATAGTGTGTGCGAGTGTGGGATTTGGGGGGTTGGACCTCATAAATTATATATATTTGAGCTTGGTAGTGAGAGGGGCGGGGGTTTGGACATTTAGTTGCCCATTTTGTGCCTAAAGCCAATCATTTGTTAACCCTTACCAAGTTCCCCAAAAATTTACCCGATTTGACCCGGTCTTGTAGTGTTAGTAGTTGTTCGTTCTAGTTGTGTTAGTTATATTTGCTATGTTGCTATGTTAAAAAAAATGAGAAAAGAAAAAATGAATGAAAAAGCAAGAAAAAAAATATAGAAAAAATTATATATGAATTGCATGGTTGCAAAAGTCGCTAGGCGCTCCCTAGTTGGTCGACCGGGGAGTTGAAAGTACTCGGCATAGGCGGAGAGTACTCGGCCATGCTAAATTATAAAGGAATTAGTTTTTGGAAATTAAATATATGTCTAATAACATAAATTTACTAATATTTATAACAAAATACGTGAAAATGATATTCATTATTTAATACGATAGTCATATAAATTATGTTTTATTATTTTTTAAGTCAAACTCGGGCCGAATTGACCTACTAGATCCGATTTTGGCCGAGTTTGACCGCATTTGATCGATTCCGAGTAATTAGGCGGAGTTAGAGAAAGTCGCCTCGGCAGCCTTCCTTGTAGCGACTACTCGGGGAGTACTCAGCCTTGGAAACCTTGTTTTACAACCATGATGAATTGTCTTGTATATAGAAGTTTATGTTTTGTTTGTTTATTTGTGTAATAAAAAGACCGGGTTAAGTCCTTCGCTACTACATATATATTTTCATTTCCTACCCGTATGCCTAGCCACGTTACAACCTTATGTAGGATCAAATCGAGCCAAAATCTGATTTTGTATATTAATCAAAGAAGAACACACTCAAAAATATATCTTTAAACCCCTTGAAATGATTTGTAAAATATGAATACAATTTAGCCCCCAAATCTTTCTCTAAATGTGTGTTCCCCTAAAACCCTAACATCTCTTTCTATATGTAGCCTAAACAACTTTGGCTAATTACATTAAGGACCATAGAGATTAAAACTTACCAAAAGTAGCAATAAACATGAAGACTAATTAAATAAGATAATAAATATATTTTGTTTAAAACAAAATATATTTAAGAGTTAATTACATAGTTAGTCCCTGTGGTTTGCCCAAAATAACATACTTAGGTACTAATAGTTTAAAATCACATTTTAGGGTATTAACTTTTCATTTTGTAACGTTTGGAGGTATTAACGTTATTTATAGGTTTAAAATCACATTCTATTAGTACCTAAGTATGTTATTTTATGCAAACCACAAGGACTAACTATGTTAATACCCCAGAAGTTAATACCTCCAAACGTTACAAAATGAAAAGTTAATACCTTAGAAGGTGATTTTAAACTATTAGTACCTAAGTATGTTATTTTGTGCAAACCACAGGGACTAACTATGTAATTAACTTTATATTTAATTATCCAAAGCAATAAAACTATCATATCTCGAACGTTCACACGCCATATCTTTATTCGATCTTCTCGTGTCGACTTGCGCGTTGACTTTGACTTGTTGGCGTTGACTTTGTTGACTTGATTCGTTGATAACATTAGACTACACGTTTTAGACCCAACAATCTCCCCCTTAGGCTAATGTTATCAAATCTTTAGAATCGTCAACTTCATGCATGTTGTAATCTTTAAGT
The DNA here is from genome assembly GCA_030545235.1 of Helianthus tuberosus. Classification (NCBI taxonomy): domain Eukaryota; kingdom Viridiplantae; phylum Streptophyta; class Magnoliopsida; order Asterales; family Asteraceae; genus Helianthus; species Helianthus tuberosus. The sequence goes on from CM060394.1 coordinate 133,720,720, forward strand.
TGGCAAGATTCAGTCTCAATTTTAGACCCAACAATCTCCCCCTAGACTGATGCTTTCCAAATTTTCTTCACTGAAGATCTTCTTTTGACGCTTTGCTCTTTGAGTACTTTATCTGGATAAGCTCCCCCTTTTGCATGCATCATCTTTGACAAGCCAGAAAAAAAAATTTCAACTCTCTTTAGCTTGAGTAAATCAGAAGACGTACGAGGAGGATTCCTAGCTCGGTGTCTTCTATAATTTTGAGGAAACAGGTGCTTTGGTCTGGTATCTTGCTCAATTGATGATCGGCCATCATTGCAGCAAATAGGCGAAGTAACCTGTTCACAAACACAAACACAACTCCAAATTTTCTTTTAGACTGATTCAAAGTACAGACAAAACCGTATTCATCTGTAGTGTGCAATGGAAAGAGTATCTCAAGCGGTTTGAGACATGATTGATGTGATATGGAAGACTTAGAAAAAAAAACTGTACACAAATCAAAATATTTTTGGATTTTAGATTTTTTTTTTAACTTTCAACCTTTGAGATATAGAACTGATCAAATACGAGATCATACCAACTTGAAAAGCCTAGCCACACTTCAACTTTCTTTCGGATAGCTATGACTCAAGAACGATTATTGGTATGTTTGTCAGTTTAAATCCATGCACCATTCTTTCGACATACATCCGGTGATTAATTATCATGTTTTGGGTATATTTAGGATGAAGCTAGTGGACCCCACACTTGTTCGGTTAAACTTTTCTATCCTCATGGTCTTTTGAAAAGTTTGCCTTAACAACTTAGAAATAGTATCTACCAGGTGATGAGAGCTCCAGGTCTATGTTTCCATAAGCAGAGAAGATGATCATCTGATTAGAGAGCATAACTAATAAAATATTTACTTAATATATGTACGCGCTTTGGCGTATCTTTTATTCCTATTGCACAACATTAACATTGCGTGTCTTTTTGCTCTTTTCGGGGTTGCACACATTGGTGTCTTTTGGTTGCACACATTGGTGTCTTTTCAATATATATATATATATATATATATATATATGCACAACATTGTGTTTCTTTTGAACTTCTAAATTTAATCTCGCAACCCCTTTTGGACATAATCGGTTTGTGCAATCCTGCAATAAGGTGGATATCCACATTATCATACGCTATTTATGTTTATCACCAAGATGCAGTTTACTTGTCTGAAATGCTGAATCTACCGACATATCGTTAACTTGGAGTCGTATCTTCCATCAGATTCTATTCATGCGAAGACATAATCAAGTTAGTTCCTATCATTTCTCATATAAGATCATGTTTAATTAATTTTAATATTTTTTTTAATAATCACATCTCATGGTCTCGGAAGTATTTTAATACTCCCCCTTAAAATTTTATTTATGTACAACCATTTAATGAAGAACTGTATTTACAAATCAAAGTCTTCCACACCAGGCACACAAAAACATATGTCAGCCAGAAAATGAGTGCACAACCAGGTTAGATACCATAACCAAACCTGTGATTTTCCTTTTCAAACTTGAATTTGAAACAACCACTGATAATAACCGGTGTTACTAATAGTCCTCCTTGGATGTTCCTACACTTATAAGCAATTCAGTTAGAGAGTGGAACCCAAGCCATCGTAGACTTAGGTTGTCCCCTTTCATCAAAATAAGAAACCTCTCGATATGCCAAATCTTTTCCCTCATTGATTTCTTTTACACCTATTGGTTTCACTCGCCAAACCTGTGTTGGTTTAAAAATTTTGTTTGTAAAAGAATTAAAGTTTGAAATAATTTTATGTTTAAGACCCGGAGGGAAAGATCGAGGTTTTGATGAGTTGATCCTTTTCATCTTTGAATCATGTGAAACCGGCTTCACATGTGGAGACCTGGATGAAAAGTTTTTCATCTGATCTTTCAAAGATGTGTGATTTTTACCTTTTGATCCAGAGAAGCAATACTGGTTGCCTTTACCGTCTGGATCGTGTCGTTCTGGGCATTGTTTGAGCACATGACCTTCTTTTCCACACCTAAAACAAGCCTTGAATGGCTTTTGAGACTTTGCAGTTCTGTGTGATGCAACTAGGGGCGGGGATTGCTTTGAGCTTGACTCAGCATGTTCACAAACGTGATGTTTGACAAATTCATATGATATTTTGATCTTTGACTCCCCAAGACTTTCATTTGTCTTTGATTCATCATCTGAACTCGTGCAATCATCAATGTGGAAGTCTTTTTCCAACGGATCTTGATTTACTAGACTTGCAGATTCATTTGGGGTTGTTGGTTCTTGAACACCCGATGGTTCAAGGTTTTCAACCTTTCTACCAGCATCTGTTACTGACGTTTCCGAATCACTTGAGGTTCCTTCGCCACCTTTTGAAGTTGTGGTGCTTGATTCTTCACTGCTACTTTCTTCATTTAGCTCTTTCTCTGACTCTGAGGTACATGTATGAGATGGAACAAATTCTGGAATTTCCTCAGTGATGAATTTTCCGAATCTGTTTTGTTTCAATTCTGGAACAAACACAGGAGGTTCACACATAACTTGTTCATCACAAAAAGCAGATTTTAAGTCAACACATTATAAAGTTTTGTTTGATTTCTCACAGCTCCAGGCGAACCAGTTAACAGTAGTATAACTGTCGCCTGAATACCCTATTCCTATTTTCGTGCCACCACAATCCTTATCGCACACATCCTCCTCACGCTCAATCACCTCTACACTGCTTTCAGAAACGTTAGAAATTTTATCATTTTCACAATTGATATTTTGAGCAATCAAATCATTTTTATCAATTAAATCGTTGTCAGGATGAGGAGTTGGCATAGGCACATAGTTTTTACTATGTGGTGGAAAGAAGAGTTTTCTTTCATTTCCTTGCCTATCCTTATACCCGATCCCATCTTTTACATACGTCGGTCGTTGGCAGTTTTTGATGTCAGTAAATGCCTTTTGACTGACATTCCATTTGTCTATTATAATTTGTAATTTATTGTTTTCGTTCAAAGATTTTTCTAATCTTTCGGTTAAATCATTGATGATAAAATCTTTTCTAAAAACGAATTCTTTTAGAGTTTTCATTTCAGCTAAAGTTGAATTCAACTTTCTCTGATATGCGGCCTCATTTTGTTTGAGTTCTTTATTGAATTTTAAAGCTTTGTCTTTTTCCCTCATAAATTCAAGATTAAGATACTTATAGTGTGCCACGACGTCTACGCATGATTGTGTGCATAACTTTACTTTAAATTCGTGCGGAATGTTGTTTACCAAGTCCTTTTCTTCCTTCCCCTTGCTAGATTCGGCATGCTAGGCTTCAAAAGGCGTCTTCTCTTCATTCTTTCTACCTGCTTCACTGAATCCTGCATCCACCTTCTCAAACTGCTTCACCTTATCATCCTCCTCAGTAACTTTCTTCCTATTATCAGTTGTTGACTTTGCAATTTCCACCATTTCTTTTTCACTTAAAGATGTTTTTTGCAGGACTTGCTGGAAGATTATTTAGAATCCTGGCTGAAACAAATGATGAACTTCCTACAGTGATTGGAGAAGTGAAACCCATGTTAGTAGGTGTTGTTGGGCTTGCTTTTGGAGTAACACCAATCTGATTCACCGTCATTTCAAGAGATTTCAAAGTGTCCACGACATCTGTCAGCATTGTAGGATACATTATAAAGTCATTTCTAATCTTCATGCACCGCATACTCCATTCTTTTGATAGTGAATCTAGCAACCTTTTGATTTTAGCACTGTTGGTAACAGGAATTCCAGCTTTCTTCATCTTTCTCAGCAAATTCATGAACCTTGTAATATGATCAGACAAACTTTCACCACGAACACTTCTAAAGTTATCGTACTCCTTCTGAATTTCATCCATGTTTTTTTTATAAAGCCTGAAAAAGATTTGTCTCAACTTAAAACCCGGTTCAAGTTACTTCAAAAACTAAACCCGTATCAACTCCAAATATTAGTAGTACTTGGTTCAAATGAACTTGAAATGCCTGGCTTGGTGAAATTCTGCAAACACAAGTTAATTTTAAAAGGCCCAAAAATAAACTATGAATACCCGGCCCAAAACTGATCAAAAATCTAAGCCCATAAATTTTTTCTTAAGACCCAGCACAAAACTGATCAAAATTCTAGGCCACGAATAAAAAAAATTAAGACCCGACCCGTTATTATTTCTTGAAATTGTTAATTTTAAGTGGCATAGGATTCTGATTTCAAATTTTAAATAAATGACATTGATGTCTCTTGTTGTATTCCCGAGACTTCCTTTTTCCAAAAGCTGTCACCTAATTTTTTATTTAATATTAATTTTTTTTAATTAATTGAACGGATGTTAAGAAGTAACTTAACTAAATTTGATAAAAATTTGAACCCCAAACCCGAAAAGAGCCGTCACCTCTCTCTCACTTTATCTTATCTTCTCTAAGGGGCTGTTTGGCAACATCTGAACCAATAAGTGCTGAATGAATAAGAGGTTTGAATGGGTAAGTGGGTCTGAACCAGTAAGTGTTGAACCAATAAAACGCTGTTTGGTTGCACATCTGAATAATGTGTAAAATGACATTTTTACCCCTACTTTACCCAACCACCATCAGATCCTTCCCTACACTCCTCCACACCCAATCATACTTTCTTCTTCTTCGATCCATCACACTTTTCCCTTTTCCCTTTTCAGGCTTTCCTAAACCCAATTCCACACTTTCACCCAATTCACACACACATAAAACACAGACATAAACGCAGAGGGAGAGGACGGGAACGAGAAGAGAGAGAGAGAAGAGTCGGAGGGAAAGAGAGATCGGAGAAGGTGAAGACTCCGGCGGAAGGGCGGCGGTCGTCGGTGGTGAGGAGATGGAGGATGAGGGCGGCGGTCGGCAGGAGAGGGGTTGGGGGCGGAGGTGTTGGTGATGAGAGGTGAAAGGGAAAGGGTGGAAGGGAGGGAGGATGAGGGCTGTTCGGTGGTGAGGAGAGGGAGGAGGAGGGTGGCGACCGGCTGGAGGTGGTGAGGAGACGAAGGAGGAGGGCGGCGGGAGGCGTTCGGTGGTGAGGAGAGGGGTGGGGGCGGAGGTCTGATGAGATTTCTTGGCTGATGAAAGGTGGAAGGGGGTAACAATTGTCTTTTTTTTCAATTCAGCATGTTCTAATATCTGAATGATTCAGCACTGAATCATTAAGAGGTTTGCCATTAAGAGGCACAACCAAACAGGCCCACCTCTGTCCGAATAAGAGGTCCACCTCTTAATGATTCATTAAGAGGGTTGCCAAACAGCCCCTAAATCTATTCTCTGTGAAACAAAACTCAAAACTCAAAACCCTAAAAACAAACACTTCAGCCACTCAATCTCTCTCACTCTACCACCCACAAATACGCAGGCCAGACAATGGTGGTGACAGGGTGGTTGTACGTTGGAGGAGTTTGGTGGAAACGGAGCCGCAGTTGGTGGTGACCGGAGTTGTTGTGTGATGGTGAGGTATGGAAGGTGACGGTGAACGCAGAGGTGATGACGATGATGAAGTTAAAGATGGTGGCATGTTGTGTTTGTGATGGATGTTGCAGGTGGAGGTGGTATTGGCAGATCGACGGTTGAAATTGGTGGTGGCTGGATGTCCGTTTCTGACGGTGTTATGTGGTGGTGGTTTACGCGGCGGCGGCGGTGATAATGGAAGCTTGGTGGTTGTCGGGTGGGATGAAGATAGTCCGGTAGTGGTGGTGGTACAGTGGTTGTTCACGGCGGAAGCAGTGGTTTGAATTAAAGTTTCTTTTGTCTCCTGTCGGAATCCCTGGTGTGCGAGAAGAGAGGTTGAAACCAAAAGCCGAAAAAAATCGCTGCCGGCTACTAGAGGGGTTTGAAAGTGGTGGTGAACGGTGAATATTGCAACGGTGGTGATATTGATGTGATAATGAGTTTATCTGTTACGTTTTATAAATGGATGATATTGGATTCTGGTGAAATTGACAATGGAGGATGGTGGCCGGAGATGTGTAATGTGTTGGGGTTAACGGCCAAATCGGTGAATGTTGGTGATAATTTGTTTCTTGAATCTGTATCTACTCTTTTCTTTAAAAAAAAAAAAGAGATCTGTTTCTACTCTTTTTTTTAGCTGTTTAACTGTTAAAATTGTTGAAGATGAATTTGATGTTTGTGAGTGATGATGACCAGAGATGAGTGAAACAAACTAGAACCAAAAACCCCAAAAACGCCGTTTACTCTTTCTATTTTTTAAATAAATATACCGGTCGGGTTAATACCGGCGGAATCACGGTGACGGAAAACGGTGACTTACCGGCGTATTTAATACGCCAGAGAACTTGAACTCGCGTTCAAGATTTAATTACGCCGGAAAAGTTAATTTCGCCGGAAAGTTGCCGAAAAACACAAATACGCCCGAACTTTCAATAAAAACGCAATATTCAAAATAAAATCGTTGTATTCAAAAGTAAAAACGTTGTATTCATAAAAAAATCGGCCAGAAACTTCAAAAACTCTTCTAAAACCTTCTGATTTGAGCCGAAACCTCTTTAAATGATATAAAATCACTATGAATCTTTCAAATAATACTAGTCTCAACTCACAATCAGCAAACACATAATTTAAACCTTTTAAAAACAAGATTTTTGAAGAAAAAATGAATAAAATCAAAAACCCTAAAATTTTCAAAACTTTTCAAACAAAAATCAGATTTTTAAGATGAATTTGAAACATAATTTAAACCTTTTAAAAACAAGATTTTTGAAGAAAAAATGAATAAAATCAAAAACCCTAAAAGTTTCAAAACTTTTCAAACAAAAATCAGTTTTTTAGGATGAATTTGAAGATTGTTGAATCCCAAATTCGAGTACCAAGCTCTGATACCAAATTGTAGGATCAAATCGAGCCAAAATCTAATTTTGTATATTAATCAAAGATGAACACACTCAAAAATATATCTTTAAAACCCTTGAAATGATTTGTAAAATATGAATACAATTTAGCCCCCAAATCTTTCTCTAAATGTGTGTTCCCCTAAAACCCTAATCATCTCTTTCTATATATAGCCTAAACAACTTTGGCTAATTACATTAAAGACCTTAGAGATTAAAACTTACCAAAAGTAGCAATAAACATGAAGACTAATTAAATAAAATAATAAATGTATTTTGTTTAAAACAAAATATATTTAATTATCAAAAGCAATAAAACTATCATATCTCGAATGTTCACACGCCATATCTTTCTTCGATCTTCTCGTGTCGACTTGCGCGTTGACTTTGACTTGTTGGCGTTGACTTTGTTGACTTGATTCGTTGATAACATTAGACTACACGTTTTAGACCCAACACCTTAAAGTCACTTTGATTTGCATTCATGTTTTGACACTTGTTAGGTGGAGGGCCGATTTAGGTACAAGCATATAGTTGTGCAATCACCCGTTTGCCTTTTGTGTGTCTAGCTTATCTTTGCTAGTGCTTACTTGTAGCCGAGAGGAGATATTTAGTGAGGGGTGTGTTACTTGAGTGTTAGGAAAGGGTCAGTAGAAGGATGACATGTTTATGCTTGATTTATGTTGATCCCTTGTGCACTTGAAAATGGTTTTTGATGGGTTGCTTGGGGCAAGCAATGGTTAAGTGTGGGGATGTGACGAGTGGTCCATAGGACAACCCTTAAGTGTGTTAAAAGACGAATTAATCCCTCATTTAATCATGTAATTGTCTTTAATTAGATGACTACAGTTGCTTATGTTTCAGGTGCGTTTGGAGCTTAAAATGAGGGAAAACGCTGCTGTGGATGGAATGGAGTGGAACGAGAGTCGCAAGGATGGAAAGAAGAAATAAAGGAGAAGACTCAGGGGTCCACCGTAAATTACGGTGGCTACCGTAATTTACGATAGCCCCTAAATGTGCCAAAATTTCCACCGTAAACCTGTAGTGTTCCAGCGTAATGACTTGTAGGCCACCTTAAATTACGGTACCTACCGTAATTTACGGTAGGCTCTGACGCAAAATGTGTAACTTCCCATTTTAATACCGTTTTCAAGTGCGTTTTCACCTATCTCATCATTGGGGATGTTTCTCTGGAGTTCTTGGGCGATTTTTAGCTTTGGCAAGTGTTTGTGAACAATTTCTAACATTTCGGTTTGTATTTCGATTCGTTTTGAACTTCAATCTTGATGTTATGATGATCGACCAAACAATGTCCGGCTAAACTTTCGGTGATCATCTTAGGTGAAGGTTTCTTTATGACTTTTGTGTGTATAATCTTATTTCTAGAATAATGAACTTGGTTTGTTGCTATGTTTGTTATGGTGCATGAATGTTTGATTGTAACTTGTTAATTGGTGTTTTGATCCTAGTCTAAATCGTAAGTTCTTGGTGTCGTTGACAATCGAGATATCACGGGAAGGGTTAAGGTTGGATATTGATTAATTGATCATCGGGTAACAACCTCGTGTTTATATAATCCGAGTACTTCATTCCCTTTTATCACAACAAATGTTTATGCATGAGTTATGTCTATGTAACTCTTTTTAGTTGAATTTATGCACAATTGTTAATGGAAACCGGAACCTAAGATGGTCATTTTCTCATAATCTAATTAACAACCAATTTTGATTTGCAATTTAGTTAGTAATTTAGTTCTTAAAACCAAACATCCAAACTCTTGAATTTTAATTTCTGCAAATTAGTTTAATTGTAGTTAATTCACAAAGCTATAGAATCAACACACTTTCCACAAACTCCCTGTGTTCGATACCCATTTGTTGCTATCTACTAGTTGTAATTTGGATTAAATTTGCGTGTGACTACGACAGCACGTCACCAAGCTCAAATTGCCTGCGATAAGAAACTCATCGAAGTCAAAACCCCATCTGGTGAAATGCTCACCATCCATTGAGATTTACACTATGGCTTGCCTGAGAAGGTGTCTCTACTCAAGGCATCCAAGTGTGTAAAAAGCGGATGTTTCATTTACATGGCACAGGTGACGATTGACGAGTTGAAGCCCAAGATAGAAGACATCTCAGTCATCTCTGATTATCCTGATGTATTCCTATAAGAGCTACCCGGTCTACCACCGGAGAGACAAGTGGAGTTTTGGATTGATATTTTACCAGGAGCTGCTCCTGTAGCAAGGGCTCCATATCGGCTAGCACCAACAGAGATGAAGGAGTTGAAGACCCAACTGGATGAACTTTTGGAGAAAGGCTTCATTCAGCCTAGTTCTTCACCTTGGGGAGCTCCTATCTTGTTCGTCAAGAAGAAGGATGGGTCAATGCGTATGTGCATTGACTACCGCGAGCTAAACAAGATAACAATAAAAAAAACATTATCCTTTGCCCATGATCGATGATTTATTCGATCAACTTCAAGGGGCTAGTTACTTCTCCAAGATCGACTTGAGATCGGGAAACAATCAATTGAAGGTCAGGAGTGAAGATGTTCCAAAGACTGCCTTCAGGACGAGATACGCTCACTACGAGTTTCTAGCTATGCATTTTGGGCTCACAAATGCACCTGCAGCATTCATGGACCACATGAATAAAGTCTGCAAGCCGTATCTAGATAAGTTTGTCATTGTCTTTATAGAAGACATACTTATCTATTCTCTTATTCAAGCTGATCACGAGAAACATCTTCGGTGCACCTTAGAGTTGTTAAAGCCGGAAAGGCTTTATGCAAAATTCTCCAAGTGTGGATTCTGGCTCAAAGAGGTCCAATTCCTTGGACACATGATTAGTCTGCGTGGTATCCAAGTGGATCCCGCTAAAATATAAGCCATCATGAATTGGGAAGCACCAAAGACACCATCTGAGATACGTAGATTCTTAGGAGAACTTCTCAAGAATAGGCACTCCTTTGACTACCCTGACCCGCAAGAATGTCAAGTTTGACTAGGGTCCCAAGTAGCAAGAATCCTTTGAGATTTTAAAGCACAAGTTTAGAAATGCTCCAATCTTGACTTTACCTGAGGGTATTGAAGACTCTGTTGTCTATTGTGATGCTTCGCACACCGGCATGGGTTGTGTGCTTATGCAGAGAGGAAAGGTAATTGCCTATGCATCACGACAACTAAAAGTTCATGAAACGAATTACACCACCCACGACTTGGAGTTGGGTGTCGTTGTGTCTGCACTGAAAATGTGGAGACATTACTTGTATGGCACAAAGTGTATTGTATACATTGACCATAAAAGTCTCCAACATCTATTTAACCAAAAGGATTTAAATATGCAATAACGCAGCTGGATGGAGACTCTACATGATTATGATTGCGAGATTCGCTACCATCCCGGCATGGCCAGTGTGGTTGCCGATGCACTGAGTCACAAGGAAAGGGTTAAGCTGATTCGGATGAACGCCAAGAGTATCGAACTCAAGATTAGCTTAAATGAGAAGCTATTAGATACGCAAAAGAAAGCCTTGTTAGAGGCATATATTAAGTGAAGGATTGGGTGGAACTGTTAATCAGTTATCACCTGGAAAAGATGGAATCCTTAGATTGAATGAGCGAATCTGGGTTCCAATCTTTGGAGGGATTAGAGATCTAATGCTCCAGGAAGCACATAATTCTAAATATTCTGTTCATCCTGGAGGTGACAAAATGTACCAAGATTTGAGGAAGAATTATTGGTGGATGGGTATGAAGAAATCCATAGCCACCTACATAGCTAAGTGTCTGACATGCGCACAAGTTAAAGCTGAATATCAAAAGTCGCCAGGACTTCTACAACCGCTTGAGATTCCCACATGGAAGTGGGAAATGGTAACTATGGATTTGATTACCAAGTTACCTAAGACCAAACGTAGCAATGACACGATTTGGGTCATCGTTGATAGGCTGACGAAGTCAGCGTACTTTTTGCCAATCAAGGAGACGTATAGTTCTGATAAATTGGCTAAATTGTATGTGTACGAGATTGTGTCCCTGCATGGTGCGCCAGTATCTATTGTATCTTATAGAGATACTAGATATACATTGCACTTCTGGAAGAGTTTCAAGCAATCATTATTAGGGGTGTTAAACGAGTCGTGTTCACAGGTTGGCAGGTTTAACCCGACCCGAACCCGAAAATTTTAGACAAATCCGAACCTGACCCAAACCCGAAAATCATTTCATACATATGAACCCAAACCTGACCCGAATATTCGCAGGCTGACCCGAACCAGACCCGTTCAGCCTGAATTTTGTAATTTTTAATATTTTTCAGCAAATTAATCTATTAAAATTAACATCTACTGCAAAATAAACACAAATTCGATAATAAAATTACATTAAAATCATAAAATCTTATGTCAGTTTCTATTTTTAAGTTATACGTATAGCATAAAATACACACCAAATTTAATTTATAACATAAACATATTGTAAAAAAATATAATATTATGGAAACGGGTTAAACGGGTCAACCCGTCAACTCGACTGGGTTAACCCGAACCTGACTTGTTTAGCTAAACGGGTTGGCAGGTTCAACGTGAAACTGACCCGAACCCGTTTAGACTAAACCCAAACCCAAGAATTTCGTGTTAGGTTTGTGTCATGTTTTCGGGTCGTGTTAGAAATTCACACCCCTAATCATTAGGCATGAGATTGAACTTTAGTACGGCTTATAATCCTCAGACTGATGGATAGAGTGCGCGTACTATCTAAACTTTATAAGAATTCTTAGGGCATGTGTAATTGACTTGGGTGGTAGTTGGGATGACCATCTTCCCCTAATAGAATTCTCTTACAATAATAATTGTCATACATGCATTAAGGATGCTCCTTTTGAGGCCTTGTATTTGAGAAAATGTCGAATGCCCGTTTGTTGGGCTGAGGTTGGGGAAGCCCAACTATCTAGACCAGAGATTATCCTAGAGACCACGGATAAGATTGTGCAACTCCGTGATCGTCTCAAAGCTGCCAGAGATAGGCAGAAAAGTTATGCAGACAAGAGGTGTAAACCTCTTAAGTTCCAAGTAGGGGACAAGGTCTTACTAAAGGTATCACCCTGGAAAGGTGTGATGGATTTTGGAAAGAAGGGCAAGTTTAGCCCGAGATATATCGAACCATTCGAGATAGTTGAATGTGTCAGATCAGTAGTTTACAAGCTTAAACTACAGAGGAGCTTAGTGGAATTCACGATGTGTTCCACATCTGTAACTTAAATAAATGTCTAGCTGATGAGTCGCTAGCAATGTCACATCACGATGTGTAAATTCACGAAAACCTGAGGTTTGTTGAGAAACCGATTTCCATCAAGGATCAACAGGTTAAGAAGCTCCGAAGGAAGTTAATACCTATTGTAAAAGTTAAATGGAATGCCTGTCGTGGCCCCGAGTATACATGGGAGGTTGAGTCCACTATGCAACAAAAGTACCCCCATCTTTTTGAATAAAATCTCAAGGTCGAGATTTGTTTTAAAGGGGTGAGGATGTAATACCTCGTAAAACCGTGTAGAATTATATAATGATACGTGTCCATAAACTCTTAATTGTGCCTAATATAGGACGAGAGGGACTAATTTTGACAATGTTAGAAAATTTGAATGTAGAGGGACTAAAGGTGTCAACATGAAATTTTTTTTCCTCTGAGTGACCCTTTACAGACCGCAAGACCTTTGTCTTTACGGTCCGTGAGCAGTTGAAATTATTGTATTTGGCCATCGTATACGGACCGCAAGGCCGTATACCTTACGGTCCGTAAGGAAGGGAAAACATGTGTGCGCAAACTAGCTTACGGACCGTAAGCCTTTAGCCTATACGGTCCGTAAGGACCGTATCTGGGCAGATTTGTTTAGGCTCCAAGGAATTATACTCTCTTGCCACCTTGCACACACAATGCTACCTCTTAGCTGCTTACAACACGTCCATATACACCTGGAAGGATCCTAGACCACCCCATACACTTGTCTTAATCTCGTTCCAACTCCTTCAACTATAAATAGTCACCTTATGTGAACTCATTCCTTGCACCTTTTCTTCATTTCTTCTCTACTTGTTCTCTGGAAGTTCCTGAACATATAGGAGCACCCGTCTGAGTTCCAAACATTCTAAGGATCACCTGTAAGTGTTCCTTTCCAGTTCTTTTCGTTTTTATAGGCTTCTATACGACGAAAGTCAAGCAAATTAACTTTTGCTTTGACTTTTGGTTTAGACCATTATAGTCTAGCCATTGTTCGAATTGAACATGGCTACGTGATCATAATAAGGTAGGTGTTAATCCCTTAAAAGGGCACCTCCTGGAAATCACGTTAGATTAGTCAAATGACGGGTCAAAGTTAAGTTAATTAAAAAGTCAAACGGTAGATTTTCGTAAAACTTATAAAATGAACTTGTAATTTTTTTAACTCGTGTTTTTTAACATTAAATCAGTTGGTAATTATTATTAGAACATGTATGAACATGTTCAGCCCGTCATTTCCAGTTTACATGTCGGTTCGCAACCGAAAGTCGAGCAGTTTAACTTCTGCTTTGACTTTCGATTCTGACCCGATTTAGCAACATTAGCTACTGATTATTAGTTGTATTATGATCATACTATAGTGTAGAATAACCCTCTGAGGTTATACTACTTGATCATAATCAGATTCTGAGTTTTTACACAAGTTCATATAATATGCCCAATTATGACCAAAATGCCCCTTTTGTGCAAAACTTGGTTTTAACCTGTGATGAACTTGTAAAATGAATAAGCTATTGATATGTTAGTATAATTAACATATTTTGGTATAATAAATCTGTTCATAACCTAAGTTTTATTACAAGTTCATAAATTATGTTATATTATGACTAAAATGCCCTTACGGCGCATAGTTTGGTTTTAAACCATAAAAGTCATATACATTTGATTACCTACTGACTTGGTAACATGTTTAAAGTATTTTGGAATATTGAACTTGTTTATGGCTCATCCAATTACCCGATATCTCCTATGCGCGTACAGTTGAGCTTGTGTAACTAGTTTACGTAAGTTTACCGAAACGGGTCAAGTCTTTTCAAATTCATCTCAAATTCCAGAATGTATATCGTTTACCCATAGTATACAACTCTTAGTACTTGTGGGGTTTAAACTACATCCTATCCGGTCATCGATTAATCAAGCGTATCGTACCGTTTTTGTTAATTTAAGTTAACCGGTCCAAGTCTATGACTTGAATAGGACCCGTTAACATTCTAATTGGTTATTATACCATTCATTCCAGACTAAGGCATTCTAGTAAATTGCAAACAAGATTAGTTAATTGATAACGGCTGTGCTTATTTTCCCTATACGGGCTTTGGATACGGTAAATTATTACCGCGTGGTCGGGTATGGGATCATATGTCGGATTGTGACTAGAAAATCTGCATAACTCTTCTTAATTTGTTTTGTCTGATAACTTATACATCGGGGTTTAACGCGACCGTGTCCTGGATATCCTCAGTTCATTTAAATTGCTAATGGCCACAACTTAAGCACGGTGTGTAGGCATACACCCGACAGATTCTATTGCTATTATGAAATGTTTTTCTACCAAAATTGGGGATACCCCTTTGTGGGTTAAAAGTGGCGTGTCGGTTAATCATGTTATCGGTTTCTGTACCGAGCCCCATATGTATTGACAGACATGTAAAATTGTATACAAGATAATTATTATTGCCCCAATTTATTTACAAAAATTACATGTGCTTTGTGCACTTAAAACAATTTTGAAATGTTTTCAAGTTGTATAAGTTATTTGTATTTACCAGTGTAAACTGACGTATCTTCAAAACACTAAGTGACAGGTTGCAAGGTTACGAAATAGGCTGGAAGTACCGATAATGCTTAAGAGAAATTTGCAACTCCTTTGCATAGAAGCCTGTTAGTCTGTTATCTCATTTTGTAAATTTACGATCCGGATGTGGATCTTTGATACAATATCCGTCTGGATAATATTTTAAACACTCGGACAATTATGTTTGTAATAGAATTTTAACTCTAAGACTTCCACTGTGGTATATTGTGTATTTGTTATCAATCTCGTCACGTATCCCCCAATCGGGCGCACCGGGTGTTGTTGAAATACCAGGGTATGACAGGTTGGTATCAGAGCCAACGTTTGAAAGGATTAAACACTAGCCTTTTGTGTTTAATCTCAAAGATCAAAATAGCACATTCCTTAGATTTTCTGAGTCTAGGCATTGACCTAGGATTAACTACTATCTTAACTAGGTTATATATATATATATATATATATATATATATATATATATATATATATATATATATATATATAGGGGGGGCTCATGCGAGAACCACCCTTATTGTGAGAACCTTGAGAACCAATGTGAACACAACCTAAAATAGCTAAAAAAACCTAACCCCCACCCCCCCCCCCCAAAAAAACCTAAACCCCCCACCCACCCCCCCCCCCCCAAAAAAAAAACCTAACCCCCCCCCCCCAAAAAAAACCTAAACCCCCCCCCCCCCCAAGCTAAAGAAAACCTAAAAAAACCTAACCCCACCCCCCCCCCCCAAAAAAAAAACCTAAACCCCCCTCCCCCACCCCTCAAAAACCTAAACCCCCCCCCCCAAGCTAAAATGCTAAAAACTAAACCCCCAAAAAACCTAAAAAATCTAAAAAAATCAAAAAAAATCTAAAATTTTTTTTTTTTTGATTTTTTTAATATTTTTAGGTTAAAATCGCTACTTTTCGAAGCAAAAAAAAAAAAATTTTAAAATTTTTTTTTTTTTTTTTTTGCTTCGAAAAGTAGCGATTTTAACCTAAAAATATTAAAAAAATCAAAAAAAAATTTTTTGTGTGATTTTTAGCTATTTTTAGGCATTTTTGGTGTGTTCACATTGGTTCTCGCGGTTCTCACAATAAGAGGTGGTTCTCGCATGATCTTCTCCCTATATATATATATATATATATATAGGAGTAGGTTCAAGAGTGAACACTAGTGTAGTTTGCGAACTGAGCGAACTAATCCTAGCCATACATGTGTGTAGATCAATGGCTAAGATTTGATGATGAAATACACTAGTGTATTTTATGATTTGATGATGAAATCCTAGCCATCCACGTGTGTAAATTAATGGCCAAGATTTGTTCACTCAGTTCGCAAATACATCAGTGTTACTCTAGAACCCCACCATATATATATATATATATATATATATATATGTATATATATATATGTATGTTCTTCATTTTTGACAGGAATTGAATCATGCCACCAAGATTTAGAGGCAAGGGACCAATGCGAGGAGGTCCATCAGGACATGCACCCTCGCTACCGCATACTCGATTGATTCCTGTTCGTCTCAATCTGTGAGACATTCTTTTTCTCATAACTCATCACCATCTCACCATTCCCACCATTCACATCACTCCCACCAATCCCATCACTCACATTCCCATTCCTTTCATGGGTCATTTGACCCGAACCAGTATATCAACACCCCTCCAGCTGCTCAAAACCAGCTGGACCAACCAGAGCAGCTGGACGGAGAATTTGGGACATATTTAAAAAAATTTAATACGTCATTATGTCATATTTATTTTTAACTACGTTTTGATATAACATTTATAAGAATGTGAGTCATATTCTATTAATATTTTTATAAACTCAATATGACTTGGTTTTCATAAAATTTATATCAAAACAGAGAGAGATGTGTGTAGAGCCCTAAATTTAAAGACGTACTTTGGCACTTTTAAAAATCTTGGGGTTAGACTTAGGGGAAATGGATAGGAAAGCTAATGTGGAGTGAAATTTTAGAAATGGGAGAGATATGGTTTTGTATGCCTATATATATAGAGAGAGAGAGAGAGAGAATTTCATGAGAAAACTAATTAAATATGAGAAAACCAAAAGACCATAAAAAACTTAAAAAAATACATCAATTTTTTTAACATTTTTTGGCTGTGAGTCTAGCATTTGTAAGATAAGAAAAAATATAATTAGTGTTATACATATGCAAGTAAGTTATGTTGCATATGCAATTTAGCCATAGGGTTTAAGTTTTCGGTTTAGTTTAGCTTTTAGGGTTAGAATTTTTGAGGGTTTAGGTTTTTGGTGTGGGGGGTTAGGTTTTTGTGGGATTTGAGTTTAGAGTTTGGGTTTTAGGTTTTTTTTATTTGTGGGGGGGGGGGGGGGGGGTAAGGGGGTTTAGGGTTTTTCATAGTGTTAGATATGTATAATACTACTTTTTTTAAATTATTTTATATTTTAAAAATGTAGATTTACAGATAAAAAAAATTTAAACTTTTTTAGTTTCTTATTTATATGAATTTTCTCGTAATTCATCCCCATATATATACACACACTTTTCTTTTGTATTTGTTTATCTCATTGTTACTTTTCCTGCCAAGCTAAAGAAATTTAGAAATTAAAAAATGATAAAATGGTTTTTAGATCCTATATGATGCATTTTCTTTATGTCATGTACGTCATATTTTGTTAATGTTGGAAACTAATAAATATTTTTATTTGTAATTAAAATGATATAAATAAACAAAATATTTGTGCTTTTAATTGTTGCATCCTTGACTTTGAGAGTTGTTCTAAACATTTTGACATTAAACATGACATTTTGGTTGGTTATTGATAAGTGACTTATGTAACGGGCCTATGTGTTATATGATAAAAGCATGGTGGATACGCCGCTGGTACTTCCTATATATAAGTGCTTTTATTATATTATACATTGTTGCGTTACCTAAACCACTTGACAAAGACATGAAACATTTTATACAAAGACACAACATTGTTTTACAAACTACATATTTTATACAAATTCATTTCCACTTGGTTATTTATTTAACCATGCATATTTCTTTATTATCATTTAATTTTCATATCGATTTTCACATGATTTTATAAAGATAACATTTTACAAGATTCATGACTACCTTTTTGGATAAACCCTTCTTTAAACTACAAGTCATGAATCCTGCAAAAACAAAACCTATGTATCTCACAGGCATTTTTATGCTGACGTACCTATTTTCGCATGTGTTTTAGGTGCTAATGCATGATGATGTTTGTGCTTCACTTAGGCGAACTTGGGCCTTAGTGACTTAAAAGACAATATTATGTTATGTTTTGTGTGAACTCCAAGACAATGTAAACTTTAATCTTAATAATACAAAACTTTAATTACCATGGTTGTTGAACCAATAATTCTGTCGCATCACTCCCCGATGTTTCCGCCGCGGTTTGTTGTTTTAACGCGGTCGGGGTGTGACAGAAGAGTTGGTATCAGAGCCAATGGTTGTAGGGAATTAGGTTATTAGTAATGCTTGACCTAGACTATAACTTTCTAGGACCCTAACACAAGTTTACTTGTGTTTAGATCTTAAAACAATACACGTCACCTATCCTTAGGTGATTACCAAAACATGAACACAAATTTCCAAAATGATTTTGAAATCAATCATCTATCCTTAGATAATTTCTTTTGGCCATGTGCCCTCCGAATTTTCAAAATCTCGTCAAAGTTTGGGTCTAAATAATGTGAACACGTGCAAACTGGAAGAGTGGATGCCTGTACCCTGAGTTTTCTGTCTAAGGCTAGAGTGTTCGTACAAATCCGCAGTATCGGACCAGTTACTCTTACCTGGGCACTCTTGGGGTGAGTGTCCACTTATAGGCGAGCATGTCTTCGGTGATACATTATTATGACCTAGTTACTTTGATTTGTCACTATGTGTCGTTTGTTTGCTTTGTGGTAACAAACAAATCACCACCATCCTTTCACTTTGTCGATTTTATTGATATCTTATTTCTTTCATCACATCATCTCACTCGTTTTCTCCCATGTTTCCTCTTTTAGAATGCATCCTCGACGTAACGTTCAGTAACCTGATGCCGAACTGGCGGCTATTATAGCACAGCAAATGGCTGCTATGCTACCAAATCTCATAACTCAATTAAACCAAGCCAACAATAACAATAATGCACCTGCTCCGTGCAATTTCAAAAGTTTTAACTCGGCTAAACCACTCAAGTTTAGTGGTTCTGAAGGAGCAACAGGGCTTCTCCAGTGGTTTGAGAGTCTTGAGAGCACTTTCCGCCATGTTCAGTGTCCGAACAATCGTAAGGTTGAGTTTACTTTGAGTGTATTCCAAAAGAGGGCTCTCACCTGGTGGAATGGGGTAATGAGAGACCGAGGTGCTGATGTTGCTTTTGGTCAGACATGGGAGGAACTTAGAGCTCTCATGGTGAGAGAATTTTGTCCTCGTCACGAGCAGAGGGCACTTGAAGATGAGTTCCATGACCTGAAACAAGACAGTGGTGAACACCGGGCTTACACAGACAGATACGAGGAGTTAAGCTTGCTCTGTCCTACAATGGTCACGCTTTTGGATAAGGGTATTGAAAAATACATAGACGGTTTGCCAGATCCTATTCAGGATATTGTCACTGGTAGCAACCCTACTACCGTCCGTCAGGCCATTGAGCTAGCTGCAACCCTTACTGAATCGCAAGTCAAGAAGGGTAAACTCCACAGAAAAGGGGATAAGAAGCAGAAACAGTCTGATAACACCAAGGAGCAGAAGGGTAAGAAGGCTGCTGAGTCTTCAAAGAAATCGAGGAAGCGTAAGGCTTCCAAAAATTTCGCTGTCACTGCTCAGACTAACTAGGCTGCTCCTAATCAGGCTGCACAACCCGTTGCCAAAAGGCAGTATGCTGGTAACGCACCTTTGTGCAACAGATGTAACAGTCATCACCAGCCACATGTGCAATGCCGCATCTGCACAAACTGTGGCAAGTCTGGTCATCTTGCAAATACCTGCCGCTTTGCTCCTAACCAAAACCAGGCAGCTCAAAACCATGCACAAAACCCTGCCCAGAATCCTGCACGACCTCACTATCCTCCGGGTTCATGTTTCAACTGTGGGGATCTGACCCACTATAGGAACAACTACCCGAGGTTGGCAAACGCAAATCAGGCACCGGCTCATGGTAGAGCTTTCAATCTGAATGCAAATGAGGCAAGCGCAGACAACGAAGTAGTGAACGGTACGTTCCTTGTTAACAACCATCCTGCTTCTGTTCTATTTGATTCGGGTGCCGATAAGAGTTTTGTGTCCTTAGCATTTGAGCCATTACTTTCGATGACTAGAACAAAACTAGGAAAGCCCTTGACAGTAGAAGTAGCTAGTGGTGAACTTGTTGTACTCGACTCTGTTCTTCGAAATTGCCAACTGAACCTTAACAACCATCTTTTCCCTATTGACCTCACACCGATGCAACTCGGGAGCTTCGATGTAATAGTAGGAATGGATTGGTTATCCAAGTACCATGCTGAGGTGGTATGTTTTGAGAAGATTGTCCGTATTCCGCTTTCGACTGGTGAGATCTTAGAAGTTCGAGAGGAGAAACCCGTTAAACTCATGTCTTGTACCCAAGCCCAAAAATACCTACGAAAGAAATATGTCACCTTCTTGGCACATGTCATAGAGGAGAAAGGCAAAGGTAAGACTATCTAAGATATCCCTGTTGTTCGGGATTATCCTGAGGTATTTCCTCAAGAATTACCTGGTTTACCCCCTGTACGCCAAGTTGAGTTTCGCATTGATCTTGTGCCTGGCGCAAATCCCATTGCTAAGTCACCTTATCGTCTTGCACCGTCTAAGATGCAAGAGTTGTCTAAGCAGCTTCAAGAGCTTTCTGACAAAGGATTCATTCGTCCGAGCTTTTCACCTTGGGGCGCTCCTGTCCTACTCGTGAAAAAGAAAGATGGATCATTTAGGATGTGTATCGATTACCATGAGCTCAACAAGCTTACCATCAAGAATCGATATCCCCTACCTCGCATTGACGATCTCTTTGATCAGCTACAGGGTGCTACTTGCTTTTCAAAGATTGATCTGCGTTCTTGGTATCATCAACTTCGTGTACTCGAAGAAGATATTCCCAAAACAGCTTTCCGTACAAGATATGGTCATTATGAATTCACTATTATGCCTTTCGGTCTAACAAATGCTCCTGCCGTTTCATGTACTTGATGAATAGGTTTTGTAAGCCTTATTTGGACAAGTTCATCATTGTATTCATTGATAATATTTTAATCTATTCTAAGACTCGAGCTGATCATGAGCAACATCTCCGTCTTACAATGGAGCTTCTAAAGAAAGAACAGCTTTTCGCCAAATTCTCCAAGTGCGAATTCTGGCTTAAGGAAGTTCAATTTTTGGGGCACATCATCAAAGAACAAGGTATACATGTAGATCCCGCCAAAATCAGTGCTATTAAGGATTGGGATACACCGACTACTCCTACCGAGGTTCGTTCGTTTCTTGGTCTAGCGGGTTATTACCGCCGTTTCATTGAAAACTTCTCCAAAATTGCGGTTCCTCTCACTGCTTTAACTCAGAAGAACAAACCTTTTGAGTGGGGATCCAAACAGGAAGAAGCTTTTCAGACCTTTAAACAGAAGCTCTGTGATGCAGTTATTCTATCTTTGCCCGAGGGTAACGACGACTTTGTCCTGTACTGTGATGCATCCAACTTAGGCCTTGGCTGCGTTCTTATGCAAAGAAACAAAGTCATATATTATGCATCAAGACAACTGAAGGTACACGAGAAAAACTACACTACTCATGATCTTGAGTTGGGTGCTGTAGTATTTGCTCTCAAAATCTGGAGACACTACCTTTACGGTACAAAGTGTGTAGTGTTTACTGACCACAAGAGTCTCCAGCAAATCTTCAATCGGAAAGAACTTAACATGAGGCAACGATGTTGGGTTGAACTTCTAAACGATTACGATTGTGAAATTCGCTACCATCCTGGTAAGGCGAATGTCGTGGCTAACGCATTAAGTCGTAAGGAACGTGTCAAGCTTCACTATGTTTAGGTTCGATCTGACATTCAAACCCACATTTTTCAGGCTCAACATACTTCTGTTACACAAGACTTGATGGGTAAAGAATTACCGTGTCATACTAGGCCTGAGCTTGAACTGAGAGACTTTGGGATATTCTATTTCATGAGCCGTTTGTGGGTCCCAAGTATAAACAATCTTTGCACCCTGCTAATGGATGAAGCTCATAAGTCTCGTTATTCTATTCATCCTGGTGCAAACAAAATGTATAAGGATCTTCGAACCCAGTATTGGTGGTCGGGTATGAAGAAAGATATTGCCTTATATGTTTCCAAATGCCTTACATGTCTTGAGGTTAAGGCTGAACACCAACATCCCTCTGGATTATTGGAGCAACCAGAGATTCCGGTTTGGAAATGGGAAAACATTGCTATGGATCTCATTACAAAGCTGCCACGCACAAAAAGAGGTCATGATGCCATTTGGGTAATCGCTGATCGTTTAACAAAATCAGCACATTTCTTGTCAATCCGTGAGGATCTATCTGCTGACAAGCTTGCTAAAATCTATGTGGATGAGATTGTATCCCGACATGGTCTTCCTTTGAACATTATATCTAACAGAGATGCTCGATTCTCGTCTCACTTTTGGAGAACCATGCAATCTGCCATGGGTACCCAACTTAATTTGAGCACTGCATATCATCCTCAAACGGATGGTCAATCTGAAAGAACAATCCAGACATTGGAGGATATGCTTAGAGCTTGTGTGATTGATTTCGGTGGTAGTTGGGATTCGCATCTACCATTGATCGGATTCTCCTACAACAATAGTTATCACTCTAGCATCAACATGGCTCCTTTCGAAGCTTTATGCGGTCGAAAATGTCATTCACCGGTCTGCTGTAATGAGATAGGTGAAGCTCAGCTTACAGGACCTGAACTCATTCTAGAGACTACAGATAAGGTCAAGAAGATTCGTGATAACCTTCAGACAGCTAGAAGCCGTCAAAAGAGTTACGCGGATCGACGACGCAAACCCTTAGAATTTCAAGTTGGTGATCAGGTCCTACTCAAGGTATCCCCTTGGAAAGGTGTGATTAGATTTGGAAAGAAAGGAAAACTTGCACCACGCTATGTTGGACCATTCAAGATCGTTGAAAGAATCATAAAAGTAGCCTACAGACTAGAGCTACCTCCTGAACTTGGAAATGTTCATCCAACTTTCCACGTGTCCAATCTCAAAAAGTGTATAGCTGATGAGAACCTCCACATACCACTTGATGAAATTCGTGTTGATATCACAATGCACTTCATTGAGAACCCTATGGAAATCATGGACTGTGAAGTCAAAAGACTCAAACACAAGCGCATACCTATTGTCAAAGTTTGCTGGGAATCTAAACGTGGCCCAGAGTTCACTTGGGAACGTGAAGATCAGATGAAAGCGAAATATCCACATATATTCTCACAAGTTTCCTCTAAATAAATTTCGGGACGAAATTTCCTAAAGTAGGGGAGACTGTGACATCTGTGCTTGTGTAATTGTTGTACAAACTTTGAACAATTCAATATTAATAAAACAGTGTAAATAAATTTCGGGACGAAATTTCCTAAAGTAGGGGAGACTGTGACATCTGTGCTTGTGTAATTGTTGTACAAACTTTGAACAATTCAATATTAATAAAACAGTGTATTTTGATCCCAATGTTGGTTATTTATGTTTGACATTTTGCACGTTTTGATTTTTGATTGATTTTGAACTCTATATCGCTTTCTGGAAAGTTATACGCAAACTGGTACGTAAACATAATCAGTTTAACGCGAAAAACACTCTGGAACAGCAACATAAGCTTAACATACCTTAAATAACCTTTACATAACTTAGAAATAAGTTTTGAAGGCTTTGGTATGGCAAAAACAAGTTTATTCGCTCACAGGGACTATTTGCGTCAAACTGCAAAAGTCTGCCATTTCGTAAGGCAACGTACAGTCCGGAACTTGAGCATAAGCTAAACATACTATATATAACCCAAACATAGCTTAGAAATAAGCTTTGAGTGGTTCGGTGTGCGAAAACATGCTTATTTGATCTTACATGGACTAAAAGTGTCAAAAACGACGTAAGTTTGCATTTACGCGCATATCTTACGTTCTGACCACATCTGGACATCCAAAATTTTTGTACACACTAAAATATTTTTATTTTAGTGATCAGCATGCAAAAATACCATTCGTCGTTTAATTTGGATCATTTTCGCGTCCGTTTGAGTTTCGTCGTAATTAGATGAATAACGCGACCGTACGACCAAACGAGCCGACATCCGAGAGTTTTCCGAGCACATTTTGAGTCCTCTATACTTTGACCACCTTATAGAGCCTTGAAAAAGGCTTAACGGGTGTTAAAAGTGCCAAACCAGAGCTCAAACAAGTGTAGGGACTAAAGCTGTTAAATTAGAAACTGTTTGATTTTTTAGGGGCTGTTCTTGCAAGTTCTTGGTGTGTTAACCAAGTTAACACCTCCCCAAGGCTTCTAATCTGCTCTTAACACATGTATGGCTAGGATTTTATGCTTGGAAGTTACACAAACACTTGGAGTGATCCTATGAACTCACAACAAGTATAAATAGCCTAGCATTTCATTTGTTGCAACTCACCCTTGATCTAAATTCTCTAAGTTGAGGTTTTATAACTTCATACCTGAGAATTATAAGATCAAGTTCTAGCAAGGACCCTTTGTAAGCTTCCTTCGTTCTTTTATCACTTTCCTAGCTTAAAAGTCAAACATTGTTTGACTTTCAGCTTTGACCAGTCAATGGTCAACGCAAAGTTCATTTGAAATTTGCAACGTGATTGTAATCACGATGGTTATAATCCTTAGCGATTATACCTATTGATTACCACGTTGACTAGGTCTAGTGACGAGTCAAAGTTTCGGTCAAAATGCGTTTTAGCACGCATTTTCAACGAAACTACTTTTAGGTATCAAAACATTTTGTTTTGATACCAAATCAGTTTTCTAAGTTAGTTAAACATGTTTTGACATGTTTAACTTGTTACTATTAGTTTAGTGCTTGTTTAGGGTAGTAAGCTAAGCGGTCTAAACAACCGCTTAGACTTTCGAACCCGACCCGTTTGGTCGATCATTAGGATCCGACCAAGCTTCTTTAGTGATCATAGTTGCATAGGGAATAACCTCCAAGGTTATACCTTATTATCACGTAGGATTGGTTAGTTATTTGTTAAGTAGCTTGTATGCCCATAGGAAATGACCAAAACGCTCTTTTAAAGCATAAATCCGTATTTTGCATATGTGAACATATTTTTGACATATAATCTGATTTAGTAACATGTTTAGGCATATTTGGGCATGTAAGACTTGACAAAGCACATAGTTAACCATCCGAACATAGTTTTACGCTAACGACGCATTATAGTAGCTTATACTACCATAATGAGTCGAAACGGGTCAAAAGCTCTTAGGTAGACTTCCAAATCAGAATGTTAGCTCTATTAAATCATACCATATGAGTTCAAATACTCATTTGATTTATGGAACATCATTTTTCTATCCTATCTCCCGGTTTAGGATCCGACTATTAACATAGTTACCTATACTAGGTGCCTTGTTGATTCCGTGATCCTTGGAGCTTAAATTGGTCTTATTCCCAAGACTATTAGGCAATCCCAAGTGAGTACATAGTTCCCCTCTTTTACCGCTTTCAAATACTTTGGGGTGGTATGTCACACCCCGACCACGTAGAACATACAAAACGTGGCGGAAACGTCGGGGAGTGTTGTAACAGAATTAATTGTTTCAAATCCATGGCAATTGAAGTTTCGTTTTATTGATTAAAAGTGTTACAATGTCTTAACAAACAAGGAAATACAACATAATTAACTAGTCTTGCATCTTTTATTGTCACTAAGGCCCAAGTCTGCCTATGTGTATCTTGATCATCTTATGCAATAGCTCCTGAAAAACACATGTGAAAATAGGTACGTCAGCATAAAAATGCCGGTGAGATACATAGGTTTTGTGAAAATATGTTTCATGACTTATGTTTGAGAAAATGTTTAGTCATGAACCTTGTTATTTACTTTGTTTTGTAAATCATTTGAAAATCGATAAGATCAGATGATATGTATAAATAATGTATGGTTAAATGAATAACCATGTAAAATGAGTTTGTATAAGATAAGTTGTTTATAAATCAATGTCTTGTGAAAAGTATGTTATTTGTATAAAATGTTCTATGTCTCAACTTGAAATGATTCAGATAACGCTACAATATGTAATACCATACAAACACTTATATATAGGAAGTACCAGCGGCGTATCCACCATGCTTGTATCATATTACACACGCATCGTTACTTAATCACTTAATCAAACCAAACCAAACAATGTAAGATGTCTATGTTTAAACCAATTGCCAAATGTATTGAATAATATGTCAAAATGTTTATGTCAAGATGTAAATCATGTAATGTGTAACCAAAATGATATGTATGGCTAGTGAAATGCATCAACTAAACCATATGCACAAGAACATAGTATTGAAGTAAAACTTGGTTTAAATCAAAGTTATGTTTTGTGTAGTAAATGCATGATCAATGTAAATCATGTAATATGCGTCCAAAATGTAAGTATGTGATGAATAACAAATGTACTAAGTATGAAGAACAATGCAACGATTGAACATACATAGCATGTGAACTGTACTAAGTATGCAACAACAGACATACGTAGCATGCGACCTGTACTAAGTATGCAACAATAGACATACGTAGCAAGTGATGTAATGTAAAACAATGTACTAAGTAATGCACACAATGGCACACCTAGTATGAAATGTAATGAAATCATGTACTATAATGTACTAATGAACATAACAAGTATATGATGTGAAAACAGGAAAGCATGAAAGTAACAAGTAGGCACATGTGTTTCACCCCAAAACAGTTTGGAAAACAGTAAAAGAGGGGTCTATGTACTCACTTGAGATTGCTCAGAAGTCCTAGGATAACCACCAAGCAATGCTAGAGATCACGGAATCAAACGGCACCTAATATAGGTATCTATGTTAATAAACCGGACCTAGATCGGAAGATCGGGTAGCATTAGGGTTTGTAAACCAAACGAGTGTAGAGACTCGTGTCATTTGGTTTAACAAAGCCTACATACTAAATGAAACTTAACCTAAGTGTCTACGACCCATCGCGACCCATTAAGGTAGCTTATGCTACTTTAACGCATCGTGCGCGTGAAACGCGTTCGGACCGTCTAACTAGTCCTATGACAAGTGTTATATGCCTAAACATGTTACATAATCAGTTATGTGACAAAAGTTTAGGTTACATATGCTTAATTACCAATTATACATGAAAAGGGTATTCTGGTAATTTACCGAAGGCATATAAACTACCTATCATACAACTACTCAAACGATGTGACCATAGGGTATAACCTCGGAAGGTTATTCCCTACCTACTCTGGTCACCTAATGTATTTGGTCGGATCCTAATGATCGACCAAACTGGGTCGAGTTCGAAGGTATAGGCGATTTATTAGATCGCCTACCCTACGACCCTAGACAACGTGGTAATCAGTGGGCATAGTCCCAAGGGACTATGACCAACGTGATTACACTCACGTTGCGAAGTTCAAACGAACTTCGCATTGACCATTACTGGTCAACGCTGAAAGTCAAACGAAGTTTGACTTTCTGACTCGAAAAGCAGTAAAAATAAGGAAAAGAACGAAAGAATACTTACGAAGGGTCCCCGAATGCTAATCCCGATCCAAGAACTCAGGTATGAAACAATGGTTTCAACTTAGAGCTCTCAAATCAGAATTCTTGTGAAAAATGAGGTTGTGTGGGTTGGGTATTTATAGGAATACCCGAACCGTTAGGATCGTTTCATGGAAAACGTGCCATGATCCCATCCGTACAAGTGTCGAAAAGTTGTGGTGCCTAAAAATGATGTTTATCAGCTGAATATGCAAGTTGCAAGTGTGTGGTTGTGGTTAAAACAGCTGGTACACGCTGACTGTTCGTTCTGATCTGTTCTGGGAGTCTGACGCGGGCCGCCTAAGAATGTTAAGAAACTGAGGCGGGCCGCCTGGCTGTCTGATCAGCAAACTTCTTGCAGAATTGACAGTTTTGGTCCCTGCACGTGTTTAAGGCCATTTCCGACACTTCTAAGGCCCGTAAAGCCAACTTTAAGGCCCTAAAATGACGCCTAAACATTGTGGACATGAAACATGCTCAAAAATATGTCGGGTGATGGTTCGTTTGGTCGTACGAACGCGATGTTCGCTTAATTACGACGGAATGCGCATAAGCGCGAAAAACGATCCAAATGACGCGACGAATGGATTTTTCTTATTCCGAACACTAAAATAAAATGTTTTAGTGCTTACATAAATTTTTGGATGTCCGGATGTATTCAGAACGTGAGTTATGCGCGAAAATGCAAACTTGTGCACTTTTTGCCACTTTTAGTCCCTGAATGACCCAAAAGTTTATTTTAGCACACCGAACACCTCAAAGCCTATTTCTAAGCTATGTAAAGGGTATTTGTGGTATGTTTAACTTATGGTCATGTTCCGGAAGGTCTGTTACAGTTCAAATTGGCTTACTTTCGCAGTTTGTCAACTTTAGTCCCTGTAAGCGATTTAACTTTGATTTCACCACACCAAACCTTCCAAAACTTATATCTAAGTTATGTAAAGGTTATATAAGGTATGTTAAGCCTATTTCACCATTCCGGAGTGTTCGTTGGATTAAACTGGTTATATCTACACCTCAGAGCGCGTATAACCCTCCAGAAAGCGATTTAAAGCTTGAAATCGAACAAGAATTGATATGTGTAAACGATACACATATTTTTACAAATCCCAAGTATGAAATACTATATTTCATTGGTTTGGCATTTTTTTGATGGTTGGAGTGACACAGGTGTTACAGTCTCCCCTACTTTAGGAAATTTCGTCCCGAAATTTATTCGTAGGAGTTTATTTGTGACTTTGTGTTAAATAACCATCAAAGATGAACAAGACATAATCCTGTAATTTCTCTTTAACTAACATTTTTCAGAAATGAAAAATGAACAGAGTTATTTTCAACAGGCATTCTTTAGAAACAAAAATGAACGGAATAGTCATTTTACATCTTCAGAAACAAAAATGAACCGAATGAGTCATTTTACATCTTCAGAAACAAAAATGAACAAAATAGTCATTTTACATCTTCAGAAACAAAAATGAACCGAATGAGTCATTTTACATCTTCAGAAACAGAATAGTCATTTTACATCTTCAGAAAC
The DNA here is from genome assembly GCA_030545235.1 of Helianthus tuberosus. Lineage (NCBI taxonomy): Eukaryota > Viridiplantae > Streptophyta > Magnoliopsida > Asterales > Asteraceae > Helianthus > Helianthus tuberosus. The sequence goes on from CM060394.1 coordinate 133,749,815, forward strand.
AAAAATGAACCGAATGAGTCATTTTACATCTTCAGAAACAAAAATGAACAGAATAGTCATTTTACATCTTCAGAAACAAAAATGAACCGAATGAGTCATTTTACATCTTCAGAAACAAAAATGAACCGAATGAGTCATTTTACATCTTCAGAAACAAAAATGAACAGAATAGTCATTTTACATCTTCAGAAACAAAAATGAACCGAATGAGTCATTTTACATCTTCAGAAACAAAAATGAACAGAATAGTCATTTTACATCTTCAGAAACAAAAATGAACAGAATAGTCATTTTACATCTTCAGAAACAAAAATGAACAGAATAGTCATTCTACATCTTCAGAAACAAAAATGAACCGAATGAGTCATTTTACATCTTCAGAAACAAAAATGAACAGAATTAACTCTAGATACATGACAAAACTTGCTGTGGTCTCTGTGCACTAAATTCTATAATTATGTACGCGTCCATAATTACGTAATTCCTTGCACAGTCCGCACAGTGCATTTCATGATGTGTAGGGGAAGAAAATATCAAACCTGTGATGAGTGTGACTAGACTACCATAGGGTCCTTTTAATCAGATCAACACATGATCTTTTTAATTAGACCTCCAAGGAGTCCTTTCAGCTATATCATCACTTGATATACCTAACCAGATTTTTGGATCAATCTGTTTAACTAGACCACTCAAGGGGTCTAATTATAGAATAGTACAATAAAATCCAAGGGACTTAACTACAACGTAGAAGCCCATTGAGGATTTAATATAGTACACAAAGATATGGAAGATTCTACGAGAATTTGGATAACAAAACTTGGATTTATACAAAAACATAAAAGGAAACACATAAGCACATAATCACATAGTTGTTTAATTTGTTATTATCTTGTTAATGATTGCAATTAACTTGGCACCTCGTACTTCGTTTCTTTTGGAAGAAACGGGTACTTAGGATCTTTGTGGAAAACGCATGAGATTGTAAAACGAAAGAATTTGGGTGGTAGTTTGCTTTTCAAGGAATGCGGTTCCTTGATTGTCGGTATTGTAGGGGATATGTTGTTTATGCATACAACCACATAATATACATTGAAATGTAAATAAAAAGATTTATTTATTAACAATGATAACAACTGTTTCATGGACCATGACAACAAAAGAAAATAATACATAAGATATGATTATTTTTAAAGAGTGTTGTCTTCTAGTCGATCAGATGCTCATCTCTGTGCTGGATTAGCATTTGCAAGCTTTGGGCAATTTCTTCGGAAATGTCCCATCTCACCACACTTGTTGCAAGAACCTGGTGGAAAGCGAGCTCGAGCAGGTTTGTTGTCAGCTTGATTCAGTGCAGCTGCTGCAACGCAAACTTTTGCCATATGACCTTTAAGTCCACAAATTTGGCATTCGTGGCACTTCACATTAGCATGATGATGTATACCACATCGGTTGCACAAGGGTGAAGTTCCATTGTATGGCTTCCTAGCACGGGGTTGAGCTGGTTGTTTGGGGACGGCTTGACCATTGTGAGCGACCATGGCGAAGTTCTGAGAAGCCTTTTGCTTCTTTGACCGCTCAAGGGATCCAGTCTGCTCATCCATGGTCTTTGATTCCTCGATTGGTTTCTTGTCACCCTTCCGGAAAAGTTTACGTTTCCTGATCTGAGATTCAGTCAGAGTTGCAGATAGCTCAATGGCCTGCCTAACCGTAGTGGGGTTACTACCAGTAACAATGTCTTGAACTGAGTCAGGGAGACCATCAATGTATTTTTCGATCGCCTTATCCAAAGGCGTAACCATGGTAGGACACAACAGGCTCAGCTCCTCATATCGATCAGTGTATGCTCGATGTTCACCGCTGTCTTGCTTAAGATCATCGAATTCCCTTTCCAATGCCCTGATCTCGTGACGAGGACAGAATTCCTTCATCATCAGTGCTCGAAGTTCTTCCCAAGTTTGGGCCAGTGCCACTTCGGCACCCCTATCTCTCACCACACCGTTCCACCATGTCAAAGCTCGTTTCTCGAAGACACTAGATGCAAAATCTACCTTTCGCTCGTTTGGACATTGAACATGCCTGAAGGTGCTTTCTAGACTCTCGAACCATTGCAGAAGTGCAGTCGCTCCTTGAGACCCAAAAAACTTGGATGGCTTAGCTGAGTTGAACGTCTTGAAATTGCAGAGAGCCTTATTGTTGTTGATAGCTTGGTAACATTGAGCAACGACGTTCGGGATTGCAGCAGTCATTTGCTGTGTAATGACAGCTGCCAGCTCGTCAACAGATACAGGATTTTCGTGTCGTGGAGGCATTCTAAAAGAGGAAATATGAAATGAAACGAGTGAGAGAATTAGACGAAAAGAATGAGATGAACAAATCTGATGAAAGCAAGGATAGTGGTCATTTGTTTGTTACTACAAAGCAACAAACGACACACAGTGATTTATCAAAGTAAATAGGTCAAAAATAATGTATCGCGAAGACATGCTCGCCTATAAGTGAACACTCATCCCAAGAATTCCCAGGTAAGCACAACTGGTCTCGCGTCTGATGAGATGTATACGAAGTGCTTGCCTAGACAGAAAACCCAGAATACAGGCATTCACCCTTCCAGTTTGCACGTGTTCACATTATTTAAAACCCAAAACCTTGACGAGATTTTGAAAATTCAAAGGGGTTCAAAACCATATAACAGAGGGTTCAAAACCTAGTAATTAATCATCCTAGAACAGATGATTAGTTTTCGAAGCGGTTTTGAAATTTTTGTTCTTGTTTTGATCGTCACCTAAGGATAGGTGACGGTATTGTTTTATGACTAAACGCAAGTAAACTCGCGTTAGGGTCCTAAGAAAGTTATAGACTAGGTCAAAGCATTACTAATAACCTAATTCCCTATAACCATTGGCTCTGATACCATCTTTTCTGTCACACCCCGACCACGTAGAACATACAAAACGTGGCGGAAACGTCGGGGAGTGTTGTAACAGAATTAATTGTTTCAAATCCATGGCAATTGAAGTTTCGTTTTATTGATTAAAAGTGTTACAATGTCTTAACAAACAAGGAAATACAACATAATTAACTAGTCTTGCATCTTTTATTGTCACTAAGGCCCAAGTCTGCCTATGTGTATCTTGATCATCTTATGCAATAGCTCCTGAAAAACACATGTGAAAATAGGTACGTCAGCATAAAAATGCCGGTGAGATACATAGGTTTTGTGAAAATAGGTTTCATGACTTATGTTTGAGAAAATGTTTAGTCATGAACCTTGTTATTTACTTTGTTTTGTAAATCATTTGAAAATCGATAAGATCAGATGATATGTATAAATAATGTATGGTTAAATGAATAACCATGTAAAATGAGTTTGTATAAGATAAGTTGTTTATAAATCAATGTCTTGTGAAAAGTATGTTATTTGTATAAAATGTTCTATGTCTCAACTTGAAATGATTCAGATAACGCTACAATATGTAATACCATACAAACACTTATATATAGGAAGTACCAGCGGCGTATCCACCATGCTTGTATCATATTACACACGCATCGTTACTTAATCACTTAATCAAACCAAACCAAACAATGTAAGATGTCTATGTTTAAACCAATTGCCAAATGTATTGAATAATATGTCAAAATGTTTATGTCAAGATGTAAATCATGTAATGTGTAACCAAAATGATATGTATGGCTAGTGAAATGCATCAACTAAACCATATGCACAAGAACATAGTATTGAAGTAAAACTTGGTTTAAATCAAAGTTATGTTTTGTGTAGTAAATGCATGATCAATGTAAATCATGTAATATGCGTCCAAAATGTAAGTATGTGATGAATAACAAATGTACTAAGTATGAAGAACAATGCAACGATTGAACATACATAGCATGTGAACTGTACTAAGTATGCAACAACAGACATACGTAGCATGCGACCTGTACTAAGTATGCAACAATAGACATACGTAGCAAGTGATGTAATGTAAAACAATGTACTAAGTAATACACACAATGGCACACCTAGTATGAAATGTAATGAAATCATGTACTATAATGTACTAATGAACATAACAAGTATATGATGTGAAAACAGGAAAGCATGAAAGTAACAAGTAGGCACATGTGTTTCACCCCAAAACAGTTTGGAAAACAGTAAAAGAGGGGTCTATGTACTCACTTGAGATTGCTCAGAAGTCCTAGGATAACCACCAAGCAATGCTAGAGATCACGGAATCAAACGGCACCTAATATAGGTATCTATGTTAATAAACCGGACCTAGATCGGAAGATCGGGTAGCATTAGGGTTTGTAAACCAAACGAGTGTAGAGACTCGTGTCATTTGGTTTAACAAAGCCTACATACTAAATGAAACTTAACCTAAGTGTCTACGACCCATCGCGACCCATTAAGGTAGCTTATGCTACTTTAACGCATCGTGCGCGTGAAACGCGTTCGGACCGTCTAACTAGTCCTATGACAAGTGTTATATGCCTAAACATGTTACATAATCAGTTATGTGACAAAAGTTTAGGTTACATATGCTTAATTACCAATTATACATGAAAAGGGTATTCTGGTAATTTACCGAAGGCATATAAACTACCTATCATACAACTACTCAAACGATGTGACCATAGGGTATAACCTCAGAAGGTTATTCCCTACCTACTATGGTCACCTAATGTATTTGGTCGGATCCTAATGATCGACCAAACTGGGTCGAGTTCGAAGGTATAGGCGATTTATTAGATCGCCTACCCTACGACCCTAGACAACGTGGTAATCAGTGGGCATAGTCCCAAGGGACTATGACCAACGTGATTACACTCACGTTGCGAAGTTCAAACGAACTTCGCATTGACCATTACTGGTCAACGCTGAAAGTCAAACGAAGTTTGACTTTCTGACTCGAAAAGCAGTAAAAATAAGGAAAAGAACGAAAGAATACTTACGAAGGGTCCCCGAATGCTAATCCCGATCCAAGAACTCAGGTATGAAACAATGGTTTCAACTTAGAGCTCTCAAATCAGAATTCTTGTGCAAAATGAGGTTGTTTGGGTTGGGTATTTATAGGAATACCCGAACCGTTAGGATCGTTTCATGGAAAACGTGCCATGATCCCATCCGTACAAGTGTCGGAAAGTTGTGGTGCCTAAAAATGATGTTTATCAGCTGAATATGCAAGTTGCAAGTGTGTGGTTGTGGTTAAAACAGCTGGTACACGCTGACTGTTCGTTCTGATCTGTTCTGGGAGTCTGACGCGGGCCGCCTAAGAATGTTAAGAAACTGAGGCGGGCCGCCTGGCTGTCTGATCAGCAAACTTCTTGCAGAATTGACAGTTTTGGTCCCTGCACGTGTTTAAGGCCATTTCCGACACTTCTAAGGCCCGTAAAGCCAACTTTAAGGCCCTAAAATGATGCCTAAACATTGTGGACATGAAACATGCTCAAAAATATGTCGGGTGATGGTTCGTTTGGTCGTACGAACGCGATGTTCGCTTAATTACGACGGAATGCGCATAAGCGCGAAAAACGATCCAAATGACGCGACGAATGGATTTTTCTTATGCCGAACACTAAAATAAAATGTTTTAGTGCTTACATAAATTTTTGGATGTCCGGATGTATTCAGAACGTGAGTTATGCGCGAAAATGCAAACTTGTGCACTTTTTGCCACTTTTAGTCCCTGAATGACCCAAAAGTTTATTTTAGCACACCGAACACCTCAAAGCCTATTTCTAAGCTATGTAAAGGATATTTGTGGTATGTTTAACTTATGGTCATGTTCCGGAAGGTCTGTTACAGTTCAAATTGGCATACTTTCGCAGTTTGTCAACTTTAGTCCCTGTAAGCGATTTAACTTTGATTTCACCACACCAAACCTTCCAAAACTTATATCTAAGTTATGTAAAGGTTATATAAGGTATGTTAAGCCTATTTCACCATTCCGGAGTGTTCGTTGGATTAAACTGGTTATATCTACACCTCAGAGCGCGTATAACCCTCCAGAAAGCGATTTAAAGCTTGAAATCGAACAAGAATTGATATGTGTAAACGATACACATATTTTTACAAATCCCAAGTATGAAATACTATATTTCATTGGTTTGGCATTTTTTTGATGGTTGGAGTGACACAGGTGTTACATGGTACACATGTGCATACTTGTTACTTTCGTGCTTTCATTGCTTTTATGACATAAACATGCTAGTTTCATCTAGTACATATCTTGTAGATGCTTTCAATTATGTTTTTGCTATGTATGTTTACTTAGCATGCTAGTACATTGATTTCATAAAACACTTTTGTTGCATATGTTTACTTAGCATATGGACACATTGATTTACATAACATTTTGCTATGTATGTTTACTGAGCATGCTAGCACACTGATTTCATGAACATTTCTACTATGTATGTTTACTTAGCATACTTAGTACATGGTTTTCACATGCTACATTGGTTATGACATTTGGTATGTTTAATCTGGACAATAATACATTCATTAACATTAGCTACGCCGCTCGGTAGTATGTAATGGTACCATAGGACATGACAAATCCCGTTTCTGACTTCCTAGGTTTGTTTGGAAGTTGGGAATGACAGAATCCGATATACATAACTTAGATAAACCTTTAATTTGTTTAAAGGTTTGTCGCCACAGTCGCAAGGCTTGAATGTATTCGAATAAACATTACTACATAAATGTTTGTAATTATGAAGCATTGTTTTCTGCAAAACATAACATTTGATTTAAACTAAGGTTTATTCAAAGACTTGTTTTGTACATTTTCCTACGGGGTTGAGTAAATTCTTTTATTCACCGTACATGACATTTGTTTTCACATTTGACATTATCACATAGTTTGAGTAGATGCTTTCTACTTACTATGCATTACATTTGGTTATACATGATACAGTTTACACATGACATTGAACATGGTTTATACATAAACATTTTGTAACATTCCCATTTTTTTTATCATATAAATTATAGGTTTGGTTAAATTTATTAACCACTAGTAACTAGTAAATAGTTTATTTTAATATAATTATTCGACCCAAATAGTTCTAAAAACTATTCTTGGTTGAAATGTTATACTAATTAATTGGCCTGTATATGGGTGACCTTTCTATTAAAATAAAAGTATATAAAAACTTATATTATTAGACGGGTAGTTTACGGGTAAGTTGAATGTAAGAAATATGAAGTACCTAGACGGGCCTAGGAACCATATAATAATTAAATTATAAAAATATATTGTATTTTGAACCTACTCTATTTTTAATAAAACTTGTTTCAAAATGTAGATACAAATATTCTCGTTCTAGTGACATATTCCTTATTTTATAAAACGTCATATTTTGGAAGTTATACACGCCAAATAAGTAAAACAGTTAAATTAAATATAATATATATATATATAATATATAAAATAATAAAAAAATAAAATAAAATAAAAGTATTAGAATACTAAAGTGCATGAGTGTGTGCATTGTGTTTACATTGGAAATAAATTAATTCATATAGGATAATATCTCCATTTTAATAATAAAATAAATAAACTTAAAATATGAAAACTTACTATACATGTATGAGTATAGTACATATTACGTGTTCCATAAAGATTCTTAGAAATCCTAATAGTTGCACAGCTAACAACTCAAGTGCTCTCTATAAATAGAAATAGTTGTAAAGATTTCTAATTGTTCATACTCCTTCTCTCGATTTCACTTTCTCTCTATATATATTTTTTTATTTACCTCATAATAATAATAAAGCCCTATTCTGTATTAAGTGTTTTAACTCCCGATCACCGCTACCCTTTCCGATTGATCTGAGCCTCATAACTTATGTCAGGGTTCTACCCGACTAAGTTGTTGGGATTCGGTCTCGGGACATCGGGATAAGGTTGAATTAGGGGTATTATACTTACCACGAGTACATTATATATATTTTTAAATAGTTCAGAAGTTATACCCAAAATTCTACCAGGAGGTTTTCTAGTTGAACTAAAGTTACAAAGTGGGTCCATTCTCTTTTCTCACTATTTTATTCCCTTTTTCTTTATAATATAATTATATTCAAAAATGTCCCAAACCATAACAACTCTCACCAAAACTATTATTTATTTTTATATTTTGTTCACAAGAAACCCTAGTTAAGACACTCAAGTAATTCTGCACAATCCCTAAAATTTTCAGAACAATCAGAATCAGGATCAGGGCCGCTAAAACTCAGGGGGGTATTCCCTACTCGACGATTATCCACATATCTTGCTGTCTAAATCGAATTTCTTCGATCCGTCGACTCACACAAGCTAGTTGGACACATGGCAACCCTATGGTGAATGGTGACCCGTCGCGTCACGCGACGCCCCCAGGGTGACCCCTCACGTCACGCGAGGGGGTCAAAATCTCAGTATAAATAGAGGATGTTGGGACTTGATTGCTGGAGTTGGAACGACGTTAAAATTCGTTTTACACTTCGAGATATTGTCTGTTTACTACCAAACACACACTAGCTCGAATTCTGCTACGATACCGGGTATTAACTCGATCGCTGCTATGATTCAATGTCCGATCGATTGAAACTATCCGACCGGATGTTTAAGCGCTATCCTTTGTCATTAGTCGTGATTCCGACAGGATGTTTGAGTACCACCCGAACTCGGGGAATACTCTGTCATTCGTTGTGAATCCGATGGATGTTTAAGTGTTGCACTTTGTCATTCGTTGTGAGGGTTTTAATCTCGTGAGTTATCGTAAATGCTTTATTAGTTACTTACCGAGTTCGTGTGCACTAGGTTACAAGGCTAACCAGTAGGCTAATCTCTGCCTGTATAAATCTGCAATATATCAAGGCTTATCTGTAGATTAAACTTTGCCCGTATGAATCTGCATGATTATAATGTGAATCATTCTCTTTTTATCAAATTGATTTCAAAAGAATGTTTATTTTCAAAGTTATAATTACAGGGATTAAGTCTTTGTAGTCACCATATTACAGCCGGTATGTGGGGTTTTGTATACATTACTTGATAATCTTCACCATTGGGGCAGCCAAGGGGTGATATGACGATAGTCACAGACACCATTGGACATCGGGAGGGCCAATGGGTCGAGCGACAAAATACCGTGGGTAGTTGGTTTGATATCAGAAACATTGTAATCGCTCTTAATACTGTAAATTATAACAAACGTGTCATTTTAGTAAATAGAATGATTCACCAGTATTTACTGCTAACAAAACCTTTTTAAAACGCGTTTCAGGTAATTACAAGTAGATTGGAATAAGAGATGGATACGGCACTGAAAGGCTTCAATAAGTGGCTTATTTTATTAATTAAATTAAATTAAGAAATATTGTTTTATGTAATCAAATTTATCTTTATTAAAGCTACCATTGTAAAACATGGGTTTATCCCATCTATTTAATAAATAAAATCCGGTGTTTTCTAAACTCTGATATTTTTCCTAACTCACGGTCCTGATGAAATTTCCGCTGCAATATTTTTCAAAATAATCACAAGTACCACTTGGCTGCTCGCGGCTCTCGATTCCGTCCAAGGTGTGTCGGGGGCCGTGACACATTTTGACATTAAACAGGACATTTTGGTTGGTTATTGATAAGTGAATTATGTAACGGGGCTATGTGTTATATGATAAAAGCATGGTGGATACGCCGCTGGTACTTCCTATATATAAGTGCTTTTATTATATTATACATTGTTGCGTTACCTAAACCACTTGACAAAGACATGAAACATTTTATACAAAGACACAACATTGTTTTACAAACTACATATTTTATACAAATTCATTTCCACTTGGTTATTAATTTAACCATGCATATTTCTTTATTATCATTTGATTTTCAGATCGATTTTCACATGATTTTATAAAGATAACGTTTTACAAGATTCGTGACTACCTTTTTGGATAAACCCTTCTTTAAACTACAAGTCATGCATCCTGCAAAAACAAAACCTATGTATCTCACAGGCATTTTTATGCTGACGTACCTATTTTCGCATGTGTTTCAGGTGCTAATGCATGATGATGTTTGTGCTTCACTTAGGCGGACTTGGGCCTTAGTGACTTAAAAGACAGTATTATGTTATGTTTTGTGTGAACTCTAAGACAATGTAAACTTTAATCTTAATAATACAAAACTTTAGGATTTGGATCAAATACAAAGGATCCTAATTGTAAGAAGTGTAAGAAGGATTTATAGAGTGACAAATGTCCAATAACTTAAAAAACCCACTACACAAAAAAACCCCAATACAAAAAAAAAAAAAAACCCTTAAACATCCACCACCACCAAAAACCTAAACCCCCAACCCCCCCCCCACATCACGAACCCCAAAAAAAAAAAACTTTTTTTTTTGCCGATGGGGTGGGGGTTTAAGTTTTTGGGTGGTGGTGGGTGTGGGTGTTTAGTTTTTGTTAGTTTTTTTAGGTTTTTGGGGGGTGGGGGGGTTAGGTTTTTTGGGGATTTTTTTGGTGATGTATAGTTTTTTTTTTTTTTTATTATTGCCCGGGGGGGGGGGGGGGGGGGTTAGGGTTTTTTTAGGTTTTTGGGGGGTGGGGGGTTAGGTTTTTTGGGGATTTTTTTGGTGAGGTATAGTTTTTTTTTTTTTGTTTTTTTTTTCGGGGGGGGGGGGGGGGGTTTAAGTTTTTGGGTGGTAGGGGGTGGGGGGTTTAGGTTTTTTGGTGGTGGTGGGGTGGGGTGGGGGTGGGTGTTTAGGTTTTTTGGGTGGTGATGTAGTGGGTTTAGTTTTAGGTTATTGGACACTTGTCACTCTATAAATCCTTCTTATACTTCTTACAATTAGAAGCCTTTGTAGAATAACTTGACCCCAAAACTTTAATTACCATGGTTGTTGAAACAATAATTCTGTCGCATCACTCCCCGACGTTTCCGCCGCGGTTTGTGGTTTTAACGCGGTCGGGGTTTGACTTTGCTGCAACAAGCCTGACGGTTTCTGATACTCCACCTTGACCTTAGCGTAGGTTAATCATTTTCCAACATACGTAGCAACATCATTCTTGAGATTCGGCCGCCAATAGTATTCTCTCAAGTCTTGATACATTCTGTCCGATCCTGGGTGGATCGAATATCTCTACTTGTGGGCTTCATTAAAGATAACTTCCCGAATACCGCCATAGAGTGGAACCCAAATGCGTCCCATGAAGTATAAGGTTCCTTCCTCGGTTGGAACCAACTGTTTCTCCATACCCCGGAGAAGTTCAGCTTTAAGGTTCTCTTCCTTCAATGCTTCTTATTGGGCGTCGTGAATACGTGTAGTAAAATTTTTCTGAATCGTCATCTCCAAAGCTCGAACCTTGATCTCACAGTCATAATCGTTCAGCAACTCAACCCATCGTCGCTGACGCATACTTAACTCCTTCTGATTAAATATGTGCTGCAAGCTCTTGTGGTCTGTGAAGATAGTACATCCAATACCAAAAAGATAATGCCGCTAAATCTTCAAAGCAAATACCACCGCACCTAATTCAAGGTCGTGGGTGGTATAATTCTTCTCATGAACCTTCAACTGTCGCGATGCATATGCAATGACCTTCTGTCGTTTCATAAGCACGTAGCCCAAACCTTGACGCGAAGCATCACAGTACACTACAAATGCTTCGGTACCTTCGGGCAGTGATAAGATTTGCCCATCACATAGCTTATCTTTAAGAAGTTGAAAGGCTTCTTCCTGTTTGTCTCCCCAATCAAAATTCTTGTGCTTCTGAGTAAGGGAAGTTAACTGTTGAGCAATTTTGGAAAAATTCTCAATAAACCTTCGGTAGTGACTCGCGAATCCCAGAAACTGACGTACTTCAGTCAGAGTTTTGGGCGCCTCCCAATTTTTGATTGCTTCGACCTTTGATGGGTCTACGTGAATACCATTCTCGTTCACAACATGACCAAGGAACTGTACCTCAGGAATCCAAAATTCGCACTATGAAAACTTCACGTAGAGCTTCTCCCTTTTCAACAGTTCCAGAATGGTTCTCAGATGTTGCTCATGCTCCTCCTTCGTCCGTGAGTATATCAAGATATCATCGATAAATATAATCACAAATTTATCGGGATATGGCTTGCATACGTGATTCATTAGGTGCATAAAAACTGCTGGAGCGTTCGTTAATCCAAACGGCATCACTAGAAACTGTAGTGTCCATAACGAGTCTTGAATGCTGTCTTCGGTATGCTTTCCTCCTGAATCCTCAACAGATGATACCCAGATCGAAGGTCAATCTTGGAGTAATAACTCGATCCTTGCAACTGGTCGAATAAGTCGTCGATCCTCGGCAGTGGATACCGATTCTTAACGGTGAGCTTATTCAACTCTCTATAATCAATACACATCCGTAGGGTTCCATCCTTCTTCTTCACCAACAACACGGGAGCTCCCCAAGGCGTGAAGATTGGCCTTACGAATCCTTTATCTAATAACTCCTGGAGCTGCGTAGATAACTCTTGCATCTCGGATGGCGCAAGTCGATATGGTGCCTTGGCTACAGGAGCGGCACCCGGAACCAAGTCGATATGGAATTCGACTTGTCTCTGCAGGGATAATCCTGGCAAGTCTTCACGGAAGACTTCAGGGAAATCCTTTACCAAGGGAATGTCTTCAAGCTTCGGCTCCTCAACCTTCTTATCTACCACGTGTGCTAGGAAGGCAACACATCCTTTTCATAAGCATTTTTACGCTTTCATACATGTTTTGGTCAAAAATCACACAAGGATAATGTAACCAAATCTGATTTTTGTGAGGTATGATGCTTGGTTAATTGGACAAATGTATGAACAACAAATGAATGAAATATATGATTGACACCAGGATTTATACGAGGAAAATGCCCTTGATCAAGGTATGATCTCCGGCATAAAAAACCTCAGATAGTGAAAACTATCACTATCAAGTATATTGAATAAACAAGTTTACAACTTTTGAAGTATTGAGCTTGATACAATGAATTCTAGTGTGTGTGTTCGAGAGATAGCAACAGAAATGATGTGTGTTCACCGGAGTGCAAAGGTGGTTTTTAAATTTAGCTCAATACCCCTATTAACTTAGCTAAAAATATCCTAACTAACTATCCGAAAAATCAACCATTCACCCATGATAACCACCAACTGTCCTCAGCTTGTACACATGTTAAAAATAAAGAGCATATTCCCCTGGAATCTCAGATGGAATAAGTTCTCTTCGAAACATACCTGCAAAACAAGCCAAAAGGTGATGGAAACAATTGTTAGTTTAGGATAATAATGAGGATCCTGGATCCTAATTCCTTCAGCTTCTTCTGAGGATCCTTAATTCAAATTGAACTGAGGATTCATGATCCAGGCTTCACTTGAGGATCTATGATCCATAAGCTTTGAAATTCTATCCCTAACAATTGCCCCCAAACATGATTAGTTAATATCTAATTAGATAGTCATGATTGAACGATTTTCGGACTAGTCGTTGCAAGTGGATATAGCCGTTACAAGCTGATGTCAGCAACAGTCACCTTCCTGCAACAACAATCATTATAAATAGGGTTAGAGATAAGAATGAAATTTTGCATTTATACTCGAGACCCTCTTCTTTAAATCCATATTCGAAGATCTCAGCAGGTATTCACTTTCTCCCTTATCTCTAATTTCTTATCCCTTATCCTCTATTCATCAAAATCAATGGCGAAGATTAGCCTTCGTTCCTCCCCCGCCAAAAATCCTGAACATAATTGTCCATTGAAGAGTCAGGGTTTAACCAAAAATCCTTCAATGGAGCTATGCCGATTCACTGATCCTGATATCGATCGGTTACGCCCCTGTTTCCCTGATGGCACTATATTCAGAACCTTCGACTCTTCAACCAAAAGTGATTGCATATCCGATACATGGATCACCTTCCCTACAACCCCTTTTCTGGTTGGGTTCACTTATCCCTTCCCTGTCCTCACACAGGGATTCTTCACACTTACTGGCTTATGCTATATACAAGCCATGACGATGGTGTGGAGGATCCAATATACACTTGAGCACATAGTTGAGCAGGAGGGTATTGACATCAGGATGTCTGAGTTGAGCCAGTTGTATAATCTTGTTAGTCATGGTTCCTACCGATATCTCTTCAAATCCAAACCTGAACAGCCTCACCCGATCTTGAAAGCCATGAAGAACGATACTAACTAGAGGAATCAATTCTTCTTCATGAGGAGGGATTCTATTCCAAATGGAACTCACCTTCCCAAAAAATGGAATATAAATGGTATGATATAGGATCCTTAGATCAGGGTAAGAATTCTTCTTACATTGAGGATAACTGATCCTTCTTTTATGTTTTGTTTATGCAGATATCATCCTATCTCACATTCAAGTATCACCTGCCACAGAAGAAAGGATAAAAGCTTTCTTGAAGCTTGACCCTGCAATCAGGACATTTCCTCCAAAATCACAGGATCTAGAGGAGATTTCATCCACCTCCTACACCATGTCAAGTAAGTATCCACATGTGTATGTATATAAATGTTTAATAGAATGAAAATATGAATACTTATCTGTGTGTTACGCTTGTAGGTGCTGGCAAATCCTCAAAATCCGCTTCCAGGTTTAGCCTCCATGATCTTCAAGATATCGCCTCTCCAAAGTCCCTCAAGAAGGACCTGGCTGCAAGCCAGAGTAATCCCGAGCCTAAAGGCATGAGTACCAGGGGCAAGGGTACCAAGAGGAAGAAGACCGCTGAACCCGCTGAAGGCCTGCCTCTGATGCAACGTTAGGTTCAAGATGTGACAATTGGGCTCTGTGATCGATGTACAATGTAAAACAATGTTGGTTATCAATAAAACGATGTGCTTTAGTGTTATTATATGTGTAATTGTGTTATTAATTTTACAATTTGATTTGATTCCGATTTCGAGCGTTAAATCACTTTCTGGAAGGTTATACGCAAACTGGTGCATAAACACAATCAGTTTAACGCGACGTACACTCCGGAACTGTGACGTAAGCCAAACGTACCCTAAATATCCTTTACATAACTTAGAAATAAGTTTCGAATGATTCGGAATGGCAAAAACATGTTTATTTGAACTAAAGAGCTATTTACGACAAAACTGCGTCACTAAGTGATAGTTACAGTGCCGAGAAGTGCCTAAAACAAACTATAAATGCAGAACTCTGCATTTATTATTAAAAGTTTAGCATTTTATTATGTTAGTAAAATGCAAAAACATGGCAGAATGGTCATGTATACTTTCCTATGTGCCGGGAATAATTCATGTTACAAATATATATATATAAGACACTTTTCGGACTAGTTAAACACTTTAACGGAACGGTACCTAACCAGATAACCGGACATTACCCGGGACACTAAATTTTTGTCAATGACATAGTTTTACTATTTTTGGCTAGTCATGATCCCCGTTGGTCATAACACCCACCAAAAACCCAATAACTAGCATACACCATCACTTTACTTGCAATCAAATTACTATTTACAATTTAGTTGAAATTTTGCAACAAGACCCCCCCCCCCAACCGATTTTAGTCCCTCATGGACCCACAAAATCATCTTAACCATACTTCATATCATCCTTTGATTTCATTTTAATTTTTTATTGGATAGAATGCTTGTTGAGGTAACCATAATATATGAATGATCATTATATAGTAAGATATCTAGATTTCTTCATCATTCGAAACATTCATCCTCATTTCACTCACTCTCTCTCTCATTTTGGTTCCCCCCATAACCGAACCCACCACCACCTCTTCACATCTTCATCTTCTTAAATTACAAGTTCCATTCAAAGCTTTGAAGTTCATCCATGGAAGTTGTATCTTGAAGGGCTTTCAAAGGAGCTTTGTTCTAGACTTTTTCCATCATTTTTCTCATCAACTTTGCACTAGAGTTTCATCCCTAGCTATAAGCTAGTAGTAAGTTCCATAAAGATTTGTTCATCTTGTTTCATGATTAAAAGTTGTAGTATGTTAAATCTACAAGAACACTTAAAGGGTTTAAACAAGATGATGAACATAAAAGTTACAGAAATATTTACATGATGATATGTTGTAGTAAACATGTTGTTGATTTCTTGACGATTTACTTGCTAATATTGATGTTAAATGTCATTATGAATCTCTAAACATGTTAACGGAATCAATCGGACACACTTTAGAATGTTAAAAGCTGAAACAGGATGGCTGTTTAGTGATTACAGCCAACTTCAGTTGGCTGTAACCGGGCCTTAAAAAAACGAACAATGTATTTTCTGAAGTCTAGATTTATTTATTATGAAATACGGTTCTAATGGCACTGGAATCATAATTTTTGAACTTCGTTTACTATTTTTAAAGACCCGTTTCGTAACAGCAGCTAGAGCTGTGTTTTTACTGCAGTAAATAGGTGAAATGTTTTTAGTCATAACTTGAGTTCTGTGTAGAATTAGCCCATAAAATTTGTACTGTAGATGACCACTGATGTATTTGTAATGTTCCCACTGGATTTTCGTAAATCGGACTTACAAGAAATTTTAAATAAATTATTACGTGGACTGCGGTCAGAAAAAGAGGAATCTGACTTCAGTCCGGAAAATGTTTTCTTATAAAATACTGATAATGAATTGGACCCCGATATTTTTACACAATAATATTTGGTTCATGTGAGACGCTCTGTAAAAATTTGGGAATTTTTGGAATAAGGTAACCATTTTATTTAAATGTCCGAAAACAGTCCAGTTTCATATATATTAAAACAAAAATGACATAAGTAGTATTTTGCATGTTAAAGTGTGGGTTTTTGGTTATTAAAATCATTCTTATTTAATTTAGGGCGGATAAACAATTTGAGGGATTGTGTTAACATTAAAAAACGCACCCGAAGGTGAGTACATAGATCCCCTCTTTTACTGTTTTCGATTGTTTTGGGGTGATTCATATGTATCAAAACGATTTCAATATTCTAACGATGGTTTCAAAACGATTGAGATGGTTTATACAAAACTAATAACGATTTCGATAATGTGAACGAACTTGTTGGTGGTAGTTACATAACGAATGACATTCATTAGCATTGATCAAGCCGACCAGTATTAGGTTATGGTACCATAGGATCTGACAAATCCCGTTATCAGACCGCACCCATGGTTATGTGTGGGTTAGCTGGGTAACGACTGAATCTGATGATTGTTAACTTACCCTTTGGTGGTTTGTTAATACGAGTTGTACGAGTTGAACGATGGACGAGTCACAAAGGTTTGAATGTTATTAGCGAGATGACCAAAAGTAGTTTTCACAATTAAAACGAGAACGATTTGAACGAGTGAATGAATTGAACAATTTGGAACGATTTGAACGATTTAAACGAATGAACGATGTTCTATAACGAGAATGAGTTAAACAATATTACACAACGATGTTTACGAAACTATATAAACCATACGAGTTTTATCACAAGAACGATTTATGATTTGGTTTACATAAACAAATGTTTTGGGTTAAGATGCATGGCATCGAGGTTTATAAATTATGACTAACCTATTTGACTTGGTTATCCATTTACAATACAAATATTTTACAAAACAAGGTTTTTCTAATATCAATTAACCAAGTCATACAAGTTGTTTCAACATACAAACGAGCCATGAATCTGATACTCACGCAAAAACTATGTACTCGCCAGCATTTCTTTGCTGACTTTGTTTTTACATATGTTTCAGGTGAAGTTGCTTAGTGTTGATTGCGAATAGGATGCATGCTCACTTAGGACCAGACGAGGCCTTAGTGATTTAATAACGATAATAGACTGTGTTTGACTTGTTTGTTTAACTTAAGACAATGTTTAATATTTAATAAAAGAAACTCTTTGTATCCATGGTTTGAAACAATAATTCTGTTACAACACTCCCCGACTTTCCGCCACGGTTTGTTGTTTTACGTGGTCGGGGTGTGACAGAAGAGTTGGTATCAGAGCCAATGGTTATAGGGAATTAGGTTATTAGTAAAATTTTAAACTAGACTATAACTTTCTAGGACCCCAACGCAAGTTGATTTGCGTTTAGATTTTAAAAACAAAATCCGAATCTGCTTCGAAAATTAATCATCTGTTTTAGGACGATTGATTACTAGGTTTTGAACCCTCTATTGTAAGGTTTTGAACCCTTCCAGTTTGACTCATTTTTGGCTTAGTGCCTTCTTAGTTTTCAAAATCTCGTCAAAGTTTGGGTCTAAATAATGTGAACACACGCAAACTAGAAGAGTGAATGCCTGTACCGTGAGTTTTCTGTCTAAGGCTAGAGTGTTCGTACAAATCCACATAATCGGACCAGTCACTCTTACCTGGGAACTCTTGGGGTGAGTGTTCACTTATAGGCGAGCATGTCTTCGCGATACATTATTTTGATTCATTACTTTGATTAGTCACTGCGTGTCGTTTGTTTGTTCGAGGTAACAAACAAATGATCACCTTCCTTGTGTTTTGTCGATACCTCTTTTGTTTTTCCAAATTCTCAACCTCACTCGATTCTCCTGTTTCCTTGTTAGACAATGCCTCCTCGACATGAAGCATAATCTTTTACTATTGAAGAAATCGCAGCCCTGGTCTCTCAGCAAGTGGCTGCTGTGCTTCTCGGTGTTGTGACCCAAGTCCACGAGATATACAACAACAACAACAATAACAATAACAACAACAATGCACAATGTAATTTCAAGAGTTTCAATTATGCTAAGCCGTTAAAGTTTTCTGGGTCACAAGGAGCATCTGCACTACTTCAATGGTTCAAAAGTATCGAGAACACATTCAGACATGTGCAATGTCCGAATGGGCGTAAGGTTGAATTTGCTTCGAGTGTGTTTGAGAAGCGTGCTCTTACGTGGTGGAACGGAGTGATGCGCGATAGGGGTGCCGAAGTAGCGTTGGCACAAACATGGGAAGAGCTTCGAGCTCTCATGATGAGAGAGTTCTGCCCCTGTCATGAAATTCGAGCTTTGGAACGAGAGTTTGACGATCTAAAACAAGACAGGGGAGAACATCGTGCGTATACGGATCGATTTGAGGAGCTTAGTCTTTTGTGTCCTACTATGGTTACCCCGTTGGAGAAAGCGATAGAGAGGTATATCGATGGTCTACCTAATTCTATTCTGGATATTGTGACCGGTGTTAATCCTACTACCCTTCGCCAAGCAATCGAGTTGTCTGCTACCTTGACTGAGTCTCAAGTCAGGAAGGGTAAACCCACCCGCAAGGATGATAAAAAGAAGGCGACTGATTCTGGGAAGGACAAGAAGCAGGGTTAGGGTAAAGAAGGTGAGTCATCGAAGAAGTCGAGAAAGCGAAAGGGTGCTCAGAATTTTGCAGTAACTGCACAAACTGCTCAGAACCCTCAGAACCCACCAGCTCAACAGCCTACGAAGAAAGTATATGCTGGTACCGCACCTCATTGTGCTCGCTGCAACGGTCATCATGTTGCACAACAAGCTTGTAGACAATGCACAACGTGTGGTAAGCTTGCGCATCTGGCCAACGTCTGTCGTTCGGGTCAGAATCAGATTGTTCATAATCAAGCTCCAGTTCAGGGGAATGCTGCTAGATTCCCACCGGGTTCATGTTTCAATTGTGGAGAGCTTGGTCATTTCCGCAACAACTATCCGAGGTTGGCAAATGCAAATCCGAACGTGAATGTCAATGTCAATGCGAATGCGAATGCGAATCCCGCTCGTGGACAAGTATTCAATCTGAATGCAAACGAGGCGCGAGCTGACAACCTCGTCGTCAATGGTACGTTTCTTGTTAACGATCGACCTGCATCTATTCTTTTTGATTCTGGTGCCGATAGGAGTTTTGTTTCGTTATCTTTTGAATCTTTGCTTGCGATACCTAGAACTAAACTGAGGAAACCCTTATCTGTCGAAGTTGCTACTGGTAAACCTCTTGTTCTTGATTCTGTTATTCGTGATTGTCAGTTAAACCTTGATAACCATCTTTTTCCCATTGACCTCACGCCGATGCAACTTGGGAGTTTCGATATTATTGTGGGGATGGATTGGTTAACCAAACATCATGCTGAGGTGGTTTGTTTTGATAAGATTGTTCGTATTCCTCTTCCGTCTGGCGATATTCTGGAAGTTCGTTGAGAGAAGCCATCAGGTGGTTTGAAGCTTATGTCATGTACAAAGGCCCAAAGATGTTTGCGAAAAGGATATGTTGCTTTCCTGGCACATGTCACCGAGGAGAAAGGCAAGAGCAAGAGTATTCAGGATATTCCGATTGTTCGGGATTATCCAGAGGTGTTTCCCGATGAACTGCCTGGTTTGCCTCCAGTTCGTCAAGTCGAGTTTCATATTGACCTTGTACCCAATGCCAACCTGATTGCGAAAGCACCTTATCGTCTTGCACCATCGGAGATGCAAGAGTTATCGAAACAGCTTCAAGAGTTGTCTGATAAAGGATTCATCCGTCCGAGCTTTTCGCCTTGGGGAGCTCCTGTCCTCTTTGTGAAAAAGAAAGATGGATCTTTTCGAATGTGTATCGATTATCGTGAGCTTAATAAGCTTACCATCAAGAATCGATATCCCCTACCTAGAATTGATGATCTCTTCGACTAGCTGCAAGGTGCTTCATGCTTTTCCAAGATCGATCTGCATTCTGGGTATCATCAACTTCGCGTGTTCGAAGAAGATATCCCCAAAACTGCTTTCCGTACAAGATATGGGCACTACGAGTTCACTGTCATGCCTTTTGGTTTGACAAATGCTCCAGCTATCTTCATGGACTTAATGAACAGGGTTTGTAAACCTTATTTAGATAAGTTCATCATTGTGTTTATCGACGATATTCTCATTTATTAAAAGTCTCGAGCCGATCACGAGCAACACCTTGTTTGACCTTGGAACTTCTGAAGAAGGAACAACTTTTTGCTAAATTCTCCAAGTGTGAATTCTGGCTTAAAGATGTTCAGTTCTTGGGTCATATTGTCAATGAGCAGGGTATTCACGTAGATCCATCCAAGATTGTTGCAATTAAGGATTGGAATACACCTACGACACCTACAGAAGTTCATTCTTTTCTTGGTCTTGCTGATTATTATCGTCGATTCATTTCTAATTTCTCAAAGATCGCGGTTCCACTCACTGCTTTGACTTAGAAGAATAAGCCTTTTGAGTGGGGACCTAAGCAAGAAGATGCGTTCCAGACGCTGAAACAGAAGCTCTGTGATGCTCCTGTTTTATCTCTACCTGAAGGAAACGATGATTTTGTTGTCTATTGTGACACGTCGAATCTAGGACTTGGTTGCGTTTTTATGCAACGAGGTAAAGTCATAGCTTATGCGTCTAGACAGTTGAAAGTTCACGAGAAGAACTATACGACTCATGATCTTGAGTTAGGAGCTGTGGTTTTTGCACTTAAAATCTGGAGACACTACCTCTATGGAACGAAGTGTGTGGTTTTCACAGACCACAAAAGTCTCCAGCATATTCTCAATCAGAAGGAGTTGAACATGAGGCAACGACGTTGGGGTGAACTCTTAAACGATTATGATTGCGAGATCCGCTACCATCCTGGTAAGGCGAATGTCGTAGCCGATGCGCTTAGTCGAAAGGAACGAGTCAAGCTTCATTCTGTTCGAACTCTATCTGATATTAAATCTCGTGTTCTTCAAACTCAACGATCTTGTGTGATTAAAGACTTATTGAAATATGAGCTACCGCTTTAACTTGAGCTTAAACTCGAAATGAAAGACGATGGTTTACTCTATTTTGAGAATCGTTTGTGGATTCCGAATCAGGATGATCTTCGCACCTTAGTAATGGACGAATCTCACAAGTCTCGATATTCTATCCATCCTGGTGCTGATAAAATGTACAAGGATCTTCGTACTCAGTATTGGTGGCCTGGTATGAAGAAGGATGTTGCCTTGTATGTATCGAAATGCCTAACTTGTCTCAAAGTCAAGGCTGAACATCAACGACCTTCTGGTTTGCTTGTAGAACCAGAGATACCAGTTTGGAAATGGGAGAACATTGCAATGGACCTCATCACCAAGTTACCGCGTACATCTAAAGGTCACGATGCTATTTGGGTTGTAGTTGATCGTTTGACAAAATCTGCTCACTTCTTACCAATCCGTGAGGATTTCTCTGCTGAAAAGCTTGCCAAGATCTATGTAGACGAGATCGTATCACGACATGGTGTTCCTTTAGATATCATTTCCGATCGTGATGCTCGGTTTTCATCTCATTTTTGGAAAACCATGCAATCTGCTTTGGGAACCCAACTAAATCTAAGCACTGCTTATCATCCCCAAACAGATGGTCAGTCTGAGAGAACGATTTGAACTTTGGAGGATATGCTTAGAGCATGCGTGATAGACTTTGGTGGTAATTGGGATTCTCATCTTCCACTGATCGAGTTCTCTTACAACAACAGTTATCATGCTAGTATTAATATGGCACCATTCGAAGATCTCTACGGTCGAAAATGTCATTCACCTGTATGTTGGAATGAGACCGGTGAAGCTCAGCTTACTGGACCTGAGCTCATTCTAGAAACAACAGACAAAATCAAGAAAATCCGCGATAATCTTGTGACCGCTAGAAGACGTCAAAAGAGTTATGCAGATTTAGGAGGCAAGCCCATGGAATTTCAAATCGGAGACCGTGTCCTACTCAAGGTTTCAACTTGGAAGGGAGTGGTGAGATTTGGAAAGAAAGGAAAACTTGCACCACGATATGTTGGATCATTTAAGATTGTCGAAAGAATTGGAAAGGTTGCCTATCGACTAGAGCTACCTCCAGAGCTAGGAAATGTTCATCCGACTTTTCACGTGTCCAATTTGCGAAAGTGTTTAGGTGATGCTGATCTTCACATTCCTCTCGACGAGATTCAAATTGATGAAACGATGCACTTTGTCGAGAAACCCGTGGAGATAGTGGAACGTACATACAAACAGTTGAAGAACAAACGGATTCATTTGGTCAAAGTTCGCTGGGAATCCAACGTGGCCCCTAGTTTACTTGGGAACGTAAGGACCAGATGAAGGCGAAATATCCGCATTTGTTTTCACAAGAATCCTCTAAATAAAATTTCGGGACGAAATTTCCTAAAGTAGGGGAGACTGTGACAACTGTGCTCTGTGATCGATGTAGAATGTAAAACAATGTTGGTTATCAATAAAACGATGTGCTTTTGTGTTATTATATGTGTAATTATGTTATTAATTTTACAATTTGATTCGATTCCGATTTCGAGCTTTAAATCACTTTCTGGAAGGTTATACGCAAACTGGTGCATAAACACAATCAGTTTAACGCGACGTACACTCCGGAACAGTGACGTAAGCCAAACGTACCCTAAATATCCTTTACATAACTTAGAAATAAGTTTTGAAGGATTTGGAATGGCAAAAACATGTTTATTTGAACTAAAGAGCTATTTACGACAAAACTGCGTCACTAAGTGATAGTTACAGTGCCGAGAAGTGCCTAAAACAAACTATAAATGCAGAACTTTGCATTTATTATTAAAAGTTTAGCATTTTATTATGTTAGTAAAATGCAAAAACATGGCAGAATGGTCCTGTATACTTTCCTAAGTGCCGGGAATAATTCGTGTTACAAATATATATATAAAATACACTTTTCGGACTAGTTAAACACTTTAACGGAACGATACCTAACCGGATAACCGGACATTACCCGGGACACTAAATTTTTCTCATCAACTTTGCATTAGAGTTTCTTCCCTAGCTATAAGCTAGTAGTAAGTTCCTCATGTCACCTTTGTTCATCTTGTTTCATGATTAAAAGTTGTAGTATGTTAAATCTACAAGAACACTAAAAGGGTTTAAACAAGATGATGAACATAAAAGTTACATAAAGATTTACATGATGATATGTTGTAGTGAACATGTTGTTGATTGCTTGATGATTTACTTGCTAATATTGATGTTAAATGTCGTTATGAATCTCTAAACATGTTAACGGAATCAATCGGACACACTTTAGAATGCTAAAAGCTGAAACAGGATGGCTGTTTAGTGATTACAGCCAACTTCAGATGGCTGTAACCAGGCCTTAATAAAACGAAAAATGTATTTTCTGAAGTCTAGATTTATTTATTATGAAATACGGTTCTAATGGCACTGGAATCATAATTTTTGGACTTCGTTTACTATTTTTAAAGACCCGTTTCGTAACAGCAGCTATAAAATTAGGCCATAAAATTTGTACTGTAGATGACCACTGATGTATTTGTAATGCTCCCACTGGATTTTCGTAAATCAGACTTACAAGGAATTTTAAATAAATTATTCCGTGGACTGCGGTCAGAAAAAGAGAAATCTGACTTCAGTCCGGAAAATGTTTTCTTATAAAATACTGATAATGAATTGGACCCCGATATTTTTAGAAAATAATATTTGGTTCATGTGAGACGTTTTATTAAAATTTGGGAATTTTTAGAATAAGTTAACCATTTTATTTA
The DNA here is from genome assembly GCA_030545235.1 of Helianthus tuberosus. NCBI lineage: Eukaryota > Viridiplantae > Streptophyta > Magnoliopsida > Asterales > Asteraceae > Helianthus > Helianthus tuberosus. Next base: position 133,774,306 of record CM060394.1, read on the forward strand.
AATGTCCGAAAACAGTCCAGTTTCATATATATTAAAACAGAAATGACATAAGTAGTATTTTGTATGTCAAAGTGTGGGTTTTTGGTTATTAAAATCATTCTTATTTAATTTAGGGCAGATAAACAATTTGAGTGATTATGTTAACATTTAAAAACGCACCCGAAGGTGAGTACATAGATCCCCTCTTTTACTGTTTTCGATTGTTTTGGGGTGATTCATATGTATCAAGCTGTCTGCTACTATTTCCATGCTCAAGATCAAGCTGCAGATGGCTAAAGAGGATGCGGATCCTTCTTTTGACAGGGCTAAATGAGACCTGGAGGCCTAGAAGCAAAGGCTAGTGGAGCTTGGTGATGAAGATGAACCTGAAGAGGTACTAGCTCTTGAAGGCGGAGGCATCGAGGTCAAGGATCCTGTGGAGGAGGCAGCTGGTGGAAGTGGCAAGGGTGGTGATGAGAAGGTTGAAGATGCAGCGAAGGTGTAGGCTGCACAATGGGTGATGATGGATATTTCTAGACGCGGCCGGAGCCCATTTTTTATGGTTTGAAAGTTTGTTTTGGTGTTTCAAACAATGGTCTGTAATAATTTGAACAATAGTTATTAGGGTTAAGGATCACTGATCCTTGGACAATAAGGGGGTAGCAAAGGTGGATGGGTCCTTCTGTTTGTGGAGGATGAAGCCTTTGATGCCCCTCATCTTTTGATTTCCTGCACTCAATGAACCTTATGAATATGGACACCCTGTGCCTACCCAAGCGGACGGGCCACATATTGCTGGTAGATGTTTGCGTAGGCAATTTTGACAACCTTTCAAAGGGTTAAATTTGATAAATAAATAAAACTTTTAACTTTTGGCTATCTTGGTGTTGTTCATTTTGTGTATACTTACTTATCAATTGTTGTTGCATAGTGTTTTGGTCAAAAAATCAGGCAATGATAATGCAACCAAACTTTCTGTTGTGAGGTATGATGCTTGAATCAATGAACAACACTAAGGATCACTCAGAAATGAAATGAATAAGTGACACAAAGATTTATACGAGGAAAAAGCCCTTGATCAATGAATGATCTCCGACATAAAAAACCTCGGGTGATGGAAACTACCGATCACCAACTCCAATTAAACAAGAAATGTATTACAACTTCGGATGATAGCGAGCTAATTACAAGGATCACTATAGTGTAACGTGCAAAAAGTGTATGAAATTGCTAAGCGAATTGCCGAGAGCTGGTGAGAGCAGTTGCTAGTGTGTGTTAAGCTAAAAATAGCCAAGTGTTTCTATTTAGCTCGCTATCCCGTTTAATAATGGAAAATATCTAAGCTAACAAACATTCCGCAATTGGTGCAAGTCCTCCACGACCTCCACAACGTCCATTTCAGCCATGCACATGCGGAATAAATATGGAATATGCTCCAGGAATATCGCCAAGACCAAGTCCAAGCTTGTACTCCTGCAAAACAACATCATATAGAAAGCAGACAATCGCTAGTATAAGGGTCCTTACGATGATCCATGATCCTGATCTTGCAATACTTCTGAGGATCACTAATTCAGACAGAATTGAGGATCACTAAACCCAACAGTAAATGAGGATCACTGATCATTGGGAAATCCTCCCCTAACAATTGCCCCCAAAATAAAAGGAGTAATTTATAAATAAGCGAGTTATATTTTCTCGTCCTTATCCGTAACCAACTAACAGATATATAGCTGTTGAATCCTGACTAGCCGTTGCTAACATGACGTCATTGAGGTGACTATCCTGCAAAATCATCATTATAAATTGAAATTAGAGATAAGGGTTAGAGAGCATTTAAATTCGTGCGTTTCCTTCTTTAAATCCTCATTCGAAGACTTGATCAGGTATTTCTCTTTCCTTTCTCTCTTCATCTTCTTTCTCTGCTCCTTCTTTCTTCATCTTCTTCATAATCAAGATGATGCTAAGATCCTTACCAGCTAAGGATCACAAGAAGGACAGCCCCTTGAAAAGCCAGGGGATCATAAAAGATTCTGCAAAAGAACGATGCTGCTTCACTGATCCACAGATAGACAGAATCCGACGTTGCTTTCTGGCAAACACCATTTTCAAACCATTTGATCCCACTGTTCTAAGTGACTACGTTTCTGAAACTTGGGTAGCTTTCCTGGTCACTCCTTTCACAATAGGATACTCGTATCCTTTCCCTGAATTCACCCAGTCTTTCTTCTCCCTCACCGGCATCTCCTACATTCAAGCTATGCCAATGATCTAGAGGGTCTTATATACCCTTGAAAGGATCATTGAGCAAGAAGGAATTGCTCTGGGAATGTCGAAGTTGGCAGAGATGTATGACCTCGTAACATTTGGATCCCACCGATATCTACTCAAGCATAAACCCGGTGAAGAACACCCCATCTTCAAAGCCACTAAGAATGATACCAACTGGAAACGGCGATTCTTCTTTGTCAGAAGGGATTCTATCTCTGATGGAAAGGATCTGCCTAGAATATGGACCACTCATGGTAGGATAGAGGATCCTGAGAAGGATCACCAGATGACTTATCTGTTTTGGGTGTGTAGGTGCTGGGAAATCTTCAAAATCTGCCTCCAAATTCAGTGTCACTGATCTTGACACTGTCCGATCCTCAAAGAAAAAGTCTGCTGCTAGCCCCTCTGTCATAGTCCCCAAGGCGACCACTTCAAACGGAAGAGGTGGAAAGAAAAGGAAGACCTCTGAAGCTGACAACCTAGAAGGCTTGCCTCTGATCCGCCATCAGTTCCTCGAGTACTTTGCTGATGTAAGGATCACTGACTTAGTTTGATTATCCTGAGGATCACGTGATCCTGAACTTTGCATTGTCTTCTTTGCAGAAATTTGCTGAAATCGAGGACTATGTTGGGAACGTCGAAGAGCTTGAGGAGAAATACTCCGATCTCCAAAAAGTGGCGGTGCTCAAGGATCACAAGATTGCCTCCCTCAAAAAGGACCTCAATGATGCTAAAACTCAGATGGTTGCAGCTCAGATCAATGCTGATTATGAGAAGCACGAGATCACGGAGGATGCTAAAGTCTCCGCTGCCATTGCCATGTACAAGACCAAGTTGCAGATGGCCCAAGAAGCTCAGGATCCTACCTTTGACAGGAGCAACTGGGACATGGAGGGCTGGAAGGCTAGGCTGGCTGAGTTGGAGGATGAAGAAGAGGCTGAAGAGGTTCTGGCAATCGAGGCTGGTGGCAGTGGCAAGGATCATGTGAAGGACACTGGAGCTGGAGGAGATGGTGATGCAGCGAAGGTGTAGGCTGCATGAATGGGCGATGATGGACACTTCTAGACATAGCCAGAGCCCATTTTTTAAGTTTGGTTATGATGTTTTTTGTTGAACAATGATGGGTTGTATTTGAACAATAGTAATTAGGGCTAAGGATCATGGATCCTTTGAACAATAGGTAGGATTACAAATGGTGGAGGGATCCTCTGTTTGGGGGATGAAGCCATTGTGATCCTGCCGTCTTTTGATTCCTGCACTTTCTAGACCTATGAACAATGGACACCCTTTGCCAACCCATGTGGACGGGCCACGTTTTGCTGGTAGAAACGTGGGTTGGCAATTTTGACAACCTCAAAGGGTTTAATGTTTTGTGAATAAAATAACTTTAACTTTTTGTCTTATCCTATGTTGATATCCTTGTTAGTGTTAGGGGAGGATTTTCTAACAATTCGTGATCCTTACTTGTTATCCTAATTAATGATCCTTACTTCTGTGACAGATAGTGATCCTCAAAAGAGCTTCAGGATCAGGATCATGGATCACCTTAAGGATCCTCATACTAACGATTGTTTGTTTGTGTTTCGTATTATATTGCAGGAGTAACAAGCTTGACTTGGTCTTGGCAACGTTACTATGGAATATTCCACGGGTATTTCGCACACGTTTGACTGGAAATGGATGTTGTGGAGAACGTGGGAGCTTGGCACAAAATTCGGATAGTTTGTTAGCGTAGTTAACTTCTATTTTTAAATGGGTGACGAGCTAGTAATTAGAACACTTAGCCATTTTCAGCTACACACACTCTCGTATAATTGCACTCTTGAAGCTCTCGACAAACACTTAACAGTTTTCACTCACTTTCACACATTTCATCCTAGTGATCCTTGTACCTAGCTCGTTACTATCCGAAGTTGTAAACATTTATTGATTTATTTAAGCTTGGTGATCGGTAGTTTCCGTCACCCGGGGTTTTTTGTGCCGGAGATCAACTCTTGATCAAGGGCTTTTTCCCCGTATAAATCTTTGTGTCGTTTGTGCAATTTACATTGAAGTGATCCTTATCATTGTTCTACATTTAAAGCATCATTCCCCATAACAGAGAGTTTGGTTGCATTATCCTCATCAGATTTTTTGACCAAAACAGTTTGGCGCCCACCGTGGGGCAATTGGTGCTTCATTCCTAAGAAGTTTTTCTGCTGGTGATCATTCCGGTTCATTGCATACAAATACATGGCTTCATCATTGAAGAATACCTCTACTGCAATGTCTGCGGTCAATTCATCTCAGGGCATTCCACCTTTGCCTCCACCACCTTCTGGACCTCTGTAAAATGCCGAGAAGAAACCAACTCCCATTTTCTCCAAACCTCCAACTTTTTCTGCTTCTTACACTCCCACTACTAGTGACATGTTTACTTTGATTTTGCAGATGAAGGATCATATACAGCAACAGGACAAGACCAATGAAAGGATTCTCAAAGAAATCGGAGATCTCAAGAAACAAAAGAAAGCGGCAGAGGATCATTCCCCACTGTTGCCCAGATCTTTGAATTTTGATACTCCGGTGATTACTTCTCAGCCATCAGTGGTTCCAGATGTTCAATATGTGGGTGGACCGAAAGGAGTGCACTACGGAACAACAACAGTGACGCAGGCATCAGGTTCATATTTCCAGCCAGCAGGATCCTATCCTCAGCATATGGGATCCTTCATGAATTCAGGAGGATACTCAGGAGCGCAGCATATTCAAGGATCCTACTTTATTCCAGGATCATCCCAGGTTCAAGGATCCTCCTTTGTTCCAGGATCATCCCAGGTTCAAGGATCCTCCTTTGTTCCAGGATCATCCCAGGTTCAAGGATCCTCCTTTGTTCCAGGATCGTACCAGTTTCAGGGATCCTTCCAGATACCAGGATCCTTAAGGAGTTTGCAAACAGGAAGTTTAGATGTCCATCAGGGAGATTTTATTCCAATGCAGACCATTGCTTCTACTGGTCCTTCGATCATTCCAGAGCCCCAACAATATGGATTAACATCCATTCTTCCTAATTTGATTCCAATGGGAGGTAACACTTTTAATAATTCTTATACTACTAACCATGGCCTTATGCAGGATCCAGGTATCAACCACGCCATGGCCAGAGAATTGAAAAAGTTGAAGGATATGATATCAAGTGTTCCAGGAGTGGTCAAACCTATCCCAGAGATTGCAGATGGGAGCCACAGGATATCTCGTTTTGCACCACCAATCTGTGATGCTGAGATACCCAAGAGGTTCCATGTGCCAACCATGAAGCTGTATGATGGTTCGACGGATCCTGAAGAACACATAGCACAATACAGGGAGAGGATGGAGATCAATCCAATCCCAGAAAGGTTGAAGGAAGCATGCCTGTGCAAGGGATTTGGATCCACTCTTACTGGATCAGCTCTCAAATGGCTGCTAAGTCTTCCCCCTACTCTATTACCTCATTTGCTAATCTAGTTAACCTATTTAATAATCAGTTTTCTTGTAGTAGAAAATTTGAACGATTAACTAGTGATCTATATAGGATAACCCAGGGTCATAATGAATCATTAAGGGATTACATTACCAAATTCAGTAAAGAATCCTTAGACATTCCCAACTTGGATATATCCACGGCTGTTGAGGCCTTCAAAATGGGATTGCTTAGGGATTCATTGTTCTATGATGATCTTGTTATGACACCATGCAGGAACCTAGATGAAGTAAGAACCCGGGCCCTTAGGTTCATCCGGCTAGAAGATGACAAAAGGATCCAGGAGAGGTTAGCAGGATCCTCAAAGCAAGATAAGCAAGGATCCTCATTCAGGAACAACAAGTTCAGATCCTATAACAGATCTGATAACCAGAACGTGCATGCTGTTGATCAGGAAGAGGATGATGAGGATTATCCTCCAATCTCTGAATATTGTTTTTCTGTTGATAACAATGAACTAATCATTGCGATGCAGAATCTAGGTGATAAAGCCAGATGGCCCAGAAAAAATGACAGACCAGCTGCAACCAAAGATAAATCAAAGTGGTGTGCATACCATGAAGATTTTGGGTATCTCACAGAAGAATGCATTGCACTAAGAAAGGAAATTGGATACTTGTTGAGCAAGCGGCATCTAAAAGAATTGTTGGGTAGAAAAAAGTCAAGGACTCAGGATCCTGAAAGGATCCCTGAGAAAGCTCCGGCCCCTCCAGCAGATGCACAAGTAATAAACTTTATTTCTGGAGGATCAGACATTTGTGGCACATCCTTCTCAGCAGCTAAAAGGCATGCAAAGGAAACTAAAATGGATAATGGAGAAAGACCCGTTCGAACATCAAGTGTCTCTGAAGGAAAAGTCATAACGTTTGATGAGGATGATCGTGTTGATATCCAGGATCCTCATCACGATGGTTTAGTTATTACTCTTTTCATTTCTAACCATTTTGTCCGCAGGATCCTTATAGACGGAGGAAGCTCAGTGAACATTATCCAGCTTGATGTTCTAAAGAAGATGGGTATCCCTGAATCAGATATCATACCAAGATCCTCCGTGCTCGTGGGATTTAGTGGCGAAACTAAGAATACCCTGGGGGACATTAAGCTCCCAATATACATCGAAGGCCTACACTCTTATAAAAAATTTTGTGTTATTGACTGTTTATCTTGTTGTAATGTTATCCTTGGCAGGCCCTGGATACACGATATGAAGGCAGTCCCATCTACTTACCATCAATGTGTGAAGCTCCCTAGTCCTTGGGGAATAGTCAAGATTGATAGTGATCAGCAGGAGGCTAAGAATTGCTATACTTCATCGATGAAACCAGCCTCAAAGTCAAGGGAGCAATAGCAATCAAAGTATCCTCCAAGGGATGTCTTGGAGGCAAGAGAGCAGGATGTGGTAGAAATCCTCATGGATCCTCATGATCCTGAATCTAAAATATATATCGGATCAGGGATCCTTGGCAAAATGAAAGAAGACCTCATATCCTTCCTCAAAAGGAGAAAGACTACCTTTGCATGGAAACACGAAGACATGACAGGTATATCTAAAGATGTAATCACTCACAAACTTGGCATTGATAGGTCCTTCAAACCAATCCATCAAAGGAGAAGAAAGTTTGCACCAGAAAGAAATGCCATTATCCAGGAAGAGGTAGAGAAATTGCTCCAGGCAGGTATGATTAGAGAGGTCAAGTATCCAAGATGGTTGGCCAATGTGGTTGTTGTTCAAAAGAAAAACGGAAAGTGGAGGGTATGTGTCGATTTTACCGATTTAAATAAGGCATGTCCCAAGGATCCTTTCCCATTACCCCACATTGACTCCATGGTGGATGCAACTGCGGGTCACGAACTGTTAACTTTTATGGATGCTTCATCTGGATTTCAACAAATCCAAATGGAACCATCCGATCAAGAGGATACAGCCTTCATGACTCCAACTGGTATATACTGCTATATTGCTATGCCGTTTGGATTAAGGAATGCAGGTGCAACTTATCAAAGGCTAGTGAATATGATGTTCAAGGATCAGATTGGACAAACTATGGAGGTTTACATAGACGATATGGTGGTAAAATCAATAAAGGCTGAGGATCACCTAATAGACTTGGAGGAAGCATTCAATATCCTTGATAAATATAATATGAAACTTAATCCTTCAAAATGTCACTTTGGTGTTAAAGCAGGCAAATTCTTAGGATACATGGTGACCAAGAGAGGCATTGAAGCCAGTCCAGAACAAATCAAAGCAATAGTGAACATCAAATCTCCGGCCAATGCTAAGGATGTTCAAAGGCTAACTGGCAGGATAGCAGCTTTAAACAGATTTATATCCAAATCCTCAGAGAAGTGCAAAGAATTCTATGATATCCTAAGGAAGAACAAGAAATTTGAGTGGACTGAGAAGCATGAAAATGCCTTAAGAGCTCTCAAAGATTACCAATCCTCAGCCCCGGCCTTGATGAAACCAGAAAAAGGCGATGTGCTATCCTTGTATCTTGCAGTATCCTCAAAAGCAGTAAGTGCGGTCCTTGTTAAGGATCATGAAGGTACACAACATCCTGTCTATTATGTAAGTAAAAGTTTACTTGATGCCGAATCCAGGTATTCACACCTTGAAAAGCTTATTCTTGCATTAATTATGGCCTCTACTAAGTTGAGACATTATTTTGAAACTCATGTTATTGTTGTTAAAACTAATTTTCCAATTAAGAATGTCCTCAGGAAACCAGAGACGTCAGGAATGATGGCTAAGTGGGCAGTGAAGCTTAGTGCCTATGATATAAGATATGAGCCTAGGACAGCCATCAAATCCCAAGCATTAGCTGACTTTGTGGCTGATTTCAGTAGTGATTTACAAAAAGAAGCTGAGTTAGAAGTCCAGCAGATAGAGGAGACCAAGGATCCTTGGATACTCTATACTGATGGATCCTCAAATGTCAAAGGCACAGGGCTTGGAATACTACTAAAATCGCCACAGGGGGACATAATACCCCACTCTATAGCTTGTGAGTTCCAAACCACTAACAATGAGGCTGAATATGAAGCCTTAATTGCTGGTTTGCAAATTGCTAAGCATATGGGGATCAGGTATCTTGAGGTACATGTAGACTCATTGTTAATTACAAACCACTTTAATGGATCCTATGCTGTTAAAGGTGAAAAGCTAACCAAATATTTAGAGATAGTCAAAGAATTGGCACTCTCCTTTGTTTCCTTTAGTTTGACACAGGTACCAAGGGAAGAAAATACAGAAGCTGATGCATTGGCTAACTTAGGATCATCTTTGAAGATCCCGGAGGATATCAAGATCCCTATTATCCATATCCTGACCCCGGCTATCGAGGATCATATGGCTATGGAGATAGGAAATAATTCTGCAATTATCCCTAGTGAGGATATTCAATCCCATTCAGGATCAGGATCATGGATTTCACCAATCATGAGATACTTACAACATGGAGAGATTCCTACAGGAGAAAACCCTAGGGCTTTCAAAATTAAGGTATCTCAATTCACAATTTTAAATAATATGTTGTATAGACGATCTCTTGCAGGACCATACTTAAGATGCATTGAGGATCCTGAAATCCAAGAAGTTTTAAAAGACTTCCATGAAGGAGAATGTGTAAACCACACTGGGGGCAGGGCATTATTCTCAAGGATCCTGAGGACAAGATATTACTGGCCAACTATGAAGAGAGATGATGTGGAGTACGCTAAGAGATGTGATCCTTGTCAGAGACACAGCAATATCCTTCATCAACCAGCTGAATTTTTGCATCCTATATCCTCCTCTTGGCCATTTATGAGATGGGGTATGGATATAGTTGGTAAGCTCCCTAAGGCACCTGGTGGAAAAGTGTTCATGCTAGCTATGACTGATTACTTCTCCAAGTGGATAGAGGCTGAAGCTTTTGCACAAGTCAGAGAAAAGGAAGTTATATCCTTCATTAAAAGAAATATTATAACTAGATTCGGTATTCCTTCTGAAATTATATGTGATAATGGTTCCCAATTCATTAGGGGCAGAACTACTAACTTTTGTGACAGCTGGGGGATTAAGATGATAACATCAACACCAGTCCACCCACAAGCTAATGGTCAAGCAGAATCATCCAACAAGATCATCATCAACAATTTGAAGAAGAAGCTTGGATCCAAGAAAGGGAAATGGGCAGAAGAACTACCTTATGTGCTTTGGGCTGATAGGACAACCCCTAAGAATGCTACTGGTCAAACGCCATTCTCTTTGGTATTTAGGGCAGAATCAGTGATCCCAACAGAAATGGTGGTTCCAACTGCTAGAACAAGTACCCGTGATCCTGAGGAAAATGATGAGAACTTGGCTCAAGACATGGATACTATTGAAGAAATCAGGGATCTGGCTAGGATAAGGATGGCAAGTTATCAACAAAGAATGGCTGGTGCTTACAACAAAAATGTCAGGATCAGGAAGTTTCAAGTTGGAGATATGGTATTAAGGAAAGCATTTCAGAATACCACCAATCCTGCTGGTGGAAAATTGGCTCCAAAATGGGAAGGCCCTTATTTGATTGAAGCTGAAGCAGGAAAGGGGGCATATAGATTGCTAACCATGGAAGGTGATTTGCTACCAAGAGCTTGGAATGCTGTCCACTTGAAGAAATATTTCATGTGAGCAGGATCCTCATCGCACAGATGATCCTTACATTGGAGTTATCCTTGAAGGATCCTTAAAGTATCGGTGATCCTTACTTTGGTAATATCCTAATCTTGAACTATTTCATTTCTTTATTTTCTCATATAAGGATAAGGATCATGTGTCCTTTATCCATCTCTCACGTGATTTTAAGTTTTGAAAGTTCAGGTATCCTTAGCAAAATATTGGTTATCTGCAGAAGCAATCCGTTCCTTGGGTTTAACACCAGTTATTTGGGCTTGACCCCAGTTCCGCCTGTAGCGCATGATGATCCTGGTATAGTTCAAGGCAGTGGGACCAGTACTCGCTTTAGGGGCTGATAATTCCATTGTACTGGCTATACCTAGGATCCTACGTATAATGGTAGACGTACCATACATCCGTTCCTAAGGTTTCTAACGTTTTCGCGTTAGCTAAGGTTTTGACATTTTCATGTCACTAAGTTTGGATAGTCGCCAGTTAGGGCCATACTCCAGTTTACATACGATCCTTGGGCTTGTCCCCAGTTATCCTTGGGCTTGTCCCCAGTTATCCTTGGGCTTGTCCCCAGTTATCCTCGGGCTTGTCCCCAGTTGCTAACTCTTATCTTATATTGGCTTAGTCCCAAGTTATGCTCTATTTCAGGTCCTTGAAGATAAACAACTAGGGATCCTTGATCCTTACTTCTCTCTAAGGTTTATCTTATAGTTATCCTTATTATGGATAGGATCCTAACTTGGATCCTCAGGTATGATCCTTAACTATTTTTAATTCTATTCATTGTTTATTTGAATAACCCTTAAAATTTGACAACTAAACTTGTGATCCTTAAAATATATTACTTTTTGGGATTCTTTAACTACAGGATATTTGATCATGGATTATGTCCTAAATATTTTCAATCTGACTTGTTCAAAATTGTTTATTCAATAAGTGTACATCAAAACAATTGAGAATTAAAGAGACAAAAAGGATAACAATACAAGATAAGCGACAAAAGATTAAGGTTTTATTTATTAACAAAAGATTAACCCTTAAAAGGTTGTCAAAATTACCTACCCCGAGCATCTACCAGCAATACGTGGCCCGTCCGCTGGGGTAGGTAAAGGGTGTCCATGATAATAGGTTCAAAAGTAGTGCAGGAATATAAAGGCGGCAGGATCACAATGGCTTCATCCCCCAAACAGAGGATCCCTCCACCATTTGCAATCCTGCCTATTGTCCAAAGGATCATACATGATCCTTAATCCTAAAAACTATTGTTCAGTACAAACCATCAAATTGTTCAACAAAACAACCATCAAACTAAAAAAATTGGGCCCCGGCTATGTCTAGAAGTTTCCATCATCGCCCAATCATGCAGCCTAAACCTTCCCTGCATCACCACCTCCAACCTTGCCTCCAGCCTCGATTGCCTCCAGCCTCGATTGCCTCCAGCCTCGATTGCCAAAACCTCCTCAGCCTCTTCATCATCTTCAAGATCAGCCAACCTTGCTTTCCAGTCCTCAACATCCCAGCTGCTTCTGTCGAAGTTAGGATCTTGAGCTTCCTGGGCCATCTTTAGTTTTGTTTGATACATTGTGATGGCAGCAGAGACCTTTGCACCTTCTATGAGATCATGCTTTTCATAGTCAAGGTCGATCAGAAGTTTAGCCGTCTTAGTCTTGGCATCCTGAAGCTCCTTCTGAAGATCAGCAATTTTGAGGTCCTTTAGCAATGCAACCTGCTGAAGGTCGGCAATCTTCCTATCCTGATCCTCAACGTGGCCAACATAGTCCTCAATCTCAGTGAATTTCTGCAAAGGGGATAAAAGATAAGGTCAGGACCAAGTGATCCTCAAATCAGCAGGATATATCAGCAGGATATATCAGCAGGATATGTCAGCAGGATATACGAGCAGAGACAGTGATCCTTACATTGTTGAAGTACTCGAGGAATTGGTGGCGGATCAGAGGCAGACCCTGCAGATCCTCAGCTTCAGAGGCCTTTCTCTTCTTGATTCCCTTTCCTTTGAGGGGTGCCTTGGGGACTGAAGCTGTCGGGCTGGTAGGAGCCTTTCTTTTGGAGGATCTGACGGTGGTGAGATTGGTGACATTGAACTTTGAAGCAGACTTGGTGGATTTTCCAGCACCTACACAACCAAAACAAGATAAGTATCTTTACTTCACTAATATTTTACTATTTATTTAATTTTTTAAACAAAGATACTTACTTGACATCGTGACAGATCCTGAGGATACCTCTTGAGAATCCTGGGTGGTTGTCTTGAAAGTTCTTGTTTCAGGATAAAGTTTCTTGAAAGCGATGAGTCTCTCTTTGGCAGCAGGAGACAGTATGAGGTGTGAAACGGTGATAGCTGCATAACAAGAAAGCAAAAGTATATAAGTGATCCTTATATCAAAAGAAAGTTCTCTGGTGATCCTTCTCAGGATCCTCCACCCTACCATGGGTAGCCCAATTCTTGGGTAGATCCTTTCCGTCATCGATAGAATCTCTCTTGATGAAAAAGAAATGCCGCTTCCAGTTAGCATCATTCTTGGTATCTTTGAAGATCGGGTGTTCCTCACCGGGTTTACGTTTAAACAAATAGCGATGAGAACCAAAGGTAGTAAGATCATACAGCTCTCCCAGCTCTGACATTCCTAGGTCTATCCCTTCCTGCTCGATGATCCTTTCAAGGGTATACATGACCCTCCATATCATCGGCATGGCTTGGATATAAGAGATGCCGGTTAGGGAAAAGAAAGATTGGGTGAAGGCTGGAAAAGGATATGTATAGCCTATGGTGAACGGAGTGACAGGAAAAGCAACCCAGTTGTCGGAAATATGATCACTCAGGGCATTGGGATCAAAAGGTCTAAACTCGGTGTTCGCCGGGAAGCAGTGGCGGATCCTATCAATCTGTGCATCGTTGAAACAACAGCGTTCTTTTATGGAATCTTCGATGATCCCCTGGCTTTTCGGTGGGCTGTTTTTCGGGTGATCCTTAGCTGGGGAGTTCCGGAGCAACATCTTTGATAGAATGATGGGAAGAGACGGAAAACAGAGCAAAAGAAGGAAGAAGATGAAGAGAGAATACCTGTTTATCTTCGGATGCAGTTATAAAGGGAGTATCTCTGAAATTTAAATGCAAACGATCATATCTCTATCTCCTATTTATAATCATGATTGTGCAGGGTTGTCACTTTTGTGACGTCATAGTTGCAACGGATAGTTCTACAACAACGGCTATATTTACGATAGTTAGTTGCGGATAAGATCAAGAAAATATAATTCGCTCATTTTACATATCTGTTGGTGCATTCATCTGTCGTCTTCGTCTTATGTCGAGTCTCAGATTAGATATGTTAGATATGTTATATGTTTTAGAATGTGTTTAAGGTAATTTAGCTTGAACGTGGTGATTTCCCTTGAAAATGTCACATGACAATTTCAAGCTAAATCAACATGTTGATTTCCCTTGAAAGTGGCATGTGTTATTTCAAGCTAAATCAACACATCTATAAATAGCCTTCAAGCTAAATCATTTGTAACGGTTTCTGAAATTCCATACCGAGGTGCTGCCGGTGTGAGGACTGATTGTAAACGATAGTATATCAATATAATCAGTTTTAAAGTGATACGCAAGCTGTTTCGCAATCGGTTTCTTAGTTTCCGCCTCTGAAACTGATAAAATCTCTTCTGAACGACTCGTTTGGGTCGCAAACCGATCCTACAATATCACTCCTTATATTTTGGGGGCAATTGTTAGGGGATGATTTTCTAACAATTAGTGATCCTTACTTCTGTGACAGATAGTGATCCTCAGAAGAGCTTCAGGATCAGGATCATGGATCACCTTAAGGATCCTCATACTAACGATTGTTTGTTTGTGTTTCGTATTATATTGCAGGAGTAACAAGCTTGACTTGGTCTTGGCAACGTTACTATGGAATATTCCACGGGTATTTCGCACACGTTTGACTGGAAATGGACGTTGTGGAGAACGTGGGAGCTTGGCACAAAAGTCGGATAGTTTGTTAGCATAGTTAACTTCTATTTTTAAAGGGGTGACGAGCTAGTAATTAGAACACTTAGCCATTTTCAGCTACACACACTCTCGTACAATTGCACTCTTGAAGCTCTCGACAAACACTTAACAGTTTTCACTCACTTTCACACATTTCATCCTAGTGATCCTTGTACCTAGCTCGTTACTATCCGAAGTTGTAAACATTTATTGATTTATTTAAGCTTGGTGATCGGTAGTTTCCGTCACCCGGGGTTTTTTGTGCCGGAGATCAACTCTTGATCAAGGGCTTTTTCCCCGTATAAATCTTTGTGTCGTTTGTGCAATTTACATTGAAGTGATCCTTATCATTGTTCTACATTTAAAGCATCATTCCCCTTAACAGAGAGTTTGGTTGCATTATCCTCATCAGATTTTTTGACCAAAACAGTTAGTACTTTACTTTTCAATTGTTGTGATATTCATTTTGTCTAAACTTATCAAGTAAAGGAAAAATTTAATAAATATCCTCAAAAATTTTAGGATATGATCAAGGATCACATATCCTATAGTCGATAAGTTTTGAAAAGTTATATAGTTTAAGGATTATAAGTTCAGTTGTCAAAGGATAAGGGTCACTCAAATGAATAATAAATAAAATCAAAATAGTTAAGGATCATACCTGAGAATCCAAGTTAGGATCCTAACCTTTAACACTTATAATCAGGATAACCAAAAGACAAACCTTATTATAAGGTAAGGATCAAGGATCCTTGGTCATTTATCTCTGAAAACCTGAAATAGGATACAACTTGGGACTAAGCCAATATAAGATAAGAGATAGTAACTGGGGACAAGCCCAAAGGATAACTGGGGACAAGCCCAAAGGATAACTGGGGACAAGCCCAAAGGATAACTGGATACTTCTGTGAATACTCAATCCTTAGACAAGGATACCTGAACCTTCAAAACTCAGAATCAAGTGAAAGGAGGATAAAGGATGCAGGATCCTTATCCTTATATAAGAGAATAAAAGAATGAAATAGTTTGAGATTAGAATGTTACCGAGATGAGGATCATCTGTTCTGTAAGGATCCTTCAAGGATACTTGTCATGTAAGGATCATGGATCCTTGTCACATGAAATATTTCTTCAAATGGACAGCATTCCAAGCTCTTGGTAGCAAATCACCTTCCGATGTTAGCAATCGATATGCCCCCTTTCCTGCTTCAGCTTCAATCAAATAAGGGTCTTCCCATTTTGGTGCCAACTTTCCATCAGCAGGATTGGTGGTATTCTGAAATGCTTTCCTTAACACCATATCACCAACTTGGAATTTCCTGATCCTGACTTTTTTGTTGTAGGCTCCAGCCATCTTTTGTTGATAACTAGCCATCCTTATCCTTGCCAAATCCCTGATTTCTTCTATAGTATCCAAGTCTTGAACCAAGTTTCCAGCATTCTCTTCAGGATCACGAATGCTTGTTCTTGCAGTTGGAACCACCATCTCTGTAGGGATCACTGATTCTGCCCCAAATACCAAAGAAAGTGGAGTTTGGCCTGTAGCATTCTTGGGAGTTGTCCTATCAGCCCAAAGCACATAAGGTAGTTCTTCTGCCCATTTTCCTTTTTGGATCCAAGCTTCTTCTTCAAATTGTTGATGATGATCTTGTTGGATGATTCTGCCTGACCATTAGCTTGTGGGTGGACTGGTGTTGATGTTATCATCTTAATCCCCCAGCTGTCACAGAAGTTAGTAGTTCTATTCCCAATAAATTGGGATCCATTATCACAAAAAATTTCAGAAGGGATACCAAATCTAGTAATAATGTTTCTTTTAATAAAGGATATAACTTCCTTTTCTCTGACTTGAGCAAAGGCTTCAGCCTCTATCCACTTGAAGAAGTAATCAGTCATAGCAAGCATGAATACTTTTCCACCAGGTGCCTTAGGAAGCTTACCAACTATATCCATTCCCCACCTCATAAATGGCCAAGAAGAGGATATAGGATGCAAAAGTTCTGCTGGTTGTTGAAGGATATTACTGTGTCTCTGACAAGGATCACATTTCTTGGCATACTCCACAGCATCCTTCTTCATAGTAGGCCAATAGTATCCTGTCCTCAGGATCCTTGAGAATAATGCCCTGCCCCCAGTGTGGTTTCCACAATCTCCTTCATGGAAATCCTTTAGGACTTCTTGGATTTCAGGATCCTCAATGCATCTTAGATATGGTCCTGCAAGAGATCGTTTTTACAACATATTATTCAATATTGTAAATTGAGATACCTTAGTTTTGAAAGCCCTAGGGTTTTCTCCTGTAGGAATCTCTCCATGTTGGATGTATCTCATAATTGGAAGGATCCATGATCCTGCATGAGATTGAGTATCCTCACTAGGGATGATTGCAGAATCTTCTCCGATCTCCATAGCTACATGATCCTCGATAGCAGGGGTCAGGATATGGATAATAGGGATCCTTATATCCTCCGGGATCTTCAAGGATGATCCTAGATTGGCTAATGCATCAGCCTCTACATTCTCTTCCCTTGGTACCTGTGTCAAACTAAAGGAAACAAAAGAGAGTGCCAATTCTTTGACTATCTCTAAATATTTGATTAGCTTTTCACCTTTAACAGCATAGGACCATTAAAGTGATTAGTGATCAATAAAGAATCTACATGTACCTCAAGATACCTGATCCTCATATGCTTAGCAATTTGCAAACCAGCTATCAAGGCTTCATACTCAGCCTCATTGTTGGTAGTTTGGAATTCACAAGCTATGGAGTGGGGTATTATGTCCCCATGTGGCGATTTTAGTAGTATTTCCAAGTCCTGTTCCTTTCACATTAGACGCTCCATCAGTGAAGAGTATCCAAGGATCCTTAGTTTCTTCAAGCTGTTGGACTTCTAGCTCAGCTTCCTTCTGCAAGTCACTACTAAAATCTGCCACAAAGTCAGCTAAGGCTTGGGATTTGATGGCAATCCTTGGTTCATATCTTATATCATATGCACTCAGCTTCACTGCCCACTTAGCCATCCTTCCTGACATTTCAGGTTTCCTGAGAACATTCTTAATTGGAAAATTAGTCTTAACAATAATGGCATGAGTCTCAAAATAATGTCTTAATTTAGTAGATGCCATTATTAATGCAAGGATAAGTCTCTCTAAGTGTGAATACCTGGATTCAGCATCAAGTAAACTCTTACTTACATAATAGACAGGATATTGTGCACCTTGGTGATCCTTAACAAGGACCGCACTTACTGCTTTTGAGGATACTGCTAAGTATAAGGATAATATATCCCCTTTTTCTGGTTTCATCAAGGCCGGGGCTGAGGATAGGTAATCCTTAAGAGCTTTGAGGGCACTTTCATGCTTCTCAGTCCATTCAAATTTCTTGTTCTTCCTTAGGATGTCATAGAATTCCTTGCACTTTTCTGAGGATTTGGATATGAATCTGTTCGAGGCTGTGATCCTGCCTGTCAATCTTTGCACATCCTTAGCATTGGCAGGAGATTTGATATTCACAATAGCCTTGATTTGCTCAGCTTCAATGCCCCTCTTTGTCACCATATAGCCTAAGAATTTACCTGCCTTAACAACAAAATGACATTTGGAAGGATTTAGTTTCATATTAAATTTGTCAAGGATATTGAATGCTTCCTCCAAGTCTTTAAGGTGATCCTCAGCTTTCTTGGACTTAACCACCATGTCATCTATATAGACTTCCATAGTGTGTCCAATTTGTTCCTTGAACATCATATTGACTAGCCTTTGATAAGTAGCACCTGCATTCCTTAGTCCAAATGGCATAGCAATATAACAATATATACTATTTGGGGTCATAAAGGCTGTATCCTCTTGATCAGATGGTTCCATCTGAATTTGTTGAAATCCAGATGAAGCATCCACAAAAGTCAACAACTCATGACCCGCGGTAGCATCCACCATGGAGTCAATGTGGGGTAATGGGAAAGGATCCTTGGGACATGCCTTGTTTAAATCAGTAAAATCGACACATACCCTCCACTTTCCATTTTTCTTTTGAACAACAACCACATTGGCTAACCATCTTGGATACTTAACCTCTCTTATCATACCTGTCCGAAGTAGTTTATCTACCTCTTCCTGGATAATAGCATTCCTTTCAGGTGTAAACCTCCTCCTCTTTTGGTGAATTGGCTTGAATGACCTGTCAATGCCAAGTTTATGAGTAATTGTATCTTTAGATATACCTGTCATATCCTCATGTTTCCAGGCAAAGGTAGTTTTCCTTCTTTTAAGGAAGGATATTAGCTCCTGTTCAATGTCGCTAAGGATCCCTGATCCTATGAAGATCTTGGATTCAGGATCATCAGGATCCATGAGGATTTATTTCAAATCCTGTTCTCTCGCCTCCAAGACATCTCTTGAAGGATACTTTAATTGCTATTGCTCCCTTGGTCTTGAGGCTGGCTTCATTGATGATGTATAACAATTCTTAGCCTCTTGCTGATCACTCTCAATTTTCACCACTCCCCATGGACTTGGAAGCTTTACACACTGATGATAGGTGGATGAGACTGCCTTCATATCATGTATCCATGGCCTGCCAAGGATAACATTGCAACAAGATAAGCAATCTATAACACAAAATTTTTGATAAGAATGCAATCCTTCAATATAGATTGGGAGTTTGATGTCCCCCAATGTATTCTTAGTTTCTCCACTGAATCCCACAAGTACTGAGGATCTTGGGACAATATCAGACTCCGGGATATTCATCTTCTTGAGGACATCAAGCTGAATGATGTTCACAGAGCTTCCTCCATCTATAAGGATCCTGCGAACAAAGTGGTTAGAAATAAACAATGTAATTACAAGACCATCATGATGAGGATCCTAGACATCAACACGATCATCCTCATCAAAGGTTATGACTTTATCCTAGGTGACAACGGAGGTCCGGACGGGTCTGTCTCCATTATCCATCTTGGTTTCCTTAGCATGTCTTTTTGCTGCTGAAAAGGAGGTACCACAAATGTCTGATCCACCGGATATGAAGTTTATAAGTTATGCATATGCTGGAAGGGAAGGAGCTCTTTCCGGGATCCTTTCAGGATCCTGGATCCTTGACTTCTTTCGTCCTAAAAGTTCCTTCAAATGCCCCTTGCTCAACAAGTAACCAATTTCCTTTCTTAGTGCAATACACTCTTCAGTGAGATGCCCGAAATCCTCATGATATGCACACCATTTGGACTTGTCCTTTGTAGCGGCTGGTTTATCACTTTTTCTCGGCCACCTAGCTTTCTCACCTAGATTCTGCATTGCAAGTATTAGTTCATTGTTATCAACAGAATAACAGTATTCAGAAATAGGAGGATAATCCTCATCATCCTCTTCTTGTTCCACTGCATGCACATTCTGGTTATCAGATCTATTGTAGGACTTTGATTTGTTGTTCCTGAAGTAGGATCCTTGTTTATCCTATTTTGAGGATCATGTTAATCTATCCTGGATCCTTTTGTCATCCTCTAGGTGGATGAACCTAAGGGCCCTGGTTCTTACTTCATCAAGATTCCTGCAAGGTGTCATAACAAGATCATCATAGAATAATGAATCCCTAAGCAATCCCATTTTAAAGGCTTCTACAGCCGTAGCAATATCCAAATTAGGAATATCTAAGGATTCTTTACTAAACTTAGTGATATAATCTCTAAGTGATTCATTTTGACCTTGTGTTACCCTATATAGATCACTAGTTAATCGTTCAAACTTTCTACTACAAGAGAATTGACTATTAAACAAGTTAACTAGATTAGCAAATGAAGTAATAGAGTAAGGGGGAAGACTTAGCAGCCATTTAAGAGCAGATCCTGTGAGTGTGGATCCAAATCCCTTGCATAGACATGCTTCTTTTAACCTCTCAGGAATGGGATTGATCTCCATCCTCTCCCTATATTAAGCTACATGCTCCTCTGGATCCGTTGAATGTAGGACCGGTTTTTACACCGTTCGATTGCTTAACAAACGTTCAACGTGCGGAATCCGTGAACGTACGTGACCGAACACACAATAACGTACTAGAACCGTGAATCTATTGAAAGATATGACGTGTACAATACACGAATCACGTAGAGAGTACTTTCTCTCTCTAGACTTTCACTCTCTAGACTTGAATCTCCTAAATCACCAAATGAGCAAAAGTCTTACAACTTATGTCATAACTCTCTATTTATAGGCCTTGGAATTAATGAGATTTCTCATTAATTACCAAAATGCCACCTTGCTAATACTATCTAAATATTATAATAAAATCCTAGATTTCTACAGTTTCAGCTACGGTTTGAATTGACGGAGGTGATAGACATTACTGCATCAACAAACTCCCCCTTGGATATTGCCGCAGTCAATCCGTAGTTAAACTCGTAGCGACTTGTCTTTCTCTCTCTCTTGAGTCTTCTTTAAGATTTAACGTCTTCCGCAAACACAGACTCCCTCTTGCTCGAACAGAATCCCGGTGGATCTGTCTTCAGCTTCAGCTCCCCCTTTCGGTAGTCTCTTCAGGCTCCCCCTTTCGTCAAGCTTCCGTGCTTTTAGGATCGACGCCTGGCTTTCCGTAGCAACAGATTCAGAAACCTACACATCTCAACCTCTCGTAAGACAAAATAATTTTGACTCTAAAAGAATTCACTCAAAATTCTCAAACATATAACACACAATATTGTGATTCAAATTAATGAATCATCTAAACATATGAGGATTATCTTTCAACTTCTCATCATCTTAACCAAACCAATTGTTCATCTTGTTTAGCACTTGGAATTTTGAAAATCAGCTCATCAACATTAGTTGTCTAAAATCTTTTTGGATTTTTGTTTTTAATGAAATGCAGTAAAGAAATATATACAGACAATATTTTTGTGAGTTTGTGTAAGAGGATCATATCAGTTTATGAGACATATCATCAACACCGTTAAGCTTTAAACATTTTAAGTTCTAAACGATTCACTTAGATTGTCAGTATACTGATCCACTTAAATTCTCACACAAAGTTCAACTGCTTCGAGATACGAGATTAATGTCTTAAGCACTTAAACTCAATCGCGTGTCCCACCTCAGAATATACTCCCGTATCCAGATCCCAATATTCAGTCTTACAGGTGAGTTTTAAACACAAATGATATCTGTAAGGGGTTAATAAATTATGAAGAATCATGAGAGCTCAGGTCAGAACTACCGTTCAGCAGAGAGATTATGACTCGACTTTTGGGTGTGTCCCCTTTAGAGGATCTTTTTACAACAGCATTGCTAAGCAATTTTATTGTCTTATTATACATGCTGAGGGTGATGCTATGTTTCAAGCATTGCGGAAAGTATTATTCGAGGACTAGGTCAGAACTTCCATTCAGCAGAAGTCCCGGAATAATACCCCAGATATCACTGAGTAAACAAACCTAGTATATCAGAAAAAGGAATCTTTCAAACAAGATTTCGGGGGTTACCCATATATCCGAGAGATGTTTCCCCACGATATAAGCAAGTTTGAATTTAGGTTTATATCTCGTCACAATCTACTAAATGTGCAAAAACCTACTCACACATCCACAGTGAGATCGTTTATCACTTTTTAACTTTCCATTTCTTTAGCATGCTGTGATAGTCCACTGATGTACTATCATTTCCTCTTTTTCACAACAAAATTCATTTTTCATTTTTTACTGTTTTTGGCTTTTTCAAATTTTCAAATGTTTTTGGATTTTCTAAAATTTCTTACTCCCCCTAAAATGCAAACACATTTTAGGAAATTTGAAAACAAACTGTACAAGTAAATTGACAACCAATATCGAATCGCTTCAAATCGCCATCCATTTGGCATAAACAATCAGAACTCCCCCTGACAACAAACTATTTTCCCATTATAATTTCAAAACACTTAAGTTTGTTTTAATCAAAAATGGTTTTTCCGGAAAATTAGTTTGTTTACTAATCATTCGTAGATTTGGGGTCACTTCATCACATTGTTTTCTTTAACCACTTGTAAGATTTAACATTTATCGATTTTAACACCACAATCACATGTAGAAAATCAAGTACAATTTAATGTCCCTGATTTACCACTTGTAAGGCGAAAAATCACCAGAGTGAAATTTCTCAAGAAATGTGCCGATTCATGTTCCACGCTTACCAACCTGGGAACTCCGGCAAGTCAGGTTTTTCATTTAAACAGATTCACCCAAGCCTGACGGTCCTTGGATGCTTTTGAATTCTTGTTTAACAATGGTGGAAAGTTTGCATCATCCATTGTTAAATCAGAATTCTCTACTTTTACCTCAACACATGGCTCTTCTGGCTTTACCATGCCAGAATCATTGCCTGAATGTGGCTTGTCTGACTTTGATGAGCCAGATTCATCGCCTGAAGGTGGCTTGTTTGACTTCGACATGTCAGATTCATCGCCGACCATTTTCTTCTTCTTCTTTTCTTCTTTCGTCCTCAGATTTGTATCCGATGAATTCGTCTTGCTTGACTTTGCCATCGAGGAAATCGATTCATCCGAACTCTTATTTTTACCAACAGATGAACCCGAGGACAAAATCCTTTCGAGATACTCTCTCCCTGTCTTCCTCTTCTTCCTCAGTCTGTCTTTTTGCCCTTGTGAAAGTTTTACTTTCATTTCTTGAACTTTCTGTTCTTGAACTTTTGGTTTTTGAACTTTCGGTTCTTTGGGCTTGACGTTGACTGATTTCTTTGCCAATTTCTGAGAATCAGCCCTCGATCTTCCCTTTGATCTCATTGGGCAATCTCTTGCAATATGGCCTCTGATTTGGCATTCATAACACCTTCTCTTTTCAATTCTATGACTTTGGCAGTTAACAGAAATGTGTCCTCTAACACCACAAGTGTAGCACACCCTGTTATCGTACCAATCACCATTTTCACACCAAACGCTCAGATCAAAGCACTGTTTGGCTTGGTGATACTCTTTCCTCTTCTTGATTGCTGGATTTGACTTTTGAGCACTGTGGTCCAACCTGCACCACTTATTACCAACTTTTTGTGAGTTTTTGTTTTTAGATTTTTGTGATTTTGCATAATGATTAGATGACTGAACTGATGAGCTTTTATTTTCATTTTGAAAATTTTTTGAATTTTTAATTTTTTGTTTCTGTTCTACAATCTTCTTATCAGATTTTTGCTTTGAGCATTCACCTATTTCAGTAGATTGCAAAACAGTATTTTTGAATTTTTCTTTTAATTCTAAAAATATTTTTCTTTTCTCATTTTTCTCATTTTCATCATCAGTTTTATCATCACAATCCTCAATTTTGACTTTATCAAAATTTGTGACATTGTCACTTATTGGAACAGAATTGATCGGTTCTGGACACACATAAGATGCAGAAGTCACAAAACCTTTCAATTTACTTTCTAACTCAGCAATTTTAATCCGATCACTTTCAGCTTCTTTTTCAAGCTGAATGATTTTAGCAAGATGAGAATTGATTGCAATTTGTTTTTCAAGATTATCTTTACCAAAAATATCTATCTCAACTTCTAAAATCTTGATTTGATTTTGAAAATCTTTTTCCTTTTCTTTCAAACTTTTGTTTTCCAATGTCAAACTGTCCAGATCAATTAACAGTTTGACATTTTCAGATTTCAATTTCCCATAATTTTCTTGCAATTCAAGAATCTGTTTATCATCAGATTTCTTCTCATCATTCAAATTCTTGATTTCCAATGTCAAACTCTCTATATTCTTCAAGAGTTTGGCATTGTCTGATTCAGATTTTTCACAGTTTAAGCACTTCTCAGACATCTTTTCAGATTCAGCTTTCTTCTCCACCTTGATAGCTGAAATTTCTTCAACCTGCTCCTCTACCACTTGAACATTTTTCTCAACAAACTTCATTTTTCTAATCTTTTGGAGTTAAAGTTCTTGAGCTTCGATCTTCTCGATAAACATGCTCAAAGTCAAGTCTAAATATATCTTCTTCAAATCTAACAAATACGTTCTCCACATATCACCCGGTAAAACATTTACCAACTTGTCAACCCACTCCTCATTAGTCTTGGTTATCTTCAATCTCCCCATCTCCAAAACAAGATGGCAATATCGATCAATCAATTCTTTTGTAGACTCTCCCTTAATACCTGTAAAATTATCAAACCTGTTTAGTGCAATATAAATCTCAGAACCCATTTTTCGGTATTAAAAGATTTACAAAGACAAATTTTCAAACAATCTGAAATTCACACAATAAATCTCATTGGGCCGATATATAACAAAGACAATGTGATTAGGCTGCTGTAATTACTCACATGTATTTAACCTTTTACTTAATTAACCTGCAACCCTTGAACCACTAAATCACATGCAAATTCTTAATTGATGTACTGACACATCATATGCAAACTGACCTGTTTTTGAATGACCTGAACAACTTTCACGTGAATACTTTGGGCCTATCTATTCAATTACAATTTCCAATAGCTTTAAAGGCATTTAAATGACCGACAAACAATTCACAAGTTCCAAGCAGTTTGCTTTTAATGACCGACAAATTCTCGTGAGCTTTTAATGACCAACAACCACTTGTTACAATTCAATTTGACCAAATAAATGTATTCAGTCGAAGCACATGGTCGGTAAAATATGTTTAATTGTTTTCTAATGTGGGTGGCCGACAACACTTAATGTTCACAACTTTAAATCTCCGGTTTTCATTTACAAAGTTCGACAATCTCAAATTAATACTTCACACGGGTCGGTAACTGTTTAATTTTGATTGGGCTTTATCAATTAGTGGTTCACAATTCAGTTTATGGTCTTTTAATCAGATGCAACAGTCGACAACCACGTTCAAGCAGAATCAAAAAATCACAAGAGCGGAATCACTGATTGGTTCATATAAGCGGAATCAGACGTGATGTCTTATGAGCGAAACCACCTTGATGACTAATAAGCGAAACCCTATTGGACCATAAGAGCGAAACCCTTTAATGTCACTATGAGCGAACCTACCTGATGTCACTATGAGCGAACCTACCTGATGTCACTATGAGCGAACCTACCAGATGTCACTATGAGCGAACCTACCAGATGTTTGACGCGAAATCGGACCGAAAACCTTCGATTTCTCCTAAACGGCTAGAAATTTGGATCTGAAACTTGGTAGGGTTATAGATCAGGTGTTTTCGCACAACATATCAAAAAATCAGCTGATTTGGACCGTAAAAACCCGTTCAATTTTACGTTTTTCAGTGAAAACCGTGATAAAAGTAAAAAAAATGAAGAAATAGATGAAATTTGGATATGAAATCACTGAAATCTGGTCCGAATCAATGTGTTTGATCAAAGCAATCGAGCTCCTAGCTCTGATACCACTTGTAGGACCGGTTTTTACACCGTTCGATTGCTTAACAAACGTTCGACGTGCGAAATCCGTGAACGTACGTGACCGAACACACAATAACGTACTAGAACCGTGAATCTATTGAACGATATGACGTGTACAATACAAGAATCACGTAGAGAGTACTTTCTCTCTCTAGACTTTCTCTCTTTAGACTTGAATCTCCTAAATCACCAAATGAGCAAAAGTCTTACAACTTATGTCATAACTCTCTATTTATAGGCCTTGGAATTAATGAGATTTCTCATTAATTACCAAAATGCCACCTTGCTAATACTATCTAAATATTACAATAAAATCCTAGATTTCTACAGTTTCAGCTACGGTTTGAATTGACGGAGGCGATAGACATTAATGCATCAACATTGAACCATCATAGAGCTTCATGGATGGTATCTGGAATCTTTTGGGTATCTCAGCATCACATAAGGGTGGTGCAAAACGAGATATCCTATGGCTACCATCTGCGATTTCAGGGATGGGTTTAACCACACCTGGTACACTGGATATCATATCCTTCAGCTTCTGTAGTTCCCTAGCCATAGCTTGATTGATACCTGTATCCTGCATGGAGCCATAGTTAGTGTTGTAAGAATTATTGAAAGTGTTACCTCCCATAGGATTCGTGTTTGGAATTCCAGATGTGTATCCATATTGATGGGATTCCGGTATGATCGAAGGACCAGATGAAGCAATGGTCTGCATTGGTATGAAGTCTCCTTGATGAACATCCGAACTTGGAGGCTGCATACTCCTTAAGGATCCTCGATCATGAAAGATGTTGGATCCTTGAACCTGAAAGGATCCTGGGACCAGAGAGGATCCTTGGACCTGGGAGGATCCTTGGACCTGGGAGGATCCTTGGACCTGGGAGGATCCTTGGACCGGGAAGGATCCTTGGACCTGGGAGGATCCTTGAGGCTGGGAGGATCCTTGAACCTGGGAGGATCCTTGGACCGGGAAAGATCCTTGAGGCTGGGAGGATCCTTGGACCGGGAAGGATCCTTGAACCGAGTGCATTCCCAAATATCCTCCTGAGCTGACGAAGGATCCCTGATGCCGGATAGAGGCTCCGGAAGGTTGAAGGTAAGATCCAGGAGCCTGAGTCATTGTTGTTGTTCCATAACGTCTTCCTGGTAATTCACCCAAGTATTGCACGTCCGGAGCTGCTGAGTGCTGGGAAGTTATGACTGGAGTGTCGAAGTTCAGCGACCTGGGCATCAATGGGGAATGATCCTCCACCAATTTCTTCAGTTTCTTGATATCACCTATCTCCTTCAGGATCATTTCGTTGGTTTTATCCTGCTCTTGCATATGATCCCTCATCTGCAAAATCAGATTAAAAAGATCATTAGTAGTAGGATTAGTGGAAACAGAAGAAGTTGGTGGTTTTTGGAAAATGGGTGTTTGTTTCTTCACAGCATTATCAGCATTCTTCTGGGATCCAGAAGGTGGTGGAGGCAAAGGAGGAACACCTTGTGAAGAACTGAATGATGGCATCAAACTTGAAGTGTTCTTCGCTGAGGAAGCCATCTTCTTGGTTGTAACGAACCGAAATGACCACGAAAATACGAATCTTCTTAGGAATGAAGCACCAATTTCCCCACGGTGGGCGGCAAACTGTTTTGGTCAAAAATCAGGCAATGATAATGCAACCAAACTTTCTGTTGTGAGGTATGATGCTTGAATCAATGAACAACACTAAGGATCACTCAGAAATGAAATGAATAAGTGACATAAAGATTTCTACGAGGAAAAAGCCCTTGATCAATGAATGATCTCCGGCATAAAAAACCTCGGGTGATGGAAACTACTGATCACCAACTCCAATTAAACAGGAAATGTATTACAACTTCGGATGATAGCGAGCTAATTACAAGGACCACTATAGTGTAACGTGCAAAAAGTGTATGAAATTGCTAAGCGAATTGCCGAGAGCTGGTGAGAGCAGTTGCTAGTGTGTGTTAAGCTAAAAATAGCCAAGTGTTTCTATTTAGCTCGCTATCCCGTTTAAAAATGGAAAATATCTAAGCTAACAAACATTCCGCAATTGGTGCAAGTCCTCCACGACCTCCACAACGTCCATTTCAGCCATGCACGTGCGGAATAAATATGGAATATGCTCCAGGAATATCGCCAAGACCAAGTCCAAGCTTGTACTCCTGCAAAACAACATCATATAGAAAGCAGACAATCGTTAGTATAAGGGTCCTTACGATGATCCATGATCCTGATCTTGCAATACTTCTGAGGATCACCAATTCAGACAGAATTGAGGATCACTAAACCCAATAGTAAATGAGGATCACTGATCATTGGGAAATCCTCCCCTAACACATAGTTTCAGAATTTACAAGTTATTGATGAAAGTATAAAAATCAGTTTATATCAAACAATTTAGGATATGATCAAGGATTAAATATCCTTTAATCAAAAAGTTTGAAAAGTGAGATGGTATTAGGATCATATATCCTGTTTGTTAGGGATAGAATTTTTAAGCATAATGGATCACGGATCCTCGAGTGCAGCCAGGATCACGGATCCTCAGTTTAGTTTGAATTAAGGATCCTCAGAAGACGTTGCAGGACTAAGGATCCAGGATCCTCATTATTATCTTAATACTAACAATTAGTTAGCTTAGCTAGTTTCTATTTTTAATGGGGATAACAAGCTTGATTAGATTATTATTAGCAACACACACTACTCTCGAGAACTCTCTGCAAGTTATTGGCGAATATACACTTTTTGCACACTAGTGATCCTTGTACCATGCTTGTTATCATCCCGATTTGTAAACATTGATTGTTTAATATACTTGGTGATCGGTAGTTTCCATCACCCGAGGTTTTTTATGCCGGAGATCATACATTGATCAAGGACTTTTTCCTCGTATAAATCTTTGTGTTCACTATTCATTTCATTCATATATACATTGTTCACATATTTGATCATTCAACCAAGCATCACACCTCACAAAATCGGATTTGGTTACATTATCTTTGTGTGATTTTTGACCAAAACAGCTTGGCGCCCACCGTGGGGCAATTGGTGATTCATTTCTAAGAAATTTTGTTCATTTCGTTCATTTCTCTTCATTGTCTTCAACTACATGGCTTCTCAAGCGAAGAACACTTCAAGTTCCATGCCGACGATCACCTCTTCACAGGGCATTCCACCTTTGCCTCCTGCACCTTATGGATCCTAGAAGAATGCTGAGAATGCTCCAAAGAAACAAACCCCTATTTTCTCAAAACCAACTACTTCTGCTTCTTCTGGTCGTACAAACAATGATCTTTATTCTTTGATTTTGCAGATGAAGGATTACATGCAGCAGCAGGACAGAACTAATGACAGGATCCTTCGAGAGATTGATGAAATCAAGAAATTGAAGAGATCAGCGGAGGATCACTCTCCATTGATGCCCAGATCACTGAATTTTGATTCTCCAGCCATAACAGCCCAGCACTCCATAGCATCAGGCACTCAATACCAGGGTGGATTATCGAGTATACGCTATGGATCATCGCCAATGACACAGGCTCAAGGATCCTACTTTCAGCCTTCAGGATCCTCTCTTCACCCTCAAGGATCCTCCTTCCAGCATCAAGGATCCTTTTTCAGTTCTGGAGGATATATGGGAACGCAGACGGTTCAAGGATCCTCCTCTCAGGGTCAAGGATTCTCCTCTCAGGTTCAAGGATCCTCCTCTCAGGTTCAAGGATCCTCATCTCGGGTTCACGAATCCATGGATTATCCTCTAAGACCCCCAGCCTCGGTGTATCAAGGATCCAACATCTTTCAGGATCAAGGATCCTTAAGGAGTGTACAACCCAGAAGTTCAGAGATTCATTAGGGAGAATTCATACCCATGCAAACTATTGCTTCATCTAGTCCCTCAATCTTGCCAGAATCACATCAATATGGATTCACATCAGGAATTCCATCCTTGAATCCATCAGGAGGTAACACTTTAAATACTACTTATAATACTAACCATGGCTTTGTGTAGGATACAAGAATCAACCAAGCTATGGCTAGAGAGTTACAAAAGCTCAAGGATATGATATCTAATGTTCTAGGAGTGGTCAAACCCATTCCAGAAATTCCAGATGGGAGTCACAGGATATCTTGATTTGCACCACCTATTTGTGATGCAGAGATACCAAAGAGGTTTCAAACACCAAACATGAAGTTATATCATGGCTCAACTGATCCCGAAGAGCATGTAGCTCAATACAGGCAGAGAATGGAAATCAACCCCATTCCTGAAAGGTTAAAAGAAGCATGTCTATGCAAGGGTTTCGGATCCACACTGACAGGATCAGCTCTTAAATGGCTGCTAAGTCTTCCCCCTTAGTCTAATACTTCATTTTGTAATCTAGTTAATTTGTTTAACAGCCAATTCTCATGTAGTAGGAGGTTTGAACGTTTAACTAGTGATCTATATAGGGTAACACAAGGTCAAAATAAATCACTTAGAGATTATATCACTAAATTCAAGAGAAAATCCTTAGAGATTCCTAATTTGGATATTGCTACGGCTGTAGAAGCTTTGAAAATGGGTTTACTTAAGGATTCACAGTTCTATGATGATCTTGTCATGACCCCTTCCAGGAATCTTGATGAAGTAAGAACTAGGGACCTTGGATTCATCTGCCTAGAGGATGATAAAAGGATCCAAGAAAGACTGGCAGGATCCTCAAAGCAGGAAAAGCAAGGATCCTACTTCAGGAACAACAAGTCCAAATCATACAACAAATCTGATAATCAGAACGTGCATGCAGTGGATCAAGAAGAGGATGATGATGATTATCCTCCAATTTCTGAATATTGCTTTTCTGTTGATAATAATGAATTAATCCTTACAATGCAGAATCTAGGTGAAAAAGCAAGATGGCCCAGAAAGAGTAATAAACCAGCTGCAATAAAAGACAAATCCAAATGGTGTGCAGATCATGAAGATTTCGGCCATATCACTGACAAATGCATAGCACTCAGGAAAGAGATTGGTTATTTGTTAAGCAAAGGGCATTTGAAGGAGCTGTTTGGAAGGAAAAAGTCAGGGATCCAGGATTCTAAAAAGGTTCCAGAAAGAGCTCCTGCTCCTCCTGCTGATGCACAAATTATCAACTACAAATCTAGTGGATCAGACATATGTGGCACTTCCTTTTCAGCAACCAAGAGGCATGCTAAAGAAACGAAGATGGATAATGGGGAGAGACCCATTCGAACCTCGATCCATACACAGGAGAAAGTAATATCCTTTGATGAGGATGATCGTGTGGATATTCAGGATCCTCATCATGATGGTCTTGTTATTACATTGTTTATATCTAATCATTTTGTTTGAAGGATTCTGATAGATGGAGGAAGCTCAATGAACATCATTCAACTTGATGTCCTCGAGAAGATGAACATCCCAGAATCAGAAATTATCCCAAGATCTTCAGTTCTTGCGGGATTCAATAGAGAAACCAAGAACACATTGGGGGACATTAAACTTCCCATTTACATAGAGGGAGTTAATTCTTTTCAAAAATTTTGTGTTATAGATTGCTTCTCCTGTTGCAATGTTATCCTTGGGGTGTGGTGAAGATAGAAAGTGACCAACAGGAAGCTAAAAATTGTTACACTTCATCCATGAAGCCAGCCTCAAGACCTAGGGAGCAATAGCAATTAAAGTATCCTCCAAGAGATATCCTGATGGATCCTCAGGATCCTGAATCCAAAGTCTTTATAGGATCCGAAATCCTCAACAATATTGAATAGGATCTAGTATCCTTTCTAAAGAGAAGAAAAGCTACCTTTGCCTGGAAGCATGAGGACATGACAGGTATTTCCAAAGATACTATCACTCATAAACTTGGCATTGACAGGTCATTCAAACCCATACATCAAAAAAGGAGAAAGTTTGCACCTGAGAGGAATGCCATCATCCAGGAGGAGGTAGATAAACTGCTCAGAGCAGGTATGATTAGAGAGGTTAAGTATCCAAGATGGTTAGCCAATGTGGTTGTTGTTCAAAAGAAAAATGGATAGTGGAGGGTATGTGTCGATTTCACTGATTTAAACAAGGCATGTCCCAAGGATCCTTTCCCATTACCCCACATTGACTCCATGGTGGATGCTACTGCGGGTCATGAGTTGTTGACTTTCATGGATGCTTCATCTGGATTACAACAAATTCAGATGGAACCATCTGATCAAGAGGAAACAACCTTTATGACCCCTACTTGTATCTATTGTTATATTGCTATGACATTTGGACTAAGAAATGCAGGTGCTACATACCAAAGGCTAGTTAATATGATGTTTAAAGAACAAATTGGACACACAATGGAAGTCTATATAGATGACATGGTGGTTAAGTCCAAGAGAGCTGAGGATCACCTTAGAGATTTGGAGGAAGCATTTAATATCCTTGATAGATACAATATGAAATTGAATCCTTCCAAGTGCCACTTTGGTGTAAAGGCTGGCAAGTTTCTAGGGTACATGGTGACAAAAAGAGGCATAGAGGCAAGTCCAGAGCAAATCAAGGCGATTGTGAACATCAAGTCTCCTGCAAATGGCAAGGATGTGCAAAGATTGACAGGAAGGATCGCAGCCTTGAATAGGTTTATCTCAAAATCGTCAGAGAAATGCAA
The DNA here is from genome assembly GCA_030545235.1 of Helianthus tuberosus. Classification (NCBI taxonomy): domain Eukaryota; kingdom Viridiplantae; phylum Streptophyta; class Magnoliopsida; order Asterales; family Asteraceae; genus Helianthus; species Helianthus tuberosus. The sequence goes on from CM060394.1 coordinate 133,806,758, forward strand.
GGAATTCTATGACATTCTGAGAAAGAACAAGAATTTTGAGTGGACTGAAAAGCATGAGAATGCTCTCAAGGCCCTTAAGGATTATCTATCCTCAGCCCCAACATTAATGAAACCAGAAAAAGGGGATATATTATCCTTATATTTGGCAGTCTCTTCTAAGGCAGTAAGTGCAGTCCTTGTTAAGGATCACGAAGGTACACAACATCCTGTATATGTAAGTAAAAGTTTGCTTGATGCTGAATCCAGGTATTCTCATTTAGAAAAACTTATCCTTGCTTTAATTATGGCATCTATCAAACTACGCCATTATTTTGAAACACATGCTATTATTGTTAAATCTAACTTTCCAATTAAGAATGTTCTCAGGAAACCTGAAATGTCAGGAAGGATGGCAAAATGGGCAGTCAAGCTTAGTGCTTATGATATAAGATATGAACCAAGGACTATCATTAAATCCCAAGCCTTCACTGACTTTGTGGCTGACTTCAGTAGTGATCTACAAAGGGATGTTAAGTTAGAAGTTCAGCAGCTTGAAGAGACTAAGGATCCTTGGATACTCTTCACAGATGGAGCCTCTAATGTCAAAGGAACTGGACTAGGCATACTACTAAAATCGCCACAGGGGGACATAATACCCCACACAATTTCTTGTGAGTTTCAAACTACTAACAATGTGGCTGAATATGAAGCCTTAATAGCTGGTTTGCAAATTGCCAAGCATATGAGGATCAGGTATCTTGAGGTACATGTAGATTCTTTATTAATCACTAACCACTTTAATGGTTCTTATGTTGTTAAAGGTGAAAGACTAATCAAATATCTAGAGATAGTCAAGAAATTGGCAGACACTTTTGCTTCTTTTAGTTTGACACATGTACCCAGGGAAGAAAATGCAGAAGCTGATGCTTTAGCCAACCTTGGATCATCATTGAAGATTCCAGAGGATATTAAAATTCCCATCATCCACATCCTAGCTCCTGCTATTGAGGATCATACAGCTATGGAAATAGTGGAAGATTCTGCATTCATACCTAGTGATGGTGCACAATCACATTCAGGATCCTGGATCCTTCCAATCCTAAGATATATAACATGGAGAGATCCTTACCGGAGAAAATCCTAGAGCTTTCAAAGTCAAGGTATCTCAATTTACAATACTAAATAACATGTTATATAAACGATCTCTTGCAGGTCCATATCTAAGGTGCATCGAGGATCCTGAAATCCAAGAATTTCTTAAGGATTTTCATGATGGATATTGTGGAAACCACACTGGGGGCAGAGCACTATTTTCAAGGATCCTTAGAACGTGATACTATTGGCCTACTATGAAGAAGGATGCTGTGGATTATGCAAAGAAGTGTGATGCTTGTCAAAGACATAGCAATATCCATCATCAACCAGCAGAGCTACTACATCCTATATCCTCTTATTGGCCATTCATGAGATGGGGAATGGATATAGTTGGTAAACTTCCAAAAGCACCAGGAGGAAAAGTGTTTATGCTTTCCATAACTGATTACTTTTCCAAATGGATAGAAGCTGAAGCATTTGCACAAGTCAGAGAAAAGGAAGTTATATCCTTTATTAAAAGAAACATTATTACCAGATTTGGTATTCCTTCTGAAATTGTTTGTGATAATGGATCCCAATTTATTGGGAGTAGAACTACTAACTTTTGTGACAGTTGGGGGATTAAAATGATAACATCAACACCAGTCCATCCATAAGCTAATGGTCAAGCAGAATCATCAAACAAGATCATCATCAACAACTTGAAGAAGAAGCTTGGATCCAAAAAGGGGAAATGGGCGGAAGTGCTACCATATGTACTATGGGCTGATAGAACAACTCCCAAGAATGCTACTAGCCAGACTCCATTTTCTTTAGTGTTTGGAGCAGAATCAGTGATCCCTACGGAGATGGTGGTTCCTACTGTAAGAACAAGCATCCGTGATCCTGAAGAAAATGCTGAAAACTTGGTTCAAGATTTGGACACCATAGAAGAACCCATGGATTTGGCAAGGATAAGATTGGCTAGCTATCAACAGAGGATGGCTGGAGCTTATAACAAGAATGTCAGGATCTGAAAGTTTCAAGTTGGTGACATGGTGTTGAGAAAAGCATTCCAAAATACCACAAATCCTGCTGATGGCAAGTTACCACCAAAGTGGGAAGGCCCCTATCTTATTGAACCTGAGGCAGGAAAGGGGGCATATCGGTTATTAACAATGGAAGGTGATTTGCTACCAAGAGCTTGGAATGCTGTCCATTTGAAGAGATACTTCATGTAAGAAGGATCCAGGATCCTCAGTAATCCTCATATCCGGTATACATAAAGGATCCTTAGAGGATATATGATCCTCATTCTGGTAATGATTTGATTCTAATTTATCTAATCCTTTAATTTATTTGATTACAAGGAGAAGGATCCAGGATCCTTTATCCCTTTTCACTAAGTTGTGAGTTTTGCAGAAGTGGGTGCATCGTTGACAAAGGATCAAGTATCCACAGAAGTCTCCTAAGTTTTATGGGTTTATCCCCAGTTTTTGGGCTTGTACCGAGTTTAAGGTATCCACTACCTTCTACGAATCAGGTTCTAACACCTTCGCCATTAGCGCACGATTATCCTTGTGCAGTTAAAGGCAATGGGAGCAGTACCCGCTTTAGGGGCTGACAATTTCATTGTACTGGTTGTATTTAGGATCCTATGTATAATGGTAGACGTACCATACATCCGTTCCTAAGGTTTCTAACGTTTTCACGTTAGCTAAGGTTTTGGCATCTTCATGTCACTAAGTTTGGATAGTCGCCAGTATGGGCCATACTCCAGTTTACACAAGATCCTTTAGGCTTGTCCCCAGTTTTTGGGCTTGTCCCCAGTTTTTGGGCTTGTCCCTAGTATATTGGGCTTGTCCCCAGATTGTTGGGCTTGTCCGCAGACACTAATTCTTTCTTTTACAGATTGGCTTAGTCCCAAGTTATTTCTCATTTCAGGATTCTAAAGCTAAATAGTTAAGGATCCTGGATGCTAACTTTCCACAAGGGTTTGTCTTATGATTGTTACAATTGTATTCATTAAGGACATAGGATCCTAACTTAGATTCTCTGGTATGATCCTTATTTACTTTAACTTTATTCTTGGTTTATCAATCATGCCCTATTCTTTGACAACAGGTTATATGATCCTAAAATTATCTCACTTTTTAAAATTTTACAATTATAGGATATTTGATCCTTGATCATATCCTAAACTTTTGACATAAACTGATTTTTATACCTTCACTAATAACTTGTAAATCTAAGAAGTTATACAATAACAACTGAAAGGTAAATATACAAAAAGAACAACACCAAGATAGTCAAAAGTTAAAGGTTATGTTTATTTATAAAAGTTAAACCCTTCAAAGGTTGTCAAAATTACCTACCCCAAGCATCTACCAGCAATACGTGGCCCGTCCGCAGGGGTAGGTAAAGGGTGTCCGTATTAACAAGTCTAAAGTGCTGGAAAGTAAAGACGGCAGGATAATAGTGGCTTCATCCCCCAAACAAAGGATCCCTCCACCAACTATCATCCTACCTATTGTTCTGAGGATCACTGATCCTTAACCCTAAATAGCTATTGTTTAGTTACAGACCATAATTGTTCACCATGAAAACACCATCAAACAAAAACCACAAAACCATAAAAAATGGGCTCCGGCCGCGTCTAGATAAATCCATCATCGCCCATTGCTGCAGCTTAAACCTTCGCTGCTTCCTCACCACCTTTACCAGCTGCCTCCTCCACTGTATCCTTCATCCACTGCCACCAGCTTCGATTGCCAAAACCTCCTCAGCTTCATCTTCATCATCCAGCTCCGCCAACCTCTGCCTCCAAGCCTCCTGGTCCCAGGCAGACCTATCAAAAGTAGGATCCTCAGCCTCCTTAGCCATTTGTAGCTTGATCTTCAGCATGGCAATAGTGGCAGACAGCTTAGCCCCATTTATGACCTCTGCCTTTTCTTGCTGAGCTGTGATCTGGGTCAGGACCAGCTCCTTCTGTAGCAGGTTGATGTCCTTCTCAAGGGAAGAGATCTTCTTATCTTTGGCCAGAAACATCTGGTGGAAGTATAACATTTGCTGCTCAGTCTCGGCCACGTGTTGATCAAGGAGCATTTGGACCTCGGTGAATTTCTGCATAAAAGAAGTGTATTGTCAGGATCCGTTATCCTAAGAAAGGAAAGTTCAGACCTAAGGATACAGGATCCTTACTTCGGAGACATATTCCTCAAACTGATGCTGAATGAGAGGGAGGCCTTTAGTGGGCTAAGCAGTATTTCTCTTTTTGGCACCCTTGCCCCGTGTGCTCATTGTTAGGGATGGATTTTCACAATTTGTGGATAAAGGATCCTCAAGTGCAGCCAGGATCACAGATCCTCAATTCAGTCTGGATTATAGATCCCCAGAAGACGTTGCAGGATTAAGGATCCAGGATCCTCACTATGATCCTTATACTAACAATTGTTTCCATTATATTTGAACTTGTTTTGCAGGAGTATTCGAGTGGGACTTGGTCTTGCCGAGATTCCAGGGGAATATACCCTCTAGTTCTGTACATGCATGGCCTTCGTGACCGTTGTGGAGATCGTGGGAAGCTAGCATCTTTTTCGGATTGTTAGTTAGCTTAGTTAGTTTCTATTTTTAATGGGGATAACACGCTTGATAGAATTATTATTAGAAACACACACTACTCTCGTGAAGTCTCTGCAACTTATTGGCGATTACACACTTTTTGCACACTAGTGATCCTTGTAACAAACTTGTTATCATCCTGATTTTTAACATTGTTTGCATAATATAGTTGGTGATTGGTAGTTTCCATTTCCCGAGGTTTTTTATGCCGGAGATCATTCATTGATCAAGGGCTTTTTCCTCGTATAAATCCTTTTTTCCAGTATTCATTTCATTCATACATTGTTCATACATTTGTTCATTAATTCAAGCATCACACCTCACAAAATCGGATTTGGTTGCATTATCCTTGTGTGATTTTTGACCAAAACAGTTTGGCGCCCACCGTGGGGCAATTGGTGCTTCATTTCTGAGAAATTTTGTTCATTTCATTCATTTCGGTTCATTACCTTCAACCACATGGCTTCCTAGGGAAAAAAACACTTCAAGCTCCATGTCGGCGATCACCTCTTCACAGGGCATTCCGCCTTTGCCTCCTGCACCTTCTGGATCCCAGAAGAATGATGAGAATGCTACAAAGAAACAAACCCCCATTTTCCCAAAACCAACTTCTACTGCTTCTCCTGGTCATACTAATAATGATCTTTATTCTTTGATTTTTGCAGATGAAGGATCACATGCAGCAGCAGGACAAAACTAATGACAGGATCTTTCGAGAGATTGATGACATCAACAAATTGAAGAGATCAGCGGAGGATCACTCTCCATTGGTGCCCAGATCACTGAATTTTGATTCTCCAGCCATAACAACCTAGCACTCCACAGCATCAGGCACTCAATGCCAGGGTGGATTGTCAAGTATACGTTATGGATCGTTGGCAATGACTCAGGCTCAAGGATCCTACTTTCAGCCTTCGGGATCCTCTCTTCAGCCTCAAGGATCCTCCTCCCAGCATCAAGGATCCTTTTTTAGTTATAGAGGATATATGGGAGCGCAGACGGTTCAAGGATCCTCATTCCAGGGTCAGGGATCCTCTTCTCAGGTTCAGGGATCCTCTTAGCTTTAAGGATCCTCCTATCAGGTTCAGGGATCCTCATCTCAGGTTTACGGATGTAACACCCCGTGTTTTCACAAGTCAAAGTCAAGGTCTAAGTCAACGACCGATTTCGCGCAACTTGACTGGTAGAAACTTCTTGTTTTTAATTATATTATGTGGAGTAAGTGTTGTTAATGACAATAATCGGTGTGTGTTAATCGTCATTCAATCGACCTACGACTGTGAACTATAGGAAGTAACAATGCGATAAAGTTAACTAATCAATAGTCAAGCTATGCTAATCGAATCGACATCAAATCGCAACTCGAGCTACGTGTTTTCACTTGTTATTATACGTGTGTGTGTGCCTTATGTGTTACCTGTGCATGTTTATTTATGTTATGTTGTGTAATCAAGCGAACTCAATCGAAACTCGAATGCAATCGAACTCGAACTCGAATCACGATCGAACTATGATAGATAGTGAAAAATAGATTAAGTAATTTGACTAGGAAACCTACCGAATCGAACCGCTCGAAATCGAAATATCAAAAATCATCGCACGAAACACTCGAAAAGTGTGACCGATCGAACAGCCAGCCGAACGGACTGCTGTCCGATCGGACAGGCTGTCCGATCGAGCTGCCAGCCGATCAGCCAGCACTTTCCCCTTTTGTCATCCTATAAATACCCCTGTCATTGTCATCCTTTCCACTTTTGGAAACCCCTGTTCGACCAGCATGCTCAGCTCACCTTTTTACAGATTTCTCTCGATTCCGGTAAGATTTCATCCTAAATCTTGTACTTTCTTGATCCATACACATTCCTACACCTTTCTACCTTTCAAATCTTAACTTTTAACCGTGAAATCATCAAGATTCAAGTGTTCTAGGATGATGTCATCATGGGTTCTTGAAGAACTTCATGTTTTGGCCTCAATCCACCAAGAATAGCTTGGATCTAGCCGATTTCCACATAAACAAACAAGGATCTCTCGTAGATCTAAACATAGACACGATGACAAGGATTGACGGACGGATTTTTCCAACCTTCCTTCAACTCTTTGTCACTCAAATTACTTCAAACTGATAGAAACGGGGCCTGAGTCGGTTTACAAATCACTTCGGTGGTTGTATGACTCAAGATCCGGATTCTATCCACGAGGTTAACCGACTTCGAGTTAAATGTTAAACTTCGTTCCGAACAGACAACCAACCGGATTTGGGTGATTCCTGTCCGACCCGGGGAAACCAAGTAAGGACGAGGCATCTATGGTTTTACTCGCTGTCAAGATACCTCAATAAAATGACAAACAAATAGAACGACCAAGTGATAGACCAAAAGGCTGATCAGGTCAGGATGTTGACCGATCGGACTGCTGTCCGAACGGACAGCCAGCCGATCAGATAGTCAGCCTATCGACCAGCCAGCCGATCGGCTAGCACTTGGCCCCACACAATCAATTTACTTTGAAGACTAGTATTGAACGAACTGTTGTTCGATCGGACTACTGACCGATCGGATTACTCTTTGGATCATGAGATACTATGCTTCAATACTTAATCAATTTTCAATATGTTCAATGCACTAGAAGTGCCACCCGATCGAACAGCCGTCCGATCAGGTGACACCCTGTTGACCGATCGAACGGCAATTTTGCTATCCGATCGACCAACTGTCTGATCCACTGCACCACACTTTACATTTCACTTAAAAGTCTTTGACTAATTGACCTGTCCGATCGAACCCCCGTCCGATCGAACACCTGTCCGATCCAAAGACTAAACATTTGCAAATCATTTGAAGGCCTAACCGATCGGGTTGCCGGCCGATCGAACAGCCGTCCGATCGACCGACCTGAAAGGCAAAGGTACTTTAGTGTTTTCAAATGCCACAATGAAAACTTCAAAAGTCAAACCATCATACACAAACACATCCTATTCAAAGGAAGAAACAATCCACTCGAACAGCCATTCGATCGGCCTACCAACCGACCGGACAGCCGTCCGAGCAGACTGTCAATCGAACGATCAGCCGTCCGATCGGACTACCGTCCGATCGACCAGCTGTCCGACTCTCCATCACTTGTTTTCCATTTTACGTTTCGCTTATCATTATGCTACCAAATCTATTCAGGCTAACCGTACTCGCTAAGCGCTCCTTTCAATCCATTAATCGCTGTGAGTATACTCGACCCCTTTTTGCTTTAAGCACTTTTGGGTGTTACATACGTTACGAATATTCAAACTACAACTATCACACCACTCAAACTATTTGAACGCTGACCGTTAATGCATGTTATACGTGGCTTATGAATGCTTGTTTGTTATGTTTACACATGGAATGCTGTCTACCTGCCTTAGCAACGATAGTACTATAGTTTGGACTCAGCACCCGTTCACACGGGGGTTGTTAAGGATCTTTTACTTGCATGGATTACGGTGGTAATCATGTATTGCGAACTGCCTCGGGCAGTCAACCCGCAGTCATTGGTATCGATGGATCTATGTCGATAACTAACGTGCTTCATTTCACTATGTGTACGTGCTGGTTATGCGTAAACGACTTTGAACTCTATATGCTATTATCAAACTTGTATGCTCACCTTTACATTTTATGTATTGACTTTATTTTAACGTATGTGACAGGTGCTTAGGAAGTTTACATGCTTTGCATGCTATGAACTTGAGGCTAGGAAAGGTCTAGGATGCTCTCTGTGCTGTGACGAAATCGAAGCTAGGAACAGAGGTCCTAGAAACCAATAAATAAACTACTTTTAAATCTGAGTTGTCAGAACATAATATTTGCCTAGATTTTATCTGTAATAATTTGTTTACTATTTGAAACATGGTATGGGACATGTTAATTTAAATTGAATGGTAATGATAGTTGTTATGGAAACTTCTGGACAATCTGTTTCGCTCAGTGCCATGCCCCGATGATTCCGCCATCGGTTGGGGTGTGACAGATTGGTATCAGAGCCATAACTATAGGGAATTAGGCAAGACTCGACCTACTCCGGGTCGAAGTCTTAGAAACCTAGACTATAGTTAAGAACCAACAGACCGACTTGTGCGTATCCGTTGGGGAATATGCATGAGTTCCCTATCACTCGTTATTCTCGCTTATTCTACACTATCACCACACTCGAATTTTCAACTATGAATGGGCAACAAAGCCGAGAATAGGTGTGAAAACCGCAAACTCTCGACTAAAGTTGTTTAATCAACCCGTATTTTTAAATACAAACGAGGAGAATTATACCGAATCAGGAGTGAAATCCATATTTTGATGAATAATCTCCTCTATTTTACCAAAATAGGGACGAAGTTGTTAAGCCAGGGGTGAAACCCTAACCTTGACGACTTGTTCAGCGCATCTTACAAAACTCTCACCAAAGTTCGACGGACTCCAACGACCTGAAGTCACGATAGGACCAACAGGATGTGTGCCAACGCCCAAGAATCGAGGCAAGGGCATATTCCCGGAAGTCAAATGTGTACAACGGGTCATTGTGAATAGTTGAATTACTTGGTTAGTCAAAGTCTACTAGCCGCAGACGATCTACCTCTCGAATTTTATGTGATTTTAATTCTGAGCCGCAACTGCTGGCTCTGATAATGCGTCAATTTTATAAGTTTTATGTGTGTAAAATTTGAGTATTTGTTCAATTTCGCTTTCACTCGATCAACACACACGACTCGCACTGCTCTTCTATCTCAAATCGCTAACAAATCGTTGAATCACAGACAACTTCATGCTACAATGAATGCTTAAACTACGCTATTCGATATACTAAAACGCAGACTTGGAATGATAGGTTTCTGTTTTCTGACCGCCTCTAGTGATTAAATGCGTATGTGCTTTCCTGTTTCTTTGCTCTATGTGCTTAGGTATTATGAGATTATGTGCTCTATGTGCTTACATGATTTGTGCTTTATGTGTTGGGTATTTGCATAAATATACGTGTTACTGAGCTTTAGTAAGTAGTAGACGTGTGAGGTGAGATTCGAATACAATGTGTTGAGTTCCGTGGCGATGTCTATTGCAGACAATGTCGTCTGGATCCCGTCACATACTTTCTCGTCAAGAAAAGAGAGACAAACGCCTTGCTTCCATTATCGCCAAAAGTGTGGCAAAGGCCGTGAGTGATGTTTATGAGAATGCCAGCAAATCATCCGAGGAATCGAGAACCGAAGCTCCTAAAGCTGCCACAAGACCTTTCAGCTTCAAACAATTCAAGTCGTGTGGGCCAAAGGAATTCACTGGCGAAGGAGGTCCTACTGCACTATTTCACTGGTTTAATTCCATTGAGGTTACTCTGCGACAGAGTGGTTGCCCTGATGACCTCCGTACTCTAAATGCTACCGGCTGGTGGACAGCCGAGAGGAACAAGCGAGGGAACGATGCAGCCTACGGTCTGTCATGGGACGAACTCAAGGAAGTTATGCTAGAGGAATTCTGCCCTCCTCACGAACGTCAAAAGCTAGAAGATGAATTTTGGTGCATACAACAAAAGGATGGCGACAATGCTGGTCTCACTGCTCGTTTCAAACAGCTCAGCATTATCTGTCCCGATCAAGTCAAGACTCCCGACATGACAATCAAGAAGTACATCCAGGCCCTGCCCAACCGCGTCGCTGATTTCGTGCAAGCGGCTAAGACTACGACGATCGAGGAAACTTATCTGTTGGCCGCTGAAATCAACGACAAGCGGGATAAGGCTGGTGTTTGGGATAAGGCTTCAAAGCATCTACATCAAGCTACTGCCACCGCACCAACTGTTGAACCCACCTCATCAAGCAACAAGAGGAAGAACAAGAGAAAGAACAGCTCCAGCAACAAGAACTGTGCGATCACTGCTGCACCAGTTCAATCAGTACCAGCCCAACAGCGTCAAGTAGCGGCGCCTGTGACTAATGCACCGCCTGCAAAGCGTGCATACACTGGGCCACATCCGCTCTTCCCTACTTGCACCTACCATCACCCGACTGCCACTCAATGCCGCTTTTGTGCTCATTGCAATGTATACGGCCACTTTACTGCCAACTGCCGTATTCGTCAAGCTCCTCCCCATCAAGCTCTACTCGCAGCCCCACAGGGTCAACAAGCTCCTCCGGCACCCGCAGTCAAAGCCAGAGCCTGCTTCGCATGTGGCGACCCAAACCATTTCGCCAACATGTGCCCAAACAGGGTTGTGAAACAAGAACCCCAACAACCGCAACCACAGCAGCAACAACAACAGCAGCAGCAACAACAGGCCGCACGCGCCAGAACTTTCAACCTCAATGTGCGTCAAGCCCAGGCCGACAACAACGTGGTCAATGGTACGTTCCTTGTGAATGGTATTTATGCATCATGTTTGTTTGATACTAGAGCCGATAATTGCTTTGTGTCATTCGAATTTGAGAAACTCCTTAGTCGTAAACGCTCGAAGCTCTCCTCGTCGTTCGATGTTGAAGTCGCTACCGGAAGAACCATCGCCGTTAATTCTGTTATCCGTGATTGTACCCATGAGCTCAACAATCACATCTTTCCAATCGACCTTATTCCGATGCAACTCGGAAGTTTCGACGTCATAGTAGGCATGGACTTTCTTTGCGAAAACCATGCTGAAGTTGTATGCTTCGACAAGATGATTCGATTTTCGCTCGTGAATGGTGACTCGTTATGTGTTTACGGTGATACTACTTCGAAGGGTCTCAAGCTTATGTCATGTCTCCAAGCTAGCAAGTATCTCCGCAGGGAATACAGAGCTTTCTTGGCTAACATCGTAGTAGCGGAGAAGGAAAAGAAAGAAAAGAAGGAAGTAAAAGACGTTCCTGTGGTTCGAGAATTTCCTAATGTTTTTCCATAGGATCTTCACGGACTACCACCAAGTCGTGATATCGATTTTCGTATTGACCTCATTCCTGGAGCCAACCCTATTGCCAAGGCTCCTTACCGACTCGCACCATCGGAAATGCGCGAACTCTCAACTCAACTCCAGGAATTACTTGATAAAGGCTTCATTCGCCCGAGCACATCTCCTTGGGGTGCACCAGTCCTTTTCGTCAAAAAGAAGGATGGGTCGTTTCGGATGTGCATCGACTATCGGGAACTGAATAAGTTAACTATCAAGAACCGCTATCCCCTACCTCGCATCGACGATTTGTTTGATTAACTACAAGGCGCTACGTGTTTCTCGAAGATCGACCTACGTTCAGGATACCATCAACTGCGTATACAAGAGGAGGATATACCCAAAACCGCATTCTGCACCCGATACGGTCATTACGAATTCGTGGTTATGCCTTTTGGTTTAACCAACGCACCAGCGGTTTTCATGGATCTGATGAATCGCGTGTGTAAACCATATCTCGACTGTTTCGTCATTGTATTCATCGACGATGTCTTGATCTATTCCAAATCGAAAGCCAAACACGCGCAACATCTACGTTTGGTTCTCGAGTTACTCCAGGGGAACCAACTCTATGCCAAATTCTCCAAGTGTGAATTCTGGTTGGAGGAAGTTCAGTTTCTGGGGCACATTGTTAATTGTCAGGGTATTCACGTCGATCCTGCGAAGATTGAAGCTGTCAAGAGCTGGGTTACGCCTAAGAATCCGTCTGAAGTCCGCTCTTTTCTCGGACTGGCGGGCTATTATCGACGCTTTATCGAAGGATTCTCAAAGATCGTTGTACCGCTTACCTCTCTTACACATAAAGACCAGCCTTTTGTCTGGGGAACCAAACAAGAGTCTGCCTTCCGAACCCTCAAACACATGCTTTGCAATGCTCCTGTCCTCACATTGCCCGACGGAAACGACGATTTCATTGTCTATTGTGATGCTTCTAACCTTGGTCTTGGTTGCGTTTTCATGCAACGGGACAAGGTCATAGCTTACGCATCTCGTCAGCTCAAAATCCACGAGAAGAACTATACAACCCATGATCTCAAGCTAGGCGCAGTTGTTTTTGCGTTAAAGATTTGGCAACACTACCTGTACGATACTAAGTGTACGATCTTCACCGATCATAGGAGCCTACATCACATCTTTAATCAGAAGGAACTTAATATGCGTCAACGCCGATGGGTAGAACTTCTCAACGATTACGACTGTGAGATTCGTTATCACCCAGGCAAGGAAAATGTTGTTGTCGACGCACTCAGCAGACGGAGCTATCTGCTCAGCACTCGTAATGTTCAAGCCCAACACGATCTCGAAACCCTCATCCGTGACGCCCAACATGCATGTTTTAACGAACGCACTCTGAAGAAAGAAAGAATCTACCACGATGGAGCCCAACTTGTGAGCAAGTCGAACGGGATATTCCACTTTCTAGACCGAATTTGGATTCCCAAGCCATGGACTTCATAACCAAGCTACCGCACACGTCATCAGGTCACGACAGCATTTGGGTTGTTGTTGACCGTTTGACTAAATCAGCTCACTTTCTGCCGATACGAGAAGACTACAAGGTAGAACGATTAGCCCGAATCTACACCGAAGAGATCATTTGTAATCATGGGACGCCTCGTGACATCATCTCTGACCGAGATGCTCGGTTCACCTCGCGATTGTGGGAGACGTTTCAAACGGCACTCGGTACATCGCTCAATCTAAGTACTGCTTTTCACCCACAAACCGACGGTCAGACTGAAAGAACGATTCGTACCCTTGAAGACATGCTCCGCTCGTGTGTTTTAGACTTCGGTGGTAATTGGGATAAATACCTACCGTTGGTCGAATTCTCGTATAATAACAGCTATCATTCTAGCATCCAAATGGCACCATTCGAGGCATTATACGGAAGAAGATGTCGATCGCCTATTGTATGGCACGAGATCGGTCATTCGCAGTTAACCGGTCCTGAGTTATTACAAGAAACGACAGAAAATTTTTCCCTAATTCGAGACAATCTAGTGAAGGCTCGGGATCGACAGAAAAGTTACGCCGATAAAAAGAGCAAGCCCCGTGAATTTGGCGTTGGTGACTACGTACTCCTAAAGGTATCACCTTGGAAGGGTGTAGTCCGATTCGGCAAAAAGGGAAAACCCGCGCCTCGATATGTTGGACCTTTTAAGATTCTAGAAAGGATCGGAAAAGTTGCCTACAGACTCGAACTACCGGAGGAACTTAGTAACGTCCACCCGACTTTCCACGTATCGAACCTTCGAAAGTGCATAGCCGACCATGACTTACATGTTTCTCTCGATGATCTACAAGTGAACGAAACATTACACTTCGTGGAAAAGCCTGTCGAAATCATGGATCGCCAAACAAGCAGCTCAGGCGCTCACACATTCCTATTGTGAAAGTCCGATGGGAAGGCAAACGAGGCGCAGAGTTCACTTGGGAACTCGAAAGCGACATGAAGGCTAAGTACCCGCAGCTTTTAAAAGAGTGAAGCTAGAGAGAGAAAGTAGACAACATGATTCTAATACTTGTATGATTCCATATCAATATATAGAATTACCGATATAGTACGTTCTTGTGTGTTTGGTCACGCACGTTCACGGATTCCGTGTCATAAGCGATCGTTTCGAAGTCAAAAAAAAATCGGCCCAAACGGAAAGTTCACAAACGTGATTCACTACACTGTACAGCTTTCAGCTTAATTTCGGGACGAAATTCCCTAAACAAGGGGAGGCTGTAACACCCCGTGTTTTCACAAGTCAAAGTCAAGGTCTAAGTCAACGACCGATTTCGCGCAACTTGACTCGTAGAAACTTCTTGTTTTTAATTATATTATGTGGAGTAAGTGTTGTTAATGACAATAATCGGTGTGTGTTAATCGTCATTCAATCGACCTACGACTGTGAACTATAGGAAGTAACAATGCGATAAAGTTAACTAATCAATAGTCAAGCTATGCTAATCGAATCGACATCAAATCGCAACTCGAGCTACGTGTTTTCACTTGTTATTATATGTGTGTGTGTGCCTTACGTGTTACCTGTGCATGTTTATTTATGTTAGTTTGTGTAATCAAGCGAACTCAATCGAAACTCGAATGCAATCGAACTCGAACTCGAACCACGATTGAACTATGATAGATAGTGAAAAATAGATTACGCGAGATACGAAGTAGTTGGGACTGAAAGTAATTTGACTAGGAAACCCTACCGAATCGAACCGCTCGAAATCGAAATCGAAATATCAAAAATCGTTGCACGAAACACTCGAAAAGTGTGACCGATCGATCAGGCTCCCAGCCGATCGAACAGCCAGCCGAACGGACTGCTATCCGATCGGACAGGCTGTCCGAGAGAGCTGCCAGCCGATCGGCCAGCACTTTCCCCTTTTGTTATCCTATAAATACCCCTATCATTGTCATCCTTTCCACTTTTGGAAACCCCTGTTCGACCAACACGCTCAACTCACCTTTTTGCAGATTTCTCTCGATTCCGGTAAGATTTCATCCTAAATCTTGTACTTTCTTGATCCATACACATTCCTACACCTTTCTACCTTTTAAATCTTAACTTTTAACCGTGAAATCATCAAGATTCAAGTGTTCTAGGATGATGTCATCATGGGTTCTTGAAGAACTTCGTGTTTTGGCCTCAATCCACCAAGAATAGCTTGGATCTAGCCAATTTCCACATAAACAAACAAGGATCTCTCGTAGATCTAAACATAGACGCAGTGACAAGGATTGAAGGACGGATTTTTCCAACCTTCCTTCAACTCTTTGTCACTCAAATAACTTCAAACTGATAGAAACGGGGCCTGAGTCGGTTTACAAATCACTTCGGTGGTTGTATGACTCAAGATCCGGATTCTATCCACGAGGTTAACCGACTTCGAGTTAAATGTTAAACTTCGTTCCAAACAGACCACCGACCGGATTTGGGTGATTCCTGTCCGACCCGGGGAAACCAAGTAAGGACGAGGCAACTATGGTTTTACTCGCTGTCAATATACCTCAATAAAACGACAAACAAACAGAACGACCAAGTGATAGACGAAAAGGCTGATCAGGTCAGGATGCTGACCGATCGGACTGCTGTCCGAACGGACAGCCAGCCGATCAGATAGTCAGCCGATCGACCAGCCAGCCGATCGGCTAGCACTTGGTCCCACACAATCAATTTACTTTGAAGACTAGTATTGAACGAATTGTTGTTCGATCGGACTACTGACCGATCGGATTACTCTTCGGATCATGAGATACTATGCTTCAATACTTAATCAATTTTCAATATGTTCAATGCACTAGAAGTGCCACCCGATCGAACAGCCGTCCGATCAGGTGACACCCTGTTGACCGATCGAACGGCAATTGTGCTATCCGATCGACCAACTGTCCGATCCACTGCACCACACTTTACATTTCACTTAAAAGTCTTTGACTAATTGACCTGTCCGATCGAACCCCTGTCCGATCGAACACCTGTCCGATCCAAAGACTAAACATTTGCAAATCATTTGAAGGCCTAACCGATCGAGTTGCCGGCTGATCGAACAGCCGTCCGATCGACCGACCTGAAAGGCAAAGGTACTTTAGTATTTTCAAATGCCACAACAAAAACTTTAAAAGTCAAACCATCATACACAAACACATCTTATTCAAAGGAAGAAACAATCCACTCGAACAGCCATCTGATCGGCCTACCAACCGACCGGACAGCCGTCCGAGCAGACTGTCAACCGAACGGTCAGCCGTCCGATCGGACTACCGTCCGATCGACCAGCTGTCCGACTCTCCATCACTTGTTTTCCATTTTACGTTTCGCTTATCATTATGCTACCAAATCTATTCAGGCTTACCGTACTCGCTAAGCGCTCCCTTCAATCCATTAATCGCTGTGAGTATACTCGACCCCTTTTTGCTTTAAGCACTTTTGGGTGTTACAAACGTTACGAATATTCAAACTACAACTATCACACCACTCAAACTATTTGAATGCTGACCGTTAATGCATGTTATACGTGGCTTATGAATGCTTGTTTGTTATGTTTACACATGGAATGTTGTCCACCTGCCTTAGCAACGATAGTACTATAGTTTGGACTTAGCACCCGTTCACACGGGGGTAGTTAAGGATCTTTTACTTGCATGGATTACGGTGGTAATCATGTATTGCGAACTGCCTCGGGCAGTCAACCCGCAGTCATTGGTATCGATGGATCTATGTCGATAACTAACGTGCTTCATTTCACTATGTGTACGTGCTGGTTATGCGTAAATGACTTCGAACTCTATATGCTATTATCAAACTTGAATGCTCACCTTTACATTTTATGTATTGACTTTATTTTAACGTATGTGACAGGTGCTTAGGAAGTTTACATGCTTAGCATGCTGTGAACTTGAGGCTAGGAAAGGTCTAGGATGCTCTCTGTGCTGTGACGAAATCGAAGCTAGGAACGGAGGTCCTAGAAACCAATAAATAAACTACTTTTAAATCTGAGTTGTCGGAACAGAATATTTGCCTAGATTTTATCAGTAATAATTTGTTTACTATTTGAAACATGGTATGGGATATGTTAATTTAAATTGAATGGTAATGATAGTTGTTATGGAAACTTCTGGAAAATCTGTTTCGGTCAGTGCCATGCCCCGATGATTCCGCCATCGGTTGGGGTGTGACAACGGATCCATGGATTATCCTCCAAGACCCCCTGTTTCAGTGTATCAAGGATCCAACATCTTTCAGGATCAAGGATCCTTAAGGAGTGTACAACCCGGAAGTTCTGATATTCATTTGGGAGACTTCATCCCTATGCAGACTATTGCTTCGTCTGGTCCCTCGATCATGCCAGAATCACGTCAATATGGATTCACATCATGAGTTCCACCCTTGAATCCATCAGGAGTTAACACTTCAAATACTACTTATAATACTAACCATGGCTTTGTGCAGGATACAGGAATCAACCAAGCTATGGCTAGAGAGTTACAGAAGCTCAAGGATATGATATCCAGTGTTCCAGGAGTTGTTAAACCCATTCCAGAAATTCCAGATGGGAGTCACAGGATATCTCAATTTGCACCACCTATTTGTGATGCAGAAATACCAAAGAGGTTTCAAACACCAAACATGAAGTTGTATGATGGCTCAACTGATCCTGAAGAGCATGTAGCTTAGTATAGAGAAAGGATGGAGATCAATCCAATCCCTGAGAGGTTAAAAGAAGCATGTCTATGCGAGGGTTTTGGATCCACACTGACAGGATCAGCTCTTAAATGGCTGCTAAGTCTTCCCCCTTACTCTATTACTTCATTTGCTAATCTAGTTAATTTGTTTAATAGCCAATTCTCATGCAGTAGGAGGTTTGAACGTTTAACTAGTGATCTATATAGGGTAACACAAGTTCAGAATGAATCACTTAGAGATTATATTACTAAATTCAGTAGAGAATCCTTGGAAATTCCTAACCTGGATATAGCTATGGCTGTAGAAGCCTTCAAAATAGGTTTACTTAAGGATTCACAGTTCTATGATGATCTTGTCATGACCCCTTGCAGGAATCTTGATGAAGTAAGAACCAGGGCCCTTAGATTCATCCGCCTAGAGGATGATAAAAGGATCCAAGAAAGACTGGCAGGATCCTCAAAGCAGGAAAAGCAAGGATCCTACTTCAGGAACAACAAATCCAAATCATACAACAAATCTGATAACCAGAACGTGTATGCAGTGAAGCAAGAAGAGGATGATGAGGATTATCCTCCCATTTCTGAATATTGCTTTTCTGTTGATAACAATGAACTAATCCTTGCAATAGATAATCTAGGTGAAAAAGCAAGATGGCCTAGAAAGAATGATAAGACAGCTCTCCACAAAAGATAAATCCAAATGGTGTGCATATCATGAAGATTTCGGCCATCTCACTGAAGATTGCATAGCACTCAGGAAGGAGATTGGTTATTTGTTAAGCAAAGGGCATTTGAAGGAGCTGCTTGGAAGAAAAAAAGTCAAGGATCCAGGATCGTGAAAAGAGCCCAGAAAGACCTCCAGCTCCTCCTGCTGATGCAGAGATTATCAACTTCATATCTGGAGGATCAGACAAATGTGGCACTTCCTTTTCAGCAGCCAAGAGGTATGCCAAAGAAACAAAGATGGATAATGGGGACAGACCCATTCGAACCTCGATCCTTACACAGGAGAAAGTTATATCCTTTGATGAGGATGATCATGTAGACGTTCAGGATCCTGACCATGATGGTCTTGTTATTACTTTGTTTATATCTAACCATTTTGTTCGCAGGATTCTCATAGATGGAGGAAGCTTAGTGAACATCATTCAACTTGATGTCCTCAAGAAGATGAACATGCCTGAATCAGAAATTATCCCAAGATCATCAGTTCTTGTGGGATTCAGTGGAGAAACCAAAAACACATTGGGGGACATTAAACTTCCAATTTACATAGAGGGAGTTAATTCTTTTAAAAAAATTTGTGTTATAGATTGCTTATCCTGTTGCAATGTTATCCTTGGCAGGCCATGGATACATGACATGAAAGCAGTTCCATCTACCTATCATCAATGTGTCAAACTCCCTACTCCATGGGGTGTGGTGAAGATTGAAAGTGACCAACAAGAAGCCAAGAATTGCTATACTTCATCGATGAAGCCAGCCTCAAGACCTAGGGAGCAATAGCAATTAAAGTATCCTCCAAGAGATGTCCTGGACGCAAGAGAACAAGATGTCAAGGATATCCTGATGG
Organism: Helianthus tuberosus; assembly: GCA_030545235.1. Classification (NCBI taxonomy): domain Eukaryota; kingdom Viridiplantae; phylum Streptophyta; class Magnoliopsida; order Asterales; family Asteraceae; genus Helianthus; species Helianthus tuberosus. The sequence goes on from CM060394.1 coordinate 133,826,128, forward strand.
ATCCTCAGGATCCTGAATCCAAAGTTTTTATAGGATCCGGGATCCTCAATAATATTGAAGAGGATCTAGTATCCTTCCTAAAGAGAAGAAAAACTACCTTTTCCTGGAAGCATGAAGACATGACAGGTATTTCCAAAGATATTATTACTCATAAACTTGGCATTGACATGTCATTCAAACCCATACATCAAAAGAGGAGGAAGTTTGCACCCGAAAGGAATGCCATCATCCAGGAGGAGGTAGATAAGCTGCTCAGAGCAGGTATGATTAGAGAGGTTAAGTATCCAAGGTGGTTAGCCAATGTGGTTGTTGTTCAAAAGAAAAATGGAAAGTGGGGGGTATGTGTCGATTTTACTGACTTAAACAAGGCATGCCCCAAGGATCCTTTCCCATTACCCCACATTGACTCCATGGTGGATGCTATCGCGGGTCATGAGTTGTTGACTTTCATGGATGCTTCATCTGGATTTCAACAAATTCAGATGGAACCATCTGATCAAGAGGATATAGCCTTTATGACCCCTACTGGTATCTATTGTTATATTGCTATGCCATTTGGACTAAGAAATGCAGGTGCTACATACCAAAGGCTAGGTAATATGATGTTTAAAGAACAAATTGGACACACGATGGAAGTCTATCTAGATGACATGGTGGTTAAGTCCAAGAGAGCTGAGGATTACCTTAGAGATTTGCAGGAAGCATTTGATATCCTTGATAAATTCAATATGAAATTGAATCCTTCCAAGTGTCACTTTGGTGTAAAAGCAGGCAAGTTCCTAGGTTACATGGTGATAAAAAGAGGCATAGAAGCAAGTCCAGAGTAAATCAAGGCGATTGTGAATATTAAGTCTCCTGCCAATGCCAAGGATGTGCAAAGATTGACAGGGAGGATCGCAGCCTTGAACAGGTTCATCTCAAAGTCATCAGAGAAATGCAAGGAATTCTATGACATCCTGAGAAAGAACAAGAAATTTGAATGGACTGAAAAGCATGAGAATGCTCTCAAGGCCCTTAAGGATTACCTATCCTCAGCTCCAGCCTTAATGAAACTAGAAAAAGGGGATATATTATCCTTATATTTGGCAGTCTCTTCTAAGGCAGTAAGTGCAGTCCTTGTTAAGGATCATGAAGTTACACAACACCCTGTATATTATGTAAGTAAAAGTTTGCTTGATGCTGAATCCAGGTATTCACATTTAGAAAACCTTATCCTTGCTTTGATTATGGCATCAACTAAATTACGCCATTATTTTGAAACACATGCTACTATTGTTGGAACTAACTTTCTAATTAAGAATGTTCTCAGGAAACCTGAAATGTCAGGAAGGATGGCTAAATGGGTAGTAAAACTTAGTGCTTATGATATAAGATATGAACCAAGAACTGTCATTAAATCCCAAGCCTTAGCTGACTTTGGGGCAGATTTCAGTAGTGATCTACAAAGGGAAGCTGAGTTGGAAGTTCAACAGCTTGAAGAGACTAAGGCTGAGTATGAATCCTTGATAGCTGGTTTGCAAATTGCCAAGCACATGAGGATCAGGTATCTTGAGGTACATGTAGATTCGTTGTTAATTACTAATCACTTTAATGGTTCTTATGCTGTTAAAGGTGAAAGACTAATCAAATACATAGAGATAGTCAAGAAATTGGCAGACTCTTTTGTTTCTTTTAGTTTGACACAGGTACCCAGAGAAGAAAATGCAGAAGCTGATGCTTTGGCCAACCTTGGATCATCATTGAAGATTCCAGAGGATATTAAAATTCCCATAATCCATATTTTGACTCCTGCTATTGAGGATCACATAGCTATGGAAATAGTAGAGGATTCTGCAATCATACCTAGTGATGATGCACAATCACATTCAGGATCCTGGATCCTCCCAATCATGAGATATATACAACATGGAGAGATTCCTATAGGAGAAAATCCTAGAGCTTTCAAAGTCAAGGTATCTCAATTTACAATACTAAATAACATGTTATATAAACGATCTATTGCAGGTCCATATCTAAGGTGCATAGAGGATCCTGAAATTCAAGAAGTCCTAAAGGATTTTCAAGAAGGAGATTGTGGAAACCACACTGGGGGCAGAGCACTATTCTCAAGGATCCTTAGGACATGATATTATTGGCCTACTATGAAGAAGGATGTTGTGGATTACGCCAAGAAATATGATGCTTGTCAGAGACATAACAATATCCTTCATCAACCAACAGAGCTCCTGCATCCTATATCCTCTTCTTGGTCATTCATGAGATAGGGAATGGATATAGTTGGTAAACTTACAAAAGCACCAGGAGGAAAAGTGTTTATGCTTGCCATGACTGATTACTTTTCCAAGTGGATAGAAGGTAAAGCCTTTGCTCAAGTCAGAGAAAAAGAAGTGATATCCTTTATTAAAAGAAACATCATTACCAGATTTGGTATCCCTTCTGAAATTGTTTGTGACAATGGATCCCAATTTATTAGGATTAGAACTACAAACTTTTGTGATAGTTGGGGGATTAAGATGATAACATCAATGCCAGTCCACCCACAAGCTAATGGTCAAGCAGAATCATCCAACAAGATCATCATCAACAACTTGAAGAAGAAGCTTGGATCCAAGAAAGGAAAATGGGCAGAAGAGCTACCTTATGAGTTATGGGATGATAGAACAACTCCCAAGAATGCTACTGGCCAGACTCCATTTTCTTTAGTGTTTGGAGCAGAATCAGTGATCCCTACAGAGATGGTAGTCCCTACTGCAAGAACAAGCATCCGTGATCCTGAAGGAAATGCTAAAAACTTGGTTCAAGACTTGGATACCATAGAAGAACTCAGGGATTTGGCAAGAATAAGATTGGCTAGCTATCAACAAAGGATGGCTGGAGCTTATAACAAGAATGTCGGGATCAGAAAGTTTCAAGTTGGTGACATGGTGTTGAGGAAAGCATTCCAAAATACCACAAATCATGCTGATGGCAAGTTAGCACCAAAGTGCGAAGGCCCCTATCTTATTGAAGCTGAGGCAGGAAAGGGGGCATATCGGTTATTAATAATGGAAGGTGATTTGCTACCAAGAGCTTGGAATGCTGTCCATTTGAAGAGAGACTAAGGATCCTTAGAGGATATATGATCCTCATTTTGGTAATGATTCGATTTTAATTTACCTAATCCTTTAAATTATTTGTTTACAAGGAGAAGGATCCAGTATCCTTTATCCTTTTTCACTAAGTTGTGAGTTTTGCAGAAGTGGGTGCATCTTTAACAAAGGATCAAGTATCCACAGAAGTCTCATAAGTTTTATGGGCTTGTCCCCAGTTTATGGGTTTATCCCCAGTTTTTAAGCTCGTCCCCAGTTTAAGGTATCTACTACTTTCGCCAGTAGCGCACGATTATCCTAAGGCAGTTAAAGGCAATGGGACCAGTACCCGCTTTAGGGGCTGACAATTTCATTGTACTGGCTGTATTCAGGATCCTAAGTATAATGGTAGACGTACCATACATCCGTTCCTAAGGTTTCTAACGTTTTCACATTAGCTAAGGTTTTGGCATTTTCATGTCACTAAGTTTGGATAGTCGCCAGTAAGGGCCATACTCCAGTTTACACAAGATCCTTTGGGCTTGTCCCTAGTTTTTTGGGCTTGTCCCCAGTTTTTTGGGCTTGTCCCCAGTTTTTGGGCTTGTCCCCAGTTTATTGGGCTTGTCCCCAGATTGTTTGGCTTGTCCCCAGACACTAACTCTTCCTTTTGCAGTTGGCTTAGTCCCAAGTTATGTCTTATTTCAGGTTTCTAAAGCTAAATAGTTAAGGATCCTGGATCCTAATTTCATACAAGGTCTGTTTTTTGGTTATCATGATTGTAAACATCAAGGATTTAGGATCCTAACTTGGATTCTCTGGTATGATCTTTATTTACTTTAATTTTAATCTTGATTTATATATGTTACCCTTGATCTTTGACAACAGGATATATGATCCTAAAATTATCTCACTTTTTAAACTTTTTGATTATAGGATATTTGATCCATGATCATATCCTAAACTTTATAAATTTCATTATTAACTTGTAAGTTCAAAGGAATATGCAAATAATAATTGAAAGGTAAGTAGACACAAAATGAACAACACAAGATAGCCAAAAGTTAAAGGTTTTATTTATTTATCCATAGTTAAACCCTTCAAAGGTCGTCAAAATTACCTACCTTGAACTTCTACTAGCAATATGTGGCCCATCCGCTGGGGTAGGTAAAGGGTGTCCATATTAACAAAGTCTAAGTGCAGGAAATAAAGATGGCAGGATAATAGTGGCTTCATCCCCCAAATAGAGGATCCCTCCACCAGCTATCATCCTACCTATTGTCCCAAGGATCCGTGATCCTTAAACCTAAATACTATTGTTCAAATACAGACCAACATTGTTTAAAACACCAACAAACAAAAACCATTAAACCATAAAAAATGGGTTCCGGCCGCGTCTAGATAAATCCATCATCGCCCATTGTTGCAGCCTAAACCTTCGTTGCGTCATCACCACCAACTACCTCTTCCACGGATCCTTCAGCCCACTGCTACTAGCCTAAATTGCCAAGACCTCCTCAGCTTCATCTTCATCATCCAGCTCCGCCAGCTTCTACTTCCAAGCCTCCTGATTCCAGGCAGACCTGTCAAAAGCAGGATCCTCAGCCTCCTTAGCCATCTGTAGCTTGATCTTAAGCATGGCGATTGTAGCATAGAGATTTGCCCCTTCCATCACCTCTTCCTTCTCCTGCTGAGCTGTGATATGGGTCAGGACCAACTCCTCTTCTATGTCCTTCTCGAGGGAGGAGATTTTCTTGTCTTTGGCCAGGAACATTTGCTGGAAGTCCAGGTGTCACACCCCGATTTGCAGCGGAAGAAAAAACGTGGGATGCAACAGACACCTCTGGTACATGCACATTGTTTATAAAGACACTACATTTTATTAATTACAAAAAGTTGATTACATACTACATGTATGTTACAACTGCGTGTTCCCATGAACTACATAAGTCTTCTAAGTCGCATGCGTCTATATCAATATTTGCCAATAAACACGTCTTGAACAACATACACGGATCACATCAGTCTCAAGTTACCTGAAATGCATGTTAGTTTTAAAAGGGGTCAGCTAAACGCTGCTGGTGAGTTCCAATGGTTTGGTTGTTTCGTTTCAAAATGTATCAACGTGTTTAATTGCACATATTACGGTTCATAGATGGAATTACACGAGTGTCGCAATCACAAATGGAATTTCATGAGTTCACAAACACCTTCAGTGCACCGGACCGGGTCACACCAGACACCTTCAGCTCGCCGGCCCGTATTAGAATCGACACCTTCAGCTTGCCGGACCGTGTCACAACGGACACCTACAGTTCGCCGGTCTGTGTTACAATCAGCACCTTCAGCTTGCCGGACCATGTCACAACGGACACCTTCAGCTCACCGGTCCGTGTTACAATCAGTCGAGGTAGTTCGTGGGTTGGGCAATTTCACGTCATCATAAGTTGGTGCAATTAACACAGTTTGTAACATGCAAATTACTTCAAAACAGTAACACAGTGTGTACATGCACTTCACCCCAGAAAACAGGAAAACAATTTAAAAGTGGGGGAAGGGAACTCACAGTTCAAATAGTAGTCTCGGCTAAAGAGTGTTTAATCAACGAAATCAGCTTTAATAGCACACATGCAAGTAAGGACTCAGATCAGTATCTAAGTCGGTAATGGTTATAACTTGGATTTGGTCAGGAGTTGTCACCCTGGATTGAGTCTATAGGACACAGGTATGGTGATGGAGGTCAGGGTAGTATTAGTTTTCAGTTTGGCTTCCGGGCACCGGTTCGCGTGCCAGTCAATGTCAGTAGTTTAACGTGTTCGGATAATGGTACGGGAATACCAATAGTGCCAACACGTTGTTATTTAAGAATGATTAATTTTTCATTAAGGGAGTTTGGGTGTTTGGGGAGTTCAGGTTGCCAAATTTTTAGTTTCCGTTTCCGCCGTCGGGGATTTCCCGAAATGGTATTGGACACACCCCGAGTGTCCAATCTGCCCTGGAATCTCCCGGAATAATCCTCATGTTCCAATTAAAGTATTTGTCGGGTTGGGTCAGTTTCCAGTTCCCAGTTCCGGCAGGTTCGTTACACGGTAAACTGCCGAAATTGATTTAAAATAACTAATTTTTAATTTCAAAAATTCCCATTTTATCTATAATTTGAATAAAATTATGAAAATTTTATATAACTTAGTAAAAATCTGTAGAATATGGGAAAAATTTCTGGGAATTTATTTTGGCATTTTACTTGTCTAAATAAATGATTTATAAAACCATATTTATCCACATAAATAACATTAATTACCATCATTGATCCAAAAATTCCCAAACAATTCCTGGACATCCATTATGTTTCCAGAAACATCTCCAAAAATTTTAAGATTATTCCGATTTTTTCGGTGCGTTTCCGGCTATCGAAAATTCGCAAAAACGCGGATTTTTAACCCAAATCAAAACTCAACCAATAGACTCCTAATTTTCCCAGAACATTCCACATATGTTCCTTAGAGTTTCTGTAAAATTTGGTGATTTATTGAATCCGTTTGGTATTTTTTGGAGAATTCTTTTTGTAAAACAGTCAAAATTTCACCAAACATCGTAGAAAATTCCAAAAATTCTAAAATTTTACGTGGACATTCCTGACACTCCCCTTCATCACGCCACCAAGTTTCAGCTCAATCCAAGTATCACGGACCAAGTTATCGTCTAAACAATATTCTGCCTATGCTAGTTTCGAGTTTCGGGTGATATACCTAGCGATTCCTTCGATTCCGAGCATTCCTTGTGAGTCCAGAAATATGTGTGGGATATATTTAGTACCTACACATCAAGTACAATCCAAATATGCTAGAACTTAGATCAATCAAGCTTTGATTCATTGTTTTTCGGTTAATCGAATAGTTAGGCGATTTTTATCGAATAAGTGTTGATTAGGGTATCAAACCCCAAAGATTTGTAACTATGGCTGCCATATAACACCAGGGAATCCATAGGGTGTTCATATTCAGCCCATAAACAAGTTTAAACTTCCAAAAATCATGGATTAAAGAGGGTTTTCATGGACTAAACCATGTTTAATCAAGAAACCATGCTTAAAACCTTATGGATTTGAGTTAATACCTTTGATTTGTTGAATTATATGGGGAAATCAGCTGATTGTTCTTGAGAGAAACCAGAATTTGTAAAGGATTTTGTGTGTAATTTAAAGAAAAAATTGAAAAGATATATATATATATATATATATATATATATATATTAAGGGGGTGGCGGTTTGGGTGTGGGTCCCACATGGGACACCTCGTGCTTCGTATAGCGTGCTAAAAGATTATGTTTATCTTCCGTTGAGTGGCTAGGTTCGTTTACGGGTCCCGCGCACGTTCTCGATTTGCGTAACGGACTCCATTTCGCGCGTAATTAGTGTCAAAAGACTCGGTTTTAAAAATCATGCCTAACCGTCTTGAAATCCGAACCCAGTTACGTTTTAATCATAAAAGACTCGTATTAGAGTGGTTTAAGTGTTTTTAAGCTTGATCGATCGTTCCTTGCACGTTTGATTGCCTTATTTTATGCCTAAAACGAAGGCGCTTCCCTAACCGGGCAGCTGCTTCGATTTGTGTGCCCGATCTCTGACTAGCCTCAAACCTTATGTCACAGTCTATGGCACAAAATTAAGATGTTCTTGGAACTCGGAATCTTAAATAATCCTACGGATAACCTAATAATCAACGTCAAAGGTTTAGTGCGCTGTTAAACGGAAAGCTCCGGTTTAACACGTGTTTAAAGTGTAAGGACACCGACTTCACACCATGGGCCCTTATTAGTGTCATGTCACTTATAACGTGTTCTCGGATTCCTTCGAGACATAACAAATATCAATTAATCAAGCATATAAGTCACACATGTTTTTAGGGTTTTCGCGCAATTAAAGTGTTAAGTGTGCTTTACAGTTTTGGACTGTTTAGGGTGTACCTGGTTTCGTCATGGTTGTCACAGTCTCCCCTGGTTTAGAAATTTCATCCCCGAAATTCAATTCGTCTAGTTAGGGAAGAGATGTGGGTATTTTCTACGGAACTCATCCTTCCGTTCCCAGGTATACTCAGGTCCTTGCTTCGAGTTCCACCGGACTTTCACCAGCGAGATTTTGTTATAACGTAGTTGTTTGGTCTTCCCGTCTACTATTTCTACCGGTTCCTCCACAAAGTTGAGTTTGTCATCAATGTGCACATCTTCTAACGGAATAATAGTTGCGTCATCCGTGAGACATTTTGTTTAAGTTGGATACGTGGAAGACATCGTGAATTGTGCTCAGTTCATCTGGTAATTTTAGTCGGTACGCTACAGATCCAACCTTAGCAATAATTCCATACGGCCCAATGTATCTCGGAGCCAACTTTCCTGTCTTGCCAAACCTGATCATGTAACACCCCGGCCGGAGGCGGAAAAGCCAAAGGTGTCACGAAACTTGATAGAATGCATTTGAGCACATGGAGATTATGTTAAGTTGAAATATAATTTAAGTTCAATTCAATAGATTGCATTCACATCTGAGAATATAAGAGCACATAAACAAATACAACATAAATTGTTTCACAAATGATAAGTTCGGATTTAATCTAAGGCAAAAGTCTCGATCAATCCTATGTAAATATTCTTGCAAATCATGTCATCAAACATTGTCACCTGAAACATATGTTAGGAGTAAAAGGATCAACAAAGGTTGAGTGAATTCATAGATTTTGTTTTGCAAAAATGTTAATGTGATATAGATAAAGTTTTAACAAAAGTGGTTGTCGATATGTCTTTATAGCAAAAGAGTAATACATGTAGTTACTTAATGGTACATTCAAACCTATGACGATACTCGGAACTATCACCTCACTTCTAAGTTTCACATGAGTACCAACAACAACAACAATTGCAATAAATTGAGAAGTGAGATGGGGCGTCAATCCTATAGCGCTATAATACAACCGATGGGCTTATGCAAGTTGATGAAGGCAAACTTCTTAAAGCAACAACAACAAGTATTAAGCAAATGCAAAAACAATCAGGGAAACCACAAATAGCAAATAAGTTTGTATCACATCGTATCATATGTTTCAACCCAAAGATAATTGTAAAAAGGGACTATGAACTCAGATTGATTTCGGGTAAGTCCAAACAAGTATGCAAAGTGTGAGAGTTCTTGGAATTAAGATTCCACGTCACTCTAATTGATTGAATATGCAACAATATGGAATATGTATCAACAATAATGTTTAATTGGATAATTGGAAATCCTAAATCTATAGGTTTCGGTATGGTTTGTCTAAATGGTGACTATAAGGTTTGGATAACCTAATAGAGAACTCGGAAAATGAATATGAGGTAAAGGATTTATTTATGAAAAATATTAATTTAACATAAATAATAAAATTGCAAAAATATGTAATTGGTTTAATATAAACATTTGTAATAATAAATCAACTATAATTAATTAGTATAATTAATTAACATAATTAAATATAATGATTATTGGAAAAATGTTGTATGAGTGATATAATTAATTTATAAAAATTATAAAATAATTTAGATGGTTAAAATATATATTATTTGTTAAATGAATAATATTTTGTTTAGAAGGAATAATGTGATAATTAATTATCAAAATAATTATATTAAATATGAATAATTAAAAATAATATTTTTAATTATTAAACTTGAATATTACTGACTTAAAATAATTATTATGGCCTTGGAATCATTTTAAATAAATAAAATGAATTAAAATGATTATAATAACAATAAATAAGTTTATATAAGTTTAATTATCTAAATAATTAAATATAATAAAAATTCAGATTCTCAATTTATATAAACTCAGAATAATACATATTTTGTCATAAAAATAATTTTGAATAAAAATTATATAGTTATATAATTTAATTACATTAAATTAAACTATATTTATAAGTAACAATACTGATTTAAATATTAAAATTATATAAAATATTAGTAAAAGTATTATTTTTGTAAATTTTAGCATTTAAAATAATTAATCTGAAATTTTCAGTATTTATTTCATAAAAATCGATTTATTATGATTTATTAAATATTAAACTGTTTTAATATTATAAAATTAGTTTTATAAATAATTTTATATATTTATATTTTTAATAAAAGTAATAGTGTCTAACAATGTTATAAAAATTATTGAAATGTTAAAAATATTAAAAATAAAACGTTTAAAAAGAAATGCAGACCCCTGGGTTCGAACCCAGGTCTGTATTGAAACCAAACAGAGTCTTAACCACTGGGCTAAGCTTCTGTTTGTGTTTGGTTTAGGACTGCTAAACTTATAACCAAACAGGACTTGGTCATCTTCTCCAATGAGAACTCAAAGTCAGAAGACCCGGTCAAACTAAAAGTCAAACTCGTGATTTCTACGGGTAAACCTATGTTATATCTAAATTAAATCCTAGGAATCATTGTACAAGTATAATGGAACTAATTAGAACAATAAAAATGAACCGGTAATGTGTGAAATGACGAATCGGTTAAACTCCGGCGACTTTGAAACTTCCGGCGAGTTGCAGGTTCGAATTCCGGCGATTTCGGATGTTTGAGTGATTGTGAAATGGTGTGGAATGTTGCTAGGAATGTAGGGAACTTAAATACATGAAGTTTGGATCTTAGATTCGACACAAATTAGTGGATTAGATCTACTTTTTATTTTTATAAAAATTCTTTTCTTTTTGAGTGTTTTAGGCACTAAGATATGTCGTTTGAATGATTGGAATAAGTTGGGATGGGTTGGGGGTCATGTGGGTAAGCTTTACAGGTCAAAAGAATGAATTAAAATTGGTTTTGGTGAGTTTTTGGTCGGATCCGCGACCTGTTGTGCTGGTTATATATTCAGATCCGTTTTTAATGTTTATATATATATATATATATATATATTATACGTTTAGAATATAACGCATCCAAGCTGATAGATCAGCTGGTTGTGCGTGTTGGTGTTGTGCGAGAGGCGCGGGTTCGAGTCCCACCTGTGACCGGTTCGATGGGTTTCACCCTTTTTGACTAGATTTTGACATATTTACACTTAGGCCCCTCTAGTCTCATTTTTTACAAAAATAGTCCCCGAACTTTCAAAAAGTTACAAAAACAGTCCCTCAACTTTCAAATAAAATACATGTTTGGTCCCTGAAGTTTCGAAAAATGACATAAATGGTCCCTGTAATAGTCAGTTAGTTAAACTAACTGGGTTAAGTTTTAAAGAAGAATTTATTATATGCGGACTAACTCAGTTAACATAATTAAGTTAAAATGAGTTTCTAAAAGTCAGTTTTAGTCCCTAGAGTTTAAGTTTGAGAAAATGACCAAATGAACCTTGGACTTTTATTTCAAAAATATCTATTTATTTCTTTTATAAAATAAGTTTCAAAAATTACCAAAAGGACCTTAAACTTGTAGTTTTCAATAATTGCGCTTTTAACTCTTGTATTTCTAAAGTTTCAAAGAATGACAAATAGGTCCCTTAGATTGTAGTTTCAAAAATGTCACAATAGGCCCTTATAGTTTATGTAACCTTGTTTAATAGCATAAATCTCAACAAATTTGCAATTGTTTCACGTGTTTGTATTGGTATAAGCATGTATAAGCACAAAGAAAGTATGTTCAAATACGTTTCATTCCAAATACGATATTTGTTACAATGCAAGTCAAAACAAAACGTGTGTGAAAACCAAGAAGGTTACAGTCTCCCCTACTTTTGAGAATTTCGTCCCGAAATTGGTGTAGGAGATTCTTTTGGAAAAAGATGTGGATACTTTGCCTTCATATCAGCCCTGTGTTCCCAAGTGAACTCTGGGCCACGTTTGGATTCCCAACGTACCTTAACGATATGTATGCGTTTTCGTCTTAGCTTCTTCACATCATGCTCCATGATTTATACTGGTTTTTCAACAAAGTGCACGGAGTCTTCGATGCGAATATCGTCGAATGGTACATGAAGGTTTTCATCAGTGAGACACATTCTGAGGTTGGAAACATGAAAGGTAGGATGAACGTGGCTGAGTTCAGGAGGTAACTCAAGTTTGTAGGCTACTTTACCAATCTTTTCGATGATTTTAAAAGGACCGACGTATCGTGGAGCTAGTTTACCTTTCTTTCCAAAGCGTACAATACCCTTCCAAGGAGAAACCTTGAGAAGTACCATTTTACCGACTTGGAATTTAAGGGGTTTGCGTCGTTTATCAGCATAACTCTTTTGACGATTTCTAGCTACTGTAAGGTTGTCACGAATTTTGAAGATCTTGTCAGTCGTTTCTAGAATTATCTCAGGACCAGTAATTTGTACTTTAGTAGTCTCGTTCCAAGAAACAGGAGAATGACATTTGCGACCATAGAGAGCTTCATAAGGCGCCATTCCAATACTGGAGTGGTAACTATTGTTGTACGAGAATTCAATCAAAGGTAGATGTGAATCCCAATTACCTTTAAAGTCTATGACGCAAGCTCGTAACATATCCTCCAGGGTTTGAATGGTTCGTTCAGACTGACCATCAGTTTGAGGGTGATATGCTGTGCTGAGATTTAATTGAGTTCCCAAAGCAGATTGTAGAGATTCCCAAAATGAGAGGTAAAACGACCATCGCGATCCGAAATAATGTTCAAAGGTACACCATGACGAGTAATAATCTCATCAAGGTAGATTTTAGCAAGTTTAGCAATAGAGAAATCTTCTCGGATTGGCAAAAAGTGAGCTGATTTGGTTAAACGGTCAACGATTACCCAAATGCTCTCATGACCTCGAGAAGTGCGTGGCAACTTGGTTATGAAGTCCATAGCGATTCCCTCCCATTTCCACATTGGAATCACGGGTTGTTCAAGTAATCCAGAAGGTCGTTGGTGTTCAGCTTTAACTTTCAAACAAGTGAGGCATTTGGACACATAGAGAGCAACATCCCTTTTCATTCCGGGCCACCAATAAAGGTTCCGAAGGTCCATATACATCTTGTCGGCACCGTGATGAATAGAATAACGGGATTTATGGGCTTCGTCCATCACGATTGTACGAAGGTCGTTACGATTAGGAACCCACAAATGGTTTTTGACATGTCGTAAGCCAACTTCCTTGGTCTCAAGAAGGAGATCAAGTTTATGAGGTAATTCAATGAGTAAATCACCGTTGGCCACAACATCTTGTTGTGCTTGGAGAATACGGGTTTGGATGTTAAAATGGATTTGTATGCTATGTAGTTGAATGCGTTCCTTACGACTTAAAGCATCGGCAACAACATTCGCCTTACCAGGATGGTAGCGGATTTTGCAATCGTAGTCGTTTAGAAGTTCAACCCATCTACGTTGTCGCATATTCAAATCTTTCTGATCAAAGATGTGTTGAAGACTTTTGTGATCGGTGAAAATCACACATTTCGTACCATATAGGTAGTGTCTCCAAATTTTAAGGGCAAAAATTACAGCACCCAATTCCAGATCATGGGTAGTGTAGTTCTTTTCGTGCTTTTTGAGTTGACGAGAAGCATAGGCTATGACTTTGCCTCGTTGCATGAGGACGCAACCTAAGCCAAGATTAGAAGCATCGCAATAAACAACAAAATCATCGTTACCGTCGGGAAGAGTTAAAATAGGAGCGTCGCAAAGCTTTTGTTTAAGGTTTTGAAAAGCTTCATCTTGCTTTGGTCCCCACTCAAAGGGTTTATCCTTGTGAGTTAAAGACGTAAGCGGAACAACAATCTTGGAAAAGTTGGAAATGAATCGACGATAGTAACCGGCTAAACCAAGGAATGAATTTCGGTTGGAGTAGTAGGAGTACTCCAATCCTTTATAGCTTCAATCTTTGCAGGATCCACGTGTATTCCCTTGTCGTTAACAATGTGTCCCAAAAATTGAACTTCCTTAAGCCAAAATTCACATTTAGATAACTTTGCGTAAAGTTGTTCTTTCTTTAGGAGGTCTAAGATTAAATGAAGGTGATTCTCATGCTCGGCTTTGGTTTTGGAATAGATAAGAATGTCATCAATGAAAACAATGACGAACTTATCCAAATAAGGTTTGCAAACATGATTCATCAAATCCATGAAGACGGCAGGAGCGTTAGTTAACCCGAATGGCATGACGGTAAACTCATAATGACCATAACGAGTACGAAAGGTAGTCTTTGGAATGTCGTCTTCAAGAACACGGAGTTGATGATAGCCAGAACGCAAGTCGATCTTCGAGAAGCATGTGGCACCTTGGAGTTGATCGAAGAGATCATCAATACGGGGTAGGGGATAGCGGTTTTTGATAGTGAGTTTATTCAACTCGCAATAATCAATACACATTCGCATGGATCCATATTTCTTCTTGACGAATAGGACAACAGCTCCCCACGGAGAAAAGCTGGGGCGAATGAAACCTTTGTCGGATAATTCTTGAAGTTGGGTAGCAAGTTCTTGCATCTCGGAAGGTGCAAGACGATAAGGAGATTTAGCAATAGGGTTAGCGCCAGGAACAAGATCAATACAAAATTCAACTTGTCGGATAGGAGGTAAGCCAGGTAGATCGTCGGGAAACACTTCAGGAAAGTCCCGGATGATTGGGATGTCTTTGATGTTTCTGGTAACTTCCTTCTTCTCTACCACATGAGCTAGAAAAGCTACACATTTCTTGCGTAGATATCTTCGAGCTTGAATACGAGATATGAGATTAAGACCTTTAGATGGTCCTTCCCCATAGATTTTTAGAACTTTCCCAGATGGCAAAGGTATGCGAACAATTTTATCGTGACAAACAACTTCGGCATGATTCGAGGAGAGCCAATCCATGCCCACGATGATATCGAAACATTCAAGCTTCATTGGTATGAGATTGATCGGGAAGACGTGACCAAGGAGTTCAAGTTTGCAATCAGGTATAACAGAATTTAGCACAGAGAGATCACCACTAGCAACTATGACTTTAAATGATTTATGCAGTTTTGTACGTGGTTTAGCAAGCAAAGGTTCAAATTCAAGTGAAACAAAACTCCAATTTGCACCCGAATCAAATAAAACAGAGGCATAGTGATTTTTAACGAAAAACGTACCATTGACCACATCGTTAGCGGCACGCGCTTCATTGACGTTCAAGTTAAAGGCTCGACCACGAGCAATCTGAGCATTAGCAAGCTTGGGGCATTCCTGTTTGTAGTGATTTGGATCACCACAATTGAAGCATGTCCCAATTGGGTATCGTGGTTGTTGAGCAGCAGGGGCAGCAGGAGGAGTAACAGCTTGAGGATTTATGCGGCAATTTGCAGCAAGATGACCCGAACGACCGCAATTTATGCATAGACGGCACTGAGAGCGAGTATGGTGATGATAGTTGCAGCGAGTGCACAAGGGTGCATCGCCAACAGATGGTTTCTTGGCAGGAGGAGTAGCTGGATTTGCTGGAGTAGGAGTTGTAGCCGCAAAGTTTTGGATGGCCTTGCGCTTGTTGGAGTTCCTCGTGTTCCTAGACGTTTGTGCCCCGGAGTTCTCAGTCCTGCCTTTGTCACTTGAACCCTTCGAGGGAGTTTTACCCTTACGGGTCAAGTTACCCTCCTTAACTTGAGCGTCAGTGAGAACTGCAGAAAGTTAACTAGCGTCACGAAGTGTGCCCGATTTGCTTCCGGTCACTATGTGTTTGATGATTGGTGGGAGACCACCGATGAACTTCTCGATCAAGCGGTCGAGGGGTAATGATGCGTGTGAAGTGTTATATATATTAGGTGTATATTTTAAGCCCCTTTAACACTTTTTTAGTCAAGTTTTAAATTTATAAAACACGATATTTACTAACACTAGACACACATATGGGCAAGTGCACCCATCGTGAGCGTAGTATAGTGTTGGTAAGATACCGAGGTCGTCCAAGGACACAAGAGCTTTTAGTACCGGTTTATCCTCAACGTCTAATCAAATCAAAAAGTTTAGAAAAATGTTTTAAACTAAGAAAAATAAAAACTAACTAAAATGCTGAAAAATAAAAATAAAAGAAAAAAACAGATAGACAAGATGAATCACTTGGTTCCGACTCGTATCTAGTGTAACCTTTGATTATTTCCGCAGTTTTGCACTATTTTAAGAGATTATCTTAGTTATTGTAGTAGGCCCCTCTTTTGAAGGTGACGTTACCCTCACCCCAGTAGTTTGAGTCAGCAAGGATACAATCCTAAAAGGGTGGATTATTGGAAGATAATTAATTAAGTTATTAATGCAAATTATGGTAGGCCCCTCTTTTGGAGGTGACGTTACCCTCGACTAAGTAGTCTCAGTCAGCAGGGATACAGTCCTAAATAGTCGGGTTATAGTATTAATAGTAGTTAACTTATGAGGGGGTCAAAGAGTTTGGACCCCCGCCATCCAATACCGTTAAGTATTGAAGGAGGTCCTACTAAATTTGACCCAGGTCCATTGCAGGACCTCTAAACGCTGAACAATGGCAAGACCTTTACCAAACCGTTCCCTTAACCCCCGACCAGGTAGCCAACATACCTCCATATAGACTGTGGAGATATGAATGGTGAAAATCTTTTATTTTATATAGACAGTAAAATAATTTCAAGACACCACGGACAAACGATAAAGAAAGATCACCTTCAACATAAGCAACTAGTTATTAAAGTCATTAATACGAAACCAAATAAAAAGTGCGAAAAGATTAGAAATAAAAAGTATTACACTAGACACTTTGTCTTCACCAAGTGATGTAAGAGACTTAGGCAAACATGGCCTTGATTGTCAAGAACTCTTACGATCAATCTTGGATCCCGAGACGACTCACACACTCTACGATGGACAATGGATGATGGTGGTGGATGATGGTGTTATTGTGGTGGTGGGTGGTGGGTGAAGTGTGAGAGAGGTGGTGTGCCAAGGGATGGTTTGAGCTTTAGCCAAGCACTTCTATTTATAGGCTGAACAGAAGCTCGGGCACGGACCCGTGTCCAGTGGGCACGGCCCCGTGTCCACATCCTTCTCTTTATTCATTTAATGCAGTTTTGTCTTTTTAGTTAACCACGCCCCCGTGTCCGCTGAGAACGACCCCGTGTCCGCTGAGAACGACCCCGTGGTGCAGAAGAATCTTTGTACTATGCAGATTTGCTGGATTGTGCGAATCTTATAGTTGACCACGGCCCCGTGTCCGCTGAGCACGGCCCCGTGGTGGGCAATAGAAGCTTCTACCACTTTGTCTTTTCTGCTGACACTTGGGCACGCCCCCGTGCTGGCTGAGCACGGGGCGTGTTCAGGCTTCTGATCTCTTGTTTTGCTTGGGAAGATGCTGTCGTGGGGTCGGGCATGTCATGTCTTGTTCCTTTTCTTGTATTTATGTTAGATTTTGATGTCTTTTTGCTTCTTTTGTTAATTTGAGCTCATTTAATCCTGAAAATACAAAAGGAAGACAAAAGCACACTTTTTCCAACATTAGTACTAAAAAAGGGTTAGTTTTATGCCTCATTTGATGAAATTTATATGTTGCATTTTTAACACATCAAATACCCCCACACTTGAATCTTTGCTTGTCCTCAAGCAAAACTCTTTAATATGTGGCTATTACACTCCCAAATGAAATGGGTAGAGAAGAAGGTTTTTGGGCTTGTCGTAGAGTGTCGGGATTTCCAAGATTTTTTATTTAATTTTATTTTTATTTATTTACAATCCTATTCGTCATGATTTATTTAAAAATTTTCATAAGATAAATTACTTATTAGGGCATAACATGCCTCTTTAAAATTTCTATTTATATACAAGTTCACATACCTCACGGGGACCACTCAACACTCGGCCGAAAATGTATTTTTGTGGATCACTCGAGAGCGGCATGGAACTTACTCCTACCATAAGCTTGCCAAGCAATCAATCCTCCTCCTTTTTAACTTATATACCTTTGTAAATATCAAGAGGACTTTGTGGGTGAAGGGTTAGGCTTGGGTTAAAGGTAGGTGCTTGGGTTGGTGGTTAGTGGTTAGTAGAAAAAGGGCTAAAAAGCGTAACAAGTGTCGGTTTTCGTAAGACTTTCTATTTTTGTAACTTTTATTTTGATGAAGCTATTATTCAAACTAACTTTTTTTTGATGAACTTGTTTGTTTATTTTCTTTTGCTTCATCATCAAATATACTTTTTTTTTGTTTTTGAAAGTCATACGAAAAACTGAACTTGTTACTAAAACAAAGGGTTAAAAATAAAAAGGTTTTGGTGGGTAAAAGGGTGTTTAGTTTGGGTTATGAAATGAAAAGGTTTAGGCTCAAATGGGCTAACTAGGGGGATTTTGGGTAGGTGGTAAAAAAAAAGAAAAATAATGGTGTAGAAATTAAAAGGGTTAGTCCTAATGCCTCCATCATTTACTTACTCGGGTTTAAGTTGGTAAGGACCGGGAATGTATCGTCATGGCAAGTTCTAGAGTCGTAAGAACCAAGCGGCTATTCACACAAGAAACGAAAAATGAGCATTTAGTCTAATGATATGTAATTGTATGCTCAATAAAGGCTCAAAACTCACTTTTGTGGGAATAGGTTTTTTTATGTGATCAAGTATATATAATCAAATTTTAACTAAGCTTGTCATGCCTTTTCATAATTTTCTTATGTTGGTTCTTTTTATCACGACGCTATCGGTTGTAAATTCGTAAAAATATAACCTTTTTAGAACTTGAAATTCCCGAGTTAAACCTAGACAAGAAAAAAAACGAAAATTTTTGAAAAAATTTGGGGTGATTAGCGATTCCAATAGAGTTTTGTGTAAGGCTCGTATTTAGGACTTGCAAGATTCAAGGTTTTAGCATCCCCCCCACACTTAAATTACACATTGTCCTCAATGTGTCCCAAAAATAAGTTTTTAGGTTGATTGAATGTGTAAAAGGTGTGAAAAAGCAAAAAATTTGTGTTACTGGTTACCTGGGCACGACCCCGTGTTGGGTGGACACGACCCCGTGCTCAGGTGCCAGTAACGAAAACTTACAGAAGGCGAACACGGGGGCTTGTTGGTTGGACACGACCCCGTGTCTGTCAAGGTCTGCAGAATTAAAACAATCAGCAGGTTCAGGGGAGTGGGCACGGGGGCGTGTCGGATGGACACGACCCCGTGTGGACAGTCTGCAAAGCTGAAAAACAGGTTTCTTTCTTCGTTTTTCCTGTCCCGGCTTTAAGAGTACTAATGCTTAGTACTTTAAGCCTCGTTTGTACCTGTTTAATCAATAAACACTCCACCAAAACATAGCAAACATCCTACTTTTACCAAAGTTAACATCCATGTCAAAGTTAAAAGAAAAATAAATGCAGAAAATAAAAGAAGTTAGGGAAAGTAAATTGTTCAACACTTGGCACGCAGGTCATCAATTGTTCAAGAGTGAAAAAGGGTTAACCTGGGAAACCATCAAACAACCTCCTCTTCCTCCGCTCCTCCCGCCTATTCCATGGCATCGTCATCGTCATCATCATCATCATCATCCCCTTCATGGCGTGCAATGTGGTCTCGAATATATCCAATATCATCTTGGATATCGGATATGTTTCTTTCGATAGCTCCGACCCGGTGGTAGGTGTTGCTTGCCATGTTATAGGTGTTCCTGGTGCACATAAGGTTTTCCTGCAACTAATCATGCAAACTTTGAAAGTTAGGAAAACCGCCTCCCGAGGAGGATGATTGGCCCGGATCACCATGGGGTTGGTATTGGTACTGATGATGTTGCGGAGCTTGGAGGACAAGCGCTTCTTGCGGGTTCCATGCATGACCTTGCATCCTTTGAAAGCTTATCGTCCCGTCTTCCGCCTCATAAATCAGGTTCATTGAGCGGCATATGTGTATATCCACCATACCCGACCATGGGCTCCTCTCAAATGACCTAGGTATGTGGGCGAAGTGCTTGAAGAGACGGTACACCCATCCCCCAAAGAAGATAGGAGTCGGTGCACTAGCAAGGCGGTTGTGATGCATGTTTCGGAGCATGAGGAACGGAACATCGAGCGATCTGCGGTTGTGGATGCAGTGGAGGACAACCAAATCTCTTAACCCAACGACGCCACTACTATCATGCCTTTGGCTAAGAGAGTAGCCGAGGAGCCTATGAATGTATCTGTATAGCGGATCCCTCAACTTCGTGCTCTTACTGCTGCTCGGATTGTAGTACCCTTCACCAATCTGAGCCCAAATGGCTTGGCGTTCGTTCTCACCTATCTCTCGCATTCCTCCAGTATTTTCCTCGTTTCCCGCATCCTCTTCCGCATACAACCCGACAATCGACCCAAATTGTGCCATAGAGATCGAGTACTTTGTTCCGCCACATTGGAATGCCACCCCATCATTGTCGAATGGGTCACACCTTGAGTTGAATGTGAAGGTGCTATAGAATTCCAAAGTACATTCGTGGACGGAACGGAGTCGAGTTGTTAGAGCGACTCTGAGTGGTCCCGTGACATTGTTGTTGAAACGGTCGATTTGATTCACCATAGTTAACAGTTCCGTGCATGCTTGCCTCGGGTATTCCTCCGGCCTTGTTTGAAGTATCTCGTATCGAGCTCTAGCATCGAGCTCATTGGCGTTAAATCTTGTGAACTTCCTAGCCATCTGAAAGAATACACCAAAAGTTAGCACGAAACAGAAGTATTTTTGGACAAAACTGCAAATAGTGGGCTGGACACGACCCCGTGTTCAGCGGACACGGCCCCATGTCCATGCGTCTGTTACTCAAAAATTTCATTTTTCGACCCGGTTTCGAAAACTTGAAAATTTTTTGGTCCAATAGGTGCGGTTTTCCCCGAAAATGAAACCCTAAGTGCCGTTTTTCCCAAAATATCCCGTTTACCCCTTCAATTTTATCTTTTTCGGGTCAAGAACAAGGGTTTGGGGTTTTTGTGCGAAATCGGACGAATCTATGAACAATACAAGTGTATTTACTTCCCATAACACTAATCTAACTAAATGCAAACAGATCTAAACAAAAATTTGAGGTTCGATCCGGATGAACTTCAAGAACCCTAGATTTTTCCCAAATTTTTGGAGTTTTAACTACATGCAAGTAACTAATCTAACTACTAGAAGTGATAGAATCATACCTTGATGTTGTTAGAGCGATAGGAGACGTCGAAATTTTGTGAAAAATCGCCTGGAACCAGAGCGTTTTCGGGGAAACGAGGCGTGTGGAGTGAAGTAACTGTTTTGAAAAAGGGGATTTATCCCGACTGCAGCGCGGACACGGCCCCGTGTCCAGCGGACACGGCTTCGTGCCGAGCAAAGTTTTTTTAAGAAAATATATTTTTTTTTCAGTGCTCGTGTGAGTGCCCTTGTTTCCCAAAAACTTAGGTTAGAAAACTTACCGCTTAAGATGTCGTCTCAATCGTTCGTAACTTACCAGGTATGATGTTTTATTCTTCCATTGTTTGAAGCGAGATCTCTTCTTCTTCATCCTCAATGAATCCTTGATAGAGTTTCAGCCATTGGCCATTGACTTTAAATGGAGGCCCATTTCTAGATTTAATTTCTACTGCACCGTGTGGGAAAATATGGGTGATGGAAAAAGGTCCTGACCACCTAGACTTTAATTTACCAGGAAATAATCGAAGTCGTGAATTAAACAAAAGAACTAGATCTCCTACTCGAAATTCATTAGGTTTAATGTGTTTGTCATGCAAATTTTTCATTCTTTCCTTATAAATTTCAGAGTTTGAGTATGCATAATTCCTAAGTTCGTCTAATTCATTTAATTGACAAAAACGATTTTTACCAGCAAATTCTAAATCTAAGTTTACATTTTTAATTGCCCAGTAGGCTTTGTGTGCAATTTCTACTGGCAAGTGACAACTTTTTCCATAGACTAGCTTATATGGGGTTGTACTTATTGTTGTTTTATAAGCAGTTCGAAAAGCCCATAAAGCATCATCTAATTTATCTGCCCATTCCTTTTTATTTAACCCTACGGTTTTTTCGAGTATTCGTTTTAAGCCTCTATTAGTCACTTCGGCTTGTCCGTTTGTTTGAGGGTGATATGCTGTTGAGACCCGGTGATAGACTCCATATCTTGTTAAAAAAATTTCAAGTTAATGGTTGCAAAAATGGGTACCTCTATCACTTATTAAGGCTTTAGGTGTGCCAAAACGAGAAAATAATTTTTTCAGAAATCTTACCACAACTCTTCCATCATTTGTTGGAAGTGCCTCGGCCTCGGCCCATTTAGACAAGTAGTCTACTGCCACGAGTATATATTTGTTTCCTTTCGATGGTGGGAAAGGTCCCATAAAGTCGAGTCCCCATACATCAAAAATTTCACAAACAAGAATGCCATTTTGTGGCATTTCGTTTTTGGAAGAAATATTACCTGTTCTTTGGCAAGCATCACATGTCTTGACAAGACTTTGGGCGTCTTTGTAAATGGTTGGCCAATAAAATCCTGAATCAAATACCTTTCGTGCGGTACTAGCGGCACCATGATGCCCTCCGTATGGACCTTCATGACAATTGTGGAGAATTCTTCGTGCTTCGTTACCATGTACGCATCGTCGGACGAGTTGGTCGGCACACATTTTGAAAAGATATGGATCTTCCCAAAAATAGTGTTTCACATTGGCAAAGAATTTTTTTCTTTAATGATGTGACCATCCCTTTGTGACTATACCGCTAGCTAGGTAGTTAGCATAGTCGGCGTACCATGGTTCTTCCTTGTATTCCAACATTTCCAGGGACTCAGTTGGAAATTTTTCGTTGATTTGCTCGTCCCTGGTCGCCTCCAAAGCTGGGTCTTCTAAGCGCGAAAGATGATCTGCTGCGGTATTTTCTGCTCCTCTTTTGTCTCTGATTTCAATGTCAAATTCTTGGAGGAGTAGAATCCACCGAATCAAACGTGGTTTTGCGTCCTGCTTCTTGAAGAGATATCGAATGGCTGCATGATCTGTATAGACTATAATTTTAGAAAGAACAAGATAAGAACGGAAATTATCAAAAGCAAATACCACAGCTAGTAATTCTTTTTCAGTTGTTGTGTAATTTTCTTGTGCATCATTAACTGTTTTACTAGCATAATAAATTGGGTGGAAATGCTTTTCTTTTCTTGTCCCAAGACAGCTCCAACTGCAAAGTCACTAGCATCACACATGATTTCGAAAGGAAATTTCCAATCAGGCGCTATCATGATAGGTGCATTGACTAACATTTCTTTTAAGGTTAGAAATGCTTGATTGCAATCCTTGTCAAAGATGAAAGGGGCATCTTTTTCAAGTAATTTTGTTAGAGGCCTTGAGATTTTTGAAAAGTCTTTGATAAACCGTCTATAAAATCCGGCATGCCCTAGGAAACTTCTGATAGCTCTTACGGAGGATGGAGGTGGTAATCTAGAAATGGTATCTATTTTGGCTCGATCCACCTCCATTCCTTCGCTTGAGATCTTGTGACCGAGTACTATTCCCTCCGTTACCATGAAATGGCATTTTCCCCAATTAAGGGCGAGGTTAGTTTCCTCACATCGGGATAGCATTCGTTCAAGGTTATCGAGGCATTGGTCGTATGAATCCCCAAAGATAGAAAAGTCGTCCATGAAGACTTCCATTGTCTTTTCTATCATGTCATGGAAGATGGCTACCATGCAACATTGGAATGTTGCGGGGGCATTACATAGACCAAACGGCATGCGTCGATAAGCAAAAGTTCCATAGGGACATGTGAAAGTTGTCTTTTCTTGGTCTTCGAGTGCTATCGGGATTTGAAAGTAACCTGAAAAACCATCCAAGAAACAATAAAATTTATGACCGGATAATCTTTCTAACATTTGATCAATGAAGGGCAAAGGAAAGTGATATTTTTTTGTTGCTTCATTTAATCGTCTATAATCTATACATACTCTCCATCCTGTGACGGTTCTCGTTGGTATTAATTCATTCTTTTCGTTAGTTATTACCATCATACCTCCTTTCTTTGGAACTACTTGGACGAGACTTACCCAAGGACTATCGGAGATAGGATAGATAAGTCCGGCGTCAAGTAACTTGATGACCTCGTTTTTAACCACTTCTTGAACATTTGGATTCACTCGACGTTGTGGTTGTATGACCGATTTGTAGTCATCATTCATCAAAATTTTGTGTGTGCACATAGAAGGACTAATTCCTTTTATGTCTACAAGTTTCCAAGCTATTGCATTTTTATGTTTTTTCAAAAGACTAATTAATTTTTCTTTTTCTAAGCTATCTAATTTAGATGAAATAATTACAGGTAAATTACCCTCTTTGTCTAGAAAAGCATATTCCAAACCTTTTGGAAGTTCTTTGAGCTCAAGTGGTGGGTCTTTAGGAGACTCCTTATTTGGTTGCTCGTTACGATCAAGAACTTTAAAAGTTTATTCTATGGCGACCTCTTCTTCAACAAAGTGGTCAATCTCTTCACTTGTATCGGGTGGTTCATCTTCATCTTCAATTAGGGGGTCATTATTGCCGAATGGATATTTCATTGACCGTTCGAGATCGACACTTCTTTTAAATGCCCCTAATTGAAGAGGTAGATTGTTGAACTTCCGGTTTTTCAAAGCTTCGTGAGTTTTTACAAATGGTCGTCCCAACATTAGAGGAGCGTCATCGAGGATGACAAAGTCGGTCGGGATTACCATTTGATTTGTTTGAACCAATACATCCTCAACTATACCGATTGATTTTATTACTTTCCGATTTGATAGAAAAATGGGTATTTGAAGTGGAGAAAAATCACTAATACTTAATTTTTCGAAAATGTAGTTAGGCATTATGTTAACACAAAGATCTTTATCGATTGTGACATTACTAATAAACGAATTTTGAAAGAAACATGGAACCGGTGTAATGTTAATTTCAAATGGGTCTTCTTTTATTAGCGAAGTTTGATCATTAGTTAACTTAACACTTACCGTTTCGTCAATTTTAGTGTTAGTGTTTAACTCTTTTAAAAACTTAGCATGAGTGGGTACTAAACAATGGTTTTCAAAAGAAGGTGACAAGAGATTAATTTCTTCAAAATTAGACTCTTCTTGAATTTTACCTTTGTCGGACTCACCTTTTTCGTTGTTTAACTCATGTGTCGGTTTTTCACTTATTTGTTCTTCCATTTTTACACTTTCAGTTATCTCTTCCTTTATTAATTCTTCTCTTGCGTGGGACTCCTCTTCCCTTGCGCGAGATTCTCTTATACAGCGATCGATAACTCTTATGTGTTCTAATATCCTATCGGTTACTTCGGTTATAGAAAAAGAATCGGGATTTTCTAAGCTTGAATCTGGTTGTTCGATCCTTTGTTCCTCATAATACCCATATGAAGTAGATGGTTCGCACCATTGTTCTTCATTGTAAGCATATGATGGATAAGGTTCGTAATTTTGTTCTTCATAATACTCATATGAGGTGGGTTGTTCATGCCATGGTTCCTCATAGTAAGTATACGAAGGTGGTGGCTCATATCTTGGTTCCTCAAAGTATGAGTATGAAGGCTCATACCTTGGTTCATCAAAATATGAGTATGAGGGAGGAGGTTCGTACCTTTGGTCTTCATAGGATGTGTATGAAGTCGATGGCTCGTACCTGGGTTCCTCATAGTAGGTGTATGAATTGGATGGTTGATATGAGCGATTATTTTGAACCGAGCGTGAGTTACGACAATTAGTGCAATAATTACCCCTATAATCATCCTCCTCATAGGTGTAGTTGTACCCTCCTGAGTATTGATCCATAAGAATCACTTAGCAGACCACAACCAAGTCTCGAGACCAGAAAACAAAAATAAAAACGGAAACAGAGGCTGGACACGGCCCCGTGATCAGGATCTGTATCTGGGCGTTTTAATTAAATTTACTGATTTCGTTGAGCACGGGGCGTGTTCAGTGAGCACGGCCCGTGTTCAAGCTACTGTTACTGGGCGTTTTTATGAAAATGTGCAGCACAGCGCCCGTGTTCAGTGAACACGGCCCCGTGTACAGGTTACTGTAAATGCAAATCTAAACTAAAATGCAGAAAAATGTGCGCGCGTTTAAAAGGGTTTTTGAAAAACTGATTAGGCCGTCGATTTTAAGCTTTCTTAAAATCCTTGTGTCCCCGGCAACGGTGCCAAAAACTTGATGCGTGTGAAGTGTTATATATATTTGGTGTATATTTTAAGCCCCTTTAACACTTTTTTAGTCAAGTTTTAAATTTATAAAACACGATATTTACTAACACTAGACACACATATGGGCAAGTGCACCCATCGTGAGTGTAGTATAGTGTTGGTAAGATACCGAGTCGTCCAAGGACACAAGAGCTTTTAGTACCGGTTTATCCTCAACGTCTAATCAAATCAAAAAGTTTAGAAAAATGTTTTAAACTAAGAAAAATAAAAACTAACTAAAATGCTGAAAAATAAAAATAAAAGAAAAAACAGATAGACAAGATGAATCACTTGGTTCCGACTCGTATCTAATGTAACCTTTGATTATTTCCGCACTTTTGCACTATTTTAAGAGATTATCTTAGTTATTGTAGTAGGCCCCTCTTTTGAAGGTGACGTTACCCTCACCCCAGTAGTTTGAGTCAGCAAGGATACAATCCTAAAAGGGTGGATTATTGGAAGATAATTAATTAAGTTATTATTGCAAATTATGGTAGGCCCCTCTTTTGGAGGTGACGTTACCCTCGACTAAGTAGTCTGAGTCAGCAGGGATACAGTCCTAAATAGCCGGGTTATAGTATTAATAGTAGTTAACTTATGAGGGGGCCAAAGAGTTTGGACCCCCGCCATCCAATACCGTTAAGTATTGAAGGAGGTCCTACTAAATTTGACCCAGGTCCATTGCAGGACCTCTAAACGCTGAACAATGGCAAGACCTTTACCAAACCGTTCCCTTAACCCCCGACCAAGTAGCCAACATACCTCCATATAGACCGTGGAGATATGAATGGTGAAAATCTTTTATTTTATATAGACAGTAAAATAATTTCAAGACACCACGGACAAACGATAAAGAAAGATCACCTTCAACATAAGCAACTAGTTATTAAAGTCATTAATACGAAACCAAAAAAAAGTGCGAAAAGATTAGAAATAAAAAGTATTACACTAGACACTTTGTCTTCACCAAGTGATGTAAGAGACTTAGGCAAACATGGCCTTGATTGTCAAGAACTCTTACGATCAATCTTGGATCCCGAGACGACTCACACACTCTACGATGGACGATGGATGATGGTGGTGGATGATGGTGTTATGGTGGTGGTGGGTGGTGGGTGAAGTGTGAGAGAGGTGGTGTGCCAAGGGATGGTTTGAGCTTTAGCCAAGCACTTCTATTTATAGGCTGAACAGAAGCTCGGGCACGGCCCCGTGTCCAGTGGGCACGGCCCCATGTCCACATCCTTCTCTTTCTTCATTTAATGCAGTTTTGTCTTTTTAGTTGACCACACCCCCGTGTCCGCTAAGAACGACCCCGTGGTGCAGAAGAATCTTTGTACTATGCAGATTTGCTGGATTGTGCGAATCTTATAGTTGACCACGGCCCCGTGTCCGCTGAGCACGGCCCCGTGGTGGGCAATAGAAGCTTCTACCACTTTGTCTTTTCTGCTGACACTTGGGCACGCCCCCGTGCTGGCTGAGCACGGGGCGTGTTCAGGCTTCTGATCTCTTGTTTTGCTTGGGAAGATGCTGTCGTGGGGTCGGGCATGTCACGTCTTGTTCCTTTTCTTGTATTTATGTTAGATTTTGATGTCTTTTTGCTTCTTTTGTTAATTTGAGCTCATTTAATCCTGAAAATACAAAAGGAAGACAAAAGCACACTTTTTCCAACATTAGTACTAAAAAAGGGTTAGTTTTATGCCTCATTTGATGAAATTTATATGTTGCATTTTTAACACATCAGTAATAACTTGGCGCTGTCACAGAGGATGTATAATTCCTCAAAGCGATCGATATACGCGCGGTTTTCACCACTGTCTTGCTTGAGGTCATGAAATTCTTCCTCCAAAGTTCGCATTTCATTACGTGGGCAAAATTCTTTTAGCATGAGAGCTTTTAATTCTTCCCAGGTTAGGGTCATTGCAACGTTTGCACCACGATCTCTCATGATGCCATTCCAACACGTTAATGCCCTCTTTTGGAAGACACTCCTGGCAAACTCCACTTTTCGAGCCTCGGTACATTGACTATGGCGAAACGTGTTCTCCATACTCTCGAACCATTGCAACAGTCCGGTTGCACCTTCATTGCCAGTAAATTTGGAGGGATGACATGAGTTGAAATACTTGAAGTTACAAGGGACATCGTGATTGTGGTGACCGTTTCCATAGATTCCGTTTCCATTTGTAGCTTGTGCGAGTTGAGTAACCAAGTTAGGAAGAACCGCGGCAAATTGTTGAGTAATGAGGGTTGCCAATTCTGCGTTTGGGATTTCGTTTTGTGATCCACGTTTAGGAGGCATCTATATGAGGTAGATAAAACATAAGATCATGGTGGTTTCATAATGGGATAAAGTAATTTTGTAAAATCAATGAGGATAAACACATAACGGGATTTACATCATTCATTCTTTGAATAAACAATATCGGTGAAAAGTCAAAGTATTTGGGTCCTTATAACTTAATGAAGTCATGCTTTAGCCTATAAGTGAACACTCATCCCAAGAATTCCCAGGTAAGCACAACTGGTCCTTCGAGTTAGGATATATACGAAGTGCTTGCCTAGACAGAAAACTCAGAATACAGGCATCCACCCTTCCAGATTGCACGAGTTCGTTATTAAGGCCAAGACTTTGATGAGAATTTGAAAATCAAAGGAGATTTTGAAAATAATCACCTAAGGATGGGTGATGAGCATTTATATAGTGTAAAGAGTCTAAAGGTAAAATATGCGGTGACGAGGCTTCAGTTTGCAAAAGATAAGGATAAGGATGAAGACAAAGGCAAAGATAACCGAAGAGTTTGCTAATGGAAAAGTGTCCTAGGTAGGTTATAGTCTAGGTCAAAGTATTACTAATAACCTAAATCCCTATAACCATGGCTCTGATACCAATATGTAACACCCCGGCCGGGGGAGGAAAAGCCAAAGGTGTCACGAAACTTGATAGAATGCATTTGAGCACATGAAGATTATGTTAAGTTGAAATATAATTTAAGTTCAATTCAATAGATTGCATTCTCATATGAGAATATAAGAGTACATAAACAAATACAACATAAATTGTTTCACAAATGATAAGTTCGGATTTAATCTAAGGCACAAGTCTTGATAAATCCTATGTAAATATTCTTGCAAATCATTTCATCAAACATTGTCACCTGAAACATATGTTAGGAGTAAAAGGATCAACAAAGGTTGAGTGAATTCATAGATTTTGTTTTGCAAAAATGTTAATGTGATATAGATAAATTTTTAACAAAAGTGGTTGTCGATATGTCTTTATAGCAAAAGAGTAATACATGTAGTTACTTAATGGTACATTCAAACCTATGACGATACTCGGAACTATCACCTCACTTCTAAGTTTCACATGAGTACCAACAACAACAACAATTGCAATAAAATGAGAAGTGAGATGGGGCGTCAATCCTATAGCGCTATAATACAACCGATGGGCTTATGCAAGTTGATGAACGTAAACTTCTTAAAGCAACAACAACAAGTATTAAGCAAA
Source organism: Helianthus tuberosus (assembly GCA_030545235.1). Taxonomy (NCBI): domain Eukaryota; kingdom Viridiplantae; phylum Streptophyta; class Magnoliopsida; order Asterales; family Asteraceae; genus Helianthus; species Helianthus tuberosus. Next base: position 133,855,800 of record CM060394.1, read on the forward strand.
TGCAAAAACAATCAGGGAAACCACAAATAGCAAATAAGTTTGTATCACATCGTATCATATGTTTCAACCCAAAAATAATTATTAAAGGGGACTATGAACTCACATTGATTTCGGGTAAGTCCAAACAAGTATGCAAAGTGTGAGAGTTCTTGGAATTAAGATTCCACGTCACTCTAATTGATTGAACATGCAACAATATGGAATATGTATCAACAATAATGTTTAATTGGATAATTGGAAATCCTAAATCTATAGGTTTCGGTATGGTTTGTCTAAATGGTGACTATAAGGTTTGGATAACCTAATAGAGAACTCGGAAAATGAATATGAGGTAAAGGATTTATTTATGAAAAATATTAATTTAACATAAATAATAAAATTGCAAAAATATGTAATTGGTTTAATATAAACATTTGTAATAATAAATCAAATATAATTAATTAGTATAATTAATTATATATAATGACTATTGGCAAAATGTTGTACGAGTGAAATAATTAATTTATAAAAATTATAAATTAATTTAGATGGTTAAAATATATATTATTTGTTAAATGAATAATATTTTGTTTAAAAGGAATAATGTGATAATTAATTATCAAAATAATTATTATGGCCTTGGAATCATTTTAAATAAATAAAATGAATTAAAATGATTATAATAACAATAAATAAGTTTATATAAGTTTAATTATCTAAATAATTAAATATAATAAAAATTTAGATTCTAAATTTATATAAACTCAGAATAATGCATATTTTGTCATAAAAATAATTTTGAATAAAAATTATATAGTTATATAACTTAATTACATTAAATTAAACTATATTTATAAGTAACAATACTGATTTAAATATCAAAATTATATAAAATATCAGTAAAAGTATTATTTTTGTAAAGTTCAGCATTTAAAATAATTAATCTAAAATTTTCAGTATTTATTTCATAAAAATCAATTTATTATGATTTATTAAATATTAAACTGTTTTAATATTATAAAATTTAGTTTTATAAATAATTTTACAGATTTTATATTTTTAATAAAAGTAATAGTGTCTAACAATGTTATAAAAATTATTGAAATATTAAAAATAAAACGCTTAAAAAGAAATGCAGACCCCTGGGTTCGAACCCGGGTCTGTATTGAAACCAAACAAAGTCTTAACCAATGGGCTAAGCTTCTGTTTGTGTTTGGTTTAGGACTGCTAAACTTATAACCAAACAGGACCTAGTCATCTTCTCCAAAGAGAAGTCAAAGTCAGAAGACCCGGTCAAACTAAAAGTCAAACTCGTGATTTCTACGGGTAATCCTATGTTATATCTAAATTAAATCCTAGGAATCATTGTACAAGTATAATGGAACTAATTGGAACAATAAAAACGAACCGGTAATGTGTGAAATGACGAATCGGTTAAAGTCCGGCGACTTTGAAACTTCCGGCGAGTTGCAGGTTCAAATTCCGGCGATTTCGGATGTTTGAGTGATTGTGAAATGGTGTGAAATGTTGCTAGGAATGTAGGGAACTTAAATACACGAAGTTTGGATCTCAGATTCGACACAAATTAGTGGATTAGATCTACTTTTTATTTTTATAAAAACTCTTTTCTTTTTGAGTGTTTTAGGCACTAAGATATGTGGTTTGAATGATTGGAACAAGTTGGGATGGGTTGGGGATCATGTGGGTAAGCTTTACAGGTCAAAAGAATGAATTAAAATCGGTTTTGGTGAGTTTTTGGTCGGATCCGCGACCTGTTGTGCTGGTTATATAATCAGATCCGTTTTTAATGTTTATATATATATATTATACGTTTCAGAATATAACGCATCCAAGCTGATAGATCAGCTGGTTGTGCGTGTTGGTGTGGTGCGAGAGGCGCGGGTTCGAGTCCCACCTGTGACCTGTTCGATGGGTTTGACCCTTTTTTACCAGATTTTGACATATTTACACTTAGGCCCCTCTAGTCTCATTTTTTACAAAAATAGTCCCTGAACTTTCGAAAAGTTACAAAAGCAGTCCCTCGACTTTCAAATAAAATACATGTTTGGTCCCTGAAGTTTTGAAAAATGACATAAATGGTCCCTGTAATAGTCAGTTAGTTAAACTAACTGGGTTAAGTTTTAAAGAAGAATTTATTATATGAGGACTAACTCAGTTAACATAATTCAGTTAAAATGAGTTTCTAAAAGTCAGTTCTAGTCCCTAGAGTTTAAGTTTGAGAAAATGACCAAATGAACCTTGGACTTTTATTTCAAAAATATCTATTTATTTCTTTTATAAAATAAGTTTCAAAAATTACCAAAAGGACCTTAAACTTGTAGTTTTCAATAATTGCGCTTTTAACTCTTGTATTTCTAAAGTTTCAAAGAATGAAAAATAGGTCCCTTAGATTGTAGTTTCAAAAATGTTACAATAGGCCCTTATAGTTTTTGTAACCTTGTTTAATAGCATAAATCTCAACAAATTTGCAATTGTTTCACGTGTTTGTATTGGTATAAGCATGTATAAGCACAAAGCAAGTATGTTCAAATAAGTTTCATTCCAAATATGGTATTTGTTACAATGCAAGTCAAAACAAAACATGTGTGAAAACCAAGAAGGTTACAGATCACTCATTTCCATGGTGACACTTTTAGCTGTACTTTGTCACCTACTTCAAACGAAAATTGTTTCCTGCGAACATCGGCGTAACTTTTCTGCCGATCTCGGGCCGCTTTCAGTTTACTTTGGATCTTATGCACCTTGTCTGTCATCTCTTGAATTAGTTCAGACCCCGTGAGTTGAATATCGCCCACTTCAGCCCAACGAAGTGGCGATCTGCACTTCCGGCCATATAGTGCTTCGTACAGTGCAGCTTGTATGCTACTATGATAGCTGTTATTGTAAGAGAATTTAATGAGGGGAAAGTGCTTATCCCAACTTCCTCCAAAGTCGGGGGTGCAAGCACGAAGCAGATCCTCTAATGTCTGGATAGTTCATTCTGATTGGCCGTCGATTTGGGGATGGTAAGCCGTACTCAGGTCTATTCTAGGCCCCAAAGCTTCTTGTAACTGTTGCCAATAGTATGAAGTGAAATGACAATCACGGTTTGAAATGATTGCAACTGGTACCCCGTGTCTAGTTACACTTTCCTTCGTGTAGATCTAGGCCAATTTCTCGGTGTTGTAGGTAGTACGAATCGGAATAAAGTGTGCCGATTTGGTTAGTCTATCTACTACTACCCAAATCGCATCATGACCTCGGGGTGTTTTTGGAAGGTGGGTCACGAAATCCATCGTGATTTGTTCCCATTTTCATTGAGGTATTTCGGGTTGCTGTAACATTCCCGAGGGTTTCTGGTATTCTGCCTTAAATCGGGTACAAGTCAAGTACTTGCTCACATACTCTGCTACGTCCTTTTTCATACATGGCCACCAATAAAATTCCTTAAGGTCGTGGTACATCTTGTCTGTACCGGGGTGAATAGAGTACTTAGATATATGAGCCTCATCCATAACCAGTTGACGTAGGTCATGGAGAGTAGGAATCCATACCCTATTATTGAAATACACCACTTCATCCGGTTTCCTCACAAAATTCCCTTCATTTCCGTGTAAGTTTTCGCTATTTAGTTGGCCTTCCTCCAAAGCTTCCATCCTTTTTCTTCACAAATAACACTGGTGCTCCCCAAGGTGAATAACTGGGATGGATAAAACCTCGGTCTAGCAGTTCTTGTAGCTGAGATGATAGTTCTTGCATCTCTGAAGGTGCTAAATGGTAAGGCGCTTTTGCAATTGGAGCTACTCCCGATATTAAGTCGACACGGAACTCGACTTTCCGATTTGGTTGCAACCCGGGCAATTCATCGGGAAACACGTCTGGGTAATCACACTCTATTGGGATATCCTTAATACGTTGTTCTTCTGGTTCGGTCACCATTACACTTTCTAAGAACACATCACATCCTTGACGTATACATTTCAACACTTTAAAGTGGGATATCAGGTTTAATATGGTACCAGACTTCTCTCCCTGTACCATAATAACTTCATTATTAGGAAAAGGGATCCTAACAATCTTTTGCTCACATATAATCTCAGCCTTGTACTTGGACAACCAGTCCATTCCCACTACTATATCGAAACTTCCGAGCTCTACCGGTAGTAGGTCAATAAGGAATTGGTGGTCGTTAAGAATTAAAGGACAATCACGAATGATTTGGTGACTAGTTATAGGTTTACCGTTAGCAAGTTCTATGGAATAGGGACTTGTTAATTCAATAGCCGGCATATTTAATAGGGGTAAGAAATTAATGGAAACGTAGCTCCTATCTGCGCCCGTATCAAGCAATACTGAAGCATACTGATCGGAAACGAGGAACGTACTTGGGACCACACTTGGATCCTGTCGTGCGTCACCAGACCCAAGTATAAAGGCACGACCCCGAACTGCATTTGAGGTAGAAGCTTGGCCCTGCGTATCCCTTCCTGCTGGCTGTGGAGCAAATTTTAGGCAGCTTCTTCGGAAGTTGTAACACCTCAAAAATTCACGTCCTATAATGTATTGACACATGTCATAAGCTTTGAACGTGTGAAAGAATAGTCTAGAAGGACTAAAGTTGGCAAACATGGAATATATGTGAATATAAGGGTTCAAAATGTCAACAATGGATAAATATACCCTACAATATCCCTACATGATGTTTATACCCTTAAACGAATGATTCATGGATCATACGAAGCTAATTGTGAAAGAAAGTGAGAGATTACAAACTACAGGGGTTAAATGTGTCAGCATGTTTAAAGTATACCTTTGAGTGACCTTTTAGCAAACCCGAAGCTTTGTAACGATTAATTTTGCTCACTAAAATACATGATAAAAATTTCACCAAGTTTCGTTATCATATGAGCAAGTTATGACAATATTCGTATACGAGGGGTTAAAAGCGTCAACGTTGAAATTTATGACTTTTTGGGGGATAACGAAGTGACCAAGGACTTAGCAAAGTGGGTTTAAGACTTGAAGCCCTTATGGGTAAATGTTCCCGATTAAGGAATTCATGGAATTGTAACATAAATGTGTCACTTATTTGGCACAAGCAATAGAGGATGAACTGGAGCCTGAGATTTGGAAAAATCTCTGTAATCTTCGTGTGTCTTGATTACCTTCTGCAAAGATTACCCTGTTTACCTCCTAAGAGACAAGTAGAGTTAAGAATTATATTCCATTAAGGGCTGTAATATTATGAAATCTCCAACATGGCTAGTACCATCACTGGAGAAACCAAACCCTGATTAACTAAGTTTTAAAATAGAGGGTTCATATAGCCTAACTCAATATCCTAAGAATTCGGTATGGTAATTATGAAAGACGGTTCATTTTGCTTATGCATTGTTACCGCAACCCTAATTAGGCAACGATTAAGAATTACCATCAGCTGCCCAGGATCGTCGATTTGTTCGACTAACGACAAGGATTAGCTATTCCTTAAAAATTAATCAAGCCGTGGTTGGAATAACCATCTCACCTTAAGATAAGCTTTTCTATAATGGTTGATATATAAGTATCAAGGCTGCTCCTTTGGAGACCTTGTAAAGATGGAATGTTAAACATCTATTGTTAGGACAATAGATTAGTAAGTCCAATTATCAGGATCTGAAGTTGCATTGGAAACAACAAATAAGATCACGCAAATTCATAATCATCTGTAAGTTTCTAGTATTCGGCGGAAAATCAAGAATTAATGAAAGTAGCAACCCTCCTAAATTCTTGTTAGGGAATAAGATTCAACAAAGATATCACCAGAAAGGGTGTGCCAATTTGTTAAATTATCAGGCCTGTTATGCTCTGAATATATATAAAGTCATTTCGAAGGATTCGAGTGTACCAAGATTAAGTAGCTTATAAGCTAAAACCTATTTAAGGAGCTTGGCGGAGCTCGCAATGCATTGCACACTAGCGACTGAATGAAGTGTTTCGCCAATAAGTCAAGAAGCACTATCACATAATGATATGCAGATTTATGATGTGATGAGCATCCTGTATCGATTGAGGATCGACAGGTTAATAAGCTCCAAAAGGATACATGCACCTAATATAGGGGTCACTTTGGGAGCTTAGAAGGACTCCAGATATGTTATAGAAGTTAAGTCCATTATGCGACAAAAAGTACTTCCAACATTTTAACAAATCTCGAGGTTGAGATTTCTTTTAAGGGGGTGAGGATGTAACACCTTGAAAATTCATGTCCTATAATGTATTGACACATGTCATAAGCTTTGAACGTGTGAAAGAATACTCTAGAAGGACTAAAGTTGACAAACATGGAAGATATGTGAATATAAGGGTTCAAAATGTCAACAATGGATAAATATACCCTACAATATCCCTACATGATGTTTATACCCTAAGGGTTCAAAATGTCAACAATGGATTCCATTGAGGTTACTCTGCGACAGAGTGGTTGCCCTGATGACCTCCGTACTCTAAATGCTACCGGCGTTTTCCAGTCCCGGGCACTAGACTGGTGGACGGCCGAGAGGAACAAGCGAGGGAACGATGCAGCCTACGGTCTGTCGTGGGACGAACTCAAGGAAGTTATGCTAGAGGAATTCTGCCCTCCTCACGAACATCAAAAGCTAGAAGATGAATTTTGGCACATACAACAAAAGGATGGCGAAAATGCTGGTCTCACTGCTCGTTTCAAACAGCTCAGCATTATCTGTCCCGATCAAGTCAAGACTCCCGAGATGACAATCAAGAAGTACATCCGGGCCCTGCCCAACCGCGTCGCTGATTTCATGCAAGCGGCTAAGACTACGACGATCGAGGAAACTTATCTGTTGGCCGCTGAAATCAACGAAAAGCGGGATAAGGCTGGTGTTTGGGATAAGGCTTCAAAGCATCTGCATCAAGCTACTGCCACCGCACCAACTGTTGAACCCACCTCATCAAGCAACAAGAGGAAGAACAAGAGAAAGAACACCTCCAGCAACAAGAACTGTGCGATCACTGCTGCACCAGTTCAATCAGTACCAGCCCAACAGCGTCAAGTAGCGGCGCCTGTGACTAATGCACCGCCTGCAAAGCGTGCATACACTGGGCCACATCCGCTCTGCCCTACTTGCACCTACCATCACCCGACTGCCATTCAATGCCGCTTTTGTGCTCATTGCAATGTATACGGCCACTTTACTGCCAACTGCCGTATTCGTCAAGCTCCTGCCCATCAAGCTCTACTCGTAGCCCCACAGGGTCAACAAGCTCCTCCGGCACCCGCAGTCAAAGCCAGAGCCTGCTTCGCATGTGGCGACCCGAACCATTTTGCCAACATGTGCCCAAACAGGGTTGTGAAACAAGAACCCCAACAACTGCAACCACAACAGCAACAACAACAGCAGCATCAACAACAGGCCGCACGCGCCAGAACTTTCAACCTCAATGTGCGTCAAGCCCAGGCCGACAACAACGTGGTCAATGGTACGTTCCTTGTGAATGGTATTTATGCATCATGTTTGTTTGATACTGGAGCCGATAATTGCTTTGTGTCATTCGAATTTGAGAAACTCCTTAGTCGTAAACGCTCGAAGCTCTCCTCGTCGTTCGATGTTGAAGTCGCTACCGGAAGAACCGTTGCCGTTAATTCTGTTATCCGTGATTGTACCCTTGAGCTCAACAATCACATCTTTCCAATCGACCTTATTCCGATGCAACTCGGAAGTTTGGACGTCATAGTAGGCATGGACTTTCTTCGCGAAAACCATGCTGAAGTTGTATGCTTCGACAAGATGATTCGATTTTCGCTCGCGAATGGTGACTCATTATGTGTTTACGGTGATACTACTTCGAAGGGTCTCAAGCTTATGTCATGTCTCCAAGCTAGCAAGTATCTCCGCAAGGAATACAGAGCTTTCTTGGCTAACATCGTAGTAGCGGAGAAGGAAAAGAGAGAAGGAAGTAAAAGACGTTTCTGTGGTTCGAGAATTTCCTAATGTTTTTCCAGAGGATCTTCCCGGACTACCACCAAGTCGTGATATCGATTTTTGTATTGACCTCATTCCTGGAGCCAACCCTATTGCCAAGGCTCCCTACCGACTCGCACCATCGGAAATGCGCGAACTCTCAACTCAACTCCAGGAATTACTTGATAACGGCTTCATTCGCCCGAGTACATCTCCTTGGGGCGCACCAGTCCTTTTCGTCAAAAAGAAGGATGGGTCATTCCGGATGTGCATCGACTATCGGGAACTGAATAAGTTAACTATCAAGAACCGCTATCCCCTACCTCGCATCGACGATTTGTTTGATCAACTACAAGGCGCTACGTGTTTCTCGAAGATCGACCTACGTTCAGGATACCATCAACTGCGTATACAAGAGGAGGATATACCCAAAACCGCATTCCGCACCCGATACGGTCATTACGAATTCGTGGTTATGCCTTTTGGTTTAACCAACGCACCAGCGGTTTTCATGGATCTGATGAATCGCGTGTGTAAACCATATCTCGACCGTTTCGTCATTGTATTCATCGACGATGTATTGATCTATTCCAAATCGAAAGCCGAATACGCGCAACATCTACGTTTGGTTCTCGAGTTACTCCAGGGGAACCAACTCTATGCCAAATTCTCCAAGTGTGAATTCTGGTTGGAGGAAGTTCAGTTTCTGGGGCACATTGTTAATAGTCAGGGTATTCACGTCGATCCTGCGAAGATTGAAGCTGTCAAGAGCTGGGTTACGCCTAAGAATCCGTCTGAAGTCCGCTCTTTTCTCGGACTGGCGGGCTATTATCGACGCTTTATCGAAGGATTCTCAAAGATCGCTGTACCGCTTACCTCTCTTACACATCAAGACCAGCCTTTTGTCTGGGGAACCAAACAAGAGTCTACTTTCCGAACCCTCAAACACATGCTTTGCAATGCTCCTGTCCTCACATTGCCCGATGGAAACGACGATTTCATTGTCTATTGTGATGCTTCTAACCTTGGTCTTGGTTGCGTTCTCATGCAACGGGACAAGGTCATAGCTTACGCATCTCGTCAGCTCAAAATCCACGAGAAGAACTATACAACCCATAATCTCGAGCTAGGCGCAGTTGTTTTTGCGTTAAAGATTTGGCGACACTACCTTTACGGTACTAAGTGTACGATCTTCACCGATCATAGGAGCCTACAGCACATCTTTAATCAGAAGGAACTTAATATGCGTCAACGCCGATGGGTAGAACTTCTCAACGATTACGACTGTGATTCGTTATCACCCAGGCAAGGCAAATGTTGTTGTCGACGCACTCAGCAGACATAGCTATCTGCTCAGCACTCGTAATGTTCAAGCCCAACACGATCTCGAAACCCTCATCCGCGACGCCCAACATGCATGTTTTAATGAACGCACTCTGAAGAAAGAAAGAATCTACCACGATGGAGCCCAACTTGTGAGCAAGTCGAACGGGATATTCCACTTTCTAGACCGAATTTGGATTCCCAAGCGAACCAATTTGCGGCAAATTCTGATGGACGAAGCCCACAAATCCCGGTATTCTATTCACCCAGGGGCCGACAAAATGTACCAGGATCTTCGTTATAGGTACTGGTGGCCGGGTATGAAGAGGGATATCGCTCTCTACGTCGGAAAATGCCTAACTTGTGCTAGGATCAAGGCCGAACACCAAAGACCCTCTGGCTTACTTGAACAACCACCAATTCCCATGTGGAAGTGGGAAAGTATAGCCATGGACTTCATAACCAAGCTACCGCACACGTCATCAGGTCACGACAGCATTTGGGTTGTTGTTGACCGTTTGACTAAATCAGCTCAATTTCTGCCGATACGAGAAGACTACAAGGTAGAACGATTAGCCCGAATCTACAGCGAAGAGATCATTTGTAATCATGGGACGCCTCGTGACATCATCTCTGACCGAGATGCTCGGTTCACCTCGCGATTGTGGGAGACGTTTCAAACGGCACTCGGTACATCGCTCAATCTAAGTACCGCTTTTCACCCACAAACCGACGATCAGACTGAAAGAACGATTCGTACCCTTGAAGACATGCTCCGCTCGTGTGTTTTAGACTTCGGTGGTAATTGGGATAAATACCTGCCGTTTGTCGAATTCTCGTATAATAACAGCTATCATTCTAGCATCCAAATGGCACCATTCGAGGCATTATACGGAAGAAGATGTCGATCGCCTATTGTATGGCACGAGATCGGTCATTCGCAATTAACCGGTCCTGAGTTATTACAAGAAACGACAGAAAATTTTTTCCTAATTCGAGACAATCTAGTGAAGGCTCGGGATCGACAGAAAAGTTACGCCGATAAAAAGCGCAAGCCCCGTGAATTTGGCGTTGGTGACTACGTACTCCTAAAGGTATCACCTTGGAAGGGTGTAGTCCGATTCGGCAAAAAGGGAAAACTCGCGCCTCGATATGTTGGACCTTTTAAGATTCTGGAAAGGATCGGAAAAGTCTCCTACAGACTCGAACTACCGGAGGAACTTAGTAACATCCACCCGACTTTCCACGTATCGAACCTTTGAAAGTGCATAGCCGACCATGACTTACATGTTTCTCTCGATGATCTACAAGTGAACGAAACATTACACTTCGTGGAAAAGCCTGTCGAAATCATGGATCGCCAAACCAAGCAGCTCAGGCGCTCACACATTCCTATTGTGAAAATCCGATGGGAAGGCAAACGAGGCGCAGAGTTCACTTGGGAACTCGAAAGCGACATGAAGGCTAAGTACCCGCAGCTGTTTAAAGAGTGAAGCTAGAGAGAGAAAGTAGACAACGTGATTCTAATACTTGTACGATTCCATATCAATATTTAGAATTACCGATATAGTACGTTCTTGTGTGTTTCGTCACGCACGTTCACGGATTCCGTGTCACAAGCGATCGTTTCGAAGTCAAAAAAAATCTGCCCAAACGGAAAGTTTTCAAACGTGATTCACGGCGCTGTACAGCTTTCAGCTTAATTTCGGGATGAAATTCCCTAAACAAGGGGAGGCTGTAACACCCCGTGTTTTCACAAGTCAAAGTCAAAGTCAAGGTCTAAGTCAACGACCGATTTCGCGCAACTTGACTCGTAGAAACTTCTTGTTTTTAATTATATTATGGGGAGTAAGTGTTGTTAATGACAATAATCGGTGTGTGTTAATCGTCATTCAATCGACCTACGACTGTAAACTATAGGAAGTAACAATGCGATAAAGTTAACTAATCAATAGTCAAGCTATGCTAATCGAATCGACATCAAATCGCAACTCGAGCTACGTGTTTTCACTTGTTATTATACGTGTGTGTGTGCCTTACGTGTTACCTGTGCATGTTTATTTATGTTATGTTGTGTAATCAAGCGAACTCAATCGAAACTCGATTGCAATCGAACTCGAACTCGAATCACGATTGAACTATGATAGATAGTGAAAAATAGATTACGCGAGATACGAAGTAGTTGGGACTGAAAGTAATTTGACTAGGAAACCCTACCGAATCGAACCGCTCGAAATCGAAATATCAAAAATCGTCGCACGAAACACTCGAAAAGTGTGACCGATCGATCAGGCTCCTAGCCGATCGAACAGCCAGCTGAACGGACTGCTATCCGATCGGACAGGCTGTCCGATAGAGCTGCCAGCCGATCGGCCAACACTTTCCCCTTTTGTCATCCTATAAATATCCCTGTCTTTGTCATCCTTTCCACTTTTGGAAACCCCTGTTCGACCAGCACGCTCAACTCACCTTTTTGCAGATTTCTCTCGATTCCGGTAAGATTTCATCCTAAATCTTGTACTTTCTTGATCCATACACATTCCTACACCTTTCTACCTTTCAAATCTTAACTTTTAACCGTGAAATCATCAAGATTCAAGTGTTCTAGGATGATGTCATCATGGGTTCTTGAAGAACTTCATGTTTTGGCCTCAATCCACCAAGAATAGCTTGGATCTAGCCGATTTCCACATAAACAAACAAGGATCTCTCGTAGATCTAAACATAGACGCGGTGACAAGGATTGAAGGACGGATTTTTCCAACCTTCCTTCAACTCCTTGTCACTCAAATAACTTCAAACTGATAGAAACGGGGCCTGAGTCGGTTTACAAATCACTTCGGTGGTTGTATGACTCAAGATCCGGATTCTATCCACGAGGTTAACCAACTTCGAGTTAAATGTTAAACTTCGTTCCGAACAGACCACCGACCGGATTTGGGTGATTCCTGTCCGACCCGGGGAAACCAAGTAAGGACGAGGCATCTATGGTTTTACTCGCTGTCAAGATACCTCAATAAAATGACAAACAAACAGAACGACCAAGTGATAGACAAAAAGGCTGATCAGGTCAGGATGCTGACTGATCGGACTGTTGTTCGAACGGACAGCCAGCCGATCAGATAGTCAGCCGATCGACCAGCCAGCCGATCGGCTAGCACTTGGCCCCACGCAATCAATTTACTTTGAAGACTAGTATTGAACGAATTGTTGTTCGATCGGACTACTGACCGATCGGATTACTCTTCGGATCATGAGATACTATGCTTATACTTAATCAATTTTCAATATGTTCAATGCACTAGAAGTGCCACCTGATCGAACAGCTGTCCGATCAGGTGACACCCTGTTGACCGATCGAACGGCAATTGTGCTATCCGATCGACCAACTGTCTGATCCACTGCACCACACTTTACATTTCACTTAAAAGTCTTTGACTAATTGACCTATCCGATCGAACCCCTGTCCGATCGAACACCTGTCCGATCCAAAGACTAAAGATTTGCAAATCATTTGAAGGCCTAACCGATCGAGTTGCCGGCTGATCGAATAGCCGTCCGATCGACCGACCTGAAAGGAAAATGTACTTTAGTGTTTTCAAATGCCACAACGAAAACTTTAAAAGTCAAACCATCATACACAAACACATCTTATTCAAAGGAAGAAACAATCCACTCGAACAGCCATCTGATCGGCCTACCAACCGACCGGACAGCCGTCCGAGCAGACTGTCAACCGAACGGTCAGCCGTCCGATCGGACTACCGTCCGATCAACCAGCTGTCCGACTCTCCATCACTTGTTTTCCATTTTACGTTTCGCTTATCATTATGCTACCAAATCTATTCAGGCTAACCGTACTCGCTAAGCGCTCCCTTCAATCCATTAATCGCTGTGAGTATACTCGACCCCTTTTTGCTTTAAGCACTTTTGGGTGTTACATACGTTACGAATATTCAAACTACAACTATCACACCATTCAAACTATTTGAACGCTGACCATTAATGCATGTTATACGTGGCTTATGAATGCTTGTTTGTTATGTTTACACATGGAATGCTGTCCACCTGCCTTAGCAACGATAGTACTATAGTTTGGACTCAGCACCCGTTCACACGGGGGTTGTTAAGGATCTTTTACTTGCATGGATTACGGTGGTAATCATGTATTGCGAACTGCCTCGGGCAGTCAACCCGCAGTCATTGGTATCGATGGATCTATGTCGATAACTAACGTGCTTCATTTCACTATGTGTACGTGCTGGTTATGCGTAAACGACTTCGAACTCTATATGCTATTATCAAACTTGTATGCTCACCTTTACATTTTATGTATTGACTTTATTTTAACGTATGTGACAGGTGCTTAGGAAGTTTACATGCTTAACATGCTGTGAACTTGAGGATAGGAAAGGTCTAGGATGCTCTCTATGCTGCGACGAAATCGAAGCTAGGAACGGAGGTCCTAGAAACCAATAAATAAACTACTTTTAAATCTGAGTTGTCGGAACAGAATATTTGCCTAGATTTTATCTGTAATAATTTGTTTACTTTTTGAAACATGGTATGGGACATGTTAATTTAAATTGAATGGTAATGATAGTTGTTATGGAAACTTCTGGACAATCTGTTTCGCTCAGTGCCATGCCCCGATGATTCCGCCATCGGTTGGGGTGTGACAACGGATCCATGGATTATCCTCCAAGACCCCCTGTTTCAGTGTATCAAGGATCCAACATCTTTCAGGATCAAGGATCCTTAAGGAGTGTACAACCCGGAAGTTCTGATATTCATTTGGGAGACTTCATCCCTATGCAGACTATTGCTTTGTCTGGTCCCTCGATCATGCCAGAATCACGTCAATATGGATTCACATCATGAGTTCCACCCTTGAATCCATCAGGAGTTAACACTTCAAATACTACTTATAATACTAACCATGGCTTTGTGCAGGATACAGGAATCAACCAAGCTATGGTTAGAGAGTTACAGAAGCTCAAGGATATGATATCCAGAGTTCCAGGAGTTGTCAAACCCATTCCAGAAATTCCAGATGGGAGTCACAGGATATCTCAATTTGCACCACCTATTTGTGATGCAGAAATACCAAAGAGGTTTCAAACACCGAACATGAAGTTGTATGATGGCTCAACTGATCCTGAAGAGCATGTAGCTTAGTATAGAGAAAGGATGGAGATCAATCCCATCCCTAAGAGGTTAAAAGAAGCATGTCTATGCAAGGGTTTTGGATCCACACTGACAGGATCAGCTCTTAAATGGCTGCTAAGTCTTCCCCCTTACTCTATTACTTCATTTGCTAATCTAGTTAATTTGTTTAATAGCCAATTCTCATGCAGTAGGAGGTTTGAACGTTTAACTAGTGATCTATATAGGGTAACACAAGTTCAAAATGAATCACTTAGAGATTATATTACTAAATTCAGTAGAGAATCCTTGGAAATTCCTAACCTGGATATAGCTACGGCTGTAGAAGCCTTCAAAATGGGTTTACTTAAGGATTCACAGTTCTATGATGATCTTGTCATGACCCCTTGCAGGAATCTTGATGAAGTAAGAACCAGGGCCCTTAGATTCATCCGCCTAGAGGATGATAAAAGGATCCAAGAAAGACTGGCATGATCCTCAAAGCAGTAAAAGCAAGGATCCTACTTCAGGAACAACAAATCCAAATCATACAACAAATCTGATAACCAGAACGTGCATGCAGTGGAGCAAGAAGAGGATGATGAGGATTATCCTCCCATTTCTGAATATTGCTTTTCTGTTGATAACAATGAACTAATCCTTGCAATAGATAATCTAGGTGAAAAAGCAAGATGGCCCAGAAAGAATGATAAGACAGTTGCCACAAAAGACAAATCCAAATGGTGTGCATATCATGAAGATTTCGGCCATCTCACTGAAGATTGCATAGCACTCAGGAAGGAGATTGGTTATTTGTTAAGCAAAGGGCATTTGAAGGAGCTGATTGGAAGAAAAAAGTCAAGGATCCAGGATCGTGAAAAGAGCCCAGAAAGACCTCCAGCTCCTCCTGCTGATGCACAGATTATCAACTTCATATCTGGAGGATCAGACAAATGTGGCACTTCCTTTTCAGCAGCCAAGAGGTATGCCAAAGAAACAAAGATGGATAATGGGGACAGACCCATTCGAACCTCGATCCTTACACAGGAGAAAGTTATATCCTTTGATGAGGATGATCGTGTAGACGTTCAGGATCCTGACCATGATGGTCTTGTTATTACTTTGTTTATATCTAACCATTTTGTTCGCAGGATTCTCATAGATGGAGGAAGTTCAGTGAACATCATTCAACTTGATGTCCTTAAGAAGATGAACATCCCTGAATCAGAAATTATCCCAAGATCATCAGTTCTTGTGGGATTCAGTGGAGAAACCAAAAACACATTGGGGGACATTAAACTTCCAATTTACATAGAGGGAGTTAATTCTTTTAAAAAATTTGTGTTATAGATTGCTTATCATGTTGCAATGTTATCCTTGGCAGGCCATGGATACATGACATGAAAGCAGTTCCATCTACCTATCATCAATGTGTCAAACTCCCTACTCCATGGGGTGTGGTGAAGATTGAAAGTGACCAACAAGAAGCCAAGAATTGCTATACTTCATCGATGAAGCCAGCCTCAAGACCTAGGGAGCAATAGCAATTAAAGTATCCTCCAAGAGATGTCCTGGAGGCAAGAGAACAAGATGTCAAGGATATCCTGATGGATCCTCAGGATCCTGAATCCAAAGTTTTTATAGGATCCGGGATCCTCAACAATATTGAAGAGGATCTAGTATCCTTCCTAAAGAGAAGAAAAACTACCTTTTCCTGGAAGCATGAAGACATGACAGGTATTTCCAAAGATATTATTACTCATAAACTTGGCATTGACATGTCATTCAAACCCATACATCAAAAGAGGAGGAAGTTTGCACCTGAAAGGAATGCCATCATCCAGGAGGAGGTAGATAAGCTGCTCAGAGCAGGTATGATTAGAGAGGTTAAGTATCCAAGGTGGTTAGTCAATGTGGTTGTTGTTCAAAAGAAAAATGGAAAGTGGAGGGTATGTGTCGATTTTACTGACTTAAACAAGGCATGTCCTAAGGATCCTTTCCCATTACCCCACATTGACTCCATGGTGGATGCTATCGCGGGTCATGAGTTGTTGACTTTCATGGATGCTTCATCTGGATTTCAACAAATTCAGATGGAACCATCTGATCAAGAGGATACAGCCTTTATGACCCCTACTAGTATCTATTGTTATATTGCTATGCCATTTGGACTAAGAAATGCAGGTGCTACATACCAAAGGCTAGTCAATATGATGTTTAAAGAACAAATTGGACACACGATGGAAGTCTATCTAGATGACATGGTGGTTAAGTCCAAGAGAGCTGAGGATTACCTTAGAGATTTGCAGGAAGCATTTGATATCCTTGATAAATTCAATATGAAATTGAATCCTTCCAAGTGTCACTTTGGTGTAAAAGCAGGCAAGTTCCTAGGTTACATGGTGATAAAAAGAGGCATAGAGGCAAGTCTAGAGCAAATCAAGGCGATTGTGAATATTAAGTCTCCTGCCAATGCCAAGGATGTGCAAAGATTGACAGGGAGGATCGCAGCCTTGAACAGGTTCATCTCAAAGTCATCAGAGAAATGCAAGGAATTCTATGACATCCTGAGAAAGAACAAGAAATTTGAATGGACTGAAAAGCATGAGAATGCTCTCAAGGCCCTTAAGGATTACCTATCTTCAGCTCCAGCCTTAATGAAACTAGAAAAAGGGGATATATTATCCTTATATTTGGCAGTCTCTTCTAAGGCAGTAAGTGCAGTCCTTGTTAAGGATCATGAAGTTACACAACACCCTGTATATTATGTAAGTAAAAGTTTGCTTGATGCTGAATCCAGGTATTCACATTTAGAAAACCTTATCCTTGCTTTGATTATGGCATCAACTAAATTTTGCCATTATTTTGAAACACATGCTACTATTGTTGGAACTAACTTTCTAATTAAGAATGTTCTCAGGAAACCTGAAATGTCAGGAAGGATGGCTAAATGGGTAGTAAAACTTAGTGCTTATGATATAAGATATGAACCAAGAACTGTCATTAAATCCCAAGCCTTAGCTGACTTTGGGGCAGATTTCAGTAGTGATCTACAAAGGGAAGCTGAGTTGGAAGTTCAACAGCTTGAAGAGGCTAAGGATCCTTGGATACTCTCCACAGATGGGACTTCAAACATCAAGGGATACTACTTGTGAGTTTCAAACTACTAAAATCGCCACAGGGGGACATAATACCCCACTCAATAGCTTGTGAGTTTCAAACTACTAATAATGAGGCTGAGTATGAATCCTTGATAGCTGGTTTGCAAATTGCCAAGCACATGAGGATCAGGTATCTTGAGGTACATGTAGATTTGTTGTTAATTACTAATCACTTTAATGGTTCTTATGCTGTTAAAGGTGAAAGACTAATCAAATACATAGAGATAGTCAAGAAATTGGCAGACTCTTTTGTTTCTTTTAGTTTGACACAGGTACCCAGAGAAGAAAATGCAGAAGCTGATGCTTTGGCCAACCTTGGATCATCATTGAAGATTCCAGAGGATATTAAAATTCCCATAATCCATATTTTGACTCCTGCTGTTAAGGATCACATAGCTATGGAAATAGTAGAGGATTCTGCAATCATACCTAGTGATGATGCACAATCACATTCAGGATCCTAGATCCTCCCAATCATGAGATATATACAACATGGAGAGATTCCTATAGGAGAAAATCCTAGAGCTTTCAAAGTCAAGGTATCTCAATTTACAATAATAAATAACATGTTATATAAACGATCTCTAGCAGGTCCATATCTAAGGTGCATAGAGGATCCTGAAATTCAAGAAGTCCTAAAGGATTTTCAAGAAGGAGATTGTGGAAACCACACTGGGGGCAGAGCACTATTCTCAAGGATCCTTAGGACATGATATTATTGGCCTACTATGAAGAAGGATGTTGTGGATTACGCCAAGAAATATGATGCTTGTCAGAGACATAGCAATATCCTTCATCAACCAGTAGACCTCCTGCATCCTATATCCTCTTCTTGGTCATTCATGAGATAGGGAATGGATATAGTTGGTAAACTTACAAAAGCACCAGGAGGAAAAGTGTTTATGCTTGCCATGACTGATTACTTTTCCAAGTGGATATAAGGTGAAGCCTTTGCTCAAGTCAGAGAAAAAGAAGTGATATCCTTTATTAAAAGAAACATCATTACCAGATTTGGTATCCCTTCTGAAATTGTTTGTGATAATGGATCCCAATTTATTGGGATTAGAACTACAAACTTTTGTGCTAGTTGGGGGATTAAGATGATAACATCAATGCCAGTCCACCCACAAGCTAATGGTCAAGCAGAATCATCCAACAAGATCATCATCAACAACTTGAAGAAGAAGCTTGGATCCAAGAAAGGAAAATGGGCAGAAGAGCTACCTTATGCGTTATGGGATGATAGAACAACTCCCAAGAATGCTACTGGCCAGACTCCATTTTCTTTAGTGTTTGGAGCAGAATCAGTGATCCCTACAGAGGATGGCTGGAGCTTATAACAAGAATGTCGGGATCAGAAAGTTTGAAGTTGGTGACATGGTGTTGAGGAAAGCATTCCAAAATACCACAAATCCTGCTGATGGCAAGTTAGCACCAAAGTGGGAAGGCCCCTATCTTATTGAAGCTGAGGCAGGAAAGGGGGCATATCGGTTATTAATAATGGAAGGTGATTTGCTACCAAGAGCTTGGAATGCTGTCCATTTGAAGAGAGACTTCATGTAAGAAGGATCCAGGATCCTTGACCATCTTCACATCTAATACACACTAAGGATCCTTAGAGGATATATGATCCTCATTCTGGTAATGATTCGATTTTAATTTACCTAATCCTTTAAATTATTTGTTTACAAGGAGAAGGATCCAGTATCCTTTATCCTTTTTCACTAAGTTGTGAGTTTTGCAGAAGTGGGTGCATCTTTAATAAAGGATCAAGTATCCACAGAAGTCTCATAAGTTTTATGGGCTTGTCCCCAGTTTATGGGTTTATCCCCAGTTTTTAGGCTCGTCCCCAGTTTAAGGTATCTACTACCTTCGCCAGTAGCGCACGATTATCCTAAGCCAGTTAAAGGCAATGGGACCAGTACCCGCTTTAGGGGCTGACAATTTCATTGTACTGGCTGTAGTCAGGATCCTAAGTATAATGGTAGACGTACCATACATCCGTTCCTAAGGTTTCTAACGTTTTCACATTAGCTAAGGTTTTGGCATTTTCATGTCACTAAGTTTGGATAGTCGCCAGTAAGGGCCATACTCCAGTTTACACAAGATCCTTTGGGCTTGTCCCCAGTTTTTTGGGCTTGTCCCTAGTTTTTTGGGCTTGTCCCCAGTTTTTTGGGCTTGTCCCCAGATTGGTGGGCTTGTCCCCAGATTGGTGGGCTTGTCCCCAGACACTAACTCTTCCTTTTGCAGTTGGCTTAGTCCCAAGTTATGTCTTATTTCAGGTTTCTAAAGCTAAATAGTTAAGGATCCTGGATCCTAATTTCATACAAGGTCTGTTTTTTGGTTATCATGATTGTAAACATCAAGGATTTAGGATCCTAACTTGGATTCTCTGGTATGATCTTTATTTACTTTAATTTTATTCTTGATTTATCTATGTTACCCTTGATCTTTAACAACAGGATATATGATCCTAAAATTATCTCACTTTTTAAACTTTTTGATTATAGGATATTTGATCCATGATCATATCCTAAACTTTTTAAATTTCATTATTAACTTGTAAGTTCAAAGGAATATGCAAATAATAATTGAAAGGTAAGTAGACACAAAATGAACAACACAAGATAGCCAAAAGTTAAAGGTTTTATTTATTTATCCATAGTTAAACCCTTCAAAGGTCGTCAAAATTACATACCTTGAACTTCTACTAGCAATACGTGGCCCATCCGCTGGGGTAGGTAAAGGGTGTCCATATTAACAAAGTCTAAGTGCAGGAAATAAAGATGGCAGGATAATAGTGGCTTCATCCCCCAAATAGAGGATCTCTCCACCAGCTATCATCCTACCTATTTTCCCAAGGATCCGTGATCCTTAAACCTAAATACTATTGTTCAAATACAGACCAACATTGTTTAAAACACCAACAAACAAAAACCATTAAACCATAAAAAATGGGTTCCGGCCGCGTCTAGATAAATCCATCATCGCCCATTGTTGCAGCCTAAACCTTCGTTGCGTCATCACCACCAGCTACCTCTTCCACGGATCCTTCAGCCCACTGCTACTAGCCTAAATTGCCAAGACCTCCTCAGCTTCATCTTCATCATCCAGCTCCTACAGCTTCTACTTCCAAGCCTCCTGATTCCAGGCAGACCTGTCAAAAGCAGGATCCTCAGCCTCCTTAGCCATTTATAGCTTGATCTTAAGCATGGCGATTGTAGCATAGCGATTTGCCCCTTCCATCACCTCTTCCTTCTCCTGCTGAGCTGTGATATGGGTCAGGACCAACTCATCTTCACCAGGTTTATGTCCTTCTCGAGGGAGGATATTTTCTTGTCTTTGGCCAGGAACATTTGCTGGAAGTCCAGGTGTCACACCCCGATTTGCAGCGGAAGAAAAAACGTGGGATGCAACAGACACCTCTGGTACATGCACATTGTTTATAAAGACACTACATTTTATTAATTACAAAATGTTGATTACATACTACATGTATGTTACAACTGGGTGTTCCCATGAACCACATAAGTCTTCTAAGTCGCATGCATCTATATCAATATTTGCCAATAAACACGTCTTGAACAACATACACGGATCACATCAGTCTCAAGTTACCTGAAATGCATGTTAGTTTTAAAAGGGGTCAGCTAAACGCTGCTGGTGAGTTCCAATGGTTTGGTTGTTTCGTTTCAAAATGTATCAACGTGTTTAATTGCACATATTACGGTTCATAGATGGAATTACACGAGTGTCACAATCACAAATGGAATTTCATGAGCTCACAAACACCTTCAGCGCACCGGACCGGGTCACACCAGACACCTTCAGCTCGCCGGCCCGTATTAGAATCGACACCTTCAGCTTGCCGGACCGTGTCACAACGGACACCTACAGTTCGCCGGTCTGTGTTACAATCAGCACCTTCAGCTTGCCGGACCGTGTCACAACGGACACCTTCAGCTCGCCGGTCCGTGTTACAATCAGTCGAGGTAGTTCGTGGGTTGGGCAATTTCACATCATCATAAATTGGTGCAATTAACACAGTTTGTAACATGCAAATTACTTCAAAACAGTAACACAGTGTGTACATGCACTTCACCCCAGAAAACAGGAAAACAATTTAAAAGTGGGGGAAGGGAACTCACAGTTCAAATAGTAGTCTCGGCTAAAGAGTGTTTAATCAACGAAATCAGCTTTAATAGCACACATGCAAGTAAGGACTCAGATCAGTATCTAAGTCGGTAATGGTTATAACTTGGATTTGGTCAGGAGTTGTCACCCTGGATTGAGTCTATAGGACACAGGTATGGTGATGGAGGTCAGGGTAGTATTAGTTTTCAGTTTGGCTTCCGGGCACCGGTTCGCGTGCCAGTCAATGTCAGTAGTTTAACGTGTTCGGATAATGGTACGGGAATACCAATAGTGCCAACACGTTGTTATTTAAGAATGATTAATTTTTCATTAAGGGAGTTTGGGTGTTTGGGGAGTTCAGGTTGCCAAATTTTTAGTTTCCGTTTCCGCCGTCGGGGATTTCCCGAAATGGTATTGGACACACCCCGAGTGTCCAATCTGCCCTGGAATCTCCCGGAATAATCCTCGTGTTCCAATTAAATTATTTGTCGGGTTGGGTCAGTTCCCAGTTCCGGCAGGTTCGTTACACGGTAAACTGCCGAAATTGATTTAAAATAACTAATTTTTAATTTCAAAAATTCCCATTTTATCTATAATTTGAATAAAATTCTGAAAATTTTATATAACTTAGTAAAAATCTGTAGAATATGGGAAAAATTTCTGGGAATTTATTTTGGCATTTTACTTGTCTAAATAAATTATTTATAAAACCAAATTTATCCACATAAATAACATTAATTACCATCATTGATCCAAAAATTCCCAAACAATTCCTGGACATCCATTATGTTTCCAGAAACATCTCCAAAAATTTTAAGATTATTCCGATTTTTTCGGTGCGTTTCCGGCTATCGAAAATTCGCAAAAACGCGGATTTTTAACCCAAATCAAAACTCAACCAATAGACTCCGAATTTTCCCAGAACATTCCACATATGTTCCTTAGAGTTTCTGTAAAATTTGGTGATTTATTGAATCCGTTTGGTATTTTTTCCAGAATTCTTTTTGTAAAACAGTCAAAATTTCACCAAACATCGTAGAAAATTCCAAAAATTCTAAAATTTTACGTGGACATTTCTGACACTCCCCTTCATCACCCCACCAAGTTTCAGATCAATCCAAGTATCACGGACCAAGTTATAGTCTAAACAATATTCTGCCTATGCTAGTTTCGAGTTTCGGGTGATATACCTAGCGATTCCTTCGATTCCGAGCATTCCTTGTGAGTCCAGAAGTATGTGTGGGATATATTTAGTACCTACAATCAAGTACAATCCAAATATGCTAGAACTTAGATCAATCAAGCTTTGATTCATTGTTTTTCGGTTAATCGAATAGTTAGGCGATTTTTGTCGAATAAGTGTTGATTAGGGTATCAAACCCCAAAGATTTGTAACTATGGCTGCCATATAACACCAGGGAATCCATAGGGTGTTCATATTCAGCCCATAAACATGTTTCAACTTCCAAAAATCATGGATTAAAGAGGGTTTTCATGGACTAAACCATGTTTAATCAAGAAACCATGCTTAAAACCTTATGGATTTGAGTTAATACCTTTGATTTGTTGAAGTATATGGGGAAATCAGCTGATTGTTCTTGAGAGAAACCAGAATTTGTAAAGGATTTTGTGTGTAATTTAAAGAAAAAATTGAAAAGATATATATATATATATATATATATATATTAAGGGGGTGGCGGTTTGGGTGTGGGTCCCACATGGGACACCTCGTGCTTCGTATAGCGCGCTTAAAGATTATGTTTATCTTCCGTTGAGTGGCTAGGTTCGTTTACGGGTCCCGCGCACATTCTCGATTTGCGTAACGGACTCCATTTCGCGCGTAATTAGTGTCAAAAGACTCGGTTTTAAAAATCATGCCTAACCGTCTTGAAATCCGAACCCAGTTACGTTTTAATCATAAAAGACCCGTATTAGAGTGGTTTAAGTGTTTTTAAGCTTGATCAATCGTTCCTTGCACGTTTGATTGCCTTATTTTATGCCTAAAACGAAGGCGTTTCCCTTACCGGGCAGCTGCTTCGATTTGTGTGCCCGATCTCTGACTAGCCTCAAACCTTATGTCACAGTCTATGGCACAAAATTAAGATGTTCCTGGAACTCGGAATCTTAAATAATCCTACGGATAACCTAATAATCAACGTCAAAGGTTTAGTGCGCTGTTAAACGGAAAGCTTCGGTTTAACACGTGTTTAAAGTGTAAGGACACCGACTTCACACCATGGGCCCTTATTAGTGTCATGTCACTTATAACGTGTTCTCGGATTCCTCCGAGACATAACAAATATCAATTAATCAAGCATATAAGTCACACATGTTTTTAGGGTTTTCGCGCAATTAAAGTGTTAAGTGTGCTTTACAGTTTTGGACCGTTTAGGGTGTACTTGGTTTCGTCATGGTTGTCACAGTCTCCCCTGGTTTAGAAATTTCGTCCCCGAAATTCAATTCGTCTAGTTAGGGAAGAGATGTGGGTATTTTCTACGGAACTCATCCTTCCGTTCCCAGGTATACTCAGGTCCTTGCTTCGAGTTCCACCGGACTTTCACCAGCGAGATTTTGTTATAACGTAGTTGTTTGGTCTTCCCGTCTACTATTTCTACCGGTTCCTCCACAAAGTGGAGTTTGTCATCAATGTGCACATCTTCTAACGGAATAATAGTTGCGTCATCCGTGATACATTTCTTTATGTTGGATACGTGGAAGACATCGTGAATTGTGCTCAGTTCATCTGGTAATTTTAGTCGGTACGCTACAGATCCAACCTTAGCAATAATTCCATACGGCCCAATGTATCTCGGAGCCAACTTTCCTGTCTTGCCAAACCTGATCATGTAACACCCCGGCCGGAGGCGGAAAAGTCAAAGGTGTCACGAAACTTGATAGAATGCATTTGAGCACATGGAGATTATGTTAAGTTGAAATATAATTTAAGTTCAATTCAATAGATTGCATTCACATCTGAGAATATAAGAGTACATAAACAAATACAACATAAATTGTTTCACAAATGATAAGTTCGGATTTAATCTAAGGCAAAAGTCTCGATCAATCCTATGTAAATATTCTTGCAAATCATGTCATCAAACATTGTCACCTGAAACATATGTTAGGAGTAAAAGGATCAACAAAGGTTGAGTGAATTCATAGATTTTGTTTTGCAAAAATGTTAATGTGATATAGATAAAGTTTTAAGAAAAGTGGTTGTCGATATGTCTTTATAGCAAAAGAGTAATACATGTAGTTACTTAATGGTACATTCAAACCTATGACGATACTCGGAACTATCACCTCACTTCTAAGTTTCACATGAGTACCAACAACAACAACAATTACAATAAAATGAGAAGTGAGATGGGGCGTCAATCCTATAGCGCTATAATACAACCGATGGGCTTATGCAAGTTGATGAACGCAAACTTCTTAAAGCAACAACAACAAGTATTAAGCAAATGCAAAAACAATAGGGGAAACCACAAATAGCAAATAAGTTTGTATCACATCGTATCATATGTTTCAACCCAAAAATAATTGTAAAAAGGGACTATGAACTCAGATTGATTTCGGGTAAGTCCAAACAAGTATGCAAAGTGTGAGAGTTCTTGGAATTAAGATTCCACGTCACTCTAATTGATTGAATATGCAACAATATGGGATATGTATCAACAATAATGTTTAATTGGATAATTGGAAATCCTAAATCTATAGGTTTCGGTATGGTTTGTCTAAATGGTGACTATAAGGTTTGGATAACCTAATAGAGAACTCGGAAAATGAATATGAGGTAAAGGATTTATTTATGAAAAATATTAATTTAAAATAAATAATAAAATTGCAAAAATATGTAATTGGTTTAATATAAACATTTGTAATAATAAATCAACTATAATTAATTAGTATAATTAATTAACATAATTAAATATAATGATTATTGGCAAAATGTTGTACGAGTGATATAATTAATTTATAAAAATTATAAAATAATTTAGATGGTTAAAATATATATTATTTGTTAAATGAATAATATTTTGTTTAAAAGGAATAATGTGATAATTAATTATCAAAATAATTATATTAAATATGAATAATTAAAAATAATATTTTTAATTATTAAACTTGAATATTACTGACTTAAAATAATTATTATGGCATTGGAATCATTTTAAATAAATAAAATGAATTAAAATGAATTAAAATGATTATAATAACAATAAATAAGTTTATATAAGTTTAATTATCTAAATAATTAAATATAATAAAAATTCAGATTCTCAGTTTATATAAACTCGGAATAATACATATTTTGTCATAAAAATAATTTTGATAAAAATTATATAGTTATATAATTTAATTACATTAAATTAAACTATATTTATAAGTAACAATACTGATTTAAATATTAAAATTATATAAAATATCAGTAAAAGTATTATTTTTGTAAAGTTTAGCATTTAAAATAATTAATCTGAAATTTTCAGTATTTATTTCATAAAAATCGATTTATTATGATTTATTAAATATTAAACTGTTTTAATATTATAAAAATTAGTTTTATAAATAATTTTATAGATTTTATATTTTTAATAAAAGTAATAGTGTCTAACAATGTTATAAAAATTATTGAAATGTTAAAAATATTAACAATAAAAAGTTTAAAAAGAAATGCAGACCCCTGGGTTCGAACCCGGGTCTGTATTGAAACCAAACAGAGTCTTAACCACTGGGCTAAGCTTCTGTTTGTGTTTGGTTTAGGACTGCTAAACTTATAACCAAACAGGACCTGGTCATCTTCTCCAATGAGAACTCAAAGTCAGAAGACCCGGTCAAACTAAAAGTCAAACTCGTGATTTCTACGGGTAAACCTATGTTATATCTAAATTAAATCCTAGGAATCATTGTACAAGTATAATGGAACTAATTAGAACAATAAAAATGAACCGGTAATGTGTGAAATGACGAATCGGTTAAACTCCGGCGACTTTGAAACTTCCGGCGAGTTGCAGGTTCGAATTCCGGCGATTTCGGATGTTTGAGTGATTGTGAAATGGTGTGGAATGTTGCTAGGAATGTAGGGAATTTAAATACACGAAGTTTGGATCTCAGATTCGACACAAATTAGTGGATTAGATCTATTTTTTATTTTTATAAAAATTCTTTTCTTTTTGAGTGTTTTAGGCACTAAGATATGTCGTTTGAATGATTGGAACAAGTTGGGATGGGTTGGGGATCATGTGGGTAAGCTTTACAGGTCAAAAGAATGAATTAAAATCGGTTTTGGTGAGTTTTTGGTCGGATCCGCGACCTGTTGTGCTGGTTATATATTCAGATCCGTTTTTATGTTTATATATATATATTATACGTTTCAGAATATAACGCATCCAAGCTGATAGATCAGCTGGTTGTGCGTGTTGGTGTTGTGCGAGAGGCGCGGGTTCGAGTCCCACCTGTGACCGGTTCGATGGGTTTCACCCTTTTTGACCAGATTTTGACATATTTACACTTAGGCCCCTCTAGTCTCATTTTTTACAAAAATAGTCCCTTAACTTTCGAAAAGTTACAAAAACAGTCCCTCAACTTTCAAATAAAATACATGTTTAGTCCCTGAAGTTTTGAAAAATGACATAAATGGTCCCTGTAATAGTCAGTTAGTTAAACTAACTGGGTTAAGTTTTAAAGAAGAATTTATTATATGAGGACTAACTCAGTTAACATAATTCAGTTAAAATGATTTTCTAAAAGTCAGTTCTAGTCCCTAGAGTTTAAGTTTGAGAAAATGACCAAATGAACCTTGGACTTTTATTTCAAAAATATCTATTTATTTCTTTTATAAAATAAGTTTTAAAAATTACCAAAAGGACCTTAAACTTGTAGTTTTCAATAATTGCGCTTTTAACTCTTGTATTTCTAAAGTTTCAAAGAATGACAAATAGGTCCCTTAGATTGTAGTTTAAAAAATGTCACAATAGGCCCTTATAGTTTATGTAACCTTGTTTAATAGCATAAATCTCAACAAATTTGCAATTGTTTCACGTGTTTGTATTGGTATAAGCATGTATAAGCACAAAGCAAGTATATTCAAATAAGTTTCATTCCAAATACGATATTTGTTACAATGCAAGTCAAAACAAAACGTGTGTGAAAACCAAGAAGGTTACAGTCTCCCCTACTTTTGAGAATTTCGTCCCGAAATTGGTGTAGGAGATTCTTTTGGAAAAAGATGTGGATACTTTGCCTTCATATCAGCCCTGTGTTCCCAAGTGAACTCTGGGCCACGTTTGGATTCCCAACGTACCTTAATGATATGTATGCGTTTTCGTCTTAGCTTCTTCACATCATGCTCCATGATTTCTACTGGTTTTTCAACAAAGTGCACGGAGTCGTCGATGCGAATATCGTCGAGTGGTACATGAAGGTTTTCATCAGTGAGACAGATTCTGAGGTTGGAAACATGAATGGTAGGATGAACGTTGCTGAGTTCAGGAGGTAACTCAAGTTTGTAGGCTACTTTACCAATCTTTTCGATGATTTTAAAAGGACCGACATATCGTGGAGCTTGTTTACCTTTCTTTCCAAAGCATACAATACCCTTCGAAGGAGAAACCTTGAGAAGTACCATTTTACCGACTTGGAATTCAAGGGGTTTGCGTCGTTTATCAGCATAACTCTTTTGACGATTTCTAGCTACTGTAAGGTTGTCACGAATTTTGAAGATCTTGTCAGTCGTTTCTAGAATTATCTCAGGACCAGTAATTTGTGCTTTAGTAGTCTCGTTCCAACAAACAGGAGAATGACATTTGCGACCATAGAGAGCTTCATAAGGCGCCATTCCAATACTGGAGTGGTAACTATTGTTGTACGAGAATTCAATCAAAGGTAGATGTGAATCCCAATTACCTTTAAAGTCTATGACGCAAGCTCGTAACATATCCTCCAGGGTTTGAATGGTTCGTTCAGACTGACAATCAGTTTGAGGGTGATATGCTGTGCTGAGATTTAATTGAGTTCCCAAAGCAGATTGTAGAGATTCCCAAAAATGAGAGGTAAAACGGCCATCGCGATCCGAAAATAATGTTCAAAGGTACACCATGACGAGTAATAATCTCATCAAGGTAGATTTTAGCAAGTTTAGCAACAGAGAAATCTTCTCGGATTGGCAAAAAGTGAGCTAATTTGGTTAATGTGACAACTCGAGTTTTCAAGGTTTCTATCCGACTTAACCTTGTACTTAATTGCGGAGTGTGTTTATATATGTTTGGTGTGCATTACATAAGTGTGTATGTAATTTGTATAGTTGTGTTAATGATATAGTTGGACTTAATATTATGATTGTTTGTGTGAAATGTGGAACTTTACCAAACACCTCTCACGAAATCACATCCCAACCGAAAACACTTCATGTTTTCATCACCCACATCTTACTGAAAACACAAGGTGATTTCGCCCACCACATGTCCAACGAATACAACAAATGGGCTTTGGCCCAGTAGTGATTAGAAATAGGGTCTTGTTATTATTCATAACCTTATACGAAGTCTGTTACTTGGCAAACCCTAATCAAATCACCTCTCACATTCTCTCTCACTCTCGTGCGAAACCCGACGGCAGTTGTGAACAATCGAGTCCAATACATTGATCGAAACCACCTTTCTGCTTAGGTTAGTTATCAATCATTTACGATTACTTGATTTGGAATCACTTGATTATTTGACATCATGAATGAACGGTTAGTATGTAATGATTTTTAGTGTACGATTTGTATTGATCTGTATGATAACTGTGCTTATAATCCGATGCTATGATTGATTGTATCGTGCCTGTCCATGAATGGTGTGAAAGATCTGATGATTTAATTATGGTTTTGATCTCAATGATTCGGTAGTTTATATGTTACATATATCATGATTGGATTTAATGATTCATCGATAACTGATTGAGAATGATGTTTAGGGTTAGTATTGTTTTTATTGTTTTAATTATGCCTAGAATGTGCAGCCAAAATAGAGAAGGAAATCATGAGGTCGGCCATTTAGTTCTTGCTTGCATGTGGGTTTTGTCAGTGGCATGTGATGTGTCATCGTGTGTGCAACTTATAAATGTCCTGCATGTATAAACAGATTAGATTTAAGGTAATCAAATGTGTATCCATGTGATATCTTGACTTTTGAGGAATAAAATACTTAAACAATTTGTTGATATTAGCGGCATATCATAGACCGAGGTATTAATCGGTACATGTCGTGATGATAGGATAATGATGCTATGCTAAATGATTTTCGTATGATCGCGACTCGGTGATGACGGCAATTAGGGCTTCTGTGTTAATGTTTGAAACTGACTTGTTGCGACGTAACTGATTGGTTCACGAAACGGAATGTGCGGCGAAACAGGATTGTGTTTCGCCAAGGGTAACAGACAAAACAGCAGTATGTTTCGCCAAGGATATGAACGACGCAAGGGATGGGTTTCGTCCAAGAGGGCTCACGGCGAAACAAAGGGTGTTTCACCGATTTGGATAATCTGCACAGTAACTATTTATGTTAAAACTTAACTGAGATTAACTAACTGCTGTTAGATGCTACGCATGACTTGTATGATCATGAATACGTGCAATGTGCTACTTGGTGATTATTGATGCGTTGTCCACTATGATTATACTTACGTGCCAACTTCGTGAATACAAACTGATTATGTATACGTGCATACTTTAGGACGTGATTGATTTACTTTGAGCACTTACTTAGCATACCGAGCAAACCAAGGTGAGTTCACTGCACTTTTCTAAGCATGCGTCCCGGTGGTTTGGGACATCTGGTAAACGTTTCTAAAGGGAATACTGGGTAAACTGTTATTTGGGATGTTGGTTATTGAACACAGAATCGATCATCTACCGTGTTGCCTGTAAGGCAATGGGGTAACTAGTTGATAGCGCTATTAGGTTTGACACCCTCACACCGGGCCGTAAGGACGGGCGTGATCTAGTTACCTGGACATCATTACCAATGCTTGGTTAGGGGCATTGGGGTTGGGCACACTCCCAGGTTATTTTGGGCACACTCCCATGGTATATATTGGACACACTTCCAGTATATAAGACTCTCCTACGTTAATAACAATCCCAAAACGAAACGATGAGTTAACTTAACAGATATCTGGTAACTACACACGTTAACAAAACCTTGAACTCACCAGCGTCGTCTGACACACTTGTCTGCATGCTTGCAGGTCACTAGAATTCGTGACGTGGACTTGCTATCTGGGAGTGCTGGAGTGGTCATGGATCGAGGCTCTTGGATTAACTTATAAGTGAAACGTTGGTTTTGAACATTTACTATGAAAAAATTGTTAAACGATTTACTATATGCTTCCGCTACACAACTCTTTGGGAGTAACCCTATGTTTGATATTTTCTATTGGTAATTCATGACATGTTTTATTTAAATATTTATCATTGGTTCAATGTGATTGGTGGCTCGAACTCTGATGAGTAACACGCCTCGCGGAGTTCCTGCAGGTGGTATTTTGGGGGTGTTACAGTTTGGTATCGGAGCCACTGGTTATAGTGAACTTGGTTTTAAAAACGTTTTTATAAAACCAGACTATAACCGAACAGTTTTGACAACAGAGAATACGACCATGACACTCAGCTCCAGATTGCAAGGTTCGTCTCTTGTACTCATTGTACTGCGTAACTAGTGAACACTTACATATGATATTGCATGTGATTGCACGTTTAACACAACAGTATGAACTTACGTATTACTTGCACGTGTTATATGACTACTAGGGTGGTGTTTCCCTAAACATTCGTGACTCACGTTTTGTGATGCTCTTTGTTTGCTACTCGAGTTTGAGGAACCATTCGACATGAGTTAGGAGGAGCTGAGATGAGCATGCAAATCACAATATTATTGTGGGTGCACACATAATAATAATGTGGGGTGCATGTGAGTCCCAGTGAGGCTTAACAAGTGAAGAAGGGGTTCCGCTCTGTTATTTGATCAGTGTGAAACGTAACAAATTTATAGGAGTCATATCAGTGACCGTCTCCTACTCGAATGTGACCTTTTCACCTCTCTCTGAATCCTTTCGAATCTCGATGCCATCGAGTAGTACCTGAACACCCATCTGAACGCCTAGCGAAACGTGTAGAATGTTAGGTGCTTGCACGGACGTCCTTGAGCTGCTCTATATCTTTCTCGCTTCTCTTTGTTTGCTGAAACTCTATGTATTGACGTCTTAGACTCCGAAGTGTGGACACTTTGGCAACACTGTCACAGCATACCGCGTATTACTCAATCTACTTGCTAGATCGATGGACAAAAGGGTGAGCGTAGTATTTTACTGACCTCAGTATTTGGACAACCCTGATTACCGGCAACAAACACCAGCACATTGACTTCAATCGAATTCTTAACTCTAGTCAGCGACTCGTGGGAGTCAACTCTTACGAATCAATCGGAACATAAGCGATGACAACAGATTATAGTGTGAAATATGTGGCTACCAGCACAGTGAGTAGCGCGTGGCACAGAATGTGAAAAGATGGATTTTGATGGTGAAAGATTGTAGGGCTTCGTTTCAAGCAACGGCATTGGAGGCAACAGTCGCGGCAGCATCAAGGTACTCGTAATCGTAGTCTACAGCATGGAAACGAAGATGACATTGACAGGGATTGACTGTTGCTAAGTCAAGACGTCAACAACCAAGGGAATAATGATAGTAATGGGGACCCTCGCAACCATAACAACAACACTGGAAATGATGCTCGTGGAAGGACATTTAGGATTGGCGTAGGCGATGTCAGGCATAGCAGCAACATGGTAGCTTGTATGGGTAGCTGTTCGCTTCGTCTCTATTTTGCTTGACCCTGATACTTCTTGAAAACCAAACCTGATGTGGAATCGGCTGATGGCAAGTCAAATGAAATCTCATATGTTCGTTGGGGTGTAAACACGACCTTGTGGGACAAATGTTCGACGTCGACCTTCCTTCTACTATCCTCGATGGGTACAACGCAGTAGTTAGTGTGAGTTGGTTATCCAGGAATCACGCAGATATACTCAGTGAGGAGAAAACTTTGTGTGGAGAATCGTTATTTGTTCTAAAGCATCAGAGTAGTGCAAAAGGTAGTGCCATTTCAGCTATGAAGGTCAGAAGTGTCTACGGAGGGTTACTCCGCAGTGTTAGCAACCGTTAATGATGTTAGGGCTGAGGGAAAAGAGGATCGAGGATCCACCAATTGTTTGTGATCCCTCTCGGTTTGCTACCCGAGGAACTTTCAGGCTTACTTCCACAACTGTTAGGCAAAATCTCAGTTTAATCTCACGCCAGAAGCAGCCTTGATCACGCGTACTCCATACCGACTTGTACCAGGAGGGCTGCCAGAACTGTCTAATCAACTTCAGGAACTACCGGGTGGGAGTTTTAACGATCTAGCTCTTCACCCTGGGGAGCTCCAGTACTATTTGTAGAGAAGAAGGACGGTACGTTCCGCATGTGTATAGACTACCACGAACTGAACAAGGTGACTGTGAAGAATCGCTATCCTCTTCCACGCATCGACGACTTATTCGACCAATTGCAAGGGTCGAGTTATTACTCGAAGATTGATCTGAGGTCAGGTTATCACCAACTGAGAGTCCGGGATGAGGACATCTCCAAAACAGCATTCAGAACACGCTACGGCCACTACGAGTTTCTAGTCATGCCATTCGGGTTAACGAACGCGCCTGCGATTTTCATGGACCTTATGAACAGGGTGTGCAAACCCTATCTTGACAAGTTTGTTATTGTTTTCATTGATGACATCCTGATCTACTCGAAGAGTCGGGAGGAACACGAGCAGCACTTACGACTTATTTTGGAACTCCTACGAACGGAACAACTATACGCTAAGTTTTCAAAATGCGACTTCTGGCTTCGTGAAGTCCACTTTCTAGGCCACGTGGTAAACAAGGATGGGATTCATGTCGATCCATCCAAGGTAGATTCGATCAAGAACTGGCCTGCACCTCGCACACCGACAGAAATACGCCAATTCTTGGGTTTGGCGGGTTATTACAGATGGTTCATCAAAGACTTCTCAAAGATTGCACAGCCGCTTACACTACTGACACAGAAAGGTGTTGTTTATCGTTGGGGTAATACACAGGGAACAGCGTTTCAGCATTTAAAGGATAGACTTTGTAGCGCACCTATCCTCTCATTGCCTGAAGGCACGGACGATTTTGTAGTCTACTGCGACGCATCCATCCAAGGTCTTGGATGTGTGTTGATGCAACGGGATAAAGTCATTGCTTATGCTTCGCGCCAACTTAAGATTCACGAACGGAATTACACAACACATGATTTAGAGCTGGGAACTGTTGTCTTTGCACTCAAGATATGGCGACATTACCTGTATGGCAGTAAGTGCACCATCTACACTGATCACAGGAGTCTCGAGCATATTTTCAAACAGAAGGAATTGAACATGCGGCAACGTCGATGGGTCGAGCTACTTAATGATTACGAATGCGCTATCAAGTACCATCCAGGCAAAGCCAATGTTGTGGCTGATGCCCTCAGTCGAAAGGATACTGCACCTAGGCGTGTACGAGCGTTGCAATTCACTATTCAGTCTAGTCTTCCTGCACAGATACGAGATGCTCAGGTAGAAGCATTGAAACTAGAAAACGTCAGGGCTGAAGCTCTACGCGGCTCAAGGCAACGGTTAGAACAAAAGGAAGACGGTGCCTATTACGTAACAGGACGCATCTGGGTCCCACTCTATGGCAACTTACGCGAGCTTGTAATGGATGAAGCTCATAAGTCTCGCTACTCAGTACATTCAGGTTCGGATAAGATGTACCACGACCTCAGAACTACATATTGGTGGCCTAGCATGAAAGCTCACATAACCACTTACGTTAGCAAGTGCTTGACTTGTGCGAGAGTTAAAGCGGAATATCAGAAACCATCAGGCCCACTCCAACAACCTGAGATACCACAATGGAAATGGGAACAAATTTCCATGGATTTTGTTACTGGCCTACCTAGATCTCAGTGCGGAAATGATACTATTTGGGTGATCGTGGATCGACTAACAAAGTCTGCTCACTTCTTGGCTATCAAGGAAACGGACAAGTTCTCCACACTAGCAGACGTATACTTGAAGGAAGTGGTCTCAAGGCACGGGGTGCCCACCTCTATTATCTCTGATCGTGATGCACGTTTTACTTCAGAACTGTGGTAAGCAATGCACAAATCTTTTGGCTCTCGTTTAGACATGAGCACAGCTTATCATCCTCAGACAGATGGGCAGTCTGAGCGCACTATTCAAACTCTAGAAGACATGCTTCGGGCGTGCGTAATTGACTTTGGCAATGGCTGGGAAAAACATCTGCCACTTGTGGAATTCTCGTACAATAACAGCTACCACACCAGCATTAAAGCTGCTCCATTTGAGGCATTGTACGGGCGTAAATGCCGATCACCTCTTTGTTGGGCAGAGGTGGGTGACAGTCAGATCACAGGTCCAGAAATGGTAGTTGATACTACTGAAAAGATTGCTCAAATACGACAACGCATGGCGGCAGCTCGTGACCGTCAGAAAGCATACGTCGATAAAGACAGGAAACTACTCGAGTTCCAGGTTGGGGATCGAGTGCTACTCAAAGTTTCACCTTGGAAGGGTGTTGTTCGTTTTGGCAAACGAGGCAAGCTCAATCTACGATACGTCGGACCTTTCGAAGTCATAGAGAAAATAGGCAAAGTGGCCTACAGACTGAACTTACCAGCTGAACTCAGTGCAGTTCACAACGTCTTTCATGTGTCGAATCTGAAGAAGTGTCTGTCAGGTGAGACCCTCATAGTTCCTTTGAAGGAACTCACTATCGACGAACAGTTACACTTCGTCGAGGAACCTGTTGAAATCACGGACCAGGATGTTAAGGTCCTCAAGAACACGAGAATCCCTCTTGTACGAGTTCGTTGGAACTCCCGTCGCGGCCCAGAGTTCACCTGTGAGCGTGAAGATCAAATGAAACTCAAGTATCCCCAGTTATTCGGAACCAATGCAACTACTACTGAGGTTGAAGCTACTACTGCAGAATTTCGGGACGAAATTCCAAATCAACGAGGGGATGATGTGACACCCCAGGAAAACCAGTAAACGATACAACTTACCTAGCTTCCTCAGTGACCGCATGCTAAATTTCGGGACGAAATTTCTTTCAAGTTGGGGATAATGTGACAACTCGAGTTTTCAAGGTTTCTATCCGACTTAACCTTGCACTTAATTGCGGAGTGTGTTTATATATGTTGGGTGTGCATTACATAAGTGTGTATGTAATTTGTATAGTTGTGTTAATGATATAGTTGGACTTAATATTATGATTGTTTGTGTGAAATGTGGAACTTTACCAAACACCTCTCACGAAATCACATCCCAACCGAAAACACTTCATGTTTTCATCACCCACATCTTACTGAAAACACAAGGTGATTTCGCCCACCACATGTCCAACGAATACAACAAATGGGCTTTGGCCTAGTAGTGATTACAAATAGGGTCTTGTTATTATTCATAACCTTATACGAAGTCTATTACTTGGCAAACCCTAATCAAATCACCTCTCACATTCTCTCTCACTCTCGTGCGAAACCCGACGGCAGTTGTGAACAATCGAGTCCAATACATTGATCGAAACCACCTTTCTGCTTAGGTTAGTTATCAATTATTTACGATTACTTGATTTGGAATCACTTGATTATTTGACATCATGAATGAACGGTTAGTATGTAATGATTTTTAGTGTACGATTTGTATTGATCTGTATGATAACGGTGCTTATAATCCGATGTTATGATTGATTGTATCGTGCCTGTCCATGAATGGTGTGAAAGATCTGATGATTTAATTATGGTTTTGATCTCAATGATTCGGTAGTTTATATGTTACATATATCATGATTGGATTTAATGATTCATCGATAACTGATTGAGAATGATGTTTAGGGTTAGTATTGTTCTTATTGTTTTAATTATGCCTAGAATGTGCAGCCAAAATAGAGAAGGAAATCATGAGGTCGGCCATTTAGTTCTTGCTTGCATGTGGGTTTTGTCAGTGGCATGTGATGTGTCATCGTGTGTGTAACTTATAAATGTCCTGCATGTATAAACAGATTAGATTTAAGGTAATCAAATGTGTATCCATGTGATATCTTGACTTTTGAGGAATAAAATACTTAAACAATTCGTTGATATTAGCGGCATATCATAGACCGAGGTATTAATCGGTACATGTCGTGATGATAGGATAATGATGCTATGCTAAATGATTTTCGTATGATCGCGACTCGGTGATGACGGCAATTAGGGCTTCTGTGTTAATGTTTGAAACTGACTTGTTGCGACGTAACTGATTGGTTCACGAAACGGAATGTGCGGCGAAACAGGATTGTGTTTCGCCAAGGGTAACCGACGAAACAGCAGTATGTTTCGCCAAGGATATGAACGACGCAAGGGATGGGTTTCGTCCAAGAGGGCTCACGGCGAAACAAAGGGTGTTTCACCGATTTGGATAATCTGCACAGTAACTATTTATGTTAAAACTTAACTGAGATTAACTAACTGCTGTTAGATGCTACGCATGACTTGTATGATCATGAATACGTGCAATGTGCTACTTGGTGATTATTGATGCGTTGTCCACTATGATTATACTTACGTGCCAACTTCATGAATACAAACTGATTATGTATACGTGCATACTTTAGGACGTGATTGATTTACTTTGAGCACTTACTTAGCATACCGAGCAAACCAAGGTGAGTTCACTGCACTTTTCTAAGCATGCGTCCCGGTGGTTTGGGACATCTGGTAAACGTTTCTAAAGGGAATACTGGGTAAACTGTTATTTGGGATGTTGGTTATTGAACACAGAATCAATCATCTACCGTGTTGCCTGTAAGGCAATGGGGTAACTAGTTGATAGCGCTATTAGGTTTGACACCCTCACACCGGGCCGTAAGGACGGGCGTGATCTAGTTACCTGGACATCATTACCAATGCTTGGTTAGGGGCATTGGGGTTGGGCACACTCCCAGGTTATTTTGGACACACTCCCATGGTATATATTGGACACACTTCCAGTATATAAGACTCTCCTACGTTAATAACAATCCCAAAACGAAACGATGAGTTGACTTAACAGATATCTGGTAACTACACACGTTAACAAAACCTTGAACTCACCAGCATCGTCTGACACACTTGTCTGCATGCTTGCAGGTCGCTAGAATTCGTGACGTGGACTTGCTATCTGGGAGTGCTGGAGTGGTCATGGATCGAGGCTCTTGGATTAACTTATAAGTGAAACGTTGGTTTTGAACATTTACTATGAAACAATTGTTAAACGATTTACTCTATGCTTCCGCTACACAACTCTTTGGGAGTAACCCTATGTTTGATATTTTCTATTGGTAATTCATGACATGTTTTATTTAAATATTTATCATTGGTTCAATGTGATTGGTGGCTCGAACTCTGATGAGTAACACGCCTCGCGGAGTTCCCGCAGGTGGTATTTTGGGGGTGTTACAGTTAAACGGTCAACGATTACCCAAATACTGTCATGACCTCGAGAAGTGCGTGGCAACTTGGTTATGAAGTCCATAGCGATTCCCTCCCATTTCCACATTGGAATCACGGGTTGTTCAAGTAATCCAGAAAGTCGTTGGTGTTCAGCTTTAACTTTCAAACAAGTGAGGCATTTGGACACATAGAGAGCAACATCCCTTTTCATTCCAGGCCACCAATAAAGGTTCCGAAGGTCCATATACATCTTGTCGGCACCGGGATGAATAGAATAACGGGATTTATGGGCTTCGTCCATCACAATTGTACGAAGGTCGTTACGATTTGGAACCCACAAATGGTTTTTGACATGTCGTAAGCCAACTTCCTTGGTCTCGAGAAGGAGATCAAGTTTATGAGGTAATTTAATGAGTAAATCACCTTTGGCCACAACATCTTGTTGTGCTTGGAGAATACGGGTTTGGATGTCAGAATGGATTTGTATGCTATGTAGTTGAATGCGTTCCTTACGACTTAAAGCATCGGCAACAACATTCGCCTTACCAGGATGGTAGCGAATTTTGCAATCGTAGTCGTTTAGAAGTTCAACCCATCTACGTTGTCGCATATTCAAATCTTTCTGATCAAAGATGTGTTGAAGACTTTTATGATCGGTGAAAATCACACATTTCGTACCATATAGGTAGTGTCTCCAAATTTTAAGGGCAAAAATTACAGCACCCAATTCCAGATCATGGGTAGTGTAGTTCTTTTCGTGCTTTTTGAGTTGACGAGAAGCATAGGCTATGACTTTGCCTCGTTGCATGAGGACGCAACCTAAGCCAAGATTAGAAGCATCGCAATAAACAACAAAATCATCGTTACCGTCGGGAAGAGTTAAAATAGGAGCGTCGCAAAGCTTTTGTGTAAGGTTTTGAAAAGCTTCATCTTGCTTTGGTCCCCACTCAAAGGGTTTATCCTTGTGAGTTAAAGACGTAAGCGGAACAACAATCTTGGAAAAGTTGGAAATGAATCGACGATAGTAACCGGCTAAACCAAAGAATGAACAAATTTCGGTTGGAGTAGTAGGAGTACTCCAATCCTTTATAGCTTCAATCTTTGCAGGATCCACGTGTATTCCCTTGTCGTTAACAATGTGTCCCAAAAATTGAACTTCCTTAAGCCAAAATTCACATTTAGAGAACTTTGCGTAAAGTTGTTCTTTCTTTAGGAGGTCTAAGATTAAATGAAGGTGATTCTCATGCTCGGCTTTGGTTTTGGAATAGATAAGAATGTCATCAATGAAAACAATGACGAACTTATCCAAATAAGGTTTGCAAACACGATTCATCAAATCCATGAAGACGGCAGGAGCGTTAGTTAACCCGAATAGCATGACGGTAAACTCGTAATGACCATAACGAGTACGAAAGGCAGTCTTTGGAATGTCGTCTTCAAGAACACGGAGTTGATGATAGCCAGAACGCAAGTCGATCTTCGAGAAGCATGTGGCACCTTGGAGTTGATCGAAGAGATCGTCAATACGGGGTAGGGGATAGCGGTTTTTGATAGTGAGTTTATTCAACTCGCGATAATCAATACACATTCGCATGGATCCATCTTTCTTCTTGACGAATAGGACAACAGCTCCCCACGGAGAAAAGCTGGGGCGAATGAAACCTTTGTCGGATAATTCTTGAAGTTGGGTAGCAAGTTCTTGCATCTCGGAAGGTGCAAGATGATAAGGAGATTTAGCAATAGGGGTAGCGCCAGGAACAAGATCAATACGAAATTCAACTTGTCGGATAGGAGGTAAGCCAGGTAGATCGTCGGGAAACACTTCAGGAAAGTCCCGGATGATTGGGATGTCTTTGATGTTTCTGGTAACTTACTTCTTCTCTACCACATGAGCTAGAAAAGCTACACATTTCTTGCGTAGATATCTTCGAGCTTGAATACGAGATATGAGATTAAGACCTTTAGATGGTCCTTCCCCATATATTTTTAGAACTTTTCCAGATGGCAAAGGTATGCGAACAATTTTATCGTGACAAACAACTTCGGCATGATTCGGGGAGAGCCAATCCATGCCCACGATGATATCGAAACATCCAAGCTTCATTGGTATGAGATTGATCGGGAAGACGTGACCAAGGAGTTCAAGTTTGCAATCAGGTATAACAGAATTTAGCACAGAGAGATCACCACTAGCAACTATGACTTTAAATGATTTATGCAGTTTTGTACGTGGTTTAGCAAGCAAAGGTTCAAATTCAAGTGAAACAAAACTCCAATTTGCACCCGGATCAAATAAAACAGAGGCATAGTGATTGTTAACGAAAAATGTACCATTGACCACATCGTTAGCGGCACGCGCTTCATTGACGTTCAAGTTAAAGGCTCGACCACGAGCAGTCTGAGCATTAGCAAGCTTGGGGCATTCCCGTTTGTAGTGATTTGGATCACCACAATTGAAGCATGTCCCAATTGGGTATCGTGGTTGTTGAGCAGCAGGGGCAGCAGGAGCAGTAACAGCTTGAGGATTTATGCGGCAATTTGCAGCAGGATGACCCAAACGACCGCAATTTGTGCATAGACGGCACTGAGAGCGAGTATGGTGATGATAGTTGCAGCGAGTGCACAAGGGTGCATCGCCAACAGATGGTTTCTTGGCAGGAGGAGCAGCTGGATTTGCTGGAGTAGGAGTTGTAGCCGCAAAGTTTTGGATGGCCTTGCGCTTGTTAGAGTTCCTCGTGTTCCTAGACATTTGTGCCCCGGAGTTCTCAGTCTTGCCTTTGTCACTTGAACCCTTCGAGGGAGTTTTACCCTTACGGGTCAAGTTACCCTCCTTAACTTGAGCGTCAGTGAGAACTGCAGAAAGTTCACTAGCGTCACGAAGTGTGGCCGATTTGCTTCCGATCACTATGTGTTTGATGATTGGTGGGAGACCACCGATGAACTTCTCGATCAAGTGGTCGAGGGGTAATGATGCGTGTGAAGTGTTATATATATTAGGTGTATATTTTAAGCCCCTTTAACACTTTTTTAGTCAAGTTTTAAATTTATAAAACACGATATTTACTAACACTAGACACACATATGGGCAAGTGCACCCATCGTGAGCGTAGTATAGTGTTGGTAAGATACCGAGGTCGTCCAAGGACACAAGAGCTTTTAGTACCGGTTTATTCTCAACGTCTAATCAAATAAAAAAGTTTAGAAAAATGTTTTAAACTAAGAAAAATAAAAACTAACTAAAATGCTGAAAAATAAAAATAAAAGAAAAAACAGATAGACAAGATGAATCACTTGGTTCCGACTCGTATCTAGTGTAACCTTTGATTATTTCCGCACTTTTGCACTATTTTAAGAGATTATCTTAGTTATTGTAGTAGGCCCCTCTTTTGAAGGTGACGTTACCCTCACCCCAGTAGTTTGAGTCAGCAAGGATACAATCCTAAAAGGGTGGATTATTGGAAGATAATTAATTAAGTTATTAATGCAAATTCTGGTAGGCCCATCTTTTGGAGGTGACGTTACCCTCGACTAAGTAGTCTGAGTCAGCAGGGATACAGTCCTAAATAGCCGGGTTATAGTATTAATAGTAGTTAACTTATGAGGGGGTCAAAGAGTTTGGACCCCCGCCATCCAATACCGTTAAGTATTGAAGGAGGTCCTACTAAATTTGACCCAGGTCCATTGCAGGACCTCTAAACGCTGAACAATGGCAAGACCTTTACCAAACCGTTCCCTTAACCCCCGACCAGGTAGCCAACATACCTCCATATAGACCGTGGAGATATGAATGGTGAAAATCTTTTATTTTATATAGACAGTAAAATAATTTCAAGACACCACGGACAAACGATAAAGAAAGATCACATTCAACATAAGCAACTAGTTATTAAAGTCATTAATACGAAACCAAATAAAAAGTGCGAAAAGATTAGAAATAAAAAGTATTACACTAGACACTTTGTCTTCACCAAGTGATGTAAGAGACTTAGGCAAACATGGCCTTGATTGTCAAGAACTCTTACGATCAATCTTGGATCCCGAGACGACTCACACACTCTACGATGGACAATGGATGATGGTGGTGGATGATGGTGTTATGGTGGTGGTGGGTGGTGGGTGAAGTGTGAGAGAGGTGGTGTGCCAAGGGATGGTTTGAGCTTTAACCAAGCACTTCTATTTATAGGCTGAACAGAAGCTCGGGCACGGCCCCGTGTCCAGTGGGCATGGCCCCGTGTCCACATCCTTCTCTTTCTTCATTTAATGCAGTTTTGTCTTTTTAGTTGACCACGCCCCCGTGTCCGCTGAGCACGACCCCGTGGTGCAGAAGAATCTTAGTACTATGCAGATTTGCTGGATTGTGCGAATCTTATAGTTGACCACGGCCCCGTGTCCGCTGAGCACGGCCCCGTGGTGGGCAATAGAAGCTTCTACCACTTTGGCTTTTCTGCTCACACTTGGGCACGCCCCCGTGCTGGCTGAGCACGGGACGTGTTCAGGCTTCTGATCTCTTGTTTTGCTTGGGAAGATGCTGTCGTGGGGTCGGGCATGTTACGTCTTGTTCCTTTTCTTGTATTTATGTTAGATTTTGATGTCTTTTTGTTTCTTTTGTTAATTTGAGCTCATTTAATCCTGAAAATACAAAAGGAAGA
This sequence comes from Helianthus tuberosus, assembly GCA_030545235.1. NCBI lineage: Eukaryota > Viridiplantae > Streptophyta > Magnoliopsida > Asterales > Asteraceae > Helianthus > Helianthus tuberosus. Next base: position 133,898,739 of record CM060394.1, read on the forward strand.
CAAAAGCACACTTTTTCCAACATTAGTACTAAAAAAGGGTTAGTTTTATGCCTCATTTGATGAAATTTATATGTTGCATTTTTAACACATCAAATACCCCCACACTTGAATCTTTGCTTGTCCTCAAGCAAAACTCTTTAATATGTGGCTATTACACTCCCAAATGGAATGGGTAGAGAAGAAGGTTTTTGGGCTTGTCGTAGAGTGTCGGGATTTCCAAGATTCTTTATTTAATTTTATTTTTATTTATTTACAATCCTATTCGTCATGATTTATTTAAAACTTTTCATAAGATAAATTACTTATTAGGGCATAACATGCCTCTTTTAAATCTAAGTTTACATTTTTAATTGCCAGTAGGCTTTGTGTGCAATTTCTACTCGCAAGTGATAACTTTTTCCATAGACTAGCTTATATGGGGTTGTACCTATTGTTGTTTTATAAGCAGTTCGAAAAGCCCATAAAGCATCATCTAATTTATCTGCCCATTCCTTTTTATTTAACCCTACGGTTTTTCGAGTATTCGTTTTAAGCCTCTATTAGTCACTTCGGCTTGTCCGTTTGTTTGAGGGTGATATGCTATTGAGACCCGGTGACAGACCCATATCTTGTTAAAAAAAATTCAAGTTGATGGTTGCAAAAATGGGTACCTCTATCACTTATTAAGGCTTTAGGTGTGCCAAAATGAGAGAATAATTTTTTCAGAAATCTTACCACAACTCTTCCATCATTTGTTGGAAGTGCCTCGGCCTCGGCCCATTTAGACAAGTAGTCTACTGCCACGAGTATATATTTGTTTCCTTTCGATGGTGGGAAAGGTCCCATAAAGTCGAGTCCCCATACATCAAAAATTTCACAAACAAGAATGCCATTTTGTGGCATTTCGTTTTTGGAAGAAATATTACCTGTTCTTTGGCAAGCATCACATGTCTTGACAAGACTTTGGGCGTCTTTGTAAATGGTTGGCCAATAAAATCCTGAATCAAATACCTTTCGTGCGGTACTAGCGGCACCATGATGCCCTCCATATGGACCTTCATGACAACGGCGGAGAATTCTTCGTGCTTCGTTACCATGTACGCATCGTCGGACGAGTTGGTCGGACACATTTTGAAAAGATATGGATCTTCCCAAAAATAGTGTTTCACATTGGCAAAGAATTTTTTTCTTTGATGATGTGACCATGCCTTTGTGACTATACCGCTAGCTAGGTAGTTAGCATAGTCGGCGTACCATGGTTCTTCCTTGTATTCCACCATTTCCAGGGACTCAGTTGGAAATTTTTCGTTGATTTGCTCGTCCCTGGTCGCCTCCAAAGCTGGGTCTTCTAAGCGCGAAAGATGATCTGCTGCGGTATTTTCTGCTCCTCTGTTGTCTCTGATTTCAATGTCAAATTCTTGGAGGAGTAGAATCCACCGAATCAAACGTGGTTTTGCGTCCTGCTTCTTGAAGAGATATCGAATGGCTGCATGATCTGTATAGACTATAGTTTTAGAAAGAACAAGATAAGAACGAAATTTATCAAAAGCAAATACCACAGCTAGTAATTCTTTTTCAGTTGTTGTGTAATTTTCTTGTGCATCATTAAGTGTTTTACTAGCATAATAAATTGGGTGGAAATGCTTTTCTTTTCTTTGTCCCAAGACAGCTCCAACTGCAAAGTCACTAGCATCACACAGGATTTCGAAAGGAAATTTCCAATCAGGCGCTATCATGATAGGTGCATTGACTAACATTTCTTTTAAGGTTAGAAATGCTTGATTGCAATCCTTGTCAAAGATGAAAGGGGCATCTTTTTCAAGTAATTTTGTTAGAGGCCTTGAGATTTTTGAAAAGTCTTTGATAAACCGTCTATAAAATCCAGCATGCCCTAGGAAACTTCTGATAGCTCTTACGGAGGATGGAGGTGGTAATCTAGAAATGGTATCTATTTTGGCTCGATCCACCTCCATTCCTTCGCTTGAGATCTTGTGACTGAGTACTATTCCCCCCGTTACCATGAAATGGCATTTTTCCCAATTAAGGGCAAGGTTAGTTTCCTCACATCGGGATAGCATTCGTTCAAGGTTATCGAGGCATTGGTCGTATGAATCCCCAAAGATAGAAAAGTCGTCCATGAAGACTTCCATTGTCTTTTCTATCATGTCATGGAAGATGGCTACCATGCAACATTGGAATGTTGCGGGGGCATTACATAGACCAAACGGCATGCGTCGATAAGCAAAAGTTCCATAGGGACACGTGAAAGTTGTCTTTTCTTGGTCTTCGGGTGCTATCGGGATTTGAAAGTAACCTGAAAAACCATCCAAGAAACAATAAAATTTATGACCGGATAATCGTTCTAACATTTGATCAATGAAGGGCAAAGGAAAGTGATCTTTTCTTGTTGCTTCATTTAATCGTCTATAATCTATACATACTCTCCATCATGTGACGGTTCTCGTTGGTATTAATTCATTCTTTTCGTTAGTTATTACCGTCATACCTCCTTTCTTTAGAACTACTTGGACGGGACTTACCCAAGGACTATCGGAGATAGGATAGATAAGTCCGGCGTCAAGTAACTTGATGACCTCATTTTTAACCACTTCTTGAACATTTGGATTCACTCGATGTTGTGGTTGTATGACCGATTTGTAGTCATCATTCATCAAAATTTTGTGTGTGCACATAGAAGGACTAATTCCTTTTATGTCTACAAGGTTCCAAGCTATTGCATTTTTATGTTTTTTCAAAAGACTAATTAATTTTTCTTTTTCTAAGCTATCTAATTTAGATGAAATAATTACAGGTAAATTACCCTTTTTGTCTAGAAAAGCATATTCCAAACCTTTTGGAACTTCTTTGAGCTCAAGTGGTGGGTCTTTAGGAGACTCCTTATTTGGTTGCTCGTTACGATCAAGAACTTTAAAAGTTTGTTCTATGGCGACCTCTTCTTCAACAAAGTGGTCAATCTCTTCACTTGTATCGGGTGGTTCATCTTTATCTTCAATTAGGGGGTCATTATTGCCGAATGGATATTTCATTGACCGTTCGAGATCGACACTTCTTTTAAATGCCCCTAATTGAAGAGGTAGATTGTTGAACTCCCGGTTTTTCAAAGCTTCGTGAGTTTTTACAAATGGTCATCCCAACATTAGAGGAGCGTCATCGAGGATGACAAAGTCGGTCGGGATTACCATTTGATTTGTTTGAACCAATACATCCTCAACTATACCGATTGATTTTATTACTTTCCGATTGGATAGAAAAATGGGTATTTGAAGTGGAGAAAAATCACTAATACTTAATTTTTCGAAAATGTAGTAAGGCATTATGTTAACACAAAGATCTTTATCGATTGTGACATTACTAATAAACGAATTTTGAAAGAAACATGGAACCGGTGTAATGTTAATTTCAAATGGGTCTTCTTTTATTAGCGAAGTTTGATCATTAGTTAACTTAACACTTACCGTTTCGTCAATTTTAGTGTTAGTGTTTAACTCTTTTAAAAACTTAGCATGAGTGGGTACTAAACAATGATTTTCAAAAGAAGGTGACAAGAGATTAATTTCTTCAAAATTAGACTCTTCTTGAATTTTACCTTTGTCGGACTCACCTTTTTCGTTGTTTAACTCATGTGTCGGTTTTTCACTTATTTGTTCTTCCATTTTTACACTTTCAGTTATCTCTTCCTTTTTTAATTCTTCTCTTGCGTAGGACTCCTCTTCCCTTGCGCGAGATTCTCTTATACAGCGATCGATAACTCTTATGTGTTCTAATATCCTATCGGTTACTTCGGTTATAGAAAAAGAATCGGGATTTTCTAAGCTTGAATCCGGTTGTTCGATCCTTTGTTCCTCATAATACCCATATGAAGTAGATGGTTCGCACCATTGTTCTTCATTGTAAGCATATGATGGATAAGGTTCGTAATTTTGTTCTTCATAATACTCATATGAGGTGGGTTGTTCATGCCATGGTTCCTCATAGTAAGTATACGAAGGTGGTGGCTCATATCTTGGTTCCTCAAAGTATGAGTATGAAGGCTCATACCTTGGTTCATCAAAATATGAGTATGAGGGAGGAGGTTCGTACCTTTGGTCTTCATAGGATGTGTATGAAGTCGATGGCTCGTACCTGGGTTCCTCATAGTAGGTGTATGAATTGGATGGTTGATATGAGCGATTATTTTGAACCGAGCGTGAGTTACAACAATTAGTGCAATAATTACCCCTATAATCATCCTCCTCATAGGTGTAGTTGTACCCTCCTGAGTATTGATCCATAAGAATCACTCAGCAGACCACAACCAAGTCTCGAGACCAGAAAACAAAAATAAAAACGGAAACAGAGGCTGGACACAGCCCCATGTTCAGTTGACACGGCCCCGTGTTCAGGATCTGTATCTGGGCGTTTTAATTAAATTTACTGATTTTGTTGAGCACAGGGCGTGTTCTGTGAGCACGGCCCGTGTTCAAGCTACTGTTACTGGGTGTTTTTATGAAAATGTGCAGCACGGCCCCGTGTTCAGTGAACACGGCCCCGTGTACAGGTTACTGTAAATGCAAATCTAAACTAAAATGCAGAAAAATGTGCGCGCGTTTAAAAATGTTTTTGAAAAACTGATTAGGCCATCGATTTTAAGCTTTCTTAAAATCCTTGTGTCCCCGGCAACGGCGCCAAAAACTTGATGCGTGTGAAGTGTTATATATATTAGGTGTATATTTTAAGCCCCTTTAACACTTTTTTAGTCAAGTTTTAAATTTATAAAACACGATATTTACTAACACTAGACACACATATGGGCAAGTGCACCCATCGTGAGCGTAGTATAGTGTTGGTAAGATACCTAGGTCGTCAAAGGACACAAGAGCTTTTAGTACCGGTTTATCCTCAACGTCTAATCAAATCAAAAAGTTTAGAAAAATGTTTTAAACTAAGAAAAATAAAAACTAACTAAAATGCTGAAAAACAAAAATAAAAGAAAAAACAGATAGACAAGATGAATCACTTGGTTCCGACTCGTATCTAGTGTAACCTTTGATTATTTCTGCACTTTTGCACTATTTTAAGAGAATATCTTAGTTATTGTAGTAGGCCCCTCTTTTGAAGGTGACGTTACCCTCACCCCAGTAGTTTGAGTCAGCAAGGATACAATCCTAAAAGGGTGGATTATTGGAAGATAATTAATTAAGTTATTAATGCAAATTATGGTAGGCCCCTCTTTTGGAGGTGACGTTACCCTCGACTAAGTAGTCTGAGTCAGCAGGGATACAGTCCTAAATAGTCGGGTTATAGTATTAATAGTAGTTAACTTATGAGGGGGTCAAAGAGTTTAGACCCCCACCATCCAATACCGTTAAGTATTGAAGGAGGTCCTACTAAATTTGACCCAGGTCCATTGCAGGACCTCTAAACGCGGAACAATGGCAAGACCTTTACCAAACCGTTCCCTTAACCCCCGACCAGGTAGCCAACATACCTCCCTATAGACCGTGGAGATATGAATGGTGAAAATATTTTATTTTATATAGACAGTAAAATAATTTCAAGACACCACGGACAAACGATAAAGAAAGATCACCTTCAACATAAGCAACTAGTTATTAAAGTCATTAATACGAAACCAAATAAAAAGTGCGAAAAGATTAGAAATAAAAAGTATTACACTAGACACTTTGTCTTCACCAAGTGATGTAAGAGACTTAGGCAAACATGGCCTTGATTGTCAAGAACTCTTACGATCAATCTTGGATCCCGAGACGACTCACACACTCTACGATGGACAATGGATGATGGTGGTGGATGATGGTGTTATGGTGGTGGTGGGTGGTGGGTGAAGTGTGAGAGAGGTGGTGTGCCAAGGGATGGTTTGAGCTTTAACCAAGCACTTCTATTTATAGGCTGAACAGAAGCTCGGGCACGGCCCCGTGTCCAGTGGGCACGGCCCCATGTCCACATCCTTCTCTTTCTTCATTTAATGCAGTTTTGTCTTTTTAGTTTACCACGCTCCCGTGTCCGCTGAGCACGACCCCGTGGTGCAGAAGAATCTTTGTACTATGCAGATTTGCTGGATTGTGCGAATCTTATAGTTGACCACGGCCCCATGTCCGCTGAGCACGGCCCCGTGGTGGGCAATAGAAGCTTCTACCACTTTGGCTTTTCTGCTGACACTTGGGCACGCCCCCGTGCTGGCTGAGCACGGGGCGTGTTCAGGCTTCTGATCTCTTGTTTTGCTTGGGAAGATGCTGTCGTGGGGTCGGGCATGTCACGTCTTGTTCCTTTTCTTGTATTTATGTTAGATTTTGATGTCTTTTTGCTTCTTTTGTTAATTTGAGCTCATTTAATCCTGAAAATACAAAAGGAAGACAAAAGCACACTTTTTCCAACATTAGTACTAAAAAAGGGTTAGTTTTATGCCTCATTTGATGAAATTTATATGTTGCATTTTTAACACATCAGTAATAACTTGGCGCTGTCACAGAGGATGTATAATTCCTCAAAGCGATCGATATACGCGCGGTGTTCACCACTGTCTTCCTTGAGGTCATGAAATTCTTCCTCCAAAGTTCGCATTTCATTACGTGGGCAAAATTCTTTTAGCATGAGAGCTTTTAATTCTTCCCAGGTTTGGGTCATTGCAACGTTTGCACCACGATCTCTCATGATGCCATTCCAACACGTTAATGCCCTCTTTTGGAAGACACTCGTGGCAAACTCCACTTTTCGAGCCTCGGTACATTGACTATGGCGAAACGTGTTCTCCATACTCTCGAACCATTGCAACAGTCCGGTTGCACCTTCATTGCCAGTAAATTTGGAGCGATGACATGAGTTGAAATACTTGAAGTTACAAGGGACATCGTGATTGTGGTGACCGTTTCCATTGATTCCGTTTCCATTTGTAGCTTGTGCAAGTTGAGTAACCAAGTTAGGAAGAACCGCGGCAAATTGTTGAGTAATGAGGGTTGCCAATTCTGCGTTTGGGATTTCGTTTTGTGATCCACGTTTAGGAGGCATCTACATGAGGTAGATAAAACATAAGATCATGGTGGTTTCATAATGGGATAAAGTAATTTTGTAAAATCAATGAGGATAAACACATAACGGGATTTACATCATTCATTCTTCGAATAAACAATATCGGTGACAAGTCAAAGTATTTGGGTCCTTATAACTTAATGAAGTCATGCTTTAGCATATAAGTGAACACTCATCCCAAGAATTCCCAGGTAAGCACAACTGGTCCTTCGAGTTAGGATATATACGAAGTGCTTGCCTAGACAGAAAACTCAGAATACAGGCATCCACCCTTCCAGATTGCACGAGTTTGTTATTAAGGCCCAAGACTTTGATGAGAATTTGAAAATCAAAGGAGATTTTGAAAATAATCACCTAAGGATGGGTGATGAGCATTTATATAGTGTAAAGAGTCTAAAGGTAAAATATGCGGTGACGAGGCTTCAGTTTGCAAAAGATAAGGATAAGGATGAAGACAAAGGCAAAGATAACGGAAGAGTTTGCTAATGGAAAAGTGTCCTAGGTAGGTTATAGTCTAGGTTAAAGTATTACTAATAACCTAAATCCCTATAACCATGGCTCTGATACCAATCTGTAACACCCCGGCCGGGGGAGGAAAAGCCAAAGGTGTCACGAAACTTGATAGAATGCATTTGAGCACATGGAGATTATGTTAAGTTGAAATATAATTTAAGTTCAATTCAATAGATTGCATTCTCATCTGAGAATATAAGAGTACATAAACAAATACAACATAAATTCTTTCACAAATGATAAGTTCGGATTTAATCTAAGGCAAAAGTCTTGATAAATCCTATGTAAATATTCTTGCAAATCATTTCATCAAACATTGTCACCTGAAACATATGTTAGGAGTAAAAGGATCAACAAAGGTTGAGTGAATTCAAAGATTTTGTTTTGCAAAAATGTTAATGTGATATAGATAAAGTTTTAACAAAAGTGGTTGTCGATATGTCTTTATAGCAAAAGAGTAATACATGTAGTTACTTAATGGTACATTCAAACCTATGACGATACTCGGAACTATCACCTCACTTCTAAGTTTCACATGAGTACCAACAACAACAACAATTGCAATAAAATGAGAAGTGAGATGGGGCGTCAATCCTTAGCGCTATAATACAACCGATGGGCTTATGCAAGTTGATGAACGTAAACTTCTTAAAGCAACAACAACAAGTATTAAGCAAATGCAAAAACAATCGGGGAAACCACAAATAGCAAATAAGTTTGTATCACATCGTATCATATGTTTCAACCCAAAAATAATTGTAAAAAGGGACTATGAACTCACATTGATTTCGGGTAAGTCCAAAAAAGTATGCAAAGTCTGAGAGTTCTTGGAATTAAGATTCCACGTCACTCTAATTGATTGAACATGCAACAATATGGAATATGTATCAACAATAATGTTTAATTGGATAATTGGAAATCCTAAATCTATAGGTTTCGGTATGGTTTGTCTAAATGGTGACTATAAGGTTTGGATAACCTAATAGAGAACTCGGAAAATGAATATGAGGTAAAGGATTTATTTATGAAAAATATTAATTTAACATAAATAATAAAATTGCAAAAATATGTAATTGGTTTAATATAAACATTTGTAATAATAAATCAAATATAATTAATTAGTATAATTAATTACCATAATTAAATATAATGATTATTGGCAAAATGTTGTACGAGTGAAATAATTAATTTATAAAAATTATAAATTAATTTAGATGGTTAAAATATATATTATTTGTTAAATGAATAATATTTTGTTTAAAAGGAATAATGTGATAATTAATTATCAAAATAATTATATTAAATCTGAATAATTAAAAATAATATTTTTAATTATTAAACTTGAATATTACTGACTTAAAATAATTATTATGGCCTTGGAATCATTTCAAATAAATAAAATGAATTAAAATGATTATAATAACAATAAATAAGTTTATATAAGTTTAATTATCTAAATAATTAAATATAATAAAAATTTAGATTCTAAATTTATATAAACTCAGAATAATGCATATTTTGTCATAAAAATAATTTTGAATAAAAATTATATAGTTATATAACTTAATTACATTAAATTAAACTATATTTATAAGTAACAATACTGATTTAAATATCAAAATTATATAAAATATCATTAAAAGTATTATTTTTGTAAAGTTCAGCATTTAAAATAATTAATCTAAATTTTTCACTATTTACTTCATAAAAATCAATTTATTATGATTTATTAAATATTAAACTGTTTTAATATTATAAAATTTAGTTTTATAAATAATTTTACAGATTTTATATTTTTATTAAAAGTAATAGTGTCTAACAATGTTATAAAAATTATTGAAATGTTAAAAATATTAAAAATAAAACGTTTAAAAAGAAATGCAGACCCCTGGGTTCGAACCCAGGTCTGTATTGAAACCAAACAGAGTCTTAACCACTGGGCTAAGCTTCTGTTTGTGTTTGGTTTAGGACTACTAAACTTATAACCAAACAGGACCTGGTCATCTTCTCCAAAGAGAAGTCAAAGTCAGAAGACCCGGTCAAACTAAAAGTCAAACTCGTGATTTCTACGGGTAATCCTATGTTATATCTAAATTAAATCCTAGGAATCATTGTACAAGTATAATGGAACTAATTGGAACAATAAAAACGAACCGGTAATGTGTGAAATGACGAATCGGTTAAACTCCGGCGACTTTGAAACTTCCGGCGAGTTGCAGGTTCAAATTCCGGCGATTTCGGATGTTTGAGTGATTGTGAAATGGTGTGGAATGTTGCTAGGAATGTAGGGAACTTAAATACACGAAGTTTGGATCTCAGATTCGACACAAATTAGTGGATTAGATCTACTTTTTATTTTTATAAAAATCCTTTTCTTTTTGAGTGTTTTAGGCACTAAGATATGTCGTTTGAATGATTGGAACAAGTTGGGATGGGTTGGGGATCATGTGGGTAAGCTTTACAGGTCAAAAGAATGAATTAAAATCGGTTTTGGTGAGTTTTTGGTCGGATCCGCGACCTGTTGTGCTGGTTATATAATCAGATCCATTTTTAATGTTTATATATATATATATATATATTATACGTTTCAGAATATAACGCATCCAAGCTGATAGATCAGCTGGTTGTGCGTGTTGGTGTTGTGCGAGAGGCGCGGGTTCGAGTCCCACCTGTGACCTGTTCGATGGGTTTGACCCCTTTTTACCAGATTTTGATATATTTACACTTAGGCCCCTCTAGTCTCATTTTTTTACCAAAATAGTCCCTGAACTTTCGAAAAGTTACAAAAACAGTCCCTCAACTTTCAAATAAAATACATGTTTGGTCCCTGAAGTTTTGAAAAATGACATAAACGGTCCCTATAATAGTCAGTTAGTTAAACTAACTGGGTTAAGTTTTAAAGAAGAATTTATTATATGAGGACTAACTCAGTTAACATAATTCAGTTAAAATGAGTTTCTAAAAGAATTTATTTCAAAAATATCTATTTATTTCTTTTATAAAATAAGTTTCAAAAATTACCAAAAGGACCTTAAACTTGTAGTTTTCAATAATTGCGCATTTAACTCTTGTATTTCTAAAGTTTCAAAGAATGACAAATAGGTCCCTTAGATTGTAGTTTCAAAAATGTCACAATAGGCCCTTATAGTTTATGTAACCTTGTTTAATAGCATAAATCTCAACAAATTTGCAATTGTTTCACGTGTTTGTATTGGTATAAGCATGTATAAGCACAAAGCAAGTATGTTCAAATTAGTTTCATTCCAAATACGGTATTTGTTACAATGCAAGTCAAAACAAAACATGTGTGAAAACCAAGAAGGTTACAGATCACTCATTTCCATGGTGACACTTTTAACAGTACTTTGTCACCTACTTCAAACGACAATGGTTTCCTGCGAACATCGGCGTAACTTTTCTGCCAATCTCGGGCCGCTTTCAGTCTACTTTGGATCTTATGCACCTTGTCTGTCATCTCTTGAATTAGTTCAGACCCCGTGAGTTGAATATCGCCCACTTCAGCCCAACGAAGTGGCGATCTGCACTTCCGGCCATATAGTGCTTCGTACGGTGCAGCTTGTATGCTACTATGATAGCTGTTATTGTAAGAGAATTTAATGAGGGGAAAGTGCTTATCCCAACTTCCTCCAAAGTCGGGGGTGCAAGCACGAAGCAGATCCTCTAATGTCTGGATAGTTCATTCTGATTGGCCGTCGATTTTGGGATGGTATGCCGTACTCAGGTCTATTCTAGGCCCCAAAGATTCTTGTAACTGTTTCCAATAGTATGAAGTGAAATGACAATCACGGTCTGAAATGATTGCAACTGGTACCCCGTGTCTAGTTACACTTTCCTTCGTGTAGATCTAGGCCAATTTCTCGGTGTTGTAGGTAGTACGAATCGGAATAAAGTGTGCCGATTTGGTTAGTCTATCTACTACTACCCAAATCGCATCATGACCTCGGGGTGTTTTTGGAAGGTGCGTCACGAAATCCATCGTGATTTGTTCCCATTTTCATTGAGGTATTTCGGGTTGTTGTAACATTCCCGAGGGTTTCTGGTATTCTGCCTTAAACCGGGTACAAGTCAAGTATTTGCTCACGTACTATGCTACGTCCTTTTTCATACATGGCCACCAATAAAATTCCTTAAGGTCGTGGTACATCTTGTCTGTATCGGGGTGAATAGAGTACTTAGATTTATGAGCCTCATCCATAACCAGTTGACGTAGGTCATGGAGAGTAGGAATCCATACCCTATTATTGAAATACAACACTTCATCCGGTTTCCTCACAAAATTCCCTTCATTTCCGTGTAAGTTTTCGCTATTTAGTTGGCCTTCGTCCAAAGTTTCCATCCCTTTTCTTCACAAATAACACTGGTGCTCCCCAAGGTGAATAACTGGGACGGATAAAACCTCGGTCTAGCAGTTCTTGTAGCTGAGATGATAGTTCTTGCATCTCTGAAGGTGCTAAACGGTAAGGCGCTTTTGCAATTGGAGCTACTCCCGATATTAAGTCGACACGGAACTCGACTTGCCGATTTGGTTGCAACCCGGGCAATTCATCGGGAAACATGTCTGGGTAATCACACTCTATTGGGATATCCTTAATACGTTGTTCTTCTGGTTCGGTCACCATTGCACTTTCTAAGAACACATCACATCCTTGACGTATACATTTCAACACTTTAAAGTGGGGTATCAGGTTTAATATGGTACCAGACTTCTCTCCCTGTACCATAATAACTTCATTATTAGGAAAAAGGGATCCTAACAATCTTTTGCTCACATATATTCTCAGCCTTGTACTTGGACAACCAGTCCATTCCCACTACTATATCGAAACTTTCGAGCTCTACCGGTAGTAGGTCAATAAGGAATTGGGGGTCGTTAAGAATTAAAGGACAATCACGAATGATTTGGTGACTAGTTATAGGTTTACCGTTAGCAAGTTCTATGGAATAGGGACTTGTTAATTCAATAGCCGGCATATTTAATAGGGGTAAGAAATTAATGGAAACGTAGCTCCTATCTGCGCCCGTATCAAGCAATACTGAAGCATACTGATCGGAAACGAGGAACGTACTTGGGACCACACTTGGATCCTACCGTGCGCCACCAGACCCAAGTATAACGGCACGACCCGAACTGCATTTGAGGTAGAAGCTTGGCCCTGCGTATCCCTTCCTGCTGGCTGTGGAGCAAATTTTAGGCAGCTTCTTCGGAAGTTATAACACCTCAAAAATTCACGTCCTATAATGTATTGACACGTGTCATAAGCTTTGAATGTGTGAAAGAATACTCTAGAAGGACTAAAGTTGGCAAACATGGAAGATATGTGAATATAAGGGTTCAAAATGTCAACAATGGATAAATATACCCTACAATATCCCTACATGATGTTTATACCCTTAAACGAATGATTCATGGATCATACGAAGCTAATTGTGAAAGAAAGTGAGAGATTACAAACTAAAAGGGTTAAATGTGTCAGCACGTTTAAAGTATACCTCTGAGTGACCTTTTAGCAAACCCGAAGCTTTGTAACGATTAATTATGCTCACTAAAATACATGATAAAAATTTCACCAAGTTTCGTTATCATATGAGCAAGTTATGACAATATTCGTATACGAGGGGTTAAAAGCGTCAACGTTGAAATTTATGACTTTTTGGGGGATAACGAAGTGACCAAGGACTTAGCAAAGTGGGTTTAAGACTTGAAGCCCTTATGGGTAAATGTTCCCGATTAAGGAATTCATGGAATTGTAACATAAATGTGTCATTTATTTGGCACAAGCAATAGAGGATGAACTGGAGCCTGAGATTTGGAAAAATCTCTGTAATCTCTGTGTGTCTTGCTTACCTTCTGCAAAGATTACCCTGTTTACCTCCGAAGAGACAAGTAGAGTTAAGAATTATATTCCATTAAGGGCTGTAATATTATGAAATCTCCAAGACGGCTAGTACCATCACTAGAGAAACCAAACCCTGATTAACTAAGTTTTAAAATAGAGGGTTCATATAGCCTAACTCAATATCCTGAGAATTCGGTATGGTAATTATGAAAGACGGCTCATTTTGCTTATGCATTGTTACCGCAACCCTAATTAGGCAACGATTAAGAATTACCATCAGCTTCCCAGGATCGTCGATTTGTTCGACTAACGACAAGGATTAGCTATTCCTTAAAAATTAATCAAGCCGTGGTTGGAATAACCATCTCACCTTTAGATAAGCTTTTCTATAATGGTTGATATATAAATATCAAGGCTGCTCCTTTGGAGACCTTGTAAAGATGGAATGTTAAACATCTATTGTTAGGACAATAGATTAGTAAGTCCAATTATCAGGATCTAAAGTTGCATTGGAAACAACAAATAAGATCACGCAAATTCATAATCATCTGTAAGTTGCCAGTATTCGGCGGAAAATCAAGAATTAATGAAAGTAGCAACCCTCCTAAATTCTTGTTAGGGAATAAGATTCAACAAAAGATATCACCAGAAAGGGTGTGCCAATTTGTTAAATTATCAGGCCTGTTAAGCTCTGAATATATATAAAGTCATTTCGAAGGATTCGAGTGTACCAAGATTAAGTAGCTTATAAGCTAAAACCGATTTAAGGAGCTTGGCGGAGCTCGCAATGCATTGCACACTAGCGACTGAAGGAAGTGTTTCGCCAATAAGTCAAGAAGCACTATCACATAATGATATGCAGATTTATGATGTGATGAGCATCCTGTATCGATTGAGGATCGACAGGTTAATAAGCTCCAAAAGGATACATGCACCTAATATAGGGGTCACTTTGGGAGCTTAGAAGGACTCCAGATATGTTATAGAAGTTAAGTCCATTATGCGACAAAAAGTACTTCCAGCATTTTAACAAATCTCAAGGTTGAGATTTCTTTTAAGGGGGTGAGGATGTAACACCTCGAAAATTCACGTCCTATAATGTATTGACACGTGTCATAAGCTTTGAACGTGTGAAAGAATACTCTAGAAGGACTAAAGTTGACAAACATGGAAGATATGTGAATATAAGGGTTCAAAATGTCAACAATGGATAAATATACCCTACAATATCCCTACATGATGTTTATACCCTTAAACGAATGATTCATGGATCATACGAAGCTAATTGTGAAAGAAAGTGAGAGATTACAAACTACAGGGGTGAAATGTGTCAGCATGTTTAAAGTATACCTCTGAGTGACCTTTTAGCAAACCCGAAGCTTTGTAACGATTAATTATGCTCACTAAAATACATGATAAAAATTTCACCAAGTTTCGTTATCATATGAGCAAGTTATGACAATATTCGTATACGAGGGGTTAAAAGCGTCAACGTTGAAATTTATGACTTTTCGGGGGATAACGAAGTGACCAAGGACTTAGCAAAGTGGGTTTAAGACTTGAAGCCCTTATGGGTAAATTAAAAAGGCCATAATGCAAGAAACAAAGGTAAAATTACCTTTCGAAGAGCCAAGAGCAAACATGGAATAACTAAAAAGTTTAAAATCTGAGCAGAAGGCCCATACGGGCCGCGTAAGCCATTCCAAGAGCTTACGCGGGCCGCCTGACTTGCCCAGATGCAGAAAACGACTGGCAGCAGCCTGTTATGCCTTGTAATCGACTTAAAACTGATTTTCCTCATCCAATGGCGACCCCTACATGCCTTTTAGTCCTTAGGGACACTTGTTGGAGATCAGGAGTCCATGATAGACTTGTTTGTCAATGATCTAAGGAGATTAAAAGCACTATATAAGGCCCTTATGTTGCAACATTGTAACCACACCTTCCCTCTGCATTTCTGAAGCTTCCTGGAGCTTAAGAGCATACCCAAGTCTTTCCTAATCGTGTATAGGACTTCAGTAAGTATGCTTAACCTTTCTTAGTTGAGTTTTTACTTAGTTTTAGCTTAAAAGTCAAACCGTCGTAATTAACGGTTGACTTAGCGATTAATCATTAATGGTCCAGTGATTAGTCAAATTGAAGGTAGTTATAAGTTGGTAATTATGTGGGCAATAAACCCTTAAAAGGGCATCCACTAATTCCCATCCTAACTAGATCAAATGTCGGGTCAAAGTTATCTAGAAAAAGGTCAACAGAAGCCTAAATTGCAAATTAACATGTAATTAACAATGTAGAAGGCATGTAACCTATTTTATCACTCATATAACTTGGTAATGAGTATAATAACTGGTCTAAGCTTGTTTGATCCGATAATTTTTTGTTTAGACCCGGTTCGGAACCGAAAGTCGCAAAACTTTGACTTTTGCTTTGACTTCAGTTCTGACCCAATTTAGTATGATTTAGAAATGCCTTAGAGCTTCCTTAGGACCAGGCTACATGTTAGTATAACCCTCTGTGGTTGGATCGTTGATTGTCTGATTCGTTTACAAGTTTCCGTTAAATGCCTAATGTTGACCAATATGCCCTTTCGACCATAAAACGAGAATTTTGGAAATGTAAAAGGACAATAATCTTTATTATTGATTTATAAACATGTCCTTAAAATATCACATCAGTTGGAGGTCTAGATTAGGAGTTATGCTCATTAGCGTAATTATAACGCCTTTTAGTAATTAAACGGCGCAATTAGCACAAAGCCTATCTAAACCCAATTTTTGACACCAAACCTTTTACCCACTGATGTAATATAATATTTTGGGATTTTTAATGATTTTTAATTATTTTTAACCTGCTCATAACCTAAGGTTATGGCATTGATTCGGTAAATACCGATTATACCCTTTTCGGTCATAAAATGAGTTCTACATAATATTTTGACACCAATCCAATTGCTACTGATTTTATATAATAAATAAAGTAATTTGAACTTTATAACCTGATCAGAAAACTCAGATTTCCTGTATAACCCGGAAATCGCTTAAAATAGCTTTTTACGCGTATTAAACGCATAGTTTGGGATTAAAACCATTTTGTCACATAAGACTTATTACCAAATGATATGACCTAATAAAATAAGTTATTTTACTGATGTATTCGGACCCGAATCTCAGAATTTCAATTAACCTCTTTTATAATCTTTAAAATGACCAAAATAACCCTTCAGGGCTTAAATTGAGATTTAAACTCGTTTTGGGCATAATGGAAGGTATCCTATAGATATCACAACATATGTAAGGCATATTAACTTAGGAAACCTGTACATGACTCTTATGGTTACTCGTTACGCGCTTGTCGCGTTCGGATCGGCTTATGTGACTAGTTTGCATAAATTAGCCGAAACGGGTCAAACCATATCTTTTTGGTCTCAAAATCCAGAATGTGTTTAAGTTACCCATATTAAACAAGCATACAAGCTTTTCGGGTCAAAACCACATTCTAAACCGGTCTTCGCCTTATCATGCGTTTGAACCGTATCTTCCTCTTTAAAACTAACCGGTCTAAGCATAGGCTTAATTAAAGACCCGTTAGGAATCTAATAAGTTATAAAAAACCTTCGTTCCAGATTAAGAGCCCCAGTAGAAGTACTTGTGCTTGCTGATTTGAATATACGGCTGAGTATAAATTGCATTGCTAGCTCAGGTAAATACTTTTAACTTATTTTCCCTATACGGGCTTGGGATACGGTATTATAATAATACCGCTTGGTCGGGTATTGAATGTTTAATCGGATTGTGATTAAATTATTGAGGTAACCCGCTTTAATCTGTATTGTTTGAAATAAAAGCCTTTAGGGGTTAATGACCATGTCCCGGATATCCTTGACATCATTGTCTTATAAAATGGCCACGCCTTAAGCACGGGGTGTAGGCATACACTGAAAGTTGCTTAAAGGGAAACGGTATCCCACTCTCTTGTGGGCTTATACTTGTGGCGTGTCTGTTAATCTTGACTCGGTTTCTACATCGGGCCCTGAACGTACAACGAACATGTAAATCTGTATACAAGATTATAAATATAATTGTCCCGAGTTATAAAAGATATGTTGTGCCTTGTGCATCCAAATCAATTTTATGAAACCTTTTCAAATGAGTCGGTTAATTGTATTTACCAGTGTAAACTGACGTATTTTCCAAAAAGGTTAAGTGACAGGTACTGAACGTAATTGGCTGGAAGCTCAGGGCGTTAATAAGGAATCTTGCAAGTTCTAGGCGTCTAAAGTCTGTTGAACAATGTTTATGTTTTGAGATCCGCATGTGGATCCTTTACTTTCCGTTGTAATACTTGATATTACTTTATATTCGGATTGTAATATATTTATCTTTTGCTTCCGCTGTGCATTTATATATTGTGTTGTTTGACTATGATGATATCAACTACGTCACGATACTCCCCTACCGGGCCCACCGGCGAAACGTGGAAATATCGGGTTGTGACAAGTTGGTATCAGAGCCAACACTGAGTGAATTAAATGCTAGCCTTTTTGTGTTTAATCTCAGTTACACAGTTGCACATTCTTGAGTCTAGACAAGAACATAGGACTAATCTAATTCGTTTTATTTTGTCCTTATTTGGTTCCTTTGTTATTTTCTGATTTGCCCTTGCATGGGCAAGTCATTTTCTGTAGAAGTCCTGTCTAGGGCAACCATATACTTGTTTAAATTTTAATGGAACGATTATATTAAAAATATCATTCCTATATTATAAGATCTACCATTATAATAAAATGGCAAAATCTAAAAAGGACAAGACCTAGCCACGTGTTATTTTGAGACAGGGCCAAGACGGTAGTTCCACAATTAGATTCAGATCCTTGTTAACATTTCAAGTTAGGATTGTTCTGCATTAAATATTAAAAGAATCTTAAAGGTAAAACCTAGCCTAAATGTCATTGTAGACATGGCCAAGACGGTAAAACTTATCTAAAAGATTCCAATCCCTGTTAACATCTGTAAGTATGTTAACATTATTGGTAAACTGTGAATCGTTAAAGTCACACAGGCCATCTTTAAAAAAGGGGGGGTTAATCTAAATTCCCTTATTTGAAATAATCATCCCTTAGTGATGAAGTGCCTACGGGCCAAACTTGTTGTCCGATAAGACAACGACCATGGTGGTCTCTGAACCCCGTCTAAAGATGTTGGACTACGTCCAAGCATAATAGTTTGTATGATCAATGCGATCCTGACTAATATCATCAAATGAAGATGATCATATTATAAACATCCATAAGTGATGAAATGCCTACGGGCCATACTTATTGTCCTAAGGGACAAAAGACAGTTGATGTCTTTGACTCTCTGTCAAGAAAAGGTAATGAAATATGTTCAAACCTTAATGCCTCGACTCTCTGAAGTCATAGCTTATAAATTTAGAACTGTCCTTGTGACTAGGCCTTTTGCGCCACCTTAATATCCTTAATGTTTTATAACTAGGATAAATTATAATGAAAATACTAATTAAATATAACTAACAAATTAACCAATATGGTTTATATTACCATGGTTAATGAATCGTCAAAATGATGAATCCATAATAACCTCCGAATGAATCGTTGTCAATATGTATGTAGCAATCAAGCTACATGGCTGGATCAAATGAGGTTAACAGTCACCTGAGGGAAAACAATGATGCTACCAGAGTTAATATAACTGGTGTGGAACTGCAGGCATTAATAGATGATGCCGTTACACGAGCTCTCGACAGACAGTATGATGAATCTAGTGGTACACACTCTAAGACTCTATCTGTGGCTCGTAGTAAGCCCCCTTCTAAATCACATGATTCAAAGGAGGACGATGTTCATAACTTGTCAAATCAGAGGAGTGTTCTGTCTGGACAGGTTGTGCTTAATCAAGAGCCACATGTTAAAACCTGTTCGTATAAATATTTCGTCTCCTACAAGCCCAGAGACTTCACAGGAGAAAAGGGAGCCATCGACTGCATGACGTGGCTCGATGAGATGGACACCGTTGTTGACATCAGTGGATGTGCAGAGCAAGACATTGTGAAGTTTGTTTCACAATCCTTTAAAGGAGAAGCTCTAGCTTGGTGGAGGTCACTGATCCAAGCTACGGGGAAGATCCCTTTGTACAACATGACTTGGGATCAGTTCGTTGCTCTTATCCAAGAAAATTACTGTCCTCAACATGAAGTTGAGAAAATTGAAACTGAATTCTTGACATTAGTCATGGAGAACTTAGATTGTCAAGCATACCTTACAAGTTTCAATACCATGTCTCGATTGGTTCCTTACTTGATCACACCGGAACCAAAGCGAATAGCTCGCTTTATTGGGGGTATAGCCCCAGAAATAAAGGCCAGTGTGAAAGCATCGAGACCTACTACGTTCAGGTCAGCGGCAGATCTGTCGCTATCTCTCACACTCGATGTGGTCAGAAACAAGGCTGCCAAAGCCTCTGAAGATAGAAAGCGTAAAAGGGAGGATGAGAATTCTCATCGCTCCGATGGGAAGACAAAGAGGAACTCTGAGGATAAAGAGAGTCCCGAGTTTAAGACAGACAGCCAGCAGTCGGGTGAGAAGACCAGGTGCAAAACCTGTCGGAAATACCACATCGGGAAATGCAGATTTGAATCCCAGCCTCTACCTTGTGGGATTTGCAAGTCTAAGGAACGTAAAACCTTGGATTGCAAGAAGTTGAAAGACACAACCTGTTATGGTTGCAACGAGAAGGGGCATATCAGGACCAACTGCCCTAGGAATCAGAAGAAGCCCGAAGAGGCCAAGAAAACAAACGCATGAGTCTTCCAGGTGAACGCTCAGGAGATGATGCAGAATGATAACTATATAGCAGGTACCTTTCCTTATCAAGTAGTTTATGCACATATGATCCTATAATGAACGATAAATGTTGAGAATTGTTGCCTCCGCCTGATTAGGACTCCGGTCATTTACTGCGAGGTAGAAATTTGCCGATGATACTTTAGAGAATGCTCCAACAAATCTTAGATTGATATTTTATATCTATTAGGAATCACTCTTTTCTGATATCCTTATGGCAAGCTTTCAAGCTATCCAAATTCATCAATATAATGAAGACAGATGTGACATGTTGATCCCCTGTAAAAAAGATGATGGAATAGGTCCAAAACCTTAAATGCCATTGATGGTCTTTCGTGACCTAGGCTAAACATAATAAATATATATTAAATAACATCCATTAAGAATGTTCGTACTATATTAGCCTGTATGGTCTATTGATGCCATGGTTAGTATATGTAAAGGCCATCAGGATGGTGAATAACAGTTGTTGGATTGCAACTAAGAAATCGTTTTATTGGTGTTAGGAACCAATATCGAGTATGGCAAACTCAGATAAGACAGCCGTTGATCGTGTTAAGGATGATGCGGCCCATGTAAATGATGATACAATTGTGAACCTTAGAATTTCCAAAGATGTCCTTCAAACTATGATAGACGCAGCTGTTAGAAAAGTTGTGAAGAAGGCTGCGAAAAAGATCAAGGAACCCCATGCTACTCGCTCCAAATTTTATCTAGGACCACATTTCCTCGCTAATAAGGAGGATCTCGTTCATGCCTCTAATGCAAAGGATGAGCTAAAAAGGAAACGGAAGGGAGATAACTCCCAGAGTTCTAAGAAAAAGAACAAACAAAAGCCAACGAGAAACCTGTATACAAGACATGCAAGAAGCGCCATTATGGGAAGTGCAGGTTCGAATCAAAATCCCAGTCGCAGCCTAGGGCTTGTGGGATCTGCAAGTCCAGTGGGCATAAAACATTGGAATGCCAGAAGATAGGAGATGCGACTTGTTACAACTGTAACGAGAAAGGGCACATCAAATCCAATTTCCCAAAGTATGCTAAAAAGCTTGGAGGAGATAAGAAGACTGATGCTAAGGCATCCCCGATGGATGCAAAAGAGGCCATACAAGATGATAATGTTATAACCGGTACGTCCTTGTCCCTGATGTATATGTAAGGGTATTATTTGATTTAGGTGCATATAAGTCGTTTGTGGAATAAACTTTAAAAGATATTAAATCTGCCTTTTTGAACCTTAAGCATAAAATAAGGAGTAGAATAAACGCTAAGGATTCTGCTTTGATTCGGATACCAATCAATCCTTCATAAAACTATAAGTATAGCAAACTTTTAAAAATCGTTTATAAGAACCCTAGATGTTAAGTGTAAGGTAAAACTTACCAACAAAATCATAGGAACCATTTCTTCTGTTCCTGCTAGAAATCTTCAGTCATATAATTCGAGTACCCCCTCTCCAGATGAAGTACGTCAGAATATGAAATTGATATCTCTTGATCTCTATCGATTAAGAATACCATATGGTATGACAAAAGCACCATATGAGGATTGGTGTATCTTAATATGTTCCATAGATTGCTTCCATGCCTGATCAGTGTGGAGGTTTAATGCATGGAACCACAAAGATATCCCAATGATCATATAGTACTAAAGTCAGCTAATGATATTCAAAGAAGATATCTAAAAATAGAATTGTCCAAGTAAATGTTCCCGATTAAGGAATTCGTGGAATTGTAACATAAATGTGTCACTTATTTGGCACAAGCAATAAAGGATGAACTGGAGCCTGAGATTTGGAAAAATCTCTGTAATCTCCGTGTGTCTTGATTACCTTCTGCAAAGATTACCCTGTTTACCTCCTAAGAGACAAGTAGAGTTAAGAATTATATTCCATTAAGGGCTGTAATATTATGAAATCTCCAAGACGGCTAGTACCATCACTAGAGAAACCAAACCCTGATTAACTAAGTTTTAAAATAGAGGGTTCATATAGCCTAACTCAATATCCTGAGAATTCGGTATGGTAATTATGAAAGACGGTTCATTTTGCTTATGCATTGTTACCGCAACCCTAATTAGGCAACGATTAAGAATTACCATCAGCTTCCCAGGATCGTCGATTTGTTCGACTAACGACAAGGATTAGCTATTCCTTAAAAATTAATCAAGCCGTGGTTGGAATAACCATCTCACCTTTAGATAAGTTTTTCTATAATGGTTGATATATAAATATCAAGGCTGCTCCTTTGGAGACCTTGTAAAGATGGAATGTTAAACATCTATTGTTAGGACAATAGATTAGTAAGTCCAATTATCAGGATCTAAAGTTGCATTGGAAACAACAAATAAGATCACGCAAATTCATAATCATCTGTAAGTTGCCAGTATTCGGCGGAAAATCAAGAATTAATGAAAGTAGCAACCCTCCTAAATTCTTGTTAGGGAATAAGATTCAACAAAAGATATCACCAGAAAGGGTGTGCCAATTTGTTAAATTATCAGGCCTGTTAAGCTCTGAATATATATTAAGTCATTTCGAAGGATTCGAGTGTACCAAGATTAAGTAGCTTATAAGCTAAAACCTATTTAAGGAACTTGGCGGAGCTCGCAATGCATTGCACACTAGCGACTGAAAGAAGTGTTTCGCCAATAAGTCAAGAAGCACTATCACATAATGATATGCAGATTTATGATGTGATAAGCATCCTGTATCGATTGAGGATCGACAAGTTAATAAGCTCCAAAAGGATACATGCACCTAATATAGGGGTCACTTTGGGAGCTTAGAAGGACTCCAGATATGTTATAGAAGTTAAGTCCATTATGCGACAAAAAGTACTTCCAGCATTTTAACAAATCTCAAGGTCGAGATTTCTTTTAAGGGGGGTGAGGATGTAACACCTCGAAAATTCACGTCCTATAATGTATTGACACGTGTCATAAGCTTTGAACGTGTGAAAGAATACTCTAGAAGGACTAAAGTTGACAAACATGGAAGATATGTGAATATAAGGGTTCAAAATGTCAACAATGGATAAATATATCCTACAATATCCCTACATGATGTTTATACCCTTAAACGAATGATTCATGGATCATACGAAGCTAATTGTGAAAGAAAGTGAGAGATTACAAACTACAGGGGTTAAATGTGTCAACATGTTTAAAGTATACCTCTGAGTGACCTTTTAGCAAACCCGAAGCTTTGTAACGATTTATTATGCTCACTAAAATACATGATAAAAATTTCACCAAGTTTCGTTATCATATGAGCAAGTTATGACAATATCCGTATACGAGGGGTTAAAAGCGTCAACGTTGAAATTTATGACTTTTCGGGGGATAACGAAGTGACCAAGGACTTAGCAAAGTGGGTTTAAGACTTGAAGCCCTTATGGGTAAATTGAAAAGGCCATAATGCAAGAAACAAAGGTAAAATGACCTTTCGAAGAGCCAAGAGCCAACATGCAATAACTAAAAAGTTTAAAATCTCAGCAGAAGGCCCATACGGGCCGCGTAAGCCATTCCAAGACCTTACGCGGGCCGCCTGACTTGCCCAGATGCAGAAAACGACTGGCAGCAGCCTGTTATGCCTTGTAATCGACTTAAAACCGATTTTCCTCATCCAAGGGCGACCCCTACATGCCTTTTAGTCCTTAGGGACACTTGTTGGAGATCAGGAGTCCATGATAGACTTGTTTGTCAATGATCTAAGGAGATTAAAGGCACTATATAAGGCCCTTATGTTGCAACATTGTAACCACACGTTCCATCTGCATTTTTGGAGCTTCCTGGTGCTTAAGAGCAGACCCAAGTCTTTCCTAATCGTGCATAGGACTTCAGTAAGTATGCTTAACCTTTCTTAGTTGAGTTTTTACTTAGTTTTAGCTTAAAAGTCAAACCGTCGTAATTAATGGTTGACTTAGCAATTAATCATTAATGGTCCAGTGATTAGTCAAATTGAAGGTAGTTATAAGTTGGTAATTATGTGGGCAATAAACCCTTAAAAGGGCACCCACTAATTCCCATCCTAACTAGATCAAATGTCGGGTCAAAGTTATCTAGAAAAAGGTCAACAGAAGCCTAAATTGCAAATTAACAATGTAGAAGGCATGTAACCTATTTTATCACTCATATAACTTGGTAATGAGTATAATAACTGGTCTAAGCTTGTTTGATCCGACAATTTTCTGTTTAGACCCGGTTCGGAACCGAAAGTCACAAAACTTTGACTTTTGCTTTGACTTCAGTTCTGACCCAATTTAGTATGATTTAGAAATGCCTTAGAGCTTCCTTAGGACCAGGCTACATGTTAGTATAACCCTCTGTGATTGGATCGTTGATTGTCCGATTCGTTTACAAGTTTCCGTTAAATGCCTAATGTTGACCAATATGCCCTTTTGTTGGTGCATGTTATGTGACAACAGCTGTGGATTGGTCTTTGGATATTAAACAGAAGATTGGACTATGAAGACTTAAAGATTTCGAGATTATCAAGCCCAATCAAGTCCAAGTTTGTATGAAGTTTATTAGGTCCGAATTTATTATGTAAATTGTACATGGGCCAGAGCCCAATTCGGGTATGGTAGGTTGTAGTATATAAACAACCTCTTGCTACATGTTTAGGGTTAGACTTTTGGAGATTGTGAGAGAGCATTCGAATAGAGAGAGTTTAGAATAAACAGAAATCGGCCGTTGGGTTCTAGGAGATCTTAGTGATTGTAAAACGTTTCTAAGGTTTGATAATCACAGAAGATCAGTTTGAAAGTTTGTGTGTTCGAGTTCTTATTCTTCTACACGTTCTTGTTTCTGTGTTCGAAGGTTAATCAAGGAGATTCCGCATCCTTGACTAATTAGCAGTCTTGTTACGATCCATACGGGATTACAGGGACCTACAATTGGTAAAAGAGCGTTTGCTCTTGTGCGTGGTTCAAGACTGAATCGAAGGGAATCAAGATAGTTGTTTGTTTGAATATTTTCGGATTTAAATTCTGGGATTTTATGAAGAACAGTGAAGAACATCGAAGAACAGTCAAAAATTGTGAGTGTTTGATTCGTTTTGGTTATTGATCTGATTTGTTTGCTTGTTTTTAGGAGTTTCAGTTGGAAAGTTATCAATCAGAGGATTCGTTGGTGTGAAAAGTGCTGAGTTTTCGGGATTTATTATTGGAAGATTGTTGGTCTTGCTGGTCTCGACTGGAATTAGTGGTCTCGACTGGAGGTCTCGACTAGTCCTGTTTTCACTCGAAACGGTGGTCTCGACTCGAAACAGTGGTCTCGAGTTGTGCATATTTGACACGAAACGGAGTGGTCTCGACTCGAAACGGAGGTCTCGACTCGAAACAGTGGTCTCGAGTTGTGCACATTTGACTCGAAACAGTAGTCTCGACTCGAAACAGTGGTCTCGACTGGACTGTGTAGTTGCAAGTTTGAAAGAGGTGGAATTTTTCTAGGCAATCGTAAGAAAAGTTTCGATGTTTCGTGTTTAGAGAATCATCCGTAACTCATCTGGACAAACGGTTTGCACCGTTGGACTCCCTGGATTTTTAGGACATTATATATCATTGGAATCGTAATCTCGAGATGAATCTAACGGTATAACTTAGTAAAACCAGGTTTCGGACTAAAATTGTACGGTTACCAGTCTGCAACGTTAAAATGTCAAACATGTCTAGTTTGAATGAGCTATTGAGAATGGAGCATGAGGTTGGCACTACCAACAAACCGCCTAAGATGATGAAGGTGGAAAATTATTTAACATGGAAGGATCGTTTTCAATCCTTCATTGAATATCAAGATATGCGCATGTGGATATGTATTGAAGATGGGTATACAAACCCTACTCACGACTTTGAGGGAAGACCACGTAGAACAACATATGTGAACATGGAAGAAAATGATAAAAAGATGTATGAGGCTGAAAAGAGAGCATTGGCTGCAATTAAAATGTCGTTGCCTGATAGCATCAAGCATACATTCACGAAGTACACAAATTCAAAAGATATGTGGGATGCATTAGAAAAATGATATGCAGGAAATGCAGATGTTAAGAAAAACAAGATTGATCTACTAAAGAAGCAGTTTGCTATTTTCAAGCACATGAAGCATGAGTCACTTGAGGACATCATCACTCGTTACTATCATTTGATGTCTGAAATGGAAAACTATAAGATTGATTGCTATACTGATGTAGAAAAGAATGACAAGCTGCTCGATGCCTTACCTACCAAGTGGGATATCTACACTCTCTTGATTAAGGGAGAGGCAGATTATGAAACAAAGGAGCTTGAAGAAGTAGTTGGCAAGCTGAGAGCTTATGAGCTCAGTATGAAGAAGAAAGATACTGGATATGATCAGGTTCAAGATCCAACGATTTACAATGGGCTTACGTCTTCTTCATCTCATAACGCTTCTAGCGACTCTGCTACTGCGTTTCTATCGTGTGAAAATGAGCAGGTCACAGTGAATGAGGATGGTGATGTGTGTTTTGTAGCTGCTTCAGGAGGATCAACAGGAGCCAAGAAAACCTCAGCTTCTAAGCAGAGTGGTGGTGTTAAGTCGATGCCTATGAGTGTGAAGTCTGCTGAAGAACATCTTGCTCTACTTGCTTCATTCGTTGCTTCCTATGAGAACTACATTCAGGGGAAGATATCTGATCACGCCACGTTGGATGAAGATTATGATCAGATTGACCCTGATGATCTTGAAGAGATGGATTTGCAATGGCAAATGGCCATGATCTCTAGACGAGTGAAGAGATTTATGAATCGGACTGGTAGAAAGTTTGTAGGGAAGAGTGTTGGTTTCGACAAGACCAAAGTGAGATGCTTTAACTGTCAAAGTTATGGGCATTTTGCTAGAGAATGTAAAAAACAAAAGCAGGATACTTCGAGTCAGAGTTCAAACAATAGGAATGCATCAAACAACTCTAACTCAAGAGCTTTGATCTCTACTGCAAGAGAAGGTTCATATGACTGGAGTGTTCGCTTAGAAAATGATGAGAATGTCACTCAAGCATTTATGGCAGAGATTACTCCCGTTGATGATGGTGAAGCTACAGTAGATGATGCTGAAGTTAAGAGGGAAAGTGAAACTGAAATAGAGAAGAGTGATCAGACAAAAGATGCTGAAGAGGAAAAGTCAGAGTCTGAGCATGAAATGGAAGCAGAAGAGAAAGATGAAATTATCAAACAATTGAAAGCTCAACTTGCTGCTCTTATGGCCAATTCAGACAAATCGACAGGAGAGGTAAGTAACTCTACTACTTCTGTTTGTTTAAAGTGTCGTGAATTACAGGGTGAAGTTGACAGGTTGTCAACACAAAACCAAAGTCTGGTAAGCGAGATGTCTAACATAAAAGAGGCAAATTTTTTTTGCTAAAAGAAATGAATCCTCATACTTGAAGAAGATAAAAGGTTATGAAAGTAAAATTGAAGTTGTAACATGCAAATTAAATGAAAAACTTCAAGTCATAGACTTAGCTCATGAAATGATGGCTGAGAAAACAAAAGAGATTTCTGAAAAATGCAAAGAGTTGTCAGATGCACAACTCAAAATTGTTGAACTTGAAAAGAAATTAGGTTAATTCAGGGATTCTACTTTTGTTATGAAACATATGATGGGTGGCTTGAAGAAGAGTAATGACAAAACTAGTGTGGGATTTCATGGTTTCAATGAAGTTCCACCTCCTGTTAGTCATGACTATTCTTTCTTGCCTGATGAAGATGATCTCATGGACTTTGGTTCAACATCACCAAGTAGTTCCGCATCAGGTCAAGGAAATGAGTTTGAAAGTGCTGATGCTGAGAAGGATAATAACAGCAAACTTGTTTTGAAAAAGAAAACATCACATCCTAAGAATAAAACTCCAACGTTTGTTAAAAGTGTTAATTTTGTTCAAGGAAGTGACATGAAAAACGAAACAGCTGTTATTGAAAATGAATCTAACATAGAGTTTGCTAAAAACAAGAGAAAAGAAAATTCTGAAACTAAGCAAACTGAACCAAATCCTTTTAAGGCATCATCATCAAAACCAGAATCTAGTTCAAAGGCTTCAGATAAGAAGTCTTCGAAAAAGAGATCGTGCTTCAAATGTCACACAAAGGGACATGTAGCTAGCTGCTGTCCTAACAAAAAGATTGAAGCACAAGTTAGTGAGAAACAAAGAGGGAAATCACCAGAGAAGAAAGGTGATAATGAGGAGAAAGTCACAAATTCTCCAAAGAAATCTGCTCCAAAGCAACAACAGGGTGTTGCTGGTGGTGTAGATAAGGCTGAAAAAGGAACTCCACAAGTTCCTCGTTTTCAAAGAAATCAACCAAGATTTCAGCCTGAATCTACATCAGGCAGATATGAAAGACCTAGAAGTAGTTCACCAAGAATGAATAATCAAAATTCAAATAATTTCAGAAGTCAAGGTCAATATCAAACTCGACACCAAAATAATGGTGGTCGAACTTTTTATAACAATGGCTTTAGAAATTACAATCAAGGTTCTTGGAATCAAAATCAAAATTTTCAAATGTCATATAGTCCAAACACAAATAGGTACCTTAAGGACCAAAGACCTTATGGAAATCAAAACCCATTTCCATCGACAGGTCCAAGATCCAAGACTCCAGTTAGGAGTGATGGATACTGGATGGATGTTCCTATAGTTGATGAATCTGGAAGACCCAAGACCATTAAGGCTTGGGTCCCCTATTCTAACTAATTTCTTGGTTGGTGTGTGCAGGAGCTGCTAAGGAGGATTATCAACTTATGGTATGTTGATAGTGGCTGCTCCAGGCACATGACGGGGGATGCGAGGTTGTTTTCTGAATTTGAAGAATATGATGGTGGACATGTAAATTTTGCTGGTGCTAAAGGTGGTAGGATTACTGGATGAGGAAAAGTGACGAATGGGAAGATCACTTTGGACAAAGTGAACTATGTTGAGCAGCTTAAACACAATCTGATGAGCGTGTCACAAGTCTGCGACAAGGGTCACTCGGTCCATTTTACAAATACGGAGGCATTGGTGTTGAAACCGGGTTTGGTTATTCCGGAAGATTGGATAGTAATGCGTGCACCAAGGAAAATGATACTTATGTCATGGACATGGGTGCCAAGGATCCGACTGCAGCGGTGGCGTGTTTACTGTCAAAAGCATCTGAAGCTGAATCTATGTTGTGGCACAGACGCATGGCCCATATTCACTACCGCAAAATGAATTACATTATTAAGAATGAGCTAGTGAAAGGGGTTCCATTGCTCAGGTTTCAAGTGGAAGATAAATGTCTTCCATGTCAAAAGGGAAAACAACACAAGAAACCTCATAAGTCTAAAACAGTAAATTCCATTAATGCCCCTTATGAATTACTTCACATGGATTTATTCGGTCCAGTGAACGTGAGGAGCATAGGTGGAAAGTACTACTGTCTGGTTGTCACTGATGATTACTCACGTTATTCATGGGTTTTCTTTTTAGGTACAAAAGATGAGACATCAGAGATGTTGATAGATCTTTTTACAAAATTGGAAAACGTCCATGATGCAAGGATCAAGAGGATAAGGAGTGATAATGGCACGGAGTTCAAGAATCGAATTCTGGATCTCTACTGTCTTCGAAAGGGAATTGAACATCAATATTCCGCTCCTTATACGCCTCAACAGAATGGAGTCGCTGAGAGGAAAAACAGGACGTTGATTGAAGCCGCTAGGACTATGCTTTCAGATTCAAAGCTACCAGTTCTTTTCTGGGGAGAAGCTGTGAATACAGCTTGCTACGTCCTAAACAAAGTTTTGACCGTTAAACGTTTTAACAAAACTTGTCATGAGTTGATGTTTAACGAAAAACCAAACTTAACAGGCTTTGAACCATTTGGATTACCCTGCACCATTGTGCGAAACAAAGATAAACAAAAATTCGGTGAGGTGGCTGACGAAGGCTACTTTCTAGGTTACGTGCCTGGTACACCGAATAAAAGGGTTTTTAATCTCAAAACTAGTAAAATTGAGGTTGTTTTTAATGTGGAAATTACTTCCTACAAACCTCAACAATCAACGAGTGGCCCTGCTATATTATATGATTATGAAAGTATTTTTAAATCATTTAATATTCCTAAGGTTTCTGATGCAGATGATTCTCAGCTGATTCAAACAGTGGTATGTGAAAACGGTGAAGGTGAATTCATGCCTAGATCGAATGTTGATATGTCAGATGCTCCGGAAACTTCCCAAGGTGCTGTTGATCCTGATTCAAGCGATAGTGACTCTGAACCCATTCAGGGAGAGGAGTTTGTTAATCCGTTTGCAAATCAGAATAATCAGGGGGAGATTGGATCAAACCTGGGTGATAATCTAGAAGTTGACGCAGTTGCTACTACACGAGCAAATAAAGATCATCCAGTTGATATGATACTAGGAGATCCTACTGCAGGTGTTCAGACGAGAAGAAGCATAGCTGCTAATTCGGGTTTATTTGTTTCGATTGAGAAGACTGGGATAGTGAATGAATGCTTGTATAGTTGCTTTATTTCCCAAGAGGAGCCGAAGAATATTCATATGGCTCTTAAAGATAATTCATGGGTTGAAGCAATGCAAGAGGAATTGGCGCAGTTCGCGAAGTTGAAGGTTTGGGAGTTAGTTGACCTTCCTAAAGGTGAAAGAGAGATTGGCACTAAATGGGTATTTAGGTGCAAGAAGGATGAAAGAGGTATTGTCACGCGCAACAAGGCTCGGTTAGTGGTAAAAGGTTTCAATCAGCAAGAAGGAATAGATTACAATGAGGTGTTTGCACCAGTGGCTAGGTTGGAGGCAATTCATTTGTTTCTGGCTTTTGCTTCGTTCAAGGGCTTCAAAGTTTTTCAACTAGACGTGAAGAGTGCATTTCTTTACGGGAAAGTCCAAGAAGTGGTGTATGTCTCACAACCAGATGGGTTCGTTGATCCAGACTATCCAGATCGAGTGTACAAACTTGATAAGGCTTTGTATGGGTTACATCAAGCTCCCAGGGCATGGTACGAGACACTGTCTACACATCTGCCCCAGAATGGTTTTGAAAGAGGTCAGATTGACAGTACACTGTTCATAAAGAGGAAGAAGGAAGATTTTCTGCGGGTACAGGTATACGTGGATGACATCATCTTTGGGTCATCTGATGAGAACATGTGTAAGGAGTTTGAACAGGTGATGAAGAGCAAGTTTGAAATGAGCGCTATGGGTGAGCTGTCTTACTTTCTGGGATTACAAGTTGAACAGAAGGATGATGGGATGTTTATTCATCAAACGAAGTATGTGTATGACATTTTGAATCGGTTCAAAATGAATGATTGCTCTACTTTCAACACACCCATTTGCGAAAATCACAATCTCGGCCCAGATCATGAAAGTACTGCAGATGTTGATCCTACACAATACAGGGCGATGATTGGTTCTCTAATGTACTTGACTGCTTCAAGACCTGACATCATGTTTGCCGTATGCTTGTGTGCCAGATATCAGGCGAATCCGAAAGAGTCACACATGAAAGCAGTGAAGCGTATTCTTCGTTACTTGAAGGGGAAACCTAAACTTGGGTTGTGGTATCCAGCTGATAGTGATTTGAGGTTTGTTGCTTACACTGATTCAGACTTTGGAGGATGCAATTCAAACAGAAAGTCAACAACAGGTGGTTGTCAGTTCTTAGGAGGCAGGATCGTGTCTTGGCAATGCAAGAAGCAATCCTGTGTGTCTACATCTACGTGTGAAGCTGAATATATTGCTGTGGGTAGCTGTTGCTCTCAGGTTCTCTGGATTCAACAGCAGATGCGTGATTACGGTTTGGATTTCACTCGTACTCCTATTATGATAGATAATAATGCCACTATATCAATCACAAACAATCCCGTAAAGCACAGTAGAACTAAACATATTGACATACGTCATCACTTTATACGGGATTGTGCTGAAAAACGACTAATTGAATTACATCGAGTCGACACAAAAGATAACCTTGCTGATCTTTACACAAAAGCTTTTGATCGAGCTCGCTTTGAACATTTAGTCGAACTCAATGGGATGAGGAATCCTGAATAACTGGTTTTTCATAAGAATTTTTGTAAATAGTTTACTGCTTTCTCAAAAATCAAAAATACAAAAACATTGAAAAATAAAAAACATAAAAAAATAGAAAATAAAAAATGAGTTATCACTGTGTGAAAAAGGAGAAATGATAGTACATCAGCAAGTTAGACTGTCACACTGAAAATAAATTAAATTGCTTAAGTGTGATAGCAGCTTCATCATATGATGTACCAGTAGGCAAAAAGCATGAAATAATCAACTTACCAATGTGATATAAACCTAAATCAACTGAATATGAGTGGGGAACACATCAGTGGTGTATGGTTTAATGACCTTAAATCTTGCGTTGATAGATTGCCAAAATCTGAAGTTTTGGGTCTTTATACTGTTATTTCATCTGGGGATATCTTGGCTGTCCTTCTGTTCAGAACTAGAATTGTACATGACCCCAGGAAAGAAAGTCACTTGGAATTAGCTCATTTCTATTTGAATGTCTGTATGTTGTCCCGATACACACAATTTTGATCTGATTCTGAAATCTTCTCTAAAAAAAAAGTCGTGTACTTCCTCTGCTGCATCCAGATATATGCTGACCTGGAGGTGCTAGGCAACGACAGCTTCTGCTGCATCCAGATACATGCTGACCTAGCTGTACGTTGTCGCGCTATAGATCTAATACACCCGAAAGAGGCCCTCAAGTGCCCAAAAGAAACCCAAGAAACCTATATCAAACTGATAAAAACTCATTTGATCTGTATATTATACCATCTCTGCTAAAGATCTATTATGTTCTCTTCTCAACCTATTCCCAGTTAAGATTTCAGAAATCTGGATTGGACTTGTGAAATATGTGGTAGGGAAGATACTTGCATGATAGAGTGTGTTGTTTATATTTCCAGGATTTGATTAGTATTTATTTGGGTGTTCATAGTTAAGCAATCAAAACGTGATAAAACAGATTATATGCAGACCTAGGCACTGTCAGGATATCTTAAAGGATGACATCAGTATACTCACCTACTACGATGAATCTTTGTGCATACCTTGATCGCGGGGGTATATCCTGAAGTGGGACACACTAGTATATCAGTAATAAAATTACCTTAAAGTATCATACGGTAATGGTACTTGAAATGTTCATGCATTTTGTTTAAGTGGACAAACATACTGGTAATCGTCTTGGACTGCTTTTCACGAAAAATTAAATAACGAATTATCTAATAGTGTGAAACAGTTTGATTGTGCTGATATGATCTTCTTACCAGTGATTCTCACAAAAATAGAGTGTTTATTGCTTTTCGTATTTATTTGCTTTCAGAAAATACAAAAATACAAAAATAGTGTCTTTTTCTGTTTGAAATTCTTAATGTACGGAAAACTGTTATTCTTGGAGGAATTGTTACTGATAGGGGGAGACGCTGTTAGAAAGTGAGTTCAAAATTTTAAATCATGCAGGTTATAAGGGTTTGATTAACAATTGTTGCGTGTTAGTACTTAATTTGAAAATGCTTAATCTGATACAGTTTCATTATCTCTTGAATAATAATAATTCTTTAACTATGTTAAAAAATTCTTATGGTTTCTCGAGATGTTTGTTTTATAGTATACAGATTGGAGCAGTTTGTTGATGAGAAGTTACTTTGAAGAGATGAGGAGTTTGTTGCTACTTGGTAGAATCCTCCTTCTACAATGCAGAGTGGATGCTGTGAAGATTTATTGAGAATGCTGAATCACAACTTGGAAGATTTGGTGATTGGATACATCAGCTTAGGGGGAGTCTATTGCTGACAGAGTTCATGTTGAAGCTGACGCTATCCAAAGACCAAAGACTGTGAGATTCTGAAGACTAAAGTTTTCTTTGCAAGCTATTGTCAAGGGGGAGTTTGTTGGTGCATGTTATGTGACAACAGCTGTGGATTGGTCTTTGGATATTAAACAGAAGATTGGACTATGAAGACTTAAAGATTTCGAGATTATCAAGCCTAATCAAGTCCAAGTTTGTATGAAGTTTATTAGGTCCGAATTTATTATGTAAATTGTACACGGGCCAGAGCCCAATTCATGTATGGTAGGTTGTAGTATATAAACAACCTATTGCTACATGTTTAGGGTTAGACTTTTGGAGATTGTGAGAGAGCATTCGAATAGAGAGAGTTTAGAACAAACAGAAATCGGCTGTTGGGTTCTAGGAGATCTTAGTGATTGTAAAACGTTTCTAAGGTTTGATAATCACAGAAGATCAGTTTGAAAGTTTGTGTGTTCGAGTTCTTATTCTTCTACACGTTCTTGTTTCTGTGTTCGAAGGTTAATCAAGGAGATTCCGCATCCTTGATTAATTAGCAGTCTTGTTACGATCCATACGGGATTACAGGGACCTACACCTTTCGACCATAAAACGAGAATTTTGGAAATGTGAAAGGACAATAATCTTTATTATTGATTTATAAACATGTCCTTAAAATATCACATCAGTTGGAGGTCTAGATTAGGAGTTATGCTCATTAGCGTAATTATAACGCCTTTTAGTAATTAAACGGCGCAATTAGCACAAAGCCTATCTAAAACCAATTTTTGACACCAAACCTTTTACCCACTGATGTAATATAATATTTTGGGATTTTTAAAGATTTTTAATTATTTTTAACCTGCTCATAACCTAAGGTTATGGCCTTGATTCGGTAAATACCGATTATACCCTTTTCGGTCATAAAATGAGTTCTACATAATATTTTGACACCAATCCAATTGCTACTGATTTTATATAATAAATAAAGTAATTTGAACTTTATAACCTGATCAGAAAACTCAGATTTCCTGTATAACCCGGAAATCGCTTAAAATAGCTTTTTACGCGTATTAAACGCATAGTTTGGGATTAAAACCATTTTGTCACATAAGACTTATTACCAACTGATATGAACTAATAAAATAAGTTATTTTACTGATGTATTCAGACCCGAATCTTAGAATTTCAATTAACCTCTTTCATAATCTTTAAAATGACCAAAATACCCCTTCGGGGCTTAAATTGAGATTTAAACTCGTTTTGGGCATAATGGAAGGTATCCTACAGATATCACAACATATGTAAGGCATATTAACTTAGGAAAACTGTACATGACTCTTTTGGTTACTCGTTACGCGCTTGTCGCGTTCGGATCGGCTTATGTGACTAGTTTGCATAAATTAGCCGAAACGGGTCAAACCATATCTTTTTGGTCTCAAAATCAGAATGTGTTTAAGTTACCCATATTAAAAAAGCATACAAGATTTTTGGGTCAAAACCACATTCTAAACCGGTCTTCGCCTTATCATGCGTTTGAACCGTATCTTCCTCTTTAAAACTAACCGGTCTAAGCATAGGCTTAATTAAAGACCCGTTAGGAATCTAATAGGTTATTAAAAACCTTCGTTCCAGATTAAGAGCCCCAGTAGAAGTACTTGTGCTTGCTGATTTGAATATACGGCTGAGTATAAATTGCATTGCTAGCTCAGGTAAATACTTTTAACTTATTTTCCTTATACGGGCTTGGGATACGGTATTATAATAATACCGCTTGGTCGGGTATTGAATGTTTAATCGGATTGTGATTAAATTATTAAGGTAACCCGCTTTAATCTGTATTGTTTGAAATAAAAGCCTTTAGGGGTTAATGACCATGTCCCGGATATCCTTGACATCATTGTCTTATAAAATGACCACGCCTTAAGCACGGGTTGTAGGCATACACTGAAAGTTGCTTAAAGGGAAACGGTATCCCACTCTCTTGTGGGCTTATACTTGTGGCGTATCTGTTAATCTTGACTCGGTTTCTACATCGGGCCCTGAACGTACAACGAACATGTAAATCTGTATACAAGATTATAAATATAATTGTCCCGAGTTATAAAAGATATGTTGTGCCTTGTGCATCCAAATCAATTTTATTAAACCTTTTCAAATGAGTCGGTTAATTGTATTTACCAGTGTAAACTGACGTATTTTCCAAAAAGGTTAAGTGACAGGTACTGAACGTAATTGGCTGGAAGCTCAGGGCGTTAATGTTGGGATTGAACCCTACCAAGAGGAACATATAATTAAAGCCAAAACTGGATCAGAGCAGTGGATTCAGAATAAGCAGACGTTTACAGATGTTTACATACAAGTCTCTTCCCTTGATAGTGATTTCAACATATGCTGACCTCCTATCTGCTGATCGTGCAAACTGCTGACCTACAACTGTTGTTCTTGTAAAGACTGATAGAAGACTAAAGCTCTGCTGCTCAAACTACTCTCCTGAGTCAAGTACTGCTGATCCGGACAAGCACTGTCGGGTTCATAGCAGTGGAAGGATGCAGCAGCTGTTTAAGTATCTTTTATGTAATGAAATGTAATAGCAGTAGTTAGTATAGCAGTGTTTGTATAGATCAGAGGTTAGAGTTTGTTAGGAGGTTAGATGTCACTTTCATGGTGACGTCAGCATTAGATGCTCAGTGGTTTGCTAGTACCTATAAATAGAACAGTGCTCTGTACTGTTCTATTAGCTCTTTGCAACACCGTCTTCTTTGCACGAACAAACACTGAGCTCTGGCTGAGGGGGAGTTTGTATTCAAGCATTACTTTGTAATCGTTGTTGAAATTAAATTCAATCATTCGGTTCTCTGTTGAAAATGTCTTGATCAAAGCAATACTCTCGTTTGATTGAATGCAAAGTTTGTTTCCATATTAATTTCGCTGCACAACTCATCCATTTCCATCTTAATTCAAACAGAAAATACAATTAAAACCAAACTCAGATCCAACAATTGGTATCAGAGCTTGGACAGTCAAATTTGATTTAACAATCATTTTGACATAAATAGTTCAGCTCAAAATCGTTGATATCGATAGTTTGTTCGGTTTGTTGAAAAACAGAGTAAGGTTTAATCACCATTAAAGTTGATTAATCAGTGCCTGTAAAACAACCAAGATGACGTCACAATCACAAGATGATAAGAATAATGTTGGCTCGCTTTTTAAACCACCTATGCTTAAAAGAAATGAATACAACATCTGGGAGCGAAGGATGGGTCACATCCTTGCTCAACAGAACACTGGATGTTGGAGGTCTGTTGTTTTTG
Organism: Helianthus tuberosus; assembly: GCA_030545235.1. Classification (NCBI taxonomy): domain Eukaryota; kingdom Viridiplantae; phylum Streptophyta; class Magnoliopsida; order Asterales; family Asteraceae; genus Helianthus; species Helianthus tuberosus. Next base: position 133,936,140 of record CM060394.1, read on the forward strand.
GTCCCCATGTTCCTATGGTGCCAAGTGCTGAGGATCCAAAGAAGAACGTACCAAAACCTTATGAAAACTATACTGAAACTGATTTTCAAAAGTTCGAACTGGATGCCAAAGTATTTAGCATAATAGCATCTGCATTACCAAATGACATCTATGCTGGACTGTTACATTGTAACAGTGCCAAAGAGCTGTGGGATGCATTGAAGGAACAATTTGGGGGCACCGAAGAAGTTATTGAAAACAATAGGGAAATTCTGAATCAGCAGTATGAAACCTTCTGTCACATTAAGGGTGAAACATTGACCCAACAGTTTGAACGTTTTAGCTGTCTTATCAGTGAACTAAGGCTTGTTAAGGTTGAATTTCCAAAATCAACCCAAAATAGCAAGTTTCTTAGATCGCTACCTGATAAATGGGACACAATTGCATTTATGACTAGAAACTCTGTTGAGTTCAAAGATCTGACCCTGACCCAACTTCATGGTAGACTCCTGACTTATGAAAGGGAGTTCAACCAGAAAAAGAAGTTGCAAGAGTCTGGAAAAGCCACTGATGATTACTCATTCGGTAGCACAACTCTTCTGGGTCAGGAAGAATCTGGTGGCAGTAGTAAGGAACAGGGTTATGATCATTTCATTGATATAACAGCTGGTGGTAACTTTACCAACCCTGATTCTCACTCTGCAAACTATGCTTTCACTGCAAACACTGAAAACCAGATGTCAGATAATTTGTGCTTTGAACTCAATGATTTACAACATTTTGATCCCACTGACTTAGAGGAAATGGACATCCTACACCAATTGGCTTTACTCAGTGTTAGAACTAGCAAATTCTACAAAAGCACAGGGCGAAAATTCCCAGGTTTACATGGGAATCTGAGGGTTGGGTTGGATAAATCGAAAATCAAGTGTTACAAGTGTAATAGGTTGGGACATTTCGCTAGGGAGTCAAACTACTGGTCCTATAATTACTCACCCTAGCTCAAATCCTAGACCTCAAAATCAAGGCACTGTGCACTATGCCCAATATACCCCTGCAGCTCATGTTAACGCTGCACATTATGCTGCTGCCCCTGTGCCAGTGCACTATGTCCAAACCACTGTTCCACAGATCCAATATGTTCAAACCCCTGTCCCCCAGGCACAAGTGCAACCTACACCTCAAACTGCTGCTCCAGCAGTGGTACAACCAGATTAGCAAAGCTTTTTCACTCAAGGCTTTGTTGACTGGAGCAGCATGCCTGATGAGCTTAGTGATGAAAATTTTGCACTCTATGCTTCTAATGAATCTTCTAATGATAAATTTTGTTTAATGGCATTAGAGTCAATACCAGAGGGGATTGAAACTGAAGGTGAACAACTAAGTGATGAAACAGTGGATGAGGTAACTGAAGCAGTTGTTAATGCAGTTGCTGGTGAACTGCTGCTGGGAGAAAATTCAGAAACCCTGATTAAACCACTAACAGACCCATGGTCCAAAGAGGACAAAGAAGAAGAGAAAATTGAGAAAGCAAGTGAGAAAAAAGAAAGAGCTGATGATGAAGAAAATCATCAATGTGATTGTGCAATGATGGTTGCTGCTAAGGTATCACCTCAAGTTCTTGAAAAATTGTGTTCTGACAATTGCATTATTGCTTTTGCTAACATCAAAGAGGTAAATGAAAACCTTCGGGATAAAATCTTAACTGATGAAGTCAAATTTGAAAGGTCTTTAAAAGAACTTAAAAACAAATTGACTGAAAAGGAAAAAGAGATCAGCAGTCTGAAAGAAGAACAAAGCATAACCAAAACTCAACTCCAAACTATGGTAGAAAAATACCAAGTTTGCAAAAAGGAGTTGGAGTCCACCCAGATCACATGTGAAAGATGGGTGGAATCATGCAAAGGGTATGAGGTTATGCTTGAAAAACAGATAAAAAGCAATGTGAAATTTGGTGTTGGTTATAGAAAACATGATGATGAAAACACTGCTTTTGGAAAATCTGTTCAAACCACTGATGTAACCACTGGTTTCATCCCCACAAACAAGAAAGGCCAAGAAGTGAAAATCACTGACAAACTTGGTAACAAAATCACACTTGACGGACCAATGGGATCCTCTACTTTTGAGGAGCTTGAAGATTATCAGTTTAAACCAAAATGGTCTGATGAGTGTGATATTCTTGAAAATTTCAAGCCAATGGACTTTACATCAACTGATGGTGTTAAAGCTCCAAAAGCTAAAGTCATCCCTCTCAAGGACATCCCAACAGAGGTTAAAACCTCTGCTGCAAAGGATTCCGAAAAGAGAAAGAAGAAAGAAAAAATTGATAACTTGTTTTGTGAATTTTGTGAAAAAAGGAATCATCTAACAAAAGACTGTTTCCACTTAAAAGCTTATGATTTGAACAGAACAAGTGTCATTGTTTTAGCTGAAAGCTGCATTGTGTGTGGTAAAACAAACCACAAAACTCAAGCATGTGTGTATCTCAAAAACTTTGATGTGAAAAAGAATGAGTACATTACTAAAACATCCTTGAGTCCATCAACATCATCTGTCAAATTCACCAAGAAACAACCACTGTTTGTGCCAGTTCAAAAAGCTGTCACAAAACAGCTGAACCAAACATCTGTCAAAAGAGATGTTCAGGTTACTGATGCACCCCATGCCAATCAGTTCAGAAAAGGCAAGGAAAAACAGTCTTACCAGAGGATTCCACACGTTTATGAGACCTACAAAAGGCCCTCTAAACCTAAAGTGAACAGGCATCCTTTTGGTTACCAACAGGTGATTGGTCAAGACCCCCAACAGTGGTTAGCAAGAAACAGTACTAAAACTGTCCAAACCCCTGACCTAACCACTGTCCATCATTCTGCATCCATCCCAGACACTGTTGAGACCCCATCCAAAGCCTTGTTGGCTTTGGAGACCCTAATGAACTATTCCTTTTACTTCATGTGCAGGGAGCTTCTTCATGCTTTGATAGTCTTTGGTATGTAGATAGTGGAGGCTCCAGGCACATAACAGGATGTAAAGCCCTCCTCAAAGACTTTAAAATCCATGGAGGGGGTGATATATCCTTTGGGAATAATAGTAAAGGGAAAGTTCTGGGGTCTGGTACAGTGCAGTCTGGAAATGTAAAATTTGAAAATGTCAATTTGATAGACAATCTAAAATTCAACCTTCTGAGTGTGTCCCAAATGAGTGACAAGGGATTTGGGTCATTCTTCACAAAAGACTGTTGTAGGATTGTTGGACCAGAAATGGTCAAAAAGATTGAAGCAATAATAAAAACTGGTCAAACAAAACTTGTTGCTCAAAGAAGTGGCAATGTTTATGTTGTTGATATGTCAAAAGAGTGTCCCAGAGCTGATGCCTGTCTGTTCTCAGCTGCCTCTAACAAAGAGACAAAACTTTGGCACAGAAGACTGGGGCACACAAATCTTAAGACAATCACTGAAATTTCAAAAAATGGTTTGGTGAGAGGCCTACCACAAAAATTGTTTTCATGTCCTGAACATTGCATTTCCTGTTTAAAAGGAAAACAGCATAAAAGTTCTTATAAGTCCATTGAAGAGTCCAAAACAACCCAGTGTTTGCAAATGCTACACATGGATTTGTTTGGCCCAATTCAAGTCATGAGTCTCAAAAAGAAGAGATATTGTCTGGTTATTGTTGATGACTTTTCTAGGTTTACATGGACTTTCTTTCTGCACTCAAAAGATGAAACTGCAGGCATTTTGCAAGACTTTGTGACACATGTTGAAAAGCAATTTGACCTTCCAGTGAAAAGCTTCAGGAGTGACAATGGCACAGAATTTAAAAATAAGGAGTTGGATGCCTTTTGTGTGAAGAAAGGGATTGTAAGGCAGTACAGCATCCCTAGAACACCAGAGCAAAATGGGGTAGTTGAAAGAAAGAACAGAACATTGATTGAGGCTGCCAGAACTATGCTTGCAGTTTCAGGTTTGCCATTAACTTTCTGGGCAGAGGCAGTAAACACTGCTTGCTATGTTCAGAACAGAGTTTTAATAAACCCCTGGCACAAAAAGACTGCTTATGAAATTCTGTATAAAATCAAACCACTGATCTCATACTTCAAGGTGTTTGGCTGCCCATGTTTTATTTTGAACTTAAAAGATTCCATTTCAAAATTTGCAGCCAAAATTGATTGTGGTTATCATCTGGGATACTCAACCACTGCCAAGGCCTACAAAGTGTTTAATACACGAACCAAGGCAGTGGAAGAGACTTTGAATGTTAAGTTTAATGAACTTTCATCCATGAAAATCCCAGCAAATCCTGCAGATCTGTTTGATCTTGAAAATTTTACTTTTGAAAATACTGCTGTCAAGACTAACAGTGCAGGTCCATCAGAGGATTCAACACCAGACTACGGGTATGAAATCATCATCCCTCAAAGGTCTGTCAAAATGGGAAGAGCATCAGATGTTCAAAACAGCTGTCAAAGCTCAACCACTGCTACCTCAACAGTTGTTGACCAAAGTAGCCCATCAACCACTTCTTCCACATCCTCAATCACTGCTGACAAAAGTCCCCAAACAGTGGATAAAAGTCAGCATGTGTCCACTTCATTACCTCCCATTCCACCACCTTTTGAAGCCACTGCTGGATCATCAAAGTCTCCAGCAGTGGTTAGCTCAGATGATACACATCTGCATCCTTCACCAACAAATGCCATCATACCATACCAAGGAGATTTAATCTTCTTGAGATCTCATCCACCTGATCAAATCATTGGCAACATCAATGAAAGGGTGCTCACAAGAAGCCAAACCTAAAACATTTGTCTTTTTGCTGGTTTTCTATCACTCCTTTAGCCTGTCAAGTACCAAGAGGCACTGAAAGACAACAGCTGGGTAGAAGCTATGCAAGAAGAGCTCCAACAGTTTAAATGACAACAAGTATGGGAACTTGTACCACTGCCAGAAGAGGTTAGTCTCATTGGCACAAAGTGGGTCTTCAAGAACAAAACAGATGAAAGGGGTATTGTTGTCAAGAATAAAGCCAGGCTTGTGGTTCAAGGTTACAGACAGGAAGAGGGGATTGATTATGATGAAACATTCGCCCCTGTTGCAAGATTGGAAGCCATTAGACTGTTCCTGGCCTTTGCTGTCAACCACAACATGAAGGTGTTTCAAATGGATATCAAAAGTGCTTTCCTCTATGGTACAATTCAAGAAGAGGTATATGTTTGTCAACCTCCAGGTTTTAAGGATCCATTTTATCCAGATCATGTCTACAGGCTAAACAAAGCCTTGTATGGCCTGAAACAAGCACCAAGGGCCTGGTATGAAACTCTTTCCAACTTCCTACTCTCAAATGGTTTCAAAAGAGGTACCATTGATAAAACATTGTTTCTAAAATGGAGAGGGAAGGATTTAATGATTGTCCAGATTTATGTGGATGACATTATTTTTGGAAGCACATGTAACTCAATGTGTGAAGAGTTTAGAGAACTCATGACAGCTGAGTTTGAAATGAGTGCAATGGGTGAGCTGCAATGCTTTCTTGGTCTCCAAGTTCAGCAAATGCAAAATGGAACTTTCATTCATCAAAGCAAATATGCTAAAGAACTTTTGACAAAATTTGATATGAATGATTGTAAACCATGCAGCACACCCATGGCAACAAATAAGCTTGTCATGTCTGATGAAAAGGATGAGCTGATTGACCAAACTTTATATAGAAGCATGATTGGGTCTTTATTGTACCTAACTGCATCTAGACCAGACATCATGTTTGCAACATGTGTTTGTGCAAGAAGTCAATCAGCTCCCAGAAAATCAAATCTCATTGCTGTAAAAAGGATCTTCAGATACATAAAAGGTGCTCCCACACTTGGTATCTGGTATCCAGCTAATGGGAATATCAAGCTTTCAGGCTTTTCAGACAGTGACTTTGCTGGATGTAACACCACAAGGAAGTCCACATCAGGAGGGTGCCAGTTTCTAGGTGATTGCTTAGTCTCATGGCAAAGCAAAAAGCAAGCAGCTGTTTCAACATCCACTGCTGAAGCTGAATATATTACTGCTGCAAGCTGTACAGCCCAACTCCTGTTGGTGCATGTTTGTGACAACAGCTTAGATTTGGTCTTTGGATATCTTGTAATTAGATAAACGATAAACAGTTAGCGGGTTTAGCTTTGTATTAGTGAGTTGTAATGTTTGGGCTAAACAAAACCCAATTAGGGTGATGGAGGCGAATTGGGCCTGTCCAATTCGCAGTCCATGTTTTAACCTTGGCCCAAGTAGCAAACCTTGTGTTATATAAACAAGGTTAGGCTTTAGGGTTTAGGTTAATCAGCTAATCAGCCAAAACAGTTTTAGAGAGAGAATTCGTGAGAGCTTTAGGGTTTGGACGAATTTGGAGTTGGTTAGGGATCTTGATTGATTGTAATCAAGTTTGATAGATAATCAATAAAGATCCGGTTTGAAAGTGATTTGTTGTTTCTGTTTTCTACTTGTTTCTGTGATATTCTGATCAAGAGGATTCCGCACTCTTGATTGGAAAGACAATTCTGTGAAAGATCCAGACGAATAGGGGACCTACAATTGGTATCAGAGCATTAGGCTCTTGAAGGCTCGGTTCAGAATTGTGCTTGGAGAAACAGGAAGAAATTTTCGAAATTTTGAAAACCTGAAAAATTAGGATTTTGAAATTTTCGAAATTTTTGATAAAATTTTTCGAATTTGTTGGCTGTTTTGATATTCTGGTTTGTTTGATTGCTGTTTTGCAGGTTTTAGGGTTTTCAGGACTGTTTTTGGTTGATTGTTTCGAAGAATTTTGGCTAAGAAACTTGAAGATTCGAAGACTGTTCTTCGTGTTCTTCGTTAAGTTCATAAGAATTTCGTGTAAAGCTTGCTGATTTGCTGTTTTGATTTTGCAGATTGTGTTGGAGAATCTTCAGAATACAAAACAGATTGAGTTTCCAAAGATACTGGGCGAATTTAACAAATTCGCAGACAGACCAGCATAATTAACTGATCAGCAGCGAATTTGGGACTTATATCTCGGTGACCGGCGAAGTTAAATCCAAAGGCGACTTTGGTAACCGTGTAATTGTCCACAGCGAAATTACCACGGTTTCAGCGACTTCACTAGTCGTCGTAATAGCGAAAATACACAGCGAATTTGTCCAGCAAAGTTAACTAGCGAAATTGAACAAGTAACAGACCCAGCGAATTTAAGCACTGACCCAGCGAATTTAAATGTATAACCAGCGAAATTAAGTGAAAACCAGCGAAATTAAGTGAGACCAGCGAATTAACAGGGTGGAATTTCAGTTGCGAAGCGTCGATAAAATTTCAGTGCTTTGCAAATAGAAATTGATTCGTAGCTCGTTAGACAGAACCGTTTGGACCGTTGAATTCCTAACTGGACTCTGGAAAATCCCGAATACGGTTTTCGACATTATATATCATCGGATTTGTCTTTTCGAGACGATTCTAAAGGTGTAATTTGGTAACCACTGTTTTCGAAGATCTTTTGTACGGTTTTAACAGTCTGTTACGTTAAAATGTCAAACATGATGAAGTTGAAAGCACCTAAGATGATGAAGGTGGAGAATTATCTTACATGGAAGGACAACTTCAAATCCTTCATTGAATCTCAGGATGCACGCATGTGGATCTGCATTGAAGATGGGTACATAAACCCAACACACAATTTTGAGGGCAGACAACGTAGAACAGACTATGTGAACATGAAAGAGGAAGATAAAAGGAAGTATGACGCTGAAAAGAGAGCATTGGCTGCAATTAAAATGTCCTTACCTGATAGCATCAAGCATATCTTCAAAAAGTACACTAATTCAAAGGATATGTGGGATGCATTACAAAAGTGATATCAGGGGAATGAGAGTGCCACTCAGGCATTCATGGCAGAGATAGTGCCAGTTGATGAGACTGAAACTAGTGTGAGTGATGCTGAATCTGAAGTGAAAAATGCTGAAGCTCAAGTGGAAAATGCTGAAGCAAAAGTGGATGCTGAAGTAGAGAAGGAGAGTGAAGCTGAACAGGTTGTTGCTGATGAAAATTCAGAAGTTTATGAGAAAGAGGTACAATCTATTTCTGTGTGTTTGAGATGTCGTGAACTACAGGGTGAGGTTGCCAGGTTGACAACACAAAACCAAAGTCTGGCAAGTGAGATGTCTAACATAAAAGAAGCAAATTTTTTTGCTAAAAGAAACGAATCGTCATACTTGAAGAAGATAAAAGGTTATGAAACTAAAATTGAAGCTGTAACCTGTAAACTAAATGAAAAACTTCAAGTCATAAACTTAGCTCATGACATGATGGCTGAGAAAACAAAAGAGATTTCTGATAAATGCAAAGAGTTGTCAGATGCACAACTAAGAATTGTTGAACTTGAAAAGAAATTAGGTCAATTCAGGGACTCTACTTTTGTTATGAAACACATGATGGGTGGCTTGAAGAAAAGTAATGACAAAACCAGTGTGGGATTTCATGGTTTCAATGAAGTTCCACCTCCTGTTAGTCATGACTATTCTTTCTTGCCTAATGAAGATGAGCTCATGGACTTTGGGTCAACATTGCCAAGTAGTTCCACGTCACGTCAAGGAAATGTTTTTGAGAATGCTGATGCTAAGAAGGATAATAACAGCAAACCTGTTTTGAAAAAGAATACATCACATCCTAAAAATAACAATCCAACTTTTGTTAAAAAGGTTAATTTTGTTCAAGGAAGTGACATGAAAAACGAAACAGCTGTTATTGAAAATGAATCTAATATAGAGTTTGCTAAAAACAAGAACATAGAAAATTCTGAAACTAAGCAAACTGCACCAAATCCTTCTAAGGCATCATCAGAAGAAAAACCCGAATCTAGTTCTAAGGCTTCAGAAAAGAAGTCTTCGAAAAAGAAATCGTGCTTCAAATGTCACACCAAGGGACATGTAGCTAGCTGCTGTCCTAACAAAAAGAGTGAAGCACAACTTAGTGAAAAACAGAGAGGGAAATTACCAGTGAAGGAAGGTGATAGTGAGGAGAAAGGCTCAAATTCTCAAAAGAAATCTGCTCCTAAGCAACCAGAGAATGTTGCTGTTGGTGTAGATAAGGCTGGAATAGGAACTTCACAGGTTCCACGTTTTCAAAGAAATCAACAAAGATTTCAGCCTAGATCTCCACCAGGCAGATTTGAGAGACCTAGAAGCAGTTCACCAAGAATGAACAATTATAATGCTAATAATTTCAGAAGTCAAGGTCAATGTCAAAATCGATACCAAAATAATGGTGGTCGAACTTTTTATAACAATGGCTTTAGAAATTACAACAATAATGCTTCTTGGAATCAAAATGCAAGATATCAAAATCAAAATTTCCAAAGGTCAAATAGTCCAAATACATTTAGGAACCCTCAGGACCAGAGACCTTATGGAAATCAAAACCCATTTCCATCAACAGGTCTAAGATCCAAGACTCCAGTTAGGAGTAATGGATATTGGATGGATGTTCGAGTGGTTGGTGAATTTGGACGACCCAAGACCATTAAGGATTGGGTCCCCCAATCTAACTAATTTCTTAGTTGGTGTGTGCAGGAGCTGCTAAGGAGGATTATCAACTTATGTTGATAATGGCTGCTCTAGGCACATGAAGGGGGTGTGAGATTGTTGATATATTTATATTGTTTGATTTAAATTGTAGTTCAAAGTGCTGAGTCGACACACTAGATAACCTGGCAGATCTTTATACTAAAGCTTTTGACAGGGCTCGCTTTGAACACTTAGTCGAACTCAACGGGATGAGGAATCCTGAATAACTGGTTTTTCATAAGAATTTTTGTAAATAGTTTACTGCTTTTCTTAAAAATCAAAAATCAAAAAAATTGAAAAATCAAAAACATAAAAAAAAATAGAAAATTAAAAATGAGTTATCACTGTGTGAAAAAGGAGAAATGATAGTACATCAGCAAGTTAAACTGTCACACTGAAACTGACATTAAATTGCTTAAGTGTGATAGCAGCTTCATCATATGATGTATCAGTAGGCAAAAAGCATGAAATAATCAACTTACCAATGTGATATAAACATAAATGAAATGTGTATGAGTGGGGAACACATCAGTGGTGTATGGTTTAATGACCTTAAATCTTGCGTTGATAGATTGCCAAAATCTGAAGTTTTGGGTCTTTATACTGTTATTTCATCTGGGGATATCTTGACTGTCTTTCTATTAAGAACTAAAATTGAACATGACCCCAGGAAAGAAAGTCACTTGGAATTAGCACATTTCTATTTGAATGTCTGTACGTTGTCGATACACACAATTTTGATCTGATTCTGAAATCTTCTCTGAAAAAAGTCGTGTATCTCCTCTGCTGCATCCAGATATATGCTGACCTGGAGATGCTAGGCAACGACAGCTTATGCTGCATCCAGATACATGCTGACCTAGCTGTACGTTGTCGCGCTATAGATCTAATACACCCGAAAGAGGCCCTCAAGTGCCCAAATGAAACCCAAGAAACCTATATCAAACTGAGAAAAACTCATTTGATCTGTATATTATACCATCTCTCCTAAAGATCTATTCTGTTCTCTTCTCAACCTATTCCCAGTTAAGATTTCAGAAATCTGGATTGGACTTGTGAAATATGTGGTAGGGAAGATACTTGCATGATAGAGTGTGTTGTTTATATTTCCAGGATTTGATTACTATTTATTTGGGTGTTCATTGTTAAGCAATTAAAACATGATAAAACAGATTATATGCAGACCTAGACACTGTCAGGATATCTTAAAGGATGAATTCAGTATACTCACCTACTACGATGAATCTTTGTGCATACCTTGATCGTGGGGGTATATCCTGAAGTGGGACACACTAGTATATCAGAATAAAATTACCTTAATGTATCATATGGTAATGGTACTTGAAATTTTCATGCATTTTGTTTAAGAGGACAAACATACTGGTAATCGTCTTGAATTGCTTTTCACGCAAAATTAAATAAAGGATTATCTAATAGTGTGAAACAGTTTGATTGTGCTGATATGATCTTCTTACCAGTGATTCTCACAAAAATAGAGTGTTTATTGCTTTTCGTATTTACTTGCTTTCAGAAAAATATAAAAATCCAAAAATAGTGTCTTTTTCTGTTTAAAATTCTTAACGTACGAAAAACTGTTATTCTTGGAGGAATTGTTACTGATAGGGGGAGACGGTGTTAGAAAGTGAGTTCCAAATTTTAAATCATGCGGGTTATAGAGTGTGTGATTAAAAAGTTTTGCGTGTTGGTGATGAAATGGAATATGCTTAATCTGTGATACAGTTTAACAAATCTCTTGAAAAATAATAATTTATTTAACTTATGTTGAAAAATTCTTATGGTTTCTCGAGATGTTTGTTTTATAGTAAACAGATTGAAGCTGTGTGTTGCTGAGAAGTTGCTGTGTTGCTGAGTTGCTGTGATGAGATGAGAGTTTGATTGGATGCATGGTAGAACCTCCTTTCTATATTGCAGACAAAGTTGAAGAGATTGAAGAGTGCTTTACAAATGCTGAACTGGAGTTTACTCAAACGCTAAAGTTTTTGAAGATTTTGAAGATTTGGTGATTGGATGCATCAGCTTTGGGGGAGTCTGTTGCAGACAGAGCTGTTGAAGCTGAAGCTATCCAAAGACCAAAGACAGTGCAAGACTACATGAAGATTGCAAGATGACTGAAGACAAAGTTATTTTATGAAGCTATTGTCAAGGGGGAGTTTGTTGGTGCATGTTTGTGACAACAGCTTAGATTTGGTCTTTGGATATCTTGTAATTAGATAAACGATAAACAGTTAGCGGGTTTAGCTTTGTATTAGTGAGTTGTAATGTTTGGGCTAAACAAAACCCAATTAGGGTGATGGAGGCAAATTGGGCCTGTCCAATTCGCAGTCCATGTTTTAACCTTGGCCCAAGTAGCAAACCTTGTGTTATATAAACAAGGTTAGGCTTTAGGGTTTAGGTTAATCAGCTAATCAGCCAAAACAGTTTTAGAGAGAGAATTCGTGAGAGCTTTAGGGTTTGGACGAATTTGGAGTTGGTTAGGGATCTTGATTGATTGTAATCAAGTTTGATAGATAATCAATAAAGATCCGGTTTGAAAGTGATTTGCTGTTTCTGTTTTCTACTTGTTTCTGTGATATTCTGATCAAGAGGATTCCGCACTCTTGATTGGAAAGACAATTCTGTGAAAGATCCAGACGAATAGGGGACCTACAACTCCTGTGGCTTCAAAATCAGTTGCTGGATTTTGGTATCACAGCCTTAAAGACACCACTCATGTTGGATAGCCAGGCAGCAGAAAATATCATCAAAAATCCAGTTTCCCATTCAACCACTAAACACATCGACATCAGACATCACTTTATGAGGGATTGCTATGAAAAAGGTTTGATTTCTCTGCATCATGTCCCAACTAAAGACCAGTTGGCAGATGTGCTCACAAAAGCACTTGATACAGCCACCTTTGAAAGCTTGGTCTCTAGAATTGGGATGCTAAACATGGAATAACAAGCAACATCTTGTTTTTCTATTCATAAACGCATCAAAATGTTTTCAGAAAATCAAAAATTCATCCTTAAAAATAGCCAAAAATGAAATTTTCATTAAAATCCTTAAAAGTCTGCCATAACCACTGTTTGTTCAAAAGTCTGCTCTACTTCAAAGTCTGTCCACTGCTGAAAGCCATCCTCTGTTCTCTCATTTCCTTGATAAACTCTGTTGCTCAAAAGCAGTGTCTTATCCACTGATATGCTATACACTGATAGTAAAAATCATCCACTGCTTCCATTTTACCGTTGTAACCACTGCCTTCATCAGTAACTTTCACAAAAGTACTGTCCTTCATTTCTTCAGAGTTTGGCATGTGGGCAGTACATAGTGGTCAGTACTTTTGTAACCGCTGCCACGTCAGCCTTCACTTTTTCCTCTATAAAACCCCCACTTCACACCAAAAACAGGGTTTTACTGTCGAATTGAATTCTCGAAAATTCTTTTCTCAAAGCAGTTTTTCTTCACATTCCTTCACAAATTTCTTCGATCTTCATCTCCAAAATGACAAAATCGAAGCCATCTGCTAAACCCACTTCCAAATCATTGTCGAAAACGACCTCTCAAAAGGTCACTACCACTGAAATCCCACACAAACCATCTCACAATCTTCTGGGTCTTCTCACAAAACCCAGCACCACAGCAGTTTTCGACTCCATCATCAACACAATGGCTAAATCAAAGTACAAAACTTTGTTAACAGCCAATGCACCAATTTATTTGGCAACCCAAAGAGAGTTTTGGAAGAATGCAACCCTTGAAACACAAGGAGAAACTGTAACTGCCATCAACTCTTCTCTAAAGGGTAAAAATGTCCAAATCACACCACAGTCAATTTCAGAGGTCTTTCAACTCGAGGATCAGCAAGGTAAACTTTCTTTCCCTAAAAACGAGTTGAAAATTGACTTCATTGAGAGAGGGTATGCAGACACTATGATGAAGAAAGCTACCTTACAAAAAGGTTTCTTTCCTTCTGCAACAAGATTTTTATTCCATACCCTCCTAATGTGTGTTTCAAACAAAACCACTTCTTTTAATGAAATACCATTAAAGATTCAAAATCTGGGATATGCTATTCTTCAAGAAGAAAATTTTAATTATTCTCATGAAATCTTTAATGATTTGGTTAATAATGTTGAAACAAAATCATTCTTACTGTTTCCAAGGTTTTTAAGTTACTATTTTGAAAAGAAATTCAGTAAGGATGATCTTTCTACAATAAACCAAGGTGACTCCATTCAAATAAATTGCTTAACTGCTGAAACTTTTACAAGGATGTCAACACCTTGCAAAACACAAGCAGAGGTGCCTAAGCAGATTATAGCAGTTACAACTGCTCCTTAGGTATCTGCTGCTGAGCCCACTGCTCAAGGTGATCAAAGCAGCAGACCAACTGCTTTGAAACCCACACCTACAATCACCAAAAAGCCAACAAAAAGAAAAACACAAACCCCCCCCCCCCCAAACCCATCAAAAAGGCATCTCTGAAGGATGAGATACCAGAGCTACTGCCAGTGACAACACAAAAGTCACACGAAACCACTCCTGCTACTTCCTCACAGCAGTTGGTACAAATATCTCAACCCATAGCCGAAACCCCTCCTGGTTCTTCACAAAAAGATCAGGTTGTACAAATTGGGACACCACATCATGATGCTCTGGAAACACTCGTTTCCATCATCCACAGCTCAATTCCCAGAGCAAATCCTCGTTCTACACCAAACATCACATCCACAATTCCCACACCCACTAAACTGCTGTTGGATGCAATTGATTTGAACCAGGCACTAACCAGTCCTTCTCAATCACCTATCAATGAGAACATACCTCAACAAATGACTGGGTCTGATGTATCAATCCTTGCTAACCCACCAACACAACCTGAGGAGGTTACAGCCCTTGAGTTACAAGTAACTCTTGGTGGTAATCCAAGTGAAGCAGCCACTACAACTGTTAAACCCACTGGTTTACAGTTGGACAGTGGTTACATTAATAAGACTTCCTTGGAGGCAATTCCTTAGATAGCACCTCTGCCAACCACCAGTGGATTTATTTATCCTACTGGCAACATCAAAAGGTTGTCAAGTGTTGAAGGAAGAAGACCCCAGTACCAAGAAAAAGGGGCATCAGTGGTTAGCGTTTGGAGTACACTCCCTACCTCAACCACTGATAAAACCACTGATAGTGGGAAATCAGATGATCCCATTAAATTGGGTGATGATTTAAAATATCAGGATTTGACGGAACGAATTGAAAAGTTGGATACATCTGTTGTAGTTGCAGATCTTAAAAATATGCTACAGCAGGTGTTGAAAACACAAAAGATGCCATCCACTGTTGTTCCACCTCAAGCACCTGCTACACCACAAGCATCTGCTACAAATGAGCTCTGGAATCTTTTCCAACCTTTTCTCCAACAACAAAAAGAAATGGCTGATCAACAACATGAACTTCATGTCCAAAAGCTGAGAAACATTATGGAGTCTAGGTACAAGAACACTCAAGCAGATATTAAGGCAATCAAGGCCCATTTATTGGAAACCACTGGCACTGCTCCTCCAACAGTACTTTTCATTGATCAACTCCCAGAAGATAATGACAAAAGGGGGGAGAAAATTCAGGAGTGGAAGAAGAAAGGAATAGATGATGGTCTATACATTGAACCTGAAAAGGATGCTATGACCAGAAAAATTCCATTGCCAAATGGTAGTAAAAAGGTTGATGCTACCCAGGAAGCACTTGATGAAGGAGTAGCAAGTGTAAAGAAGGATAGATTGGAAAAGGATATTTCAAGGTGGAATGAGGAGAAAAGAGCTTTTATGGAGCTGTATGCGCAGGGTTGTTCTGGTTCAAAGGATACTAAAAATCCTAAGACAAAAAGGAAACCTAAGTCCATCCCATCCAGATTTCCAAAGCCTCCAAAACCACCATCCAAAAGCCATCAGCATCAAACCTCCACCCAAACAGCTGTTGTAACTCCTGTTTTATCAACTACTGCTGGTACTTCAGTGGTTTCAACATCTGTTCTCACTTCATCACACACCACTTCAACACACACCACAACCACTACTTTACCACCACCACTGTTACCACCAAAAACAATCTCACCACCATTTTCACCTGCTGACAAAAAGCAGAAGACAACAGGTGTTATAACATCTGTTGTAATGACAGCAGTGGTTGAAACACCAGTTGTTTCAACAGCTGTTAGTCAATCACAAACCACTGCCACTCAATCTACCACCACTGCTTCACCTAAAACATCATCAGTCCCTCCTCAACCAAAAAGGAGAAGGCTAATTCTAAAAGATGATAACACATCTCCACCACCAACATCTTCAAAATCTCTGTCACTTGTCACAATTCCTAAACCCATACCTCTCTCTTCAGCTCAAATTTTAAAGCCATTACCTCCTGCTGGTGTCTCATTTCCTCTGGAACTCATTGCAGTTAGGGAAGAAATCAAATCTTTCTACTATGAGGATGACCCAGTTAAAAGGAGTTTGCCATCAATTGCAGGATTTCCCAGGCCTAACAATATCGAAGAATACTTGAAGCTCAAGGCCAAGCAAGCAGATGATATCGCAATAAAAAACAGAAAGGGGAAATCTGATAGAGAATTTCAGCAAAACTATCAGTTTTTACTCTCACAGGTCAGTGCTATGGAGTGATTTGCTAAAAATGTATGTCAGCAAATTTCAGAAAGGGTTGATGAGTCCTTGAGAAAAGACTACATTGAGAACATCATGACCTACAAGAAATACAAGGGGGAGAAACACATGTACAAAAACTGGACCATTCCTGAGCTTGAAAAAGAAGCAGCCAGGATTCAAGAAATGATTAAAAATAAGGTCAAGCAGACTCCTCCTGAAAAGTTTAAACAGTTTGAAGCTGATAAGGCATTAGAGTTGAAGAGAATGAAAGAAGAATTGATAGCTGCTGATTATGGGTCTAAGAACTCAGTGACAAAGTGGGGAGAAGATAGGGTCACGACAACCTACAAAAGCTTAGAGGAACTTAGAAAGAAAGATCCAAAAGTTCCACAAAATCCTGACTACTCCAAAGCAGAGGTCTCAAAAAGACCACCAAAGCTGCAAGTCAAAAGAACCACTGCTCCAGCTGGTGTTGCCATCTACAAAAGAAGGAGCCAAAACCAGTCAAGTGTTGAAACAATTCAAGATCAAAAAGCTGGAAATGCTGTTGTAAAAGCAGGCCTTAAATTAATGATAAAAGAAGATCTTGAATTGGAACAATCTGCAAGTACTACTCAGCCAGTCATGAATAGGCCAGCCTCACCAAATACCTCTGCAAATAAACATCTCCCAAGAAACCCACCAGGCTCAAAAATACAAAAGTGGGAAACTGACAAACAGACCTGCGTATTGACTTTGCTCAGGTCTGGTGGAGAAGTGAAGAAAATATCAAGGGAACAAGCTCTTGGCCTGAGTCTTGAAGATTTGCAGGATCTCCTTGATCTTCCACTTAGCAGGGATGATGAAGACACAGATGCCCTAGACTTTGAACTACAATTTAAAGGTCAGATAAGGGAACTGCTGATGAGGCAATAAACACTCCACAATAATGAAGAGTTTTGGCATTATCTGTTCCAGGGGGAGATTGTTGGGATTGAACCCTACCAAGAGGAACAGATAATTAAAGCCAAAACTGGATCAGAGCAGTGGATCCAGAATAAGCAGACGATTACAGATGTTTACATACAAGTCTCTTCCCTTGATAGTGATTTCAACATCTGCTGACCTCCTATCTGCTGATCGTGCAAACTGCTGACCTACAACTGCTGTTCTTGTAAAGACTGATAGAAGACTAAAGCTCTGCTGCTCAATCTACTGTCCTAAGTCAAGTACTGCTGATCCGGACAAGCACTGCCGGGTTCATAGCAGTGGAAGGATGCAGCAGCTGTTTAAGTATCTTTTATGTAATGAAATGTAATAGCAGTAGTTAGTATAGCAGTGTTTGCATAGATCAGAGGTTATAGTTTGTTAGGAGGTTAGATGTCACTTTCATGGTGACGTCAGCATTAGATGCTCAGTGGTTTGCTAGTGCCTATAAATAGAACAGTGCTCTGTACTGTTCTATTAGCTCTTTGCAACACCGTCTTCTTTGCACGAACAAACACTGAGCTCTGGCTGAGGGGGAGTTTGTATTCAAGCATTACTTTGTAATCGTTGTTGAAATTAAATTCAATCATTCGGTTCTCTGTTGAAAATGTCTTGATCAAAGCAATACTCTCGTTTGATTGTATGCAAAGTTTGTTTCCATATTAATTCCGCTGCACTACTCATCCATTTCCATCTTAATTCAAACAGAAAATACAATCAAAACCAAACTCAGATCCAACAGTTAATAAGGAATCATGCAAGTTCTAGGCGTCTAAAATCTGTTGAACAATGTTTATGTTTTGAGATCCGCCTGTGGATCCTTTACTTTCCGTTGTAATACTTGATATTACTTTATATTCGGATTGTAATATATTTATCTTTTGCTTCCACTGTGCATTTATATATTGTGTTGTTTGACTATGATGATATCAACTACGTCACGATACTCCCCTACCGGGCCCACCGGCGAAACGTGGAAATATCAGGTTGTGACAGAAGTGCTCCGTACTGCCACATTCGTAGCAAGTACGGGGGTAGGTAATCTGTTGCGTTGGTGGTTGGGGTCGTTGCTGGAGAGGCTGAGGCCTTGGGGTTTGGAAAAGGTTGGGTTCCTATAGTGTCTTACAGTTGCGGGTATAATGTCCACTTTTATGGCACCTCGTGCAGATCCCTGCTCGACATGCACCATAGTGGTGCAAAGTGCACTTGTTGCATTTTGGGGCTGTTCCTTTATAGCCACCAGAGTTTCCCATTTGTGTATTCATGGCGTAGCTTTGACTAATGGCTCTCCCCCTCTTTGGTATGGTTGCCCCCACTCGACTACTTTCCGGGGCCTATCACTTATTTCCTGCCGGCTCTCCCGGCATTGTCAAAATCTTCCGTCTAACCATGTCGTACGTAACTGTGCCTGACCTATCTACCACTCCGTGCATGGTCAGGTGCTCCACCGAATTAATGATACTCCTTACTTCCGGGGCCAATCCCCAGATATACTTCTCGATCCTCTTGGACTCTGGTCGAACCATATCTGGCAAGATGCGTGCCAGTTCATTGAAGCGATTTGTGTAACGTACATGATCCGCACCTTGCATCTGCAGGTTCCAAAACTCATGCTCGAGTTTCTGAATTTCATGGATTGGGCAGAACCTTTCTCTCATTAGTATCTTAAGATCATCCCAAGTCATAGCATTAATCGCGTCCTGTCCGCGAGATTGCACAATAGCATTCCACCAGTTCAAAGAGTGGTCGGTAAAAGTGCAAGTCGTATACCTTACCGCACAGTCACCCGTACAATTACTTATGTTAAGGACCGATTCCGACTTCTTGATCCATTTTACCAACCCATTCGGTCCTTCAGTTCCATTAAACTCCATTGGTTTGCACTCCATAAAGTGTTTATACGTGAAAACTGACCTAACATTGTTTTGGTTATTGTTTTGACTTATCGATCCCGGCTGTGCGTTAATACCGGCGCTAACCTGTGCCACGATTGTTGGAATAACCGTTTGGAGTTGTTGTGCTATCAGTTGGGTAATTCCTGCCTCTGTCCTTCGAGGTACACGTTTCGGGGCCATTCCATTATAAATAATATATATGTATGCATCAATGTCACATAGTTAATCATCACTTATCACATTTTCAGTTATCACATACCACACAATTCCATTACACATCACCTATATAATAACATCTATCAAATTTTGCACACAGACTTAACCCATAAGGGCTAGTGCCTAAATGCGTTATCAAAACTGGTCACCAAAGTGACGTACGTGCATCATACCACGACAGCACAAATTACGAAAATATGGAAGTACTACAACTGCATCACTACCTCGACATGGACATAACCCCAGGAATAACCCAAAGGTTGTTATATGTCGACCCAACTACCTTTCATTTAGAATTACTGCAAACGTGTATAGATATCGTGGTTACAACCACTGTGGCCTCATCTTTCGCATCAACCAGGGTTGAAGTCTCAACACTGCATTGCCCAAAACATAACCGAACGGATTGCAACATGAAGCCCGTCTGCCCTGAGTAACAGTACCTTGATAATGTAGCCGGGTGTTTATATATAGGAAGTACCGCATCATATCCACCACACCCATATACATGATCAATGTTCCGTTCACCAAATTATTCAGGCCTAATATTACTTTCCGTGAATAACCAACTGAAATTCAAAACACTCAATAATCGAAAGAAAAAAAAAGAACACAATGTAACCGACGGTCACACGAAACGAGATTTCACAACGCAAAGCATTCCAAGGAATCTGTATCATCACAAAATTTATACCCAATAGAACCGAATGACAACGGGAAGGGTAACTTATTCATACGCTACATGCCATCTCCATAACCCGGATATTGTCATATTCAGATATAACATATATCAAAACATGTGCTAAGGAATACCACGAAGCATTCTGGTATCACACGACGTGAAGGCTAAAGCCAATATTGTAAACAGAAGAGGAATCCAGTGGATAATCAATTTGGATCGTGGATTCACGGACGAAAATATTTCGTAAGATGTTTAAACTCTACGACTGTATAACAATCGAATGTGAAGCAATGAGAAGTGGAGTAGAGATCCGTACACTTCCTCCCAGTCTATCAGAACGACCTGAGCGTTCTTTGGGTATCTATGTTCTTTTTAAAGTATCACTCTAGTATATAACCATCGTTATAGTAGCTAAAAGAGTAGAGTTGGTGAGATCGTATCATAATAAAGTCTTGAGTTCTCACATCATAAAGTATAAGTAACAACTGTGTGAGTGATAGGAATCAAACTCTAGTGTATATTAAATATGTGATCAGTAGGAATGTGGAAGGGACTGTAATACCAGTTTTCATCCTATCACTAAGGCACACGCAGTAACGTATAATCCACCAGTCCCAATTCATGTCACAATCCACACACAAACATCCACACACTATCACCTTGGTACACGCATGTATCACTCCACATATTTAAGCGTGTTTATTTCCACGACTTTCCCAACACCGCCTCGTATGAGCACGTCTGTTATTACGTTCCGGACCATAATAACCCACTTACCCCACAAGGCCATCCTGGTACTCGCCAATAGGATATTTACAGTGTTCATTAACTACTTTTAGTAGTGGTTAATTTTCCAGTGATGTCCACTAAGGTTCGAGCCTAGAGTTATAGTCTAGGGTTCCTTAAAGGCACCTAATTCTCTATAACCAATGGCTCTAATACCATCTTCTGTCACACCCCGATTTGCAGCGGAAGAAAAAACGTGGGATGCAACAGACACCTCTGGTACATGCACATTGTTTATAAAGACACTACATTTTATTAATTACAAAATGTTGATTACATACTACATGTATGTTACAACTACGTGTTCCCATGAACCACATAAGTCTTCTAAGTCGCATGCGTCTATCTCAATATTTGCCAATAAACACGTCTTGAACAACATACACGGATCACATCAGTCTCAAGTTACCTGAAATGCATGTTAGTTTTAAAAGGGGTCAGCTAAACGCTGCTGGTGAGTTCCACTGGTTTGGTTGTTTCGTTTCAAAATGTATCAACGTGTTTAATTGCACATATTACGATTCATAGATGGAATTACACGAGTGTCACAATCACAAATGGAATTTCAGGAGGTCACAAACACCTTCAGCGCACCAGACAGGGTCACACCAGACACCTTCAGCTCGCCGGCCCGTATTAAAATCGACACCTTCAGCTTGCCGGACCGTGTTACAACGGACACCTACAGTTCGCCGGTCTGTGTTACAATCAGCACCTTCAGCTTGCCGGACCGTGTCACAATGGACACCTTCAGCTCGCCGGTCCGTGTTACAATCAGTCGAGGTAGTTCGTGGGTCGGGCAATTTCACATCATCATAAGTTGGTGCAATTAACACAGTTTGTAACATACAAATTACTTCAAAACAGTAACACAGTGTGTACATGCACTTCACCCCAGAAAACAGGAAAACAATTTAAAAATGGGGGAAGGGAACTCACAGTGCAAATAGTAGTCTCAGCTAAAGAGTGTTTAATCAACGAAATCAGCTTTAATAGCACACATGCAAGTAAGGACTCAGATCAGTATCTAAGTCGGTAATGGTTATAACTTGGATTTGGTTAGGAGTTGTCACCCCGGATTGAGTCTATAGGACACAGGTATGGTGATGGAGGTCAGGGTAGTATTAGTTTTCAGTTTGGCTTCCGGGCACCGGTTCGCGTGCCAGTCAATGTCAGTAGTTTAACGTGTTCGGATAATGGTACGGAAATAGCAATAGTGCCAACACGTTGTTATTTAAGAAGGATTAATTTTTCATTAAGGGAGTTTGAGTGTTTGGGGAGTCCAGGTTGCCAAATTTTTAGTTTCCGTTTCCGCCGTCGGGGATTTCCCGAAATGGTATTGGACACACCCCGAGTGTCCAATCTGCCCTGGAATCTCCCGGAATATTCCTCGTGTTCCAATTAAAGTATTTGTCGGGTTGGGTCAGTTCCCAGTTCCGGCAGGTTCGTTACACGGTAAACTACCAAAATTGATTTAAAATAACTCATTTTTAATCTCAAAAATTTCCATTTTATCTATAATTTGAATAAAATTCTGAAACTTTTTACATAACTCAGTAAAAATCTGTAAAATATGGGAAAATTTTCTGGGAATTTATTTTGGCATTTTACTTGTCTAAATAAATTATTTATAAAACCATATTTATCCACATAAATAACATTAATTACCATCAGTGATCCAAAAATTCGCAAAAAAAATCTTGGACATCCCTTATGTTTCCAGAAACATCTCCAAAAATTTTAAGATTTTTCCGATTTTTTCGGTGCGTTTCCGGCTATCGAAAATTCGCAAAAACGCAGATTTTTAACCCAAATCAAAACTCAACCAATAGACTCTGGATTTTTCCATAACATTCCTCATATGTTCCCTAGGGTCTCTGTAAAATTTGGTGATTTATTGAATCCGTTTGGTATTTTTTCCAGAATTTTTTTAAAACAGTCAAAATTTCACCAAAAATCGTAGAAACTTCCAAAAATTCTAAAATTTTAGGTGGATCTTCCTGACACTACCCTTCATCACCCCACCAAGTTTTATATCAATCCAAGTATCACGGACCAAGTTATAGTCTAAACAATATTCTGCCTATGCTAGTTTCGAGTTTCGGGTGATATACCTAGCGATTCCTTCGATTCCGAGCATTCCTTGTGAGTCCAGAAGTATGTGTGGGCTATATTTACTACCTACACATCAAGTACAATCCAAATATGCTAGAACTTAGATAAATCAAGCTTTGATTCATTGTTTTTCGGTTAATCGAATAGTTAGGCGATTTTTGTCGAATAAGTGTTGATTAGGGTATCAAAACCCAAAGATTTGTAACTATGGCTGCCATATAACACCAGGGAATCCATAGGGTGTTCATATTCAGCCCATAAATATGTTTTAACTTCCAAAAATCATGGATTAAAAAGGGTTTTCATGGACTAAACCATGTTTAATCAAGAAACAATGCTTAAAACCTTATGGATTTGAGTTAATACCTTTGATTTGTTGAAGTATATGGTGAAATCAGCTGATTGTTCTTGAGAGAAACCAGAATTTGTAAAGGATTTTGTGTGTAATTTAAAGAAAAAATTGAAAAGATATATAAATATATTAAGGGGGAGGTGGCGGTCTAGACGCATAAGCTATGACTTTGCCTAATTCGAGATCATAAGTCGTATAGTTCTTCTCGTGAATTTTCAGCTGTCTAGACGCATAAGCTATGACTTTGCCTCGTTGCATAAGAACGCAACCAAGTCCTAGATTCGACGCGTCACAATAGACAACAAAATCATCGTTTCCCTCAGGTAGAGATAAAACAGGAGCATCACAGAGCTTCCGTTTCAGCGTTTGGAACGCTTCTTCTTGCTTAGGTCCCCACTCAAAAGGCTTATTTTTCTGAGTCAAAGCAGTGAGTGGAACCGCGATCTTTGAGAAATTAGAAATGAATCGACAATAATAACCAACAAGACCAAGAAATGATCGAATCTCTGTAGGTGTCGTCGGTGTATTCCAATCCTTAATAGCTGCTATTTTGCAAGGATCCACATGGATACCCTGCTCATTGACTATATGACCCAAAAACTGAACTTCTTTAAGCCAGAATTCACACTTGGAGAATTTAGCAAAAAGTTGTTCCTTCTTCAGAAGTTCCAAGGTCAAACAAAGGTGTTGCTCGTGATCGGCTAGAGACTTTGAATAAATGAGAATATCATCGATGAACACAATGATGAACTTGTATAAATAAGGTTTACAGACCCTATTCATTAAGTCCATGAAGATAGCTGGGGCATTCGTCAAACCAAAAGGCATGACAGTGAACTCGTAATGCCCATATCTCGTACGGAATGCAGTTTTGGGAATATCTTCTTCGAAAACACGAAGTTGATGATACCTAGAACGCAGATCGATCTTGGAAAGCATGAAGCACCTTGCAGCTGGTCGAAGAGATCATTAATTCTAGGTAGGGGATATCGATTCTTGATGGTAAGCTTATTAAGCTCACGATAATCGATACACATTTGAAAAGATCCATCTCTCTTTTTCACAAAGAGGACAGGAGCTCCCAAAGGCGAAAAGCTCGGATGGATGAATCCTTTATTAGACAACTCTTGAAGCTGTTCGATAACACTTGCATCTCTGACGGTGCAAGGCGATAAGGTGCTTTCGCAATCGAGTTGGCATTGGGTACAAGGTCAATATGAAACTCGACTTGACGAACTGGAGGCAAACCAGGCAGTTCATCGGGAAATACCTCTGGATAATCCCGGAAAATCGGAATATCCTGAATACTCTTGCTCTTGCCTTTCTCCTCGGTGACATGTGCCAGGAAAGCAACATATCCTTTTCGCAAATAACTTTGGGCATTTGTACACGACATAAGCTTCAAACCGCTAGATGGCTTCTCGCCACGATCTTCCAGAATAGCGCCAGACAGAAGAGGAATACGAACAATCTTATCGAAACAAACCACCTCAGCATGATGTTTGGTTAACCAATCCATCCCCATGATAATATCGAAACTCCCAAGTTGCATCGGCGTGAGGTCAATGGGAAAAAGATGGTTATCAAGGTTTAACTGACAATCACGAATAACAGAATCGAGAACAAGAGGTTTACCAGTAGCAACTTCGACAGATAAGGGTTTCCTCAGTTTAGTTCTAGGTATCGCAAGCAAAGGTTCAAAAGATAATGAAACAAAACTTCTATCGGCACCAGAATCAAAAAGAATAGATGTAGGTCGATTGTTAACAAGAGACGTACCATTGACCACCTCGTTGTCAGCCCTTGCTTCGTTGGCATTCAAGTTGTACGCTCGCCCACGAGCGAGATTCACATTTGCATTGACATTTGCGTTCGCGTTTGCATTCGTCAACCTCGGACAGTTGTTGCGAAAGTGACCAATCTCTCCACAATTGAAACATGAACCCGGTGGGAATCTAGCAGCATTCCCCTAAACTGGAGCTTGAACCTGAGCAATCTGATTCTGACCCATACGACAGTCGTTGGCCAGATGCCCAAGTTTACCACACGTTGTGCATTGCCTACAAGCATGTTGGGCAACATGATGACCGTTGCAGCGGGCACAATGAGGTGCGGTACCAGCATACACTTTCTTCGCAGGTGGTTGAGCTGGTGGGTTCTGAGGGTTCTGAGCAGTAACAACAAAGTTCTGAGCACCCTTTCGCTTTCTCGACTTCTTCGACGACTCACCTTTCTTACCCTTACCCTTTTCCTTGACAGATTCAGTTGACTTCTTCTTATCACCTTTGCAGGTAAGTTTTCCCTTCCTGACTTGCAACTCAGTCAGGGTAGCAGATAACTCGATAGCTTGACGAACTGTAGTAGGATTAACGCCAGTCACAATATCTTGTATGGAATTGGGTAAACAATCGATGTACCTCTCTATTGCTTTCTCCAACGGGGTAACCATAGTAGGACACAAAAGACTGAGCTCCTCAAATCGATCCGTGTACGCACGGTGTTCTCCCCCATATTGTTTTAGATCGTCAAACTCTCGTTCCAAAGCTCGGATTTCGTGACGGGGACAAAACGCTCTCATCATGAGAGCTCGAAGCTCTTCCCATGTTTGTGCCAATGCCACTTCGGCACCCTTGTCGCGCATCACTCCGTTCCACCACGTAAGAGCACGCTTCTCAAACACACTTGATGCAAATTCAACCTTACGCCCTTTCGGACATTGCACATGTCTGAATGTGTTCTCGATACTTTCGAACCATTGAAGGAGCGCAGTTGCTCCTTGTGACCCAGGAAACTTTAGCGGCTTAGCAGAATTGAAATTCTTGAAATTACATTGTGCATTGTTATTATTATTATTATTGTTGTATAGCTCGTGGATTTGGGTCACAACGCCTGGAAGCACAGCAGCCATTTGCTGAGAGACAAGGGCTGCGACTTCTTCAGCAGTAAAAGATTGTGCATCACGTCGTGGAGGCATTGTCTAACAAGGAAATATGAGAAATGAGTGAGGTCGATAATTAGGAAAAACAAAAGAGGTATTGAAAATATCGACGAAACATAAGGAAGGCGATTATTTGTTCGTTACTTCGAACAAACAAACGACACGCAGTGACTAATCAAAGTAATGAATCAAAATAATGTATCGCGAAGACATGCTCGCCTATAAGTGAACACTCACCCCAAGAGTTCCCAGGTAAGAGTGACTGGTCCGATTATGTGGATTTGTACGAACACTCTAGCCTTAGACAGAAAACTCAGGGTACAGGCATTCACTCTTCCATTTTGCACGTGTTCACATTATTTAGATCCAAACTTTGACGAGATTTTGAAAACTCAGATGGCACTAAGCCAAAAATGAGTCAAACTAGAAGGGTTCAAAACCTTACAACAGAGGGTTCAAAACCTAGTAATCAATCATCCTAGAACGGATGATTAATTTTTAAAGCAGATTCGGATTTTTTTTTTAAATCTAAATGCAAATCAACTTGCGTTGGGGTCCCAGAAAGTTATAGTCTAGGTCAAAACATTACTAATAACCTAATTCCCTATAACCATTGGCTCTGATACCAACTCTTCTATCACACCCCGACCACGTAAAATAACAAACCGTGGCGGAAACGTCGGGGAGTGTTGTAACAGAATTATTGTTTCGAAACCATGGATACAAAAGAGTCTCGTTTTATTTAAATATTAAACATTAACATTGTATTAAAGTTAAACAAGCAAGTCAAACATAGTCTATCATCGTTATTAAATCACTAAGGCCTCGTCCAGTCCTAAGTGAGCATGCATCCTATTCGCAATCAACATTAAGCAACATCACCTGAAGCATATGTAAAAACAAAGTCAGCAAAGAAATGCTGGCGAGCACATAGTTTTTGTGTGAGTGTCAGATTCATGGCTCGTTTATTCGTTGAAATAACTCGTACAACCTCGTTAATTGATATTAGAAAACCTTGTTTTTGTAAACCATTTGTATTATAAAATGAATAACCAAGTCAAAACAGATTGGTTATAGTTTATAAAACCTCGATGCCATGAATCATAACTCAAAACATTTGTTTAAGTAACCAAATCGTAAATCGTTCTCGTAATAAAACTCGTATGGTTTATATAGTTTCGTAAACATCGTTGTGTGACATTGTTAACTCTCGTAAATCGTTCATTTGTTTAAATCATTCATAATCGTTCAATCGTTCAAAATCGTTCAATCGTTTAACATCGTTCTCGTTCAAATCGTTCTCATTTTAATTGTGAAAACTGCTTTTGGTCGTCTCGCTAATAACATTCAAACCTTCGTGACTCGTTCATCGTTCAACTCGTATTAACAAACCACCAAAGGGTAAGTTAACAATCATCAGGTTCAGTCGTTACCCACATAACCCACACATAACCATGGGTGCAGTCTGATAACGGGATTTGTCGGATCCTATGGTACCATAACCTAATACTGGTCAGTTCGGCCAAAATTAATGAATGTCATTCGTTATGTAACTACAACCAACAAGCTCGTTCACATTATCGAAATCGTTATTAGTTTAGTATAAACCATTTTACTCGTTTTGAAACCATCGTTAAAATATCAAAATCGTTTTGATACATACGAATCACCCCGAAATAATCGAAAACATGTAAAAGAGGGGATCTATGTACTCACCTTTGGGTGCGTTTTTTTATGTTAACACAATCCCTCAAATCGTTTATTCATCCTAAATTAAATAGAATGATTTAATAATCAAAAACCCACAAAAATACATAAGTTTCTCCGATACATATAATTTTCACATAACTTTGAGATTTTTCTCAAAAAGTTATTATTTTTTATTATCTTGGTGTATTTGTATATATGTACTCAAGCGTAATACACATAATCTTGTCAAGTATTATCATGTCATCATACACTTATTGTAAAACACATAGCACATTGTAACACATAAAGTTTTCCCATGAAAACCCATTCTAGTGTATGTTGAAAAACACTTATTTTAGCGATTCGGTAACATTTTTGGGCGTCGGAAGTCACGTATGACCAACCAAACACCAAGTAAACTTAATATAAGTTACATTACTTACTTTTATAGCAAAAATATCAGTTTGGTTACTGATCTAAAACAGTTTTATAAAAATCCTCCGAAAAGGCGATTTTTGACCGTTTTACCGCATAGTTTTGCATCAAACATTACCCGAACCATCCCAAATCCAAAGAAATTGAAATTTTAACATAACCTATTTTATTTACTGAATAAAATAGTGGTTATACTCATGATAATGCAGGTCTTACATAAAGCACATAAATCATGCAAATTTCACCTAATTTACCACTTTTTAAGCTATATGTACAACATGCAAAGCTATCAATCCTATGTCAAAGTTTCATGCCTTTATAATACATCAAATAATATTATTTTTAGTGTTTATAACCTGTTCAAAAACATTTTTGTCATACAACCCTTTTTAACCATTTGTTGAGCTTTAAATCAACATGTATCTTCGTGTATAAGTGCCTAAAGCATACTATCATAGCAACATCATTTTATATGAGTTTAAAAGCATCAAATATGCAACTTATTCATGTTTATTTGCTGATGTAATTTACATTTATCATATCATGCATAGATCATTAAACACTTGCATTTTAACTATCATTCAAGAACAAGCAACAACATAAACAAGTACTTATCAAGAAATCAAACTTCAAAACTCATATACACATGTATATATATGTGTGCGGTCATACACACCCACATAAACATCACCATTTTTAATTTGTATCAAGACCCATTTCATGTTAGATTTCAAGTTTGTGAAAATCCCAAGATTCAAGAGAAACTTCAAATTATCAAGAACAACCAATAATCAAAAGTATGATTTAAACATAATTGTTATACCTTCAAGATTTAAGTAAGTTGTTGGATGAGGTTTTGATGATAGGAAGCTTGAAATCACTTGAATGCACCTTGGAAACACCTTTGGATCTTCACACTAACTTGAATTTAGCTTGAAATGGTGTTGAATTCTCAAGAACAAAGTTTGAAGATATGAAGATGGAGAGAGAGAGAGGGTGGATGGTTTGGGAGAGAGGAGAGAGAAGGATTTTGAGTGGTCTTATTGAGTGAGAAATGATCTTGGAAAGATATATAAGGATATTTGCAAGATATGGAAATGATGCATGCACAACACTTGTCCAACAAGATCAAATAGAATCTTGCAAAAATCTAGAAAATATTTTGGTGGGGCCACACATATATTGTGACCATAAATTGAGAGGGGGGAAGGGGGTCCAAGTGTAATTTGAATGGTAAAATAGATAAAAACAGGTGTTTAACTGGATACCGGGTATTTTATCTAGCGTTTAAATCCCGGTTTATGGCGTTCTAAATTATTTTTATTATTCTATAAAAATAAACTCGCCAAAATATTACTAAAATAAATTTCAGTCGCCGAGACTGGCTGCGTTGTCTGCGTTTTGCAGTAGAAGCACTGTGTTGCGCAGAAACACGCGATACGCGCTTTAAACTTGAAAAATAACGTTTTAAAGCGTTTTAATTTATTATTCAACATGAACCTGATTAAAAATAAAATTTTAATCATAACAGAATATTTTTGGGATTTAAATATTATCCGGGCGGTCACCAATGTTCGTTTCGCAGTTTTGTCGTAATTAGTTCTTTAGTTCAAATAAACATGTTTTTGCCATACCAAATCCTTCGAAACTTATTTCTAAGTTATGTAAAGGATATTTAGGGTATGTTTGGCTTATGTCACAGTTTCGGAGTGTACGTCGCGTTAAACTGATTGCGTTTATGCACCAGTTTGCGTATAACCTTCCAGAAAGCGATTTAAAGCTTGAAATCAGAATCGAATCAAATTGTAAAATCATCAAACACAATAACACATATAATAACACCAAAGCACATTGTTTTATTGATAATTAACATTATTTTACATTATACGATGCTTACAGAACACAGTTGTCACAGTCTCCCCTACTTTAGGAAATTTCGTCCCGAAATTTTATTTAGAGGAAACTTGTGAAAACAAATGCGGATATTTCATCTTCATCCGGTCCTCATGTTCCCAAGTAAACTCGGGGCCACGTTTGGATTCCCAGCGAACTTTGACCAATCGAATCCGTTTGTTCTTCAACTGTTTGAATGTACGGTCCACTATCTCCACAGGTTTCTCGACAAAGTGCATTGTTTCATCGATTTGAATTTCGTCGAGAGGAATGTGAAGATCAGCATCAGCTAAACACTTTCACAAATTGGACACGTGAATAGTCGGATGAATATTTCCAAGCTCTGGAGGTAGCTCTAGTCGATAGGCAACCTTTCCAATTCTTTCAACAATCTTAAATGGTCCAACATATCGTGGTGCAAGTTTTCCTTTCTTTCCAAATCTCACCACTCCCTTACAAGGTGACACCTTGAGTAGGACACGGTCTCCGATTTGAAATTCTAAGGGCTTGCGTCGCATATCCGCATAACTCTTTTGACGGCTTCTAGCTGTCACAAGATTATCGCGGATTTTCTTGATTTTGTCTGTTGTTTCCAGAATGAGCTCAGGTCCAGTAAGCTGAGCTTCACCGATCTCATTCCGACATACAGGTGAACGACATTTTCGACCATAGAGAGCTTCGAATGGTGCCATATTAATACTAGCATGATAACTGTTGTTGTAAGAGAACTCCATCAGTGGAAGATGAGAATCCCAATTACCACCAAAGTCTATCACGCATTCTCTAAGCATATCCTCCAAAGTTTGAATCGTTCTCTCAGACTGACCATCTGTTTGGGGATGATAAGCAGTGCCTAGATTCAGTTGGGTTCCCAAAGCAGATTGCATGGTCTTCCAAAAATGAGATGAAAACCGAGCATCACGATCGGAAATGATATCCAAAGGAACACCATGCCGTGATACAATCTCATCAACATAAATCTTTGCAAGTTTATCAGCAGATAGATCCTCGCGAATCGATATAAAATGAGCTGATTTCGTTAATCGATCGATAACAACCCAAATAGCATCGTGACCTTTAGATGTACGCGGTAACTTAGTGATGAGATCCATTCCAATGTTCTCCCACTTCCAAACCGGTATCTCTGGTTGCACAAGCAAACCAGAAGGTCGTTGATGTTCAGCCTTGACTTTGAGACAAGTTAGGCATTTCGATACATACAAGGCAACATCCTTCTTCATACCAGGCCACCAGAACTGAGTACGAAGATCCTTGTACGTTTTATCAGCACCAGGATGGATAGAATATCGAGACTTGTGAGATTCGTCCATCACCAAGGTTTGAAGATCGTGTTGTTTCGGAATCCATAAACGATCCTTGAAATAGAGTAAACCATCGTTCTACGTTTCGAGTTTAAGTTCGAGTTGAAGCGGTAGCTCATATTTCAATAAGTATTTGATCACACAAGATCATTGAGCTTGAAGGACATGAGATTGAATATCAGATAGGGTTCGAACAGAATGAAGCTTGACTCGTTCCTTTCGACTAAACGCATCGGCTACGACATTTGCCTTACCAGGATGGTAGCGGATCTCGCAATCATAATCGTTTAAGATTTCAACCCAACGTCATTGCCTCATGTTCAGCTCCTTCTCATTGAGAATATGCTGGAGACTTTTGTGATCAGTGAAAACCACACACTTCGTTCCATAGAGGTAGTGTCTCCAGATTTTAAGTGCGAAACCACAGCTCCTAATTCGAGATCATGAGTCGTATAGTTCTTCTCGTGAATTTTCAGCTGTCTAGACGCATAAGCTATGACTTTGCCTCGTTGCATAAGAACGCAACCAAGTCCTAGATTCGACGCGTCACAATAGACAACAAAATCATCGTTTCCCTCAGGTAGAGATAAAACAGGAGCATCACAGAGCTTCCGTTTCAGCGTTTGGAACGCTTCTTCTTGCTTAGGTCCCCACTCAAAAGGCTTATTTTTCTGAGTCAAAGCAGTGAGTGGAACCGCGATCTTTGAGAAATTAGAAATGAATCGACGATAATAACCAGCAAGACCAAGAAATGATCGAATCTCTGTAGGTGCCGTCGGTGTATTCCAATCCTTAATAGCTGCTATTTTGCAAGGATCCACATGGATACCCTGCTCATTGACTATATGACCCAAAAACTGAACTTCTTTAAGCCAGAATTCACACTTGGAGAATTTAGCAAAAAGTTGTTCCTTCTTCAGAAGTTCCAAGGTCAAACGAAGGTGTTGCTCGTGATCGGCTAGAGACTTTGAATAAATGAGAATATCATCGATGAACACAATGATGAACTTGTCTAAATAAGGTTTACAGACCCTATTCATTAAGTCCATGAAGATAGCTGGGGCATTCGTCAAACCAAAAGGCATGACAGTGAACTCGTAATGCCCATATCTCGTACGGAATGCAGTTTTGGGAATATCTTCTTCGAAAACACGAAGTTGATGATAGCCAGAACGTAGATCGATCTTGGAAAGCATGAAGCACCTTGCAGCTGGTCGAAGAGATCATCAATTCTAGGTAGGGGATATTGATTCTTGATGGTAAGCTTATTAAGCTCACGATAATCGATACACATTCGAAAAGATCCATATCTCTTTTTCACAAAGAGGACAGGAGCTCCCCCAAGGCGAAAAGCTCGGACGGATGAATCCTTTATCAGACAACTCTTGAAGCTGTTTCGATAACTCTTGCATCTCCGACGGTGCAAGACGACAACGTGCTTTCGCAATCGGGTTGGCATTGGGTACAAGGTCAATATGAAACTCGACTTGACGAACTGGAGGCAAACCAGGCAGTTCATCGGGAAATACCTCTGGATAATCCCGAACAATCGGAATATCCTGAATACTCTTGCGCTCGCCTTTCTCCTCGGTGACATGTGCCAGGAAAACAACATATCCTTTTCGCAAATAACTTTGGGCCTTTGTACACGACATAAGCTTCAAACCACTAGATGGATTCTCGCCACGAACTTCCAGAATATCGCCAGACAGAAGAGGAATACGAACAATCTTATCTAAACAAACCACCTCAGCATGATGTTTGGTTAACGAATCCATCCCCATGATAATACTGAAACTCCCAAGTTGCATCGGCGTGAGGTCAATGGGAAAAAGATGGTTGTCAAGGTTTAACTGACAATCATGAATAACAGAATCGAGAACAAGGGGTTTACCAGTAGCAACTTCGACAGATAAGGGGTTCCTCAGTTTAGTTCTAGGTATCGCAAGCTAAGGTTCAAAAGATAATGAAACAAAACTTCTATCGGCACCAGAATCAAAAAAAATAGATGTAGGTCGATTGTTAACAAGAAACGTACCATTGACCACCTCGTTGTCAGCCCTTGCTTCATTGGCATTCAAGTTGTACGCTCGCCCACGAGCGGGATTCACATTTGCATTGACATTTGCGTTCGCATTTGCATTCGCCAACCTCGGACAGTTGTTGCGAAAGTGACCAATCTCTCCACAATTGAAACATGAACCCGGTGGGAATCTAGCAGCATTCCCCTGAACTGGACCTTGAACCTGAGCAATCTGATTCTGACCCATACGATAGACGTTGGCCAGATGCCCAAGTTTACCACACGTTGTGCATTGCCTACAAGCTTGTTGTGCAACATGATGACCGTTGCAGCGGGCACAATGAGGTGCGGTACCAGCATACACTTTCTTCGCAGGTGGTTGAGTTGGTGGGTTCTGAGGGTTCTGAGCAGTAATAGCAAAGTTCTGAGCACCCTTTCGCTTTCTCGACTTCTTCGACGACTCACCTTTCTTACCCTTACCCTTTTCCTTGATAGATTCGGTCGACTTCTTCTTATCACCTTTGTAGGTAAGTTTTCCCTTCCTGACTTGCGACTCAGTCAGGGTAGCAGATAACTCGATCGCTTGACAAACCGTAGTAGGATTGACGCCGGTCACAATATCTTGTATGGAATCGGGTAAACCATCGATGTACCTCTCTATTGCTTTCTCCAACGGGGTAACCATAGTAGGACACAAAAGACTGAGCTCCTCAAATCGATCCGTGTACGCACGGAGTTCTCCCCCATCTTGTTTTAGATCGTCAAACTCTCGTTCCAAAGCTCGGATTTCGTGACGTGGACAAAACTCTCTCATCATGAGAGCTCGAAGCTCTTCCCATGTTTGTGCCAATGCCACTTCGGCACCCTTGTCACGCATCACACCGTTCCACCACGTAAGAGCACGCTTCTCAAACACACTTGATGCAAATTCAACCTTACGCCCATTCGGACATTGCACATGTCTGAATGTGTTCTCGATACTTTCGAACCATTGAAGGAGCGCAGTTGCTCCTTGTGACCCAGAAAACTTTAGCGGCTTAGCAGAATTGAAATTCTTGAAATTACATTGTGCATTGTTATTATTATTAATGTTCTTCAGCAGTAAAAGATTGTGCATCACGTCGTGGAGGCATTGTCTAACAAGGAAATATGAGAAACGAGTGAGGTCGATAATTAGGAAAAAAAAGAGGTATTGAAAATATCGACGAAACATAAGGAAGGCGATTATTTGTTCGTTACTTCGAACAAACAAATGACACGCAGTGACTAATCAAAGTAATGAATCAAAAAAATGTATCGCGAAGACATGCTCGCCTATAAGTGAACAATCACCCCAAGAGTTCCCAGGTAAGAGTGACTGGTCCGATTATGTGGATTTGTACGAACACTCTAGCCTTAGACAGAAAACTCAGGGTACAGGCATTCACTCTTCCAGTTTGCACGTGTTCACATTATTTAGATCCAAACTTTGACGAGATTTTGAAAACTAAGAAGGCACTAAGCCAAAAATGAGTCAAACTAGAAGGGTTCAAAACCTTACAACAGAGGGTTCAAAACATAGTAATCAATCATCCTAGAACGGATGATTAATTTTTGAAGCAGATTCGGATTTTGTTTTTTTTTTTAAATCTAAACGCAAATCAACTTGCGTTGGGGTCCTAGAAAGTTATAGTCTAGGTCAAAACATTACTAATAACCTAATTCCCTATAACCATTGGCTCTGATACCAACTCTTCTGTCATACCCCGACCACGTAAAACAACAAACCGTGGCGGAAACGTCGGGGAGTGTTGTAACAGAATTATTGTTTCGAAACCATGGATACAAAAGAGTCTCGTTTTATTTAAATATTAAACATTAACATTGTCTTAAAGTAAAACAAGCAAGTCAAACATAGTCTATCATCGTTATTAAATCACTAAGGCCTCGTCCAGTCCTAAGTGAGCATGCATCCTATTCGCAATCAACATTAAGCAACATCACCTGAAACATATGTAAAAACAAAGTCAGCAAAGAAATGCTGGCGAGCACATAGTTTTTGTGTGAGTGTCAGATTCATGGCTCGTTTATTCGTTGAAATAACTCGTACAACCTCGTTAATTGATATTAGAAAACCTTGTTTTTGTAAACCATTTGTATTATAAAATGAATAACCAAGTCAAAACAGATTGGTTATAGTTTATAAAACCTCGATGCCATGAATCATAACTCAAAACATTTGTTTAAGTAACCAAATCGTAAATCGTTCTCGTAATAAAACTCGTATGGTTTATATAGTTTCGTAAACATCGTTGTGTGACATTGTTAACTCGTTCTTGTTATAGATCATCGTTCATTTGTTTAAATCATTCATAATCGTTCAATCGTTCAAAATCGTTCAATCGTTTAACATCGTTCTCGTTCAAATCGTTCTCGTTTTAATTGTGAAAACTGCTTTTGGTCGTCTCGCTAATAACATTCAAACCTTCGTGACTCGTTCATCGTTCAACTCGTATTAACAAACCACCAAAGGGTAAGTTAACAATCATCAGGTTCAGTCGTTACCCACATAACCCACACATAACCATGGGTGCAGTCTGATAACGGGATTTGTCGGATCCTATGGTACCATAACCTAATACTGGTTGGTTCGGCCAAAATTAATGAATGTCATTCGTTATATAACTACAACCAACAAGCTCGTTCACATTATCGAAATCGTTATTAGTTTAGTATAAACCATCTTACTGGTTTTGAAACCATCGTTAAAATATCGAAATCGTTTTGATACATATGAATCACCCCGAAACAATCGAAAACATGTAAAAGAGGGGATCTATGTACTCACCTTTGGGTGCGTTTTTATATGTTAACACAATCCCTCAAATAGTTTATTCGTCCTAAATTAAATATAATGATTTAATAATCAAAAACCCACAAAAATACATAAGTTTCTCCGATACTTATAATTTTCACATAACTTTGAGATTTTTCTCAAAAATTTATTATTTTTTATTATCTTGGTGTATTTGTATATATGTACTCAAGCGTAATACACATAATCTTGTAAAGTATTTTCATGTCATCATACACATATTGTAAAACACATAGCACATTGTAACACATATAGTTTGCCCATGAAAACCCATTCTAGTGTATGTCGAAAAACACTTATTTTAGCGATTCGGTAACATTTTTGGGCGTCGGAAGTCACGTATGACCAACCAAACACCAAGTAAACTTAATATAAGTTAAATTACGTATTTTTATAGCAAAAATATCAGTTTGGTTACTGATCTAAACCAGTTTTATAAAAATCCTCCGAAAAGGTGATTTTTGACCGTTTTACCGCATAGTTTTGCTTCAAACATTACCCGAACCATCCCAAATCGAAAAGACTTGAAATTTTAACATAACCCATGTTATTTACTGAATAAAATAGTGGTTATACTCATGATAGTGCAGGTCTTACATAAAGCACATAAATCATGCAAATTTCACCTAATTTACCACTTTTTAAGCTATATGTACAACATGCAAAGCTATCAATCCTATGTCAAAGTTTCATGCCATTATAATACATCAAATAATATTATTTTTAGTGTTTATAACCTGTTCAAAAAACATTTTTGTCATACAACCCTTTTTTACCATTTCTTGAGCTTTAAATCAACATGTATCTTGGTGTACAAGTGCCTAAATCATACTATCATAGCAACATCATTTTATATGAGTTTAAAAGCATCAAATATGCAACTTATTCATGTTTATTTTCTGATGTAATTTACATTTATCATATCATGCATAGATCATTAAACACTTGCATTTTAACTACCATTCAAGAACAAGCAACAACATAAACAAGTACTTATCAAGAAATCAAACTTCAAAACTCATACACACATGTATATATATGTGTACGGTCATACACACCCACATAAACATCACCATTTTTAATTTGTATCAAGACCCATTTCATGTTAGATTTCAAGTTTGTGAAAATCCCAAGATTCAAGAGAAACTTCAAATCATCAAGAACAACCAAGAATCAAAAGTATGATTTAAACATAATTGTTATACCTTCAAGATTCAAGTAAGTTGCTGGATGAGGTTTTGATGATAGAAAGCTTGAAATCACTTGAATGCACCTTGGAAACACCTTTGGATCTTCACACTAACTTGAATTTAGCTTGAAATGGTGTTGAATTCTCAAGAACAAAGTTTGAATATATGAAGATGGAGAGAGAGGGTGGACGGTTTGGGAGAGAGGAGAGAGAAGGATTTTGAGTGGTCTTGTTGAGTGAGAAATGATCTTGGAAAGATATATAAGGATATTTGCAAGATATGGAAATGATGCATGCACAACACTTGTCCAACAAGATCAAATAGAATCTTGCAAAAATCTATAAAATATTTTGGTGGGGCCACACATATATTGTGACCGTAAATTGGGAGGGGGGAGGGGGTCCAAGTGTAATTTGAATGGTAAAATAGATAAAAACAGGTGTTTAACTGGATACCGGGTATTTTATCTAGCGTTTAAATCCCGGTTTATAGCGTTCTAAATTATTTTTTTTATTCTATAAAAATAAACTCGCCAAAATATTACTGAAATAAATTTCAGTCGCCGAGACTGGCTGCGTTGTCTGCGTTTTGCAGTAGAATCACTGTGTTGCGCAGAAACACGCGGTACGCGCTTTAAACTTGAAAAATAACGTTTTAAAGCGTTTTAATTTATTTTTCAACACAAACCTGATTAAAAATAAAATTTTAATCATAACAAAATATTTTTGGGATTTAAATATTATCCGGGCTGTCACCAATGTTCGTTTCGCAGTTTTGTCGTAATTAGTTCTTTAGTTCAAATAAACATGTTTTTGCCATACCAAATCCTTCGAAACTTATTTCTAAGTTATGTAAAGGATATTTAGGGTATGTTTGGCTTATGTAACAGTTCCGGAGTGTACGTCACGTTAAACTGATTGCGTTTATGCACCAGTTTGCGTATAACCTTCCAGAAAGCGATTTAAAGCTTGAAATCGGAATCGAATCAAATTGTAAAATCATCAAACACAATAACACATATAATAACACCAAAGCACATTGTTTTATTGATAATCAACATTGTTTTACATTATACGATGCTTACAGAACACAATTGTCACATAAAACCTTTAGAACAGACAATTAGGAGGTATTTAGACCTCTAATCTTATTGAAATTAACCATACTCAAGTCCCACAATCATGAATTTGATTGGGAACAAGATTGGTACAATATTCCCACAAGAATACAAGTTCATAGAAAGTTTATGTGAAAGTCTAGTCAAAACAGAAAGTTAGGCCTCAAAATGGTGATGTTCCACCTTAGTTTACCATCGTAAACTTGTGGAAACATTCCTAGAGATGTTCCAAGTGTTCAAAAATAAGAAGAAGTGGAGAAACATGAAGGAAAGTGAGATGAGAGCTCACTTTTGGACTTGTATGAAATCTGCCCAAAGCTTGAAATTTCAGTAATTTGAGAGTGTTTTGAGTGAGTTCAGAGTGTAGTAAAAGTGACAAGAAGATATGGGAAGCTTGGTTATATAGTGGTTGATTAGGGTTAGAGTTTAAATGAGGTTAGAAGTTGATTGGGAAAGAAAGGAGGTGAGAAAGGTGACCAAACCGCAACCAAGAAGCAACTTTATGCGGATTCGCTCTCCACGCGTCGCGCGGGCTTCAAGTCTAGGCCCACCGCACGACGCGGCGTGTTCCTATGTCGTCCAAAGTTTGATTTTTGCCAAGTTTGGTCCCTGAACTTATATGTGGATGTTATTTTGAAATGTAGGGAATGTATGTAAGCATGTTACGTATCAAGCGTGCATGAATGATAGTATGTATAATAAGTCTCGGTTACACAAGTATGATTGAGCATGATTGGGTTAAATATGATTTTCCATTATGATCAAGGTCTCGGATTACCATATTGGAACGAAATACAATTTCAAGTTGCTAAAAATAGAAATGCGAATACAAGTGTCTAAAATTAGAATGTACGAAAATACAGAGCGTTACAGTCTCCCTTACTTTAGAATTGTCTCGAAATTTATTTAACACGAAGACTTGGGATGAGATGGTATTTTGGAGGTTAGGTACGAGTAATAATTGGTTAAAATGTTTGGCTATGGTGAAAGTTTTGAAGTTTAGTGCCTAAACAGTATGTATGTGCGAGCGTGTAAAAATAATGTGTGGGTCAAAAGTGTTGGCTAAATTGGTGGTTTAGGGTTGAGTGGAATGTCCACTCTATTTGATTGGCTAAATGACAGGTACACGTAAATAAATTTGAAGGGTTAATAGATAAGTTTGTAAAAGTAACTCGTTTGACTTAAGTGGATTGGGACACCAACCGTAAATAAGTGTAAAAAGAAGTAAATTATGTATGGGTGCATATAGGCGATGTTAGGTTGACCAAATTTGGATGACTTGGTGAACGAGGGGGTGTTTAAGGAAATGCGACTTAAGGAGTGGAAAGTTTTTAGGATAAATAAGGATGTGATTTCATGTAATGCAGCGAAAGATTAATATGTGAGTGAAATTGTTGTTTTGGACGAATAATCGAGTTTGCCGGCCTATATAAATTAGGTTTGATGGGAATGGAGAATCAAACTCATGATAGTTGAGAGAATATTGGGAGAAAATAGCAATTTATGACGAAAGATGTTGTTCATAAAGGAAATGCCACATTCGTTGAAAATCTTGGATTCGCGCAAGTCGTAGGTCACCTGGTCTCATAAATTTTTTCATGCCCACGTGTTTAGATTTAGAATAGCGTATTATCGATTTTGAAAAGAGTTTTAGGTAGTGAGTATGTTTTATTGAAAGTATTTTACAAGATGAGAAAGTCGTGCTTGAAAATCCATATGGAAAACTTGGTTTTGAGAAATTTAGTAAAAACGGACTTATAGATAGTCAAGCTTCATTGGTATTGGCGCGTATGTGTAGAGTTGCTAAGTCTAGAGTATGCATCAGAAATTGGTTGACCAGTGCGATGGTTGTGGTAGGTTGGTTGAGTGGTAATTTGATGGTAGGGTGTCGGGTTCCGACTAAATGTCTATGGGTGCGACACTTGGTGCACAACAGCACGGTGTACAAGTGAGTTACCGGTCATGGGTATCGAGAGGTTCCCTAGGTATGGCTCTTATTGGGTTTCTTGGTTCGTGAGTATAGGCGAGATTCGGAAGAGGTTTGGGGTGTTTCACACTCGTTCTAAGGCGTTAGTAGAATTACCGGTAGGAGAGCTGGTTCGGAGTTGGGGTCTAAAATACTAGGAGAAGTCGTGTCAAGTTGGTCAAAGTTCGTTGAAACTCATGTCACGGGCCCGAGTATACGTGGGAGCGTGAAGACCAAATCAAGACCAAGTACCCACATCTGTTTAAAGACTCCCCTGCAACCGGTAACTCAACATGAATTTCGGGATGAAATACTTCTAACGGGGGGAATATGTGACAACCAGAAAAATTACAGGGTAATTCCGTACAACTAAGTCATTATTTATACAATTTAATTGCAGTCATTTGACTTGATTATGAATGATTGAGTCGTACAAAGTCTAGCAGTGATAGGACATGTTAAATGCATTACAATTTATATTGCTACTTTCGCGGTGTCACAAAAACGAACAACTATGTCCTAATACATTGGTAATAAATGCGAACATACTATTCATGCAAACACACTATTCATGCCAGGAGAGTTCAGAAATTCCCTAATACGACTAACATATGATATGAAAGCATATCATGATAAACATATATACTATAACCGTAATTAGGGGAAAAAATTACAACGATATATAAACTTTCCGAAAACATGCCTAAACACCTAAATTGTTCGATCCGGATAATAAACTAGCTAATTCAGCACTTTGCAACATTTTTCACCATCCCGCAGCACAAACAAGCTATTAGATAATGCTAATTATCTTAAACGATCTCGAGCATATCAAATATTTCTTTAAGATATTATTACCGGTATTGTGGTGCACCTTCCGTATACAAACCGGTAATGACCCGACAACGAAACTAGAAACTAAAATAACATCCCAACACTTAATTAACTAGTCTAGTGAACTAGTTAAGATCAATTATCATCCTAAACCATCATTAGCACACTAATGATGCAAGAACATCCCTAATTACCTACATATCTAAGTTTAACAATTTAACACATGTCTACTAATTTTAAAATTGATACCACCATACTCTATCCTAACCCCTATTTTCGATCAAGATGGGGCCCCAAAAGCCCCTTCCCTAATGTTAGAGGATGATGATGATGATGATGATGATGATGATGATGATGGTATGGCTAGAGATTGTATCTTGACTTATAAGATCTTGCACCTTATAAACAAATAACCAACACCATATCACCTCACATTTCTACAACTTACCAACACACAAAACAACCTCCTCTCTTTCTCTCTCTCTCTCTCTCGCTCTCTCTCTCTCTTGAACCTACAGCCCAAAACCCCTCTTTCTTTCTCTTCATCTTCAATCCCTAAAATCATAATATCAAGCTTCATTCACACCTTGCATGGAGATCTAAGACAATTCAAAGCTTGGGAGTATACTAGAAAGCATCATACTTGTTAATTGGAGCTTCAAGACCTTCATACTTTCTTCATCTTCTTCACATTGTGCTTCCCGAGCCTAAGTGCTAGTTGTAAGATAATCTAAACTCGTCCTTATGCTTCTTATGTTTAGTAGATCATAAAAGTACACATTGATCATCTTGAAGCTCGCTAAACAAATACATGAAACCCTAAACTTTAACATAATAATCTTAAATAATTATGTGCTTTATGTATTGATCTTGATGTTTAGTATAATGTAGTTTCTTAGCCTTAAAGATCTTGCATGATTATGCATGAAAATATGATCTAAACATAAATGTGATTAGATCTAGCAAGATCACCATCTTTGAAGTTCATGAACTTAAACACTAGTCTTGAAATTGATTTTTGAAGAATATAAATTTATCAAGAAGCTAAGAACATGATTTTTAAACTAATGATCTTGAGATTATAACCTAAACAAGTTTATATAAAGTTGTTAAACTAGAAGATGAACATAAAAGTAAGGATATTTTTAGAAGTCTTGATAAATATATATATATATATATATAGAAACGGGATCAGGAGAAAACAACCAAAAGTGTGAGAATGGTTAGAACGCATCCTTGCCCAACACGTGGCGCAGGATATAGTGAAGGGCGGATGGGCTTTTTCGTCCTTTTATATTCTTTTTTTAAATGCGTGTTACATCACCTTTCCATTTTTTGGTGTTTAACAAATACGCGGAGTTTTTATTGTTTTTTATATCAGGAGCATAGTAAATTTTTTGGCGTTTTAACTAAGTATGGCATTGATTGTTGTGCCAAGTAGGATGCAGGCCTATAATGTAAAAAACATCAGTAATTTTCTTGATGTTTATTTTTTTTCTATCAATTGTTGTGCCATGTAGGATGCAGGCCAATAATGTGACAAGCAATTATTGCATTTTGAAAAGATAAACAAATTCAATTTTCCATGTAGTGGCTTTTTATATAATAAATGTTTGGCAATAATGTTACCGTCTCTTCATTTTACTGTTTTGCAGTTACTGTTTCGTTCAGTTTCTTTTGTCAATTAGTGTTGTTTTTTCCAGTAATAATTTGTTTGGCATTTTTTGGCGTTTTATATAGCAACAACGTGCTTTGATAGCATCCGTTCTCACAGTTTTCATACTAGCAAGCGTTTTGGTGTTTGTAGTTTTTGACGTTTTGTACTCAATTTTTTTTATTAGTAGAGAATTAGATAATAAACAACAGAGAATTAGATAACAAACAATAGAAAATGAAAAAAATTAAAAATTCTAATCTAATTTCTCATCCAAATCTTCACTGTCATTAGCCTCTTCTACTTTAACCTTTTTGGCGTTTTGAACCTGTTTTGAATACCTTATCTAGATCCTTATTTTCCTACATAACGCCCGTCTTTAGAAGATGCTTATTTTTAGTGGCATCCTGTATTGTGGTTTGATATATACTAGTTTAGTGACATGTTGAAGATCAACGCATGCTCGAATGTATTGATCCCTTCATGCCATCCATATATCCATCAAGAACAAAGTGACATGATGATATATCAGTGTCATCAGTCTCTTTTTTCATGAATATTTGTCCATCTCATTCAGCAAAAGCTTATAGAGATACCCACCTCAAAGAAGAATCCATTAAGTGAAACTTCATTCAGAACAATACTCAATATAGAAGAAATGAGGTTTCCCATCTGTGGCTTTTTTAACTATTTTTTTGGCATTTTAAAGTGAATGGTTTCTAGGAAACATGGCGTTGTTTTTGGGTGTGATCAATTGATTGTGCAGAGATGTCTCTCTTATAGGATGTTTGGGCGCGTAGTTTAGGCAGGATTTTATTTATAATAAATGATATTAATAGCCGTCTTTTCGGTTACTGTGTGTATTTTTACTGTTTTTGTTCAGTTTTTTATGAGTTTTTAGGGTGATAGACGTGCCATCTTCCAAGTTTGGCTTTTTTTAATGGCTTTAAGTAGTTATTGGCGGTTTTTTTTTCATTTTTAGCTTTTAATAATACTTGTCCAAATTACTTTTATTATAGTTTGGGAGTTTTGGCGTTTTATTGCATTATGGCGTTTCACAATCATTATGTCTGTTTGGCGTTTTTACTAAAATAATGTATTTTTTGTTCTTAGCTGAAAAATACATAACAAACAACAGAAAAATAAAATTTAAAAAATAAAAATAGAAACAATTCATCTTCCAAATCTTCACTGTCATCAGTCTCTTTCTTCTTTGAAACATGTTCACTGGCGGTTTGACTTTGGCATGCGTGAGTTTTTGTTGTTGAGGTAGGCTTTTTTGTGGCCGTTTGGAAAGACAAAATGACGTGAGTTTTTTGTTTGAATATTTATCTTCAAACCACTCATAAGTGTCATTCATCTCTTCATGCCATTATAATATTCATCAATAACAAAACACAAAAAATGACATAAGTCTGACACCAACATCTTTTTGTTTAAGATTTGTCCATCTCATGCAGCAAAATGTTATTGAGTCACAGCACCTCAGGGAAGAATGCATTATGTGAAACTT
Organism: Helianthus tuberosus; assembly: GCA_030545235.1. Lineage (NCBI taxonomy): Eukaryota > Viridiplantae > Streptophyta > Magnoliopsida > Asterales > Asteraceae > Helianthus > Helianthus tuberosus. Next base: position 133,980,786 of record CM060394.1, read on the forward strand.
CGCGTAGAACAATATTGAATATACAAGAAACGATGTTTGCCATTTTGGCGTTTTTACTAAGGAAATAGTGTATCTAAAAGAAACGTCGATTTTTTGGAATCTTTGATGTTTGAATGTTTTGGCGTTTTCTAAGATCATTGGTATATAGTAAAATATGGCGTTTTGAGTTGGTGTGTTTGATGTTTTGGGTTTTTTGGCGTTTCTAAGATGAATGGTATATAGTAGTAAATATGATGTTTTCGGTTCGGGGGTGTGTTTAAGGAATGTCTGAGATGTTTTGTTTATATAGGGATGTGTTTTGGCCCGTAATGGCGTTTTATTCATTAGTTTTGCGTTTTTGGTAGAGAAGTCTAAAGACCCTTTTACCCTTAATGAAGCGCGTCCACTTAACAGAATTCGTGTTATTTACGAAAACGCCACCACGCCAATCTAGTCCATAGATTGTTTTGATCGGACGATCCATAAGCGTTCTCACCGTTCTCACACTTTCCACCGTTTTCTCTAAATTCTGACCCTATATATATATATATATATATATATATTTATATATAAGTTAATGAATTTGGAAGATGTGTTTATGTGATTATACATGCAAAGTGATGTATTGGGAACTTGATTGTGTTGTTGTTGATATTGAGGTTAAAAGTTGGTTAAAAATACGTTTTAAAAACATGGAAAACGTCCACAGTATAGAGGAAACTATGTCGAAATTTTCTAAAATCCTAATCATGATTAAAGTGTGGTTTAACAAGTAATTACCATAACTAAACGGGATAAACAACTTTAGTCATGATTAGGAAACCTTTGATGAAAAGTTTAAACTAAACACTTATGGTTATTTTCCTAAGTTAATGGAAGTATATATATATATATATATATATAGGGTGAAAATATATATGTTTAGAAAACCCTTTTTATGTGTATATGTATAAGTGTGTATTTATGTGTATGTATTTAGAAGCTAGGAAGCTTGTTTAACTAAATACATAAATACCAACACTTGAAAACACAAAATACTTGAAAATAACCAAGTATAAATGTATATGGATACTTATACATGTATACACACATATCATCAATGTGGATACTTGGAATGGTAATACAAGAAGGATTATATATGAACTCATTTATATTGTATCCCTAAACATAAATTCAGACAATGGACAATTCGGACATCGGACAAACTAACTTATATATATTGAAGAAATAATATATATATATCCTAAACCGACCCTACATATGTAATAAAAGTTCAGTAGGAAACTAAATATATTGTCATCGAAAACGATTGTTCATATCGTCACGACGAGGAGCATATATACTTTACCGACGACACTTAGGCATTTTTGCCACGAAAATATATATAAACGACTACGACGACGAGATTCTAAAAATAATATATTTTTAGACAACTTAGGAAATATATATTTTCATCAATCCTAAATCCGGAAAGTATTATATAAATAACCAATTAAGTGAAGATATACAATTATATAAGTATACTTATACGTAAAAGAATACGTACACTAAAACACTTAATGAAATTGCAAGATTTCAAGTAATGTACATGTGCACATATACCTATAAATACAAATACGACATAAATACCCACAATAAAATAACAAGTGAAGTGTATACATGGTATACGTATACGTATAACTACATAAATACAATGGATAGATCCAAATACACTTAATGAAGTGTACGCACATAAGAAGATACCATACATGTACACTGACATGAATACGATATTAAAAATAAATATTTTTAACTAATATATATATATATATATATATATAGGGAGGGGCTCATGCGAGAACTCCATTTATTGCGAGAAGCGCGAGAACCAATGTGAACACAACCTAAAATAGCTAAAAAAAACCTAACCCCCCCCCCCCCCCCCCCGAAAAAAAACCTAAACCCCCCACCCCCCACCCCCACCCCCCAAGCTAAATGCTAAAAACTAAAACCCCCAAAAAACCTAAAAAAAACCTAACCCCCCCCCCCAAAAAAAAAAAACCTAAAACCCCCTCCCCCACCCCCCAAAAACCTAACCCCCCCCCCCCCCCAAGCTAAAATGCTAAAAACTAAACCCCCAAAAAACCTAAAAAAATCTAAAAAAAAAGTTTTTTTAATATTTTTTATGCTCAAATCGCTACTATTAGTGGCCAAAAAATAAATTTTTTTTTTTTTTTAAAAATTTTTTTTTAATTTTTTTTTCTTCGAAAAGTAGCGATTTTTATATAAAAAATATTAAAAAAAAATTGTGTGATTTTTAGCTATTTTTAGGCATTTTTGGTTGTGTTCACATTGGTTCTCGCGGATCTCGCAATAAGAGGTGGTTCTCGCATGATCTTCTCCCTATATATATATATATATATATATATATATATATATATATATATATATATATGTTTTGGTCAAAAATTACCGAAGCAAATTAGTGATCAAATTAGTTAAGTGAGGTAGTGTGCTAACAATATGTGTTGAAAATATTCTGATTATATTGTTTATAATAACAGTTTTCAGGATATAGCTCAGGATATCGAGCTATATCAACAATCAAACAATGAGAGAAAAAGTAAAGGGTGACACGAGATGTACGAGGAAACCCTTGATCAATCTAGATCGCCGGCACAAAACCTCGGGAGCTGATAATCGCAGTTGCCTTGTTCTTCTTATTCCTTCAAACTTCAGGATACAGTGCAGGATATGATACGGATCAACTAAGTGTTACAATGAATTTCAAGTGTAAGTGTAGGTGGTTGCGAGTGATTGCAGCTAGTAGAGAGCAGAAGTGTGTGTAAAAGTTGTGTGTCTTATCGATCCGATCATTCCTTTATATAGTAAAAAGAAATAACAAACTATCCTAAAAGTAAGGGATGCTTCGAATATTCCCCTTTGAACGTTGGAGACCCCTTCTTTGCGGCTTCAACATTCTCTTCTCAACAGTTTAGTCCAAGTCTTCAGGAGAATCAGTCCACTTGAACGTTACAGGTCTGCCATGTTAATCTGCACGTGAACAATTAATAAACACCAGGATACTGCATCAGGATGTTACCAATATCCTGATCCGGTATCCTAGTCACAAACAAAAGTAATAAATTCAGGATATATGTTCGGAAAACCACCCATAACAATTGTCCCCAAAATATATCTGTTGGAATTCTAAATTCAAACGGATATATTTTAGAGTTTATCTCTCGGATCGAGGTAATTATGATGATTGGACACTTGAGGTGACAGTATGCAACTTCCCATGTGATAATCACTCGATGGTTATCTATGAAGCCGCTATATCTTCTCTCTTCTTGTTTAAAAACCAAACATCTTCAACAGAATTTCCAGGTAATCACTTATTCCTTTTTTCTCTCTTGCGAATTTCTTTGTTTTTCTCTCAATGGCTACCAGAACTCGATCCCAAACTGGTGAATCAACTGAGACCTTTGTCCAACAGAATCTTCTCAAGAATCCCAAGAAGGAGATCTGTGCCTTTAATAATGCGGACATCGCAGCGTTGAGAGCCTCCGGCGCCTTCCCCGATAAGGCAATCATCAGGCCGTTTGACCGGACAGTCCGATCAGACGTATCATCCGGCGAATGGATCTGTTTTCTGACATATCCTTTTTCACTAGGCCTTCGGTATCCCTTCCTTGAATTTATGGTGCGGTTCTTTCGCAAAACCGGCCTTATCTTTTCTCAAATAATGCCTATGGTTTGGAGGGTGTTGATTGTTCTTAACCAGATCAAGGCCCTTCATGTTCCTGACCTTTGCATTGAAGATATCCTAATCGCATACCGTCTTCGATCTCACGGTTCTAGCCGATTTTTACTTTTCTTCACATCCAGTAACCCCCTTGTCCTCAAGGCGACCAAAAATGAGGACGGGTGGCAAAGAAAGTTTTTCTTTGTCAGGTGAGATTCCATCGCCGAGGGTAACAATCTTCCGGTTAAGTGGTTAACCACCGGTAAGGTTTAGGGTTTTAGGAATATCCCCAAACGCATCTTGAGTCTATATCCTGTACTGACCTTCTCTTATTTATCCTGCAGCGAATTTCAAAGAGCTAGCTCCCCCTGCCGAAGAATCCGAAGGAAGAATCCAAGCAATCTACCAGTTACCGGAAGGTGACAGAAGCTTTTCCACACACCTTTCGAGTTCTAGTCAATACTCTTCATCTGACATGTCTGGTAAGGGTTATTTGATTATGCATGTGTTTGGTTAGTTTACTATAATGGAAGAGTCATAAGAGTTTAGAGTTTCTCCCTATTATGTAACACCAGCCAAGACCCCTGAAGTTTTTGACCTTGAGGAATTGGACAGCTACTCCGGTCCCGTCCAAGTCAAGAAGGAACCAAGCCCTAAACCAGTCAATTGGTCCAAGCCCACTGGTTCAAAAGCTGTTGCCATCCTGAAACCTTCTCCAGCTACCAAGACTCGTGCTTCCAATGCCCGGAAGAGGAAGGAAACGGACTCTCCTGCTACCTCTGAGGCCTTTCCTTACGAGAATCATGGATTCAATGAAACCAGTGGATTCATGACTTCATTCCTTAACAAGGTAAAAATCCCTATATTGTATCCTGCAAATATATGTTGAACTAATATCCTGAACAGCTTATATATGCTGATACCTGTGTTCTCGATTGTAGGGCCTTGAGCGTCTCATGCACCTATACGAGGAAGGTTGTGGGCTCAACAAGATGCTGGAGTCCAAGTTGAAGTAGGCTGAGGTTACCATCGCGGACCAGGGTATGATCGACGCCGCCAAGTCACAACACTATGAGGATAAATTCAAAGCCGTGACTCAAGAAGCCCAGACTGCCATCAAAAAGGCCAACCAGGATGCTCAAGCCAAATTGGATGCTACCCAGCTTCAACACAAACAGGATATGAACTCCTACCGAGAAGGCCTAAAATGATCCGTTGTAATTTCCCCCTCCAAGCCAGGCTGAAAATGGCTTATGAAGCCAGGGCCATGGGCTTTGAATACCCTTCTTGGAATGTCAATTCTTGGGAGGCGAAATTAAAGGATCTTGGCGGCAATCCTCTGGAACATCCTGCTAAACCTATGGTTGAGGAGCCTTCCAAGGCGGCTGAAAAGGTGGCTGATGCTGGTGGAGATGCTGAGAAGGATGCTGGGGCTGATCCTGGACTAGGTGCTGGTGAAGACGCGATGGTTGAAGAAGGTGGTGCTGCTTGAAGGCAGCGAACTGGGCGATGATGGATGTTGATGCCTAGACCGGAGCCCACTTTTATAATCTTTGATGGTTGTGGTTGAACAAACAATTTACTTTCTGTTTTAGCACAATTTACATTCCTGCACTTAGAACAATTTGATGGCCAAAGGTGGAGGGATCCTGAGTTTCAGGACGAAGCCCTTGGTCATCAATCTTTAGTATGTTTTATTTTGAACAGTTCAACAGTTGAAGGTGGAGGGATCTTGAGTTTCAAGACGAAGCCTTCAACTGTTTAAGTGAATATGTTAAAAAATAATTGTGCTTTTGGTGGATGGGTCTCGGTTTGAGATGAAGCCAAAAACATAATAAGCTAACATTTTTTGGCCTTATCCATTGTTGTCCATTTTTACTTTGTAAATTTTGTTTTATGTTGTTTAATTCAAATGTAGTTCCAAAAATATTCTGATCAAGTATCCTGAGAAAATATCCTGGTCAGGATACTCTTAATATTTTATTCACAAATATTCTATTAAGATTTTTGTTTAATAAGATTCCAAAAACTTAGGTAATTTAGATAAGGCTCTTAAAGGATAAAAAAGGAGAGATCATACCAGAGATATTCATAGAATACATCCCTATCCTTAAACTCCAATTTTCTTGTAAACTTCCCATCGAAGATGTCCCCTGTCTGGGAGACTTAGTAAACCAAATCCAGACTTGATCCTTTGAGCTTTTCCTAATGCCTTGGGAGGAATGTCCCATGTGCATGTTGCTTTTAAACACTTAGGAATTTTTGGGCATCATCTCAATCGTATCTGATCTTATACTTGCGTATAACTTTAGACTTTAGTATTACAGGGGATAAACCCTAAATATCCTGGAGATAGATCCTCAATATTCTAGGGATAAACCCTAAGTATACTGGGGTTAATCCCAAATTTTCGTGCGCTACAGGAGGGAGTGTATAAACTCCAAGACTTAGAAAGGTGAAAACCTTTAAACCTTAGAGAGTATGAAAATATCCTTTCGTGAGAGAGGGTGATCAGTCCTCAAATACCTTTAGGATCCAGGATATAGCCAATAATAACGAAATTGTCAGCTACTTTTATGTGGACTGGTCCCACTATCTTGAACTATTCCTAGATAACTTGTGCTCCAGGCGGGGTGTTTAAACCCAATTCGAGAGAAAGGTGAATACCTTTAAACCTTTAAAGGGATCAGAATCCCTTTAACGTGAGAGAGGGGGTCAATCCTCTAATCTTTTGATCCTGAGTATATATCCTAGAGCTATATCCCGAAGCATATTCTGCAAAACAACCTTAGACTAGGGTGGGTGTTAGCTTGGCTAACACCCCTCCGATGCTCAAGTCAGTATTGGGTTCAAAAGGAATAAAATTATATTTAAAAGAGATAGAATTCATACCATCCTGAGTTAGAAATTAAATTCTAAACTCACTTGAAATAGGCTTTAAGGTGTATAGCATTCCAGGATCTTGGCAATATATCCCCTTCCATATTCTTAAGTCGGTATATTCCTTTCCTAGATTCCGATTCAATCTCATATGGTCCTTCCCACTTTGGAGCTAACTTTCCATCAGCAGGATTAGTAGTATTCTGAAAAGCCTTCCTTAATACCCAATCTCCAACTTGAAACCTTCTAGTCCTCAGATTCTTGTTATATGCTCTGGATATCCTCTGTTGATATGCTGCCATCCTTAGCTTTGCCGCATCCCTTGTCTCAAAGACAGTATCCAATTCTTGGCATAGAACTTCAGGATTCTTCTCAGGATCCCGGAGGTTGGACCTTGCTGTAGGTGTCACCATTTCTGTCGGGATCACCACTTCTGCTCCAAACACCAAGGCAAATGGGGTTTGCCCAGTTGCACTTTTTACTGTTGTTCTATCAGCCCATAAGACAAAGGGTAATTCTTCTGCCCATCTTCCTTTCTTAGCTCCTAATCTTTTCTTTAAATTGTTGACTATTATCTTGTTTGAGGATTCTGCTTGTCCATTTGCTTGAGGATGTACCGGTGTGGATGTAATCATCTTAATTCCCCAACTCTTGCAAAAATCAGTAGTCCTTTTACTGATAAACTGAGAGCCATTATCACAAATTATCTCAGCTGGTATCCCAAACCTAGTCAGGATATGCCTCTTTATGAAGGATACAACTTCTTGATCTCTGACTTGGACAAATGCCTCAGCTTCAACCCATTTGGAGAAATAATCTGTCATTGCCAGCATAAAAACTTTTCCTCCTAGAGCTTTTGGCAACTTTCCCACTATATCCATACCCCATTTCATGAATGGCCAAGGGAAGCAATAGGATATAGTGGTTCAGTAGGTTGATGCAGTATATTACTGTTTTGGTCAAAAATCACACAAGGATAATACAACCAAATCCGATTTTGTGAGGTGTGATGCTTGAATAAATGGACAAATGTATGAATAAAATGAATGTGGGACACAAAGATTTATACAAGAAAAAAGCCCTTGATCAAGATATGATCTCCGGCACAAAAAAACTCGGATAGTGAAAACTATCACTATCAAGTATATTGAATAAACCAGTTTACAACTTCGGAAGTATTGAGCTTGATACAATGAGTTCTAGTGTGTGTTTGTTCGAGAGAGAATAGCAGTAGTATTGTTCGTAAACTAGGTGCCAAAAGTGTTTCTAAAAATAAGCTCAATACCCCTTTAATCTTTGCTAAAAATATCCTAACTAACTATCTGAAAAATCTGCCCATCACCCACGATCACCACCAACGGTAACTAGCTCATGCACATGTTGAAAATGTAGAGCATATTCCCCTAGAATCTCGCATGGAATAAGTCTTCTTCGAAACATACCTGCAAAACAAGCTAATGGTGATGGAAACAATTGTTAAGTTAGAATAATAATGAGGATCCTGGATCCTTATTCCCGCAGCATCTCCTGAGGATCCTTAATTCTCACAGAACTGAGGATCCGTGATCCATGCTATCCTTGAGGATCCGTGATCCATAGGCAGTAAAATTATATCCCTAACAATTGCCCCCAAACATGACTAGTTGATATCCAATTAGATAGTCATGTTTGAATGAAATTCGGACTAGCCGTTACTTGGAGATATAGCCGTTGCCAGGCTTACATCAGCGAAGGTCATCCCTGCAACAAACAATGATTATAAATACGATACAGATAGGGGTGATATTTTGCATTTAAATTCGAGAACTTCTCCCTTTAAATCTTCATTCGAAGACCGCAACAGGTATTCTTTCTTCCCTTCTCTCTAAATCCTTCTCTTCCAATCCTCTCTTCTTGATCATCCATGGTGAAAATGGTTCTCCGATCTTCACCTGCTAAGGATCCTAAAAAGGACAGTCCTTTGAAGAGCCAAGGGGTTACCAAAAACCCTTCGTTGGAACTCTACCGCTTCACTGATCCAGAAATTGACCGGATCCGCCATTGTTTTAGAGCTGAAACAGTCTTTCGATCCTTTGACTCTTCGATGAAGAGTGATTCTTTTTTTGATACTTGGGTCTCTTTTCCAGCCACCCCCTTTCTGATAGGATTCTCTTACCATTTTCCTTCCTTCACACAGTCCTTCTTCGCACTCACAGGCATGTGCTGCATACAGGCCATGCCAATGATGTGGAGAGTTCTTTACACCATAGAGAACATCATTGAGCAGGAGGGTATAGAAATAGGGATGTCCGAGTTGAGTCGGCTTTACAACCTTGTCAGCCATGGTTCACACCACTTTCTGTTCAAACATAAACCTGGTGATCCTCATCCAATCCTCAAAACCACTAAGAATGACAGCCACTGGATGAGCCACTTCTTCTTCGTGAGGAGGGACTCCATCCCAGATGGGAAAAAATTTCCTAAAAAGTGGATCACCCATGGTAGGATATGGGATCCTTAGACAAGGATCATAGTAGGATCCTTCTTCTGTTATGGATAACTGACCCTTCTATTTGTTTTTGCAGCTATCTCACTCTCTTTCATCCAGGAAACATCTGCAACAAAGGAAAGGGTTGCTGCTCTCTGGAGCCTTGACCCTGCTATAAGGACATTTCAAGCCAAAGCAAAGGATTCACAAGAAGTATCCTCCGGTTCCTTCACCATGTCAAGTAAGTATTCAAATTTGTATATGATTAAATGTTTAAATGAAAATAAAACAAGAATACTTATCTGTGTTTTGCATTTGTAGGCGCAGGAAAATCCTCAAAGTCAGCCTCCAGGTTCAGTGTCAGTGACCTTGATGCGTTTGCTGCCTCAAAATCCATCAAGAAGCAACTTGCTGCCAGCCCCAGTGTTCCGAAACCCAAAAGTATGAGCACATGGGGCAAGGGTGCTAAGAAAAGAAAGGCTGCTAAAGCTCTTGAAGGCCTGCCACTCATCCAACACCAGTTTGAGCAATACGTCTCTGAGGTAAGGATCCCGGATCCTTAAGTCTGACCTTCCTATGCTGAGGATAACGGATCCTGACATGTGTTTCTTTGTTGCAAAAATTTGCTGAGATCCAGATGCTCATGGATTCATATGCTGAAGAGGCTGAGCAAAAACACCTGGACTTCCAGAAGATGTTGCTGGCAAGGGACCAAAAAATTGACTCCCTCGAGAACACGATCAACCTGGTGAAGAAGGAGCTCATCCTGACCCAAGCTACAGCCCAGCAGGAGAAGGAGGAAGTGATGGAGGGAGCCAAACTCTCTGCTACAATTGCCATGCTCAAGATCAAACTCCAAATGGCAAAGGAGGCTCAGGATCCTTCTTTTGACCAGTCTGCCTGGGATCAAGAGGCTTGGAAACGGAAGCTGGCGGAGCTGGATGATGAAGAGGAGGTTGTGGAGGTTCTGGAAATCAAGGCGGTGGCAGCGGGTTAAAGGATCAGGAGGAAGGAGCAGCAGGTGATGATGATGATGATGATGATGCAGCGAAGGTGTGAGCTGAAGAAATGGGCGGTGATGGAAATTTCTAAACGTGGCCGGAGCCCTTTTTTTATGGTTTAAGGTTTTTTTGGTTGTTGATGTTTTAAAACAATGGTCTGTACTTGAACAATAGTTTTAGGTTTAAGGATCACTGATCCTTCGAACAATAGGTAGGATGACAATTGGTGGAGGGATCCTCTATTTGGGGGATGAAGCCATTGTTATCCTGCCGTCTTTCTATTCCTGCATTACTTAGAACTTATTATCATGGACACCCTTTACCTACCCCAGCGGACGGGCCATGGATTGCTGGTAGATGCTTGGGGTAGGTAATTTTGACAACCTTTAAAGGGTTAATCTTTTGCGAAATAAATAAAAGTTTAATCTTTTGGCTTATCTTGTGTTGTTAATTCTGTGTATATTTACCATCCAACTGTTATGATACAATTTCTTTGAATTTACAAGTTAAGAACAAAAGTATATTAGATTATGTCAAAAAGTTTAGGATATGATCAAGGATCAAATATCCTATAATCGAAAAGTTCAAAAAGTGGCATAATTTTAGGATCATATATCCTGTTGTCAAAGAGTAAGGGTAACTTAAATAAATCAAGAATAAGGATCATACCTGAGAATCCAAGTTAGGATCCTAAATCTTTAATACTTACAATCAAGATAACCAAAAGACAAACCTTAGTAAAAGGTTAGGATCCAGGATCCTTAACTGTTTAGCTTTAGAAACCTGAAACATAACATAACTTGGGACTAAGCCAATATAAAAGAAGAGTTAGTAATTGGGGACAAGCCCAACAATCTGGGGACAAGCCAAATACACTGGGGACAAGCCCAAAAAACTAGGGACAAGCCCAAAGGATCTTGTGTAAACTGGAGTATGGCCCTCACTGGCTGTTAGTGCACTATGTCTATTGACTTCGTCTTGTATCATGTAATAGGATTATCAGTGTATAAGGTAATTTAGCTTGAAAGTGGTGATTTACCTTGAAAGTGTCACATGTCATTTCAAGGGAAATCATGATTTAGCTTGAAAGTAGCATGTGTCATTTCAAGCTAAATCAACATCACTATATATAGCTTTCAAGCTAAATCATTTTAGACTTTTTCACATTTGATTTTGGAGAGCTTAGATTCTAGAGAGAGATTCTAGAGAGAGAAAGTACTCCAAGTGATTCAAGGTTCTTTGTACGTTTCAGATTTATCAATAGAATCACGTTTATATTACATCTTGTGTGTTTCGGTCGCGTTCGTGCACGGATTCCGCACGTCGCACATTCGATTCGCAATCGTATTGGAGTCAAACCGGTCCTAACAAGTGGTATCAGAGCAGGAGCTCGATTGCGTTGATCAAACAACAAGATTCGTATCAAATTACAACGTTTTCAGATCGGAATTGCATCTTTTCTTCTTTGTCTACTTATTCTTTCACGTTTTCTATGGATTTTCGACAAATTGAAAGGGATTTCATGGTCTGAATCAGCTGATATTTTAGTATGTTGTGCGAAAATAGTTGATAAACAATCCTGCCAAGTTTCAGATTCAAATTCGTTGTCGTTTAGGAGAATTTCAAGTTTTTCTGTCCGATTTCGTAACATACAGCAAGATTTCGCTTGAAAAAGCTGATGGTTTCGCTTGAAAAAGTCTGCTAAGTCTTGATTTCGCTTCAGAATTGTTCAACTTTAGATTTCGCTTGAAAGTTTTTAAGTGCTGATTTCGCTTCAAAACTGGTTACTTGGGATTTCGCTTGAAAGTCTGTTAAATCTAGATTTCGCTTGAAAGTCTGTTAAGTCTAGATTTCGCTTCAGAACTGTTCAACTTGGGATTTCGCTTGAAAGTCTGTCAACAGTTGATTTCGCTTCAAGTGGTCAATAGTTGATTTCGCTTCAACTGGTCAACAGTTGATTTCGCTTCAAGTGGTCAACAGTTGATTTCGCTTCAACTGGTCAACAGTTGATTTCGCTTCAACTGTTCAACAAGTGATTTTGATTAAATTTTCTATTTCGCTTGAAAAGTGAAATTTCGTGTCGAGATTATTTCACGTCAACTGAGTATCAGTTTGTTTCAAGATATTATTGTGTATACTGATTGTGTTTGTTTGTTTTCTTGTGATTTTTAGGTTTGCATCATGGCTGAGGAATTCTACAACACGTTTTACAACGCGTTCGCAACCGAATCTTCTGAGGCTACAAATATTACACCAAAAACCATTTCTAAGGTGCTAAATGAGAACATCAAGCATGATAACTTTTACGGAACTCACTCAAAGCCACCAACTCTTGATAGCATTGAGGATTATACCTGGTGGAAAGAACGCTTTATTAACTGGGCGAAAGCATATGCTCATGAAAGCTGGTTTTGCTTGGAGTATGGGTATGAAAAAGCAAAAGACGAGAAAGGCGAAGATCTTGTATTCAAGAAGTTTTCCAGAGAAGATAAAGCTGAATACGGAGCTGAACAGAGAATGATAGCATTGATCCAGTCAGCAATCAGAAATGATATTTTTGCTTTACTAACTCATGACGGGTCATCTAAGTCTGTCTGGGAAGCTTTACGTGTTAAAGCTGAAGGGGGTAAACAGATTAAAAAGAACAAAATCGCTTTATTAAAGAAAGAATTTGATCTGTTTGATAACATAAAAGGAGAGTCGGTGAGGCAAATGATTGAGAGATTCTGTCATCTTAAAATTGAATTGGAAAGATTAAAGATAACTAAAACAAGAGAGGAATTGATAGATAAAGTGATTGAAGCGTTACCACGAGCTGATCAGTGGCAAACGTTTGTTTTTATCTTAAAAAATGATGCTTCATATGATAATATTGCTCTTGATGCTTTGTTTGAAAAGATTGAAAGTCATGATCTGGAGCTACAAAAGCAAAACAAGATGACTGATTCTTCACATCAACAGAACGTTGGCTTGTACTACAAAAGTAGTGTGCTTTCTGATAAAGGCGTTGGTTCACCAAAAACAGCATTTAGTGGTGAAAAGATGAAAGAACCACCAACAATGTAAACAAATCATCATTCTGGATATCATTCATCTTCAAAGCCAAATTCTGGTGAATCTGAAGAAATTCTGTGCAACATTGCTGATGTATGTAAAATGCAACATATAAATTACATCAAATAAGGCATAAAACTAACCCTTTTTAAGTACTAATATTGGAAAAAGAGTGTTTTTGTCTTCCTTTTGTATTTTCAGGATTAAATGAGCTCAAAAACGCAAAAGAAGCAAAAAGACAGCTAAATCCAACATAAATACAAGAAAAGGAATATTAGTGGACTGCCCGACCCCTCAACGGCACCTTCCAAAGCAAAGTAGAGAAATCAGAAGACTGAACACGCCCCGTGCTCAGCCAGCACGGGGCTGTGCCCAAGAAGCAGCAGAAAAGACAAATCTATAGAAGCTTCTATTGCCCATCACGGGGCCGTGCCCAGCGGACACGGGGGCGTGTCGAAAGTACAGCAGGCGCATTTATTGTAATTGCGAATTACAATTAATGAGGAGAGAGATTGTCAGACGGACACGGGGCCGTGCCCAGCGGACACGGGGCCGTGTCCAGCTCTCTGTTCAGCCTATAAATAGGAGTGCTTGGATTCATTTCATCTCATCCCTTGGCACACCACCTCTCTCACACTTCATCCACCACCCACCACCATCACAACACCATCATCCACCACCATCATCCATTGTCCATCGTAGAGTGTGTGAGTCATCTCGGGATCCAAGATTGATCGTAAGAGTTCTTGACAATCAAGGCCATGTTTGCCTAAGTCTCTTACATCACTTGGTGAAGACAAAGTGTCTAGTATAATACTTTTTATTTCTAATCTTTTGCACTTTTTATTTGGTTTTGTATTAATGACTTTAATAACTAGTTACTTATGTTGAAGGTGATCTTTCCTTATCGTTTGTCCGTGGTGTCTTGGCATTATTTTACTGTCTATATAAAATAAAGGATTTTCACCATTCATATCTCCACGGTCTATATGGAGATATGTTGGCTACCTGGTCGGGGGTTAAGGGAACGGTTTGGTAAAGGTCTTGCCATTGTTCAGCGTTTAGAGGTCCTGCAATGGACCTGGGTCAAATTTAGTAGGACCTCCTTCAATACTTCACGGTATTGGATGGCGGGGGTCCAAACTCTTTGATCCCCTCATAAGTTAACTACTATTAATACTATAACCCGGCTATTTAGGACTGTATCCCTGCTGACTCAGACTACTTAGCCGAGGGTAACGTCACCGCCAAAAGCGGGGCCTACCACAATACTGCATTAATAACTTAATTCATTATCTTCCAATAATCCACCCTTTTAGGATTGTATCCCTGCTGACTCAAACTACTGGGGTGAGGGTAACGTCACCTTCAAAAGAGGGGCCTACTACAATAACTAAGATAATCTCTTAATTATGTGCAAAAGTGCGGAAATAATCAAAGGTTATACTAGATACGAGTCGGAACCAAGTGATTCATCTTGTCTATCTGTTTTTATTTTATTTTTATTTTCAGCATTTTAGTTAGTTTTTATCTTTTCTTAGTTTAAAACATTTTTCTAAACTTTTATTTTGATTAGACGTTGCGGATAAACCGGTACTAAAAGCTCTTGTGTCCTTGGACGACCTCGGTATCTTACCAACGCTATACTACACTCAACGATGGGTGCACTTGCCCATATGTGTGTTTAGTGTTAGTGAAATATCGTGTTCTATAAATTTAAAACTTGGCTAAAATAAGTGTTAAAAAGGGCTTAAAATATACACCTAATATATATAACACTTTATCGCACATCAAGTTTTTGGCGCCGTTGCCGGGGACACAAGGATTTTAAGAAAGTTAGGAATCAACGGCCTAATCATTTTTTTTATTTTTTCTATTTTTTTAGGATTTTTCTTAGTTTTTCAGCTTCTGCAGAGCTCTGCACGGGCCGTGCCCGCTGAACACGCCCCCGTGCTCAATCATTGGAACTGGCAATCCTGTTTTACATCAGACAGTAAGCTGAACACGTGGCCGTGCCCACTCAACACGCCCCCGTGCCCAAGTTTCAGTTACTGAAAACAGAACCGTTAGATCCCGGCGGTTGGTAATTTCTGACATAAACATGAGTGATAGTAATTATTTTTACTTTCGGCACTCTTATGGTACGTGGTGTCAATTATGTGGTGTCGAACATGAAGAAGTAAAATGCTACTTCCTAAATTATAGGCCCCACTACATGGACCCACCAACTTCTCACAACCTTAAGAGGGGCGAAAGTAAAAATAAGCACTATTTCTCCCTCGAATGCGCCCAGCCAGATATTCTAGGGGAAATGCTCCTTGACGAGTTATTTCAACTAGAAGAGATAATTCTGAAATGGTTAGAAGAGCTTGGGAAGGATTTTATTGATCCACCCCAAGACGATACCCATGAAGAAATGTTGGAACCGCATTCCGACAACCTCGTTGCTCCCGAAAATACCTTCGTACCTAGCAAAGACTTGGACGATAGTCGTCCCTGTGTCGATTGTGCCGTGAAGGACTCTCCATCGACTTCGTTCGGTGCATACATAGACCTGAGCGATTCGGCATACACCTTCTTTAACAAGAGCCCGGGAAAGGGTTGGACTTGTCCACCTAGAATGAAAATAGGAATTACCCTCACCGACAACCTCTTGCGTTCTCGCCTTAGTCTAGGACAATTAAGGTATCTTAGGCACTTTGGGGTTGTTCCAACCAGTAAGGAACCACCCGATTTCGACGAAATCCTTAGAAGAAGCAAAACTCCATAAAACAGCCTCCAGACACGGGGCCGTGTCCAGGTCAACACGCCCCCGTGCTCATCAAAGAGATTCTCTGCTGATTTGGTCAGAATACGGACAAAATGTGTCAGAAATTCCTCTGCACACGGGGCCGTGTCCAGTCAACACGGGGCCGTGTCCAGTGCACTATCGTTTTCTTTAAATGCAGCCTGAATCCTGCTCATTTTTTACCACTTCAAAAGACAGAGATTCCTGGGATTTTCACTCATACCATCCTAGGTAAGTGCTAAAAGAAGGTTCCCAAAGACCCTCTTGTCCCTTCCACTTTTACTCATTTCCTCCTCTTTAAAAATTTTTCAAAATTTCCTCCATGGAAGCTTGGAAATCTCTTGATTCCAACCCTCTATGTGAAGTTTGTAAGATTATTTGCTAAGGATTCTTGTTTAAAGTTAGTTGTATAACTTTATTTTAAATTATCTAAGCCTAAAAACTAGCTAAAATCATGAGAATAATTTAAAACTCCAAGACTCCCTAGCATAAAATCCTGCAGATAAATGAACACGGGGCCGTGCTCAGTGAGCACGGGGCCGTGTCCGAGGATCTGTTTTGTAAAAATTCAGCTTTCTTCGGTTCCCTTCGCAGAAAATGGCAAGCAGAACAAGCGGATCATCTTCAAGAAGTAACCGACAAGGGAGGAGATCTTCAACAGCAGAAGACTCTCTTGTAAACTATGTTTACGCTCTAAGAGAGGCTATTGACGAAATGACGGGAGTGGAGGAAGCATTGGTCGACCGTATCAACCATCTTACAGTGGGGCTGGAGGGCTGTCTCCATGAAGTAAACCTCTTGCACCAGAGGTTGAACCTTCTCGCCTCCCCGCCTTTGGTACCTATAATAACCCAAAGGGCGTGGAACATGGTACCCGAAGTTGTCATTCCAGCCGAATGGTACTCCATGCACCAAGAACCTCCGCGAAGAGTGGTGCAAGGATTCCCGGTGAATGTTCCCCCTCAACCACCAGCTGCGGAGGAAAATGAAGCCGCATTCTTCCTTCCTAGGGAAATCGAAGAATGGCTTTAAATAACATTTAGGGAAGAAATCATTCGGCTAAAAGTCCTACTATATCGGGAAACTATTCTCGAAATTTTCTTAAAATAAGTAGAACCTTTTATGATAACCTCGTGCACCTGCTGACCTATTTAGTTAAGTTTTAATTTTATCTTAATTTAGGACTATGTAAGTTCTCTCTATGATGAAATGAAATGATGGTTTTAAGGTTTGGATGGTTTGTAATGAATAAAACACACTCATGGTGGTAAAGGATGAAAAGGGGAACGAGAAAAATGAACCCATGCACAAGAACAAGGCAACCCGACAATTCTCACCATTTCAGAAGGTTCAACACGGGCCGTGCCCAACCAACACGGCCACGTGCTGAGCACCCTGCAGAAAACGCCCAGTTCAGGTAACTGGACACGGGCCGTGTTCACCCAACACGCCCCCGTGTCCAGGCTTCTGTTTCTCTTGTTTTAATTCTATTACTGGCACTTGAACACGGGGCCGTGCCCGGACAACACGGGGCCGTGTTCAGTGCCCAGTAACACAAATTTTTGCTTTTTAAACACTATTTTACACATCTAATCAACCTAAAAATTTATTTTTGGGACACATTGAGGACAATGTGTAATTTAAGTGTGGGGGGATGCTAAAACCTTGAATTTTGCAAGTCCTAAATACAAGCCTTACACAAAACTCTATTGGAACCGCTAATCACCCCAATTTTTTTCAAAAATTTCAATTTTTTACTTGTCTAGGTTTAATTCGGAAAATTCAAGTTCTCAAAAAGGTTATATTTTTACAAATTTACAACCGATAGCGTAGTGATAAAAAGAACCAACATAAGAAAATTATGAAAAGGCATAGCAAACTTATTTAAAATTTGATTATATACACTTGATCACATAAAAACCCATTCCCACAAAAGTGAGTTTTGAGCCTTTATTGAGCACACAATTACATATCATTTGACTAAATGCTCATTTTTCGTTTCTTGTGTGAATAGCCGCTTGGTTCTTACGACTCTAGAACTTGCCATGACAATACATTCCCGGTCCTTATCAACTTAAACCCGAGTAAGTAAATGATGGAGGCATTAGGACTAACCCTTTTTATTTCTACACCGTTATTTTTCTTTTTCTTTTACCACCTACCCAAAAATCCCCCTAGTTAGCCCCTTTGAGCCTAAACCTTTTCATTTCATCACCCAAAACCCTTTTACCCACCAAAACCTTTTTCATTTTTAACCCTTTATTTTAGTAACAAGTTCGGTTTTTCGTAAAAAAAAAAAAAAAAAAAAAAAAAATTGATAATGATGAAGCAAAAAGAAAATAAACAAACAAGTTAATCAAAAATAACTTAGTTTGAATAAAAGCTTCATCAAAATAAAAAGTTGCAAAAATACGAAAACCGACACTTGTTACGCTTTTAGCCCTTTTTCTACTAACCACTAACCCAACCACCTACCTTTAACCCTAGCCTAACCCTTAACCCACAAAGTCCTCTTGATATCTACAAAGGTATAAAAGTTAAAAAGGAGGAGGATTGATTTCTTGGCAAGCCTATGGTAGGAATAAGTTCCATGCCGCTCTCGAGTGATTCACTAAAAATACACCTTCGGCCGAGTGTGAGTGATTTCCCCGTGAGGTATGTGAACTTGTATATAAATAGAATTTTAAAAAGGCATGTTATGCCCAAATAAGTAATTTCTTTTATGAAAAGTTCTAAATAAATCATTACGAATAGGAGTGTAAATAAATAAAAATAAAACCCGAAAAGATCTTGGAAATCCCGACACTCTACGACAAGCCCAAAACTTCTCTTCTACCTATTCCATTTGGGAGTGTAAGCCACATATTAAAGAGTTTTGCTTGAGGACAAGCAAAAGTTCAAGTGTGGGGGTATTTGATGTATGTAAAATGCAACATATAAATTACATCAAATAAGGCATAAAACTAACCCTTTTTAAGTACTAATATTGGAAAAAGAGTGTTTTTGTCTTCCTTTTGTATTTTCAGGATTAAATGAGCTCAAAAACGCAAAAGAAGCAAAAAGACAGCTAAATCCAACATAAATACAAGAAAAGGAATATTAGTGGACTGCCCAACCCCTCAACGGCACCTTCCAAAGCAAAGTAGAGAAATCAGAAGACTGAACACGCCCCGTGCTCAGCCAGCACGGGGCCGTGCCCAAGAAGCAGCAGAAAAGACAAATCTATAGAAGCTTCTATTGCCCATCACGGGGCCGTGCCCAGCGGACACGGGGGCGTGTCGAAAGTACAGCAGGCGCATTTATTGTAATTGCGAATTACAATTAATGAGGAGAGAGATTGTCAGATGGACACGGGGCCGTGCCCAGCGGACACGGGGCCGTGTCCAGCTCTCTGTTCAGCCTATAAATAAGAGTGCTTGGATTCATTTCATCTCATCCCTTGGCACACCACCTCTCTCACACTTCATCCACCACCCACCACCATCACAACACCATCATCCACCACCATCATCCATTGTCCATCGTAGAGTGTGTGAGTCGTCTCGGGATCCAAGATTGATCGTAAGAGTTCTTGACAATCAAGGCCATGTTTGCCTAAGTCTCTTACATCACTTGGTGAAGACAAAGTGTCTAGTATAATACTTTTTATTTCTAATCTTTTGCACTTTTTATTTGGTTTTGTATTAATGACTTTAATAACTAGTTACTTATGTTGAAGGTGATCTTTCTTTATCGTTTGTCTGTGGTGTCTTGGCATTATTTTACTGTCTATATAAAATAAAGGATTTTCACCATTCATATCTCCACGGTCTATATGGAGATATGTTGGCTACCTGGTCGGGGGTTAAGGGAACGGTTTGGTAAAGGTCTTGCCATTGTTCAGCGTTTAGAGGTCCTGCAATGGACCTGGGTCAAATTTAGTAGGACCTCCTTCAATACTTCACGGTATTGGATGGCGGGGGTCCAAACTCTTTGATCCCCTTATAAGTTAACTACTATTAATACTATAACCCGGCTATTTAGGACTGTATCCCTGCTGACTCAGACTACTTAGCCGAGGGTAACGTCACCGCCAAAAGCGGGGCCTACCACAATACTGCATTAATAACTTAATTCATTATCTTCCAATAATCCACCCTTTTAGGATTGTATCCCTGCTGACTCAAACTACTGGGGTGAGGGTAACGTCACCTTCAAAAGAGGGGCCTACTACAATAACTAAGATAATCTCTTAATTATGTGCAAAAGTGCGGAAATAATCAAAGGTTATACTAGATACGAGTCGGAACCAAGTGATTCATCTTGTCTATCTGTTTTTATTTTATTTTTATTTTCAGCATTTTAGTTAGTTTTTATCTTTTCTTAGTTTAAAACATTTTTCTAAACTTTTATTTTGATTAGACGTTGAGGATAAACCGGTACTAAAAGCTCTTGTGTCCTTGGACGACCTCGGTATCTTACCAACGCTATACTACACTCAACGATGGGTGCACTTGCCCATATGTGTGTTTAGTGTTAGTGAAATATCGTGTTCTATAAATTTAAAACTTGGCTAAAATAAGTGTTAAAAAGGGCTTAAAATATACACCTAATATATATAACACTTTATCGCACATCAATTGCTCTTAAACTGAAGAATTCTCCAGCAATGAGCATCAATGCAGCGAAGCAGCAAATGAGTTTCCTTGCATCTGTTCTGGAGTCATATGAAGGTCTAGTAGCTGGAAAAATTGGAAACTCCGAATTGACCAAAGAAGACTACGACCAGATTGATCCGGAAGAGATGGAGCTCATTGACATCCGATGGTGTTTAGCTAGTTGTATCCGAAGAGCTCAGAGGTATATGGAGATTACCGGGAAACAATCGCTTGGAGGTGCTTCAACAAAGCTTGGATTCGACAAATCCAAAGTGACCTGCTTCAAATGCAAGCAAAAGGGTCATTTCAAAAGAGAATGCAGAAACTCTGAAGTTGGTGAAGGAAGTGAACGTCCTTTCAACGATGATTATTATCGAAAGGCAATTTACCATCGAAGCAGAGAAGAACCAAAGTTGATTGAAGATAAGCCGAGAGAAAAATCAAGAGCATATGCAGTAATCTATCCCGATGAAGGATTTGACTGGAGCACAGTTTGTCCGGAAGAAGATCGTTTAGAGAATGTTCGTAAAACAACTAAAGGAAGAGCTATGACAGAAGAAAGAAAGTTTGTTTTTGTTGCTGAGATTCAAGATGAAAACAAAGACAAAGACACTACTGAAGTCCATGAAGAAAAAGTTGAGATCAAAGAGAAAACTCGAGAAGAGATTTTAAGTGAGAAGACCTACAGAGAAAGAAATGTGGTCTACAACAGAATGGATGACATGCAAGAAGAGTATGAGATGGCTGTCGGTAGCAAAAGATGGGATAAAAAGTGAGAATGTTATTATAACAGAGAAGGAGAACCGGTTGTTCCCAAGAAAGACATAATCTTCGATGATGTTCTTCTCAAAGTCCCGTTGAGAGCTGAATACTATAGAAATGTGATGAAAGATGACACATACGTTAAGAGGTATGAAAAAGAGATCAGATATGCCATGTTATCGTGTCTGAGAAAAAGGGATGAAGAAAGAATGAAGAAGAGTGTTGAAGAAATGGTGAACGATCTGAAGAAAGATGCTGAAGAAGTTAAAATAGAAACTATTGAAGTTGAAGCTGTGAAGGAAATCAAAAGTGAAGAAGTTGTTATGAATGAAGAGGTTGAGAAAGCTGTTACTGAAGAACAGCAGATTGAAGAAGAGGTGAAGAAAGAAGAAAAAGAGGAAAAGAATGAGAATGAGGAAGCTGATAATGTTGGTGATGAAGTCGGTATTGAAGAAAAGCAAAATGTTGCTGAGCAGAAAAAGGTTGCTGAAAACACCGAAGTGCCAATCACTGAGGTAAATTCTGATTCTGAAAATTTGAAACTGATTGATCAGTGCAAGAAATGCATGGAACCGTGCAGAGCTTGTACTGAAAAAGATGAGCAATTTAGAACAAGAGATCTTGAGTTCACAAAAATTGAAAACATTTTCAAAGAAAAATGCAAAGAGATGTTAGAAAAAGAAAAGGTTTTTAAAGAAAATGATGAAAAACTTTTAGAAAAATGTAATAAATTAGAAAAAGAAAATGAAGTTTTGAAAGAAAATGTTTTGAAAATGACAAATGAGTGTGAACAAAAAGAAATTGCTTGTCAAGAAATGAAAAAGGAATATGACTCAATGAAATTATCATATCACATTACAAAAGAGTCATATGAAAAAGTGAAAGATGAAATGAAATATGCTCAATCAAGAATGAATTATATGTCTGAAACAACTAAAGAGCTTAAACGAATGTATGCTATAAAACAAGATGTTGTTAATTCCTATATTGAGGATGTTGCTAAGTTGAAGCGACAGATTGCTGATTTAGAACAGGATAACAACAAGTTAAAGAGTTACCATGTGTCGTCATATGTGCTTGAACGAATTTTCAATATAAAACCGGGTGATAGTGAGTCTGAGCAGAATAAGAAAGGCATTGGCTCAGAGTTTCATCAAGTTCCACCACCGGAAAAATTTGCATTTTATGATGAGGAAAAGGTCGAAAAAGCTTTCAACATGGTAGACCAATTGCCAGACAACATTGACATAACCTATTCTAAATCTGATGATTCTCATGATTCAGAGGTGGTAGGTAAAGTCGTTGAAAGTGTGTTGAAAGAAGAGTCAGTTGATACAGGTAAATCTGAATCACAGGATGAAGATGAAGGAAATCTTCATGATGGATATCTGAAAAACACAAAATCCGAGAAAAATTTGAATGATGATTCAAAGGGATTGGTTTATACCATGATTGGATCAGACAAATTATTCTTAGATATTGTATTCCCGATTCAGAATGTGATTTCAGAAAAGGTTGATAAAGTTTTCAAAATGGTTGAGATTGAGAAGTCTGAAATTTCAAAGTTTGTCGGTAAGAGTCATAGACGTTCGTATAACAAACCTGGTTTCAAAAAGAAGAACATGAAGGCTGGGTTGGGTTATAAGAAGAAACAGAATCGAAACAAAAATGAAATGCCGAATTTTCAAGCAAAAATGAGTTTTGTTCAAGGAGGCAGTTTAGAAAAAGAAAAAGAACTCAAAATGAGACAGTCTAATGATGAATTCTTTGCTCAAAAGAAAAAGCAACAACCACAGGTCAAAGATGTGTCCATGAGAACATGTTTCAAATGTGATCAAAAAGGACATCTTGCACGCAAGTGTCCTAATCTAAAACCTGTGGATGTTGATCAAAAGAAGATTGATGCTGAGAAACAAAAATCTGAGAATGTGAGACAAAGGTCAACCAGATTTGACTCAAAACAAACTTGGAGGTACAACACAAACAAGTTTGCTTCGAATCAAAACTGGAAATCAGACCCGAATAATTTCGATTCTAGACAGATCTGGAATTCTCACACACCCAGATTTAGAACAACACAAAGTTGGAAAACAACAGTTGATATGACAAAACCCCAAGAGTTTTGGAAACCAAAAGTTGTTGTTCAAAATCAAAATGTTCAAAAAGATTCACATTTTTACAAACGAGGAACACCAAAAGGTCAAACATGGAGTGTTAAGAAACATGTTGATTTGGTAAAAGATGAGAAAGTTGAAGTTAAAATTGAGAAAGTTTTTGTGAAAAATGACAAAGAATTTCCAGCATTGAATGAAAATTATTGTGTTGAAATGCCTAAGGTTCAATAGACCTGGGCTAAATTGTTCAAGTAATTGAGTAATTTGTTTGTGCAGGTGCTCATGGAATTCAAAGATTGTGAGAATGGAGGTTGGAGCAGCCTGGCACAACAAGGAGAGGCTGCTGTTGGATCCTGTGTTGGTTGAAACAGGAAGTTTATATGTTTTCTGTAAATAAATAAACAATATTTCAAAAACCCTAAAAATTGAAAATTTTGAAAAACCAAAAATATGTTTGTTTTTAATTTTTGTCAAATATTCAAAAATACAAAAATATGTGTTGATTGAATACGCCGAAACCCTCACGGCTGAACAAACATGATTACTTTCATCAGATTGAAAAACGGTTTTCAAACTGTTAAGCTCAATGTGTTGTAAATCATGGGGGTATGTATATTTTCTGCAAATCAGAGCACTTTTAGCAGAAAATGGATGGAGAGACAAAGCTATCAGTGTTGGTTGTCAAATTTTCTTTATATGGTTTTGCATTTTAGGGGGAGAAAAATTGTTGTTAGAAAATACAAAAACATTTGAAAATTTGAAAAAGTCAAAAACATGATAAAATTCAAAAATTGAGTTTTGCGTAAAAAGAGGAAATGATAGTACATCAGTAGACGGTTACAGTACGCTAAAGAATTGGAAAGTTAAATGTGTTAAACGATCTCACCGTGGATGTGTCGGTAGATTTTTATACACTTAGTAAACTTTTTCGGGATATAAACCTAAATTCAAACTTGCTTATTTTGTGGGGAACACTACTTGGATATATAGGTAACCCTTGAAATCTCGTTTGAAAGGTCTCATAATCTGATATACTAGGTCTTTATACTCAATGATGTCTGGGGTATTATTCCGGGACTTCTGCTGAACGGTAGTTCTGACCTAGTCCTTGGATAATACTTGCTGCAATGCTTGAAATACAGCATTAAACCCTCAGCATGCTGAAACAATAAAATTGATAAATGTTGCTGTTGTAAGCAAAAAGATCCTCTAAAGGGGACATACCGAAAAGTCGAAGCTGATATCTCTCTGCGTATACGGAAGTATCGATCTGAGATCCCTGGGCCCTCGCATACCTAATTTATATACAGATATCATTGTAGTATACTCACCTGTAAGACTGATTATTGGGATTCTGGATACGGGAGTATATTCAAGAGGTGGGACACATGAATAGGTTTAAGTTCATAAGACATCTAATTCGTATCCTGAATCAGTTGAATTTTGTGTGAAAATTTAAGTGGACAAGTATATCGACAATCTAAGTGAATTGTTTAATGCATAATGTGATTTTAAGCTCAACGGTACTTGTGACTTGTCATAAACTGATATGATCCTCTGACGCATACTTAAAACAAAAATATTGTCTGTAAATATGTTTGTACATATTTCGTTATTGCTTTATATTTTTAGAAAATACAAAAAGATTTTGATTTCTGCTTTATTTTCGACGACCGATATCTGAGTGCTGAGTTTCAAAATCTAAGTATGTTGATTGTGTTTCTGAAAATAAAACAAGTTCATTAAATTGAAACTTGAATTAAAATCAAAAATTTCAAAAACAGTTTGTGATATCTCCAAGGTCATTAGCTTGAACTTGGATGATTAATTGTGAGGGAGTTGGATTCTTTAATATTGCTAAATCTATGAAGTTTGTTGATAGGGGAAGTGAATTAGAGAATTTGATTGAGAATTCAAAATGCTGTTACTCATAAATGTTTGAGAAATTGCAGATGATAATCCAGACTACGATCCCGGAAGCAAAGTCTAAAGGGGAGTCTGAAGACAAGCTTGAAGCAAAGAGAAGCTTGTAGATGGAAAGCTAGGTGTCGATCCCAAAGCACGGAAGCTTGATGAAAGGGGGAGCCTGAAGCTGATAGAAGAAGAGAGTGATGGATGCGTACAATGTTACAATCTGAATGAGGATGCAGAATGATCAAGACTGAAGAAGGTGTCATAACAGAGAATAGTCACTGAAGACTTCGTCAATATCCAAGGGGGAGTCTGTTAGTGCACTATGTCTATTGACTTCGTCTTGTATCATGTAATAGGATTATCAGTGTATAAGGTAATTTAGCTTGAAAGTGGTGATTTACCTTGAAAGTGTCACATGTCATTTCAAGGGAAATCATGATTTAGCTTGAAAGTAGCATGTGTCATTTCAAGCTAAATCAACATCACTATATATAGCTTTCAAGCTAAATCATTTTAGACTTTTGCACATTTGATTTTGGAGAGCTTAGATTCTAGAGAGAGATTCTAGAGAGAGAAAGTACTCCAAGTGATTGAAGGTTCTTTGTACGTTTCAGATTTATCAATAGAATCACGTTTATATTACATCTTGTGTGTTTCGGTCTCGTTCGTGCACGGATTCCGCACGTCGCACATTCGATTCGCAATCGTATTGGAGTCAAACCGGTCCTAACACTGGCGACTATCCAAACTTAGTGACATGAAAATGCCAAAACCTTAGCTAACGTATAAACGTTAGAAACCTTAGGAACGGATGTATGGTACATCTACCATTATACGTAGGATCCTGGATACAGCCAGTACAATGAAATTGTCAGCCCCTAAAGCGGGTAATGGTCCCATTGCCTTGAACTGCACCAAGATCATCGTGCGCTACTGGCGAAGGTAGTGGATACCTTAAACTGTGGACAAGCCCAAAACTGGGGATAAACCCAAAAAACTGGGGACAAGCCCATGAAACTTAGGAGACTTCTGTGGATACTTGATCCTTTATCAAGGATGCATCAATCTTCTGCAAAACTCAAAACTTAGTGAAAAAGGAGTAAAGGATCCTGGATCCTTCTCCTTGTAATAAAATATATTAAAGGATTAAATAAATTAGAATCAGATCATTACCGGACTGAGGATCATATATCCTCTAAGGATCCTTAATGTATACCAAATATGAAGACGGCTAAGGATCCTGGATCCTTATTACATGAAGTATCTCTTCAAATGGACATCATTCCAAGCTCTTGGTAGCAAATCACCGTCCATTGTTAATAATCGATATGCCCCCTTTCCTGCTTCAGCTTCAATAAGATAGGGGCCTTCCCACTTTGGTGCTAACTTGCCATCAGCAGGATTTGTGGTATTCTGAAATGCTTTCCTCAACACCATATCACCAACTTGAAACTTTCTGATCCTGACATTCTTGTTGTAAGCTCCAGCCATCCTTTGTTGATAACTAGCCAATCTTATCCTTGCCAAATCCCTGAGTTCTTCTATGGTATCCAAGTCTTGAACCAAGTTTTCAGCATTTCCTTCAGGATCACGGATGCTTGTTCTAGCAGTAGGAACTACCATTTTTGTAGGGATCACTGATTCTGCTCCAAACACTAAAGAAAATGGAGTCTGGCCAGTAGCATTCTTGGGAGTTGTTCTATCAGCCCATAGCACATAAGGTAGCTCTTCCGCCCATTTTCCTTTCTTGGATCCAAGCTTCTTCTTCAAGTTGTTTATGATGATCTTGTTGGATGATTCTGCTTGACCATTAGCTTGTGGGTGGACTGGTGTTGATGTTATCATCTTAATCCCCCAGCTGTCACAAAAGTTAGTAGTTCTACTCCTAATAAATTGGGATCCATTATCACAAATAATTTCAGAGGGAATACCAAATCTGGTAATAATGTTTCTTTTAATAAAGGATATCACTTCTTTTTCTCTGACTTGAGCAAAGGCTTCAGCTTCTATCCACTTGGCAAAGTAATCAGTCATGGCAAGCATAAACACTTTTCCTCCTGGTGCTTAGGGAAGTTTGCCAACTATATCCATTCCCCATCTCATGAATGGTCAAGAAGAGGATATAGGATATAGGAGCTCTGCTGGCTGATGAAGGATATTGCTATGTCTCTGACGAGCATCACATTTCTTGGCAGAATCCACAGCATCCTTCTTCATAGTAGGCCAATAGTATCCTGTCCTAAGGATCCTTGAGAACAATGCCCTGCCCCCAGTGTGGTTTCCACAATCTCCTTCATGAAAATCCTTTAGGACTTCTTGAATTTCAGGATCCTCAAACCTTAGATATGGACCTGCAAGAGATCGTTTATATAACATGTTATTTAATATTGTAAATTGAGATACCCTGACTTTGAAAGCTCTGGGGTTTTCTCCTGTAGGAATTTCTCCATGTTGTATATATCTCATGATTGGAAGGATCCATGATCCTGAATGAGATTGTGCATCATCACTAGGTATGATTGCAGAATCCTCTCCTATCTCCATAGCTATGTGATCCTCAATAGCAGGAGCCAAGATATGGATAATGGGAATTTTAATATCCTCTGGAATCTTCAAGGATGATCCAAGGTTGGCCAATGCATCAGCTTCTGCATTTTCTTCTCTGGGTACCTGTGTCAAACTAAAAGAAGCAAAAGAGTGTGCCAATTCCTTGACTATCTCTAGATATTTGATTAGTCATTCACCTTTAACAGCATAAGATCCATTAAAGTGATTAGTAATTAACAATGAATCCACGTGTACCTCAAGATACCTGATCCTCATGTGCTTGGAAATTTGCAAACCAGCTATCAAGGCTTCATACTCAGCCTCATTATTAGTAGTCTGAAACTCACAAGCTATTGAGTGGGGTATTATGTCCCCCTGTGGCGATTTTAGTAGTATTCTAAGCCCAGTTCCCTTGACATTAGAGGCTCTATCTGTGAAGAGTATCCAAAGATCCTTGGTCTCTTCAAGCTGCTGAACTTCTAACTCAGCTTCCCTTTGTAGATCACTACTGAAATCTGCGACAAAGTCAGCCAAGGCTTGGGATTTAATGGCAGTTCTTGGTTCATATCTTATATCATAAGCACTAAGCTTCACTGCCCATTTGGCCATCCTTCCTGACATTTCAGTTTTCCTAAGAACATTCTTAATTGGAAAATTAGTCTTAACAATGATAGCATGAGTTTCAAAATAATGGCGTAATTTAGTAGATGCCATAATCAAAGCTAGGATAAGTTTTTCTAAATGTGAATACCTAGATTCAGCATCAAGCAAACTTTTACTTACATAATATACAGGTTGTTGTGTACCTTCGTGATCCTTAACAAGAACTGCACTTACTGCTTTAGAAGAGACTGCCAAATATAAGAATAATATATCCCCTTTTTCTGGTTTCATTAAGGCAGGAGCTGAGGATAGGTAATCCTTAAGGGATTTGAGAGCATTCTCATGCTTTTCAGTCCACTCAAATTTCTTGTTCTTTCTCAGAATGTCATAGAATTCCTTGCACTTTTCTGATGACTTTGATATGAACCTGTTCAAGGCTGTGATCCTCCCTGTCAACCTTTGCACATCCTTGGCATTGGCAGGAGATTTGATATTCACAATCACCTTATTTTGCTCTGGACTTGCCTCTATGCCTCTTTTTGTTACCATGTAGCCTAGGAACTTGCCCGCTTTAACACCAAAGTGACACTTTCATATTCATATTGAATTTGTCAAGGATATCAAATGCTTCCTCTAAGTCTCTAAGGTGATCCTCAGCTCTCTTGGACTTAACCACCATGTCATCTATATAGACTTCCATAGTGTGTCCATTTGTTCCTTAAACATCATATTGACTAGCCTTTGATAAGTAGCACCTGCATTTCTTAGTCCAAATGGCATAGCAATATAACAATAGATACCAGTTGGGGTCATAAAGGTTGTACCCTCTTGATCAGATGGTTCCATCTGAATTTACTGAAATCCAGATGAAGCATCCATAAAAGTCAACAACTCATGACCCACGTTAGCATCCACCATGGAGTCAATGTGGGGAAATGGGAAAGGATCCTTGGGACATGCCTTGTTTAAATCAGTAAAATCGACACATACCCTCCACTTTCCGTTTTTCTTTTGAACAACAACCACATTGGCTAACCATCTTGGATACTTAACTTCTCTTATCATACCTGCTCTGAGCAGCTTGTCTACCTCCTCCTAGATAATGGCATTCGTTTCAGGTGTAAACTTTCTCCTCTTTTGATGTATGGGTTTGAATGACCTATCAATGCCAAGCTTATGAGTAATTATATCTTTAGAGATACCTGTCATGTCTTCATGCTTCCAAGCAAAGGTAGTTTTTCTCTTTTTTAGGAAGGATACTAAATCCTGTTCGATGTTGCTGAGGATCCCGGATCCTATGAAGACTTTGGATTCAGGATCCTGAGGATCCATAAGGATATCTTTCACATCTTGTTCTCTTGCCTCCAGGACATCTCTTGGAGGATGCTTTAATTGCTATTGCTCCCTGGGTCTTGAGGCCGGTTTCATCGATGAAGTGTAGCAATTCTTAGCTTCTTGTTGATCGCTCTCAATCTTCACCACACCCCACGGACTGGGAAGCTTCACACATTGATGATATGTAGATGAACTGCTTTCATGTCATGTATCCATGGCCTGCCAAGGATAACATTGCAACAGGATAAGCAATCTATAACACAAAATTTCTGAAAAGAATTAAGTCCCTCTATGTAAATGGGAAGTTTAATGTCCCCCAATGTGTTCTTAGTTTCTCCACTGAATCCCACGAGAACTGATGATCTTGGGATGATTTCTGATTCAGGAATATTAATCTTTTTGAGGACATCAAGTTGAATGATGTTAACTGAGCTTCCTCCATCTATCAAGATCCTGCGAACAAAATGATTAGATATAAACAAAGTAATAAGAAGACCATCATGATGAGGATCCTGAACATCCACACGATCATCCTCATAAAAAGTTATAACTTTTCCTGTGTAACAGTAGAGGTTCGGATGGGTCTATCCCCATTATCCATCTTGGTCTCCTTGGCATGCCTCTTGGCCGCTGAAAAGGAAGTGCCACATATGTCTGATCCACCGGATATGAAGTTGATAATTTATGCATCAGCAGGAGGAGCAGGAGCTCTTTCTGGAACTTTTTCAGGATCCTGGATCCTTGACTTTTTTCTTCCCAATGGCTCCTTCAAATGCCCTTTGCTTAACAAGTAACCAATCTCTTTTCTGAGTGCAATACATTCTTCAGTGAGATGACCGCAATCTTCATGATATGCACACCATTTGGATTTGTCTTTTGTTGCAGCTGGCTTATCACTTTTTCTGGGCCATCTTGCTTTTTCACCTAGGTTCTGCATTGCAAGGATCAGTTCATTCTTATCAACAGAAAAACAATATTCAAAAATGGGAGGATAATCCTCATCATCCTCTTCCTGTTCTACTGCATGCACGTTTTGATTATCAGACTTGTTGTAAGATCTAGACTTGTTGTTCCTGAAGTAGGATCCTTGCTTTTCCTACTTCGAGGATCCTGCCAGTCTTTCTTGGATCCTTTTATCATCCTCTAATCGGATGAATCTAAGGGCCCTGGTTCTCACTTCATCAAGATTCCTGCAAGGGGTCATGACAAGATCTTTATAAAACAATGAATCCCTAAGTAAACCCATTTTGAAGCCTTCTACAGCCGTAGCAATATCCAAATTAGGAATATCTAAGGATTCTTTACTAAATTAAGTGATATAATCCCTAAGTGATTCATTTTGACCTTGTGTTACCCTGTATAGATCACTAGTTAAACGTTCAAATTTTCTACTACATGAGAACTGGCAATTGAACAGATTAACTAGATTAGGAAATGAAGTAATAGAGTAAGGGGGAAGACTTAGCAGCCATTTAAGAGCTGATCCCGTCAGTGTGGATCTGAAACCCTTGCATAGACATGCTTCTTTTAACCTCTCCGGGATGGGATTGATCTCCATCCTTTCTTTGTACTGAGCTACATGTTCTTCTGAATCCGTTGAGCCATCATATAGCTTCATGGTTGGTATTTGAAACCTCTTTGGAATTTCGGCATCACAAATAGGTGGTGCAAAACGAGATATCTTGTGGCTTCCATCTACAATTTCAGGAATGGGCTTAACCACTCCTGGAACGCTGGATATCATATCCTTCAGTTTCTGTAGTTCCTTAGCCATAGCTTGGTTGATACCAGTATCCTGCACAAAGCCATGGTTAGTATTATAAGAATTATTCAAAGTGTTACCTCCTGAAGGATTCAAGTTTGGAACTCCAGATGTGAATCCATATTGGCGGGATTCTGGTATAATTGAGGGATCAGATGAAGCAATAGTCTGCATAGGGATGAAGTCTCCTAGTTGAACATCTGAACTTCCGGGTTGTACACTCCTTAAGAATCCTTGATCCTGAAAGATGTTGGATCCTTGGTGTGCTGTGACTGGGGGTCTTGGAAGATAGTCCATGGATCTGTAAACCTGAGATGAGGATCCTTGAACCTGAAAGGAGGATCCTTGAACCTGAGAGGAGAATCCTTGAACCTGAGAGGTGGATCCTTGAACTGTCTGTGCTCCCACATATCCTCTAGAACTGAAGAAGGATCCTTGAGCTTGAGGCATCGCCAGCGATCTATAGCGTATACTTGACAATCCACCTTGGTACTGAGAGCCTGATGTTGAGGAGTGCTGGGCTGTTATGGCTAGTGAATCAAAATTCAGTGATCTGGGCACCAATGGGGAGTGATCCTCCGCTGATCTCTTCAATTTCTTGATTTCATCAATTTCTCGAAGGATCATGTCATTAGTTTTGTCCTGCTGCTGCATGTAATCCCTCATCTGCAAAATCAAAGAATAAAGATCATTGTTAGTAGGGCCAGAAGTAACAGCAGAAGTTGGTGGTTTTGAGAAAATGGGGCTTTGTTTCTTCGCAACATTTTCAACATTCTTCTGGGATCCAAAAGGTGTTGGAGGCAAAGGTGGGATGCCCTATGAAGAAGTGACCATCGGCATGGAGCTTGAAGTGTTCTTCGCTTGAGAAGCCATATGGTTGAAGGTAATGCACAGAAATGAATGAAATGAACGAAATTTTCAGAATTGAAGCACCAATTGCCCCTTCTTTGAGATATTTCATGATTGGGGCCGTCCAAGACGTAGGATCCTCCTCAGGATACTCATCATCAGGATCCTGGATATTTGATACTTCCTTATCCTGAGACTTGAAGTGTTCCATCGCAGGATACAGGATATGTAGTACTGGTATTTGAGTTCCTTCTGGTATCCTGACTGATGATCCTAAGTTTTCCAGGGCATCTGCTTCAGCATTATCCTCTCTTGGTACCTGTTCAACTGTAAAAACATCGAAACATCATGTTCACCAATCTCTGGTATGTTGCACCTGCATTTTTCAGACCAAAAGGCATAGCAGTATAACAATAAATACCTATTGGTGTCATGAAAGCAGTATCCTCCTGGTCCGATGGTTCCATTTGGATCTATTGGAATCCTGAGGATGCATCCATAAATGTTAGCATTTCATGACCGGTAGTTGCATCCACCATCGAGTTTATATGAGGCATAGGGAATGGGTCTTTAGGACATGCTTTGTTCAAGTCTATGTAATCTACACAAACTCTCCATTTCCCATTCTTCTTTTGAACCACGACCACATTTGCTAGCCACTTGGGGAATTTAACTTCTCTAATCATCATGGACTTCAATAATCTTTCAACCTCTTCCTGAATAATTGCATTTCGTTTAGGAGTAAACTTCCTTCTCTTTTGCTGAATAGGCTTGAAAGACCTGTCAATTCAAAGCTTGTGAGTTATAATATCCTTAGAAATACATTTCATATCCTCATGCTTCCATGGGAATGTTGACATCCTGCATTTCAAAAAGTCAGTTAATCGATTTTCAATATCCTGAGGGATATTGGTTCCTACGAGCACCGAGATATTAGGATTATCTTCATCCAGGATAATCTTCTTAGCATCTTGCTCTGAAGCTTCCATTATATCCTAGGCTCGTATCTTTAATTGCTATCCTACTTTAGGCTTTGTTGAAGATTTCATTGAGGAAGAATAACATTCTTTTGCCTCTTGTTGATCACTTTCCACCTTGACAACTCCCCAAGGGGTAGGAATCTTGATACATTGATGATAGGTCGATGGGACAGCTTTCATGTCATGGATCCATGGTCTGCCCAATATAATATTGTAGCAGGATAATGAGTCCATGACATAGAAACATTGCATTGAATTCACACCCTCAACATATACTGGTAGCTTTATTTCTCCAACATTATTCTTTACCTCTCCACTGAACCTTACAAGTATAGTGGACTTTGAAGTGATCTCCATCTGGGAAATGTTCATCCTTTTCATTGTCTCTAGTTGAATAATGTTGACGGAGCTTCCATTATCCACCAGTATCATGCGCACAAAATGGTTAGCAATATATAAAGTTATTACCAAACCATCATGATGAGGATCCTGGACACTATCCCTGTCATCACTATCAAACGTTATCACTTTATCGGTTGTGAGGGTTGTCATCTTGGTCGGCTTTTCTCCTCGTTCTGCCTTAGCCTCCTTTGCATGTCTTTTTACCGTAGAATAAAAGGTTCCACATATGTCGGATCCTACCGAAATAAAGTTAATTATCTTGGCATCCGCAGGAGGTAATGCTGCTCGTTCAAGATCCTTCTCAGTATCCTGACCCTTATTCTTCTTTCTGCCCAGAAGATCCTTCAGACATCCTTTGCTTAGCAGGTAGTTTATTTCCTTCCTCAGGGCTATGCAATCTTCCGTAACATGTCCAAAATCCTCATGGAAGGCACACCATTTGGATTTATCCTTCCAATCGGCTTTTTGCTGATTTTTCCTAGGCCATCTCGCTTTATCTCCGAAACCCTACATAGCATACATTAGTTCAGGTATATTAACAGAAAAACAATATTCTGACAAATCAGGATACTCCTCAGGATCCTCATCTTCAACAACATTCACTTTCTTGATGTCATTCCTGCCATATGGCTTAGAACGATATGGTTTGTATGAGGATTCTGACTTCCTGTTAGTTGATTCATAGGTTGAGGATGAATTCATCCTCTCTAGCATCTTTTTGTCATCTTCCAGTCTGATATATCTCAGAGCCCTATTCCGAGCTTCATCAGGGTTCCTGCAAGGATTCATTACAAGATCCCGATAAAACTGGGAATCCTTTTGTAGTCCTATCTTGAATGCTTGGACTGCTGTAGCAACATCAAGGTGTGGGATGTCCAAGGATTCTCTGCGGAATTTGTTCACATAATCCCTTAGGGATTCTTGAGGACCTTGAGTTATCATGTAGAGATCACTGGTTAGTTTTTCAAAACATTGACTGCAAGAAAATTGACTATTAAGTAAATTAACTAAGTGAGCAAATGATGTAATTGAATGAGGTGGAACATTTAGGAGCCATTTTAAGGATGATCCTATTAGGGTAGAACCAAAACCCTTGCAGAGGCATGCTTCCTTGAGATCTGGAGGGATATGGTTAATCTCCATCCTTTCCCTATATTGAGAAACATGTTCTTCAGGATCTGTAGTTCCGTCATAGAGCTTCATGTTGGGGGTTTGAAATCTTTTCGGTATTTCAGCATCACATATAGGATATGCAAACCATGATATCCTGTGACTATCCTGGGATACTTCTGGAATGGGCTAAACAACCCCAGGTACACTGGATATCATATCCTTCAACTTCTGAAGCTCCCTAGAGAGCGCCGACGTCACACCTGTATCCTGCAAAGATCCAACATTGTTAGTAGCCAGAGTATTAGTATTATTAGACACGTTACCAGCCTGAGGATTCTGTCCATATCCTGGAGCATATCCTGAGCTTCTCACAGTTGATACCCAGACCGATGAGGGTATCTCAGGAGTATGACTCTGGGAATCACTGGGTACAATATTGCCCCTGTTATCCTCGGTGTATACTGCCGAACTGAAGTTCAATGCTCTGGGCTACAAGGGAGTAACAGTATCCTCAACAAGCCTACTTGAGCTGGATTTCAAGAGTTGTATCTCTCTTATCAGCATTTGGTTGGTTTACTGCTGCTGCTTCATCTGATCCTGTATACTACCAAACAAAGTTATAATTTCATCATTAGAAGCCATAATAGGAGTTCTCCCTGAGGCGGCAGATCCATGGATATTATGAGCAGGCATAATGTCCCGAGATGCTTGAGTTTCAACTCTCCTCGGAGGAGCTTGAGGCTGTAGGGAAGCTTGCGTCCTTGGAGGTGGTGGTAGCACCGAACCAACTGCTGCAGAGGTTGTAGCAGACATGGTAGAAGAGCTCATATTTGATTTTGAGGCCATCGAAAATAGTTGTGCAAAAATCTTTGAAAATAGAAAACCAAGTAACGATTTTAAGAAAGCTTTTAGTAGAAATAGCACCACTTGCCCCACGGTGGGTGCCAAATTGTTTTGGTCAAAAATTACCGAAGCAATTTAGTGATCAAATTAGTTAACTGAGGTGGTGTGCTAACAATGTGTGTTGAAAATATTCTGATTATATTGCTTATTAAAACAGTAGCTCAGGATATCGAGCTATATCAACAATCAAACAATGAGCTAAAAAGTAAAGGGTGACACGAGATGTACGAGGAAAGCCCTTGATCAATTTAGATCACCGGCACAAAACCTCGGGAGCTGACAATCGCAGCTGCCTTGTTCTTCTTATTCCTTCAAACTTCAGGATACATTGCAGGATATGATACGGATCAACTAAGTGTTACAATGAATTTCAAGCGTAAGTGTAGGTGGTTGCGAGTGATTGCAGCTAGTAGAGAGCAGAAGTGTGTGTAAAAGTTTAGTGTCTTATCAATCCGATCATTCCTTTATATAGTAAAAAGAAATAACAAACTATCCTAAAAATAAGGGATGCTTCGAATATTCCCCTTTGGACGTTGGAGACCCCTTCTTTGCGGCTTCAATGTTCTCTTCTCAACAGTTTAGTCCGAGTCTTCATGAGAATCAATCCACTTGAACGTTACAGTTCTGCCATGTTAATCTGCACGTGAACAATTAGTAAACACCAGGATACTGCATCAGGATGTTACCAAAATCCTGATCCGGTATCCTGGTCACAAACAAAAGTAATAAAGTCAGGATATAATTCAGGATATATGTTCAGAAAACCACCCATAACAATATATATTAAGAACAAATATATACAAACGAAACGAGCGTACTTATACAAGTGAACGAGGTTCAGTATCCTTAAATATATATATATATATATATATATATATATATATATATATATATATATGTCGTTTATGGTTAGATAATAATAAATACCTAGATTTAACAGCATTAGTAGACACAGGAGCTACAAAAAGTTTAATTTCACATAGTTTAGCACCTATAGAATATCATAAAAAATTATTGTATGAATTGAATACAAGAACAATAGAAGATAGGTTAATAGCTATTACACATTGTTTAGAACCAGTAGGAATACAATTCTTAGATTTTGCAAACAATTATTGTATAAAATATGAAATGCCACAAATAAATATTAATCCACCAGAGATAAAATCAAAAGACTTTGTTATAGGATTAAATTTTATATTAGGATTAAATGGTGCAGTTACAATTACAAGAAATTTTATAACATTAAGTAAACAGTTATATACAATACCAACCCTTAGGTATATGAATACAACACAAATTGTTCAAAAAAGAGGGGATAAAGGGAATTTAGATTTCTTGAAAACACAAAACAAAAAATAGTTTATAGAAAAGGAATCATTAAAACTTTTAATAGATTTTTTAAGTCATGAAATAGAGAAAGGACAAGATATTACAAAAAGTATAAACCATCCTATGATATTACATCTAGAGAAAATAGGATATATAGGAGAAGATATAACAAAATCAAATGTAAAATATGTTTGTAAATTTAAATTAAAAAATCCCGATATAGTAATTAGGACAGCTAATATAGAATACAGTCCATTAGACAAAGAAGAGTTTAAAAAACAAATCCCTGAAATGGTAAATCAAGGATTAATTAGAAAATCAGAAAGCCCTCATAGATCTACAGCTTTTTTAGTAAGAAATCACAGCGAAATAAAAAGGGGAAAGGCTAGAATAGTTTATAATTATAAAAGATTAAATGATAATACAATAGATGACGGATACAATATTCCTAACAAAGACAGTTTGTTAAATCTTATACAAAATAAAAAAGTATTTTCAAAATTTGATTTAAAATCAGGATATAATCAGTTAAAATTAGAAGAAAGTTTTAAACCATGGACAGCTTTTACATGTTCAGAAGGACAATATGAATGGAATGTTCTTAGTTTTGGACTAAAAAATGCACCTTCTATTTTTCAAAGATTTATGGACAACATATTTCTAAAGTTTGATTTTTGTTTAGTATACATTGATGATATTTTAGTTGCAAGTAATACAGTGCAGGAACATGAGAAACACCTACAACAGGTTTTTAGAGAAATAAAGAACAATGGTATAGTAGTTTCAAAAAGAAAAATGGAACTTTTTAAAAGAAAATTTTCTTTTTTAGGATTAGAAATTGGAAATGGAAAAATAGAATTACAACCACATATTTCTACAAAAATTCTAAATTTTCCAGAAAAATTTGAAAATTTAAAACAAATACAAGCATTTTTGGGTCTAGTAAATTATGCTAGAAAATTTATTCCAAATTTGTCAAAAATGGTTGGACCGTTGTATGGAAAAACCACTAAAAATGGTCAGAGATATTTTAATCAAGAAGACATTAAATTAGTTAAAGAAATTAAGAAAGCAGTTAAAAATATTAAACCATTAGAATTACCATTAGTTACAGATTATATAATCAATGAAACAGATGGATGCAAAGAAGGATGGGGAGCAGTCCTTCTATGTAAACCAAACAAATACAGTCCCAAGGAAGAAGAGAAAATTTGCGCTTATTCAAGTGGTAATTTTCAAAACAAAACAAATTGGACTACAATTGATTTTGAAATACAGGCATTAATTTATTCATTAGAAAAGTTTAAGATTTTTCTTAATAAAGAATTTACAGTAAGAACTGACTGTGAAGCAATAGTTAAGTTTGTAAAAAATGATCAAAGTAAAAAAGTAAATAGAACCAGATGGGTTAATCTACAAAATATTATACAAGGAAATGGATATTTTATAAATTTTGAACATATTAAAGGAAAAAATAATGGGATAGCTGATATGTTGTCTCGAAATATAAACAAATGGTTTGTTTTAGATGGACAGGAAAAACGATAAAGAGAAGTTAAAGCTTATACATCCAAAACAAAAGCAACAGGAGAATTCTTCATTAGAGGAAGAACAAATTCAACAGGCATATCTACAGTCACTAGAAAAGATATACAGTACTCTTTACAGATCATTACCACAGTCAATGACAAGACAGTTTTATACACAACAGCAATCAAAGGCAGCTGGCAAGCGACCTTTGTACACAAATGTCTTACCCAAACCAGTGATCGAGTTTGGAACATATGCTCTACAGATATGCAATGAAGCTGATAAGAAGTTTCGTCCTATTATGGGAATGAAACTAACAGATAAACAACAATGTTTATTAGACAATTTATGGCATATTCAAACCATGCCACAAGCTTCATCATTCAAAGTACAGGTTTTAAATGCTCTAAGCATTTATTTTCAAGAACAGAGTTCAAAAACACCTGAAAGGCAGTTTAAACAGAAACCAAATTATACACATTATGTTATATTTAGAGGTACAAAAATTGGAATTTTTAACAAATGGGAAACAGTTATACGACACATAACTTGTGTAGTAGGAGGAGCATGGTGGAAAGGATATACAAGTTTTGCTGAAGCTCTTCAAGCAGCAAGAGAAGAGTTTGGTCTACAAAGTTTTTACATAGAACCTGAAGAGGTTAAAAGTTTTTCAGACATGGCAAAAACAAACCCTGAGCATTACATAAAAGCTCAACAAGAAATTATTTCTGAATTAAAAAGACAACTTGAAGAAAAAGCAAAAAATGCACAAGATATACAATTGAAAATTGAAAACAGTTTGTTAAAACAAAAAATGATTTTATTAGAAGCAAAAAATACACAGTTATTACAAAGGCTTGAGAAAAAAGAAAACAAAGACAAAACAGAGGTACACAGGACTTTTGAGTGTTTCAGGACAAGGATTCTTGATACACCTTGGCAGCAATGCCTAAAACCAGTTACAGAAAGATTCCCAGAATTTGAGAATCTTGTTTCACAGAAAGTTTGTGCAGAGTTCCCTTTAATTCTGTACAATTTACAGCAACAGTTGGTAGACATGGCATTTAAATTCGACAGTGAACAACAAGGGTTTACAGTGGTAGAAAGAACAAATGATGAAGGAGAAGGAACAGGTCTTCTATTACTCCAAGTTCATCATCCTACAAAGTTAACAGATGAACAAATAATTCAATTTTATCATCATGGTATGATTGATTATTTGGAAGTAAAGTTAGACAGAAGAACAGAAGATCTCCTCAATAAACTTGGGGAAAAGATGGTGATCACAGCAGGAAATATAGCAGCAAGAAGCACCAAACCAACTATCGGCTGCAAAATAATTTCCTCATTTCCATTTGTAGACTCATATACATACAGACCAGCAAGAAAAAGAATATTCATTGAACACAACAGAGTTAGCCAATGGTTGCAGAACTCTATGATAAAAACCTCCATAGATTTTGCATCTTTACCATGGTTAGATCATACAGCTACAGAACCTAATAAAGGTTTTCAATAGTTTGTCAAAGATCATCAAAAGACTCCATAAATTCCAGATCATTTTTCATGGGAAAACTTCAAATTAATAGGTGAAGGACACTACATACAAGTTTATACAAAAATAAATTGGAGTATGCTCTTACCCTTTGCAGGGGAAGGCGATACTTTAAAATTACAACACATCCATAACCTAGAAGATTTTCAAGATGATGATCAAGACTGTTCAAGTCCACAATCGATAGACAGTACACATAGAGACTTCTAGAAGATGACGTAAGAGATGACGACAGACGACACAAGACAAAACACATGACGAAAGCCATGACGATTTATAGCTCAATTATCCACAAATAATAGAATGTAAAGTCGTTGATGATGGCTAGAATTTCTACAGACACTATTTAAACACTATTTATTTTTTGACTAGTTTTGTTTATATTGTAATTAAACGATGAATTTCTTTCTAGACTTTAGACTCTAGGGACTAGATATAAGACTTTTGTGTAATATTTTTGCCTATATATTGGGCATTGTAAATCAGTGTAAGATACGAACGAGTAACCATTCAGAGCAATATTATTATTACTTTCAATGGCACACTAAACTCTCTCCATATCTCTTTAGCTCCACTCCCTTAATATTCCAACTTTTTCCAGTTCTTCATATTATATTCCAACACACATAAAAAAAAAAAAAAAAAAAAAAAAAAGAAAAAAAAAAACCTTTCTGCAACCATCTACTCCGTTGTGCATACTCTCATCCATCATAATCCGCTGTGTACATCCCTATCATTGTGAGTATTCTTAATCTATCTCCGGTATTTGTTTGTTCTTATTTTAAATTTTAAGTTAAGTTATTTTTTTACCACCCTCTCTGGTATATATATATATATATATATATATATATAGGGGTAGGTTCATTTGAGACGAAAAAGAACAAAGGGTAATTTTGTAAAACATTAAATAGTTTTTTCACTTATCTCATTTATTATCATTTTTGAGTAATTAATTAGTCATAAAGACTATTATCCTCCACACTAACTTTTTTTGCCTACACACATCAAAAGTTTTCCTACATATTTCAAAATTCATCCTGCACGTTGAAATTTATCCTACACAACTTGTAATTTATCCTACACAACTCGTAATTTATCTTACACTTTAAATTATTTTATTTTATTTTTTTGAAAAAATATATATTTTGAAGATACGTTACAAATTATTTAATGTAGTTAGCTATTAAAGAGGAAGACTACAAATTAATGATCTATGTATATTTATCAATGTACCCTTATAGTAACATTAAATACTTATATTAAATGAAGTAAAATAAATTTAATTGAGAAGAAAAAGAACAAAGGGTAATTTTGTAAAACATTAAATAGTTTTTTCACTTATCTCATTTATTATCATTTTTTGACTAATTAATTAGTCATAAATATATATATATATATATATTTGAGGAATATATATACAACTCATAACGACGAAACACTCGTGCGAGACACGGAGACGCATGCCATCCTATCCAACTTTCAGGCATTCAGATACGTTTCAAACGAGGATGATTATCATAAGAGATTCCCAACATATCATAAGATTCCCGTTCTTGAAAATCCACACTTTTCCAAACCCAGAAAATAGACGGAATTCTAGGATCCTTCCTTGGGGCAAATACTTTTATGCATGCCTCTTCTGGTTGATCCACGCCATACTCTATTCTAGTAAGATGATACACACTAGCGAATAGTCCGCCTGGTGCTACATCATAGGCACATTGGGAGCGGAGATAATTGTAACCATATACATATAAAATGACAGTAATGGAATGCCAATCCCCCGGTTTGATTTGTAACGTCTCTATTCCTTGGTAATCAAAGCCCAAAGATCTATGAATTAGCGCATGCTTAACTAGCCAAGCAGACAAATTACCCTGCATCTTTTTTATATCTCCCGCATTTTTTTTGTATAAGTATTTCAGATTTACGATGAAATTTCTGAAGATTGAGCCACGAATTTTTATTCTGTGCAAAGGAATCCTGTCTAATTTACTAATTCGATTCCTACTCATGCGAGGCACAAAGACACATATGGGCTAGGCCCACTTATACTCGTTCTAGGCAAAGAGACTCATGAAGGGCGAGGCTCGTTCATACACGACAAGGATACACACACACATACATATATATATATATATAGTAACAACGAACATACAAATCAAATGCCAACGTATTAAAACAAACAAGGGTTCCATTCCCAAAGCAGCAGCAGCAGAATCAACAGCAGAATCAGCCGCATCAGCAATAGTAGAGGCAGCAGCCCCATCAGAACCAAGGCAATAGGAAGGGGTGTTTCCAGTGTGGGGACGA
Organism: Helianthus tuberosus; assembly: GCA_030545235.1. Taxonomy (NCBI): domain Eukaryota; kingdom Viridiplantae; phylum Streptophyta; class Magnoliopsida; order Asterales; family Asteraceae; genus Helianthus; species Helianthus tuberosus. The sequence continues at coordinate 134,023,333 of CM060394.1, forward strand.
GGGTCACATTAAACGGGATTGCCCTCAGCTGAATCAGAACGCCAATGACAACAACAGCCGTCAGAATAACAATCACAATGCTGGAAATAACAATAATGGCAACAATGGGGTCAATGGTGCTCGTGGAAGGGTATTTACGATTGGATCTGGTGATGCTAGGAACGACGACAATGTCGTGACTGGTACGTTTTCTGTGAACAATGTCTTTGCTTCTGTGTTATTTGATTCCAGTGCCGATTGGAGTTATGTGTCCTTAGAGTTCAGTCAACGATTAGGGTTAACTCCAACACCTCTAGAAGCTAAGCATGTAGTAGAATTAGCAGATGGTAAGACGATTGAAGCTTCGCATATCCTTTTTGGGTGTAAACTAGATCTTGTGGGTTAAGTGTTTGACATTGACCTCCTTCCTGCTACCCTCGGTAGTTTCGAAGTAGTGGTTGGTATGGACTGGTTGTCCAAGCACTGTGCTGACATCCTTTGTAAAGAGAAAATCGTACGTATTCCTCTCCCCAGTGGAGAATCTTTATCGGTTCAAGGGCATCGTAGTGGGGCGATGGTTGGTATCATCTCAGCTATGAAAGCTCAGAAGTGTCTACGAAAAGGGTATCCTGCTATTTTAGCACTTGTTTCTGATCCTCAGCCTGAAGAGAGGAAGATCGAAGACCTACCAGTTGTTCGTGAATTTTCTGATGTGTTTCCTAAGGAACTTCCTGGTTTACCTCCTCACCGTCAAGTGGAATTTCAGATTGATCTTACACCAGGAGCGGCCCCAATCGCTCGAGCTCCTTATCGTCTTGCACCTGGGGAGTTGCAAGAACTATCTAATCAACTTCAAGAACTGTTGGATAGAGGTTTTATCTGACCCAGTTCTTCGCCTTTGGGAGCCCCAGTTCTGTTTTTAAGGAAGAAAGACGGGTCCTTTCGTATGTGTATAGATTATCGAGAACTCAACAAGGTGACCGTCAAGAACCGTTACCCTTTGCCACGCATCGACGATCTGTTTGACCAGTTGCAAGGGTCAATTTTTTACTCGAAAATCGATTTAAGATCGGGCTATCATCAGATGAGAGTTCGAGAGGAGGATGTTCCTAAAATGGCTTTTTGAACGCGATATGGCCATTATGAGTTTTTGGTTATGCCATTCGGGTTAACTAATGCACCAGCAATCTTCATGGACCTCATGAACCGTGTGTGCAAACCGTATCTCGATGATTTCGTCATTGTGTTTATCGACGACATCCTGATCTATTTTAAGAGGAAGGAGGATCACGAGTGATACCTGCGTCTTATCTTGGAGCTTCTGAGGAAGGAGCAGCTTTACGCGAAATTCTCTAAGTGTGACTTCTGGATTCGAGAGGTACACTTCCTTGGCCACATTGTGAATGAGTCGGGGATACACGTAGACCCTGCTAAGATTAATGCTATCAGAAATTGAGCGGCACCAAAGAATCCTTCGGAGGTGAGGCAATTTCTTGGTCTCGCTGGGTATTATCGCAGATGAATCAAAGACTTCTCAAAGATCGCACAACCTCTCACCGCACTAACATAGAAAAGTGTCGTATATTCTTGGGGAACGAAACAAGAAGATGCTTTTCAGTTGTTGAAACAAAAACTCTGTAGTGCACCGATCCTGTCTTTACCCAAAGGTATTGAGGATTTTGTGGTATATTGTGATGCTTCTATTCAAGGTCTCGGTTGTGTGTTAATGCAACGCGAAAAGGTGATAGCTTACGCTTCTCGACAGTTGAAGGTTCATGAAAAGAATTACATGACTCACGACTTAGAGTTGGGGGCCGTGGTATTTGCGCTTAAAATCTGGAGGCATTACTTGTACGGTACTAAATGCACTGTTTATACCGACCAAAAGAGCCTTCAGCATATCTTTGACCAGAAGGAATCAAATATGCGACAGCGTCGCTAGGTAGAACTCTTAAATTACTATGACTGTGCAATCAAGTATCATCTCGGTAAGGCTAACGTTGTAGCTGATGCCCTTAGTTGAAAGGAATCGAAACCCAAACGTGTCCTCGCCTTGCAACTCACCATCCATTCTAACCTACCTGACCAGATCCGTTCTGCACAAATTGAAGCGTTGAAAGAGGAAAACATTAAAGCAGAGTACTTGAGGGGCATGGAAAAACGACTTGTAGAGAGATCTGATGGTATTCTCTATTTCATGGAACAAATATGGATTCCTTTATTTGGGAATCTTAGAGAGCTTGTGATGGACGAAGCGCACAAGTCTCGATACTCTGTTCATCCGGGTTCGGATAAGATGTACCAGGACCTCAAAGTTTTGTACTGGTGGCCGAAGATGAAGGCTCACATCGCGACCTATGTGAGTAAGTGTCTGACTTGTGCTAAAGTTAAGGTGGAATATCAGAAACCCTCGGGTCTACTTCAGCAACCAGAGATACTCATGTGGAAATGGGAGCAAATCGCAATGGATTTCGTCACGGGTTTTCCGAGAATTCAAAACGGAAATGATACCATCTGGGTGATCGTCTCACGAAGTCAGTAAATTTTCTAGCAATCAGGGAAATGGATAAGTTCTCACAACTTGCAGCTGTTTATCTAAACGAAGTGGTTTCTAGGCACGGGGTGCATAAATCGTTCGGCTCGCGTCTCGACATGAGCATTGCTTATCACCCACAGACGGATGGTGAAAGTGAACGAACCATCCAGACACTTAAAGACATGCTGCGAGCGTGCGTGATTGATTTTGGCAAGGGTTGGGAGAAACACTTGCCTTTGATAGAGTTTTCTTATAACAATAGTTACCTTACCAGTATCCAGGCAGCTCCATTCGAAGCATTGTACGGATGAAAATGTCGTTCACCTCTTTGTTGGGCTGAGGTGGGTGACAGCCAGATCACAGGTCCGGAGCTTGTACTTGAAACTTCAGAAAACATTTTTTAGATCAGGAATCGTATGGCAGCGGCGCATGACCATTAGAAAAGCTACGCTGATAAGCGTAGGAAACCTTTGGAGTTCACTATAGGAGATCGGGTTATGTTGAAAGTTTCACCCTGGAAGGGTGTGGTACGGTTTGGGAAACACGGTAAGCTTAATCCTCGTTATGTCGGGCCATTCAAAATTCTGGAGTGAATCGGTAAAGTGGCCTACAAGCTCGAGTTACCTGCTGAATTGGGTAACGTTCATGATGTCTTCCACGTGTCACAACTAAAGAAGTGTTTGTCCGATGAAACACTTATGGTACCGTTTCAAGAGCTGAAAATTGACGACAAGTTGCAGTTTGTCGAAGAACCAATAGAAATTATGGACCGAGAAGTCAAGGTCCGTAAGAATAGTCGAATTCCGATCGTGAGAGTTCGTTGGAACTCAAGACGTGGACCGAAGTTCACATGGGAACGCGAAGATCAGATGAAGCTCAAGTATCCTCATCTATTCCCAACTGACCAAACTAATCATGTTACAACTGGTGAATTTTGGGACGAAAATTCCCTTTCAAGTTGGGGATGATGTGGCACCTGGGGAAGATCCACAGTCATCCTGACCTAACAACGTGCCGTTTTAGATTGCTTATCAAATTTCGGGATGAAATTTCTTTCAAGTTGGGGATGATGTGACAACCCGAGATTTCAAGGTCTTGCCCCTACGCAATTACTTATCTCACAACTCTGTTTTGATAACTGATTAATGTTGCATATTTGATAAATGATTACTGTGTTGTTATGTATGATTGTATTATGCATGTTTCATAGCTAAGATTCTTCGTCATAAACCCTCGACGATGATAGTTCTTCGTCAACATCAAACTCGACAAAGTATAGATCCTTCGTCATTGCTATTCTCAACGAAACTTAGAACCTTCGTCATCAGCCTACACGACGAAGAAGGTCCTTCGTCAAGACCTTTGGCCCAGGCCCACTTGTGGCCCATCACTTTCAAATTGTATAACCTCTCATAATCATAACCGTAAACACAAAACCCTACTGTTCTCTCTCTATTAGACGGCAGCCATTCTCCTTGGTTTGGAGTCTTCAATCGATCTTTCCTTGCGCACAAACCATTGTACGGTTAGTAACACTCTCATGATTTGAATAAACATCCATGTGATCCTTGTTCATATGTACTTGATTTGTTATTGTGGTGAAGGAGAATGAATGCACGAACTAATGTTTAGTTGGTAATTCGATATGAATGATGATTAATACTTAGGGTTGCATGATAACAGGTTTTGATGAATGACTTGCAATAACAAACTGATTAGATTCGAACAGTGAGAGTATCAGTAGGGTTAGCCATTAAAAAGGGTTTTGATGTCTTGATACTGAATCCGAGGAATTAGAACATGTATGATAGAGGTTCGATGATCTGTGTACGTTTACATTCATTATGTGGTTTGCTGATTCTGTTTGATGAACTAGTGTTAATAGGAAATCGTTTAACAATTGTATGATTATACGTGAAACTACCATGATTAGGGTTTGTAGGGAACCATCACTGTCTGTGCATGTGCAGCGACGAAGAATGTAATTCTTCGGTGGCTGGCCTTCGACAAAACACTAGGGTTCTTCGCCGAAGTCCCTTTCTGAAGAAGAACAGTTCTTCGCCATTGTGGTTCTTCGTCACACACATGGTTGACGAAGAATGATAGTTCACCGAAAGGGTCCTTCGCCGTGGATAAAACAAACAGAACAATGTGAACAGTGGATGTGTTCACATAACATAGAGTTCGAATAGTTCATGATGCTTGAGGTTGAATGTTTTGGTTACACAAGAACGTTTGTTGCATGTTAACAACATTAAATAGAAACGGGGAACTTGTATTGACTAATGTGAATTGACTAATGTGAATGACCAATTCAACTGTTGAACGCTGTTGCGTGATATGCACATTGGATGTGGTTGGGTGTGATTATGAACAATTGCTATATGTTATACAGTGACCTTTGATGAATGCCATTAGTGTGGAATATGTGACTTGGTTATTATGAAACTGATCGTATTATTAACCACGGTAGGATTGGTTGGTTAACTGGAAAGGGTAACTAGATAAACCGAGCAAATCTAAGGTGAGTTCACTGCTCTTTTTCAACCATGCGTCCCGGGGAGGGGCATCGGGTAAATATTCCGGGGAGGAATATTGGGTAATGGGTTTTACTGGAATGTTAAACTCGGGATGTTGGCTAATACACTCATATCTATCATTTAAGTCCCATCATATACCGAATAGGTTGCAGGGGAGGCAACGGGGTTATTAGTTGATAGCGCTATTAGGTTTGGCACCCTCACACCGTACCGGGGAGGACGGTCGTGAACTAATTACCTTAACCACTTAACCAATGTTTGATAGTGTCACACCCTGGCTTTGCGGAAGCATGGGTTTATTTGGTGTGACTTCTTAATATCATAGCTTAATCACAACAAAGCTATATGAGAATAAAACCATGAAGATCATCCGTCGATTTAAGTTTGAAAAGTAAATTACGACAACATTGTTTAAAGTCGACACATGCAACGAGTTACAACCCAACAAAATAAAAACATTGTTCATACGACATAACCACCAACATAAAGTAAACACCATTTAAGACTTGCGACTCGTCCAGGTATAAGTCACAATCCCTAAACGTGGATGACCTCATAACTCTTACGCAGCGTGAAAACGTAGCATACTTCGCCAGATCCCTAATTCCCTGAAATACATGTAAGTTGAAAAATCAACATAAAGTTGAGCGAGTTCATGTGAAAGTGAGTATGTAAAACCTTTGTAAGTATAAAATCCCTGGTATGTAGCAAATAAGGAAATAAAGAGATCACCAATGGTTTGCAAGGCCATTGATATGTGTGAAGTGATGTAGGAAGACTCAAACCTAGCAGATTTTTGCGTCGGGTACCAAGTCACCCCGAGGTCCGTACTGTTGGGCCTGGGGCTGGGCTCGCTACACCCAGATAGATCCACCGCTAAAGACCCTCGGTCCTACTATGAGGATTAATGGCCTCCAGTTCCCGCCTACCCACTCACATGATCTAAGTAGTAACCCTCCTTACGCTAACCATACCATGTAAAAAGTATTTGTAATCATAGTAACATGTATTTCACCCCCGAAGTATAAAAACTGAAAACAGTTAAGAGAAAAGGGGGGACATGAACTCACAGAAGTGCGTCTCGAAATAGTATCTCCCAATCAACCTGCTGCGTGACGACCTACACGTACTAACTTCTATTAGACGGACGGCCGTGCCTTGGCTTAAGGTTTAAGTTTTTGGGAAATAGTTAGGTAACTATTTCGTATTTCCACTTCTTAATTATTTAATAATTATATTCCTTCCCAAGGATGGGGGCATTAATACATGTGCGTTTTCGTAATTCCAAAAATATATTATTAAGTCTCACTTAATAAAATATATTTGTCTAAAATATTCTATCACCAAAATATACATATTTTTCCCAAAAATATTATATTTTACTTTATACAAATTCCAAAATAATACTTTGTCAAAATACACCTTTAAGAGTATTTTTCAAAAAATACATAAGTTACATTTAAAGTTCGGGTGGTAATAATAATACCGGTGTAACTTAGACATTTAATTGTGATAGCGTTGGTATTATTATGGAGTTGTGCTTTCATAATGTATTCCAGTTATATTATTTTTACTCTAAAAATAATATATAGTTCACAAAATAATCATAAAATCACGCAAGCGTTTTACTATGAAATATATATTCTAAATATATATTTTAGTAAGTTTTATTTACAAAAATCCACCTCCGAATACTTGGTTATAAAAATCATGGCGAAGTTTGTTTGGAAAACAAGTCAAAATATATTCATAACACTTGTCACAAAAATATTCTAAGTGTTATTTTCTGGAAAAATTTCGCCAGAGTTTCCTCTGTAACTGGAGGTGGCCACGCTTACTAGCGTATCATTTTCTTTTAACAACTCAATCAATCAATTTTCCAATCATCAACATGCAATGTTCAATCATCAAACTAGTCAAAATAAACATAATTCGCAAACACATGAACTTGTATGTTGTGTAACATTGTGTAGTAACTTTCCAACATTTTTAGTAGATCTTGTTTTCTTTAAAAACACGTTTAACTTCTTAAAAACTTTGTTTTCAAAGAACATGTTTTACAACTTCTAGTCAAAAATTACGGAAATATTTCTTTGTTAAATCCTTTTGTTATACAAGTGTCTACACACTTGTTTGTTCACAAAACACCTTTAGTTCATGAAAGATCCGGCTTTAAAAATAAGTCTTGTATATTTCACATGGTTCTTCGAAAATACCACTTGTAGATCTTTAGACAAGTTCGACTTTAAAGGGTTCATCATCTTTAAAGCCGATGTTCTTGTAAAGTCGATGTTCTTGTAAAATCGACTTTACACAAGTTCACGTTTATGTATGAAAGGGTTCATCATCTTGTAACTTTCCTACTTAACATAATGCTAGTTCATGTTCCATGAACATGATCTGGCGTGGTTAGATGACGATCCGTTCCACTACTAGCATTAAACAACATAAAATAATTGTTACTAAACAAGATTCATGAGTTTTACACCATTATTTTCTCTTTAACCACCATGTTCATCTTTCTAGCAAGACTTTTAGATTTGTTTTCGCATTTTCTTGAGTTTTAACCGTTAAACTTCTTATTAACCACTTTAATCATGAACAAGGAAGTGTTTAGAATCACTTACTACTAGCTCAAGGCTAGGGAAGAATCAAAGCGAAAACAAGGTGGTTAATAGCGATGTAGAGAGGTCCTTGAGATTCCGTAAGCACCGAGCTTGTTTGTATGTCACCTTGCACCCTTGAGTATGTAAGAAATGGTTGATCAAGACTTGAAGGTAGTGGTGGTGATGATGGTTGTGTTCGGCCGAGAGTCTCCAAGAGAGAAAGAGAGAGAGTTTTGTTAAGTGTTTAGTGATAATGAACTCTTACCCTTCATACTTACTTATAACCCATCACTCACTAATGTCCATGGTGTAATGTGTTATGGAGATATTAGACAACCATCAATAAAATAATCAACCTTTGTAAGAGTGTGTCCCCACATGGGGACCGATCGGTCAAGGGGGAGGGTAATATGGTTGGTTTAGGATGATATAGTTAAGTGTTAGTTAGTTTAGTTAGGTGATTAAATTAGTGTAATAGTGTGTTATGAAATATAACGGGTGTTCGGGTACCCTAACTAGCTCAGAAAAGGAAAAACAATGTCATTGACAATATTTTTATGTTCCGGGTAAAGTCCGGTTGTTCGGTTGGATATTAATCTGTTAAAGAGCTAAATAAGCATTTAAAGTGTCGTTAATATTTGTTTTAGTGACACAATGAATTCCTGACACTTTGGAAAGTGTCTTGTATTATTTTCCCGCGTTTTTGCACTTTACTAGTTATGTTAAATGCTGAATTTTGTGATAAAGTGCAGAATTTTGTACTTAAAGTACGTTTTAGGCACATCCGGTCACTATAACTATCACCTAGTGACGCAGTTTTATAATCCTCACCTCCCTACACTCCCTACTAGTGTAGTAATCTATTCCCGGCTCATACTGGCCTCAGAGACAGTGCCTGTCTGATGCTGGCTATGTCAGCATGTTTACTGGGTATCCAGTATAGTGTGCTCACTGTGCTTTTGTGCATCAAGGTTGTCACTAAGGTTTGTGTAAATAATGGAGTGACAGCAATAAAGTATGATGCATGTATGTGTATGTGTATGTATCAGCATTCAAGTAGCAGTTTAACCACAATTGTAAGCAAGCACAGTAATTAAGCATTAATTAAATATTAATTAATTCATACGGATACCTGGTTTGGTGAGGGTTATCACAGATAGAGCATTGGGGATGGGCAAATAATCTGGAGCCATCTGCGGTAATCGAGTTATTGTAGGATCGTTTTCACGACCGAAACGAGTCGTTCAGAGGTGTTCTAATCAATATGAAAGGCGGAAACAGACATATTGACTTTGATACAGCTTGATATTCACTTTAAACTGTCTTTTGATTGATATAACAACGTTTTATAGCGAGTAGACACTTCGGCAGCAGTTCGACTCTGAAACCGGAAAGTTACAAATGAAACAAACAAGGCACCTATATATAGTGTGTTGATTTCGTACGAAATAGGCAAGGCTCATTTCGTGCGAAATAGCCAATGTCTATTTCATGCGAAATGACCTTGTGTCATTTCGTAGTGCGAAATGCTCACAATCCCACAAATCTCGTTTTTCGTGCCCTGATCTTTCTAATCAAATACATGACTCGATACAAGACGAAGTCGACAGACATATGCACCAATAGACTCCCCCTTGGATGTCGACGAGTCTTCAGTTCAAGTCTTCAACGTCTTCAATCTTTATCAGTCTTCACATGCTCTCCAAAGTATCTAACAGTGTAACGTATCCTCAATCTCTAACTCTTCTCTTTCTTCTTCTTTCCCTATCAGAATCGCAACCTGGCTTTATCTTCTCTTGATCAGGTCTCTTGATTCCTTAAGTTCTTCTGCATCATCAAACTCCCTCTTGATGTCTTCAAACTCCCCCCTTACGATAAGCTAGGATCGCTGTCTGAAATAGCTCGTGTTCCAAGATCATACCTTGTCTCTTATTCAACTCAGGTATCGAAACCTGGCAAACCTGCACATTCTTAACCCAGAAATAAATTTCACAAATTTAAAGTTTGACAAATTTAATCTCTGCTTACCACATGTAGAATCAATTTCAAACCATCACTTGAACATATCATCTAAAATGAATTAACATAAAACAAAACACGAATGACCATTTTTAAGAAAATCTTTTTAAACACACTTTCCCAAACCTGTTCATCATGTTTAGCACTCGAAATTTTGAAAATCAGCTCTCGAACATCAGTTGTCAAAAATCTTTTTGAATTTTCAAAATTTATGATAAAACACACTAAAAATCTTTTTGGATTTTGAAATAAACGAAATGCAATAAAGAAATATTTACAAACAATATTTTTGTGAGTTTGTGTAAGAGGATCATATCAGTTTATAAGACAAATCACCAACACCGTTAAGCTTTAAACATTTTAAGTTCTAAACGATTCACTTAGATTGTCAGTATACTGATCCACTTAAATTTTCACACAAAGTTCAACTATTTCGAGATACGAGATTAATGTTTTAAGCACTTAAACTTATTCGCGTGTCCCACCTCAGAATATACTCCCGTATCCAGACTCCTATATTCAGTCTTACAGGTGAATGTACACTAGTGATATCTGTAAAGGGGTTAAATGTGAGACCATGAGAGCTTAGGCTATTGCTTCTGCAAAATCAGAGAGATGATGGTTCTCTTTTCGGTGGGTTCCCTTTAGAGAATCTTTTTTACAACAGCACATGATTAGTATTTTTCAATGTTTCATCATTTTTTATGCTGAGGGCAAGCTTTAAAATTAAAGCAATGCAAAGTATTATACGAGGACTAGGCTATTGCTCCCGCAAAATCAGAAGTCCAGGTATAATACCCCAGATATCACCACGCACAAAGACCTAGTATGTCAGAAATAGAAAGCCCTTCAAACAAGATTTCAGGGGTTACCTATATATCCGAGAAATGTTCCCCACGAATTAAGTAAGTTTGAAATTTATGTTTATATCTCGACACAATCTACTAAATGTGCAAAAACCTACTGGCACAACATCAGTGAGACCGTTTATCACATTTTGACTTTCCAATTCTTTAGCATGCTGTGATTGTCTACTGATGTACTATGATTTCCTCTTTTCTCAACAAAACTCATTTTTGATTTTATCATGTTTTTGCCTTTATCAAATTTTCAATGTTTTTGGATTTTCTGAAATTTCTTACTCCCCCTAAAATGCAAAAGCATTTAAAAGAAATTTGAAAACAAACTGTACAAATAAAGTGACAACTGTTGTAAATTGCTTCAAATCGCCATCCACTTGGCATAAACAATCAGAACTCCCCCTGACAACAAACTATTTTCCCATTATGATTTCAAAACACTTAAGTTTGTTTTAATCAAATGGTTTTTCCGGAAAATTAGTTTTGTTGATTTCACTTGTAAAAACGGGGATAAACTCATCACATTGTTTTTTCAGCCATTTTGTATGAAAGGTAAATCAAGTTCAACTTAATGACCTTGATTAACCACTTGTAGGTGAAAACCCTTCTCCAACCACTTGAAGGTTCACTAAACAAACATACCATTTGCAAATTGAAATATGACAATATTCAAGAATACTACCACTTGAAGATCTGTTAGTCCCGGTTTTGATCCGAATGATTGCGAACCGACTCGTACGACGTGCGGAATCCGTGTACGAGTGTGATCGAACACACGAACAGTAAAATAATTGTGATTCTTTGAGAGATCTGAAAACGTTACAACACCTTGAATCACTTGAAGCTCTTTCTCTCTCTACTTTCTCTCTCTAGCTTCTATCTTCTCTAAAGCTCCAAATGAGGAAAGATCTACAAAAGTCCCTAACATAAGGCATGAGCCTCCTATTTATAGCCCTTGGAATTAATGAGTCTTCTCATTAATTACCAAAATGCCACCTTGTTATTTGACTAGATATTACATCATAAAGCACTAAACTTAATCTATTTCTGCTACGGTCTTGAGATGACGGAGGCGATAGACATAATGCACTAACAGACTCCCCCTTGGATATTGCCGCAGTCAATCTCAAACATTCAGACTCGTAGCTTCTGGTCTTTCTCTCTCTCTAGCTCGAACAGAATCCTCGTGGATCTGTCTTCAGCTTCAGCTCCCCCTTTCGGTAAGCTCTTCAGGCTCCCCCTTTCGTCAAGCTTCCGTGCTTTTGGGATCGACACCTGGCTTTCCGGTTACAAGCTCCTCCAGAATAGTTCCTGGGTCCTTGAATGCATGCTTCCCTTTGCGTTGAGCTCGTCTTCAGCCTCCCCCTTAGACTCGGCTGTCGGGATCGTAGTCTGGTACAACATCTGCAATACTCAAACGTTTATAAGTAACAACGTTTTGAACATCCAGGATTGAAAACCTGGTTCTCTCAACTTTTGCTAAAATATTTTACAATGAAAGCATTTTAGGTTGTCCAGGTATCGTAACCTGGCTCTATTAAACTTTCTAAATCAAGATCCTGGGACTAAGATATAATAATATGAAATATATCCAGGAATGCTTGATACTCTCCCCCTATCAACAATCTTTAAAGATTTGGCAGTTTCAACGAACTGGATCGGAAACTGTCTCTTTTACAGATTTTAACAATATAAGCATCCAAATCCCTCACAGTTAATCATCCAAGTCCAACTTAATGACCTTGGAGATATCACAAACTGTTTTTGATTTTTGATTTTAAATTCAAGTTTCAAATTAATGAACTTGTTTTATTTTCAGAAACACAATTAGCATACTTAGATTTTGAAACTCAGCATCCAGACATCGGTTGTCGAAAATAAAGCAGAATCAAAAATCTTTTTGTATTTTTCTGAAAATATAAAGTAGTAAAGAAATATATACAAACATATTTACAGACAATATTTTTGTTTGAGTATGCGTTAGAGGATCATATCAGTTTCTGACAAGTCACAAGTACCGTTGAGCTTTAAAACACTTTAAGAATTAAACAATTCACTTAGATTGTCGATATACTGATCCACTTAAATTTTCACACAAAGTTCAACTAATTCAGGATACGGATTAGATGTATTAAGAACTTAAACTCATTCATGTGTCCCACCTCTTGAATATACTCCCGTATCCAGATCCCAATAATCAGTCTTACAGGTAATTATAACACAAATGATATCTGTAAGGGGTTAATAAATTATGAAGAATCATGAGAGCTCAGGTCAGAACTACCGTTCAGCAGAGAGATCATGACTCAACTTATGGGTGTGTCCCCTTTAGAGGATCTTTTTTACAACAGCATTGCTAAGCAATTTTATTGTCTTATCATATATGCTGAGGGTGATGCTGTGTTTCAAGCATTTGCGGAAACACTTTATTCGAAGACTAGGTCAGAACTACCGTTCAGCAGAAGTCCTGGAATAATACCCCAGATATCACTGAGTATAAAAACCTAGTATATCAGATTATGAGACCTTTCAAACGAGATTTCAGGGGTTACCTATATATCCAAGTAGTGTTCCCCACGAAATAAGCAAGTTTGAAATTTAGGTTTATATCCCGAAAAAGTTTACTAAATGTATAAAAATCTACCGACACATCCACGGTGAGATCGTTTAACACATTTAAACTTTCCAATTCTTTAGCGTACTGTAACTGTCTACTGATGTACTATCATTTCCTCTTTTTACACAAAAACTCAATTTTGAATTTTATCATGTTTTTGGCTTTTTCAAATTTTCTAATGTTTTTTGGATTTTCTGACAAATTCTTACTCCCCCTAAAATTCAAAATCATTTAAAGAAAATTTGACAACCAATACTGATAGCTTTGTCTCGCCATCCATTTTCTGCTTCTCATGCACTGATTTGCAGAAAAATATAACGTACCCCCATGATTTACAACCCATTGATTTTCGACAGTTTGAAAACCGTTTTCAATCTTGTGAAAGTAATCATGTTTGTTCAGCCGTGAGGGTTTCGGCGTTTTCAATCAACATATTTTTGAATTTTAGAATTTTTGACAAAAATTAAAAACAAACATATTTTTGGTTTTTCAAAATTTTCAATTTTTAGGTTTTTTGAAATATTGTTTATTTATTTACAGAAAACAAACTCCCTGTTTAACCAAACCAGGGTTCAGCAGCCTTCTCCTCCTGTGCCAGGCTGCTCATCAATTCTCCTCCTTGACAATCAAACTTCATGAGCACCTGCACATTCTCAAAAACTCAATTACTTGAACAATTTAGCCCAGGTCTGTTTGACCTTAGGCATTTCAACACAATATACTTCATTCAACTTTGGAAAATCTTTGTTATTATTCACAAAAACATTTTCATCTTTGACTTCGACCTTTTCATCTTTTATCAAAGTCACTTGTTTCTTAACACTCCATGTTTGACCTTTCGGAGTACCTCTTTTGTAAAAATGTGATTCTTTTTGATCATTTTGTTTTTGAACAACAACTTTTGGTTTCCAAAATTGATTTGGCTTTGTCATATCAACAGATGTGTTCCAACTTTGTGTTGTTCTGAATCTGGGTGTGTGAGAAATCTGTGTTTGTTTTGAATCAGACCTAGTCTGTTTTGGTTTCCAAGTTTGATTCGAAGCAAACTTGTTTGTGTTATACCTCCAAGTTTGTTTTGAATCAAATCTGGTTGGCCTTGGTTTCACATCCTCAGATTTCTGTTTTTCAACATCAACAGGCTTTGGATTTGGACACTTTCGTGCAACATGTCCAATTTTATCACATTTAAAACACACTTTCTTTGAAACATCCTTGGCCTGTTGTTGTTTCTTTTTCATAGCATCAAACTCCTCATTAGACTGTCGTCCAATTTTGAGTTTTTCTTCCTCTGCTAAACTTTTTCCTTGAACAAAACTTGTTTTAACTTGAACATTTTTCTTCCAATTTTGTTTCTTTTTATAACCCAAACCAGCCTTCATGTTTTTCTTCTTAAAACCAGGTTTGTTATAAAAAGATTTATGACCTTTACCAGCAAACTTTGAAATTTCCGACTTCTCAATCTCAACCATTTTGAAAACTTTATCGACCTTCTCTGAAATCACATTCTGAATCGGGAATACAACATCTAAGAATAGTTTGTCCGATCCAATCATGGTATAAACCAATCCTTTTGAATCATCATTCAAATTTTTCTCGGATTTTGTGTTTTTCAGATAACCATCATGAAAATTTCCTTCATCTTCATCCTGTGATTCAGACTTACCTTTTGTAGACTCATCTTTCAAAACGCTATCAACAACCTTACTTACCACCTCTGAATCATGAGTGTCATCAGATTTGGAGTAAGTCACATCGATACTTTCAGGTAACTGGTCAGCTATGTTCAAACCCTTTGCCACCTTTTCCTCATCATAAAAAGTATAATTGTTTCTCAATGGTGGTGGTACCTGGTGAAATTCTGAACCAATACCCTTTTTTTCAATTTTCAGTATCTTTGTCATCTGGTGTGATGTTGAAAATGCGTTCGAGAATGTACGAAGAGTTATGATAACTTTGAAGTTTTGTAACAACCTTTTCTTTTTCAGCCAAGACTTGTTTAAGATTAGCAATTTCATCAACACATTTGTTTAATTCAATTTGCTTTTCTTTAAACTTTCTTTCATACATTTCTTTGGTTGTTAAAGTTTCAGACAATCTTTGATCAAAACTTTTGACTTGGCTCTTCAAAGTATCATAAGCTTCTTGTACTCTCTGACTCGACCACTTTAAAGAATCATACTGTTTTTGTAAATCTTGAAATTTTGATTCTTTTTCAACACAATCAACACATTTAGCAGTACACTTTTCTTTCAAAATCTTATTTTCTTCTTCAAGACCATGACATTTCTGTGTCAGTTTTTCAACTTTTAGTTTCAAAATTTCTTCTTTTTCAATCATTTCTTTACATTTTGTTGTGAAAACATTTTCTAGTTTAACCATATCATTATCTTTTGTTTTTATGAAGTCATCTTTTTCAGTACAAGCTTTGCACATTTCTATGCAATTCCTGCACTTGTTTTCTTTTTCATCAACCAATTCAACATTTGATAAGTCAGAAGATTCATTTACCTCATTTTCTTTCTGCACCGATTCTTCTGTTTCAGCTTTCTGATCTTCATCTTTGTTCTCCTCTTTTTCTTCTTTCTGTTCATCTTCTTTCTTCTGTTCTTCTTCAACAGCAAGCTTCGCGACAGTTTTTACTTCCTCAATCATCTTCTTCAATTCTTCTTCTTTTCTCTTTTTCATCTCTACCACCTTCGGTAGACTTGCTTCACAAACCTCTCTTATCTTCTTCTCCAAATCAGGCAAATATGTTTTATCAGATAACCTTCGTGTGTTGAAAGTAGCCTGCCTTGGAATCAAACTTGTTACAGCTTTGAAATCCACTTTTGATGGGTTAACAACTGGATTACCCCGTGGATCCATGTAACATTCCAACTCATCATTCCATCGTTTGGCTCTCTGAGCTTCTTTGAATGGTTCGTTTAATTTTCCAATTTCCCATCTTGCATAATCTGCTTTCCACCACCTATCAGGATCAGCATCAGCCACAAATGCATACCCAACAGCATCTTCTTCAGGGCAAACTTGACTCCAGTCGTAACCTTCATCGTCATGTATAACTGCAAGAGCCCTTGATTTTTCTTCAGGTTGTTTCAATCTTGGTGGCTCAGACTTGTTCTGATGGTAAATCGCTTTCTTGTAATAATCTTCATTGAACGGGTTTGCTGAATCATCATTAGCATACGCATTTCTGCACTCGCGCTTAAAGTGACCTCTTTGTTTGCAT
Source organism: Helianthus tuberosus (assembly GCA_030545235.1). Classification (NCBI taxonomy): domain Eukaryota; kingdom Viridiplantae; phylum Streptophyta; class Magnoliopsida; order Asterales; family Asteraceae; genus Helianthus; species Helianthus tuberosus. The sequence goes on from CM060394.1 coordinate 134,039,719, forward strand.
TTGAAGCATGTCACCTTAGATTTATCAAATCCCAATTTGGTAGATGGTCCACCAATTGACTTTCTCCCCGTGATCTCCATGAACCGCTGTGCCCAACAAACCGCACTGGCCATGCACCATCTTATATCCATTAGTTCCATCTCCTCGGGGTCTAATTGGTCATAATCTTCTTTCATCAAGTTGGTGTTGCCAATCTTCCCTGCAACGAGGCTTTCATACGATTCAAGTACAGATGCCAAGAAAACCATCTGTTGTTTCGCCGACTCTTCACTAAAATTCTGCCCATTCTTCAGATCCACTGCGATATTACACTGGAATAAATTCTTTGAAGCAGTTTGACTTGAAGTTGTTGTAGAAGATCCACCGTGAAAACCACTGTGAAGACTTTCATTGTTCACGGTATTTGAGCTTTCTGCAGAAAAAGCTGTTCTTGGAGACCCGGCTTGTGGTAGATTTCCTCGATAGTACAGCTCCACATTCTGCTGATAAGCCGGATTGTTGACTTTAGATCTCTTTATCTCCAACTCATGGCTTTCAAGCCTTTCAATCAGCAAATCCACTTTTAAATCTTCAGGCTTAATTGTATTTTTCAACATTAGAGCGAAGTATTTCCATTCTTGATCATTTGGCAATGAATCAAACAATTTATCCACCAGCTCCTCTTCAGAATATGTGATTTCATGTCTGGCCAACTCCATCTTCAGATGCCCAAATCTCTCGATCATTTTACAGACAGATTCATTGTTCATACAACTGAATAAATCAAACTCTTTACGTAACAGTTTCTTTTTGTTTTTCACAATCTCAGATGTACCTACACACTTTTTATCTAACGCTTCCCACAAACTCTTCGATGTTTTCTCTTGTTCAAGTAATGAGATAATATCCTCTCTCACTGACTGTTTGATTAATGTGATCATCTTATATTCAGCCACAACATCTTTTATATCTGTTTCTGTGAACTCTTTTTCCTCTACTAACTCTCCTCCTTCTTTCACTGGTTCTTTATATCCATTTTTCAATTTTAACCAGCTTTCAGGAGCGAAAGCTTTTACCCAACCCTCAAACCGATTTTTCCACCAGTTATAATCTTCAATCCTCATTAGTTTTGGTGGTTTCTGTTGGCTTCCATACATATTGTCATATTTTAAATTTTCTGAAATCTCTCTCGAATACTCTCTTATTTCAGATCTTCTTTCGGATGATTCTGAAGTAAAGGCATTGTAGAACATGTTGTAAAATTCTTCACCGCTGCTCGACATCTTCAAATTTTATCTTGAATTTGCACCTTGTATATCTTGAATCACCTGAATACGAATAAACAAACACAATGAGTTTAATCAAATTTGTCAAACAATCGTAAAAGAATTTAGTTCGTTCGGATGGATCAATAGTCAATCGGATGATGTTGTCCCAAACGGATGAGATCAGCCCAAATCGGATAAAGTGTCACGAACAAATGAGTTGGTCCGGATGATGATTCGTCCGGATGGTGAACCGGATGACAATACGCACGAGTGGAGATCCGCGTGACCAAAGTGATGCGTACAGGTGGATATTGATGTTATACGCACGGGTGGGAATCCGGAAGATGTTATACGCACGGGTGGGGATCCGTGCGGGTGGAGTTGACTTCTTTGACCTCAATGAAAGAACAACAAGCTCACGTGCAACAAGACAATACCTTTCACGTGCAAATCTGATTTAGTGGCAGACAATACAAATTGACACCTTTAATGATATACACAAACTCGACAAATTTGAACAAATCACGTGGAAAGTTGATATGCCATATGCACTATTAATTTTCATGCAAACAACAATCAATGTCCATCCTTCAATTAATATTTCACATGGAATCTGACATTATCTATGAATCTCGTGATAATCTGATATTTTCAATTAACGCTTGCCGACTAGATCACTGAATGCAATTAATGAATCACGTGGTTTGATTATTAAACGAATTAACACTAGATGACACCTGTACCTAGTTCCACATGCTCACCTAATATGAAGACAAACAAACCTGAAATATGTTGACTTAAAAGACAAACACGGATTGTTATGACACGTATTGTTATCCGCGTGGATGGGGATCCGGATGTTGTACGCACGGGTAGTGATACACACGGTTGGTGATACGCACGGGTGTTGATGTTATACGCGCGTACAAGTTGTCCGTGCGTACGAGTTGTGCGTGCGTACGGCAAGTCAACAAGTCAACACGGATTGCTATCCGCGCGGGTGGGTGATACGCACGGATAGGTCAACTAAGGTCAACACGGATATGTTATCCGTGCGGGTGACAAAAGTTATACGTGCGGATGACGATTGGTCAATAAAGTCAACTGTTTAAATGAAGTTAGTAGCTGACGTGATCACAAGAACAATCCACGTGATTTACCAAACTTCACATGCTCACCACTTCAATTAATCTTGGATACACGTGACATACTGTTGCACCTTATTAATGATAGTTAAACAATGGTCAACCCGTATAGCTTTGAAATGTTGTACGCACGGGTGGGCTATCCGTGCGTATGACTTACCCGCACGTATAGGTCATGCGTGCGTATGAACATCAAGAACAACAGCAAGTTTCAACTTTTTCGAACCACAAAAATCTAATTTTCTCACAAACGGTAAAGAATTTGATTTTGAAAATTTATAGGCTTATAAAACATGCATATACGCACATCATATCTGAATTTTAGCAATTTTCAACCGTAAAATCTTTGTTAATTTTGTGTTTTTCTGTTGAAAACGTGACCGAGAAGAAAAATTGAAAAATTGATCGAATTTGATGCAAATTGAGATCTGAAAACGATGAAATCCTGTGCGAAATCGTGTGAATGATCTGAGCAATCGATATCCCGCTCTGATACCACTTGTTAGTCCCGGTTTTGATCCGAATGATTGCGAACCGACTCGTACGACGTGCGGAATCCGTGTACGAGTGTGATCGAACACACGAACAGTAAAATAATTGTGATTCTTTGAGAGATCTGAAAACGTTACAACACCTTGAATCACTTGAAGCTCTTTCTCTCTCTACTTTCTCTCTCTAGCTTCTATCTTCTCTAAAGCTCCAAATGAGGAAAGATCTACAAAAGTCCCTAACATAAGGCATGAGCCTCCTATTTATAGCCCTTGGAATTAATGAGTCTTCTCATTAATTACCAAAATGCCACCTTGTTATTTGACTAGATATTACATCATAAAGCACTAAACTTAATCTATTTCTGCTACGGTCTTGAGATGACGGAGGCGATAGACATAATGCACTAACAAGATCGAAATATCACAAATGTGAATTTCTCAAGAAAGATGTCGATTCCTGCTCCACTCTTACCAACCTGGGAGCTCCGACTAGTCGTACTTTTCACATATGAAATACAGACATCCAAGCCTGACCAAACTTGGATGTGACCTTTTCAGTTTCACTTGGGGTGTAAGTTGCCTTCTTTGTTTCTTAAAAATCTTTTACCCCTTTGGCCTTTCCCTCGATCATTTTCCCAAAAATCTTTTTAACATTCTCATTGAAAACCTTTTCGACATCAAAATATTTCTTTTCAGAATAGAATTGATTCGAGATTTCCACTTTACCAACTTTTTGTTTAAAATTTTCAGCCCGCCATGGTGGAAAATTGACATCATCCATTGGCGGTACTGACGTTTCTATTTTTAGCTCAACATGTGGCTCCTCTGAATTTGACGAATCAGATTCATCGCCAGATTTCACATCTGATTTCTTAACAACCCACATTTGGTTATTAAGATTTACTCTTCTTTTGTAAAATCTTTTTGAACATTCACCAACTTCGTATGTTGAGTTTTTAAACATTTTGAATTTCTCAGTTGGTGGTTCAGTTTTGTCAACAACTTTTTCTTTGAGTTTAGAAACAACTTCCTGTTTTGTGTTGGTTGCCTTTGGACAGTTCCAGGAGATGTGACCAACTTCTTGACATCGGTAACAGGTTCTTGTCTCCTTTCTCTGATAAGCTCCATTCTTCTCAAATTTTTGTTTTTTAGCAAAGAACTATTTGTTTGACTGCTTCCAGAATGAGCTCTTTTGTTCTTCTTCCGAACTTGTCCCTGAAACAAATATAGTTTTTGGTTTATCATTTTTATAATTTTTATGATTTTCTGGTGAAATAAAACCAAGACCTTTCTTTTTGAAATTACTGTTATGGTTTGGTTTCTTTCAATAACCTGAACCAGAACTGTAACCCTTTTTCTTGTTTAATCTTTGTTGAACTCTTGAGGTGTAAGTTTTAGGTTTTTCAGTAAGATTTACATCTTTTATTTCAGAAATATTGATTTCTGTTAGTTTGAAAACCTTTTTAATCATTTCAGTTTTAACACCTCTTATTGGAAATTCCTCATCAGAATATAATTTGTCTGAATCATTCAAAGTATATGCCACTTTGATTGGTTCGTCATTCAAATTAGATTTTGATAACAGACATTCTTTATTGTACACCCTTTTAACCGACAATTTTGGACTGTCAACTAATGATGATCCCGAACTTTCAGACTTAGACTTTGACTCCGACTCCTCATCTTTATCCAACACCTGATCGACCACTTTCTTTATTAACTCAGACTCATGATAAGTGTCCGACGATGTGAATGTGACGTCAATGTTTTCTGGTAAATCATCAGTTGTTTCAGACTTTAACTTTATATTGACAGCCTTTTTGACTTGCTCCTCATTTGGTTTTCTGGGAGAATAACCTTCCCAGATCGGAGGCGGACACTTGTTATAATTTACACTTTGTTTCTTACCAGTATCCTTCTCTTCAGTCTTTTTGTCCTGAAAGGCTTCAAAACCTGCAACAGTTGGATAAATTCTATCAATTAGATAATAAGAACTTGAATAACTTTGCAGTAATCGTCTGATTCTGTCATTTTCTATCTTTTCAGTCTCCAACTCTTGCTTCAACTTTGCACATTCTTCAATGTAGTAATTGATAGCCTTTTGCTTTGACATCATTACTGCATTCATCATCGTTAATGCATCTTCTCTTTCAGAATTTGTCTTTTGTAGACCATTCACTGTTCTATTCAACACATCATACGATTCTTTCACATAATTGAGATCGAACAATAATTTTTCTTTCATCTTATCTTGCTCACTCAACTTCTCATCTTTCTCTTCACACTGCTTGCATGATTCCAAACACTTTAAACATGGTTTTGTTACTTCAACAATCTTCTCAATTTCAATAATCTTTTCAACTTCAATCACTTTTTCACCTTCAATTATTTTCTCATCTTCAACTACCTTTTTAGTCTCAACCACCTGCTCAGTAACTTTGACTTCTTCACTTTGTTCAGAATTCTTTTTCTGAGTAACATTCTCACATTTCACCTTTTTCTTTTCTTTTGCTGTTCGTTTCTCCTTCAGCTTCTTCAATCTATCTGCAAAATAAAATTCAAAACTTTCAGGAGAGAATACATATTTTCCAATATTTATTTGTGTTTCTTCTTCATCATCATCTGAACTATCTGAAGATTGGTCAGATGATGATTGATCAAACATTGTAGTCTTTTCTGAACTATCATCTGAAGAAACAAACTCTTCATCTTTATTCTTCTCAACATCAGCAAACCCTTTCATCCATTCCTTCATCAAATTTGGTTCTTGAACTATCTGAGCAATTAACGCTACTGTTTTTGAATCAGGTGGAATATATTTATCCCAACTAAAACCTTCTGCCACTTTTTCATCATCTTGATCAATTATACCAAAGTAAGCTTTCTTATTTGATTCTTCGATTGCTTTCTTGGCATGTGCAGTTTGTGGTTCTTGTTGTTGATACGGCTGATGAGCAACTTGTTGATATATGGCTTTCCGATAATAATCATTATTTCCGAACGGATTCTGTGCTCCTCCTGCTTCATGATTGGTACATTCCCTCTTGAAATGTCATTTTTCCCTGCATTGAAAACAAGTAACTTTAGATTTATCAAAACCCAAAGTAGAAACATTAGCATCCCTAAAATCACCTCTTCCTGTAATCATCTTAAATTTTTCAGCTCTTCTTAAAACACTCGCTAAACACCATTTAATGTCCATGAGTTCCATCTCCTCAGCATCTATCTGATCGTAATGCTCTTTTGTCAGCATAGGATTTCCGATCCTTCCTGCAACCAATCCTTCATAAGATTCTAACACAGTAGTTAGTAGTGCCATATGTGACCTATAACAACCTCTTCAGAAAATTTTTGACCATTCTGAAGATGCAACACAATGTTGCAGTGTAACACATGACCATTATTGTTGTTTGAGCTTTGGAACTGATGACTTGAGGTTGAAGATTTAGGATTAACACTTGGATATGAAGAAAATCCACTGCTGTTGTTTGAACTTTGGTTGACTGGTCCAGATGAATTTTCTGCACTGAAAGCAGTTTGTACCTTCGGACTTGCTTCAACATCTTGAACACTTCCTTTGTAATACATTTTAATGTCTTGTTGACCACTCGGATTGCTCATTCTAGCAATCTTTTGCTGCTCAAGATCTTGTCCTTCAATCTTTTCAATGAACTGGGAAATTTTTAATTTGTCATATTCTACGGTATTCTTTAAAATCATCAAGTATGTACCCCATTCTTTCTGAGGTAAGGCATCAGCTAATTTGTCAACCCATTCTTCTTGATCTTTGACTATTTCTAACAAAGACATAGATCGCACTAAGTGATAATATCTTTCGATCAAATTCTTTGAAGATTCTCCTGGGAAACTCGTAAACAAATCAAATTCTTTCTTTAACAATGATTTCTTACTCCTGATCATCTTCTCACTTCCCTCAAACTTAATTCGAAGTGCTTCCCAAATCGAACGTGAAGTATTGTCGTGTTGAAGCAATATGAAGATGTCTTCTTTCACAGCTTGATGGAGTAGACTAATCATCATCTTTTAAGCTTTGTACATATCTCGTTCGTTATCCGTCAGTTCAGAAATTGCTTTGATAACTCCCAAATTCGTACGAGGTTTAACATATTTTTTCTCAATACATTCCCAATATCTCAAATGATTTGCTTGAACCCAGTTTTCAAATCGATCTTTCCAACCATAATACTCCTCAATTCCCATTAGTTTCAGGGGTTTTTGTATGGTTCCTGTTTCATTTTCCATGTTCATGCTCTGAGCAATGGTAGTCGGAGTAGTCGGGGCAGTAGCAAACGCGTTATAAAATTCCTCTTCCATGAGTCGATAGCAAGTTTCACAAAATCAGCTTTTCAAACGAAATCAACCCTTTCAAACGAAATACACTTTCACACGATATGACTATTTCACACGAAATGCCTTTTGGTACGAAATAACCTGCAAGACAACTTCAAACGAAATGAAAATTGTCACACGAAATAAGAATTTTGGTACGAAATAGGTGATTTCGTACGGAATAGCTCACACGAAATAGTGATTTCGTACGAAATGAAGGATTTCCACACGAAATGAGGTATTTCGTGCGAAATGAAACAAATTTTGTCAATTCGTACGAAATGAACTGACTGTTTCATACGAAATGCCTCACAAATGTGATTTCGTGCGAAATGAAGTGTTTATTCTGTGCGAAATGCTGCTGACATCATCATATCGATCACGATTTTGTAAAATTGATCAGGTTTTAGTCCGATTTTAGGTCCAATTCTTTCAAGGCTTTGTAAAAACAATGTTTTGCTTATAATGTGTGAAATTCAAGCCATTTTAACCGTCAAATCTTGTTTAATTTTGAAAAGAAGGTGTAGAAGTCAGAAAAAATAATGAAATCAAGCTGAATACGGTAAGAACTCCTCCTCCTGAGCTCTGATACCACTTGTAGGATCGTTTTCACGACCGAAACGAGTCGTTCAGAGGTGTTCTAATCAATATGAAAGGCGGAAACAGACATGATATTCACTTTAAACTGTCTTTTGATTGATATAACAATGTTTTATAGCGAGTAGAAACTTCGGCAGTAATTCGACTCTGAAACCGGAAAGTTACAAATGAAACAAACAAGGCACCTATATATAGTGTGATGATTTTGTACGAAATAGGCAAGGCTCATTTCGTGCGAAATAGCCAATGTCTATTTCGTGCGAAATGCTCACAATCCCACAAATCTCGTTTTTCGTGCCATGATCTTTCTAATCAAATACATGACTCGATACAAGACGAAGTCGACAAACATATGCACCAACAGTTATTAACAACATCAAATCTCTGAAATGTTTTATACTTATATCTGGTAACTAAAACGTGTTAGCAAACTTTGAACTCACCAACGTCGTCTGACACACTTGTCTGCATGTTTGCAGGTCGTTAGATTTATGGATGGGACTTGCTATCTGGGAGTGCTGGAGTGGTCGTGGGTCATGACTCTTGGATACATGTTCATTGGTTTCGTATAATTGTTTTGAAACAGTTGAATAACGATTTACATTATGCTTCCGCTGACGTTTGGATTATGTTATGATTTGAAATAAATGGAATCTTTTGTTTTATATGTTGTTATAGTTCAATGTGATTAGTGGCTGGATCCTGGTACGTCACACATCCCGCGTTGTTTCCGCACGTGGTATTTTGGGGGTGTGACAGGGTCGCTGGCTGAAAGAGTAGGGGGAAGAAGGGTGTGTCGCTGGGTTGGGTTTATAAGATATGTGTTGCTAGTTATAACACAACCATAAGGGTGGTGGAGTGGTTCGGTTGTTGTTGTTGTTAACGCGTTACCCGGGTGGAGACCCGGGTTCGAATCCGGCTCTGCCCGGTTTTATTTTTTATTAATTAATAGATTGAATAATTTACACTCTGCCCCCTTGTCTTTGTGAAACAAGCTAACCTGAGTTAACCAACCTTCTAACCTAGTTAGGTAACTTCTCTTATACACTAACTAAACTACTTTCCAGAATTGGCACTTAGGTCCCTTGTTGTTATTAACATTGTTAACTTGAATTAGTAACCTAGTTAGATGATTTCTTATAAAAATAACTAACTGAGTTAACTAACCCCGTTATAGTTTAGTTGCTTATTTTATAGTCTTTCGTTAGTAACAAAAACAATCCTTTAACTTGTAACTTTGATATTTTGGCAGCTTTAACCCTTTTAAGTTTAGAACTTGTTTTAACTACCATTTTTAACATATTTGATTATTTCCTTTATAAATATTAACTAAACTAACCGAGTTTCGCTTATAAATCCCCGCTTTTATTCCGGTTTTAATTCAACGCAATACGCAATGATTAATTAAATAACGAAATATTAAAAAATAATAAAAATTCTTATTTTTATTTAATTAAAAAGGGTCCGGTTTTACATTCTGGGTTGGATTTTTGAAGTTCCGATCTTGAGGATGTTATATGGAGCATAAATTATTAGTTATGTATTTCATAAACCAAGCGTATGAAAGTTATTAGACTTGTCTTGTGTTTCCATGTGTCTCGACTCATGACCACTCCAGCTTCCCAGACTGCAAGTTCCACGTTCTCACATATATATAACCTGCAAGCATGCAAACAAGTGTATCAGACAACAACACTGGTGAGTTCACAGTTTTTACCAAACGCTTAGTTACCAAGTGATTAGTCCAGTTTAATAACAATTCCGAAAATAATGTTGATAATAACTCGAGTACCGTACAAGATGGCGTCAGATTGTTTGTCCGTCCCCAACGCCCCCATCATAGCATTGGTCATGATTAAGGTCATTAGTTCACACCCGTCCTCTCAGGTACGGTGTGAGGTTGCCAAGCCTAATAGCGCTATCAACTAATACCCCGTACCTCTCAGGTAGCTATTCGGTAGAAGATGAGACTTAAGGTGATAGGAAATGAGTGTATTATCCAAGATCCCAGTTTTTACCCAGAAAAGACTTATTCCTCTCAGGAATACCCGTTTGATTGTCCCACCCACCGGGACGCATGCTCAAGAGAAGTGAACTCACCTTAGACTGCTCGGTATGTTACGTTACATTACCCGTTCCAAGTTGGTCAACCAAACCCTACCGAGGTTACCAAAGATGATCAGTTTCGTAAACACATATCCAGATCATGTATTCAGCAAATCATGTGTAACGCCATTGTCACGTAACACATAGCAAACGCTTAGATTTCATACACGTTCATAACACAAGTTCACGTTCCAAACAATAGTTACCAATAAAATCAGTTTCATAATCGATTAAATCACGTATTTTCACAGATTGCATTCATCGCAAAGATCACCGTATAACACATAGCAAGTACTCATATCTCATACAAGTACTCATCTCACGTGCATGTCACATAACAACACTTAACAGGTGAGTTTGCTACTCACACGAGTCAAATCAGAATCCTTATTCTCAATCAACATTATTAACATGCAACAAATAGAATTTTATAAACATAAACATCCATCATCATATACATCATAAACTGTTCGAAACCTTATGTTAAGTGGACACATTTTCTACTTAAAAATGTTCTGTTTGTTTACTCTTCTGCAGCATCTTCACGAACAACCAGTTCTTCGTGGGATGCCCTCATGGCGAAGAACCCTCCTGGCGAAGAACCATACTTCGTCAATAAGTGATTGTGACGAAGAATCCTAATTGTTCGTCAAAGGCCAGTCAATGAAGAATCAGGTTCTTCGTCGACCTGGGTTCTTCGTGGGGAGTCTTTCGTCGCTGCTCCTCAACAGATAATCATGATTTCCTAAATAACCATCGATACACAATTAATCCACTACCTTAATTCCACAAACAGTTTCATCTCATCATTCGAAGTCAGGCCATAACGATTGTCACCTTAATTCCAATGAACACCTGTCATCATTCACATATTCATAACCGTGCACAATCATAACTCCTTTAATGCCAATCACGTGCGATCATTAGTCAAACAAGCAAGCAATTTTCCAGAATTATTCATCATATTCGTTGACAATTCAATACCCAATTCAAACTAAATAGCATGTTAACCTTCTGATTAGTAATGTTAGCTCATCGATTAACAATGTTTATATCAACTCAAACATTCTTTCTCATCCGAATCTTCAATACAGATTTTTGTGTAACCCTAGTTCATCGGTTCACATCACATTACTATAATTAACATAACTACCAACATACATAATTAATACAAAGCATTAGCATGATAAACAACCCAAGCCTACCGATTAGCAATTTGTTAGTAATATATCGTAACATATTCATCACACTAATAATCACAATTGGTCCGTAATTGCATATCATATGGTCACTAACAGGATCTAGTATACATGCAACTAGAGATCATGGAACCCACTTCCATGATCACTTTGAGATCATGCTAACAGTTTGTTCTCATACATATATATATATATATATATATATATATATATATATATATATATATATATAGGGAGCCGCTAAAATGAGAACCACCTCCAGTTGTAAGAACCGCGAGAACCACTTTCAACCAATCAGAATATGACAACCCAAAGGGTATTTTGGTCATTTACCCCAAATGTCAAATCCCTCCTCTCTCTTCATTTAAATCACTAAATTTTTTATTACCTCTCTCCTCTCTACTTTAAATCTCATCTTTCTTGTTTCTTTTACCACAACAAACTACAACCCACACACCAAGATCATACGAGTACAATTTCTGCAAAAGAGGGTTTACTAATGCACAAGCACTTGGAGGCCATATGAACATCCACCGTAAAGACAAAACCAAGTTCAAACACACCACCACTCCACCTATATCCACCATGGAACCACCCTCTCCCACCCTCTCTCATTTCACCGGTGAAGTTTCCGGCAGCAGTTGTAGAGCCGTCCCCGCTACGACGGCGGTGGAGGACCGTCGCCCCTTCCGCCGCCACCCTTGCGACTGGTGTTTGGTTGTGGTGGCGTTGGGGTTGGTGGCGGAACCCTAGGCGGTGGTTGTTATGGTGGGTTAGGGGCGGCGGTCGTTGAAGGGTGATGTGGTTGTTTGTGGTGGGTTTGTGGTGGGTGGTTAGTGAAGGTGGGTTTGTGATGTGGTGGGTGTTTGTGGTCAGAGGTGGTGGGTGCTCGAGATGCGAGATGATGGTTTGTTTTTGGCAGGTTTTGAATGTTTTCTTGATATGTGTTCTTGATCTGTGGGTTTTGAATGCTTGATCTGTGGGTTTTGAATGTTTGAATCGGTTGAATCTGGGTTTTGAATGTTTGATTTGTGGGTTTTGATCTGTTGAATCTTGGCCTGTGTTCTTGATCTGTTGAATTTTTGGTATGTGTTCTTGATTTTTCTGGGTTTTGAATGTTTGAATCGGTTGAATCTTGGCTTGTGTTCTTGATATGTGTTCTTGATCTATGGGTTTTGAATGTTTGATATGTGGGTTTTGAATGTTTGAATCGGTTGAATCTGGTGCCTTTTTGAATCGGCGGTGATGATGCAAAAAAAAACGGATGATGGCGTGGCAAGGATGGTGGAGGGTAGGTTTTTTAACCCGCAACCCCACTTTTGCAGCCTCTGATTAACGGAAAATCTGAGCCAAAACTTCGTTTTTTTCCAGAATCCACTCGTTCTTTTTTATTTTTGTTTGTTGGGTTTTTATATTTTTTTTGAGGCGTCGATGATGATAGCAAACTATCTGAGACCTACCGAGTAACGATTTTCTGGGTGCGTTCGTGTTTGTGTAAAAAAAATTGTAAAAATAAAAAAAGTTAGACCGTAAACTTTTTAACGTAAAACGTAATAAGTTTTACGTGAAACGTAAAACGTAAAAAGTTTAAAAAGTTTTACGTAAAACGTATAAAGTTTAAAAAGTTTTACGTAAAATGTAATACGTAAACTTTTTTAACGTAAAACGTAAACTTTTTTAACGGGAAACGTAAACTTTTTTAATGGAAAATGTAAAACGTAAACTTTACAAACTTTTAACCTAAAATGTAAAAATTAAATCGTAAAGCGTAAACTTTTTAACGCAGAAATGTAAAACGTACTCCTTTATGTAAAAAACGGGACGCTAAAAACGCATAACGTATAAAAACGCAAAACGTAAAAAGTTTAACGTAAAAAAACGCCGCTTGAAAAAGCCGAGCGTAAAACGTAAATTTTATAATGTAAAACGTAAATTTTTTAACGTAAAAAGTAAATTTTTAAGTAAAAACGACGTGAAAAAACGGTGTGAAAAAACGGCGCGTTAAAAATGGAGCGTAAAATCGCCGCTAAAAAAAGCGTGAAAAAAACGACATTAAAAAACGGTGTAAAAACGAAGTAAAAACGGCGTGAAAACGGCGTAAAAACGACGTAGAAAACGGCGTATAAACGACGTTGAAAAAACTGCGTAAAAACAACGTTAAAAAACGGCGCAAAAACGACGTTTAGAACGGCATAAAAATGACGTTAAAGGTGTAAAAAACGGCGCGTAAAAAACGGCGCGTAAAAACGGCGCGTAAAAAACGACGCGTTAAAAAAACGACGCTTGAAAAAACCCGGGTAAAAACGGCGCGTAAAAAAAACGACGCTTGAAAAAGCACGGCGTGCAAAAAACCGTCACGCAAAAAAATAGTCTTTGTAAAAAAAATTTGCATTTAAAAATGTTTTTAATAAAAAAATTCTTCTTAAAAAATAAAAAGTAATATAATAAAACAAAAAAGTAATAAAAAAATAATATAGATAAAAAGACAAAATAGAGTAATGTTACTAAAATACCCTTTTGGATTAAAATATTAAAGACATAATAAGACAAAAAATACTTAATATTATTTTTAAATACTTTTAATCTCATCCATCCATCTACTTGATCTAATGGCCAGAAAGTGGTTCTCGCGGTTCTTACAACTGGATGTGGTTCTCATTCTAGCGGTCCCCTATATATATATATATATATCAACACCACACAACATCAAATCACAAAGCCAGGATATGTACAAAGTGGAAATGAATTCAGTGATGATTATACTAACCAAGTGTCCGTGAGAGAGAGAGAGAGAGAGCCGAGTCGAGAGGAGGAGAGCTTCGGGTGCTTCCGGCGACGCCTTCGTGTCTCCGGCGAGTCGTGTTGCGTTGCAGCCGTGAATTGGGGTGCGACCAGGGGTTTTGAGGGGATTACAATTGATGGCTGCCATTGATGATGGAACGATAGGGAGAAGGGTAACCGTCGCCAATTGCATGAGGGCTAGGGTTAACAAGGATTGTCTAAAGAGAATGTGCACCCATTCTTATAAATTGCTCTCCACACAAGAATCAGTTGATTGGGTCGATGGTTAAGAGGAGTTGGCTCATATTGGGCTAACCGGCCCATGAATACACGGCGTACTCCCACTCGCGTGTGCGGCTGGTTGTGTAGTGGGCGACCCGGAATGATGTGCGGCCGAATTTATGAACCAACACTTAGCGTTTAACAACTTACAATTATCTACGCATTAGAAATTAGGTATAATTAGATTGTGTATAATCAAATCACGAGCTAAGTGTTATGAGTTTAAACGATGCTAACCTTGAAAGTTCGGGTTGTCACAACCACCACCACGTATTTCCCATCAATGACGACTGACCACCATCATCTTTATTTATACTCTTATTTAAGCCTATACAAAGCACAGAGAGAAAAGGAGAGCAGCGTTGGTGATACACAAATGTGAGGTTGTAGATCGGCCGCCCTACAAATACACGATTCGGTTCCCAAATCAAGCATGAACTTTCAGTTCAGTCAAAACCCTAATTCAATTACTTAACAACCAAATTTGACCTCTATAAATATGCCAAAATTTCCATTCCACATGATGGAAGTCCTTAGCAAAACTAGTTCTTGACTCGGCCTCTGCTGCTTATAATCCTAAAATTCAACATTTCAATCAGTATATATATTGCATTTATATAAACCAAATTCGATCAAATCGCACGTGGAGAAGCATAAAATTAAAAAAATACAAACAAACTAGTTAAAAAACCATAGATAGGAAACAATCTTCAACAGCTTTTCGAGGGCCCAATAATCCACCATGAGTGGTTGTATCATATTCAAATACAGACGTTATCGTTGGCATAAGGATTCCCGACATCCTTGTTTATTAAAAGAGAGATAGAGATTAGGGTTTTAAATTTAATCTTGGGTAAATTACTTTTTGAGTCCCTATGTTTTGAGTGTTTTAACCATTTGAGTCCAAAATCAAAATGTTTAATGCCCTGAGTCCCTATAGCCACTTTTATTAACCATTTGAATCCAAATTTCTAACACTGGTAGAATTATTGTGTTAACTTTTGTTAAATGACCAAATTACCGATGTACTTAAAAAAATTTTTTATTATTATCACCCAAAATATAATTACCAAAAACCTTATGCAGTTATACACCAATTCCACGACCAAAGCCCTTAAAGCACCAGATCCATCAAAATTATGGCTGCAAGTCAACAATAGTCCCATGTCATGAAATTAAATCATCACAACTCACAAATAAACTGGCTAAAACTTGAGAGAACAACAACACCACCTCATTCATCATCTTTAACGTCAGGTTAATCACCGTCCTACACACCTCCTTTAACTGCTCACTGGTGAATCTCTCCATCGTGGGACGCTCCTGTTTTCTTCAATCACCGTCCACTACCATCTCCCCACCCCCACCACAACCACTATCCCCGCCGCCTACCTGACACCATTGTCCGTCGCCAACATCCACCAAAACCATCACAACTGTTTTTGTTCTCCATCGGACCCATCATCTAATCATCACGGAACACCATCGTAACCTTTTAGGGCCTGTTTGGTTGACAGGAATCCATAGGATTTCAAGAGAATTGTAATTTGAATTCCATTCCTTTGTGTGTTTGGTTGAACAAATTATTTGAAGGGAATTGGATTTCAATTCCAACAAAATCCCTTAATTAATGGAATTCAGATTCCTTCTAAATTTCAAAGGAAAGTTAAAAAAACCATGGGAATGTTTCCAAAGTTACGGAAATAACCCTTGCCTCTTTCATTTTTGTCTAAAAACCAAAAAATAATAAAAAATCAAAAAAATTCTAAAAAATCCAAGAAATTCTAAAAAATAAAAAAATAATAAAAAAACAAAAAAATAATAAAAAATCCAAAAAATTATAAAAAATAAAAAAAATTCTAAAAAATCCAAAAAATAATAAAAAATTCAAAAAATTCAAAAAAATCAAATAAATTCAAAAAAACCAAAAAAATAATAAAAAAATAATAAAAAATAATAAAAATTCTAAAAAATCAAAAAAAAATAATAAAAAATCCAAAAAATTCTAAAAAATAATAAAAAATCCAAAAAATTCTAAAAAATAAAAAAAATCCAAAAAATTCTAAAAAAAAACTCTAAAGAATAAAAAAAAATCTAAAAAAATCTAAAAAATCCAAAAAATTCTGAAAAATCAAAAAATTCTAAAAATTCTAAAAAATCAAAAAAATAATAAAAAATCCAAAATATTCTAAAAATTCAAAAAAATTAAAAAAGATAATAAAAAATCCAAAAAATCCAAAAAATTCTAAAAAATCATAAAAATAATAAAAAATCAAAAAAATTCTAAAAAATCAAAAAAACTATATAAAATAAAAAAATAAGAAAAAATCTAAAAAATTATGAAAAATCAAAAAAATTCTAAAAATAAAAAAAATCCAAAAAAATCTAAAAAATCAAAAAAATAATAAAAAATCTAAAATATTCTAAAAATCAAAAAAATAATAAAAATCCAAAAAATTCTAAAAAATTAAAAAAATTATAAAAAATTCAAAAAATCATAAAAATAAAAAAATTCTAAAATATTTTTTGAATTTTATTGATTTTTATAATTTTTTGGATTTTTTATTGTTTTTTCGATTTTTTTATTTTTTAAAATTTTTTGGATTTTTTATTATTTTTTAGATTTTTTTGAATTTTTAGGATTTTTTGGAATTTTTATTACTTTTTAGGTTTTTTTTTTTATTTTTTTTGATTTTTTTAGAATTTTTTGAACTTTTTAGTATTTTTTAGAATTTTTTTTTATTTTTTAGAATTATTTGGATTTTTTATTATTTTTTAGATTTTTTTTGAATTTTTAGGATTTTTTGGATTTTATAGAATTTTTTTGATTTTTTAGAATTTGTTGAAGTTTTTATTATTTTTTAGATTTTTTTTAATTTTTTTGATACTTTTGAATTTTTTGGATTTTTTTATAATTTTTTTGAATTTTTATAACTTTTTATGATTTTTAGAATTTTTTTGAATTTTTATAATTTTTTATAGTTTTTTGAATTTTTATCTAAGATGGTTGTTTTTAAAACTTTTGCCGATTGTTTATAAGTAGGGGTAATTTTGTCTTTTTAGGTATTTTTAAATTCTAATTCAATTAATACATTTATTAACCAAACACATCTATGGATTTCAAATGAATCCATCAAATTTCCAATTCCCATAGGGATTCCAATTCCTACACATTCCGTGAACCAAACTCCCCCTTAGTAACCTTCAATCTATCGGTGGTCGTCAGGGAACTCATTAGTCACCGAATTTCATATCTTCTTTCATCGGAACCATCATGATTCGTCAATCGTTGTCGCCGTTCATTTTCACCGTCAAATTAACAATCCCTACTGTCACCATTTACCTCCACAACCGGAATCATTGGAAATCACCATCATCTTCGTTAACCTAAAAAACTGACGCTAACTCCAACGCCCATAATCTTCACCACCGATCATCTCTCTGTTCCGACTCTCACTCTCTCTGAATCTCTCTCTCTCTCTCTTAACTGTTTCTCTCTCTAGATTTTTCTGTGAATAGAAAGTGTGTTTGGAGTTTTCTTATGGAAGAAGAAAAGAAAAGAAGGAAGTGGAAGAGAGAGAAAGAAAGATGAGAGAGATATGAAGGGTCCAGAATGTTTAGAGAGATAAGAGAGAGAGATATCTAACAATAATTTAACTTTTTATTTTTTAACTATAAGGGTATTTTGGTAATTTAACAATAATTAACTAAAAAATTATAACAGTTTTAGAAATTTGGACTCAAATGGTTAAGAAAAGTGGATATAGGGACTCAGGGTGTTTAACATTTTGATTTTGGAGTCAAGTGGTTAAAATCCCTAAAACACAGGGACTCAAAAAGTAATTTACCCTTTAATCTTTTTAGTTTAAATTAATTTGTGAAAAGGTTTTTGAATTTTAATATTTCCAATCTATAAATTAGAATCATGTTCTTGCTTTATGTTGTTCTAAGATGTGCATCGGGGAGTTTTCAAAAAAAATGCATTTTGCACTATTAACTTAAAGATTTTTTTTTCTTTTGCATTATAATCCCCTTGACTTTTTTGCTTTTAACCCAAAGTCTTTCATCTTTTTACAATATAACCCTAACACTTTTTTTCAACTTTGTACCCCCATACTTTTCATCTTTCGTAAGTTTTTCGTTTTACGTTTCGTTCTAAATTTTGTGAGTCAACATGCCGCAACGTGCACGTGGGGTTCAATGTTTTTCGTCTGTTTTTTCCCTTTTAATAGGCCAATCGCAACGCGTTTATTTTTCTATGTTTGACAAGTTCGTCGCAACGCGTGGGTCCTAAATCGACTTAGTTATTTTTTCTACGTTTTACGCTTATGTCTAATTTCTTCGCATTAACGCGCCGCAACGGGCGTGAGGGCGTGAGTCATTCAACGATTTTACGTCTATTTTTCATTTGGTTTTATTTTTACTTTTTTATTTATTATATTTGTACGAGCTTTTCTGATATTGGTGGTCGCTGGCAGTGGTGTGGCATTAATGCTACTTGGTAAGATTTTACGAATGTATTTAGCCTATTAGTTTTTCTACTAATAATTTGTTTCGAGTTTACCTTTATATCTTCGTTACTTAAGAAAAACTAATTTTTTATGTGCATATTTTTATGTACGTGTCTGTACAAATTTGCTCTATATTTCGACGTAAACTGTAACACCCCAACCCGGAACGGGCTGGCATGTCACTATTACAGATATCAAAAACCAAAGAGTTTCAATAAACGATAGAAACCAAGAAACAAAAGTCTCGAATCCACCAGAAAACCTAAGTCTTAAATCGTTTAATTACTGAAAATAAATAATCATGGAAACTTCAAAAACTACTTAAACTTCATTTTCCTCTCATTCAACCATGTTTCCCCCGATTACCTGTAAACACATAAGACAACACAAGAAAAAAAAAACTACGGCTGAGCCAAAAAGTTGCCCACTAACGGAGAAATCAACAGAAAAAGTAAGGCAGACATACGGACAGAAACATGAACGGTACTGACGTTAACCAAGTCTAAATTTTGGCACTGAAACGGATACTTATACAAATTGAGTCCCAAAACTTATACTAAACAGATAACAGATACTGAACATAATCAGATGCATATAATCATATCAAACATATCATACCAGAGACAAGACATACGTGACAACATGTAACAGTAAAACAAGTCATGTAATATAGAAGCACCCACGAGCCTAAACAGAGGCATACATGGCTATAGCCCATGCGCTGAGATGGTGCGTGTAGGCGTACACACATTATTCCATCTCAATAGGAGTCAGGATTCATAGCTAAGATCGATCTATTCGCCTCTAGGGGCCAGGTGCTACAGAAGTCGTCCTCAGATGGAAAGCACGTGAACCTATATCTTCATTATTGATTATAAATATCAATTCGACTATATGATTCGTTGACTCATTGATTGTTCGGCGACGAAAACTAAAATAACTATCTACAGTAATTTCATTTAAAAACTTAGTGAGTCCAAGTTCATAACACTTGTATTTACTAAAAAAAATAGTTGACATCATTTTTTTGAAAATATAACGTTTCACCTCTATATTTATAAGACCAATTTAATTAAAATTCTAGCTATATAAAGTAATCAGATTATACTAGTGCACATGTTATTATTATTGAGTACTCATGTGTCTTCGTATATACTTACAGAATCCTAACTTCTAAATTCATTTTCTTTAATCATGAATTCATATAACTATTAGAGTTAATTACATAGTTAGTCCTTGTGGTTTGCACAAAATAACATACTTAGGTACTAATAGTTTAAAATC
Source organism: Helianthus tuberosus (assembly GCA_030545235.1). Taxonomy (NCBI): domain Eukaryota; kingdom Viridiplantae; phylum Streptophyta; class Magnoliopsida; order Asterales; family Asteraceae; genus Helianthus; species Helianthus tuberosus. Next base: position 134,059,715 of record CM060394.1, read on the forward strand.
ACCTTCTAGGGTATTAACTTTTCATTTTGTAACGTTTGGAGGTATTAACTTCTAGGGTATTAACATAGTTAGTCCCTGTGGTTTGCACAAAATAACATATTTAGGTACTAATAGAATGTGATTTTAAGCCTACAAATAACGTTAATACCTTCAAACGTTACAAAATGAAAAGTTAATACCCTAGAATGTGATTCTAAACTATTAGTACCTAAGTATGTTACTTTGTGCAAACCACAGGGACTAACTATGTAATTAACTCTAACTATTATGACATAATAATACTTCATAAATTATATAAAGCCTCTTTATTTAATATACATAATACATGTACTAGCTGATGCATTTTATTATGACCTAGTTGGCTATAACTTTTCATTTACATTAATATAATCCATGTATATGCATGGGTGTGTGCTAACAGTTAGTTTTCTTTTAATCAATTGGATACCACAACACTTTCAAGTTATCAAGAATCATAGGAATTATGAGTACCACCATTGGCAAAAGCATAAGAAAGAAACTAGAGGCAAAAGACAACTATCTAGAGATAAAAAAGGTTGATCTTCTGTTTTAAAAAACAAGTTGGTCAATAGTAAAAAGAAACAACAACAATTCGTCTTGTTTAAGATCTAAGTTGAGTTCATAATTTTCTACCCAAGTTTTCATCTAAATTATAAAAAAAACTTAGTCACCGGAACAATCAAGACGTAGCCAGAATTCGGATATCTATATTCCATGTAGAAAAGGGTTCGATCTAGTACCTTATCAGTCAAACAGAGCTAACCGGAGATACACATTTAGCACTTCGAACGGTCGTATGGAGAGGAGCTAAGGTGAGCGGCAGTGGTGATTCACGTCGGCTGAATCGTGAGTCGAAGGTCCTATTGCCACGGCGAGAAGTTGTGGTGGTTGTTCGGAGGGTGTCAAGGTCGTTGAAATCAACTGGTTGCAGCTCGGAGGCTTCAGATGTCGGAATTTATGGTGACAACCGGAAGCGCGACGGTTTCTAGCTAAGAAAAAGAACGTGGGCACGATTGCGGCTGTTGATATCGTGGTTTCATTGATAAAGGAGGAGTATCTGGTATAAAGTCGGTTGAATAACCGAGGCTACGGTTTTCGTATTCCCAAATCTACGGGTGGGTTGTTCAAGGAGATATAAAATTGATTTTGAAAAGGAAAATACTTTGAGAGATAATGCTTATGAACGAGAATTAAGGTTATATGGAATGAATAGAAAACTTGAAAGTCCATAATTATTTTCAACTATTATTATTATTATTATTATTATTATTATTATTATTATTTCTACGTTTCCATGCCATATAATATATTAGGAACCTATGAATCAAAATATTTTAATTTAATTTAGATAACTGTAATGCAAACTTGATTTAACTATCAAATTTTCAATAAAAATAACTTTTTCTTAGTTATCATGTTTATTTATCATGATAAACTTGCGAATATTACAATTCTTCCCCACTAAATAAAATTTCATCCTCGAAATTGCTAAGCGCGGATACGAACGACCTTAAGCATAACGGACACGGAATAGACCTTACACATAGCAAACATTTAGACACCATACATACAAAGGTACGAAGTTTCTGAGACGACAAATAAACGGATACTAAATCAAATCAAAACAAGTATCTCTAAAAGGAGCAGATATAACTAGAGGATACTCTAAAGCAGTGGACAAGGACTTCAAATACTTAAAAGTGATACTACAAAATGTGTCGCATCAATATCAAAGAGCTTACGTACACGTTCACCAATTAGCACATAACTGTAACACCTCGAAAATTCATGTCCAGTAAAATAAAGACACGTGTCATGCTATGCAAACGTGTTAAAAAAATACGGATCCAGATAAAGATGTACGGTAGGATTTAAAAACGTCGCCATGTTAATTTATACCTCTGAGCGACCTATTAATAAATCCCTAAACAGGTTATATTTTATCAACATCTGAATTTTTGTTATAAATCTGGAATCCTAAATAATAAATGGGTTACAAACTTAGACATGGATTCAATATCAAGTTTTTGGTATCTCCATCAATTTAAACTTCCCACAATGTGCCAAAGTGTGTAAGTGCATGCCTAAACATGCAATGGCTGAAAACATGGTCCCTATTCTGATTAAAGTACAAGAGATTCGGAGGTGAAAAGGTTGCATGGTCATAGCTTGAATAAAAACAAAATTTTGTCATCTGGCGAAGGCTTGCGCACCTCAACATCCGGAGCGTTGCGGTGCGCAAGGCTTCTTACGGACCTCAACACCGAGAACGTTGAGGTGCGTAAGGTTCCTGAATTAAAACAAAGTTTTGTCCTCTGGTGATTGCTTACGGACCTCAACATCCAGAGCGCTGCGGTGCGCAAGACTGCTTATGTGACAACTCGAGTTTTCAAGGTCTCTATCCGATCTAACTTCGTATGTACTTGCTTAGTGTGTTTAATAATCATTTGAGGTGCTAAATAAGTGTTATTTGTGATATGTGTATTATGTGTATATATGTTATACATATTGGAATTGTATAATTATTTAAAACATGGAGCTATTGCCTAACACCCCATAGCCGAAAACATCTCCCATACGAAAACACCCCTGGTGAAAACAAGGGGTTTTCGCCAACTGTGAACTAACGAAATCTCTTTAGATTTCATCGGAGATGTTGGGCCCAAGGTCAAACGCGGCCCAATGGCCTGAACTGTTTGCTTAAACGCGTAGATTATTGTAAAACCCTAGCTTTCATACGGCAGTTCCATCCTTTGCAAACTCCTTCTCTTTTGCAAGTCCTTTACCCGCAATCTTACCCCTCTCGATCTAGTGGTTACTGTACTACCGGTACCTTTTAAATTGTTGCTGAGAATTATTCGATGTTTATTTGATTTAAGTCGCTATTAACTAATTGTTTGGCAATCATGAACAAGCTGTTATCATGTAATGATTAGGATCGTATGATTGGTTGATTTAAAAACCATCTCTTGACTATCTATTAGAAATCTGTATTAACTATTGTTGAGTAAGGTTTAGATCATAACTAGGGTTGATTCTTGATGATCTCAGATTGTTATGATTATTGTTTGCATGTGAAGTCTTGATAATCCAACCAAGTGATAAGGATCACTGCAAAATTGTCGGCCAGTGTGTGTGTATGTTGCATGGGAATTTTCATTGGCATGTGATTGTATTACAACCTATGACTTAATTGATAAAAGCACATGATTAGATTGTTTGACATTGGGTGGTGATGTAGATGAATTGAATAATATAAAATGATAAGGCATGTGATGATGTCAGTAGCCATGTGATTTTGATATGAATATGTAAATATGTCTAAATGGTGATTTGAATGATGAATCTGTTGCATGATGATTTGAAACGATGATTCCGATTGTTGATAAGATTGAACAAGCTGGTCGATAAGATTGAGTAAATGCATGTGATGATTAAGATTTGTTTTGATACATAACTGATGTTGTTGATTGGTGAATGGACCCGACGAAAACCCCCCCACCCAACGAAATCCCCATCTTAACGAAATCACCTTGGGGATTTCGGCCCAAAGTGATTTCGTCACTCAAAAGGGATTTCGGCCCAAAGAGGGTTTCGGCCCTGTTAATTCAGTTAACTGTTAAACAATAACTCTGTTAATTAGAACTCTGTTAGTTTGTAATCTTGTTAAGTATGCAAACTCTGTTAATCATCAAAACCCCTGTTAAACGATTGAACTGTTAACTCTGTTATGTCAGTTAAGTGGTTAACTCTGTTAAGTGTAAACTGTGTTAACTCAGTCAAACATACTAACTCTGTTAAGCATGACAATTAGTTTAGGAACTTGCTTGTAACTTTGAACCTGGTATGATTGGCAAATTAGTTATGTGTTATTTGATGTTAAATGCCAAACCACTCTGTAATACTGATTGTACGTGAAACATTACGAACGTGAACTGATTGAGTATACGTGTCCTATAGGACCTGGTTGATTAACTGTGAGCATATACTTTAGCATACCGAGCAAACCAAGGTGAGTTCACACTCTTACCAAGGCATGGGATTCCCGGGGCTGGGAATGGGTTTTGAATAATGGGATTGAACAATTACTCGTACTTACACTGCTACTAGACTATCTACCATCGTCCTCAGGTTAGGCAGGACACTTACGTAAAACCTACGTAAACTTGTACTTACCACTGTCCTCAGGTTACGAAGGGCACTTACGTAAAACCTACGTAAACTCATACATACTACTGTCTTCGGGTTAAGAAGGACACTTACGTAAAACCTACGTAAACCCTGCATACCACTGTCCTCGGGTTGAGAAGGGCACTTACGTAAAGCCTACGTAAACCTCGTACGTACTACTGTTCTCGGGTTCAGAAGAACACTTATGGTACAACTAGTCTAGTAAATACAAACATGGGAAGCCCCCACTGATAGTACATACAACATGGGAAGCCCCCACCAATTGAATCTACACAACGGCTTAGTTAATAACGCATAGTTATGCAACGAACTTACTTACTATGAACTCGCTCAACTAGTTGTTGACTTTCTGTTACATGCCTTGCAGGACCATAGGTACTCATGGAGCTTGCACGGGAGGCACGGTCGTTGTGGGCACGGATTGTGGATGTTTTGATGAAAACTTTATGACTCTTTAAACTAAACACTTGTGTTGGATTTTCATACTATGCTTTCGCTACTTATACTATGTTTTTGATTGAACACCAATTGTATTGTGATGGATTACATTTACTTTTACTTATACTTATATGTTCAATATGATTGGTGGCTTGATCCTGGTCATGTCACGCCTCCAAGCGGTGATACACCGCATGTGGATTTTGGGGGTGTGACAGATTGGTATCAAAGCCATTGGTTATAGTGAACTTGGTTTTAATAAGGGGAAAAAGTTTTGTTAAAACCAGACTATAACCTGAACAGTGCTCAACGATCCACAACGACGCTTCGCTCCACGTGCAAGGCTCAACATTCTAGGTGATACGATTTATGTTTACATTGCCTACTTGCTAGATTACATAGAACTTTGCTCACGGTATGCTTAGATAAACGTAGCAACTGTTAATTGAAAACACTTGTGTGCTTACTCTCTTATGTCATCGCACCTTCGCGAACCTCTCTCACTCATGTTCTCTTTGATATCAAGATCATGAGTGGATGCGTTAACCTAACTCAAGCCCAGTTGGCGGCTTTGATCACTGAACAAGTTACTGCAGCACTCGCAGCTGCCCAGGCAGGAGGTATAACCTGCCATCATCACTTACTCTAGGATCTTTAGATCCTACTCTCGTTAACCAACACTCGTGCTTAAGTATGTTTACTCATACGCACACGACAGGTCAACATGCTCAGCCACCTTTGTGCACGTTCAAAACTTTCATGGACTGTTGTCCTAGTACTTTTAGTGGCACTGAAGGGGCCGTTGGACTCCTCCACTGGTTCGAGAAGCTCGAATCAGGTCTTCGAAATGTGTGAATGCCCTGAGGTCCGTAGGGTGAAGTACGCCATTGGTACTCTCGAAGGCACTGCGCTAACTTGGTGGAACGCGCAAGTTCAGATGCTGGGGCTGGCGGCTGCTTATGCCACCCCATGGAATGATTTTAAGGAACTGATCAAACGTGAATACTGTAGTCGTGATGACATCCACAACCTGGAAGTGGAATTCTTTAATCTGAAAATGACGGGGTCAGAGATAGAAGCGTACACGAAACGATCCAACGAACTGGCAGTGTTGTGTCCAACTATGGTGGATCCTCCCATCAAGCGGATTGAGCTATACCTCAAAGGCTTAGTACCAGAGATTCAAAGTCATGTGACTTCTGCTAACCTTACTACTATCCAGGATGTTACTCGTCTTGCTCATCGTCTCACAGACCAGGCAGTGGAACAGAACAGGCTGCCTAAGCGTATCGGTACTACTACTACTACTGCTACTACTGCTGCTACTGCTGCTACTGCTGCTACTGCTGCTACTGCTGCTACTGCTGCTACTGCTGCTACTGCTGCTACTGCTGCTACTGCTGCTACTACTTCTGCTACTACTACTACTACTACTAACTACTACTACTACTTCTGCTACTCCCAGTGACAACAAACGAAAGTGGGATGGAACCTCCAGCAAGGGTTCGACTTCAATTCAGTCCCAGGCACAACAGCGAAAGATTGATGACTATCAGAGCCCTGGTCAGCAATCTTCTGGTAGTCAAGGGCAGGGTGGATATCGAGGAAATCACCCAAAGTGCAACAGATGTAACAGGCACCACAGTGGTTAGTGCAACAGGGGTCGTTGCCAGAGGTGTCTCAAGATGGGTCATGAAGCTAAGGATTGTAGGAGCTCGCGACCTGCGAATCAAAACCAACAGCAACAACCACCAGCTCCACAGAACCAGCAGCGACAGTGAGGTAACAGGGGATGCTTTCAGTGTGGTGCTGAAGGCCACTTCAAGCGGGACTGTCCCCAGTTAAATCAAAATCCGAACAACAACAATAACAACAATAATCAGGGCAATGGGAACAACAACAGGGGAAACAATGGAAACAATGGCGCCCGAGGTCAAGCGTTCGTGATTGGTCAGGGTGACGCAAGGAATGATCCTAACGTGGTGATGGGTAAGTTCTTCTCGATGAATTTTATGTTACTGTCTTATTTGATTCGGGTGCCGATACCAGTTACGTGTCTCTTAAAGTTAGTCAAATATTAAAGCGCACGCCTCATCGTCAGGTCGAATTTCAGATCGAGCTAGCTGTTGGAGCAGCACCCATAGCTCGAGCACCTTATCGCTTAGCTCCAACTGAACTGGAAGAACTATCTAAGCAATTGCAAGAACTTTTGGAAAAGGGTCTTATACGTCCTAGCTCTTCGCCCTAGGGAGCTCCAGTATTATTTGTGAAGAAGAAAGACGGTACCTTCCGCATGTGCATAGATTACCGCGAACTGAACAAGGTGACCATGAAGAATCGCTATCCTCTTCCACGCATCGACGACTTATTCAACCAGTTGCAAGGGTCGAGCTATTACTCGAGGATTGACCTGAGGTCAGGCTATCATCAACTGAGAGTCCGGGATGAGAACGTCTCCAAAACAGCATTCAGAACTCGCTACGGCCATTACAAGTTTTTGGTCATGCCATTCGGGCTAACGAACGCACCGGCGGTTTTCATGGATCTTATGAACAGGGTGTGCAAACCTTATCTTGACAAGTTTGTCATTGTTTTCATCGATGATATCCTGATCTATTCGAAGAGTCAGGAGGAACACGAGCAGCATTTACGACTTATTTTGGAACTCCTTCGAACGGAACAACTGTATGCCAAGTTTTCAAAATGCGACTTCTGGCTTCGTGAAGTCCACTTCCTTGGCCACGTGGTAAACAAGGATGGGATTCATGTTGATCCGTCCAAGGTAGATTCGATCAAGAACTGGCCTGCACCTCGCACACCAACCGAAATACGCCAATTCTTGGGTTTGGCGGGTTATTACAGACGGTTCATCAAAGACTTCTCAAAGATTGCGCAGCCGCTTACACTACTGACACAGAAAGGTGTTGCTTACCGTTGGGGTAATACACAGGAAATAGCGTTTCAGCACTTAAAGGATAGACTTTGTAGCGCACCTATCCTCTCATTGCCTGAAGGCACAGACGATTTTGTAGTCTACTGCGACGCATCTATCCAAGGTCTTGGATGTGTGTTGATGCAACGAGATAAAGTCATTGCTTATGCTTCGCGCCAACTTAAGATTCACGAACGGAATTACACTACACATGATTTAGAGTTGGGAGCTGTTGTTTTTGCGCTCAAGATATGGCGACATTACCTGTATGGCACCAAGTGCACCATCTACACCGATCACAGGAGTCTCGAGCATATCTTCAAGCAGAAAGAGTTGAACATGCGACAACATCGATGGGTCGAGTTACTGAACGATTACGAATGTGCTATAAAGTACCATCCGGGCAAAGCCAATGTGGTGGCCGACACCCTTAGTCGAAAGGATACTACACCTAGGCGTGTACGAGCGTTGCAACTCACTATTCAGTCTAGTCTTCCTTCACAGATACGAGATGCTCAGGTAGAAGCCTTGAAACCAGAAAACGTCAGGGCTGAAGCCCTACGCGGCACAAGGCAACGGTTAGAACAAAAGGCAGACGGCGCCTACTATGTAACGGGACGCATCTGGGTCCCACTCGATGGAAACTTACGCGAGCTTGTAATGGATGAAGCTCATAAGTCTCGCTACTCAGTACATCCTGGTTCGGATAAGATGTACCACGACTTGAGAACTACATATTGGTGGCCTAGCATGAAAGCTCATATAGCAACTTACGTTAGCAAGTGTTTGACTTGTGCGAGAGTCAAATCGGAATATCAGAAACCATCGGGCCTACTCCAACAACCAGAGATACCACAATGGAAATGGGAGCAAATTTCCATGGATTTCGTTACTGGCCTGCCTAGATCTCAACGTGGTAACGATACTATTTGGGTGATCGTGGACCGACTCACAAAATCTGCACACTTCTTGGCTATCAAGGAAACAGACAAGTTCTCTACTTTAGCAGACGTTTACTTGAAGGAAGTGGTTTCGAGGAACGGGGTGCCCACCTCTATTATTTCCGATCGTGATGCACGTTTCACTTCAGAACTTTGGCAAGTGATGCACAAATCCTTCGGCTCACGATTAGACATGAGCACAGCTTATCACCCGCAAACGGATGGGCAGTCTGAACGCACCATCCAGACCCTTGAAGACATGCTTAGGGCATGTGTGATTGACTTTGGCAACGGCTGGGAAAAGCATCTGCCACTTGTGGAATTTTCGTACAATAACAGCTACCACACCAGCATTAAAGCTGCTCCGTTTGAGGCATTGTACCGGCGTAAATGCCGGTCACCTCTTTGTTGGGCAGAGGTGGGAGATAGTCAGATCACTGGTCCAGAACTTGTGGTAGACACAACAGAACGAATTGCTCAAATACGACAACGAATGGCGGCAGCTCGTGACCGTCAGAAAAGCTACGCCGATAAGGGCAGGAAACCACTCTAGCTCCAGGTTGGGGAGCGGGTACTACTCAAAGTCTCACCCTGGAAGGGTGTTGTTCGTTTTGGAAAATGAGGCCAGCTCAATCCGCGATATGTCGGACCGTTCGAAATTATTGAGAAGATAGGCAGGGTGGCCTACAGACTAAACCTACCAGCTGAACTCAGTGCAGTTCACATCGTTTTCCACGTGTCGAATCTGAAGAAGTGTCTGTCAGATGAGACCCTCATAGTTCCTTTGAAGGAGCTCACTATCGACGAGCAGTTGCGATTCATCGAGGAACCAGTTGAAATCACGGCCCGGGATGTTAATGTCCTCAAGCACACTAGAATACCTCTTGTTCGAGTTCGTTGGAACTCCCGTCGTGGCCCAGAGTTTACCTGGGAACGAGAAGATCAAATGAAACTCAAGTATCCCCAGTTATTCGGAAACAATGCAACCACTATTGAGGCTGAAGCTACTACAGAATTTCGGGATGAAATTCCAAATCAACGGGGGGATGATGTGACACCCCAGGAAAACCAGTAAACTATTCAACACAACTAGCTTCCTCAGTAACCGCGTGCGAAATTTTGGGATGAAATTTCTTTCAAGTTGGGGATAATGTGACAACTCGAGTTTTCAAGGTCTCTATCCGATCTAACTTCGTATGTACTTGCTTAGTGTGTTTAATAATCATTTGAGGTGCTAAATAAGTGTTATTTGTGATATGTGTATTATGTGTATATATGTTATACATATTGGAATTGTATAATTATTTAAAACATGGAGCTATTGCCTAACACCCCATAGCCGAAAACATCTCCCATACGAAAACACCCCTGGTGAAAACAAGGGGTTTTCGCCAACTGTGAACTAACGAAATCTCTTTGGATTTCGTCGGAGATGTTGGGCCCAAGGTCAAACGCGGCCCAATGGCCTGAACTGTTTGCTTAAATGCGTAGATTATTGTAAAACCCTAGCTTTCATACGGCAGTTCCATCCTTTGCAAACTCCTTCTCTTTTGCAAGTCCTTTACCTGCAATCTTACCCCTCTCGATCTAGTGGTTAGTGTACTACCGGTACCTTTTAAATTGTTGCTGAGAATTATTCGATGTTTATTTGATTTAAGTCGCTATTAACTAATTGTTTCGCAATCATGAACAAGCTGTTATCATGTAATGATTAGGATCGTATGATTGGTTGATTTAAAAACCATCTCTTGACTATTTATTAGAAATCTGTATTAACTATTGTTGAGTAAGGTTTAGATCATAACTAGGGTTGATTCTTGATGATGTCAAATTGTTATGATTATTGTTTGCATGTGAAGTCTTGATAATCCAACCAAGTGATAAGGATCACTGCAGAATTGTCGGCCAGTGTGTGTGTATGTTGCATGGGAATTTTCATTGGCATGTGATTGTATTACAACCTATGACTTAATTGATAAAAGCACATGATTAGATTGTTTGACATTGGGTGGTTATGTAGGTGAATTGAATAATATAAAATGATAAGGCATGTGATGATGTCAGTAGCCATGTGATTTTGATATGAATATGTAAATATGTCTAAATGGTGATTTGAATGATGAATCTGCTGCATGATGATTTGAAACGATGATTCCGATTGTTGATAAGATTGAACAAGCTGGTCGATAAGATTGAGTAAATGTATGTGATGATTAAGATTTGTTTTGTTACATAACTGATGTTGTTGATTGGTGAATGGACCCGACGAAAACCCCCCACCCAACGAAATCCCCATCTTAACGAAATCACCTTGGGGATTTCGGCCCAAAGTGATTTCGTCAATCAAAAGGGATTTCGGTCCAAAGAGGGTTTCGGCCCTGTTAATTCAGTTAATTGTTAAACAATAACTCTGTTAATTATAACTCCAAGGTGATTTCGTTAAGATGGGAATTTCGTTGGGTGGGGGGTTTTCGTCGGGTCCATTCACCTATCAACAACATCAGTTATGTAACAAAACAAATCTTAATCATCACATACATTTACTCAATCTTATCGACCAGCTTGTTCAATCTTATCAACAATCGGAATCATCGTTTCAAATCATCATGCAGCAGATTCATTATTCAAATCACCATTTATACATATTTACATATTCATATCAAAATCACATGGCTACTGACATCATCACATGCCTTATCATTTTATATTATTCAATTCACCTACATCACCACCCAATGTCAAACAATCTAATCATGTGCTTTTATCAATTAAGTCATAGGTTGTAATACAATCACATGCCAATGAAAATTCCCATGCAACAACACACACACTTGCCAACAATTCTGCAGTGATCCTTATCACTTGGTTGGATTATCAAGACTTCACATGCAAACAATAATCATAACAATCTGACATCATCAAGAATCAACCCTAGTTATGATCTAAACCTTACTCAACAATAGTTAATACAGATTTCTAATAGATAGTCAAGAGATGGTTTTTAAATCAACCAATCATATGATCCTAATCATTACATGATAACAGCTTGTTCATGATTGCCAAACAATTAGTTAATAGCGACTTAAATCAAATAAACATCGAATAATTCTCAGCAACAATTTAAAAGGTACCGGTAGTACACTAACCACTAGATCGAGAGGGGTAAGATTGCAGGTAAAGGACTTGCAAAAGAGAAGGAGTTTGCAAAGGATGGAACTGCCGTATGAAAGCTAGGGTTTTACAATAATCTACGCGTTTAAGCAAACAGTTCAGGCCATTGGGTCGCGTTTGACCTTGGGCCCAACATCTCCGACGAAATCCAAAGAGATTTCGTTAGTTCACAGTTGGCGAAAACCCCTTGCTTTCACCAGGGGTGTTTTCGTATGGGAGATGTTTTCGGCTATGGGGTGTTAGCCAATAGCTCCATGTTTTAAATAATTATACAATTCCAATATGTATAACATATATACACATAATACACATATCACAAATAACACTTATTTAGCACCTCAAATGATTATTAAACACACTAAGCAAGTACATACGAAGTTAGATCGGATAGAGACCTTGAAAACTTGAGTTGTCACATTATCCCCAACTTGAAAGAAATTTCGTCCCGAAATTTAGCACGCGGTTACTGAGGAAGCTAGTTGTGTTGAATAGTTTACTGGTTTTCCTGGGGTGTCACATCATCCCCCCGTTGATTTGGAATTTCGTCCCGAAATTCTGTAGTAGCTTCAGCCTCAGTAGTGGTTGCACTGTTTCCAAATAACTAGGGATACTTGAGTTTCATTTGATCTTCTCGTTCCCAGGTAAACTATGGGCCACGACGGGAGTTCCAACGAACTCGAACAAGAGGTATTCTAGTGTGCTTGAGGACATTAACATCCCGGGCCGTGATTTCAACTGGTTCCTCGATGAATCGCAACTGCTCGTCGATAGTGAGCTCCTTCAAAGGAACTATGAGGGTCTCATCTGACAGACACTTCTTCAGATTCGACACGTGGAAAACGATGTGAACTGCACTGAGTTCAGCTGGTAGGTTTAGTCTGTAGGCCAGCCTGCCTATCTTCTCAATAATTTCGAACGGTCCGACATATCGCGGATTGAGCTGGCCTCATTTTCCAAAACGAACAACACCCTTCCAGGGTGAGACTTTGAGTAGTACCCGCTCCCCAACCTGGAGCTAGAGTGGTTTCCTGCCCTTATCGGCGTAGCTTTTCTGACGGTCACGAGCTACCGCCATTCGTTGTCGTATTTGAGCAATTCGTTCTGTTGTGTCTACCACAAGTTCTGGACCAGTGATCTGACTATCTCCCACCTCTGCCCAACAAAGAGGTGACCGGCATTTACGCCCGTACAATGCCTCAAACGGAGCAGCTTTAATGCTGGTGTGGTAGCTGTTATTGTACAAAAATTCCACAAGTGGCAGATGCTTTTCCCAGCCGTTGCCAAAGTCAATCACACATGCCCTAAGCATGTCTTCAAGGGTTTGGATGGTGCGTTCAGACTGCCCATCCATTTGCGGGTGATAAGCTGTGCTCATGTCTAATCGTGAGCCGAAGGATTTGTGCATCGCTTGCCAAAGTTCTGAAGTGAAACGTGCATCACGATCGGAAATAATAGAGGTGGGCACCCCGTTCCTTGAAACTACCTCCTTCAAGTAAACGTATGCTAAAGTAGAGAACTTGTCTGTTTCCTTGATAGCCAAGAAGTGTGCAGATTTTGTGAGTTGGTCCACGATCACCCAAATAGTATCGTTACCACGTTGAGATCTAGGCAGGCCAGTAACGAAATCCATGGAAATTTGCTCCCATTTCCATTGTGGTATCTCTGGTTGTTGGAGTAGGCCCGATGGTTTCTGATATTCCGATTTGACTCTCGCACAAGTCAAACACTTGCTAACGTAAGTTGCTATATGAGCTTTCATGCTAGGCCACCAATATGTAGTTCTCAAGTCGTGCTACATCTTATCCGAACCAGGATGTATTGAGTAGCGAGACTTATGAGCTTCATCCATTACAAGCTCGCGTAAGTTTCCCTAGAGTGGGACCCAGATGCGTCCCGTTACATAGTAGGCGTTGTCTGCCTTTTGTTCTAACCGTTGCCTTGAGCCGTGTAGGGCTTCAGCCCTGACGTTTTCTGGTTTCAAGGTTCTACCTGAGCATCTCGTATCTGTGAAGGAAGACTAGACTGAATAGTGAGTTGCAACGTTCGTACACGCCTAGGTGTAGTATCCTTTCGACAAAGGGCGTCGGCCACCACATTGGCTTTGCCTGGATGGTACTTTATAGCACATTCGTAATCGTTCAGTAACTCGACCCATCGATGTTGTCGCATGTTCAACTCTTTCTGCTTGAAGATATGCTCGAGACTCCTGTGATCGGTATAGATGGTGCACTTGGTGCCATACAGGTAATGTCGCCATATCTTGAGCGCAAAAACAACAGCTCCCAACTCTAAATCATGTGTAGTGTAATTCCGTTCGTGAATCTTAATTTGGCGCGAAGCATAAGCAATGAATTTATCCCATTGCATCAACACACATCCAAGACCTTGGATAGATGCGTCGCAGTAGACTACAAAATCGTCCGTGCCTTCAGGCAATGAGAGGATAGGTGCGCTACAAAGTCTATCCTTTAAGTGCTGAAACGCTGTTTCCTGTGTATTACCCCAACGGTAAGCAACACCTTTCTGTGTCAGTAGTGTAAGCGGCTGCGCAATCTTTGAGAAGTCTTTGATGAACCGTCTGTAATAACCCGCCAAACCCAAGAATTGGCGTATTTCGGTTGGTGTGCGAGGTGCAGGCCAGTTCTTGATCGAATCTACCTTGGACGGATCAACATGAATCCCATCCTTGTTTACCACGTGGCCTAGGAAGTGGACTTCACGAAGCCAGAAGTCGCATTTTGAAAACTTGGCGTACAGTTGTTCCGTTCGAAGGAGTTCCAAAATAAGTCGTAAATGCTGCTCGTGTTCCTCCTGACTCTTCGAATAGATCAGGATATCATCGATGAAAACAATGACAAACTTGTCAAGATAAGGTTTGCACACCCTGTTCATAAGATCCATGAAAACCGCAGGTGCGTTCGTTAGGCCGAATGGCATGACCAAAAACTCGTAATGGCCGTAGCGAGTTCTGAATGCTGTTTTGGAGACGTCCTCATCCCGGACTCTCAGTTGATGATAGCCTGACCTCAGGTCAATCTTCGAGTAATAGCTCGACCCTTGCAACTGGTCGAATAAGTCGTCGATGCGTGGAAGAGGATAGCGATTCTTCATGGTCACCTTGTTCAGTTCGCGGTAATCTATGCACATGTGGAAGGTACCGTCTTTCTTCTTCACAAATAATACTGGATCTCCCCAGGGCAAAGAGCTAGGACGTATGAAACCCTTTTCCAAAAGTTCTTGCAATTGCTTAGATAGTTCTTCCAGTTCAGTTGGAGCTAAGCGATAAGGTGCTCGAGCTATGGGTGCTGCTCCAAGAGCTAGCTCGATCTGAAATTCGACCTGACGATGAGGCGTACGCTTTAACATTTGACTAACTTTAAGAGACACGTAACTGGTATTGGCACCCGAATCAAATAAGACAGTAACATAAAAGTCGTCGAGAAGAAACTTACCCATCACCACGTTAGGATCATTCCTTGCGTCACCCTGACCAATCACGAACGCTTGACCTCGGGCGCCATTGTTTCCATTGTTTCCCCCGTTGTTGTTCCCATTGCCCTGATTATTGTTGTTATTGTTGTTCTTCGGATTTTGATTTAACTGGGGGCAGTCCCGCTTGAAGTGGCCTTCAGCACCACACTGAAAGCATCCCCTGTTACCTCACTGTCGCTGCTGGTTCTGTGGAGCTGGTGGTTGTTGCTGTTGGTTTTGATTTAGTTAATTGTCAGCCAGTGTGTCTTCGGGTTAAGAAGGACACTTACGTAAAACCTACGTAAACCCCCGCGTACCACTGTCCTCGAGTTGAGAAGGGCACTTACGTAAAGCCTACGTAAACCTCGTACGTACTACTGTTCTCGGGTTAAGAAGAACACTTATGGTACAACTAGTCTAGTAAATACAAACATGGGAAGCCCCCACTGATAGTACATACAACATGGGAAGCCCCCACCAATTGAATCTACACAACGGCTTAGTTAATAACGCATAGTTATGCAACAAACTTACTTACTGTGAACTCGCTCAACTAGTTGTTGACTTTCTGTTACATGCCTTGCAGGACCATAGGTACTCATGGAGCTTGCACGGGAGGCACGGTCGTTGTGGGCACGGATTGTGGATGTTTTGATGAAAACTTTATGACTCTTTAAACTAAACACTTGTGTTGGATTCTCATACTATGCTTCCGCTACTTATACTATGTTTTTGATTGAACACCAATTGTATTGTGACGGATTACATTTACTTTTACTTATACTTATATGTTCAATATAATTGGTGGCTTGATCCTGGTCATGTCACGCCTCCAAGCGGTGATACACCGCATGTGGATTTTGGGGGTGTGACAGCTTACGCACCTCAACACCCAGAATGTTGCGGTGCGTAAGGGTTATAGCTGGGCGAATGTCAGGACAGATGGCTGTTAAAACGGTTACACCGCCTTATATGGGTGGTTTTCGAATTCAGGGGCTCCTATGTCTGGTTTTTAGCTTCCTAGGCCACATGGGATGATCTTATAACATCACTAGAGTTAGTTGGCATCATCCTAGAAGATCAAAGTTAGTATATAAGGGACTTGAAGTGTAGCAACTTAGCTCTTTCATTTGCAACTCTTTTTCTGGAGCTCTCTGGTCAGCAAGCCATCTTCCTAGTGGTCCCTAATCATAATTAGGACATTTGTAAGTAGCCTTAACCCTTTCTGATTTAGTTTAGCTTAGTTAATTAACTAAAAGTCAAACCATCGTAATTAAGGTTTGACTTCGTGATTAATTAAAATGTGCTCAGACTAATTACGAATTAAAAGTACCTTTAAGTAGGTATTTATATGGGTAATAAACCCTTAAAAGGGTACTTCCAGATTCCCACTCTAACTATGTTAATTGTCGAGTCAAATCTTACTTTAAAAAGTCAACAGAATGTTTAATTTCAAATTTAAGCATAATTAGCAATGTAGGATACTTGTAACCTGTTTGATCATTAATATAACTTAGTAATTAATGTAAGAACATGTCCCAACATGTTCAACTCGACAATTTTCAGTTTAGGCTCGGTTTGGAACCGAAAGTCGCATAGTTTGACCTCTGCTTTGACTTTCAGTTCTGACCCGTTTAAGCATTGTTTAGAAATGCCTTAGAGCTTTAATTGGACCAGGTTTCATATTAGTGTAACCTCCTGAGGTCACACAACTTGGTTCATTAGTTATCCGATTCATATGCATGTTTCCATTAAACGCCTAATTGTTGACTATTATGCCCTTTTGACTATAAAACGTGATTTTATAAAAAGTAAAAGAGTAGAAACCTTAGTTACTGATTTATAAACTTGCACCTAAAATTTGACATCAGTTTGAGGTCTAGATTAGTAGTTATGCTCATTAGCGTAAATTGAAAGCTTTATGTTAATTAAACGGCATGATTAGCGTATAGCCTATC
Organism: Helianthus tuberosus; assembly: GCA_030545235.1. Taxonomy (NCBI): domain Eukaryota; kingdom Viridiplantae; phylum Streptophyta; class Magnoliopsida; order Asterales; family Asteraceae; genus Helianthus; species Helianthus tuberosus. Next base: position 134,076,838 of record CM060394.1, read on the forward strand.
TAAACCCACTTTTTGATATCAAAATTTTTACCCACTGATGTAATATAATATTTTGGGATTTTTAAAGATTTTTATTTAATTTTTGGCTGAGCATAACATAGGTCTCTAAGTTTATTTCGGTTAATGCCGGTTTTACCCTTTTTAGCCATAAAATGAGTGTTACAAATCCTTTTCACCCCAAACCTTTTTCTACTTATTTTATTTGTTAAATAAAATATTTTGAGCCTTATGGAATTATAAAAATATCAGTTTTCCTTTACAAACCCGGAAATGGCTCCAAATCGCCTTTTAAGAGTTTTTAACGCATAGTATGTACTAAAACTATATTAAACATATAAGGTTGATACCTACTGATATTTTTAGTATATTTTTTATATAATAATAGTAAGTAAAAGTTTATAAACTCAGGTTTCCAGTTTTGACCTTTTTAGCCTATGTGAAATTACCAAAATACCCCTAAGGTGCATAGTTTGGTTTTAAATGATAAATTTCACATATAGGTCATACCCTACTGTTATAACTTATTAAATTAAGTATATTTACTGTATAAATCAGACCTGTAACTCAGATTACTAATTAAACTCTTTTATAATCTTTTAAATGACCAAAATGCCCTTATGAGGCATAATTTGTGTTTAAATCCGTTTTGGGCATAATAGAAGATACCTTACTGATATCACAACATGTTTAAGGCATATTAACTCAGGGAACTTGCATATGACTCTTTTGGTTACCCATGACGCCCTTTTCGCGTTCGGTTCGGTTTATGTAACTAGTTTGCATAAATTGACCGAAATGGGTCAAACCTTATCATCTTTGTCTCAAAATCCAGAATGTATTTAGTATACCCATATTATACAAGTATTCAAACTTGTCAGGTCTAAATCACATTCTATCCGGTCTTCGCTTTATCGTGCGTTTGAACCGTAGCGTCCTTTAAAACTAACCGGTCTAAGCTTAGGCTTAAATAAAGACCCGTTAGAAGTCTAATAGGTTATTATAAACCTTTGTTCCAGAATAGAAGAACCAGTAAAAGCTGCCTTCACTCGCTAATTGTGATTTATACTTACAAAGGTAAATACTTTTAACTTATTTTCCCTATACGGGCTTGGGGTACGGTATATAAAATACCGCTTGGTCCGGCATTGAATCTTTAATCGAATAGTGGTTAAATCCTTGATATGCTACGTTTTGAAATGTTTTGTTTGCTTAAAGCCTTTGGGGGGTTAATGACCATGTCCCGGATATCCTTGGCATCATCTTACGAGATGGCCACGACCAAAGCACGGAGTGTAGGCGTACACTCGTTAGTGCCGAACCAAATAATGTGGTGTGTCTATTAATCTTTAACCCGGTCTACGGATCGGGCTACTGAACGCATAAGTAACATGTAATTCGTTTACAAGTATTATACTCATATAATTATCCCAAGTTATAAAATGTTTTGTGCCACGTGCATTCAAATCAATTTTCAACCCTTTTCAAAATGAGTCAGTTAAATTGTATTTACCAGTGTAAACTGACGTATTTTCCAAAAGATTAAGAGCAGGTACTACTCGTACTAGGCTGGCTGTCTTCTAGCTTCCACAATAAGTCTCGCGAGCTTGGATGTCAATAAAACTGTTGAACAATATCTTCTTTTATTTTTGATCCGCCTGTGGATCCGTTTCAACTATTCGTGATATTTAATATTACATTTTATTAAAGTTGAAATGAATCTATCTTTGCTTCCGCTGTGCATTTATATAATTGTGTTGTTTGACTTACGATGATATCAACTACGTCACTATACTCCCCACCGGGCCCACCGGTGACACGTGGAAAATAGGGGTGTGACAGGTTGGTATCAGAGCCAACACTGAGTGAATTAAACACTAGCCTTTTGTGTTTAATCTCAGTTACACAATTGCACATTCCTCGATTCTCGAGTCTAGACAAAGAACTTAGGAATTATCCAAATTTGTTTTACTTCTAACTTTGTCTTATATCTATTTTCTTGTTGTATCACTTGTTTGTTTTTGACAGGTTGTCAAAATGCCGCCACGGATGAGAGGAAGAGGAAAGGGAAAATGGACACTTACCGCCCCAAATGACCATGAAGCCGGACCTTCGCACCGGCGAACACCTTCAGATCCCTATAACACAGATCCTCAAGATCTCTGGAGGGCTTTGACTGAACCAGCTAGGCGCTCAGTTTCACTGAGTACCTCCCCTTCCATCCCACACTCTTTCGGGCCTCATTCTGAAAATGAGCCCCATAACTCCCACCAGTCCTACATTCCTCTTCAAGGACATAACTCACCCTTTGACCACCTATCACCTGTTTTCCAGGGCCAGTTCAACCCTGCCGATTACCTTGGAGAACCAGTGGGTTTTAACCCACTTGGACCCGAAGATCACTTTTCCGGTGGCAACGCGATGGATATAGATGAAGATACCGATCCTTCAATGCCGCCATCCGGAACTCCTAACCACCCCATTGTAATTTCAGATGGGTCGCCTTTTGTGGGATCACCTTACAATGGTCCCGACAGTTATGAAGAGAGATTTAGACTGTGTGACTGGGCATTTACCCCCAGTTACCACAACTCTCCCCTGCACCAGCCGTAGCACGAATCTCCCCAGCAGCAGCCACAGCAGCAGCAGAATTCTTCTGAGGATTCCCGACTTGTCGCGCTCACTCCACCGCCACCACCTCAGCTTCAGCCTCCCTCGCCCCCGAGGCGAAGGAGAACGACCGTGCGAATATCCGCGCGAGGGGGTGTGCGCATCAGCACCCCTCCACTTTCAAGTGGCAGCCGATACTCGCCAGTCCACGAAGAACCAGAGATGGGAGAATCTTCACACCCCGTCTCAGAAGTGAATTCTGCGACGGTCGCGCCAAAACCACCACTGGGTTTTGGAGACCCAATTCCTACTTACACTGGTGCGGCGGCGTACAATCCCTTCGAACAGCCGATCCACACAAATTACAACTTTGTAGAGGATCCCTACTGGGTAGCTGCGAACTCTCTCCAGCCGGAAGGTCCCTATGGAGGTCCCTGGGCTACGGGACACTCGACCTATGGATACCCACCATATGGGTATCAACAACCGCCTCCTCGACCTCCGCAATATCAGCAACCCCCTCAGGCGCTAGTGATGTCACCGCCACAATTTCAAGAAATCCTTCAAGGGATAAATGAAGTGCGACAAGAGGTGCGGCATGAATTGCGGGAAGAACGTAGGCATAACCGGGGGATGTTCAAGAAAATGGTGGATTTGATCAAGGGAAAAAGCAAGAAGGATCACTAAATCCTTTGTTTGTTTGTTTATTTTAGTTTTGTAATCATGTCCCTGCGAGGACATTTATTTCTGTACTCTGCCCCTGCGTGGGCATTTTTCCTTTCTGTTCTGCCCCTGCGTGGGCATGTTTTTCTTTTGACCCCTGCGTGGGTTTGTTTGTTAATTTGGCCCCTGCGTGGGTGTGTTATTTATGTAAAAGTCCCGTTTAGGGCAAACTCGTACTAGTTTAATTTTAATTGGAATGGTTAGTTCAAGTTTTTCATTTTAAATTATGTGCTTAAATATAATGTATGAATAAATGAAAAATAACATTTTTACCATTTTAAATAAAATAATAAGAATCTTAAAAGGTAAAACCTAGCTTTTATGTTATCATAAAATTAGCCAATATGATAAAACCTGTTTTTAAAAAGATTCAAATCCCTGTTAACATCTGCAAACATGTTAACACTCTTGACTAATGTGATCCGCAAAATCACACATGTCGTCCTTTTTATTAAGTATTCCATTTCCTTATTATTATTTAAACATCTGATTATGATGTACTGCTTACGGGCCATAACTAATATCATATGAGACAAAAGACAGTAGTAGCCTACGGCTCCCTATCAAGAAAAGGTGATGAACTTTGATTCAAACCTTAATGCCTCGATTCCATAAAATCTAGGCTTATGAAATAAATGGCCTACATGACTTGACCTATTGTGTTATTATTATTATGATTATGATTCTGGATTATGATAAAGATCCTGAATAATAAACAAATTAACTAAAATGGTTATTAAAACCATGGTTAATAGATCGTCTAGAACGGTAGTACTGTTTAGGCTTATAAATAAACATTGTCCTTATTTCTTTATGTAGAAATTAAAACTACATGGCCAAGTCAGAAGAGATAAACAGTCATTCAGCGGAAAACCCTGAAAATGCCAAAATATTAGTAACTGGTGCGGAGCTACAAGCATTGGTAGAAAATGCTGTGACCAAAGCAATAAATAGGCAGTATAGTGAATCAAGCGGGACCCGAAGTAGGACCCGATCCGCACCACATTCCAAGCCAAAAGTTCACTCGGAGGCTCATAGCAAACCGCCCTCTAAGAAAGATGAACCTAAGAAAGATGAGCTCAAGAAGGATGATGATCGACATTCATCTAATCACGACAGTGTTCCCTCAAAAAGGATGGTGTTTGATGCCAAACCACATACCAAGTCCTGTACTTACAAGTACTTTGTTTCGTGCAAACCCCGGGACTTCACTGGGGAGAAAGGAGCAATAGATTGTATGACTTGGTTGGATGAAATGGACACGGTTGTAGACATCAGCGGTTGTGCTGAAAGGGACGTAGTAAAATATGTATCCCAATCGTTTAAAGGAGAGGCACTGGCATGGTGGAAGTCTCTCATTCAAGCTGCCGGAAAGATCCCACTCTACAACTTGTCCTGGGATCAGTTCGTTGCTCTTATTAAAGAGAATTATTGCCCACAGCACGAAGTCGAAAGAATCGAATCAGATTTCCTAGCATTGGTGATGAAGAATTTAGATTGTCAGGCTTACCTCACCAATTTCAATACCTTATCTAGGCTGGTTCCATACTTGGTAACCCCAGAACCAAAAAGGATTGCTCGCTTCATCGGGGGTTTAGCCCCAAAAATTAAAGCCAGTGTTAAGGCATCAAGGCCTGCTACCTTCAGATCAGCAGCTGATCTATCTCTATCTCTCACCTTGGACGTAGTCAGGTTGAGATCACTCAGGAATTCAGAAGAAGGTAAGAGGAAGCGTGAGGACGATACCTCACGAAGATCAGATAAGAAACACCGAGGAAATAACGACCACAAGAAAGGGTCAGGGTCTAAGAAGGACGTGCAACAATCTGGGATAAGCCCAAATGTAAGGTTTGCAAGAAAAACCATTTTGGGAAGTGTCGACTTGAGTCGAAATCCCAGCCTCAGCCGAGGCCCTGTGGGATTTGCAAATCTACAGAACATAAGACTCTGGAGTGCAAAAAGCTAAAGGACGCAACCTGCTACGGTTGCAATGAAAAGGGGCACATTAAGTCTAATTGCCCAAAGATCACCAAGAAAACCGAGGATGGGAAAAAGACCAATGCAAGGGTCTTCAAGATGGACGCTAAGGAAGCTGTTCAGGATGACAACGTGATCACAGCCTTAAGTGTGAAATATGAGGTGGAGTTAGCTCATGGAACCATAGAAACCGCCTCAACTGTCTTAGATGGATGTGTTATATCCATTAGGAACCGCTCTTTTCCTTTATCATTACTTCCCTTTAAGCTAGCCGGTTTTGATATAGTTATAGGTATGGATTGGTTATCGCATAACCAAGCCCAGATTGTGTGCAATAGAAAGCAAGTGGTAGTCAAAACTCCATCTGGTGAGTCACTTACCATACAGGGGGATACCCAGCATGGATTGCCTAAGCAAGTGTCCATGCTCAAAGCATCTAAATGCTTGAAGAAGGGTTGTGTCATTTATATGGCACAGGTTACTATTGATGAGCCAAAGCCTAAGATTGAAGACATCCCTGTCATTTCAGAATATCCTGAAGTTTTTCCTGAAGAACTACCTGGTTTACCACCAGATAGGCAAGTGGAATTCCGAATTGACATCATCCCGAGTGCAGCACCAGTAGCGAGAGCACCTTATAGGTTGGCACCAACGGAGATGAAGGAGTTAAGGACGCAGTTAGATGATCTGCTAGCCAAAGGTTTTATTAGACCTAGTTCGTCTCCTTGGGGAGCGTCGATCTTGTTTGTCAAGAAGAAGGATGGATCGATGCGTCTGTGCATCGATTACCGTGAGCTTAATAAAGTCACTATCAAGAATAGGTATCCTTTGCCCAGGATCGACGATCTGTTCGATCAATTGCAAGGGGCAAGCTACTTCTCCAAGATCGACTTGAGGTCAGGCTATCATCAGTTGAAGGTGAAGGATGAAGATGTGCACAAAACTGCATTTAGGACTCGTTATGGTCATTACGAGTTCCTAGTGATGCCTTTTGGGCTCACTAATGCATCGGCCGCATTCATGGATCTCATGAATCGCGTCTGCAAGCCTTACTTAGATAAGTTTGTCATCGTCTTCATTGACGACATTCTCATCTATTCGAAGAACCAAGCTGACCACGAGAAACACCTTCGTTGTATTCTTAAACTTCTACATCATGAGAAACTCTACGCCAAATTTTCGAAGTGCGAATTTTGGCTTCGAGAAGTCCAATTCCTTGGGCATGTGGTAAGTGAGCGTGGTATCCAAGTGGATCCCGCTAAGGTAGAAGCAGTTATGAATTGGCAAGAGCCAAAGACGCCTACTGAGATTCGTAGCTTTCTGGGTTTAGCAGGATACTATAGGCGATTTATCGAAAACTTCTCAAGGATTGCTGCGCCCCTAACTTCGTTGACACATAAGAAGGTTAAGTTTGATTGGGGCCCTAAGCAGCAGGAATCCTTTGACATTCTAAAGAAAAAGTTGAGCAATGCACCAGTATTAACATTGCCCGATGGTATAGAAGAATTTGTGGTGTATTGTGATGCATCACACACTGGTATGGGCTGTGTACTCATGCAGAAAGGCAAGGTTATTGCCTACGCTTCACGACAGTTAAAGGTACACGAGAAAAATTACACCACCCATGATTTGGAGTTGGGTGCCGTTGTATTTGCATTAAAACTTTGGAGGCACTACTTGTATGGAACCAAGTGTGTGATCTATTCAGATCACAAGAGCCTTCAACACTTGTTCAATCAGAAGGACTTGAACATGAGGCAGCGACGCTAGATGGAAACTCTAAATGATTATGATTGTGAGATAAGATACCATCCAGGCAAGGCAAATGTAGTTGCTGACGCCTTAAGCAGAAAAGAAAGAGTGAAGCCGATAAGAATCAATGTCAAGCGCATTGAAATAAGGAATAGTTTGAACGAAAGGGTGTTAGCTGCACAGAAGGAAGCTGTGCTGGAAGCTAACTATCCTGAAGAAAAACTAGGAGTGACTGAGGAGCAGTTATCCTATGACAAGGACGGAATGCTAAGATTGAATGGACGAATATGGGTTCCAGTTTATGGAGGACTTCGAGATGTTATACTCCAGGAAGCCCACAGTTCCAAATATTCTGTTCATCCTGGAGCTGATAAGATGTACCAGGATCTAAAGGCAAACTACTGGTGGATTGGTTTGAAAAAGTCTGTAGCTGCCTATGTAGCTAAATGTTTGACTTGTGCGCAAGTCAAAGCTGAGCATCAGAAGCCGTCAGGTTTGCTGCAACAGCCTGAACTTCCCACATGGAAGTGGGAGATGGTGACTATGGATTTCATCACCAAGTTGCCAAAGACAAGGAAGGGAAATGATACTATATGGGTCATAGTGGATAGACTGACGAAGTCAGCACATTTCCTACCCATTAAGGAAACTTATAGCTCTGACATGTTAGCCCAATTGTACGTAGATAAAATTGTAGCTCTGCATGGCGTGCCATTGTCAATTATCTCTGATAGAGATACGAGATACACCTCTCATTTTTGGAAAAGTTTCCAACAGTCTTTGGGCACACGCTTGAATTTTAGTACGGCTTACCATCCACAGACTGACGGACAGAGTGAGCATACCATCCAAACATTGGAAGACATGCTTCGTGCATGTGTGATTGATTTAGGTGGCAGTTGGGATAAGCATCTGCCATTAATCGAGTTCTCCTATAATAATAGCTACCATACTAGTATTAAGGCTGCGCCTTTTGAGGCATTATATGGTAGAAAATGCAGAACCCCTATATGTTGGGCGGAAGTAGGAGATGTTCAATTATCAGGACCTGATTTGGTCTTTGAAACGACGGACAAGATTGTCCAGATTCGCGATCGTTTGAAAGCTGCCAGGGATAGGCAGAAAAGCTATGCGGATCCAAAGCGTAAATCTTTTCACTTCGAAGTAGGTGACAAGGTGTTGCTTAAAGTATCACCCTGGAAGGAAGTGATGCGATTTGGTAAGAAAGGCAAGTTAAGCCCGAGATACATAGGACCTTTCGAGGTTATCGAACGCGTCGGGTCAGTTGCCTGTAAGTTAAATTTGCCTGAAGAGCTCAGTGCTATCCACAATGTTTTTCATATCTGCAATCTAAAGAAGTGTCTAGCTGATGACTCGCTAGTCATACCGTATACAGATGTGCATATAGATGAGAGCCTGAAATTTGTGGAAAAACCATTGTCGATTGAAGATCGACAGTTAAAGAAGCTTCGAAGGAAGCATGTGCCTATTGTGAAGGTCAAATGGGATGCCCGCAGGGGTCCCGAATATACTTGGGAGGTGGAGTCTACCATGAAGGAAAAATTCCCTCATTTGTTCCAGTAAATCTCGAGGTCGAGATTTCTTTTAAGGGGGTGAGGATGTAACACCTCGAAAATTCATGTCCAGTAAAATAAAGACACGTGTCATGCTATGCAAACGTGTTAAAAAAATACGGATCCAGATAAAGATGTACGGTAGGATTTAAAAACGTCGCCATGTTAATTTATACCTCTGAGCGACCTATTAATAAATCCCTAACCAGGATATATTTTATCAACATCTGAATTTTTGTTGTAAATCTGGAATCCTAAATAATAAATGGGTTACAAACTTAGACATGGATTCAACATTAAGTTCTTGGTATCTCCGTCAATTTAAACTTCCCACAATGTGCCAAAGTGTGTAAGTGCATGCCTAAACATGCAATGGCTGAAAACATGGTCCCTATTCTGATTAAAGTACAAGAGATTCGGAGGTGAAAAGGTTGCATGGTCATAGCTTGAATAAAAACAAAATTTTGTCATCTGGCGAAGGCTTGCGCACCTCAACATCCGGAGCGTTTCGGTGCGCAAGGCTTCTTACGGACCTCAACACCCAAAACGTTGAGGTGCGTAAGGTTCCTGAATTAAAACAAAGTTTTGTCCTCTGGTGATTGCTTACGGACCTCAACATCCAGAGCACTGTGGTGCGCAAGACTGCTTACGCACCTCAACACCCAGAATGTTGTGGTGCGAAAGGGTTACAGCTGGGCGAATTTCAGGACAGGTGGCTGTTAAAACGGTTACACCGCCTTATATGGGTGGTTTTCGAATTCAGGGGCTCCTATATCTGGTTTTTAGCTTCCTAGGCCACATGGGATGATCTTATAACATCACTAGAGTTAGTTGGCATCATCCTAGAAGATCAAAGTTAATATATAAGGGACTTGAAGTGTAGCAACTTAGCTCTTTCATTTGCAACTCTTTTTCTGGAGCTCTCTGGTCAGCAAGCCATCTTCCTAGTGGTCCCTAATCATAATTAGGACATTTGTAAGTAGCCTTAACCCTTTCTGATTTAGTTTAGCTTAGTTAATTAACTAAAAGTCAAACCATCGTAATTAAGGTTTGACTTCGTGATTAATTAAAATGTGCTCAGACTAATTACGAATTAAAAGTACCTTTAAGTAGGTATTTATATGGGTAATAAACCCTTAAAAGGGTACTTCCAGATTCCCACTCTAACTATGTTAATTGTCGAGTCAAAGCTTACTTTAAAAAGTCAACAGAATGTTTAATTTCAAATTTAAGCATAATTAGCAATGTAGGATACTTGTAACCTGTTTGATCATTAATATAACTTAGTAATTAATGTAAGAACATGTCCCAACATGTTCAACTCGACAATTTTCAGTTTAGGCTCGGTTTGGAACCGAAAGTCGCATAGTTTGACCTCTGCTTTGACTTTCAGTTCTGACCCGTTTAAGCATTGTTTAGAAATGCCTTAGAGCCTTAATTGGACCAGGTTTCATATTAGTGTAACCCCCTGAGGTCACACAACTTGGTTCATTAGTTATCCGATTCATATGCATGTTTCCATTAAACGCCTAATTGTTGACTATTATGCCCTTTTGACTATAAAACGTGATTTTTGAAAAAGTAAAAGAGTAGAAACATTAGTTACTGATTTATAAACTTGCACCAAAAATTTGACATCAGTTTGAGGTCTAGATTAGTAGTTATGCTCATTAGCGTAAATTGAAAGCTTTATGTTAATTAAACGGCATGATTAGCGTATAGCCTATCTAAACCCACTTTTTGATATCAAACTTTTTACCCACTGATGTAATATAATATTTTGGGATTTTTAAAGATTTTTATTTAATTTTTTGGCTGAGCATAACATAGGTCTCTAAGTTTATTTCGGTTAATGCCGGTTTTACCCTTTTTAGCCATAAAATGAGTGTTACAAATCCTTTTGACCCCAAACCTTTTTCTACTGATTTTATTTGTTAAATAAAATATTTTGAGCCTTCTGGAATTATAAAAATATCAGCTTTCCTTTACAAACCCGGAAATGGCTCCAAATCGCCTTTTAAGCGTTTTTAACGCATAGTATGTACTAAAACTATATTAAACATATAAGGTTGATACCTACTGATATTTTTAGTATATTTTTTATATAATAACAGTAAGTAAAAGTTTATAAACTCAGGTTTCCAGTTTTGACCTTTTTAGCCTATGTGAAATTACCAAAATACCCCTAAGGTGCATAGTTTGGTTTTAAATGATAAATATCACATATAGGTCATACCCTACTATTATAACTTATTAAATTAAGTATATTTACTGTATAAATCAGACCTGTAACTCAGATTACTAATTAAACTCTTTTATAATCTTTTAAATGACCAAAATTCCCTTATGAGGCATAATTTGTGTTTAAATCCGTTTTGGGCATAATAGAAGATAACTTACTGATATCACAACATGTTTAAGGCATATTAAATCAGGGAACTTGCATATGACTCTTATGGTTACCCGTGACGCCCTTTTCGCGTTCGGTTCGGTTTATGTAACTAGTTTGCATAAATTGACCGAAATGGGTCAAACCTTATCATCTTTGTCTCAAAATCCAGAATGTATTTAGTATACCCATATTATACAAGTATTCAAACTTGTCGGGTCTAAATCACATTCTATCCGGTCTTCGCTTTATCATGCGTTTGAACCGTAGCGTCCTTTAAAACTAACCAGTCTAAGCTTAGGCTTAAATAAAGACCCGTTAGAAGTCTAATAGGTTATTATAAACCTTTATTCCAGAATAGAAGAACCAGTAAAAGCTGCCTTCACTCGCTAATTGTGATTTATACTTACAAAGGTAAATACTTTTAACTTATTTTCCCTATACGGGCTTGGGGTACGGTATATAAAATACCGCTTGGTCCGGCATTGAATCTTTAATCGAATAGTGGTTAAATCCTTGATATGCTACGTTTTGAAATGTTTTGTTTGCTTAAAGCCTTTGGGGGGGGGGGTTAATGACCATGTCCCGGATATCCTTGGCATCACCTTACGAGATGGCCACGACCAAAGCACGGAGTGTAGGCGTACACTCGTTAGTGCCGAACCAAATAATGTGGTGTGTCTATTAATCTTTAACCTGGTCTATGGATCGGGCTACTGAACGCATAAGTAACATGTAATTCGTTTACAAGTATTATACTCATATAATTATCCCAAGTTATAAAATGTTTTGTGCCACGTGCATTCAAATCAATTTTCAACCCTTTTCAAAATGAGTCAGTTAAATTGTATTTACCAGTGTAAACTGACGTATTTTCCAAAAGGTTAAGTGCAGGTACTACTCGTACTAGGCTGGCTGTCTTCTAGCGTCCACAATAAGTCTCGCGAGCTTGGATGTCAATAAAACTGTTGAACAATATCTTCTTTTATTTTTGATCCGCCTGTGGATCCGTTTCAACTATTCGTGATATTTAATATTACATTTTATTAAAGTTGAAATGAATCTATCTTTGCTTCCGCTGTGCATTTATATAATTGTGTTGTTTGACTTATGATGATATCAACTACATCACTATACTCCCCACCGGGCCCACCGGTGACACGTGGAAAATAGGGGTGTGACAATAACCAGAAAGCGTACATGGGGCATTAGATGCATCATGAGTTGCGAGTGCGAAAACTCGACCTCCCCCAGTAGTTTTAGTGTTTTCACCAGTATTAGCTCGCTGGTCAGGCCGAGGGCAATCCTTAATCAAGTGGTTTGAATCTCCACATCTGAAACAACGACCTTCAGCAAAACAACATGCACCACCATGACGTTTCCCACAATGAGTACAAGGAGGAATATCAACACGATTCTGATTCGGGTTTTGTTGATTACGTGGCTATGCTCCAAGGGCCTCGCTCTGTTGCGTCTGATTCTGTGCAGGCCTACGATTCTGATAACGGTTTCTTCCACTACGTGACTTATTGTAGTAATACCTATCAGAACGGTCCTTATGGTCTTGGGACCCTGATTATCGAAATTATCCTGGTCGTTCTCCCTAGAGCAATTGCGATCACCATCCGATTTCTTCTCACGCTGCTTCTTCTCATTATTCAAATTCTTGACAGCATCGACTACCTCAGTAATGTCAGTGAAACGAAGATTCAGGATGAACTTCCTATCTCGATCGCATATATCCCATCTGAAATTCTTGGTCTGCTGCTGAGGTGTACCTGCTGCCGGGCCTAGAAAATTAACCAAACGACTAAAACGAGCTTTGAACTCCATAATAGGCTCATCATCCCCCTGCCTGATAGAAGTATACTCTCTCAGATACTCACTTCTATCAGCGTCAGTGAAGTAGAGCTGATAAAACAAAGTGCGAAATTCAACCCAAGGAAGTGTCGCTGCATACTGATCTCCTCCACGAGCTTCTTTCAAAGTCTTCCACCACCTATGAGTATCGTCCTCCAGTTTATAACTAGCAAGCCTAACCTTGAACGCATCACCCACGCCCATCACTTCGAATAACTTCTCAATATGAGCAATCCAGTTTTCTGCCTCAACTGGTGTAGCAGCGGTACTAAACGATTTTGGCTTTTCCTTTCTGAAGCGCTCAAGTCAATCAAGGATAGTAACAGGAGCGTTATTGTTAACATTGTTGTTTCCCCCGGGCTGTTGTACATTAAAGCAATAAGAAATCAAGTCGTCCTCAGATAGAAAGCACGCGAACCTATATTTTCATTATTGATTATAAATATCAATTCGACTATATGATTTGTTGACTCATTGATTGTCCGGCGACGAAAACTTAAATAACTATCTATAGTAATTTCATTTAAAACTTAGTGAGTCCAAGTTCACAACACCTGTATTAACTAAAAGAAAATAGTGAACATCATTTTTTTTTTTTTTTGAAAATATCACGTTTCACCTCTATATTTATAAGACCAATTTAATTAAAATTCTAACTACATAAAGTAATCAGGTTATACTAGTGCACATGTTATTATTATTGAGTACTCATGTGTCTTCATACATACTTACACAATCCTAACTTCTAAATTCATTTTCTTTAATAATGAATTCATATAACTATCATGACATAATAATACTTCATAAATTATATAAAGCCTCTTTATTTTATATACATAATACATATACTAGCTGATGCATTTTATTGTGACCTAGTTGGCTATAACTTTTCAGAGTGGGGATTCTACGGAAAGTGTGTTTTTCCTAGAAAGTCTAGGAAGCGATATGGGCCATCCAATAGGTGTGTTTAATGGTTGAGATCATCTTGGTGGCATTTTGGTAATATGTGTTTCTTAAAAATATGATTAATTAATTAATCAGGGGTAGATATGTCATTTAGCTTGTTTTAAATATGGAAATAATTGTCATTCCATAACCACCCCACATTTCTTGCGATTTTTCTCCCTCTCTCTCTCTCCCTTTCTCTCTCTCTCTCTCTCTCTTCCTTCTATCATTCATGAAGAAACACATCGTATTAATCTGCTTGCTAATCTTCTTGCTGTTAAAACACAACGTCAAGAAATCCTCCAGCATTACCAGCATGGATGGTAAAATACAGCGTATGAATCTGCTTGCTGTTAAAACACAACTGTATGAATTTGAATGCTAAAACACAACTGTATGAATCTGTTTGCTGTTAAAACACAACTGTATGAATCTGAATGCTAAAACACAACTGTATAAATCTGTTTGCTGTTAAAACACAACTGTATGAATCTGAATGCTAAAACACAACTGTATGAATCTGCTTGTTGTTAAAACACAACTGTATGAATCTGAATGCTAAAACACAACTGTATGAATCTGCTTGCTATTAAAACACAACGTCAAGAACATTCTGGTGGTTTTCAGACATAATTAAAAATTAATACAGATCAGATAATAGTAAACAGAAAAAGAAGTGTATTTGCCATATCCACAATCAAGAATTGTGTTTGAAGCCATAACTATCTCTCACGTAAAAAGTGATTTACGAATAAAGTTGATCAAGATTGTGAAATGAACGAATGAGAATTTGATTGATATTTACATCTGGTAGTAATTCACAAATCATGGAGAATCAGTTACCATAAAATCGTGCATAGTTAGTTAATGAGATATAAATTCCAAAATTAAAATAAAATGTCAAATTACACAATTGCCCTTTTAGTTAAAATCCTTCAATGCCACATGTCACGTTCTGATTGCTTCCTAGACTTTCTAGGAAAATACGGCTTTCTACCCAACTCCTACTCAACTTTTCATTTACATTAATATAATCCATGTATATGCATGGGTGTGTGCTAACAGCTAGTTTTCTTTTAATCAATTGGATACTACAACACTTTCAAGTTATCAAGAATCAAAGCAATTATGAGTACCACCATTGCAAAAGCATAAGAAAGAAACTAGAGGCAACATACAACTATCTAGAGATAAAAAAGGTTGATCTCCAGGTTTCAAAAAGAACTTGGTCAATAGTAAAAAGAAACAACAACAATTCGTCTTGTTTAAGATCTAAGTTGAGTTCATAATTTTCTACCCAAGTTTTCATCTAAATTATAAAAAAAAACTTAGTCGCCAGAACAATCAAGATGAAGCCAGAATTCGGATATCTAAATTCGATGCAGAAAAGGGTTCGATCTAGTACCTTATCAGTCAAACAGAGCTAACCGGATATACACATTTAGCACTTCGAACGGTCGTATAGAGAGGAACTAAGGTGAGCGGCAGTGGTGATTCACGTCGGCTGAATCGTGAGTCGAAGGTCCGATTGCAGCGGCGAGAAGTTGTGGTGGTTGTTCGGAGGGTGTCAAGGTCGTTGAACGCAACTGGTTGCAGCTCAGAGGCTTCAGATGTCGGAATTTATGGTGACAACTGGAAGCGCGACGGTTTCTAGCTAAGAAAAGGAACGTGGGCACGATGGCGGCTATTGATATCGTGGTTTCATTGATAAAGGAGGAGTATCTGGTATAAAGTCGGTTGAATAACCGAGGCTACGATTTTCGTATTCCCAAATCTACGGATGGATTGTTCAAGGAGTTATCAAATTGATTTTGAAAAGGAAAATACTTTGAGAGATAATGCATATGAACGAGAATTAAGGTTATATAGAATGAATAGAAAACTTGAAAGTCCATGATTATTTTCAACTATTATTATTATTATTATTATTATTATTATTATTATTATTATTATTATTATTATTATTATTATTTCTAGGTTTCCATGCCATATAATATATTACGAACCTATAAATCAAAATATTTTAATTTAATTTAGATAACTATAATGCAAACTTAATTTAACTATCAAATTTTCAATAAAAATAACTTTTTCTTAGTTATCATATTTATTTATCGTGATAAACTTACGAATATTACATAAACTTTATCTGTAAACGCGTCAGGTTAAATATAATATGTTTTCTTTAAAAAAACATTTTTACATGAATATTTTTATGTACGTTTCATATAAATTCGAGTTGATGTATGTTTCGACGTAAACTTTTTTAGGAAACAAGTCAGGTCAAATATAATATTCCTGGTTATTTTATGAATGTTTATAAATTTTGTTTCGATATGAGTGGAGTCAAATTGTAGTTTCCTTTTTCCCTTTTTTAAAAGCTCTAATTAATCTCTTTTGATTATACGTGTCAGCTTTTCCGTTATTCCCGTTACATTTTCGTTGTATGACTCGGGTCACATATAATATGTTATGATCGTACGGTGCAAATTTGATATACTTTATGTTTTAATCCAATCGCAGTGCTTATATAGGTTACATTGCGTTCAATCAAATACCTTGAAACACATGTTTTCATATGATTAAGTATCACATAACGTTTGGACTAATTAATTTGATATTTGTGATGTACACGCGCCGCAATTATTGCTAGTTTTTACCAAATGAAACAAATCTAGAGACAAAAACGAATTTAAATATATATAAAAAAAAACCATTAACGTAACAGTCAATGCCGAATAATCCGGCCAACTCCATGCCGAAATGGCCACACGGTTTCTAATATTTAAATACACCTACGCCTCTCCCCGATCAACCCCTCTCCGAAAATTAGCCGTTGTTCCCTATGCATACAGTCGGCCGATCAAACTATTGACTGAGATCCGGTTGCTTCACGCCCAAGGTAATCTCTGATTCTATTATGTATGTATGTGTTTCACTGTATGCCATATGTAAACACCTCAAACTGTTAAAAAGAAGAAGATGAAACAAAAACAATTCCCTCCCATCGGCTTTCGTTTTTCCAACCAGTCCTGATTGTTGGGCCGATATGTTTCATTATTGGCCCATTTGTAATTGGATGCAGCCCAGAAATGTATAAGTAAATGAGTGTATGACTAAATGAAAAGGTGCACAACCCGTTTTTTCGGCCAAATCGTTTTGGTTTTGGTCAAAGAAAGTCAAAGCCAGTTTTGGCCCAAAACGGTATGTGGATCGATTCAGTTAAAAACTAGTTAATATTAATAAAAATATGTTAAATGGTAAAAAGGTCAACTTGTCCTCATGTTTAATGCACGTGATCAACCCTAACTCTAAATTTTAATTGGGTTAAGTCAAAACGACATCTTCCGTTATCATGTGCAAACGTAAAAAACAACCAGTGTAATTCTAGAAATTAAAGGACACCATCTGATTAAACGTTTAAACACAAAAGACGAAAAGTGCAACTCTTTAATATATAGTCAACTAGTTAGGCTTGATTCATGATTGACGCGCATTATATTTTGTAATGGACATATACACAAAATTAGGCAGCCGAATGTTTGTAAAGGACAACCACTTACAAACCAAATATACGTACGTAATTTGTAAAATTTAAGCTAGTAATTATTATTATTATTATTATTATTATTAGTATTAGTATTATTATTATTATTATTAATATTATTATTATTATTTTGTTAAAATTGATGCTCATAAATTATTATTTTATAACTATACTAGGTTATAGACCCGCGTATTACACGGGTTGTGTCACACCCCAACCGATGGCGGAAACATCGGGACATGGCACTGAGCGAAACAGATTGTCCAGAAGTTTCCATAACAATTATCAATACTATTCAATTTAAATAATACGTCCCATACCGCATCTCAAACAGTAAAGTAATTATTACAGACATAAATCCAGGCAAATATTCTGTTCCGACAACTAAGATTTAAAATAGTCAGCAATTGTTTATTTGCTTCTAGAGACCCTTAGTTTGACCACTACAGACAACTATTTGTTGGGCTCTAAAGCTTTAGTCTAGCTTCAAATTCCTACCAAGTGTGCGTCCTAAGCACCTGTCACATACGTTAAAATAAAGTCAATACATAAAATGTAAAGGTGAGCATACAAGTTTGATAATAGCATATAGAGTTCGAATTCATTTACGCATAACCAGCACGTACACATAGTGAAATGAAGCACGTTAGTTATCGACATAGATCCATCGATACCAATGACTGCGGGTTGACTGCCCGAGGCAGTTCGCAATACATGATTACCACCGTAATCCATGCAAGTAATGGTCCTTAACAACCCCCGTGTGAACGGGTGCTGAGTCCAAACTATAGTACTATCGTTGCTAAGGCAGGTAGACATCATTCCATGTGTAAACATAACAAACAAGCATCCATAAGCCACGTATAACATGCATTAACGGTTAGCGTTCAAATAGTATCGAGTAGTGTGATTGTTGTAGTTTGAATATTCGTAACGTATGTAACACCCAAAAGTGCGTAAAGCAAAAAGGGATCGAGTATACTCACAGCGGTTAATGGATTGAAGGGAGCGCTTAGCGAGTAAGGTTAGCCTGAATAGATTCGATAGCATAACGATAAGTGACGTTTTACGCGTCAAATGGTGCAAAGTGCAAATGGGTCGGATAGTGGTTTGATCGGATGGTAATCCGATCGAACAGCAATCCGTGCGGATAACACTCCGTTCGGGTGGTCATCCGGTCGGACAACTTGTCCGGTCGGATGACGATTCGAGTGGATTGTCTCTTCCTATAAGAAGAATGTGTTTGTGTATGATGGCTTGACTTTTGAAGTTTTCGTTGTAGTATTTTGAAAGCATTGAAGTATCTCTATCCATCAAGTCGATCGATCGGATGGTGGGTCGTGCGGATGACAATCCGTTCGGATGGTCATCCGGTCGGACGGTGGTCCGGTCGGACGGTAACTTAGTGGTGAGATAACTTAGTGAAGGCAAGCTCTAAGCAGAAGTGTCACTCGATCGGATGTCCATCCGATCGGGTGGCAACTCTGGTAATGAACATGTTGAAAATTGTTTAGTCTTTAAAGTCTTAGTATCTCATGATCCGAAGAGTAATCCAGTCAGATGGTCGTCCGATCGGATTGCAATTCGTTCGATACTCAAACTTCAGATAAGATTGTTTTAAAGATGGGACCCAAGTGTGATCCGTTTGGATGGCAATCCGTTCGGATGACCTATCCAATCGGACAGCAATCCGGTCAGATAGCAATCCGTTACGGTTGTTCCGTTCGTCCTACACTTGGTCGTTTTGTCATTATGTCGAGACACTTTGACAACGTGTTAGTCAACAGAACCCCTAGTTCGACCCAGATGACCAACCCGACCAGGAATCACCCTAGTCCGGCCGGTTACCAGCTCGAGACGGTTGTTCTTGGCTAACCCGAAATCGGTAGTCTCATGGGTAGAATCCAGATCTTGAGCTAGTACAACACTACAATTGAGTAGAAGACTAAATCAGGGTCGGATCCTATCGACTTTGAGTACATTGAGTGCAAAGGGGTTGAAAGAAAGTTAAAAACCATCTTTCAATCGTCTTTCACCACACTTGTGTCGAGATCTTTACAAGATCTTTGTGGAAATCGGTTAGATCTAAGTTGTTCTGGGTGGATTGAGGCCAAAACATGAAGTTCTTGAAGAACACATGATGACATCATCCTAGAACACCCGAAATCTAGTGATTTCACAGTTAAAAGTTGAGATTTAAAAGATAGAAAGGTGTAGGAGTGCGTGTAGATCAAGAAAGTACAAGATTTAGGACGAGATCTTACCTTGATAGAGAGAAATCGAAGAAAAGGTGGGGAGCACGAGCTGTTCGGACAGAGGGTTTCCAAAAGTAGAAAGAATGACAATGACAGGGGTATTTATAGGGTTCCAAAAGAGGAAAGGGCTATCCGATCGGATGGCACACCGCTCGGATGGCTTATCCGGTCGGATGACATTCCGGTCGGATGGCACCTGGCCTGTGGCATTGTGGCTATCCGGCCGGATGGCTATCCGGCCGGATGGCACTTGGTTCGAATATTTGACGCGACGATTTTTGCTGAGTCGATTCCGATTGCGAGCGGTTCGATACGATAGGGTTTCCTAATCAAATTACTTTCAGTTCCAATCACTCATATCGAGCACTATCCCTTCTCCACCAATTATCATAGTTCGATTACGATTCGAGTTCGATGTCGATTGAGTTCGATTGCATTTCGAGTTCGATTACGTTTCGAGTTCGATTGCGTTTCGATTGATTACCACAACACAACATAAATAAGCATGCACAAGTAACACATAAAGCACACACACGTATAACCGTAACCAACAAGTATAGGTCGAGTTGCGATTCGGTGTCGATTTGATTAGCATAGCTTGATTATTAGTTGATTAACTTTATCGCATTGTTACTTCCTATAGTTCACAGTCGTGAGTCGTTTGAATAATACGTCGATGGCTTGTAATTAACAACACTTACTCCACATAATACAAATAAAATAAAGAAATTTCTACAAGTCAAATCCGTATAACCGGTCGTTGACTTTGACCTTGACTTTGACTTTGACTTTGTCTTGTGAAAACACGGGGTGTTACAGCCTCCCCTTGTTTAGGGAATTTCGTCCCGAAATTGGACTGGAAGCCGTACAACGCTGTGAATCACGTTTGAGAACTTTCTCTTTAAACAACTGCGAGTACTTCGCCTTCATGTCGCTTTCGCGTTCCCAAGTGAACTCTGCGCCTCGTTTGCCTTCCCATCGAACTTTCACGATAGGAATGCGAGAGCGTCTGAGTTGCTTGGTTTGGCGATCCATGATTTCGACAGGCTTTTCCACGAAGTGTAATGTTTCGTTCACTTGCAGATCATCGAGAGGAACTTGTAAGTCGTGGTTGGCTAGGCACTTTCGTAGGTTTGACACATGGAAAGTCGGGTGGACATTACTAAGTTCCTCCGGTAGTTCGAGTCTGTAGGCGACTTTTCCGATCCTTTCCAGAATCTTAAAAGGTCCAACATATCGAGGTGCGAGCTTTCCTTTCTTGCCGAATCGGACCACACCCTTCCAAGGTGATACCTTTAGGAGTACGTAGTCACCAACGTCAAATTCAAGGGGCTTGCGTCGTTTATTGGCGTAACTTTTCTGTCGATTCCGAGCTTTCACCAGGTTGTCTCGAATTTGGAAAATTTTGTCCGTCGTTTCTTGTAATAGCTTAGGACCGGTTAATTGCGAATGACCAATCTCGTGCCACACAATAGGCGATCGACATCTTCTTCTGTATAATGCCTCGAATGGTGCCATTTGGATGCTAGAATGATAGCTGTTATTATACGAGAATTCGACTAACGGCAGGAATTTGTCCCAATTACCACCGAAGTCTATGACACACGAACGGAGCATGTCTTCAAGAGTACGAATCGTTCTTTCAGTCTAACCGTCGGTTTGAGGGTGGAAAGCGGTACTTAGATTAAGCGATGTACCGAGTGCCGTTTGAAACGTTTCCCACAGTCGCGAGGTAAACCGAGCATCACGATCAGAGATGATGTCACGAGGCGTCCCATGATTACAAATGATCTCGTCGGTGTAAATTCGGGCTAATCGTTCTACCTTGTAGTCCTCCCGTATTGGCAAAAAGTGAGCTGATTTAGTCAAACGGTCGACCACAACCCAAATGCTGTCGTGACCTGATGATGTGTGCGGTAGCTTGGTTATAAAGTCCATGGCTATACTTTCCCACTTCCATATGGGAATTGGTGGTTGTTCGAGTAAGACAGAGGGTCTTTGATGTTCAGCCTTGACTCTAGCACAAGTTAGGCATTTTCCGACGTAGAGAGCGATATCCCTTTTCATACCTGGCCACCAGTACTTATAACGAAGGTCCTGGTACATTTTATCGGCACCGGGATGAATAGAATACCGGGATTTGTGGGCTTCGTCCATCAAGATCTGTCGCAAATTGGTTCGTTTGGGAATCCAAATTCGGTCCAGAAAGTGGAATATCCCGTTCAATTTGCTCACAAGCTGGGCTCCATCGTGGTAGATTCTTTCTTTCTTCAGGGTGCGTTCGTTAAAACACGCGTGTTGAGCGTCGCGGATGAGGGTTTCGAGATTGTGTTGGGCTTGAAAATTACGAGTGCTAAGCAGGTAGCTCCGTCTGCTAAGTGCGTCGGCAACAACATTTGCCTTGCCTAGGTGATAACGGATCTCACAGTCGTAATCGTTGAGAAGTTCTACCCATCGGCGTTGACGCATATTAAGTTCCTTCTGATTAAAGATATGTTGCAGGCTCCTATGATCGGTGAAGATCGTACACTTGGTACCATACAGGTAGTGTCGCCAAATCTTTAATGCAAAAACAACTGCGCCTAGCTCGAGATCATGGGTTGTATAGTTCTTCTCGTGGACTTTGGCTGACGAGATGCGTAAGCTATGACCTTGTCCCGTTACATGAGAACACAACCAAGACCAAGGTTGGAAGCATCACAATAGACAATGAAATCATTGTTTCCGTCGGGCAATATGAGAACAGGAGCGTTGCAAATCTTGTGCTTGAGGGTTCGAAAGGCAGACTCTTGTTCGGTTTTCCAAACAAAAGGCTTGTCTTTATGCTTGAGAGAGGTAAGCGGCACAACGATCTTTGAGAATCCCTCGATAAATCGTCGATAATAGCCCGCTAGTCCGAGAAAAGAGCGGACTTCCGACGGGTTCTTAGGCGTAACCCAGCTCTTGACAGCTTCAATCTTCGCAGGATCGACGTGAATGCCTTGACTATTAACAATGTGACCCAGAAACTGAACTTCCTCCAACCAAAATTCGCACTTGGAGAACTTGGCATAGAGTTGGTTCCCCTGGAGTAACTCGAGAACCAAACGTAGATGCTGCGCGTGTTCGGCTTTCGACTTGGAATAGATCAAGACATCATCGATAAATACGATGACGAAACAGCCGAGATACGGTTTACACACGCGATTCATCAGATCCATGAAAACCGCTGGTGCGTTGGTTAGACCAAAAGGCATGACAACGAATTCGTAGTGGCCGTAACGAGTGCGAAATGCGGTTTTGGGTATATCCTCCTCTTGAATACGTAGCTGGTGATATCCTGAACGTAGGTCGATCTTTGAGAAACACGTAGCGCCTTGTAGTTGATCAAACAAATCTTCGATGCGAGGTAGGGGATAGCGGTTCTTGATAGTTAACTTATTCAATTCCCGATAGTCAATGCACATCCTGAACGACCCGTCCTTCTTTTTGACGAAAAGGACTGGCGCGCCCCAAGGAGAGGTGCTCGGGGGAATGAAGCCTTTCTCAAGTAACTCCTGGAGTTGGGTTGAGAGTTCGCGCATTTCGGACGGCGCGAGTCAGATGGAGCTTTGGCAATAGGGTTGGCTCCAGGAATGAGGTCGATACGAAAGTCGATATCACGACTTGGCGGTAGCCCGGGAAGATCCTCTAGAAAAACATTAGGAAATTCTCGAACCACAGGGACGTCTTTCACTTCCCTCTTCTCTTTTTTTTCCTTCTCCGCTACTACAATGTTAGCCAAGAAAGCCTTGTATTCCTTGCGGAGGTACTTGCTAGCTTGCACACATGACATAAGCTTGAGACCTTTTGAAGTAGTAACACCGTATACACACAATAAGTCACCATTCGCGAGCGAGAATCGAATCATCTTGTCGAAGCACACAACTTCAGCATGGTTTTCTCGAAGAAAGTCCATGCCTACTATGACGTCAAAACTTCCGAGTTGCATCGGAATAAGGTCAATTGGGAAGATGTGATTGTTGAGCTCAAGAGTACAATCACGAAGAACAGAATTGACGGCGACGGTTCTTCCGGTAGCGACTTCAACATCGAATGTCGAGGAGAGTTGGGAGCGTTTACGACTAAGGAGTTTCTCGAATTCGAACGACACAAAGCAATTATCGGCTCCAGTATCAAACAAACAGGAAGCATAAATACCATTCACAAGGAACGTACCATTGACCACGTTGTTGTCGGCCTGGGCTTGACGCACGTTGAGGTTGAAAGTTCTGGCGCGTGCGGCCTGTTGTTGTTGCTGCTGTTGTTGTTGCTGCTGCTGCTGAGGCTCTTGTTTCACGACCCTGTTTGGGCACATGTTGGCGAAATGGTTCAGGTCGCAACATGCGAAGCAGGCTCTGGCTTTGACCGCGGGTGCCGGAGGAGCTTGTTGACCCTGAGGGCAGTGAGTAGAGCTTGATGAGCAGGAGCTTGTCGAATACGGCAGTTGGCAGTAAAAGGGCCGTATACATTGCAATGAGCGCAAAAACGGCAAGCAATGGCAGTTGGGTGATGGTAGGTGTAAGTAGGGCAGAGCGGGTGTGGCCCAGTGTATGCACGCTTTGCAGGCGGTGCATTAGCCACAGGCGCCGCTACTTGACGCTGTTGGGCTGGTACAGCTTGAATTGGTGCAGCAGTGATCGCACAGTTCTTGTTGTTGGAGTTGTTCTTTCTCTTGTTCTTTCTCTTGTTGCTTGATGAGGTGCGTTCAGCAGTTGGTGCGGTGGCGGTAGCTTGATGCAGGTGCTTCGAAGTTTTATCCCAGACACCAACCTTGACCCTTTTGTCGTTGATTTCGGCGGCCAGTAGGTAAGTTTCTTCGATCGTCTTAGTCTTAGCCGCTTGCACGAAATCTGCGACGCAGTTGGGCAAAGCTCGGATGTACTTCTTGATTGTGATCTCTGGAGTCTTGACTTGATTGGGACAGATGATGCTGAGTTGTTTGAAACGAGCAGTGAGAGCAGCGTTGTCACCCTCATGTTGATGTATGTGCCAAAATTCATCTTCAAGCTTTTGACGTTCGTGAGGAGGGCATAATTCCTCTAGCATAACTTCCTTGAGCTCGTCCCACGACAGACCGTAGGCTGCATCGTTCCCTCGCTTGTTCCTCTCGGCCGTCCACCAGTCTAGTGCACGGGACTGGAAAACGCCGGTAGCATTCAGAGTTCGAAGGTCATCAGGGCAACCACTCTGTCGCAGAGTGACCTCAATGGAATCAAACCATTGGAATAGTGCAGTCGGACCTCCCTCGCCAGTGAATTCTTTTGGCCCACACGACTTGAATTGCTTGAAATTGAAGAACTTGGTGGTAGCCTTAGGAGCTTCGGTGCTCGACTCCTCCGATGATTTGCTGGCATTCTCGTAAACATCACTCACGGCCTTTGCCACACTTTTAGCGATGATGGCAGCAAGGCGTTTGTCCATATTTTCTTAACGAGAAAGTGTGTGACGGGATCCAGACGACATTGTCTGCAATAGACATCGTCACAGGACTCAACATATTGTATTCGAATCTCACCTCACACGTCTACTACTTACTAAAGCTCAGGAACACGCATATTTACGCAGACACATAACATATAGAGCACAAATTCACATAAACACATAAGCACGTAGAGCACATAATCACATAACACCTAAGCATATAAAGCACAGAAGCAAGGGAACACATACGCATTTAATCACTAGAGGCAGTCAGAAAACAGAAACCTATTATTCAAGGTCTGCGATCGTTCGAGAATAGCGTAGTATAAGCGTATAGAGTAGTATAGAGTCGCCTATAATTCGACGATTTGTTAACGTTTTAGGGTAAAATACAGTGCGAGTCGTGTGTGTCGATCGAAGCGAAGGCACAAATCGATTAATTCTTCCAGAAATAAGCACATAAACAGGTAAAAGCACATAAAACACATAAAATTGACGAATTATCAGAGTCAGCAGTAGCGGGCTCAGATTCGAAACACATAAAAATCGAGAGATAGATTGTCTGCGGCTAGTAGACTTCGACTAACCAAGGTGGTTCAACTATTCACAAGGACTTGTCATTCATGTCTGACTTTCAGAACTGTGCTTTTGCCTCGATTCTTGGGCGTTTGGCACTCATCCCGTTAGTCATATCAAGACTTCAGGTCATTGGAGTCCGTCGAGACCTTGGTGAGAGTATTGTAAAATGTGCGGAACAAGTCGTCAAGGTTAGGGTTTCACCCCTGGCTTAACGGCTTTGTCCCTGTTTTGATAAAATAGAGGAGATTATTCATCAAAATATGGGTTTCACCCCTGATTAGGTATAATTTCCCCCACTGAACAAGCGTTCGTTATTGAAAGGAATGAAGAGATCATTGATAAGTTGACAGAACAGCATCGATTAAACAATTTAGTCGAGAGTTTGCGGTTTTCACACCTAATCTCGACTTTATCGCCCTTTTTATAGTTGAAAATTCGAGTGTAGTGATAATGTAGTATGAGTGAGGATAGCGAGATACATAATCCCTACTGGATGTATTCAAGTCGGTATGTTGGTTCCTAACTATAGTCTAGGTTCCTAAGACTTCGACCCGGACTAGGTCGAGTCTTGCCTAATTCCCTATAGTTATGGCTCTGATACCAATCTGTCACACCACAACCGATGGCGGAAACATCGGGGCATGGCACTGAGCGAAACAGATTGTCCAGAAGTTTCCATAACAATTATCAATACTATTCAATTTAAATAATACATCCCATACCGCATCTCAAACAGTAAAGTAATTATTACAGACATAAATCCAGGCAAATATTCTGTTCCGACAACTCAGATTTCAAATAGTCAGCAATTGTTTATCTGCTTCTAGAGACCCTTAGTTTGACCACTACAGACAACTATTTGTTGGGCTCTAAAGCTTTAGTCTAGCTTCAAATTCCTACCAAGTGTGCGTCCTAAGCACCTGTCACATACGTTAAAATAAAGTCAATACATAAAATGTAAAGGTGAGCATACAAGTTTGATAATAGCATATAGAGTTCGAATTCGTTTACGCATAACCAGCACGTACACATAGTGAAATGAAGCACGTTAGTTATCTCATGATCCGAAGAGTAATCCAGTCAGATGGTCGTCCGATCGGATTGCAATTCGTTCGATACTCAAACTTCAGATAAGATTGTTTTAAAGATGGGACCCAAGTGTGATCCGTTCGGATGGCAATCCGTTCGGATGACCTATCTGATCGGACAGCAATCCGGTCGGATAGCAATCCGTTACGGTTATTCCGTTCGTCCTACACTTGGTCGTTTTGTCATTATGTCGAGACACTTTGACAACGTGTTAGTCAACAGAACCACTAGTTCGACCCAGATGACCAACCCGACCAGGAATCACCCTAGTCCGGCCGGTTACCGGCTCGAGACGGTTGTTCTTGGCTAACCCGAAATCGGTAGTCTCGTGGGTAGAATCCGGATCTTGAGCTAGTACAACACTACAATCGAGTAGAAGACTAAATCAGGGTCGGATCCTGTCGGCTTTGAGTACATTGAGTGCAAAAGGGTTGAAAGAAAGTTAAAAACCATCTTTCAATCCTCTTTCAGCACACTTGTGTCGAGATCTTTACAAGATCTTTGTGGAAATCGGTTAGATCTAAGTTGTTCTTGGTGGATTGAGGCCAAAACATGAAGTTCTTGAAGAACACATGATGACATCATCCTAGAACACCCGAAATCTAGTGATTTCACGGTTAAAAGTTGAGATTTAAAAGATAGAAAGGTGTAGGAGTGCGTGTAGATCAAGAAAGTACAAGATTTAGGACGAGATCTTACCTTGATCGAGAGAAATCGAAGAAAAGGTGGGGAGCACGAGCTGTTCGGACAGAGGGTTTCCAAAAGTAGAAAGAATGACAATGATAGGGGTATTTATAGGGTTCCAAAAGAGGAAAGGGCTATCCGATCGGATGGCACACCGCTCGGATGGCTTATCCGGTCGGATGACATTCCGGTCGGATGGCACCTGGCCTATGGCATTGTGGCTATCCGGTCGGATGGCTATCCGGCCGGATGGCACTTGGTTCGAATGTTTGACGCGATGACTTTTGCTGAGTCGATTCCGATTGCGAGCTTTTCGATACGATAGGGTTTCCTAATCAAATTACTTTCAGTTCCAATCACTCATATCTAGCACTATCCCGTCTCCACCAATTATCATAGTTCGATTACGATTCGAGTTCGATGTCTATTGAGTTCGATTGCATTTCGAGTTCGATTGCGTTTCGAGTTCGATTGCGTTTCGATTGATTACCACAACACAACATAAATAAGCATGCACAAGTAACACATAAAGCACACACACGTATAACCGTAACCAACAAGTATAGGTCGAGTTGCGATTCAGTGTCGATTTGATTAGCATAGCTTGATTATTAGTTGATTAACTTTATCGCATTGTTACTTCCTATAGTTCACACTCGTGAGTCGTTTGAATAATACGTCGATGGCTTGTAATTAACAACACTTACTCCACATAATACAAATAAAATAAAGAAATTTCTACAAGTCAAATCCGTATAACCGGTCGTTGACTTTGACCTTGACTTTGACTTGTGAAAACACGGGGTGTTACAGGTTGTGTGTGTATATATATAATATAAATCTCTAAATACATCATAGGACCAAAATTACATTTTCACGTATGATAGTGGAAACAATCAATTAAAGTCTTATTTTGTCGGAAAGATCAACTGAGTGACATTTTTCATTTAAAAAAAACATAAAAAAAAGTGAAATGACCAAATGTGTCAAAAGTATTTGAATGTCTAAAATGTTCTTAGTCGTTTTATTAAAAAGAAATCTTATATCATACTTTTGATAATATGTTTTTGCTACTCATAAACAATACATCAAACGTTACAAAATGTATATACAAAAATATTGAATGCACAAAAGGTGTTGAAACGTTGGCATAACATGAATCAAATCCTTTTGACCTGTAAAAAAATATTGGTTTTGAAAATGAACCCGTTACAAACTGAAAAGAAAGATAAATAAGATTTAAATACTTCCCATTAACAAAGAAACAAAAATCCTATTTTACAAGTATGTCAGGGGCGGAACCAGAGGGGGGTCAAGAGGGTCCGTTGACCCTCCGGTCACCGGAACTTTTTGAATTTTTATATATAAATTTTGAGTTTTTGAAGAAAAAACTTAGAGATGGAACACCCCCCCCCCCCCCAAATTTGAACCAGTATAGAATATAAGCTTATGATGACCCCCTAACTAAATCGTTCTGGTTCCGCCACTGAAGTATGTGGTTGACCTGGGTAGTTCATAATATTTATCTTAAAGATAAATTATTGTGAAATACAAAAATAAATCCGAAACCACAACTAATATGTGGAACATGAAAATTACATATTATATGAAAAAAAACTTAAGCATGATTACTCATTTTAAAAAGTATTAAAATCATAGGTTTTAAAATTATAGATAATTGTCATTCAAAAAGTTAAAAAAAGTTGAAGTATTCTTTTAATAAAAAACTTCAAATATTTGCATAATACTATTAATAATCATTAATTAGAATTAGATATAAATTAAATAATATTATTATTTAACGATTTGAAGAAGAAAATGTCATATGGCATTAGTTGTAACTTTGAATAAGAAAATGTCATGTGGTATTAGTTAGAGTTTTTTATTATAATTAGATTAGATTAGATTTTCCACTAATCTTCAAAACATAAAAAATAATAAAATTTTGTAATATTTTTTTAGTTTAAAAATAAGAAAAATAAATCTTACTACAAGAAATATATGCCTTATATATAGGCATTTAGGTATTGAGATCTTACTATGAGAAATATATGCCTTATATGCATTTAGGTATTGAGAAGACGGGTGAGATGGAGAAGGGGTTAATAACTTATATAGCAAAAGAACCATCTGTGATCTAGAAACATCAACACGGACGGTGGTCATTGGCTTAGTGAGGAGCTCGAATTTGGCATAGGTTGAGAGTGGATGACAAAGAAGAGGAAACATGATTTTCTTTTTAGTATGATGAAGTTTAAAGGTAAAATTATCATGCACAGTATTGTTGTAATGTGATGTTCGTTAGTGATAACAAACGAGCACTATGGATTAAAATTATAAAATAAATTTAACTTTTGACTAAAGTGTCATTTTTATTCTTGAGATTTGATGAGTAAAGTGTCATATTCGTTTATGAGATTTGATGAAATATGTTACTTTAGTTTAAATTATATTTTATGCGATTTTTGTTCTTGACATTTTCAAACCATGTTAGTTTCGTCCAATTTTTTTAATTATCGTTAAAAAAGTCATTTAAATAAGGGGTAAACGGTCATTTCTCACATATTTTTTTCATTTTTTTTTCACCGAGTAAACTACCATTTGATTTGGTGAAATATGTCACTTTAGTTCAGGTTCTTTCGTGTTATTTCCATCCCTTACTTTTTCAAAACATGTCCGTTTCATCCAACTTGCTGGTTGCAAGCAGTGTTGCAGAAATCGGCCTAGGCGGCCGATTAATCGGCGCCTAGGCGCTAGGCGGCCACTTACTGCCTAATTTTGAGCTAGTCGGTCAATTAATCGGCCATGGTCAAAGTCGGTCAAAGGCGGTACCTAGGCGGTCAAAAATCGGATTAATCGGGCTATATTAATCGGGCAAAGTCGGTCCTAGGCGGTCAAAATTGGTCAAAATCGGTCAAAATCGAACCATACTATCTGAAACTTGAAGTATTTATGTGAATTTTGAAGTATTATTTTTATATTATTGGGTATATATATATAATTTTGAAAAAATACATATAAAAATCCCATTCCGATTAATCCTCATTAATCCATAGGCGGTACCTCACCGCCCGACTAGCGCCTAGCGCCTTCTACAACATTGGTTGCAAGCCATTCCGAAATTTCCGATCTTCATCTATCTAGACCTTAGGGTTTCCCTATCTAAACACCAACACCACCATAAACGCTACTACTATCATCGATCCTCATGCCCTCGTCTAAGAGGCTATTAAGCTTCTGTTGACACAAATGGTACTACCACCAATAGCTCTGTAGGCTAGAGACAACCGAAAAATAAGAGGTCGATTTCAATGGTGATGGGAAGAAGGGTTTTTGGGTTGGTTTCAATGGTGACGGAGCTATGATGCCAATGACTTCATGATGGCACCATGCCAACCGATTCCACATCGACACATTTCATGTTCCACATAATCGTCCACAATTTACTCGGTTAAAAATATCATAAAAATATATGTGGGGAAATAGCACCCTTCATTTAACTGATATTTTTTATGATCGTTAAAAAATTGAATAAAACTTGCATGTTTTAAAAATGTCGAAAATCATACAAAAAAGTAATTTGAACTAAAGTTTTATATTGGGTGCTACTTTCTATACCCCTCCTATTTACTTTTTTCACCCTCCTCCTCTCACATACTTACAGGTGGGGCCTGCGTGGGACCGACAATTTTCCTCTCACAAGTGGGGTATAATCAGGAAGGGGGGGGGGGGGTGTGTATAGAATGAGCCTTTATATTTCACCGG
This sequence comes from Helianthus tuberosus, assembly GCA_030545235.1. NCBI lineage: Eukaryota > Viridiplantae > Streptophyta > Magnoliopsida > Asterales > Asteraceae > Helianthus > Helianthus tuberosus. The sequence goes on from CM060394.1 coordinate 134,108,026, forward strand.
TAATTTAGTCTTTCTTGGAAAACAAAACCAAAAGATAATAAGGGGCTGTTTGGCTGAGCTTTTCAAAACAACTTATTTGCTTATTTGCTTTTCTGAAAAGCAAATAAGTCAATAAGCTCTTTTGAAAAGCTTTAAAATGGAGCTTTTCAAAACAACTTATTGACTTATTTGCTTTTCAGAAAGCAAATAAGCAAATAAGCTCTTTTGAAAAGCTCAGCCAAACAGCCCCTAAGTATATAAGACAAGGACTTTCATGTAATTTTATTTTAATATTTTAAAATTTAGAAAGGAGTACTAAAGCTGGAGAGGCATGTTTTTTTTATATTAGTATCAAATACAAATAGGAAAATAAATAATAAGGGTAAAAAGGATTTTAATCCATTAATCTTTGGTTTATAGAGTTGGGATTAGTTTTAGAGAAAACAAGACAGTATAAGGGTATAAAAGAAATCCTACATTTACTGACTTTCTATTTCCATATACAAGGCACATGTCAATCCTCCCTTTCCAATCAATTTAAAAGGTCATTTTTATTTAAAAAATATTCATCATAAGAACAAGCGTTATTTTATCTTTAAAATGAGTATGATGTTGCTATATAAAAATAAAATAAAAAATTTCATTTTTACTGGGTTTTCTTTACATTGTGTTAAAAGTTCAGGTCATTGTGTCTTTCAACTGGGTTTTGGTCATTACGTTTTTATTAGAGTTTCTATACATTGTGTTATAATCAAAACTTATAACACAATGTTAATTTGGTTATGTTTTTTATCAGAACCTATAACACAATTTATGACATAATGAAGATGGTGTTATATTTGAGTTTTCTATACATTGTGTTATTGGTTCTTATTGTTGTGTTTAATATGTTGTCCATTGTGTTTTTGTTTTGTTGTTTATTGTGTTTTATTGTGTTGTTCATTGTGTTTTTAGCCTGATGTTCATTGTGTTTTTGTCTGTTATTTACTGTGTTTTTTGGCTGCTTTCTATTGTGTTTTAATTTGTTGTCCATTGTGTCTTTTATCTATTGTCCATTGTATCTTTTATCTGTTGTTATCAATTGTGTTTTTAGTCTACTTTCCATTGCGCTTTTTGTTTGATATTCATTATGTTTTACGTTATGTCCATTGTGTTTTAGTATGTTGTCCATTGTGTCATTTATCTGTTGTCATCGATTGTGTTTTTGGTTTACTTTCCATCGTATTTTTAGCTTGATACTCATTATGTTTTACGTTATGTCCATTGTGTAATACGCAACTGGGTTTTCGAATTTTATTTTTAAAACTATAACAATAGGGTACTCATATTAAAGATAAAAAAAAAACGCTCGATTTTATGGTATAATTTTTTTTGAAAAATAAATGACGTATAAAAAAATTACGGACGTTTAAAAAATGAGGGGGAAATAGCATACATATATATATGTAATATAATAAATGAGATGGATTTGGGAGGGAAGCAATATTACATAACCTACACTTATTTGGACGCGGGATCCGGAACTATTCGGGTCGGACTTTTGGGTTTTGGAAGGCACCGATATTCACTATTTGGATCATATAAAGGCTATTAGGTCTCAATTACTAATATTATCCCACCTACCGACACCATCAAATTTCTTTGTTCTCTCTCTCGCATATTCGTTCATCATCTACTTGGTTTTATCAAGAAATGATCAAAATGAAAGGTAAATCTACAAAATCAAAGCTAAATATGGTTTCCTTATGTTATTCGAATATACGAATATACATGATGATGATTTTTTTTAACAAACTCATTCGAATGATACTAACTTCGTCGTTGTTCTTATTATTTTGTAGATCCGTAAACATAAGTTGCAGGTATGTTATTTAGAGTTGATGTTTATGTACTGTATATCTTTAATCTAAGCTATTGATGATTTTTCTTTCTTTTTTTTATTGCAATATAAATACTCTACCATGACGTTTTATGGATGTTCATCTACATTCTGCGTTTTTAATAATATGTAGGATGTTTCTGTTCATCAATTATCATAGTTACTAATGTTTCTTGATTTGTTTTTTCATGATGAACCCTAAATCTTATGTCATAATCGGACTCGGATTCTTCGTCGAACAATACAGGTTAGTTATATTTTGTTGTTGCTGTTTGTTTTTTGATCGGTATATACTGTTTGTTTTCATCGTTTATGTTCAGTGTTTATTTTGAAAATTTAAGAATCAATGTTTTGAATTTATGACGATTTGTTTTCTCAGTAATAATTTTCGTATTTTATTCATTGTTAACTTCTTAAAAGATTTTGTTATTTTCTTTATTTTGGTGTGATTTTTTTCGGTTTTTTGATTTGATTTCTATAAATAAATTATGTTGTTAAGTTTTAAAACAGTTGTTAGTTCTCTTGCAGATATAGATCCCAATAACAACACTCCTTCTTTCTTAAAGTTAATTGAGGACGATGATCCTATATTTTTTGTATGTTTGTTTTACTTTTATGTTTACTAAACATAACTTATTGCAACTTATATGTGTTTTGTTTCGATTGATATGAAATACCATATGATATTGCTACATTATTATGTGGAGAACAAGTGCCATATGGTGAATCTGTTAAAATTGTTGATGGTGACACATTATGGGTGGAAAGACTTAAAAGAAAGGTGTTGGGCCCTGTCTTTGGTGATGGCTTCACTAAAGTCGTTAGGGAGTGTGGTTTGAAAAAAAATGATTATCTTTTATTCAAGGCTATTGGACCATCCACATTGTATCTTTCAGTCTTTAAACATGTGTTTTCGAGAACTTTTTTATCGCTAAAATTATAGCTGATGATAGCTTCGTTAAGTGCTATATATAATATAATAAGTTTGTTTAATAACCTTTTTTGTGTATGGTTTCTTTATATTAATTTGTAACTACTTTTCAGCTTGTGACGGACAAATTCTGGAGAGAATTTTACGGCAAGAATTTTAAAGGTGGATCAGTAACTCTGTGTGTGGGAGATAGGTTTTGGAATGTCAAGATGGAGGGATGGTCTGACAGAAGTGCTTTCACTGATGGATGGTCTAAGCTGATTAAGGATCTCGCATTAGATACTCGGTCTACTTTTCTGTTTACAAATGATATAAAACTTTTGAGCTGTCTGTTTTTAATCATGAAATTGTTGTTTTGGATGATTCTATTTATGAAAATGAAGGATTTGTTTTACTGATTGGGGTTAGTGTTATGCAGCTTATTATTAATTATTTTTTTAATACGAGCTTATTCGTTGAACATGAATTTAACATGGTTGCTATTGTGAATTTTATTTTTTGTAGTCGGAACACAAGGAGAAGTTGAAGACTGACGAAAGTGATGTTGATGAAGGTGTTGTTGGGGATAGTGTTGGTGACTATATGCAACTTTCAACTTTTGAGTCTATCTTTAATGTATATACCTATGTTTTAATATAAATTAACAAACCTTAACATTCAGTTTTGGTTGTATTCTTACATTTTTATCCTTCTATTGTTATTTTGTAGGATACTGATGACTCCAAATTTGATCAACATATAGGCGATCTAATTGAAATGGAAGATGTTAAAAACCGGGTAACTTTATGAGTTCAAATTGTTAGCAAATTTTGTTATGTTTATTAGTATTAGACACTATTAAATCGTGCTACTGTTTTGTTTTATGTAGTTCAAAGATGTTAGTGCATATTATGTATGTCTGCCACTGTGCGAATATGTTAGATAGAGCGTGTGTTGAATATTGTATAGTTGAGATACTAACACATGACTTTGGAGAGGACAAGAGAGGTTCGTACGGATGTAACATATTCGTACAGATGTAATTCATTCGTACGGATGTAACTACATCCACACGGATGAGCTAGTCCGCACGAATGTAATCCACTAGTCCGTGGGAATGTAACTATGTATATATAGTGTCGTGTGTTCATTACTTGTTAAGTTTTGTAGATCCCGGAGGGGAAATGATGGAGAAATCTCCAACTTGTAAATGATGTATACTCTATTGGTATGGATGAATCATTCGACTTATGACAAAATTTCTACCAAATTAGTTCTTTTCTACCCAAACATTCGTCTAAACCCGCCGGATCTCGGACTTTCAATTAGTATCAGAGCTACAGTATCAATTCAATTGATCTAACAGTTGATTGAATCACCTACGCTCATGAATTATGGACTTTTAGGGGTTTTAGACGTAAATCATAAAATAAACGGACAATCCATGGACAAAAATTAAAATTGAAACCATAGGATTGTTTAGAATTCAATTTCGACCTAGTCTGTGAATGAATCATCATGAAAGTCAAAGAAATAAAGATTTTAGATCAAAAAAAGTGACCAGTAGTGTTCGAACGGAGGAACTACGTCCGCACGAACATAATACGTCCGCATGAACGTACTTCGTCCGCATGGAGATAATCTTCATCTGCCCCAAAATGTGTACATTCGCACGAAGCAGCTTTCATCCGCACGAAAGACTCACGTTCGCATGAACTAGCCTATATTCGTTCTAAGATCATCTCATTCGCACGAATGAACCCTACTTCATCCGGGCGAATGAGACAAATGCCAAAAGACATTTTTTTATCGTAGTGACGAGACGAGTGTCTAGATAAAGTTGGGTGACTGAAATTTTTTTCGAGATTTTAACAACAATTACGGGCTATTCGTGGATATCTTCGGGGGCTTCAGATAATAGATTTGATGATGCGATCACAGAATGTTGAAGATAGTAGGGTAGTCATTGATACCTATGCAGAATGTTTACCATTTGGTATAATGACTATTAATGGGCCAAATAGAAAAATCTGCAATGATGAAAAACACACTTTTGTGGACCATAATGACATATTCTCCACATAGTTGAGTTTTTTTTTTGTGAACAAAGAGGACTGAATTTGCCAATTTTGAGGGGGAAATTCAGTGCTAAGTTTTAGAGAGGTCAGAATTTGCAAAATTGAGGGGGAATAAAAATTTCATCAGAATATATTGAAATTGCGGCATTATTGAAATTCAGACGTGCAACAGCATTCGGGTGGTTCCGACTTTAGATTGTCTGAGGATGCATAAAATCTTGATTCGTTAGTTCGTCATCATAGGAAGTTCAGATTCTTCATATCGTGACCGGATTGATGTTTTAGGGTTTAAGTCCCGAGTCTTCGTCAAGCCGGTTAGCAGGATTAGCTTCATGAGATGCATTAGTATTGTCGATACTTAAAAGATATCACAGCTTTGTGATAGTCTAAAGTGTCAGAATGGTTAATCTTCGAGCAGAAGAATTATTTTCTAGACTAGCCGCCGGGGAATGATGATGTTTGTTGATTAAGTTGCTGTCGGGACTAACGGAGAAGACTATACATTTGTTATCGTGACTAAAGAGGAAGAATGTGAATCTGAATGTGTCACCAGATGATTTGTTATCCGATGAAGATTTGCTGATTGTGGAGATTACCGTTTACACTGATCAATCATTCTGAAGTGTGATTAAAAATGGTTACAGAAAACGGGATTTCAGATTTTCATTGGTATTCATAGACTTGAAGTTTACCTGTGTGGTGATTCGAAGTTTCTATCAATTTCTGGTTAGGTTTTTGAAGATCAGAGGATCAAGCATGGGAATGCGCTAAACCCGAACGTGGATGTGGTTAAAGTCAAAACAGAGAAGTTACATTATGTTATTTCAAGTTGGTGATTATTCGTGAAGATTGTGGTATAGCAAATCAGAGGAGGTTAGGAGTCGTGCAAACTAAGACCTGAAGATTCATTTCAGGGGGGACGCAAGCCCGAATCATCAATCAAGGGGAATAATCTGAAGATATAAATGCTTGATTGAAGTTGCAAATATTCAAACATGGCTCTCATATTCAAAGATCAAGATTCGACAGTGACGGCCAAGGGGGAATTTGTGAGTGCATATTATGTATGTTCGCCACTATGCGAATAGGCTATATAGAGCGTGTGTTGAATATTGTATAGTTGAGATACGAACACATAACTTTGGAGAGGACGAGGGAGGTTTGTACGGATGTAACTACATCCACACGGATGAGCTAGTCCGCACGAATGTAATCTACTAATCCATGCGAATGTAACCATGTATATATAGTGTCGTGTGTTGGTTAGTTGTTAAGTTTTGGAGATCCAAGAGGGGAAATTCTGGAGAAATTCCAGCTGGTAAATGATGTATACTCTTCTGGTATGAATGAATCATTCGAATTATGACAAGATTTCTACCGAGTTAGTTCTTTTCTACCCAAACTTCCGTCTAAACCCGCCAGATCCCGGACATTCAATATTTCAATTAGTGTTGCTTCAAAAGTTAACTTTGTTTATATTATCTATTCGTATATGTTTGTTAATTATGTAAATTTGTTTATAAGGTTTAAAATACCAATTTGGTTCAAGATTCATCCGGTCTTGTGACACTTACATTGTTTGACCATGAGGCGTTGAAGTTCGTTGGGAAAACTACAAAGGAACTTTTAGAAATTCAGGACGAGGTTTTATTTAATAATTTGTTATAATTATTTCAAAATCCTTTTTATATATAGATTCTAACCATACATGAAATTTTATTAGTATAGTTACTCAAGACCGAGGAGCTTCCAAGAGAATACCCTGTTGAATTTGAAACGTTGGTTAACCCACAGTGTGTTTTGTTGATCAAAGTAGCAGACTTTAATATTGTGAATGTTGTCGAGAATTATAGAATATTAGTTGTTACCAATGATGTTGACATCTTGGCTGAGCTCAACAAAAAATGGAAAATTGATCAAGTAAACGATTCTTATATTAAAAAATTTACACTTATATATTCCTTTAAATGAGGTTTATAAAATTCTCTTTTGATTTTTACTACAGCTTGATGTTTCTGATTCATTTGGTCTGAGTCAGACTGACTTCCAATCTGCTGATGGTGAATGTTTAAAGGTTTAACTTTAAAAAATATAATGATATATATTTATAATTGTTGCATTTTTATAAATTGTTTATTTTTTAAGGATGGTGTATCTTACACTGGTGATAACTCAACACTGGTTTAAAAAGATTACGCGAAGCAATCATATGTTGAGTTGAAGCATAACCTTGGTGATGTTTATGCGATCAAAGAAGGCTTAGGGTCGTCAGCAAGTAAACCTCGCATGAGTGTTGAAAAGAATGATCTTGACGAAGATGTAGGCAAGAATTGAGAAACTAGATTTGCAAGTGGTGGTTACAATAGAAAACATTTCCTTTGTTATTCGAGTATTTGTTTTGTGTTTTTTTATTTTTGGTGTTTGAAGACATTGTTATAGTTTCCCTTTTTATTATGACATTTGAGTTATCTTTTATGTTTGGCTGGAAATCATGTTTGGTTATTTTTCTTATTTTTTGAGATTACATATATTATTTCCTTATTTAATCATATGATAACATAAAAAAATACAAAAAAATATTACATATCACTTTTACCCTTAATTACTTTTCATAAAATGAACAATCAGGAATTTTTTTCCTGACATTAGGAAGGGAAAAGAGCGCTTCTGTCCCTTGTCCTAGACTACTCCTATTGGGCTTATGATACCGTTTGGAGCCATCAGTCACATTAATCATTTATAATACAACAAAACCACAAATGTTTTTTTATTTTAACCATACTTAATAAAGCGGATAGATACTTAACTAAGTTTCTATCTTTCTGAGTGTTTATAATACTTATTTTCTTTATTTACCTGTATCATTCATTTTGTTCACTTGTGCAATTCCATTTGTATTATTCTTTGTGTTTCATGTATTTTGCTAGTAGTTTCTTTTTATTTTACTTTAAAAGCTTTATACAATTCAAGTACATTTGTCTATTTATTTTATAAACGATCCTAAATATAGAAAGTCGAGTGTAGTGTTGACCTATTTCAAATTTCAATATTTTAAATACTTTCTAAATATAACATCATTTCTATAAGTCAGAACATCAATTTGATTCTAATTGATTTGTAATAATTTTTATAATGTATTCTATAAATACCATATCTCTATAAATACAAAGACTTTTCATACCTACTCCATCTTCAACCTTCAATGAATCTCCATTCGAACATTCTTCTACATTTTTGTATAGTTTTTTTCATCACTCCTTACATTTCAAGTAAGTTTTCATCTATTCTTTTATATTTTTTTTACGTATTTCATGTTTGCCATTGATGATAAACCTATGTTCTTTGTAATAATGTTTTTGCACGATTAAAGTTTGATGTTATAATTATCACCATGTCGTATGTGTGTTCGTTGTAGTTCTGTCTGGTGGTGAAAAAATGCGTAAAAGGTTGAAACAAGTATCTTCATCTTCTTCCGAACTTCCAAATCATGGCGTCAATAATGCTTGTAAGTGTGTTCCTTTTTTGTTTTATCATATATATTTTATTAAACTTTCGAAAATTTATAAATTTATTTTTTCCAAAAATGTTTCAGGTTAAAGAACTCCGTTATCTAACATTACGAATCGTAATTCAATATTGTTCAAAATTTTATATTTCTTTTTATGTTTTTCAATTGCTTGCATCTTGATTTTTAATTTTTTGTTACTTCTTGTTTTTACCTCTTTATGTTTTTATGCATTGTAGTTGACGAGGCTAAGCATAGACGAAAGTTAAGAAAACTATATCTTGATAATAAGAAATCAAAATCTATTTCAGCACCATCAAATACATAAAGGACCATACCCTCTTCGTCTTCCTTACAAGTTACAAATGATTTTTTCAGAGGTAAATTGTCTATGATTTGTTTTGATATTTTTGTATATACATATTTAATGTGTTTAATCATATTTTAAGTTTAGTTGTAAAGATTTTTATTATAAAAACTACTTTTCTAATTATATGATCTATTAATGTATACTGTTACTTATATAATATTTACTTGCTTTATCTAGTTTAACATTCCAGTTGTCAAGGCTAAACACAGGCGTAAGTTAAGAAAACTATACCTTAATACTAAGAGATCAAGGATTACTCGAAACCGTTTCCTTCCAAAGGGGATGTAACGTCTTCATCAGCAACACGAATCATTTTGACCAACAAAGAGAATTTAACACCGAATTCATCATTCACAACGTTTCCTACGCAGTCTTCAACTGTTATACCGATAAGTAATGTTACATTTATGTTAAATTTAACACCGAATTCATCAATTACAACGTATCTCTCCTGGTACGTTTTTTATATAAACAAATTTTTAATTGTATAGTTCATATACTTATTCTCAAATCCTGTTTTCATTGTTTTATAGATAATATTGCAAGCTCATCAACTTTACCATTGAATGATTGTTATTCTATTACTCCATGGATTGTCAACAAACGCAATGCATATTCTTTGACCACAGAAGTGTCTTCATCAAAAAAGATGTCTTCTGGAAAGCATAGACTTATTCATAAACCAATTGAAATAGAACACATACCAATGGCTGATCTTGATTCTGACGATGAAAATCATGTTCACGAAGTTGTTATAGCCATCACCAAAGGCATATCTAGGGCTGGCATATCGTGTCAACCTAACTTGTTAAGACCCGAACACGATAAGACACGAACCCGAAATAGGTAAACATGAACACGACACGAAATCTTATCGTGTCAGATTTTCCAAACACGAACACGAACCTGATGTCATACCCCGACCACGTAAAACAACAAACCGTGACGGAAACGTCAGGGAGTGTCGTAACATAATCATTGTTTCATAACACATGGTACTTAAAGTTTGGTTTTATTAGAATTAAAATTCACATTGTCTTAGTTCAAATAGAAAATGGAACAAAAATTAAACTTGTCTTGCTTCATTTTAAGTCACTAAGGCCCAGGTCCGCCTAAGTGTATCATCATCATCCTCATACATTAGCTCCTGAAACACATGTGAAAATATGTACGTCAGCATAAAAATGTCTGTGAGATACATAGGTTTTATTGTTTAAGGATTTATGACTTGAAAGTTTAAATAAATATTTAACGAAAACTAGTCATGAATCTTGTAAAATGTTTTCTCTTATAAAATCATTGAAAATCAATACGAAAATCAAATTTTATAAAAGAATAATGCATGGTTAAATAAATAACCAAGTGAAATGAATTGTATAAGCTATGTCATTTGTAAAACAATGTCTTGTAAACAATATGTCATGTCTTTGTATAAGATGTATCATGTCTTTGTTTCTGTCGAAGTGATTTAGATAACGCTATGATATGTAATATCATAAAAACACTTATATATAGGAAGTACCAGCGGCGTATCCACCATGCTTTTATCATATTACACACCCCTCGTTATTTAAATCACTTATCAATAACCACCAAAAGTGCCGTGTTTAAACCAATGTCAACTGTCATGTGTAAACAATGTATAATGTCACAATGTCAGGTATAAACCATGTCTTGTATAATCAGATGTCAGATAATAACCAATGTATTGTATGGTGAATAAAAACGTCTTTGTTCAAACCATATGTATAATGTCATGTATAACCAAATGTCTTGTTTAACCAATGTTATGTACAAAACAATGTCTTTGAATAAACCAAAGTTTAAATCAAAAGTTATGTTTTGCAAAACCAATGCTTTATTTGATATGAACATTTATGTGGTTTGTTAACGAATACATTCAAGCCTTGTCGTCTGTCAGATAACCCTTATAATGACAAAGGTTTATCCATGTTCATCGGTTTATGTCATTCCCTGGATGGATACTTCCAAACAAACTAGGAAGCGGGAATGAGGTTCTCAAACCTATGGTAAACCATAATACTACCGGTCGGCAAGATAATGTTAATGAATGTATCTTGTCCCGTTAAACATACCAAATGTCATAAACAATGTAAGCATGTCATTTAAAAACCATGTACTAAGTATGTTAAGTAAACATACGAAGTAGAAATGTCTATGAAATCAATGTGCTAGCATGCTCAGTCAACATACATAGCAAAATGCAATGTAAATCAAGGTGCTCATATGCTGAGTAAACATATGCCGCAAAAATGTATCCTTGAAATCAATGTGCTAGCATGCTCAGTCAACATACATAGCAAATGTCAATTGAAATCATGTACTATATGTGTACTAGGTGAACATAGCAAGTATATGTGATGAAAGCATGAAAGCATGAAAGTAACAAGTAGGCATATGTGTATCACCCCAAAATATTTGAAAACGGTAAAAGAGGGGACTATGTACTCACATAGTTACCTCAAAACATGTAAAAAGAGGGGGGTCTATGTACTCACTTGAGATTGCAAGGTCTCCTTTATTAAGTGAACTAGCAAAGCTCGTGCAATCAAGGAATCAAGTGGTACCTAGTATCGGATCACCATGTTAATAATCGGGACCTAAATCGGGAGATAGGATAGAATGAGGTCTTGTAAACCAAATGAGTGTTGGAACTCATATGATATGGTTTAATAAAGCCTACATTCTAAATTGGAACCTATCCTAAGTGCTTATGACCCGTTAAGGTAGTTTATGCTACTTTAACGCGCCATTTGCTCAAATGCGCGTTCGGATGGTCTAACTAGCCCTATGATAAGTATTATATGCCCTAACATGTTTAATAATGTTGCATAATCAGTTTAAGTGTCAAAATTTAGGTTACATATGCTTAAAATGAAATTATGCGCAAAAAGAGCATTTTGGTCATTTTCCTAAGGCATATAAACTACCTATCATACAACTAATTAAGCGAAGTGACCATAAGGTATAACCTTGGAAGGTTATTCCCTATACAACTATGGTCACATAATGTGTTTGGTCGGATCCTAATGATCGACCAAACGGGTCGGGTTCGAAAGTCTAAGCGGTTGTCGAGACCGCTTGACTTACGACCCAAAACAAGCACTAAACTAGAAGTGACGAGTTGAGCATGTTAAAACATGTTTAACTAAGTTAGAAAATTGATTTGGTATCAAAACAAAGTGTTTTGATACCCGAAAATAGTTTTGTCGCAAAATTCACACAAACGTGCATTTTGACTGAAATTTTGACTCGTTACTTCGACTAGTCAACGTGGTAATCAGTAGGTATAGTCACAAGGGACTATAACCATTATGATTAGGCTCACGTTGCAAAGTTCAAACGAACTTTGTCTTGACCAAATTCATGGTCAAAGTTGAAAGTCAAACACTGTTTGACTTTTTAGCTTGAAATAAATAAACAAAACATGAAAGAACACTTACAAGTGCTCTAGGATAGAAGATGAACTCCAGTGGGAGGCCTCCAACAATGTGGTAGCACTCCAATTAGAGCAGGTGTTAAGAAAGAAAAGAATTGAGCAAGTTGTGAAAGAACACTTACAAGTGCTCTAGGATAGAAGTTGAACTCAGGTGGGAGGCCTCCAACAATGTGGTAGCACTCCAATTAGAGGAGGTGTTAAGAAAGAAAAGAATTGAGCAAGTTGTGAATAAAATGGATGGGCTATTTATAGTTGTTCTTGAAGATTAGGATCATGACAAGTGTTTTGTGTGATTCCCAAGGATTAATCTCAACCATACACTTGTTATGACCAGGTTTCAAGCCTTGTAGAACACTTAAAATGCCCACAATATCACCAAACTGTGACAACTCGTGTTTTACCGTTTCTATACGTCTGTTTTTCGTATTTTAACTTATTTGTACGTTAACTAAAACTATTACGTTCAATGATAAGTCAGTAGTTGTGATGCATTTATATATTTTGGGTTTTGTATATGGGCCGCATGAAGTTTCGAACCTCACATCTCTATTCCAATCGCACACCTTCGTATCTTCGTGACTCTTGGGCTTTTGGCATGACTATTCTTGGCCCAAACCAAATTCGGCCCATCCCCCTCTATTTCTTTTGTACGTAAGTAAACATGAGGGCATTCACATAATCCTTTTCAAAACTTATTTGCAAACCCTAATCATGTCTAGCTCTTGACGGCAGCCCCTCTCTCGAGATCGAAGCCTTCTTCTTCTTGGATTTTGTATGCTACTTTTCATCTCGTAATTCGGTTAGTATGTCTTCACTTTAATGATCGAAATTTGTGGATTGTTTGTAACTGTGTTTGTCCGATTCAGTTGATGATCATAAGTTTATTATGAATGATATTATATATTCTATATCTAGTTCTTGCCTAAGAATAGTTGATATTCGTTAATTTACACATATTTTATTCCCCCGTTTTACCCCTATTTTATGCGTTTTTGGCCGTAAAACCGTCATTCGGATACTTATTTATCCACATTTATGTTTACAGGCCTAAAACAGCATACCAGACAAGATGATAGCGAAAACGAGGACTTTCCGGACAAAACGACGAAGCTGCGGACATTCTGTTAAGGATTCTGACCTGGGCCTGTGGAACGACCGTTCCACCTGATGCACGGTCGTGCATCTCCGACAAAGTTGATCAGCTCGGTGATGAACGAGAGGTGCGACTGGGTGTTCTAGGAAAACAAGGCGGCTCGGTGAAGAACGGACGTTCCATCTGAGGAACGACCGTGCGTATCCGATGAACCAACAGAGTCTCGGTGATGAACGACCGGTGGGACTCGGCGTGCAACAAATAACCCGGAACTGAACGACCGTTCCAAACGAAGAACGGTCGTGCCATTTTGAATCTGGTCAACGATCTAATGACGTATGCAGTATGGTGACCCATCCCCAATAATTACTTAAAGTGCACGGTCGTGCCATATGGAGAACGACCGTGCGACAGCGAAAAGTACAAAAACAGAACAGAAACCTTCTGTTCAATATTCTGGATTTTTTGAGAGCTTCACAGGCGATTTTCAGGCTCCGGAGGCATTAGCTTTCACCCGGATTCAAGCCACATTGTCCCGTTTAGCTCGATTACTACCCGGATCCTTAGTCTAGTACTTGTTTATGGTTTGATTTTCTAATCTTTCCATGTTTTTGTTAATCTTTCAAGTACTTAGATTATTGTTTATGTATTATTGTAGCCTTTGGGCAAAAACACAAACAATCCCTTGCTAGATTATTGCCATTAGTGTGTTAAGCTTTGTTTGTAATGACACTTGAAGTATTTTCTATGTTAATCTTTGATGATTAGTTTGCAACCTTGTTATTGATATTGAATTCTTGATTATAAGTAATTATGTTGGATGATTGATGCTTGGTTAGTTAAGATAGTTGAAAAATGAAGCTTAATTAATCTTGTATTAGTAAACTTTGAATTTGGTTAACTAGTTTAACTTGGTTTAAATGTATGCATCATGATACTAGAAATGGTTAGTGATTTAATAAAATGTAATTATTGTTAATCAAGAGAGCTTGCCGTCACGTAAGGACCTTAACGGGTTAGATGGTGTCGTTATAAATTATTGCCATGATTTGTTAGCTTAGTTAGTAGTTTAGGCCAAAATTGCTATCTTAGTGAATTATTGTGCAAGATTTGTAAAATGAACTTGGTTGTGATTTAATTTAGTTTATGCTTGTCTCGGTGGTTGCATTGTGTTTATCGGTGTCGCTTTCCTTGATTAAGTGAGGTTAGAATAATCCTAACGGCTGACTAGCTTATTTTTAAGAGATTTTCATAGACATTTATCAATTGCACGTTAAAGAACAATTTTAGGTGGTTAAAGTGTGTTTATCGTTTTAGCTTTCCGAATGATTGTCATGTTAGGATTCCCGAAAGGGATACTAATTGTCTTAAATTGGAATATTGACCGAATGCTTCTAGTGCCAAAACTGACTTAGTTGACATGCTGTGGTTGTGTATTTAGCAAGGATTTTTATCTATATTCTATTATGTTTTTATTATGTATTTATTTATGCTTACTTTAGTTTAGTTAAAATCAACCAAACTTATGTTTTTACCGGTAGTTTAGCGACAAAGGTCTAGTATTATTTCTCCGCCCATTTCCTTGGATCGATACTTGGTTCTTACCGATACTTTATTACATATATGACGGGGTACACTTGCCTCTTTCGTGTGTGTTTTGATGTAAAAGTAATAATCACTTTTATAAATGTAAAACCCAATCGCGTGTAAATTCATTGCAAAATTATGTATATATACGCACACGTCAAGTTTTTGGCGCCGTTGCCGGGGAGATGGCGAGTTTTAGGAACGACCCGAGTCATTTGGTTATCGGTGTATATACTTGTTAATATTTGTGTATCATTTCTTGATTATTTATTTGTTAATATTTCTTGTTTTTTTTTATTTTTTTTTCTCGATTTATTCATTTTTGCGTTATTTTTTGTTTCATTTATTTATTTGATCCGGATTTATTTATTCACTTATTCTTTTGGTTTTCGGCACCCTAAAGCCATTTTTGTATTAGTCGATTCATTTATTTATTGTGTTGAATTTTTATAAAATTTCGGGCCCATTTTCGGATTTTTTTAAAATTTTCAGCCCATTTCTAATAATTTTCTGCTTCTATTCAGCTGAAAAAAAAGCAGAATTATTGTATTAATAAAATATTCATTGTGTGAATTTTTCGTTTGCAGGTTAATGTCCTATACCCCCGCTCCCAATCCTATTGAGCCGTCAGACGAGCCCGAGCGTGATCTGAGGAGACGTCTTCGTGAGAAATCTCGTGCAGTTGGGCGGATACTCGCAGCAGGTGAGCAGGAGCAGGTGGTACCCGCTGAAGCCGAGGGCTCAGGGGCAGGAGGAAAGGCAACCATGGCAGACGATAATCAACCTTTGAATGAGACGAATCAGCCCGGACGAGAGGGCTTGGAGCCCAGTATTATTAGACCCACTATTGATGCACCTTCATTTGAAATAAAATCTAGTATTATTAACATGGTGCAGAATTCAGTACAGTTCGACGGGCGTGAACACGAAGATCCCGGGAGACACATAGCTGCTTTTCTTCATGTTTGCTCCACATTCAAAATTAGGGATGTTTCGGAGGATGCAATTCGGTTGAGGTTGTTTCCGTTCTCGTTGCGTGATAAAGCCAGAGCTTGGCTTATGTCACTTCCAGCCGGGTCCATCAGGACCTGGAATCAGTTGGTAGAGCAGTTTATGCATAAATACTTTCCACCTGAGAAAACGAACAAGCTACGGAACCGAATTGTATCTTTTCACCAGGACGAGGGTGAGTCGTTGCATGCAGCTTGGGAGAGATTCAAGGATTTGTTGATTGATGTGCCACATCACGGCTACTCCAAGAGACAGCTGGTTTTGACGTTCTATCAGGGGCTCAGTTACAACACACAGGAGCGATTAGACGTGAACGCGGGAGGCGATCTGGGAACTAAGACACCTAATGAAGCGTATGATATTATAGAGAAAGCCGCGTTGAAATCCAGCTCGCGTCGGGAAGGCGATAGAGGTCGGGCTACATCATCATCATCTCGCCCAGGAGCTCACGCTATGGACGATTACACAGCCATTACTGCGCAAATCTCGGCTCTGGCGACGAAATTCGATAAATCCCAAACAGCCGCGCAAGTTGGCCCTGGATGTGACCAGTGTGGAGTGTCACATGTGCCAGGTACGTGTGAGCAGGGTGTTATGTTTACCGGTCACGAAGAGGTGAACTACATGGGCAATCAAATCAGGCCCCAAAATAACCCCTACAGCAACACGTACAATCCAGGGTGGAGAAATCACCCAAACTTTGGGTGGAAATCTGGTTCTGGGAACCAAAACGCGCCCGGTTTTGCTCAACATGCTCCTGCGCCACAACAATCTCACGGTCAATCCTTTCAGCCTCAATATCATAATCAAGGCTCAGGAAGCAGTTCACAGCCGCACGCCTCTCAAAGCAACGCAAAGCTAGAGGAAATGATGGCACAACTGCTGAACAACTCCAATAGTGCTAATTAAATGGCTGAAAAGCGATATCAGCAGCATGAGGAGCGATTCTTGGTCAACGAAGGAGAAATGCGGAGTCACAAGGCTTCCATTCAGAATGTTGAGAATCAAGTGGGCCAGTTAGCAAAAATGTTGTCGGAGAGACCCCCAGGTGGACTTCCAGGCAACACGGAGCAGAATCCGAAGGGGCGTGGTAATGGCCCGCACGCGTAAAGTGTGGGGACATAAGTCTTGCTATCGACTCGCCGACAAAAATTTAGCATGAGTCTACGCTGCTGACTCGCCGACAAAAATGCAGCAGGAGCGTCTTTGGCGCTATAAGGGTAAAATAGTCTTTTTTTTTGTATTTTTGTAGTTTTAGCGTAATTTAGGTTAGTTAGGTAGTTTGCGTTAGTTTGTTTAGTTTTCGTACGTGCCGAGCGAAGGTTCTGTATTGCAATATTGTTAGAACAGTTGGTGTGTCGAAAAAACGGCCGAAACAGCTGCTGGAAATGGCTTCTGCGGAAAATTCTGTATCTGCACCTGATGCACGACCGTTCCTCGGGTCGCACGACTGTGCGATTCCGAGCAAGCCGGAATGGTTAGTCGCACCCTCGGTGCATTTCCGAGAAGAAGCTGCTGGGTTTGAACGATGTCGGTAACGCACGACCGTTCCATACCAGGAACGACCGTGCCACAGGCTGAGGGCAATTTTGTCATTTTGCACATTATATATACCCCCATCTGCTGCAAAATCCCTCATTCGCGAACCCTAGCCGCTGCAGACCGTTCCAGGGCGATTCTTCATCATATCGCACGGTTTTTCGCACGATCTAACACCCTTCTTCGCACGGTACGTTCCTAGTTGTAGATTTCTTGTTTTCTTGCTTTCTAGGTTAGATTTCTTCCGATTCTTCAAGAGATTTATTAGGGTTCTCTTCATAAACAAATCGAAACCCTAACCCTTGTTGAATCGAAGTATCGTGAACACCCGGTTGACTTTCAGACCCCTGTTGGCCCAATACTTGTTAAAATTTTGCAAAGATCAGATTGTTCTAAGTACAGGAGTCGAAATCTGCAGACACGAAGTCGCACGGTCGTTCCTCGTGTGGAACGGTCGTGCCTCGCCGGCTTGTTCACGATATCTTCTGGGCTTGGCCTGTTAGTTCTCGGTGACGCACGACCATGCGTCTCGAAGAACGACCGTGCCATTTGCCCAGTACAGTTAAACAGTTTCTTCATAATTGGCTGCTCGCTTGTTTTCAATTCATTTCTCTCGTGTTTCTGTCTTTCTAACAATGTTCCCCATTACAGATGAACCATCCCTTCCTACAGTTTGACCCCAACATTGAGAAAGAAGCTTTATGCATACCGAAGCGCGATGCATTGTGGGCGAGACGGGGGCAGTTTGGAGTCCCCCGATGGTTAGATTGGGAAGTCATGCGTGAACTCAATCAGTATGATCGACTGGACGACATGATGACTCGCACGCTTGCAAATTTGGTCGGTTGCAACCGACCCGTTTACCGGGAGTTGACAATTGAATTCTTCGCTTCGTATGCCTATGAAAGACCGGTTGCACATACACAGCCCGATTTTCGCTACAGGGAGCGGGTGACCTTCAGGTTATGTAGACGATGGCATACATGGTCGGTTGGTCGATTGGGAAGAAGGCTTCGGATTTATATGCGGGAGGACATGGATGATCCCGACGTCTTCAACGATCAGTTCAACTTCCCTAATGATGCAGCGCGGGATGCATTCTGGGCAGAAAATGCCGTTGGGGAACCCTACAACCCACGGATGTCAAAGGCCTCGCGACTCCGAGACCCTCTGGTGCGAGTGATGCACCATGTATTCAGCCATTCGATATGCGGTCACATGGACAGTCTCGGTAACTGTCCCACACCTGACTTGCTTTTTCTATATGCGTTGGTTGACAAAGCACCAATCAACCTAGCCGCTCGAATGGCTGAGTACTTCGTCAAGAGCTCAGGGCGACATGTGAACAGTGAGATACATGGCGGTTCGTATGTGACCGAGATAGTGTACAATGAGCGCTATATGACGCCGGGGGTGCTTAGGGGTCTCACTTTGATTACCGAGGGGGTTCATGTTGATATCCGGTCTCTGAAGTTCATGGGGGTGATTGTAGAGCTTGATAGGGGGGATAGGTTGAGGGGATTGAACAATGAGGTCTGGGACCCGTTGCCTCCAGCTGAGGAGGAACATGAGGAGGAAGAGGAGGATGTTGAGATGGGAGACCAGCACCAGCCACCGACACCACCACACTCGCCGCAGCACCATGCATTTCATCAGCATGAGGATTGGCCCGCATTCTACCAGCAGTTCCAGGATATGCGTGTGACGCAGGAGCAGCATGGTACCTACTTCCACGAGATCAGATCTAGCCAGGACCAGATCCGGGCTAACCAGGACGAGATTCGGGCCAGTCAGGCTCAGATTCGGGCCACCCATGACCAGCTTCGGCAGAGCCAGGATACTTTATATCAGGGGGTCAGTGCGGGGTTTTCTTATCTTTTCGGGGAGATGCATCACGCATACCCCGACTACTTTCAGCACCCTCCGGAGTTCCCACCGTGGAACCCCCCTGCCTATGGCGATCATGGCCCATCTGGCACGAGACATGATGATGATGATGATGAGTAGTTGGCGGTGGTGATAGCATTTGGTGGTGTTTTATTTTTCAGTACTTTACTTTTATTTGGGTGTTTATTTTGACTATTATTTAAAACACCCCGGTTATGTATTTTCAGACAATTTCCTTTGTATTTTGTTTGGATTTTAGTACTTATGTATATTATGGTTGTTTTGTGATTTTTCTGTTTCTGTTATATTTTGGGTGCACATGACATACTCGCAGGTTTTATCTATCGGATCTTGGACCGGAGCACGTACCAGATACAGCTTCGGAAGTCTCGTGGCACCAACATCATCTTGAGGGGAGTATTTTTTTATCCCTTTCTCTATATTTCGGGTCTCGCATTGGGGACAATGCGAAGTTCAAGTGTGGGGAGGGGGTTAACTTTGTTAACTTAGCTTTGTTTGTCCTTGAAAAATCATTCAAAAATACTTGTGTTTTGTATATATGTTGGTAAATAAACCGGTTAGTTGTGTTTTAGAAAACTTCGGACTTGATAAAGACTCGACAAGCAAAATAATTTCGAAAAAGGAAACCGGAAAGCGTGACAAACAAAGAAAGACTTGCATGATAGTTTTCACACTTTTACCCATTCCTTCCGTTACGTGAGCATATTTGAGCCTTGATTATTATATTTTTGTTCATTTCGGATATAGGAGTGAGCCGGATGTTATGTGCAATTTAGAACTTGTCACTAGTATGCTTGTTAAGACCATGAACGTGCGGATTTGTGTAAACGTGATAGAGGCACTTAGATTACCCCTTTGTTGTGTACCTTGTTCTTTGTGTTGTGCTTCCCGTTCACCTTATATTACCCTTTAGGATTAACCATGTCGAGCCTTCCCGTTCACCTTTGTTTACCCACATTATCGCCCACTTAGCCAAATTTAGCCTTTTTATGTTTTAAACCTTTTTAGTGTTGAAACTCGGTTAAAATAATAAGTTTAACTAGCTTGTTTTTGGTTATATTTCATTGTATATTCGTGTGTTTAAAAAAAAAACAGAAAATAAAACACCCTAAAATAGGGTGAAGTTGATAGAAATCGAGCAATTTTGAATGCTTAAATGTTAAAATTTAGTTGATTAGATCGATTGCGCTTTAGTCGCCTTTTTAAGGCGTTTGTATGTATAGTTGTATTATTTTCTTGCTAGTTAAACGCTAAAACCGAGTTTTAACCATTTTCGCCACTTTAAATGTCCACTTCCATACCCTTCGCCCAAGCCTAACGTTATAACCCGTAAAGACCTCTTGATTTACACTTATTTGCATGTTAGTTGGTGGAGACGAGATCTTATGACAAGCTTATGATATTGCACATTTCATTGACTAGGCGTTGAGTGTTTACGGATACACATTTTATGTATGTTTCATAAATAAAACCGAGTGTGTGTGAACATTGTGAGTTGTGTGAAGATTAACATGTGAGTCAATTAAATGTTTAGTCACGGCTTTTTGGTTGTCGCTTTTTAAATTGCATATGCTTGTTGGGTTTGAGTCTTTTGATGTTGTCTTTCGACAAACCGGCCATTTATATTAGTTTTCAATAAAATAGTGTGTAAATTATCGTTCTTGTTTGTTTATGTCTTTTAATGCTTTTTAGTTTAGCTTGCTTGAGGACAAGCAAGGTTCAAGTGTGGGGAGATTTGATGTTCGTTAATTTACACATATTTTAGTCCCCCGTTTTACCCCTATTTTATGCGTTTTTGGCCGTAAAACCGTCATTCGGATACTTAAATATCTACACTTTTGTTTACAGGCCTAAAACAGCATACCAGACAAGATGATAGCAAAAACGAGGACTTTCCGGACAAAACGACGAAGCTGCGGACATTCTGTTAAGGATTCTGAACTGGGCCTGTGGAACGACCGTTCCACCTGATGCACGGTCGTGCATCTCCGACAAAGTTGATCAGCTCGGTAATGAACGAGAGGTGCGACTGGGCGTTCTAGGAAAACAAGGCGGCTCGGTGAAGAACGGACGTTCCATCTGAGGAACGACCGTGCGTGTCCGATGAACCAACAGAGTCTCGGTGATGAACGACCAGTGCAACTCGGCGTGCAACAAGACCTCGGAACTGAACGACCGTTCCACACGAAGAACGGTCGTGCCATTTCGAATCTGGTCAACGATCTGATGACGTATGCAGTATGGTGACCCATCCCCAATAATTACTTAAAGTGCACGGTCGTGCCATATGGAGAACGACCGTGCGACAGCGAAAAGTATAAAAACAGAACAGAAACCTTCTGTTCGATATTCTGGATTTTTGGAGAACTTCACAGGCGATTTTCAGGCTCCGGAGGCATTAGCTTTCACCCGGATTCAAGCCACATTGTCCCGTTTAGCTCGATTACTACCCGGATCCTTAGTCTAGTACTTGTTTATGGTTTGATTTTCTAATCTTTCCATGTTTTTGTTAATCTTTCAAGTACTTAGATTATTGTTTATGTATTATTGTAGCCTTTGGGCAAAAACACAAACAATCCCTTGCTAGATTATTGCCATTAGTGTGTTAAGCTTTGTTTGTAATGACACTTGAAGTATTTTCTATGTTAATCTTTGATGATTAGTTTGCAACCTTGTTATTGATATTGAATTCTTGATTATAAGTAATTATGTTGGATGATTGATGCTTGGTTAGTTAAGATAGTTGAAAAATGAAGCTTAATTAATCTTGTATTAGTAAACTTTGAATTTGGTTAACTAGTTTAACTTGGTTTAAATGTATGCATCATGATACTAGAAATGGTTAGTGATTTAATAAAATATAATTATTGTTAATCAAGAGAGCTTGCCGTCACGTAAGGACCTTAACGGGTTAGATGGTGTCGTTATAAATTCTTGCCATGATTTGTTAGCTTAGTTAGTAGTTTAGGCCAAAATTGCTATCTTAGTGAATTATTGTGCAAGATTTGTAAAATGAACTTGGTTGTGATTTAATCTAGTTTATGCTTGTCTCGGTGGTTGCATTGTGTTTATCGGTGTCGCTTTCCTTGATTAAGTGAGGTTAGAATAATCCTAACGGCTGACTAGCTTATTTTTAAGAGATTTTCATAGACATTTATCAATTGCACGTTAAAGAACAATTTTAGGTGGTTAAAGTGTGTTTATCGTTTTAGCTTTCCGAATGATTGTCATGTTAGGATTCCCGAAAGGGATACTAATTGTCTTAAATTGGAATATTGACCGAATTTTTCTAGTGCCAAAACTGACTTAGTTGACATGCTGTGGTTGTGTATTTAGCAAGGCTTTTTATCTATATTCTATTATGTTTTTATTATGTATTTATTTATGCTTACTTTAGTTTAGTTAAAATCAACCAAACTTATGTTTTTACCGGTAGTTTAGCGACAAAGGTCTAGTATTATTTCTCCGCCCATTTCCTTGGATCGATACTTGGTTCTTACCGATACTTTATTACATATATGACGGGGTACACTTGCCTCTTTCGTGTGTGTTTTGATGTAAAAGTAATAATCACTTTTATAAATGTAAAACCCAATCGTGTGTAAATTCATTGCAAAATTATGTATATATACGCACACGTCAAGGTGCGTAACCAAATTAGCGCAAGCTTCAATTCTGTGAAAGCGTCACCGCAAGGTATCAGAACCAACAAACGATTTAGTGGAGTCGTAGACCAATCAAGTCTACTACGACTCGAAATAAAAGAACCTTTGCAAAAAAAAAATATATTCGAATATGATGCTCTCAATACATGACATCTTAAGATGAATATGCGAAATGGATAAGTTCAAGCAATTGAACCTGGTTTCAGCGTAACCCGACAATAAACGTGTGCATCAACAAGGGAATCTCAGCATGGTTACGAAGATAAGCCATGAATGTAACTTGAAAGAAAAGAAGTTTCAAGAAAGTGTGTTGACTTGATAGTAAAGGGGAAAACAAGTACAATAATGTAGGTTATTCGAATCATAAACCAATAGTTAGCTTTTTAAAATAATATTTGAACTTTAATGAAGCGTTTATTTGAAACGAAACCACATGCGTAGCAAATGGTGCATGTGTGACATATAAGTTTCCAAGTAATGAAACAATGAGTATTTGCTAATAAGGAAGAAATGACCAAGTATCGAAG
Organism: Helianthus tuberosus; assembly: GCA_030545235.1. Taxonomy (NCBI): domain Eukaryota; kingdom Viridiplantae; phylum Streptophyta; class Magnoliopsida; order Asterales; family Asteraceae; genus Helianthus; species Helianthus tuberosus. The sequence continues at coordinate 134,131,537 of CM060394.1, forward strand.
CAATGTGTGTTCGCTCTCAGTGAAGAAAATTAACGCGATGCAACTACCATTAGGGGGGGGGGGTTAGAGATGCAAACATCCATTCGTTAGAAGCAAAAGTGGAGATTTCAACAAAAGAAATTTGAGTACTTTCTGTTTGGTTATCTGAAATAGCATATTTGTCAGGATAATGGGGTTTGCTTGAGTTAACAGGTGTGGTTCCTAAGTGGCAACCTTTACGAGTTTTGACTTGGGTTCCTAAAGGATTAAACACATGTCTTCTAGATTCTCAAAGTCTCACATTCTGTGTAAAACTGTTTTGTGCGTTGCTCAGGAAACACAATTTTTGTGTACGTTTAAAACAAGTTATTGTCGCACAATTTCCCCGGTATTCTTTCTTCCTGAATTCACAGCTAATGACACTCGATCATCGATCAGTCGTGAAATAGTAGTTGGAACCTCACAGTTAGTTAAATAAGTAATTTGTCAATCCTTAGCAAGAGTTACCGACTCTTGTTGGTTAACTCGTTCGGCTCCTGGTAGTTTGGTGTTCGTACGAAAGCTATCGTCCTTCTTCTTGACGAGCAAAACTGGGGTTACCCAAAGTGGGAAACTTGGTCTGTTATCTTCCTTCTCTATCAACTACTGAAGCTACACTGACAATCCTTGCATCTCCGAAGGTGGAAGTTGTCACACCCCGACCACGTAAAACAACAAAGCGTGGCGGAAACGTCGGGGAGTGTTGTAACAGAATTATCGTTTCATAACCATGGATACAAAAAGTGTTTCGTTTTATTGATAATATTAAAGATTAACATTGTTTTAACACATAACAAACAAGTTTTATATCGACTATCATTGTTTTATGTCACTAAGGCCTCGTCCAGATCCTATGTGACGCATGCATCCTAGAACGTCAATCAAGCAACAACACCTGAAACATATGTAAAAACAAAGTCAGCAAAGAAATGCTGGCGAGTACATAGGTTTTATAAGGGTATCGGAATCATGGCTTGTTTACATATGTTGCAATACCTCGAAAACCTTGTTTTTTAAAAAGTGTATAGTATTGCAACATGATTAACCAACTCAAATCAAGATGGTTATAATTTATAAAATTTCGTAGCCACGATTCTTAACTCAAAAGCTTTTTGTTTTAGAAAATCATCTTGTAAAACATCTCGTATAAACTCGTTAATAAAACTCGTATATTATTTCGAAAACATCGTTGAGTGACATTGTTTCAATATCGTTTACCCAAGGGAACTAAATAACGCCACGGTATGTAATATGTTGAAAACACTTATATATAAGAAGTACCAGCGGCGTATCTACCATGTTTTCACCACATTACCCCCGTCCCGTTATCTAAACACTAGCCAAAAACCAATCGTTTACCCAAATTGTTTAACATCGTTTCCAAATCGTTTCCAAATCGTTTACTCATTTAAATCGTTTAAATCATCCTCGTTTTAATTGTGAAAACTTTATACGGTCGTCTCGTTAATAACATTCAAACCTTCGTGACTCGACTACCTCGTTCCTCGCTTCTCGTATTAACAAACCTCCAAAGGGTAAGTTAATAATTACAGATTCAGTCGTTACCCACAACACCCACACATAACCATGGGTATAGTGCAATAACGGGATTTCTCAGATCCTATGGTACCATAACCTAATACTGGTCGGTTTGGCCATGTCACACCCCCAAAATCCACACGCGGAGTATCACCGCTTGGGGGTGTGACTGACCAGGATCCAGCCACCAATCATATTGAACATGCATGTAAGTAATTATAAAAACCCAACCAATACAATTGGTGTCCAAACAATAACATAGTTTAAGTTGCAAGCGGAAGCATAACGTTTAAAACCAAAACAAAATATAAGTTCAATGTTTCACATGGCACACAGCTGTCCATGTCCCACAACGACTCTTCCCCATGCAAGCTCCAGCTAAGTACCTATTGACCTGCAAAGCATGTAGTAACGAGTCAACAATAATGTTGAGCGAGTTCACAGTTGGGTGTTTGTTTTAAGTTGTTTTGAAAACGGTTTCCTTTAACTGGCATCACTGCCGTGGGGGTTACCCCATAGTTGAAAACGTGTTTTGTTTATTCCCGCTTTACTCTGGCAATCCAGCCGTGGGGGCTACCCCATGTTTAGTTATCTGGCTTTTCGGCCGTGGGGGCTACCCCATGTATATACCACTAGACTCGTTACCATATCGACTGCTGACTGTAGTCATGTTTATGTGCCCTGAACTGTCAATGTCTATCATCATTGACGTGCCCAGATCCATTAGTTCACGCCCGTCCTCTGCGGCACGGTGTGAGGCTTGTCAGACCTAAATAGCGCTATCTAACTAATGACCCGCTCGCCATTGGCCCGGCGATTAAGTCGATATAAAAAGGAGGGACTTCGTGATAGAGTTTTGGTCTAGTAAAAGTTAACTGTCCATGAGGACGAGGAATTACATTCCTGAACCCGTACTATCCTACCCAAGAAGGACAAGGAATCCATGTTCCTTAACCCCATTCCCAACCCCTGGGAATCCCATGCTTTGTAGAGAGTGTGAACTCACCTTAGGTTAGCTCGGCAGAAAAGCGAAAGGTCAATTGAGCTAGTTGAGGTTAACCACGTCCTAACATGGTTACCATACAAGTCAGGTCTAGGTTCAAGTAAAGCACGTATGATTACACATAGTTACAGGTTAGGAACACGTGTTGATCATGGCAAACACATAATACATGTCAAGCAAAACAGTTAAGCACGAAATGTCCAAACTCGTGCGACCCGAAAGATGAAGCCCAATAAAACAACGACCCAACCTATTGTGCGATCAGCATACTTGTGCGATCCACAATGGGTTGTGCGATTCAGAAAGCCCGGCCCAAATAACATAACAGTTTAGTAAGTAAACAGCCCAAATAATTAAACATGGATCTCTTGTGCGATCCGGGATCTCTTGTGTGATCCGGGATCTCTTGTGCGATTGGAACTAGCCCAGCCCAACATAATATACACGGCCCAATAGTTAAACAAATATTACAACTTGTGCGATTCATTCACTCTTGTGCGACTGATGGTACCTTGTGTGACTGACACTTGTGCGATCAGATCAGGTCTTGTGCGACCTGATCTTGTGCGATCAACAGCTTGTGCGCTTTGGGTCCTTGTGCGACCAACGACTCTTGTGCGATTATTTTTAATCACCCTAATTTCATGCCGTTTAGTTACAATCAGTCAATAGTTTCCAAATCTCCATTCAATCAATTAACACTAACAGTTTCTAAACCAACCACTAATCGATCAAACAAAGGTTTTTAATCATTCAATTCATATGAACCCTAATGAATAACATAATCAATACATGAATAATAATCATAACACCAACCATATTAACATGATTCATAAATCTCGATCACTAGCAAACATCCTATCTTAAACGTATCACAGCCGAATAATCAAACATTTGGTTTCTCATTCATCAATAAATCTAATTTGTACTAACACAAACAACTCATTCGGATTTAAACCCATGTAAGGCCGATTACATACATACAGCCGATTTCATACATACAACCAATTTCATACATTTGATCCTGAATCATTATGCAAACAAATCCGAAAACAAGACATGACAGTCGATTAACATCATCATACACATCCGGTTCACACAAACATTATCACATAAACATCATTTACAAAACACAAATCATGAATCACTAACCGATGAAGATAAGATGAGAGAGATCCAAATCAAGAGCTTCGATGGGAATAGGATGTTATTTGGCGTCGGCTTCGAGAGGAGAGAAAGAGAGCTAGGGTTTGTGTAAAGTGTTTAGCAACAAATGAGGAGTATACCCTTACTCCTAAATGTTATGCGTGTAAAAGAGAGAGTGGGCCGAACCATCATGGGCTGCCCTTGATCCGAGTATAATGAGTGTAGCCCGAATGGGCTTGTACGATCAGGTTGTGTTGTGCGATCCGAGTTGTCATATATGTATACACATTCAAAGATTCACATAATGCAATATCAAAGATAACCTTTCATTTAATCAACCAAGTTCATATAATCACATAAGTACAAGACATGCTACACTTAGCACAAAGATAGATTCTGAAATACGAGTTGTCACAGGCCAAAATTAATGAATTCCATTCGTTATGTAACTACAACCAACAAGTTCGTTCACATTATCAAAATCGTTATTAGTTTAGTATAAATCGTTCTATTCGTTTTTGAAATCATCGTTTAAACCTTGAAAACATTTTGTACATATGAATCACCCCAAAACAATTGAAAGTTGTAAAATAGGGGAACTATGTACTCACATGTAGTGCAAGGTATCCTCAATCAATAGTACTTCAACAAACTCGAGTAAACCAGAGAAATCAAGCAGCACCTAGTAATTGAATCACTAGTAAATAATAGACGCCTAAATCGGAAGATCGGACAGAATGAGGTCTTGTAAACCAAATGAGTGTTGGAACTCATGTGATATGGTTTAACAAGGCCTACATCCTAAATGAAACCTAACCTAAGTGCTTTCGACCCATCGCGACCCATTAAGGTGGCTTACGCTACTTTAACGTGTCGTGCGTGTAAAGCGCGTTCGAGATGTCTAACTAGTCCTATGACAAGTATTATATGCCAATACATGTTTAATCATGTTGTATAATCAGTTAGGTGACAAAAGTTTAGGTTACATAAGCTTAATTACCAATTATACATAAAAAGGGTATTCTGGTAATTTACCTATGGCATATAATCTACTTATCATACAACTACCTAAACTAGGTGACCATAAGGTATAACCTCGGAAGGTTATTCCCTATGCTACTATGGTCACTAAACATGTTTGGTCGGATCTAATGATCGACCAAACAGGTCGGGTTCGAAAGTGTAAGCGATTGTTTAGATCACTTACCTTTACGACCCTAGACAAGCACAAAACTAAAAGTGACGAGCTAAACATGTTAGAACATGTTTAACAAGGTTTGAAAACAGGTTTGGTATCAAAACAAAAGGTTTTGATACCCACAAGTAGTTTGGTTACAAAATACGTAAGAATACGTATTTTGGCCGAAACTACGACTCGTCACTGAGCCTAGATAACGTGGTAATCAGTAGGTATAGTCACAAGGGACTATAACCATCGTGATTACGCTCACGTTATGAAGTTCAAACGAACTTCACATTGACCATAAACTGGTCAATGCAGAAAGTCAAACGCAGTTTGACTTTAACGCTAAAACGAATGAAAAGAATGAAAGAACACTTACAACGGGTCCAAGAATGGAAGTTTTGAATCCGAATATTCTCAGGTATGAAGTGTTAAACACATCAACTTAGAGAACAAACTCAGATTTCAAAGGTGTGGGTTTTGGGGTTGAGATCATGGGGGTATTTATAGATTTCCTTGAACTATTAAGATCGTTTATCGAAAACCGTGATTCAATCTCATCCATACATGTGTTGCAATACTATGGTACATCAAAATGGCCCCCCATTATCAGGAAAAGACATGTGCAATTGGGTTATGGGTGCATAACAACTATTAACAGGCTGTTAAACAGATTTTTCTGATCTGGGAGGTCCTTACGGACCGTATGGCTAAGGTCTTACGATCCGTAAGCCTTGTGCAGACCAGCCAAGTTTCAAAAATGGCAGAACAGGCCCCTGAAGCCCCAAACTTGTTATTTGATGCATTTTTGACACGTTTAAGCCCCGTTAACCCCATTTCAAAGCTCTAAAATGAATTTAAAGTATAGAGTACTTAAAATGTGCTAAAAAATATCTTGGATGTCGGTTCGTTTGGTCGTACGGTTGCGTTGTTCGGTTAATTACGACGGAAGTTGTAATGAACGCAAAAACGATCCAAATTAAGCGACGAATGGAATTTTCTTATGCTAAAGACTAAAATAAAATATTTTAATGCTTAGATAAATTTTTGGAGGTCCGGATGTATTCAGAACGTTAGTTATGCGCAAAAATGCAAACTTATGCACTTTTTGACGCTTTTAGTCCCTGAATGAGCATAAAGTTTATTTTAGCATACCGAACCCCTCAAAGCCTATTTCTAATCTATGTAAAGGTTATTTAGGGTATTTTTAACTTATGATCAAGTTCTGGAATGTTCATTACTATACAAATCGGCATAGTTTCGCAGTTTGACACAAATAGTCCCTACGATCGAACAAAGTTGATTTCGACACACCAAACCATTCAAAACTTATTTCTAAGTTATGTGGAGGTTATTTAAGGTATGTTAAGCCTATGTCACTATTCCGGAGTGTTTTTCGCATTATACTGACTGCGTTTACGCACCAGTTTGCGTATAACCTTCCAGAACGCGATTTAAAGCTTACAATCGGAATCGAATCGAATTGAAAAATCACCAAACACAAATACACACATAGAAACACCAAAACACATATAATAACACCAAAGCACATTGTTTTATTAATAAATATCATTGTTTTACATCATATATCGATTACAGATCACAGTTGTCACAGTCTCCCCTACTTCAGGAAATTTCGTCCCGGAATTTTAACTAGAGGAAGCTTGTGAAAACAATTGCGGATATTTCGTCTTCATCTGGTCCTCACATTTCCAAGTAAACTCTAGGCAACGTTTGGATTCCCAACGAACTTTGACCAATCGAATCCGTTTGTTCTTCAACTGTTTGAAAGCACGGTCCACGATCTCCACAGGTTTCTCGACAAAGTGCATTGTTTTATCGATTCGAATCTCATCGAGGGGAATGTGTAGATCAGCGTCAGCTAAACACTTTCGTAGGTTGGACACGTGAAAAGTCAGATGAATATTTCCAAGTTCTGGAGGTAGCTCTAGACGATAGGCAACATTTCCAATTCTTTCCACAATCTTAAATGGTCCCACATATCGAGGTGCAAGTTTTCCTTTCTTTCCAAATCTCACCACTCCCTTCCAAGGTGACACCTTGAGTAATACACGGTCTCCGAATTGAAATTCTAAGGGCTTGCATCGCAAATCCGCATAACTCTTTTGACGGTTTTAAGCTGTCACAAGATTATCGCGGATTTTCTTGATTTTGTCTATTTTTTCCAGAACGAGCTCAGGTCCAGTAAGCTGAGCTTCTCCGGTCTCGTTCCAACAGACAGGTGAACGACATTTTCGACCGTAGAGAACTTCGAATGGTGCCATTTTAATGCTAGTATGATAACTATTGTTGTAAGAGAACTCGATCAGCGGTAGATGGGAGTCCCAATTACCACCAAAGTCTATCACGCATGCTCTAAGCATATCCTCCAAAGTTTGAATCGTTCTCTCAGATTGGCCATATGTTTGGGGATGATAAGCAGTGCTTAGATTCAGTTGGGTTCCCAAAGCAGATTGCATGGCCTTCCAGAAATGAGATGAAAATCGAGCATCACGATCAGAGATGATATCCAAGGGCACACCATGTCGTGTCACAATCTCATCAACATAAATCTTTGCAAGTTTATCAGCAGATAGGTCCTCACGAATTGGAATGAAATGAGCTGATTTCGTTAATCGATCGATAATAACCCAGATAGCATCATGACCTTTTGACGTACGTGGTAACTTAGTGATGAGATCCATCACAATGTTCTCCCACTTCCAAACCGGTATCTCTGGTTGTACAAGCAAGCCAGAAGGTCGTTGATGTTCGGCCTTGACTTTGAGACAAGTTAGGCACTTCGATACATACAAGGCAACATCCTTCTTCATACCAGGCCACCAACACTGAGTACGAAGATCCTTGTACATTTTATCAGCACCAGGATGGATAGAATATCGAGACTTATGAGATTCGTCCATTGCCAAGGTGCGAAGATCGTCTTGTTTCGGAATCCACAATCGATCCTTAAAATAGAGCAAACCATCGTCTTTCGCTTCGAGTTTAAGCTCAAGTTGACGTGGTAATTCCTTACCTATCAAATTTTGTGAAACACAAAATTGTTGAGCTTGAAGGAAACGAGATTGAAGATCAGATAGAGTTCGAACAGAATGAAGCTTTACTCGCTCCTTTCGACTAAGCGCATCGGCTACAACATTCGCCTTACCAGGGTGGTAGCGAATCTCACAGTCATAATCGTTTAAGAGTTCAACCCAATGTCGTTGCCTCATATTCAGCTCTTTCTGATTAAGAATATGCTGGAGACTTTTGTGGTCTGTGAAAACCACACACTTCGTTCCATAGAGGTAGTGTCTCCAGATTTTAAGCGCGAAAACCACAACTCCTAACTCAAGATCATGAGTTGTGTAGTTCTTCTCATGAACTTTCAGCTGTCTAGATGCATATGCAATAACCTTACCTCGTTGCATAAGGAGGCAACCAAGGCCTAAGTTGGACGCATCGCAATAGACAACGAAATCATTGCTTCCCTCGGGCAGAGATAGAACAGGAGCATTACATAACTTCTGCTTCAGCGTTTGGAACGCTTCTTCTTGCTTGGGTCCCCATTCGAAAGGCTTATTCTTTTGAGTCAAAGCAGTGAGTGGAACCACAATCTTCGAGAAATTTGAAATGAATCGGCGATAATAACCAGCAAGACCAAGAAAAGATCGAATCTCCGTAGGCGTCGTCGGTGTATTCCAGTCCTTAATAGCAGCAATCTTGGATGGATCCACATGAATACCCTGCTCATTGACTATATGACCCAAGAATTGAACTTCTTTAAGCCAGAATTCACACTTGGAGAATTTAGTAAAAAGTTTATGCACTTTTTGACGCTTTTAGTCCCTGAATGAGCATAAAGTATATTTTAGCATACCGAACCCCTCAAAGCCTATTTCTAAGCTATGTAAAGGTTATTTAGGGTATGTTTAACTTATGATCAAGTTCCGGAATGTTCGTTACTATACAAATCGGCATAGTTTCACAGTTTGACACAAATAGTCCCCGCGATCGAACAAAGTTGATTTCGACACACCAAACCATTCAAAACTTATTTCTAAGTTATGTGGAGGTTATCTAAGGTATGTTAAGCCTATGTCACTATTCTGGAGTGTTTGTTGCTTTATACTGACTGCGTTTACACACCAGTTTGCGTATAACCTTCCAGAACGCGATTTAAAGCTTACAATCGGAATCGAATCGAATTGAAAAATCACCAAACACAAATACACACATAGAAACACCAAAACACATATAATAACACCAAAGCACATTGTTTTATTAATAAACATCATTTTTTTACATCGTACATCGATTACAGAACACAGTTGTCACAGAAGTTGCTAAGGTGCATTGACTGCAGGCGCGGCGCCTGGAATCAAATCGATGCGAAATTCGACTTATCGTTGAGGAGACAATTCTGGCAAGTCTTCGGGGAAGACTTCAGGTTATTCCCTTATCACAGGGATATCTTCGAGTTTTGGTTCTTTGGTTCCCTTGCCCACGTCATGAGCCCAAAAAACAACACATCCATTACGCAACAACTTTCGTGCCTTCAAGCAATTTGGAAGCTGTAGGGGCGTATTCTGCTTACCTCCATGAATTACGATCGTTTCTCCATTCGTTATCGGGATGCAGATAACAATCTATGCTTGATTGCTCGACAACCAGTCCATCCCAATTACCACGTCGAAGCTTCCCTTAAGCTAGTTCTATCGAGTACTAGATATCTATCTTACTTAATACTAAAACAAGTATATTCTAAAGCTAAAATTTGACAACAATGTCAAATAGCACAGACGCATAACATTGACTACTATGAGACGTACCGATGGCCATGTTTGGATCCTGGCGTGCTTCCCTAGCTTCGGTGTTAGACATTTTTCCCACGATCTTGTTTAATCTCCCTTAGGCAATCTTTCCTAAAGTGCCCCATGTCACCGCAGTTATAACACCCTTGACCCCTCTTTCCACGTCTCGTCTCATGCCAACACGTCTCCTTGCAGTGCCCCACCTTGCCACAGTTGTCACACTTTCCATTTTTACATCGCCCGGTATGATGACGTCGACACTTGTCGCATTTAGGTAGTTTACCCATGTACTCTATTCCCTTTTTGGCCTTGTTGTTGTTACTCGTCTGAGTACCCTGCTTGAAGTTTCCGAACTTTCTCTTGTTATCTCCAGATGACTCCACATGAGTCTCCTTTTTCTCCTCAGAGGTTGAAAATTTTCCTAGTCTAATCGCTTCCTTAGTGAGTGCCACACTTAAGTCGATAGCTGCGTTAATTGTTGGAGGTTTAGATGTTGTCACCAGGCTTAGAATCTGAGGTGCCAATCCCCCGATGAAATGTTCGATCTTCTTAAACTCTGGATTTACCATGTAGGGGACAACACAAGACAGATCATGGAATCTCTGCACGTACTCAGCTATCTTTGGACCTTCCATCTTCAAGTTCCAGAACTCAGTTTCCAACTTCTGGATTTCTGCTCTCGAATAGTACTTCTTATCTTGCAGTTCGTCCCATGTCAAAGTATACACAGCAGTCTCGCCCAACGTCTGAACCTGGAGGTTCCGCCATGACAGAGCCCCATCTTGAAGCAGTCCAGAAATGTACGTGTCCTGATACTCTGGGGCACATCGGCTCAACCGCAAAACAGAATCCGTCTTCTCAACCCAGCGCATGAAGGCTAAGGCACCCCCGGTACCGTCGAAATCCAAGGGCTTGCAGCCCAAGAAATTCTTGTAGGTGCAGCCTGCGATGTAAGCAACATCATTCACGAGAGGCATTAGCAAAGCACACTTGGAAATGTCCAAACGTTTCTATAATGTGTCTTAAGTGACTAAACATTACCGTTGGGTGGGTTATTTCCTGTGGTACCTCCGCTGCGCTCGGAGCGAAGGGCCTCGTGCTGTGCGATGGCCTGTGAGATGCGCTCTTGTAATTCCGCCTCTGTCGTCGGCAGAGGGTTGTTGGTATCGGTGTTCCTTTGAATCGACATCTTCTAAGAAGAAGATCGGATAGGTTAGGTCTCATTAAAGTCACAAGCACATAAGCATCTAATCAAATGGGACCTAGGAGAAGTGTATATATATACATATATAAGCAATCGTTATAACAATCAATCACATAACATCACAACTATAGCACAACTTGTAGATAGGACCATGTTTAATGAGAACGTAACAAGCAAGCACGTGGCATCACTATTATAGCGCACATATGCAGATCAACAACGTGCTTAGTGAGGACATGGCGACTGAGCTTTCATTGTTTACCGACCACAATCACATTGTTTACAAAGTTCATTGCATCAAAAGGGACACAGGGTCACCCTACCCTCGTCCAATAAGTCTATCAATGTACCAAAATCGCGGGGTCAAAAGTGGTCTTCAAAAGTCTCTACAATCTCGACTTATTAATAGTGTCTTTTCCCAAAAGTAATGCAATCCGCATAAAACCAAAAGCCAACTATACTGGTGTCTGAGGTGGAGGAGTGAAGAAAAGCAAACTGCTAACATGTGCGACTTTCTCATCGAGCTTGAATATACGGTGCAGTAAGTATCTGATCTGCTGCCTGATAGTAATGAAATGAGCATCAAAACCTAAGAAGGTGTAATAGCAGCAGGTGAGAGTGCAAAAGGAGACAGTGATGAATGTGGAGGATCAAAGTATACTGGCATTGACAGGGTGGAGGACGTAATGTCAGCTCAAGCTCCAAAACTCTATAACTCAAAACCTCAAACTGTAGCTGAAGTAACAAGAGCAACTCATCCCGTGTGTAGCTTCCATAATGTGAGGGATGGTAGGGGTCTGAAATCAGCATAGGGCATGATAGGAACCATCGGAATGGCTCGTCCAGCGGTGAAGAAATGAACAGTACAGCCTGAAGGATTTGTGGAAAAGCTGCTGATACAAAAAGACCGTCACGCAGGTGCTGGCCAAAGGTACCTTCCCCTGGATGGGGTGCAGGTATGTCTTGAAAGAAAGCAATAGGCAAACCGGTGCGATGGACGTCGGACTCCACAGGAGGAAAGGAGCAACATCAGCGGGTGCGGGTGCTGGAACAAATGTCTCATCAAAAGAGAAGACCATCAGGTGCAGGTACTGGGTCCGGTATAAGGGGTACAATGTCTGGTAAACCGAAAGAAATAGGATCATGGTTAAGCAAGGGCTTAGGATCAGCAGGTGCATCATCAAGCTGACCCAAGAGGAATAGGATCTGGCTCAGGAGCAGGCTCTAGGTCGTGTGAAGGTGTGGGATCTCGAGTAGGTGATAGTGCAGTAGTCATAGCAGTGTCGTCATCTGAGTCAGTAGAAGAAAGTTGCAATCCGGCCGTCTATAAGGCTGCAGATGTCACAGACCCAAAGGAGTCTGAAATCGAGTGCAAAATGGAAGCAGAGGATACTTCAATGGCGGGAATCTCAGGAAGTAGAATAGCAATGACATCCTCAGCTATCTTTCCATCACCCTGGGTGTCAACAGGAGGATCATCAACAAACAAATCAACGTCATCACCAAACCAATCGTTAAAAGGCATATCCTCTAAAGGAATGACCACGAGAGGTACGGGGTCGAGGATCGGAGCCATGATGTGCTTGCCATCGGGGTGTCCAAATGATAAGGTGGTCATGGACCGAAACAAGAATGACAGAAGGATTCTCGTCAGGGAAATCATCAGCAAAGGTAAATCACCACCAAAGTCTGGCAGCGCGGATGGTTGGTAGTCGTCCTCGTCTTCGGTCATCATATCAGGATCACTCTCAGTGTCTGACGCAAATATCTCCGGCGCAGGTACAATCTCATTATCTGTGGCGGTGGCCGTAGGGTCGTCAATGTCGGATTCCTCGCTCTTGGAAGAAGGTGACATGTGTGCCGGTACATAATAGTCATAGCATGTATATCCATAGTAATCACAAACACTTAGTATATTGCAAACCAAGAAAATTCATCATGTAATCATGTATTCACATTGTTCTTCATGAAACTTTCTATCCTTCCTAGTCTCCTAGACTAAACCACCTAGTCTCCCAGACTTACCCAACCAGTCTCCCAGACTAAACTCCCTAGTCTCTCAGACTAAACTTCCTAGTCTCTCAGACTAAACTTCCCAGTCTCTCAGACTAAACTTCCCAGTCTCTCAGACTGAACTTCCTAGACTCCCAGACTACACTTCCCAGTCTCTCAGACTGATTCATAAGCATAAACTTCGAAATGTGTTTCATGTCTTTTGTTTGTAAAAATGTATGTTTCCTGGATCTGGGCATTTCGTGTATGCAATGAAAACATGTTTGTAAAAACGTTTTTGTGAGAGCCCTAATGATTGTAGTCTAGACTCGAGAAGGAATCCTAGTTCGCTACAATCGAAGCTTTGATACCAAGTTGTCACACCCTGACTTTTGCGGAAGCGTGATAATGGTGTGACTTTCTTAATACCATTGCATTCAATCATAACAACAACTATATGATAAAACCATAGATTTGTCATCCATTGAATGAGTTTAAAACATAACAACATTGTTTAAAACGTAGACTTCAAATTCAAGTTTTACAAACCATACAAATTGTTTATAAGTTCACTAAGGACTCATCAAAAGATATTAGATGTAGCTAAGGTTTGGAAGACGTGTCTCATCCAGGAATAAGACACACTGACCAAACCCAAAGACCTTGGATGACATCTTTAATTCCTATCGCAGCATAAAACTTCCAACGCCCGCCAGATCCACTTACTAATTCCCTGAAATACATGTAGTTTGAAAACATCAACAAAAGTGGAGCGAGTTCATGTGTTTAGTATGTGTACGTATAAAACCTTTGTAACAGTGTATGTATATTTGTAAATCCCGGTATGAAAGAAAACAAGGAAAAGATCACCAATGGTTAGCAAGGCCACTAATATGTGTGACGGCGTAGGAAGGCTCAAACCTAGAAAATTTGTACCGGGCTTCCGGCTGGAAGACATAGTCACCCTATGGGCCACTCTGGTCCTCATGGGTGTGGGCTCGCTACACACAAATAGATCTATCACTCATGCCCCTCGGTCCTTATACGAGGATTAATGGTCTCAAGTATGCGCCTACCCATTCACATGATCTATGGTACTTTCCTAGGCTAACCATACCAATTGTATTTGTATGTAATCCTTTTGTAACATGTATTTCACCCCCGAAGTAAATAACAAAACAGTTTAAAGAAAAGGGGGACAAGAACTCACAGTTTTGCGTCTTCACAATCGTAACTCTTGTCTCTTCAGCAAACACGACTACCTACAATGTACTAATGTCTATTAGACGAACGGGCCGTGCCTTGCCTTAGTATTTACGTTTTTGAGTTACGTTTCTTTTAATATTATCCCAAGTTATAATTACTTGTTAAAATAATAATTATTTTAACTTTAAATTATATTTAATTTTGGAATAATTGTTTAAACAGTATTTTTGTAATAATACTTCTCAAGTATTTCCTTACCAAGGATGGGGGTATCTCATACATGTATCTTCGTATTCTTGTATTTGTTAAGTATACTTATACTTAATTTTTAATTGATTATTCCGAAATAAATATCCAGATTAATGTATTTTCAAGTCTAAATTTAGAAAATACGTGTAAACTTATTTTTATCCCAAAAATAATGTATTTCAAGAAAATATATATTTTTCCTAGAAATCATATATCTTCTAAATATTCTAGGAAAATATATTTTTACTTCCCAACAATAATATATTTCTCCTTTTCGAAAATATGATATAACTTGGTAATATTTACAAAAATCATATTTTCATTTCTTGTATCCAAAATATTAATTACCAAAAATATATTTTATAAAGGTATTTTCCGGAATATTTTGTAAGTTACGTTCTTTCGTTCAGTTTCACAATATTATGTGTGTAACTTAAATATTTATTCCTTGTGATTTTTGGTAGTATTTTGGATTGTGAATTCTTGGTATTTTGTTAAGTTATATTACTTTAACCCTAAAATAATATAACTATTACACAAAGTATACAAATAATCACACACACTGTGTCTTCTAAATATATACCTTTCAAATACATATTTAGTTATTTTTATTTGCAAAAACCAACCTCCAATATTTGTATTTTTGTTACAAAAATTATGGCAAAGTTTATATTGAAAACCACAGTTAAAATACACTTGTAAATATTTGTTAGAAAATATTTCTTTAAGTGTTTATATTTTTAGAAAATTTTGTCATAGTTTCCCCTAAAAATGGAGGTGTCCATGCTATCAAAGCATATCATTTTCTTTTTTTAAAATCATCACAAACAATCAACAATCAACCCTAAGCAACTTACACTTACCAATTTGCCATAATCATGTGATTTATATAACATCATGAACTTGAACTTTCATAAAAACTTGTAGTAACTTACCAGTGCTTTTAGTAGGTTTAGTTAACCTTTAAAAAGTGGTTACTGTAACATCTGTGCTTGTAATCTTTATGAACAGTTCAATTATAAATAAAACAATGTTATTTGATCCCAATATTTGTTTGGTTGTGTTTTACATTTTTCATGTTTTGACTTTTATTCAATTTCAAACTCTACATCGCTTTCTGGAGAATTATACGCAAACTGGTGCGTAAACGTAATCAGTTTAATGCGAAAAATACTCCGGAACATCAACATATGCTTAACATACCTTAAATAACCCTTACATAACTTAGAAATAAGTTTTGAAGGCTTTGGTATAGCAAAAACAAGTAAATTCGCTTACAGGGACTAAACTTGACAAACTGTGAAAGTATGCCAATTTGAACTGTAACGAACATTCCAGAACATGACCATAAGTTAAACACACCTTAAATATCCTTTATATAGCTTATAAATAGGCTTTGAGGGGTTCGGTGTGCTAAAATAAACTTTTGGGTCATTCAGGGACTAAAAGCGTCAAAAAGTGCACAAGTTTGCATTTTCGCGCATAACTTACGTTCTGAATACATCCGGACATCCAAAAATTTATGTAAGCACTAAAATATTTTATTTTAGTGTTTGGCATAAGAAAAATCCATTCGTCACGCAATTTAGATCGTTTTTCGCGCTTATGCACATTCCGTCGTAATTAAACGAACATTGCGAACGTACGACCAAACGAACTGATATCCGGCATATTTTTGAGCATGTTTCATGTCCACAATGTTTAGGCATCCTTGTGGAGCCTTGAAAATGATTTAACGAGCATTAAACATGTCGGAAATGGCCTTAATACGCAACAGGGACTGAAAGGGGAACATTGGAAAGTGTTTGCTGATCAGGTGGACCTTAGCGTGACACCTAGCTCCCTTGGCGTCACGCTAGGCCTCTTCTGATCAGAAAAATCCATTTTAAACACATGTTAACAGCCCTTAAACCCTCCAAGGGCCAATGCCAAGTGTCAAACTCTTATGGTGGAAGCAAAATGAGCTACCACAACATTCCAACAAGTGTAGGGATGTGATCATTCCCTCTTCTCCAAGAAACGATCCTAACGGTGAACCGAAATCTATAAATACCCACCTCAACTTCACTCATTCCTCACAAGAATTTGATTTGAGAAGCTCTAAGTTGAAACCTTTGTTTCATACCTGAGCTACTTGAATCAAGATTAGCATTCGGGGACCCTTTGTAAGTGTTCCTTCGTTCTTTTATTGCTTTTCGAGTCCGAAAGTCAAACTTTGTTTGACTTTCTGCATTGACCAGTTTATGGTCAATGTGAAGTTCATTTGAACTTCGCAACGTGAGCGTAATCACGATGGTTATAGTCCCTTGTGACTATGCCTACTGATTACCACGTTGTCTAGGGTCGTAAGGGTAAGCGATCTAATAAATCGCTTATACCTTCGAACCCGACCCATTTGGTCGATCTTTAGGATCCGACCAAACACATTAGGTGACCATAGTATATAGGGAATAACCTTCCTAGGTTATACCTTGTGGTCGCTTCGTTTAAGTAGTTGTATGATAGGTAGTTTATATGCCTTAGGTAAATTACCAAAATACCCCTTTGATGCCAAAATTCATTTTAAACATATGTAACATAACTTTTGACATCTAAAATGATTTGACAACAATATTAGACATGTTAAGGCATATGTTACTTGTCATAGGACTAGTTAAGCGGTCCGAACGCGTTTCACGCGAACGACGCGTTAAAGTAGCATAAGCTACCTAAACGGGTCGTAATGGGTCGTAAGAACTTATTTTAGGTTTCATTTAGTATGTAGGCTTTGTTAAACCATACTACATGAGTTCCCATACTCATTTGTTTTACGATCCCTCATTCTATCCGATCCTCCGATATAGGTCCGGTTTATTAACATAGTTACCTATATTAGGTGCCGTTTGATTCCGAGATCTCTAGCATTGCTTGGTGGTTATCTTAGGACTTCTGAGCAATCTCAAGTGAGTACATAGACCCCTCTTTTACTGTTTTCAAACTGTTTTGGGGTGAAACACATGTGCCTACTTGTTACTTTCATGCTTTCCATGTTTTCACATTATATACTTGCTATGTTCATTAGTACATTTATAGTACATGATTTCATTACACTTTATGCTATGTATGCCCATTATGTGCGTACTTAGTACATTATTTTACCTTACACTTTATGCTATGTATGCCCATTGTGTGCGTACTTAGTACATTGTTATACATTACACTTTATGCTATGTATGCCCATTGTGTGCGTACTTAGTACATTGTTATACATTACACTTTATGCTATGTATGTCCTTTGTTGCATACTTAGTACAATTTTTTTCATCACATGTTTACATTTTGGTATGACATTTGGGTTGTTTAAAATGGAACAATACATTCATTAACATTAGCTACGCCGTTCGTTAGTAGGTAGTGGTACCATAGGAATTGACAACTCCCGTTCCGGACATCCTGGGTAGGTTTGGATGAAAGGAATGACCGAATTCGATACACATAACTTAGATAAACCTTTAATTTGTTTAAGGGTTTATCGCCACAGTCTCAAGGCTTGGATGTATGCATTTTCACAATACCGCATAAATGTTTATACCAATATAGCATGCATTTGTTCCACAAAACATAACTTTGATTTAAACCATGTTTTACTTCAATACCTTGTTTTTGTGCATTTTACATATGGTTTAGTTGATATATTTCACTTACCATACATGATATTTTTGGGTACACATTACATGATCTACATTAAACATAAACATTTTGACATTGATATACACATTTAGTGGTTTACATTGGACATAGACATTTCGATATGGTTTACACATTAACACACGACAATTCATTTATACATAAAGAATTTACATTGGTGGTTGGTTTGAGTAAGTGATTTGAGTAACGAGGCGTGTGTAATATGATACAGGCATGGTGGATACGCCGCTGGTACTTCCTATATATAAGTGTTTGTATGACATTACATGTCGTAGCGTTACTTAAATCATTTCAATATTTGACATATTACGTTTTACATAAACAACTTATTTTCACAAGACATTGATTTACAAAACAACTTATCTTATACAAACTCATATTACTTGGTTATTCATTTAACCTTACATTATTTTCTTATATATATATATCATCGCTTTTTGAATGATTTACAAAACAAAACAAAACAATTTACAAGGTTCATGACTGACTTTTGTTAAACAACTTTTCTAAACTCATAAGTCATGAATCCTCTTTTCACAAATCCTATGTATCTCACAGGCATTTTTATGCTGACGTACTTATTTTCACATGTGTTTTCAGGAGCTATTGCATAGGATGATGATCATGACACTAGGGCGGACCTGTGCCTTAGAGACTAAAAATGAAGATAGACTAGTTTAGTTATGTTATGTTATGAACTCTTTGTTTCCTGTTTAAGACAATATAACACTCTTGTTTAATAAATAAAATATAACTTTGTATGCCATGGTTGTGAAACAATAATTCTGTTACAACACTCCCCGACGTTTCCGCCACGTTTTGTATGTTATACGTGGTCGGGGTGTGACAGAAGAGTTGGTATCAGAGCCAATGGTTATAGGGAATTAGGTTATTAGTAATGCTTTGACCTAGACTATAACCTTTCTACGACCCTAACACAAGTTATCTTGTGTTTAGATCTTAAAACATGCACATCACCTATCCTTAGGTGATTATCAAAACAAAAACCAAAATTTTCCGAAACGATTTTTGAAAAACAATCATCCGTTTTTGAATGATTTATTACAAGGTTTTGAACCCTCTATTGTAAGGTTTTGAACCCTCTGTTATAAGGTTTTGAACCCCTTTGAGTTTTCAAAAATCGCGTCAAGGTTTTGGGTTTTAAATAATGTGAACACGTGCAAACTGGAAGGGTGAATGCCTGTACCATGGGTTTTCTGTCTAAGGCTAGAGTGTTCGTACAAATCCACATAATCGGACCAGTCACTCTTACCTGGGAACTCTTGGGGTGAGTGTTCACTTATAGGCGAGCATGTCTTCGCGATACATTATTTTTGACCCATTTACTTTGATTAGTCACTGTGTGTCGTTTGTTTGCTTTGTGATGCGAACAAATGACCACCATCTTTGCCATTATCAATTTTTGTATCATCTCATTCTTTTCACCCAAACATCTCACTCGTTTCCTTTCATGTTTCCTCTTTTAGAATGCCTCCTCGATGCGAAAACCAGATAGCGACTGCCGAACTGGCAGCAATCATTGCGCAGCAGATGGCTGCTCAATTCCCAAACCTCTTTGCTCAATGGAACCAAGCCAACAACAACAACAATGCTCCATGCAAATACAAGGATTTTAACTCGGCTAAACCACTCAAGTTTAGTGGTTCTGAAGGAGCGACTAGGCTTCTTCAATGGTTTGAGAGCATTGAGAATACTTTTCGCCACGTGCGGTGTCCTGACAATCGCAAGGTCGAGTTTTCTTCGAGTGTGTTTCAGAAGAGGGCTCTCACATGGTGGAACGGGGTTATGAGAGACCGTGGTGCAGAAATTGCTCTAGCACAAACTTGGGCTGAACTTAGGGCCCTTATGATGAGGGAGTTCTGTCCTCGTCATGAACAGCGAGCTTTGGAGAGAGAGTTCGATGACTTGAAACAAGACAGTGGCGAGCACAGGGCATATACCGATAGATTTGAGGAGTTGAGTCTGCTTTGCCCAACAATGGTTACCCCACTCGACAAGGCTATCGAAAGGTACATCGACGGCCTACCTGACTCAGTGCAAGACATCATTACTGGTAGTAACCCTGCCACACTCTGTCAGGCTATCGAGTTAGCAGCGACATTGACTGAGTCGCAGATCCGGAAGAATAAGTTACACAGGAAGGGTGACAAGGGCAAGAAACAGTCGTCTGACAAGGAAGATAGCAAGAAAGGTCAAAACAAGAATGGAAAGGATTCTGGTTCATCAAAAAGGGCAAGGAAGCGTAAGGCTTCCCAAAACTATGCTGTTACTGCCCAAGCTAACCAGGCAGCTCCCAACCAACCCACACAGCCTCCAGCGAAGAAGCCCTATTCAGGGAATGCACCTTTGTGCAATAGATGCAACAGTCACCATCAGCCGCAACATAAGTGCCGTTTCTGTAATAACTGTGGGAAGTCGGGTCATCTTGCCAATGTTTTTCGGTTTGCTCAGAATCAGGCAGTTCAGAACCCGGCTCAACAAGTTGCTCAGGCTCCTGCTCAGCAACAGGGTCAAACTGCACGACCACACTACCCACCAGGTGCTTGCTATAACTGTGGGGATCTGACCCACTACCGTAACCAGTGCCCAAGATTGGTGAATGCGAATCAGAATCAGGCTCGAGGGTGAGTCTTCAACATGAATGCCCAAGAGGCGCAGGCGGACGATAACATGGTGAACGGTACGTTCTTTATTAATAATCAGCCTGCATCTGTTCTTTTCGATTCTGGTGCCGACAAAAGTTTTGTGTCATTGTCTTTTGAGCCAATGCTTCGCGTGTCTAGAACGAAACTAGGAAAACCCTTGACAGTAGAAGTTGCTAGTGGTGAACCCATTGTTCTTGATTCTGTTCTACGCAACTGCTAGTTGAACCTTAACGACCATCTTTTTCCTATCAACCTCATGCCTATGCAACTTGGAAGCTTCGATGTCATTGTGGGTATGGACTGGTTATCCAAGCATCACGCAGAGGTAGTTTGTTTCGAGAAGATCGTTCGTGTGCCGCTTTCGACAGGAGAGATCCTACAGGTTCAAGGTGAGAAACCGTCTGGTGGTCTCAAGCTCATGTCTTGTTTTAAAGCTCAGAAATATCTGCGGAAGAACTATGGGGCTTTCTTAGCACATGTTACAGCAGATAAATGCAAGGGTAAGTCTATTTCAGATATCCCTGTCGTTCGGGATTATTCTGAAGTTTTCCCTGAAGAGTTACCTGGTCTACCCCCAGCACGCCAAGTCGAGTTTCGCATTGATCTCATACCTGGTGCAAATCCCATTGCCAGAGCTCCATATCGTCTTGCACCATCTGAGATGCAAGAGTTGTCTAAGCAGCTTCAGGAGCTCCCTGACAAAGGTTTTATACGTCCTAGCTTTTCACCTTGGGGTGCTCCCGTTCTTTTTGTCAAGAAAAAGGATGGATCTTTTAGGATGTGTATCGATTATCGTGAGCTTAACAAGCTCACCATCAAGAATCGATATCCCCTACCTCGCATCGATGATCTCTTTGATCAGTTACAGGGCGCTTCTTATTTTTCGAAGATTGGTCTGCGATCTGGATATCATCAACTTCGGGTGCATGAAGAGGACATTCCCAAGATGGCGTTCCGCACTCGTTATGGGCATTATGAGTTCACAATCATGCCATTCGGTTTGACTAATGCTCCTGCTGTTTTTATGGACTTAATGAATAGGGTCTGCAAGCCTTATTTGGATCAGTTCATCATTGTTTTTATTGACGACATCTTGATATACTCTAAGACGCGAGCTGATCACGAGCAACACCTTCGTCTTACTTTGGAGCTCCTAAAGAAAGAGCAACTTTTCGCCAAAATCTCCAAGTGCGAATTTTGGCTTAAAGAAGTTCAATTATTAGGGCATATCATCAACGAACAAGGTATCCATGTAGATCCCTCCAAGATCAGTGCGATTAAGGATTGGGATACGGCTACTACTCCTACTGAGGTTCGTTCTTTTCTTGGTCTAGCGGGTTATTATCGCCGCTTCATAGAAAACTTCTCGAAGATTGCAGTTCCTCTAACTGCTCTAACTCAAAAGAACAAACCCTTTGATTGGGGATTCAAACAAGAGGAAGCTTTTCAAAACTTGAAATGAAAACTTTGCGACGCGCCTGTTCTGACTTTGCCTGAGGGCAATGATGATTTCGTCGTTTATTGCGATGCATCTAAATTGGGTCTTGGCTGTGTTCTGATGCAAAGGAACAAAGTCATAGCATATGCATCGAGGCATGTTGATACATGAAATGTCTGTTGACTACGTCTATTTCAAGTCTTAGGTTAAGATAGGTCCGCATATGTGAACATATGTTGATAGGTCCGCATATGTGAACATATGTTGATAGGTCCGTTTATTTGTCATCTTAGGAGGTCCGCTTATATGACATCTTAGGAGGTCCGTTTTTATGTCAGTCCATATACGCGGACCACATCACACTATAAATAGTCTGACATGTTGAACGTTGGAGCGGACCTGTATCATTGCTTGTGTAACCGAACTCTGTCAAATTTACATCAGAAAGCAATAAAAGTGAAGAAATTGAATAGGAAAGTTGTTGTAACTTCATTTGTGTTGATTCCGCCTTCATACATGAAGATGAACATCCTTGACTGACTTTTCGAGGTCGTAGAACGGTCCAACAAGTGGTATCAGAGCTCAGGAAGAGGAGTTCATACTACTACAGCTTGAATCTGCAGAATTCTCTTATTTCTACTCACTTTCTTTCATACTTTTTCGATTTGAGATAGTACCTACGGTTGAAATTGTCTGATTTTTGAGTATATCGTGCGAAACATTGTAATAACAAACCCTAGAAAGTTTCAGATTAAAACATGGCTTAAAAATGGTTAAAATTGGGTAATTTGTGAGATCCGCTTTTACGGACATCATTAGGTTCGCTTTTGTGGTTCGCTCTTGAGGTTCGCTTATACAGACATCAATTAGGTCCGCTTATACGAACATTATAGATCCGCTTATACGAACCTTGTAGATCCGCTTATACAGACATTGTAGATCCGCTTATTTGGACAATAACTGGTCCGCTCATTCAGACATTATCTGGTCCGCTTATCCGAACAATACCTGGTCCGCTTATTTGTCATATACTATTTCGCTTATCTGTCAAGACTGAGTTCGCTCATAGGGACAGTGCTGATTTCACGTGAAACCTTTCATTGAATCATCTGTTTTTATTAAAAAAAATTGATAGACTCTATGTGCTTTGACTGAATACATTCAAACGGTCCAATTAAAATCAATTGTCTGCCATCTTAAATCGAATTGCATGTGAAACAATAAAAGGCGGCCCAATTAGCTGAATGTTGTGCATGTGATCTGAAGTCATTTGTGGCCCAATGAGAATATAATATGCATTAAATCTTGTCAGCCCATTTTTAGTGAAGGTCCAATGAGAATCAATTGATCATATAACTTGTCGGCCATTTCTTTTTGAAAGTCACAAGTAATTGAACAGCCCAATTACATTCTTTAATTGTTCAAAAGGCCCAATCAGATTTTTTTTTACACTTGAAATGGGCGGCTAGTGGTTTATTTGGTTCAATCAGAGTAAAGTGTGCCTTATTTTGCTCAAGTATACATTGTGTGCTATTTCACTTGTGTGTCACTGTTTGTCAAAATTTTGAAAATTTTTCTAAGTGATTGTTGATTTTTGCAGGTACATTCACGATGGATGATATTTTCTTGAATCCGTTCAGTGACATGTACGCGTTCGCTGGAGATTCCGGAAACAATGATACTTCGTCAAGCAATGTGAATGAGAATCCTCCAAAAGAGAAGAAAAAGGAAGCTTGGGAATCAGAAAGTGCCTTCGGAACGTTCAATAAACCTCCAAAGCTAATGGCTATTGAGGAATACAGTCGGTGGTCAAGAAAGTTTGAAGACTGGTTGATGGCATTCGCATTTCCCAGCTGGAAAAGTCTGAAAAACGGTTATGCCAATGGAAACAAAAATGGTGAAACTTTAAGAGCAGCTGAGGAGATTGATTCGTTTGTAGCTGAACAAAAGTGTGTGGCACTGTTATTTCAATCCGTCCGAGAAGACATAATTTCATTGATCGATTATTCAAATGCAAAAGATCTTTGGGCAAAGTTAGAAAAGAAATGTTTAGGAAGTACTGAAATCGTGAAAAATAAAAAGAAACTTCTTAGTAAAGAGTTTGATATGTTTAGATGTTTAAAGAATGAATCAGTATCAAAAATGATCGAGAGGTTTGGGCATCTAAAGCTGGAATTAGAGAGACATGGAATTAAATATTCTGATGATGAGCAAGTAGAAAAGTTGTTTGATTCGTTGCCAGACGAGATGGAGTGGAGATATTATGCTCTCATGCTAAAGAACAATATCTTCTAGAAAGATCTTACTCCAGATGTGCTAATTGAGAAACTTGAGAGTCACGAGTTGGAACTGAAGAAGACATACAAACTCAATCACTCATCTTACTAGCAGAATTTGGATTTGTATTATCCAAAGAGCATGATGCCAAAAGCAACTTCTCCCAAGACTGCGTTTTCTGCTGAGAATGTGTCCACAACAAGCAAAGAAAGTCAAAGTGGTCAAAGCAATGGAAGTCACAGTGGTTATCACAGTGGATCTTCATCATCTGCAAGTCATTCTGATGCAAAGAATCGTTTTCAATGCAACATTGCAATAGACTTGAAGAATGCTCAGAATTTTGATGAGGAGTCGGCCAAACAGCAGATGATCTTCCTAGCATCGGTGTTGGAATCGTATGAAGGGTTAGTAGCTGGGAAGATAGGCAACACCAATCTGACGAAAGAAGATTATGATCAGATTGATCCTGAGAAAATGGAGCTGATCGATATTCGTTGGGCTATGGCCAGTGCTGTTCGTCGAGCACAACGTTTCATGGAAATTACCGGCAGGAAGACAATTGGTGGTGCATCTACCAAGCTGGGGTTCGATAAGTCCAAGGTGACATGCTTCAAGTGTAAGCAGAAAGGTCATTTCAAACGAGAATGCAGAAATGCTTATGCTGATGAGTCGGAGAACCCTTTCAGAGATGATTACTACAAGAACACAATTTATCATCAGAATAAATCCGAGCATCCTAGATTGAAGCAGGTTGAAGACAACAGAGAGAAATCTAGAGCTCTTGCGGTGATTTATGATGATGAAGGGTATGATTGGAGTCAAGAGGTTCTACCAGAAGAAGATGCGGTTGGTTACGCATTCATGGCGAAAATGATGATGAAGCAGGTCCTAGTAATGCTGGTAAACATGATGATGTCCAACAGAATGAAGTTGCTCAGGATAATCAGTCGGTTCAGAATGATAATCAAGAAACTGAAAACATGCCAGTCTTTGATCATGGAGATTCAGATTCTGAGGGGGAGCAAATTCAGATTTCAAGTCAAACAAACCAAGTTGGTGAACAAGATGCAGAGCAGAATGTTACTAATCTGGAGGGAAATGTAGATGTTCCAAGCGAAGTGATGCCACGAACTTTTTCATATCATCCAGAGGAGTTGATCATAGGAGAATTGCAGACAGGCGTTCGCACTCGAAATCAGATTGATAAAGGGCTTACATGTTTTTATACAAAAGTTGCTCCTTTGCAAACTGAATTCTCATTGAGTTGTTTTATCTCGTAGGTTGAGCCAAGAACTTACAAAGAGGCGATTACTGAAGATTCTTGGGTTAATGCAATGCAGGAGGAACTGAGTCAATTCGAAAAATTGGGAGTGTGGAAGTTAGTTGATTTGCCGGATGGTCATAGGAAAATAAATACAAAATGGGTATTTAAGTGTAAGAGAGACGACAGAGGAGTTGTTGTACGAAATAAGGCTCGACTCGTTGTTCAGGGTTTTAGTCAACAGGAGGGGATTGATTTTACAGAAGTCTATGCTCCTGTGGCACGACTAGAAGCTATCAGAATTTTTCTTGCATTTGCGTCTTGGAAGAACTTCAAAGTATATCAGTTAGATGTAAAATCGGTGTTTCTTTATGGGAAGGTCAAAGAGGAGGTTTATGTCGGTCAGCCACCGGGCTTCACCGATCCAATCCACAAAAACAAGGTTTACTTATTGGACAAAGCGCTGTATGGTTTACACCAGGCCCCGAGAGCTTGGTACGAGACTTTGTCTCAACACCTACTAGCCAACAAATTCATTCATGGAAAAGTGGATGCCACTCTCTTCACTAAAGAGGTCGACGGTCATCTTTTGATAGTTCAGATTTATGTGGACGATATAATTTTTGGGTCAACAAATGAAAATCTATGCAAAGATTTTGAATCAGTGATGAAGCAAAAGTTCGAAATGTCATCAATGGGGGAGATGAAATTCTTTCTGGGATTACAAGTTGAACAACTTCCTGAGGGAATTTTCATTCACCAGACGAAGTACGTTCATGATATTCTAGAGAAATTTGGGATGTCAAGTTCTACTCCAGCTGCTACCCCACTTGTAACAAATCATGGGATTCACCCAGATCTCACCGGAGACAGGGCTGATGAAACTTTTTATCGATCCATGATAGGTTCTTTGATGTACTTAACAGCTTCACGTCCTAATATCATGTATCCAACGTGCCTCGCAACAAGATTTCAATCTAACCCGAGAACTTCGCATATGATCATTGTGAAGAGGATATTACGCTACCTGAAAGGAACTCCTTCATTGGGGTTGTGGTATTCTAGGAAAGGCGATTTTACGCTCGAAGGGTATTCCGATTCGGATTTCGTATGCTGCAAAGTCAATTCAAAATCAACAACTGCAGGATGCCAGTTCTTTGGTCCTAGATTGGTTACCTGGCAGTGTAAGAAACAAACGTTTGTGGCGTTATCTACATGTGAAGCGGAGTATGTTTCTGCTAGCAGTTGCTGCTCTCAGATCTTGTGGATACAGCAACAGATGCGCGACTACGGTTTGCAGTTTCTTAACACACCTCTTTTTGTTGATAATGAGGCCGCAATTAATATAACAAAGAATCCAGTACATCACGCTAAAACTAAACACATAGAAATTCGTCATCACTTTATTCGTGATTGCTTTGAGAAAAAGTTGATACGAATTGAGAAAATCCACACTGACGAACAGAAAGCTGATTTACATACCAAAGCTTTTGATAAAAATCGGTTTAAATATTTGTTAAAACTGAACGGTATGAAGCTTCTGTCGGTGTCGGACGGCATTATTGGCGTTGATGAGAGTACTGTTGCGGGTGAAGACGAGAAACAATCTGCAATGGTTTGTCGATTTTTTACTTGTTTTGGTATTTAGGGGGAGTAGATAGATGTATATAGATATATTTTCAGAAAATACAAAAACAGTAAAAAAATGCCAAAATACAAAAACATGATAAAATCTGAAAAAGAGCTTGTGTATATGGGGAAAATGATAGTACATCGGCTAGACGATTACAGTATGCTAAAGATTTGTAAAGTTTAAATGAGCTAAACAGTCTCACTGATGATGTGTCGATAGGTTTTCGCACATTTAGTAGATTTATTCGGGATATAAACCTAAAATTTCAAACTTGTGAAATTCGTGGGGAACACTACTTGGATATATAGGTAACCCCTGAAATCTCGTTTGAAAGGTCTCATAATCTGATATACTAGGTCTTTATACTCAATGATGTCTGGGGTATTATTTCGGGACTTCAGCTGAACGGTAGTTCTGACCTAGTCCTTGGATAATACTTTCTGCAATGCTTGAAACATAGCATAAACCCTCAGCATGCCGATGAAACAATAAAATTGATAGTCGCTGCTGTTGTAGCAAAAAGATCCTCTAAAAGGGACATACCGTAAAGTCGAAGCTGATATCTCTCTGCGTATACGGAAGTATCGACCTGAGATCCCTCGGCCCTCGCATACCTAATTTATATACAGATATCATTGTAGTATACTCACCTGTAAGACTGATTATTGGGATTCTGGATACGGGAGTATATTCAAGAGGTGGGACACATGAATGAACTAAGTTCATAATTCATCTAATTCGTATCCTGAGTAAATTGAAATGTGTGTGAGAATTTAAGATGGATCAGTATATCGACAATCGAGGTGAATTGTTTAAGTCTGAGTATGAAATGAAGCTTAACGGTACTTGTGATTTGTCTGAAAAGCTGATATGATTCCCTAACACGCTCGCCAAAAATATGTTTGTAAATAGTTTACTTTGTTTACTTTCTGCAATTTAAGTTTTCTGTATTTCATTTCTTAGTTTAGAACACTTTATAAAATCCAAAAAGATTTTATTTCTGCTTTATTTTCCGACAAACCAAAGTGGAGAGTTGATTGTTGGATTCTTAGATGTTTGAAGCAGATGCAGGAGATTCTGGACTGAAGAATGAGGAGAGCTTATCTTGATGGAGTCTGATTTATTGGAAAGTCAAAAACAAGTTCATTAACTTGATACTTGTTATTTTCAGAAAATGTTTGAAATTGTTGGTTTAAATCAGTTTGATTCGTCAAATGATCAACCAAGGTCATTAAATTGGACTTGGTAGATTAATTGAGTAATCAGGGTCATTAACTTGGACCTGAATACTTGAGTGGATTGCTATAATTGATTGAGTTTGTGATTTAATGTTGAAAAGATAGTTTGTAATGTTTGTTGGTTGAGTAACAGGTTTGAACTTCATTATTCCCAAAGGAAGTTATTTGTCAAAGCTTGAACCAGATACCTCAGATTCTAGCATATCGAGAGGGGGAGTCTGTGAAAGGGGGAGTCTGGATCAATAGTCAAAGGGAAGATGGAAGTCAGTGTCAGATGGTGATTTTAAATCTGTGAAGAATGCTTATGATGTGAAGACAGAGAGTTGGATAAAAGACCAAGACTGAAGACTCAGAAGCTGAAGACTACGTCAACATCCAAGGGGGAGTCTGTTGATACATGAAATGTCTGTTGACTACGTCTATTTCAAGTCTTAGGTTAAGATAGGTCCGCATATGTGAACATATGTTGATAGGTCCGCATATGTGAACATATGTTGATAGGTCCGTTTATTTGTCATCTTAGGAGGTCCGCTTATATGACATCTTAGGAGGTCCGTTTTTATGTCAGTCCATATAAGCGGACCACATCACACTATAAATAGTCTGACATGTTGAACGTTGGAGCGGACCTGTATCATTGCTTGTGTAACCGAACTCTGTCAAATTTACATCAGAAAGCAATAAAAGTGAAGAAATTGAATAGGAAAGTTGTTGTAACTTCATTTGTGTTGATTCCGCCTTCATACATGAAGATGAACATCCTTGACTGACTTTTCGAGGTCGTAGAACGGTCCAACAAGTGGTATCGAAGCTCAGGAAGAGGAGTTCATACTACTACAGCTTGAATCTGCAGAATTCTCTTATTTCTACTCACTTTCTTTCATACTTTTTCGATTTGAGATAGAACCTACGGTTGAAATTGTCTGATTTTTGAGTATATTGTGCGAAACATTGTAATAACAAACCCTAGAAAGTTTCAGATTAAAACTTGGCTTAAAAATGGTTAAAATTGGGTAATTTGTGAGATCCGCTTTTACGGACATCATTAGGTTCGCTTTTGTGGTTCGCTCTTGAGGTTCGCTTATACAGACATCAATTAGGTCCGCTTATACGAACATTATAGATCGGCTTATACGAACCTTGTAGATCCGCTTATACAGACATTGTAGATCCGCTTATTTGGACAATAACTGGTCCGCTCATTCAGACATTATCTGGTCCGCTTATCCGAACAATACCTGGTCCGCTTATTTGTCAGATACTATTTCGCTTATCTGTCAAGACTGAGTTCGCTCATAGGGACAGTGCTGATTTCACGTGAAACCTTTCATTGAATCATCTGTTTTTTATTAAAAAAATTGATAGACTCTATGTGCTTTGACTGAATACATTCAAACGGTCCAATTAAAATCAATTGTCTGCCATCTTAAATCGAATTGCATGTGAAACAATAAAGGGCGGCCCAATTAGCTGAATGTTGTGCATGTGATCTGAAGTCATTTGTGGCCCAATGAGAATATAATATGCATTAAATCTTGTCAGCCCATTTTTAGTGAAGGTCCAATGAGAATCAATTGATCATATAACTTGTCGGCCATTTCTTTTTGAAAGTCACAAGTAATTGAACGGCCCAATTACATTCTTTAATTGTTCAAAAGGCCCAATCAGATTTTTTTTACACTTGAAATGGGCGGCTAGTGGTTTATTTGGTTCAATCAGAGTAAAGTGTGTCTTATTTTGCTCAAGTATACATTGTGTGCTATTTCACTTGTGTGTCACTGTTTGTCAAAATTTCGAAAATTTTTCTAAGTGATTGTTGATTTTTGTAGGTACATTCATGATGGATGATATTTTCTTGAATCCGTTCAGTAACATGTACGCGTTCGCTGGAGATTCCAGAAACAATGATACTTCGTCAAGCAATGTGAATGAGAATCCTCCAAAAGAGAAGAAAAAGGAAGCTTGGGAATCAGAAAGTGCCTTCGGAACGTTCAATAAACCTCCAAAGCTAATGGCTATTGAGGAATACAGTCGGTGGTCAAGAAAGTTTGAAGACTGGTTGATGGCATTCGCATTTCCCAGCTGGAAAAGTCTGAAAAACGGTTATGCCAATGGAAACAAAAATGGTGAAACTTTAAGAGCAGCTGAGGAGATTGATTCGTTTGTAGCTGAACAAAAGTGTGTGGCACTGTTATTTCAATCCGTCCGAGAAGACATAATTTCATTGATCGATTATTCAAATGCAAAAGATCTTTGGGCAAAGTTAGAAAAGAAATGTTTAGGAAGTACTGAAATCGTGAAAAATAAAAATAAACTTCTTAGAAAAGAGTTTGATATGTTTGGATGTTTAAAGAATGAATCAGTATCAAAAATGATCGAGAGGTTTGGGCATCTAAAGCTGGAATTAGAGAGACATGGAATTAAATATTCTGATGATGAGCAAGTAGAAAAGTTGTTTGATTCGTTACCAGACGAGATGGAGTGGAGATATTATGCTCTCATGCTAAAGAACAATATCTTGTCGAAAGATCTTACTCCAGATGTGCTAATTGAGAAACTCGAGAGTCACGAGTTGGAACTGAAGAAGACATACAAACTCAATCACTCATCTTACTAGCAGAATTTGGATTTGTATTATCCAAAGAGCATGATGCCAAAAGCAACTTCTCCCAAGACTGCGTTTTCTGCTGAGAATGTGTCCACAGCAAGCAAAGAAAGTCAAAGTGGTCAAAGCAATGGAAGTCACAGTGGTTATCACAGTGGATCTTCATCATCTGCAAGTCATTCTGATGCAAAGAATCGTTTTCAATGCAACATTGCAATAGACTTGAAGAATGCTCAGAATTTTGATGAGGAGTCGGCCAAACAGCAGATGATCTTCCTAGCATCGGTGTTGGAATCGTATGAAGGGTTAGTAGCTGGGAAGATAGGCAACACCAATCTGACGAAAGAAGATTATGATCAGATTGATCCTGAGGAAATGGAGCTGATCGATATTCGTTGGGCTATGGCCAGTGCTGTTCGTCGAGCACAGCGTTTCATGGAAATTACCGGCAGGAAGACAATTGGTGGTGCATCTACCAAGCTGGGGTTCGATAAGTCCAAGGCTACATGCTTCAAGTGTAAGCAGAAAGGTCATTTCAAACGAGAATGCAGAAATGCTTATGCTGATGAGTCGGAGAACCCTTTCAGAGATGATTACTACAAGAAGGCAATTTATCATCAGAATAAATCCGAGCAGCCTAGATTGAAGCAGGTTGAATACAACAGAGAGAAATCTAGAGCTCTTACGGTGATTTATGATGATGAAGGGTATGATTGGAGTCAAGAGGTTCTACCAGAAGAAGATGCGGTTGGTTACGCATTCATGGCGAAAATGATGATGAAGCAGGTCCTAGTAATGCTGGTAAACATGATGATGTCCAACAGAATGAAGTTGCTCAGGATAATCAGTCGGTTCAGAATGATAATCAAGAAACTGAAAACATGCCAGTCTTTGATCATGGAGATTCAGATTCTGAGGGGGAGCAAATTCAGATTTCAAGTCAAACAAACCAAGTTGGTGAACAAGATGCAGAGCAGAATGTTACTAATCTGGAGGGAAATGTAGATGTTCCAAGCGAAGTGATGCCACGAACTTTTTCATATCATCCAGAGGAGTTGATCATAGGAGAATTGCAGACAGGCGTTCGCACTCGAAATCAGATTGATAAAGGGCTTACATGTTTTTATACAAAAGTTGCTCCTTTGCAAACTGAATTCTCATTGAGTTGTTTTATCTCGCAGGTTGAGCCAAGAACTTACAAAGAGGCGATTACTGAAGATTCTTGGGTTAATGCAATGCAGGAGGAACTGAGTCAATTCGAGAAATTGGGAGTGTGGAAGTTAGTTGATTTGCCGGATGGTCATAGGAAAATAAATACAAAATGGGTATTTAAGTGTAATAGAGACGACAGAGGAGTTGTTGTACGAAACAAGGCTCAACTCGTTGTTCAGGGTTTTAGTCAACAGGAGGGGATTGATTTTACAGAAGTCTATGCTCCTGTGGCACGACTAGAAGCTATCAGAATTTTTCTTGCATTTGCGTCTTGGAAGAACTTCAAAGTATATCAGTTAGATGTAAAATCGGCGTTTCTTTATGGGAAGGTCAAAGAGGAGGTTTATGTCGGTCAGCCACCGGGCTTCACCGATCCAATCCACAAAAACAAGGTTTACTTATTGGACAAAGCGCTGTATGGTTTACACCAGGCCCCGAGAGCTTGGTACGAGACTTTGTCTCAACACCTACTAGCCAACAAGTTCATTCGTGGAAAAGTGGATGCCACTCTCTTCACTAAAGAGGTCGACGGTCATCTTCTGATAGTTCAGATTTATGTGGACGATATAATTTTTGGGTCAACAAATGAAAATCTATGCAAAGATTTTGAATCAGTGATGAAGCAAAAGTTCGAAATGTCATCAATGGGGGAGATGAAATTCTTTCTGGGATTACAAGTTGAACAACTTCCAGAGGGAATTTTCATTCACCAGACGAAGTACGTTCATGATATTCTAGAGAAATTTGGGATGTCAAGTTCTACTCCAGCTGCTACCCCACTTGTAACAAATCATGGGATTCACCCAGATCTCACCGGAGACAGGGCTGATGAAACTTTTTATCGATCCATGATAGGTTCTTTGATGTACTTAACATCTTCACGTCCTGATATCATGTATCCAACGTGCCTCGCAGCAAGATTTCAATCTAACCCGAGAACTTCGCATATGATCATTGTGAAGAGGATATTACGCTACCTGAAAGGAACTCCTTCATTGGGGTTGTGGTATTCTAGAAAAGGCGATTTTACGCTCGAAGGGTATTCCGATTCGGATTTCGGATGCTGCAAAGTCAATTCAAAATCAACAACTGCAGGATGCCAGTTCTTTGGTCCTAGATTGGTTACCTGGCTGTGTAAGAAACAAACGTTTGTGGCGTTATCTACATGTGAAGCGGAGTATGTTTCTGCTAGCAGTTGCTGCTCTCAGATCTTGTGGATACAGCAACAGATGCGCGACTACGGTTTGCAGTTTCTTAACACACCTCTTTTTGTTGATAATGAGGCCGCAATTAATATAACAAAGAATCCAGTACATCACGCTAAAACTAAACACATAGAAATTCGTCATCACTTTATTCGTGATTGCTTTGAGAAAAAGTTGATACGAATTGAGAAAATCCACACTGACGAACAGAAAGCTGATTTACATACCAAAGCTTTTGATAAAAATCGGTTTAAATATTTGTTAAAACTGAACGGTATGAAGCTTCCGTCGGTGTCGGATGGCATTATTGGCGTTGATGAGAGTACTGTTGCGGATGAAGACGAGAAACAATCTGCAATGGTTTGTCGATTTTTTACTTGTTTTGGTATTTAGGGGGAGTAGATAGATGTATATAGATATATTTTCAGAAAATACAAAAACAGTAAAAAAATGCCAAAATACAAAAACATGATAAAATCTGAAAAAGAGCTTGTGTATATGGGGAAAATGATAGTACATCGGCTAGACGATTACAGTATGCTAAAGATTTGTAAAGTTTAAATGAGCTAAACAGTCTCACTGATGATGTGTCGATAGGTTTTCGCACATTTAGTAGATTTATTCGGGATATAAACCTAAAATTTCAAACTTGTGAAATTCGTGGGGAACACTACTTGGATATATAGGTAACCCCTGAAATCTCGTTTGAAAGGTCTCATAATCTGATATACTAGGTCTTTATACTCAATGATGTCTGGGGTATTATTCCGGGACTTCTGCTGAACGGTAGTTCTGACCTAGTCCTTGGATAATACTTTCTGCAATGCTTGAAACATAGCATAAACCCTCAGCATGCCGATGAAACAGTAAAATTGATAGTCGCTGCTGTTGTAGCAAAAAGATCCTCTAAAAGGGACATACCGTAAAGTCGAAGCTGATATCTCTCTGCGTATACGGAAGTATCGACCTGAGATCCCTCGGCCCTCGCATACCTAATTTATATACAGATATCATTGTAGTATACTCACCTGGAAGACTGATTATTGGGATTCTGGATACGGGAGTATATTCAAGAGGTGGGACACATGAATGAGCTAAGTTCATAATTCATCTAATTCGTATCCTGAGTAAATTGAAATGTGTGTGAGAATTTAAGATGGATCAGTATATCGACAATTGAGGTGAATTGTTTAAGTCTGAGTATGAAATGAAGCTTAACGGTACTTGTGATTTGTCTGAAAAGCTGATATGATTCCCTAACACGCTCGCCAAAAATATGTTTGTAAATAGTTTACTTTGTTTACTTTCTGCAATTTAAGTTTTCTGTATTTCATTTCTTAGTTTAGAACACTTTATAAAATCCAAAAAGATTTTATTTCTGCTTTATTTTCCGACAAACCAAAGTGGAGAGTTGATTGTTGGATTCTTAGATGTTTGAAGCAGATGCAGGAGATTCTGGACTGAAGAATGAGGAGAGCTTATCTTGATGGAGTCTGATTTATTGGAAAGTCAAAAACAAGTTCATTAACTTGATACTTGTTATTTTCAGAAAATGTTTGAAATTGTTGGTTTAAATCAGTTTGATTCGTCAAATGATCAACCAAGGTCATTAAATTGGACTTGGTAGATTAATTGAGTAATCAGGGTCATTAACTTGGACCTGAATACTTGAGTGGATTGCTATAATTGATTGAGTTTGTGATTTAATGTTGAAAAGATAGTTTGTAATGTTTGTTGGTTGAGTAACAGGTTTGAACTTCATTATTCCCAAAGGAAGTTATTTGTCAAAGCTTGAACCAGATACCTCAGATTCTAGCATATCGAGAGGGGGAGTGTGTGAAAGGGGGAGTCTGGATCAATAGTCAAAGGGAAGATGGAAGTCAGTGTCAGATGGTGATTTTAAATCTGTGAAGAATGCTTATGATGTGAAGACAGAGAGTTGGATAAAAGACCAAGACTGAAGACTCGGAAGCTGAAGACTACGTCAACATCCAAGGGGGAGTCTGTTGATACATGAAATGTCTGTTGACTACGTCTATTTCAAGTCTTAGGTTAAGATAGGTCCGCATATGTGAACATATGTTGATAGGTCCGCATATGTGAACATATGTTGATAGGTCCGTTTATTTGTCATCTTAGGAGGTCCGCTTATATGACATCTTAGGAGGTCCGTTTTTATGTCAGTCCATATAAGCGGACCACATCACACTATAAATAGTCTGACATGTTGAACGTTGGAGCGGACCTGTATCATTGCTTGTGTAACCGAACTCTGTCAAATTTACATCAGAAAGCAATAAAAGTGAAGAAATTGAATAGGAAAACTGTTGTAACTTCATTTGTGTTGATTCCGCCTTCATACATGAAGATGAACATCCTTGACTGACTTTTCGAGGTCGTAGAACGGTCCAACAAGTGGTATCAGAGCTCAGGCAGAGGAGTTCATACTACTACAGCTTGAATCTGCAGAATTCTCTTATTTCTACTCACTTTCTTTCATACTTTTTCGATTTGAGATAGTACCTACGGTTGAAATTGTCTGATTTTTGAGTATATCGTGCGAAACATTGTAATAACAAACCCTAGAAAGTTTCAGATTAAAACTTGGCTTAAAAATGGTTAAAATTGGGTAATTTGTGAGATCCGCTTTTACGGACATCATTAGGTTCGCTTTTGTGGTTCGCTCTTGAGGTTCGCTTATACAGACATCAATTAGGTCCGCTTATACGAACATTATAGATCCGCTTATACGAACCTTGTAGATCCGCTTATACAGACATTGTAGATCCGCTTATTTGGACAATAACTGGTCCGCTCATTCAGACATTATCTGGTCCGCTTATCCGAACAATACCTGGTCCGCTTATTTGTCAGATACTATTTCGCTTATCTGTCAAGACTGAGTTCGCTCATAGGGACAGTGCTGATTTCACGTGAAACCTTTCATTGAAACATCTGTTTTTATTAAAAAAATTGATAGACTCTATGTGCTTTGACTGAATACATTCAAACGGTCCAATTAAAATCAATTGTCTGCCATCTTAAATCGAATTGCATGTGAAACAATAAAGGGCGGCCCAATTAGCTGAATGTTGTGCATGTGATCTGAAGTCATTTGTGGCCCAATGAGAATATAATATGCATTAAATCTTGTCAGCCCATTTTTAGTGAAGGTCCAATGAGAATCAATTGATCATATAACTTGTCGGCCATTTCTTTTTTAAAGTCACAAGTAATTGAACGGCCCAATTACATTCTTTAATTGTTCAAAAGGCCCAATCAGATTTTTTTTACACTTGAAATGGGCGGCTAGTGGTTTATTTGGTTCAATCAAAGTAAAGTGTGTCTTATTTTGCTCAAGTATACATTGTGTGCTATTTCACTTGTGTGTCACTGTTTGTCAAAATTTCGAAAATTTTTCTAAGTGATTGTTGATTTTTGCAGGTACATTCATGATGGATGATATTTTCTTGAATCCGTTCAGTAACATGTACGCGTTCGCTGGAGATTCCGAAAACAATGATACTTCGTCAAGCAATGTGAATGAAAATCCTCCAAAAGAGAAGAAAAAGGAAGCTTGGGAATCAGAAAGTGCCTTCGGAATGTTCAATAAACCTCCAAAGCTAATGGCTATTGAGGAATACAGTCGGTGGTCAAGAAAGTTTGAAGACTGGTTGATGGCATTCGCATTTCCCAGCTGGAAAAGTCTGAAAAACGGTTATGCCAATGGAAACAAAAATGGTAAACTTTAAGAGCAGCTGAGGAGATTGATTCGTTTGTAGCTGAACAAAAGTGTGTGGCACTGTTATTTCAATCCGTCCGAGAAGACATAATTTCATTGATCGATTATTCAAATGCAAAAGTTCTTTGGGCAAAGTTAGAAAAGAAATGTTTAGGAAGTACTGAAATCGTGAAAAATAAAAAGAAACTTCTTAGAAAAGAGTTTGATATGTTTGGATGTTTAAAGAATGAATCAGTATAAAAAATGATCGAGAGGTTTGGGCATCTAAAGCTGGAATTAGAGAGACATGGAATTAAATATTCTGATGATGAGCAAGTAGAAAAGTTGTTTGATTCGTTGCCAGACGAGATGGAGTGGAGATATTATGCTCTCATGCTAAAGAACAATATCTTGTCGAAAGATCTTACTCCAGATGTGCTAATTGAGAAACTCGAGAGTCACGAGTTGGAACTGAAGAAGACATACAAAGTCAATCACTCATCTTACTAGCAGAATTTGGATTTGTATTATCCAAAGAGCATGATGCCAAAAGCAACTTCTCCCAAGACTGCGTTTTCTGCTGAGAATGTGTCCACAGCAAGCAAAGAAAGTCAAAGTGGTCAAAGCAGTGGAAGTCACAGTGGTTATCACAGTGGATCTTCATCATCTGCAAGTCATTCTGATGCAAATAATCGTTTTCAATGCAACATTGCAATAGACTTGAAGAATGCTCAGAATTTTGATGAGGAGTTGGCCAAACAGCAGATGATCTTCCTAGCATCGGTGTTGGAATCGTATGAAGGGTTAGTAGCTGGGAAGATAGGCAACACCAATCTGACGAAAGAAGATTATGATCAGATTGATCCTGAGGAAATGGAGCTGATCGATATTCGTTGGGCTATGGCCAGTGCTGTTCGTCGAGCACAGCGTTTCATGGAAATTACCGGCAGGAAGACAATTGGTGGTGCATCTACCAAGCTGGGGTTCGATAAGTGCAAGGTGACATGCTTCAAGTGTAAGCAGAAAGGTCATTTCAAACGAGAATGCATAAATGCTTCTGCTGATGAGTCGGAGAACCCTTTCAGATATGATTACTACAAGAAGGCAATTTATCATCAGAATAAATCCGAGCAGCCTAGATTGAAGCAGGTTGAAGACAACAGAGAGAAATCTAGAGCTCTTGCGGTGATTTATGATGATGAAGGGTATGATTGGAGTCAAGAGGTTCTACCAGAAGAAGATGCGGTTGGTTACGCATTCATGGCGAAAATGATGATGAAGCAGGTCCTAGTAATGCTGGTAAACATGATGATGTCCAACAGAATGAAGTTGCTCAGGATAATCAGTCGGTTCAGAATGATAATCAAGAAACTGAAAACATGCCAGTCTTTGATCATGGAGATTCAGATTCTGAGGGGGAGCAAATTCAGATTTCAAGTCAAACAAACCAAGTTGGTGAACAAGATGCAGAGCAGAATGTTACTAATCTGGAGGGAAATGTAGATGTTCCAAGCGAAGTGATGCCACGAACTTTTTCATATCATCCAGAGGAGTTGATCATAGGAGAATTGCAGACAGGCGTTCGCACTCGAAATCAGATTGATAAAGGGCTTACATGTTTTTATACAAAAGTTACTCCTTTGAAAACTGAATTCTCATTGAGTTGTTTTATCTCGCAGGTTGAGCCAAGAACTTACAAAGAGGCGATTACTGAAGATTCTTGGGTTAATGCAATGCAGGAGGAACTGAGTCAATTCGAGAAATTGGGAGTGTGGAAGTTAGTTGATTTGCCGGATGGTCATAGGAAAATAAATACAAAATGGGTATTTAAGTGTAAGAGAGACGACAGAGGAGTTGTTGTACGAAACAAGGCTCGACTCGTTGTTCAGGGTTTTAGTCAACAGGAGGGGATTGATTTTACAGAAGTCTATGCTCCTGTGGCACGACTAGAAGCTATCAGAATTTTTCTTGCATTTGCGTCTTGGAAGAACTTCAGAGTATATCAGTTAGATGTAAAATCGGAGTTTCTTTATGGGAAGGTCAAAGAGGAGGTTTATGCCGGTCAGCCACTGGGCTTCACCGATCCAATCCACAAAAACAAGGTTTACTTATTGGACAAAGCGCTGTATGGATTACACCAGGCCCCGAGAGCTTGGTACGGGACTTTGTCTCAACACCTACTAGCCAACAAGTTCATTCGTGGAAAAGTGGATGCCACTCTCTTCACTAAAGAGGTCGACGGTCATCTTCTGATAGTTCAGATTTATGTGGACGATATAATTTTTGGGTCAACAAATGAAAATCTATGCAAAGATTTTGAATCAGTGATGAAGCAAAAGTTCGAAATGTCATCAATGGGGGAGATGAAATTCTTTCTGGGATTACAAGTTGAACAACTTCCTGAGGGAATTTTCATTCACCAGATGAAGTACGTTCATGATATTCTAGAGAAATTTGGGATGTCAAGTTCTACTCCAGCTGCTACCCCACTTGTAACAAATCATGGGATTCACCCAGATCTCACCGGAGACAGGGCTGATGAAACTTTTTATCGATCCATGATAGGTTCTTTGATGTACTTAACAGCTTCACGTCCTGATATCATGTATCCAACGTGCCTCGCAGCAAGATTTCAATCTAACCCGAGAACTTCGCATATGATCATTGTGAAGAGGATATTACGCTACCTGAAAGGAACTCCTTCATTGGGGTTGTGGTATTCTAGGAAAGGCGATTTTACGCTCGAAGGGTATTCCGATTCGGATTTCGGATGCTGCAAAGTCAATTCAAAATCAACAACTGCAGGATGCCAGTTCTTTGGTCCTAGATTGGTTACCTGGCAGTGTAAGAAACAAACGTTTGTGGCGTTATCTACATGTGAAGCGGAGTATGTTTCTGCTAGCAGTTGCTGCTCTCAGATCTTGTGGATACAGCAACAGATGCGCGACTACGGTTTGCAGTTTCTTAACACACCTCTTTTTGTTGATAATGAGGCCGCAATTAATATAACAAAGAATCCAGTACATCACGCTAAAACTAAACACATAGAAATTCGTCATCACTTTATTCGTGATTGCTTTGAGAAAAAGTTGATACGAATTGAGAAAATCCACACTGACGAACAGAAAGCTGATTTACATACCAAAGCTTTTGATAAAAATCGGTTTAA
Source organism: Helianthus tuberosus (assembly GCA_030545235.1). Taxonomy (NCBI): domain Eukaryota; kingdom Viridiplantae; phylum Streptophyta; class Magnoliopsida; order Asterales; family Asteraceae; genus Helianthus; species Helianthus tuberosus. The sequence goes on from CM060394.1 coordinate 134,172,003, forward strand.
ATATTTGTTAAAACTGAACGGTATGAAGCTTCTGTCGGTGTCGGATGGCATTATTGGCGTTGATGAGAGTACTGTTGCGGATGAAGACGAGAAACAATCTGCAATGGTTTGTCGATTTTTTACTTGTTTTGGTATTTAGGGGGAGTAGATAGATGTATATAGATATATTTTCAGAAAATACAAAAACAGTAAAAAAATGCAAAAATACAAAAACATGATAAAATCTGAAAAAGAGCTTGTGTATATGGGGAAAATGATAGTACATTGGCTAGACGATTACAGTATGCTAAAGATTTGTAAAGTTTAAATGAGTTAAACAGTCTCACTGATGATGTGTCGATAGGTTTTCGCACATTTAGTAGATTTATTCGGGATATAAACCTAAAATTTCAAACTTGTGAAATTCGTGGGGAACACTACTTGGATATATAGGTAACCCCTGAAATCTCGTTTGAAAGGTCTCATAATCTGATATACTAGGTCTTTATACTCAATGATGTCTGGGGTATTATTCCGGGACTTCTGCTGAACGGTAGTTCTGACCTAGTCCTTGGATAATACTTTCTGCAATGCTTGAAACATAGCATAAACCCTCAGCATGCCGATGAAACAATAAAATTGATAGTCGCTGCTGTTGTAGCAAAAAGATCCTCTAAAGGGGAATACCGTAAAGTCGAAGCTGATATCTCTTTGCGTATACGGAAGTATCGACCTGAGATCCCTCGGCCCTCGCATACCTAATTTATATATAGATATCATTGTAGTATACTCACCTGTAAGACTGATTATTGGGATTCTGGATACGGGAGTATATTCAAGAGGTGGGACACATGAATGAGCTAAGTTCATAATTCATCTAATTCGTATCCTGAGTAAATTGAAATGTGTGTGAGAATTTAAGATGGATCAGTATATCGACAATCGAGGTGAATTGTTTAAGTCTGAGTATGAAATGAAGCTTAACGGTACTGGTGATTTGTCTGAAAAGCTGATATGATTCCCTAACACGCTCGCCAAAAATATGTTTGTAAATAGTTTACTTTGTTTACTTTCTGCAATTTAAGTTTTCTGTATTTCATTTCTTAGTTTAGAACACTTTATAAAATCCAAAAAGATTTTATTTCTGCTTTATTTTCCGACAAACCAAAGTGGAGAGTTGATTGTTGGATTCTTAGATGTTTGAAGCAGATGCAGGAGATTCTGGACTGAAGAATGAGGAGAGCTTATCTTGATGGAGTCTGATTTATTGGAAAGTCAAAAACAAGTTCATTAACTTGATACTTGTAATTTTCAGAAAATGTTTGAAATTGTTGGTTTAAATCCGTTTGATTCGTTAAATGATAAACCAAGGTCATTAAATTGGACTTGGTAGATTAATTGAGTAATCAGGGTCATTAACTTGGACCTGAATACTTGAGTGGATTGCTATAATTGATTGAGTTTGTGATTTAATGTTGAAAAGATAGTTTGTAATGTTTGTCGGTTGAGTAACAGGTTTGAACTTCATTATTCCCAAAGGAAGTTATTTGTCAAAGCTTGAACCAGATACCTCAGATTCTAGCATATCGAGAGGGGGAGTCTGTGAAAGGGGGAGTCTGGATCAATAGTCAAAGGGAAGATGGAAGTCAGTGTCAGATGGTGATTTTAAATCTGTGAAGAATGCTTATGATGTGAAGACAGAGAGGTGGATAAAAGACCAAGACTGAAGACTCAAAAGCTGAAGACTACGTCAACATCCAAGGGGGTGTCTGTTGATACATGAAATGTCTGTTGACTACGTCACACTATAAATAGTCTGACATGTTGAACGTTGGAGCGGACCTGTATCATTGCTTGTGTAACCGAACTCTGTCAAATTTACATCAGAAAGCAATAAAAGTGAAGAAATTGAATAGGAAAGCTGTTGTAACTTCATTTGTGTTGATTCCGCCTTCATACATGAAGATGAACTTCCTTGACTGACTTTTCGAGGTCGTAGAACGGTCCAACAAGGCAGTTGAAGATACATGAGAAGAAGTACACCACTCATGATCTTGAGTTGGGTGCAGTTGTTTTCGCTCTTAAGATCTGGAGACACTATTTGTAGGGAACAAAATGTGTGGTTTTCACGGACCACAAAAGTCTTCAGCATATCTTCAATCAGAAAGAACTCAACATCAGGCAACGACGTTGGGTCGAGCTCCTAAACGACTATGACTGTGAAATTCGCTACCATCCTGGTAAGGCGAATATCGTAGCCGATGCTTTGAGTCGTAAGGAACGTACTAAGCTTCATTGTGTTCGTATTCAATCTGTTATCCAAGCTCGATCCGATATCCAAGCACGCATTTCTCAGGCTCAACAATCTTGTGTTTCACAAGGTTTAATGGATAAGGAATTTCCCTATCACATAACACCTGATCTGGAACTGAAGGACAATGGATCGTATTACTTCATGGACCGTTTGTGGGTCCCATGCCAAGATAACCTTCGCACCTTGCTTATGGATGAAGCCCATAAGTCTCGTTATTCTGTTCATCCTGGCTCAGATAAGATGTATAAGGATCTTCGTATTCAGTATTGGTGGCCTGGTATGAAGAAAGACATTGCCTTATATGTATCCAAATGCCTTACTTGTCTTAAGGTTAAGGCTGAACATCAGCTTCCTTCTGGTTTATTGGTGCAACCAGAGATCCCAGTTTGGAAATGGGAAAACATTACTATGGATCTCATTACTAAACTTCCGCGCACAAAGAAAGGTCATGATGCCATCTGGGTAGTTGTTGATCGTCTTACTAAGTCAGCGCATTTCTTGCCAATCCGTGAGGATTTTCCTGCTGACAAACTTGCTAAAATCTATGTGGATGAAATTGTAGCTCGACATGGTGTTCCTTTGAACATCATTTCTGACAGAGATGCTCGTTTCACTTCTCATTTTTGGAGAACCATGCAATCTGCTATGGGGACCCAACTTAACCTGAGCACAGCTTATCATCCGCAAACGGATGGTCAATTTGAGAGAACAATCCAGACTCTGGAGTTGGGATTCACATCTTCCGTTAATTGAATTCTCCTACAACAACAGTTATCACACCAGCACCAAAATGGCTCCTTTCGAAGCTCTCTATGGTCGAAAATGTCGTTCACTAGTCTGCTGGAATGAGATCGGCGAGGCTCAGCTTACTGGACCTGCCCTCATTTTAGAGACAACTGATAAGATTAAGAAAGTTCGTGATAACCTTCAGACAGCTAGAAGCCGTCAAAAGAGTTACGCGGACCCAAAACGCAAGCCCTTTGAATTTCAAGTCGGTGATCGAGTATTACTTAAGGTCTCACCTTGGAAAGGTGTGATCAGATTTGGAAAGAAAGGAAAACTTGCACCTAGATACGTTGGACAATTCAAGATCGTCGAAAGAATCGGTAAGGTAGCCTACAGACTTGAGTTACCTCCTGAACTTGGAAATGTTCATCCAACCTTTCACGTATCCAATCTCAAGTAGTGTTTAGCTGATGAGAACCTCCACATACCACTTGACGAAATTCGTGTTGATAAAACACTGAAATTTGTTGAGAAGCCAGTGGAAATCATGGAACGTGAAGTCAAGTGGCTAAAACGCAGGCGCATTCCTTTGGTCAAGGTTCGCTGGGAAGCTAAACGTGGACCCGAGTTTACTTGGGAACGCGAAGATCAAATGAAGGCGAAATATCCGCATCTTTTCCCACGAGTTTCCTCTAAATAAATTTCGGGACGAAATTTCCACAAGTAGGGGAGACTGTAACATCTGTGCTTGTAATCTTTATGAACAGTTCAATTATCAATAAAACAATGTTATTTGATCCCAATGTTTGTTTGGTTGTGTTTTACATTTTTCATGTTTTGACTTTTATTCAATTTCAAACTCTACATCGCTTTCTGGAGAATTATACGCAAACTGGTGCGTAAACGTAATCAGTTTAATGCAAAAAATACTCCAGAACATCAACATATTCTTAACATACCTTAAATAACCCTTACATAACTTAGAAATAAGTTTTGAAGGCTTTGGTATAGCAAAAACAAGTAAATTCGCTTACAGGGACTAAACTGGACAAACTGCGAAAGTATGCCAATTTGAACTGTAACGAACATTCCGAAACATGACCATAAGTTAAACACACCTTAAATATCCTTTATATAGCTTAGAAATAGGCTTTTATGGGTTCGGTGTGCTAAAATAAACTTTTGGGTCATTCAGGGACTAAAAGCGTCAAAAAGTGCACAAGTTTGCATTTTCGTGCATAACTTACGTTCTGAATACATCCGGACATCCAAAAATTTATGTAAGCACTAAAATATTTTATTTTAGTGTTTGGCATAAGAAAAATCCATTCGTCAAGCAATTTAGATCGTTTTTCGCGCTTATGCACATTCCGTCGTAATTAAGCGAACATCGCGAACGTACGACCAAACGAACTGACATCCGGCATATTTTTGAGCCTGTTTCATGTCCAAAATATTTAGGCATCCTTGTGGAGCCTTGAAAATGATTTAACGAGCCTTAAACATGTCGGAAATAGCCTTAATACGCAACGGGGACTGAAAGGGGAACATTGGAAAGTGTTTGCTGATCAGGTGGACCTTAGCGTGACACCTAGCCCCCTTGGCGTCATGCTAGGCCTCTTCTGATCAGCAAAAGCCATTTTAAACACATGTTAACAGCCCTTAAACCCTCCAAGGGCCAATGCCAAGTGTCAAACTCTTATGGTGGAAGCAAAATGAGCTACCACAACATTCCAACAAGTGTAGGGATGTGATCATTCCCTCTTCTCCAAGAAACGATCCTAACGGTGAACCGAAATCTATAAATACCCACCTCAACTTCACTCATTCCTCACAAGAATCTGATTTGAGAAGCTCTAAGTTGAAACCTTTGTTTCATACCTGAGCTACTTGAATCAAGATTAGCATTCGGGGACCCTTTGTAAGTGTTCCTTCGTTCTTTTATTGCTTTTCGAGTCCGAAAGTCAAACTTTGTTTGACTTTCTGCATTGACTAGTTTATGGTCAATGCGAAGTTCGTTTGAACTTTGCAACGTGATCGTAATCACGATGGTTATAGTCCCTTGTGACTATGCCTACTGATTACCACGTTGTCTAGGGTCGTAAGGGTAAGCGATCTAATAAATCGCTTATACCTTCGAACCCGACCCATTTGGTCGATCTTTAGGATCCGACCAAACACATTAGGTGACCATAGTATATAGGGAATAACCTTCCGAGGTTATACCTTATGGTCGCTTCGTTTAAGTAGTTGTATGATAGGTAGTTTATATGCCTTAGGTAAATTACCAAAATACCCCTTTGATGCCAAAATTCATTTTAAACATATGTAACATAACTTTTGACATCTAAACTGATTTGACAACAATATTAGACATGTTAAGGCATATGTTACTTGTCATAGGACTAGTTAAGCGGTCCGAACGCGTTTCACGTGAACGACGCGTTAAAGTAGCATAAGCTACCTAAACGGGTCATAATGGGTCGTAAGCACTTATGTTAGGTTTCATTTAGTATGTAGGCTTTGTTAAACCATACTACCTGAGTTCCCATACTCATTTGGTTTACGAGCCCTCATTCTATCCGATCCTCCGATATAGGTCCGGTTTATTAACATAGTTACCTATATTATGTGTCGTTTGATTCCGAGATCTCTAGCAGCTTGGTGGTTATCTTAGGACTTCTGAGCAATCTCAAGTGAGTACATAGACCCCTCTTTTACTGTTTTCAAACTGTTTTGGGGTGAAACACATGTGCCTACTTGTTACTTTCATGCTTTCCATGTTTTCACATTATATACTTGCTATGTTCATTAGTACATTTATAGTACATGATTTCATTACACTTTATGCTATGTATGCCCATTGTGTGCGTACTTAGTACATTATTTTACATTACACTTTATGCTATGTATGCCCATTGTGTGCGTACTTAGTACATTGTTATACATTACACTTTATGCTATGTATGCCCATTGTGTGCGCACTTAGTACATTGTTATACATTACACTTTATGCTATGTATGTCCTTTGTTGCATACTTAGTACAGTTGTTTTCATCACATGTTTACATTTTGGTATGACATTTGGGTTGTTTAAAATGGAACAATACATTCATTAACATTAGCTACGTCGTTCGTTAGTAGGTAGTGGTACCATAGGAATTGACAACTCCCGTTCCGGACATCCTGGGTAGGTTTGGATGAAAGGAATGACCGAATTCGATACACATAACTTAGATAAACCTTTAATTTGTTTAAGGGTTTATCGCCACAGTCTCAAGGCTTGGATGTATGCATTTTCACAATACCGCATAAATGTTTGTATCAGTATAGCATGCATTTGTTCCACAAAACATAACTTTGATTTAAACCATGTTTTACTTCAATACCTTGTTTTTGTGCATTTTACATATGGTTTAGTTGATATATTTCACTTACCATACATGATATTTTTGGGTACACATTACATGATCTACATTAAACATAAACATTTTGAAATTGATATACACATTTAGTGGTTTACATTGGACATAGACATTTCGATATGGTTTACACATTAACACACGACAATTCATTTATACATAAACAATTTACAATGGTGGTTGGTTTGAGTAAGTGATTTGAGTAACGAGGCGTGTGTAATATGATACAGGCATGGTGGATACGCCGCTGGTACTTCCTATATATAAGTGTTTGTATGACATTACATGTCGTAGCGTTACTTAAATCATTTCAGTATTTGACATATTACGTTTTACATAAACAACTTATTTTCACAAGACATTGATTTACAAAACAACTTATCTTATACAAACTCATATTACTTGGTTATTCATTTAACCTTACATTATTTTCTTATATATATATATCATCGCTTTTTGAATGATTTACAAAACAAAACAAAACAAAACAATTTACAAGGTTCATGACTGACTTTTGTTAAACAACTTTTCTAAACTCATAAGTCATGAATCCTCTTTTCACAAATCCTATGTATCTCACATGCATTTTTATGCTGACGTACTTATTTTCACATGTGTTTTCAGGAGCTATTGCATAGGATGATGATCATGACACTAGGGCGGACCTGTGCCTTAGAGACTAAAAATGAAGATAGACTAGTTTAATTATGTTATGAACTCTTTGTTTCCTGTTTAAGACAATATAACACTCTTGTTTAATAAATAAAATATAACTTTGTATGCCATGGTTGTGAAACAATAATTCTGTTACAACACTCCCCGATGTTTCCGCCACGTTTTGTATGTTATACGTGGTCGGGGTGTGATAGTTACTTCTTTAAAAGTTTCATTCTTAGAAGATTTAGGTGTTTACAACTTGTAAACATGTTTTAGAAAAACACTTCTTTATGAAATCTTCTTGTTTCACAAGTGTTTATACACTTGTTTTACCACCAAAAATAGTGTATGAAGTAAGAACCAAGATCTACTAAAAATCATATTTTAAACTTGGTTCTTTTTGGAAAACCATCCATAAATCTTAGATCAATATGATTATTAACTCACTTTGATTATTATTTTTCAAGAAACCAAGTATTCTTTTCAAGTTCATGATTTAGGGGTGGATGATCTTTCATCCTACAACCTCTTACATTTCTCATCTTGTTAAACTATGTTTCTAATCATGATTTAGCAAGATGCTATGATGATCAACATCATCTCTACAAACAAATCAATGATCAACAAGCTTTCATAACATAAACAACTTAGTTTCATCAAGACTACTTCATGTATCAAGCTTATGTTCATGTTTCTTGATTATGTTCTTTAGTGTTCTTCCTGATTTTCATCACATATGATCTTTTAACCAACTAAATTAGAATTAACAAGGGATTATAAGGGCCTTACTACTAGCTCTATGTCTAGGGATGAACACAAGAAGTTAAAGATGATAAATGTGTTGGATAAAAGCAAATGGGAGAGGTCCTTCAATCTCCAAGACCACCAAGCTTCATTAGACACCTTCTAACACCTTTGTGAGTGTATGGAATGGATGAAGATTGGATGGAGGTGGTGGTGGTGGTGGTGGTGGTGTTGTTGCTTGTTCGCGGCCGAGAGTAGGCAAGAGGGGAGGAGAAGAGTGGTGTGTTTAGGTGTGTGAAAGATGAATGAGGCCTTGATCTTCTTATAACCATATTAAGCTTTTATCCATTGTATAATATGTTCCAATAGTACATAACATGATCACTAAGCAATCTTCATGAGATCTAATGAAATCAAAAGAAATCACAAGTGGGGGACCCACTTGTGACCGTCAATTGAAGGGGGGGTCTTGGTTGGGGTTTAAAGATAAGTTAAGCAATCTAGTTAGAACTTAAGTGTAATGTTTAGTGTTTATGCATATATGGTGTTATATAGTGTGTTAGGGTGTTCGGGGATCATAACTAGCTCAGAAACATTAAAACAATGCTTCTAGTATAATTTTGATGTTTCAGGTAGTGTCCGGTTGTTCGGTTAGATACCGGTTCATTAAAGTGTCAAACTATACCGTTTAGTGATCTTTATGTACCCTTTTGTGACACTTTTAATTCCCGACACTTAGGAAAGCTTTCAGGACCATTTAGTCATATTTTTACATGTTACCAACTTGTTAAGATGCTGGTTTTTGCTGAAAAATGCTGAATTCAGCAGTTTGGGTGAGTTTTAGGCACTTTCCGGCACTTAAACTATCACCTAGTGAAGCAGTTTTGTGACCCTCACTTTCCTACACACTATACTAGTGTAAAACTTAGTCTCTGGCCCATACTGGGTCTCAAAACACTGTTTGTCTATGTACTGAACCTCGTCAGCATTTTTCTGAGTTATCCGCTAACTGTGCTAACCGTGCTTTGTGCATCGTTTATGTCACTAAAGTTTGTATGTAAAAATTGATGTGACATTATGCAATATATGATGCACATGTAAGTATGATGTAGTAATCAGAAAGCAATTAAGTATAATTCAACACAGTCATTAAGCACTAATCAAGATTATTTAATTGTACGGATGCATGCAAATTTGGCAGTTGTCACAAATGTTCCTACAACGGCATATCAAATGCAGTATGGCCATTTCAACATTGTATTCCATGATCTCTGGGCTAATCATCACACCAGCAATTTTATGGATCACATGAATCGACTATGCTTATTGATGACGTGTTGAATCATTTCAGGAGAAAGGAACATCATGGACGACATCTGTATCTTATTTTAGAGCTCCTGAGGGAGGAGCCATTACGTGCGAAGTCTTATTAAATGTAACACCTAGATTCGAGAGATGCATTTTGATCATGTAACCAACGAAGTGGGAATACATGTGGACCTTGCTAGGATCCAGTTTGTTAGAAACTGATCGACACCAAAGATTCCTTCAGGGATACAACAATTTCTTGGTTTCGCTGGATACTATCGCAGATTCATCACAGGATTTTCGAAGATTGCGCAGCTTAAATCTCTTTAGCACAGCAGGGTGTTGTGTTCGTGGAAGACAAAATAGGAGAACGTCTCTTCAGCTTTTGAAACTCAACTCTACAAAGTGCTGAGTATTGTCTTTACAAGAGGGTACGGGTGATCTGGTGGTATACCATGAAGGTCCGAATCAGAGTCTCAGTTACACACCGATGCAACACGAGAGGGTAATGGCTTACGTGGTGGATTAACAGGAAGAATTGCAAGACTCGCAACCTGGGGTGGAAGCCACGATCTCGGATTTGAGCTGGAGGCATTACTTGGACGGTACCAATGCACTACTTAGACCGATCACAAGGGCCTCCCGTGTACCTTTGTTTCGAAAGAGCTAAACATGTGATGACATCGCTGGATGGAACCTTTGAATGACTTCGACTACGGAACCTAAACGCGTATGAGTTTGTAGCTCACCATCAACTCTAGCCTACCCGATCAGATTTTCCCTATTCAACCCGAAGCACTGAAGTGAGAAATTTTCAAGTTGGGTCCATGCGGGGTTTTGGCAAGTTGGACGATATTTGCTACTTCATGGAATGACTACGGATTCCACTGTACAGCAATCCAAGGGAACTTGTGTGGAGCGAAGCACATCAGCCTCGATATTCTAGTCATCTGAATTTTGATGGAATATATTAGGATCGAAGGATCTTGTACTGGCAACTAGGCTTGAAGGCCTACACAGCGAAGCATGTGAACGACGTTTGACTTGTGCGAAAGTCAAGGTGGGACATCAGAAACCTTCTGGTTTGTGTCAGTAATCAGAAAAACCTATTCGGAGATTGGAACAGACAGTCATGGATTTTGTAGCTGCCTCCCTAAATCTCAAAACAGAACCGATATTACCTGAGTGGTCGTTGATTGTCCCATATAACCAGCACACTCTCTTGCAATCAAGGAAACTGACGAATCTTCACAGCTTGTGAATATTCCTCTGAGAGAGGCGGCTTTCTAGGCACAAGGTGCCAACTCCTATTATCTTTAACTTTGATCTATACCTGATTTATGACAGGCACTACACAACACTCTTGGCTCACGTCTGGACAAGAGCATTGCTTATCGCCGTTGGACAAACGGTCAGAGCAAACGAACCATCCTGACCCCCGAAGACATGTTGAGAGCATGTGCGTGATTGACTTTAGTAAGAATTGGAAGGACACTTACCTTTGATTGAGTTCTACTGCAGCAGTCATCATTTTAGTATTCAGACAGCTCTGTTTGGGGCATTGCATGGACGATAACGCCAATTCCCTATTGTTAGACTACAGAAGGTGACAATCTAAACACAGGCCCGGGACTTGTACTCAAAACTCTTGGGAAGATTGTTTGGATCGGGAGTCATTTGGCGACAACGCGTGACCGTCAGGGAAGCTGATAAGCTTAGGAACCACTGGAAGATCGCTGTAGGCGATCGTAATATGTTGAAAATCTCACCCTGGGAAGGGTGTGGTATGCTTGGGCAACGTGGCGAGCTTAACCTACATCACGTGGGCCATACAACATTCTGGGAAGAATCGATAGCGTGAGCTACAAACTCGAGTTACCTGATGGATTGGGTAACGTACACAATGTCATTTATGTCTTGAATCTAAGGAAGCATTTATCCGATGAAACACTTGTGATACCTTTGCTAGAGCCTAAGGTTGACGACAAGATGCAGTTGTCGAGGAACCTATCGGAAACATGGACCAGGAAGTCAAGGTTCTTAGCTTAGTCAAATTCCAATCGTGAGAGTTCGTTGGAGCTCAAATCATGGACCGGAGCTCGCGTAGGAATGCAATGATTAGAGGAAGCTCTAGTCTCCTCGATTGTTCAAATGGTTGAAGCAACTTCTGATGTCACTGGAAAATTTCAGGACAAAATTCCCTTTCAAGTTGGGGACGATGTGGCACCTAGGAAAATCCACAGTCATCCTGATCTAATATCTTGTCGTGTGGATTGCTTATCAAATTTTTAGACGAAATTTCTTTCAAGTTGGGGATGATGTGACAACTCGTGTTTTACCGTTTCTATACGTCTGTTTTTCGTATTTTAACTTAATTGTACGTTAACTAAAACTATTGCGTTCAATGATAAGTCAGTAGTTGTGACGCATTTATATATTATGGGTTTTGTATATGGGCCACATGAAGTTTCGAACCGCACATCTCTATTCCAATCGCACACCTTCGTATCCTCGTGACTCTTGGGCTTTTGGCATGACTATTCTCGGCCCAAACCAAATTCGGCCCATCCCCCTCTATTTCTTTTGTACGTAAGTAAACATGAAGGCATTAACATAATCCTTTTCAAAACTTATTTGCAAACCCTAATCTTGTCTAGCTCTTGACGGAAGCCCCTCTCTCGAGATCGAAGCCTTCTTCTTCTTGGATTTTGTACGCTACTCTTCATCTCGTAATTCGGTTAGTATGTCTTCACTTTAATGATCAAAATCTGTGGATTGTTTGTAACTGTGTTTGTCCGATTCAGTTGATGATCATAAGTTTATTATGAATGATGTTATATATTGTATATCTAGTTCTTGCCTAAGAATAGTGGAGTAAACTTCTGGTGATTAACGAACTGATTAGGTCATATTTGGATGTTGTGATGTTAATCAATGAATTAGGGTTGCATGTTAAATTGTAATCATTGTATTAACGGTTCGGCCAGCATGTTAAAGCAGATTAGTCTTTGTTTACAAAACTGATTTCATGAATGTAACTGCACTATGAGATGTTGTGAGATCTAAGATTTACATTAATAATCTACTAACTATTGCCACGAGACGAAGGAGATTGTAATCGTCTGTCAGGTCTCCAACGAAAAACCATGGCGACTACGAAAAACCCGCTGTCAGGTCTTCGACGAAACATCAGGACTTTCGTCACTAATTCTTTGACGAAGGTTAGTCCTTCGTCGAGGTTTTTCGCCGCGTCTCTCCATGACGAAGTACTAGTCTTTCGCCGGCTAGCATTTGATGAAATATGTGGGTTATTCGTCGGACACTAGAACAATAACTGAAGGAAGGAGATTGTGATGTATGTGGTAAAGGATAGATATGCACATGGGTTATTGTCGTTATGTGATAACCTTACTGACTAAAAATGAGAACTCTGACTTAGTTGTATAGATATAACACTCCTCTGATACTAGTTGTTATGTGGACCTGTATGATGTGTATGAGATACAACGAAACTGTGTGAATTAAGTAGTTGGATTATAAAAGCCTATCGGTTGCATGGTAACAATGTTAATCAGATGAGAACTTGGACTTAACCCGTATGAATAAACAGTACATCTGTGAATGTTTATATGTGTCGCGAACATGGGATGTAGACTTGTTTGGGAACAAAACACTTGTGGTGTGACTTTATGATAAACGTTATAGATCAATGGATTGCATGATTAACAGTTACGACTTGTATAAGCACGTGTGTCTTACTTGTATACTACTCGCGTAACGTGTATGTTGGATACGTGATATATGTTAACAATGTGAATGTAAACTGATTACGTGTACATGAACATCATAGGCTTTGACTGATTAAGTGTGAGCAAGTAACTAGTCATACCGAGCAAACCAAGGTGAGCTCACTTCTCTCAAAACAAGCATGCGTCCGGTGGGGACAATCAAACTGACAAAACTCGTAAATGGATTTTCGTAAACCCATATCCTTGTAGGGGATATGAGGCGGTTTTCAAATACCCACATCCTTGTAGGGGATGTGAGGCGGATTTCACAAACGCATATCCTTGCAGGGGATATGCATCGGTTTTCAGTAAACGTTGATGTTGGATAATACACTCACATTCTATCACTTAAGTCCCATCATACTACCGGGTTGTTGCTTGTAGGGCAACGGGGTTATTAGTTGATAACGTTATTAGGTTTGGCATCCTCACGACGTACCTGGATAGGACGGGCGTAAACTAATAACTTTAAATCATGGCCAATGTTTGATAGAGCATTGGAGAAGGGCAAAAAGGGCCGTCTGCGGTATCGAGTTATTATCAACATAACACAACATAACATAACATGAATCAGTAATCGGTAACGAACGGTTTAACAACTCAGTGAACTCACCAGCGTTGTCTGATACACGTTTTTCTGCATGCTTGCAGGGCTTTAGGTACATGTTGTTGGAACTTGCTGTCTAGGATGCTGGAGTGGTCATGGGTCAAGTTACAAGGAATCACAAGACAAGTTTAATGGCTTTATACACTTGAGTTACGAAATTGTTAACTATTGTATTATGCTTCCGCTGATTAACAAATAATGTGTTATAACGCTTTGTTATAATAAATGAAAGTTTAATTTAATTATTGTTATGAGTTCAATGTGATTGGTGGCTAGATCCTGGTACGTCACATGCCTCGCGGGGAATCCCGCTTGTGGTATTTTAGGGGTGTGACACAAACAATCAAAGGAAAACTAGGTGCAACAGCTGGGAATTAACCAGGAAGGTTCTGCTATGCTAGGACCTATTTACGGACCGCAAAGGGTCCTGCCTTACGGACCGTAAGGTTGCAGCAGGGGCTGCATGTTTGAAAAACGACAGTTTCAGTCCCTGAGCTTGTTTTGTCGCATTTTGGCACTTATAACACCCACCAAGCCCATTTTCAAGCTCCATGATGAATTTAAAGTATATTTAACTTGAATTATGGTAAAAAAATATCACGGATGTCAGTTCCTTTGGCTGTACGGTTACGTTTTTTCGGTTAATTACGACGGAAATCGTAACGGACGCGAAAACGATCCAAATTGCGAAACAAATGGTATTTTTGTATTCCCATCACTAAAATACAGTATTTTAATGATTACAAAATTTTTTGGATGTCCGGCTATGGTCAGAATGTAGATTATGCGCGAATTTGCATACTTTCGCAGTTTTGACACTTTTAGTCCCTGTGACCAAATAAGTTTATTTTCACATACCGAACCCCTCAAAACTTATTTCTAAGTTATGTAAAGGGTATTTAAGGTATTCTTAGCTTATTTCACTGTTCCAGAGTGTATGTTTCTATACGAATTGGCAGACTTTTGTAATTTGTCGCAAATAGTCCCTGCGATTGAATAAACTTGTTTTTGTCATACCAAACCCTTCAAAACTTATTTCTAAGTTATGTAAAGGTTATTTAAGGTATGTTAAGCTTATTTCACAGTTTCAGAGTATTTTTATGTTAAAATGATTACGTTTACGTAACAGTTTGCGTATAACTTTCTAGAAAGTGTTTAAAAGATTGAAATTGAACAAGAGTTGATATGTGTAAACGTCACAAGTAATTGTACAAATATCGATAATGAAACATAAGATTTCATTGGATTTGTATTTGTATGATGGTCGTAGAGGCACAAATGTCACAGTCTCCCTTACGTTAGGAAATTTCATCCCGAAATTTATTCGTAGGAGTCTGTTTGTATAAGTTGTGTTAAGCCATTGTCTTGCGCGAAATCTAGAGTTTTTATCTATTTTCATAGAATACCCCATCAAGGATTTCCACGTAAGGCATAACTTTATTATTCCCTAGTGGATGCTTCCTTAGATAATGCAGGAAGTGGGAATGGGCTGTTATACTTATGATGCTCATCCCCTAATGGATACTCCCCCGATTAAATAGGAAGTGGGAATGAGGGATTTGATTAATGATAAATCCAAATCAACCAATAGTTCTGTAAGTATCCTTTAAGAATCTAACTGTTAAGACAGAGAGATCTTGTAAGGATTTGTATTTCATTTCTCTGATGGATATTTCTTCAGAAGCGAAAATGAATGGATAATTCATTTTCCTCAGTGGATACTTCGTCAGAAGTGGAAATGAAGGATTGGTTTATAGATTATTCATTTCCCCGATAGATATTTCTTTGGAAGCGAAAATGAATGGATAATTCATTTTCCTTAGTGGATACTTCGTCATAAGTGGAAATGAAAGATTATTGTATAGATTATTCATTTCCCTGATGGATATTTCGTCGGAAGTGAAAATGAATGGATAATTCAGTTTCCTCAGTGGATACTTCGTCAGAAGTGGAAATGAAAGATTATTGTAGAGATTACTCATTTCCCCGATGGATATTTCTTCGGAAGCGAAAATGAATGCATAATTCATTTTCCTCAGTGGATACTTCGTCAGAAGTGGAAATGAAAGAATTGTTGTATAGATTATTCATTTCCCCGATGGATATTTCTTCGGAAGCAAAAATGAATGCATAATACATTTTCCTCAGTGGATACTTCGTCAAAAGTGGAAATGAAAGAATTGTTGTATAGATTATTCATTTCCCCGATGGATATTTCTTCGGAAGCACAAATTAATGCATTATTCATTTTCCTTAGTGGATACTTCGTTAGAAGTGGAAATGAAAGAATTGTTGTATAGATTATTCATTTCCCGATGGATATTTCTTCGGAAGCGAAAATGAATGCATAATTCATTTTCCTCATTGGATACTTCGTCAGAAGTGGAAATGAAAGAATCAATACAGGATTATTCATTCCCCAATGGATATTTCTTTAGAAGTGAAAATGAATGCATAGTTCATTTTCCTCAGTGGATACTTCATCAGAAGCGGAATGAATTTATTCATTTTCCTCATTGGATATTTCTTCAGAAGCGAAAATGAACGGAAAATTCATTTTCCTCAGTGGATACTTCATCGGAAACAAAAATTAATATGATTCTCGAATGGATTATTCATTTCCCAGTGGATATCTCTTTCAGAAGCGAAAAGTGAGTAGCTAGTTCATTTTTCCTCAGTGGATACTTCATCAGAAACGGAAATGAATATAGATAACTTTTGTTTCTTGTTCAAGTTAACATATGACAAAATTTGTTGTGGTTTCCGTGCACTGAATTCCATAATTATGTATGCATCCATAATTACATAATTCCTTGCACAGTCCGCACAATTTATCTTATAATGTGTAGGGGATAGATTCAAACAAAATATCTTGTGATAACTTTGACTAGACCACCATCGGGTCTCTTTAACTAGATCAACACATGATCTCTTTAACTTTAGAATAGTACTTTGAAATCCAAGGGTCTTAACTATTTCATAGAAGTCCATTAAGGATTTAAGATAGCACTTTTGGATATCCTTCCAAGAATCTAACATATGAAAATATGGAAGATTCTACAAGGATTTGGATAGCGAGCATTTGGATCACACATAAACACATAATCACATAATTGTCAACTTGGTCATCAACTTGTTATCAATTTATTATCAACTTGTCGTCGATTTGTACTCATGCATTTAAAGTACACCAGGAATCCAATCAATTGACTTCAATTAGTACTTTAAACATCCTCAAGAATCTATCTATAAAGATAGGAAGATCTTATAAGGATTCGGTTTTGTCCTCATTGAATCGAAACATATGTATTAAAGCACACAAAGAATCCAGTTAAGGACTTTGATTTTGCGCTTTAAACATGCACAAGGATCTACCTATGAAGATAGGAAGATCCTATAAGGATTTGGAATTCATGTAGCGAAAAATGTTTTGAAAACTTGTACTAGGTATATTAGGTAAATATGTTTATAAAATGTTTTAAAACCATGTAAAATGTCTTTGGAATCATGTATGAGGTTTTTGAAAACATGGATAATATTTTTGAAATTATGCACTTGGTATGTAAGTATACTATATCAAGATGTTTCTAAACCATATGAGATGTTTTTGAAATCATGTATTATATATATATTGTTATGAAAACCAGAATGTAATGATATGTATATAGACATATCGCATAAGACCAATTAAGGACTTATGAAAAGTACCCTTAGATATCCATGTCACACCCCCAAATTCCACAAGCAGAGTATCACCGCAGGAGGCGTGACATGACCAGGATCAAGCCACCAATCATATTTAACAACGTATTAAAGTAAATATAAAAAAAACCGCAATATAATTGGTGCCCAAAACAAATTAATTAACTTCAAGTTATCAGCGGAAGCATAAAGTGTAAAAACCAAAACATAAGTTAAAAGTTCAAATGTTTAACATGGAACTTAACAGTCCATATCCCACAACGACCTCTCATTCTTGTGCAAGATCCATCTAAGCACCTAACGACCTGCATGGCATGTAGCACCGAATCAACAACAAAGTTGAGCGAGTTCACAGTTGGTGTCCATTTAAAAAGTTGTTCCAAAACCATAAGTTATCTCGAAAACCATGAGTTAACCATTTCCTTGTTTCCCAAACTATAAACAGTGGGGGCTACCCCATGTTAACCACTAGACCCGTTACCATATCGACCACTGACTGTAGACATGTTTATGTGCCCTTCGTCAATGTCTATCATCATTGACTAAGTGCCCAGATCCATTAGTCCACTCCCGTCCTCTGCGGCACGGTGTGAGGCTTGTCAAACCTAATAGCGCTATTTAACTAATGACCCGTTCGCATTGGCCCGGCGATTAAGTCGATATAAAAATGAGGGACTTCATGATAGAGTTTTGTCTAGTAAGTTATATCTTGTCATCCTTCCCAAGGAGGATGGAGGTACGTAATCTACCCAAGGAGAATACGCAGTCTTAATGTTGCCATCCTTCCCATGGAGGATGGAGGTACATATCCTACCCAAGGAGAATATGCAGGTTCCGTTTTAGTTTCTTAACCCATTCCCAAACCACCAGGAATCCCATGCCTTGTAGAAAGTGTGAACTCACCTTAGGTTAGCTTCGGCAGATACACGAAAAGGTCACTTGAGCTATATGTGGTCAACCACGTCCTAACATGGTTACCATACAAGTCAGGTCTAGGTTCAAGTAGTGCACGTAGGTTTACACATAAGCTAACAGGATACGAACACGTAATGATCATGGCAAACACGTAAGATCACGTTAACAGTCAACTACACATAAGGCCCAACTTATGCGACTCAGATGATTAGGCTCGCACAATTTCAAAGGTTCAAACATCTTGTGCAATTCAATAATTGAAGCCCATTTAACCTTCGGCCCAACCTGTTGTGCGTCCAGCACAATCTTGTGCGACTCACAACGGGTTGTGCGACTGGAACAAACCCGGCCCAATAACATAAGTAACCCAACATTCACATGCCCCAAACAAACAAACAGAAAATCAACTTGTGCGGTCCATTTATCTTGAACAATTAATACTCTTGTGCGATTCATATGGCCTTGTACGATTCTATAAAACTTGTGTGACTGAGTTGGGCCGTGTGGCCCAAAATCATAACAAGGTTTAAACAGTTGTGTGTGGCCCAAGGCTTGTGCGATCAGCACCGTCTTGTGCGATCCAGATCGCCTTGTGCGATCATGCATAACTAAATAGTACACTATGCTTTATTAGTTGTACCTAGCTTATGCAACCAACCCCTTGTGCGAATCAGACTTGTGCATTTGCACTTGTGCGATCAGGACTTGTGTGTTCTGATCTTGTACAATCCAAGGGTTTTGTGCGATCGGTTACAACTTTCATTAATTCTTGCAATCAATTCCTTAATCAATTTAAACAGTTTCCTACTACACATTTAATCGATTAAATCAAGCATTTACCAATTAATTCTCATGAACCCTAATTAATTATCAACTTCATGAACATCAACCTTTGCATAATATCCTATTATTAGATCAATTATTTTGAATTTACCATTCAACATCTTAGGTTCAAACTTACAAACTAATCAACATCCGAATCAAGACTAACAACTAAATAACATTCATTCAGTCCTAGGTCTAATCAAATCATCATACAATCCATTGCCAAGAACAATTTCATCGTATACATTTATATGTAAGAATCGAACATACATTCCCGAATCAAACACCAAACATTAAACATCACTAAACATCAAAGTTTCAACAACATAATTGCTAGCATGAAACCCTAGCTTCCATACAATCCGTAAAAATCAGAATCATAACAATTCAAACACATAACAATCATCAAAGATGTAACACTAACTGAAGTGTGTGAAATAGGATGAATTTGATCCAGATGGGAGCCTTCGGTTGAGGGGAGCGTTGTCATCGAACAAGAGGGAGGAGAGGAGAGGGAGCTAGAAGGATTAGGGTTTGGTAAACTTTGTGTGCTAGATGGTTATGGGGTTTATATATTGACACCCCTTGGTGTCATACGAAAACAATAGGGGCCGGCCCATCATGAGCTGCCCTTTGGGTCGAGTATTCGAACAAGAGTGTGGGTCAAGAGAGGAATGTGAAATTGGGTTCATTGTGTGCGGCCCAAAGAACTTGTGCGACCGGACAATGTTATGCGACTAGGTTTATATTTATATATATATATACACATATATTACACACAATCACATAATGCAAACATATTATTCCATTAAAACCAACATATCAATTAGTCACATAGAGTTTATACACGTCACATTAAACACAATGATAGGTTCTGAAATACGAGTTGTCACATCATCCCCAAGTTGAAAGAAATTTCATCCCGAAATTTAGCACGTAGTTACTGAGGAAGCTAGTTAGGTTGCGTGGTTTCCTGGTTTTCCTGGGGTGTCACATCCTTCCCCCGTTGGTTTGGAATTTCGTCCCGAAATTCCGCAATAGCTTCAGCCTCAGTAGTGGATTCACTTTTCTTGAACAACTAGAGATACTTGTCTTTCATTTGGTCTTCTCGTTCCCAGGTAAACTCTGGGCCATGACGGGAGTTCCAACGAACTTGAACGATGGGTATTCTGGTACGCTTGAGAACCTTAACATCTCGTTCCGTAATATCTACTGGTTCCTCGACGAATCGCAGCTGATCGTCGATGGTGAGTTCCTTGAGAGGAACTATGAGGGTTTCATCTGACAGACACTTCTTCAGATTTGACACATGGAATACGTTATGAACTCCACTGAGTTCTTCAGGTAGATTCAGTCTGTAGGCCACCTTGCCAATTTTCTCAGTGATTTCGAAAGGTCTGACATAACATGGATTTAGCCTGCCTCGTTTACCAAAACAAACTACACCCTTCCAAGGTGAGACTTTTAGTAGCACTCGATCCCCAACCTGGAACTCGAGTGGTTTCCTACACTTATCAGCATAGCTTTTCTGACGATCATGAGCTACCGCCATTCATTGTCGTATTTGGACAATCTTTTCTGTCTTGTCGACGACGAGTTCTAGGCCAGTGATTTAGCTGTCACCAACTTCTGCCCAGCATAAAGGGATCAGCATTTTCATCCATACAATGCCTCGAACGGAGCAGCCTGGATGCTGGTGTGGTAACTTTTGTTATATGGAAACTCTACCAATGGTAGGTGCCTTTCCCAACCGTTACCAAAGTCAATTACACACGAAGCATGTCTTCGAGAGTTTGGATGGTGCGTTCAGACTGCCCATCCGTCTGTGGATGATAAGCTGTGCTCATGTCGAGACGTGAGCCAAAGGATTTGTGCATCGCTTGCCACAAATCAGAGGTAAACCATGGATCTCGATCAGAAATGATGGAGGTTGGCACCCCGTGCCTTGAAACTACTTCCTTCAGGTAGACGTCTGCTATAGTGGAGAACTTATCCATTTCCTTGATAGCTAGAAAATGTGCAGACTTGGTTAGTCGATCCACCATCACCCAGATGGTATCGTTTCCTCGTTGAGATCTAGGTAAGCCAGTAATGAAGTCCATGGAAATTTGCTCCCATTTCCATGTCGGGATCTCTGGTTGCTGAAGTAAACCTGATGGCTTCTGGTATTCGACCTTGACCCTCGCACAGGTCAAACATTTACCAACATAGGTCGCTATATTAGCTTTCATGTGAGGCTACCAGTACGTAGTCTTGAGATCGTGGTACATCTTATCTGAACCAGGATGTACTGAGTAACGAGACTTGTGAGCTACATCCATCACAAGCTCACGCAGATTACCATAGAGTGGAACCCAGATACGCCCTGCCAAGTAGTAAGCACCGTCTTTCTTTAGTTCCAACCGTTTCTCCAATCCTTGCAGGCACTCAGCCCTGAAGTTCTCTTCTTTCAATGCTTCAACCTGAGCATCACGAATTTGGGCAGGAAGACTAGAGTGAATGGTAAGCTGTAACGCACGTACACGCTTAGGTTTGGTTTCCTTTTGACTGAGGGCGTCAGCCACAACATTGGCTTTGCCTGAATGGTATCTGATTGCATATTCGTAATCGTTAAGAAGTTTGACCCATCGACGATGTCGCATGTTCAACTCCTTCTGATCGAAGATATGCTGGAGACTCTTGTGATCGGTGTAAATGGTGCACTTGGTACCATACAAGTAATGTCTCCATATCTTAAGAGCAAACACCACTGCTCCCAACTCCAAGTCGTGAGTAGTGTAGTTCTTTTCGTGAACCTTAAGTTGTGGTGATGCGTAAGCTATGACTTTCTCACGTTGCATTAACACACAACCAAGTCCTTGGATTGACGCGTCACAATAAACTACGAAATTGTCTGTGCCCTCTAGCAACGAGAGAATAGGTGTGCTACAAAGCTTCAACTTCAGCTGCTGGAATGCGGATTCCTGAGCATCACCCCAACGGTAGGTGACACCCTTCTGAGTAAGAACAGTAAGAGGCTGCGCAATCTTCGAGAAATCCTTGATTAACCTTCTGTAGTAACCCGCCAAACCCAGGAATTAACGGATTTCAGTTGGTGTTCGAAGTGCAGTCCAATTCCTGATTGAGTCAACCTTGGATGGATCAACGTAAATCCCATCCTTATTAACCACGTGGCCTAGAAAATGGACTTCACGAAGCCAGAGGTCACATTTCAAGAACTTAGCATAAAGTTGTTCTGTTCGAAGAAGTTCCAAAATGAGTCGCAGATGACGCTCGTGTTCCTCCTGACTCTTGGAAAAGATCAAGATGTCGTTGATAAACACAATAACAAACTTATCCAAGTAGGGTTTGCACACTCGGTTCATAAGATCCATGAAGACCGCAGGTGTGTTCGTCAACCAAAAAGGCATGACCAGAAACTCGTAATGGCAGTAACGAGTCCTGAACGCTGTCTTAGAGATGTCCTCGTCTCGGACTCTCAACTGGTGATAGCCCAATCTCAGATCAATCTTAGAGTAGAAGCTCGACCCTTGCAACTGGTCGAACAGGTCATCAATACGAGGAAGAGGATAATGATTCTTCACGGTCACCTTGTTGAGTTCACGATAGTCAATGCACATTTGAAAGGTACCGTCTTTCTTCTTCACAAACAGTACTGGAGATCCCCAGGGCGAAGAGCTAGGGCGAATGAAACCCTTGTCAAAGAGCTCTTGTAGTTGCATAGACAGTTCTTCTAGTTCTGATGGGGCTAAGCGATACGGTGCATGAGCTATAGACGCTGCTCCAGGAGCTAGCTCAATTTGAAACTCGACCTGCCGATGAGGCGGAAGACCAGGTAATTCATCAGGGAATACCTCAAGAAAGTCGCGTACAATCGGGATATCTTCTATCTTCTTTTCCTTCGTTGAGGTGTCGTTAACGAGTGCTAGAATAGTAGTGTGGACCTTTCGCAAACACTTCTGGGCCTTAAGGAAAGAGATGATGCTCACAACAGCACCACTCTAGTCGCCATGAATAATAAGAGGTTCTTCACTAGAACGAGGAATGCGGATGATTTTCTCCTTGCAAAGAATCTCTGCTCGATGTTGGGATAACCAATCCATCCCAATGACGATGTTGAAACTATCAAGAACGATGGGGATAAGGTCGATAGAGAAGATCTGACCAGCAAGAACAAGATTACAACCCTTAACTATGTGTGTCGCTTCAAGACTTTTACCGTTCGCTAGTTCTACAACATGCTTGGTGTTTAAGGGAATTGGGGCACGCTTAAGCATCTGACTAACTTTTAAGGACACATAACTAGTATCGGCACCCGAATCGAATAAAACAGAAACAAAGAAGTCGTCCAGTAGGAACTTACCCGTCACGACATTGGGATCGTTCCAAGCATCACCCTGACCAATCACGAAAGCACGTCCCCTGGCACCATTGCCATCATTGTTACCCCCATTGTTGTTTCCATTTCCTTGGTTGATGTTGTTGTTCTGATTCTGGTTCAGCTGTGGACAGTTTCTTTTGAAGTGGCCTTCAGCACCACACTGAAAGCACCCTTTATTAGTACCATGTTGCTGCTGCTGGTTCTGTGGAGCTTGTTGCTGTTGCTGATGATTCTGATTCGCAGGATATGGGCTCCTGCAGTCCTTCGCTGCGTGACCAGGCTTGTTGCATCTATGATAGCGACCCTTGCTACACGGCCCGCTGTGGTGCAAGTTAAAATGGTTGAACTTAGGTTGATTTCCCTTATACCCTCCTTGTTGACCAGGGTTCTTGTAGTCGTCAGTCCTTTGCTGCTGGGACTGGGACTGAACAGAAGCTGAACCCTTGCTTGAATTTCCATCCCATTTGCGCTTGTTGTCGCTAGGAGCATCAGATGTATTGGTAGCACTAATACGCTTTGGCAGCCTGTTCTGCTCAACTACCTGATCAGTGCGACGGTGGGATAGTCGAATGACCTGCTGAATCGTGAGAAGGTTAGCCGAAGTTACCATACTCTGAATCTCTGGCAATAAACCCTTAAGATAAAGCTCGATACGTTTGCAGGGAGGGTCCACCATAGTAGGACACAAAGCAGCTAATTCATTCGATCTCTTCGTATATGCCTCGATTTCAGATCCTGTCATCTTTAGATTGTAAAACTCCACTTCCAGCTTGTGGATGTCATCACGATGACAATACTCTTCCTTGATCAGATCCTTAAAGTCGTTCCATGGGGTGGCATTAGCAGCTGCCAACCCTAGCATTTGAACCTGAGCGTTCCACCAGGTGAGCGCAACACCTTCAAGAGTTCCCGTAGCAAACTTCACCCTACTAGCAACAGGGCATTCACACATCTCGAAAATAGATTCGAGCTTCTCGAACCAGTGGAGGAGACCTACAGCTCCTTCTGTACCACTGAAGGTACTAGGTCGACAGTCCATAAAGGTCTTGAATGTACACACAGGAGGCTGAGCATGTTGACCTGTCACGCGAGAAAGAAAAGACAAGGTTAAGCACGAGAGTTGGTTCACGAGAGTAGGATCTAAACATCCTAGGATAGGTCAAAATGGCAGGTTATAGCTCCTGCAGGGGCTGCTACGAGTGCCTCAGCAATCGTTCATTGATTAAAGCCGTCAGCTGGGCTTGAGTCAAGTTCAGGTGTCCACTCATGATCTTCACATCGAAGGAAACACAAGTGAGAATGATGTCGCGAAAGTGCGAAAGTATGGGATGGCAGGAGAGAGTAAGCACACAGGGTTTCAAGCAGCATTTTTTACACTTAACTAAACATACCATGATCAAGGCACTACTTAAACTAACAGGCAGGCAATACGAACACAAACCATATTACCTATAGTATTAAGTCTTGCACGTGGAGCGAAGTGTCGTTGTGGATCATTGAGCACTGTACAGGTTATAGTCTGGTTTTGTCAAAAAGATTTTCCCTTTTTAAAACCAAGTTCACTATAACCAATGGCTCTGATACCAGTCTGTCACACCCCCAAATTCCACAAGCGAAGTATCACCGCAGGAGGCGTGACATGACCAGGATCAAGCCACCAATCATATTGAACAACGTATTAAAGTAAATATAAAACCAACCACAATATAATTGGTGTCCAAAACAAATTAATTAAGTTCAAGTTATCAGCGGAAGCATAAAGTGTAAAAACAAAAACATAAGTTAAAAGTTCAATTGTTTAACATGGAACTCAACAATCCATGTCCCACAACGACCTCTCCTTCTCGTGCAAGCTCCATCTAAGCACCTAACGACCTGCAAGGCATGTAGCAACGAATCAACAACAAAGTTGAGCGAGTTCACAGTTGGTGTCCATTTTTAAAGTTGTTCCAAAACCATAAGTTATCTCGAAAACCATGAGTTAACCATTTCCTTGTTTCCCAAACCATAAACAGTGGGGGCTACCCCATGTTAACCACTAGACCCGTTACCATATCGACCACTGACTGTAAACATGTTTATGTGCCTTGCATCAATGTCTATCATCATTTACTAAGTGCCCAAATCCATTAGTCCACTCCCATCCTCTGCGGCACGGTGTGAGGCTTGTCAAACCTAATAGCGCTATTTAACTAATGACCCGTTCGCCATTGGCCCGGCGATTAAGTCGATATAAAAATGAGGGACTTCATGATAGAGTTTTGTCTAGTAAGTTATATGTTGTCATCCTTCCCAAGGAGGATGGAGGTACGTAATCTACCCAAGGAGAACACGCAGGCTTAATGTTGTCATCCTTCCCATGGAGGATGGAGGTACATATCCTACCCAAAGAGAATATGCAGGTTCTGTTTTAGTTTCTTAACCCATTCCCAAACCATCGGGAATCCCATGCCTTGTAGAAAGTGTGAACTCACCTTAGGTAAGCTTGGCAGATACACGAAAAGGCCACTTGAGCTATATGTGGTCAACAACGTCCTAACATGGTTACCATACAAGTCAAGTCTAGGTTCAAGTAGTACACGTAGGTTTACACATAAGCTAACAGGATACGAACACGTAATGATCATGGCAAACACCTAAGATCACGTTAACAGTCAACTACACATAAGGCCCAACTTGTGCGACTCAGATGATTGGGCTCGCACAAGTTCAACGGCCCAAACATCTTGTGCGATTCAATAATTGAAGCCCATTTAACCTTCGGCCCAACCTGTTATGCGTCCAGCACAATCTTGTGCGACTCACAACAGGTTGTGCGACTGGAACAAACCCGGCCCAATAACATAAGTAACCCAACATTCACACGGCCCAAACAAACAAACAGAAAATTAACTTGTGCGGTCCATTTATCTTAAACAATTAATACTCTTGTGCGATTCATATGGCCTTGTACGATTCTATAAAACTTGTGCGACTGAGTTGGGCCGTATGGCCCAAAATCATAACAAGGTTTAAACAGTTGTGTGTGGCCCAAGGCTTGTGTGATCAGCACCGTCTTGTGCGATCCACAACGCCTTGTGTGATCATGCATAACAAAACAATACACTATGCTTTATTGGTTGTACCTAGCTTGTGCGACCAAACCATTGTGCGAATCAGACTTGTGCATTTGCACTTGTGCGATCAGGACTTATGTGTTCTGATCTTGTACGATCCAAGGGTTTTATGCGATCGGTTACAACTTTCCTTAATTCTTGCAATCAATTCCTTAATCAATTTAAACAGTCTCCTACTACACATTTAATTGATTAAATCAAGCATTTACCAATTAATTCTCATGAACCCTAATTAATTATTAACTTCATGAACATCAACCATTGCATAATATCTGATTATTAGATCGATTATTTTGAATTTACCATTCAACATCTTAGGTTCAAACTTACAAATTAATCAACATCCGAATCAAGACTAACAACTAAATAACATGCATTCGGTCCTAGGTCTAATCAAATCATCATACAATCCGTTGCCAAGAACAATTTCGACGTATACATTTATATGTAAGAATCGAACATACATTCCCGAATCAAACACCAAACATTAAACATCACTAAACATCAAAGTTTCAACAACATAATTGCTAGCATGAAACCCTATCTTCCATACAATCCGTAAAAATCATAATCATAACAATTCAAACTCAGAACAATCATAAAAGATGTAACACTAACCGAAGTGTGTGAAATAGGATGAACTTGATCCAGATGGGAGCCTTCGGTTGAGGGGAGTGTTGCTGTCGAACAAGAGGGAGGAGAGGAGAGGGAGCTAGGAGGATTAGGGTTTGGTAAACTTTGTGTGCTGGATGGTTATGGGGTTTATATATTGACACCCCTTGGTGTCATACGAAAAAAGTAGGGTCAGGCCCATCATGGGCTGCCCTTTGGGTCGAGTATTCGAACAAGAGTGTGGGTCGAGAGAGGAATGTGCAATTGGGTTCATTGTGTGCGGCCCAAAGAACTTGTGCGACCGGACAATGTTGTGCGACTAGGTTTATATATATATATATATATATACATATACTACACACAATCACATAATGCAAACATATTATTCCATTAAAACCAACATATCAATTAGTCACATAGAGTTTATACACGTCACATTAAACACAAAGATAGGTTCTGAAATATGAGTTGTCACAATCCAAGCAAGGATTTAAAGTGGTACTTTGAGTATTTGTCAAGAGTTGTAACTTGTACCTTGTACTTTGTTTCTTTAAAAGAAACGAGTACTTAGGATTTTTATGGAGATCGCGAGCGATCTTAAAATTGAAAGACCTACGAGAGTAGTTTGTCTTGCAAGGAACACGATTCCTTGGTGTCGATATCCTAGGGGCATGTTATTCATACATGTAACCACATTTGTTTTCGTACATCGAAATGCGAATAAAATTTTGTTTATAAACCAAACTAATTGTTTCAAAGTCTTGGATTACAAAAGAAATAAAGCATAGTTGTTTCAAAGTAGCATCATCTTCCAGTTAGCCAAATGCTCATCCACGGGCTGGATTTGCATTAACAAGCTTTAGGCAATTGTTCCTGAAATGGCCCATCTCCCCACAGTTGTAGCAAGAACCAGGTGGAAAGCGAGCTTGAGCAGGGTTATTACCAACCTGATTTTGTGTAGTCGCAACTCGGCAAACCCTAGCTGTATGACCAACAAATCCATAATTTAGGCATTTGCGGCAACGTATATTGGCATGATAATGAAGGTTACATTGGTTGCACAGAGGTGCAGTTCCATTGTATGGCTTTTTAGCAGGAGGTTGAGCTGGTTGGTTAGGGGCAACTTGATTGTTTTGAGCAACTACAGCGAAGTTCTTCCAAGCCTTATACTTCTTTGACTTCTTGGAGGATTCAGTCTTGTCATCCTTTAATTTAGTCTTGTCCGATGGTTTCTTATCGCCTTTTCGGAAAAGTTTACCCTTCCTGATCTGAGATTCAGTCAGGGTAGCGGATAGCTCAATGGCCTGTCTAACTGTGGTAGGGTTGCTACCAGTAACAATGTCCTGAACTGGGTCAGGGAGGCCATCAATGTATTTTTCAATCGCTTTATCCAAAGGCGTAACCATGGTGGGACATAATAGACTTAGTTCCTCATAACGATCAGTGTAGGCTCAATGTTCACCGCTGTCTTGTTTTAGATCGTTTAATTCCCTTTCCAGTGCCCTGAGTTCATGACAAGGACAAAATTCCTTCATCATTAGAGCTCGAAGCTCTTCCCAGGTTTGAGCCATTGACACATCGGCACCCTTGTCTCTCATCACACCATTCCACCATGTTAGCGCCCTTTTCTCAAAGACACTATATGCAAACCCAACATTTCGCTCGTTTGGGCATTGAACATGTCGGAATGTGCTTTCCAAACTCTCGAACCATTGTAGGAGCCCAGTAGCTCCTTCAGACCCAAAAAATATTAGTGGTTTAGTTGAATTGAACGTTTTGAAACTGCACTGAGCATTGTTACTGTTATTTTCTTGATTGATCTGAGTAATTAGGTTCGGAATCACAGCAGCAATCTGCTGAGCGACTAGGGTTGCGAGTGCAGCATCTTGAGTTTGATCACGTCTAGGAGGCATTCTAAAAGAGTAAAGAAACATGAGAGGAAACGAGTGAGATGATATTGGATAGTCAAAAGTTGAATGCTTAAAAATATTGACAAAGCATAAAGATTGTGATCATTTGTTTGTTACCTAAAACAAACAAACGACACAGTGACTAATCAAAGTAAATGGGTCGTAATAATGTATCGCGAAGACATGCTTTAGCCTATAAGTGGACACTCACCCCAAAAGTTCCCAGGTAAGAGTGACTGGTCCGATACTGAGGATTTGTACGAACACACTAGCCTTAGACATAAAATACGAGGTACAGTCACCCACCCTTCCAGATTGCACGTGTTCACATTATAAAGATCCAAACATTGACTAGATTTTGAAAACTTTGAAGGTAATAAGCCTAAAACAAATCATCTAAGAATAGATGATGGATTTTCAAAAACGGATTTGTAATTTGTGTTCTTGTTGTGGTAGTCACCTAAAGATAGGCGACGATATAGTTTAAGACTAAACACAAGATAACTTGTGTTAGGGTCATAGGAAGGTTATAGTCTAGGTTAAAGCATTACTAATAACCTAATTCCCTATAACCATGAGCTCTGATACCAAATCTTCTGTCACACCCCGACCGTGTAAAACAACAAACCGCGGCGAAAACGTGGGGGGTGTCGTAACAGAATCATTGTTTCATAACACATGGTACTTAAAGTTTGGTTTTATTAGAATTAAAGTTTACATTGTCTCAGTTCAAACAGAAAACGGAAAAAAAATTAAACTTGTCTTGCTTCATTTTAAGTCACTAAGGCCCGAGTCCGCCTAAGTGTATCATGATCATCCTCATGCATTAGCTCTTGAAACACATGTGAAAATAGGTATGTCAGCATAAAAATGCCTGTGAGATACATAGGTTTTATTGTTTGAGGATTCATGACTTGAAAGTTTAAATAAATATTTAACGAAAACTAGTCATGAATCTTGTAAAATGTTTTCTCTTATAAAATCGTTGAAAATCAATAAGAAAATCAGATTTTATAAAAGAATAATGTATGGTTACATAAATAACCAAGTGAAAATGAATTGTATAAAGTATGTCATTTGTAAAACAATGTCTTGTAAACAATATGTCATGTCTTTGTATAAGATGTATCTTGTCTTTGTTTCTGTCGAAGTGATTTAGATAACGCTACAATATGTAATATCATAAAAGCATTTATATATAGGAAGTACCAGCGGCGTATCCACCATGCTTTTATCATATTACACACGCCTCGTTATTTAAATCACTTATCAATAACCACCAAATGTGTCGTGTTTAAACCAATGTCAAATGTCATGTGTAAACAATGTATAATGTCACAATGTCAGGTATAAACCATGTCTTGTATAATCAAATGTAAGATAATAACCAATGTATTGTATGGTGAATAAAAAAGTCCTTATTTAAACCATATGTATAATGTCATGTATAACCAAATGTCTTGTATAACCATTGTTATGTACAAAACAATGTCTTGGAATAAACCAAAGTTTAAATCAAAAGTTATGTTTTCCAAAACCAATGCTTTATTTGATATGAACATTTATGTGGTTTGTTAACGAATACATTCAAGCCTTGTCATCTATCAGATAACCCTTATAAATACACGAGAGCAACCGTCTAATAAACGAGGAGCTTTCTTGGGACACGGACGATCGTAGTGTTGAATTCAATAGTCCCACAGCTCTTTAAATGATGATCAAAGAACAGTGTATAACGAGATTGTGGAATTTGTTTGAAGTGGGAATGGTGGTGTTTTTTGTGTACGGTTACGGTGGTACAGGTAAGAACTTTCTGTGGAAAACGTTAGGTGCTTCCATTAGATGTGTCACACCCCGATATTTCCACGTATTACCGGTGGGCCCGATGGGGAGTATCGTGACGTAGTTGATATCATCATAGTCAAACAACACAATTTTAAATGCATAGCGGAAGCAAAAGATAAATATATTACAATCCGATATAAAGTAATATCAAATATTACAATGGAATGTAAGATGGATCCACAGGCGGATCTAAGATAGAAAGATAACACTGTTCAACAGACTTTAACATCTAGAGCTTGCGAGACTTGATTATTGATGCCTGGAGTAGCCAGCCTATTACGTATAGTACCAGCACTTAGCCTTTTTGGAAAATACGTCAGTTTACACTGGTAAATACAACTTAACTGACTCATTTTGAAAAGAGTTTGAAAATTAATTTGAATGCACATGGCACAAAACTTTTTATAACTTGGGACAATTATTAAAATAATCTTTTATACAGTTTTATTTATTTGCCGTCCATTAGGGCCGGTTTGTAGGGCCGGACAAGATTAACTGACACGCCACATGTATAATGCCCACAAGGTTAATTCCTTTAAGTGGATTACCAGTTTTTACATAATGCAACTGTCAGGTGTACGCCTACACCCCGTGCTTAGGTCGTGGCCATTTCTTTGAATGATGCCAAGGATATCCGGGACATGGTCATTTAACCCCCAAAGGCTATACACCAAATAATACAGAATAAAACGGGTTATGTAAATACATTAATCACAAACTGATTTAAATGACTACATACCCGACCAAGCGGTATTATTATAATACCGTATCCCAAGCCCGTATAGGGAAAATAAGTTAAGAGTATTTACCTGAGCAAATTTAAATTCAATTTATCCCAGCCGTATACCACCAAGCAAGTACAGACAGCTTTTACTGGGCTCCTAAATCTGGAACGAATATTTTTAATAACCTATTAGATTCCTAACGGGTCTTAATTAAGTTGAAACTTAGACCGGTTAGTTTTAAGGAAAGGTTTACGGTTCAAAACGCATGACTAAGCGAAGACCGGAATAGAATGTGATTTAGACCCAACAAGTTTGGAGACTTGTATAATATGGGTACACTAAACACATTCTGGATTTTGAGGCAAAAAAAAGATAAGGTCTGACCCGTTTTGGTCAATTTATGCAAACTAGTTACATAAACCGATCCGGACGCGAAATATGCGTAACGGGTAACCATAAGAGTCATATACAGGTTTCCTAAGTTAATATACCTTAAATATGTTGTGATATCAGTAGGATACCTTCCATTATGCCCAAAACGAATTTAAAACCAATTATGCCCCGTAGGGGTATTTTGGTCATTTAAAAGGTTATAAAAGAGGTTTAATATAAATCTGAGTTTCAGGTCTGATTCAATCAGTAAAAATACTTAATTTAATAAGTTATATCTGTAGGGTATTACACATATGTGAATTTTATCATTTATAACCAAACTATGCACCGAAGGGGCATTTTGGTAATTTCACATAAGGTTTAAAGGTCAAATTTGGAAATCTGAGTTTAAAACTTTTGCTTACTGTTAAAGTATAAAATTTTACTTAAAATATCAGTAGGTATCAAGTCATATATATTTAAAATAGTTTTAATACATACTATGCGCTTAAAACGCGTAAAAAGGCGGTTTTAAGCGATTTCCGGGTTTTTAAGGAAAAGCTGATATTTTTATCATTCCGGAAAGCTTAAAATGTTTTATTTATCTCATAAAATCAGTAGCAAAAGGTTTGGGGTCAAAATGTTTTGTAAAACTCAATTTATAAGCCAAAAGGGCAAAATCGGCAATTACCGAATCAAACTTAGAACTCTATGTTATGCTCAGCCTAAAATTAAATAAAAATCTTCAAAAATCCCAAAATATTATTTTACATCAGTGGGTAAGAAGTTTGGTATCAAAAATTGGGTTTAGATAGGCTATACGCTAATTATGTCGTTTAATTAATAAAAAGCATTTCATTTACGCTAATGAGCATAACTCCTAATCTAGACCACAAACTTATGTCAAATTTTAAGGATAAGTTTATAATTCAGTAATAAAGGTTTCTATTCTTTCATATTTTCAAAAATATCGTTTTAAGGTCAAAAGGGCATAATGGTCAACATTTAAGCATATAACGGGAACATGTAAATGAATAGGATAACTAAGGATCCAAGTTGTATAACCTCAGAGAGTTACACTAACATATAACATGGTCACGAAGGAACCCTAAGTCATATCTAAACTAAGCTAATTCGGGTCAAAACTGAAAGTTAAAGCAAAAGTCAACTTTTGCGACTTTCGGTTCCGAACCGATCTTAATCTTGAAATTGTCGGGTTGAACATGCTTAAACATATTCTTACATTAATTACCAAGTTATATAAGTGTTAAAACAGGTTCCAAGGCTTCCACTTGGTTAATTATGAATTTATTTGAAAAATAGTCTTCTGTTGACTTTTTATAATTATGTTTGACCTGACATTTGACCAAGCTAGGGTGATAATCAGTAGGAGCCCTCTTAGGGGTTTATTACCTACACAATTACCAACTTATAACTACTCTTAATTCGACTAATGGCTGGACCATTAGTGATTAATCACTAAGTCAAACCTTAATTACGATAAGCTTGACTTTTGGCCATTAAACTAATCAAAACTGAATTTAGGAGGTTAAGGACACTTACAAATGGTCCTTAGTACTGAAAAGAACTCCAAGGAAGTTCCAAATGCTCAGGATCCTCCAGAATTGAGAAGGTAGCAAGATGAGAATGAAATGGTGAGCTTGAACAATGAACCCCACCTTCTATTTATAGGTTTTGGATGTGGATTAGATCATGACAAGTGTTAGGAGAGACATCTAGGATCATCACAGGTGTAATACCAGTTTTATAAACCATCATAGGCCCATAGAATCAGATATGTGAGACAAGGGAGCAAAACCAAAGCTGGTTTTTGATTTTCTATTACTGGGCATGGCTTACGGACTGCAAGGGTCCAGCCATACGGTCCGTAAGGACCAGGCCAGCTCACCAGAACTTTCAAAAGTTGACATATTTGGCCCCTGCACTTCCAAATGTCATTTCCGACACATCTAAGGCCCGTTAAACCATTTTTAAGGCTCTACAATGATGATTAAACATAGGGAACATGAAACATGCTCAAAAACATGCCGGATGTCGGTTCGTTTGGTCGTACGGTCTCGTTGTTCGGTTAATTACGACGAAACACGGACGGACGCGAAAAACGATCCCAATGATGCGACGAATGGAATTTTATCATGCCAAACACTAAAATAAAATATTTTAGTGCTTACATAAATTTTTGGATGTCCAGATATATTCAGATTTCAAGATATGCGTGAAAATGCAAACTTGTGCACTTTTTGACACTTTTAGTCCCTGTATGACGTAAAAGTTTATTTTTGCGCACCAAACACCTCTAAGCCTACATCTAATCTATATAAAGGATAATTAGGGTATGATTAACTCATGGTCATGTTCCGGAAGGTCCGTTACCATACGAATCGGCATACTTTTGTAGTTTGACGCAATTAGTCCTTTAATTGCGCAAAGTAGCGCGAAACGTTGTTTAATGATATCCAAGCCTTCCATGGCCCATAATGGGCATTACCAAGCATATACTTAAATATTACTACACTCTCGTTGGCTTAAATGGTCACCGAAAGGCGTAGATTCAAAAGTTGACGCTTTAGGTCCCTCTTTTGCGCAAACTTGCGCATCTCATCATTTAATGGCATTGAAGCCTCATCTAATCCATATTAGACATTATTGAAAGTATTATTAAGAATCACGATGCTTCGGGTTCGTTAAAAGGTCATTCAGAGGTATAATTAAACATATTGACACTTTTAGCCCCTCTAACTTGCAAAGTTGCGCGTAACTTTACTTATAGGCATAAAAACGTTAGACGGCCAATAGTTGGCATTCCCAAGAGTATAATAAAATATCATGAAGCTCTCGGTTTGTTAAAAGGTCACTCAGAGGTAAGAATTAATATGTTGACACTTTTAACCCTTTATTGCGCAAACTTTCAATTAATTACGCAAACGGCTACACTCGATCAACAAGTGGCTCATTTGTGAATATAAAACCGTAAAAGGTTATTTATAAACTTATTTTAAGTATGTTAATACTTCCAGTTCTTTCATAATCAATGTTTTTCGATTTTTCGAAAAATTAGTCCCTTAAATTCAAGGTTTGACTTTATTAGGGTTTATTACACGTGTCAACCCTTCATTGGACGTGATTTTACGAGGTGTTACAAGATGCAATGGACAAATTGTTATTAATGTTGCTTCAAGTGGTATTGCATCGTTGTTTTTATCACGAGGTCGTACTGTTCATTCACGATTTCATATTCCAATTAATTTAATGAAGATTCGGTTTGCCATATTAAGCCTAATACTGAAATCGCTAATCTTCTAAAAAAATCCTAGTTGATTATTTGGGATGAAGCACCGATGGTACACAAACATGCTTTCGAGGCTCTTGACTGTACATTGAAGGACGTTTTGAGTGTTGGTGATTCACGAAATTCAGAACTTCCATTTGGTGGAAAGGCTATTGTCTTTGGTGGTGACTTTAGAAAAATCCTACTGGTTGTACAAAATGAAAGCAGGAAAGACATCGTACACGTCTCTCTATGTTCATCCTACATTTAGTCGAGTTGCAAGGTGTTAAAATTGACAACGAACATGCGTGTGTCTGTTGGAGCAAGTAGCTCAAACATCAAGGAGATAAATGAATTTGCTAAATGGCTTATTGAGATTGGCGAAGGCAATGTTGGTGATGGTAACAATGGCGAGGCAACTATAGAAATACCAAACGATCTTTTAATAACTGATTTAACTAATCCAATTCAAGGTTTGTTTGACTTTGTATATCCTTCTTCAGCGTTTTAAAGACTGTGACTACTTTTCTGAGAGAGCCATACTCGTGCCTAAGAATGAAGTTGTTCATGAGATCAATGATCGTTTATGTTGGCGCATATTTTGTATGTCTGCCACGGTGCGAATAGGCTAGATTGAGCGTGTGTTGAATATTGTATAGAATAGTGTGAAATCTAGTACGAACTGAACGGTATTGTGATGTATTAGTACCTTCGTACGAAGGGAGTCCCTTCGTACGAACGGACACCTTGATCAGTTCATATGGATCCACAAGACCACTCACCAGCTTCGTACGAAGGGGCTATGTAGCTTCGTACGAAGGGGCTAGTCCTATATATATAGGTGCTTGGGTCTTTAGTTGGATAAGCTTTTTGATCCCAGAGGGGACATGCTGTCCAACTGGTTTCACGGGTATGTAACTTTTACACATTAATAGAAACCAGATTAAATTGACTTGTTCGGTATCGTTTCTATCTTCTATTCATTTCTTATCACGGAACCGGTCGTATCGGGATCAAAGCTTCGTCAAACTCGACGTTTCTTGGACTTTCAATTGGTATCAGAGCTACGGTACCGATTCAATCGATCTAACAGTTTGTTGAATCACCTACGCTCATAGATTTTGGATGTGTAGGGAGTTTTGACATAAATCATAAAAAACATCAAATTGAAGATCAATTCACGGATGGAATTCGAAATTGAAGACATCATTATGTTCGGAATTGATTTTCATACAATCCTATGAAGTTTCATCATGAAATTCAAAGAAATAAAGATTCTGGATCGAAAAATGTGTTTGAAAGTGTTCTTGAGGAATCAGTGTAGCTTCGTACGAAGGGGCGTTACGAACTGTTATACATGTTGGTACGAACCCACCCCTGGGTTCGTACGAAGGGACATTCCAGGTTCGTACGAAGGCGCACATCTGGGTTCCTACGAACGGGCATGGAAGCTTAACTGTCAATTTATCACAGGTTCGTACGAAGCCACTTCATGTGTTCGTACGAAGGAACACTTGGTTCAAAATTGTCAATTCGTTCAAGATTAGCCCGTTCGTATGAACGGACCTGCTCCACTCGTACGAATGAGCAAATGCCTAAAAAAGGCATTTTTTTATCACAATGACGAGGTGAGTCTCTAGAAAAAATTTGGTGATTGAATTTTTTTCGAGTTTTTAACGACCAAGCTGGGTTGTTCGGAGACACCGTCTGGGGCTTCAGTGAATAAATTTGATGATGCGATCATAGACTGTGGAAATTAGTGGGGTAGTCATGATACTGGTGCAGAATGTTTATCATTCGGGTTATCTGACTATTTATGGGCCGTAACGTAAAATCCTCAATGATGAAAAACTGACGTTTGGGGAAAAGTTGTCATATTTTCTGCATAATCGAGTTTTCAGAGATAAAAGAGAACTGGATTGCTCAATTTGAGGGGGAATTCAGTGATAACACGTCAAAATTTTCAAAAATGAGAGGGAATAAAACTTTCAGATGAAATTCCAGCAT
Source organism: Helianthus tuberosus (assembly GCA_030545235.1). Lineage (NCBI taxonomy): Eukaryota > Viridiplantae > Streptophyta > Magnoliopsida > Asterales > Asteraceae > Helianthus > Helianthus tuberosus. The sequence continues at coordinate 134,209,247 of CM060394.1, forward strand.
TTTTTAAATTTGTGACACTGCAACAGTATTCGGGTGGTTCAGACTTCAGAATTGTTCGAGAATGTGAATCTGATTGTGGATGAATGCTTCTGAGATCTAGATTGTCCGAGAGGGTGAATCTGATTGTGGACGAATGCTTCGGAGATCAGTATACGTTACCAGATAATTCGTTATCCGTTGAAGATTTGCTGATTGTGGAAATTATCGTTTTCACAGATCTATCATTCTTGAAGGTGCTTAACGTTGATCAGGGAAAAAGAGGATTTCAGATTTTTGTAGGTAATCATAGATTTGAAGTTAACCAGTGGGGTATTTGAAGTTTCTATCAATTGTCGGTTGGGTTTTTGTACAATAAACAGATCAAGCAGGCGTATTGCAAGATTGATAGTGCTAAAATGTTATATCAAAAACCGAACTCAGATGTGGTTAAAGCTGAAACAGAGAAAGCCGCATTGATTAGTTTCAAGTTGGTAATTTTTCGTGAAGATTGCAGTTTAGCAAATCAGAGGAGGAGTCATGAACAGTGCAAACAAAGACCTGAAGATTCATTTTAGGGGGAATTTGTGCATAACACTGTCAAAGCAAACCCGGATCATCATGTGACAACCGGTACTTTTCGGTTCTTAATTATGCGAATAAACAGTAAGACAATAATATGTAGCGTAATTAGACGTATATTAACTTAATTAGGCCTTGTGGAGTGCCTAGGAACGTCTATTCTATTTTACAATACGCGAATGTGGATTTGCGAGAAGACTGTTGAACGATACGCGATACCGAACTGGCACCGTACGTAATACTGATAGTGCCGACGTATGCGGAATTTGTACATATAACTTATACACATGAATGTGGTTTTACGAAGATATCATGCGTTCGAAAGACATAAAACGCAAATGTGAACGAAAAACGCGACTATGGGAAAGCACCGACAACGAAACGGAAGCCCCGGACTCGAGTTATGTCTCGATATTAATATAATATGATATATTTGGCTTCGTTTTCAAGATTTAACGTTCCCAGTTGGAAACCAGATCGAAAAACGGATTAAAACGATCAACGCATTTACGTGATTTTAAATTAAACCTGCGAACGAATGCGTCAAACGTCAACTACCGACCAAACTTTACCCGATTTAATACAAGATTTTTTATTTTACAACGATACCCGGAGTTCGGGTGCGAAGACGGGTTCCTGAAACATTAACGAGCCACTTAGAACACAGGAAGTGGGCTTGTGGGCCTTGGGCTCAAGCCCACGAAACAAACCCTACCTATTTAAGGGCTCAAACCCTAGATCCCACTCACTTTACCATCCGCTAAGGCCATGGGGTATGGGGATTGGGTTGGGGCGTGGGTTGGGGGAAAACGCCCAAGGCACCACCCTGGGTGGTCGTGGGTTGGGGCGTGGCCCTTGGGGCTTGGCTTTCAAGCCGGGCGTGGGGCGGGGGAAGCGAGCTGACATGGCTTGTGTGTATGGCCAAAAGAAAAGAGCCGTTGGGCTAGCCGTTGGCCAACGGCTATATTAAAAAAAAAAATTCTTCCATTTTTTCACTATAAAACTCACATTTTTCTTCCATTTTTTACCACATTCAACCACATCTTCTATACATCTTCAATTCTCCTTCTACAAAACGAAAAAATGCATCCTTACAACCGTCCTTTTGACCCGAGCAACCCGTATGGATTCCAAGAAAATAATCCTAGCCCACCACCCACTCGTCCAATAGCTCGTCCATTTTTCACACACTCTCCTATGCCCGACATGGCGGGTTATGCATCGTATATCGGGAATCGTGTGTTTACTAACTTCCCACACACCGACGATTCGATACCTACCTCGTTTTCACAATGGCCCATCGACCTTTCACCAACCTCCATCGACCTTTCACAAAACGAATCCGTTCCCGAAACTCAACCACCCAATGATGGTCCTTCCGCATCGAAACCCATCAAAAAGAGAAGTCATAAGAAAAAAAACCGAGGAGGATAAAGTAGTTGAAACCGCCAAACGAAAACAACAAAAATGGGTCATTGCTGAAGAAGTTGCATTGGCGAGGGCTTGGTTTGAACAATCTCAACATTCAACTTTAGGTATTCTTAACCTTTGTTTTTATTAATGGTTATTTTTTATATAAGTTTGTAATATATTAATTTTTTTTTATTAAAATAGGAAATTCGCAACATCGAACCGCCCTGTGGGAATCGGTTAGTAGACTATTCCATGAAGAAATGGGTAGAGAGACTTATCGTGAAAACGATAGCTTTCCTCAAAGTGGAGCGAGATAAGCACCCAAGTTACAAAATTTAGTGGTTTTTTAAATAGAGCAAAGCAAAACCCTAAAAGTGGTGAAAACGAAGCTGACATTTTGACAAATGCAGTGGTCATATTCAAATCAAATGTGAAGACCGACTTCCGTTTCATGCATTGTTGGGAGATTTGTAAGTTCCATCCAAAGTGGGCGACTATCCCCATTGGTAGTGAAACTAACTCGTCTTCCAAAAGGTCAAGGGCCTCGTCCCAAGCCCAATCGGATGCACGAGATCAAGAGTTTGAGCACCTTTTGGATGATTCACGAAGCCCAAACCGGCCTGAGTATGGAAGAAATGCCTCAAGAAGGCGTGCTCAAAAATCTAGATCTGATACGGCATCGCCTTCAGCTGGGAGTTCTGGCTCGCGTAGGGGAATATACAGCGAGCAGTTGGATGACATTTCATGCAAGTTGGATACATTCAACGTATTCCAACAACAAAGGGCCGAAATACGAAGGAGCAAATAAGCTAGAAATGCCGCTAGAGATGCCCAGAAACAAAAACGGGATGATTTGAAATTTCTATCCTAGCCCATTGATCACCTACAGGGTGACGAGTTACAACTAGTCTTGGCGTTGAGAGAAGAGATAAAAAACAAATATAAAAGTTAGGAATTTTTTTTTGTAATTTTCTTTATTTAAAAATATTACAAAAATTAAATTTGTTGTTTTAAATAATATTGAAATATCCCAGCGGGTCAGCCCAGCGAAGCCCACCAAACCCACGCCCCAAACCCCCGCCCCACCATACCGTGTTGAATGTGGGTTTAGCCCATGTCTGCCACCCATTCCACGTGTCAACCAATGACCAACCCAAGCCCTACCATACCCCACGGTCTAACATTGATTTTTACCTCCCACTCCTTCCATTTCTCTGCTACTTATCCTTACACCCACAAAACAGAAGGATGAAACCTTATCTAAACAATACTCACACATAAATATGCCTGCTTCCTCTCGATTACTACCAACAGACACACATATGAAAACCTTTCTTTCACTGCCTTCATCTTCTTGAAGAAAAACCCTGAACACACTTTCACCTCTCCCGCTCGATTGAACATCGACAGCCAAGGAGGAGCCGGCTGCCGGTCATCTTGTACCTCGGCAAGTCGCCACAACACCCCCAACCCTTCGCTCTCTCTCTCGATTTATAGGTCGGCGACGGGTCTGACCGTTTTCCGTCAAGAGGATGATGATAATGACATGAAATGTTGATGAAGATGATGGTTGATGAAGATGACTGTCGGCGGCGGTGTCTCAGGGGGGTGTACCGACGACAGCGGAGTGGGGGTTGATGGTGTTATGCGGGCATGCGGCAGCGGTGGTGGGTGTTTAGAGTGGGTCCGGTGATGTAGCGGTGTAAGTGGTGGTGTCGGCTTGTGGTTACTTTCAGTTGGAGGTGCGAACAAACCGGGTCACGGTTTCAGGTTTTGTCGAGTTTCGTACTGGATCAATTCGGGTGCGAGTTTGAGTCAGCCAAGGTTCAATGTCGCCTCAGATCAAGGTTGTGGTGATGACGCCTGTGGTGGCCGACGGCGGAGGTGGCTCCGGCGACGGCGTCAGTAGTGGAGATGGTTATTTTTGGTGTTTGAGTCAGACTCGCTTCGGTTCAGATTATGGGTCTCGGGTTTCAGGTCAACACCGGGTCAAACCTGGTCAACACTGGTCAAAGCAAGTCAACGCGGTCAAAGGTTCGGTTCGGGTCAAGCTGCTTCGGGTCAGGGTTCGTGGAACGATACGATTCGGTTGACTCGGTCAAACCGAGTCAACTCGGTCAAACTCAGGTCAACAGTGAGTCAACTCGGTCAAAGCCAGTTGACTCGGTCAACTTAGTCAACCTTTTCAGTGTTTCGACACAAGAGATGGTAAAGATTTAACGAAGCGATTGGTTACGTTAATTATATAGTTTTATTTAATTTTACGTGACAAACGGGCTTGAACCAATTCGATTTGATTATAGTTTACGTTTTGATATATTTGACAAAATTATATATATTATGATTGAATCTTGATTGAATTTTTGAAAAATAACGAAAACTTGTGTTGTCGGGGGCGTCCAAAAACAAAGGAAACTCTGCCCGTTTTTTGAGAAAATCCGAAAACAAAATGCGTTTTATTATAAAACAAAACTATCGGATTCAAATAATCTTTTATAAAAACAAATACAAATATATAATTACTTTCGACGACACTTTACAACTTATGAAAAACGACAATAACGCGAACCCTTTTTATGAAAATAAATGTAGTTATATATTTATTTCAAACATCAAAAATTCGGATATTTCTTTTATAAAGCAAATACAATTCTCTACGTTTATTTTGGACATCTTTCATAAACGAATACAATATTTAGTTTAAACATCAAAAACCTGGAAATTCTTTATAAAATAAATAGATTATCCTATTTATTTCAAACGCTGAAAACTCGATAATTCTTTATAAAATAAATATAATTACTTACATTTATTTCAAACGTATTATAATCGGCAACTATATAAGATAAATATAATTATGATCTATATTTGTTTTACTTTAAGCGTCCACAACTCGAACACCTTATAAAATAAATATAACTTTTTATATTTATTTCAAACGCCTAAACGACATATACCTATATTTTGATAATTATCATACGAGACGCGATATATAATACGAGTTTGTTATATATTATTTTCATATAAATATTCGTTACATACACATACGACTACTCAAGACGACTAACAAGGTTCTATCTGTCACAACCCCCCGACCCCACCCTAGGAGCGGGAGCCGCGAACCAGTCAGACGGTATCGGTGTTTATTAAATATGCAGCGGAAAACTTTCATCAGGACCGTAGTTAGGAAATATTAAGCAGAGTTTAAAACACCATATTTTATAATAAGCCAATGGGATAAAACCCAAGTTTCATTTGCGATACATTTATAGGGATAAACCCTAATTATTGAAAACCAAGTATCATTTTTGTTTAGGTAACTTCTATAGCCACTTTTCTAAGCCTTATGTGCTCTCCAGCTAGCTTCTATTGGCTTTCCCATTTTGTTACCTGAAACGCGTTTTAAAAACACTTTATCAGCAAGAAATACTGGCAAGTACATTCCATTTTGTAAAGCATCAGTTGTTACACATTACAATATTAAGGGCGATTACAATGTTTATATCTACACAATTACTCATTCAGTACTATCCACACCAGACTTGTGGGACATATTACTCATTGGCTAACTCTTTATCCAATGCTAACATCTTTCACATTTTGTATACAAAACCCCAATATAGCGGTAGTAATTGTAGAATCACAAAGACTTAATCACTGTAACTGTATTTGAAAACATTTTGACTTATAAATGCACACGTATTTGTAAAATAACCCAAATCAAATTAACCGTATAACTCGAGACAGAACTCCAATGACTGAGTCAGGCAGAGCCTTGACATGCATTATGGAGTCCTAGATCAATCGGGTGTAACACGAGACAGAACTCCAATGACTGAGTCAGGCAGAGCCTTGACATGCGGTACGGAGCCCTAAATCAATCGTGTAGGGTAACTGATATGTGATCGAGAGTTATAATACTTACAACGAGGCAGAGCTTCGCTAATAGGGGGTATTTCACTATAGTTTTTGCCTTCAGAAATTGAGAGAGAAAGTAAGAAAAATGAACGAGAATGAATGGCAGCTGAACGTCCAATTTATAGGTTGATCATAGGCGGGTCGCGCCCCGCGACATTCTTTTCTTCATCTCTCGCGGCCCGCGAGAGCCCTAAAGGCGGCAATAGGCTTTGTGAGTCAGCGGGTAGGGTCGACACGTGTCAGGACACGTGGCTTAAAGGGTGTCCGACAAATAACAGGTTGTCGCGGCCCGCGACAAGCTTTGTTGATTCCTTCGCGGCCCGTGAGCGACGGGTTTTCTTGTTTTATTTGTTATTTATTAAAATGAAAGTTATTCGGGTCCTCTTCTCGCATACGGGGTGTATTAAGGAGCATTTTAGGGTGTTTCTCGAGGGTTGTTACATCCTCCCCACCTTGTTTTATATCTCGTCCTCGAGATTTGGGCTATGATATGTCCTTGGGTTATGTCACGTCCTTTAGTTAGTAAAAACAGTATCAAGGTGTCTGGGGCAGGATCAAGACATGAATATAAAGATATCATATAACAATTGAAGCTCAATGTTGCAATAAAATTAGTTTCAGGAATCGATGTTAACTGAACGAGATGAAACGATACAATCATCAAGGTGACTAAGTTTCACGAAATCAGAAGAGAGGTGTGAAATTCAATGCCTTTTAGAAACAATAGGTTTTGATGTCAAAAGAGAACTTACTTGATTGTCAATTGAGGAATACTCTGAATCAATAATCTTAAATGAGAATAGAAGTATGAAAAATGATTTATCAACTATCAAACCAGAAATCAGTGATATTTAAATGACAGGGATACACCGAATAATACAATACAATTTAGTGTATCATGGTTTTAATACATAATTGTATCCAGACTACTTGAATCACGAGTCAAACGAAAGACATATGAATTGATATGATTATGATTAGCTCAAGCTACAAATTTATATAGACACCGCAAGGTGTTGTAGTGATTGAAAGAATTCAATGATTACGGTGACAGAACGAATTCATCATTCTCGAAATTAACTGAAAGTTTCAATGAAGTGAATCTGGATATTCAAAAGATAGGATGTTCAAATGTGTGACAACTGTCAAATTTGCATGCATCCGTACGTTTAATTAATATTGATTTATGCTTAATGACTGTGCTTAATTACAACTGTTGATTAAACTGCTTTCTGATTTCTAATACATAGATACACATGCATCACATTCATACTGTCACTCCATTTATGACACACAACCTTTAGTGACAAACTTGATGCACAAAGCACAGTTAGCATATGGAGCGGATAACCCAGAAACATTGCTGACAATACCAGCACATAGACAGACAATATATTGAGGCCCAGTATGAGCCAGAGACAAGGTACTACTCTAGTAGGGAGTGTAGGGAAGAAAGGACCATAAAACTGCGTCACAAGGTGATAACTTAGGTGCCGGAAAGTGCCTAAAACCCACTTAAACTGCAGAATTCTGCATTTATAAACAAAATTCAGCATTTAAACATGCTAGTCACTTGCAAAAATATGGCAAAATGATCCTGTATGCTTTCCTAAGTGCCGGGAATTGAAAGGGTCACAAGAAGTTACATAAAGGACACTTTACGATATAATTTAGCACTTTAACGGAACGGTATATAACCGAACAACCGGACATTTCCCGGAACACAAAAATATTGTTAAAAACATTGTTTCACTTTTTCTGAGCTAGTTATGGTCCCCGAGCACTATAACACCCTACATAATACACAGTACACACTAAACACTAGACATAGCATCCAACTTCCACTAATTAACTTATTTACCCATCAAATATTACACTTAACCCCCCCCCCTCTCTCACAACTTCATCACTCCTTCTCTCTCCCTCTCAAGAGCTTGCGACCGAACACCCCTCTTTGCACATCACCCTTTTTGATTTTCATTCATCCAATCCAAGGTTGTAATAAGGTGCACAAAGGCGAATCACGAAGTGTGGAACTCATGGATCATCAAGGACCTCTTTCGTGTGCTTTTATCCACACATTTTCTCTAGTGTTTCTTCCCTAGGTTTAAGCTAGTTGTGTTGGACCGCTTACGTGACCCGAAAAGTCAATCCGAGTAGCTCATCTTCATGTATGAAGGCGGAATCAACATATATGAAGTTACAACAGCTTATCCTTTCAATTCCTATCTTTTTATTGCTTTCTGTTGAAATTTTGACAGAGTTTCAGCTCCCAAGCACACACATACACCTCCTATATATCTCAGACTAATGAACCACTCGTCCTATATATAGAGTTTCTGGTCCGCTTATACGACATGCCAAATAAGCGATCTAGAATACTTGACAAATAAGCGATCCAGATATTGACATATAAGCGGTCCAGACTAATACAATGACACATAAACGAACCTGACCCTATTTCACACAATATTTACACTTTAACCCCCTGTTGACCAATATTGACTTCAGGCTTTTTGTAGACGCGGTCAACAGACATTCCGTGTATCAACAGACTCCCCCTTGGATGTTGACGTAGTCTTTTAGCATCTTCAGATCCGTAGTCTTCAGTCTTAGTCTTTTCACCAACTCTGTCTATCTCCACAAGCATTCTTCACAAGTTTCAGCATCACCTTGCTCTAACTTCAACTTCCCAATAACTGTTGATCCAGACTCCCCCTTTCACAGACTCCCCCTCTCAGTATGCTGGGATCTTGAGATATCTAGTTCAAGCTTTGACATTTAGCTTCCGTGGGAATTCCTGAAACCTGCATATTCTCTACCACCACATAAGTTTCACAGATTTATAACACTTAGATTTAAAAACTTACTGGTAGAATACATTCATCCATATATCTGTAAAGTTACATCAAGTTCAAATGAATGACCCTGATTAACTAAGCACACAATCTTTCAAAACATTTTTATATGACATTCAAAGTCTTCAATATATATTCTCCCAACCCTCTAATTCATCAAGTTTAGCACTTGGAATTTTGAATATCAGCTCTTCAATATCAGTTGTCGAAAATCTTTTTGAATTTTCAAAATTTTATGCTAAAACACTCCGAAAATCTTTTTGGATTTTGAGTTTTTGAAAGACATGCAGTAAACAAATATATACAAACAATATTTTTGTGAGTTTGTGTAAGAGGATCATATCAGTTTATGAGACAAATCACAAGCACCGTTAAACTTTAATCATTTTAAGTTCTAAACGATTCACTTTGATTGACGATATAGTTGTCCTCTTAAGCTCAATCTAAAAACTTTCGAAATGCTTACCGATACGTTAGGTTATATTAAGATAGCACTAAAATTCTTATGGACCCCACGATCTCAGCATATCCCCTCATCATGTAATACACTGACTCAAGTAATGCCTTTAAACTTTTATCAACTGTGATTTGTGCGAAAATAAAGCAGAATGTTTAAACATTAACAATCAGGTCGATACTTCCGTATACGTAGAGAAAGTCCAATGTTTAAACAAAATAAGAAAAATAAAACAAGTTGAAGTTGTTTAGGCTTTAACCACCAGGTCGATACTCCCGTATACGCAGAGGTGATCCAAAGCTTAAACGAAACACCAAAGAAAATAAAGCAGAACGTTTAGGCAACAACATCCAGGTCGATACTCACGTATACGCAGAGGATGTCCGATGCTTAAACAAAATAAAGAAATAAAACAAGTTTAAATCTTTGCAAAATAAAATGCACAATCACAGCGACTTTTTCAGCAAAGTTGTGAAAGTTCACAAACTTAACCAGTTTTATGTCTTTCGACAATCAGCGATTACTGAGTAGGCACACAATCAAGAAGGACAAAACCAAGTACTATGCTTTTGACCATGTTTCCCACTAGAACTAGGCTTTTTCATTTATGTTTGTATCGTTATCCCAAATCTACTAGTCTAGCTGAGCCTATCGTCACATCATTAGTGAGACCGCTTATCACATTTGACATTACAATTCTTTAGCATGCTGTGATAGTTCACTGATTTTCTATCATTTCCTCTTGTTTAACACAAAACTCATTTTTGATTTTTCAATGTTTTTGACATTTTCAAATTTTCTAATTTTTTTAAAATTTTTCTCCCCCTAAAATCAAAATATGTTTCAATTTTGATTTTCTGGAAAATTTGAAAACAAACTATACAAGAAAACGTGACAAACTGATATCGAATCGCTTCAATTCGCCATTCACTCGGCATAAACAATCAGAACTCCCCCTGACAACAAACTATTTTCCCATTTAGATTTCAAAACAATTAAGTTTGTTTTAATCAAATGGTTTTTCCGGAAAATTAGTTTTGTTTGTCTTTTCACAAACTCGGGGTTTCATCACATTGTTCGTTTTCAACCATTTTTTTTTTAAATTAACAATTAAGACCCTTGTCAACAACAAACACTAGTAGAAAATCAAGTACAACTTAATGTCCCTGATTTACCACTTGTAAATCGAAATATCACAGTTACCATCCTGTGAATTTCTCAAGAATGATGCTGATACCTGCTTCTCGCTTACCAACCTGGAAGCTCCGGCAAGTCAGGTTTTTCTATTTGAAAAGATTCACCCAAGCCTGACCAGCCTTGGGTTTGACAGTTTTTACCTCAACAGATGGCTCTTCTGGTTTTGACAAACCAGAATCATTACCAACACATGGCTCTTCTGACTTTGACAAGTCAGTTTCATTACCTAATGGTGGCTTGTCTGACTTTGAGACGTCAGATTCATCGCCTGATGGTGGCTCTTTTGTTTTTGAAGAAACAAATTCATCGCCAACCTTCATTGGTACCCAATTCTTACTAGATCTAGGTTTTCCCTTTTTATTAGGCTGTGAAATGAATAAACTTTCACAATCTCTTTTATATTCGAAAACCTTGATCAAGATTTTGTCAGAAAAATTAACTTTCTTTGATTGGTTATCATTTTGATTAGTTAATTTTTCTTTCTTTAACTCCCTTTTTGCTTTCCCATTTGTCCTCAGATTTGTATCTAATGAATTTGTTTTGCTTGCCTCTGCCGTTGAGGAAAACACTTCATCAGAACTTTTTCTCAGATTACCAGTTTTATCCGAAGACAAAATTTTCTCCAAGTATTCTCTTGCTTTCTTTCTCTTCTTCCTCAGTCTGTCTTTCTGCCCTTGAGAAAGCTTCACTTTCTTTTCATGAACTTTTTGTTCTTGAACTTTTGGTTCTTGAACTTTCTGTTCTTTGGGCTTGACACTGACTGATTTCTTTCCCATTTTCTGAGATTCAGCCCTCGATCTTCCTTTTGATCTCATTGGGCAATCTCTGGCAATGTGTCCTCTGATGTGGCATTCATAGCATCTTCTTGTTTCGAATCTCTGACTTTGGCAGTTAACAGCAATGTGTCCTTGATATCCACAAGTGTAACACACTCTGTTATCATACCTCTCATTACTTTCATACCAAACACCTTCTTCATACCACACACTTAGATCAAAGCATTGATTTGCCTTGTGGTAATCACCATTTCTTTGTTTTCTATCATTGTAATGATTTGTCCTTGAATAATCTTCATCCCATATTCTCTTGTAAGCTGGATTTGGCTTTTGAGCACTGTGGTCAAACCTGCACCCCTTATTACCAACATTTTGTAAGTTTTCATTTTTAGATTTTTGTGATTTTTGATAATGATTGGATGACTTAACTGATGAGCTTTTATTTTCAATTTTAGGATTTTTCAAATTTTTATCTTTTTGTTTCTGTTCTACACTCTTCTTAACAGGTTTTTGCTTAGAGCATTCACCTATTTCAGTAGATTGCAAAACAGTATTTTTAAATTTTTCTTGTAAATCTAAAAATATTTTTCTTTTCTTTTCTTTTTCATCATCAGATATTTCATCACAATCTTCAATTTTGACTTTGTCAAAATTTGTGACATTGTCACTTATTGGAACATAATTGATCGGTTTTGGACAAACATGTGACGTAGAATTCACAAAACCTTTCAATTTATTCTCAAGCTCTTTGATTTTCATCCGAGCTTTTTCAGCTTCTTTTTCAAGCTGAATGATTTTAGCAAGATGAGAATTGATTTCAATTTGTTTTTCAAGATTATCTTTACCAAAAATATCTCTCTCATCTTCTAAAATCTTGATTTGATTTTGAAAATCTTTTTCTTTTAACGTTTCATTTTCCAATTTTATCCAAAAAACGTTTTCATTTTCAATTTTGATTTTTCCAAAATCTTTTTCTTTTTCTTTCAAACATTAAGTTACATCTCAACATTGAAATAAATCCGCGAATCTTTGACACGAGTCTTAGATTGATTTCATCAAACACAACTGTTACATATTCAGTTTGTTTGAACTGATAGCTTGTTTGATTTGTTTGCAGGTGATTTCGAGGTAATTCAAGGACATAAAATCATGGGGAAAAACGACGAGCCCATTCCTTGGAAAGATGATAGAACTGAAGAGCAGAAGTATAGATACAGAAAAATGATAGCTGAAAACAAAATCATTAGAATATCTCGTATTTTTCTGGAAGCGAGGAGAGCCAATAGATGGGATCCAAAAAGAGAGTGTTATCTTGATGAATATGGAAATATTGCAATTGATGACAAAACGCTTGATATTGAAGCCATAATCCAGCAGTACAAAGAAGAGGATGATTATTGGCAAAAGAAATGGTGGGGAGATGAAGAAGAGAAAAAGAAAAAGAAAGAGTTACTAGATGAAATTGAAAGAAACTCAGAAAATATGAGTTTGGATGAATTTCTTGAATTAATCCAAAAGATTAAAGAAGGAATGACAAAGAATGAAGAAGAAGAAAAAGATGAAATTTCAAAAAGTGAAGTTGTGTGCTCAAAATGCGAAAAATCCGAAGCAGAAAATATCAATCTCTTGAAAGATGTGGAGAATTTGACAGTGGAAATCAAAAGTTTGAAGGATGAGAAAGAATCTGATAATAAACATATTCTTGAAATGAGAGAAAATTGTGAGAAATTGATGTCAGAAAATGACAAACTGTTGAGTAGTTTGGACAGTTTGACATTGGAAATTAACAATTTGAAAGAAAAAGAAAAAGATTTTGGAAAAATCAAAATTGAAAATGAAAACATTTTTTGGATAAAATTGGAAAATGAAACGTTAAAAGAAAAAGAAAAAGATTTTCAAAATCAAATCAAGATTTTAGAAGATGAGAGGGATATTTTTAGTAAAGATAATCTTGAAAAACAAATTGAAATCAATTCTCATCTTGCTAAAATCATTCAGCTTGAAAAAGAAGCTGAAAAAGCTCGGATGAAAATCAAAGAGCTTGAGAATAAATTGAAAGGTTTTGTGAATTCTACGTCACATGTTTGTCCAAAACCGATCAATTCTGTTCCAATAAGTGACATTGTCACAAATTTTGACAAAGTCAAAGTCAAAATTGAAGATTGTGATGAAATATCTGATGATGAAAAAGAAAAGAAAAGAAAAATATTTTTAGATTTACAAGAAAAATTTAAAAATACTGTTTTGCAATCTACTGAAATAGGTGAATGCTCTAAGCAAAAACCTGTTAAGAAGAGTGTAGAACAGAAACAAAAAGTTAAAAATTTGAAAATTTTTAAAATTGAAAATAAAAGCCCATCAGATAAGTCATCCAATCATTATCAAAAATCACAAAAATTTAAAAATGAAAACTCACAAAATGTTGGTAATAAGTGGTGCAGGTTTGACCACAGTGCTCAAAAGCCAAATCCAGCTTACAAGAGAATATGGGATGAAGATTATTCAAGGACAAACTGATATCGAATCGCTTCAATTCGCCATTCTCTTGGCATAAACAATCAGAACTCCCCCTGACAACAAACTATTTTCCCATTTAGATTTCAAAACACTTAAGTTTGTTTTAATCAAATGGTTTTTCCGGAAAATTAGTTTTGTTTGTCTTTTTACAAACTCGGGGTTTCATCACATTGTTCGTTTTCAACCATTTTTTTATAAAAAAAATAACAATTAAGACCCTTGTCAACAACAAACACTAGTAGAAGATCAAGTACAACTTAATGTCCCTGATTTACCACTTGTAAATCGAAATATCACAGTTACCATCCTGTGAATTTCTCAAGAATGATGCCGATACCTGCTTCTCGCTTACCAACCTGGAAGCTCCGGCAAGTCAGGTTTTTCTATTTGAAAAGATTCACCCAAGCCTGACCAGCCTTGGGTTTGACAGTTTTTACCTCAACAGATGGCTCTTCTGGTTTTGACAAACCAGAATCATTACCAACACATGGCTCTTCTGACTTTGACAAGTCAGTTTCATTACCTAATGGTGGCTTGTCTGACTTTGAGACGTCAGATTCATCGCCTGATGGTGGCTCTTTTGTTTTTGAAGAAACAAATTCATCGCCAACCTTCATTGGTACCCAATTCTTACTAGATCTAGGTTTTCCCTTTTTATTAGGCTGTGAAATGAATAAACTTTCACAATCTCTTTTATATTCGAAAACCTTGATCAAGATTTTGTCAGAAAAATTAACTTTCTTTGATTGGTTATCATTTTGATTAGTTAATTTTTCTTTCTTTAACTCCCTTTTTGCTTTCCCATTTGTCCTCAGATTTGTATCTAATGAATTTGTTTTGCTTGCCTCTGCCGTTGAGGAAAACACTTCATCAGAACTTTTTCTCAGATTACCAGTTTTATCCGAAGACAAAATTTTCTCCAAGTATTCTCTTGCTTTCTTTCTCTTCTTCCTCAGTCTGTCTTTCTGCCCTTGAGAAAGCTTCACTTTCTTTTCTTGAACTTTTTGTTCTTGAACTTTTGGTTCTTGAACTTTCTGTTCTTTGAACTTAATGTTGTTTGTGAAGAATGCTCTGATACCACTTGTTGGACCGTTTACGTGACCCGAAAAGTCAATCCGAGTAGCTCATCTTCATGTATAAAGGCGGAATCAACATATATGAAGTTACAACAGCTTATCCTTTCAATTCCTATCTTTTTATTGCTTTCTGTTGAAATTTTGACAGAGTTTCAGCTCCCAAGCACACACATACACCTCCTATATATCTCAGACTAATGAACCACTCGTCCTATATATAGAGTTTCTGGTCCGCTTATACGACATGCCAAATAAGCGATCCAGATATTGACATATAAGCGGTCCAGACTAATACAATGACACATAAACGAACCTGACCCTATTTCACACAATATTTACACTTTGACCCCCTGTTGACCAATATTGACTTCAGGCTTTTTGTAGACGCAGTCAACAGACATTCCATGTATCAACAAGTTGTAAGCTCCTTTGATCCTTATTTACTTCATGTTTATGGTGGTTAATAGTTATATTATGATGAAATCTCAAGAACACTAAAAGATCACAAACATAAGTCTTGAACATAAATCTAACATGATGATGAAACAAGATGAAATAATGATAATATGATGTTATTTGAATGTGTTGATGATTTCTTGATGATTACTAGTAATATGATGGTTAGTCACCATATGGAGCTTGTTAAGTTATGATTAAAAACATGGCTTAACAAGTTAGGGATGATTATGTGTACATGAAATAATCATCTACTAGAGAAGACATGAACTTGAAAGTAGGATGATTTTTTCTCGAAAAATAATAAACCAAGTAAACTAGAAATCTTGTAAATCCAAGTCTCGAGAATGGTTTTCCTAAATAACCCAAGAATAGAAGATGATTTTGAAAGGTTATGACTTTAGTTAAACCTACACTATTTTAGTAACAAAATAAATGTAGTAAGTCTTGTAAAACATGAAAATATTGTAAGAAAATATTTTTGTAAATAAAGTTCACAAGTTGTGAACATCTAAAAACCCCGAGAGTAAGATTTTAACAAAAGTAAACGCACTTTGGAGGGTAACTAAACCCACTAAACACCCCACTAAGTTACTACGCGTATTTATGAAAAACCAAGTTCATGTTGTTATGTAAAGTGCATTGTTTTCGCACATGATAGGTGTAATATTGTTTAGCAACTTGTGGTTGATTGTTTGAATGATTTCCGAAAAGAAAATGATATGCTAATGAGCATGGACACCTCCGTTTACAAAGGAAACTCTGGCGAAATTTTCTAAAATTCCAACACTTAGAAAATATTTTCCAAACAAGTGTTACAAGCATACTTTTAACTTTGTTTTTCAAAATAAACTTCGCCATAGGTTTTGTTACAAAGATACAAAGTATCGGAGGTTGAATTTTTACAAATAAAAGGGGTAAATATATATTTAGAATATATATTTTATACTAAGACACTTGTGTGAATATTTGCATATTTTGTGAACTAGTTATATTATTTTAGGGTAAAATAATATAACTTAACAAATACCATGAAATTTACAACTCCAAAATAATACAAAAAATCACAAGGAATAATTATTTAAGTTACACGCTTAATATTGGGAAACCAAACACAAAAACGTAACTTACAAAATATTCTGGGAAGTACTCTTATAAATATATTTTTTGTAAACGTTATTTTGGATACGAAAGAAGTGAGAATATGATTTTTGTACGTATTACCAAGTTATATCATATTTTTGGGACAAGAGAAAATGTATTATTATTTGGGAAAGTAAAAGTATTTTTACTCGGGTTTATTAAGAAATATAGTATTTTTGGGAAAAATATATATATTTCTTGGACTGTATTGTTTGAATAAAAATAAGGTTTATTTATATATTTCTAAGTGGGACTTAAAGATATATATTCTTTTGGATTAACACACCGAAATATGACGCCACTACATGGCTAGATAAACAAATACAAGAATACGGGTAACCATGTATGAAATACCCGATCCTTGGGAAGAAATACGAATACGAATATTTGAGAAGTATTATTACAGAAATGTTGTATAAACAATTATTCCAAAACTAAATACAATTATTATAACTTGGAATAATATCAGAAACCTAACTCAAAAACATAAATACTAAGACAAGGCACGACCCGTTCGTCTAATAGACGTTAGACCATTGTAGGTAGTCGTGTTTGCTGAGGAGATTTAGGTCACAAGTACCGAAGACGCAATACAGTGAGTTCATGTCCCCCTTTTCTCTTAACTGTTTTCTGTTTTATACTTCGGGGGTGAAATACATGTTACAATTATTACAGACACTTTTATACATGGTATGGTTAGCTTAAGGAGGGTTTACTACTTAGATCATGTGAGTGGTGGGTATAACACTTAAGGCCATTAATCCTCGTTGTAGGACCGAGGGACATGGGTGATAGATCTATTCGGGTGTAGCGAGCCCCACTCCTGAGTCCGCTGAGTGGACCATGAGGTGACTATGTCTTATCGCCAAAATCTGCTAGGTTTGAATACTTCGTGCATCACTTCACACATATCATTGGCTTTGCAACCCAGTGGTGATCTCCTTTTCCTTATTGCTACATACCAGGGACTTTCATACATACAGACATACTTTAAAGGTTTATACACACAGACATACACATGAACTCGCTCAACTTTTGTTGATTTTTCAAACTACATGTATTTCAGGGAACTAGTGGATCTGGCGGGGTATGCATGTGTCAAGTTGCGTTTGAATAAAAGATGTTATCCAGGGTTGTTGAGTTTAGAGGGTGTATCCCTTTCCTGGATGGGATACAAAATTCTAAACTCAGGTTTTATTTAAGTACTTTTGTTGAGTCATTGTGAACTCGTTTAAACACGTCACGGTTTGTAACTTTATTTGGTATTGATGTTTTCAAACAATGGTATTGTGGTAGTTTCTAAACTTTATTAATGGATAAACATCTCATGTTTTTATCGTATAGCATTGTTATGATTGTTGCTATGGTATTAAGAAGTCACACCAAATAAACCACGCTTCCGCAAAAGTCAGGGTGTGACAGCTTGGTATCAGAGCCTCGATCATAGCGAACTAGGATTCTTTCTCGAGTCTAGACTATGATCATCAGGGCTCTCACGAAAACATTTTCAAACATTTTTACATTGCATACACAAAACGTCCAGATCCAGGGAACAAACATTTTTACAAACAAAAAGGCACAAATACACATTTCAAAAATTTATGTTTATAATTCAGTCTTAGAGACTGAGGGAGGATCAGTCCTAGAGACTGAGGGAGGATCAGTCCTAGAGACTGAGGGAGGATTGGTCTTAGAGACCAGGGAATTAGTATTAGAGAGTAGGAAAGTTGGTCATAGAGACCAGGGATTTAGTCTTAGAGACTGGGGAGATTTGGTCTTAGAGACCAGGGAGTTAGTTTGAGAGACTAGGGAGTTTAGTCTGAGAGGCTGGGTGGGATAGTCTGGGAAGACTAGGATGAATATATGGATACATGATTACATTATGAATTGTCTTTATTTGCAATACACAAAGTGTTGAAGATTACTATGAATATGCATGCTATGACTATTATGTACCGGCACACACGTCACCTTCCTCAGGGAACAAATTGTCAGATGATGATGACCCTACTACCACCACCACAGATGATGAGACTGTACCTGCACCGGAGATATTTACGTCAGACACTGAGAGTGACCCTGACATGCTGACCAAGGACGAGGACGACTTCCAACCGTCCACGCTGCCAGATTTTTGGTGACGAATTACCCTTGCTGATGGCTTCTCTGACAAGAATCCTCCTGTTACTATTGTTTCAGTCCATGACCACTTCATCACTGGTCATCCAGATGGTGAACACACCATGGCTCCGATCCTCGACAAAGCGCCTTCTGTGGACATTCCTCCAGAAGGTTGGCTACTCAACGAATAATTAATGATGACGTTGACATGTTATTGATGGCCCTTCTGATAACACCTATGATGATGGAAAGCTAGACAAGAACGTTGTTACTAATTTCACTTTTTGAGACCCCTGTTAACAAGCTATCCTCTGATTCTAGCATGCGTTCGATTTCAGACTCCTTTGAGTCTGTGACATCTGCAGCCTTACAGACAGCCAGATTACAGCCTTCTACTACTGACACAGACGACGACGCCGTTATGACTGCTGCACTATCACCTGCTCGAGGCACCACACCGTTACACGACCCAGAGCCTGCTCCTGTGCTAGCTTTTGCACCTTTTGGGTCAGCTTGATGATTGCACCTGCTGAACCTGCACCTTTACTTGATCATAACCCTTTTTCTTTTGGGTTACCAGGCATTGCACCCCCTATATCTGACCCAGTACCCGCACTTGACGATCTCCTTATCGGTTGAGACGTTTGATTTTGCACCCACAACCGCTGATGTTGCTCCTTTTCCCCTATGGAGATCGACGTCCATTGCGCTAGGCATGTTCATAGCTTTAGCTTAGGACTCACCCGCACCCCGGAGGTACTCCAGGTCGGCACCCGCGTAACAATCCCTATTGCTACTGCAGCATTTTCTACAACCTCGCAAGCCGCACCGTTTGCTACTTTCATCTCTACGTCGCTGGACGAGCCACTTCGATGGTTCCTATACTACACTATACTGATTTTAGACCCTTACCATCTCTCACACTATGGTGGCTATACACAGAATGAGTTACCCTTGTCGCATTGACTACAGTTTGAAGATACAAGTCGTAGAGTTTTGGAGCTTGAGCTGACACCACGTTCTCCACACTGTCTATTGTCAATATACTTTGATCCTCCACATTCATCAAGATTCCTTTTGATGCTCTCACCTGCTGCTATTACACCTCTCCCAGGTTTTGATGCTCGTTTCTTTATTGTCGAGCGGCAGAACAGTTAATTACTTCGACGTATATACAAACTCGAGGAGGAGTTCACGCATGTTAGCAGTCTACTTTCTTTCCTCCTCCACCTCAGTCACCAATATAGTTGATTTCTGGGTTATGCGGATTGCATTACATTTGGGTAAAGACACTAATGATAAGCCGGGATTGTGGAGACCTTTGAAGACCACGTCTGACTACGTAACTTTGATACACTAATATACTGATTGGACAAGGGTAGGGTGACCCTGTGTCCCTGTTGACGTGATACATTTTGGAAGACAATACAATTGTGGTCAGGGAATAATGAGAAGCCAATCATCATTAAACATGCGACAATACTTTGTGAACAATGACCAACGAAAGCTCCGTCGCTATATCTTCATTAAGCACGTTATTGATCTATATGTGTGTGCTATAATTATAATGCTACGTGCTTACTTGCTATGCTCTCATTAAACATAATTACCAAATTACTTGGTCATCTTATTATTATGCTATTGCTTGATTGGTTGGTATGATAACCTATTATGTGTATGTACAAATGACCTCTAAACAACTATATACACTCCCTGTACAATAAGACCTGACCTAACCGATCTTCTTCTCAGAAGATGTCGACACAAGGGAACGTCAATACCAACAACCCTCTACCGACAACAGCAGAGCCAGAACTACAAGAGCGCATCTCACAGGCCATTGCACAGCTCGAGGCCCTTCGCTCCGAACACAGCGAAGGCTGCACCTACAAGCAGTTCTTAGACCACAAACCTCAAGAATTCGACGGCACCGGGGGTGCCTTAGCCTTCGTGTGCTGGGTTGAGAAGATGGATTCCATATTACGATTGAGCAAATGTGCCCCAGAACATCAGGTCACGTATATAGCTGGACTATTTGTAGATGGGGCTCTGTCATGGTGGAACCTTCAGGTTCAAGCGTTGGGCGAGACTGCTGCGAATGCTTTGACATGGGATGAACTAAAGGAATTGATGCGTAAAAGATAATGCTCTAGGGCAGAAGTCCAGAAATTAGACACTGAATTGTGGAACTTGAAAATGGAAGGACCAAAGATAGTTGAGTATGTGCGGAAATTAACGATTTATCACAAGTTGCTACGCTCCTGGTGGGACCAGAGTTTAAGAGAGTCGAACGTTTCATAGGGGGATTGGCACCTCAGATTCTAAGTCTGGTAACAACATCTAAATCTTCAACGATCACTGAGGCTATCGACATAAGCGTGGTGCTCACTGAAGAAGCAGTTAGACGAGGAGAATTTTCCACCACAGACGAGAAAAAGGAGACTCCTGTAGAGTCATCTGGAGACAACAAGAGAAAGTCGTAAATTTCGAGAAGGTTACTCGGGCGAGTAACAAGAAGAGGGCCAAAAAGGGAAAAGACTACATGGGTATCCTACCTAAGTGCAACAAT
Source organism: Helianthus tuberosus (assembly GCA_030545235.1). NCBI lineage: Eukaryota > Viridiplantae > Streptophyta > Magnoliopsida > Asterales > Asteraceae > Helianthus > Helianthus tuberosus. The sequence continues at coordinate 134,230,306 of CM060394.1, forward strand.
TGTTTACGTTATCATGTCGGGCGATGTAAATATGGAAATGTGATAACTGTGACAGGACATCCTAAGGAAACTTGTAGGCAAGATACTGAATGCAGAAATGGAGGCCAAGATAGTAGCGAGAATCACGGAGGAAACAACGACAATGACAATTATCAAGGCAGGACAAGTAACAAACAAAAACGTGCTCAAGGTTGTTTTAACTGTGGGAGCAAAAAGCATTTCAGAAAATATTTCCCTAAGAACAATCAGGCACAAGGATAAGAGCTCAGTAACAGAGCTAGGGGAGCACACCAGAAATCCAAGCGTGGATATCGGTACGTCCGATATTACTCAACGTTATGCATTTGTGCTACTAGATACTGTCGCCAATTTTAGTTTCGCATTTCTAGAGGTTGAAAGTATGCTTGGTATAGTAGTAAGTAAGTTAGATAACCCGCACTCGATAGAACTAGCTAATCGGAAGCTAGTGGAAGCCAATGAAGTATTTGGAAATGGCAAGATAAAACCCGGAGAGCGTGAGTTTACGCTTGATCTACTGCCAGTGAATTGGGAAGCTTCGATAAGGTAGTTGGTTGGATTGGTTGTCAAGTGATCAAGAGGAGATTGATATCCGCATCCCGATGCCGAACGAAGAAACAATCTTGACTCATGAAGCAGGGTACGCCTTTGCAAATTACTATTTGCTTGAAGGCACGAGAGTTGTTGCGAATAGGATGTGTTGTTTTCTTGACTCATGTCAAGGACAAGGGAGTCGAAGGACCAAAACACGAAGATACTCCTGTGATAAGGGAATACCCTGAAGTCTCCCCCCACAGACTTTCCAGAATTATCTCCACAACGACAAGTCGAACTTCGCATCGACTTAATACCAGACGCCGCGCCTATAGTCGATGCACCTTAGCAACTTACACCTTCGGAGATGCAAGGTTTGTCAGTACAGTTTCAGTAGTGGATAGAGAAGGAAGATAACAGACCAAGTTTTCCGTTTTGAGTAACCCCAGTCTGCTCGTCGAGAGAAGGGACGATAACTTCCGTGCGAACATCAGACTACCAGGAGCCGAACGAGCTAACCAACAAGAGTCAGGTAACTCTTGCTGAGGATTAACGAATTACTTATTTAACTAACTGTGAGGATCCAACTACTATTACACGACTGATCGACGATCGAGTGTCATTAGCGGTGAATTCAGGAAGAGAGTATACCGGGGAAATTGTGGGACAATAACTTGTTTTAAACGTACACAAGAATGGTGTTTCCTACACAATGCACAGAACGATTCCACACCAAATACGAAACTTTGAGAATCTAGGAAACATGTACTTAGGACCATCGGGAACCCAGGTCCAAATTCACAAAGGTTGTTACTTAGGAACCACATATGTTAACTCAAGCAGACACCATTAACCTGACATATATGCCAGTTCCGTTGACCAAACAGAAAGTACTTGAATTTCTTTTACTTCTAGCGAGTAGATGTTTGCATCTCTACTCCCCTCAATGGTAGTTGCATCACGTTAATTTTCTTCGCTGAGAGCGAACACACATTTGCTTCGACATTTGGTCATTTCCTACATTTTAGCAGATACTCATTATTCCTTTTCTTGGAAACTTATTTGTCACACATGCACCATTTGCTACGCATGCGACCTCGTTTCGAATAAACGCCTCATTGAAGTTCAAATATTATGTTGCTAAATCTAATTACTGACTTGTGATTCGAATGACCTACCTTATTGTAATTGTTGACTCTTTGGTTACCAAGTCAACACACCTCCTTGAGACTTCTCTTCTTTCAAGTTACACTCATGGTTTATTTTCGTAACCATGATGAGATTACAATGTTGATACATATGTTTATTATCAGATTACGCTGAAACCAAGTTCAATTGCTTGAACTTATCCATTTCACATGTTTGATTTGAGACGCTATATGATGTATTGAGAGCATCACATTCAAATATTCTCGCAAAGGTTCTTTTGTTTCGAGTCATAATGGACTTGACTAATCTACGACTCCACTAAATCATTGGTTGATTTCGATACCTTACGATGATACTTTCACAAAATTGAAGCTTGCGCTAATTTGGTTACTCACTTCATACACGGATTTAATTATTTATTTACTAATTTGCTCTAAATCCGTCTTGTTTATCACGATCAAAGCAGTCTCAACACAGTTGTGTGTTAAGGCAATGGTACATAGATTCATTTCATAAGCACAATGTACCTCCTAACGATTCTTTCATTGTCAATCGAATACCTTGCGGTACTTAATACTTTTTCACCTTCGATAAAAAACAATGGCTCTTTGATGTTTCGTATTTAACTAAAAACTTTACGACACTGTGTAAATCAAATCTTCAGATTGTCTCAGTACACTTTCATTTGATTTCAGGCATGGTGAACTTGTTCAGTCACCACCATTATTGAATCTCGTCATTACAACACCTTGTGGTGTCATGGTCAACTGTTTCACACAATTCACACAAAACTACATATACTTTTGTTGACTTGTTATTTAAACATTTCTGATGCAACTACGAATTAAGACAATGATACACCAAATTCGCTCGTATTTCATTTGGTGTACTTTCGAAATTTAAGAATGTCAACACACTAAACCTTACCATCCATTTACTCGGGAGTTGACAGATCATTTTACTATTACATTTGAGTTGTTGATTTTGAATTCATATAGCGGATGCTATGGTTTGTGAAAACTCGTTTACATATTCCGATCGATCGTTTGAGGATCTTATTAGTCAAAACTCCTCTTTTGTGAAACCCCTGTTAACTGGATTACACTAGACTATACGTCAAATACGTCTTGCACCTTTGACATCAAATTCTAAAAGCACACACTTTTTAACCATAGGATTCAGGTTGTTATATATTCTTGGACTCACCTGATGTGAGTAAGGTTTGATTCCGTTTGGTGAATATCTACCTCGGTGTTATTCATATACATACACGTGTGACGTAACCATAAGGAGTTAAGGTAGTACAAATTTCGAGGACGAAATTTTCTCAACGGGGGAGAATGTGACAACTGTCAAATTTGCATGCATCCGTATGTTTAATTAATATTGATTTATGCTTAATGACTGTGCTTAATTACAACTGTTGATTAAACTGCTTTCTGATTTCTAATACATACATACACATGCATCACATTCATACTGTCACTCCATTTATGACACACAACCTTTAGTGACAAACTTGATGCACAAAGCACAGTTAGCACAGGGAGCGGATAACCCAGAAACATTGCTGACAATACCGGCACATAGAGAGACAATATATTGAGGCCCAGTATGAGCCAGAGACAAGGTACTACTCTAGTAGGGAGTGTAGGGAAGTAAGGACCATAAAACTGCATCACTAGGTGATAACTTAGGTGCCGGAAAGTGCCTTAAACCCACTTAAACTGAAGAATTCTGCATTTATAAACAAAATTCAGCATTTAAACATGCTAGTAACTTGCAAAAATATGGCAAAATGATCCTGTATGCTTTCCTAAGTGCCGGGAATTGAAATTGTCACAAGAAGTTACACAAAGGACACTTTACGATATAATTTAGCACTTTAACGGAACGGTATATAACCGAACAACCGGACATTTCCCGGAACACAAAAATATTGTTAAAAACATTGTTTCACTTTTTCTGAGCTAGTTATGGTCCCCGAGCACTATAACACCCTACATAATACACGGTACACACTAAACACTAGACATAGCATCCAACTTCCACTAATTAACTTATTTACCATCAAATATTACACTTAACCCCCCCCCCCCCTCTCTCATTTACGGTTACGAGTGGCCCACCAAGATCACCACAATCTTCCTAGATCTTGTTTAAATATTCTTGGGATTATATTAGATTATGTATGGTACTTGTGGAGAAATATGATCCCTTGGGTAATACAGATTAGAGATTTATAAATAACCATCATTTTCATTATCCTCACAACTTCATCACTCCTTCTCTCTCCCTCTCAAGAGCTTGCGGCCGAACACCCCTCTTTGCACATCACCCTTTTCGATTTTCATTCATCCAATCCAAGGTTGTAATAAGGTGCACAAAGGCGAATCACGAAGTGTGGAACTCACGAATCGTCAAGGACCTCTCTCGTGTGCTTTTATCCACTCATTTTCTCTAGTGTTTCTTCCCTAGGTTTAAGCTAGTTGTAAGCTCCTTTGATCCTTATTTACTTCATGTTTATGGTGGTTAATAGTTATATTATGATGAAATCTCAAGAACACTAAAAGATCACAAACATAAGTCTTGAACATAAAGCTAGCATGATGATGAAACAAGATGAAATAATGATAATATGATGTTATTTGAATGTGTTGATGATTTCTTGATGATTACTAGTAATATGATGGTTAGTCACCATATGGAGCTTGTTAAGTTATGATTAAAAACATGGCTTAACAAGTTAGGGATGATTATGTGTGCATGAAATAATCATCTACTAGAGAAGACATGAACTTGAAAGTAGGATGATTTTTTCTCGAAAAATAATAAACCAAGTAAACTAGTAATCTTGTAAATCCAAGTCTTGAGAATGGTTTTCCTAAATAACCCAAGAATAGAAGATGATTTTGAAAGGTTATGACTTTAGTTAAACCTACACTATTTTAGTAACAAAATAAATGTAGTAAGTCTTGTAAAACATGAAAATATTGTAAGCAAATATTTTTGTAAATAATGTTCACAAGTTGTGAACATCTAAAAACCCCGAGAGTAAGATTTTAACAAAAGTAAACGCACTTTGGAGGGTAACTAAACCCACTAAACACCCCACTAAGTTACTACGCGTATTTATGAAAAACCAAGTTCATGTTGTTATGTAAAGTGCATTGTTTTCGCACATGATAGGTGTAATATTGTTTAGTAACTTGTGGTAGATTGTTTGAATGATTTCCGAAAAGAAAATGATATGCTAATGAGCATGGACACCTCCGTTTACAAAGGAAATCTGGCGAAATTTTCTAAAATTCCAACACTTAGAAAATATTTTCCAAACAAGTGTTACAAGCATACTTTTAACTTTGTTTTTCAAAATAAACTTCGCCATAGGTTTTGTTACAAAGATACAAAGTATCGGAGGTTGAATTTTTACAAATAAAAGGGGTAAATATATATTTAGAATATATATTTTATACTAAGACACTTGTGTGAATATTTGCATATTTTGTGAACTAGTTATATTATTTTAGGGTAAAATAATATAACTTAACAAAAACCATGAAATTTACAACTCTAAAATAATACCAAAAATCACAAGGAATAAATATTTAAATTACACGCTTAATATTGTGAAACCGAACACAAAAACGTAACTTACAAAATATTCCGGGAAATACTCTTATAAATATATTTTTGGTAAACGTTATTTTGGATACGAAAGAAGTGAGAATATGATTTTTGTACGTATTACCAAGTTATATCATATTTTTGGGACAAGAGAAAATGTATTATTATTTGGGAAAGTAAAAGTATTTTTACTCGGGTTTATTAAGAAATATAGTATTTTTGGAAAAAATATATATATTTTCTTGGACTGTATTGTTTGAATAAAAATAAGGTTTATTTATATATTTCTAAGTGGGACTTAAAGATATATATTCTTTTGGATTAACACACCGGAATACGACGCCACTACATGGCTAGATAAACAAATACAAGAATACGGGTAACCATGTATGAAATACCCCATCCTTGGGAAGAAATACGAATACGAATATTTGAGAAGTATTATTACAGAAATGTTGTATAAACAATTATTCCAAAACTAAATACAATTATTATAACTTGGAATAATATCAGAAACGTAACTCAAAAACATAAATACTAAGACAAGGCACAACCCGTTCGTCTAATAGACGTTAGACCATTGTAGGTAGTCGTGTTTGCTGAGGAGATTTAGGTTACAAGTGCCGAAGACGCAATACAGTGAGTTCATGTCCCCCTTTTCTCTTAACTGTTTTCAGTTTTATACTTCGGGGGTGAAATACATGTTACAATTATTACAGACACTTTTATACATGGTATGGTTAGCTTAAGGAGGGTTTACTACTTAGATCATATGAGTGGTGGGTATGACACTTAAGGCCATTAATCCTCGTTGTAGGGCCGAGGGACATGAGTGATAGATCTATTCGGGTGTAGCGAGCCCCACTCCTAAGTCCGCTGAGTGGACCATGAGGTGACTATGTCTTATCGCCGAAATCTGCTAGGTTTGAGTACTTCCTGCATCACTTCACACATATCATTGGCTTTGCAACCCAGTGGTGATCTCTTTTTCCTTATTGCTACATACCAGGGACTTTCATACATACAAACATACTTTAAAGGTTTATACACACAGACATACACATGAACTCGCTCAACTTTTGTTGATTTTTCAAACTACATTATTTCAGGGAACTAGTGGATCTGGCGGGGTATGCATGTGTCAAGCTGCGTTTGAATAAAAGATGTTATCCAGGGTTGTTGAGTTTAGAGGGTGTATCCCTTTCCTGGACGGGATACAAAATTCTAAACTCAGGTTTTATTTAAATACTTTTGTTGAGTCATTGTGAACTCGTTTAAACACGTCACGGTTTGTAACTTTATTTGGTATTGATGTTTTCAAACAATGGTATTGTGGTAGTTTATAAACTTTATTAATGGATAAACATTTCATGTTTTTATCGTATAGCATTGTTATGATTGTTGCTATGGTATTAAGAAGTCACACCAAATAAACCACGCTCCCGCAAAAGTCAGGGTGTGACAAAATGAAGGAATGAATATCGTAGGATTGATCAAAGATGAAAGAACTGTTGGAGATACATGGAAATATAATATGAATTTATGTACCTTATCCTAACACATAATTGTATTAAGACTGGTTTAGGATAATGAATCAACAGAAGATAGATAAATCCGTATCTCAGATGAAATGAGTTTAGGTTTCAAAAGAAAACACCACCGCAAGGTGTCGTGAGTCAACATATGATTTATTGGAGTTGAAGACTTTAAACAAGTCTACTATGATTCAAGCAAATGAACTTACCTTGAATATGATGATCTCAATTCATCATATGGGATCTTGAATTGAATATGTATTGTGAACAAGTTCAAAAAATTGAGCTTGGTTTGGACATATTCCAACAATGGATATATGTGTTGAACAAGAAATGGTTACAATGAAAATCCGGTAAGTAACTTTGAAAAGGAACGGAGTTTTCCAAGAAATCTGTTGACTTGACATCAAAAAGTCAACGTTTTTGTAATAACGTAGGTTATCAATATTCAAAATGAGTATAACGAAATAATATTTGAACTAGCGAATAAAAGATCTCTTGAAATGAAATCACATGCGTAATAGGCAATACAGGTGTAACATATGAATTTGTCAAGAGATGAGACAATTGAGTGTTGGCTTTATGAAAGAAATCTTGGTGATATAAGGACCTTTTATTGTAAAACTTTAATTGGAATCAAAAGTTAACCAATATCTTAATACAGACAAAAGGTACAGGCGTTCATATTAAAATTTGTTGTTTCCTCCTGCGTCGTAGATATTCATGCGTTCTCTGTAGCTTTATCTGGGGTTTTAGCTTCGTTGTCGGGTGCCTTAGATTGTTTCGGGCAGTAGGGACAGACATGGCCTGGTTCTTCGCAGTTAAAACAGATGTTAGTTTTCCTTCTACATTCTTCCTCGGTATGTCCAGTTTTCTTGCAGAAGTTACAGTGGTGTGTCTTCCTAAAATGATGTCTTCCTGAATGCTTCTTGTTGTAGGTTCCGCGGGTAGGTTGCACGATTGACGATCCAGCTTCTTTGTTCTCGTAGTATTTGTTAGAGCGGAATTTCTTATAAGAGTAACTATAGGTTGTGGTTTTCTTTCGTTTGGGAAATGGAGTTTTGATATGAATATCATGACCTCCATTGGTACTAGGGCTAGGTTGGAAGTGATGAGTATGCTTACAACATACAGTAGGATTCTCATTTATAGGCATAGAAATTTTAATAGCTTCAATGATCGAAGGTATGGCATTAGATATTCCTTGAGCTATTATATTTTCTATAGTATTTTTATCCAAAGAATTTTCATTACTAGCCTGAATTTCTTGATTATTTGCTATTTCCTTTGACATCTGAATTGCAAACATTTTCAGATATTAATTTCACAGAATTAAACAATCATTCAGACACGTTTTGTTGCTCATACTGTATTAGCACACTATAATCATACCTATCAGTATTAGGTGTTGATATATATATATATATATTTATATATATATAGGGTCGGGATTTAGAGAAAACGGTAGAAAGTGTGAGAACGGTGAGAACGCTTAACGATCGTCAGATCAAAACAATCTATGGACTAGATTGGCGCGGTGACATTTTCGTAAATAACATCAATTTTATTACGTGGGCGCGCTTCGTTAAGGGTAAAAGGGTCTTTTGACTACTCCACACAAAACGCCATCTCAAGAAATAAAACGCCAAAAACAAAAATCACACAGCATCTGCTAAAAACGCCATTAGATATAAAATACCAAACTTAATTATAGTAAAATCCCGCCTAAAAAAACTGCCAAAAAAATCCTATATATACAACAACTCGGACCTTCAATTAAAAAACACAAAACAGAAAACCCAAACGCCATATTTAATATATACCATTCGACTGTTAAATGCCAGAAAACCCAAACATCAAATATACTGCTCTCAATAGAATGTAGTTGTATGGTGTGGACAACATTGTCAGTTATCTTTCTTAACTGAGGATTAACAATGTTATCCAACACCATACATCAACACTTTATTGATTTTAGCATGATCAAATTTACAGTTTTAAGATGGTTTATTTTGTGGCGTTCTTTTTCTTGGAAAAACGCCAAAAAAGATAACGTTTTGGCTGAAAGGGTGTAAACTCAATAACATTTTGCTGCATGAGATGGACAAAAATTATAGAAAAAGTGGCTGACTTCAAACGAAAGTCGAAACAGCCAGTGAAGATGCTTCATAAGAAGAAGAGACCGGTGACAGTGAAGATTTGAAGATCAATATTTATTTTGTTTAATTTTCTTTTTCAGTTGATTGTTATTTAAATAAAAACGCCATATCTAATAAAAACGCCAAAAAGGCAAATGTGTTACACCTTTGGCGTTTATCAAACCATCATAAAAATTACTTTGGACAAGTATTATAAAAAAACTTTTTTTATGTATTCTTTTTTTTTCCTTTTCAGTTGATTGTTGAATAATAAAGACGCCATATATAATAAAAACGCCAAAACATCCAAAATGGTTGTTTAAACGATATCATCCCGTTAAACGCCACCAAAAACTCCCAACTATAATAAAATTAATTTAAAAAAGTATTATAAAAAACCCAAAAAATAAAAAAATAAAAAATAAACTTGAAAATGTAACTAGAAAACAGTAACTTCAAATCAGAAAAACTGAAGATAGGGGAAATTTATTATATTAGAATCTAAAACGCCAAACTTGAAAGATGGGACGTGTTACAGACTTCAGAGATAAAGCTTGTCAAAAACAATAATTACAAACAGTAACTGAAAAGACAAATACTTTATTATAATAATGCACCGCCTAACTTAGGCGCCAAAAAGAGATCCTATAAAATGATACATCCCAGCAACTTCCATTTGATCAAAAAAAAAAAAAACAAACGCCAATACTACTAAAATACCACTCACTGTAGAACGCAAAAAAAAAAAAAATTGTTCGGGGAGGCGAGTAACTCAGTAAGATTTTGCTGCATGAGATGGACAAAAATTCAAGAAAAAAATACTAATGCCAGTCATATGGCATTTTGTATTTTTTGTTCTTGAATAAGGCTTGGATGAGGAGAAGAGATCAATGACACCAAAGAGTGGGATGATGATAAAGATGAAGATCAACATGAAGAAAAAGCGAAAAACATACCTACACATCATAGATCTATGTCGCCAAACATCCACAAAAAAAGCAACTTCAACAGACGAGCAGGCAAAATAATCAAACCGATGGGTTTGTTAAGTTTTACATAAAAGGCCATATTTTGGTGTTAGTTCTTGTAGTATTAATGAACAGAGAGACTGATGACAGTGAATATTGTGAAGAGAGATCCGATTAGGATTTTAAATTTATTTTCTTCGCTTGTATTTTTTTACTGTGGCTGAAATATAATCAAATAATTGTAAAACGCCAAGATAACCCAAACGCCAAAATGTTTATAAAAAAATAATAGAACAATGGGCCATCTTGTTTAAAACCCCTTGAAAAACGTCATTCATATAGATTTCCTGCCCCTCTGGGTTCCAATGGCATACGCTGTGAATAAACGCCATAAACCCCGTAAACGCCAAAATGTTGATACAATGAAACTGTTAAAACGCCATTAATTATTGAATTTGGTTAACGCCAAAAAAACTTAAAAACCAAAAATTAAAACAACATTGGGAAAAAGTGGAACTAGAAAAGCAGAAGATGAAAGGACAAAAAAGCCCCTCCGCCCTTTTCTAAGCGGTGGGACAAGTGTTGGGCCCGGATGCGTTCTCACCGTTCTCACACTTTTGAGTGTTTTCTCCTGATCATGTTTTCTATATATATATATATATATATATATATATATATATATATATAGGACAAAGATCCGTTAGGAACCACCCTTTATTGCGAGAACCACGAGAAACAATGTGAACACAACCCAAAATGCCTAAAAATAGCTAAAAAAACACACACAATTTTTTTTTTCATATTTTTTATAAAAAAAATCGCTACTTTTAGTAGCAAAAAAAAATTATAAAAAAAAAATTTGAAAAAAAAAAATTCTACTAAAAGTTGAGATTTTAACCTAAAAAATATTTAAACAAAAATAAATTAGATTTTTTTTTTATTTTTTTAGATTTTTTAAGGTTTTTTAGGGGTTTAGTTTTTAACATTTTAGCTTGGGGGGGGGGGTTAGGTTTTTGGGGGGTGGGGGAGGGGGTTTAGGTTTTTGAGGGGGGGGGGGGGTTAGTTTTTTTAGGTTCTTGGGGATTTAGTTTTTAGCATTTAGCTTGCGGGGGGGGGGGGGGGGGGGGTGTTAGGTTTTTTTTTAGGGGGGGGGGGGGGGTTAGGTTTTGGGGGAGGAGGGGGGTGGGGGTTAGGTTTTTTTAGCTTTTTTAGGTTGTGTTCACATTGGTTCTCGCGGTTCTCGCAATAAAGATGGTTCTCGCATGAACCTTACCCTATATATATATATAGGGTAAGGTTCATGCGAGAACCATCTTTATTGCGAGAACCGCGAGAACCAATGTGAACACAACCTAAAAAAACCTAACCCCCCCCCCCCAAACTAAATGCTAAAAACTAAAACTCCTAAAAAACCTAAAAAAACCCAACACCCCCACCCCACCCCCTCCCCCCAAAAAACCTAAACCCCCCTCCCCCCAAAAAACCTAAACCCCCCTCCCCCACCCCCCAAAAACCTAAACCCCCCACCCCCCAAGCTAAAATGCTAAAAACTAAACCCCAAAAAACCTAAAAAATAAAAAAAAATCTAAAAAATAAAAAAAAAAACACAAATTTTTTTTAAGTTAAAATCGCTACTTTTAGTAGCCAAAAAAATTTTTTTTGGCTACTAAAAGTAGCGATTTTTTTTATAAAAAATATTTAAAAAAATTGTGTGTTTTTTAGGTATTTTTGGTTGTGTTCACATTGGTTCTCGCGGTTCTCGCAATAAAGGGTGGTTCCTAACGGATCCTTGTCCAATATATATATATATATATATATATATATATATATATATATTATGTGTTGTTCTCTTTCATCGTAGTTGCAGACGAGCTTTTATTCTAGATGACGGGCTCGGTGTTTCACTAATAATGGCTTATTTTTTCTGAACATAGCTTATATTCTTAGGGCTCATGGCTAGATAGGTATTCAGGATATAGGGTACAAATTGTGACTGTGATTGTGGCTGGAAATAAGGGTCTTGTATGAGTTCCTGTCATTTTGCCCACCATCGTTCCCTTAGTTTTAGTGCTAGTACGGTTATCTTTAAGGTTTCTTTTGGGTTAAATACGGGTATGGGTTAAGAAAGCATTGAAATAGGTTCTAAGTCAATAGGTAGGTTTTTTTCTTCTGTTATATAAAAGCTTCTTTTTCTACAAAAGATACTTGATTATTATATTGTGTAAATTATCAAGAAATTTTGTCTTGTATATGCATACTTATAAAATTTCAAATATATATATATATATATATATATATATATATATATATATAGTACAAAGTCATTTTGAAAAAAAAAATCCAAATATATATCTGATGGTATTAATTTATTTTGCTTATTCCTATAACTTTACTTTCTTATAATAACAATAGTAATTGAAATAAATTTCTGTTAAATTTATTGAACATAATATTTTGAAATAAAAATGTTAATAACTAAAAGGAATAAATTAAATCAAAATATATAAACCTTATGGATTCATTAGAATAACTTTAACCAGAGGGTTGAACCATATTGGTTGAAAAATATTAGGACTTGATTCTTAATTTATCGTATTTATTTATTCAAAGAAATATTATAATAGATAATACAAATACAAAGTTTGGCGTTTCTCAATCTGACCTTTAATATATTAAGTAGTGAAGTAGTACTCCTGTATTTAGAATATATATACATATAACTCAAATATAATTTAATGGATAAGTTGAACTATTAAATGGTAAAAAAAATTTAAACTATTTCCTTTTGGTATATATATGTTACGTACATATATTTTAGGCCATATAATTATATAGTACCAAATATATTTGTACTTATTTATGTTTTATGTAGGAAATATCATTGGTTTTATTAATGCAAGTTATAAAATATAAAATACTTATATATTTTCGCACACTTTCCACGTGTATGTAAATGCACATGTACTTATATAATATAACAAAAGCATACGTAATAATATATAATATTTTCATAGTATCATTATGAAAATTCCATTGTAATATTGTATTAAACAATAAACATGTTTTAAATATGGTAAGATATTATCTTAACAAAAATTAATATAATTATATGTTCTGTCAAAATGTTGACAAAAATATACATGTTAAAGTTGAGTAAAATTTTAGGTTATATCATAAATCATAAAACATAAAACATAATACTCATATTAAATAATATTTTATATTATGATGTTTCAGAAGTATCATATCTGAATTGTGTTATCTTATATTAATAGCTTTGATTAAGATATTAAATGTTAATATAATATTATTATAATATTATAAAATTTATATTGAATTATATTCATATAAATATATGGATATGACATATATAACATGATTAAAACATCACCTATATAATGTTAAACATAGCATAACTTGTAAGATACAGATAATGGTCACACCTATTGGGAATTCAAATTTTGTTAAAATGACGTAAAAATCATAGTGGACACATTAAGATTTTATGTTCACAAGATAACACATAAGGTATCAATTTCCTAACGTAAATGTTTAAGGATTAGGTATTAGAAGAACACCTGAATGGCTTAAACAAGTGGCTTAGCTCTGATACCACCTTCTGTCCCAACCCCCGACCCTACCCGGGAGCGGGAGCCGCGAACTAGTCCGATGGTATCGGTGTTTATTAAATATGCAGCGGAAAACTTTCATCAGGACCGTAGTTAGGAAATATTTATCAGAGTTTAAAACACCATATTTTATAATAAGCCAATGGGATAAAACCCACGTTTCATTTGTGATACATTTATAGGGATAAACCGTAATTATTGAAAACCAAGTCTCATTTTTGTTTAGGTAACTTTTATAGCCACTTTTCTAAGCCTTTAGTGCTCTCCAACTGGCTTCTATTGCCTTTCACATTTTGTTACCTGAAATGCATTTTAAAAACACTTTATCAGCAAGAAATACTGGCAAGTACATTCCATTTTGTAAAGCATCAGTTGTTACACATTACAGTATTAAGGGTGATTACAATGTTTATATCTACACAATTACTCATTCAGTACTATCCACACCAGACTTGTGGGTCATATTGCTCATTGGCTAACTCTTTGTCCAATGGTAACGTCTTTCACATTTTGTATACAAAACCCCAACATACCGGCATTAATTACATAATTACAAAGACTTAATCACTGTAATTGTATTTGAAAACATTTCGACTTACAAAAAGAGTTTATAAAAGAGAATGTACTCACATTGTAGACTTAGGTATCTCTACGGACTTTCTGGTAATATTTCTGAATTACTTCCTTGAGTTTCTATGACAGATATATAAATGCACATATGTTAGTAAAATAACCCAAATCACATTAACCGTACAACTCGATACAGAACTCCAATGACTAAGTCAGGCAGAGCCTTGACATGCATTATGGAGTCCTAGATCAATCGGGTGTAACATGAGACAGAACTCCAACGACTGAGTCAGTCAGAGCCTTGACATGCGTTACGGAGCCCTAAATCAATCGTGTAGGGTAACTGATATGTGATCTAGAGTTATAATACTTCCAACGAGGCAGAGCTTCGCTAATAGGGGGTATTTGACTATAGTTTTTGCCTTCAGAAATTGAGAGAGAAAGTAAGAAAAATGAACGAGAATGAATGGCAGCTGAACATCCAATTTATAGGATGATCATAGGCGGGCCGCGCCCCGCGACGTTCTCTTCTTCATCTCTCGCGGCCCGCGAGAGCCCTAAAGGCGGCGATAGGCTTGGTGAGTCAGCGGGTAGGGTCGACACGTGTCAGGACACGTGGCTTAAAGGGTGTCCGGCAAGTAACAGGATGTCGCGGCCCGCGACAAGCTTTGTTGATTCCTTCGCGGCCCGCGAGCGACGGTTTTCTAGTTTTATTTGTTATTTATTAAAATCAAAGTTATTCGGGTCCTCTTCTCGTATACGGGGAGTATTAAGGAGCGCTTTAGGGGTGTTTCTTGAGGGTTGTTACACTATCGTTATATTTATCTATTTTTATATTTTAAATACCTCGAAACTAAGCCGATTTTGTAACTTAGTATCTATCCCAATTAAATAGGATCAAATAACCAAAGATTGGTTATTTCAAAATCAAGAGGATAACACTTCCCTAGAATCGCTGGTTAACGATTCGGTAGAGCTCGGACACGTAGTTTAGCTACGTCGGTTTATTTAGAAAACTTATAAGTATTCCTTCGTAGGAATGTCATAGTTGCACACTAGCTAATTCACGTTCTTGGAACGGCACTATGGAATCACGCTAAGCTAGCTTTGCACAGGAATATCAAGGTGAGTTCATAACCCCCACTTTCTACGTTTTTACATTTTTATAAATGTTTTCGGGAGTGGAAAGACATGCAAGTTTTGTAAAAGCGTACAATATTTTGATGAACGGAAATTTCATAATTCTAAACCATACTACAAACAAGTTTCAAGTAACACGATGGTTCATGAAAGGTTTATGCTAACATACCAGTTTTACAAAACATACGCGTATTCTTTTTTGAAACATGCATGAGTTTCATGACTAGTGACGGGATTGTCCTAGTTATAATTAGGGACTGGATTGTCCTACATCTAAATATAGGGATTGGGTTGCCCTACATCTGAACATAGGACTGGATTGTCCTACATACAAACATAGGACGGGGTTGTCCTACATCTAAACAACAGAACTGGGTTGTCCTACATACAGACACAGGGACTGAATTGTCCTGCATACAACTTAGGGACTGGACTGTCCTCTACTCAACACTAAGGGCCGTAAGGTCGCTTAAAACTGTACAGTGAAGTCCTCGCTACATATTGGAACTATAACCGCCTGCTAGTCAGTCGTCTTGAGTAAACGGTTTGGCAAGACACTTTCTAGCATGGGGTGGGTTTTAGGCTCATGCGGGCATGTTGTCTTTTTCGTATGCAGACATTGACGGTTAAACAAGTTTTACAAATACAAGAGTTTTCATATGACATGCCGAGGAAAATGATTTCAATACGTTTTCTCAACAACTTTTAAACCGGTTATCAAAAAGATTTATTTTAAATCTTTTTCAAAACAAACTATGAACTCCCTCAATTTTATGTTGATTTTTCGCATGTTCTTTCTCAGGTTGCATTTTCAAAACTATGGAAAGGTTGGAATAGGAGAACCCATGGGGATTCGAGTACTTAGCAGCCGTTCACATTTTAGAAGTCTTAGCTCAAAAACTTCCGCTGTGCAATGAAGATACCATTCGGATCACACCCGGCTCTGATGTAATTGGTTTATTGGGGTGTGACAGATTGGTATCAGAGCTATAGGTTCCAGCGAATTAGGTTTCTGTAGAGATACTTAGGCTCTAACCTCATTTTCTTCTGGGGATGTAGATTATTAAGACTTGAACACATACTGAACGCCTAGGAGTCGAATATGGTTCCAACCATTGCCGCAAACAATGAGTCAAAAGTTTCGGTTTTAAACATACACAAGTGTCGTGTTGGATACATGTGTGACACCTGTGCCTCCACGGCCATCAAACAAATAAAAAATCAATGAAATATTGTATTTCATACTTCGGATTTGTATAAATATGTGTATCATTTGCACATATCAATTCTTGTTCGATTTCGAGCTCTAAATCGCTTTCTGAAAAGTTATACGCGCAATGATGCGTAAACGTAATCAGATTAACGCGAAAAACACTCCGTAAAAGTGACATGGGCTTAACATGCCTTAAATAACCTTTACATAACTTAGAAATAAGTTTTGGAAGGTTTGGTGTGTCGAAATCAAGTTTATTCGTTACAGGGACTAAATTCAACAAACTGCGAAAGTATGTTGATTCGTACTATAACGAACATTCCGGAACTCGATCATAAGTTAAACATATCCTAAATATCCTTTACATAGCTTAGAAATAGACTTTGAGGTGTTTGGTGCGCAAAAAATAAACTTATTTGATCAACAGGGACTAAAGCGTAAAAAAGTGAATAAGTTTGCATTTCCGCGCATATTTTACGTTCTGAATATATCCGGACATCCAAAAATTTATGTAATCATTAAAATATTTTTTTAGTGATTTGGCATGATAAAATTACATTCGTCGCGTAATTTGGATCGTTTTTCGCGTCCGTTCGTGTTTCGTCGTAATTAACCGAACAACGCAATCGTACGACCAAACAAACCGACATCCGAGATGTTTTTGAGCATGTTTCATGTTCCCTATACTTAACCCTCATTATTGAGCCTTGAAAATGGGTTAACGGGGTTTAAACGCATCAAAACAGGCCTTAAACATGTGCAGGGACCATTTCTACCATTTTGGCAAACTTTCTGGGAACTGGCACATGGTGGCGCTGCGCCACCACCACATGGCTTTGCCGTCGCTTGACGAGACGGCCCTATCTTGGCAGAAACTCAGTTTCAGCAATTGCAGGTCCATTTTCAGCATTTATCTTGAAGTTTAGGGGCTATTTTGTAACATTTGCAATACCATTTGATGGTTTTGGGGCACCCCTAGTATTCCAAAACCTTGTGCCCACTTGGACAGTCCAGATTGATGCTTGTTTATCGAGGAATGATCTTAATGATTCTTGAGTTTCTATAAATACCCCCACCATTTTCACTCTCAAACTCACACCTTTGATCTGAATTGGTTCTCTAAGTTGATGTGATTTCACTTCATACCTGAGAATATTCTGATCAAAGCTTCCATTTCTTGGACCTTTTTAAGTATTCCTTCGTTCTTTTATGCGTTTTAGCACGAAAGTCAAACTTTGTTTGACTTTCTGCATTGACCAGCTTATGGTCAACACGAAGTTCGTTTGAACTTCATAACGTGAGCGTAATCACGATGGTTTTAGTCTCTCGTGACTATACCTACTGATTACCATGTTATTTAGGCATAGTGACGAGTCGTAGTTTCGGCCAGAATACGCGTTTATGCGTATTTTGTAACCAAACTACTCTTAGGTATCAAAACCGTTTGTTTTGATACCAAACCTGTTTTCTAAATTCATTAAACATGTTTTAACATGTTTAGCTCATCACTTTAGGTTTAGTGCTTAAATAGGGACGTAAGGTAAGCGATCTAATCAATCGCTTAGACTTTCGAACCCGACCCGTTTGGTCAATCATTAGGATTCGACCAAACTCATTAGGTGACCATAGTTGTATAGGGAATAACCTTCCGAGGTTATACCTTATGGTCACTTCGTTTAGTTAGTTGTGTGATAGGTAATTTATATGCCTTAGGAAAATGACCAAAATGCCTTTTTTGCGCATAAATTCATTTTAAGCATATGTAACCTAAATTTTGACATCTAAACTGATTAGGCAACAATATTAAACATGTTAAGGCATATTTTACTTGTCATAGGACTAGTTAAGCAGTCCGAACGCGTTTTACGTGAACGACGCGTTAAAGTAGCGTAAGCTACCTAAACGGGTCGTAATGGGTCATAAGCACATAGGATGGGTTTCACTTTAGAATGTAGGCTTTGTTATACCATAGTACATGAGTTCCTATACTCATTTGGTTTACGAAACTTCATTCTATCCAATCTCCCGATTTAGGTCCGGTTATTTACATAGTTACCTATATTAGGTGTCGTTTGATTCCGTGATCCTTCTAGCTTTGCTTGGTTGTTGTTCAAGACTCCTAAGCACCCTCAAGTGAGTACATAGTCCCCTCTTTTACTGTTTTTCAAACATTTTGGGGTGAAACACATGTGCCTACTGTTACTTTCGTGCTTTCCATGTTTTCATATCATATTCTTGTTATGTTCATTAGTACACTTATAGTACATGATTTCATTATGTTTTTGCTATGTATGTCCCTTTACTGCATACTTAGTACATTGTTTTACATTATATTTCATGCTATATATGTCCATTTAGTGCATACTTAGTACATTGTTTTACATTGCATTTCTGTTGCATATGTTCTCGTAGCATATGGACTCATTATTTTACATTTCAACCTTGTATGTTCACTTAGCATACTAGGTACATTGTTTTCATAAAACATGCTTACATTTGGTATAACATTTGGTTTGTTTAACGAAACTAATACATTCATTAACACCGATCATGCCGCTCGGTAGTAGGTAGTGGTACCATAGGACTTGACAACTCCCGTTCCTGAAATCCTAGGTTTGTTTGGGTGGAAGGAATGTCCAAATCCGAAAACATTTTTGATAACCTTTACTCTAAGGTTATCCTACAGTCTCAAGGCTTGGATGTAGACGTTTTACAATACCGCATATATGTTTGTATCAGTAAAGCATGCATTATTTTACAAAACATAACTTTTGATTATAATTTATCAAATGCATTGTTTTGTACATTTCTTTCTTATAGGGTTGAGTAAATGCTTTTAATCAATAAATGATTTTATTCACTATACATTACATTTGGTTATATATAAACATTTTTACATTGGTGGTTTGTTTTGGTAAATGATTTAAATAACGAGGCGTGTGTAATAAGATAAAAGCATGGTGGATACGCCGCTGGTACTTCCTATATATAAGTGCTTTTATGGTATTACATACCGTAGCGTTATTTAAACCATTTCAAGTTAGACATAATACATTTTTACACTTATATCACATTTTCATGAAACAATGTTTTACAACAACATATTTTATACAAACTCATTTTACTTGGTTATTCATTTCATTTTGCATTGTTCTTTTATATTATCTGATTTCTTATCACTTTTGTATGATTTATAAAAGAAAACATTTTACAAGGATCATGACTAACTTTTGTAAAACATATTTTTCTCTAAACTTATAAGTCATGAATCCTAAATCAATAAAACCTATGTATCTCACAAGCATTTTTATGCTGACGTACCTATTTTCACATGTGTTTCAGGAAATGATGCATATGATTAATCAAGATACACTTAGGCGGACTTGGGCCTTAGTGACAATAAAAGATGCAAGACTAGTTAATTATGTTATGCTTCTTTGTTGTTAAAACATTGTAACTTCTTTTAAACAATAAAACAACATTTAAATTTTCATGTGTTATGAAACAATGATTCTGTTACAACACTCCCCGATGATTCCGCCATGAATTGATGATTTACGTGGTCGGGGTGTGACAGAAGAGTTGGTATCAGAGCTCATGGTTATAGGGAATTCGGTTATTAGTAATGCTTTGACCTAGTCTATAACCTTCCTAGGACCCTAACGCAATTTTACTTGCGTTTAGATCATAAAACAATACCGTCACCTATCCTTAGGTGACAAGCACAATAAGAACACAAATTTCAAAACCGCTTTGAAAAGCAATCATCTGTTCTAGGATGATTGATTACTAGGTTTTGAACCCTCTAAGTTTCAAAAATGATTTTGAAAATAATCACCCACCCTTCCGGATGATTTTATTTTGGCTTAGTGCCTTATGAAATTTAAAAATCTTGTCAAAGTTTGGGTCTTATAATGTGAACACATGCAATCTGGAAGAGTGGATGCGTCTACTCTGAGTTTTCTGTCTAAGGCTAGAGTGTTCGTACAAATCCACATGATCGGACCAGTCACTCTTAGCTGGGAACTCTTGGGGTGAGTGTCCACTTATAGGCTAAAGCATGTCTTCGCGATACATTAATATGACCCGATTACTTTGATTCGTCACCGTCTCATTAGTTTGCCTTAGGTAACAAACAAACGATCGCAATGTTTATGCGTTGTCATTCTATTTTGATTATCAGATAACATTTCACTTGTCTCTTCCTATGTCTTTTATTTCTTTTAGAATGTCTTTTCATCGCAATGACGCCCAGATATCCGAGCAGACTACCAAATTTGCACAACGAATACGCGAAGTAGTCCTGAACACTGTTGAATTAGCTACTGCCATGTACCATCTCCAGGAGGAAGCCACTCAAGAGCCCCCAAAGGAGACAGAAGCCAAGCCTGCACCAAAATTAAGGAAGCGTAAGGCTTCAAAGAAACCCGCAGCAGTTGCACCAAAACAAGCAGGACCTAGCCAGGTGGCAGCACCACCAGCCAAGAAGCTGTACTTGGGAACTGCTTCCTTGTGCAATCGATGCAACCGACATCATCCAGATCAAACACCATGTTTCAAATGTACCCACTGTGGACGATGGGGACATTTGGTTGACGTATGCCGCTTTGCTATCCAAAACAAAGCTGTTGCAAATTTTGTTGCTACTCAACTCCAAGCCAACCCTGCTCAAACTCGCTTTCCACCTGGATCATGCTACAACTGTGGCGAGACGAGCCATTTCAGGAACAAATGCCCAAAGATTGTCAATGCAAATCCAACCCACGGATGAGCATTTGGCTGATTAGAAGAAGCTGCTGCTTTAAATAATTTGAATCTTCTGCTTTTGTTTCTTTTGTTGAACTCTGAAACAATGTGTTTTGTTTATAAATAAATCATTGTTCGCAAATTCTGATATACAATTGTAGTTACATGTGTGTATGGCATTTTCCTATAATACCTACATCAAGGAACTATGTTCTTTACAAACTACTCTTGTGATTCTCCCTTTTAAGTGATCGCTCATGATTTCCTCAAAAATATTAAGTATCCGTTTCATTCTAAGAAACGAAGTACAGGAAATAAAGCGACATTATGAATAATCGTGCTTTTTGCACATCTGTGCCTCTAAATCCTTGGTTTGATAACTAAGGGTATTCCTCAATCTCATACCCATTACATTCTGATTTTCATAACAACATGCATAGCATAAGTTTTCAAAACAACCTTTATGATTCCAAAACATTCCATATAGTTTGAAAACATTTTTAACATAGTATATTTACTTAATATATCAAGTGCATGATTTCAGAAGCATCATTTATGTTTTCAAAAAAAACCTTATACATAATTTCAAAATTCATCTCGCATGATTTTAAAGCATTTTATAAATATACTTATCTAATACACCTTCTTTATGATTTCAAAAAAGTATTATGTAAGGTTTCAAAAACATTAAACACATTTCTAAAAGAACCCCATGCATAGTTTTCAAAAACATTTTCCCCATACATTAACTTAACCTTCAAACTCTGCTTCATATGTCGCCTTGGCATATCTAGCGCCTCAACTTCATGAGCATTTTTACCTCATGTTTCGACTTAAGCACGCCTAGTGCAAGGTTTTGAAATGCCTCCCGCTTTTCAAATCCCAAAACCCATATGGGATCTTATTACCTTCATAATTTGATCCTTGTGGATGGTTACCGCTCAAATCGGAGTCCTTAATTGGATTCCTTGTGTACCTTAATTCGAATATTACGATTCCTTGTAATTGAAATCGAATTTTCTTTTTAAAATCTTCCTATCTTCATAGTTAGATTCTTGAAAATGTTTAAAGTGCCAAATGAAATCCACGGATTGGATTCATGGTGTGCTTTGAATACATGTGCTCAATTAACAAAATGATAACAAATTTAAAATCAAGTTAAACAATTTTGTGATTATGTGTTATATGTTTTCTTTTATGTTTTGTGTTTTTGGTGTACTCTGGATATTCGTTATCCAAATCCTCGTAGAATATTCCATATCCTCATATGAGGGATTCATAGTAGGGTATTCAAAAGGTACTACCTTAAATCCTTAATGGGCTTCTACGTAATAGTTAAGACCCTTGGATTATATAGTACCATTCCATAATTCAAAGAGACCCCTTGAATGGTCTTGTCAGAAAGATCGATTCAGGATCTGGTTAAGAATGACATGTGATGCTATAGCTGAAAAGACTCCTTGGTGGTCTATTTAAAGAAATCATTTATTTGTTTCAAGGATCCTATTGTCACACCCTGGCTTTGCGGAAGCGTGGGTTTATTTGGTGTGACTTCTTAATACCATAGCAACAATCATAACAATGCTATATGATAAAAACATGAGATATTCATCCATTAATAAAGTTTAGAAAAATCTCATTTTCAACAATCACAAAATAAGTTACAACCCTTAACTGGATTTAATTGAGTTTATAAAGACTTTAAACAATACTAGGTTTAGAGATATGTAACCCGTCCAGGAAGAGGTTACACCTTCTAAACCCTGGATGGCTTCTTTATTCAAACGCAGCTTGAAAATACGTGCATACCGTGCTAGATCCGTTAGTTTCCTGAAATACATGTAGTTTGAAAAATCAACATAAAGTTGAGCGAGTTCATGTGTAAGTGAGTATGTACAAACATTTGAAAATGTTGTAAGTATGTAAAAAGTCCCTGGTATGTAGCAATTAAGGAAAAAGAGATCGATTAATGTGTAGCTAATACATTAATAAGTGACATGGCCTAGGAAGCACTCAAACCTGTAACACGGATTTCGTACCGGTCCTTCCGGCGGAACGACATAGTCACCACATGCAGCCACACGCTGGCCCATGTGTGGGGCTCGCAACACCCGATAGATCTATCACTCATGCCTCTCGGTCCTTATACAAGGATTAATGGTCTTACGATAATAGCCTATACAGTCACGTGATCTAGCAGTAAGTTCCTTAGCTATTCATACCGTATATAAAGCGTTTGTAGGAAATGTAACATGTATTTCACCCCCGCAGTTTAAAAACTGAAAACAGTTAAAAGAAAAGGGGGAGCATGAACTCACTGAAGTGCGTCTCGAAATAGTCCGTCCCAAAGTAACCTGCTGCGTGACGACCTACACGTACTAACTTCTATTAGACGGACGGCCGTGCCTTGGCTTAAGGTTTATCGTTTTTGGGGAAATAGTTAGGCAACTATTTCGTATTTACACTTTGTAATTATTTTGAAAATATATTCCTTCCCAAGGATGGGGGTTTTAATTCATGTGCGTTCGTATAACTTCGAAATATATTATTAAGTCTCACTTAATGTAGTATAATTTATTTCATTTGTCCAAAATACTTTACTTCCAAAATATAAATATTTTTCCCAAAAATATTATATTTTATTCCATATAATTTTCCAAAATAATATCCTTGTCAAAATACACACTTATGAGTATGTTCTGAAAATACGTAAGTTACGTTGTAAGGTTCGGGTGGTATAACTAATACCGGTGTAACTTAAATATTTATTGTGAAGGCGTTTGTATTATTTTGGAGCCGTTACTTTTCAGTGTATACGAGTTATATTATTTTTACTCTAAAAATAATATTTGTATAGTTCACAAAGTAATCATAAAAATTACACAAGTGCTATTATGGAAAATATATATTCTAAATATATATTTTAGCAAGTTTTACTTGTGAGAATCCCACCTCCGACACTTAGAAGTTTTTGTAATAAAAATCATGGCGAATTTTGTTTGGAAAAACAAGTCAAAAATATATTTATAACACTTGTCACAAAAATATCTTAAGTGTTATTTTCTGGAAAAAATTCGCCAGAGTTTCCTTTGTAACTGGAGGTGGCCACGCTTACTAACGTATCATTTTCTTTTCAAAACCCAATCAACAATTTTCTCAACATCAACAAACAATATTTCAACATCAAACTAGTCAAAAATATACATAGACCGCAACCACATGAACTTGCAGTTTGTGTAAAAATGCGTAGTAACTTTCCAATATTTTTAGTAGATCTCGTTATCTTTAAAAATAACTTTGTTTTCTTAAAAACCTTACTTTTAAGGAATTTGAAGTTTTACAACTTCTAGTCGAAATCTACGAAAATATTTCTTTGTTAAATCTTTTGTTACACAAGTGTTTTACACACTTGTTTAGTTACTAAAATACTTTTTGTTTATGAAAGACTCGTCTTTTAAAACATGATTTGCATTTTACACTAGGTTCTTCGAAAATACCACTTGTAGATCTTTAGATCTACTAGTTTTGGACTCTATTTTATAAGAAAAACTCTTTTTACCCAAGTTCATGTTAATAAGTAGTAGTGTTCGTCATCTAATCCTTTTCACACTTAAACATACACTAGTTCATGTTCCATGAACATGATCTAGCGTGGTTTGATGACGACCCATTCCAACACTAGCAATCAATAACAATAAATAATCATAACAAAACTAGTTTCCAAAAGTTTTACACTAATATTCATTCTTTAACCAACATGTTCATCATTTTTAGTAAACTTTTAGTTTTGATCTCTAGTGTTTATGATTTTTATCCAACAAATTTCTTATTAACCACTTTAGATATGAACAATAGGGTGTTTAGAGTCACTTACTACTAGCTCGAGGCTAGGGAAGAATCAAAGCGAAAACAAGGTGGATAAAAGATTGTGGTTGAGGTCCTTCACGATTCGAGTGTTCCACACCTTCTAAAATGGCTCCTTGCACCTTGCAATATACTTGGAGTGTTTGATTGCAAAATGAAAATGGTTGGTGGTGACTAGGGGGGTTCGGCCGAGACTTTGCAAGAGGGGAAAAGGAATTTGTTGTGTGAGTGGAGATGGTGATTTGTAGAGTTAAGTCCCAAGGGTTTACTTATAAATCCATTCTCATTGTTATCCAATGTATAATATGTAATTGAAAGTCTAGACAAGATCTTATAAAATATTCTAATAAAATCTAAGATGGTGGCCACCTAGAACCGTGTAGTTAGGGAAGGTGGGGTCTTGATTACTTTGTAATTGTTAGTTATATTTGTTTAGTTAAAATCTAAGAATAAAAGTTAGGTGTTTAAGTATGTTAATTAATATAAAAGGGTGTTAGGGTGTTCGGGGACCCAAACTAGCTCAGAAAAGGAAAAACAATGTTATTAACATTATTTTTATGTTCCGGGTAAAGTCCGGTTGTTCGGTTGGATATTAATCCGTTAAAGTGCTAAATAAGCATTTGAAGTGTCGTTAATATTTGTTTTAGTGACACAATGAATTCCCGACACTTTGGAAAGTGTCTAGTATTATTTTCCCATGTTCTTGCACTTTACTAGTTAGCTTAAATGCTCAATTTTTGTATAAAGTGCAGGATTTTTGTAAAAAAAAGCATGTTTTAGGCACATCCGGTCACTATGACTATCACCTAGTGACGCAGTTCTACAATCCTCATTTCCCTACACTCTCTACTAGTGTAGTAAACTATTCCCGGCTCATACTGGCCTTAGAGACAGTGTCTGTCTGATACTGGTTATGTCAGCATGTTTACTAGGTTATCCGTTCATTGTGCTACTGTGCTTTTGTGCATCAAGTTTGTCACTATAGTTCTGTGTAAATAATGGAGTGACGGCAATAAAGTATGATGCATGTACGTGTATGTTTCAGAATTCAAGTAGCAGTTTAATCACAACTGTAAGCAAGCACAGTAATTAAGTATTAATTAAATATTAATTAATTCGTACGGATACCTGGTTTGGTGAGGGTTGTCACACCTATGGTGGTCTAGTCACACTCATCACAAGTTTATTCATTTGGTTTTCCCCTACACGTTATAAAATGCACTGTGCGGACTATGCAAGGAATTATGTAATTATGGATGTCACACCCCGACCACGTGAGACAACGAAACGTGGCGGAAACGTCGGGGAGTGTTGTAACAGAATTAATTGTTTCAAATCCATGGCAATTAAAGTTTCGTTTTTATTATTCAAACAAGAGAGTTACATTGTTTTAAACAAGAAACAAAGAGTACATAACAAAAAATAACTAGTTCTTGTCTCGTTTTAAGTCACTAAGGCACAGGTCCGCCTAAATATGTCTCGATAAGTCCTATGCATCAACTCCTGAAAACACATGTGAAAATAGATACGTCAGCATAAAAATGCCTGTGAGATACATAGGTTTTGTGAAAATAGGATTCATGACTTGAGTTTAAAGAAACTGTTTAATAAAAAGTAGTCATGAGTCTTGTTGAGTGTTTCTTTCATAAATCATTTGAAAAGCAATGGATAAATCAAATGATATATATGTATATAAAAGAATAATGTATGGTTAAATGAATAACCAAGTAAAATTAGTTTGTATAAGTTAAGTCATTTGTAAAACGATGTTTATGTGAAGATTGTATTGTAGATGTAATATGTCTAAACTGGAATGGTTTAAATAACGTGACGATATGTAATACCATAAAAGCACTTATATATAGGATGTACCAGTGGCGTATCCACCATGATTTTATCGTATTACACGTCGCCTCGTTACTTAAATCATTTACCCAAACAACCACCAAAATGTAATGTTTAACAATTGTAGAAATGTTTATGTATGGTCAAATACGGTTCACACGGTTCAACAGTTTCAATGGTTCACATGATCAAATGATTACAACGGTTCACATAGTCAAATTGTTACAACGGTTCAAAATGTAATATAATGTGTTCATATGCTGGTTGAGCATATGCAACAAATGTAATGTAAAATAATGTGTCCATATGCTGGATGAGCATATGCAACTAGATGTAATGTAAAACAATGTGCTAAGTATGCTAAGTAAACATACAAAGCAGGAAAAGTCATGTAAATCAATGTGCTAGCATGCTCAGTCAACATACATAGCAGAAATTTAAAGTAAAACAATGTACTAAGTATGCTAAGTAAACATACATAGCAAAACAATGTTATGTAAATCATGTACTATAAATGTACTAATGAACATAGCAAGTATATGATGTGAAAACAGGAAAGCATGAAAGTAACAAGTAGGCACATGTGTTTCACCCCAAAACAGTTTGAAAACAGTAAAAGAGGGGTCTATGTACTCACTTGGGATTGCTTAGTAGTCCTTGAGTAACAACCAAACAATGCTAGAGATCACGGATATCAAACGGCACCTAATATAGGTAACTATGTTAATATACCGGACCTAAATCGGAGGATTGGATATAATGAGGGTTCGTAAACCAACCGAGTATGGAGACTCGTGTAATATGGTTTAACAAAGCCCACATACTAAAATGAAACCTAACCTAAGTGCTTACGACCCATTACGACCCGTTTAGGTAGCTTATGCTACTTTAACGCGTCGTTCGCGTAAAACGCGTTCGGAACGCCTAACTAGCCCTATGATAAGTAAAATATGCCTTAACATGTCTAATATTGTTACCAAATCAGTTTAGATACCAAAAGTTATGTTACATATGCTTAAAATGAATTTTGGCGTAAAAAGGGTATTTTGGTAATTTACCTAAGGCATATAAACTACCTATCATACAACTAACTAAACGTTGTGACCATAAGGTATAACCTCGGAAGGTTATTCCCTATATACTATGGTCACCTAATGTGTTTGGTCGGATCCTAATGATCGACCAAACGGGTCGGGTTCGAAGGTATAAGCGATTGTTTAGATCGCTTACCCTTACGACCCTATATAAGCACAAAACTAAAAGTGACGAGCTAAGCACGTTAAAACATGCTTAACTAAGTTAGAAAAAAAGTTTGGTATCAAAACAAACGGTTTTGATACCCATAAGTAGTTTGGTTACAAAATACGCAAGAATACGTATTCTGGCCGAAACTACGACTCTTCACTGAGCCTAGATAACGTGGTAATCAGTAGGTATAGTCACTAGGGACTATAACCATCGTGATTACGCTCACGTTATGAAGTTCAAACGAACTTCGCATTGACCATAAACTTGGTCAATGCAGAAAGTCAAACAAAGTTTGACTTTAACGCTAAAAGAATAAAAGAATGAAGGAACACTTACAAAGGGTCCCCGCAAGTTTATCTCGATCCAAATAACTCAGGTATGAAGCAAGGGCTTCAACTTAGAGCACTTTTGATCAGATTTGTGAGGAAGAGTGAAAACTAAGGTGGGTATTTATAGTAAATGGACCACCGTTAGGATCGTTTCTTGGAAACCGTGCTTCAATCTCAACCTTACACTTGTTGCAACCTTATGGTAGCTCAAAATGGCCCCTCATGATCAGGAAAGGGCAAGTGTGGGTGAGTTTTAAGTGGTTAACAGCTGTAAACAGCTGTTAAAACAAATTAATCTGATCGCGTAAGGGGACACACATAACTCACGCGGGCCGCCTGGCCTTTCTGGTCGGAAACAAACTTTCAAAAATGACAGTTTTGGTCCCTGTTGTGTTTTAAAGCTCATTTTGACACGTTTAAGGCCCGTTAAGCCAACTTCAAGGCCCTAAAATGATGCCTAAACATTGTGGACATGAAAATGCTCAAAAATATTCCGGGTGTTGGTTCGTTTGGTCGTATGATCGCGATGTTCGCTTAATTACGATGGAATGCGCATAAGCGCGAAAAACGATCCAAATTGCGTGACGAATGGATTTTTCTTATGCCAAACACTAAAATAAAATATTTTAGTGCTTACATAAATTTTTGGATGTCCGGATGTATTCAGAACATAAGTTATGCGCGAAAGTGCAAACTTGTGCACTTTTTGACGCTTTTAGTCCCTGAATGAGCCAAAAGTTTATTTTATCACACCGAACCCCTAAAAGCCTATTTCTAAGATATGTAAAGGATATTTATGGTATGTTTAACTTATGGTCATGTTCCGGAATGTCTGTTATAGTTCAGATTGGCATACTTTCGCAGTTTGTCAAGTTTAGTCCCTGTAAGCGAATTAACTTGATTTTGCCATACCAAAGCCTTCAAAACTTATTTCTAAGTTATGTAAATGTTATTTAAGGTAAGTTAAGCATATTTTGATGTTCCGGAGTGTTCGTTGCATTAAACTGGTTATATTTACGCATCAGTGCGCGTATAACCTTCCAGAAAGCGATTTAAAGTTTGTAATCGAACAAGAATGATATGTGAAAACGATACACATATTTTTTTACAAATCCCAAGTATGAAACACATTATCTCATTGATTTGGTATTTGTTTGATGGTCACGGAGGCACAGTTGTCACAATGGACGCGTACATAGTTATTAAATTCAGTGCACAGGAGCCCAGTAATATTTATTATGTGTAAGAACCTATAGTGGCAACAATAACAAAACGTGAACAATGTAATGGAGGTACGGTGGACGCACCAATAACGCTTTATATACTTGTATATAAGTGTCCCTCTTACATTACAAGCATGATGTTATTAAAGTTACTAGAAGTTTAGGACTCTAACCAGTGTTTTTTGATCTTTTCAACTTAATGTTTCAAGCTCTCACAAGTTTCCTCTAAATAAATTTCGGGAAGAAATTTCATGAAGTAGGGGAGACTGTGACACCTGTGCCTCCACGGCCATCAAACAAATACCAAATCAATGAAATATTGTATTTCATACTCGGGATTTGTATAAATATGTGTATCATTTGCACATATCAATTCTTGTTCGATTTCGAGCTCTAAATCGCTTTCTGGAAAGTTATACGCGCACTGATGCGTAAACGTAATTAGATTAACGCGAAAAACACTGCGGAAAAGTGACATGGGCTTAACATGCCTTAAATAACCTTTACATAACTTAGAAATAAGGTTTGGAAGGTTTGGTGTGTCGAAATCAAGTTTATTCGCTTACAGGGACTAAATTCGACAAACTGCGAAAGTATGCCGATTCGTACTGTAACGAACATTCCAGAACTTGATCATAAGTTAAACATACCCTAAATATCCTTTACATAGCTTAGAAATAGGCTTTGAGGTGTTTGGTGCGCAAAAATAAACTTATTTGATCAACAGGGACTAAAAGCGTCAAAAAGTGCATAAGTTTGCATTTTCGCGCATATTTTACGTTCTGAATATATCCGGACATCTAAAAATTTATGTAATCATTAAAATATTTTATTTTAGTGATTTGGCATGATAAAGTTCCATTCGTCGCGTAATTTGGATCGTTTTTCGCGTCCGTTTGTGTTTCGTCGTAATTAACCGAACAACACAACTGTACGGCCAAACGAACCGACATCTGAGATGTTTATGAGCATGTTTCATGTTCCCTATACTTAACCTTCATTATTTAGCCTTGAAAATGGGTTAACGGGGTTTAAACGCATCAAAACAGGCCTTAAACATGTGCAGGGACCATTTCTGCCATTTTGGCAAACTTTCTGGGAACTGGCACATGGTGGCGCTGCGCCACCACCACATGGATTTGCCATCGCATGACGCGACCTATCTTGGTAGAAACTCAGTTTCAGCAATTGCAGGTCCATTTTCAATATTTATCTTGAAGTTTAGGGGCTATTTTGTAACATTTGCAATACCATTTGATGGTTTTGGGGCACCCCTAGTATTCCAAAACCTTGTGCCCAGTTGGACGGTCCAGATTGATGCTCGTTTATTGAGAAACGATCTTAATGGTTCTTGGGTTTCTATAAATACCCCCACCATTTTCACTCTCAAACTCACACCTTTGATCTGAATTGGTTCTCTAAGTTGATGTGATTTCACTTCATACCTGAGAATATTCGGATCAAAGCTTCCATTTCTTGGACCTTTTGTAAGTATTCCTTCATTCTTTTATGCGTTTTAGCACGAAAGTCAAACTTTGTTTGACTTTCTGCATTGACCAGTTTATGGTCAACACGAAGTTCGTTTTAACTTCATAACGTGAGCGTAATCACGATGGTTTTAGTCTCTCGTGACTATACCTACTGATTACCACGTTATTTAGGCATAGTGACGAGTCGTAGTTTCGGCCAGAATACGCGTTTATGCGTATTTTGTAACCAAACTACTCTTGGGAATCAAAACCGTTTGTTTTGATACCAAACCTGTTTTTTAAATTCATTAAACATATTTTAACATGTTTAGCTCGTCACTTTAGGTTTAGTGCTTAAATAGGGACGTAAGGTAAGCGATCTAATCAATCGCTTAGACTTTCGAACCCGACCCGTTTGGTCAATCATTAGGATTTGACCAAACTCATTAGGTGACCATAGTTGTATAGGGAATAACCTTCCGAGGTTATACCTTATGGTCACTTCGTTTAGTTAGTTGTATGATAGGTAATTTATATGCCTTAGGAAAATGACCAAAATGCCCTTTTTGCGCATAAATTCATTTTAAGCATATGTAACCTAAATTTTGACATTTAAACTGATTAGGCAACAATATTAAACATGTTAAGGCATATTTTACTTGTCATAGGACTAGTTAAGCAGTCCGAATGCGTTTTACGCGAACGACGCGTTAAAGTAGCGTAAGCTACCTAAACGGGTCGTAATGGGTCATAAGCACATAGAATAGGTTTCATTTTAGAATGTACGCTTTGTTAAACCATAGTACATGAGTTCCTATACTCATTTGGTTTACGAAACTTCATTCTATCCAATCTCCCAATTTAGGTCCGGTTATTTACATAGTTACCTATATTAGGTGCCGTTTGATTCTGTGATCCCTCTAGCTTTGCTTGGTTGTTGTTCAAGACTCCTAAGCACCCTCAAGTGAGTACATAGTCCCCTCTTTTACTGTTTTTCAAACATTTTGGGGTGAAACACATGTGCCTACTGTTACTTTCGTGCTTTCCATGTTTTCATATCATATTCTTGTTATGTTCATTAGTACACTTATAGTACATGATTTCATTATGTTTTTGCTATGTATATCCCTTTACTGCATACTTAGTACATTGTTTTACATTATATTTCATGCTATATATGTCCATTTAGTGCATACTTAGTACATTGTTTTACATTGCATTTCTGTTGCATATGTTCTCGTAGCATATGGACTCATTATTTTACATTTCAACCTTGTATGTTCACTTAGCATACTAGGTACATTGTTTTCATAAAACATGCTTACATTTGGTATAACATTTGGTTTGTTTAACGAAACTAATACATTCATTAACACCGATCATGCCGCTCGGTAGTAGGTAGTGGTACCATAGGACTTGACAACTCCCGTTCCTGAAATCCTAGGTTTGTTTGGGTGGAAGGAATGTCCGAATCCGAAAACATTTTTGATAACCTTTACTCTAAGGTTATCCTACAGTCTCAAGGCTTGGATGTAGACGTTTTACAATACCGCATAGATGTTTGTATCAATAAAGCATGCATTATTTTACAAAACATAACTTTTGATTATAATTTATCAAATGCATTGTTTTGTACATTTCTTTCTTATAGGGTTGAGTAAATGCTTTTAATCAATAAATGCTTTTATTCACTATACATTACATTTGGTTATATATAAACATTTTTACATTGGTGGTTTGTTTTGGTAAATGATTTAAATAACGAGGCGTGTGTAATAAGATAAAAGCATGGTGGATACGTCGCTGGTACTTCCTATATATAAGTGCTTTTATGGTATTACATATCGTAGCGTTATTTAAACCATTTCAAGTTAGACATAATGCATTTTTACACTTATATCACATTTTCATGAAACATTGTTTTACAAACAAGATATTTTATACAAACTCATTTTACTTGGTTATTCATTTCATTTTGCATTGTTCTTTTATATTATCTGATTTCTTATCACTTTTGTATGATTTATAAAAGAAAACATTTTACAAGGATCATGACTAACTTTTGTAAAACATATTTTTCTCTAAACTTATAAGTCAGGAATCCTAAATCAATAAAACCTATGTATCTCACAGGCATTTTTATGCTGACGTACCTATTTTCACACGTGTTTCAGGAAATGATGCATAAGATTAATCAAGATACACTTAGGCGGACTTGGGCCTTAGTGACAATAAAAGATGCAAGACTAGTTAATTATGTTATGCTTCTTTGTTGTTAAAACATTGTAACTTCTTTTAATCAATGAAACAACATTTAAATTTCCATGTGTTATGAAACAATGATTCTGTTACAACACTCCCCGACGATTCCGCCATGATTTGTTGTTTTACGTGGTTGGGGTGTGACAACATGGTTCACGAAACGACTACATACATTAAGCAAAACCCTGAGGGTTTTGACGACACACATATAGGACCTTTGGAAAACTCTTGATAAGGACTTATGTCGAAATTTATTAAAGGTCCTCACGTAGGAACTGCGATTGTTAACTTGCGCAAACACCATTATCTATATTGTCTATGCTATTTTAATTACCTGAGCAGGTAACCTACGTGGAATGAAACGCTATTGTGCAACTATACGTGAAACTTAAACTATACGTCAGCGGACGTCGATGTACATCACACATGACTTTCGAGGCAAGGCCTTTAGAAAACATGATTGGACATGACAACAACGATACTAATCCCGTCAGCGGGAGAACTACCAACTGAAATGCGGCAATTTGCCACGTGATCCTGCAAGCGACACGAATCACGCTAAGGTACGCTTAAACAAGATCTCACGACAGTCGGTGTTTAGTCTAATGAGACTCACAACTATTGGCCCTGCAAAAGAACTCACGTGTCTTCGCACTCCCCCTTCCTCATTAATGGCGATTACGCTATGTTCGACATTCCATGGTAATGTCGCTTATCAACCGGCCATCACACGAACTTCCAGGTAAAGTCCTTAAATTTCTTTTGTTGAAATTTCGATTTTTTGCATATAGTGAGTAGGTTTTCATACCTCTACTCCTCCTAATGGTCATAGTATCACGAGGATTTCTTCCATGGTAGCGAATACTCATTTGCTTATTTCTTGAAAAATTCGGATGCTACACATGCATTGTTTGTTACGCATGTGATTTCACTTCGAATGGTTGTTTTATCAACATTTCATATATTATTTTGCTATACTCAATCTTGGCATTGTGATTTAGACGACCTGTATTATTGCAAAGTGTTGACTCCTTGGTATCGAGTCAACAGATTTCATGGAAAACTCCTTTCCTTTTTGGAATTACATACATGGTTTTTTTTCGTTGCAACCATGTCAAAATTTTCTTGTTGACACATGTATCCATTATTGGATTGTGTTTAAACCAAGTTCAATTTTTTGAACTTGCTGGTAATATATATTCAATTCAAGGTTCCATATGATGGATTGAGGTCATCATATTTGACATAATCCTAACAAGAACTTCATTTGTTTCGAACCATAATAGGCTTGTTTGGTCTTCGACTTCATTGAATCGTTTCTTTGATCATGATCACCTTGCGTTGATGTTTTCACAAATTCGAAGCCTGCGCTAATCTCATTTGCATGCCTCATGTACAGATTTAATTATTTATTTATTTATTCATTTATATTAAATTCGCTCTGTTGGTTTATCATACAAAAGCAGTATTAATACAATCGTGTGTTAAGATAATGGTACACAAGTTCATGTCGTATTTCGGTGTACCTCTTGACGGTTCTTTCATCATCGATCGAACATTTTGCGATGTTCATTGCTTTTTCATCTTCGATCGAAAACATGATTTAGTTGTTTCATCATCAATTGGAAATCATATGAGATTCGTTTGGAACAAACATTCACATTCACGTCGTTGATCCCTTCAGTTGATTTCAAACACGGTGAACTTGTTCAGTCACCACTATTATTGGATTATATCATTCACCACGACACCTTGTGTCGTCGGTATAAACTTGTAGCTTGTATAACAACCCTCACAAAAACGCTTCTTATACACCCCTAACGCTCCTAAAATACCCCGAATACTCGTAAATATACCTAAATAACCTTAATATTAATAAAAATAAAAAAAATAGGGTGTCTCGCGGGCCACGACCAAGACCCTTTGGTGAGTCGTGGGGCGCAGCCGAGTAACACCAGGCGACACCTCCTTGCACCACGTGTCCGAACAAGTGTTAAACCTATATTGGTGAGGGACCCTGTCTCCAGGTGACACTCGCGGGCCGCGAAGGAGAAGGAGGAGGGTCTCGCGGGCGCGAGGGACCCTGTCTCCAGCCTACAAAAGGAGGCCGAAGCCTCAGTTTCAGTCACTCAAATTCTTTTCTTTCCTCTGTTCCTATAATAGCAAAGTGTTGCTTGATATAATACCCCTAAAACGCAAAGCTCTACCTCGGTGTAAGTATTATAACCCCCGATCACGTATTCGTTACCCTACCCGATTGATCTAGGGCTCCGTAACGCATGTCAAGGCTCTGCCTAACTCAGTTCGTTGGAGTTCTGTCTCGTGTTGTAAGGCTAATGTGATTTGGGTTATCTTACTAACAGTGATTGAGTCTATGTATTCTACAATTACTGCCGGTATGCGGGGTTTTGTATACACTACTTTTAAACCGTTACTATTGGACGACGAGTTAGCCAATAAGTAACATGACCACAGTCATGGAACTGTGAACATGACAAATACTGAATGAGTATATTGGTAGATATAAACATTTTAATCGCTCCCAATACTGTAAAGTTATAAAACTTGTTTTGATTAAACTGGGATGCACTCGACAGTATTTCTTGCTAATAAAACCATTTTAAGACGCGTTTCAAGTAACTTAATGTGAAGCTAATAGAAGCCAGCTGGAGAGCATTGAAGGCTTAAATAAGTGGCTATAAAAGTTACCTAAATAAAAAGAAGATTTTGTTTTCAATAATTAGGGTTTATCCCTACAAATGTGTTGTGTATGAAACTTTGGTTTTATCACATTTGTTTATTATAAAAGCTTGGTGTTTTAAACTTTGATACTATTTCCTAACTACGGTCCTGATGTTTAAATTCCTTTGCCAAATTGATAAACACCGATACCACCCGCTCTGTGTTGACTCGTGGCCGCCCGCTCCTGGGGTAGGGGTCGGGGGCTGCGACAGAAGGTGGTATCAGAGCTACAACCACTGGTTTAAGCCGTTTAGGTGTTCTATTAATACCCAAAATTTTAACCAATTATGTTAGGAAATAACTTATGTGATTCTGTGTAAATATGTATATTATTATTTTGTGTTATTTGACAATTTATTAGTTTACACTAGAGTGAGCAAGGCACTTCCGATGCTTACCGTCAATTAGCTAGTTCCCCGAAGAAGAAGGAACCTCATCCCAGCCAACCCCCTCAGGATATCTGTTGATATTGAGGAAGGAATCTTTATCTTTAAGGCACAATCTGAGGAACCATTCCCTCCTAAAAAGAGAGGATGGTTTAGTAGAGGAGCGCATGAGAGGAGAAAAGGAATGAAGAAATTACAACAACAGAGAGCAATAACGAGAGCGAATAGAGAAACAAATGCCCAAACCCAGGAAGTTAATAGGCCATTGTGGGAAGAGGAACTTGATAGGCAGTTAGCAGATTTCCACATGTTAGCAACTACAACAGAAGACCCTAATCTGAACCAAATAACCGAACCACACCCGTTACCCTTATTTCCCAACCAAAAAATGGAGTTAGAACCCAACCAGGAAGACCAATTCCCAATCCCAGCATTCAACCCCAATGAAATCCCTAGAATTCCCGTACCAAACCCCATAGCACAGTATACTGACCTGAACCCTTTAGAGTATGATCCATGGTGGGATGACAACAGGTCATATCAGGAATTACTAAATTACCCTTATCCTTACGAAGAATCGGTGCCAGCCCCACCAATGAGCCAAGAATATGTGCAGGAACTTTGCCAGTATGGCGAATAGTTAGTTGAAGAAGGAAATAGGATCCGTCAGATAGGAGAGAAACTCGTCTGGAAGTATGACGAGCGGGAGATGCAGTATTAAACAAGCCAGCACATAGTATAATATATATATATATATATATATATATATATATATATATATATATATAGGGTTGAGTTCATTTCAGAACTCTAAATAACTACAGAACTTTCAGAACTCCTAATAAACAATCATTTTATATATAAGTTTTTGTATTTAGTATCTTTTTTATCATCTGTTATATGTATTTCTTTGATTACATACATGTTAAAAGTAGTTTACATATGTTTAATTGCCAAAATTATATACATGTGTCATAACTAATTACATATATGTAAAAAAACTAGTTTACATATGTGTCATTATAAAATTAGATATAAAAATGATAAAATTACTCTTAACATGTATGTAATCGTAAGAATACACATAATAAATTATAAAATTATCCTAAACATAAAAATATATAAATAAAAAGATTGTTTATTAGGAGTTCTGCGAGTTCTGTAAATATTTATGGTT
Organism: Helianthus tuberosus; assembly: GCA_030545235.1. Taxonomy (NCBI): domain Eukaryota; kingdom Viridiplantae; phylum Streptophyta; class Magnoliopsida; order Asterales; family Asteraceae; genus Helianthus; species Helianthus tuberosus. The sequence goes on from CM060394.1 coordinate 134,268,118, forward strand.
CTAAAATGATCCTGGCCCTATATATAGGGAGAAGATCATGCGAGAACCACCTCTTATTGTAAAAATAGCTAAAAATCACACAAAATTTTTTTTTTTGATTTTTTTAATATTTTTTAGGTTAAAATCGCTACTTTTCGAAGACAAAAATTTTTTTTTTTTTTTTAAATTTTTTTAAAAAAAAAAAAAAAATTTTTGGCTTCGAAAAGTAGCGATTTTAACCTAAAAAATATTAAAAAAATAAAAAAAAAATTTTTAGATTTTTTTAGATTTTTTTTAGATTTTTTTAGGTTTTTTGGGGGTTTAGTTTTTAGCATTTTAGCTTGGGGGGGGGGGGTTTAGGTTTTTTTTGGGGGGGGGGGGTTAGGTTTTTTTTAGCTTGGGGGGGGGGTTAGGTTTTTTTTTTGGGGGGTGGGGGGGTTTAGGTTTTTGGGGGGTGGGGGGGGTGGGGGTTAGGTTTTTTTAGCTATTTTAGGTTGTGTTCACATTGGTTCTCAAGGTTCTCACAATAAGAGTGGTTCTCGCATGAGCCCCTCCCTATATATATATATATATGTGTGTGTGTGTGTGTGTGTGTGTGTAATCTTGTACTTTGATAAAAAAAATTCTAATCAACTAAAATAGATAGACTAGAATACCTATCGATGCATAATTACTAGTGTGTTTATTTACGGTTGTAATTTGTAATCGATGCATATATATAGATATATATATAAAAAGAGTAAAGTCGCAATGTTCGACGTTTTTGATCAATCTGTTTGCGTGATTATTTGTATTATATCTTATTCTGTGATGTTAATACCTGATAAAATGTTTACGATTTAGATGGACAATGAAGTAAATCAGGAAAACCAGAATAATGATAATAACGGGAACCAAGTGAATAAAAGTGCCATTGAACATATAGTAGCACAAGGAATCATAGATGCTATGCCATATATTATCAAGACTATTAAAGAAGAAAAAAAAATAATAATTCTGTAATTGGAAGTAAATGTCAACCTACTGAACCAAGTCACAGCGTGAACGAAAATCACGGACCACTTATCCAAGCTCCAATTCCAAAAAGAAGAAGAACCATCTCATATGGTTTTTCTTATAAAGAATTCTTGGCCTGCAAACCAATAGAATTCTCAGGCAATGAAGGAGCCATTTCAGCCTTGTGCTGGATAGAAAAGACAGAAGCGGTCATAAAAATAAGTATATGTGCAGATGAGGATAAAATTATGTATGCTTCTAATCTTTTTAAGAATGCAGCCTTAGAATTGTGGAATAGTATTCTCCAATCTAGAGGAAGTGACAGAGTTTATAATATGGAATGGACCAACTTTAAGGATATAGTTGAAAGAAAATGTGGTCCTCCTCATGAAAAGGAACAAATTGCTAATAAGTTCCTAAATAAAAAAATGATTGGAATAGACTGCAGGGACTACACTACCATATTCTTTGAATATGCTAGGATAGTACCAACCTTAACCTCACCTGAGCCAGTGTTAATCTCCCATTACATCTGGGGATTAATTAGTGAGATCAGACATGTAGTCAAGGCGGCTAGACCACAAACCATAGAAGAAGCAGTAGAACTAGCCAATACCCTGACTGATGAATTGGTACGTACGCAAGAGGAAAACCAGAGAAAGAACCTAGCTCAAAAGCTTACCCAAGAATTTCGCTACGGTAATTCCAACCGTGGGAAAGGTACAGGTTCTTCCTCTGCACCCTACTACAAGTATTGCAAAAGGAAGCACTTAGGAAGGTGCTCCATATATTGCAACTTCTGTAAGATGTCTGGACATAAGGAAGAAGACTGCAGGAAGAAAGCTAGCAACAGGCTATGCTTCCATTGTGGAGAAGCTGGTCATATAAAACCGAACTGTCCAAAACTAGCTCTAGCGACAACCATCAAAGCTAAGGCAACTGAAGGACCCAAGAAGAATGCCAGAGAATTCTTCTGATAGCTGAAGAAGCCAAAAGGATTTTGGATGTGATTGCCGGTACATTTTTAGTTAATGATATTTTTGCCAAGGTATTATTTGACTCTGGTGCAAACCAAAGTTTTATCAATACTTCCTTCTACAAACTTCTCAACCAATCATTAACTAAACTTCAACAAGACTGTCTGGTGGAACAGGGAATGGAGATTCTATTAAGATTAGCGAAATCCTATAGGGAGCAAGGATAGAAACTTTAAACCATTATTTTACTGCTAATCTCTTTCCGATGAATTTAGCTAGATTTGATATCGTATTAGGAATGGATTGGTTGGTAGCCAATCATGCTAGTATTTTATGTGATCAAAAGTCTGTACAAGTAAGTGCACCAAAAGGTAAAAAGATCACAATTAAAGGAGACAAGCCAATCAGGTCAACAAAATTCATCTCTGTGATGAAAACTGCAAGCTATGCAAGGAAAGGAGGAATAGTGTATATGATTTCAGTAATCATTAACACTAAAGGAAAAGAATTAAAAGATGTTCCCGTAGTATCTCAATTCTCAGATGTTTTTCCAGAAGAATTACCTGGATTACCGCCAGACCGAGAGGTTGAATTCAGGATTCACCTCATACCAGGAACGACACCGATTGCCAAAGCGCCATACCGACTAGCACCGACGGAGATACAGGAACTGAAGATACAGTTGGACGAACTACTCGGAAAAGGTTTCATACAACCTAGTTCATCGCCGTGGGGAGCACCGGTGTTATTCGTCAAAAACAAAGATGGATCGATGCGTATGTGCATTGATTACCGAGACTTGAACATGGTTACAATTAAAAATCGGTTCCCACTACCGAGAATCGACGACCTGTTCGATCAACTTCAAGGAGCTCGATTCTTTTCTAAGATAGACTTACGTTCAGGATATCATCAATTTAATGTACAGGATGAGGACATTCCTAAAACTGCTTTCATAACAAGGTACGGGCATTATGAATTTACAGTCATGCCATTTGGTTTAACCAATGACCCAGCCACATTTATGGACATGATGAACAGGATATGTAAGACATTCCTGGATAAATTCATAATTGTCTTTATAGATGATATTCTAATTTACTCTAAGAGTAAAGAGGATCATGCAGAGCATCTGCATACACTTCTGACATTATTGAGAAAAGAAAAGCTTTATGCTAAATTCTCGAAATGCGAATTCTGGTTACAAGAAGTGCAATTCCTTGGACATCTAGTTAATCATGAAGGAATTCATGTGGATCACACAAAGATCGAGGCGATTACTAAATGGAAAGCCCCTAAATCCCCAACAAAAGTAAGAAGTTTTCTTGGATTGGCATGATATTATAGAAGTTTCATTCAAGATTTTTCTAGAATAACCATTCCATTAACCAAACTGATTGCAAATCAGTTAAGTTTGAATGGGGACCAAAACAGGAGGAAGCCTTTAGGATTTTAAAGCAAAGGTTAACCAACGCACCAATAATTCTTAGTGATTATGATTGTGATATCCAGTATCATGCAGGAAAAGCTAATGTAGTAGTTGATGCTTTAAGTCAAAAGTATCATGAAAAATCAAAGTGAGTACGCTCTCTCCGACTAAATCTACAGATAGATTTAAATGAGCAAATTAGAGAGGTACAGGAAACAACAATCAAGGACGATGCTAAAGGTTTAAAAGGAATGATTAAGGAATTAGAACAAGGAACAGATGGAATTTGGAGATTCCATAAGGAAAGGATCTGGATACCTATTCAAGGAAACCTATGAAACCAAATTTTAGAAGAAGCCTATAAGTCTAAGTATACGATACATCTTGGTAGTGATAAGATATATCAGGACTTAAGAAAGAATTTTTGGCGGATAGGAATGAAAAAGGATATAGCAAACTATGTTGCTAAATATCTAACATGTTCACTGGTTAAAGCTGAGCATCAGAAACCCTTAGGGTTATTACAGCAATTAGAGATGCCAATATGGAAATGGTAATTGATAACAATGGACTTTGTTACCAAATTACCCAAGACACGAAAAGGTAATGATACAATATGGGTGATTGTAGACAGATTAACCAAATCTGCTCATTTCTTACCTATGAAGGAAACTTTCAGTATGGAACAGTTAGCCAAGTTATATGTAAATGAAATAGTTTCATTACATGGAATTCCTTTATCTATTGTATCTGGTAGAGATAGCCGTTTTACATCTCATTTTTGGACAAGTTTCCAAAAAGCAATGGGAACCAGGTTGAATCTAAGCATAGCTTAGCATCCTCAAACGGACTAACAAAGCGAAATGACAATTCAGATAATGGAAGATATGCTTAGAGCCTGTGTATTTGATTTTGGATGAAATTGGGATGATCATTTACCATTAATAGAATTTTCCTATAATAATAGCTGTCATGCCAGCATTAACGCTGCACCATTTGAAGTACTTTATGGATGAATGTGCCGAACTCCAGTCTGTTGGGCAGAGATTGGAGAAAAGCAACTATCTGGGCCAGAGATAGTACAAGAAACAACGAACAAAATTGTTCAAGTCAAGGAAAGACTAAAAGCAGCACGAGATCGTCAAAAGAGTTATGCAGATAACATGCGAAAACCATTGGAATTTCAAGTTGGAGATAAGGTATTGATAAAAGTTTCTCCATGGAAAGGAGTGGTCAGATTCGTTAAAAGACAAAAGCAAAGCCCTAGGTATGTTGGACCTTTTGAGATTATCAAAAGGATAGGACTAGTAGCTTACCAGCTACAACTAGCAGAGGAAATGGTAGGAATACATGATGTATTTCATATATGTAATCTCAAAAAGTGCTTAGCAGACGAATTATTAGTGGTACCTCTTTAGGATATAGAGGTAAATGAGAAACTTAAGTTTGTAGAGGAACCAAAACAGATTGAAGATAGAAAGATTAAGAACCTTAAACATAAGAGACTAGTTCTGGTTAAGGTAAAATGGGATTCTAAGAAAGGACCAGAATATACTTGGGAACTCGAGTCGGAAATGGAACGGAAATATCCACACCTGTTCCAGTAGATCTCGAGGATTAGATTTAAAACAAGGTGGGGAGGATATAACAACCCTCACAAAAACGTTTCTTATACACCCCTAACGCTCCTAAAATACCCTGAATACTCGTAAACAGACCTAAATAACCTTAATATTAATAAAATCGAATAAAACAAATAAATAGGGTGTCTCGCGGGCCGCGACCAAGGCCCCTTGGTAAGTCGCGGGGCGTGACCGAGTAACACCAGGCGACACCTCCTTGCACCACGTGTCCGGACAAGTGTTGAACCTATATTGGTGACTAACCAAGGCTAGGACCTAGCCTAGCAACTTGCGGGTCGTGAAGGAGAAGGAGGAGGTCTCGCGGGGCGCGGAGGACCCTGTCTCCAGCCTATAAAAGGAGGCTGAAGCCTCAGTTTCAGTCGCTCAAATTCTTTTCTTTCCTCTGTCCCAATAATAGCAAAGTGTTGCTCGATACAATACCCCTAAAATGCAAAGCTCTGCCTCGTTGTAAGTATTATAACCCCCGATCACGTATTCATTATCCTACCCGATTGATCTAGGGCTCCGTAACGCATGTCAAGGCTCTGCCTGACTTAGTTCGTTGGAGTTCTGTCTTGTGTTGTAAGGCTAATGTGATTTGGGTTATCTTACTAACACGTGTGCATTGTTTAATTTTAATAGATTATAATCAGGAAGCAACAGGAAGCTATATATTTACCTAAGTCTACAATGTGAGTCATTCTCTTTTTCTACCAAACTGTTTTTACAAAACCTCAAATATTTTCAATCATACTTAATAGTGATTGAGTCTATGTATTCTACAATTGCTGCCGGTATGCGGGGTTTTGTATACACTACTTGTAATCCGTTACTATTGGACGACGAGTTAGCCAATGAATAACATGACCATAGTCATGGAACTGTGAACATGACAAATACTGAATGAGTATATTGGTAGATATAAACATTGTAATCGCGCTCAATACTGTAAAGTTATAAAACTTGTTTTGATTAAACTGGGATGCACTCGCTAGTATTTCTTGCTGATAAAACATTTTTAAAACGCATTTCAGGTAACTTAATGTGAAGCTAATAGAAGCCAGTTGGAGAGCACTGAAGGCTTAAAGAAGTGGCTATCAAAGTTACCTAAACAAAATGAAGATTTTGTTTTCAATAATTAGGGTTTATCCTTACAAATGTATTGTGTATGAAACTTGGGTTTTATCCCATTTATTTATTATAAAAGCTTGGTGTTTTAAACTCTGATAGTATTTCCTAACTACGGTCCTGATGTTTAAATTATGCTGCCAAATTGATAAACACCAATACCACCCGTTCTGTGTTGACTCGCTGTCGCCCGCTCCCGGGGTAGGGGTCGGTGGCTACGACGGCTTGTGCTAATCATGATTGATCGTTTCATGCAAAACTATGTATGCTTTTCGATTGACACATCATTTAAGTAGTCTTAATGCAACTATGTAGTAAGACGTTGATACACCAGGTTCGGTTGTATTACATTTCGGTGTATCCTTGCAATTCAATAATGCCGACATGTTGATTTTGTTCATTTATTGGTTCAAAAGTTGATGAATCATTTTCATGTTTCTATTACAAATGAATTAGTTGATTATGTGTTCCATTTATATGACAACCAACACAAGTTTCCATTGGTAGACAATTATATTGTTTCAAAAATTATTTGCGGATTGTGAACGTTTATTTGGAATTCTATTGGTAGAAATTCCTCTTTTGTTGGACCCCCCTAAACTTGGTCACATTGGTGATAGTATCACTATGCTTCGTTCACTTGACATCGATTTCTAGAAACAAACTCAGTTGAACCGCTGGGTTCTTATTGATGCAAAATGTCCTTACATTCACGTAATCCGATTAAGTTTTGATTCGATTACGTGGTCATTCACTTTGGTATTATTTGGACTTATCTAGGAACGACACAACTCTGAGGAGATAACATAGTCCAAATTTCGAGGACGAAATTTTTGTAACAGGGGGAGAATGTGACAACCGGTACTTTTTGGTTCTTAATTACGTGAATAAAAAATGTTAAGACAATAATATGTAGCGTAATTAGACGTTCATTAACTTAATTAGGCCTTGTGGAGTGCCTAGGAACGTCAATTCGACTTTACAGTACGCGAATGTGGATTTACGAGAAGACTACTGAACGATACGTGATAACGAACTGGCACCGTACGTAATACTGACAGCGCCGACGAATGCGAAATTTGTACATATAACTTATACACATGAATGTGGTTTTACGAAAATATCATGCGTTCGAACGACACAAAACACAAACGTGAACGAAAAATGCGACTGTGGGAACGCACCGGCAACGAAACAGAAGCCCCAGACTCGAGTTATGTCTCTATATTAATATAATATGATATATTTGGCTTCGTTTTCAAGATTTAATGTTTGCAGTTGGAAACCGGATCGAAAAACGGATTAAAACGATCAACGTCGTATTTTATGCTATTTTTAATTAAACCTGCGAACGAATGCGTCAAACGTCAACTACCGACCATACTTTACGCGATTTAATACAAGAATTTTTATTTTACGACAATACCTAGAGTTCGGGTGGGAAGATGGGTTCCTGAAACGTTAACGAGCCACATAGAACACGGGAAGTGGGCTTGTGGGCCTTGTGCCCAAACCCACTAAACAAACCCTACCTATTTAAGGGCTCAAACCCTAGATTCTACTCACTTTACTAGCCGCTAACATTGATTTTTCCCTCCCACGCCTTCCATTTCTCTGCTACTTATCCTAACACTCACAAAATAAAAGGATGAAACCTTATCTAAACAATACTCACACATAAATATGCATGCTTCCTCTCGATTACTACCAATAGACACACATATGAAAACCTTTCTTTCACTGCCTTCATCTTCTTGAAGGAAAACCCTGAACACACTTTCACCTCTACCGCTCGATTGAACATCGGCAGCTAAGGAGGAGTCGGCACCCGGTCATCTTGTACCTCGGCAGGTCACCACAACACCCCCAACCCTCCGTTCTCTCTCTCTCTTTACTGGTCGGCGATGGCTCCAGCCATTTTCTGTCAAGAGGATGATGATAATGACATGAAATGTTGATGAAGATAACGGTTGATGAAGATGACTGTCGGCGGTGGTGTCTCAAGGGGGTGTACCGACGGCAGCGGAGTGGGAGTTAATGGTGTTATGCGGCGGCGGTGGTGGGTGTTTACAGTGGGTCCGGTGATGTAGCGGTGTAAGTGGTGGTGTCAGCTTGTGGTTACTTTCAGTTGGAGGTGCGAACAAACCGGGTCACGGTTTCGGGTTTTGTCGGGTTCGGTACTAGATCAATTCGGGTGCGAGTTCGAGTTACCCAAGGTTCAGTGTCGCCTCAGATCAAGGTTGTGCTGATGACGCCTGTGGTGGCCGACGGTGGAGGTGGCTCCGGCGACGGCCTCAGTAGTGGAGATGGTTATTTTTGGTGTTTGAGTCAGACTCGCTTCAGTTCAGATTATGGGTCTCGGGTTTCGGGTCAACACCGGGTCAAACCCGATCAACACTGGTCAAAGCAAGTAAACGCGGTCAAAGGTTCGGTTCGGGTCAAGCTGCTTCAGGTCAGGGTTCATGGAACGATATGGTTCGGTTGACTCGGTCAAACTCAAGTCAACAGTGAGTCAACTCGGTCAAACCCAGTTGATTCGGTCAACTCACTCAACCATTTCAGCGTTTCGACACGAGAGATGATAAAGATTTAACGAAGCTATTGGTTACGTCAGTTATATAGTTTTATTTAATTTTATGTGACAACTGAGCTTGAACCGATTCGATTTTATCATAGTTTACGTTTTGATATATTTGACAAAATTATATATATTACGATTGAATCTTGATTGAATTTTTGAAAAATAACGACAACTTGTGTTGTTGGGGGCGTCCAAAAAAGAGGAACTCTGCCCGTTTTTCGAGAAAAGCGGAAAACAGAATGCGTTTTATTATAAAACAAAACTATCGGATTCAAATAATCTTTTATAAAAACAAATACAAATATATAATTACTTTCGACGACACTTTACAACTTACGAAAAACGACAATAACGCGAATGCTTTTTATAAAAATAAATATAGTTATATATATTTATTTCAAACATCAAAAATTCGGATATTTCTTTTATAAAGCAAATACAATTCTCTACGTTTATTTTGGACAAGAAATTCGGACATCGTTCATAAACGAATACAATATTTAGTTTAAACATCAAAAACCTGGAAATTCTTTATAAAATAAATAGATTATCTTATTTATTTCAAACGCTGAGGACTCGATAATTCTTTATAAAATAAATATAGTTACTTATATTTATTTCAAACGTATTATAATCGACAATTATATAAGATAAATATAATTATGATTTATATTTCTTTTACTTTAAGTGTCCACAACCCGAACACCTTATAAAATAAATATAACTTTTTATATTTATTTCAAACGCCTAAACAACATATACCTATATTTTGATAATTATCATATGAGACGCGATATATGATACGAGTTTGTTGTATATTATTTTCATATAAATATTTGTTACATACACGTACGACTTCTCGAGACGACTAACGAGGTTCTATCGTTATATTTATATATATATATATTTTTATGTAAATATTTATATATTTTAAATCCCTCGAAACTTAGTCGATTTCGTAACTTAGTATCTATCCCAATTAAATGGGATCAAATAACCATAGATTGATTATTTCAAAATCAAGACGATAACACTTCCCTAGAATCGCTGGTTAACGATTCGGTAGAGCTCGGACACGTAGTTTAGCTACGCCGGTTTACTTAGAAAACTTATAAGTATCCTTTGTAGGAATGTCATAGCTGCACGCTAGCTAATTCACGTTCTTGGAACGGCACTACGGAATCACGCTAAGCTAGCTTTGCATAGGGATATCAAGGTGAGTTCATAACCCCCACTTTCTACATTTTTACATTTTTATAAATGTTTTCGGGGGTGGAAAGACATGCAAGTTTTGCAAAAGCGTACAATATTTCGATGAACGGAAATTTCATAATTCTAAACCATACTACAAACAAGTTTCAAGTAACACGATGGTTCATGAAAGGTTTATGCTAATATACCGGTTTTACAAAACATACGCGTATTCTTTTTTGAAACATGCATGACTTTCATGACTAGTGACGGGATTGTCCTAGATACAATTAGGGACTGGATTGTCCTACATCTAAACATAAGGATTGGGTTGCCCTACATCTGAACCTAGGACTGGATTGTCCTACATACAAACATAGGACGGGGTTGTCCTATATCTGAACAACGGGACTAGGTTGTCCTACATACAGACATAGGGACTAAATTGTCCTACATACAACTTAAGGACTGGATCGTCCTCTACTCAACACTAAGGGCCGTAGGGTCGCTTAAAACTGTACAGTGAAGTCCTCACTACATATTGGAACTATAACCGCCTGCTAGTCGGTCGTCTTAAGTAAACGGTTTGGCGAGGCACTTTCTAGCATGGGGTGGGTTATAGGCTCATGCGGGCATGTTGTCTTTCTCGTACGTGGACATTGATGGTTAAACAAGTTTTACAAATACAAGAGTTTTCATATGACATGCTGAGGAAAATGATTTCAATACGTTTTCTCAACAACTTTTAAACCAGTTATCAAAAAGATTTTTTTTTAAATCTTTTTCAAAACAAACTATGAACTCGCTCAACTTTATGTTGATTTTTCACATGTTCTTTCTCATGTTGCATTTTCAAAACTATGAATGGTTGGAATAGGAGAACCCATGGGGATTCGAGCCCTTAGCAACCGTTCACATTTTAGAAGTCTTAGCTCAAAAACTTCCGCTGTGCAATGAAGATACCATTCGGATCACACCCGGCTCTGATGTAATCGGTTTATCGGGGTGTGACACATCAATCAAGGGGGAATCTATTGAATATTTGAAGATGCCTGATTGATGTTGCAGAATATTCAAACATTGCTCAAGGTTTTCAAGGTGACACTTCGACAGTGACAGCCAAGGGGGAATCTGTTGGTGCATATTTTGTATATATGCCACTGTGCGAATAGGCTAGATAGAGCGTGTGTTGAATATTGTAAAGAATAGTGTGAAATCTAGTACAAACAGAACAGTATTCTGATGTATTTGTACCTTCATACAAAGGCTGTCCCTTCGTACGAACGGACACCTTGATCAGTTCCTATGGATCCACAAGACCACTCACCAGCTTCGGACGAAGGGGCTATGTAGCTTCGTACGAAGGGGCCAGTTCTATATATAGAGGTGCTTGGGTCTTGTAATAGATAACCTTTTGGATCCCAGAGGGACATGCTGTCCAACTGGTTTCACGGGTATGCAACTTTATACATTAATAGAAACCATATTAAATTGACTTGTTCGGTATCGTTTCTATCTTCTACTCATTTCTTATCACCGAACCGGTCGTCTCAGGATCAAAGCTCCATCAAACTCGACGTTTCCTGGACTTTCAGTTTGCTTACATTGTTTCCTGGTGAAAAAGTAGAGTATCTTAACTCCGATAGTATATGCCCGACTGAGGAAATTAATGATCCAATACACCAAGATTTATATAATCCTAACGTGTTAAACAGTGTGACGGTTTCAAGATTACCAAATCATAGATTGGTATTAAAATTGGGTGTTCTGGTGATGCTTTTGAGGAATATTGATCAACAAAATGGTTTATGTAATGGTACGCATCTTCAAATTATATTCCAAGAATTAGCATGATATCGTCTGACAAGAAAATACCCTTCAAGTTTCAATGAAGGCAGTTTCCAATATCCGTATGCTTTGCGATGACAATTAACAGAAGTCAAGGACAATCCCTATCAAGAGTCGGTCTTTACTTGAGAGACCATGTATTTTCACATGGCCAATTGTATGTTGCATTGTCAAGAGGAAAGACTAAAGATGGCGTCAAGCTTTTCATATTTGACAAAGATGGGAGGCCGACAAATCAAACGACGAACGTCGTTTACAAAGAGATCTTTGGGAATTTGTAGTTTTACATTTTGAATTATTTTAGAACTTCAAAGATTTTTATTGTTTTTTATATTAACTTCATTGGATTTGCTATTTTGTTTTGTTATAATTATATTAGAACTTCAAAGATTTGTAGTGTTTTGTTATTTATCCTGACTTTGTTTATTGTTGTTGGTGCATATATTTGTTGACTTCGTCTTGTATCGAGTCATGTAATAGGTTAGATAGACGAGGACACGTAGTACGAGAAAAATGGGAAACGGGTCTGAACCAGCAGGTTCACACGAAGTGACCAGTTTGTGCGAACTGGCCAGTTCGTGCGAACTGGACTTGACTGGTTCGTGCGACCTAGGCTTTCCTATATATAGTGGCTCTTGGTTCTTCATTTGTAACTTCTGATTCCGGTAGCGAAGCTCTTCCGAAGTATCGCCAAGCCTGTAAAACGTTGTGAAATCAATACAATCGACATTTAATCTACTTCTAAGTGTAAATCAAGCTGCTACAACATCAATACGTCTGATTCCGCCTTTCGTATTGATCGAGAACTCTTCTGAACGTCTCGTTTGATCGATTCAATGATCCTACAAGTGGTATCAGAGCTCAGGAGGAAGCGTTCTTACCATTTCAGCTTGATTTCTTCAAAAACAACTTCTTTCTACTCATTTTCTACACTTTTTCTTCAAAATTTCAACGAATTTACGGTCAAAATGTTCTGAATTTCTCATATAACACGTAAAAATGAGTTTTAATCAATCCTTGAACAAATCAGACCTAAATTCAACCTAAAACCTGATAAAAATTGACAAAAACACATTCAGATCGTTCGAGAAACCCTTAGTTCGTTTGAAATTTAATCAGTTCGTACGGTGTGAACAACTCAGGTCGTACGAAATCAGTCAGATCGTTTGGAGGTAGTTCAGGTCGCTTGAAAGTGACCAGTTCGTTTGGAATATATTACCAGATCGCACGAGGTGGTTCAAAATTGTCCAAGTCGTACGGAGTGATCAGGTCGTTTGAAGTTATACTCAGCTCGCACGGTTTGAGCCAGATCGCACCAATTCAGGTCGTTTGAGTTTAAATCCCAGGTCGTACCAAGTTAACCAGATCGTTTGAACTTTGTGTCATTTTGAACTTTCAAAACCGAAACATGGATTCTGAATTTTACAACGCATTTGCTACCCCGATCACTATGGCTCAGAACGTGAACTTAGAGAATGAAATGGGCACCATGCAAAAACCGCCTAAGCTCATGAGTATCGAGGAGTATAATGGATGGGAGGAACGTTTCAAAAATTGGGTTCAAGCTAATCATTTAGAAGCGTGGGAATGTGTTGAAGAACGATATGTTAGACCGATTGATGAATACGGAGAGATTGTTGCTATCAAAGATTTAGATGACAAAGAAAAAAGAAATACAAAAGTGAAAAGATGATGATCAGTATTTTGCAACAAGCCATTAAAGAAGATATCTTGATTTTATTGCAACACAACGGAAGTGCACATTCAATGTGGAAAGCACTAAAAACGAAGTTTGTTGGAAGTTTAGACATGATCAAGAACAAAAAATCGCTTTTGAAGAAAGAATTTGATCTATTTCGTGGATTGAAAACTGAAAACACCAAAACGATTATTGAAAGATACTGCAATTTGGTGGTTAATATGAAGCGATTGGATATCAAGAAAGATAGAGAGGAATGGGTTGAAAAGTTGGCTGATGCGTTACCACAAGATGTTTGGGGCACGTATCTTATGATTACAAAGAATAATGGTGAATTTGCGAATCTATCACTGAGCAAGTTTATTGAAAAACTCAAAGTTTAAGAGATGGAACAACAGAAGATGGAGAAAATAAAGAATTCTAATGGTGAACAGGACATTGGTATATACTACAAAGGAAGTATGATTAATAAAACCAACATTGCACCAAAGATCGAAATTGCATTTAACGCAAACAATTCTTCTGGAGGATCATCTCAAGGATCAAACAACAATACTGGATTATCTTCATATCCATAATTTGATCCAAATTTGTCAGCAACCAGTTCTAAACCGCAAAGCTCATACAACAATAATGGCCAAGTATTATGCAACATTGCATTAAATCTTCAGAATGGTCAGAATTTCTCGGAAGAGGTTGCCAAAGGTCATATGTCTTTATTGGTGACCGTATTAGAGTCTTATGAAAGTTTGGTAGCCGGAAGGATTGGTAATCCAATGTTGACCAAAGAGGATTATGATCAGATTGATGCTGAAGAGATGGAACTAATGGATATAAAGTGGTGTATGGCTAGTGTGTTGAGAAGAGCTGAGAAGTTTAAACAGATCACTGGAAGAGATGATTTCCGTGATGCTGGAACTTCACCTTTAGGTTTTGATAAATCTAAAGTTATTTGTTTTTGTTGCAGGGAGAAGGGGCACTTTAAGCGAGAATGCACAAATCACGAAGCAAGTGGAGCTCAAAATCCATTCGGCAACAATGATTATCATCGAAAAGCGATTTATCATCAAGTTGCTCCGCATCAACAACAACCGCCACAAACTTCACATGCTAGGAAGGATCTGATCGAAGAGCCATCAAAGAAAGCTTATCTAGTTCATCAAGAAGATGAAAAAATTCCAGAAGGTTTTAATTGGGATCATTATGATCCTAATAGAACTTCAGATTCTAAAGCATTTGTTTCTCAAATTTTTGAAGATTCAACTGCTGAAGATGAAATGGCATATGTTTATTACGAATCTCAGCAATTTAGTCCTAAAAAGAAAGAAGAAGAACCAATTTCAACAGAAAAGGCTTCAGAAAAAGCACCAATCTTTGATCACTCATCAGATGAAGAGAGTGATGATGACTGTGAAAAAATTCGAAAACTTGAATATTATACAAGAGAATTTTCACCTGATAGGTATAATTTGTATTTTGCAGGTAAAATGGAAGAGATCAAAGAAAGACAAGATGCGAAAAAGAAGAATCATAAGGCAGCAACTGTTGTAGAAAAGGTCAAACCTGAGGAAAATGTTCGAATAATAAAGAAGCAGGTTAAAGAAATTCTAGCTGTCAAGGTTGAGAAGGAAGCAGATACTGAAAAGATGCCTAAGAAGTGTGAAAATTGTGATACTGTGAAAAGGCATAACAACAAATTGATTCATAACATGAACAGACTGAAAGAATCTTATGATGTTTTAAACAAAGCTATGAATCAATATAACAAGTCAAGCAATGAACAAGAGATAGCTATGAAGACACTCAATGGAGCGTTCATGACGAAGCAGAAAATCATCAATCAGTACATTGAGAAATGTGCTGAACTTGAACAAAAATTTGAAACTCAGAGGATAGAAACTGAGAGGGTAAACAGGTTATTGAAAAGTTATTCATGTGCTTCTTATGTGATTGACAGGATTTACCCTACAGTAGAAGGCATGGAAGCGTTTGAAGAAAAGAAATCTGAAGTAAAGGATACTAGTAAGAAACATAGTATCAATTATACCAAGTGTCCACCTCCGCTTAAAGAAGGATATTCTCTACGAAATCCTAATTCAGAAAGAGTAAAAAAGGCAACCAATTTAAAGTAGGAATCTGAACCTTCAGATGGATTGCAAGACAACATTGACATCACATTCACATCGTCTGACACTGATCATGAGTCTGAGTTAATAAAGAAAGTGGTCGATCAGGTGTTAGATAAAGATGAAACCGAGGAGTCAAAGTCAAAGTCAAAGTCAAAGTCTGACACTTCAAGTCCAAAAGGAAAAAGGGTTTACAATAATGATTTTCTGATATCAAAAAATAATTTGAATGACAAAATATTCAAAGTAGCATATACTTTGAATGATTCTGACAAATTATATTCTGATGAAGAATTTCCAATAAGAGGTGTTAAAACTGAAATGATTAACAAGGTTTTCAAATTAACAGAAATTAATATTTCTGAAATAAAAGATAAAAATCTTTCTGAAAAATCTAAACAATACACTTCAAGAGTTCAACAAAGGTTAAACAAGAAAAAAGGTTTTGGTTTAAATCACCATAAAAAACCAAATCACAAAAATAATTTCAAAAAGAAAGGATTAGGTTTTATTCCAAAAGAAAATAAAAAATACGTTAAAGATTTTAAATCGAACGTTGTTTTTGTATCAGGAACATCTTCTGAAGAAGAAAAGGAGAATTTGTTCAGAAAGCAGACGAACAAAGAATTCCTTGCTAAGAAGCAAGAGGGAAGGAAGAATGATGTTGCTCAGAAGAAGGAACCTAAACCGAGAGTTGAAATGAGAACCTGTTATCAATGTAAAAAAGTTGGGCACATTGCATGGAACTGTCCAAATGCAACCCAAACAAAACAGGGAGTCTCTGAAAACTTGAAAGAAAAGTTGGTTGATAATGAACCACCAACCGAACAATTTAAAGTGTTCAAAAATTCAAAATTTGAGGTTGGTGAGAGTTCAAAATGTTTCTACAAAAGAAGAGTGAATCTGAACAACCACAAGTGGGTTGTTAAGAAATTAGAAACACTTTCTGGCAATGAATCTGACTCGTCAAAGTCAGAGGAGCCACAAGTTGAGCTAAAAAGTGATAATTCCATTCCGACAATGGATGATGCAAATTTTCCACCATTGTCAAACGGAAACTTAAAGCAAAAAAATTGGCAAAGTTGAAATTTCAAATCAATTCTTTTCTGAAGAGAAAGAATTTGATGTTGAAAAAGCCTTTAACCCTAATGTTCTAAATATTTTTGGAAAAATGGTTGACGGGAAGGTCAAAGGGGTAAAGGAATTCTATGAAAAGAATAAGAAAGGAAAGAAACCGAGTGATGATGACTCGGAATCACCCAAGGACCGTCAGGCTTGGGTGAATCTCTTTAACTGAAAATCCTGATTTGCCGGAACTCCCAGGTTGGGAAACGGGGAGTCCCCGGGTAAACTTTTATTAATTTCTAAAAAACCAAGATTACAAAACAAGTGCATTTGTTGAGCGAAGGCAACACGCCCAAGCAACAAACCACACAAAAACAAACAAACATAACTAAAAATAACAAAAGACCACTAAGACTTGATGCCCGACTTCATAAAGCGTGCCATTTCATCAGTCTCGGACGCCACCTCATCATCTTCGTTCATTTTTGTCAAGTGATCATAGTATTTTTTCATATTCACCGACCATGAATCATAATCTTCAATCTTCGGGCGGATTTTAGAATCAACAAACTTTTTTACCACTTCTATTTCATTCTCCCATAACCCAAGGTCCGTATCAAAACATTCCTCCTCATCACGTAATGATCCAAAACTGTTTTTTGTGTTCACAGTTTGTCTCGGCCCAAGTCCAAAATTTTGTTTGAAACATCATAATACCCACTTCCATTTTTTGGGCCTTTATTTTCAACTAAAACTGGATCCGAATGTAGGCCATATATGTTTGGGCCTGATTTGGTTACATCAGCCAGATCCAAAGGATCAGGGCCTGCCTTCGCTGCCCCAACAGAAAGGTCCGGATGCTGAACTGGGCCAGCCTGCATTACAACTGAGTTCACATTTTTCTGAGGCCCAGAAGCATTTAAAGGCGGAACTCCCAGGTTGGTAATTGGGGAGTAGGAATTGGCATCTTTCTTGAGAAATTAACAACTGTGATATTTCGAATTACAAGTTGTATTGTTGATAAGAACCTACAAGTGGTTAATCAAGGTCATTAAGTTGAAATTGATTTAACTTTCATACAAGTGGTATTTTGGAAAACAATGTGATGAAACCCCATGTTTGTGAAATGACAAACAAAACTAATTTTCCGGAAAAACCATTTTGATTAAAACAAACTTAAGTGTTTTGAAATCTTTATGGGAAAATAGTTTGTTGTCAGGGGGAGTTCTGATTGTTTACATAAAGTGGATGGCGAATTGAAGCAATTCACATCAGTTTGTCATTTTATTTGTACGGTTTTGAAAGTAAAAGCAACATATTTTTTATTTTAGGGGGAGTAAAAAATTTAGAAATTTTGAAAATTTGAAAAAAACCAAAAACATGATAAATTTGAAAAAAACCAAAAACATCGAAAAATCAAAATGAGTTTTGTTGTGAAACAGAGGAAATGATAGTACATCAGTAGACAATCACAGTACGCTAAAGAATTGGAAAGTTAAAATGTGATAAACGGTCTCACTGATGATATGGCAGTAGGTTTTTACACGCTTAGTAGATTGTTTTCGAGATATAAACCTAAATATCAAATACTTACTTATCTCGTGGGGAACATCTCTCGGATATATAGGTAACCACTGAAATCTTGTTTGAAGGGCTTTCTTTTTCTGACATACTAGGTCTTTGTGCGTGATGATATCTGGGGTATTATACCGGGACTTCTGATTTTGCGGGAGCAATAGTCTAGTCCTCGTATAATGCTCTGCACTGCTTTAATTATAAAGCCCACCCTCAGCATAAAGAATGATGAAACATTGAAAAATGCTAATCATGTGCTGTTGAAAAGAAGATCCCCAAGGGGGACACACCTAAAGTCGAGCCATCATCTCTCTGATTGAACGGAAGTTCTAGCCTGAGCTCTCATGGTCTCGCATTTACCCATTTACAGATATCATTAGTGTACATTCACTTGTAAGACTGAATATAGGAGTCTGGATACGGGAGTATATTCTGAGGTGGAACACGCGAATAAGTTTAAGTCCTTAAAACACTAATTCGTATCTCGAATCAATTGAACTTTGTGTGAAAATTTAAGTGGATCAGTATACTGACAATCTAAGTGAATCGTTTAGATCTTAAAGTGTTTAAAGCTCAACGGTACTAGTGATTTGTCAAAAACTGATATGATCCTCTTACACAAACTCACAAAAAGATGTCTTTATATAGTTTATTTCCCAAAATCCAAAAAGAATGTGTTTTAGCATAAAATTTTGAAAATTATTTCATCTTATTTTCGACAACTGATGTTGGAAAGCTGAATTTCAAAATTCCAAGTGCTGAACATGACGAACAACAAGGTTTGGGAGAGTTTGTTTGAAATGACAAATGAATTTGAAATGATTAAATGGTTCATTAATTTGAAATAAAAATTTGAGCGTTACGAATACAAGTGGTTAAGCAGAGATCATAAATGTGAGATCATATTGATTTGAGAATGTTTCAAGTGGTTTCTAAATTTGTTAAATTTTAAAATTGTAAAATTTACTTTTAGGTAGAGTATGTGCAGGTTAAAAGATTTGAAAAAGCTAGGTTTCGACTCCTGAGGATTTTTCGCATAAGCGTATGCAGATTAGAGACAGATTTCTGATTCTGTTGCTACGGAGAGCCAGGAAACATTCCTGAACATGTGAAAGCCTGTAGATAGAAGATTCCAGACTATGATCCCAGCTTATCGAAAGGGGGAGTCTGAAGACGAGAGAGATTGATAAAGATGCGTACAATGGAGAATACTTTGGAGAGAGCGAGAAGACTGATCAAGACTGAAGACTCGACACACTGAAGACTCGACATCATCCAAGGGGGAGTTTGTTGGTGCATATGTCTGTTGACTTCGTCTTGTATCGAGTCATGTAATAGGTTAGATAGACCAGGACACGTAGTACGAGAAAAACAGGAAACAGGTCTGAACCAGCAGGTTCACACGAAGTGACCAGTTCGTGCGAACTGGCCAGTTCGTGCGAACTGGACTTGACTGGTTCGTGCGACCTGGGCTTTCCTATATATAGTGGTTCTTGGTTCTTCATTTGTAACTTTTGATTCCGGTAGCGAAGCTCTGCCGAAGTGTCACCAATCCTGTAAAACGTTGTGAAATCAATACAATCGACATTTAATCTACTTCTAAGTGTAAATCAAGCTGCTACAACATCAATACGTCTGATTCCGCCTTTCGTATTGATCGAGAACTCTTCTGAACGTCTCGTTTGATCGATTCAACGATCCTACAATTGTTTAAATATTTACAAGTTCTGCAATTACAAATTTTTATAAGTAATATTTTAAATATTTAAAAGCCTAATCTCATTATTGAACAACATTGTATCCAGTTAATGATAATATTGCATAGAATTTTTAATAAAATAGTAGACGAAAATTTAGATTCTAAATATATGAAACCATGCTTATTTTTTGCAATCCTACATATTAACAATATTACATTTTATTTTTTTAAGATTCATGATACTTAACATAATAAAAATGGCATTAAAATATAAGACCTAATCAATTTATGGGTACTCTTAAATCCTTTTAAAAACCAAGTTGTAAAATTTCTTTTCTTTGTAAATAAAATGATTTTTTAAATTGTAGATATGTACTTAATTTTCGGAAACTGTTTTTAATAACAGTGTTATAGAAATTAGTAAATAGTTAGTCAATTTATAGATATATACTTAATAAAACTGTTTTTTAAATTATACAATATGATCAATTTATGGAAACTATGAAATACATTTAATAACAAATTTGTAAAATATTTTATGTTTATAAACAATCCGAAAAATAAAAATATTTATAAATATATACACATCCTACATAATTTCCTGAATATCATGTAATATAATATATACACATTTAATTTTTTAAAATATTTACAAGACATAAGACAATAAATATTCTTTTTAAGTAAAATAATATAAACGGATATTGTATATTATATCATTTATTACGAACGTAATAAAGTTATATAATTACAATTTTGTAAATTATCTAATATAATATAATATCTTATTTTTTACAATCATGTTATTTATACAAACAATAGACAATTACTTGGACCACAATTTAGAACTCTTACTATAACCTAAGTAATTTTGTCTTATAAATATACATAATACCTCATCATTTCATCCAATTCAAAATTCATATATCATTGAAGATGTTTAATTATTTTTACGTTATCTATTAAAAAACAAGATGAATTCTTGGGTATTCAAGTGTTATTATCAACTGTCTTTCTATATTATATGTTTGTATTAATTTTCATTGGGTATACAGATTTTACCGAAGAGTTACCACAATTTAGCAGCTGATTACAACTTAGCTCATGATGGTATGGTTCGAATCATTATAACGGATGGAAGATTTTTTACTGTCAAAATTAGGAAAGCAAGTTCTTCTTACTTTTTCCACGACGGATGGTCCAATATGATTCAGTCATCAATATTACCAAAGGATTCATTGCTTTTGTTTTAGTATGAATGTAGTCTAACTTTTAGATTGATATACTTTTATCAAGATTTGGCACTTGCTCAAGGTGATTTCTTATATTGCCAAACCTTCCAGTTCTCTGAACATAAAGATTATTTGGTAATTATATTATTTGTTTTTTAAGTATGTACTATATTAGTTTTTAATGTTTATATAAAACTTTCTTTAATATAAAATACTTATTTTTTACTTGCAGCTTATCGATAGATTTTTTGTTCATCATAAGATGAAGAACATAATACCTACGAAACATGTTACTATAACCGCTTTTCCTAACCATACATGGTTGGTTGTTATGGAAAAACATGGTCAAAATTTTTATATGACTACCGGATGGAATTGCATCAAAGAAGACATGAAATTTCAAGATGAACACTTTATTGGTTTCGATGTGATTTCCGAGTCAATGTTTGATATGATGCTTTTTAAAGGGACAGAAGCTTTGGTCTGTATTCCTGAACGACGTCTTGCACGTGTTAAAGAAGAAGTTAATGAAGAAGTTGCCGCTTAAGTTATTTAATATTCTTTTAGTTATGATCAGTGTTGTAAAAGTCGCTAGGCGGTCCCTAGTCGGCCGACTGGGGAGTTGGGAGTAATCGGAGTACTCGGAGAGTACTCGGGGAGTACGCGGACATGGTAAATATAAAGAAAATTAATTGTTATATATTATTTATGTGTTAAAATAAGCATAATTCATGTCAACTGGGTATAATTTAAAATGAAACATGTTTAAAGTTCAAATATTCTGAATACAAGTCCGACTAGTCTGAGTACATGGCCGAGTAGTCCGAGTACAAGGCCGAGTAGTCCGAGTACAAGGCCGAGTAGGCCGATTTTGACCGAGTTTGACCGATTAAAAGTCAACAAACCACGTTGACCGCCTAGACCAACTAGGCCGACTAGGCCGACTAGGCTCCGACTTGGCCGACTAGGCGCCGACTAGGACCGAGTACTCCCGAGGCCGACTAGTTGAGACCGCCTAGGAGGAAGTCGCCAAGGTGGAGGTCCGAGGACCGAGTACTCGCCGAGTACTCGGCCGAGGAATCCGACTTTTGCAACACTGGTTATGATATAACGAATTATAAAACAACTTTGTTTTTCTTAGTATTACATTTTATAACTGTTTAATTTCACTGACGTTGTTATCATTGATTAATCTACCTTATTCATCATGAAATTATCATTTATTAATATATGTATATTTATATTTTTTAGATAAAAAGATTCACAACCCGTGAGTATTCACGGGTGATAACCGAGTACTATATATAATATACATATTGAAAGGGCAACTTAGGTCATTTGCCACTTCCCTTAAAATTAATTTAATGCATGATGTACAAGCCTTGTATGCTCAAACAAAATATTAAACTCATTAAAAAAAGACAACCCTAATAGTTAATTGACCACTCAGGCGGCAAACAAAATCCCAATTCTCATTTCAAAATTCAAAAGCACAGCCCCATCTTTTTTCGCTCCCTCTCTCTATTTCTCAAAGATCTTGGATCTACTCTCTTTTCTACGGTGCAGATTTATGATGGTGAAGGACAGTGAGAAATTTAGTAGCATCCAGTGACACGGCGTGGTGTGTAGCATCAATATATCCGACGACTAGGGTTCCGCCGGTAGGATTTTCGAGCTTGAGACGAGATCTCGGTGGGAGATAATGGTTGAGGTAGGTTATGACAACCCGTTTTCGTTTCCATTTAGCGGGTGCATGTACGTTTTCTGATAATCGAGGTAAGTCCAACAATCTCCTTTTGATTTGTTAGGTCGCGTGCTTCAGTTTTTGTTACATTTAGCAACTGGTTTTGAACTCTTGTAATTTTAGGGACAGTAATGATTTACTATTTTGTGTTTATATTCATCAATTTTGTGTTCTAGGGTTCTTAATTTCATCATTTTGTTAGCTTCAAACTGTGCAAATTTATAAAGTCTAACCCCCCAAATAGCATGAACATCTGAAAAGTTTCTAATTCTGGGCTTATATGTGTGTAGTTAATGTGAGTGCTTGTATTTCTGTGAATATTTAGTCCATAACTTGAGGCAACCTTGAAGAAGTCTAACCCCCAAGAGGCATAAAAGAACTTTATTTAAAGGACCTGTCAAGAACACTTGTCAGCAACAACAACTGGTATTAATCAAACCCCACTAATCTTTTTTTAGTTTTTTTTTTTAATTTTCAATCACTTATTGCGTTCTGTGACTTCTTGATACTCTTGGCATATTGTTGTTGCAGTTCATTCTTTGTTATGCAATCAATGTTTGGAGCGAACACAAACAAAAGGAAACGTTCATCTATCATCAAATGTTACTGAAACACAAAGTGGTACATTCCTCTTACACACTTTTATTTCAAAGCTTCCTCCTTTACAAATTCAAGAAAAGTAGTCAAGTAAAATACTTCATCATGTTGCAAGTGTTAAATTTTGTTCATGGTTTATAAGTTTATGATAAGATGACCTTTCATGGCATATCTGAATACCCAAAATGACTGATTACATTGATACTACCTTTATTGATTTAAATGGTCACTTGACTCGCTGATTCGATGCTGCCAATCCGTTAAAAGGCTTACTTAGAACACATCAAAGGAGTCGAAAGATTTTTTCCACGACATTTAAGTCACTTATTGGCTATTGCATTTTACCTAGTTAAGAAATTTTATTGCAGTTATAACAGTCCCTACCTGGGAGATTTGTATCTTCATGTAGAGGAAGGTGGCTAATGATGCAGATATGAGTTTAGGCTTGTTAGTATGTAGCGAAGTTGCATATCAGCCCTGTGATTAGGCGTCTTTGTGCTGACATGTCACATAAAAGATCACTTAATGTAAGTAAATGTAACTTGACCTTGACCAAGGTTTAAAAAAACGGAAACGAGTTTCGAGGCGAACCGAGGCGTAAGCCCGAGGCGGAATTAAAAAATAAATACAAAAATTATATATCATATAAAAATAATAATACTAACTAAATTCATAAAAAAACATCAAAAATACAAATAAAAAAAAGACATAAATTGCTTGAAATTAGCACAAAAAGTCAAAAACATCAAAAACAAATATCAAAAACTCATGAGGCGCACATACAATATAAACCCCCTAAGGTGCGCCTCGGAAACGTTTTTTGGGCGTTTCGCCCTGAGGCGCGCCTCGTACGCCTCAACCGTTTTTTAAAACCATGACCTTGACCATGTAAATGGTTTGTGATACTAACCATATTGAATTTTTTTCTTATTCCTTTAACTATTTTTTTTCTTAAGAAAATGGTTGTCCATGAGATTCAGCTTGGGTTCAACCAAGTTCAACACAATTCGTTGTAAGCCAGGTCTTTGATGCCATTAGCCTCCCTCGAGATGCAGCCATACCTACTACTGCTAATATCCCAAACAAAGATAAGCAAATCACTTCAGTTTGAGATAAATTATTTTTTGGACTTCAGTTTCTGTTTTTAAATCAAACCATGTTAATATTTTCTTCTAATCCTATTCATTTATTCAAAAATTGGTCGTTTCATTTTTGTTTTTGTTTTTAAACATGGTTCTTTATCTCTCCATATCTTGTATGAGTGTAGAGGTGTACAAATCGGTTAATTTAAAAAAAAAGTTGAGATGAATAACCGTTTTTTTTTAAAACCGATTTCGGTTTGTAACCGGTTTTTTACCTGGAAATCCTAACCGGTCATAACCGGTGTAACCGGTTTTAAAACTGGTCGATTATTAACCGGTTAACCGGAAAAAAACCGGTTTAATAACCGGTCTGTAGAAAAAAAATTCCCAGCTTACAGAAACTGTTTTTTAGGTTGTAGAATCTGTTTTTTGTGGTTTTTTTTTTGCTGTTTTGAGCTGCATTATGCAGTTTTATGCTTAAAAAACAGATTTTAAAACATAACTTCAAAACGAAATATCATTCAAACTTGAACAAACATTTAACAACGGAAATAAGAACGCAACCATAACAAACGAAATGCGTAAACTTAAACTATTAATCCGCAAGAACGTCCACTAATATATATATATATATATATAGGGGAAGGTTCATTGGGGAACACTAAAAAAGTGGGGAACAACGGGGAACCGACTCAAACGAACTCCGATTGGACTCATTCCAGCGGCGTTGGAACCGGCTCGTCGAACCCTAACTAAGATCTCTTAACCCTAAACCCTAAATCCTAACTCCTAAACTCTAAACCCTAAAGTTAAAAAATAAGGCTAAAACCTAAGCTAAACCGTAAAATCTAAACTATAAACCCTAAACATAAACCCTAAAGGCTAAACCTAAAGCTAAACCCTATAGCTAAACCCTAAAGCTAAACCCTAAACCCTAAAGCTAAACTCTAAACCCTAAAGCTAAACCCTAAAGCTAAAACCTAAGGCTAAACCCTAAGGCTAAACCCTAAAGCTAAACCCTAAAAGTCAAACCCTGATATATTTAGGGTTTAGGGTTATGATTTAGAGTTTAGGGATAAGAGATCGTAGTTAGGGTTCGACGAGATGGTTCCAACGCCGCTGGAATGAGTCCAATCGGAGTTCATTTGAGTCGGTTCCCCACTGTTCCCCACTTTTTTAGTGTTCCCCAATGAACCTCACAGTATATATATATATATATATATATATATATATATTGTCAGTGGAACTACAATACTAAAATATATCTTAAGAACCCGAACTCGAACTATTGCGTAGGAATTCATCTAATTCGGCTTCTTCGTCGATCATTGGGGTTGTCAATTCGGCTTGGACCTCGTCCTCGTAAACTTCGCCTTCGTAATCTAATTCTCCCTCGAGTGAGCGTGTGTCTTGATATCTCTCCGCCGCATCTAAGTAATCTTTAAGCAAATCGACATCTGAACCGCCTTTGGTGTTAGTCGAGTCCTCCTTATCGAAATCACCCTACCACTAATAGAAAAAGCACTTTCCGAAGCTATCGTGGAAGCTTGGACCGTTAGTAAATCTCGGGCCATTGTGGCTAAGATCGGAAATTGATCTTCCTTACTTTTCCACCAAGCCAACAAATCAAAAATTTTAAATTCTTGTGAACTCATCATTTGTAGAAAGTTCGACCCACCATACCGACCGAGTTCACTACTCCTAGTGTTACCACGATGCATTTGACTCGACTCATCATACGATTGGTTATAAACATACAAATCTTGATCTTCCATACTTGAACCTTCACCGAAAGCGGCGTTTCTCATTGACTCGTGAATGTGTGACGAGGTTGTACTATATTTTGTTACATAAACATCAAAAAATTTTGAAAGTTGATCGTTGAAACGGCATTTTGCGGCTTCACCAAAGTTTGGTTCTTGAGGGCTGTTTAAATTCAACTTGTTTTGTGAATATATAGAATCACCGGGGTAACCCTTTACCAAAAAAAAAATTTAACTTGTTTGCAATTTTTTCAATCAAAGACCCGGTTCCAAAAATAATAAAACAAGGGTTTAAAGCGGCGACACAAGTGAAAACCGCCGGTAGTTCTTCAAAACATTTTCTTAGTTTTTCCTTCATCGTATCCGCCATGTCACAATATGGTCTACCTCTAACCGACAACTCGTTTAATTTCAAACAAATTGTGAAGTACTAATGAACTTGTTGGATAGTAAACCCCTGATAAAGTCTTTGTTGATGTTTTGAAAACTTGAAACAATTGTATAACCGTTTCAATAATAGCCCAACCCGATGGGTGGTAAGGCAGACACTTTCTACGACTAGCCAAAATGTTATGAAATTCTATTAAACTTTCCTTTTGCAAAATAGCTTTTTCAAACATGGTGCAAGTCGAGTTCCACCTATGAGCAACGTCCCAATTGGGTCCTAAGCATATTCAACCCGCTTCCTTACAAGTTTTAATATATTTTGCATGTCTTTGCGTGTTACTAAATATACTTCGTAACATTCTTTTGAAAGCTTCTTTTTGTGGTTCAATAACCTTTAAACCGTCTTGAACGGCCAAATTTATGATGTGTGCAACACATCGAGTATGGAAAAAAATACCCTCACAAATCGGATGGGCGGTGACACAAATATACGAATCGGGTGAACCGTGCGGTGCGGACCAAACGTCGCTAGTCAAGTTAACACCGGTTTCTAATTTTTCAAAATAAGAAATTAATTATAGTTTAGCATTTTTCCACAATCTTAAACAATCCCTCCTAAGAGTAGCACGACTTACATGGGTGTATCGTGGTTGGAGAGTTCGTTGAACCATCTTTGTATAGCGTTGGTTGTCGAAGTGGTTAAACGACAAACTTTCTTGGATTACAAACTTCGCCATTTCCTCCCTAGCCATATTGAAATTGTAGTTGAAAATATTAGCACCATCACTTGCCATGGAAGCTTGACCACTAACGGGTTGTTTTAACGCCTTGCAAAATGATTTTTCGATGTGTTTTTTCAAGGTGGAGTTTGCGGTTTCGGCGTAAAAGTTTTGACAATGATGACAACGCGCCTTTTTTTACCGTTGGCCATCTTACACCAGTCAAAATGTTGCCAAACATCTGGGTTGCGCTTCGTTGGAACAACACAAACCACCGTGTCGGTTGTAGACTCTCCAACATTGACCGAATCATGGGCACTAGAGGTTACCATAGTTTTTTGAGAATTATGGAACAAGAATGTGAGCTTTTTTTAGAGTTTTTGGAGGTTAGAGAGTGGTGTGATTAAACCTAAACATCCACCACCCTTTTATACTAACTTGGAGATGGATTTTGGTCAAAAAAAAAAAAAAACAAAACAAAAAAAACCTTCTGGAATGAGGCTGCAACGGTCATATAACCGTTGGCTGTCGCTGGGCAAAAAAATCCGGTTTAACTGGTTTTTTTAACCGTTTTTTATAACGTTACCGATTAACCGGTTAAAAACCGGTTTCTTATTATAATTCGGTTAATAAACGGTTTTTTAATAACCGGTTTTAAAATCGATCTGGCAAGCAAAACTTGAAACCAGCTCATAACCGGTCAAACCGGTTAGTAACCGAACCAGTTACAAAAAAACCGGTTTCGGTTTTTTTACTAGTTTCAATTGAGTAATCGGTTTTTTTGTCCATCTCTACCCTTATCCCACACAAGGAGATAATGTTACCCGTATTCCACACAATGGTATAATGTTGTTTGTCCCGTTCCCAACCACCGGGAATACATGTTTTTAGTAAAAGTGTGTGAACTCACCTTAGATTAGTTCGGAAAATTAAGTTATGTGAGCTAATATGGTCAACCACGTCCTATTATTGTTACCAAGAACATTAGGGGCTGTTTATGTAATTCACGCAAAACTTACACACATCTAACAATGAACATGTATACAAGTTGTCACAACTATTTTACCGAGTAGTTTTAGGCACATGTTCGTAACAGACACCACCATGCGCGATACACCATATATACAATCATGAAGCATGTACAAGTACCAAATATAGCAGATTCGACACGTTATAAACTTACAAACATGCATAACTCAATTTACTGAAAATGGGTTGTTTTGGGGTGTCCGTTTACCGTACTTACGAGATTTCAAAAATTACGATCTTTTTATGTGACGTGCTCCTCGGAGGGTTGGTTTTGTGTTAAATTTTTAGAGTTTGACTCTTTACCAAAAATGTATAAAAATTCATTTACTAAGCTGCAAGCAGATTCGTCACTTTCTGACTGCAGCTCACGGAAAAATTCATTTAAAAATTCTCGTTTATCCAATTGATGAAATTACTGTTGGAGATTTGCATTGACACTTAAGACCATCTACAGTATAAATTTCGTGGTCTAACTCTAAGTATTCATACAGTTATGACTCAAAAAATATCACGTAAAATCTACAGAAAAACGCAGCTTCAGTTGCTGAAATAAAATAATTTATATAAAATAGCAAACAATGTCCAAAAATCATGATTCTAGCGCCATGAGAAGCGTATTTCGAAATAACACGTTTTAGACTCAAGAAAATCCAGATTTCGGTAAATTATTACCCCATTACAACCAATTGAATTGGCTAAAATGGTTGGACAGATTCTGTTTTCAGCTTTTAACGACACAAAGCGAGTTTCTAACGGCTTATACACCAACTCATCGAATAACAACGATAATTAAACATCACTTACAGCAGGTTTTCGTTCTATGTTAACTCATGCATCAATTAATGTCGTAACCCCCGACAAATTAATGTCGCAACCCCCGAAAAATTAATGTCGCAACCCCCGGCCCCTAATTACTTGGGAACGGGCGGCCGCGAACCAGTATCAGTGGTATCGATGTTTATCACTTTGGCAACGGAATTTACATCAGGACCGTAGTTAGGAAATATTTTATCAGAGTGAAATACCACATTTTTATAATAGTAAATACATGGGAAATTCCCAAGTTTCCATTACAAACCTGTTTATAGGGATAAACCCTAATTTATTGAATTAGAACATCTTTTTTTATTTAGGTAACTTTTATAGCCACTTTTTCCAAGCCTTCAGTGCTGTCCAGCTGGCTTTTATTTAGCTTTCACATTTTGTTACTGTTTTGGTCAAAAATTACCGAAGCAATTTAGTGATCAAATTAGTTAAGTGAGGTAGTGTGCTAAAATTATGTGTGAAAAATATGTTAACCAAGTTAGTTATAAAAACAATTTCAGGATACGGCTCAAGATATAGAGCTGTATCTATGATCAAACAATGAGCAGAAAAGTAAAGGTTGACATGTGATGTACGAGGAAAGCCCTTGATCAATCTAGATCGCCGGCATAAAACCTCGGGAGCTGACAATCGCAGCTGCCTTGTTCTTCTATTGCTTCAAATGTCAGGATACAGTGCAAGATATGGCGCAGATCAATGCTAAGTGGTACAACGATTACAAGTGTTGAGTGTTTGTGCGTGATAGAAAGAAAAAAGAAGTGTGAGTTCGAGAGTAGTGAGTAAAGAGTGTGTGTTCCTATCGATCTGGCCTTCTATTTATAGTTACAAATAACAAACTAACTCTCCTATTATCCCGGGATGCTGGGAATATTCCATTCTGAACGTTGGGTGACTCTTTTAACTTGTTTTCCACGTGCTTATTGACTATAAAACCGGGTCTTCAGCTCACATAACCGTTACAACGTTAATAACATTGACCAACATCCGAAATTCTTGCGGAATATGCCTTTCTTCTATTCTGACCGTTACAAGACCCATTCTTCCGCCATCAACGTCCATTTTTCAACCACCTTGAGCGAATATTCAGGTAGATCAAGTCCTTTAACGTTGGTACCTTGCAACCAAAGAAAATCGTTAGTAGCAAGCAGGATACCCCAGAGGATGTTACCAATATCCTGGTTCAGTATCCTGGTCGCAGCATCAAGCATATAATATCAGGATATGCTTCAGGATATAAGCTCGAAATTCCACCCATAACAATTGTCCCCAAAAATATATCTGTTAGGATCCTGAAATCCAAACGGGTATATTTTTCGTTGTGTTGTTCGATGCACTTAATGGGATGTAGATGTTGATGTGACTTCGTGCAACTTCCAAGGTTATACTTTCTCATAACTAGGTATTCTTCTGGCACGTCTGGTAAGGATATCTATTTTAAACATTCCTGCATATGTTTGGTTAATCAGCACATAATATGATAAGATTGAAACTACTCCCTTTTCTGTAGACTCTGCTAAGGTCCCTGTTGTCTTCGATCTTGAGGAGCTTGACAGTTACTCCAAGCCTGTCCTGGTAAAAAAAATCATCTGTTGCCACCTGCTCTAAGCCCTCCACTGTTGCTGCCGAAGGTTTCTCTTATGATGACCTTGGCTTCATGGAATCCATCGAGCCCATGACCTCCTTCCTTAATAAGGTAAATATCCAAATCCTGTATCCCGTACACATATACTGAACCTGTATCCTGGTTAGTTTGTCTTTAACAATACCTGTATTTTGCTTTGTAGGGTCTGAATCATCTGGTCGTCCTGTACTTAGAACAATTTTAATTTCCTGCAAGCTTTAGAACAATTTAACAGTTGGAGGTGGAGGGATCTCGTGTTTTCAGGACGAAGCCTTCAACTGTTTATGTAAATATGCTTTAAAAACTTAATTGTGTTCTTGGTGGATGGGTCTCTTTTTGAGATGAAACCAAGAATACAATTAATAATAAACTAACCTTTTAACCTTACATGTTGTTATTTGTTATGCATTGCTTAGTCTGAATTCCAATGTTCCAAACTTAGTGCAATTATTACTTTTTATGAAAATATCTTGATCAGTATACTCGCAAATATCCTATTAAGACTTCCGTCAAATAGGGTTTTTATAACTCAAGCAATTCAGATAAAGTTTTCAGAGAAAGAGGACAGTTCATTTTTATTTTACAAAGATGGTTTTGAGAACACTTGTTTGACTAGAACACAGTTTCAGTTTTTAATCCAAGTATCATGTCCCAAATATTCCAATCAAATATCCTGAAACATATTTTGAAAATACATTTTGAGAATATATCCCGAGAATATATCCTAATCAGGATGCTTAAGCTTTTGTCAAATATAGTTTCAAAAACTCAAATGATTTAAATAACGTTTACAAAGGAAAGATCATACCAGGAATAGAGTGTAACCCTATTCTCAAACTTCAATCCTTTTGCAACTTTTCCAACGAAGATGTCCCTAGTCTGAGACACTTAGTGTACTAGGTCCGAGCTTAATCCTTTGAGCTTTACACAATTGCCTCAGTAGGAATGTCCCCTGTGCATAATGTTTTCGAATACTTAGAAATTTTCTGGACATCAGCTGCAACCGTTTGAATAATTCTTATATTACAGGGGATAAACCCTAAAATATACTGGAGATAAATCCTTAATGTACTGGGGATAAACCCATAAGCATTTTGGGGAAAATCCCGAATTTTCGTGCGCTACAGGCGGGAGTGTATAAACTCCAAGACTTAGAAAGGTGAAAACTTTTAAACCTTAGAGAGTATGAAAATACCCTTTCGCGAGAGAGGGTGATCAATCCTCATATACCTTTAGGATCCAGGGTATAGCCAACAGTAACGAAATTGTCAGCCACTTTTACATGAACTGGTCCCGCCACCTTGAACTATCCCTGGATAACTTGCGCTCCAGGCGGGGTGTTTAAACCCAATTCGTGAGAAAGGTGAATACCTTTAAACCTGTGAAGGGATGAGGATCCCTTAAACGTGAGAGAGGGGGCCAATCCTCTAATCTTTCGAAGTATCCTGAGTGTGTATCCTGGAGCTATATCCCGAAGCATATTCAACAAAACAACCTTAAACTAAGGTGGGTGTTAGCTTGGCTAACACCCCTCCGATGCTTAAGTTAGTATTGGGTTCAAATAAAATAAATTATATTTAAAAGAGACAGAATTCATACCATCTTGAGTTAGAAATTAAATTCTAAACTCACTTGAAATAGGCTTTAAGATGTATAGCATTCCAGGATCTTGGTAGTATATCCCCCTCCATATTCTTAAGCTGGTATGCTCCTTTTCCGGATTCTGATTCAATCTCATAGGGTCCTTCCCACTATGGAGCCAACTTTCCATCAGCAGGATTCATAGTATTCTGAAAAGCTTTCCTTAACACCCAATCTCCGACTTGGAACCTTCTAGTCCTTATATTCTTGTTATATGCTCTAGATATCCTCTGTTGATATGCCGTCATCCTTAGCTTTGCTGCATCTCTTGTCTCATCAATAGTATCCAGTTCTTGACATAAGATTTCAGGATTTGATTCAGGATCCCGTAGGCTTGATCTAGCTGTCGGTATCACCATCTCTGTTGGGATCACTGCTTCCGCCCCAAACACCAAGGAAAAGGGAGTCTGGCCTGTTGCATTCTTTACTGTTGTTCTATCAGCCCATAAAACAAAGGGTAACTCTTCTGCCCATCTTCCTTTTTTGACTCCAAGTCTCTTCTTTAAGTTATTAACAATTATCTTGTTCGAGGATTCAGCTTGTCCGTTCGCTTGAGGATGTACTGGAGTAGACGTGATCATTTTGATTCCCCAATTCTTGAAAAAGTCAGTAGTTCTCTTGCTTATAAACTGGGACCCATTATCACAAATGATTTCAGCTGGTACCCCAAACCTGGTCAGGATATTCCTCTTTATGAAGGATACTACTTCTTGGTCTCTAACTTGAGCAAATGCTTCAGCTTCAACCCACTTAGAGAAATAATCCATCATTGCTAGCATAAAGACTTTTCCTCCCGGAGCTTTTGGTAACTTCCCTACTATATCCATCCCCCATTTCATGAATGGCCAAGGGGAAGCTACAGGATATAGTGGTTCAGCTGGTTGATGTAGTATGTTACTATGCCTTTGGCATGCATCACACCTTCGAGCATATTCTGCAGCATCTTTCCTCATCGTTGGCCAATAATATCCTGTCCTTAATACTTTGGAGAACAATGACCTGCCCCCAGTGTGGTTACCACAATCCCCTTCATGTATACCCTGAAGTACTTCTTTGGCTTCAAGACCCTCCAAGCACCTCAAATACGGTCCTGCAAGAGATTTCTTGTATAAAACATTATTTATAATAGTGAATCGTGATACCTTCATCCTAAATGCCTTAGGATTTTCATCTCCGGGGATATGTCCTTCCTTGAGATATCTCAAGATTGGAGTCATCCAAGATTTAGGATCCTTTTCAGGATACTCTGCTCCAGGATCCTGAATACCCGCTACTTCTTTATCCTGAGGATTCGTTGCAGGATACAAGATATGTAATATTGGTATTTGGGTCCCTTCTGGTATC
This sequence comes from Helianthus tuberosus, assembly GCA_030545235.1. Lineage (NCBI taxonomy): Eukaryota > Viridiplantae > Streptophyta > Magnoliopsida > Asterales > Asteraceae > Helianthus > Helianthus tuberosus. Next base: position 134,302,017 of record CM060394.1, read on the forward strand.
CTGATCGATGATCCCAGGTTTGCTAAGGCATCTGCTTCAGCATTATCCTCTCTTGGTACCTGTTCAAGTGTAAAAACATCGAAATATCCTGCTAATTTTTTGAGAATATCGAGGTATTCGATTAATTTCTCACCCTTGACTGCATAGGATCCATTAAAATGGTTAGTAATTAACAAGGAGTCAACATATACTTGCAAATTCTTGATACTCATATTCTTAGCCAACTCTAATCCTGCAATTAAAGCCTCATACTCTGCTTCATTATTAGTAGCAGGGAACTCACACCTAATAGCCTGGGGTAATATGTCCCCCTGTGGCGATTTTAGTAGTATTCACAATCCTACTCCTCTTACATTAGATGCACCATCAGTATATAACGTCCACGATCCTGAAGATTCCCCTAACTGTTGGACTTCTAGGTCTACCTCATCCTGAATATCACTACTGAAATCAGCCACAAAGTCAGCTAAAGCCTGAGACTTTATGGCATTTCTAGGTTCATATACTAAATCATAAGCACTCAACTTCACTGACCACTTGGCCATCCTGCCTGACATCTCTGGTTTTCCTAAGCACATTTTTGACAGGATAATTTGTTTTAACATGAATCCTATGTGTCTCAAAGTAATGTCTAAGCTTCGTTGATGCCATAACTAATGCTAGTATCAATTTTTCTAAATGAGAATACCTAGTTTCAGCATTTAACAAACTTTACTAACATAATAAACAGGATATTGCTGACCTTCATGATCCTTTACAAGGACGGCACTTACAGCATTCCCTGATACTGCGAGGTATAGGGATAGTGGTTCACCATTCTCAGGCTTCATCAGTAGAGGTGCAGTTGAAAGATATTGCTTCAAATCCTGCAGGGCTGCTTCATGCTTCTCACCCCATTCAAATTTCTTGTTTTTCTTCAGGATATCATAAAATGCTTTGCATTTTTCGGAGGATCTTGAAATAAATATGTTCAATGCTGCGACTCGCCCTGTTAATCGTTGAACATCCTTCATATTTGAAGGTGATTTGATATCCAAGATGGCTTTAATCTGCTCCGGGCTTGCCTCTATTCCTCTTTTGGTCACCATATATCCTAAAAACTTTCCTGCCCCAACTCCGAAATGGCACTTAGCAGGATTCAGCTTCATATTATACTGATCCAGGATATCAAATGCTCCCTTAATATCCTGAAGGTGATCCTCAGCCTTTTTAGATTTCACCACCATATCATCGATGTATACTTCCATGGTGTCCCCCAGCTTGTCTTTAAACATCATGTTCACCAACCTCTGGTATGTTGCACCTGCATTTTTCAAACCAAAGGGCATAGCAGTATAACAATAAATACCTGTTGGTGTCATGAAGGCAGTATCCTCCTGGTCCGAAGGCTCCATTTGAATCTGCTGAAATCCTGACGATGCATCCACGAAGGTTAACATCTCATGCCCGGCAGTGGCATCTACCATTGCGTCAATATGAGGAAGAGGAAATGGGTCTTTGGGACAAGCCTTATTCAAGTCTATGTAATCTACACAAACTCACCATTTCCCATTCTTCTTTTGAACCACGACCACATTTGCTAGCCACTTGGGAAATTTGACTTCCATGATCATCTTGGACTTCAATAATCTTTCAACTTCCTCTTGAATAATTGTATTTCGTTCAGGAGCGAACTTCCTTCTCTTTTGTTGCACAGGCTTGAATGACCTGCCAATGTTGACATCCTGCACTTTAAAAAGTTAGTTAATTGTTCTTCAATATCCTGAAGGATATTGGTTCCTACGAGCACCAAGATATCAGGATTATCCTGATCCAGGATAACTTTCTTCATATCCTGCTCTGAAGCCTCCACGATATCCTGGGCCCGCAACTTTAATTGCTATGTTGTACTAGGCTTGGTTGAGGATTTCATCGAGGATGAGTAGCATTCTTTCGCCTCTTGCTGATCACTATCAACCTTGACAACTCCCCAAGGGGTAGGGATCTTGATGCATTGGTGATATGTTGATGGCACAGCCTTCATATCGTGAATCCATGGTCTTCCCAGTATGATGTTATAACAGGATAGAGAATCCATCACACAGAAACGTTGTATCGAGTTGACTCCTTCAACATATACTGGTAACTTTATCTCTCCCACTGTGTTTCTGGCCTCTCCACTGAACCCAACAAGCACGATGGACTTCGAAGTGATATCCATCGGAGATACATTCATTCTCTTCAGAGTCTCTAGTTGGATTATGTTGACGGAGCTACCATTGTCAACCAGTATCCTGCGTACAAAATGGTTAGCCACATATAATGTTATTACCAGAGCATCATGATGAGGATCCGGGACAGTATCCCTGTCATCAACATCAAATGTGATCACTTTGTCAGTTGTGAGGGTAGTCATCCTGACAGGTTTGTCCCCCCTTTCAGCCTTAGCTTCTTTTGCATGTCTCTTCGCCGCCGAATACGAAGTCCCACAAATGTCGGATCCTCCCGAAATAAAGTTGATTATCTTGGCATCCGCGGGAGGTGAGGCTGCTCGCTCAGGATCCTTCTCAGTATCCTGACCCTTATTCTTCTTTCTTCCTAAGAGATCTTTCAGATACCCCTTGCTTAGAAGATAGCTTATTTCTTTCCTTAGAGCAATGCAATCCTCAGTTACATGTCCGAAGTCTTCGTGGAAGGCACACCATTTTGACTTATCTTTCCAATCGGCTTTTTGTTGATTCTTTCGAGGCCACCTAGCCTTGTCTCCTAAACCCTGCATGGCATACATCAATTCAGGAATGTTAATAGAAAAGCAATATTCAGATAATTCAGGATATTCTTCAGGATCCTCGTCTTCGATAGCGTTCACTTTCTTATTTTCATTTCTACCATATGGCTTAGGGCGATATGGCTTAAATGACGATTCTGACTTCCTGTTAGTTGTCTCATAGGTGTTGGATGAGTTCATCCTCTCTTGCATCTTTCTGTCATCCTCCAATCGAATATATCTTAGGGCCCTGTTTCGAGCTTCATCCAAGTTCCTGCATGGGTTCATTACAAGGTCTTGGTAAAATTGAGAATCTTTTTGCAGCCCCATCTTGAAAGCCTGCACAGCCGTTGCAACATCAAGATGCGGAATGTCCAAAGATTCCCGGCTGAACTTGTTCACATAATCCCTTAGGGATTCTTGAGGCCCCTGTGTTATCCTGTAGAGGTCACTTATTAGTTTTTCAAAGCTTCTACTACAAGAAAACTGACTATTAAATAAATTCACTAGGTGAGCAAATGATGTAATCGAATGAGGAGGAACATTTAGGAGCCATTTCAAGGCTGATCCTGTTAAGGTAGAACCAAAACCCTTGCACAAGCAAGCTTCCTTAAGTTCCGGAGGGATAGGGTTAATCTTCATTCTTTCCCTATACTGGGTAATATGCTCTTCAGGATCCGTAGTTCCATCATAAAGCTTCATGTTGGGGGTTTGAAATCTCTTTGGAATCTCAGCATCACAGATAGGATATGCAAAGCGAGATATCCTGTGGCTGTCTTGGGATACTTCCGGGATTGGCTGGACCACTCCAGGCACGCTGGATATCATATCCTTCAACTTCTGAAGCTCCCTAGTAAATGCTGATGTTACACCTGTATCCTGCAAAGATCCACTATTGTTAGCAGCATGGGTATTATTATTATTTGACACATTACCCATCTGAGGATTCTGCCCATATCCTGAAGCATATCCTGAGCTCCTCATGGTTGGTATCCTGACCGAGGAGGGTATTTCAGGAGTATGATTCTGAGGAAGGCTGGGCACAATATTCCCCCTATTATCCTCAGTGTACACAGCCGAACTGAAGTTCAAAGTTCTGGGTTGTAGTGGAGTGACGATATCCTCAGCAGATCTGCTCGAGCCAGACTTCAGGAGTTGTATTTCCCTCAACAGCATTTGGTTTGTTTCCTGTTGCTGCCTCATTCGTTCCTGCACACTTCCAAATAAGGTTAGAATTTCATCATTAGAGGCTAAAACAGGAGCAGACCCCTGAACACTCCGAGTAGGGATAACATCTTGAGGTTGTGAAGAAAATGGCATCCTTGGAGGAGGTGGTGGAAGCACCGAACCGGTAGTAGCGGAGGTTGCAGCAGACATAGTGGAGGAGCTCATGTTTGATCTTGAGACCATTGTAAACAATGTGGCAAAAAGTTTTGAAAATAGAAAACTGATTAACGATTTCACAAAGATTTTTAGAAAAGGTAGCACCACTTGCCCCACGGTGGGCGCCATATTGTTTTGGTCAAAAATTACCGAAGCAATTTAGTGATCAAATTAGTTAAGTGAGGTAGTGTGCTAAAATTACGTGTGAAAAATATGTTAACCAAGTTAGTTATAAAAACAGTTTCAGGAAACGGCTCAAGATATAGAGCTGTATCTATGATCAAACAATGAGCAGAAAAGTAAAGGTTGACACGTGATGTACGAGGAAAGCCCTTGATCAATCTAGATCGCCGGCTTAAAACCTCGGGAGCTGACAATAGCAGCTGCCTTGTTCTTCTATTGCTTCAAATGTCAGGATACAGTGCAGGATATGGCGCAGATCAATGCTAAGTGGTACAACGATTACGAGTGTTGAGTGTTTGTGCGTGATAGAAAGAAAAAAGAAGTGTGAGTTCGAGAGTAGTGAGTAAAAAGTGTGTGTTCCTATCGATCTGGCCTTCTATTTATAGTTACAAATAACAAACTAACTCTCCTATTATCCCGGGATGCTGGGAATATTCCATTCTGAACGTTGGGTGACTCTTTTAACTTGTTTTCCACGTGCTTATTGACTATAAAACCGGGTCTTCAGCTCACATAACCGTTACAACGTTAATAACATTGACCAACATCCGAAATTCTTGCGGAATATGCCTTTCTTCTATTCTGACCGTTACAAGACCCATTCTTCCGCCATCAACTTCCATTTTTCAACCACCTTGAGCGAATATTCAGGTAGATCAAGTCCTTTAACGTTGGTACCTTGCAACCAAAGAAAATCATTAGTGGCAAGCAGGATACCCCAGAGGATGTTACCAATATCCTGGTTCAGTATCCTGGCCGCAGCATCAAGCATATAATATTAGGATATGCTTCAGGATATAAGCTCGAAATTCCACCCATAATAGTTACTTGAAACGCGTTTAAAAACATTTTATCAGCAAGAAATACTGGCGAGTGAATCCCAGTTTAATCAAAACAGGTTTTATCATTTTACAGCATTGAGGGCAATCCAGCAATTACGTTTGTTTATATCTAATTTAATTACCACCCACGGCACTGTCAACCCGACTTGTGGTCATGTTAGTACTCATAGTGTAGTAACAAATTTTGTATACAAATCCCCAACATACCGACGATAATTGTAGAATTACAAATACTCAATCACTATTAATTATAATGTAAAACAATTGAGGTTTTGTAAAAACAATTTGTGAAAAGAGGAATCACTCACATTTCTACTTTAGGTTTTCCTTGTGATTTCCTGGTTATAATCTAATAAATTAACCAATGCACATGCGTTAGTATAATAACCCAATATTTACATTAGTTATACCCTCCCCGAGACAGAACTCCAACGACTAAGTCAGGCAGAGCCTCGACATGCGTTACGGAGCACTAGATCAATCGGGCAGCGTATCTAATACGTAACCGGGGGTTATAATACTTACAACGAGGCAGAGCTTCGCTAATTAGGGGGGGGGTATTATACCCGGGAATTATTATTGCTATCAGAAATTGAGAGAGAAATATCAATTGTGAACGATTTGCAACTGAATGCCGATGATCCCTATATATAGTGCTGCCGCGACAGATGAGGAGGGGGCTTACGCGGCCTGCGAGAGACCACGTGTCTCTTATAGGGTTGCCGAGTCAACCTGCTAGCTTCCACATGCGTCGGACACGTGGCGGCCTAGGGGGCGGCCTGGTGGCCAGGCTGTCGCGCCCCGCGACAGATTAAGAGTAGTCTGTTGCGCCCCGCGACAGACTTAAAATATTGTTTTTATTTGATTTTTAATTATATAAAGGATTTTGGGTCCGGTTTTCGTATACAGGGTGCATAGTTATCAATTGCGACCATTGCGGGCGCAATAGCGAATAGCGAGGCGAATAGATAGATTGTCGCTAAGTTGCTGTAGCGCCTGTAAAGCTGGAAAATAGTGACAATATCTTTTTTTTATTTTTTATTTGTTACCTTATATATAGGCACATACGTATTAGGTTTAATTGTATATTTATATTCACCGATTCACGTAATACAACCACGTCGCTTCTCTTCAACTGCTGATCTGCTGCCAACCATCAAGCACAATTCTTTCTCTCAAGTCTCAATTAAGTTTCAGCCTTAAAGGTATGATCTTTAATCTTGAATTTCCTTTGATTGTTGATTCTTTCTTCTTTCTTCAGCAAACTTCTTAGTTATTTCTTTATGATTTCAAATTTTCAATGATCAGAAAGTAATAGTAATTTACTATCAGCAGTATAGTATAAATATCATCCATGAATTTTTAAAAACCACAATATTGAATGTTATTTATTACACTTATTTATTGTGATGTATTACTTGCTTGAGGACTTCTGATCTGAATTCTGATGTATATAAGTATATTGTATATATATATATATATAGTTATATACTACTGTTAGTCTGAATTCTGATGTATAATTGTATGTTATGTATATATCAAATCATTTATCAGGTACTTACTACTATTAGTCTAATATATATTGTATATATATTGAATCTGCATTCACTGTTAAGTTTGTTAATCTGATGTATATCGAATCTGTTAGTCTGATGTATATATATCCAATCTGCACAACAGAATGGGTAGTAAAAAGTCAGCTGATCCTGGTTGGACTTACGGGACGCTGGTAGAAGGAAGCAAGACCTCTGTAAGGTGCAATTTTTGTGGTTTTGTCTCAACTGGCGGGATAACAAGGCATAAACATCACCTTGCTTGGGATTCCCCCGATGTGGCGAGATGTCCCAAGGTTCCCGATGACGTGAAAAAGCTATTCATAGAACTTTTTAAGAAGAAGAAACGTGTAAAAGAGACGGCAAACAGCATACCACATTTTGATGAAGTGGTTGAGTTAGAAGAAAATGATGAAGATGAAGAAGCGGCTCAACCTCAATCAAAGGGAAAGAGAGTAGCTTCATCAGCCGGTGCTAGTAATGCTAATAAAAAAGCAAAAGGCCCTTTGTATGCAATGTTAAAGCCATCGCTTACATCGGGGAAGCAAAGGGGAAACTTGGTAGGAAGCGTAGAGCACAATGAAACACAAAGGAAACTAAGACTTGATGCAGTTCAAAAGTTTTCTCGTTGGATGTATGACGCAGGGCTTTCTTTCAATGCGGTGATGTACGATAGTTTGGGGCCCGCAATTGAAGCGATTGGTAGATATGGGTGCGGTATGAAACCCCCTACCTATCATGAGGTACGTGTTCCTATGCTGAAGTTAGAGATGGAATGTGACAACTGCCACTTTCTGGTAATTTACGTACATTTAAAGCAATAAATTACATTATACAAATATGTGTTTTGAATATACGAATTGCTTGATTACATGATATACATCTTAGAACACTCATTTATGATGCACATTATTCGTTTCTATTGGTTATATTTGAAACAGTTTAAAACAATGCATCGAAACAACTAGAGTAGTACCTAGTAAACTCGTGCTGACGAAAACTCAAGATCCGCAGAAACCATCTAAATGACATCTTTAGGACTCACACGAAAGTCCAACATCAAATATACATTAAACCCTATATAGGAATACAAGGGTTTGGTTTAATATATTACCAATGTACGGTACCACCAAAAATGCCCGAAAACTGCCGAAAAGCTCTAAAAGTTACCATTTCAATATTTTTCCGCAAAAATTCAGCATTAGTGATTTTCTTACAATGTGCAAAAGTGTTGTTTAAACACAAATTTCATATGAAAATACATAGGGAATATCAATTACACACATAACCGAATTTTTCCCTACAACTTCCATAAGCGAACCTTTCGACTATCTTCTTGCGAAACGAGCGACAAACGACTAACATAACTATATTTTGACACACTTAGCAAACTAGTGAATATTATTTTTGACCAATTAAAGCCTATTTATGGTCATTCAATGTCATGAAACATCTTGAAACTTTAAATCCCTAAAACACCTAAACATTTAAAGATTTCATTACAATTATGAAGCATTAAAATTTTACTAACAATTTTAACCACATGAGACCCCCCCCCCCCCCGGTGTTATAACCGTGAACAAGGGTCCACCCCCCTTAATTACTAGTGTTAAATATCTAGATATTTATTAGTTGCAAGTGGATAATATTGGTGATTAATTATAACAATTACACATTAAAGATTACTATCACCTTATCATCATTTTACACCTTTACTTTCACAAATAAACTCTCTCATCATCTTCATCCATTTCACCAAGAACACCCTCAAAAACCCATTTTATTTTATCACTTTCTATGATGATCAAGATGATTTTCTATGGAACCTAAGATGATCTAAAGAACTTACAAGTTAAAGCAAGTGTTTTCATCCATTCAAGAGCATTCTACCATCAAGATCATCATCTTCTTAGTTCTTAATCATCCTCTAGATCATCCCTAGCCTAGTGCTAGAAGTAAGCTTCTAAATCTATTTTTTTTCATACTTATTATGTTTATGATTGTTAATATAACTAGTAATAACTAAATAATCATACATAATAACATGAAGATACAAAGAAGCAAAAATAAAAATCATGATATGTATATGTTTGTTTATGTTGTGATTTAAGATTTATTATTTACATGTTTGATCTTGTTATGGTGGTTATCATAAGAGTAACTTGTTAGATGATGTTTAAAAACATGATCTAACAAGTATACATGTATATGTTAAAGGGTTTTTGTTAAACATAAAGGATTACATGGATGATCATAACCTTCAATTTTGTTAAAGTATTTAAGGTTTTCACTATAAAACAATACTTCTACAAGATTATGAAAACAAACATACAAGATGAGATTTTTATAAAAGTGGTTAAAACTATAAGTAAAGCATGTATTTGAACTTGTTAGCATATGTTATGATCATGCCTAAAACCCTATATGATTTGGAGATCATCTTGATAAGTTAATGTTATAAAAATCTCATATGTTTTAGTTAAGATGTTATGAGTAAATTGATGGTGATTTTGAAAAGAAAATGATATGTTTATTAAACATGGCTAAATGATTAATACAAAGGTTATATGGCCAATTTTTCTTAAAAACATTATGTTAACAAAACTATCATTTTTGGTTAAATCTTTACAAGATTTTAAAAGATTTTAAAGAAAGGTTTTTATAAAAGAAAAGATAAGATAAATATATATTTTTGAGAAAATATATATTTTGTCACTTTAACAATTTTTGTGATATATAATACTTGGTGTATTAGTTATATGTAACAAAAATTAGGAACTTGAATCAAATGTTATAATTAAATCCAAGACACATTATAACAAAAGTCTTACAAAACTACACATGATTACGCCTTAAAAACGAGTTACGGACAATCCGAAGGATCGGACGCCATTTATGTTCAAAACGGACGACGGATGAATCCATAAACGAATCTCCAATCCGAGGAGTTACTACGACGTTTAGACGATCTTACAATGTGAAAAATAAATATGCTATCGATAACAAAATTTGGATGATTTTAAACGTATAAAAGTTTTATGTATTCTTATGACTCAAAAGTCTTTACTTAGTGATTTTATAAAATGATTTTTATAAAAATGATAGAATACTTTCAAATGGGCTTATATATTTACTAAATGGGCTTATACTTTCAAGTGGGCTTATATATTTACAAGTGGGCTATCTTTTAACAAATAGGGTTATTTTAACACATGGACCTAATTTTACAAATGGGCTATTCTTTAATAAATGGGCTTAACTTCATAATGGGCTTATCAAAACACATGGGCTAAGCCCAATACCAAACATATGGGCCAAGGCCCAATAACATTAAGCCCAACACTATTTAGGCCCAATACTATTTAGGCCCAACACTATTTAAGCCCAATACTATTTAGTCCCAACACTATTTAGGCCCAACACTATTGAGGCCCAACACTATTTAGGCCCAATACTATTTGGGTCCAATAACATAAATTCTTGGGCTAAGCCCAATGACACCATTATTGAAAATACAAGTATACAATTGATAGATATAAGACACGAAATCAAGAGGACTAGATCCGACTATATAACTTACAAGATACAAGATTACTTACACATATATATTTGATGAAATATATACCAAGTTTAACAATTCGTACATCTAATACAAAGTTCAACAAATAACAACGACTTGTATAAGAGTCATTACAAAGACCGATGTGTCTAACAAATATAGAACCCTTGTAGGTTGTGATACAGTACAAGACAATCGCACGTGAGGAATACAAATATTCACCGCTTACAGACGCAATTTTGTGAGTTCATTTAATTGTTTTACAACTTTACAACTATCGGGGAAAATACATGTTCAACGTATGTAAAAGTTAGGGAATGAAACACCTTAGATCATGTGCGAATTAGGGTTATACATCTAAGCACCATTAATCCAGTTTGGACCTAGGTACAAGTGGTTAGATCTAATGGGTTTTGGCGAGCCCCAATCTTGGTCGTGGACCCATACAGAAGAGTGCTTTTGTGTCCCAGTCGATAGTAGTCGACATAAAATCGTCTAGGGTTGGATTGCTTCCTTTTTCGTCACACATATTAATGTCCTTGCAAAACATTAATGATCAACGATTTCATTGACGCTTTACATACTACAACTTACATTTTAAATACATCTTTTACAACTAAACTGCATGAATTCGCCAACTTTTGTTGATGTTTTCCAAACTTAACATGTATTTCAGGGAATTAATGGAACATGTCGGGTTTCTCAGTCAAGATAACAAGTACCAGAACTCCATGCCATCTTTTGGAGGGTTTAACTATTATATTCTGCCTCTTTGCGGAAATATGATGGTTTAGTAGTTTATTTTCATGTTGATGTATGAAACAATAACACTTCACTTTTACGTTAATGGTTTGTAACCGACACACTAAACTTATGTTGTAATCTTTTGAAACACTTATGTAATGGCAATGGAGTATGTTTTATTCATATAGTTTGTTCATGTACATCGATATTTATGCAATGAAAACCATACAGATCACACCTCGCGCTTCCGCTACGAGCGGGTGTGACAGTTTGGTATCAGAGCATCGATTGTAGTGAACCAGGATTCTTTCTCGAGTCTAAGTCTACAATCACTAGGGATCTCTCACGAAAACCATTTAAAACACAAACACATGTTTTCATTTGCATAAACATTTTTCATGGTCCATTTTCAACAAGAATTCATCTCATACAAATCAAGCAAGGACATTAGTGTCTTAGTTATCTAAATGGTAGACATGCAACTTTAAGTTAATCCACACAACCCAATTAGGATAACTTAAAATGAACATTATGTGAAAAATACATTTCGTGTATATATGTAAAGTAACGAATACTCATACGTGTCGAACAACTTATTTCTCAGGTCACCATGTCTTCATCTGAAGGTAGCAACGTATACGACGACGTAGACCCCATGGAGATTGTATCCGACGATGACTACGTGCCGGAGGTTCAGGTCATCTTATCTGATAGCGACTCTACATCTGACAGCGACATGGACGACTTCCAACCATTCGCACTTCTAGGCGAGATCATCGATGATGACGTGTTAGCTATCCGTCCTATACTCAACGATATAGTTATTTTGGGTCACCCGGAGGGTGAACATGTAGTAGAGATTATACCCTTTGACGTCGCTCCTCTTGATATCATACCTTTTATCGTCAACCTTGATGATGACGAAGACGTCGTTCCTGTGATTCCGGTGGATCACATGGATGCTGATTTTGGAGACGGAGAAGTTCACGATGTGGTTATTCTAGACATTGCATCACCAGTGGTCTCGGTGATCGATATTTCTTCTGATGCAGATACCGATTCGGATGCTTCCTCTTATACATCCGTTACCTCGTCTGCACTGCAGGCCATTGGCCTACAGCAAAACGCAGACTTTGGGGATGACGTCATGCCAGCAGAGCCAGCCATCCCTGCTCCTGTTCAGGTCCCTGCTGCAGATACATCTCCTGAGCACATTCGCTTCATGCGCTTCGCACCTATCATGCCACCTACTGGTCATACCGATGAGGCCGGACCATCCGGACATGCCCACATACCACCCAGTGATATGGACCTATACTATCAGCAGTTTCGCTCAGTCCCACAGGTCCCTGTCGAGCCTCTTATTACGCCACACTCTCCACCTCATGTTATGCCAACTACAGACCCGTACCATCTAGTTCACTACCCGAGCATTTCTACTGATGCCCTTATTCTCTCTCTGCAGTCTCAGGTCGACATACTTTTTGGCAGCGTTCATGAGCTTCGGCAGCTTGTTGACGCCAGACCTCCACCACCACCAGCTCATTCACCACCCCATCCTCCACCACCACCACCAGGGTCACCACCATTACCCCCACTACCACCTCAGATGCCACCAGTTGATATACCACCAGTTGGTTTACCTGCTCGTGTTTTGACACTCGAGCAGCAGATTGATTTCTTTATCTGTTTGGTTTACGATTTGGAGGATAGGGTTTCTCATGTTTACAGGTTATTGTTCCCGATTCCACCACCAGTCTTTCCTCCACCATAGACTGTGTTTGCAGGTATCATACTTTTGAGACGGATATCTATATCCGTTGTTGTGTACATAGACCAACATCAAGTTTCAAGACAACTGATAGACTGAAGATCGCATGGATTGAAAGAAGACTTTACCACTTTGTATATATTCTAGACTAGTATGACCGGATGATGTATTCCGTGTCCATTTTGTTTCTCTCTAAACGATCTTGTAATCAGTTGTGTACTATATATGAAAACTTGGTGTTATCCTTTATATGCATTTGAAATGTTATATTATACATGTTTTGTTGCTTGCATTGTTTGGTTTATTCGCATGATATATTGCTTGGTTATATTTTTTTATTAATGTTATAAATGTATTTTATATGCTTAGTAAAATTATTTAACAAACCAAATCAACGTCTAATCTTTATCCTATTTCTCCTTTGGAAGAATCATGCCACCAAGGAGAGTCTTACGGTCACGGATAGTTAATCTACCCCCACCTCCACCGATGCCTACGAACGAGGCTGAATTAAATGCACTAATAGAACAGAGAATCGCCCAAGCTATCGCACTGTATGAGGCATCCCGTGCCGAAACCAGTGGTGGAACTGCCGGATCGGGAGGCCAGGGCCAAGGCGGTACTTCAGGCGGAACAAATACCACGGGTAACGTTTAGTTGTTTTGTTACAACTTATCTAATTCCTTTCTTAATCTACTCGTGCGTTTCATGGTTTGCTCATTCTTAATCCATTTATTGTCTATTTCAGGATGCACATTCAAGCAGTTTCTGGACTGCAAGCCACTTAACTACGATGGCACATGCGGTGCTGTGGCTTTCGTGCGATGGACTGAGAAAACGGATTCCACTATCAGAATGAGCAGATGTTTCGCTAATCGGCAAGTCACTTTCGTTACTGGCCTATTTCTCAACGAGGCCCTTACATGGTGGAACTTACAAGTGCAAACTTTGGGTGACAACGCTGCTTATGCATTGACTTGGGATGAACTGAAGGAACATATGAGGGATAAGTACTGTTCTCGTGCTGAACTCCAGAAGTTGGAGAACGAGTTTTGGCACCTTACCATGGTCGGAGCTGATATCATGGGATATACGTAAAGGTTTCACGATATGTCCCGCGTGATTCCTTATCTTGTATCACCGGAATACAAGCGTATCAAACGCTACATCTGGGGACTTTCTCCCAAGATTCGGAGTCTGGTTACTGCAGCTAAACCCACGACTATTACTCAGGCTGTGACTATAGCCGTGAGTCTCACTGAAGACGGGGTCAGGATGAATATATTCTCAGAGAAAGGTGATGATAAGAAGGAAACACATGTCGAGTCTTCCAACAGTGGGAAGAGGAAGTACTCGAATTTCAAGAAGGGAACCCGTGGTAATAACAACAACAACAATAACAACAACCACAACAACAATAACCCCAACAACAACAACAACAACAGGCGACAGAATAACTCGCAAAAGGATGCAAGGGCGTTTGTAGCCACAAACGACACTGGTCCTAAGAAGTACGCTGGTACTTTACCCAAGTGTGAGCGATGCAAATATCATCACTTGGGCGATTGTCGGGTTGTCAAGTGTGACACGTGTGGCAAGAATGGCCACCGTACTGAATCATGTTGGGGAACGGGAAATAATACTGGATCGTGAAGTGGATTTGGTAACAAGAAAGGGAACGGAAATGGTCGTGGTCAAGGATGCTTTGGATGCGGAAGCAAAGATCACTTCAAGAAAGACTGTCCGAAAGAAAACCAAGCTCGTGGTCGATCATTTATGATTGGAGCCAAGGATGCGCGCCAAGACCCTAATGTGGTCACTGGTACGTTTCTCCTCAATGATCATTTCGCATTCATATTATTTGATACCGGAGCCGATTTTAGTTTTATTTCTATAGAATTTAAAAATGTTCTGGGCTTAGAACCTAGTAAGCTAGATGTTCCATATTCTATAGAATTGGCTAACGGTAAACTAATAGAGACGGGAGAAGTTGTTAAGGAGTGTACCTTAGAACTTGGCGAACAAAAATTCAATATCGATCTCTTACCCGTTGAATTGGGTAGTTTCGACGTAGTGGTTGGCATGGATTGGCTATCCAATAATCGAGCCGAAGTCGTTTGCCATGAGAAGATCATTCGCCTACCACTACCGAACGAAGAGACACTTGTGATACATGGAGAGAAGTGCGACACCCCATTGCGGATCATCAATTGCATGAAAGCACAGAAGTGCTTACGGAAAGGTTGTATTGCCTTTCTAGCACATGTTGTGGACAAGAAGGCCGTTGGGCCGAAATTGACAGATATTCCGGTAGTACAAGAATTTCCTGAAGTCTTTCCGGAAGACTTACCAGGACTACCGCCTTATCGACAAGTCGAATTTCACATCGACTTGGTACCAGGAGCCGCACCCGTGGCTAAATCTCCATATCGATTAGCACCTTCTGAAATGCAAGAGTTATCCACACAACTTCAAGAGTTGTTGGATAAAGGATTCATAAGACCGAGCTACTCGCCTTGGGGGAGCTCTAGTATTGTTTGTAGAGAAGAAGGACGGAACTTTCAGGATGTGCATCGATTATCGCGAGTTAAATAAACTTACCATCAAGAATCGGTATCCATTACCGAGGATTGATGACCTATTCGATCAACTGCAAGGGTCGAGTTTCTACTCAAAGATAGACTTACGATCAGGGTATCATCAATTACGGATTCAAGAAGAAAGCATATCGAAAATGGCTTTTCGGACTCGTTACGGTCAGTACGAGTTTCTCGTTATGCCTTTTGGTTTAACGAATGCACCAGTGGTCTTCATGGATTTAATGAATCGTGTGTGCAAGCCGTATCTCGACAAATTCATCATAGTGTTTATTGACGACATTTTGATATACTCTCGATCGACTGATGAACATGATCAACATTTGAGAACCATTTTAGAGTTGTTGAAGACGGAGACACTATACGCAAAATTTTCCAAGTGCGAATTTTGGATTCGCGAAGTACAATTTCTCGGTCATGTAGTGAACGAGAAGGGCATTCAAGTAGACCCGTCGAAGATTGAATCGATTAAGAATTGGGAAGCGCCCAAGACTCCTACTGAAGTGCGACAATTTTTGGGCTTAGCGGGATATTATCGGAGATTTATTGAGAATTTTTCAAAGATTGCTCAACCGCTAACTTCTCTTACACAGAAAGACAGGAAATTCGATTGGGGAGAGAAACAAGAAGCAGCATTTCAACTACTTAAAGACAAGTTGTGCATTGCACCAATCTTATCATTACCCGACGGTACCGATGACTTTGTGGTATACTGTGATGCTTCGCATCAAGGTTTGGGTTGTGTACTCATGCAACGTGAAAAGGTTATCGCGTACGCGTCTCGCCAACTGAAAGTTCACGAGAAGAACTATACCACTCACGACCTAGAGTTAGGCGTGGTGGTATTTGCTTTGAAAATTTGGCGGCATTACTTATATAGTACACAGTGCACTATTTTCACAGATCATAGAAGTCTACAACACATATTCAACCAAAAAGAATTAAATATGCGTCAGCGACGTTGGGTTGAATTATTGAACGATTATGATTGTGAAATCAAGTACCATCCGGGCAAGGTGAATGTTATAGCAGACGCCTTGAGCCGCAAGGAACGAGTTAAAACACTAAGAGTGCGAGCACTAGAAATGACGATTCACACAGATCTTACCGCACGAATTCATAATGCACAACAAGAAGCGCTCAAGGAAGAGCATATTCTAGCAGAATCACTTCGAGGCATGGAAAAACGGTTAGTGCCAAAGGAGGATGGAACTTTGTACGTTGCAGGTAGGATTTGGGTTCCATTCTTTGGAGGCCTCTGAGATCTTATTTTTGAGGAAGCACATAGGTCAAAGTACTCGATCCATCCTGGATCAGGTAAGATGTACCAAGACTTAAAGGAGTACTATTGGTGGCCTAACCTCAAAAAGGATATTGCTATCTACGTCGGAAAATGCATGACCTGCGCAAAGGTCAAGGCAGAGTATCAGAAACCGTCGGGTTTACTACAACAACCCGAGATTCCCGCTTGGAAATGGGAACAAATATCGATGGACTTCATTACGAAGTTACCCAGGACCTCAAGAGGCCATGACATGATATGGGTAATCGTCGATAGATTGACAAAGTCCGCACACTTCTTACCGATTCGGGAGAAGGATAGTACCGAGAAACTAGTGGAAATCTATCTCAAAGAAATAGTGGCTCGTGATGGAGTTCCTATTTCAATCATTTCGGACCGAGACGGTCGTTTTGTTTCAATAATTTGAAAATCATTTCAACAGGCCTTTGGATCTCATTTGAATCTAAGTATGGCCTTTCATCTACAAACTGACGGCCAAAGCGAACGGACAATCCAAACACTCGAAGATATGCTTCGTGCATGTGTTATGGATTTAGGCGGCAATTGGGATACTCATCAACCTTTAGTTGAGTTTTCCTACAATAACAGCTACCATACTAGTATACGAGCTGCACCGTTTGAAGCTCTTTATGGTCGAAAGTGTCGCTCTCCGCTATGTTGGGCGAAAACAGGCGATAGTCAATTAATTGGTCCGGAACTAGTCCAAGAGACTACGGATAAAAATTTTCAGATCCGAGACCATATCAAGGCGGCTCGCGATCGACAAAAGAGCTACGCAGATAAAAGACGAAAACCATTATCTTTCGAGGTTGGAGACAAAGTCTTGTTGAAAGTCTAGCCTTGGAAAGGCGTAGCGAGGTTTGGTAAACGTGGAAAGCTTAACCCACGTTACATTGGACCATTTGAAATATTAGAAAAGATTGGCACTGTTGCCTACAAGTTGAAGTTACCAGATGAACTTAGCAGTGTGCACGACACGTTTCATGTGTCGAATCTTAAAAAGAGTCCAACACAAGCAACCGTTATCATTCCTGCGGATGAAATTCACATTGACGACAAACTCCAATTCACTGAAGAACCTGTTGAGGTCACGGACTGGAAGGTCCAGAAAGCACGGAGAAGTCGTATCAAGTAAGTAAAAGTTCGTTGGAACTCTCGTCACGGACCCGAATATACTTGGGAACGTGAAGACCAAATTAA
Source organism: Helianthus tuberosus (assembly GCA_030545235.1). Taxonomy (NCBI): domain Eukaryota; kingdom Viridiplantae; phylum Streptophyta; class Magnoliopsida; order Asterales; family Asteraceae; genus Helianthus; species Helianthus tuberosus. Next base: position 134,319,898 of record CM060394.1, read on the forward strand.
AACCAAATATCCTCATATGTTCAAGAAGACTCCTACAACAAATAACAAAGCTAGAATTTAGGGACGGAATTCACAATAACAGGGGGAGAATGTGACAACTGCCACTTTCTGGTAATTTACGGACATTTAAAGCAATGAATTACAATATACAAATATGTGTTTTGAATATACGAATTGCTTGACTACATGATATACATCTTAGAACACTCATTTATGATGTACATTATTCGTTTCTATTGGTTATATTTAAAACAATTTAAAACAATGCATCGAAACAACTAGAGTAGTACCTAGTAAACTAGCGTGCTGAGGAAAACTCAAGATCCGCAGAAACCATCTAAATGACATCTTTAGGACTCAGACGAAAGTCCAACATCAAATATACATTAAACCCTATATAGGAATACAAGGGTTTGGTTTAATATATTACCAATGTCCGGTAGCACCAAAAACTGCCCGAAAACTGCCGAAAAGCGCTAAAAGTTACCATTTCAATATTTTTCCGCAAAAATTCAGCATTAGTGATTTTATTACAAGGTGCAAAAGTGTTGTTTAAACACAAATTTCATATGAAAATACATAGGGAATATCAATTACACACATAACCGAATTTTTCCCTACAACTTCCATAAGCGAACCTTTCGACTATCTTTTTGCGAAACGAGCGACAAACGACTAACAAAACTATATTTTGACACACTTAGAAAACTAGTGACTATTATTTTTGACCAATTAAAGCCTATTTATGGTCGTTCAATGTCATGAAACATCTTGAAACTTTAAATCCCTAAAACACCTAAACATTTAAAGATTTCATTACAATTATGAAGCATTAAAATTTTACTAACACTTTTAACCACATGAGACCCCCCCCCCCCCCCGTGTTATAACCATGAACAAGGGTCCACCCCCCTTAATTACTAGTGTTAAATATCTAGATATTTATTAGTTGCAAGTGAATAATATTGGTGATTAATTATAACAATTACACATTAAAGATTACTAGCACCTTATCATCATTTTACACCTTTACTTTCACAAATAAACTCTCTCATCATCTTCATCCATTTCACCAAGAACACCCTCAAAAACCCATTTTATTTTATCACTTTCTATGATGATCAAGATGATTTTCTATGGAACCTAAGATGATCTAAAGAACTTACAAGTTAAAGCAAGTGTTTTCATCCATTCAAGAGCATTCTACCATCAAGATCATCATCTTCTTTGTTCTTAATCATCCTCTAGATCATCCCTAGCCTAGTTCTAGAAGTAAGCCTCTAAATCTATTTTTTTTCATACTTATTATGTTTATGATTGTTAATATAACTAGTAATAACTAAATAATCATACATAATAACATGAAGATACAAAGAAGCAAAAATAAAAATCATGATATGTATATGTTTGTTTATGTTGTGATTTAAGATTTATTATTTACATGTTTGATCTTGTTATGGTGGTTATCATAAGAGTAACTTGTTAGATGATGTTTAAAAACATGATCTAACAAGTATACATGTATATGTTAAAGGGTTTTTGTTAAACATAAAGGATTACATGGATGATCATAACCTTTAATTTTGTTAAAGTATTTAAGGTTTTCACTAAAAAACAATACTTCTACAAGATTATGAAAACAAACATACAAGATGAGATTTTTATAAAAGTGGTTAAAACTATAAGTAAAGCATGGATTTGAACTTGTTAGCATATGTTATGATCATGCCTAAAACCCTACATGATTTGGAGATCATCTTGATAAGTTAATGTTATAAAAATCTCATATGTTTTAGTTAAGATGTTATGAGTAAATTGATGGTGATTTTGAAAAGAAAATGATATGTTTATTAAACATGGCTAAATGATTAATACAAAGGTTATATGGCCAATTTTTCTTAAAAACATTATGTTAACAAAACTATCATTTTTGGTTAAATCTTTACAAGATTTAAAAAGATTTTAAAGAAAGGTTTTTATAAAAGAAAAGATAAGATAAATATATATTTTTGAGAAAATATATATGTTGGTGCACTGAATGTCTGTTGACTTCGTTTGAATCAAGTCTTAGGTCAAGATAGTCAAGATTGGAGCTTGAAAGTCAAATTAGGGTTTGATATTGTAATTTCGTTTATATGTACATTGTTTAGAGTGGGATTTCGCTCATAGGTACATGTTAGAAGTGATTTCGCTTATAGGTACATTAGTGGTTTCACTTATAGGGTTAGTTAGGGAGGTTTCGCTTATAAGACACATGAGGTTTCGCTTATATGTCATGACATATAAGCGAAATCAGCCAACTATAAATACCTGTCATGTGTTCTTCATTGGTAACCATTGGAGCGGAACCTGATCATTGCTTGTGTAACGAAACTCTGTCAAAATTGAATCAGAAAGCAATAAAAGAGAAGGAATTGAAAAGGAAAAGCTGTGTAACTTCATTTACGTTGATTCCGCCTTTGTATGTGAAGATGAACATTCTCAACTGACTGTTTAGGGTCGGAACACGGTCCAACAAGTGGTATCAGAGCTTCAGGACGAGGAGTTCATACTACTACAGATGATTCGGCCAAATTCTCTCATTTCTACTCACTTTTTCTCATAATTTTTCGATTTGAACCGGTTCCTACGGTTGAAATGACCTGTTTTTGAGTATTACGTGTGAAACATACAATTAACAAACCCTAGAAAGAATTAGTTTAAAATACGGATTAAAAATGGTAAAAATCAACTAAAAACTAGGTTTCGCTTATTCGGTATTCGAAGAGATTTCGCTTATAAGTTACCTAGTTTCGCTGATAAGGATATAAACTTGATTTCGCTTATCTGAACATCCTATTTCGCTTATACGGACAAGTGATAGTTTCGCTTTTGTGACATACTTAGTTTCGCTTTTACGGACATAAATTGTTTGATTTCGCTTATCTGTACATCAGATTTCGCTCATAGTGCCATTAAACCATATTTCGCTTATTTGAACAATCAGATTTCGCTTATAGGGTTTCACTCATACAGACATTACATAATTTCGCTTTTACGGACATCGAGGGATTTAATTGTCTGATTTCGCTGATAAGGACTTATTTCTGATTTCGCTTATCAGTCATCATATCTGGTTTCGCTGATAGGGACATCTACTGATTTCGCTTATCAGTCATTGACTGATTTCGCTTTTTGTGACAAGTTGTTGATTTTGCTTTTGAGTCACAAAAGTCAATCTGATTTCGATCTAAAGACTTAAAGTCTAATTTCGCTCATAGTGTTATTCTTGATTTCACTTATAAGGGAATACTTGGTTAAAATCTGATTTCGTTTGAGAGTCATATTTCACTCGAAAGTGAACATTTTTCGTGTCAAGATCATTTCACGACAATCGAGTGTCAGTATATTTCAGATTATTTGATATTGTTTTAATTGACTGAATTTGTTTGTTCTCAGGTGATTGAAGATGTCAAGCAGTGAGGTTGATCCTGATAAATGGTGGAAAATAGATTACGCAAGGTGGGAAATCGGAAAATTAAGTGAACCATTCAAAGAAGCTCAAAGAGCTAAAAGATGGAATGAAGAGTTGGAATGTTACATGGATCAACGGGGTAATCCAATTGCTGATCCATCAAAAGTGGATTTCAAAGCTGTAACAAATTTGCTTCCAAGGCAAGCTACTTTCAACACACGAAGGTTATCTGATAAAGCATATTTGCCTGATTTGGAGAAGAAGATAAGAGAGGTTTGTGAAGCAAGTTTACCAAAGGTGATAGAAATGAAGAAAAGAAAAGAAGAAGAAGTGAAAAAGATAGTTGAAGATTTGAAGAAGAAGGCTTTAGAGGAACTCAAAGTGGAAGCAGTAAAAACTGAGAAAGGGAAAGAAGCTGTTACTGAAAAACAGCAGGTTTTTGAAGAAGTAATTACAAAGAAAGAAGTTGATGTTGAAAAGATGAATGAAAAATGCTCAAAATGTGATAAACTTGAAGCAGACAATGCCAAATTCTTGAGTGATACGGAGAATTTGACATTGGAAAACAAAACTTTGAAAGATGGGAAGAAAGCTGATGATGAACAGATTCTGGAGTTGCGCTTGAACTACGAGAAATTGAGATCTGAAAATAACAAACTTTTGAAGAATGTTGAAAGTTTGTCACTAGAAAACAAAAATTTTAAAGAAAAAGAAAAAGATTTTGATAATGAAAAATTAAAGATTGAAAAAGATTTTCAAAGTCAAATGAAGGTTTTAGAAGATGAAAAATCTGTTATTTTTAAAAATAATCTTGAAAAACAGATTGAAATAAATTCTCATCTTCAGAAAATCATTCGGCTTGAAAATGAAGCTGAAATTGCTCGATATAAAATTAATGAGCTTGAGAATAAATTGAAAGGTTTTGTGAATTCTACATCACATGATTTCCAAAACCGATCAATTCTGTTCCAATAAGTGACAATGTCAAAAATTTTGACAAAGTCAAAATTGAAAATTGTGATGAAATATCTGATGATGAAAAAGAAAAAGAAAAGAAAAGAAAAATATTTTTAGATTTACAAGAAAAATTTCAAAATACTGTTTTGCAATCTACTGAAATAGGTGAATGCTCAAAGCAAAAACCTGTTAAGAAGAATGCAGAACAGAAACAAAAAGAAAAAAATTTGAAAAATTCTAAAAATGAAAATAAAAGCTCATCAGATAAGTCATTCAATCATTATAAAAAACCACAAAAATCTAAAAAATGAAAACTCACAAAATGTTGGTAATAAGTGGTGCAGGTTTGACCACAGTGCTTCAAAGCCAAAACCAGTTTTCAAGAAGAGTGATGATTACCACAAAGCCAGACAATGTTATGATCTAAGCATATAGTGTGAAAGTGGTGAATGGTACGATAACAGAGTGTGCTACACCTGTGGTGTGAGAGGACACATTGCTGTTAACTGCCAGAATTGGAGTTATGAGACAAGAAGATGCTATAATTGTCAAATCAGAGGTCATATTGCCAGAGATTTCCCAGGGAGATCAAATGAAAGATTGAGGGTTAATTCTCAGAAATTGACAAAGAAGTCAGTCAACGTCAAGCCCCATGAACAGAAGGTTCTAAAACCTAAAGTTCAAGATCAGACAATTCAAGAAAAGAAAGTTAAACTTTCACAGGGGCAGAAAGACAGACTGCGAAAGAAAAGGAAGAAGGCGAGAGAGTATCTGGAGAAGATTTTGTCTTCGGGTTCACTGGACAGATTGAATAAGAGTTCTAATGAATCAACTAACTTGATTGCAAAGTCAAGCAAGACGAATTCATCGGATACAAATCTGAAGACGAAAGAAGAAAAGAAGAAGAAGAAAATGGTCAGCGATGAATCTGATGTGTTAAAGTCAGACAAGCCACCATTAGGCAATGAATCTGACAGGTCAAAGTCAGACAAGCCATGCACAGGCAATTATTCTGGTTCATCAAATCCAGAGGAGCCTAGTGTTGAGGTAAAATCTGAGAATTCAGGTTTAACAATGGATGATGCAAATTTTCCATCATTGTTGAACAAGAATTCAAAATCACCCAAGGCTGGTCAGGCTTGGGTGAATCTTTTCAAATAGAAAAACTTGACTTGCCGGAGTTCCTAGGTTGGTAAGCGTGGAACATGAATCGGCACATTTCTTGAGAAATTTCACTCTGGTGATTTTTCGCCTTACAATGTAGTAAATCAGGGACATTAAGTTGTACTTGATTTCCTATAAGTGTTTGTGTTGATAGAATCTTGAACTGTTAAATCTTTTAAAATGGTTAAAGGAGAACAAAGTGTTGAAGTAATCCCCTAACCAACAAGTGGTTTGTTAGTTCAACAAAACTTATTTTCCGAAAGAAACATTTGATTAAAACAAACTTAAGTGTTTTGAAATCACAATGGGAAAATAGTTTGTTGCCAGGGGGAGTTCTGATTGTTTATGCCAAGTGGATGGCGAATTGAAGTAATTCGATATCGGTTGTCAGTTTGTTTTCAAATTTTCCTTGAAAATCAAAATTGAAACATATTTTGATTTTAGGGGGAGAAAAATTTTGAAAAAAAATTAGAAAATTTGAAAATGCCAAAAACATTGAAAAAGCAAAAATGAGTTTTGTTGTGAAAAAGAGGAAATGATAGTAAATCAGTGAACTATCACAGCATGCTAAAGATATGAAATGTCAAAAGTGATAAACGGCTTCACTGATGATGTGTCGATAGGTTTTTATACATTTAGTAAACTTTTTCGGGATATAAACCTAAATTCAAACACTTGCTTATTTCGTGGGGAACACTACTTGGATATATAGGTAACCCCTGAAATCTCGTTTGAAAGGTCTCATAATCTGATATACTAGGTTTTTATATTCAATGATGTCTGGGGTATTATTCCGGGACTTCTGCTGAATGGAAGTTCTGACCTAGTCCTTGGATAATACTTTTCGCAAATGCTTGAAACATAGCATAAACCCTCAGCATGCAGATGAAACAATAAAATTGATAGTCGCTGCTGTTGTAGCTAAAAGATCCTCTAAAGGGGACATACCGTAAAGTCGAAGCTGATATCTCTCTGCGTATACGGAAGTATCGACCTGAGATCCCTCGGCCCTCGCATTACCTAATTTATGTACAGATATCATTGTAGTATACTCACCTGTAAGACTGAATATTGGGATTCTGGATACGGGAGTATATTCAAGAGGTGGGACACATGAATGAGCTAAGTTCATAAAACATCTAAATCGTATCCTGATTAAATTGAAATTTGTGTGAGGATTTAAGATGGATCAGTATATCGACAATCTACGTGAATCGTTTAAAACTTAAAATATCAAAAGCTTAACGGTGCTAGTGATTTGTCTCATAAACTGATATGATCCTCTTACACAAATTCACAAAAATATTGTTTGTATATATTTCTTTATTGCATTTCATTCAAAGAAAAAATTCAAAAAGATTTTCGGAGTGTTTTAGCATAAAATTTTGAAAATTCAAAAAGATTTTCGACAACTGATGTTGAAGAGCTGATATTCAAAATTCGAGTGCTAAATATGATGAACTACATTGGATTGGGAAAATATGTTGAAAACTTTGAATGTCATATACAAATGTTTTGAAAGATTGTGTGCTTAGTTAATCAAGGTCATTCATTTGAACTTGATGTAACTAGTATGTTTGTTGAATAAATGATGTTTACCAGTAAGTTTCTTAAATACAATTGTTATAAATTTGTGAAACTTATGTTGAGGTAGAGGAAGTGCAGGTTAACCAGGTTGTAAACTTCATCATTCCCACGGAAGCTAAATGTCAAAGCTTGAACCAGATCAAGACCTCAGATTTCAGTATATCGAGAGGGGGAGTCTGTGAAAGGGGGAGTCTGGATCAACAGTTAAAAGGGAAGTCTGAAGATGGAGCTAGGACAAGATCCTGAACTTGTGAAGATAGAGTGCTTATGATGAGAAGACAGAGAGTTGGAGATAAGACCAAGACTGAAGACTTAGAGCCGAAAACTTCGTCAACATCCAAGGGGGAGTCTGTTGGTGCACTGAATGTCTGTTGACTTCGTTTGAATCAAGTCTTAGGTCAAGATAGTCAAGATTGGAGCTTGAAAGTCAAATTAGGGTTTGATATTGTAATTTCGTTTATATGTACATTGTTTAGAGTGGGATTTCGCTCATAGGTACATGTTAGAATTGATTTCGCTTATAGGTACATTAGTGTTTTCGCTTATAGGGTTAGTTAGGGAGGTTTCGCTTATAAGACACATGAGGTTTCGCTTATATGTCATGACATATAAGCGAAATCAGCCAACTATAAATACTTGTCATGTGTTCTTCATTGGTAAGCATTGGAGCGGAACCTGATCATTGCTTGTGTAACGAAACTCTGTCAAAACTGAATCAGAAAGCAATAAAAGAGAAGGAATTGAAAAGGAAAATCTGTGTAACTTCATTTACGTTGATTCCGCCTTCGTATGTGAAGATGAACGTTCTCAACTGACTGTTTAGGGTCGGAACACGGTCCAACAATATATTTTGTCACTTTAACAATTTTTGTGATATATAATACTTGGTGTATTAGTTATATGTAACAAATATTAGGAACTTGAATCAAATGTTATAATTAAACCCAAGACACATTGTAACAAAAGTCTTACAAAACTACACATGATTACGCCTTAAAAACGAGTTACGGACAATCCGAAGGATCGGACGCCATTTATGGTCAAAACGGACGACGGACGAATCCATAAACGAATCGCCAATCCGAGGAGTTACTACGACGTTTAGACGATCTTACAACGTGAAAAATAAATATGCTATCGATAACAAAATTCGGATGATTTTAAACGTATAAAAGTTTTATGTATTCTTATGACTAAAAAGTCTTTACTTAGTGATTTTATAAAAATGATTTTTATAAAAATGATAGAATACTTTCAAATGGGCTTATATATTTACTAAATGGGCTTATACTTTCAAGTGGGCTTATATATTTACAAGTGGGCTATCTTTTAACAAATGAGCTTATTTTAACACATGGACCTAATTTTACAAATGGGCTATTCTTTAATAAATGGGCTTAACTTCATAATGGGCTTATCAAAACACATGGGCTAAGCCCAATACCAAACATATGGGACAAGGCCCAATAACATTAAGCCCAACACTATTTAGGCCCAATACTATTTAGGCCCAACACTATTTAGGCCCAACACTATTTAGGCCCAACACCATTTAGGCCCAACACCATTTAGGCCCAACACTATTAAGGCCCAACACTATTGAGGCCCAACACTATTTAGGCCCAATACTATTTGGGCCCAATAACATAAATTCTTGGGCTAAGTCCAATGACACCATTATTGGAAATACAAGTATACAATTGATACATATAAGACACGAAATCAAGAGGACTAGATCCGACTATATAACTTACATGATACAAGATTACTTACACATATATATTTGATGAAATACATACCAAGTTTAACAATTCGTACATCTAATACAAAGTTCAACAAATAACAACGACTTGTATAAGAGTTATTACAAAGACCGATGTGTCTAACAAATATAGAACCCTTGTAGGTTGTGATACAGTACAAGACAATCGCACGTGAGGAATACAAATATTCACCGCTTACAGACGCAATTCTGTGAGTTCATCTCCCCTATTCATTTAATTGTTTTACAACTTTACAACTATTGGGGAAAATACATGTTCAATGTATGTAAAAGTTAGGGAATGAAACACCTTAGATCATGTGCGAATTAGGGTTATACATCTAAGGACCATTAATCCAGTTTGGACCTAGGTACAAGTGGTTAGATCTAATGGGTTTTGGCAAGCCCCACTCTTGGTCGTGGACCCATACAGAAGAGTGCTTTTGTGTCCCAGTCGATAGTAGTCGACATAAAATCGTTTAGGGTTGGATTGCTTCCTTTTTCGTCACACATATTAATGTCCTTGCAAAACATTAATGATCAACGATTTCATTGACGCTTTACATACTACAACTTACATTTTAAATACATCTTTTACAACTAAACTGCATGAATTCGCCAACTTTTGTTGATGTTTTCCAAACTTAACATGTATTTCAGGGAATTAATGGAACATGTCGGGTTTCTCAGTCAAGATAACAAGTACCAGAACTCCATGCATCTTTTGGAGGGTTTAACTATTATATTCCGCCTCTTTGCGTTAATATGATGGTTTAAACCTTAGTAGTTTATTTTCATGTTGATGTATGAAACAATAACACTTTACTTTTACGTTAATGGTTTGTAACCGACACACTAAACTTATGTTGTAATCTTTTGAAACACTTATGTAATGGCAATGGAGTATGTTTTATTCATATAGCTTGTTCATGTACATCGATATTTATGCAATGAAAACCATACAGATCACACCTCGCGCTTCCGCTACGAGCGGGTGTGACATGGAACACACCAAAAAAAATTTGCGTGATAATGAGGTTGAAAAGTCAACCTATGGGTGTTCGTTGATGGCTGATGGTTGGAGAGATCGGAAAGGAAGGCCATTAATCAACTTCCTAGTAAACACTCCTCGAGGGAGTATGTTCGTTGAATCAGTCGATGCTTCTAGCTATTCTCACACCGGTAACCATTTAAGTCTTTTCTTTTTGTTAATACATACTAGAGGTGAAATATTTAGTAACTTATAAAATATCTTGTAGGTGACAACATGTTCAAGTTGTTTGACCGATTAATTCAGGAGGTTGGGCCGAAGGATATTATTCAACTTGTGACCGATAGCACAAGTAACAATGTAGCCGCGGGTAAACTTGTGGAAGAAAAATACCCGCAAATATATTGGACTCCATGTGCGGCCCATTGCATTGATCTGATGTTTGAAGACATCTTCAAGTTACCCGACTTAAAGGGTTGTCTTTAAAGGGCAATTGTGGTGAACACATACATATATAACCGCACATTGCTACTCAACATGATAAGAGAGTTCACCGGGCAGAAACATATGGTTTGGCCCGCGAAGACCAGATTTGCGACCGCTTTTATCACTCTAAATTGTTTCAAGGTAAACAAACAAAACTTAAAAAAAATGTTCACCTCCGAAAAGTGGAGCACAAGCAAGTTCGCAAAGGAGACTGGAGGTGCACGTATAGCGAATATTATATTGTTTCCAACCTTTTGGAACCACGTAAACTTTGCGGTGAAAATTGGGTATCCGTTGTTAGGAGTGCTTCGTTTAGTTGATGGAGAGAAAAAGCCTCCTATGGGTTATATTTATAATGCTATGAAAAAGGCAAAGGAGTTGATTGCTGCCTCTTTCAAAAATAAAGAAGCAAAGTATAGAGACATTTTCAAAATAATTGATAAAAGGTGGGATTATCAGTTACATCAACCTTTGCATGCAACGGGATATTATTTGAATCCTGGTTTGTATTACAACAATCCAGAGGTGGAGGATGCTACTGAGGTGATAAGTGGGTTACAAGCATGCATTATGAAGTTGATATTAAATGAAGATGAGCAGATACAGATTAACACTGAGCTCCCGCATAATCGACGTGCTGATGGGATTTTCGGATATCCAATGGCAAAGAAAATGCGAGCAAAGCTTGCGCCAGGTATATCTTTTATAAAATATAACTTAAGCGAAAGTTTAACTTACTTTTTGTTTATTTTGCTATTAAATTAGCGGAGTGGTGGATGCAATATGGAGCATCGACACCGGCTCTAAAAAAGTTTGCAATCTAGGTGCTTAGTTTGACGTGTAGCTCGTCGGGGTGTGAACGCAATTGGAGCGTACTTGAACATGTAAGAAGCTATTTGTTTAGTATTTAACATTTCGTAATAGTTATTTACTTATTAAATTTTATTTATGTAGCTTCATTCCAAAAAGAGAAACCGACTTTAGTAAAGCAAGCTTAATGATCTTGTGTACATTAAGTATAATCGGGCTTTACGAAGAAGATATGATATGCGTGATACGATTGACCCGATTATCTTAGATGATGGAAATCTACAAGATCCAAATGAGTGGTTGAAGGGAGCTTTAGAGGGGTTAGAAGAGGATGAAGAAAATGCACTTGTTCATGAGGGTGAAGATTTGACATACGGTGATGTTGCAACGGCTGTCGGGGTGAGAGAGCCATTGCATTATACTAGAAGAAGTGCAAATACTAGTAAAAGGGGTGAGGGAATGTCAACATCGACGTCAAGCTCAAGGCCTAAGCCTAAGCCTAAGAGAAGAACTTTAATAGATGAAGATGAATATGATGTGGAAATCGAAAAAAATGATGTTGCGCCTTATAAACAATTTGTGCTGACATTGGATGGCGTTGTTGACGATGATGATGAGCCGGAATATGAAGATTTAGATGATTTAGCTTATTAGTCATAGTATTATTAGCTATTTTGGTACTATATGAAGGTTTTTTTTTTTGGATTATAGTTGCTACAATATTTTAATGCTTGATATGAAATATTTTTGAATTTTTCTACTACCTTATCGCTATTTACAAAATAGCGGGCGCTATTCTATCGCTATCGCTACGTAGCATATAGGTGACTTGTCGCTATTTGTCGCTATTCGATATCGATAACTATGACAGGGTGTATTTTAAGACATATAGGGACGTTATAAATATTTTAGGAGGGTTGTTATATCCTCCCCACCTTGTTTTAGAACTCGTCCTCGAGGTCTACTGGAACAGGTGTGGATACTTCTTCTGTATTTCTGATTCGAGCTCCCAAGTGTACACTGGTTCTCTCTTGGAATCCCATCTCACTTTGACTAGGACCAATCTCTTGTGTTTGAGGTTCTTGATCTTTCTGTCTTTAATCTGTAGAGGCTTCTCTACAAACTTAAGCTTCTCATTTACCTCTATATCCTTAAGAGGTACCACTAATGATTAATTAGCTAAGCATTTCTTGAGATTACATACATGGAATACATCATGTATTCCTGCCATTTCCTCTGGCAGTTGTAGCTGGTAAGCTACTGGTCCTATTCCTATAATAATCATAAAAGGTCCAACATACCTGGGGCTTAGGTTTCCTCTCTTGATGAATCTGACTATTCCTTTCCATGGTGAAACTTTTAATAACACTTTGTCTCCTACTTGAAATTCCAACGGTTTTCGCCTGTTATCAGCATAACTCTTTTGTTGATCGCGTGCTGCTTTTAGTCTTTCATTGACTTGAATAATTTTGTCTGTTGTTTCTTGTACTATTTCTGGTCCAGACAGTTGCTTTTCTCCAATCTCTGCCCAACAGACTAGGGTTCGGCACTTTCGTTCATAAAGTGCTTCAAATGGTGCATCATTGATACTGGTATGATAGCTGTTATTGTAAGAAAATTCTATTAATGGTAAATGATCGTCCCAATTTCCTTCGAAATCAATTACACAAGCTCTAAGCATGTCTTCCATTGTCTGAAGTGTCCTTTCACTTTGTCCGTCCGTTTGAGGATGATAAGCTGTGCTTAGATTTAACTTGGTTCCCATTTCTTTTTGGAAACTTGTCCAAAAATGAGAAGTAAAGCGGCTATCTCTATCAGACATAATAGATAAAGGAAATCCATGTAATGAAACTATTTCATTTACATACAACTTGGCTAACTGTTCCATACTGAAAGTTTCCTTCATTGGTAAGAAATGGGCCGACTTGGTCAATCTATCTACAATCACCCAGATTGTATCATTACCTTTTCGTGTCTTGGGTAATTTGGTAAAAATCCATCGTTATCAATTCCCATTTCCATACAGGCATTTCCAATTTCTGTAATAAACCTGAGGGTTTCTGATGTTCAGCTTTAACTTGTGAACAGGTTAAACACTTGGCAACATAAGCTGCTATATCCTTTTTCATTCCTATCTACCAAAAATTCTTTCTTAAGTCTTGATACATTTTATCACTTCCAGGATTTTTTTTTGGGGTAAAGGGTTACCCCGGTGATTTTATATATTCACAACCAAATAAAACAAGTAGTATAGAAAACCCACACTAGTTCAAACATGGGACAAACCCCCATGAATGTGAACAACCCAATGGTAAAACAAACAAAAACTAGAAATCACTAGACTAAAATCTAGATTACAGGAAATAAATCAAATAACTTCAGCCTCCATCAGTAATCAAGAAACCTCCATGAATATCCCATTCCTCTAGAAGACGCCTCACCTTGATGGTATCCTTGAATTTTACTCCCATAAGCTTATAACGAATCGTTTGTAAGATAATTGCACAAATAGAGTCTGGCGGCCTCGTGTGATTTTTAAAAATTCTAGCATTACGCTCTTGCCATATGAAGTAGGCAGTAGCAGCCACCATAAGTCTACCAACATAATTCGCAGCTGATTTGGACCGAGCTCTAGTATTTAACCAACCCATAATAACATTCCATTTTGGGTCGACACTCTCCATCCCCACCTTCTCCCTAACTGTCCTCCAAACTTGAGAAGAGAACTTACATTCAAAAAATAAGTGCTCATGAGAATCAACATTCGCATAACAGAGTAAACAACACATCATGTTCATATTCTTCCTTCTCGATATATCCCACTGCAATATTTTATCTTGGGTCAAGAGTTTACGGCGCATGATAAGGCACATAAGGAAAGCATGTCTCCGAATACATTGAGAGAACCAAACAACATTCACCCACTCCACCTCTGGCTCCCTAGCCCAGATCGAATGCCACACCGAAGTAGAAGAGTTCTCACTCAGATCATTACCATCTTTCCACAATAAACGATCAGAACTGTTTGGAACAAGATGTATTTGATCAAGCTGAATAAGGACTTGAAATAAATCCCTCCATGTCGTAGGCCACATCCAAGAACCATCGAGAGAAACATCACCAACAGTAGCCTTCAAAGAAAAACCAGCTGAGGAGATAATCCTTGGCGTGAGGAACCCCGCCAACGGCCCAACATCAGACCACAAATCATACCATGCTGAAGTCCTACTACCATCACCAAGTTTAGACCAAATATGATTTCTAATCAAAGGCCGCAGCTGAAGAATTTTCCGCCAGCTCCAACAACAACTCGAGACCACTCTACATTCCCAGAAATTGGTCCTCCTTAACCTGTGAGAGTAAATCCACTCGACCCACAAAGATTCCTGTTTAGTCAAAATACTCCAAATGTGCGACGTCATGAGAGCTTTGTTAACATCCCGAATCCGACGCAATCCAAGGCCACCCTCATATTTTGGGACACAAACAGCTTTCCACGAGACTTTTGCCTTACCTTTCTGATACAACACATCTTGGGACCATAAATAATTCCTCATTCTGGCTTCTAGGTTCTTAATAACTCGGGCTGGAAGTATCAACACAGAGGACCAACAAATGTGCATAGAAGACAAGACTCATATGACAAGTTGCAACCTCCCTGCAAAAGAAAGCAGCTTATTCTTCCAGTTCATGATACGTTTCTCCAACCTTTCGATAAGAATGCTACAATCTTTATAGAGAAGTTAGTAGATATGAGAGGAACTCCCAAGTATCTCACAGGCAACTCTCCCTCCACAAAAGGAATAATATCTAAAATGGCCGACTTGACTTGATTAGACACGTTACAAAAAAAACCCAGTGCTTTTTTGAATGCTCGGCTTCAATCCAGACATATGAGTAAATTTTGTGAGCGATGTCATAATGCATCTAGCCGAACCCACATCTCCTCTAGCAAACAGGAATAAGTCATCAGCAAAACAAAGATTGATTATACGTTGACGCTCACATTCGTTGTGGAATCTGAAAGACGAGTCAATACTAGAAGCATGCTGCAAAATACACATCAAGACTTCCATAACCATAGTGAATAAGTAAGGAGATATTGGATCTCCTTGCCTTAAACCCCGCTTTCCTTTAAAGTATCCATGCACACTACCATTCACACATATCGAGTAGGAAGGAGTAGAGACGCAAAGCATAATCCAATCTACCATTTTTTGATTAAACCCAAAACCCATCAAAACAGCTTTAAGGAATTTCCAATCAACTATGTCATAAGCTTTTTGAATATCCACTTTGAATGCACATCGAGGAGGGCCATAATCCCTATGATAATTATGCATCAATTCTTGTGTTAATAGAATATTGTCCGATATCTTCCTGCCCGGGATAAAGGCCGATTGATTAATGCTGACAATCTCGTTGAGAACACCTTTTATTCGATCAGAAATAATCTTGCTAATACACTTATAAATAACATTGCAACAAGCAATAGGGCAAAAATCGGTAACCTTAGATGGCGTGGAGAGTTTAGGAACTAGAGCAATAAGCGTATGGTTAAGTTCTTAGAGAAGTTTACCTATAGTAAAGAAATCTAGAACAGCATTCGACACATCATTCCCAACAATTACCCAAGCACTCTTGAAAAAGGCTGCAGTAAACCCAACTGGACCAGGAGCTTTATCGTTTCCAATAGCAAACATGGCAGGTTTGATCTCCTCCACCGTGACAGACCGAACCATGTTGGTCGCCACATCAGGATTAAGAACTTTAGTGAAGATATCAGGCGTCGGGTGCAATGATGTTTCCTCTTCACAACCCAAAAAATTCTGATAATAATTGACAAAAGCATTTGGCACCAAATCAGCTTCACAAAAAGCCCCATTCACATCCGTAATTACATCAATTTGATTTCTATGATTCCTGGATTTTAGAGACATATGAAAAAATTTGGAATTCGCATCACCAGTTCTCAACCAATCAACTTTGGATTTTTGTTTTAAAAAACCTTCCTCATCAAGGCTGGCCTCCTGGAATTCACGGGTAATATTGGCTTCCTCAACCCGTAAGTCCTCATTTAAAGGATCCTGCTCAACACTTCGTTGAATACTATCAAGTTTTCCGCGTAAGTCTTCAACTTTCTTATGAAGATTACCTTGCTAAAATAAAAGAGATCGAAGCGGGGACTTTAAGGACCTCAGGTTTTTAACCAAGCAAAATTGATGAACCCCCGAAATAGCCAAATCCCAATTATTCTTAACAATATCTAAAAACCCGTGCTTGTGGACCAAAAAGTTTGCAAACTTAAAAGCACTAGGTTTACTTTTCTTCACCAACGAGATCTTTAGGATACAAGGGCAGTGGTCGGACACCCTATACGGCTGGAACAAAGGAACCGATTCTGGATACTCACTAACAAAATAAATATTTCCCATTACCCAGTCTATCTTCTTCATCAGCCCAATACCTTTTTTCGGCTTCTGGCTCCATGTAAAATGGAAACCTGAACGCTTAATATCAGTAACCTCAATGTTATTAACACACTCCTGAAAATCCCGCATACCAGGAGAAATAGCCGAAGCTCCCATAGACTTATCTTCCAGATTCAGCGCGGAGTTAAAATCCCCCATGATCACCCAAGGACTATTCGCAACTACCAGCTTATGTAAAGATAATTGGTGCCACAACTCTCTCCTAGCAATATACGAATTAGATGCATAAACAACCGAACAAAAAGCACCTTTTTGTCCGCCTTAAAAATAATTTGGACATGAATGACATGAGGGGATTGAGCTAAGACCATAATATCCAACACATCTGCATTCCATCCAATAATAATGCGTGTCCCTTTTTCACATCGCCCTCCATTAGAAGTCCAATCCCAATTACGAAAAACCAATCTACAGACTTTATCAAGTTTACTAATATCAACATGGGATTCAAGAATAGCACAAAAACTTACTTCATTCTCCTTCACCACCTGACGAACCTCCGTTTGTTTCAGAGGGCGGTTCAACCCCCTAATATTCCAAGTAGCTAGGGTAACCATTGGAAACTACTGGAGAAGGAGTGCTTGCCCCTTTTTTGTCATTAGTCTTCCGAGAACCCTCTATCATAAACTCATCCATCTCATTATAGATTTCCATAACCTCCTCATCCTCCGAATCATCCTGAATCACGCCTGATCCCTTGCTAGATTGACCGGTATCCATCCCTTCCTTACTTAGAACATCAAAAGGATTAGCAGAAACAAAGTTGTTCGAAGAAGAAGTAGCATTAGACACCCCTTTGGGTTTAGAAGTAACGGGTCTATATTCAAATTTTTGCTTTGGTTTGTTAACCTGGAACCCCGTCTTCCTAGCAACTTTTTTTACTTTGAACACCCATATAACCCTCATCATCAATAATCGGCCCCTTCTTGCTTTGCCCATGTCCTTGGGTTTCCGAACAATATTATCTCCAGCAGGTTTAAGAGGCTTAGTATTCTGTTTCGGATATACTTTATCAGAATGTCCAAATACACAGCATGTAGAACATCTATGGGGATACCATTCATATTCAACGTACATTTTCTCCTTAATAAAACCATCACCTTCCATCTCTGGAATAGCCATTGTAAGTTCCTCTTTAAAATCACAGTCAACAGAAATTTCAATCAGTGCTCTAGCATAACTACTACGACCCCAAGCATCCATGCACATCGATGTGGTGAACGAGTCCAATTGCTTCGGTTCACCAATAGCAGTAGCAATCAGACTTAAGCCATCCTTCGTATATGTAGCTAACGGAACATCATGAATCTTCATCCAGACCTGCACCTTCTTAACCTCCTTTTTTCCAACTTGGCATTAGGGAACCATTCATTTAGAAATAACGGTTGAGACCGAATTATCCAAGGACCGTCCTTAAGAACATCCAACATTCCATCCCGAGACGCAAACTTAAAGAAAAAGAACCCATTGGCATTCATCATCGATTTCTGTAAGCCATACTTCTTCCAATTGTTCCTCATAAAATAATCAACTACAGGATAAGCAATACGATCTCCCAGAAAATACCCATACAATGTATTAGCTAACTTTTCTTGAACAACCCGCACTGATTCCTTTGGTAACACAATATCACAATCCACATGGCTCACATAACTAGCTAAAGATCTAAAGTTTACCTTCCTAGCCCTATTGTTGACCACAGAATCCGCATAAGTCATCAGTGTTGGAGTAATCTCATCCACGTTCTGAACCTGTTCGTCCCCATTAATAGGCTGATCCACATGATTCTTCTCCACATTCACATCCTCGTCATTTCGCTTATTCAGATTACCTTCCTGTAGCACATCAGTTCTTTGAATAGGGTTTGCATGGGAAGGTGTTCTATAGTCAGAAAAAGTAGCAAACTTCTTAGTCTGCTATCCCACGGGTTTAGTTATCTTAAACAAGCCATCCAAAATAGAAGAACCAGATGTTGAATATAAGCCCCTCCTCGGTATCATCGTATTACCCTCCATGTTCGTTACCCTCAATCCAATACCACGTGAAGACGTTGTACCTCCATCATCCTTCATCGGATCCTGATCAGTGAAGTCCAACCTACCGTCACAACCTTTCTCTTTTTTAGGATCTTCCATACTAACAGAATTAACTCTCTAGAAAAACTAATCAACAGCCAACCATGCAAAGAAAAACCCGTAAAGCCAGAACAAATAAAGAACACGCAGAAAAAACAGAAAAAAACCCTAAACTAGCTAAACCCTAACCCATGATTCTTGCTAAACCATATAGATAAATCGGTAAATCAAGGTTTCTGCCTCACCAGAAGGACCGATAAACCAATTAATCTATACAATCAGTTCGATATCAAAAGACCAGGGCGGCGATTGGGAAAAACACAAACAAGAACCCTAGTATTAAAGATCACTATTGCTAACAAGTTCGTATTTGATGTTTGATGAATCAAAGCTCTAATAACAGACTGTTATACAAAAGATCACGAAGAAAAGCTAAGGTTTCATGAGGAACAGAAATCGCTTGGCTAGAGAGAGAATTAGGGTTATCATTGGCAATCTATGGTTGACGCTTTCCAAGATGTATCGTATACTTAGACTTATGGGCTTCTTCTAAAATTCGGTGGCGTAGATTTCCTCGTTTAGGTATCCAAATTCTTTTCTTATGGAATTTCCAAATTCCATCTGTTCCTTGTTCTAACTCCTTAATCATTCCTTTCAATTTCTCAGTATCATCCTTGATTACTGATTCTTGTACGGCTCTAATTTCTTCATTTAAATCTATCTGCAGATTTAATTTAAGAGAACGCACTTTTCTTGGCTTATCATGATATTTTCGACTTAAAGCATCGGCTACTACGTTAGCCTTTCCTGCATAATACTGGATATTACAATCATAATCACTAAGAATTTCCATCCAGCGTCTTTGTCTCATATTTAACTCTTTTTGCCCGAAAACATATCTTAAACTCTTATGATCGGTGAAAATGGTAAACTTACTATCGTAAAGATAATGTCTCCAAATTTTAAGGGCAAAAATTATGGCTCCTAGCTCTAAATCGTGGGTTATATAGTTTTCTTCATGATTCTTAAGTTGTCTAGAGGCATATGCTATAACCTTTTGACGTTGCATCAACACACATCTATAACCTAACTTAGAAGCGTCACAGTAGACTACAAAGTCTTCAGTTCCTTCTGGTAACGCTAGTATGGGTGCATTGGTTAATCTTTGCTTAAGAATTCTAAAGGCTTCTTCCTGTTTTGGTCCCCATTCAAACTTAACAGATTTACAGGTTAGTTTTGTTAAGGGAATGGCTATTCTAGAAAAATCTCGTATAAACCATGTATAATAACCGGCCAGTCCTAGAAACTTCTCACTTCCGTTGGTGATTCAGGGACTTTCCATTTAGTAATCGCCTCGATTTTTGTGGGATCTACATGAATTCCTTCATGATTAACTAAGTGTCTAAGAAATTGCACTTCTTCTAACCAAAATTCGCATTTCGAAAATTTAGCATAAAGCTTTTCTTTTCTCAGCAAATTTAGGAGTGCATGCAGATGTGCTGCATGTTCCTCTTTACTCTTAGAGTAAATGAGAATATCATCTATAAAGACAATTATGAATTTGTCCAGATATGGCTTACATATTTTGTTCATCATGTCCATAAATGAGGCTGGGGCATTGGTTAGACCAAATGGCATGACTGTAAATTCATAATGGCCATACCTTGTCCTAAAAGCGGTCTTAGGAATGTCCTCTTCCTGTACCTTCAATTGATGATATCCTGAGCGAAATTCGATCTTGGAAAAGAATCGAGCTCCTTGCAGTTGATCAAACAGATCATCGATTCTCGGTAATGGGTACCGATTTTTAATCGTGACCTTGTTCAACTCTCGGTAATCAATGCACATACGCATTGACCCGTCTTTCTTCTTAACAAACAAGATCGGTGCTCCCCATGGTGATGAACTTGGCTGTATGAATCCTTTCTCCAAAACTTCAGCTAACTGTTTCTTTAGTTCTTGCATCTCTGCGGGTGCCAAACGGTAAGGTGCCTTGGCAATCAGTGCTGTTCCGGGTAGCAGGTGAATTCTGAATTCGACTTCCCTGTCTGGCGGTAGTCCAGGTAATTCTTCTGGGAAAACATCTGAGAATTGAGATACTACGGAAAAATATCTTTCAATTCTATTCCTTTAGTGTTAATGATTATGGAAATCATATATACTAGGGATCATTTTCTTGCATAACTAGCTGTTTTCATCACAGGGATGAATTTCGTGGATCGAGATGGCGTATTTCCTTTAATTGTGATCTTTTCACCCTTTGGTGAATTTACTTGGGTTGACTTTTGATCACATAAAATACTGGCTTTATTGGCAACTAACCAATCCATTCCTAATACAATATCAAATCCAGCAAGATTCATTGGGTAAAGGTTAGCAACAAAATTATGTTTTGAAATTTCTATTCTTGCTCCCTGCAAGACTTCAGTAATCTTAATGGATTTTCCATTTACTGTCTTTACTAGACATTCTTGTTGAAGTTTAGTTAATGGTTGATTAAGAATTTTGCAAAATGAAGTATTAATAAAACTTTGGTTTGCACTAGAGTCAAATAATACTTTAGCAAAAACATCATTAACTAAAAACGTACCGGCATCACGTCCGGAATCATCTTGGCTTCTTCTGCTGCCAGAACAAAGGCCCTAGCATTCTTAGTAGTCGTGTTGTTCATGGCTAGAGCTAGTTTTGGACAGTTCGGCTTGATATGCCCTTTTTCTCCACAATTGAAGCATACTCCATTACTAGGTTTCTTCCTACAGTCTTCTTCCTTATGTCCTGGTATCTTACAGAAATTGTAGTATGTAGAGCATCTTCCTGAATGCTTCTTCTTGCAGGCCTTACAATAAGGTGCAGAAGTAGAACCTATATTTTTCCCACGGTTGGAATTACCGTAGCAAAATTCCTGGGTAAGTTTTTGGACTAGGTTCTTCCTCTGGTTTTCTTCTTGTGTACGTACCAATTCATCGGTCAAGGTATTTGCTAGTTCTACAGCTTCTTCTATAGTTGGTGGTCTAGCTGCCTTGACTACATGTCTAATCTCACTGATTAATCCCCATTTGTAACAGGAGATTAATACTGGTTCTGGTGAAGCTAGGGTTGGCACTATTCTAGCATATTCGAAGAATATGGTAGTGTAACCCTTACAGTCAATTCCAGTCATTTTAAGGTTTAAGAACTTATTAGCTATTTGTTCTTTTTCATTGGGAGGATAGAATTTCATTTCAACCATATTCTTAAACTCAGTCCATTCTATATTATAGACTGTGTCACATCCCCTAGACTGGAGAATAGTGTTCCACCATTCTAGAGCTGCATTCTTAAAAAGATTGGAAGCAAATATGATTTTTTCTTCCTCTGCACACTTGCTTATTTTTAAGACTGCCTTAGTCTTTTCTATCTAGCGTAGAGCTGCAATGGCTCCTTCATTGCATGAGAATTCTATTGATTTACAAGACCAGAATTCTTTGTAAGAACAACCATAAGACATGGTTCTTCTTCTTTTTAAAATAGGCAATTGAAGTAACGGTCCATTGTTTATGCTGTGACTGGGTTCAGTAGGTGGTCGTTTACTTCCACTATTATTTTCTGCTTCCTTAACCGTTTTGATAATATATGGCATAGCATCTATAATCCCTTGTGCCACTATGTGTTGGATGGCACTGTTATCTACTTGGTTGCCGTTATTATCGTTATTCGGGTTTTCCTGATTCACTTCGTTGTCCATCTGGATTATAAACATTTACGAAGTATTAATATCACAAAACAATATTTAATGCAACCAATCACACCACAAACATATTGGTCAAAATCGTCGTGCATTGTGACATTTACTCTATTTTATAGATATCTATATCTATTACAAACCGCAACTGGAATTTAAAGTACAATACTAATATGCATCAGTAGCTATCGGATTAACTATTTTAGTGGATTTTGATTTTTTTTTCAACCTACACACATATATATTTATTTTATTATTATTACTACTAGTGGGGGTCCAACCAATATTGCATATTATGCTCGTCGTACTTCCAAACGAGCCTCTCCCCTATTTGTCTTATTCTTTCACTCTCATCTAATAACTCCTCACCAAAATTACGGAGTTCTTGCACGTTTTTCGGTACTCATGGGTGGTGCGGGTGCTGGTATCGGGTCAGGGTACTGGGGCATCGGTTCTTCGTATGGGTATGGGTTTTCTAGAATTTCCTGAATATACTGTTCATTATCCCAATATGGATCTAGAGGGTCAAGGTTTGGGTATGGTGCTACAGGGTTTGGTATGAACTCCTCCTGCGGGTGGAGTTCTGGGTAATCTCTATGATCATCCTTCCATGGGTCATAATTTGGGGGATGGGGTGTTGGGACTCTAGGGATTTCGTTTGGGTCGAAGGCAGGTAAGGGAATCTGGTCTCCTGGGTTCAGTTCTATTTCCATGGGTTGAGTTAGGAACAAGGGTAGTGGCAGTGGTGCAATGATTTGTTCTAAGTTTGGGTCTATGGCAGTGGTAGCTAATATGTGGAAATTGGCCAATCGTCTATTGATTATATCCTGAGTCTGGGCATTCATCTCCCTATTTGCAGCTGCTAAAGCCTTCTGCTGCTGTAACTTCCTCATTCTTTTCCTACGCTCGTGAGCTTCCCGACTGAACCATCCTCTCTTTTTGGTAGGGAATGGTTCTTCATATTGCACTTTGAATATGAAAATCCCCTATTCTTTGTCAGCTGAATACCCCGAGGGGGTAGGCTGGGAAGAAGTTCCTTCATCCTTAAGAGAACTAGACAATTGACGATAGGCGTCCGATGGTCCTTGATCACTCATACTGTAAACTAACAAATTGTCAAATAACACAAAACAATAATATCCACGTAATCACATAGATTATTTCCTACAAGATGGATAAAATTTGGGTGTCAGCAGAACACTTCTGTGGCTTAAATCAGTGGCTGTAGCTCTGATACCACTCTCTATCGCAACTGTAACACCTGTGCCTCCACGGCCATCAAACAAATACCGAACCAATGAAATATTATATTTCATACTTGGGATTTGTAAAAATATGTGTATCATTTGCACATATCAATTCTTGTTCAATTTCAAACTCTAAATCGCTTTCTGGAAGGTTATACGCGCACCGATGCGTAAATATAACCAGTTTAATGCAACAAACACTCCGGAATAGTGACATAGGCTTAACATACCTTAAATAACCTTTACATAACTTATAAATAAGTTTTTAAGGCTTTGGTATGGCAAAATCAAGTTAAATCGCTTACATGGACTAAACTTGACAAACTGCGAAAGTATGCCAATTCGAACTGTAACAGACATTCCGGAGCATGACCATAAGTTAAACATACCATAAATACCCTTCACATAGCTTAGAAATAGGCTTTGAGGTGTTCGGTATGCTAAAATAAACTTTTGTGTCATTCAGGGACTAAAAGTGTCAAAAAGTGCACAAGTTTGCATTTTCGCGCATAACTTACGTTCTGAATACATCTGGACATCCAAAAATTTATGTAAGCATGACTACATTATATTTTAGTGTTCGCCATAAGAAAAATCCATTCGTCACGTCATTTGGATCGTTTTTCGCGCTTATGCGCATTCCGTCGTAATTAGCCGAACAACGCAACCGTACGGCTAAACGAACCGACATCCGAGATATTTTTGAGAACATTTTAAGTTCCCTTTACTTTAACTTCATTTTAGAGCTTTTAAATGGGGTTAACGGGCCTTAAACGCGTCGGAAAAGGCCTTATTACACTACAGGGACCAAATCTGCCATTTTTGAAACTTTCTGTGTAGAACCTTTGAATCTGGTCCAAATTCAATTTTGCACATGTTTTAACAATACTATGGGCTGGTTTTGATGGCACATGGTATTACAATACCATGTGTGCTAAGTGTATGGCCAAGATCGCATCACGTTTTCCTAGAAACGATCCTAACGGTTCGGGTATTCCTATAAATACCCATTCACCCCCATTGCTAAAATCACTAGAATCTTGATCTTAGGAACTCTAAGTTGAAACCATTGTTTCATACCTGAGATTCTTGGATCGAGATTAGCATTCGGGGACCCTTCGTAAGTATTCTTTCGTTCTTTTATTGCTTTTCGAGTCTTTCGAGTCTGAAAGTCAAACTTTGTTTGACTTTCTGGGTTGACCAGTTATGGTCAATGCGAAGTTCGTTTGAACTTCGCAACGTGAGTGTAATCACGTTGGTTATAGTCCCTTGGGACTATGCCTACTGATTACCACGTTGTCTAGGGTCGTAGTGTAAGCGATCTAATAAATCGCTTATACCTTCGAACCCGACCCAGTTTGGTCGATCATTAGGATCCGACCAAATACATTAGGTGACCATAGTAGGTAGGGAATAACCTTCCGAGGTTATACCCTATGGTCGCTTCGTTTAAGTAGTTGTATGATAGGTAGTTTATATGCCTTAGGTAAATTACCAGAATACCCTTTTCATGTATAATTGGTAATTAAGCATATGTAACCTAAACTTTTGTCACATAACTGATTATGTAACATGTTTAGGCATATAACACTTGTCATAGGACTAGTTAGACGGTCCGAACGCGCTTTGCGCGCATGACGCGTTAAAGTAGCGTATGTTACCTTAATGGGTCGCGATGGGTCGAAAGCACTTAGGTTTGGTTTCATTGTAGTACGTAGGCCTTGTTAAACCATATCATATGAGTTCCAACACTCATTTGGTTTACCAAGCCTCATCCTATCCGATCTCCCGATTTAAGTCCGGTTTATTTATATAGTTTTAGATTGCCGACCGATTCCGTGCTCTCTCTAGCTTTGTTTGGTTGTTGTTCAAGACCTCCAAGCATTCTCAGGCGAGTACATTATTCCCCTATTTTACTGCTTTCAATTGTTTTGGGGTGACTCATATGTGCTAAATGTTTTCGATGTTATAACGATGGTTTCAAAAACGATTAAGACGATTTATACAAAACTAATAACGATTTCATAAAGTGAACAAACTTGTTGGTTGTAGTTACATAACAAATGACATTCATTAGCAATGATCAAGCCGACCAGTATTAGGTTATGGTACCATAGGATCTGACAAATCCCGTTAGTTACTACACCCGTAGTTATGTGTGGGTGTTGTGGGTAGCGACTGAATCTGTAATTTTTAATTTACTCTTTGGTAAGGGTTTATTAATGCGAGATGTTAATCTATCCTTTGGTAAGGGTTTATTAATGCGAATAATTAATCTATCCTTTGGTAAGGGTTTATTAATGCGAGTCAAGAAGGTTTGAATGTTATTTGCGAGACGACCATTTAAGTAGTTTCACGACCTAAAACGAATTATACGATTAGGGTAAACGATTGGTTTTCACACGATGTTTTAACGATTGGGTAAACGATTGGCTTCAAAGCGACATACGGTTGGGTTTTGGTTACATATTACATGATTTACATTGGGCATGAACATTACTTTGGTGGTTTGGTTTGGATTAAGTGATTAAGTAACAATGCGTGTGGAATATGATACAAGCATGGTGGATACGCCGCTGGTACTTCCTATATATAAGTGTTTGTATGGTATTACATATTGTAGCGTTATTTGAATCATTTCAGTTTGAGACATAGAACATTTTATACAAGTAACATACTTTTCACAAGACATTTATTTACAAACAACTTATCTTATACAAACTCATTTTACATGGTTATTCATTTAATCATGCATTATTCTCTTATTTATACATATCACCTAAACTTATTATTTTTCAAATGATTTACAAAGACAAAGCAAATTACAAGGTTCATGACTAAACATTTTCTTAAAACAGAAGTCATGAATCTTATTTTCACAAAACCTATGTACTCGCCAGCATTTCTTTGCTGACCTCGTTTTCACATATGTTTCAGGTATTGTTGAATGATATCGATTGATAAGATGCATGCTCACATAGGACTGGACAAGGCCTTAGTGACTCAATAACAATGATAGACTATGTTTAATTTGTGTATTTAGATTTCCAGACGATGTAATTATTCAATGTTTAATAAAACGAAACACTTTTTGGTATCCATGGTTATGAAACATTAATTCTGTTGCAACACGCCCCGATGTTTCCGCCGCGATTTGTTGTCTTACGCGGTCGGGGTGTGACAGCAACCGCCGGCCCCTAATTACTTGGGAACGGGCGGCCGCGAACCAGTATTAGTGGTATCGATGTTTATCAGTTTGGCAGCGGAATTTACATCAGGACCGTAGTTAGGAAATATTTTATCAGAGTGAAATACCACATTTTTATAATAGTAAATACATGGGAAATTCCCAAGTTTCCATTACAAACATGTTTATAGGGATAAACCCTAATTTATTGAATTAAAACATCTTTTTTTTATTTACGTAACTTTTATAGCCACTTTTTCCAAGCCTTCAGTGCTGTCCAGCTGGCTTCTATTTGGCTTTCACATTTTGTTACCTGAAACGCGTTTAAAAACATTTTATCAGCAAGAAATACTGGCGAGTGAATCCCAGTTTAATCAAAACAGGTTTTATCATTTTACAGCATTGAGGGCAATCAAGCAATTACATTTGTTTATATCTACTTTAATTACCACCCACGGCACTGTCAACCCGACTTGTGGTCATGTTACTACTCACAGTGTAGTAACAAATTTTGTATACAAAACCTCAACATACCGATGATAATTGTAGAAATTGCAAATACTCAATCACTGTTAATTATAATGTAAAACAATTGAGGTTTTGTAGAAACAATTGGTGAAAAGAGGAATCACTCACATTGCTACTTTAGGTTTTTCCTTGTGATTTCCTAGTTATAATCTAATAAATTAAACAATGCACACGCGTTAGTATAATAACCCAATATTTACATTAGTTATACCCACCCCGAGATAGAAGTCCAACGACTAAGTCAGGCAGAGCCTCGACATGCGTTACGGAGCACTAGATCAATCGGGCAGCGTATCTAATACGTAACCGGGGGTTATAATACTTATAATGAGGCAGGGCTTTGCTAATTAGGGGGTATTATACCAGGGAATTATTATTGCAATCAGAAATTGAGAGAGAAATATCGATTGTGAATGATTTGCAACTGAATGCCGATGATCCCTATATCTATATATAGGGATCATCGGCATTCAGTTGCAAATCATTCACAATCGATATTTCTCTCTCAATTTCTGATTGCAATAATAATTCCCTGGTATAATACCCCCTAATTGTGCTGATCAGGGAGTCTGTCGCGCCCCGTGACAGATGAGGGGGCTTACGCGGCCCGCGAGAGACCACGTGTCTCTTATAGGGTTGCCGAGTCAACCTGCTAGCTTCCACACGCGTCGGACACGTGGCGGCCGAGGGGGCGTCCTGGTGGCCAGGCTGTCGCGCCCCGCGACGGATTAAGAGTAGTCTGTTGCACCCCGCGACAGACTTAAAATATTGTTTTTATTTGATTTTTAATTATATAAGGTATTTCGGGTCCGGTTTTCGTATACGGGCTGTATTTTAAGAGGTATATGGACGTTACAAATATTTTAGGAGGGTTGTTATAATTAATTCATCAAAACCCACAAGATCCAACTCATACACAAAACTCTAGCGACCAACCGAAAACTATAATCAATCATAACATCGACAATAATGATTTCTAGCAATCCTACATTACAAGTAATCACTATAATCAACATAATTGTCAAGGATGTAACAAAACGCAGCCAATATCCCGAATTAACAACCTAACAACATGCACGTTAACATCCAGGATTATAATCAAACGAAATCAATAGGCGATACCTAGCGAGTTTGATGGCCGGTCGAACTTGATTGCGAAGAGAGAGAGAGAGAGAGAGAGAGAGAGAACCCGAGATCGGGAGGAAGAGAAAGTGAGAAGAGGAAGTCGATTGAAGGAGGGGGGTGTCTTGCTGCTGTCGTATGTGGGGGGAGTAGGGTTTGCTAATTTTTTTAAAAACTTACACATACTCACACAAGCACATAATAAAATACATAAGAGTCTTGGGCTTTTGTTTGGGTTTGGGGCCAAAACACAAAGGGGAGGGGGTCTTTGAGGAGTGGGCCGCAAGGTGGTTTCGATTTGGGCCGTAACCAATGAGGGTTTTAAGTTTGGGTCACGCTAAAACATTACGGAATATATAAATTGACATATATAATTACCCTGCGTTATCCGGATCATCGTTAAATATATACACATAGTTAGCATTTAAACTACTCGCGACGTAATAAACATAAATAGAATAAACGAGAACGGTGAACGGTTCTAACCTCGATATTACGAGTTGTCACAAAAAGAAAAGCTTTATGCTAAATGCTCAAAATGTGAATTCTGATTTCAAGAGGTACAATTTCTTGGACACTTAGTTAATCATGAAGGAATTTATGTAGATCCTACAAAGATCGAAGCTATTATCAAATGCAAAGTCCCTGATTCACCAACAAAAGTAAGAAGTTTTCTTGAATTGGCAGGAAATTATAGGCGTTTCATTCAAGATTTTTCTAGACAACTAAAGAAGCATGAAGAAAACTATACAACGCATGATATAGAGCTAGGAGCAATAATTTTTGCCCTCAAAATTTGGAGACATTATCTTTATGGTAGTAAGTTTTCTATCTTCACAGATCATAAAAGTTTGAGGTATGTTTTCGGGGAAAAGAATTAAACATGAGGCAAAGACGCTGGATGGAAATCCTTAATGATTATGATTGTGATATCCAATATCACGCAGGAAAAGCCAACATAGTAGCTGATGCTTTAAGTAAAAAATGTCATGAGAAGCCAAAAAGGGTACGTGCTCTCAGTTGAAACCTGCAGATAGATTTAATTGAACAATTGAAAAATGTACAGGAAGCATCAATCAAAGATAATGCTGAAGGATTAAAAGGAATGATTAAAAAATTAGAAAAAGGAGCAGATGGAATTTGGAAATCCCATAAGAAAAGAATCTGGGTACCTATAAACCGAATTCTAGAAGAAGCTCATAAATCCAAGTATACGATGCATCCTGAAAGTGACAAGATATATCAAGATCTAAGGAAAAACTTTTGGTGGATAGGAATGAAAAAGGACATTGCAAGTTATGTTTCTAAGTGTTTAACTTGCTCACAAGTTAAAGCTGAACATCAGAAGCCGTCAGGATTGCTTCAGCAATTGGAGATGCCAATTTGGAAATGGGAATCGATAACAATGGATTTTGTTACCAAACTACCCAAGACACGAAAAGGTAACGACAAAATCTGGGTGATTGTGGATAGATTAACTAAATCTGCACATTTCTTACCAATGAAAGAAACTTTCAGTATGGAACAATTAACCAAGCTATATGTGGATGAAATAGTCTCACTACATGGAATCCCTTTATCTATTGTGTCTGATAGAGATACTCGTTTTACTTCTCATTTTTGGATAAGTTTTCAAAAAGCTATGTGAACTAGATTAAATCTAAGTACAACTTATCATCCTCAAACAGATGGACAAAGTGAAAGGACGATTTAGACTATAGAGGACATGCTCAGAGCCTGTGTGATAGACTCTGGAGGAAGTTGGGAAGATCACTTACCATTAATAGAATTTTCTTACAACAACAGTTATCATACAAGCATTAATACTGCACCATTTGAAGCACTCTATGAACGAACATGTCGAGCACCTGTATGTTGGGCTAAAATAGGAGAAGAGCAATTGTCAGGACTTGAAATTGTACAAGAAACAACTGACATAATCATTCAGGTCAAGGAAAGACTGAAAACAGCACGAGACCGTCGAAAGAGTAATGCAGATAATAGGTGTAAGCCATTATAGTTTCAAGTCGAGACAAAGTACTGTTAAAAGTCTCACCATGGAAAGGAGTGATCAGATTTGGTAAGAAAGGAAAGTTAAGCCCAAGGTACATTGGACCTTTTGAAATTATCAAACAAATAGGACTTGTAGCTTATCAGCTACAGTTACCTGAAGAGATGGTAGGAATACATGGTGTATTTCATGTATGTAACTTGAAGAAATGTTTAGCTGACGAATCATTGGTAGTACCTCTTCAAGACATAGAGGTAATGAGAAGCTAAAGTTTTGGAAAAGCCAATACAAGTTGAAGATAGAAAAATAAAAAATCTCAAGCACAAGAGACTAGTTCTGGTCAAAGTAAAGTGGGACTGAGCTTAAAAAGATCACGAAGGATGAATTTTGTCCTCCCCAGGAGCTCTAACAACTCGAAAACGAGTTTTGGAATCTCAAGCAAGTAGGGAGCGATAACGTCGGCCTTACTGCTAGGTTTAAGCAGTTGAGTGCTCTTTGCCCTGGCCAAGTCGATTCTACCGACAAGGCCATTGCCAAGTACATTCGAGCCTTTCCTCCCTCCGTTTCAAACTTCGTCGAGTCAGCTCAACCTAAGACCCTCAAAGACACTTTTCATTTGGCAACTAAGTTCAACCAAAACCGCATCTTGGATGGAACCTTTTACAGACCATTCACCAAGCCACCACCGAACCAACCATTGAACCCACACCATCAAAACCATCCACCAAAAACCACACCAATGGTAAGAAGCAGAAGGCTTAAAACCAAAACTTTGCGGTTGTTATTCCGCAAAACCCTCAACCTCAGCAACAACTCGTTCTCACCCAAAACCCCGAGCCAGCAAAACGAGCATACACTTGAACTCATCCTAAGTGTAACACCTGTTTGTACCATCACCTGATCCACATACCATGCCGCCTTTGCACCTCGTGTAATAGGTTTGGCACTTTGCCACTCAATGCTGAAGTGGCCAAAAGCCACAAGGCAACCAAACCCAAGTTTGTTCATGCATAACTCCGAGTGATGAAACCATCCAGGATTCGCCATCCTCAATATGGATGAACTTGTAATTTGGTAGAAGTATGGACCGGTGGGGCCTGGGCTTTCCAAACTAGTCCCACTACCTCATTTGTGAACTTTACAAACGAAAACCCAAGCCATCTCCTAGAATCAGAGTAAGTTAACCCCGCCTCACCTCCAACACTTGCCACGTTGGGAATGCCACGCCCAGGTTGTCCTTATTCAGCTGCTTGGATGATTTTATATATTTTTGTTATACTTATTATTCATGACCAGCCGGGTTTATCGACTATTTCATGGGTCCTGATTTGCCCATTTGAATCAACAAACGAGTAATGTAGAACTAAGATAAAAAAGATAACCGCAGCTCTCAACACTGTACGTTCGAATGGAAGATCCATTCGTGCGAACAGGTGTCAACTCGTGCAAATGGTGCCAGTTCGTGCGAATAGAAAATTCCAGTTCGTGCGAAAGGATCTGTTCATGCGAATGGGGCCTGCTCGATACACTTAACGATAAAGCAGTTAACGTTCTGATTTCGGTTAGGATTTATATATTTTATTTTGTTATGTAGTACTAATAGTCCAGTAATGTCAGAGAATTCATGAATGTCAAGCATGGAGGTAATAACGCCTCATTGTATGATTCACCAAAGCTCAAAGTTGAATGTCTAATTCTTTCGTTTCGTCTTGATCTATTTGATCAAAATCTTCATCTAAGCTTGAACTTTACACCAACTTTCCTAATCCCAGATTTTCATAAGCCGTCATGAAAGAAGCTAACAATGCTAAATTATCCTTAATCAACTTTAGACTGTGAGTATCTAAAACTGGTACATTAACTCTTGGTGAAGAATTTCATTTGTGACCACCATTATTAGTTGTACTTCCTCGAAAACCAATTGAAGACCCTGAAGACAGACTAGTACCACAACTCAAATATGCACTCTGACTTGGAATTTCTTCAAATTGAGTTGTTTCGAAAACAATGCAACACCTACACCATTTCCACTATTGGAATCATTCTGCTTTGCTTTGTATAGAGTTGGATCCTAAATATTATCATAGTTTTCGGCTTGATCTTGCATGTTCATGAATACTTTTTTAAGTTTTTGAACAACATTCTCCAAGGTATACATATCATATAATGGATTTTCTCTGATCAACGTTGTGTACATGTTCCAATCTTTAGGTAGGTTGTTCAATAGCTTCTCAACCTTCTCTAGCTCTCAGTATATTCCCACTTGACTTCTATCTAACTCATTGAGTAAATGATAAACCAATTTACCAAAATCCTTAAAACTCTCATTCTTCATAGCCTTAAACATCACAAATTGCATTTTCAGTCAATCAAGTCTTCTCTTCTTAAACATGTCATTTCCTTCAAATATCTCGATCATACAATCCCATAAATTTTTAGATGTGACCTTAGCTCTGAGTATTTGTAGAATCAAGTGTGGAAGAGCCATAGTTATCATCGACATTTCTCGTTCCTTGGCTTCATATAACTTTCGTTGATCATCTGACAATGCTAAGTATGTTGTAATATTCATACCATTTCTAGGTATATTACCAATTCCTTCTATTATACATGTCCACATTTTCAGATCTTTGAATTTGATATCTCTCAAATCTGTCTTTCCATTTTGGATAATTCATCTCATTCTGTAAAATGGGTGGTTTATCACTACCTCCCACTTCATTATTAAGCTTAATGTTTTGGACAGCAATAGCAATGCTATTAGCCATCTTAGACACTTGAAAATGAAATCACCAAATTTAATCTATAGTTTTCTTGTCCAACACTTAGAAAAATCTGCAAACACTCAGAAATTCAAAACACAAAACAAACTAAAGAACATGTTTCAGAAATCTGAAACTACTTTTTTTTCAAAATACATAAATTCAGAATTTATCAGTACTATTGAGTAAATTCTAACACTTGGAACTCTTATACTTTGGAATAATATCAGAATAAAAACCCCGGATCTTAACCTGAAAACACTCAACTCTTCCGATCTAACACTTCTTCTGGACTATTGATAAAACTTCGGAAATAACAAACTCCTGACAAACTTGGTAATTCGGAACATATACTTCTGAACAAGAAAACATCTAAACACTAACACAAATTCGGAATGTGGAACTTCTGAGTATCCTTTCCGAACTAAAACCCTTTTCGTATTATCAATCAAAGTATGACTTTGATTGGAGTGTCGCGCTCTGGTCAAAGATAAGATTTATAGTCCCAAATTACCCTTACCAAATGTGTTAGTGGTAGTAAGGGGTCGAACCATGAAGCGTATGTGGTTTGCGAATGGACTTGATTGATTTTAAATGCTTATCACAATTTATGAAGCTTACTAAGAAATATATTAATTTATTTGTCTGAAAGAATGTCAGAATGAACTGACAAGATTGTTTTGATTACTTAACTACTAGAGATTTGACTAATTGCATGAAAACTTGATTAACGATTATAAAATAAGATGGAATAACAAGGTTCACACCCAGTTTCAACAAATGCAAGATCTAGGGTTACTACACATTTTAATTTGGCTTAATCGAATTAGTTCATTAACAGGTTAATAATCACAAAGCTTAGGTTCCAGTCGCTATCAACGTCATAGACAACGGACCACGATGCACTTCGTTACCTTGGACTAGCAAATCCTTTCAAAAGACAAGGCATAAATACGTGTATTCGTTTCACAAAGTCAAATTTAATAATTCACTCGACAATTCGTAAATTCAATACAAACGTAAGACAATTGTCTAAAGATTCAAACGCAATTCAAGTTGTCACAAGCCAAACATCAAACAAGTAATAAAAACCCTAAATCTTACAAAGGTGAAACCTCCAAGAAATTAGCCGATCATGATCGAAGGGACTTGATCATCGGATGTTGAGAACTTGAAATTGGTCATCTTGAAACTTGGAGAATGATGGAAGGATGTTGGTTAGGGATTTGGTGAGTGATGGTGATGAGAGGATGATAAATGGATGATCTAGTCGTTGGAGGTTGATGATGATGATGAATTTGTTGATTGTTCGGTTGATTCGGATGATGGAAGATGTTATGGACGGATTGGTAATTGACTTTTGGCTCTAAGAGAGGTTTTCAAATTCAAAACAAGATGTAACTCCTGAATTCAATGGCCCCTAGATCTGAAAATCGTTCCCAAGCATCGAATACTAAAAAAATCGCGACAGCAGTTTCGGGAGGCCATCGCTGATGGCCAAGGGTGGCGTCGGCGACGACTGTGCAATTTCCGAAATTGGCCGACGGCCTATCTTCCTGTCTACGGTGCTTTTGACATGACGGAACAACCACGGGGCGTCGCCGACCGCCCCATTGGGCGTCGCCGACGGTGCCTCCAATACCAATTCTCCGTTTTTCCATTTCCTTGTTCCTGGTTGACCTGTTTCACATCCCGGTGGTCCGTTTTTCATCCCGGTGACCCGTAAAGCTCCCAAAAAGCACCTTAAACCTCATTAAACCTGCAAAACACAATTTTAATTAAAAGTAGGCTATTCTGAATTAAAACCCATGTAAAAACATCAAGTTATGCAATTACGATCATCGTTATTCGACCACGTATCACATCCCCACACTTGTCTTTTGCTTGCCCTCAAGCAAATCTGTCTTTCACTTTCACGTGGGTGGAACAAGAAATACACTCCCCATTCATGAGACTAAAGTTAAGGTCTATTGTCATGCCCAAGTTCAAAGTTTTTACAATTTTTTACATATGTAGCAATAATTGATTAATCATGTAAAAATGGTTATCCAAGATTAACCTGCCCTTAAAACTCACACATTATGTATATCCCTCACAATGTTCACTCCACTCGTTTTATAAGTCAGCTAATTATGATGTATTATCACTTTTAAAAGTAATCACTCAAAAACCGAATAGAACATGTACCCGCATAAGCTTGCACAAGTCAAAAGGTCTTTGTAAGGGTTGTAATGGGGCTAGGCGAAGGGTAGGAAGTAGGAAATTTAAAGTGGCTATGGTGATGAAAATTTGATTTTTATTACAAACGACTATGCTAACTAACTAAATATAAACATCAATCTAATAGGCAACGATTTTTGCCTTTTATTGAACAAACTACTAACACATCTTTTTGTGTTTTTCTCAATGCTTTTTCATTCCTTTTTGTAACATTTTCTAAATTTTTGCTTTGTTTTCATATATAAACAAATCACAACTATGCAAACTTAAACTCCTATAATCGAATTTTCATCACACGGGTTTAGAAAGAAAAGGCTTATGGTTATGGGCTAAGTGTGTTGTCAAACGAAAGGTTTAGGCTCAAAGTTGGCTACTAAGGGATAAATTTTGGGTAAGGATAGATAAATGGTGTAAAAGGAAAAGGTTTACCTAATGCCTTAATCATTCTTGTGCTTGTATTCGGTCTATGGTCTCAAACGTATCAAAAGATGCAAGTTCTACAATACATGACTAATGGTCCACTCAAACAACAAAATATGTGTATATATAATGTATACAAGTGGCTCAAAATCTCACGTATAAGGGTATGGAAAATGATATACATAAATTTCAAGTTTCTTAGGCAGATTATTCCCAAATAACCACCCGCTAAATACCCGTCATGCTATTAATTCAAACTTGATCCTGAAAAAAGACCAAATGGGATGTGTCATCCCTCGTTGACTTAGTTACTTGTGCTTTTAAGATCGCTTATGTCACACCCCCAAAATACCACATGCGGAGTCACCGCGGGATGTGTGACGTACCGGGATCCAGCCACCAATCACATTGATCTATAGTAAGACATTAAATAAAAGCTTCCATTTATTTCATAACGTAATTTCAAATCACAACATAAAACCAGTATGTTTAGCGGAAGCATAATGTAAATCGTTATTCTAATGTTCCAAAACAAATGTGCGTAACCAATGAACATGTATCCATGAGCCATGACCCATCACCACTCCAGCACACCCAGATAGCAAGTTCCAACCATGAATCTAACGACCTGCAAGCATGCAGACAAGTGTATCAGACAACGCTGGTGAGTTCAAAGTTTGTTAACATGTTTAGTTACCAGATATGCGTTTAAAACATTTCAGAGATACGATGTTTTTAATAACTCGATTACCGCAGATGGCTCCAGATTATTTGCCTTTCCCCAATGCTCTATCAAACATTGGTCAAGTGGTTAAGGTAATTAGTTCACGCCCGTCCTCACCGGTACGGTGTGAGGGTGCCAAACCTAATAGCGCTATCAACTAATAACCCTGTTGCCTCCCCGGCAACTAATTCGGTATATGATGGGACTTAATGATAGATATGAGTGTATTAACCAACATCCCGAGTTTAACATTCCAGTCAAACCCATTAACCTAGTATTCCTCCCCGGAATACCTACCAGATGTCCCTCCCCGGGACGCATGCTTGAAAAAGAGCAGTGAACCTCACCTTAGATTGCTCGGTATGTTACGTTACATTACCCGTTCCCAGTTGGTGAGTCAAACTCTAACGTGGTTACCAAAAGACAATCAGTTTATATGCATATAGATCACATATTCCACATTCACGTTACACATGTAGCGTACACATAACACACATATCATACAAGTCATAACAGCTTATCCTATGGCGTAATAACCAATTATCACCACGAGATCACATAGCAAGTATTCGAGTTACATACGGGCTCACATATCAATTTCTTGTTTCACCTTAGTACCTAGCAGTTAATGTCATAAACCCTACAAGTGTGTGATTCGGTTAACTTGTGCGACCGTGACAAAGCAAGCCCAATAGCTAGGGAACATCCCACTAAAGTGTGCGATCCAACACCACCTTGTGCGATCCAGACCCTTTTGTGCGATCCAGACCTTCTTGTGTGATCTAGGTTAAATTGTGTGATGCATTACCCATGTGCGATTCATACTTGTGTGACCTAATGTCAGTCCCTTGGCCCAACGCTTTGTGCGATTCAGCCATATGATCGGCCCAACTCCCACAGCCCACATTATATTGTGCGATTGGGCTTGACTTGTGCGGTTGACCAGTTCAATCCTTTCCTTATTTCACGTAACATATCCCCCCAATCAGTTACAATATCCAATTGGTTACCAGTTTCTAATTTTCTAGACCCCTAATCATATTCAAGCAATTACAACATAATCCTCAACTCTAATTACTCTAACCGTTTCCTTTTTGAAATCATAATCATATCATTCATCATGCATTCATGTTTTCAACAATAACAAGTTATCAGTTAACAATTACAGTGACATCCGAATCAAGCATCCATCATATTATCAAGTAGCAATCATGGTTTCATAACTTTTGCGACTCATTACTAACCCTAACTATCATAGTTCCTGGACCGAAATCATATATCCTTTGTGGATTGTTTGAGAGCCCTATTTCCTGATAATTCGATCAACATCCCTAGTCCATAATTACCCGTCATCATACATTGCTAGCATCGTGAACTGATTTCGCATTCATATTAACATACATGCAAAACCCCACATCCTGATTCAATTTTTGCATGCACATCCAAATACTACCAGCAAGAATAGCACAACCAAGATAGACAAGAACAATCCATTTTAAACTAAGATCAGTATACTAACCGTAAAGTAGAGGGTGTGCGAGAAAGATGGTATTTCCAGTTTCGAAGAGGGCTTCGGGAAGGTGATCTGCCGTTGCTCCAAGAGAGAGAGAGAGAGAGAGAGAGAGAGGGGAAAAGATAGTGCTAGGGTTTACAAATATGTTTTGTATTATGATAATGATAGGAGTTTACACACAATCCGTGTGTATATTCTCTTAGCATTGGCCGAACCCAAGAGTTGGGTTTCATTTGGGCCATGGATAAGTAAATAGAGAAGAGAGGAAGTGTGCGTTTGACCCGCAAGCTAAGTGTGCAACCCAAATGGGCAGCCAAGTATTGTAATGCACGAACATGTAGCCACTGAACATTTAACGACTCCTATATTTCATCTATCGGCCAAACATAATCAGTACTTTAATCATTCACATATCTTACTCATGTTACAACGTGAAACGAATCGTGAAAGTAAGTTGTACGTAGAAAGGACCTTGAGATTTTGGGTTGTCACATCATCCCCAACTTGAAAGAAATTTCTTCCCGAAATTTGATAAGCAGTCTCGGCGAAAAGGAGTGATAGCTTAGGATGACTGTGGATTTTCCTCGAGTGCCACATCACCCCCCACTTGAAAGGGAATTTCGTCCCGAAATTCACCAGTTGCATCAGGATTGCTTTCGTAGGTTTAAATGATTCAGAGTACTTAATCTTGAGTTCCAACGAACTCTCATAATTGGAATTTGACCGTGCTTGCGAACCTTATCTCCCTGGTCCAAGGTTCTAATAGACACATCAACAACTTATCGTTGATCTATGGTTTTGCAAAGAGACCGCAAGTGTTTAATCCCAAACACTCCTTTGTAATTGATACGTGTAAAATAGCATGAACATTGCTCCGTCTATCATATATCCCGAGTCTGCAACGTGGGTAGGCTTGCTGGGCTTTCCAAAGCTCACCACACCCTTCTAGGATGAAACTCTCAACGTAAAACAGTTGCCCACTGCGAATTCTAAGGACTTCCTACACTTACAGCTTTTCTGGCAGCCACGCGCTGCCGTCATGCGATTTCTGATCTAAACAGTCTGCTCAGGAGTTTCAAGTACAAGTTCTGGACCTATGATTAGGCTGTCACCCACCTCATCCCCACAAAGGGGGCTGCATTGTCGCCCAGACAATGCCTCGAATGGAGCTGCTTGAATACTAGAATGGTAACTGTTGCAGTAGAACTCAACCAAAGGTAAGTGTCTTTCCAACTTTTACCCAAGTCAGTCACACAAATGCTCGCAGCATATCTTCGAGTGTCAGGATGGTTCGTTTACTCTGACCGTCGGTCCTATGGTGATAAGCAGTGCTCATGTCTAGACGTGAGCCAAGGATTTTGTGTATTGCCTGCCATAATTTAGGTATAGATCAAAATCAGAGGTAACAGGAGTTGGCACCCCGTGCCTAGAAACCGCCTTTCACAGGTAATTATTCACAGGATGTGAAGACTTGTCAATTACCTTGATTGCAAGAAAGTGTGCTGGTTACCTGAGACAATCAACGATCACTCAGGTGACATTGTTTCCGTTTTGAGTTTTAGGTAGACCAGTGATAAAATCCATGGCATTCTGTTCCCATTTCCATATGGGTGTTTCTGGTTGCTGGCATAAGCCAGGAGGTTTCTGATACTCGACGTTGACTTTCGCATAAGTCAAACATCGTTCACATGCGTCGCCATGTGGGCCTTCATGCCCAGTCATTAGTGCACGATCTCTATATGCTAATTTCAAGACTTGTGTGCTTCGCCCAACACAGTTTCCCTAAGGTTGCCGTCTAGTGGGACCCATATTCGCTCCATGAAGTAGCGAATACCGTCTGATTTACCAAAAGTTGTTTCCCCATGCCTCGCATGGATTCCGCTTGACAATTTTCTTCCTCCAGTGCTTCGGGTTGGGCAGAACGAATCCGATCAGGTAGGTTAGAGTTGACGGTGAGCTGCAAAGCTTGTACACATTTAGGTTTCACAGTTGTAATCATTCAAGAGTTCCATCCAGCGATTTCATCACGTGTTTAGCTCTTTCAAATCAAAGGTACATGGGAGGCCCTTGTGATCGGTCTAAGTAGTGCATTCGGTACCGTCCAAGTAATGCCTCCAACTTAAATCCAAAGACCATGGTTTCCGCCCCAAGTTGTGAGTCGTGCAATCCTTCTTGTAAATCCACCACGTAAGCCATCACCTTCTCGTGTTGCATCGGCGTGTAACTGAGACTCTGATTCGGACCATCATGGTATACCACTAGATCACCAGTACCATCGGGTAAAGACAATACTCGGTGCATTGTAGAGTTGGGTTTCAAAAGCTAAAAAGACGTCCTCCTGTTTTGTCTCCCACAATACACAGCACCCTGCTGTGTTAAAGAGATTAAAGTTGTGCGATCTTTGAGAATCCCTTGATGAATCTGCGATAGTATCTAGCGAGACCAAGATATTGCTATATCCCCAAAGGACTCTTCGGTGCCGCTTAATTTCTAATAAAATGGATCTTAGCGAGATCCACGTGTATTCCCAATTCGTTGACTACGTGACCAAGAAAGTGTACTCCTCGAATCCTGAAGTCACACTTAGGTAGACTTCGTGTGGAGTTGCTCCTCCCCCAGGAGCTTTAAGATAAGATACAAATGCCATTCATGGTGTTCCTTTCTCCTGGAAGTGATTCAAAGCGTCATCAATAAATACGGTTGGCGAATTTGACGGGATGAGGTTTACACATACAATTCAGGTGGTCCATAAAGGTGTACGGGAAAACTTGAATGACATGAACAGAAAATCGTAATAGCCATGCTGCGATCGATCTGATGATTGACCCTTGCAGCTGGCCAAGCAGGTCATCAACGTGAGGTAATGGGTGACGGTTTCCAACTGTCACGTTGCTGAGTTTACGGTAGCCACTACACGAACGAAAGTACTCGCCCTTCTCTTCAAAGGTAGAGCTTGGGCTCCCCAAAGCAAGGAGCTAGATCAGTTAAGACCCTTATCCAGCGGTTCCTGAAGTTGATTAGGTAGTTCCTGTAACCTTCCTGATGTGAGACGATGATACAGATCTAATATTCCTCCTGACAATGTGAAGAAAACTTGGAAGTTCTTCGGGCTGCGCACCGGTAATCAATGATAGGGTAGCAGGGTAGTTGAAATACATCTGGGCTCCCACCGCTGAAGTGATACTGACCATCAGTGAATCTCCATCATGGAGAGATATACATGCGATTTCCTTCTTACAGAAGATTTCTGTTTGAGGCCTGGACATCCGGTCCATACCATCGGCTACACCAAAGCTTCTAACGGTAGCAGGGGGAAGGTTAATGTCGAACTCGTGACCTACAAGATTGATTTGCATCTCAGGTGAAAGTGTGAGACTTCAATTGGCTTGCCATCAGCCACTTTTACAACGTGTCTGGCTTCAAGAGGCATCAGGGTTAAACAAAACAGAGACGAAGCGATTAGTTACCAAAAACATACAATCTACCATGTTGCTATTATACCTGGCGTCGCCCACGCCAATCCTAAATGCCCTTCCACGAGCACCATTTCCAGTGTTGTTGTTACTTGATATGTTCAAATATTAACATATAAATTTCATCAAATGAGGCATAAAACTAACCCTTTTTTAGTACTAATGTTGGAAAAAGTGTGCTTTTGTCTTCCTTTTGTATTTTCAGGATTAAATGAGCTCAAATTAACAAAAGAAGCAAAAAGACACCAAAATCTAACATAAATACAAGAAAAGGAGCAAGACATGGCGTGCCCGACCCCACAACAGCATCTTCCCAAGCAAAACAAGAGATCAGAGGCTTGAACACGCCCCGTGCTCAGCCAGCACGGGGGCGTGCCCAAGTGTCAGCAGAAAAGACAAAGTGGTAGAAGCTTCTATTGCCCACCACGGGGCCGTGCTCAGCGGACACGGGGCCGTGGTCAACTATAAGATTCGCACAATCCAGGCAAATCTTCATAGTACAAAGATTCTTCTGCACACGGGGTCGTGCTCAGCGGACATGGGGACGTGGTCAACTAATAAGACAAAGCTGCATTTAATGAAGAAAGAGAGGATGTGGACACGGGGCCGTGCCCACTGGACACGGGGCCGTACCCGAGCTTCTGTTCAGCCTATAAATAGGAGTGCTTGGCTCAAGCTCAAACCATCCCTTGGCACACCACCTCTCTCACACTTCACCCACCACCCACCACCACCATAACACCATCATACACCACCATCATCCATTGTCCATCGTAGAGTGTGTGAGTCGTCTCGGGATCCAAGATTAATCGTAAGAGTTCTTGACAATCAAGGCCATGTTTGCCTATGTCTCTTACATCACTTGGTGAAGACAAAGTGTCTAGTGTAATACTTTTTATTTCTAATCTTTTGCACTTTTTATTTGGTTTTGTATTAATGACTTTAATAACTAGTTACTTATGTTGAAGGTGATCTTTCCTTATCGTTTGTCCGTGGTGTCTTGGCATTATTTTACTGTCTATATAAAATAAAAGATTTTCACCATTCATATCTCCACGGTCTATATGGAGGTATGTTGGCTACCTGGTCGGGGGTTAAGGGAACGGTTTGGTAAAGGTCTTGCCATTGTTCAGCGTTTAGAGGTCCTGCAATGGACCTGGGTCAAATTTAGTAGGACCTCCTTCAATGCTTCACGGTATTGGATGGCGGGGGTCCAAACTCTTTGACCCCCTCATAAGCTAACTACTATTAATACTATAACCCGGCTATTTAGGACTGTATCCCTGCTGACTCAGACTACTTAGTCGAGGGTAACGTCACCTCCAAAAGAGGGCCTACCATTATATTGCATTAATAACTTAATTCATTATCTTCCAATAATCCACCCTTTTAGGATTGTATCCTTGCTGACTCAAACTACTGGGGTGAGGGTAACGTCACCTTCAAAAGAGGGGCCTACTACAATAACTAAGATAATCTCTTAATTATGTGCAAAAGTGCGGAAATAATCAAAGGTTACACTAGATACGAGTCGGAACCAAGTGATTCATCTTGTCTATCTGTTTTTCTTTTTATTTTACTTTTCAGCATTTTAGTTAGTTTTTATTTTTCTTAGTTTAAAAACCTTTTTCTAAACTTTTTATTTTGATTAGACGTTGAGGATAAACCGGTACTAAAAGCTCTTGTGTCCTTGGACGACCTCGGTATCTTACCAACACTATACTACGCTCACGATGGGTGCACTTGCCCATATGTGTGTTTAGTGTTAGTAAAATATCGTGTTTTATAAATTTAAAACTTGGCTAAAATAAGTGTTAAAGGGGCTTAAAATATACACCTAATATATATAACACTTCACACGCATCAAGTTTTTTGCGTCGTTGCCGGGGACACAAGGATTTTAAGAAAGTTAGGAATCAGCGGCCTAATCGTTTTTCTTATTTTTCATTTTTTTTAGGATTTTTTTTTTATTTTTCAGCTTCTGCAGAACTCAGCACGGGCCGTGCCCGCTGAACACGCCCCGTGCCCAATCATTGGAACTGGCAATCCTGTTTTAAGTCAGACAGTAAGCTGAACACGGGGTCGTGCCCACTCAACACGCCCCCGTGCCCAAGTTTCAGTTACTGAAAACAGAACCGTAAGATCCCGACGGTTGGTAATTTCTGACACAAACATGAGTGATACTGATACTTTTTACTTTCGGCACTCTTATGGTACTATGTGGTGTCAATTATGTGGTGTCAATTATGTGGTGGTAACCATAAAGAATTAGAATGCTTTTTTCTAAATTATAAACCCCACTATATAGACCCATCATTCCCTAGTATCCTTAAGAGGGGCGAAGGTAAAAATAATCCCTATCGCTCCCTAGAATGCGCCCAACCGGATATTCTAGGAGAAATGCTTCTCGACGAATTATTTCAACTAGAAGATCTAATTTTTAATTGGTTAGAAGAACTTAGGGGAGACCTCAAAAATCTTTTCCAAGACGATAACCAAGAACAAAGGTTGGAAACGCATTCAAACAACTTCATTGTTTCCAATGATACTTC
The DNA here is from genome assembly GCA_030545235.1 of Helianthus tuberosus. NCBI lineage: Eukaryota > Viridiplantae > Streptophyta > Magnoliopsida > Asterales > Asteraceae > Helianthus > Helianthus tuberosus. The sequence continues at coordinate 134,364,156 of CM060394.1, forward strand.
TAACTCTAGTGAGGACTTGAGCGATAGTCGTCCCTGTGTCGATTGTTCCATGAAGGACTCCCCATCGACTTCGTTCGATGCATACATAGACCTGAGCGATTCGACATACACCTTCTTTAACGAGAGCTCGGAAAAGGGTTGGACTTGTCCACCTACATGTAGCATAGGAATCACCCTCACTGACAACCTCTTGCGTTCTCGTCTTAATCTAGATCAATTAAGGTATCTTAGGCACTTTGGGTTTGTTCCATCCAGTAATGAACCACCCGATCCGGGAAAATTCCTTGAAATTTGAAGAAATCATTAAGACAGCTTCTAGACACGGGGCTGTGTCCAGGTCAACACGCCCCCGTGTCCACCCAAAAGATTCTCTTCTGATTTTGTCAGAATGCGGACAAAAATGTGTCAGGATTCCATCTGCACACGGGGCCGTGTCCAGCCGACACGGGGCCGTGCGCAACGTACTGTCGTTTTCTATAAATGCAGCCAAGAATCCTGCACATTTGAACCATTCCAGGGACAGAGATTTGAGGAATATTCTCACATACCATCCTAGGTATTTTCTAAAAGAAGTTTCTCAACTATCTTCTTGTCCTTTCCTCTTTTATCCACTTTCATCTTCTTCAATTTTCTTCATACTTCCATTAAAGCTTGAACCTTCTATAGTTTCAAGCCTTATTGAGATGTTTGTTAGATTTTTGTTCATGGAATCTTGATAAAAATAAGTTTTATAACAATGTATTAAGTTGTTTAAGTTCAAAAATGTTTCAAAAATCATAAAAACAATTTGAAACCCCAAGATTCCTTGTCCATAAATCCTGCAGATATATGAACACGGGGCCGTGTTCAGTGAACACGGGGCCGTGTCCGAAGTACTGGACCCATAGGATTGAACTCTTTTCGGCATGTTTTCTCAGAATGGCAAGCAGAACAAGCGGAAACTCGTCGTCACATTCCAGGAACAACAGGCAGGGGAGATGGTCATCTACGGTTGAGGATTCTCTTGTAAACTATGTTTACGCCTTAAGAGAAGCCCTTGATGAAGTAACAAGTGTGGAAGAGGCCTTGGTCGACCGCATTAATCATTTGACGGTGGGACTAGAAGGATGTCTCCGGGAGGTCAACCTTTTGCACCAAAGGTTGAACATTTTCGCCTCTCCTCCTTTGGTACCGATTATCACCCAAAGGGCATGGAATGTGGTGCCGGAAGTCATCATTCCGGCCGAATGGTACGCCCTACATCCGGAACCTCCTCGAGACATACTACAAGGGGTTCCGGTGGGTATCGCTCCTCCTCCTCAAGATGTCGAGGAACATGAAGCCGCCTCCCATCTCCCGAGGGAGATAGAAGAATGGCTCTAGCAACATCTTAGGAACATCGTTCGGCTTGGAGCTCTACAAGGCTTTTAAACTGGAAATCTATTTCCGGAATTTTGGTTCTTATTGAAGAAGTAGAACTCCTTAGGAAGATTTTACGGATCACTTGACCTATTTAATATTAGGACCCTTAACTTTTATTTTCTACTTTATTTTTCATTTTTAGGGCTATTATGTAATTCTCTCTATGATTAATGAATGATGGTTTTAGTTAAATTGGTGTTATGAATGGTGTTGAAATGAATAAAACACACTTGAGATGGCAAAGGATGCAAGGGAAACTTGAACCAGCAATCCATACAGGAAAACAGAACCGTCCGACAAATTTCTTCATTTACAATAAGCTCGGCATGGGCCGTGTCCACCCAACACGGCCCCGTGCTACACAGTCTGCAGAAAAAGTCCCAGTTCAGGTAACTGGACACGGGTCGTGTTCACCCAACACGCCCCCGTGTCCAGACTTCTGTTTCTCTTGTTTCAATTTTGTCACTGGCACTTGAACACAGGGCCGTGCCCGGATCACATGGGGCCGTGTTCAGCGCCCAGTAACACAATTTTTTTTTTTTTTGCTTTTTACACCTTTTTACACATTCAATCAACCTAAAAACTTATTTTTGGGACACATTGAGGACAATGTGTAATTTAAGTGTGGGGGGGATGCTAAAACCTTGAATCTCACAAGTCCTAAATACAAGCCTTACACAAAACTCTATTGGAACCGCTAATCACCCCAAATTTTTTTCAAAAATTTTTCATTTTTTTTACTTGTCTAGGTTTAACTCGGGAAATTCAAGTTCTTAAAAAGGTTATATTTTTACGAATTTACAACCGATAGCGTCGTGATAAAAAGAACCAACATAAGAAAATTATGAAAAGGCATGACAAGCTTAGTTAAAATTTGATTATATATACTTGATCACATAAAAACCCATTCCCACAAAAGTGAGTTTTGAGCCTTTATTGAGCATACATTTACATATCATTTGACTAAATGCTCATTTTTCGTTTCTTGTGTGAATAGCCGCTTGGTTCTTACGACTCTAGAACTTGCCATGACGATACATTCCCAATCCTTACCAACTTAAACCCGAGTAAGTAAATGATGGAGGCCTTAGGACTGACCTTTTTATTTCTACACCATTTTTTTTTTACCACCTACCCAAAATCCCCCTAGTTAGCCCCTTTGAGCCTAAACCTTTTCATTTCATAACCCAAACCAAAAACCCTTTTTACCCACCAAAACCTTTTTCATTTTAACCCTTTGTTTTAGTAACAAGTTCGGTTCTCCATATGACTTTAAAAAAAAAATTATTTTGTTGATGATGAAGCAAAAGAAAATAAACAAACAAGTTCATCAAAAAAAATAACTTTGTTTTAATAAATAGCTTCATCAAAATAAAAGTTATGAAAATAAAAAGTCTTACGAAAACCGACACTTGTTACGCTTTTCGCCCTTTTTCTACTAACCACTAACCACCAACCCAACCACCTACCTTTAACCCAAGCCTAACCCTTAACCCACAAAGTTCTCTTGATATTTACAAAGGTATATAAGTTAAAATGGAGGAGGATTGATTGCTTGGCAAGCCTATGGTAGGAGTAAGTTCCATGCCGCTCTCGAGTGATCCACAAAAATACATTTTCGGCCGAGTGTTGAGTGATCCCAGTGAGGTATGTGAACTTGTATATAAATAGAATTTTACAAAGGCATGTTATGCCCTAATAAGTAATTTATCTTATGAAAAGTTTTTAATAAATCATGACGAATAGGATTGTAAATAAATAAAAATAAAATTAAATAAAGAATCTTGGAAATCCCGACACTCTACGACAAGCCCAAAACCTTCTTTTCTACCCATTCCATTTGGGAGTGTAAATAGCCACATATTAAAGAGTTTTGCTTGAGGACAAGCAAAGATTCAAGTGTGGGGGTATTTGATGTGTTCAAATATTAACATATAAATTTCATCAAATGAGGCATAAAACTAACCCTTTTTTAGTACTAATGTTGGAAAAAGTGTACTTTTGTCTTCCTTTTGTATTTTCAGGATTAAATGAGCTCAAATTAACAAAAGAAGCAAAAAGACACCAAAATCTAACATAAATACAAGAAAAGGAGCAAGACATGGCGTGCCCGACCCCACAACAGCATCTTCCCAAACAAAACAAGAGATCAGAGGCCTGAACACGCCCCGTGCTCAGCCAGCACGAGGGCGTGCCCAAGTGTCAGCAGAAAAGACAAAGTGGTAGAAGCTTCTATTGCCCACCACGGGGCCGTGCTCAGCGGACACGGGGCCGTGGTCAACTATAAGATTCGCACAATCCAGGCAAATCTTCATAGTACAAAGATTCTTCTGCACACGGGGTCGTGCTCAGCGGACACGGGGGCGTGGTCAACTAATAAGACAAAGCTGCATTTAATGAAGAAAGAGAGGATGTGGACACGGGGCCGTGCCCGAGCTTCTGTTCAGCCTATAAATAGGAGTGCTTGGCTCAAGCTCAAACCATCCCTTGGCACACCACCTCTCTCACACTTCACCCACCAACCACCACCACCATAACACCATCATCCATTGTCCATCGTAGAGTGTGTGAGTCGTCTCGGGATCCAAGATTGATCGTAAGAGTTCTTGACAATCAAGGCCATGTTTGCCTAAGTCTCTTACATCACTTGGTGAAGACAAAGTGTCTAGTGTAATACTTTTTATTTCTAATCTTTTGCACTTTTTATTTGGTTTTGTATTAATGACTTTAATAACTAGTTACTTATGTTGAAGGTGATATTTCCTTATCGTTTGTCCGTGGTGTCTTGGCATTATTTTACTGTCTATATAAAATAAAAGATTTTCACCATTCATATCTCCACGGTCTATATGGAGGTATGTTGGCTACCTAGTCGGGGGTTAAGGGAATGGTTTGGTAAAGGTCTTGCCATTGTTCAGCGTTTAGAGGTCCTGCAATGGACCTGGGTCAAATTTAGTAGGACCTCCTTCAATGCTTCACGGTATTGGATGGCGGGGGTCCAAACTCTTTGACCCCCTCATAAGCTAACTACTATTAATACTATAACCCGGCTATTTAGGACTGTATCCCTGCTGACTCAGACTACTTAGTCGAGGGTAACGTCACCTCCAAAAGAGGAGCCTACCATAATATTGCATTAATAACTTAATTCATTATCTTCCAATAATCCACCCTTTTAGGATTGTATCCTTGCTGACTCAAACTACTGGGGTGAGGGTAACGTCACCTTCAAAAGAGGGGACTACTACAATAACTAAGATAATCTCTTAATTATGTGCAAAAGTGCGGAAATAATCAAAGGTTACACTAGATACGAGTCGGAACCAAGTGATTCATCTTGTCTATCTGTTTTTCTTTTTATTTTACTTTTCAGCATTTTAGTTAGTTTTTATTTTTCTTAGTTTAAAAACCTTTTTCTAAACTTTTTATTTTGATTAGACGTTGAGGATAAACCGGTACTAAAAGCTCTTGTGTCCTTGGACGACCTCGGTATCTTACCAACACTATACTACGCTCACGATGGGTGCACTTGCCCATATGTGTGTTTAGTGTTAGTAAAATATCGTGTTTTATAAATTTAAAACTTGGCTAAAATAAGTGTTAAAGGGGCTTAAAATATACACCTAATATATATAACACTTCACACGCATCATTACTGTTACGAGGATTCCCAATACCGTCATTGTTCCCTGGGTTGTTGAGGTTTTGACTTATCAACGGTCAATCCTTGTCAAAGTCACCTTCATTTCCATACTGTAGGCTACGATTACGAGTACCTTGATGTCGTCGTGACTGTTGCCTCTAATGTCGTTGCTTGTAACGGAGCCCTGTGAGCTTTCCCCAAAAGGGTCCATATTTTCACATTCCGTGCCACGTCCTAAGGCACTACCCATTGTGCTAGCAGTTACACATTCCACACTATAGTCAATCGTCATTGTTTATGTCCCGATTGATTCGTAAAAGTTGGCTCCCAGAAGTCACTGACTAGGGTTAAGGACTCGATTGAAGTCAATTTGCTGGTGTTCATTGCCGGTAATCAGGGCTGTCCTAATACTGAGGTCGGTAATTTACTACGCTCATCCTCCTGTCCATCGATCTTGCAAGTTGCTTGAGTAATACACGGTGTGTTACTAGAGAGTTGCAGGGGTGACCATACTTCGAGATCTGAGGCGTCAATCCGTCGGGTTCAAGTAAACGAAGAAAGTGTGGAAGACACAGGCCAAGCATTCAATGATTCAATAACTAGCTCAGGACGTTCGTACTAACACCTAACATTCTTATTCAGTTCGCTAGGCGTTCAGATACGTGCTCAGGAAATACTCAATATCATTGAGGTTTGTAGGGATTCAGAGGGAAGTGAAAAGATCACGCTCAAGTAGGAGGCAATCATCGCTATAACTCCGATAGATTTATTGTGTTTCTCATTAGATTGAATAACGAATCAGAACCTCTTTTACACTTGTTAAGCCTCATTGGGACTCACATGCACCCCACCTTATTATTATGTGTGCACCCACAATAATATTATGATTTTCATGCTCATCTCAGTTCATCCTAACACATGTCAAATGGTTCCTCAAACTCAAATGTCAAGCGGAGGTTGTCAAAACGTCAAGATCACTGAAATCTAAGGACTACGACATACAGACAACGCATCATAATGTGAACAAGCAATTCATGTAATTATGCTATAGTGACGAGTGTGTGTCCGTATGCTACATCATTAACAAGTGTACACTAGTCATGTAATGTATACAACAGGTGAAAAGACGAACCTTGCAATCTGGAGCTGAGTGTCATGGTCGTATTCAGGTATTCAGAACTGTTCGGTTATAGTCTGGTTTTATAAAAACATTTTTAAAACCAAGTTCACTATAACCAGTGGCTCCGATACCAAACTGTCACACCCCCAAAATGTTAGATTCTATATGCCCAAGACACATATTAAATTGATGTGGCTAGTACGTTATGATCCAAGTTGAGTCATACCCAAATACAAGCTAGACAAACACTTACAATATTTAGAAATTGGTTTTCGAAATAATTGCACTTGACAAACTAATAAATTCTATGGATAATTTATTTTGAGACAATATTTTATTTTGTTATTTAATGGGTTAAATAACTTAATAAAACTTGTGTAAAGTCTTGTGAACATATGATGTTATATTTTATAAAAAGGTATAAAATAAACAAGACTTAAATTTTATAAAAGAAATTGAATTTTTTTTTATAAAAATAAAAGAGTGGGCCACCCCCCTCTCTTCCCAAGACTCCTTTTTGGTCCAATGAGAATGCATGCAATTTTGCATGTCTAGAGAAATTTTGATTGGGCAAATTAGAGGCTGCATCTCTCATCATCCCTTTAATTAATTTTGTATGACAAAAATTAATTAAGAGAGCAAAAGAACTTGAAAGAAAACTAGAGAAAACTCTCTAGCAATTTTCGGCTATGGGGGTCTTGATCCAAGTTTTTTTTTTAAGTTCGATTAATCAAGTGCATGAACTCCATAACATCCCTTCATATTTTCGGCCATGGTGGTTGATCTAGATGGATTTTTAGTGAGTTCATAAGTGTAGAAATCCTAGCTAAATCAAAGTGTTTGTTGGAAAGCTTGGGGTATACAAGCTTGAGGTCTTCTACACTTGAAGGCAACCGTTCAAGAAGCATCATCTTCTTCATATCTTTTACTCCTTGGACGGTAGTATTCTAAACACTCTATGGTTGTGTTTTAATTTTTGATAGCATGCATGTTCGTATATTGATCCGGGTATTGGGTTTTACATATAAAATGGGTTTTATATCTTGTAAGTAACATGTTTTAAATAATGTTTTCCGCTGCGTTTTTATTTTATATGGATAAAATACTTTGATAAACATGTGAAAACCCCAACAATGGTATCAGAGCCGCTTATATGAGTGCATGGTTCATAGGATATGAAATTTTCGGGTTTCGGGTTTGGTTAAAACCCTTTGGCCGAAATTTTATATATGGTTATCCTTTTGTTTTTCAAGATTATTTTCTTACATGCATAAAAATATCTTGAAAAATTATGTCATTTGGATGATTGTTTTGTTTGGACAAAAACCCACTTTTTCGGTTTTTCATTCTTGACCAAAAAGTAGGTTGTAAAAAGGAAACCATTTTTTATTCTTAAATTTTATATATATGTGGATATATATTTTGGTGTTCATAACCTAAAAATGTTGAATGATTGTGTTTGTGATTTATATTTAATTATTTCAAAGGTTGTAATAATTAATTATTTTTTATTTTTCGTTCTTCCATTTGTAAAGTTATGTAATTTATTAATTTTCATTTGGTATGTAAAATAAATAGATTAGGTGCATTTCCTTTTACTAGAAAAAAAATGTATTAGGATACCTTTTGTAAAAGAAGATGCACACAAAAATGCGGTTTTGGTTTTGGCTAATTTCGGGCCTAAAGGACTTCATAGTTCTTAACGGGATTTTAGCCCGATAACCAAAACACATTTTTTGGTTATAAAAGACATTTGGAAGCTCAAAGAAAGTGGAGAAATTACAACACAAGAAGAAGACTTGAAGCATTTGGATGTGGGATCAAGTGGGAGTTCAACGACACATTACTTGTGTCAATATTCACTCTTTAGGAAGGACCTTTTGACACACTTGTTTCGGCTAACAAGTGTGGTCAAAATAGTTGGCTATGGTTATGCACCTATTGTTATGTATGTTGTGCTTGTGTGGTTGCTTATTTATATTGTTTTGATGATATTTGGATATGCATGCTTAACAAACTAATAATCAACAACAAGCTTAAAATTGGTTCTTAAAAAATCATTAAAAAGGGTTAATAAAAGGTTATTAAAATTAATGATTTTATAATAAAATGGGTTTTATTAAAAGGAACCTTGAAAATTTGTTTTCACAAAAGTACCAAGGATTTGAATGCATGCAAATGTTTGGTACATAAAGTTTTCTAAACTAGAATTTTGAAAACTCAAAATCCCTTTTATAAAACAAGTCAAACACCATCCTTTTATACAACACTCAAATCACTTGGGAACTCTTATTGTGGGATAAAGGTCACCTAACCACATTTGAGGGAACTTGTATATTCGAGGTGGGTTTACCATGTTTGTGGGATAAAGGTCACCTAACCACTTATATGTATAAACTCACACGTGTGTGTAAGTTGGATGACTTGATTTGGAAACCATGAACTTAGGGTCACCGAAGAATGGCGAACAAAAGGTGTTGATGGGATTAAACATGCCAACTAAACATAAAGATGTTTAACCGATCCCATATGGCTAGAAGTTGCAAAGGGTTGCAATTGTCAAACGTTGACTACCTTGTTAATTTAAATAGAGGGATAAAGGTCACCTAACCAATATTTAAATGTAACGTTGGATTCTAGATTTTAATTTTTCTATGAGACATAAAAGGGTATTAATGATTAAAATATAATAATATCGAAAATACTAAAATTGAACCTTGTTAAATTTTGTAGACGGCCGCTAACAATATTACCCAAACCGTCCGTAACCTATCACTAAAAACAATCCTTAAAAAGGATCATCTCAATCATAACACTTTATGGATTAATATCGAAACTTAAGAACCGTTCTCAAGTAAGAAAAGATATCCTGTGTGTTGAACGATCCTAATCCCGGTGAACATCTTATGGAAGATAAGGATGCCTATAACGATTGGATTAAGTATATTGAGGACTTCTACGTTGTAGTTAAGTCCCTTGGATTATAAAGTACTACTCCATAATTAGACCCCTTTAGTGGTCTAGTTAAACAGATTGATCCAAAAATCTGGTTAGGAATATCATGTGATGATATAGCTGAAAGGACTCCTTGGTGGCCTAATTAAAAAGATCATATGTCGATCTAATTAAAAGGACCCAATGGTAGTCTAGTCTCCCTCATCACAGGTTTGATTTTCTTCCCCTAAACAATTACAAAACAAACTGTGCGGACTGTGCAAGGAATTACGTAATTATGGATGCATACATAATTATGAAATTTAGTGCACAAGAATCACAGCAAGTTCTATCATGTATCTAGAGTTAACCCAATTCATTTCCAACTCTGATGAAGCAACCGTTGAAAATGACTCCGTCTGTTCATTTTCGTTTCTAAAGATTATCCGTTGAGGAAATGAATATCCGCTTGTCTAATCCTTCATTTCCATTTCTGATGAAGAAACCGCTGAAAATGACTCCTTTAGTTCATTTTCGTTTCTGAAGATTACCCGTTGAGGAAATGAATATCCGTTTGTTTATCCTTCTCATTTCCGTTTCTGAGGAAGCAACCGCTGAAGATGACTCCGTCTGTTCATTTTCGTTTCTAAAGATTATCCGTTGAGGAAATGAATATCCGTTTGTTTAATCCTTCATTTCCAATTCTGAAGAATACCCGTTGAGGAAAATGACTCCGTTTGTTCATTTTCGTTCTGAAGAATATCCGTTGAGGGAAATGAATATCCGTTTGTTAAATCCTTCATTTTTCCATTTCCGAAGAACCCGTTGAGGAAAATGACTCCGTTCGTTCATTTTCGCTTCTGGAGAATATCCGTTGAGGAAAATAATAGGATTATGCCTTTCATATCTTTGATGATCATTTAACACAAAGTCACAGACAGACTCCTACGAATAAATTTCGGGACTAAATTTCCTAAAGTAGGGGAGACTGTGACACCTGGGTCACTGCGACCAGCAAACAAATACCAAATCAATGAAATATTGTGTTTCATACTTGGAATTTGTATAAATATGTGTGATCTTTGCACATATCAATTCTTGTTCGATTTCGAACTTTAAATCGCTTTTTGGAAGGTTATACGCAATCTAATGCGTAAATATAACCAGTTTAATACAACAAACACTCTGGAACAGTGACATATGCTTAACATACCTTAAATAACCTTTACATAACTTAGATATGTGTTTTGAAGCCTTTGGTATGGCAAAATCAAGTTTATTCGCTTACAGGGACTAAATTCGACAAACTGCGAAAGTATGACGATTCGTACTGGAACAGACATTCCGAAACATGACCATAAGTTAAACATACCATAAATATCCTTTACATAGCTTAGAAATAGTCTTTGAGGAGTTAGGTGTGCTAAAATAAACTTTTGGGTCATTCAGGGACTAAAAGCGTCAAAAAGTGCACAAGTTTGCATTTTCGCGCATAACATACATTCTGAATACATCCGGACATCCAAAAATTTATGTAAGAATTAAAATATTTTATTTTAGTGTTTGGCATAAGAAAAATCCATTCGTCGCACAATTTGGATCGTTTTTCGCGCTTATGCGCATTCCATCGTAATTAAGCGAATAACGCAACCGTACGACCAAACGAACCGACATCCGAGATACTTTTGAGCATTTTTTGAGTTCCCTATACTTTAACTTTATTTTAGAGCCTTGAAATGGGTTTAACGGGGCTTAAAAGTGCAAAAAAATCAAGTTTTACAAGTGCAGGGACCATTTTTGAAATTTGTGACCAGATTCAATGAACCTAGTCCATTTTGAAGTGTTGATGGTTTAACCCATGGTTTTGCAAAACCATGGGCTGGTATTCAATGAACCTAGTCCATTATTAGGGGCTCCCATGGTTTTAGAAAACCATGGGCGCACATGTAAGGTCCAGATCAAAGCTCAGTTTTCGATGAACGATCTTAACGGTTCTTGAATTCCTATAAATACCCACCCTCACTTCCTCCCAAAGCACACTTGAATCTGATTTTGGCTCTCTAAGTTGAAGTTTATGCTTCATACCTGAGAGTAAATCGGATCAAGAGCTTGCGGGGACCTTCTGTAAGTATTCCTTCGTTCTTTTCATTCGTTTTTGTCGTTAAAGTCAAACTGCGTTTGACTTTCTGCTTTGACCAATTTATGGTCAACGCAAAATTCGTTTGAACTTCATAATGTGAGCGTAATCACGATGGTTATAGTCCCTAGTGACTATACCTACTGATTACCACGTTATCTAGGCTCAGTGACGAGTCGTAGTTTCGGCCAAAATGCGTTTTCTCGCGTATTTTGTAACCAAACTACTCTAGGATATCAAAACCGTTTGTTTTGATATCAAAACTTGTTTTCTAAATTAGTTAAGCATGTTTTAACATGCTTAGCTCGTCACTTTTAGTTTTGTGCTTGTCTAGGGTCGTAAAGGTAAGCGATCTAATCAATCGCTTATACTTTCGAACCCGACCCGTTTGGTCGATCATTAGGATCCGACCAAACATGTTAAGTGACCATAGTAGCGTAGGGAATAACCTTCCGAGGTTATACCTTATGGTCACTTAGGTTTGATTAGTCGCATGATAGGTAGTTTATATGCCTTAGGTAAATTACCAAAATGCCCTTTTTACGCCAAAATTCATTTTAAGCCTATGTAACATAATTTTTGATATCTAAACTGATTTAGCAACAATATTAGACATGTTAAGGCATATTTTACTTATCATAGGGCTAGTTAGGCATTCCGAACGCGTTTTACGCGAACGACGCGTTAAAGTAGCATAATCTACCTAAACGGGTCGTAATGGGTCGTAAGCACTTAGGTTAGGTTTCATTTTAGTATGTAGGCTTTGTTAAACCATATTACACGAGTTCCCATACTCGTTTGGTTTACGAACCCTCATTCTATCTGATCCTCCGATTTAGGTCCATTTATTAACATAGTTACCTATATTAGGTGCCGTTTGATTTCCGTGATCTCTAGCATTGTGTGGTTGTTACTCAAGGACTTCTAGGCAATCTCAAGTGAGTACATAGACCCCTCTTTTACTGTTTTCCAAACTATTTTGGGGTGAAACACATGTGCCTACTTGTTACTTTCATGCTTTCATGTTTTCATATCATAAACTTGCTATGTTCATTAGTACACTTATAGTACATGATTTACATCACATTGATTTACATAACTTTTCTGCTATGTATGTTGACTGAGCATGCTAGCACATTGATTTACATGACTTTTCTGCTTCGTATGTTAACTTAGCATACTTAGTACATTGTTTAACATTACAATTTGTTTCATATGCTCATCCAGCATATGAACACATTATATTACATTTTGAATCGTTTGTAACTATTTGACCATGTGAACCGTTGTAACCACTTGACTATGTGAACCATTGTAACCATTTGACCTTGTGAACCGTTGTAACCATTTGACCATGTGAACCGTTATAACCATTTGACCATGTGAACCATTATAACCATTTGATTATGTGAACCGTTTGTAACTGTTGAACTATGTAAACCGTATTTGACCATACATAAACATTTCTACAATTGCTAAACATTACATTTTGGTGGTTGTTTGGGTAAGTGATTTAAGTAACGAGGCGACGTGTAATACGATAAAAACATGGTGGATATGCCGCTGGTACTTCCTATATATAAGTGCTTTTATGGTATTACATATCGTAGCGTTATTTAAACCATTTCAGTTTAGACATATTACATCTACAATACAATCTTCACATAAACATCGTTTTACAAATAACTTAACTTATACAAACTCATTTTACATGGTTATTCACTTAACCATACATTATTCTTTTAAACATATATATATATCATTTGGTTTATTTATCACTTTTCAAATGAATTATGAAAGGAACCACTCAACAAGATTCATGGCTACTTTTATTAAAAAGTTTCTTTAAACGCCAGTCATGAATCCTATTTTCACAAAACCTATGTATCTCACAGGCATTTTTATGCTGACGTACCTATTTTCACATGTGTTTTCAGGAGACTATTGCATAGCAAGAACTAGTTAAATTATGTTATGTACTCTTTGTTTCTTCTTTTTAGACAATGTAACTCCCTTGTTCGATAAATAAAACATAACTTTAATTTCCATGGTTGTGAAACAATTAATTCTGTTACAACACTCCCCGACGTTTCCGCCACGTTTTGTTGTTTTACATGGTCGGGGTGTGACATGACGGTTATATAATTACTAAATGTTTTATGTATAAATTGGGCCGAACTTTGTGACAATATTATGATTGGGTACTATTTATCTCGGCACTAATTGTTGGGCTTGAGCCCATTATCAATTTGACCAATTTAAATGAACCGTCCAATTCGTAGTATATATGTATACGTAGCATTGAAACTTTTATCATAAGAATTCAAATCCAACCCTACCTATTCCCAAGTTACGCACTGCGACAGGAGACCCCCCCCCCTTCGAAACCCTTCCGCTTGAAGGTCGTTCTTGGAGTCTTGCGTAGCCTGGTTAGTTATAGCATCTTGTTTTCTTATGTGTATTGATTGTTTGCATAAATTGTTAGTGTGATCACTACTTGTCTTATTCTTGTGGTCATCACATGGTGTGTATTGATTGATTGTTTGCAGTCCATTGGATAAAGATCATCACATGGTTGTCGGCCATTGATTCATAGGTGCATGTGATTGGCATTAAACAAGTGATTGTATGTGTCTTTAGATTAGATAGAATATGCTAAAAATTGGTCCAATAGAAATCAACTTGCAGCCCACTACTAGAATTGGTCCAATAATAGTATGAAAACAATAACAGTGGTCGGCCATCATTACTAGTTTTGATAATGGTTATGCTAGCCAAATTAATTGTTGTGACATTAGAATATATGAGGTAGGTATAGTGAAGTAGATTTCAAGATTCTTGACTTAGGTAACAGATTATATGTTGGCCATTGTAGGTTAGTGGGTTCAAAAGAATAGAACAAAGGTAAACGTAATTTGATTGGGTGGTGTATAACGGTTGGGCCGCATATAAAGTGTTGAACATACACATTTAATTTAGTTTATTAAATCTGGGACATACACACACCATTAGATTCATTGGGCCGCTCCATTTAAAAAGAAAAGACTAGGCCGAATGCCTTAACTAATCGCATACATATTAGTGGGTTATCATAGGTTAAATGGACTGCTGCATTTATTTGAACTAAATCAAATTATGATGGGCTGCATAATTGATCACAGTTTTGGCTGGGTTTAATACAATGGGTCGGGTAGTATAATTGGGTTATATGTGACACCTTCCGTGCTACTTGATTTTATATGTGAATAATTGCATGAAGTACTTGTATGCGAACCTGATTAAATGTAATAACTATAATAGGACGCGATTGACAAAAAGTAACTTAGCAAGTAGACTATCTGCCGAGCAAATCAAGGTGAGTTCACACTCTTTAAAAGGCATGGGATTCCTGGTGGTTGGGAATGGGGTAAAGAACTAAACGGAACCTACATATCCTCGGGTAGGATATGTGCCGCCATCCTCCATGGGTAGGATGCCAATATTAATCCTGCGTATTCTCCTTGGGTAGAATACGTACGTTCATCCTCCTTGGGTAGGACAACAACCTTAAACTTTCTAGACAAAACTCTATCATGAAGTCCCTCATTTTTATATCGACTTAATCGCCGGGCCGGGCCAATGGCGAGCGGGTCATTAGTTAATAGCGCTATTAGGGTTGACAAGCCTCACACCGTGCCGGTCGGACGGGCGTGTACTAATGGATCTGGGCACTTAGTCAATGATGATAGACATTGATGTAGGGCACAACTATTGTCAGTGTTGCAAAAATCGGCCTAGGCGGCCGATTAATCGGCGCCTAGGCGCTAGGCGGCCATTCACTGCCTAATTTTGAGCTAGTCGGTCAATTAATCGTCCATGGTCAAAGTCGGTCCAAATCGGTCCTAGGCGGTCAAAAATCGGATTAATCGGATTAATCGGACTATATTAATCGGTCAAAATCGGTCCTAGGCGGTCAAAATTGGTCAGAATCGGTCAAAATCGAACCATACTATCTGAAACTTGAAGTATTTATGTGAATTTTGAAGTATTATTTTTATATTATTGGGTATATATACATAATTTTGAAAAAATACATATAAAAATCCCATTCCAATTAATCCCGATTAATCCCTAGGCGGTACCTCACCGCCCGACTAGCGCCTTCTACAACATTGACTATTGTTCATCAGTTGTCTATATGGTAATGGTCTAGTGGTTCACATGGGGAAGCCCCCACTGATTATGGATATGGTTTGGGGAAAACAAGGATACTGGTTAACTCGTGGTTTACGAAACAACTCATGGTTTTCAAAACAAACTGATAAAACTAAACAACCAACTGTGAACTCGCTCAACTTTGTTGTTGACTCGTTGTTACATGCCATGCAGGTCGTTAGATGCTTATGGAGCTTGCACAGGGAGGAATGGTCGTTGTGGGGACATGGACTGTTGAGTTCCATGTTAAACATTTACACTTTATAAACTTATTGCTTATGTTTGGGTTTTACATTTTATGCTTCCGCTGTTAACTTAAAGTTGGATACTTTCTTTTGGACACCAATTATACTGTGGTTGGTTTTATTTACTTAATTATGTTGTTCAATATGATTGGTGGCTTGATCCTGGTCAGTCACGCCTCCAAGCGGTGATACCCCGCATGTGGATTTTGGGGGTGTGACAGATTGGTATCAGAGCCATTGGTTATAGTGAACTTGGTTTAAAAAAAAAGGAAAAGCTTTTTGATAAAACCAGACTATAACCTGTAGAGTGTTCAACGATCCACAACGACGCTTTGCTCCACGTGCAAGACTCAACATTCTAGGTGATATAGTTTATGTTATATTGCCTACTTGTTAGTTACATAGTACATTGTTCATGGTATGCTTTGGTTAACGTAGCAACTATTGTTAGACACTCATTGTGTACTTACTCTCTTCTGTCACTCCACACTTACACATTGTCACGACACTTTTTTCACCCATGCTCTCTTTATTGTGAAGATCATGAGTGGACGTATCAACTTAACTCAAGCCCAGCTGATGGCTTTAATCAATGAACAAGTTTCTGTAGCACTCGCAGCCGCTCAGGTAGGAGGTATAACCTGCCATTGCAACTTACTCTAGGATCTTTAGATCCTACTCTCGTAAACCAACACTTGTGCTTAACCTTGTCTCTTCTTACTCGCAAGACAGGTCAATATGCTTAGCCTCCTGTTTGTACTTTCAAAACTTTTATGGACTGCCGACCCACTACTTTCAATGGCACCGAGGGAGCTGTAGGCCTCCTTCACTGGTTTGAGAAACTCGAATCTGTTTTCGAGATGTGTGAATGCCCTGAGGCTCGTAGGGTGAAGTATGCTACTGGTACTCTTGAAAGTGTAGCGCTCACGTGGTGGAACGCTCAGGTCCAAATGCTGGGATTGGTTGCTGCTAATGCCACCCCATGGAACGATTTCAAGGAATTGATAAAGAAAGAGTACTGTAATCGTGATGAAATCCACAAGCTGGAGGTAGAGTTCTTCAACTTAAAGATGACGGGGTCGAAAATTGAAGCGTACACGAAAAGATCGAACGAACTGGCTACCTTGTGTCCTACTATGGTGGATCCTCTTATTAAACGTATCGAGTTGTACCTTAAAGGTTTAGTGCCAGAGATCCAGAGCCATGTTACTGCAGCAAACCTCACCACTATCCAGCAAGTTATTCGTTTGGCTCATCGTCTCACTGATCAGGCAGTCGAGCAGAACAGGCTACCCAAGCGTATTGGTGCTACTACAACTACTTCTGATGCCCCCAGCGACAACAAGCGCAAATGGGATGGAGTCTCAAGCAAGGGTTCAACATCAACTCAGTCTCAGTCTCAGCAGCGAAAGACTGATGACTACCAGAGTCCTGGTCAGCAATCTTCTGGTAGTCAAGGGCAGGGTGGATACCGAGGAAACCACCCTAAGTGCAACCGATGCAACAAGCATCATAGTGGGCAGTGCAACAAGGGTCGTTGTCTGAGGTGTAACAAGTTTGGTCATGAAGCTAAGGATTGCAGGGGCGCACGACCGGCAAATCAGAATCATTAACAACAGCCACCAGCCCCACAGAATCAGCAGCAGCAACAGCAGGGTAATAGGGGATGCTATCAGTGTGGTGCTGAAGGTCACTTCAAGAGAAACTGCCCCCAGTTGAACCAGAATCAGAACAACAACAATAATCAGGGGAACGGGAACAATAACGGGGGTAACAATGATGGAAATGGTGCCAGGGGACGTGTTTTCGTGTTGGGTCAGGGTGATGCAAGGAACGATCCCAACGTGGTGATGGGTAAGTTTCTTCTGGATGATTTCTTTGTTACTGTTTTATTTGATTCGGGTGCCGATACCAGTTATGTGTCCCTAAAGGTTAGTAAAATGCTTAAGCGCACTCCAACACTTTTGAACACCAAACACACGGTAGAACTAGCAAACGGTAAAAGTCTTGAAGCCACACACATAGTTAAGGGTTGTAATCTCGTCTTAGCTGGTCAGACCTTCTCTATCGATCTTATTCCTATCGTTCTTGGTAGTTTCGACGTCGTTATTGGGATGGATTGGCTATCTCAACATCAAGCGGAGATTATTTGCAAGGAGAAAATCGTCCGTATTACTCGTTCTAGTGAAGAACCTCTCGTGATTCATGGTGACAAGAGTGGTGCTGTTGTGGGCATCATCTCTTTCCTTAAGGCCCAGAAGTGTTTGCGAAAGGGCCACATTGCTATTCTAGCCCTCGTTTCCGATACATCCTCTAAGGAAAAGAAGATAGCAGACATTCCTATTGTGCGCGACTTTCCTGAGGTATTTTTTGAGGAATTACCTGGTCTTCCACCTCATCGACAGGTAGAGTTTCAAATCGAGCTAGCTCCTGGAGCAGCACCAGTAGCCCATGCACCTTATCGTCTAGCTCCATCAGAACTTGAAGAACTATCTGCACAGTTACAAGAACTCTTGGAAAAGGGTTTCATACGTCCTAGCTCTTCGCCCTGGGGAGCTCCAGTATTATTTGTGAAGAAGAAAGACGGTACCTTCAGAATGTGTATTGACTACCGCGAACTTAACAAGGTGACTGTGAAGAATCGCTATCCTCTTCCACGCATTGATGACTTATTCGACCAGTTGCAAGCGAGTTTCTACTCCAAGATTGACCTGAGGTCAGACTACCATCAACTGAGAGTCCGAGACGAGGATATCTCTAAAACAGCATTCAGGACTCGTTATGGGCATTACGAGTTTCTGGTTATGCCTTTCGGATTGACGAATGCACTTGCGGTCTTCATGGATCTTATGAACAGGGTGTGCAAGCCTTACCTGGATAAGTTCGTTATTGTATTCATCGACGACATCCTGATTTACTCTAAGAGTCAGGAGGAACACGAGGAACACCTGAGGCTTATTTTGGAACTTCTTCGAACAGAGCAGTTGTATGCCAAATTCTCGAAATCTGACTTCTGGCTTCACGAAGTCCATTTCCTAGGCCACGTGGTAAACAAGGATGGGATTCACATTGATCCATCCAAGGTAGACTCGATCAAGAAATGGCCTGCACCCCGTACACCAACAGAAATCCGCCAATTCTTGGGTTTGGCGGGCTACTACAGAAGGTTCATCAAGGATTTCTCCAAGATTGCGCAACCTCTCACTTCACTAACTCAAAAGGGTGTCACCTATCATTGGGGTGATGCACAGGAATCTGCATTTCAGCACTTAAAGGATAGAATTTTTAGCGCACCTATTCCCTCATTTCCTGAAGGCACAGACGACTTTGTGGTTTATTGCGACGCTTCCATCCTAGGACTTGGTTGTGTGTTGATGCAAGGTGACAAGGTCATTGCTTACGCATCACGCCAACTTAAGGTTCACAAAAAGAACTGCACTACTCACGATCTGGAGCTGGGAGCAGTGGTTTTTGCTCTAAAGATATGGAGACATTACCTGTACGGTACCAAGTGCACCATTTACACCGATCACAGGAGTCTCGAGCATATCTTCAAGCAAAAGGAGTTAAACATGCGACAACGTCGATGGGTCAAGCCCTTGAATGATTACGAATGCGCGATCAAGTACCATCCGAGCAAAGCCAATGTTGTGGCCGACGCCCTCAGTCGAAAGGACACTACACCTAAGCGCGTGCGAGCGTTACAACTTACCATCCAATCTAGTCTTCCTACTCAGATACGAGATGCTCAGGTTGAAGCATTGAAAGCAGAGAATATCAGGGCTGAGTCCTTACGAGGATCGAGGAAACGATTAGAACAAAAGGAAGACGGCGCCTACTACGTAACAGGGCGCATTTGGGTCCCACTTTACGGAAACTTATGCGAGCTTGTGATGGATGAAGCACATAAGTCTTGTTACTCAGTACATCCTGGTTCGGATAAGATGTACCACGACCTAAAGACTATATACTGGTGGCCTAGCAAGAAAGCCAACATAGCAACCTACGTCGGTAAATGTTTGACTTGTGCGAGAGTCAAAATCGAATATCAGAAACCATCAGGCCTGCTCCAACAACCAGAGATCCCGATATGGAAATGGGAGCAAATTTCCATGGATTTCGTTACTGGCCTGCCTAGATCTCAGCGCGGAAATTAAACTATTTGGGTGATAGTGGATCGATTGACTAAGTCTGCACACTTCTTGGCTATCAAAGAAACAGATAAGTTCTCTACTCTAGCAAAGGTGTACCTAAAGGAAGTGGTTTCGAGGCACAGGGTGCCAACCTCTATTATATCTGATCATGACGCGTGTTTTACCTCTGAACTGTGGCAAGCGATGCACAAGTCTTTTGGCTCTCGATTAGACATGAGCACAGCATATCACCCGCAAACGGATGGGCAGTCAGAACGCACCATCCAAACCCTTGAAGACATGCTTAGGGCATGTGTGATTGATTTTGGTAACGGCTGGGAACGACACCTACCTTTAGTGGAATTTTCGTATAATAACAGGTACCACACCAGTATCCAGGCCGCTCCATTTGAGGCATTGTACGGACGTAAATGCCGATCACCTCTTTGCTGGGCAGAAGTTGGTGACAGCCAAATCACTGGCCCAGAACTTGTGGCAGACACAACTGAGAAGATTGCTCAGATACGGCAACGAATGGCGGCAGCTCGTGACCGTCATAAAAGCTACGCTGATAAGCGCAGGAAACCACTCGAGTTCCAGGTTGGGGATCGAGTGCTACTCAAAGTCTCACCTTGGAAGGGTGTAGTCCGTTTTGGTAAACGGGGCAAACTCAACCCGCGATACGTCGGACCTTTCGAAATCACAGAGAAAATAAGCAAGGCGGCCTACAAACTGAACCTACCTGAAGAACTCAGCGGAGTTCACAACGTATTCCATGTGTCGAATCTGAAAAAGTGTCCGTAAGATGAGACCCTCATAGTTCCTCTCAAGGAGCTCACTATCGACGATCAGCTGCGCTTCGTCGAGGAACCAGTAGAGATTACTGACCGAGACGTTAAGGTTCTCAAGCGCACCAGAATACCTCTTGTTCGAGTTCGTTGGAACTCCCGTCGTGGCCCAGAGCTTACCTGGGAACAAGAAGACCGAATGAAAGACAAGTATCCCCAGTTGTTCGAGAAAAGTGCAACCACTACTGAGGCTGAAGCTACTGTGGAATTTCGGGACGAAATTCCAAACCAACGGGGGGATGATGTGACACCCCAGGAAAACCAGGAAAACACACAACATAACTAGCTTCCTCAGTAATCACGTGCTAAATTTCGGGATGAAATTTCTTTCAAGTTGGGGATGATGTGACAACCCGAACTTTCAAGGTCAGTATCTCTTCGTCACGTGATCCTGTTTCTTGTTATTCCTCTTTCACATTTCTTACGACGATAAAAATTAGTAAACACCTGTGACGGTTATATAATTACTAAATGTTTTATATGCTCGAGTATACGTGTATAAATTGGGCCGAACTTTGTGACAATATTATGATTGGGTACTATTTATCTCGGCACTAATTGTTTGGCTTGAGCCCATTATCACTTTGACCAATTTAAATGAACCGTCCAATTCGTAGTATATATGTATACGTAGCATTGAAACTTTTATCATAAGAATTCAAATCCAACCCTACTTATTCCCAAGTTACGCACGGCGATAGGAGACCCCCCCCCCCTTTCGAAACCCTTCCGCTTGAAGGTCGTTCTTGGAGTCTTGCGTAGCCTGGTTAGTTATAGCATCTCGTTTTCTTATGTGTATTGATTGTTTGCATAACTTGTTAGTGTGATCATTACTTGTCTTATTCTTGTAGTCATCACATGTTGTGTATTGATTGATTGTTTGCAGTCCATTGGATAAAGATCATCACATGGTTGTCGGCCATTGATTCATAGGTGCATGTGATTGGCATTAAACAAGTGATTATATGTGTCTTTAGATTAGATAGAATATGCTAAAAATTGGTCCAATAGAAATCAACTTGCAGCCCACTACTAGAATTGGTCCAATAATAGTATGAAAACAATAACAGTGGTCGGCCATCATTACTAGTTTTGATAATGGT
Organism: Helianthus tuberosus; assembly: GCA_030545235.1. Classification (NCBI taxonomy): domain Eukaryota; kingdom Viridiplantae; phylum Streptophyta; class Magnoliopsida; order Asterales; family Asteraceae; genus Helianthus; species Helianthus tuberosus. The sequence continues at coordinate 134,385,914 of CM060394.1, forward strand.
TATGCTAGCCAAATTAATTGTTGTGACATTAGAATATATGAGGTAGGTATAGTGAAGTAGATATCATGATTCTTGACTTAGGTAACAGATTATATATTGGCCATTGTAGGTTAGTGGGTTCTAAAGAATAGAGCAATGGTAAACGTAATTGGATTGGGTGGTGTATAACGGTTGGGCCGCACATAAAGTGTTGAACATACACATTTAATTTAGTTTATTAAATCTGGGACACACACACACCATTAGATTCATTGGGCCGCTCCATTTAAAAAGAAAAGACTGGGCCGAATGCCTTAACTAATCGCATACATATTAGTGGGTTATCATAGGTTAAATGGACTGCTGCATTTATTTGAACTAAATCAAATTATGATGGGCTGCATAATTGATCACAGTTTTGGCTGGGTTTAATACAATGGGTCGGGTAGTATAATTGGGTTATATGTGACGCCTTCTGTGCTACTTGATTTTATATATGAATCATTGCATGAAGTACTTGTATGCGAACCTGATTAAATGTAATAACTATAATAGGACGCGATTGACCAAAAGTAACTTAGCAAGTAGACTATCTGCCGAGCAAATCAAGGTGAGTTCACACTCTTTAAAAGGCATGGGATTCCCGGTGGTTGGGAATGGGGTAAAGAACTAAACGGAACCTACATATCCTCCTTGGGTAGGATATGTACCGCCATCCTCCATGGGTAGGATGCCAATATTAATCCTGCGTATTCTCCTTGGGTAGAATACATACGTTCGTCCTCCTTGGGTAGGACAACAACCTTAAACTTACTAGACAAAACTCTATCATGAAGTCCCTCATTTTTATATCGACTTAATCGCCGGGCCAATGGCGAGCGGGTCATTAGTTAATAGCGCTATTAGGGTTGACAAGCCTCACACCGTGCCGGTCGGACGGGCGTGTACTAATGGATCTGGGCACTTAGTCAATGATGATAGACATTGACGTAGGGCAAAACTATTGTTCGTCAGTTGTCGATATGGTAACGGTCTAGTGGTTCACATGGGGAAGCCCCCATTGATTATGGATATGGTTTGGGGAAAACAAGGATACTGGTTAACTCGTGGTTTACGAAACAACTCATGGTTTTCAAAACAAACTGATAAAACTAAACAACCAACTGTGAACTCGCTCAACTTTGATGTTGACTCGTTGTTACATGCCTTGCAGGTCGTTAGATGCTTATGGAGCTTGCACAGGGAGGAATGGTCATTGTGGGGACATGGACTGTTGAGTTCCATGTTAAACATTTACACTTTATAAACTTATTGCTTATGTTTGGGTTTTACATTTTATGCTTCCGTTGTTAACTTAAAGTTGGATACTTTCTTTTGGACACCAATTATACTGTGGTTGGTTTTATTTACTTAATTACGTTGTTAAATATGATTGGTGGCTTGATCCTGGTCAGTCACGCCTCCAAGCGGTGATACTCCGCATGTGGATTTTGGGGGTGTGACAAGGGCAAACCTCAAGTACAATCTTTATGATACATGTTGAGCTTAATGTTATTTCTTCTAACACGTGGGTACTAGATACTGGATGTGGAACTCATATTTGCAATTTATTGCAATGGTTCAAAAGAAATAAGCATTACAAGAAGGAAGACATTAGTCTCTTCATGGGCAAAGGAGCGAAAGTTCAAGTGGAAGCCCTAGGAGACTATGTTTTGAAACTTCCAAGTGGTTTGGAAATCATTTTGAAATATGTTTTGTATGCTCCTAGTTTGACTAGGAACATTATTTCAGTTTCCCTTTTAAGACAATATGGTTTTGATTTAAAGTTTGTAAACAATGATATTTATATTTCGATGAATGACATGTTTTACTTTAAAGATATGCTTACAAATGGAATTTATGAATTGGTTCATGATAATACATCATTTGATAGTTCAAAGTACCAAGCAATCACCAAGAAACTCAAAATGGATTTGAGTGAGACCTATCTGTGGCATTATCGCCATGGTCATATAAACAGAAGTCGCATGCAAACACTTCAAAAGAATGGTCTTTTGGACACAAATGAAGTTGGTTCATTTGATACATGTGAATCTTGTTTACAAGGTAAAATGACTAAGAAACCCTTTAGTGGGAAAGGGCAAAAGATTTATTAGGTATCATACATTCGGATGTATGTGGTCCTTTTAAGCCAATGACTAGGAATGGTGAAATATACTTCATTATTTTACCGATGACTATATTAGTTATGGTTATGTGTACTTGCTAAGACACAAAGTTGAAGTTTTGAAACGTTTAAAATCTTCAAAAGGTGAAGTAGAAAATCAACTCAATCAAAGTTCTTCGTTCCAATAGAGGAGAAATCGAACTCTATTGGATATGGTTCGATCTATGATGGCTAGGAGCACATTATCTCTATCATTTTGGGGTTACGCTTTGCTCTCTGTGGCCCGTATATTAAATGTGGCCCAACCAAGAAAGTGGATAAGACACCTTTTGAAATATGGCATGGAAGGGCTCCATCATTATCATATTTGAAGGTATGAGGTTGTGAAGCTTACGTGAAGCAACACACCCCAAATAAATTGGAAGTAGGATCCACTAAGTGTAACTTTATAGGATATCCTAAAGATGATATAGGATATTATTTCCACAATCCAACAGAGCTAAAGGTATTTGTTGCTCGAAAGGCTAAGTTCTTGGAAGCTAAGTTCCTTATGGAAGGAATTAGTAGAATAGTGGAACTTGATGAGGATCGAGAACCACAAGCCGATACACGTTTGGTTGATACTAGCACTCAATAAGAGGTTGTTGAAGACGAACAAGCCGTTGATCAACATACACAAAACGTTCGCAGATCTGGTAGAATTAGTAGTCCACCTGGAAGATATGGATTTTTCATGGATGGATGCTACATGGTAGATTCGGGTGAATCAACCACATACCATGATGCAATGTTAAAATCCGATTAAGACAAATGGCTTGAAGCCATGAACGTATAGATGCAATCCATGTATGGCAACCAAGTATGGGAATTGGTTGTAGCACCTCTTAATTCCAAAGTGGTTGGAAGTATGTGGGCTTTCAGGAAGAGAACCGATATGCATGGTGACTTGGATACTTATAGAGCGAGACTCGTAGCAATAGGTTTCACTCAAACTCAAGGGGTTGATTATGATGAGACATTCTCGCCTGTGGCAATGCTAAAGTCAATTAAGATATTATTTGCCATACCTGCATGATATGATTATGAAATTTGGCAAATGGATGTCAAAACGGCTTTCCTTAATGGATATCTTGTGGAAGATGTCCATATGGTTCAGCCTGAAGGTTTTGTCGATCCAAAACATCCTAATAATGTATGCAAGTTAAAGAAATCAATCTAAGGATTGAAACAAGCATCAAGAAGTTGGAATCACCGTTTAGATGAAGAAATTGGGAATTTTGCATTCATCAAGAACGCCGATAAAGCTTGTGTATATAAGAAGGCTAGTGGGAGCCATCATCACTTTCTTAGTACTGTATGTCGATGACATTCTACTATTTAGAAATGACATTCCAACCATGGAAGGTGTAAAAACCTAGCTTGGAAGTTGTTTTTCCATTAAAGATCTTGGAGAAGCCGCCTATATTTTGGGAATAAAGATCTATAGGGATAGATCAAGGCATTTAATTGGTTTAAACCAAAGTGTATACATTGACAAAGTTTTGAAAAGGTTCAAGATGGAGAACTTTAAGAAAGGTTTGGTACCTGTTCAAAAGGGGATAATATTGAAAGTGTTTCAATGTCCAAGCTCAAAGGATGAGCAGAAAAGAATGAAAGGAATCCCATATGCGTCTGCTATAGGATCCGCTATGTATGTGATGAAATGCACTAGACCGAACATGTCATGCGCTTTAAGCATGATGAGAAGATACCAGCAAAATCCAAGTAATGGTCATTGGATGACTATTAAAAGTATATTGAAATACCTTATAAGGACTAAGGATATGTTTCTAATATATGGATCTGGTGAAGATGAACTCATTGTAAAGGGTTACAAGGATGCGAGTTTCGGAACTCGTTGTAAAGCGTTACACGGATACGAGTTTCCAAACTGTTCAAGATGATTCTCGATCACAATTGGGGTAGCATTGTCCATTACAGAATCAGAATACATCATCGCTTCATTGATCGAGATGATTCATATGGATCTGCCACTTGAATTATTGTTGATCTAGGGGTAGTCCCTACCATTAAAGACCCCCTAGAGATCTTTTGTGATGATGATGGTGCGATTGCTCAAATCAAGGAACCTCATGCACATCAAAAGACTAGGCACATTGAGCGGAGATTCAACTACATAAGGGATGAAGTTGAAAAAGGGAAAAGATATGTATTTGCAAAGTTCACATTGATCAAAATATTGCAGATCCACTCACGAAGCTCCTTGAACGGGAAAAGCATGAAGGGTCATACTTGTGCCTTAGGACTTCGGTATTCTAGTGAGTGGATTTGATCTATTTTGTATTTGGATATTGGAACGATTGTTATTTAACTCTTTTATGGTATTTTGAGTTATGTTTCATTTTAGAATGTTTAAATCTATGAATAAGTTACTTATTCTAAATGTCTGTAGTCGATCATACTTGTGGGAACAAATATGAATGTAAGACTATTATAAACTTAGATTGGTAGATATTCATTTGGTATGAATATAGAGCAAAGTTTTGTTGCCAAAGTTCATGGATATTTTTGGGATACAAATATTGGACTGACCCGCTCTCAAATATTACTGCATGGAATCATTTGTGATTGATAATAATTAAATTTGAGTAAAGGCGAATATCATAGTATCCTCTGACCTGAGATACATATTGGGTCTTGATATTCACCAAATATTATACCTTGACGTAGTTCTTCGCTGTCAGTAATATGACAGTACATAAGGCTAAGCTCAGGTGTGGTACAAGGTGATTGTGAGAAACATATGTAGTCAAGAAGGGATTTGTTCCTCTTATTCGTTGAGAGTAAGATGTCTAAGGCCTGCTAAAGTTAAATCAACAGAGAGTGATCACTCTATGTCTCTGGATTTAACATGACATCTGTAACGAAAGAATAAATGATAGATTCACCTAAATCACGTTCAAGTAAGGGACTTGAATGGGATAATGTTATTGAATGGCACTTATTCATACGTATTAGGGGTAGTAAACTGTAGTTAGGTGGTATTTACTGCTTGCATCAATCTTCTATGTATCTTGTGCAAGTGGGAGATTGCTGGACTCTATATGCCCAAGACACATATTAAATTGATGTGGCTAGTACGTTATGATCCAAGTCGGGTCATACCCAATAACAAGCTAGACAAACACCTATAATATTTATTTATGATATGATCAAACAAATAAATATTAACACTTACTATATTTAGAAATTGGTTTTCTAAATAATTACACTTGACAAATTAATAAATTATTTGGATAATTTATTTTGAGAGAATATTTTATCTTGGTACTTAATGGGTTAAATAATATTTTAAAAGGATTGCATAAGTCTTATAACATATGATGTTATATTTTATAAAAATTATAAAATATAAATAAGACTTAAAATTGTTAAAAAGAAATTTTGATTTTTTTTATAAAACCCACAAGTGGGCCGCCCCCCTCTTGGAGTCTTCCGAAGATCATTTTTGGTCCAATGAGATTGCATGCAACTGTCATACTAGAGGACTCTTGATTGGCTGATGTGGGTGGCACTTGATTTGGTGAAAAGATATACACCTTCTCTCATACTTTTCATAATAATCCAAGATCATTTTTCAAGTGTAAGACTTAAAAACTCCTCTAAAAAATCGGCCAAGGTGTGGTTGTCCAAGAGGTGTTTCAAGTTTAATCTTAAGTGTAGAAATCCTAGCTAAAATCAAGGTGTTTGTTGGAAGGCTTGGGGTATACAAGCTTGAGGTTTTCTACTCTTGAAGATTTCCATTCAAGAAGCATCATCCTCTTCATATCTTTTACTCTTGGAAGGTAGTATTCTAAAACACCCTATGGTTTTTTTTTTTGATAGCGTGCATGTTCATATATGGATCCAGGTATTGGGTTATACATATAAAATGAATTTTATATCTTGTAAATAACATGTTTTTAAATAACTATTCCGCTGCGTTTTGATCTTATATGGATAAATTCACTTTGATAAACATGTGAGAAACCCAACAGTATTATCTTTATTATTTCAAGTTAATAATGTATTTTTTTTGTTTTGATTTGTATTCAAGCCATAATCGATGCCACTACCATGGATACGACTATTATTCGATCAATTTAAAGGTGTGTTATTGTTTGTGTTTTTTTATCAGTTTATGTTTGGTGTCCATGTTTCATGATCTAGGATTTTAGCATAACAAAAAGTTTTATCCTCCACTTTTTTAGTTTGGCAAACTCTAAAAGAAGTAAAAAACGAATCTTATGTATTCATTCATGGTTTTTACTAATAACAACAATATTTAAGTCTTAGGTTGTTCAAATTTTCATCTATGTTTTTAAAGATTGTTGTATGTTTTAAATTTATTTTCTATTTTGGAACGTACGTTTGTTATTTTTAGACAAATTCAAAAAATAATAGCAACATTATTATTAGTTATATATAATTTGGAAAATATATTTATTTATGGACGATTTCATTGATTGTAAATCAGTTTCTCAATCGTTCTTTTATATCTATTTATCATTTATTAACTTCCAAATTTAAGAAAGTTACAACACCATCTTATATTTTTTGAGTAATTTTGAATCTATAAAATATAATTAAGAAGGTAATTTAATTAAGGAACTAATAAATACCAATCAAGTTATTATACTCATGACGATTTTCATTTATATCATTGAAATTTATATTTAACACTTCAATAGAATCCTAAAATAAGTTACCATTAGTCTTATTCCAAAAGTATGTATTAGTTTTTATTAACTAAGCTGAATTACCACTAAACAATATCATATTCAGTTATGTATATATTTTAAATTTTGTAATTTGAAATATGTTTATTTTTAACCGATTTCAAAATCAATTTCAATTATTCTTTAATTTTTAATTATCGTTTATTAACTTCATAATTTAACAGCCTTATAACCGAAAGTTATTTTATCTGTTTATTGTTAAATATAAAAGATGTAATTATGGTGGTAATATAATTAAGGAATAAATCAAGACCAATCAATTTATTATTTTACTGACTTTTAATTTTAAACATAGATGTTCACTTGGTACCATCAACATTTACAAATGTACCATATTTAAATGAGTCATGTTATTAATATTTATTGAAGTGTATTTTTTCGTTTTATACTTTGGTATAATAAATATTGATGATATTTAAATTTATTTCATTTGATGTAGGTAAACATGGTGTTTCTAACACACCTGATGTTAGTAGATTGTTCATCAACTCTGATCTTGAAGAAATTAATTCATTTGAGATTAAGTATACATTTTTTTCTTATACTTTTTATTTATGATGCCTTTTAATTGGTAAAATTCCATTTGTTATGTTTTATTAGAAGAAGAAGAAGGTCTTGGATATTGAGACAATTTATACCATTTTCACTGATAAGATATGGTATTATAAGTGTTGCAACCATTGTAAATCCCGTGTCGAGGAAATATTTGAATTAATTGAAAAGGAGGATGGTTCAGGTGATGCTTTGGTGATTTTAGAATATTGAGTAATTGTAGGATGCTTACGTTGTAACTTTTGTTGACCTAACAATCGCACCCATTTATTAACATATTTTTTATCTATTATTATATAACTTTCGTTGTGTTTTTGGGGTTGGTTTATAAAAATATGGAATGCTACACTGATTTTAGAATATTGAGCAATTGTATGATGCTTAAGTTGTAACTTTTGTTGTACTTGAGTAAATAGCTTGATTTTTGTAATTTAGTGTTACCAGAACCAACTTCCAATAAGCTGTTTAGAATAACATTTCCATTTCATTTAATAACCTTTAATCAAATTCTCTTTTAACCACATTTTAGGATCTTCCTAATGCATAAAAAATATCTAAAAGATGCTAGAATGGCAGGTCAAAGAAGTTGGGTTTTAAATAAAAAAAACATGTGATTTTTTGTTGTGTTGGGTCAAACGGGTTGCTCTGGAACACATTAGTTACATTGAAAATAATATCAAATACAATTACAAAATTTATGTTGTCAAAATACCTCTAAGTTCACATTTCAAAATTGGTATTGTTATTTCGTAAAACTTGATTATTCTTAGTTAAAAAGTATACAACACGATGATAACGCATTATATTGAGAATTGTAAGGCATTAGCTTTTGACATATAACCACTACCCTATATAATTTTGATACGAAAGTTTGACTTCTAAAGTCAACTTACACACATTTTGAAAAGAAAAAAAAACTGTTATTAAACTTTTAGTAATTAATATCTCTTCAACCTGTGACAACTGGCATTTTTCAGGTAATTTCCGTACCATGTGAACAATGTTTAATATTATTTGGTTATGTGTTTTGAACATCTGAAGTGCATAATTTCACAAAAAATATTTAGAGACCTCACAAATACATTGATGATGCATGTTATTCATTTTTATTGGTCGCGACTTGAAATAGTTTAGACAGTGCTCAGAATTAATTAGTACACTTATCAGACAGACTAGTAGTGCTGATAGGGGTTCAGTACTCAGATAAACGACACACTTAGGACACAGATTGAGTTATAGGGTCAATATTATACTAAAACCCATGTGAGAAAATAAAGGTTTATATTGATACTTTCCGGTAGATAAACGAACACTAAAAACTACCCGAAACTATCTATAAATGGCCAAAACAACATAATTTAGCAAAATTGAGCAAAAATTCAGTATTTTCTAGCTTATGTAATAGTCAAAAATGATGTCTGAATGCCAAGAATAACTCAAAAAGTATCAGGAACATTATCACGACATAATAACATATTATGCTATTCAAGTTACATATATTGATCTTTTGGCGATTCGACCACAAAACAAACATCCGATTACTAGCTAGACACACTATATGAACTAGTTAACATATTCTAGCAATGTTAAACTAGTGTAAATCATCATACACCAAGAAATACATCAAGAACCCATAAACATGTAAATCCCTAAGAAAGTAACACCTTTCATCATCTTTTAACACTTAACAACTTTGAAACAAAAATGATACCCTCCCCCCCCCCCCTTTCATGACCGTCCCCTATGTGATCCACCCCCTCACTAATGTTGACTGATTCTCATAGATGGTCAAAGATGCTTATTGAAATCCATGGGTTAAAATGTTGGAGGGAAGATAATAACCAAAGTGTTTAAGACCTTATCTACTCATCTAATCTCTCATAATCAACAACAACAAAAATCACAACCCTCTCTTCCTCTCCTCTCCTAGTCTTGGACGAAACCACACCCCCCCCCCCCCATCTTCACTTTCAAATATTTTCAAGCTAATCCAAGACCATTCTAAGGTGTATCAAGCACATACAACAAGGTGTCAAGCAATGGAAGTGGAAGGACCACTCTAGGGAGCCATTATCCACCATCTTTCGGTCATCTTCATCATATTGTTCATCTTGTTTCTACCATAGCCTTGTACTAGTAGTAAGTTCCTTTGACACCCATTTTTCATCTTGTTCAAGTAGATATAACTTATGTAGAACTCAACATCTAAAAGATCTTACAAAACCAAGATGAAGAATACTTTAATCAACTAAAAATCACAAGAAAACAAGTTGTTTATGTTGTGCTATGAAGTTGTGTAGATGATTGTTTGTGTTATGATGATGAACATTCCATAAAGTCTTGTTAGATGATGATTAGAAACATGATCTAACAAGTATGTATGAGGATCTTGAAAAGAGCCATAGTGAATATGATGTATGAAATGGATTATCTTGAAAATGAATTTTCGTAAGTGTAGAACTCGTTACCCATGAAAAATGGTTTCTTGAAGGATGTATGAACTTGAAAAGTAAGGTTGTTAAAAGTGTATATTTTTACAACTTACAAAGTATGTTTTACTTGGAAAATGAAGGAACTTGAAAGATGTAAATTTTTAAGATTTGTAAGCTGATTCATACAAATTTTAGACTTTTGAAGGTTGGATGAAAAACAAGTTCATAAATAATTTTCTAAAAAGTTTGGTAAAATTATTAAATAAGTATGATTTTTAACCAAACAAACATACTTAAAAACCATACAAAAATACTACATGTTCAAAAGTTCATCTTAGTATGTTTGATGATGTATTATGATGAATATTGTTGTGGAAAATTGTTGATGATTTTGAAAAGAAAATGATATGTTTTGAAAACATGGAAACTCCATTTTCCAAAGGAAACTATGGGCAAATTTTGATAGAAATCAAACACTTAGAAAATATTTTTGCTACAAAATTCTTATAAGAAAGCTTGTTCAAAAATATTAAGTGTAAAAATTCCCACAATTTTTGTATTAAAAATATAAGCAAGAAAAGTATGGTTTTTCAAAAATTAAAATGGTTTTAAATATATATTTTAGGAAATATATATTTAGTGGTCACTTGATCTATGTGCTATGTGTATATTGTTTGTATTAGTTATACGAAAAATTAGGGACTTGAAATATTAAATACAAACAAATACAATAAACATCTCAAATAAAAATTCCAAGAAAAATTCACACATATGCTTCGTACACGATTATTGGACTATTTGGACACTTGGACATAATGGACATACTATATATATTCCGGATTAAAAATAATCTATCAAGGTTTGGTGAAAGATATATTTTCAAAACTGAACAAGTGACAATATATATATTTTTTTACATGTAATATAAAAATATATCATATTTTGTCAAACATGAAAATATATTCTTTTTGAAGTGTATGAAAATATTCATTTCATGAACATTTTAAGAAAATATTGTTTTGGTAGAAACTTAAATATGTATTTTTTGGATAATCTTATAAATAAATTATTTTTAAGATAAATGTAATATTTGTATTTACCAAGCCTAAGATGTAAATATTCCTATAAACATATCTTAAAATGTATATTTTAAGAATACACGATTTATGCTTATAATTATGCAAGAATACTATCCCTGAAAAGTTGAACACATATTAAGTATGAAATACTTAAGTAAATACAAGAATATATGTATTCCTATACGTACAAATACATGTCCATTTATATTACCAACACTTGGTAAAAATATACCATTATACAAGTATTATACTAAATTATGAGAATACGAAGTTAAATACACCAAATACTCATAATACAAATATTCCTATAATTGGGAATATGTATAAGTGTATAATACTTAACAAATGGTACAAATGGACATGTATACCATGAACACATGCATATGGAAATAATATATATCAAACAAGTTAAAAATGTATTATTTTTAACAAACCCATTGTAGACACATTTGATATATAAACGATGCATGAAATTAATATAAGTTAAAATATGATATTTTAACTAATATGTCAAACTTGGGATTATATATATAAACATCATACATCGAAAGTGCAACTCAAAGCATGTAATATTCCAAAACAAGTCCTAATAAATAATTAAGACTAAGAGTCGTTTCAAGACTGAGGTGTCTAATAAAACCTAACACGTTTGTAGGTTGCAACACGCCCCAAGGAAACCGAATTTGAGTACGCACTATTACGGACGCAAACTTGTGAGTTCATGTTCCCCTTTTCTCTAAATTGTTTTTGGATTTATAACTCTCGGGGGTGAAATACATGTCTCGATGGTATGGTTTAGCTATGGAATGAACTGTTAGATGATGTGAGTGAATAGTATCTCTCTTAAGTGCCATTAATCTTGTATAGACCGAGGGGCAGAAGTGGTAGATCTATCGGGTGTAGTGAGCCCCACTCTTGGGTCCTTGTGTGGCCCATGTAGTACTTTTGTTGTTCCAGCCGGGTGGACCGGTGAAAATTCGCTAGGTTTGAGTGCTTACTATGTCGCCACACATATTAATGTCCTTACAAAACATTAATGATATGTTCATAGACGCCTTACATACCTGTTGTTAAAAGATCTCTCAAATGTTTAAAAGTTTATTTGGAACTCACTCAAACGCATAAACTCGCTCAACTTTTGTTGATTGTTTTCAAACTTACATATATTTCAGGAAATTATATGGATCTTGGTGCCGGCGTTACTTTCAAGCTTTTGGGTCACAAGTCTCGATGTCATCCCTTTTGGAGGGTTGGGTCCATATATCTCATCTTTGATTAGATATAGGATGCAAAGCCTCATGTTTTAAATCTTTTGTTAGACTAGTCCTTTCATGGAACTTAAAACTTATTTTGGTGTGTAACTTAACTTAAACTTATGTTGGTTTGTAACTTAAACAACTTGTGGGTTGTAATGTTTAACTTATGAATGGATAAACATCGTTGTTTAATCATGTAGTTGTTTACTATTATCGTGTGCAATGAAAACTGATCAAGTCTCACCGCACGCTTCCACAATTTGACGGGTGTGACAGGTTGGTATCAGAGCCTCGATTGTAGTGAACTAGGATTCCTTTTCGAGTCTAGTCTACAATGACTAGGATCCTCTCATGAACATTTTTACAATAATCGAAAATGTTTTTCATTGCATTCACAAAAGTGCCAAGATCCCCTAACCAAACGCTTTTCAAGGAAAACAAAGCAAGGACATTAATTGGGGCATAGTCTATATGGGATAGACTTGCCGAACTAGAAATGATTCGCACAAGAACAATGTGATTACATGTGATATGCTACATTTATTTGCCTATGTATAATAAGTAATGTTGTTATTCATTGATATATATGTATATATGTGTATGGATTGTTTTTGCTAGGGTACTATGGCCTCATCTGCGAGTAGTGGCATATACGACGACCGCAACCACATGGACGTATCATCTGATGACGAGCCCATTGCGAAAATCATTTCTTCTGACGATGAGGACCTCGACAACTTCCAGCCATTCGCGTTACCTGATCCTGTCCTCGATGACGAGCCTATAGTGGATGATGTTTTAGCTGTGGGTCCACAGCTAAATAAGTTTGTTATGATTGGTCATCCTGATGGAGCACACATTGTCGACTACATTCCACTAGATGTTGTTCCCCTCGCTGCGGTCCCAGGATTTATCGTTGTGTCTGATAACGAGGATGACGTCCCCGTCATCCATGTCGACCACTTGAACGATGAGATTGGTGATGGTGAGGTCCTTGACATAGCCATTTTGGAGATTTCGTCGCCTGTCGTTTCTGTGATAGGCATTTCTTCTTCCGATGATAGTGACGATGCGTCTTCCTCAGCCATCCGCCATACTGGATTACGGGCGGATGCCACCGATAGTAGCTTTGATACCATACCCATCGCTACCCAGTCTCCTGATCATACCCCTGCACTTGTTTCGGCCCCTATTGCTACTCCTGTAGTTGTTCCTTCTGATACTCTGACTCCTCACTCTACTCCTGTCACTCCCACTACTTGACACCCACTTACGTCACTTGCTGCTGATCCTCACCGTACTGACCTACCTATCATATTCTCTCATGAGATTCCAGCACCCCGCCCTGGGGAGGGCACTTCTCAACAGCCGACTTATCCCGATACTTGTGTACCAGTTGATCACTTGTCCACACCATACCCCACGCCATTTATGTCTGAGTCCAATCCCTACCATCCGTGTCACCATCATGTCCTCACTTCTGATGATGTTACTCTCCTTTTTCAGCTATAGTTACAGGTTCTTTCCCATCGCGTCAGAGAGTTAGAGTAGTTTAGAGATTCTATGCCGCCACCACCAGAAGCCTATCCTCCACCATCTATTCCCCCACCACCATCATCACAAACACCACCATCTCCACCACGTCCACGTCCACTTGCTAGTCTTGAGGCTCGTGTGCTCACCTTGGAGCAGCGAGCCAATCTCTCTGATACACGTATGAGTCACGTCCTGGATGAGATGGATCATCTCCACAGTTTGGTTGTCCCTGCCCTACCTCCATCTCCTCCAGCACCCTAGTTATCTTTTACTTGCAGGTATATTTGTATGGGAGTCACAGACCCTCTTGCATGTACGTATGAAGACCAAGTTTGAGCTAGAGACACTTGAAGACTTTGGAAGACCAAGGTAGGAGAAAGGACTTACTACTTTTGTGTATTATGACTTGTATGACCGAGGCGATGTAATCTCGAGTCCCTTTTGTTTTCTTCTACAAAACAATGTAACAAGTTGTCTGATATATATAAAAGCTCAGTAGTTATTTTCTTTATTTTACATTGTCGCTGACATGTGTGCATGTGTTACTTATGTGATTGCATGTTTGGATGATGTGATGATCATTTGTGTTTTATATATATGTATATAACAAAAGTGTCTATATATGCAACGTGCATTTATTTGGTGAATATTTGTCTAACTTACCCGATACTTCTTGATAGAAGATAATGCCGCCAAGACGAAACACCAACGCGAACCCACTACTAAGGACCGAGGCCGAACTAAATAAGCGCATCTCACTGGCAATCGCGCAGCACGAAGCCAACCACTCCGAACACAGCGGGTGGCACTTCAGGAAACAATCCCCCTACCGGTAATGTTATGTCGTCTATGACACATTACAATACTCTTGTGTATTCCATTCGTGCTTTGTCAATGCTCACTCGTGATTTGTTTTTGCAAATATTTCAGGCTGCACGTACAAACAGTTCTTGGATTGCAAACCTTTGAACTTCGATGGCACTGGAGTTGCTGTCGCGTTTGTGCGATGGACTGAGAAAACAGATTCAGTCCTAAGGATGAGCAAATGTCTGCCTGAACAAAGGGTTGCCTACATATCTGGGTTGTTCTTGGACGGTACACTTTCTTGTTGGAACCTACAGGTTCAGACCAAAGCTGAAGCTGCTGCATACGCTATGAGCTGGGACGAGTTCAGAGAACTTATGAGGAAGAAGTACTGCTCAAGGGTTGAGATTCGAAAACTTGAGACTGAGTTTTGGAACTTAAAGATGGATGGACCGAAAGTTGCTGAATACATACAACGCTTCCATGATTTGTCAAGGGGTTGTTCCCTACTAGGTGGAACCTAAGTTTAAGAGGATTGAGAGGTTTATCTGGGGACTTGCTCTAGAAATACTAAGAATGGTCACTGCCTCGAAGCCTCCTACTATCGCTGAGGCCATTGATTTGAGTGTGGCACTTACTGGTGCTAATAAGAAAGGAGACTTATGTGGAGTCTTCAAGTGACAACAAGAGGAAGTTTTCGAACTTTAAAAAGAGCACTCGAGCAAGCAATGATTCCAACAAACGAAGGGATGCTAATCTGCCAGCCGAGGTTAGGACTGGCACATCAAACAATGAAACCGATGGAAAAGGTTATGCGGGTTTCCTGCCCAAGTGTGATAAATGTCGATATCACCATGCAACTCTGTGCAGAGCTAGTAAGTGTGATAACTGTGGCAAGATTGTGCATAGCAAGGATACGTGTTGGTCTGGTACAGGGCATGGAAATAGAAACCAAGGAGGTAATGGAAACCAAGGTGGTAACGGAAATCAAGGTGGTAACAGGAACCAAGGTGGAAATGGAAATCAGGGAGGAAATGGGAACCGAGGTGGAAATGGTAATCAAGCTGGCAATGGGAATCAAGGTGGGAACAATAATAATAATCAAGGCAGAAACGGGAATGGCAGAGGCCAAGGTTGTTACGGTTTTGGTGACAAAGGGCACTATCGGAAGGATTGCCCGAAGGAGAACCAAGCTCATGGAAGAGTTTTCACGATTGGAGCACGCGAGGCACGTCAGGACCCGAAGGTTGTTACGGGTACGTTCCCTATTAACCAACACTATGCATCTGTTCTATTTGATACTAGTGCCAACTTTAGTTTCATATCTATAGAATTTAAGAATACACTTGGCCTAGATTCAAATAAGCTAGACATCCCATATTCTGTAGAACTGACAACAGAAAACTAGTCGAAGCAAACAAGGTGATTAAGGATTGAACACTCGAACTTGCGGAGCGAGATTTTTCTATTGATCTTTTACCCGTTGATTTGGGAAGTTTCGACGTTGTTGTCGGAATGGATTGGTTTTCTGACAACCGGGCGGAAGTGGTTTGTCACGAGAAAACCATCTGCATCCCACTGTTGAATGAAGAAACACTCGTAATTCATGGGGAGAAGCGTGAGACACCTCTAAGGATCATCAGTTGCATGAAGGCGCAGAAGTGTCTCAGAAAAGGCTGTATAGCTTTCCTTGCTCACGTGGTCGACAAGGAAACCAAGGAGCCAAAGCTGGAAGACATCCCTGTTGCGAAAGAATATCCAGAAGTCTTTCTAGAATACTTACCTAGATTGCCTCCACAGCGTCAAGTGAAGTTTCAGATTGATTTGGTGCCAGGAGGGGCACCCGTGGCGAAAGCCCCATATAAGTTAGCTCCGTCAGAGATGCAGGAGTTATCCACACAACTACAAGAGCTGCTGGATAAAGGATTCACCCAACCGAGTTTCTTATCTTAGGGAGCTCCGGTATTATTTTTTAAAAAGAAAGATTGCAGTTTTCGCATGTGCATTAACTACATGGAGTTGAACAAGCTGACCATCAAGAACCGGTATCCCTTACCAAGAATCGACGACTTGTTCGATCAACTACAAGGTTCCAGGTACTACTCTAAGATCGATCTGAGATCGGGATACCATCAGTTGAGAATACAAGAGGAAAGTATCCCCAAAATGGCCTTTAAGACTCGTTATGGACATTACGAGTTTCTTGTCATGCCATTCGGCTTAACCAACGCACTGGCGGTCTTCATGGACCTCATGAACCGCGTGTGTAAGCCGTATTTGGATAAGTTTGTGATTGTGTTTATTGATGATATCCTAATATACTCGCGAACCAAGGAGGAGCATGAATAACATTTGCGAGCTATTTTGGAGCTCTTGAAGAAGGAGCAATGTTATGCGAAACTCTCAAAGTGCGAATTTTGGCTTCGCGAGGTGCAATTCTTAGGTCATGTGGTAAATGAGAAGGGAATTCATGTCGACCTAGCCAAGATTGAGGTGATTAAAAATTGGGAAGCACCTAAGACCCCAACTGAGATACGACAATTTCTGGGGTTAGCTGGCTATTATAGACAATTCATAGAGAACTGCTCAAATATTTCTCAACCGCTAATGTCCCTAACCCAGAAGGATAAGAAATTTGATTGGGGTGAAGAACAAGAGACGACTTTTCAACTATTGAAAGATAAACTATGTGACGCACCTATTTTGTCCTTACCCGATGGTACCGATGGTCTCGTGGTCTACTGTGATGCGTCACGACAAGGTCTTGGTTGTGTGTTAATGCAATGGGACAAAGTCATCGCGTGCTCATCTCGTCAATTGAAGGTGCATGAGAAAAACTATACCACGCACGACCTCAAGCTAGGTGCGGTGATTTTTGTGACAACCCTCAAAATCCCATGTATACCGTACAGTTTATTAATAATAATTAATGTGCTTGACGACTGTGTGGAATCACTTAACTGCTTTCTGATATCCATGTTATGCTTACACGTACTTGTTAATATACTAATGGTGTACAGAAAAGTTACTAAATAGTCCTGTGTAATTTCCTAAGTGTTAGAAATTAAAAACGTTACAAAAATATACATATAGGACGCTTTGCGGATTAATTAAGCAGTTTAGCGGAACAGTGTCAAACCGAACAACCGGACTTTACCCGGAACATGAAAATATTATTATTTTCACTACCTATAATTTTCTGAGCTAGTTAGGGTCCCTGATTACCCTAACACCCGTCATAAAGCACTATATATTACTAACGGAGTTTAATACTAAACTAACCTATTTAACCTAAACTCCATCCTAACTAAACTAGTTAAATTCGAACCAAGACCCCCCCCCCCCCTAATACCATACGGCCACTAGCATGGCCCCACCTCCAAAATCTTATGAGATTTATTATGATCTTGCTTAATCATACTTGGACTTGGTGAAGATTACAAAAGATCATGTTGGTACTTTCATGAACATTAGATCCCTTGGTCAATACACAAATTCTAGAATATATGTGACCACCTTCTTCACACTTCTCCACCACAACACAACCTCCTCTTCTTCCTCATAACCTACGGCTGCCCCCTTCACCACACCACCATCATTCTTGTTCCAAGTTCGACCATTTCAAGTGCATTACAAGGTGCACAAAGGTGAATAACGGAAGGTGGAGCTCACGGATTGTCAAGGACCTTCTCCATTCGCTATTATCCACCACTTTTCTTCACTCGAACTTCCCTAGCCTTGAGCTAGTGGTAAGAACCTAGATCCGTTCATTCTTTATGTTATTTTAGTGGTTAATAGATGTTAGAATGATAAAAAGCTAAGAAGCTATAAAGCTAATGAACAAGGTGGTTAAAGGATGAATGTTAGTATAAAACATGTAGATCTTGTGTGATTATGATGATTGGCTGATTTTCTGATGTTGTGCTGAATAATATTAGTATGTGATGTTGTTGTGGTCACTAAACTTGTTAAAGGAATCGATCGAACACGATTTAGAAGGTTAAACACAAAAGAATCAGAATCTGTCTAACTTTTACAGCCCACTTCTATTGGCTGTAAACAGGTCTTAACCTCAACGAAAAATCGATATTTTGAATCTAAAATATGTTATTATGAAATACGGTTCTAATGGCACCGGAATCGTAATTTTTGGACTCCGTTTACTATTTTAAAGTGTTAATTTGTAACAGCTACTTAAGCTGAATTTTGACAGCAATGAATGGGTGTCGTATTTTTAGTCATAACCTGAGTTTTGTGATGAATCGAACCATGAAATTTGTACAGTAAATGACAACCGATGTATTTGTAATTACCCCACTGGAATTTCGTAAATCGGACACTCGATGAATTTTTAATAAATTGTTTCGTGGACTGTGGTCAGAAATACATAAATCTGAGTTCGGTCCCGAATATGAATTTTTATAAAATGTGGGTAATGAACCGGACCCCGATATTTTTACATAATAAAATATGGAATTTTTATGACATTCTATAAAAATTTGGGAATTTTTGAAATAATCTAACTATTTTATTTAAATGCCCGAAAACAGCCGGTTTTGAATATTAATGCTGAAATAACATAAGTTGTGATTTGCGCGTCTAAATGTCGAGTATGCTATCTGTGAATGATTTGACATGTTATATATGTTATGTGCATTATCGTATGTTTGATTTTGAGTGGGGAATGGACGGGAAACTTAGATGGGCGTAAACCGTTACGGTGATGCATGTTGTGTGATAAATACGTGTAGGAACTTTGTGTTCTATTTGAAAGCCACTAAATGACTAACTGGTAAATCATACTAGGACGTGATTGACCGACCTTGACTGTTAGCTATATTGAGAATCTAACCGAGCAAACCGAGGTGAGTTCACACTTTCTAAGGCATGGGATTCCCGGTGGTTTGGGAATGGGTTAAAGAATTAAAACTAAATCTACATATCCTCCTTGGGTAGGATTTGTACGGCCATCCTCCGTAGAATGGATGCCATTATTAAACCTACGAATTCTCCTGGTGCAGAATACGTACGTTCGTCCTCCTTGGGTAGGACAACAACCTTAAGACTAGCTAGACAAAACTCTATCATGAAGTCCCTCAATTTATATCGACTTAATCGCCGAGGCCAATGGCGAGCGGGTCATTAGTTAATAGCGCTATTAGGTTTAACAAACCTCACACCGTGCCGTTCGGACGGGCGTGTACTAATGGACTATGGCAGATTGTCAGTGATGATAGACACTGATATAGGGCACAACTTATTTGCGTAGCAGTCGATATCACTCCGTCTAGTAGTTCAAACGGGGAAAACCCCCACTGATCATGGTTATGGATGGGTAAAGATAAAGGGAATTGGTTAAATGTACTTTCAACTACGGGGTAACCCCCACGGCAAATAAGCCAACGAAAGTCAAACCACGTTTTTCAGAAACAACTTAAAACTAAACAACCAAACGTGAACTCACTCAACTTTGTTGTTGACTAGTTGTTACATGCCTTACAGGTCGCTAGATGCTTTTGGGAGCTTGCACGAGGAGAAGGTTGTTGTGGAATATGGGTTGTTATATCCCATACTTAATAATTAAACTTTATAAACCTATGGAACTTATGTTTGAACTTTAACTTATAAACTATGGACTTATGCTTTTGAACTCACGTTTATGCTTCCGCTGTTTAAACTTAACAAGGTTAACTAGCTTTGGTCACCAATCGTATTATGTTTGGTTTTATTTACTTAATTGAGTTGTTCAATATGATTGGTGGCTCGATCCTGGTCATGTCACGCCTCCAAGCGGTGATACTCCGCGTGTGGATTTTGGGGGTGTGACAGATTGGTATCAGAGCCATTGGTTATAGTGAACTTGGTTTTAATAAGGGAAAAAGTTTTTGTTAAAACCAGACTATAACCTGTACAGTGCTCAACGATCCACAACGACGCTTCGCTCCACGTGCAAGACTCAACACACTAGGTGGTATGATTTGAATTTATATTATCTACTTGCTAGATTACTTTTGCATAATGTGATGTGATAGTATGCTTAATTAGGAAAGCAGCATGTTGTCTATTAGCCCTATTGTGTTCTTTATGACACACAATTGTTTACTTGAAATTTGACAAACGGTGGTCAAATTCTTTCTTGATTTCTTTTCACCCCGCTACAACGACTATTTATGCATTCTATCTACTCGCACGTTTACCTCGACATGACGTCGCCATCTGACCCTCCGTACAGCCGGTTCGTACGTCAACATCCGCGAAGACCAGACTTGGCTTGCACGAACTCGGGCTTAGGAGAACAAAACCCACGCATCCCGGTTGACGAACTTTATCACCTTCACCTGTCATCGTCGCCAGAAGTGAAGCAGTCACAGTTACACGCGTTTGTCATTATGCAACACGAAACCTTGCCCTGTTTTGGACGAGTGATACACTCGCGCGACCGCGATGCAACGAACTTCCCTTTTGTGTCATGCTGCCCCGCACCACTACTAGAGGTTACTTCTAGACAGCAGATTAGCTGGTCAAATCCTTCGGTCATTGTTGGACCCCTGTCTTCACTCGATTCTTCGCATGAACCTCATTAATTCCCTATCGCTTCGATTGACAACCGATTTAATGAAACACCAACAACCATACCACGATTTTCACCAATCACAAGACTACCTTATCACCCTGTTGAATGGTTTATTCTTATTCTACTTGATTAGCTCCCTCGTATACCCCACTTAACGAATGGATGCCTTTACTGATGGGATTGCCTTCAGGACATTCGAGGACGGAGTTACGGATCACATAACCTACAGGCGAACACGATGACCTATACGTCTACCCTACCCCTCCTACAATATAAGAGTCATATTTTAAAATTCCATGATAGTCTTCTTTAATACGCGGAATCTTTATACTAGCTTTTGTACCGACGCATGATTATTGGTTTATGTATGTCTAATTTCTACCATTTGCTTAGACCAAACCGTCATTCTCTTACCACAGTGACATTTCGTTCTCGCTCCACCATGCAAAGACACTGAAATAAACACCCTCTAGCATAGAGAGTTTGGAAGGCTCGACTCTCGATCCTCGGTGATCACTCCTTGAAACCTTCAGAGTGATGCAAAGAACGATCCCAACGCAGTAAGGGGTAAGTTCCTTCTGGACGACTTCTTTGTTACTGTTTTGTTTGATTCGGGTGCCGATACTAGATTACGTATCCTTAAAAGTTAGTCAATTGCTTAAGCGCACTCCAACACTCCTGAACACCAAACACACGGTAGAACTAGCTAACGGTAAAAGTCTTGAAGCCACACACATAGTTAAAGGTTGTAACCTCGTCTTAGCTGGTCAGACTTTCTCTATCGATCTCATTCCTATCACACTGGGTAGTTTCGACGTTGTTATTAGGATGGATTGGCTATCTCATCATCAAGCGGAGATTGTTTGCAAGGAGAAAATCGTCCGCATTCCTCGTTCTGGTGAAGAACCTCTCATGATTCGTGGTGACAAGAGTGGTGCTGTCGAAGGCATCATCTCTTTCCTTAAGGCCCAGAAGTGTTTGCGAAAGGGCCACACTGCCATTTTAGCACTCGTTACTGACACATCAACGGAAGAGAAGAAAATCGAAGACATCCCTATTGTGCGCGATTTTCCCGAGGTATTTCCTGAGGAATTACCTGGTCTTCCGCCTCACCGCCAAGTTGAATTTCAAATCGAGCTAGCTCCTGGAGCAGCGCCAGTAGCTCGAGCACCATATCGTCTAGCCCCATCAGAACTCGAAGAACTGTCCACACAACTACAAGAACTCTTGGAAAAGGGTTTTATACGTCCTAGCTCTTCACCCTGGGGAGCTCCAGTCTTGTTCGTGAAGAAGAAAGACGGTACCTTCAGGATGTGTATTGACTATCGCGAACTTAACAAGGTGACTGTGAAGAATCGTTATCCTCTTCCACGTATTGACGACTTGTTTGACCAGTTGCAAGGGTCGAGCTATTACTCCAAGATTGATTTGAGATCGGGATACCATCAGCTGAGAGTCCGAGATGAGGACGTCTCCAAAACAGCATTCAGAACTCGTTACGGCCATTACGAGTTTCTGGTTATGCCATTCGGGCTGACGAATGCACCGGCAGTCTTCATGGATCTCATGAACCGAGTGTGCAAGCCTTACCTGGATAAGTTCGTTATTGTGTTCATCGATGATATCCTGATCTATTCTAAGAGTCAGGAGGAACACGAGCAGCATCTACGACTTATGCTGGAACTTCTTCGAAAAGAACGGTTGTATGCCAAGTTTTCGAAATGTGATTTCTGGCTTCGCGAAGTCCACTTTCTAGGCCACGTGGTAAACAAGGATGGAATTCATGTGGATCCATCTAAGGTTGAATCGATCAAGAACTGGCCCGCACCCCGCACACCAACAGAAATCCGCCAATTCTTGGGTTTGGCCGGATACTACAGAAGGTTTATAAAAGATTTCTCCAAGATTGCGCAACCTCTCACTTCACTGACTCAGAAGGGCGTCATCTATCGTTGGGGTGATGCACAGGAGTCCGCGTTTCAACATCTAAAGGATAGACTTTGTAGCGCGCCTATCCTCTCATTGCCAGAAGGCACCGATGATTTCGTGGTTTATTGCGACGCTTCCATCCAAGGACTTGGTTGCGTATTGATGCAGCGTGACAAGGTCATTGCCTACGCATCGCGCCAACTTAAAGTTCACGAAAGAAACTACACTACTCACGATCTGGAGCTGGGAGCAGTTGTATTCGCACTTAAGATATGGAGACATTACCTGTACGGTACAAAGTGCACCATTTACACCGACCACAGGAGTCTCGAGCATATCTTCAAGCAAAAAGAGTTAAACATGCGACAACGCCGATGGGTCGAACTCTTGAATGATTACGAATGCGCTATCAAGTATCATCCGGGCAAAGCCAATGTTGTGGCTGACGCCCTCAGTCGAAAGGATACTTTACCTAAGCGTGTACGAGCATTACAGCTTACCATCCAATCCAACCTTCCCGCTCAAATTCGGGATGCCCAGGTCGAAGCATTGAAAGCAGAGAACATTAGAGCTGAGTCCCTACGAGGATCGAGGCAGCGGCTAGAACAAAAGGAAGACGGCGCTTACTATGTAAACGGACGCATCTGGGTTCCACTTTATGGAAACTTACGCGAGCTTGTGATGGACGAAGCGCACAAGTCTCGTTATTCGGTACATCCTGGTTCGGATAAAATGTACCACGACCTCAAGGCTACGTATTGGTGGCCTGGCATGAAAGCCCACATAGCAACCTACGTCAGCAAGTGCTTGACTTGTGCGAGAGTCAAGTCTGAATATCAGAAACCATCAGGCCCACTTCAACAACCGGAGATCCCAAAATGGAAATGGGAGCAAATTTCCATGGATTTCGTTACCGGCCTGCCCAGATCTCAACGCGGAAACGATACCATTTGGGTGATCGTAGATCGACTGACCAAGTCTGCACATTTTCTAGCAATCAAAGAAACGGATAAGTTTTCTACTCTTGCAGACATTTATCTAAAGGAAGTGGTGTCAAGGCACGGAGTGCCAACCTCTATTATATTTGATCGTGACGCGCGTTTTACTTCTGAACTGTGGCAAGCAATGCACAAATCCTTTGGCTCACGTTTAGATATGAGCACCGCTTATCACCCACAGACGGATGGGCAATCTGAACGCACCATCCAAACCTTGGAAGACATGCTTAGGGCATGTGTAATCGATTTTGGTAATCGCTGGGAAAAGCACCTCCCGCTAGTGGAGTTCTCATATAACAACAGCTACCACACCAGCATCCAAGCCGCTCCATTTGAGGCATTATACGGACGCAAATGCCGATCGCCTCTCTGTTGGGCAGAAGTTGGTGACAGCCAAATCACTGGCCCAGAACATGTGGTAGATACCACTGAGAAAATTGCTCAGATACGACAGCGAATGGCGGCAGCTCGTGATCGTCAGAAAAGCTATGCTGATAAGGGAAGAAAACCACTCGAGCTCCAGGTTGGGGATCGAGCGCTACTCAAAGTCTCACCTTGGAAAGGTGTAGTCCGCTTTGGCAAACGAGGCAAACTCAATCCACGTTATATCGGACCGTTCAAAGTCATTGAGAAAATTGGCCAAGTCGCCTACAGGTTGGATCTACCTGAAGAACTCAGCGGAGTTCACAACGTATTCCACGTATCAAATCTG
Organism: Helianthus tuberosus; assembly: GCA_030545235.1. Classification (NCBI taxonomy): domain Eukaryota; kingdom Viridiplantae; phylum Streptophyta; class Magnoliopsida; order Asterales; family Asteraceae; genus Helianthus; species Helianthus tuberosus. The sequence goes on from CM060394.1 coordinate 134,410,710, forward strand.
AAGAAGTGTCTGTCAGATGAGACCCTCATAGTTCCTCTTAAGGAACTCACAATCGACGACCAGCTGCGATTCGTCGAGGAACCAGTAGAGATTACGGATCGAGACGTTAAGATCCTCAAGCATACCAGGATACCTCTGGTCCGGGTTCGTTGGAATGCTCGTCGTGGCCCAGAGTATACCTGGGAACGAGAAGACCAAATGAAACTTAAGTACCCCCAGCTGTTTAAGAAAAACGCAACCACTACTGAGGCTGAAGCTACTGCAGAATTTCGGGACGAAATTCCAAATCAACGGGGGGATGATGTGACGCCCCAGGAAAATCTGGAAAACAACGCAACTTAACTAGCTTCCTCAGTAACCACGCGCTAAATTTCGGGACGAAATTCTCTTAACAGGGGGAGAATGTGACAACCCTCAAAATCCCATGTATACCGTACAGTTTATTAATAATAATTAATGTGCTTGACGACTGTGTGGAATCACTTAACTGCTTTCTGATATCCATGTTATGCTTACACGTACTTGTTAATATACTAATGGTGTACAGAAAAGTTACTAAATAGTCCTGTGTAATTTCCTAAGTGTTAGAAATTAAAAACGTTACAAAAATATACATATAGGACGCTTTGCGGATTAATTAAGCAGTTTAGCGGAACAGTGTCAAACCGAACAACCGGACTTTACCCGGAACATGAAAATATTATTATTTTCACTACCTATAATTTTCTGAGCTAGTTAGGGTCCCTGATTACCCTAACACCCGTCATAAAGCACTATATATTACTAACGGAGTTTAATACTAAACTAACCTATTTAACCTAAACTCCATCCTAACTAAACTAGTTAAATTCGAACCAAGACCCCCCCCCCCTAATACCATACGGCCACTAGCATGGCCCCACCTCCAAAATCTTATGAGATTTATTATGATCTTGCTTAATCATACTTGGACTTGGTGAAGATTACAAAAGATCATGTTGGTACTTTCATGAACATTAGATCCCTTGGTCAATACACAAATTCTAGAATATATGTGACCACCTTCTTCACACTTCTCCACCACAACACAACCTCCTCTTCTTCCTCATAACCTACGGCTGCCCCCTTCACCACACCACCATCATTCTTGTTCCAAGTTCGACCATTTCAAGTGCATTACAAGGTGCACAAAGGTGAATAACGGAAGGTGGAGCTCACGGATTGTCAAGGACCTTCTCCATTCGCTATTATCCACCACTTTTCTTCACTCGAACTTCCCTAGCCTTGAGCTAGTGGTAAGAACCTAGATCCGTTCATTCTTTATGTTATTTTAGTGGTTAATAGATGTTAGAATGATAAAAAGCTAAGAAGCTATAAAGCTAATGAACAAGGTGGTTAAAGGATGAATGTTAGTATAAAACATGTAGATCTTGTGTGATTATGATGATTGGCTGATTTTCTGATGTTGTGCTGAATAATATTAGTATGTGATGTTGTTGTGGTCACTAAACTTGTTAAAGGAATCGATCGAACACGATTTAGAAGGTTAAACACAAAAGAATCAGAATCTGTCTAACTTTTACAGCCCACTTCTATTGGCTGTAAACAGGTCTTAACCTCAACGAAAAATCGATATTTTGAATCTAAAATATGTTATTATGAAATACGGTTCTAATGGCACCGGAATCGTAATTTTTGGACTCCGTTTACTATTTTAAAGTGTTAATTTGTAACAGCTACTTAAGCTGAATTTTGACAGCAATGAATGGGTGTCGTATTTTTAGTCATAACCTGAGTTTTGTGATGAATCGAACCATGAAATTTGTACAGTAAATGACAACCGATGTATTTGTAATTACCCCACTGGAATTTCGTAAATCGGACACTCGATGAATTTTTAATAAATTGTTTCGTGGACTGTGGTCAGAAATACATAAATCTGAGTTCGGTCCCGAATATGAATTTTTATAAAATGTGGGTAATGAACCGGACCCCGATATTTTTACATAATAAAATATGGAATGTTTATGACATTCTATAAAAATTTGGGAATTTTTGAAATAATCTAACTATTTTATTTAAATGCCCGAAAACAGCCGGTTTTGAATATTAATGCTGAAATAACATAAGTTGTGATTTGCGCGTCTAAATGTCGAGTATGCTATCTGTGAATGATTTGACATGTTATATATGTTATGTGCATTATCGTATGTTTGATTTTGAGTGGGGAATGGACGGGAAACTTAGATGGGCGTAAACCGTTACGGTGATGCATGTTGTGTGATAAATACGTGTAGGAACTTTGTGTTCTATTTGAAAGCCACTAAATGACTAACTGGTAAATCATACTAGGACGTGATTGACCGACCTTGACTGTTAGCTATATTGAGAATCTAACCGAGCAAACCGAGGTGAGTTCACACTTTCTAAGGCATGGGATTCCCGGTGGTTTGGGAATGGGTTAAAGAATTAAAACTAAATCTACATATCCTCCTTGGGTAGGATTTGTACGGCCATCCTCCGTAGAATGGATGCCATTATTAAACCTACGAATTCTCCTGGTGCAGAATACGTACGTTCGTCCTCCTTGGGTAGGACAACAACCTTAAGACTAGCTAGACAAAACTCTATCATGAAGTCCCTCAATTTATATCGACTTAATCGCCGAGGCCAATGGCGAGCGGGTCATTAGTTAATAGCGCTATTAGGTTTAACAAACCTCACACCGTGCCGTTCGGACGGGCGTGTACTAATGGACTATGGCAGATTGTCAGTGATGATAGACACTGATATAGGGCACAACTTATTTGCGTAGCAGTCGATATCACTCCGTCTAGTAGTTCAAACGGGGAAAACCCCCACTGATCATGGTTATGGATGGGTAAAGATAAAGGGAATTGGTTAAATGTACTTTCAACTACGGGGTAACCCCCACGGCAAATAAGCCAACGAAAGTCAAACCACGTTTTTCAGAAACAACTTAAAACTAAACAACCAAACGTGAACTCACTCAACTTTGTTGTTGACTAGTTGTTACATGCCTTACAGGTCGCTAGATGCTTTTGGGAGCTTGCACGAGGAGAAGGTTGTTGTGGAATATGGGTTGTTATATCCCATACTTAATAATTAAACTTTATAAACCTATGGAACTTATGTTTGAACTTTAACTTATAAACTATGGACTTATGCTTTTGAACTCACGTTTATGCTTCCGCTGTTTAAACTTAACAAGGTTAACTAGCTTTGGTCACCAATCGTATTATGTTTGGTTTTATTTACTTAATTGAGTTGTTCAATATGATTGGTGGCTCGATCCTGGTCATGTCACGCCTCCAAGCGGTGATACTCCGCGTGTGGATTTTGGGGGTGTGACAATTTTCACATTGAAGATCTGGCGTCACTACTTGTATGGTACTCGTTGCACAATCTTTACGGATCACAAGAGCTTGCAGCATATATTTGACCAGAAGGACTTAAATATGAGGCAACGACGATGGGTCAAGTGATTGAATGATTATGATTGTGAGATAAAGTATCACTCGGGCAAGGCGAACGTTGTAGCGGACGCCTTGAGCAGCAAGGAGCGTGCAAAACTCCTAAGGGTGCGAGCCTTGGAGATGACCATACAAATTGATCTCACTTCTTGGATTCATGATGCTCAGCAAGAAGCACTTAAATCGGATAATTTACAAGCCGAATCCTTGCGGGGAATGGAGCCGCAATTGGTGCCAAAGGAAGATGGAACATTATACTTTATGAGACGAATTTGGGTTCCATTCTTCGATAATCTACGCGTGCTTATTCTGGATGAAGCTCATAAGTCAAGGTACTCTATACATCCGGGATCAGATAAAATGTACCAAGACTTGGAGGAATTTTATTGGTGGCCTAAAATGAAAGCCGATATCGCTACCTATATGGGAAATTGTCTTACATGTGCCAAGGTTAAGGCAGAGTATCAGAAGCCTTCAGGGTTGTTGCAACAACCTGAGATTCCTATATGGAATGGGAACAAATTTCGATGGATTTCATTACTAAGTTACCCAGAACCCAAGCAGGCCATGATATGATTTGGGTATTTGTTGACCGACTTACAAAGTCCGCATATTTTTTGCCAATCAGTGAGAGAGACAGCACTAGGAAACTGGCCGGAATATATCTCAAGGAGATTGTAGCACGACAAGAAGTTCCTGTTTCTATTATATCGGACCGAGACGGTCAGTTTGTGTTAAGGATATGGTAATCATATTAGAAGGCCTTTGGATCCCAACTGAATCTTAGTACTGCTTTTCACCCATAAACGGACGGCTAAAGTGAGCAGACGATACAAACTTTATAGGACATGTTACGTGCTTGTGTGATGGACTTGGGTGGAAACTAGGATACTCACTTGCCCTTAGTGGAGTTTTCCTACAATAATAGTTAACACACTAGCATCCAGGCCGCCCCGTTTGAAGCTTTATATGGACGAAAGTGTCGGTCACCGTTGTGTTGGGCGGAGACCAGGGATAAACAACTCATCGGTCCAGATTTGGTCCAGGAAACCACAGACAAGATCGCTTAGATACGACACCGTATCAAGGCGGCTCGTGATAGGTAAAAGAGCTACACCAACAGACGACACAAACCATAAGCTTTTAAGGTTGGAGACATGGTATTGTTGAAGGTCTCACCTTGGAAAGACGTAGTAAGATTTGGTAAGCGTGGAAAGTTGAACCCACGTTACATTGGACCTTTTGAAATTTTGGAGAAGATCGGAATAGTTGCGTATGTGACAACCGGTGATTTACAGCTCTTAATTACATAATTAACAGGCGATTAACGCGATAATGAATAGTGTTTAAGACGTAGATTAACTTAATTAGGCCTTGTTAAACGTCTATACGACTTTACAGTGCGCGAACGGTGGTTTACAGAGAAACTTGTTAAACGTTAAACGGCAACTAATTGAAACTGAACAGAATACTGTCAACGCCGAAAAATACAAATTTTATACGTATAATTTAAACCTATGGATTTCGTTTTGCGAAATTTTATGCTTTTGAACGACACAAAGCGCAAACGGGAGCGAAAAATGCGGAAATCAGAACACACCGTCAATCAATAACGAGACGGAAGCACCGCACTCGAGTTACGTTGCAATATTAATATATTATGATATATCTAACTTCGTTTTCAAATTTAATTATCCATATTCGAAACCGGATCGAAAAACGGATTTAAACGACGAACGATGCCTTTTACGCAATTTAGCGCAACCAACGATCAAACGCGATGACAACGACTACCGGTATTATTCTACATATTTTTAAAAACTAAAATTTTATATTATGACATTCCGACAATCTCGGGTTTTGGTAACGGGTCTCGTATAAAATTACGGGCCACCTAAACACCGGGATTTGGCTTGTGGGCCTTGGGCCCAAGCCCAAAGCCCACTAGACTAACCCTACCTATATAAAGGTAGTATAACCCTCAAATCCATTCGTTGATCAGCCGCTACCTTCACTTTATAATATGTTCTTTTTGTCTGCAATCATATACACACACAAGTCATAGATTTCATCTTCCCCAAACAAATCATACTCACACACAAACAAAACGAATGAACCTTATCCTTCCTTCACCTCATCCACTCAAACATACAGACATACCACAAAGCTAGACACCCTCTCACAGCTACTCTCTCCCTCTCGATCTACTGGATATGCGGATCGGAGCCGGAACCGGCGTCGATGCCGGTGGTTTTTCCGACGAGGCACCCCCCTTTCTGCGAAGTTTGATCGGTGCCATACCCACCGACCGGCGGTCGGTTTATAGATCCGGTGGTCCTGGTTTTTGACCGACGGTTCTACCGGTGATGGTGGTGTACGACGATGAGATGGAGGGAGAGAGAGAGCAGACGGAGAGAGAGAGAGAGTGTTACGTTATTTATTTATGTTTTTTAGCATCTTAACTTTGATTTCTAGTTTGAGGGTATTTCTGTTATTTTCTATTATGCAAGGGGTATGATTGTAACTTGCATATCTATTTATGTTTAAACGTATGAAGGAATAATCAGATCAGATTTGGTGAATTATCCTTCTCTTTAGCTTCTTCTCCTCTAAATCTGTTCTAACCCTATCAAGGGTATCAGAACCGTTCCGATCTCCGATCAGAATTACTTTCGATTACCATGACTAACACTCGCAATCAAGAAATTGACAGCACTCTCAAGGAACATGGCAAGGCAATCTCAAATCTCCAAGAAACCCTAGCCACCATGTTGAAACAACAAGAACAGTCGATGAAACAACAAGAAGAGATCTTTCGAGCACTCAAGGAGCATTCAAGCGGTGGCAGTTTTAGCGGCGGCAGAGGCGGCTTCAGCGGCGGTGGAGGCGGCCCTGATAAGGGGCTGTTTAGCGATGATTCGTGGACGGGTACTCGGCCTATGCGGGTCGGGAATGTTGAGTTTCCTCTGTTTTCAGGTGAAGATGTGGATGGATGGATCTATCGCTGCGAACACTTTTTCGCGCTTGTTGAAACTTCGGATAACCTCAAGCTGAGATATGCAGTTGTTCACCTCGACGGAGAAGCCATACAATGGCACCGGTCCTTTATGAAAGTAAGAGGGGTAACAATGATGAACTTTCCATGGGCAGATTATGTTAATGCAATATCTAGTCGTTTTTCGAATGCAATGTTTGAAGACCCTATGGAAGAGATTGCATCTCTCGTTCAACTTACTGATGACGCCAAGGGTCTACAAGAATATAATTCAGGTTTTGATCGCTTGCTTAACAAGGTTACCGTTAGCGAACCTTATGCTGTTAGCCTATATTTGAAGGGTTTGAAGCCGGAAATAAAAGGGCCGGTAAAGATGTTCAAGCCTCAAACACTACGTGAGGCGTATGGGTTAGCAAGAATTCAAACTATCAACAACACATGCTTGATGAAGCGTTTCAACGCTGTGGAGGATGGGCTGCAACCCGAAGATGTCAAAATAACACCTCCGGTTAACGCTTCAAAACTTCCATTGCTACCAACTCCAAACGTGTCGCCAAGTAAACCAGGAACGCTTAGCTCGAGGCGTTTGACGAGCGATGAACTTGAATTAAAAAGGGCAAAAGGGGAATGTATTTGGTGTTCCGAAAGGTTTGTTTCGGGCCACAAGTGTAAGAACAAACAACTTTACATACTCGAGGTGATAGATGATGATGATCCGGCACCGAATGAGCTGGTTGAAGATGATGGAAACAAAGTTCCTTGAATCACTTTTTGAGGGCAAAAAGTGGGTTAAGGAGGGAGTATTGTTACGTTATTTATTTATGTTTTTTAGCATCTTAACTTTGATTTCTAGTTTGAGGGTATTTCTGTTATTTTCTATTATGCAAGGGGTATGATTGTAACTTGCATATCTATTTATGTTTAAACGTATGAAGGAATAATCAGATCAGATTTGGTGAATTATCCTTCTCTTTAGCTTCTTCTCCTCTAAATCTGTTCTAACCCTATCAGAGAGAGAGGCGACGGAATGGCGTGCGGCGGCGCGTGGCGACGGGCAGAGAGAGAGATCGAGAGAGAAGGAGAGAGAAAACGCAGGGATGTCGTTTTCCGGCGACGAATCCGCCGTTGGCGGTGGAGCCACGGCGGCGGTGGTGGATGTCGCCTATTTCCGACGAGTTTCTGTCCGGTAAACAATTTTAACCGTCGTTTTTTTAAGATGTGTAAAGAAACATGATCTACGGCTCGTTACGACTTGATTCAGGTGTTGATGGTGTTATGCGGCGGCGGTCCTTGTCACCGACCGACGACTTCCGTTTAAAACAGGTGGTTTAGGTTCAAGTTCAAGAGACTTTGGTTCGTGTTCGTGACTCAGTTTGGTGTTCGGGTCAACGGGTCAGACCTGGTGTGGTTCGGGTTCAGCTCAGATCGGGTGCAGTTCGGTCAGATTGGTCAACTTCAGATGTGGTTCGGGTCAACTCGGTCAACCGAGTTAACTCGGTTAACTCAGACAACGCGAGTCAACCCGGTTGACTCGGTCAACTGGTCAACTCAGTCTCGGTCAACTTTTCTGTGTTTCGACATGAAAATTTAGTAAATAATTAACATCAAGATTAATATTTACGTTTTAACATAGTTTTAATGGATTACGTGAAATACGAGCTCTCGAACCGAACAAATTAGTGAATTTTAGTTAAAAATTTACTTGGATTATTTATTATCATTGTTTATACAAATTGATTATACAAAACTGTTGTGGAATCTTGTTGAACTTTGAAAAATAACGACAACTTGTGTTGTCGGGGGTGTAAAAAACCAGAGGAAACTCTGTCCGTTTTTTCGAGAAAATCCGTAAATACAAAGTGTTTTATTATAAAATAAAACTATCGGATTCAAATAACTTTTCTTGACAGCACTTTACAACTTACAAAAATGACGATTCCTTTATAAAATGAATATAGTTTATATATTTACTTCGATCATCAAATAATTCGATTCTTTTATAAAAATAAATATATTTTATATATTTATTTCAAATAACAAACAGCACGAATTCATCTAGTTATGTATTCATTTTAAATATCAAACAACACCAACTCTTGTAAAATAAATATAGTTTATTTATATATTTATTTATTTTTAACATCGAACGACTAGTATTCTCATATAAAAGTAAATATAGCTTGTATATTTATTTTTAAACACAAACAACTCGTTGATACTTTTATAAAATAAATATAATTTCTATATTTATTTCAAAACGCCTAAACGACGTTATCCAATAAAACCCTAAAATTCCTAATAATAAACCAAAATCACCAACACGATTAGTTACAAATGCTTTTTGACAAGCCTTTGCTGCAACAGGTCGTGTGAACCAAAATCCTATTAATAGATACGAACACATTCCAACCAATTCCCAAAAAATATAAATTTGTATCAAATTTGAACTAGTAACTAATCCCAACATGGAAGTACTGAAAAAACTCATATAAGCAAAAAATCTCAAATATGTATATATATATATATATAGTGTACGAGTTTGTTACTTGTTATTTTCATGTAAATGTTTGTTACATACACAGCGACATCTCAAGACGACTAACAGGATTCTACCGAAAATATTTATATATTTTAAATCTCACGAGAACTAAGTGTTTTTCAAAGACTTAGTAAAATATTACCGACAATAGACGACACTTAACGAGTATAACCTAATCGTTTCCATTAACTTAACTACTTACCGTTGAATCGTTTGGTTAACGATTCAGTAGAGCTCGGTGACACGTAGTTTAGTTACCGTGTTTATTTAGAAACTTATAAGATATTCCGTGTTAGGAATATTGTAGAATGCAGCCTAGCGAGTCTCGTCTTGGAAACGACATCACGAAGTCGCATTTAGCTAGCTTTGCACAAGGCAATTCAGGTCAGTTCATAACCCCACCTTTTTACGGTTTTACATTTTATAAATGTTTTCGGGGTGGAAAGACATGCACGTTTTTCAGAAACATACAAAGTTTTCGATAAACAAAGATTGCATATTTTAGACAAAGCACATTTTGCAAGGACATACAAAGTTTTTGAACGAACGAAAACTCATATTTCTAAATCATGTTACGAATGGATTTCGAGGAACTCAAATGGTTTACGAATGGATCATACTAAATATACCGGTTTTTTCAAAACAAATGCGTATTATCGAAATGTGAATGATTTTCATGACTAGGGATGGGATCGTCTAGTGATAATATTGGAACTGGGTTGGTCTGCGTTTGAGGAACGGGACACCCAGTGAGTTCATGTCCCCCTTTTCTATAAACTGTTTTCTTTATTAAATCCGGGGGTGAAGTACATGTTACAAAATGATTACATACAATTACAAATGGTATGGTTAGCTTTGGAAAGTACAGTAGATCATGTGAATGGGTAGGTGCACACTTAAGGCCATCAATCCTCGTTGTAGGACCGAGGGACATTAGTTATAGATCTATTTGGGTGTAGCGAGCCCCACCCATGAGCCCGCGGGTTGGACCATGAGGTGACTATGTCTTACAGCCGGAAGCCCGGTGCAAAATCTGCTAGGTTTGAGTCTTCCTGCACCATGTCACGTATATTAATGTATTAGCTACACATTAATCGATCTGTTTCCTTGTTTGCTTTCATACCGAGGTTTTACAAATTACATACCATGTTTTATACAAATTCAAAGCATAGGATTATGCAGGCATGAAGTCAAAGTCAGGGTGGGCATTGACGGTTATACAAACTTTACAAATACAAGAGTTTACAAATACATGGTTTTACGAACATAATGCGTTACAAATACAAAGTTTCCATATAACTTGACAAGAAAATGATTTCTAAATTCGTTTTCTCAATAATATTTCACAAACCGGTTATTCCAAAGATTTATTTCAAATCTTTTACAAACAAACTGTGAACTCGCTCAACTTTATGTTGATTTTTCGCATGTTTCTTTCTCAGGTTACTTTTCGAATTATGGCACGGTTGGAATAGGAGAGCCATTGGGGATTCGAGTACTTAGCGGGCATTCAATTTCTAGAAAGTCTTTGCTTATTTGCTTCTGCTGTGCAATGAAGATACCAGTCAAGTCACGCCATGCTCTGATATTTCAGGGTGTGACAGATTGGTATCAGAGCTATAGGTTACAGCGAATTAGGTTTCTGTAGATATACCTAGGCTCTAACCTCACTTTTCTCTGGGACTTAGACTATTGAGACTTTGAACACATACAGAACGCCTAAGGCTCGAATATGGTCTCCGACCGTTGCCAAAAAACAAACAGTCAAAATTTTGTTTTCAAACATACTCTAAAGTTGTGTTTTACACACGGTACACAAAATAGTTGCACACAGTAAACAAAACTCTGAGAATTTAGGAAACATGCATTTAAGACCTTCGGAAACTTATGTTGAAATTCATTCAAGGTCTTAAATGCATGTTGTCTACAACGAGTTTCATCTTGGAAACGACATCACGAAGTCGTAGCTAGCTTTGCACAAGGCAATTCAGGTCAGTTCATAACCCCACCTTTTTACGGTTTTACATTTTTATAAATGTTTTCGGGGTGGAAAGACATGCACGTTTTTCAGAAACATACAAAGTTTTCGATAAACAAAGATTGCATATTTTAGACAAAGCACATTTTGCAAGGACATACAAAGTTTTTGAACGAACGAAAACTCATATTTCTAAATCATGTTACGAATGGATTTCGAGGAACTCAAATGGTTTACGAATGGATCATACTAAATATACCGGTTTTTACAAAACAAATGCGTATTATCGAAATGTGAATGATTTTCATGACTAGGGATGGGATCGTCTAGTGATAATATTGGAACTGGGTTGGTATGCATTTGAGGAACGGGACACCCAGTTAGTTCATGTCCCCCTTTTCTTTTCTTTAAACTGTTTTCTTTATTAAATTCGGGGGTGAAGTACATGTTACAAAAGGATTACATACAATTACAAATGGTATGGTTAGCTTTGGAAAGTACAGTAGATCATGTGAATGGGTAGGTGCACACTTAAGGCCATCAATCCTCGTTGTAGGACCGAGGGACATGAGTGATAGATCTATTTGGGTGTAGCGAGCCCCACCCATGAGCCCGCGGGTTGGACCATGAGGTGACTATGTCTTACAGCCGGAAGCCCGGTGCAAAATCTGCTAGGTTTGAGTCTTCCTGCACCATGTCACGTATATTAATGTATTAGTTACACATTAATCGATCTGTTTCCTTGTTTGCTTTCATACCGAGGTTTTACAAATTACATACCATGTTTTATACAAATTCAAAGCATAGGATTATGCAGGCATGAAGTCAAAGTCAGGGTGGGCATTGACGGTTATACAAACTTTACAAATACAAGAGTTTACAAATACATGGTTTTACGAACATAATGCGTTACAAATACAAAGTTTCCATATAACTTGACAAGAAAATGATTTCTAAATTCGTTTTCTCAATAATATTTCACAAACCGGTTATTCCAAAGATTTATTTCAAATCTTTTACAAACAAACTGTGAACTCGCTCAACTTTATGTTGATTTTTCGCATGTTTCTTTCTCAGGTTACTTTTCGAATTATGGCACGGTTGGAATAGGAGAGCCATTGGGGATTCGAGTACTTAGCGGGCATTCAATTTCTAGAAAGTCTTTGCTTATTTGCTTCTGCTGTGCAATGAAGATACCAGTCAAGTCACGCCATGCTCTGATATTTCAGGGTGTGACAGATTGGTATCAGAGCTATAGGTTACAGCGAATTAGGTTTCTGTAGATATACCTAGGCTCTAACCTCACTTTTCTCTGGGACTTAGACTATTGAGACTTTGAACACATACAGAATGCCTAAGGCTCGAATATGGTCTCCGACCGTTGCCGAAAAACAAACAGTCAAAATTTTGTTTTCAAACATACTCTAAAGTTGTGTTTTACACACGGTACACAAAATAGTTGCACACAGTAAACAAAACTCTGAGAATTTAGGAAACATGCATTTAAGACCTTCGGAAACTTATGTTGAAATTCATTCAAGGTCTTAAATGCATGTTGTCTACAACGAGTTTCATCTTGGAAACGACATCACGAAGTCGTAGCTAGCTTTGCACAAGGCAATTCAGGTCAGTTCATAACCCCACCTTTTTACGGTTTTACATTTTTATAAATGTTTTCGGGGTGGAAAGACATGCACGTTTTTCAGAAACATACAAAGTTTTCGATAAACAAAGATTGCATATTTTAGACAAAGCACATTTTGCAAGGACATACAAAGTTTTTGAACGAACGAAAACGCATATTTCTAAATCATGTTACGAATGGATTTCGAGGAACTCAAATGGTTTACGAATGGATCATACTAAATATACCGGTTTTTACAAAACAAATGCGTATTATCGAAATGTGAATGATTTTCATGACTAGGGATGGGATCGTCTAGTGATAATATTGGAACTGGGTTGGTCTGCATTTGAGGAACGGGACACCCAGTTAGTTCATGTCCCCCTTTTCTTTAAACTGTTTTCTTTATTAAATTCGGGGGTGAAGTACATGTTACAAAAGGATTACATACAATTACAAATGGTATGGTTAGCTTTGGAAAGTACAGTAGATCATGTGAATGGGTAGGTGCACACTTAAGGCCATCAATCCTCGTTGTAGGACCGAGGGACATGAGTGATAGATCTATTTGGGTGTAGCGAGCCCCACCCATGAGCCCGCGGGTTGGACCATGAGGTGACTATGTCTTACAGCCGGAAGCCCGGTGCAAAATCTGCTAGGTTTGAGTCTTCCTGCACCATGTCACGTATATTAATGTATTAGTTACACATTAATCGATCTGTTTCCTTGTTTGCTTTCATACCGAGGTTTTACAAATTACATACCATGTTTTATACAAATTCAAAGCATAGGATTATGCAGGCATGAAGTCAAAGTCAGGGTGGGCATTGACGGTTATACAAACTTTACAAATACAAGAGTTTACAAATACATGGTTTTACGAACATAATGCGTTACAAATACAAAGTTTCCATATAACTTGACAAGAAAATGATTTCCAAATTCGTTTTCTCAATAATATTTCACAAACCGGTTATTCTAAAGATTTATTTCAAATCTTTTACAAACAAACTGTGAACTCGCTCAACTTTATGTTGATTTTTCGCATTTTTCTTTCTTAGGTTACTTTTCAAATTATGGCACGGTTGGAATAGGAGAGCCATTGGGGATTCGAGTACTTAGCAGGCATTCAATTTCTAGAAAGTCTTTGCTTATTTGCTTCTGCTGTGCAATGAAGATACCAGTCAAGTCACGCCATGCTCTGATATTTCAGGGTGTGACAGATTGGTATCAGAGCTATAGGTTACAGCGAATTAGGTTTCTGTAGAGATACCTAGGCTCTAACCTCACTTTTCTCTGGGACATAGACTATTGAGACTTTGAACACATACAGAACGCCTAAGGCTCGAATATGGTCTCCGACCGTTGCCGAAAAACAAACAGTCAAAATTTTCTTTTCAAACATACTCTAAAGTTGTGTTTTACACACGGTACACAAAATTGTTGCACACAGTAAACAAAACTCTGAGAATTTAGGAAACATGCATTTAAGACCTTCGGAAACTTATGTTGAAATTCATTCAAGGTCTTAAATGCATGTTGTCTACAACACAGTAAACAAAACTCTGAGAATTTAGGAAACATGCATTTAGGAAACATGCACGAGACACGAGAAGACGCATGCCTTCGTATTCCCCCGTTCTCATTAATGACGAATACGCTATGTCCGACATTCCATGGTAATGTCACCTAACAACCGGCCATCACACGCAACCCCAGGTAAAGTCCTCAAATATCTTTTATTGAAATTTTGACTTTCACATTTACTGAGTAGATTTTCGTATCTCTACTCCTCTTAATGGTCATTGTATCACGATCATTTCTTTCATTATAGCGAACACTCATTTGCTTCATTTCTTGGAAAATTCATATGTTACACATGCATCGGTTTGTTACGCATGTGGTTTCGTTTCGAATAAGCCTTTCATCGAAGTTCAAATATTATTTCGCTAAATCTAATTATCTATTGTGATTCGAATGACCCGCATTATTGAATTGTTGGCTCCCTTGTTATCAAGTCCACACATTTTCTTGAAATTTCTTTTCTTTTCAAGTTACGTACATGGTTTTTCGTTGTGACCATGCCGAAAGTTTTCTTGTCAATACATGTAGTTATTGTCGGCTTGCGCCGAAACCCAATTCAACTGTTTGAACTTGTCCATTACACATATTCAATTCAAGACACCATATGATGTATTGAAAACATCATATTCAAATTTGTTTTAAAAAGCGTTTCATTTGCTATGAGTCGTAGTAGACTTGTTTGGTCTACGACTCCATTAAGTCGTTTGTTGATTTCGACACCTCGTGGTGGTGTTTTCATTAATTTGAAGCTTGCGCTAATCTTGTTTACACATATTATGCACGGATTTAAATTATTTATTTATTGATTTGTTTTAAATCCGCATTGAATCATCATATTAAAGCAGTCTTAACACAATCGTGTGTTAAGACAATGGTACACAAATTCATTTTTATATTTTGGTGTACCTCCTAACGGTTCTTTCATTATCGATCGAATGTTTTGCGATATTCATTGCTTTTTCATCTTCGATCGAAAACATTATTTCTTTGATGTTCAATTTTCAATTGAAAATCCTATGAGGTGGTTTGAAACAAATTTCAAGATTCACTTCGTTGCGCTTTCATTTGATTTCAAACACGGTGAAATTGTTAGATCACCGTTATTATTGAATTATTTAAATCGATACGACACCTTGTGGTGTCAGTGCAAACTTGTAGCTTGGGCTAATCATAATTTAGCGTTTCATGCAAAATACAGGTGATACTTGTTCGACCACCGCTTTATTTGAATTGTTTCATTCTCTACGACACCTTGTGGCATCGATATAACTTGCAGCTTGCGTTGATCACGATCAAGCATTTCATGCAAACTATTACATTTGAGAGCTTTGATTTTAAGTTCATCTAGTGGATGTTATTGCTTCTAGAACTCGTTTACATATTGTGAACGTTCATACGGAATTCGATTGGTCGAAGTTCCTGTTCTTTGTTGGACTCTTGTTAACTTAGTCACATTAGTGACTGTATCCGTCTGTCTTGTTTCCTTTGACATCAAATTCTAAAACATATTCCTGTTAACCGTTGGGTTCTTATTGTTGACGTATGTCCTTGAATGCACATAATTCGAATGAGTCTTGATTCGATTCCGTGGTCATCCACTTTGATACTATTCGTAATTACCTACACATAACGTAACTCTAAGGAGTTAACGTAGTCTAAATTTCGAGGACGAAATTTCATTAACAGGGGGAGAATGTGACAACCGGTGATTTACGGCTTTTAATTATGTAATTAACGAGCGATTAACGCGATAATGAGTAGTGTTTAAGACGTAGATTAACTTAATTATGCCTTTGGAGTGCCTAGGAACGTCTATACGACTTTACAGTGCGTGAACGGTGGTTTACAGAGAAACCTGTTAAACGTTAAACGGCAACTAATTGAAACCGAACAGAATACTGTCAACACCAAAAAATATAAATTTTATACGTATAATTTAAACCTATGGATTTCCTTTTGTGAAATTTTTATGCATTCGAACGACACAAAGCGCAAACGAGAGCGAAAAACGCGGAAATCAGAACACACCGTCAATCAATAACGAGACGGAAGCACCGCACTCGAGTTACGTCGCAATATTAATATATTATGATATATCTAACTTCGTTTTCAAATTTTATTATCCGTATTCGAAACCGGATCGAAAAACGGATTTAAACGGCGAACAACGCGTTTTACGCAATTTAGCGCAACCAACGATCAAACGCGATGACAATGACTACTGGTATTATTCTACATATTTTTAAAAACTAAGATTTTATATTATGACATTCCGACAATCTCGGGTTTTGGTAACGGGTCTGGTATAAAATTACGGGCCACCTAAACACCGGGATTGGGCTTGTGGGCTTTGGGCCCAAGCCCACTAGACTAACCCTACTTATATAAAGGTAGTATAACCCTAAAATCCATTCGTTGATCAGCTGCTACCTTCACTTTATCATGTGTTCTTTTTGTCTGCAATAATATACACACACAAGACATAGATTTCATCTTCCCCAAACAAATCGTACTCACACACAAACATAAAGAATGAACCTTATCCTTCCTTCACCTCATCCACTCAAACATACAGACATACCACAAAGCTAGACACCCTCTCACAACTACTCTCTCCCTCTCGATCTACTGGATACGCGGATCGGAGCCGGAACAGGCGTCGATGCCGGTGGTTTTTCCGACGAGGCACCACCCCCCCTTTATGCGAAGTTTGATCGGTGGCCACACCGACCAACCGGCGGTCGGTTCATTTATCTGGTGGTCGGTTTATAGATCCGGTGGTCCTTGTTTTTGACCGACTGTTCTACCGATGATGGTGGTGTACGACGATGAGATGGAGGGAGAGAGAGAGAGCAGACATAGAGAGAGAGAGAGGCGACGGAATGGCATGCGACGGCGTGGCGACGGGCAGAGAGAGAGAGATCGAGAGAGAAGGAGAGAGAAAACGCAGAGATGAGGTTTTCTGGCAACGAATCCGCCGTTGGCGGTGGAGCCGTGGCGGCGGTGGTGGATGTCGCCTGTTTCCGACGAGTTTCTGTCCGGTAAAAAATTTTAACCGTCGTTTTTTTAAAAGATGTGTAAAGAAACATGATCTCCGGCTCGTTACGACTTGATTCAGGTGTTGATGGTGTTATGCGGCGGTGGTCCATGTCACCGACCGACGAGTTCCGTTTCAAACAGGTGGTTTAGGTTTAGGTTCAAGTTCAAGAGACTTTGGTTCGTGTTCGCGACTCAGTTTGGTGTTCGGGTCAAGGTTGGTTCAACTCCGTTTGACTCGGTCAAACCAAGTCAACTCAGTCAACTCGGGTCAATGGGTTAGACCTGGTGTGGTTCGGGTTCAGCTCAAATCGGGTGCGGTTCGGTCAGATTGGTCAACTTCAGATGTGGTTCGGGTCAACTCGGTTAACTCAGACAACGCGAGTCAACCTGATTGACTCGGTCAACTAGTCAACTCAGTCTCGGTCAACTTTTCCGTGTTTCGACATGAAGATTTGGTAAATAATTAACATCAAGATTAATATTTACGTTTTAACATAGTTTTAATGGATTACGTGAAATACGAGCTCTCGAACCGAACAAATTAGTAAATTTTAGTTAAAAATTTACTTGGATTATTTATTATCATTGTTTATATAAATTGATTATACAAAATTGTTGTTGAATCTTGTTGAACTTTGAAAAATAACGACAACTTGTGTTGTCGTTGTCGGGGGCGTCCAAAAATTGAGGAAACTATGTCCGTTTTTTCGAGAAAATCCGTAAATACAAAGTGTTTTATCATAAAATAAAACTATCGGATTCAAATAACTTTTCTTGACGGCACTTTACAACTTACGAAAACGACGATTCCTTTTTAAAATAAATATAGTTTATATATTTACTTAGATCATCAAATAATTCGATTCTTTTATAAAAATAAATATATTTTATATATTTATTTCAAATAACAAACAACACGAATTCATCTAGTTATGTATTCATTTTAAATATCAAACAATACCAACTCTTGTAAAATAAATATAGTTTATTTATATAATTATTTATTTTTTACATCAAACGACTTGTATTCTCATATAAAATTAAATACAGCTTGTATATTTATTTTTAAACACAAACAACTCGATGATACTTTTATAAAATAAATATAACTTTTATATTTATTTCAAAACGCCTAAACGACACCCTATAAATCATGTATATATATCGCGTACGAGTTTGTTACTTGTTATTTTCATGTAAATGTTTGTTACATACATAGCGACATCTCAAGACGACTAACGGGATTCTACCGAAATATTTATATATTTTAAATCTCACGAGAACTAAGTGTTTTTCAAAGACTTAGTAAAATATTACCGACATTAGACGAAACTTAACGAGTATAACCTAATCGTTTCCATTAACTTAACAATTTACCATTGAATCGTTCGGTTAACGATTCGGTAGAGCTCGGTGACACATAGTTTAGTTACCGTGTTTATTTAGAAACTTATAAGATATCCCGTCTTAGGAATATTGTAGAATGCACGCTAGCGAGTCTCGTCTAGGAAACGACATCACAAAGTCGTATTTAGCTAGCTTTGCACAAGGCAATTCAGGTGAGTTCATAACCCCACCTTTTTACGGTTTTACATTTTTATAAATGTTTTCGACATGGAAAGACATGCACGTTTTTCAGAAACATACAAAGTTTTTTATAAACAAAGATTGCATATTTTAGACAAAGCACGTTTTGCAAGGACATACAAAGTTTTTGAACGAACGAAAACTCATATTTCTAAATCATGTTACGAATGGATTTCGAGGAACTCAAATGGTTTACGAATGGATCATACTAAATATACCGGTTTTTACAAAACAAATGCGTATTATCGAAATGTGAATGATTTTCATGACTAGGGATGGGATCGTCTAGTGAGAATATTGGGAACAGGTTGGTCTGCGTTTCAGGAATGGGACACCCAGTGAGTTCATGTCCCCCTTTTCTTTAAACTGTTTTGTTTATTAACTTCGGGGGTGAAGTACATGTTACAAAAGGATTACATACAATTACAAATGGTATGGTTAGCTTTGGAAAGTACAGTAGATCATGTGAATGGGTAGGCGCACACTTAAGGCCATCAATCCTCGTTGTAGGACCGAGGGACATGAGTGATAGATCTATTTGGGTGTAGCAAGCCCCACCCATGAGCCCGCGGGTTAGACCATGAGGTGACTATGTCTTACAGCCGGAAGCCCAGTGCAAAATCTGCTAGGTTTGAGTCTTCCTGCACCATGTCACGTATATTAATGTATTAGCTACAAATTAATCGATATGTTTCCTTGTTTGCTTTCATACCGGGGTTTTACAAATTACATGCCATGTTTTATACAAATTCAAAGCATAGGATTATGCAGGCATGAAGTCAAAGTCAGGGTGGGCATTGACGGTTATACAAACTTTACAAATACAAGAGTTTACAAATACATGGTTTTACGAACATAATGCGTTACAAATACAAAGTTTCTATATAACTTGACAAGAAAATGATTTCTAAATTCGTTTTCTCAATAATATTTCACAAACCGGTTATTCAAAAGATTTATTTCAAATCTTTTACAAACAAACTATGAACTCGCTCAACTTTATGTCGATTTTTCGCATGTTTCTTTCTCAGGTTACTTTTCAAATTATGGCACGGTTGGAATAGGAGAACCATTGGGGATTCGAGTACTTAGCGGGTGTTCAATTTCTAGAAAGTCTTTGCTTATTTTCTTCCGCTGTGCAATGAAGATACCAGTCTAGTCATGCCATGCTCTGATATTTCGGGGTGTGACAGCGTACAAGTTAAAGCTCCCAGAAGAACTCAGCAGTGTACACGACAGGTTTCACGTGTCTAATCTCAAGAAAAGCCCTACTCAAGAGACGATTGTCATTCCATCAGATGAGATCCACATCAACGAAAAACTCCAATTTACTGAAGAACTGGTTGAGGTTATGGACTGGAAGGTCCACAAGACACGGAGAAGTCGTATAAAGCTAGTCAAAGTTCGTTGGAATTCACGTCATGGTCCCAATTTTACATTTGAACGTGAAGATCAAATCAAGTCTAAGTACCCTCATTTGTTCCAAGACTCCCCTACAACTGATAACGAAGCTTGAATTGCGGGACGAAATTCATTTTAACGGGGGAAGAATGTGACAACTGGCATTTTTCAGGTAATTTCCGTACCATGTGAACAGTATTTAATTTTATTTAGTTATGTGTTTTGAACATCTGAAGTACATAATTTCACGACAAACATTTAGAGAAATCACAAATACATTGATGATACATGTTATTCATTTTTATTGGTCGTGACTTGAAACAGTTTAGACAGTGCTCAGAATTAATTAGTACACATATTAGACAGACTAGTAGTCCTGACAAGGGTTTAGTACTCAGATAAACAACACACTTAGGACATAGATTGAGTTCCAGGGTCAATATTATACTAAAACCCATGTGAGAAAATAAGGGAGTATGTTGATACTTTCCAGGGTCAATAGCTACCCGAAACTAGCTATAAATGGCCAAAACAACATAATTCAGCAAAATTCAGCAAAAATTCAGCATTTTCTAGCTTATGTAATAGTCAGAAATGATGTCTGAATGCCCAGAATAACTTTCTGAAAAAGTATCAGGAACATTATCACGACATAATAACATATTATGCGATACAAGTTACATATATTGATCTTTTAGCGATCCGACCACAAAACAAACATCCGATTACTAGCTAGACACATTATATGAACTAGTTAAAATATTCTAGCAATGTTAAACTAGTGTAAATCATCATACACCAAGAAATACATCAAGAACCCCTAAACATGTAAATTCCCTAACAAAGTAACACCTTTCATCATCTTTTAGCACTTAACAACTTTGAAACAAAATTGATACCCCCCCCCCCCCCCTTCATGACCGTCCCTTATGGGACCCACCCCCTAACCAATGTTGACTGATTCTCATAGATGGTCAAAGATGATTATTGAAATCCATGGGTTAAAATGTTGGAGGGAAGGTAATAACCAAAGTGTTTAAGACCTTATCTACTCATCTAATCTCTCATTATCAACAACAACAAAAATCACAACACTTTCTTCCTCTCCTCTCGTAGTCTTGGGCGAAACCACACCCCCCCCCCCCCATCTTCACTTTCAAACATTTTCAAGCTAATCCAAGACCATTCTAAGGTGTATCAAGCACATACAAGAAGGTGTCAAGCATTGGAAGTGGAAGGACCACTCTAGAGAGCCATTATCCACCATCTTTGTGTCATCTTCATCATCTTGTTCATCTTGTTTCTACCCTAGCCTTGTGCTAGTAGTAAGTTCTTTTGACACCCATTTTTCATCTTGTTCAGGTAGATATAACTTATGTAGAACACAACATCTAAAAGATCTCACAAAACCAAGATGAAGAACACTTTAATCAAACTAAAAATCACAAGAAAACAAGTTGTTTATGTTGTGCTATGAAGTTGTGTAGATGATTGTTTGTGTTATGATGATGAACATTCCATAAAGTCTTGTTAGATGATGACTAGAAACATGATCTAACAAGTATGTATGAGGATTTTGAAAAGATCCATAGTGAACATGATGTATGAAATGGATGATCTTGAAAATGAATTTTTGTAAGTGTAGAACTTGTTACCCATGAAAAATGGTTTCTTGAAGGATGTATGAACTTGAAAAGTAAGGTGGTTAAAAGTGTAGATTTTTACAATATACAAAGTATGTTTTAGTTGGAAAATGAAGGAACTTGAAAGATGTAACTTTTTAAGATTTGTAAGCTGATTCATATAAATTTTAGACTTTTGAAGGATGGATGAAAAGCAAGTTCATAAATAGTTTTCTAAAAAGTTTGGTAAAATTATTAAATAAGTATGATTTTTAACAAAACAAACATACTTAAAAACCATACAAAAATACTACATGTTCACAATTCATCTTAGTATGTTTGATGATGTATTATGATGAAAATTGTTGTGGGAAATTGTTGATGTTTTTGAAAAGAAAATGATATGTTTTGAAAACATGGAAACTCCATTTTCCAAAGGAAACTATGGCAAATTTTTTGTAGAAATCAAATACTTAGAAAATATTTTAACTACAAGATTCTTATAAGAAAGCTTGTTCAAAAATATTGAGTGTAAAAATTCCCACAATTTTTGTATAAAAAGAATACAAGCGAGAAAAGTATGGTTTTTCAAAAATTAAAATGGTTATAAATATATATTTTAGGAAATATATATTTAGTGGTCACTTAATCTATGTGCTTTGTGTATATTGTTTGTATTAGTTATACTTAAAATTAGGGACTTGAAATATTAAATACAAACAAATACAATAAACATCTAAAATAAAAATTCCAAGAAAAATTCACACATACGCTTCAGACACACGATTATTGGACTATTTGGACATTTGGACATAATGGACATACTATATATATTCCGGATAAAATAATCTATCAAGGCTTGGTGAAAGATATATTTTCAAAACCGAACAAGTGACAAAATATATATTTTTACAAGTAATATTAAAATATAACATAAGATTCTTATAAGAAAGCTTGTTCAAAAATATTGAGTGTAAAAATTCCCACAATTTTTTTTATAAAAAAATACAAGCGAGAAAAGTATGGTTTTTCAAAAAGTAAAATGGTTATAAATATATATTTTAGGAAATATATATTTAGTGGTCACTTAATCTATGTGCTTTGTGTATATTGTTTGTATTAGTTATACTTAAAATTAGGGACTTGAAATATTAAATACAAACAAATACAATAAACATCTAAAATAAAAATTCCAAGAAAAATTCACACATACGCTTCAGACACGATTATTGGACTATTTGGACACTTGGACATAATGGACATACTATATATATTCCGGATAAAATAATCTATCAAGGCTTGGTGAAAGATATATTTTCAAAACCGAACAAGTGACAAAATATATATTTTTACAAGTAATATTAAAATATATCATATTTTGTGAAAGATGAAAATATATTATTTTTGAAGTGTATGAAAATATTCATTTCATAAACATTTAAGAAAATATTGTTTTGGTAGAAACTAAAATATATATTTTTGGGATAATCTTAAAAATAAATTATTTTTAAGATAAATGTGAATATTTGTATTTACCAAGCCTAAGGTATAAATATTCCAATAAACATATCTTAAAATGTATATTTTAAGAATACAAGATTTATGCTTATAATTATACAAGAATAATATCCCTGAAAAGTTGAACACATATTAAGTATGAAATACTTAAGTAGATAAAAGAATATACGTATTCCTATAAGTACAGATACATGCCCACCTATATTAGCAACACTTGGTAAAAATATATCATTATACAAGTATTATACTAAATTTGAGAATACGAAGCTAAATACACCAAATACTCATAATACAAATATACATATACTTGGGAATATGTATAAGTGTATAATACTTAAAAATGGTACAAATGGACATGTATACCATGAACACATGCATATGGAAATAATATATATCAAACAAGTTAAAAATATATTATTTTTAACAAACCCATTGTAGACATATATGATATATAAATGATGCATGAAATTAATATAAGTTAAAATATGATATTTTAACCAATATGTCAAACTTGGGATTTTATATATAAACATTATACACCGAAAGTGCAACTCAAAGCAAGTACAATTCCAAAACAAGTCCTAATAAATAATTAAGACTAAGAGTCGTTACAAGACCGAGGTGTCTAATAAAACCTAGCACGTTTGTAGGTTGCAACACGCCCCGAGGAAACCGAATTTGAGTACACACTATTACGTACGCAAACTTGTGAGTTTATGTCCCCCTTTTCTCTTAATTGTTTTCGGATTTATAACTCTCAGGGTGAAATACATGTCTTAATGGTATGGTTTAGCTAGGGAATGAACTGTTAGATCATGTGAGCGAATAATATCTCTCTTAAGTGTCATTAATCTGGTATAGATCGAGGGGCAGAAGTGGTATATCTATCGGGTGTAGCGAGCCCCACTCTTGGGTCCTTGTGTGACCCATGTAGTGCTATTGTTGTTCCAGCCGGGTAGACCGGTGAAAATTCTCTAGGTTTGAGTGCTTCATATGTCGCCACACATATTAATGTCATTGAAAAACATTAATGAACTGTTCATAGACGCCTTACATACATGTTGTTAAAAGATCTCTCAAATGTTTAAAAGTTTATTTGGAACTCACTCAAAACGCATAAACTCGCTCAACTTTTGTTGATTGTTTTCAAACTTACATGTATTTCAGGAAATTAGATGGATCTTGGTGCTAGCGTTACTTTCAAGCTTTTGGGTCACAAGGCTCGATGTCATCCCTTTTGGAGGGTTTGGTTCATATATCTCATCTTTGATGAGATATAGGATGCAAAGACTCATGTTTTAAATCTTTTGTTGGACTAGTCCTTTCATGGAACTTAAAACTTATTTTGGTGTGTAAGTTAACTTAAACTTATGTTGGTTTGTAACTTAAACAACTTGTTGGTTGTAATGTTTAACTTTTGAATGGATGAACATCGTTGTTTAATCATGTAGTTGTTTACTATTATCGTGTGCAATGAAAACTAATCAAGTCACACCACACGCTTCCACAATTTGACGGGTGTGACACAACCAATATATATTATTATCATCACATCGTACATTTTATGAAAAAAATTGGATTGGTTTTTTCACAAAATTTAAATAGTACAACCCGTGAAATTCATGGGTGATAACCTATTATTTATAAAGTAAACTCTTTGACTAATTTGGTTGGGCCACAAGTATTTTTTCCCTACTTTTAGTGTCTATGCATGACATTTGAATAAAGGAGTTACAATAAAGAGACACTGCAACCATACAAAAATAGAATTTGGACTTGTGTAGCGATTTATAAATTATATCGTTTTCGAATTGTATTTGTATATGTGGATTACGGTTATCATTTTCATTATTACATGTAACACATAATAATTTATTATAAGAAGTATGTACAGATAATTTATTGCATCATTTTTAATACCTAAATCTGTGTAATACACAGGTGAATAAATCATGTTCCATTAATAGTGCATATGCTTGATCTCTAACATAATAATAATAAGATAATGTAATATTAACTTTCAATAATTAGTATTTCTTTGATCTATAATATAATTATTTCTTCACACATCGTACATTTTGAATAAATGTTATATTTGTTTGTGTTCATTCTTTTTACTCTTTCCGTGGTTGCTGTCATTTTAGCTTTTTGAAGCCCTCAAAGTGCGTTATCCACAAAGAACTACCATATTAACTATAAACCATGAGAGTCGCTAGCTACACTTTATTGTTGTGAATCCCTATTATGTATTTTCTTTAGGTGTTAACTCAAATTATAGCATTTTTCGTTGTCACATGATAACTTTTTCTTAACAATTCGTCTAATAAAAAATCGTCGATGTGGTTTCTACTAATTTGGTGGACACTGTAAAAATTGTTGTTTCTGTATTATGTTTAGGTGGCTATAGGTAGTCTTTTTATTTTACATTTGTTGTATACATAAATTAAATGGTCCAACCCTGTGAGTATTCACATGGGATAACCTAGTATTCATATATATTACATCAATATCGTTGCAGCATCTGCTTGACTTAGACTGAAGGGAGTGGGGCGGGTGTTTGAGCGTGGGAAACCAACCCAACCTTAACATCGTCCCCCATGAGGCTTGAGATGGGTGTTGCCCCCTTTGGCGAGGTAATTTAGCTAGGTATGGGGCGGGCTTAAGAGTGGAGTTCCCAACCCAAATGAAGTGGTACAAGCTATTGTTGAAGATGAAGATGAAGGGAGTTCCCAACCCAAATGAAGAAAATATATAAGTCGCGAACGACAAGCCTCCTATAATTTATTGGTACATGATTACTTCTCACCCGGACCAACATATGATGAAAAAAATTTCAGGCGGCGTTTTCGTATGAGTCGAAATTTATTTTTAAGAACATGAAATAATTTAGAGAATAAATATGAATATTTCAAACAAAACCCCGATACGCGTGGTAATTTGGGATTCTCCACGTTGCAAAAGGTCACGGCCCGCTTATGGCTCTAGTTCCGATATAATGGACATCTAATTAAAGATGTCGGCACGAATGGCAAGGGAAACTCTTCATAATTTTTATGAGTATGTCATTGAACTATATATAAAAAAAATATTTGAGAAAACATACGTTTAGTAACATAAAATAATTTTGGAGTTGCATGACGAAAGACATGGTTTCTCCGGGATGCTTGGTAGTTTAGATTGCATGAAATAGGAGTGGGAACTTTGTCCAAGTGCATGGCAAGGCCAATACACGAATGGATATCATGGAAAACCAACTATGATGCTTGAAGCGGTTGCATCACAAGATGTTTGGATTTGGCATGCATTTTGGTGTGCTTGGTGCGCATAACGATATAAATATTCTTAATCAATCTCTCATTTTCAATGATCTTATAAACGATGTTGGACCGAAAGGATCTTTTTTTTTGTAAACGGGTCGAATACAAGTACGATTATTATCTAATAGATAGAATTTACCCTCAGTATGTTAGGTTCATAAAATCATTTTCACAGGATACAACGCTAGATGAAAAGAGAACAAAGTTCAACATAGCTCAAATGGTGGCACGCAAAGAAATCGAGCGAGCTTTTGGTGTTATACAGAAAAAATGGCGCATTTTGAGCATGCCATGTCGATTGCGGGATAAAGAAAAAAAATAAGAAATGTGATGTACGCGCGCGTTATTTTACACAACATGATTTTAGAGGATGAAGGACATGCAATTTGCGAATACTTTAGGGAGGCTAGGCAATCAAATAACGAAGACGTTAGTGATGATGCGAGAACATTAAGCAGATTTGAAATCCAGAACAGACAGACGCATCACAACCTTCGAACGGATTTGGTTGAACATATTTGGATGATTCCGAGATACAACCTCGATGACGATGATGATAATTAAAAATATGAGATGCGGTAGTTTTATTTTATTTGATGTATTTTATTTTATTTAATATATTTTTTATTTAATTTGATCTATTTTTGAGTATTATTGTCATTGTCTTTCTTTTAAATTAATATAAATGTCTTTTGTATAAATTTAATTCATTTATTTTAAAAAATAAAATATAAAAAAAGAGTATCACATGTCTACTCATGCCCCAAACCTAATCTCCTCCACTTCCTTACCTTTTGAGCTTGAGTTGCCCATACTACTTATGTGACAGACACGTGTCAACTCATGTCCCTAAACCCAAGCTTCTCCACCCCTCATAGTCTTAGGAGTTTAGTTTACTAATTAAACACACATAAAAATATTTACACACATTTAACTATAAAAAAATTGACCTGAAAAATATTACTCAACTGGTCAAAATAGCATGTTTAACAAGTTAGAAAAAGTTAATAGATGAAAATGATAAACCACTCAACGAGTCAAAACAGCATGTTTAGCAAGTTGGAAAAAGTTAGTAGATTAAAATATGACCACTCAACAGGTCAATATAGCATATTTCACAAGCTAGAATTTTTTGAAGTATACTCTTAACAGAAAAAACGGTGGAAAAGAGTAAGTATTGTAATTGGTTTATAATTAGTGGTATACATTTCTTTATAGCATATATGGAAGATGAATTTCTTATTGATTTATCTCATACAAAATACATGAGTCACTATATATAGGCTATAACATTAATACAAACATGAATGTGCAATGGGAGTTAGAAATGTGGATAGTCAATAATAATGGATGCATTCATAACACTCCCCCTTGACTATCCACATGATGATATACTATTCTTTAATATGTTTGGTGATGCTGCCTCGTTTAAAACCTTGCTTGGAAAACCCAGTGGGACAAAACCTCAGCTAAGGGAAAAAGAGTGCAACGAGTATTGTCTCCCCTAATAATTCCTAATAATTCTGGATCAGGTATGTTGCCTCATTAAAAACCTTACTAAGAAAACCCGTTGGGATAAAACTTAGTTAAGGGAAAAAGAGTGCAACTTGTATAATGCTCCCCCTCATTTTTACATGTATCATATAAGTGACGCGTGTCCATCTTACTTGAAAGTCGAACAAAGCTTTTGTAGCCAATGATTTGTCACTTCATTCCTTAATGTGCAATCCTTTATGTTGAGCAATGCTGTGTTTTGTTACGTTCCTGCATCTACAAGGCTAACCAAACTTGTTTAGATGGGTTAGTAAAATATAATCAAATATTGTTTATACTTGAAATATTTCTTTGAACTCATTCCAATGTCTCTTTGCATGACAAAGGTTATATCATGACAATAAGCTCAAGTGAAAGATAGTGTAACCATACAAAGCTAGCAAAACATATTAGTGTAATTATGCATTTAACGATGGTACTTCTAGAATGAGAATCTCCACTTTGGTAAGAGATGATAATAGGCATTTCTTATAACAAATGACTTAACAACCTTTAACATACTTTAAGGTTCAACTATGTCCATACTAAAATATCCAAACATTATCTTCTAGATGTACTTGAGGGATTAGTAAAATACAATTAAATATATACTTGAACTGCAGTTCGAGTAATAATTAGACCGTGCCAAGGTCATTCAAAAATTCTCCCTCTAAAAGCTCGAAACTTTCTCTCAATGATGCCTAGACATTATTACTCTAAATTGCGATTATAGTGAACTTTTAAAAGTAGAATGTTCATAGAACATGGCTAATTTAATCAACCTACATCCCTCTTTATGCGAATATCTCGAGTTGTACAACACTCGACCCAACTATCTTAGCCCATACGTATTTTGTCAACTTCATATAGTACGTTCTTGAGGTTTTTATATCAAAGCTTCTGGCATTATCAATCCATGAGGGAATTCTGTCCATTTTATCCAAATATACATGTGCATTCACTCTTCATGAGTTTTGCTACTTAAACTTACCCATATAACACAGAGATATCTATATTATATGCAAAAATGTCATGAACACTTGCTTTTATCTTCAAAATCCATAGTGTACCATGCGTGTACACTATTTATTAAGATATCACAATCACTGGGTACAAGTTTCTATGTACATTTCTTGGTGCACAAGTATTACATCGTTAATATGTTTCAATTAACCTTTTAAGCACCCAATTACTTTAGAAACTCATCAGGAGTTTCAATTATATCCAACAGGTAAAAAAATCATAACCTATTCAAAATCCGAATATGTATACAATGATCACATTGTTCTCGAGAACTTACTTTACATGACCTACATAATTTAATCCTTCGAAACTTTCATGTAAACTCTCAATATCAAATGATACATAACATCATAAGACGAATATCAATTCTCTCTTTATATTACCATACTAATAAAATATATTGGAAAGTCAATGCATCCACCACTGGAGAATACTTCTCCTCATAATCAAATATAGGTCTTTTGCGAAAATTATTGTGCCACCAATTTTCCTTATATCTCTTATGTGACAACCTGAACTTTCGAGGTCAGTGTCGTGTAATCTTGTGATCTTAACTCCGTTAAACTTAGACGGTTGTTAACTGGGTTATATAACTTAGTAGAATTTGTTGGGCCGCATATATTTGGGTTTTATAATTATACCTTTCTAGTAGCACCATATCGGCCCAAAAAGGGGATCTCCTGAGCCCAAGACATGTTCTTTGCATGCTTGATTAAGTCGGCCCAATATATGCAGCCGGGATAACTGAGTTGACCGGCCCACTTGTGTGTTATTGTCATTATAATCTAATTGTACGTACCACAATATCACTATATCGCATTACAACAAACCCTACTTCTCCTCTCTTGATTGCGACGACAGTAGATACCCCTCCCCCTCTCGTTCAATGAAGACGCCGGCAGCCTCACTCCTTCGAAATATTAGTTCTCTTGGTCGAGCTTTCGGTTAGTTTGACTACTCTCATTCCTTGTTGATTATATGTTCGTAATTCTCGTTGATTAGGGTGATGTTTGCACCGCAACATAGGAAAATCATAATAAAGATGACTAAATGATGTTGGCCACTTGTTGATTATCTTGATCATGCATATGTATTTTGTAAATGATAATGGTAATAAATCTAATGGTAATAAAGCTGATAGGGGGTGTGGGTTCGATCAATTAACAACATAGGTGAACACATGTGAACTTTGTGATACTTGAATTGATGAATATATGATGAATAATGGGTGGATACAAACTGTTATGATTAATCAGTGCATATGATTGTCATGCATGGAACTAGGGTTTAGCACTGATTAATTAAGTATGAATAAGTGACCGAATAATTAGTTGATCAATTATTGTTATTTATATGGCTGTAATGTTTATGAGTTGTGTTATATCGGAAATTGTGCTGCATGTGTTTATAATTTTTTTTTCAACAAGTTTGCATGTGCTTGCATGTATAAAGTAATGATGGCTGAATAATTCACGTGCCCCTCTTTGATGATGATCTGATGAGTCATCATTTCCCTTGAACACTTAGCCAATCATCTCCACTTTGCTGCCCAAAATTGTAGATATTGTGATGAAGTATAAATTGATGACCAAAAATAATTTATTACCCTCATGTGATGTGTGAATAATTTTGATATTGATGTCATGCCAATGTCTTCTCCTCTCTCGAAAATCATATGGCATGGGCATGTTGTTCGAACTGTTAGTGATACTGGAATTCAATTTGTAATTTAAATGGGCCGCACACTTCAATGGACCTAGATACTTTTGTTTGGGCCGCACGGTTAAAAGTATATATATATATATATATATATATATATATATATATATATATATATATATATATATTTTGGACTGTTGATATTTACTGGAGCATGAATAAGTAGTGTAGACACTTATGGGGACCGGGTATTATTTATGTGGTTTCATGATAGTAATTGACGGATATGTTGCATGGATAACTGTTATGACTTGTGTAATAGGTGTATGGCCTGTGTACTATTGGAATAGTATGTGTGCTTTATGTGATATGATCTCGTATTTGGCCTAAATGTTATTATATGATACGATTATGTTGTGTGTGATATGGAAAAGTGTGTAGCATGACTGACTGTTATTGACTGCTTGATATTGTGTGAATGTTGCTTGTGAAGTATGAGAAAGGGGTGTGTGCTTAAGTAATATGAAACTGATTGATAATGGTAACTATGCTAGGGTTGGTTTGATCAACTTGAACAAGTAACTAGTCATACCGAGCAAACCCAGGTGAGTTCACACTTTCTACAAGGCATGGCATTCACAGGGGTTGGGAATGGGTAAAGGATTTGAACTTAAACTGCGTGATCTCCTGGTTTGGAACACGTACACACCCTCTTTATTGAAGGGTGACAACATGCACTAAGAACTTAATCAGAACCTGCGTAATCTCCTGGTTTGGGGATTACGTACACACCCTCTTATTTGAAGGGTGACAACACAGATACTAGACCAAAACTCTCTATCATGAAGTCCCTCCTTTTATATCGACTTAATCGCTGGGCCAATGGCGAGCGGGTCATTAGTTAGATAGCGCTATTTAGGTTTGACAAGCCTCACACCGTGCCGCAGAGAACGGGCGTGAACTAATGGATCTGGGCACTAGTCAATGATGATAGACATTGACGTCAGGGCACCAACTTACTTTAGTCAGTGGTCGATATGGTAACGGGTCTAGTGGTTAACATGGGGAAGCCCCCAATAATTATGGATATGTTTGGGAAACAGGGTAAACTGGTTAACTTACAACTTACAAATGAACTCCTGGTTTTTGAAACAACTTAACAATGAACACCAACTGTGAACTCGCTCAACTTTGTTGTTGACTCGTTGTTACATGCCTTGCAGGCTTTTAGGTGCATATCATTGGAACTTGCTGTCTGGGATGCTGGAGTGGTCATGGGTAGAGATACATGGAATCACAACACAAGACTAATGGTTTTTTTTACATGTGGCTAATAAACACTTAACGAATGATTTATGCTTCCGCTGTAAACTGTAAATTACTGTAACGTTGTAACATTTACAGTTAATCAATGAAAGTTTTATTTACATATACCTATGAGTTCAATGTGATTGATGGCTAAGATCCTGGTATGTCACACGCCCTGCGGTGTTTACGAGAGTGGTATTTTGGGGGTGTGACATCTTAATTTGATTTTCACATGATTCGCGTAAAAGACACATTTGTGTCCAACATATTTTACAACTTCAGTTGTATGGACTGTTGGTCTAGAAACTTTCCATTTCATTAGAGAACTAAACTCTGCCTTATTTGCGTCTTTCTATTTTGGCCAATCATTTCTTAATATCCATTCATAGGCAGATCTTAAATCTTGATCCTTATCATTTAATCATTTTAAGCGCTACATTATATATAAAAGTATGATGACGTCGATTTTTATTTAGATTCCATACATATCTTAGACATGATACAACTTATCGAGATCTCTTTAATTTCAGATACCTGAGGTTCTTCTTGAACCATCATGTCTATTGTCTCTTCAGGAGATCTTATTACTATAACCTCGACTTGACTATCTTAATTACTTGCTCCAGTTTTCGAGGAATTTTTTTATTGGAATCAACTAGTCTACCACACTTTAGGCGTGCAATAGACTCATTACAAAAATATATGGTTGTCCTCTTGGGACACAAATATAACTAGAGCATAAGCAGTTGATTATGTGACTTACTTAGTCACTCTATTTAGGTCAGTGAACTTGTCTGGTAATTTGTTCTTTAATATTGGTAAATGAATTATACTTTAAACTTCTAGTTCATAGTTTATAGTCTGAGGATCAAGATAACATGATAATTCATTTCACTTTTCACTTTCCAACTGCTTGTTATCTCCCCCTAATGTTGGGAACATTCATTCATTAAAGTGAAAACCAATGAACCATAAACGAATTTCTCACTAATGGCTTTAAGTATTTAATCATAGACGATTATTTATACCCAACATATTCTCAAACGTTTTTTTGAAGTCCCATCTTTGTGCGGTGTGGTGGGTGAGTTTCAATATATGTCGCACAACTAAAATCTTTGATGAGACATCTTTGGTTCTCGACCAAAAACCAACTGTATGAGGAGAACTATAAATTATTGGCTTGATGTGAATTGATGATACTATATATAAAATTACATATACCTAAATGAACTTTTGCTCCTCTCATGATTATTGGCTTTGTAACCAATAGTAGACGTTTAGTGATCACAATAACACTTATTTCAATGATCGTTAATAACTTGGGAATCAAATTCACTATTATCAAATAAATATACTAATCTGGATTAATATGTTTGCTATCACATTAGCTAAGCCCGATCACACAAGCTTCAGGTTGTGGATTTGATAACCATTTAGACGATGCATCGATTTAAAAAAAAAAACTAAATGGTATCATGTTGGGATATGCATATCCTTTAATCGCTTCTAGAATATTTTGGTATACACACCCTTGTTTATTTTGCAAATATATAATTTCCCTTGAGAACAAACATTACATGCTAATGTTTTTTAGCATATAATAACGGCCTCATTTTCTTTTTAACCTATATGGTTTATGCTATGTATATGTGATTGTACAACTTTTACATTTTTTTTGTTTACAAATTGTCATGTATTTTATGATCTTGTAGTCTAGTGGTATAAATGTAATGTAGATTTAAATCTCTTAAAATGCAGGTTAATTAGGTAGAAATTGTGACAATTGGCACTTTTCGTGTAATTTCCGTACAATGTGAACAGTGTTTTATATTATATGGTTGTGTATTTTGAACGTTTGATGTGCATGATTTCATGGCATACATTTAAAGAACTCGTAAAAACATTTTATGATGCATGACACTTATTTTTATTGGTCGTGGCTTGAAACAATTTAGACAGTGCAAAGAAATAACTAGCACACTTATCAGATAAACTAGTAGTGCTGACAGGAGTTTAGTACTTAGATAAACGACATATCTAGGACACAGATTGAGTCCCAGAACCAAGGTTATACTAAACCTCATGTGAGAAAGTATGGGATTATGTTACTGCTTTCCGAGAGACAAACGAACACTAGAAACTGCCTGAAACTAGCTAAAACTATCCAAAACAGCATAATTCAGCATTTTAAGCTTATGTAATAATCAGAAATAACGCCAGAATGCTCAGAAAAACTTAAAAAGTGCCAGAAACATTATCACGACATAATAACACATTATGCCATACAAGTTACTAATATTGATCCTTTAAGCGATCCGATAACCAAACGAACACCCAAACACATCTAAAAACATCATGTGAACTAGTTAGCAATATTTTCATGACATGAAACTAGTTTATGGTCTAAAACACCATGTTATGTATCAAGAACATCTAAACTTCCAAACTAATCATACATCATACCATTTTTTTAACACTTAACAAATTTTAAACAAAACAAACCCCCCCCCCCCCAAATGTAACCTTCCCCAAGGGGGAAGGTAATAACCAAAAGGTTTGAGACCTTATCTACACCTCCATACATCATTTTCAACATTCACAACATTCACCAACACTCTTCTTGTGACAACCCTCATAATTCCATGTATCCGTACATTTATTAATGATAATTAAAGTCCTTGATGACGGTGCTAAATCACTTAACTGCTTTCTGATTACTGTGTTATACTTACATGTGCTTATTAACATACTAGTAGTGTACATAAAAGTTACTAAATAGTCCGGTATGTTTTCCTAAGTGTTGAGAATTAAAATGTTACAAGAATATATATATATATATATATATATATATATATATATAGGACACTTTACGGATTAATTAAGCACTTTAACGAAACAATATCAAACCGAACAACTGGACTTTACCCGGAACACAAAAATATTGTCAAAACACATTGTTCTTATTTTTTCAAGCTAGTTAGGGTCCCCGAACACCCTAACACACTATGTATTACATAACACCCTTAACCCACTAACTAAATGACTTAATATCTAACTAATTAAGTTAACCACCATTGAAACTCAACTAAGCCAACCCCCCCCCCCCCCCAAAACCGTTTGTGAAGTGGGACACCACCACTTGATTTTATTTATTTATTTATTGGACATGCTATGTACTTAAGGAGCATATTACCTATTGGATTAAACCTTGTTGGAAGACTTGTTTATAAAAACCTTTGGATCATTCAAGTTTATCATCCACTCAAAATCAACAAACTTCTTTCTTCTTTCTTTCCTTGTTTCGGCCGAACACAAGACCACCCACAATCACCATCATCTAATCTTCATCATTCAATTCCAAGCTTACTCAAAGGTGTTAGAAGGTGTACAACGAAGCTTGGTGTGTTCGGAAGCTCAAGGACCTCTCT
Source organism: Helianthus tuberosus (assembly GCA_030545235.1). Classification (NCBI taxonomy): domain Eukaryota; kingdom Viridiplantae; phylum Streptophyta; class Magnoliopsida; order Asterales; family Asteraceae; genus Helianthus; species Helianthus tuberosus. The sequence continues at coordinate 134,446,338 of CM060394.1, forward strand.
CATCTTCTTTTAACCACCACTTTTCTACACTTGAACTCCCCTAGCCTTGAGCTAGTGGTAAGAACTTAGATCCTTGTATTTTCATGTTATTTAGAGTGGTTAATAGTTATTTTATGATGAGAACCCATGAACACTAAAGGATCATAAACAAAGTTTTGAACATAGAGCTAATCTAATGATGAAATGTTGTTGAAATGTGATGAAGTGCTGTTAATATGAAGTTGTTTTTATTCTTGTTGATTACCTGATGATTTGCTTGTTAAAATTGATGTTTGATGTTGTTGTGATCACTAAACATGTTAACGGAATCAATCGAACACGAGTTAGAAAGCTAAAGGCTGAAAACAGTTTCTGTCCAAGCTTTTACAGCCAACTTCAGTTGGCTGTAAACAGGTCAATATTTAACGAAAAACGGATTTTCTTGAGTCTATAACAGGCTATTTCGAAATACGGTTCTAATGGCACTGAATCATAATTTTTGGACTTTGTTTTCTATTTTTAAAGATCTGTTTTTGGACAGCAGCTCAAGCTGCATTTTTACTGTTGAAAATATGCGTTCTGTTTTCCATCATAACTTGAATTTTGAGTAGAGTTAGATCATGAAATTTGTACTGTAGATGACCACCGATGTGTTTGTAATTCTCTCACTGGAATTTCATAAATTGGACTCTCGATGAATTTTAAATAAATTATTCCGTGGGCTGCAGTCAGAAAAAGATAAATCTGATTTCAGTCCGGAGAATGAATTTTTATAAAATATTGGTAATGAATTGGATCCCTAGATTTTTACACAATAATATTTGGATCGTTTAAGGTATTCTGTAAAAATTCGGGAATTTTTGGAATAAGTTAACTATTTTATTAAAATGCCTGAAAACAGCCTAGTTTTGGATATTTAAATTGAAATGACATAAGTAGTAATTTGCGTGTCTAAATGTCGAGTATGTTATCTGAGGATGACCTAACATGTTATATGTCAATGAAAGTAATATGTGCAATATCGTATGCTTGTTCTTGAGTAGCTATAGGTGGAATGTTTATATTGAGCGTGAACTATTAAAGTGAATGCATGTTATGTAGTAGATACGTGTAGGAACTTTGTGCTCTATTTGAAACCACGAAATGACTAACTGGTAATCATATTAGGATGTGATTGACCGACCTTGACTGTTAGCTGTATTTGAGAATCTAACCGAGCAAACCGAGGTGAGTTCACACTTTCTACAAAGCATGGAAATTCCCGGTGGGAATGGGAATGGGTTCAGGAATAGGGATTACTCGTCCTTGAGACGTGTTCAGGAATGAGAATTCCTCGTCCTGTTGGGACGGAATTAGACTTACTGGACTAGAACTCTATCAGCAAAGTCCCTCCCTTTTTGTATCGACTTAATCGCCGAGGCTATGGCGAGCGGGTCATTAGTTTATAGCGCTATTGGGTTTAACAAACCTCACACCGTGCCAGTCGGACGGGCGTGTACTAATGGACTATGGCACGTCGGTGATGATAGACACCGACGCTAGGGCATAATTAATTTTCGTAGTAGTCGATATGATAAACGAGTCTGGTAGTTTAAATAATGGGGTAGCCCCCACGGCCGAAGTGCCGGGCTGGATAGCCAGGGAAGGTGGACTGGGATGGTTAACTAATAAACGTTTTCGAACTATGGGGAAACCCCCACGGCTGGATAGCTGATTAAGATTAAACTACGTTTTTGGAAACAACTCTAAAATGGACAACCAACCGTGAACTCACTCAACTTTGTTGTTGACTCGTTATTACATGCTTTGCAGGTCGTTAGATGCTATGAAGCTTGCACAAGGAGGAGGTCGTTGTGGGATGCGAACTATTATGTCCCGTACCCAATAAATAAACTTTATGAACTTATGAAACTGATGTTCTGGGTCTTTAAACTTATGAACTACGAACTTATGTTTTGAACTTACGTTTTATGCTTCCGTTGTTAACCTAAAGTCGGTTTACTTCCTTTTGGTCACCAATCGTATTGTCGTGGGCTTTATTTACTTAATTGTGTTGTTCAATATGATTGGTGGCTTGATCCTGGTCATGTCACGCCTCCAAGCGGTGATACTCCGCATGGTGGAATTTGGGGGTGTGACAGATTGGTATCAGAGCCATTGGTTATAGTGAACTTGGTTTTAAAGAGAGAAAAGCTTTTTGATAAAACCAGACTATAACCTGTACAGTGCTCAACGATCCACAACAACGCTTCACTCCACGTGCAAGACTCGACACAATAGGTGGTATGATTTATGTTATATTATCGATTAGATAGTTCACATTGTGCATTAGTTAACGTGATAATTGCTATTTCAACCTTGTGTGCTTACTCTCTCCTGTTGTCCCACACTTACGCACTTTCGCGACACTTTTCTCACTTACGTTGCTTCATTGTGAAGATCATGAGCGGACGCGGAGGACATATCAACCTCACTCAAGCCCAGTTGACGGCCTTGATCAATGAACGAGTTGCTGAGGCACTCGCAGCTGTTCCTGCAGGAGGTATGACCTGCCATACCAACCCATCTTAGGACGTTTAGATCCTACCTTCGCAAACCAACCCTCGTGCTTAACCTTGTCTTTTATTTTCGTGCAACAGGTCAACATGCTCAGCCTCCTGTGTGCACGTTCAAAACCTTCATGGACTGCCGACCTACTACTTTCAGTGGCACAGAAGGAGCTGTAGGCCTTCTTCACTGGTTCGAGAAGCTTGAGTCTGTTTTTGAGATGTGCGAATGCCCTGAAGATCGTAGGCTGATATATGCTACTGGAACACTCGAAGGTGCTGCGTTAACCTGGTGGAAAGCACAGGTTCAACTGCTAGGGCTGGCAGTTGCTAATGCCACCCCATGGGACGGTTTCAAAGAACTGATCAAAGAGGAGTACTGTAGTCGTGACGACATCCACAAGCTGGAGGTGGAATTTTTCAATTTGAAGATGACGGGGTCTGAAATTGAGGCGTATACGAAGAGGTCAAACGAACTGGCCATCTTGTGTCCTACTATGGTAGACCCTCCCATCAAACGTATTGAGTTGTACCTCAAGGGTCTTGTACCAGAGATTCAGAGTCACGTGACTTCAGCTAACCTGGGTACCATTCAACAAATCATCAATTTGGCTCATCGTCTCACCGATCAGGCAGTTGAGCAGAACAGGCTGCCCAAACGTATTAGCGCTACTACTTCTGATGCTACCAATGATAATAAGCGCAAGTGGGATGGAAATTTGGGTAAAGGTTCTACTTCAGCTCAGTCCCAGCAGCGAAAGACAGATGAGTACAGGAGCCCCAGTCAGCAGTCTTCCGGGAATCAAGGTCAGGGTGGGTACAAGGGAAATCACCCCAAATGTAATCGCTGTAACTTGCACCACAACGGGCCATGTAGTAAAGGCAACTGTCATCGATGCAACAAGCCTGGTCACATTGCAAGGGATTGCAGGAGTCAGCGTCCGGCGAATCAGAACTGGCAGCAACAGCAAGCCCCACCAAATCAACGCCAGCAGCAGTAGCAACAAGGTAACAACAAAGGGTGCTTTCAATGTGGTGTTGAGGGCCATTTCAAGAAAGACTGCCCCCAGCTAAATCAGAACCAGAACAACAACAATCAGGGGAATGGAAACGGCAATGGGGGAAACAACAATGGTAATGGTGCTAGGGGACGTGTGTTCGTGCTGGGTCAGGGTGATGCAAGGAACGACCCCAATGTTGTGATGGGTAAGTTTCTTCTGGATGATTTCTTTGTTACTATTTTATTTGATTTGGGTGCCGATACTAGCTATGTGTCCTTAAAAGCTAGCCAAATGCTTAAGCGTACTCCAACACTTTTGAACACCAAACACACAGTAGAACTAGCAAACGGTAAAAGCCTTGAAGCCACACACATAGTTAAAGGTTGTAACCTCGTCTTAGCTGGTCAGACTTTCTCTATCGATCTTATCCCTATCACACTTGGTAGTTTCGACGTCGTTATTGGGATGGATTGGCTATCTCATCATCAAGCGGAGATTATTTGCAAGAAGAAAACCGTCCGCATTCCTCGTTCTGGTGAGGAACCCCTCATGATTCATGGCGACAAGAGTGGTGCTGTCGTAGGCATTATCTCTTTCCTTAAGGCCTAGAAGTGTTTGCGAAAGGGCCACACTGCCATTCTAGCACTCGTTACTGACACATCAACGGAAGAGAAGAGAATTGAAGACATTCCTATTGTGCGTGATTTTCCTGAGGTATTTCCCGAGGAATTACCTGGTCTTCCGCCTCATCGCCAAGTTGAGTTTCAAATCGAGCTAGCTCCTGGAGCAGCGCCCATAGCTCGAGCACCTTATCGTCTAGCTCCATCAGAGCTTGAAGAACTGTCCACGCAACTATAAGAACTCTTGGAAAAGGGTTTCATACGTCCTAGCTCTTCGCCTTGGGGAGCTCCAGTACTATTCGTGAAGAAGAAAGACGGTACCTTCAGAATGTGTATCGACTACCGCGAACTAAACAAGGTGACCGTGAAGAATCGATATCCTCTCCCACGTATAGACGACTTGTTTGACCAGTTGCAAGGGTCGAGCTATTACTCTAAGATTGATTTGAGATCAGGATACCATCAGCTGAGAGTCCGAGAGGAGGACGTCTCCAAAACAGCATTCAGAACTCGTTATGGGCATTACGAGTTTCTGGTTATGCCTTGCGGATTAACGAATTCACCTGCGGTCTTCATGGATCTCATGAACTGAGTGTGCAAGCCTTACCTGGATAAGTTTGTTATAGTGTTCATCGATGACATCCTGATCTATTCTAAGAGTCAGGAGGAACACGAGCAACATCTGAGGCTTATTCTGGAACTTCTTCGAAAAGAGCAGTTGTATGCCAAGTTTTCGAAATGTGACTTCTGGCTTCGCGAAGTCCACTTTCTAAGCCATGTGGTAAACAAGGATGGGATTCATGTTGATCCATCCAAGGTTGATTCAATCAAGAACTGGCCTGTACCTCGCACACCAACAGAAATCCGCCAATTCTTGGGTTTGGCAGGGTATTACAGAAGGTTTATCAAGGATTTCTCAAAGATTGCGCAACCTCTCACTTCACCGACTCAGAAGGGTGTCACCTATCGTTGGGGTGATGCACAGGAGTCCGCATTTCAGCACTTGAAAGACAGACTTTGTAGCGCGCCTATCCTCTCATTGCCTGAAGGCATAGATGATTTTGTGGTTTATTGCGACGCTTCCATCCAAGGACTTGGTTGCGTGTTGATGCAACGTGACAAGGTCATTGCCTACGCATCACTCCAACTTAAAGTTCACGAAAGGAACTACACTACGCACGACTTGGAGCTGGGAGTAGTTGTTTTCGCGCTTAAGATATGGAGACATTACCTGTACAGTACCAAGTGCACCATTTACACCGATCACAGGAGTCTCGAGCATATCTTTAAGCAAAAGGAGTTAAACATGCGACAGCGCCGATGGGTCGAACTCTTGAATGATTACGAATGTGCGATCAAGTATCATCCGGGCAAAGCCAATGTTGTGGCCGACGCCCTCAGTCGAAAGGATACTATACCTAAGCGTGTACGTGCTTTACAACTTACCATTCACTCTAACCTTCCCGCTCAGATTCGCGATGCTCAGGTTGAAGCACTGAAAGCTGAGAACATCAGGGCTGAGTCCTTACGAGGATCAAGGCAGCGGCTAGAAAGAAAGGAAAACGGCGCCTACTATGTTAACGGGCGCATCTGGGTTCCACTGTATGGAGACCTACACGAGCTTGTGATGGATGAAGCACATAAGTCTCGTTATTCAGTACATCCTGGTTTGGATAAGATGTACCACGACCTAAAGACTACATACTGGTGGCCCGGTATGAAAGCCAGCATAGCAACTTACGTTAGCAAATGTCTGACTTGTGCGAGAGTCAAGACTGAATATCAGAAACCATCAGGCCTACTTCAACAACCAGAGATACCTAAATGGAAATGGGAGAAAATTTCCATGGATTTCGTTACTGGCCTGCCCAGATCTCAACGCGGAAACGATACCATTTGGGTGATCGTGGATCGACTGACCAAGTCTTCACATTTTCTGGCTATCAAGGAAACGGATAAGTTTTCTACTCTAGCAGAAATTTACCTAAAGGAAGTGGTATCAAGGCACAGAGTGCCAACCTCCATCATTTCTGATCGTGACGCGCGTTTTACTTCGGAACTGTGGCAAGCCATGCACAAGTCTTTTGGCTCACGTTTAGATATGAGCACTGCTTATCACCCACAGACGGATGGGCAATCTAAACGCACCATCCAGACCCTTGAAGACATGCTTAGGGCGTGTATAATCGATTTTGGTAATGGCTGGGAAAAGCACCTCCCGCTTGTGGAGTTCTCGTATAACAACCGCTACCACACCAGCATCTAGGCCGCTCCGTTCGAGGCGTTGTACGGACGGAAATGCCGATCACCTCTTTGTTGGGCAGAGGTTGGCGACAGTCAAATCACTGGCCCAGAACTTGTAGTAGATACAACAGAGAAGATTGCTCAGATACGACAACGAATGGCGGCAGCTCGTGACCGTCAGAAAAGCTATGCGGATAAGCGAAGAAAGCCACTCGAGTTCCAGGTTGGGGATCGGGTGCTACTCAAAGTCTCACCTTGGAAAGGTGTAGTTCGTTTTGGCAAACGAGGCAAACTCAATCCGCGTTATGTCGGACCGTTCGAAATCATCCTTCCTCTTTTCTGAAGTTTCGATAGAAGGATTCCTCTACCAATGTAAGACAATCAACTCCATTCGTTAGAACAACTTCCATCGAGTCTCTGCACCTATCCTTTTTTTATTTTTGCTTTCTGAACCTTTGTTTGTTTTCGGAAAACGTGATTTGGCTCAGGATTGCCCATTTTTATTAATTCCAGGGTTTCTCTGAATTTGAAAGTTATCACTTAGTAAGTTTCCATACCAAGGCTCAATCCAATTAAGTCCGTAGCTTCTACCAATTTCGCCATATCCCCCTTTTTGAGATGAAAATCTCATTGCGATCTCGTTCCCCTTTTTCTTTCATTTATACCGGAACCTTTGAATTCCTTAGATAGATGCCGATTCCTGTCTCGAAAAAGTGTTTTCTCCTCTTTGTCTTTGATTTCTTGTCTATCTTCTATAGGAGGCTCATATTCGATGCAATCAAAAACGATTTTATCATTTCTGTATCCGCAATTCAATATAGTTGGATACATACCCTAAAAATCTGTCTCTCTTCCACTGATTTTCCCCTGAAATTTCAAATACTTGAACGATCGATTCTTTTTTTTTTAGAACATTTAATCGTGATAAATTAATCGTGATAAAAAAATGAAAAGTCTGTATATCTACCGGCAGAACTCAGCGGAGTTCACAATGTTTTCCATGTGTCGAATCTGAAGAAGTGTCTGTCAGATGAGGCCCTCATAGTTCCTCTCAAGGAGCTCACTATCGACGACCAGCTGCCATTCGTCAAGGAACCAGTTGAAATCACAGACCGAGACGTTAAGATTCTCAAGCGTACCAGAATACCTCTTGTTCGAGTTCGTTGGAATTCCCGTCGTGGCCCAGAGTATACCTGGGAATGAGAAGACCAAATGAAACTCAAGTATCCCCAGCTGTTTAAGAAAAGTGCAACCACTACTGAGGCTGAAGCTACTGAAGAATTTCGGGACGAAATTCCAAATCAACGGGGGGATGATGTGACACCCTAGGAAAACCAGGAAACCAACGCAACATAACTAGCTTCCTCAGTAACCACGAGCTAAATTTCGGGACGAAATTTTCTTAACAGGGGGAGAATGTGACAACCCTCATAATTCCATGTATCCGTACAATTTATTAATGATAATTAAAGTGCTTGATGACGGTGCTGAATCACTTAACTGCTTTCTGATTGTCACACCCCGACCACGTAAAACAACAAAACGTGGCGGAAACGTCGGGGAGTGTTGTAACAGAATTAATTGTTTCACAACCATGGAAATTAAAGTTACGTTTTATCTATCAAACAAGAGAGTTACATTGTCTTAAAACAAGAAACAAAGAGTACATGACATAATTAAACTATTTCTAGCTTCATTTTAAGTTGCTAAGGCACGGGTCCGCCTATGTTTGACTTGATCATCCTATGCAACAGCTCCTGAAAACACATGTGAAAATAGGCATGTCAGCATAAAAATGACTGTGAGATACATAGGTTTTGTGAAAATAGGATTCATGACTTGAGTTTAAAGAAACTGTTTAATAAAGAGTAGTCATGAATCTTGTTGAGTGTTTTCTTTCATAAATCATTTGAAAAGCGATAAATAAACCAAATGATATATATGTATAAAAGAATAATGTATGGTTAAGTGAATAACCATGTAAAATGAGTTTTGTATAAGTTAAGTTATTTGTAAAACGATGTTTATGTGAAGATTGTATTGTATATGTAATATGTCTAAACTGAAATGGTTTAAATAACGCTACGATATGTAATACCATAAAAGCACTTATATATAGGAAGTACCAGCGGCGTATCCACCATGTTTTTATCGTATTACACGTCGCCTCGTTACTTAAATCACTTACCCAAACAGCCACCAAGATGAAATGTTTAATCAATTGTAGAAATGTTTATGTATGGTCAAATACAGTTCACACGGTTCAACAGTTACAAACGGTTCATATAATCAAATGGTTACAACGGTTCACATAGTCAAATAGTTATAAACGGTTCAAAATGTAATATAATGTGTTCATATGCTGGATGAGCATATGCAACAAAATGTAATGTAAAACAATGTGTCCATATGTTGAGTAAACATATGCAACTAATGTAATGTAAATCAATGTGCTAGCATGCCCAGTCAACATACATATCAGAAATGTAAAGTAAAACAATGTACTAAGTATGCTAAGTAAACATACATAGCGAAACTATGTAATGTAAATCATGTACTAATAGTGTACTAATGAGCATAGCAAGTATATGATGTGAAAACATGGAAAGCATGAAAGTAACAAGTAGGCACATGTGTTTCACCCCAAAACAGTTTGGAAAACAGTAAAAGAGGGGTCTATGTACTCACTTGAGATTGCCTAGAAGTCCTTGTGTAACAACCAAACAATGCTAGAGATCACGGAAATCAAACGGCACCTAATATAGGTAACTATGTTAATAAACTGTGCCTAAATCGGAGGATCAGATAGAATGAGGGTTCGTAAACCAAACGAGTATGGGAACTCGTGTAATATGGTTTAACAAAGCCTACATACTAAAATGAAACCTAACCTAAGTGCTTACGACCCATTACGACCAGTTTAGGTAGCTTATGCTACTTTAACGCGTCGTTCGCGTAAAACGCGTTCGAAATGCCTAACTAGCCCTATGATAAGTAAAGTATGCCTTAACATGTCTAATATTGTTGCTAAATCAGTTTAGATATCAAAAATTATGTTACATATGCTTAAAATGAATTTTGCCGTAAAAAGGGCATTTTGGTAATTTACCTAAGGCATATAAACTACCTATCATGCGACTAATCAAACCTAAGTGACCATAAGGTATAACCTCGGAAGGTTATTCCCTACGCTACTATGGTCACTTAACATGTTTGGTCGGATCCTAATGATCGACCAAACGGGTCGTGTTCGAAAGTCTAAGCGGGTGTTTAGTCCGCTTGACTTTCAGCTCCACACAAGCACTAATCTAAAAAAATGATGAGCTAAACATGCTAGAACATGTTTAGTTAAGTTAGAAAACAGGTTTTGATATCAAAACAAACGGTTTTGATATCCTAGAGTAGTTTGGTTACAAAATACGCGAGAAAACGCATTTTGGCCGGAACTACGACTCGTCACTGAGCCTAGATAACGTGGTAATCAGTAGGTATAGTCACTAGGGACTATAACCATCGTGATTACGCTCACGTTATGAAGTTCAAACGAACTTCGCGTTGACCATAAACTGGTCAAAGCAGAAAGTCAAACGCAGTTTGACTTTAACGACAAAAACGAATGAAAAGAACGAAAGAATACTTACAGAAGGTCCCCGCAAGCTCTTGATCCGATTTACTCTCAGGTATGAAGCATAAACTTCAACTTAGAGAGCCAAAATCAGATTCAAGTGTGCTTTGGGAGGAAGTGAGGGTGGGTATTTATAGGAATTCAAGAACCGTTAAGATCGTTCATCGAAAACTAAGCTTTGATCTGGACCTTACATGTGTGCCCATGGTTTTCTAAAACCATGGGAGCCCCTAATATGGACTATGTTCATTGAATACCAGCCCATGGTTTTGCAAAACCATGGGTTAAAACCATCAACACTTCAAAATGGACTAGGTTCATTGAATCTGCTAGAAATTTCAAAAATGGTCCCTGCACTTGTAAAACTTGATTTTTGGCAATTTTAAGCCCCGTTAACCCCATTTCAAGGATATAAAATAAATTTAAAGTATAGGGAACTTAAAATATGCTCAAAAACATCTCGGATCTCGGTTCGTTTGGTCGTACGGTTGCGTTATTCGCTTAATTACGACGGAAGTCATAACGAACGCAAAAACGATCCAAATTAAGCGACGAATGGAATTTTATCATGCCAAACACTAAAATAAAATATTTTAATGCTTACATAAATTTTTGTATGTCCGGATATATTTAGAACGTAAGATATGCGCGAAAATGCAAACTTGTGCACTTTTTGACGCTTTCAGTCCCTGAATGACCCAAAAGTTTATTTTAGCACACCGAACCTCTCAAAGCCTATTTCTAAGCTATGTAAAGGATATTTATGGTATGTTTAACTTATGTTCATGTTCCAGAATGTCTGTTCTAGTACGAATCGCCATACTTTCGCAGTTTGTCGAATTTAGTCCTTGTAAGCGATTTAAACTTGATTTTGCCACACCAAAGCCTTCAAAACTTATTTCTAAGTTATGTAAGGGTTATTTAAGGTATGTTAAGCCTATGTCACTATTCCGGAGTGTTTGTTGCATTAAACTGGTTATATTTACGCATCAGTGTGCGTTTAACCTTCCAGAAAGCGATTTACAGATCGAAATCGAACAAGAATTGACATGTGCAAACGATACACATATTTATACAAATCCCAAGTATGAAACAAAAATTTCATTGATTTGGTTTTTGTTTGATGGTCGCAGTGACCCAGGTGTCACACTGATTACTGTGTTATACTTACATGTGCTTATTAACATACTAGTAGTGTACAGAAAAGTTAATAAATAGTCCGGTATGTTTTCCTGAGTGTTGAGAATTAAAATGTTACCAGAATATATATATATATATATATATATAGGACACCTTACGGATTAATTAAGCACTTTAACGGAACAGTATCAAACCGAACAACCGGACTTTACCCGGAACACAAAAATATTGTCAAAACACATTGTTCTTATTTTTCCAAGCTATTTAGGGTCCCCGAACACCCTAACACACTATGTATTACATAACACCCTTAACCCACTAACTAAATGACTTAATATCTAACTAATTAAGTTAACCACCATTGAAACTCAACTAAGCCAACCCCCCCCCCCCCCAAAACCGTTTGTGAAGTGGGACACCACCACTTGATTTTATTTATTTATTTATTGGACATGCTATGTACTTAAGGAGCATATTACCTATTGGATTAAACCTTGTTGGAAGACTTGTTTATAAAAACCTTTGGATCATTCAAGTTTATCATCCACTCAAAATCAACAAACTTCTTTCTTCTTTCTTTCCTTGTTTCGGCCAAACACAAGACCACCCACAATCACCATCATCTAATCTTCATCATTCAATTCCAAGCTTACTCAAAGGTGTTAGAAGGTGTACAACGAAGCTTGGTGTGTTCGGAAGCTCAAGGACCTCTCCCATCTTCTTTTAACCACCACTTTTCTACACTTGAACTCCCCTAGCCTTGAGCTAGTGGTAAGAACTTAGATCCTTGTATTTTCATGTTATTTAGAGTGGTTAATAGTTATTTTATGATGAGAACCCATGAACACTAAAGGATCATAAACAAAGTTTTGAACATAGAGCTAATCTAATGATGAAATGTTGTTGAAATGTGATGAAGTGATGTTAATATGAAGTTGTTTTGATTCTTGTTGATTACCTGATGATTTGCTTGTTAAAATTGATGTTTGATGTTGTTGTGATCACTAAACATGTTAACGGAATCAATCGAACACGAGTTAGAAAGTTAAAGGCTGAAAACAGTTTATGTCCAAGCTTTTAAAGCCAACTTCAGTTGGCTGTAAACAAGTCAATATTTAATGAAAAACGGATTTTTTTGATTCTATAACAGGATATTTCGAAATACGGTTCTAATGGCACCGAAATCATAATTTTTGGACTTCGTTTACTATTTTTAAAGATCTGTTTTTGGACAGCAGCTCAAGCTGCATTTTTACTGCTGAAAATATGCGTTCTGTTTTCCATCATAACTTGAATTCTGTGTAGAGTTAGATCATGAAATTTGTACTGTAGATGACCACTGATATGTTTGTAATTCTCTCACTGGAATTTCATAAATAGGACTCTCGACGAATTTTAAATAAATTATTCCGTGGACTGCAGTCAGAAAAAGATAAATCTGATTTCAGTCTGGAAAATGAATTTTTATAAAATATTGGTAATAACTGGATCCCGATATTTTTACACAATAATATTTGGATCGTTTAAGATATTCTGTAAAAATTTGGGAATTTTTTGAATAAGTTAACTATTTTATTAAAATGCCCGAAAATAGGCCAGTTTTGGATATTTAAATTGAAATGACATAAGTAGTAATTTGTGTGTCTAAATGTCGAGTATGTTATCTGAGGATGACCTAACATGTTATATGTCAATGAAAGTAATATGTGCAATATCGTATGCTTGTTCTTGAGTAGCTATAGGTGGAATGTTTATATTGAGCGTGAACTATTAAAGTGAATGCATGTTATGTAGTAGATACGTGTAGGAACTTTGTGCTCTATTTGAAACCACTAAATGACTAATTGGTAATCATATTAGGACGTGATTGACCGACCTTGACTGTTAGCTGTATTTGAGAATCTAACCGAGCAAACCGAGGTGAGTTCACACTTTCTACAAAGCATGGAAATTCCCGGTGGGAATGGGAATGGGTTCAGGAATAGGGATTCCTCGTCCTTGAGACGTGTTCAGGAATGAGAATTCCTCGTCCTGTTGGGACGGAATTAGACTTACTGGACTAGAACTCTATCAGCAAAGTCCCTCCCTTTTTGTATCGACTTAATCGCCGAGGCTATGGCGAGCGGGTCATTAGTTAATAGCGCTATTAGGTTTAACAAACCTCACACCGTGCCAGTCGGACGGGCGTGTACTAATGGACTATGGCACGTCGGTGATGATAGACACTGACACTAGGGCACAATTAATTTTCGTAGTAGTCGATATAATAAACGAGTCTGGTAGTTTAAATAATGGGGTAGCCCCCACGGCCGAAGTGCCGGGCTGGATAGCCAGGGAATGTGGACATGGGATAGTTAACTAATAAACGTTTTCGAACTATGGGGAAACCCCCACGGCTGGATAGCTGATTAAGATTAAACTACGTTTTTTGAAACAACTCTAAAATGGACAACCAACCGTGAACTCACTCAACTTTGTTGTTGACTCGTTATTACATGCTTTGCAGGTCGTTAGATGCTATGGAGCTTGCACAAGGAGGAGGTCGTTGTGGGATGCAAACTATTATGTCCCGTACCCAATAAATAAACTTTATGAACTTATGAAACTTATGTTCTGGGTCTTTAAACTTATGAACTACGAACTTATGTTTTGAACTTACGTTTTATGCTTCCGCTGTTAACCTAAAGTCGGTTTACTTCCTTTTGGTCACCAATCGTATTGTGGTGGGCTTTATTTACTTAATTGTGTTGTTCAATATGATTGGTGGCTCGATCCTGGTCATGTCACGCCTCCAAGCGGTGATACTCCGCATGGTGGAATTTGGGGGTGTGACACTTCTCTCCCTCTCCTCTATTCTCGGCCGTAAGCACCCCCCCCCCCATCATCATCTTCCACTAATTCCTAGCAAATCCAAGACTCTAACAAGGTGTCTCATGGTGAATCAAGAAAGTGTCAAGGCTTGGAAGTGGAAGGACCACTCTTTGGAGCTATTAACCACCATCTTTGTGTCATCTTCTCTTCATCTTCATCATCTTGTTGCTACGCTAGCCTTGTGCTAGTAGTAAGTTCCCTGTACAAAATAAAGAAGATGAACACTTGAACCAAACTAAAAATCATAAGAAAACACGTTGTGTATGTTATGTGATGAAGTTGTTTGATGATTGTTTATGTGTATGACGATGAACACCACATAAAGACTTTTTAGATGATGATTAAACACATGATCTAACAAGTATGTGTAAAGATCTTGAAAGATCTAGGTTGAGCATGTATTATGTGAAGAATAAACTTGAAAAGTAAGCATGTTTAAGAGTAGAATTTGGTTCTTACAAAGTATGATTCTTGAAAAATCAAATATTTGAAAGTTGAAAGTTTCAAAGAAAAAAATTTACTACATGATGAACATGGTTTTGATTTTGAAAAATAAATAAACTTATTACATATGTGAAAATGAAATTGTTGAAGTATTTAGAACATGAAAAGTTGAAGAAAATTAATTTTTACAAAAATGGATCACAAGTTGTAAAGAAGGAATTTTTACAAAATGGTTCATATTAAGAAATAAACCATGTTTTTGAAGTTCAAAGAACATGTTTAACACATAGTTAAAAGACTACAAATTTTTACAAACTTTCAAGTTCATCACCTCATGAAAAATGCATTCTTATGCATATGTTAGGTTTGTAAATTGTGGTGGTTGATTTGTTGATGATTTTGAAAAGAAAATGATATGCTTTGAAAGCATGGAAACCTCCCTTTTACAAAGGAAACTATGGCGAAATTTTTATAAAATTTAAACACTTAGAAAAATATGTTTTTAACAAGTTCTTGCAAATAATCTCTATTAATGGTTTTAAATATAAAAATTCCCATAATTTTTGGTATAAAAATACAAGTAAGGGAGGTTGGTTTTCAAAAATAGAAATGGTTATAAAATATATATTTAGAGATCACATAAACTATGTGTTATGTGTATATTATTTGTATTAGTTATACTAAATTTAGGGACTTGAAATAATATACCACACAAATACCAAAAATTGTAATTAAAGAAATTACAAGAATTACAAGAATATGAATATATATCTTGGACACAAATATTGGACTTTTGGACAAATGGACCTATCGGACAAATTATATAAATATTCCGGAGTTTAAGTTAAAACCGAACAAATGACAAAGTATGTATTTTTACAAGTATTATGAAAATATACCATATTTTGTCAAACATGGAAATATATTATTTTCGAAGTGTATAGGAATATTTATTTTTCACAAACAACTTAAAATATATTATTTTGGGTGGAAACTAAAAATATATATTTTTCTAGACTTGATCCTACAATATAAATTATTTAAGGCATATGTTAATATATATATATACCAAATATAGATATTTCATATAAACATATCTTAATATATATATATATATATTAATAATGCAAGGATTATGGTTATAATTGTGCAAAAACAATATTCCAGAAAAACTAAATATATATTAAGTATGAAATACTTAATAAATACAACAAAACACGTATTCCTATACGTACAAATACATGTCAACATACACTACCAACACTTGGTAAAAATACCCTTATACACGTATTGTACATAAATATGAGAATACAAAGTAAAATACTCAACATACAAGTATACCTATACTTGGGAATACTTACAAGTGTATAATACTTATCAAACAGTATTTTTGGTTGTGAAAACTACAAACACACATATATGGAAACAATATATATATATATATATATAGGGGACCGCTAAAATGAAAACCACATCTAGTTGTAAGAACCGTGAGAACTACACCGTACGGGGCGAGGTGGACCAAAATTTTTTCTCATAAACGTAGATGCGTGTATTATAAACACATTTGTAAAAAAAATTCAAGAAAAAAATGTCGTGTGTGTAGTTTTGAGCACCACAAGTTTGCGTTTACGGGTACCGTAAATTTGGTTTAAAATTTACGGTACCCGTAAACACAAACAAAACTACACACACGACTTTTTTTTTGAATTTTTTTTTACAAATGTGTTTATAATACACGCATCTACGTTTATGAAAAAAAAAATTTGGTCCAACTCGCCCCGTACGGTGTAGTTCCCATGGTTCTTACAACTGGAGGTGGTTTTCATTTTAGCGGACCTTTATATATATATATATATATCAAACAAGTTAAATATATACCATTCTTAACAAAACCCGTGAATGATATACATGTTGTGAGCACCAGGATTTCGGTTTAGATTGAACGTGCTCAGGTCAGATCTACGATCACCACGATTGTGCGGAATCCATTCGTGATGTAGGAGTAAGATCAACGACGTAGACATAGTTCAAAGCATTCATTCTCATATAATATGCTAAATCGTACAAAGTTCCGATGAGAAAATGCAAGAGCTTCGCCTCAGAGGTCAGAACTCAATGTCCCAAATGAGACCCATGTCCTCCTATTTATAGGCGAGCACCATCCGGGAGAAACCACATGCCGTCCGGATGATCATCCGTCCGGATGAGCTATGTCCATCCGATCGGATGGACTCCATCCGTCCGGATGGACTTTACAAAACAAGTTAACACCATTTCGTCCCGGATATAATATAAACTGTCACACCCTGACATTTGCGGAAGAGTGATTATGTGTGACTTGCTTAATATCATTGCATTCAACCATAACAAACAACTATATGATAAAACCAAGACGTTCATCCATAGATAGTTTTAAAAACATTACATGCAACATTGTTTTAAATCCCAAAACACAGACTTCGTGTTCAGAGTACAACACCAACAAGGTTTAAGTTCCATAAGGACTTCACAAAAGACACTATTAAACTAGGTTTTGCGCCATGTATCTTATCCAAGATAAAATACATAACCCAAACCCCTTTTGACTTCGGATGACATCTTTTATTATAGACATGACTTGAAAACTTCAAAGCCTGCCAGATCCATACTTAGTTTCCTGAAATACATGTAGTTTGAAAACATCAACAAAAGTTGAGCGAGTTCATGTGTTTAGTGGTGAACTCGAATAAACTTTGTAATCATTATAAGTAAGTATGTATTTGTAAACCCTTGTATGAAAGCAAACAAGGAAAACAGATCCATTAATGGTTTGTAAGGCTATTAATATGTGTGACGTGATGCAGGAAGGCTCAATCATAGCAGATTTTGCACATGGCCTCCGGCTGTAAGACATAGTCACCTCATGGGCCAAATCCCGGTCCACATGGGTGGGGCTCGCTACACCCAAATAGATCTATCACTCATGTCCCTCGGTCCTACTACGAGGATTAATGGTCTTAAGCGTTGTACCCACCACTCACATGATCTAACAGTACCTTTCCTTAGGTAACCATACCATATGTAAACGTTTGTAAAAAATTTGTAACATGTACTTCACCCCCGAAGTTATAAAATCGAAAACAGTTAAGAGAAAATGGGGACATGAACTCACAATCTTACGTTCTTCGTATCCAACTGTAACTCAAAGCTGCTACTCGCGTGCACGACTACCTACAACATACTACAGTTTCTTAGACGAGCGGGTCGTGTCTCGACTTAGTATTAATTAGTGTCTTTGAGTTACGCTTCATTGTGTCCTTAATATTATTCCAAGTTATAAATTTATTTGTTAAAATAATAAATATTTTAACTTAAATTATATTCATTAAAATTTTGGAATATTAGTTAGAATAATATATTTTAACTTGTCACGTTTATGTATTTGTATCGGTATAACTTCCCAAGGATGGGTGTATTCATACTCATATCTTAAACATGTATATTTTGCCAAGTATCGGTGGCGTATTCCGGTGTGTATTTATACGTACGAGAATACGTATTTTTATTGTGTTTATTAATTATTCTTATACTTAATTTTTGTATTTATTTTTCCGGAATAATACTCTTAATAAAAATTCACCAATATATATTCTCAAAATATATATTTTAATAAAACCTTTATAGAAAAATTATTTATAATTTTTCCCTTGGCAAAAATAATTTCATTTTTATTTAAGTCTCAAAAATAATATATTCTCAAGTTTAACTTAGAAAATACATATAAATCTATTTTTCACCCAAAAATTATATATGCCATATTTATTTAAGAAAATATATATTTTCTCCCAAAAATAATATATTTTCTAATAATTTCAAGAAAAATATATATTTTTATTTACCCAAAAATAATATATTTTCTCCTTGTCAAAAGTATGATATATTTTTGTAATAATTGTAATAATTGTAAAAATCACATTTTCCTTCTCTTGGTGTCCAAAATACCAATTACCAAAATATACTTTTGAATTTATTTCTGGAATTTTTATGTAAGTTATATTCCTTGTTCGGTTTCTTCAATATTTTGGGTATAAATTATATATTTATTTCTTGGAATTTTGGTAATATTTTGTATTGTGATTTTTTGGTATTTTGGTGAGTTATATTATTTCAAGTCCTAAAATAATATAACTAATACACATAGTATACAAATAATCACACACATGGTGACATCAAAATATATATTTCCTAAATACATATTTAGTCACTTTTATTTACAAAAACCAACCTCCAATAATTATAACTTTTGTAACAAAAATTATGGCAAACTTTATATGAAAATTTATGGTTAAAAATATATAATTGTAAATGTTTGTTTAAAAATATTTTTCTAAGTGTTAAATTTCTAGAAAAAAATTGCCATAGTTTCCCCTTAAAAATGGAGGTTTCCATGCTTCCAAGCATATCATTTTCTTTTATAAATCATCACAATCAACAATAAGCCAATCAATACTTACCAATTTGCCAAAATCAAGCATAAATTACTACTTCATGAACTTGAAAGTTTACAAAAATTTGTAGTAACTTACTAGTGTGTTTAGTAAGCTTAGTTACCCTTTAAAGTGTGGTTATTTATTTGAAAACATCATCTTTGAAGAAGTTAGTTCTTTACAACTTGTAAGTAAATTTTCAAAAAATATTTCTTCTTGAGTTTTTATTGTTACATATATATTTCTACACTTGTTTAACCATTAAAAATGTGGTTAATTTCTCTAAGAACCAAGCTTATGTAAATCTTGTATTTTTAACTTGGTTACTTGAAAAATCCTTCTTGAAATCATAGCTTTACAAGACTTTTTATTCACTTTGATCATCATTTTACAAGAAAAACAATTTACACTTGAAGTTCATGATTTACATATGGATGATTACTTTGATCTACAACATAATCACCCTCTCATCTTGCTAGATTATGTCTTTAATCACTATCTAGCAAGATCACATGATGATCAACATCAATAACATGAGCAATCAACAGTCAACAAGCATAACAACACTTAATCAACATGTTTTCTTATGATTTTAGTCTTATGTTTAAGCTTCATGTTCAAGATTCATAGTGTTCTTCATGATTAACAAATTGTATCATTCTTTAACCACCAAAACAAGACTAATGGCTTTTACATGTGGTTTATAAACACTTAACGAATGAATTATGCTTCCGCTGTACACTGTGAATTATTTGTAACATTGTAACATTTAATGTTAAGTAATGAAAGCTTTATTTAAATATAACTATGAGTTCAATGTGATTGGTGGCTAGATCCTGGTACGTCACATACCCCGCGGTGTTTCCGCATGTGGTATTTTGGGGGTGTGACAGATTGGTATCAGAGCCATTGGTTACAGTGAACTTGGTTTTAAAAAGGGGGAAAACATTTTTGTAAAACCAGACTATAACCGAACAGTTCTGAAAACGTGAATACGACCATGACACTCAGCTCCGGATTGCAAGGTTCTTCTCTCGTATACTCATTGTATTGCATAACTAGTGAACACTTACGTGTGTTATTGCCAGCGATTGCACGTTCAGCACAACAGTATGAGTTAGTGTATTGCTTGCATGTGTTATGTGACTGATAGGGTGGTATTTCCCTAAACCTTCATGACTTACGCTTCGTGACGCTCTTCGTTTGCTACTCGAGTTTGAGGAACCATTTGACATGAGTTAAGAGGAGCTGAGATGAGCATGCAAATCACAATATTATTGTGGGTGCACACATAATAATAATGTGGGGTGCATGCGAGTCCCAGTAAACCTTAACAAGTGGAAAAGGGGTTCCGTTCCGTTACTTGATCGATGTGAAACATAACAAACCTACAGGGGTCATAGTAGTGATTATCCCCTACTCGAACGTCAATTTTTCATTCATCTCTGGATCCTTTCGAATCTCGATGCTATCGAGTATTACCTGAACACCCATCCGAACGCCTAGCGAACTGTGTAGAATGTTAGGTTCATATACAAACAACCCTGAGATGGATGTCGCAGCGTTGAATGATCGATCAATACCTTTCTTGCTCCTCTTCGTTTGCTGGAACTCATGTATTGACATCTTAGATCCCGGAGTGTGATCACTTCTGCGATACCCTTGTAACAGACCGAGTATTACTCAGTACTCGACGACCCTGATTTTCGGCAATGAGCACCAGCGAATTGGCTTCAATCGAATCCTTAACCCTTGTCAGCGACTCATGAGAGTAAACTCTTATGAATCAATCAGGACACAAGAAATTACAATCGACTATAACGCAGAATGTGTAACTGCCAGCACGGTGAGTAGTACTTTAGGACGTGGCTCAGAATGTGGAAAGATGGACCTCGATGGTGAAGAATCGTAGGGCATCGTTTCGAGCAGCGACATTGGGGGCAGCAATCACAGCGACAACAAGGTATTCGTAACCCTAGCCTACAGTAAGGAAAGAAAATTGACTACAACATGGATTGGCTGTGGTTAAGTTAAGAAGACAACGACCAAAGGAACAACGACAGTACCTGAAATACTTGTAATGAAAAGAGCAACACTAGAAATGATGCTCATGGAAGGGCATTTAGAATTGGCATGGGCAATGCCAGGACTTTAGTAACATGGTAGCTAGTATGAGCAGCTAATCGCTTCGTCTTTGCTCTGTTTGACCCTGATGCTCCTTGAATTTGAATCTGCTATGGAATCGGCTGACGACAAGACCATTGACGTTTCGAATGTTAGTTGGGATGCAAATTCGACCTTGTGGGATAAGCGATCGACATTGATCTTCCTTCTACTATCTTTGATGGTTTAAAGCAGTAGTTAGAATGGATTGGTAATCCATACATTGCGCAGATATGCCCTGTGAGGGGAAAACCCCGCGTATCCCTCTCCCTAGTGGAGAATCGTCATCTGTTTCAAAGTATCGGAATTGTGCAAAGGTTGGCGTCAACTCTGCAATGAAAGCTTGGAAGTGTCCACGGAAGGATTATCCCGCTATGTTAGCACTTATTATTGATGTTAAGGCTAAGGGAAAAGAGGATCGAGGATCCACCCTCTGTTTGTGATTTCTACCTATGTGCTACCAGAAGAACTATCCGGGGTACCCTCACATCGTCCGGAGGAGTATCAGATCAGTATCGGGTCAGAGACAGCCCTGATTACTCGTACTCTTACCGTCCTGCACCATGAGGGTTGCAAGAACTGTGTTAATCAACTACATGGATTATTGAACAGGAGTTTTGTTGAACCTAGCTTTTCGCTTTGGGGAGCCCCAGTTAGATCCATAATTTTTTCGTATGTGTACTGATTATCGAGAACTTAGTAAGGTGACAGTTAGGAACCACTTGTCTCGACCATGCATTGGCCACTTGTCGACCAGTTACAAGGAACAAGTTTCCATTTGAGGATTGGCTAGCTAGCGAACGAACTATCATCAGATGGAATTCCAAGAGGAGAATGCCCTTAGAACAGCATGTCGAACGCAATGCAGTCATTTCAACTTTATACACCATGATCATTGAGTCGATCAACACCAGAGCAGCCTCAGGGATCACATGAATCGACTGTATATTTTTTTTTGATGACGTTCTGAATCATGACCAGGAGAAAGGAACACCCTGGGTGGCATATGTATTCTACTTCAGCGCTTCTGTGGGAGAAGCCATTACGTGCGAAGTCATGCATTTTGATCAGGCAACCAACAGAGTGGGAATACTCGTGGATCTCGCTGAGATGCATCTTGTTAAAATTGATCGACACCAAAGATTCCCTCGAGGATGCAGCAAATTCCTTGGTTTCACTAGATACTAATGCAACTTACCCATAAGATTTTCGAAGGTCACACAGCTTAAATCCCTTTAGCACAGTAGGGTACTGTGTTCGTAAAAGACGAAACAAGAGGACGTCTTTTCAGCTTTCGAGTTCCAACTCTGCAATGCACCGAGTATCGTCTTTACCCGAGGGAGCGGGTGATTTAGTGGTATACCATGATGGTCAAAATCAGAGTCCCAGTTACACACCGACGCAACACGAGCGAGTGGTGACCTACGTGATGGAGTTACAAAGAGGAACTGCATGACACACAACTGGCAGTGAAAATGTGGCCTTGGGATTTTAGATGGAGGCATTACTTGGACGGTACCAGATGTGTTACTTAGACCGATCACAAGGGCCTCCCGTGTACTTTTGTTTCGATAGAGCTAGATCAGTCAATGGCATCGCTGGAGGGAACTTTAGGATGATTGAAGCTATGAAACTTGAACGTGCACGAGCTTTGCAGCTCACTATCGGCTCTAACTTACCTGATCAGACTCGCTCTGCCCAAACTGAAGAACTGAAGGAAGAGGATTTTCAAGTTGGACCCATACGGGGCATGGAGAAGCAACCTTTGATAGGTCGAACGATGTTCGCTACCTCATGGAACAAATATGGGTCTCACTATACGACTACTGTAGGGAACTCGTGTTGAGCAAAGTACATCGGCCTCGATATTCTAGTCATCTGGGTTTTGATGAGAGATACTAGGATCTATAAACCTTGTATTGGTAATCGGGCATGAAGGCCCACCTAGCTAGGTATGGGAATGATGTTTGACTTGTGGGAAAGTCAAAGTGAAGTGTTAACAACCAGAAACACCTATATCAAAAGCGAAAACAGGCTGCCATGGATTTGGTCGCTAGACTCGAAACAGAAACAATATCACCTGGATGATCGTGATTGTCTTCCGTAACTAGCACGCCTTCTAGCCATCAAGGAAACGGATAAGTTTTCTACACTTGCAGTCATCTACCTGAAAGAAGTGGTTGCTACACACGGGGTGCCAACTGCCAGTACCTCTGATCGCGACCCACGATCTGCATCTGATTTGTGGCGAGCGATGCACAAATCCTTTGGCTCACGTCTAGACATGAGCACAGCATATCATCCCCAGACGAAGGGGCAGACTGAATGCACCATCCAAACTCTTGAAGACATGCTTAGGGTATGTGTAATCGACTTTGGCAACGACTGGGAAAGACATCTTTCCTTTAGTGGAGTTTTCGTATAACAACAGTTACCACACTAGCTGAGGCATTGTACGGACAGAAGTATCGATCATCCCTTTTGTTGAGCAGAAGTTGGAAACAGCCAAACCACTGGCCCAGAACTCGTCGTAGACACAATGGAGAAGATTGCTCAGACACAACAGCGAATGGCGGCAGCTCGTGACCGTCAGAAAAGCTACGCTGATAAGCGTAGTAAACCACTCGAGTTCCAGGTTGGGGATCGAGTGCTACTTAAGGTCTCACCTTGGGAAGGTGTAGTTCGTTTTGGTAGACGAGACAAACTCAACACGCGACATGTTGGACCTTTCGAAATCACGGAGAGAATTGGCAAGGTGGCCTACAGATTGAACCTACCCGAAGAACTCAGTGGAGTTCACAACGTATTCCATGTGTCGAATCTGAAGAAGTGTCTGTCAGATGAAACTCTTATAGTTCCTTTCAAGGAGCTCACCATCGACGTTCAGTTGCGATTTGTCGAAGAACCAGTGGAAATCTTGGACCGGGAGGTCAACATTCTCAAACGTACTAGGATACCCATTGTTCGAGTTCGTTGGAACTCCCGTCGTGGCTCAGAGTACACCTGGGAACGAGAAGACCAAATGAAACACAAGTATCCCCAGTTGTTCGATAAAAGTGAAACCACTACTGAGGCTAAAGCTACTACGGAATTTCGGGACGAAATTCTAAACCAACAGGGGAAGGATGTGACACCCCAGGAAAACCAGGAAAACCATGCAATTTAACTAGCTTCCTTAGTAACTACGTGCTAAATTTCGTGACGAAATTTCTTTCAACTTGGGGATGATGTGACAACTCGTATTTCAGAACCCATCTTTGTGCTCGATGTAATTGGTATGAACATTATGTGATTATGTGATGCATTGATTAATGGAATGTTATGATATTGTGTTATGTGAATTGTGTAATATATGTTTATGTGATGTGATCGCACAACACGAACTCAACCGCACAACTTCAATCCGATCGCACAAGCCTTAGGGCTTTTGTTTCACACCCTTCTCGGCCCACACTTATTGTACTCGAAACCAAAAGGGCAGCCCATGTATGGGTTCGACCCACCCCTTTAATACGCATACAAACACCATGTGTGAGTTCGTTTCTCATTGCTTGCAAATACTCAATACACACAAAACCCTAAGCTCTCTCTCTTTCTCTCTCTCTCTCTCTCTTGGAAACCCGACGGCAGCCCCACTCAAAGCCCTTCTCGTTGATTCAATCCAACTCTTTTGAACATCACGGGGGTGATTGACCACTAGCAGCTTGATTGACCTCTTTGTGTATCTGCCAAGCAAACCGAGGTGAGTTCACACTTTTCTACAAGGCATGGTAATTCCCGGTGGGATTGGGAATGGGTTAAGGAATAGGGATTCCTCGTCCTGTTGGGACGGATTTAGATTTACTAGACTAGAACTCTATCAAACGAAGTCCCTCCTTTTATATCGACTTAATCGCCGAGGCCAATGGCGAACGGGTCATTAGTTAAATAGCGCTATTAGGTTTAACAAACCTCACACCGTGCCGCAGAGGACGGGCGTGGACTAATGGACTAGTCACGTCAATGATGATAGACATTGACGAGGGCACATAAACATGACAAACGTTAGTAGTCAATATGGTAACGAGTCTGGTAGTTTAAACATGGGGTAGCCCCCACGGCTGGAGTGCCGGGCTAGATAGCCGAAGATTGAGAACATGGGGTAGCCCCCATGGCTGGAATGGCTGAAGTAAAAATGGATTAACTAATAAACGTTTTCGAACTATGGGGTAACCCCCACGGCAGGATTGTCGGTTAATGATAAACTATGTTTTGGAAACAACTAAAACTAACACCCAACTGTGAACTCGCTCAACTTTGTTGTTGACTCGTTGTTACATGCCTTGCAGGCCTTTAGGTGCATATTGTTGGAACTTGTTGTCTGGGAAGCTGGAGTGGTCATGGGTCGAGATACATGGAAACACAATACAAGATTAATGGCTTTTACATGTGGTTTATAAACAGTTAACGAATGAATTATGCTTCCGCTGTACACTGTGAATTATTTGTAACGTTGTAACATTTAATGTTAAGAAATGAAAGCTTTATTTAAATATAACTATGAGTTCAATGTGATTGGTGGCTAGATCCTGGTACGTCACATATCCCGCGGTGTTTCCGCATGTGGTATTTTGGGGGTGTGACAGTATAGTCTTCAGCGAGCCTTCCTGTTGCCTCATTTGTCTCTCGCTTTCCTCTTCCTTTCTTCCTTCCTTTCTTCTAGCATCTTTTTTCGTAGAGGTCTTCCAGTAATAATCCACCATTTTTGGTACTCTGGATCTCCATCTTTGGCTTTAGACCACCTAGGAATCTTCTTTTCTTGAGATTCAATAGGTGTCTGATCAGTCACAGGCCATGCTAACTTCCATCTTCCCCTTTGAGCAACTTTAGCTTTAATCTCTTTCATTCTTTCACTTCTTCGCTCTGTCTTCAAGAATTCTTCTAACTCAAGATCTCTGAACTTCGACTCCCAGTATCTTCCAGAATTGATATCTTTTGTGAAGCATACATTCACTAACTTCTGATACTGTTGAGTTTGTTCCTTTTCAGGTTCATTATAGCTGATCTTGTTGAAGAATAGACATTCAATGTCTTTCTTTGAGCAGTTCACCAACCACATAGGATCCAGCACATTAATGCGTCTACAATCTCCTGTCTTCGCATCATACAATGTGATTACTGCTTCAGCCGTGCTAGGGTTGTAGATCCAGCCTTTAAAATCATTATAGAAGTCTTGCTCCATTGCGCGCAAAGGCATATTCTTCAAACACCTAGGTCGTCTGATCTTTAATGTGATATCTTTCTCACCAGTGCAGGATCAACTTTCACAATCTGCTTTGGTTGGTGAGGCTTCCAATCTGGAAAGTTAGACATAGCTTGCAGCTTAATGTAATCCCACAGTTTCTGCTCTTGACACTTAACTTCAAGCCTGTAATAGTATTGTTTGATATTCTTTGTTTGCACCAGTTCTACTATATCCCACCAAGGTAACGTCTTGATATCAGATAGAAATTCAAAGTATTGTACCCCGAACTCTCTCCTGATTACATAAACCTTCAGATCCTCCAAATACCCCCATGACAGAATGTCTCCAAGAGATTTATCAGGATGTCGTGTAAAGAACTGCAACAGCCTTTTAAACTTCCTTTCCTTCGGCATCACCTTGAACCATCTTTTTCTTTCTTCCAATAGATCTTCTTTCGATACCGTTTCAGGAACCCCCCTCAGAAGCTATCTTCTCAACCACTTTCCTCCGAACTTCATCTTCGTTGTGTGATTGAAACAATTCATTGAAGGTAGGAAAGTCATCATCTACTCCAGAATAATGAAATGGAGTGTCTTCATCAGAATCTGATCCTTCCTCAATGATTACATCATTGAAGTTGTTGGTCTCATTCACAAACTTAAATGAATACTCCCTATCAGGAGTCGGTGGAATCTCCTCTTCAATATCGAACTTAAATCGATCATCTTCCATATGTAATTCTTCTAAAATGGACTCCCTAGTCCAGTTCTCTACCAACTCCCCCTCTTCCTCTAAACGATTCAAATAAATGACTTTAGGGAGTGTAAGGAATGCCTCATCAATAGCATGCTTGGTTCCTGATGACGATTCTTCATGATGTTGATCTTCTTCATGTTGCTCGTTCAGGTCATCGTTCAGAAAGTCTTCAATAGTACTCGGGCAAAAACGCTTTGAAATCAATAAACTACTAGCAACTTGATCATCATCATCATCACCCTTATCATTTTTATCATCTTTCTTTTCTTTGTCGTCCTTATCATCATTGTCATCATCATCTTCGTCTTCGTCTTCATCACCAAACATCTCATTTATCTCTTTATCATCATCAACTACTTTGAACTTATTCAACCTAGCCTTCAATCTATGATATTCCACTTCAATCTGTCTTAGGCTCGCAAACTCACTATGAAGTACATCTTTCACTTCACCAATTGGAACTATCGCAAGATTTACTACAACATTTTCTTCAACCTCTACGTCTCTCATCTCAACATCATTAACATTAGTAGCTTCAACGTTAGAAGTATTTACATAATCATCAGGCTTTGGTTGCTCCTGCTGGCTAGATGAACCTAGAATTTCTTCAGTGTCGATCATTAAACCCTTTCTTTTCTCTTTAGCCTCTTCAGCAATCTGTTTCTCTCTTTCTATCCTCCGAGCCTCGACTCTTTGGATTTCAATCTCGTCGTAAATAGCTTGAACATTGATACCAAGCTTGTGTTCAATCACAGTGTACAACATGTTGAGTTGTTCATCTTTTATAACCTTGTCTGCCCTCAGCGCTTCTACTTCTTTCTTCAATACCTCATTCTCATTTAAAGTAGACGTATGCAGATTACCAACAACTTCCATCAACATATTGTGCAACTCATTCATTGACTTATACTGAGCGTTAACCTCCATGATTTTGTCTACCAGACCTTCAATTACTTTTGACTGCTCTTCAACTTCATTTCTTAATGCAACGCTCTCAGCTTCAATATCATTCAACTTTTCTTTGGTATCTTTAAGCTCTGATTTAGCTTTAGCTTTTGCTTTCTCCAAAATACTTACTTTCCTTGCCAATGCATTGATTTTGCCTTCATTGAACAAGTCTCCAAAATCATCTAACCCCGCTGGACCTGCTCCAAGATCAGAAGGTACCCTAGGAAATCCATGACTTGAGCTTGGTGAAGTTTATGGTTTCTTTGTTGCAAATGTTGGCTCTTCAACAGGCTTTGGTTTCTCTGGAGTTTTCTCACGATCATCAGAAATGTGGATTGTTTTATTAATAGGTGATGGTGGAGGTGTAGACTTTCTAACCCCCGTGATCTCCACTTCAACATCTTCAACTCTTTCAACTCGTTCAAATTCTTGTTCTTCTTGAGGAATAGAAGTTGTATCTTTTCTGCTTCTCACTCTTCTTGGAAGTTCACCTGTTGTACGTGCCTTTCTCTTTCGGATGCCTTTCTTTTTAAGCTTTTCTTTTTCAACAAGAGTTGGAACATAAGTAGCATCCTCTTCGTCTGATGCTTTCTTCTTCTTTGGTGACTTCTTCAGCTTTTGCTTTCCACTGACATAAATAGTTGGTGCTATCATTGTTGGATCAATGTTGTTTTCTGTTGCACTCGAATCCGTGTGCACTTGACCTTCAACGAGCGTCTCTTTCACATTTCTCCACCAGCTTCAACATTTTCACCAGTCTTTGTTGCATCTTGAACACCTTGTGCAGTAGACAACTTCTCGTAATCAGTAAAAGACATCTTTAGAAGATCAATGCCTTCTTTAATCACATCTGTTGGCGGAATAACAGGCTCATCTACCAGGCGAGGTGGTGATTTTTTCTTCTTTGTTTTTGCAATAAAAACATTAACATTATCAGAAATATATTCAAATGAATTATCTACCAACCTTTCTGGTGATTCCTGTTTCTCTGATTTACCCTTAATCATAACTTTCGGCGTAGATACTTTTGGAGTTCTTTTCTTCTTCTTTTCTTCCTTCACAAACCACCATTTGAGCTTCTTAAGAATAAGCGGCTTCGTTCCTTCTATTTCATTATCCAAATTACTATCAGCATGTCTCCAGTTATCACACTCAGGTGCCACATAATCAGGATTCTTTATCTTTTTAAACTCCTGCCTATATCTTGGTTCATCTTCTGGTTTCACTCCCCTATAGACATCCAACCTTTTCAACATCTCACTGTCCATGTGCTCTAAAGGTAGTTCATCACTAGGATCCTTCGGCAGATTTGGAATTTGATCATCTAATAACATCTGCACAAATCTTGGATACATAACATATCTTCTGTCACACCCCGACCACGTTAAAACAATGAAACCGCGGCGGAAACGTCGGGGAGTGTTGTAACAAAATTATTGTTTCACAACCATGGATACAAAAGTTTCATTTTATTGATTTATTAAATAATGTACATTGTCTTTAAACCAAACAAACAAGCTACATATCGTCTATTATTGTTATTATGTCACTAAAGCCACGTCCAGATCCTAAGTGAACACGCTTCCTAGCAATCAACATCATGCGGCACCACCTGAAACATATGTAAAAACAAAGTCAGCAAAGAAATGCTGGCGAGCACATAGGTTTTATGAGAGTATCGGATTCATGGCTTGTTTATATGTTGCAGTACCTCATTAGACTACAAGAGTTAAAAGTACAAACCTCGTTTTGAAAAGTGTATTGCAACATAATTAACCAACTCAAATCAAGTTGGTTATAGTTTATAAAATCTCGTAGCCATGATTCTTAACCCCAAAACATTTGTTTTAGTAAACCAAATCGTAAAACATTTCGTAAAAACTCGTTAGTAAAACTCGTATGGTTTATATCATTTCGAAAACCTCGTTGTGTGACATCGTTTCAGAATCGTTTCCCAAGTTAACTAAATAATGACACACAATGCAATATGATAAAAACACTTATATATAAGATGTACCATCGGCGTATCTACCATGCTTTTATCATGCTGCACCCATCCCATTATCTAATCACTACCCAAAAACCAAATCGTTTATTCAATTTGTTTATCTCGTCTAAGTCGTATCAAATCGTTTAACACGTCCCAAAAACGTTTTCATTTTAACTGTGAAACTACTTATGGCTGTCTCGCTAATAACATTCAAACCTTCATGACTCGACTATCTCGAAACTCGCATTAACAAACCACCAAAGGGTAAGTTAACAATCATCAGATTTGGATGTTACCAACATAACCCCCCACACATAACCATGGGTGTAGTCTGATAACGGGATTTGTCAGATCCTATGGTACCATAACCTAATACTGGTCGGCTCGGCCAAAGCTAATGAATGTCATTCGTTATGTAATTACAACCAACAAGTTCGTTCACATTATCGAAATTGTTATTAGTTTAATATAAACCATTTAAATCGTTTTTGAAACCATCGTTTAAACCTCGAAATCGTTTAATACATATGAATCACCCCAAAACAATTTAAAACAGTAAAAGAGGGGACTATGTACTCACTTCGAAGTGCAAAGTATCCTCAATCTAAGGAACTCAACAAGCTCAGGTAAATCAAGGAAACTCAAACAGCACCTAGTAATCGAATCACTAGTCAAATAAATCGACACCTAAATCGGAAGATGGGACAGAATGAGGTATTGTAAACCAAATGAGTATTGGAACTCATGTGATATGGTTTAACAATGCCTACATTCTAAATCGGAACCTAACCTAAGTGCTTTCGACCCGTTACGACCCATTAAGGTAGCTTACGCTACTTTAACGCGTCGTTCACGCAAAAGAGCGTTCGAGACGTCTAACTAGTCCTATGACAAGTATTATATGCCTAAACATATTTAATTATGTTGCATAATCAGTTAGGTGACAAATGTTTAGGTTACATATGCTTAAAATCCAATTATGTATGAAAAGGGCATTTTAGTCATATACCTAAGGCATATAAACTACCTATCATACAATTACTTAAACTAGGTGACCATAAGGTATAACCTCAGAAGGTTATTCCCTATGCAATTATGGTCACTATACATGCTTGGTCGGATCCTAATGATCGACCAAATTGGTCGAGTTAGAAAGTCTAAGCGGTGGTTTAGACCGCTTGACTTACGACTCCAAAAAAGCACTAAACTAAAAGTGACGAGCTAAGCATGTTAAAACATGCTTAACTAAGTTAGATAGCAGGTTTTGATATCAAAACAAAGTGTTTTGATACCCAAGAGTAGTTCGGTTGCAAAATACGCATAAATGTGCATTTTGACCGAAACTACGACTCGTCACTACGCCTAGTCAACATGGTAACCAGTAGGTATAGTCACTATGGACTATAACCATCGTGATAACGCTCACGTTGCGAAGTTCGAACAAACTTTGCGTTGACCATTGACTGGTCAAAGCTGAAAGTCAAACACTGTTTGACTTTTAAGATAGGAAAGCGATAAAAGAACGAAGGAAGCTTACAAAGGGTCCTTGCTAGGGAGAACTTGATCTTAAAATCTCAGGTATGAAGTATTGTAACTTCAACTTAGAGAAATCAGATCAAGGGTGAGTTGAAACAAATGAAATGGCATGCTATTTATACTTGTTGGAAACTCACAAGATCAAGACATGTGTTTGTGTAACTTCCAATCAATAATCATAGCCATACAAGTGTTAAGAGCAGATTAGAAGCCTTGGAGAGGTGTTAACTTGGTTAACACACAAGAAAATTTGCATAAACAGCCCCTGGACATCAAACAGTTTGCTGAAAATGGATTTTCTGGAACTGGGCACTTTTAGGCGGCCCGCGTAAAATCTGCAGTTCTGCACAAGTTTCAACATTAACAGCTTTGGTCCCTGCATGTGTTTGAGCCCATTTTTGGCACTTTTAACACCCGTTAAGCCATTTTCAAGGCCCTACAAGGTGATCAAAGTATAGAGGACTCAAAATATGCTCGGAAACTCTCAGATGTCGGCTCGTTTCGTCGTACAATCACGCGATTCGTCAAATTACGACGAAATTCGAACGGACGCGAAAATGATCCAAATTAAACGAAGAATGGTATTTTTACATGCCGATCACTAAAATAAAAATATTTTAGTGTCTACAAAAATTTTGGGAGTCCAGATATATTCAGAACGTAAGATATGCGCGAAAATGCAAACTTATGCACTTTTTAACGCTTTTAGTCCATATTGATCAAATAAGTTTATTTTAGCATACCGAACCCCTCAAAGCCTATTTCTAAGCTATGTAAAGGATATTTGGGGTATGTTTAACTTATGATCAAGTTCCGGAATGTTCATTACTATACAAATCGGCATAGTTTTGCAGTTTGACACAAATAGTCCATACTATCGAATAAACTTGTTTTCGACACACCAAACCATCCAAAACTTATTTCTAAGTTATGTGAAGGTTATTTAAGGTATGTTAAGACTATGTCACTATTCCGGAGTGTTTTTCGCGTTAAACTGACTGCGTTTACGCACCAGTTTGCGTATAACTTTCAAGAAAGCGATTTAAAGCTTGAAATCGGAATCGAATCGTAAAATCATCAAACACAAATACACACATAATAACACAAAAACACGTTGTTTTATTGATAATTAATATTGTTTTACATTGTACATCGATTACAGAGCACAGTTGTCACAGTCTCCCCTACTTTAGGAAATTTCGTCCCGAAATTTTAACTAGAGGAAACTTGTGAGAACAATTGCGGATATTTCACCTTCATTTGGTCCTCATGTTCCCAAGTAAACTCTGGGCCACGTTTGGATTCCCAGTGAACCTTGACCAATCGAATCTGTTTGTTCTTCAACTGTTTGACTGCACGGTCCACTATCTCCATGGGTTTCTCGACAAAGTGCACCGTTTCATCAACTTGGATTTCGTCGAGTGGAATGTGAAGATTAGCGTCAGCTAAACAGTTTCGCAAATTGGACACATGAAAAGTAGGATGAATATTTCCAAGCTCTGGAGGTAGCTCTAGTCGATAGGCAACCTTTCCAACTCTTTCAACAATCTTAAATGGTCCAACATATCGAGGTGCAAGTTCTCCTTTCTTTCCAAATCTCACCACTCCCTTCCAAGGTGATACCTTGTGTAGGACATGGTCTCCGACTTGAAATTCTAAGGGCTTGCGTCGCATATCCGCATAACTCTTTTGACGGCTTCTAGCTGTCACAAGATTATCGCGGATCTTCTTGATTTTGTCTGTTGTTTCCAGAATGAGCTCAGGTCCAGTAAGCTGAGCTTCACCGATCTCATTCCAACAGACAGGTGAACGACATTTTCGACCGTAAAGAGCTTCGAACGGTGCCATATTTATGCTAGCATGATAACTATTGTTGTAAGAGAACTCGATCAATGGCAGATGAGAATCCCAATTACCACCAAAGTCAATCACGCATGCTCTAAGCATATCCTCCAAAGTTTGAATCGTCCTCTCAGATTGTCCATCTGTTTGGGGATGATAAGCAGTGCTTAGATTTAGCTGGGTTCCCATAGCAGATTGCATGGTCTTCTAAAAGTGATATGAAAATCGAGCATCACGATCGGAAATGATATCCAAAGGAACACCATGTCGAGATACAATGTCATCAACATAAATCTTTGCAAGTTTATCAGCAGATAGATCCTCGCGAATCGGAATAAAATGAGCTGACTTCGTTAATCGATCGATAACAACCCAAATAGCATCGTGACCTTTAGATGTACGTGGTAATTTAGTGATGAGATCCATAGCAATGTTCTCCCACTTCCAAACCGGTATCTCTGGTTATACAACCAAACCAGAAGGTCGTTGATGTTCAGCCTTGACTTTGAGACAAGTTAGACATTTCGATACATACAAGGCAATATCCTTCTTCATACCAGGCCAACTGAGTACGAAGATCCTTGTACATTTTATCAGCACCAGGATGGATAGAATATCGAGACTTATGAGATTCATCCATCACTAAAGTGCGAAGATCGTCTTGTTTCGGGATCCACAAACGATCCTTGAAATAGAGTAAACCATCGTCCTTCGTTTCGAGATTAAGCTCAAGTTGAAGTGGTAGTTCAAATTTCAATAAGAATTTGGTCACATAAGACCGTTGAGCTTGAAGGACACGAGATTGAATATCAGATAGAGTTCGAACAGAATGAAGCTTGACTCGCTCTTTTCGACTAAGCGCATCGGCTACGACATTCGCCTTACCAGGATGGTAGCGAATCTCGCAATCGTAATCACTTAAGAGTTCAACCCAACGTCGTTGCCTCATGTTCAGCTCCTTCTGATTGAGAATATGCTGGAGACTTTTGTGGTCTGTGAAAACCACACACTTCGTGCCATAAAGTTAGTGTCTCCAGATTTTAAGAGCGAAAACCACAACACCTAACTCAAGATCGTGAGTCGTGTAGTTTTTCTCGTGAACTTTCAATTGTCTAGACGCATACGCTATAACTTTACCTCGTTGCATGAGAACACAACCAAGGCCTAAGTTGGACGCATCACAGTAGAGAACAAAATCATCGTTTCCCTTAGGCAGAGATAAGACAGGAGCATCACATAACTTCCGTTTTAGCATTTGGAACGCTTCTTCTTGCTTGGGTCCCCACTCAAAAGGCTTATTCTTCTGAGTCAAAGCAGTGAGCGGAACCGCGATCTTCGAGAAGTTCGAAATAAAACGACGATAATATCCAGCAAGACCAAGAAAAGATCGAATCTTTGTAGGTGTCGTTGGTGTATTCCAATCCTTAATAGCAGCTATTTTGGATGGATCCACATGAATACCCTGCTCGTTGACAATATGTCCCAAAAACTGAACTTCTTTAAGCCAAAATTCAAACTTGGAGAATTTAGCAAAAAGTTGTTCCTTCTTTAGGAGTTCCAATGTCAAACGAAGGTGTTGCTCGTGATCGGCTCGAGACTTCGAATAAATGAGAATATCGTCAATGAAGATAATGATGAACTTGTCTAAATAAGGTTTACAAACCCTATTCATTAAGTCCATGAAGATGGCTGGAGCATTAGTCAAACCAAAAGGTATGACAGTGAACTCATAATGCCCATATCTCGTTCGAAAAGCAGTTTTGGGAATATCTTCTTCGAGAACACGAAGTTGATGATACCCAGAACGCAGATCGATCTTGGAGAAACAGGTAGCACCTTGCAGCTGATCAAAGAGATCATCAATTCGAGGTGGGGGATATCGATTCTTGATGGTAAGCTTATTAAGCTCACGATAATCGATACACATTCGAAAAGATCCATCTTTCTTTTTCACAAAGAGGACAGGAGCTCCCCAAGGTGAATAACTTGGACGGATGAATCCTTTATCAGATAACTCTTGAAGCTGTTTCGATAACTCTTGCATCTCAGAT
The DNA here is from genome assembly GCA_030545235.1 of Helianthus tuberosus. NCBI lineage: Eukaryota > Viridiplantae > Streptophyta > Magnoliopsida > Asterales > Asteraceae > Helianthus > Helianthus tuberosus. The sequence goes on from CM060394.1 coordinate 134,481,787, forward strand.
GGTGCAAGACAATAAGGTGCTTTCGCAATCGGGTTGGCATTGGGTACAAGGTCAATATGAAACTCGACTTCATGAACTGGAGGCAAACCAGGCAGTTCATCAGGAAACACCTCTGGATAATCCCGAACAATCGGAATATCCTAAAAACTCTTGCTCTTGCCTTTCTCCTCGGTGACATGTGCCAGAAAGGCAACATATCCTTTTCATAAGTAACTTTGAGCTTTCGTACACGACATGAGTTTCAATCCACCAGATGGTTTCTCGCCATGAACTTCCAGAACATCGCCAGACGAAAGAGGAATACGAATGATCTTATCGAAACAAATCACCTCAGCATGATGTTTGGTTAACCAATCCATCCCCACGATAATGTCGAAACTTCCAAGTTGCATCGGCGTGAGGTCAATAGGAAAAAGATGGTTATCGAGGTTCAATTGACAACCACGAAGAACATAATCGAGTACAAGTGGTTTACTAGTAGCAACCTCGACAGATAAGGGTTTCCTCAGTTTAGTTCTAGGTATCGCAAGTAAAGGCTCAAATGATAACGAAACAAAACTCCTATCGGCACCAGAATCGAAAAGAACAGATGCAAGTTGATTGTTAACAAGGAACGTACCGTTAACAACCTCGTTGTCCGCCCTCGCCTCATTCGCGTTCAGATTGAATGCTCGTCCATGAGCGGGATTCACATTCGCGATTGCGTTCGGATTCACATTTGCATTTACCAACCTCGGGCAATTGTTGCGAAAATGACCCATTTCTCCGCAATTGAAACACGAACCAGGTGGGAATCTCGCAGCATTCCCTTGAGCTTGTGCTGGAACCTGAGCAGCTTGATTTTGGCCAAAACGACAAATGTTGGCCAGATGCCCAAATCTACCACACGTAGTGCACTGCTTGCAAGCCTGTTGGGCAACATGATGACCGTTGCATCGAGCATAGTGAGGTGCGGTACCAGCATATTGCTTTTTCGCGGAGGTAGGGCTGGTGGGTTCTGAGGGTTCTGGTTGGTGACAGCAAAGTTCTGGGAAGCCTTGCGCTTCCTTGACTTTTTTGAAGACTCACCCTGCTTCTTACCCTTACCCTTACCCTTGTCCTGTGCAGAATCAGTTGTCTTCTTCTTCTTATCACCCTTACGGGTTTATTTCCCTTTTCTGACCTGAGACTCGGTCAGAGTAGCAGCCAATTCAATCGCTTGACGGACAGTGGTAGGATTACTGCCAGTCACAATATCCTGCACAGAATCGGGTAATCCATCAATATACCTCTTAATTGTCTTCTCCAACGAGGTAACCATCGTAGGACACAACAAATTGAGCTCCTCATATCGATCCGTATAAGCACAATGTTCTCCCCCGTCTTGTTTCAAATCATCGAATTCTTGTTCTAAAGCTCGAATCTCGTGACGGGGACAGAATTCTCTCATCATGAGAGCTCGGAGTTCTTCCCAAGTTTGTGCCATCGCTACATCGGCACCCCTATCACGCATCACACCGCTCCACCATGTAAGAGCATGCTTCTCGAACACACTTGATGCAAACTCAACCTTACGCTCATTCGGACATTGCACATGTCTGAATGTGCTTTCCAAACTTTCGAACCATTGCAGGAGCCCGGTTGCTCCTTGAGACCCAGAAAACTTCAACGGTTTAGCCGAATTGAAGTTCTTGAAACTAAATTGTGCATTATTGTTGTTATATAACTCATAGATCTGGGTTACTACGCCAGGAAGTATTGCAGCCATTTGCTGAGCGACAAGGGCTACGACTTCTTCAGCAGTAAAAGGTTGAGCATCACGTCGAGGAGGCATTGTCTAAAAGAACAAGGAAACATGAGAAACGAGTGAGGTTGATAACTGGAAAAAAAACAAAAGAGGTATTGAAAACATCAACAAAACACAAGGAAGGCGATCATTTGTTCGTTACCTCGAACAAACAAATGACACGCAGTGACTAATCGAAGTAAATGGGTCAATATAATGTATCCCTGAAGACATGCTCGCCTATAAGTGAACACTCACCCCAAGAGTTCTCAGGTAAGAGTGACTGGTCCGATACTGCGGATTTGTACGAACACTCTAGCCTTAGACAGAAAACTCAGGGTACAGGCATTCACTCTTCCAGTTTGCACGTGTTCACATTATTTAGACCCAAACTTTGATGAGATTTTGAAAACTAAGAGGGATCAAAACCTTGTAATCAATCATCCAAGGATAGATGATTAATTGTCGAATCGGATTTGTTTTTGTGTTCTTGTTGTGGTTATCACCTAAGGATAGGTGACGGTATTGTTTTAAAATCTAAACACAAGTAAACTTGTGTTAGGGTCCTAGGAAGTTATAGTCTAGGTCAAAGCATTACTAATAACCTAGTTCCCTATAACCTGGCTCTGATACCAACTCTTCTGTCACACCCCGACCGCGTTAAAACAACGAAATCATGGCGGAAACGTCGGGGAGTGTTGTAACAGAATTATTGTTTCACAACCATGGATACAAAAGTTTCGTTTTATTGATTTATTAAATAATGTACAATGTCTTTAAACCAAACAAACAAGCTACATATCGTCTATTATTGTTATTATGTCACTAAAGCCACGTCCAGATCCTAAGTGAACACGCTTCCTAGCAATCAACATCATGCGACACCACCTGAAACATATGTAAAAACAAAGTCAACAAAGAAATGTTGGCGAGCACATAGGTTTTATGAGAGTATCGGATTCATGGCTTGTTTATATGTTGCAGTACCTCATTAGACTACAAGAGTTAAAAGTACAAACCTCGTTTTGAAAAGTGTATTGCAACATAATTAACCAACTCAAATCAAGTTGGTTATAGTTTATAAAATCTCGTAGCCATGATTCTTAACCCCAAAACATTTGTTTTAGTAAACCAAATCGTAAAACATTTCGTAAAAACTTGTTAGTAAAACTCGTATGGTTTATATCATTTCGAAAACCTCGTTGTGTGACATCGTTTCAGAATCGTTTCCCAAGTTAACTAAATAATGACACACAATGCAATATGATAAAAGCACTTATATATAAGATGTACCATCGGCGTATCTACCATGCTTTTATCATGCTGCACCCATCCCATTATCTAATCACTACCCAAAAACCAAATCGTTTATTCAATTTGTTTATCTCGTCTAAGTCGTATCAAATCGTTTAACACGTCCCAAAAACGTTTTCATTTTAACTGTGAAACTACTTATGGCTGTCTCGCTAATAACATTCAAACCTTCATGACTCGACTATCTCGAAACTCGCATTAACAAACCACCAAAGGGTAAGTTAACAATCATCAGATTCGGTCTTTACCTACATAACCCCCACACATAACCATGGGTGCAGTCTGATAACGGGATTTGTCAGATCCTATGGTACCATAACCTAATACTGGTTAGCTCGGCCAAAGCTAATGAATGTCATTCGTTATGTAATTACAACCAACAGGTCCGTTCACATTATCGAAATCGTTATTAGTTTAATATAAACCATTTAAATCGTTTTTGAAACCATCGTTTAAACCTCAAAATCGTTTAATACATATGAATCACCCCAAAATAATTTAAAACAACAAAAGAGGGGACTATGTACTCACTTCAAAGTGCAAAGTATCCTCAATCTAAGGAACTCAACAAGCTCAGGTAAATCAAGGAAACTCAAGCAGCACCTAGTAATCGAATCACTAGTCAAATAAATCGACACCTAAATCGAAAGATGGGACAGAATGAGGTATTGTAAACCAAATGAGTATTGGAACTCATGTGATATGGTTTAACAAGGCCTACATTCTAAATCGGAACCTAACCTAAGTGCTTTCGACTCGTTACGACCCAATAAGGTAGCTTACGCTACTTTAACGCGTCGTCCGCGCAAAAGCGCATTCGAGACGTCTAACTAGTCCTATGACAAGTATTATATGCCTAAACATATTTAATTATGTTGCATAATCAGTTAGGGGAAAAATATTTAGGTTACATATGCTTAAAATCCAATTATGCATGAAAAGGGCATTTTGGTCATTTACCTAAGGCATACAAACTACCTATCATACAATTACTTAAACTAGGTGACCATAAGGTATAACCTCAGAATGTTATTCCCTATGAAATTATGGTCGCTATACTTGCTTGGTCGGATCCTAATGATCGACCAATCGGGTCGAGTTCGAAAGTCTAAGCGGTGGTTTAGACCGCTTGACTTACGACTCCAAACAAGCACTAAACTAAAAGTGACGAGCTAAGCATGTTAAAACATGCTTAACTAAGTTAGAAAGTAGGTTTTGATATCAAAACAAAGTGTTTTGATTCCCAAGAGTAGTTCGGTTGCAAAATACGCATCAATGCGCATTTTGGCCGAAACTATGACTCGTCACTACGCCTAGTCAACGTGGTAATCAGTAGGTATAGTCACTAGGGACTATAACCATCGTGATTACGCTCACGTTGCGAAGTTTAAACGAACTTTGAGTTGACCATTGACTGGTCAAAGCTGAAAGTTAAACATTGTTTGACTTTTAAGCTAGGAAAGCGATAAAAGAACGAAGGAAGCTTACAAAGGGTCCTTGCTAGGGAGAACTTGATCTTAAAATCTCAAGTATGAAGTATTGTAACTTCAACTTAGAGAAATCAGATAAAGGGTGAGTTGAAACAAATGAAATGGCATGCTATTTATACTTGTTGGAAACTCACAAGATCAAGACATGTGTTTGTGTAACTTCCAAGCAATAATCATAGCCATACAAGTGTTAAGAGCATATTAGAAGCCTTGGAGAGGTGTTAACTTGGTTAACACACAAGAAAATTTGCATAAACAGCCCCTGGACATCAAACAGTTTGCTGAAAATGGATTTTCTGGAACTGGGCACTTTTAGGCTGCCCGCGTAAAATCTGCAGTTCAGCACAAGTTTCAACATTAACAGCTTTGGTCCCTGCATGTGTTTGAGCCCATTTTTGGAACTTTTAACACCCGTTAAGCCATTTTCAAGGCCCTACAAGGTGATAAAAGTATAGAGGACTCAAAATATGCTTGGAAAACTCTCAGATGTCGGCTCGTTTGGTCATACGGTCACGTGATTCGTCAAATTACGACGAAACTCGAACGGACGCGAAAACGATCCAAATTAAGCGAAGAATGGTATTTTTGCATGCTGATCACTAAAATAAAAGTATTTTAGTGTCTACAAAAATTTTGGGTGTCCATATATATTCAGAACGGAAGATATGCACGAAAATGCAAACTTATGCACTTTTTGACGCTTTTAGTCCCTATTGATCAAATAAGTTTATTTTAGCATACCGAACCCCTCAAAGCCTATTTCTAAGCTATGTAAAGGATATTTGGGGTATGTTTAACTTATGATCAAGTTCCGGAATGTTCGTTACTATACAAATCGACATAGTTTTGCAGTTTGACACAAATAGTCCCTGCGATCGAATAAACTTGTTTTCGACACACCAAACCATCCAAAACTTATTTCTAAGTTATGGGAAGGTTATTTAAGGTATGTTAAGCCTATATCACTATTACGGAGTGTTTTTCGTGTTAAACTGACTGCGTTTACGCACCAGTTTGCGTATAACTTTCCAGAAAGCGATTTAAAGCTTGAAATCGGAATAGAATCGAATCGTAAAATCATCAAACACAAATACACACATAATAACACAAAAACACATTGTTTTATTGATAATTAATATTGTTTTACATTGTACATCGATTACAGAGCACAGTTGTCACATCTTTCACCTTTTATGTTATCTAGCATATGATTGAAGATGACTTGCAAAATGTTGTAAGGCCGATTAAGCACCAAGCTTGAAATGATGTTAATGATGTAGTCTTAGGCTTCGTCATAAGCACCTTTCCTATGTGCCAAGGCATGAATTACGCAGTGAACTAGAAACTTTTAAGGTCTACAAAATTCGACTTCATGTAACCTTTATCGTTTATATACCCTGTGTATCCCATACACAACAAGAATCCCTTGCACAACTGTTCAGAACCTATAATGGGATATTCATCTCTATCTTGTAACTCCAACACTCTTCTAATGTCTCCTACTGTTATCTTCACAGGTACATCAACATCTTTATTGTTCTCGTCTTTGATCCTAACAACAGAGTGTATCGCCTTCTCATCCTCCACGTAGTATGCAGATTTCCAAAAGAATATTACATGTGACTCATAGCACTTATGCCTAACTGTTAGTGCCTTAAAGATTCGACTATCTCTCAAGAATGGTACTATGTCTTTAAAAGGCTCTATATTTGGAAAATTCTCATCTAAAACACAACATATATGTGCTTGTTGTGGAAATCAGAAGCCCTTGCCTGCAATAATTTCATTATCAGAATGTGCACCCTTAACGAGACACATAGTACTCAGTGAAAAAATTTCAAATGTTTGAAAATTTTTCTAACACTTTTCACTGTGTACACCACTCGAATAGACAAGTTGTCGAATGGCCATCTAACCGGATGGTCATCAGCTCGGATGGGTATGGTCTAACAGGAAAAATGGTTTGAATGAGAAATGGTACGAATGACCATTCGACCGGATAGCAAATTAAGCATGAAAGTAACATAGTCCGGATGGTCATTCGACTGAATGGCAAATGAGCAAGATTGTGTTGTGGTTCGGATGGTCATCCTATCGGATGATCATTCGAGTGAAAAACAGTTAAGCACTCAATGGACATGATAGTGTAATGGGTCGGATGGTTATCCGATCGGATGGTCATCCGATCGGATGATCATTCAAGTGACAATGAAGAACAGTTGAACACTCAAACACATCAAATCAGATTTTATCAAGATTTTTCAAAATTGGATCAAATTTCTCTTAAAACTTTCACGGATTAACAAAACCCTATGTTCAATTTCTACAAAAACTCTCTAATTTGGCTTAGATCTGAGAAAATGTATGTTCGGCAGTCGAAACCTTCAAATGAATCCTAAAGCAAATCTAGCAAGTTTTTGATGAAATTGAAATGGTGAAATCCTAAATCTAAGGCGATGTACAAGAATCTATGTTAAATTTCTACAAACAACACCATATCAAGCCTAGATCTAAGTATGACCCACTGTCGGCACTGTCGGCTCGTTAAAAACATAAAAAACATCAAATTAAAGGCTCAAATCAGTGTTACTTACCTTCACCATAGCGAATGATGAGCAAACCAATAATCCTATGCAATTGATTAAGCAAGAAAATGGCTAAGAATCAAAGTGAGTTTGAGAGAAAAAGTGTAAGTGTAATGGATGAACAGTCGATCGAATAAGATCAATGACTATTGACTGTCTTTATATAGTGTGTCATCCACTCAGATGGCCATCTGGCCGGATGGTCATCCGATCGGATGATCATTCGATCACCGCACTTTTCAAATTTTCTAACATTTTCAAATTTATCAGTTTTTGATATCCACTCAAGTATCCAGGTCCAAGTTAATGACCCTGGTTACCCAATTTGTCGACCAAGTCCAAGTTAATGACCTTGGTTGACCAGTTTCGAACCAACTGACACTTTCAATCAAAATTTTTTAACTTTTTCTGAAAAAATACAAGTTTCAATTTAATGAACTTGTTTGACTTTTAAGATTTCCAACATTTTGATTAACTCCCAACCCAGTTGTTCAGCAAAAACTTTCTCTGCATCGCATCTGAGATTCCGAAGATCAGCTTTCCACAATGGTTTGTCAAAACTAAAGCAGAAATAAAATCTTTTTGAATTTTAAGAAAGTTTATGTTAAAACACATTGAAAATCTTTTTGGGTTTAAGCTGAAATGAAATAACAGTAAACTATATACAAACAAATTTTTGTAAGCTGTGTTAGAGGATCATATCAGCTACCGACGAATCACAAGCACTGTTGAGCTTAAATTCACATTAAGATTTAAACGATTCACCTAGAGTGTCGATATACTGATCCACTTAAATTCTCACACAGATTTCAACTAATTCAGGATACAGATTTAGTGTTTTAAGAACTTAACTTATTCGCGTATCCCACCTCAGAATATACTTTCGTATAGGGATGAGCATATGCCACCGAATACCGATCCTATACCGATCCCGATCGGTATCCACTTTTTGGCGTTTTCGGTATCGGTACGGTACGGTATCGGTATTATACCGATACCGACCCTCAAAATACGGTATAATACCGATACCGTACCGTACCGATACCTAACCGACATGTTTCGGTATCGGTACCTAGTTTGGGTTAAATTCGGGATCGGTATTAGGCGGTATCGGTATCGGTTCGGTATCGGATACCGATATGCTCATCCCTACTCTCGTATCCAGATTCCCTATATTCAGTCTTACAGGTGAATATACTATAATGATATCTGTTTTCTGGGTAGTGCGAGACCGTGAGAGCTCAGGTTAGAACTTCCCTTCAGACAAAGAGATGATGGCTCGACTTTCGGTGTGTCCCACTTAGGGATCTTCTTTACAACAGCACTTGATTCGTATCTTACGATATTTATCAATTTTTATGCTGAGGGAAAGCTTTATCTTTAAAGCGTATAAATTATTATACGAGGACTAGGCCATTGCATCTGTAATATCAGAAGTCCTGGTGTAATACCCTAGATATTACTAAGTATATAGACCTCGTATCTCAGAAACAGGCAATCTTTCAAACAAGATTTCAAGGGTTACCTATATATCCGAGAGATGTTCTCCACCAAATAAGCAAGATATAGATTTATGTTTATATCCCGAAAAAGTTTACTAAATGTGTAAAAACCTATCAACACATCATCAGTTAGACCGTTTAACGCTTTTAATCTTTACAATTTAGTGTACCGTGACAGACTAGCTGATGTACTATCATTTCCTCTTTTTACACTAACTCTTTTTGGGTTTTCTATTGTTATTTACATTTTGAAAATTTCTATTGTTTTTGAATTTTTACATTTTTTAATGTTTTTATATTTTCTGTATAACACTATCTCCCCCTAAAAATGAAAACATCTAAAAAGTTGATAAACCAGAGCAAATTGCTTCCCAACATCCTCTGGTTTTGATTGTTCATCAACGCCAACAATTGCTCCCCCTGACGACAAAAGCTTCATACCGTTTAGTTTTAACAAATATTGAAAACGTGACTTATCAAATGGTTTTGTTTGTAAATCAGCTTTTTGTTCGTCGGTGTGGATCTTTTCAATTCGAATCAATTTCTTCTCAAAACAATCTCGGATGAAGTGATGTCGAATTTCTATGTGTTTCGTTTTAGCGTGATGTACAGGGTTTTTAGTTATGTTGATTGCTGCCTCATTATCTACAAATATAGGAGCAGTAAGAAATTGCAAACCGTAATCCATCATTTGCTGTTGGATCCATAGAATTTGAGAGAAGCAACTGCTTGCTGAAACATACTCTGCTTCACACGTAGAAAGTGCAACGGTAGTCTGCTTCTTACATTGCCAAGTCACCAGACGTGGTCTGAAAAACTGGCATCCTTCTATTGTAGACTTTGAATATAGTTTGCAGCATCCGAAATCAGAGTCAGAGTAACCTTCAAGTTTGAAATCACCGTCTTTTGGATACCACAACCCCAAGCTTGGGGTTCCTCTCAGGTAGCATAGAATCCGTTTGACAGTGACCATGTATGACGATCTAGCACTCAACTGATAACGGGCCAAGAGGCAGGTCGGTACATAATGTCGGGCCGAGATGTAGTAAGGTACATCAGCAAACCAATCATCGAACGGTATAGCATCTCGTCGACCTTCTCCCCAGTGAGATCAGGGTTGATACCGTGATTAGTTGCTAACAGGGTGGACGTAGGTGCAGTCTCTGACATCCTGAATTTCTCCAGAACATCATGGATATACTTTGTTTGATGTCTGAAGATCACGTTTTTGAATTCTTTGCAGAGTTCCTCGTTCATAGACTCGAAAATTATATCATCAACAGATATTTGCACGATCAGTAGATGTGCAGTGACCTCCTTTGTGAAAAGAGTAGCATCCACCTTTCCTCGAATAAAGCCGTTGGAAAGCAAGTGTTGAGAGAGCGTCTCATACCAGGCTCTCGGGGCCTGATGCAATCCGTACAGTGCTTTGTCCAAGAGGTAGACTTTGTCTTTGTGAATCGGATCGGTGAAGCCCGGTGGCTGACCGACGTAGACCTCCTCTTTCACCTTGTCGTACAGGAACGCCGACTTGACATCCAGCTGGTAGACTTTAAACCCTTTCCATGAAGCAAAAGTGAGAAATATTCTGATAGCTTTAGTCTGACAACAGGGGCGTATACCTCGGTGAAATATATCCCCTCCTGTTGACTAAAACCCTGAACGACCAGGCGAGCTTTGTTGCGCACGATTACTCCCCTATTATCTCACTTACATTTGAACACCCATTTGGTGTTAATCTTTATGTGACCATCAGGAAGATCGGTTAGCTTCCACACACCAAGCTTTTCAAACTGACCTAACTCCTCTTGCATCGCGTTAACCCATGACTCTTCTGTCAGTGCTTCTTTATACGTTCTCGGTTCAACTTGTGAAATAAAGCAACTGAGTGAGAAATCATTTTGTAATGGTGCAATTTTAGTGTAAAAACAAGCAAAGCCTTGGTCAATTTGACTTCTCATTCTGACTCCTGACTGTAATTCTCAATAATCAGCTCTTCGGGGTGATATGATAGAGTCCTCAGCATAACTTCACTTGGAACATTCACCTTGCTTTCCAAATTCATGACATTTTGATCTGCAACTTGTTCATCGAATTGGACTGTCTAATCTGATGACTGGATCTGCTCCCCATCAGGTTCTGAATCACCTCGATCAAATGTCGGGCTATCCGAGTCAGACTCTGATTCATCAAACACTGCGGTCTGATTTTCTTGAGCAGGCTCATGTTCTGAAGTTATATGAGTTTGCTGCAGATCTGCATCACTGTGACCACTGTGGCTGGGACCAGCTTCATGATCATTTGGAATCTGTTGACACTTGGAAGACTTAGTTGGCCACGAGTTCATCTAGGAAGCTTCGTATTCCCGAAAAAGATTTATCTGATCAATAAACTCTGGCTCTTTAGGTACATCGAATGATTCTCATAACTTTTCGTAGTTGAATCGCCATGAGTCACCAGGTTTCTGTGGATGCATTGTGTAACCTTGACATTTCACATGCTGAGCTTCAATAGTCTTTCCAAAATCTGGAACGAATACTCGTCTAATTGGACTAGAATAACCCACAAAGATTCCCTCCAAACTCTTAGAACCAAACTTACCATCAGGATCCAAAACCGTGTAAGGAGACCTAAACGGCTCTAGATATTCCAAGTTAGGCTATCTGTTTTTGATCAGCTCGAAACACGTTTTGTTATGCTTCTTCATAGTTAAAACCAGATTAAGAGTATGTTGGTGCAAATGTCTATCGCCTACGTCGTCAGTCGTGTCGTGTCATAGTAATAGATTAGAATGTTAAAAATGTAATGTTTATGTGTATTTACCAGTTTGCACGAAGTGGAAGGACCAGGTCGCATGAACTGGAAATTGTCTAGTTCGTGCGAAGTGAATATGTGACCTCGTGCGAACTGGCTCCACTATAAATAGGGGTGTTGGGTTTCTCATTTGTAACAGTTCAGAGAATTCTCACACGAAGTGCTGTCAAATTCTCTCCGTACAAGAACGTTTTATATGAATGAAAAACCAATTTAAAGTGTATTTCTCTGCTTCTACTCATATTCTAACACCGATTCAAGGTTACTAGATTGATTCCGCCTCTCTAGTAACTTGATTTAACTCTGACCGACTCGTATTTGATCGAATCTCGATCCTACAAGTGGTATCAGAGCCCAGGATGAGTTAAATCTGTGATATCAGTGGTTTGAATGTGTGAAAATCTGATTCTTCTACTCTTTCTTGGACTTTTGGACGATTTTACGGACAAAATGGACTAAATTTTTTATATAACATGTAAAACAACATTTTAAACAATCCTTGAAAGAATCAGACCCTAATTCGACCTAAATCTTGATCAATTTTGTCAAAAACATAGCCGATTGTATGACATCTGCAGCACTTCGTGTGAAAATACAGCTCAGATCGTACGAATTGGACCTCTCAGTTCACACGTATTGGTATTGTTCAGGTCAGGTCGCACGGTTTGGTAAATAGGTCATCAGTTTGTTTTGGAAAATAACCCAGTTCGCATGAAATGAACATTAGTGTTCAGTTTCGCACGTATTGAACATAGTTGATTCAGTTCACACGAATTGGACCTCCACTTCGCATCAAATAACTCAGGTCGCACCAGATTGAGACAGGTCATACGAAGTAACCTCAGTTCGTTTGAAAACTCAGTCACTTCGCACGAGGTGAATTAGAAGTGGTCCAGGTCATGTCATTGTGAACCCAGTTCACTTGAAGTTCATCCAGTTCGCTTGAACAGTTCGCTTGAAGTGGGTCAGTTCGCTTGAAGTCATACAGTTCGCATGAACTGAGGTTTGGGACAGTTCGCATCAAACCAATTCGCACCAGTTCAATTCGTTTGAAACATTATTCCAGTTCGCACCAGATCAGTTTGCACCAGATCAGTTCACATCATATCAGTTCGCTTGAAAGTGAAATTTTTCAAAACCTAAAATTTTTCGAAACTGTTTTCATCGTTTTAAATGGAGAACCAAGAATTTTATAACATGTTTTTCGGAGGAGGAATGACAGCATCTCAAACTCCAGCAAGTATTGTGCAGAACGTAAACATGGAGAACGAGCTTGGTACAATGCAAAAGCCACCAAAATTAATGAACATTGACCAATATTCAGGGTGGTCAGAGAGGTTTAAAACCTGGGAATAGGCAAATCATTTTGAGTGTTGGATGAAAATTGAGTCAAAGTATGTACCTCCAACGAATGGAGCGGGTATTGAGAAAACACTTCATCAGTTAACTCCGCCTGAACAAGATAGTTTTAAAGCCGAGAAGAAAATGATGAGTATCTTGCAGCAAGCAATAAAAGAAGATATTTTGGTTTTGCTACAACATCAAAATGACTCGCAGTCTATCTGGAATGCACTAAAAGTCAAGTTTCTTGGAAGTGCTTCGATGATAAAGAGCAAAACGGCATTGCTGAAAAAGGAATTTGATATTTTTACGGGTATCAAAGGTGAGTCAACAAAAGATTTGATCGAGAGATATTGTCATTTGGTTGTAGAAATGAAGCGTTTGAGCATTAACAAAATAGATGAAGAATGGGTTAACAAGTTGGCAGATGCTTTACCGCATGATAAGTGGGGCACATATTTGTTGGTTTTGAAAAATAACTTGGAATATGTTGGATTCAATCTAAGCACGTTCATCGAGAAAATTGAATCACATGAGCTTGAACTTAAAAAGATCAGAAAAATGAAATCTGCTAATGTACAACAAGATGTTCAGTTGTACTACAAAGGAAGCTCTTCTGCAACATCTAACCCAAGTCCAAAAATTCAGACAGCATTTAGTGCTGAGCCTACATATGTAGTTTCTCAAAGCACACCGAACAACAACTATTCACCATTCACAAGTTATGAACCAAATCCTAAGGTTCAAGAACAATTGTCTCCTCAAGGTTCATCAAGTACAAATAATCAGAGTTACGTTTCTGGGATACAGTGCAATATTGCTGTAAACATCAAAAATGGTCAAGATTTTACAGAAGCAGCTGCAAAGCAACATATCGCACTATTAGCTTCCGTTCTTGAATCATATGAGAGTCTAGTTGCTGGAAGGATCGGTAATCCAGACATGACAAAGGAGGATTACGATCAAATTGATCCTGAAGAGTTAGAACTTATTGATATCAAATGGGGAATGGCGAGCTTAGTGAGGAGAGCATAAAGGTTCATGGAAATAACCGGACAAAACAGTCTCTCAGGACCTGATTGTAAGCTTGTATTTGATAAAGCGAAAGTAACTTGCTTCAAATGCAAAGAAAAAGGGCATTTCAAACGTGAGTGTCCAAAAAGGGAAGTAAACAATCATCAGAATCCGTTCATAAATGACTACTACCGACAAGCAATCTATCACAAAAATAGTCAGCAACCATTCAATCCAAGACCTCAAATTGAAAACAAACCAGAAAAGGCTCTTTTGGTTAATCAGGATGATGAGAAGATTCCGGAAGGTTTTAGTTGGGATAAATATGTTCCTGGTGAGGGTCTTGCTATGATCGCGGAGATTGTTGAAGAGCCAGAATGTGTTGTTGAAATTGAGGAAGTCGGTGAAGTAATGGGTGAAGAGAGTCTGGCAGAGCTTGAAGAGGCAGCAGCAGAAGTTTATTATTATCAATCAGAACAGGAGATTATTGCTAATTCTTTTAAATCCGTAATGCCTCCTAACATGTTTGATTCTTTTGCAGGATTCTTCAGCGAGCCAACTACAGGTTTTTGTCCACAATATGACGTCGAAAAAGCTCCAGTTGAAGAAATCATAGATGTTTCTAAAGAGATGAATGAAGAAACTCTGAAGGAGATAGCTGACAAGGCACTGATGGTCAAGCTGAAAGAGGTAGACAAAACTCAAGAGTTAGTGTCTGTCGAAATGGAGTCTGTCAAAACAGAGTATGTCGAAATGGAGTCTGTCGAAACAGAGTCTGTCGAAAAGGAGTCCGAGTTCAAATCAGAAAATTTGGATATCAAATCAGGAGAAAAATCAGAGTCTGAGTCTGACGGGTTTGGTAAACCAGAAATTAAAACTGATAAAGAAGAAAAGGTTTTTGAAAAGATTGATCCAATTCCTGAAACACCATGCGAAAACTGTTTAAAACCCTGCATGGATTGTCTTGAAAAAGACAAACAGTTTCAAGAATTGAAGAAATATACTGACAACGTAAAATTTGATCTTAATGATGTGAAAGAAGCTTATGACACTTTATCACGTTCAATCAAAATGATTCAAAAGGAAAGTATAGAAAATGATAAAGCTACTAAGTTGTTCAAAGAAACTGTCATGGAAAAGAAGATGGAGATTAACATTCATCTGGACACAATCGCATCTTTGAAAAAGGAACTTGAATTGATGCGTATTGAAAAAGAAAGAGTTGATAAGAAATTAATCAGTTATATTGCTTCATCTTATGTGATTGATCAAATTTTTCCTCAACTACCTGATGCTAAACCTGGTTTCAACAATGTTCCACCCCCAATGTGGAATCATTATACACAGAAATATCCTGATGGGGTGGAAGCAGCTTTGAATCTCAAGTTGAGAACTGTAGAGAATGAGTTACCAGAAAACATTGATGTTACATTCTTTCCATCTGACACTGACAACGAGTCACAAGTGATTAAGATTGTTGTTGACCAAGTGTTGGATGAAGAAAGTGATAACTCTGATTTCGGAATAGTTAAAACTCATTTGGAGAATTCCAATTCTGATTCTGAAGATGACGGGAACTTTCTTGATAAGTTCATACCAAAATCAGATAAAGTTGTGAATGACGATTCGATCATTGTGACATACACGATGACCGGAACTGACAAACTTTATACTGGTTTTGAATTTCCGATTCAGAATGCAAAATTGGAAAATGTTGAAAAGGTTTATAAGCTTGTGGAAATTGACATTTCAGAGGTTAACAACAATGCGTTTCTATCAAAACCGAAAAAATCTTTTGTGAAACAACAACCAAACAACCCGGGAAAGAAAGAATGGGTAGGCAATAATGGTCATAACAAAAGACATGGTAACAATTACAAAAAGAAAGGTGTCGGTTTTGAGAAGAAATTGGCTAAACAGGAGGTTAAGCCAAAAGAAAAATTAAGCGAAGTATTTGTCGCTGGAAAGAATACAGAGGCCGAAAAGGATTACATTTTTAGTCAGAAAGCTGTTGACGATTTCAATGCAGCCAAAAAGTTGAAAGATGAGACCAACAGATCTACTTTTGTTGAATACGACAAAAGAGTCTGTTATCGTTGCAATGAAATTGGTCACATGACAAAACAATGTGTCAAAAAGATAATAAAACCAGTTTTCCAAAAACCAAAATCAAAAGTTTCAAAAGATGTTAAGGGAAAATCACCTATGGTATCCCTCATGCATATTCTGAAATGCGGTGAATCGTTGAAGTCCGAGGACAAGCCAAAGTCAACCTTTGAGAGTGGTGAATCTTCAAAATCTCCAAAGACTTCAAAGGTTTATCCTAAAACAAAGATTTTTTAAAATCAATCATGGCTGGAGAAACCTAAACAATCGTTTGAAGAAAAGAAAATGGAAAAGGTTTTAAAATCTGAGTCGACAATCGTTGTAACTAACAATGAAAATCTTGAGTTTGAATTGGACAAATTGATTGAAGAATTCCCACTAATCAAGGAGGGAGATCTAAAATCAAAGTCAAAACATGTTGTTCCAAATGTTGTCTTCAACATTCCAAAAGTTAACGTGGCTCATGATATTATGTTTGGTACTGTTTCAAATATTGAAAAATCTTGGGCATGTTGTTTAAGTGAATGTCTTTAATGTGCAGGGGCTTCCGAGGTCGATCATCTCAGAGTGGATCATCGATAACGGCGCCTCGAGGTACATGACGGGAATGTTAGCACTGCTCTATGATGGCAAATCAATAAATGGAGGATACGTTGGGTTTGCAGGAACGCGGGGTGGCAGAATCGTTGGTGAAGGAATTCTTACCAATGGAGTTGTAACGTTTGATAAAGTGAACTACATCGTTGAACTAGAAAACAATCTGTTGAGCATATCGCAGATTTGTGACAAGTCGTTCACAGTTCATTTTACAAAAAATGAGTGTTTGATCATTAAACCAGGTTTCAAAATTCCAGAAGACATGGTGTTGATGCGCGCTCCTCGTGAAAATGATTTGTATGTCCTAGACATGAGCATCGCAACAACATCAGATAAAAAACCAAAGTGTTTTGTAACTAAAACAAAAACAACTGAAAAAGAATCAATAATGTGGCATCGTAAGATGGGTCACATTCATGTGAGAATAATGAATTTCTTAGTTCACAATGATCTTGTTGAAGGGGTTAATTTGAAAAATTTTCATCTGAATGATGTTTGTGTAAAATGCAAAAAGGGTAAGCAAACGAAGAAGTCACACCCAAAGAAGCTCTTGAACTCAATCAGACTACCGCTAGAAAGACTCCACATGGATCTTTTTGGACCAGTAAATGTGAAGAGCGTAAGTGGAGATCTGTATTATTTAGTGGTTACTGACGACTATACAAGATTTTCATGGGTGATGTGTCTCGAAAGAAAGGATGAAACGTTTGATTCGTTGATGATTTTATTCAAAAAGATGAAGACGCTGTACAAACTGCCGATCAGATGAATTCGAAGCGACAACGGAACGGAGTTCAAAAACAACCGTATGTTAGAATTTTGCAATGACAAAGGCATTCTTCATGAATTCAACGCACTGTGTACTCCACAACAAAACGGTGTCACAGAACGAAAGAATCGCACACTGATCGAAACAGCCCGTACCATGCTAGCCGATTCTAAATTGCCGATATTCTTTTGGAGTGAAGCGGTTGCTACAGCATGCTACACGCTAAATCGTGTTCTTACAGTAAAGAAGTACAAGAAAAGCTGCTTCGAATTACTTCATCGCTATAAACCAAATCTGAAATTCTTAGAACCTTTTGGATCACCATGCACATTTATTGATCCAGATGGTAAATTTGGTGCAAAAGTTAACGAAGGTTTTTTTTGTAGGTTATGCAAGTCCACTGAAGAGAGTATTTGTTCCATGCTTGGGGAAGATTATACAGGTTCAGCATGTTGATTATCAGAAGTTTACTGCTCCGGAACAACTTCCCGGAAACAGATTGCTTTTTTATTACGAAAAACTCTGGGAGTCATTCCAATTGCCGACTGAACCAACTGAGGAGGAACTAGTATTATTATACCAACATCAGTAATCTATGTCATAAGAACAAGTGCCAAGACCGTTGGTAGTTTCTCAGCCCACCGCTGGTCCAAGTGGAACTGCACACAAACCCCCAGAAGAACCAGCTCCAATATTTGATCAATCCGATGACTCAGAATCAGAAGCCGATCACACGGGTGGCCAGGACATTACAAATTTGCAATTAGAAGTGAGCGTACCTGACACAGTCATGCCGAGAACTTTGTCATATCATCCCTCAGAACAAATCATTGGAGACCTTCATAGTGGCGTGAAAACGCGTGATCAAATCAACAAAGCCCTTACATGTTTTTATTCTTCTGTAGCTCCTTTACAGGAAGAATTCTCATTGAAATGTTTCATCTCCCAGGTAGAACCGAGAATATATAAAGAAGCATTGACCGAGGAAAGCTGGGTAAATGCAATGCAGGAGGAGCTACTGCAGTTTGAAAAACTTAGAGTATGGAGATTGGTTGATCTACCGGATAATCAAAAGATGATCAACACCAAATGGGTTTTCAAGTGTAAGCAGGATGATAGAGGGGTAATTGTACGAAACAAAGCACGGTTGGCAGTTCAAGGTTTTAGTCAGCAAGAAGGGATCCATTTTACTGAAGTATATGCTCCCGTTGCTAGACTCGAGGCGATTAGAATCTTCTTGGCGTTCGCGTCATGGAAAGGATTCAAAGTCTACCAACTAGATGTCAAATCTGCATTCCTTTATGGAAAGATCAAAGAAGAAGTGTACGTCGGACAACCACCAGGTTTTACCGATCCAGTGCATAAAGACAAGGTCTATCTACTCGACAAAGCGCTTTACGGATTACACCAGGCCCCGAGAGCCTGGTACGAGACGCTTTCCCAACATCTGTTGACCAACGGGTTCACCAGAGGGACAGTCGATAGTACTTTGTTTACAAAAGAGGTTGCAGGGCATCTACTTATCGTTCAAATCTACGTTGATGATATCATTTTTGGATCAACGAACGATGAGCTGTGCAAAAAATTTGAGAAGGTTATGAAGAAAAAGTTTGAAATGAGTTCGATGGGGGAGATGAAGTTTTTCCTAGGGCTTCAGGTTGAACAATTTCCTGATGGAATCTTCATACACCAATCCAAATACATGAATGATGTGTTGGACAAATTCAACATGTCCGAATCATCTCCTATTTCAACCCCCTGGCTCAAAATTATGGGATTTGTCCGGATGAAAGTGGTGAAAAGGTGGATGAGACGCACTATCGGTCGATCATTGGAACATTAATGTATCTGACAGCGTCAAGACCGGACATCATGTATCCAACTTGCCTATGAGCCTGATATCAGTCAAGTCCGCGACATTCACACATGACAATTGTGAAGAGAATTTTACGGTATCTTAAAGGTTGCCCAAGCACCGGCTTGTGGTATCCTAAGTCTGGTGACTTTTCTCTTACAGGTTATGCAGACTCTGACTTCGGGAGCTATAAGCTTAATGCAAAGTCCACAACTGCTGGATGCCAGTTCTTCGGAACTCGGCTAGTTACTTGGCAGTGCAAGAAACAAACCACAGTCACTCTCTCAACATGTGAAGCTGAATACGTTTCGGCTTCCAGCTGTTGCTATCAGATCCTCTGGATCCAGCAGGAAATGAGGGACTATGGTTTGCAGTTCTTGGATACTCCAATCTTTGTGGACAATGAGGCAGCAATTAATATAACTAAAAATCCGATGCATCACTATAAAACGAAACATATAGAGATTCGACATCATTTTATCCGTGATTGGTACGAGAAAAAACTTATTCGAATTGATCATATACACACCGATGATCAGAGAGCTGATTTTTACACAAAACCCTTTGATAAAACAAGATTTAACTATCTTTTAAAATTGAACGGGTTAAAAAATTTGTTTTCTGGGAGGATAATTGAGTGTGTAGCCGAGGAGGACGGCGATCAGAAGTGATCTGCTTCTTGTTGTCATGTTTTTCTGTACAGTTTATTTTCTGCTTTTGATAAAACCAAAAACACAAAAATATGTTTTTGATTTTAGGGGGAGAAAGTTTATAGAAAATACAAAAACATAATAAAATTTCAAAATCCAAAAACAGTGAAAAAGTATAAAAGAGTTTGTGTAAAAAGAGGAAATGATAGTACATCAGTGGACTATCTGTGCACGCTAGAGAAATGTGAAGTTTTATAAAGTTTTAAACAGTCTCACTAGGGATGTGTCGATAGGCTCAGCTAAGACTAGTAGTTTTGTGAAAACGATACAAACATAACGCAAAATGCCTAAGTCTGGTGGGAAACACGGTCGAACAAATAGTACTTAGTTTTGTCCTTCTTGACTGTGTGCCTGCTCGGTAATCGCGATTGTCATTAAACATAAAACTGGTAAGTTTGTGAGCTTTCATAATTTTACTGAAAAGTCACTGTGATTTTGTGTTTTCTTTTTGCAAAAATTTAAACTTGTTTGATTTCTTTATTTTGACTAAGCATTGGACATCCTCTGCATATACGGGAGTATCGACCTGGATGTTAATGCCTAATCGTTCTGCTTTAGTTTCTTTGGTGTTTCGTTTAAGCTTTGGATCACCTCTGTGTATACGGGAGTATCGAACTGGTGGTTAAAGCCTAAACGCTTTCAACTTGGTTTATTTTTTCTTATTTTACTTAAACATTGGACGATCTCTGCGTATATGGAAGTATCGACTTGATCGTTAATGTTTAAGTGTTCTGAGTTATTTTTGCACAACTTACAGTTGATGAAAGTTTAAAAGCGTTATTCGAGTCAGTGCATTACATGATGAGGGGATATGTTTAGATTGTGGGGCCCATAGGATTTTAGTGCTTTCTAATATACCTTAAACGTATCGGTAAGCATTACAAACATCCGAGAGGAGTTTAAGTGGGCCACAATATCGATGATCTAGGGTGAATTGTTTAAAAGCTTTAAGTGGTAAAGTTTAGATCAACGGTGCAGCTGATGTGTCTCAATAAACTGATATGATCCTCTAACGCATACTTACAAAAAGTTTTTTGTAAATATGTTTGTACAAATTACAGTTTCATGTTTCTAGTTGTTTAGCTAATATGTTGAAAAATCCAAAAAGATTTATCTTTTCATTTTGTTTTCGACGACAGACATTGGGGATCTGATGATTAAAATCCCACAGTGCTAAAGAGTTGGATCAAAATTGGGTTGGATATGAAAAAGTTTGAGAAAATGGTTGGTGATTGCTAAAACGTATTAAAGTTCATTAATTTGAACTTAATTTCTTTCAAAATGTCAGCAAGATCAGAATTTTGTCAGCCAAGATCATTAACTTGGACTTGGCAGGCTAAACAGTTGACCAGGGTCATTAAATTGGACTTGGTTAACTGTGTGTGTTGGTAAAAAGTTGAAAAATCAAAAACAGTTTGTGAAATCTCCAAGGTCATTAAGTTGGACTTGGATGATTAACTGAGAGGGTTTTGGATTCTTAAACGATTAAAATCTGATTAATAAAGCCAGGTTACGATTCCTGGAAAACTGAAATTGCTTTCACTGTCGAAATGTTTTACCTTATGCTAAGAAAGCCAGGTAATCAATCCTGGATGTTCCAGAAATTTTTCTCATAAATGTTTGAGATTTGCAGATAAAAGTTCCAGATTACGATCCCGATAGCCAAGTCTAAGGGAGAGTCTGAAGACAAGCTTAATTCAAGGGGGAGCTTGTAACCGGAAAGCAAGGTGTCGATCCCAAAAGCATGGAAGCTTAACGATAGGGGGAGCCTGAGAAAAGCTTTGCTGAAGAAGTCAAAGCGTCATGAAGAAAAGTTCAAGTCTTTGTGAAAGAAAGTGTTGAAGACAGGCAGGCTGAAGACTCCGGCAATATCCAAGGGGGAGTTTGTTGGTGCACAATGTCTATCGCCTACGTCGTCAGTCGTGTCGTGTCGTAGTAATAAATTAGAATGTTAAAAATGTAATGTTTATGTGTATTTACCAGTTCGCACGAAGTGGAAGGACCAGGTCGCACGAACTGGAAGTTGTCCAGTTCGTGCGAAGTGAATATGTGACCTCGTGCGAACTGGCTCCCCTATAAATAGGGGTGTTGGGTTTCTCATTTGTAACAGTTCAGAGAATTCTCTCACGAAGTGCTGTCAAATTCTCTCCGTACAAAAACGTTTTATATGAATGAAAAACCAGTTTAAAGTGTATTTCTCTGCTTCTACTCACATTCTAACACCGATTCAAGGTTACTATATTGATTTCGCCTCTCTAGTGACTTGATTTAACTCTGACCGACTCGTATTTGATCGAATCTCGATCCTACAGAGTATAGCAAGCAGCAGATACGGCTTCTCCCCAAAAGTTCACATGAAGCTTTGAGTCGGCCAACATTGTTCGTGCTGTCTCTATCAGTGTCTGGTTCTTTCTCTCTGCTACTCCATTCTACTGCGGAGTGTTCAGCGCACTGAATTCTTGCAGTATACCCTTTCTGTCACAAAATTCTTCCATCTGACTGTTTTTAAACTCCGTACTATTATCGCTTCGTAGTCGACATATGCGCCTTTGGTACAAGTTCTCTATCTTCTTGAACAAACTCAGCAAACTCGTATAGATTTGATCTTTTGACTTCAATAACATCACCCACGAATATCTCGAGTAGTCATCAGTAACCACTAAGCAATATAAATCACCGGTTATGCTCTTCACGTTCACAGGACCAAAGAGATCCATGTGAAGTCTTTCTAGTGGTCTCGAGATAGAGTTCTCCATCTTCCTGCGGTGCGACTTCTTCGTTTGTTTACCCTTTTGATAGGTTATGTACTCTCCATCCAGGTGAAAACCTTTTAGATTCACACCTTTGACTAGATCGTTATGCACCAGGTGATTCATCTTTCGCAGGTGTATGTGGCCCATTTTTCGATGCCACAAGATTGATTCTTTCTCGGTAGCTTTTGACACGAAACACTGAGGATGACGAGATGTTGTCATCGCTATGCTCATGTCTAGAACGTACAGATCATTCTCCATTGGTGCTCGCATAATGATCCATTCTTCGGGGACAACAAACCCCGGCTTCAGAATCAAACATTCTTTGTTGGTAAACTGAGTCGTATACATCCTGTCACAAATTTGAGATATGCTCGGTAAGTTGTTCTCTAGCTCCAGTATGTAGATGACTCGTTCAAAAGATACGACACCGTTAGATAACATGCCCTCCCCGATAATCCTTCCACCTTGATTCCCGGCAAAACCAACGTATCCACCATTAAACCCTCTAACATCATATAACAGAGTTTTTTGCCCCGTCATGTGCCTGGATGCTCCGCTATCCATTATCCACTTTGAAATTGATCTTGGGAGCTCCTGCACATTTCCAATGCGATTTAGTTAAATGAAGCAACCGAAGCCTCTTTTGACTCGGGTAGCTTGACATTAATGTGAGTTTTCTTGGTGTAAAGTGGTGGGAAGTTTTTGTCGTTCATTTCCAAATTTTTCTTGGTTCCAACCTCAACCTCTTTGTATAAGAAAAATTCATCTTTTTCAGGTTGACCAGATGGTTGGACCTTTTTAGGAACATACTTCTTGCCCGGTGGTGTCGAAGAAGTTTGTTTTTCAAGCTTTTGATACAAATCCAAAGGTACAGACATCTTAACCGGTTTGGTTGAAGACGTTTTTTTTTTTTTTTTTGCAGCTCTATCAGGAACCTTTGGTTTTGTTTTAGCTGATGCCTTGACTTGAGACTTTGGCATCCATGTTTGTTGTGAAGGAGTAAATCGTTTGGAAGATTCACCATTTTTCTTTACCGGTTGTTTAACTGGTTTAGATTTGGTTTTAACAGTTTTTGTTTCTAGAATCTTCTTCTCAACAAGCATAGGCACTTTGCCTTTAGCATCACTTGACTTCTTTAGATTCTCGACAATCACAGACTTAGGTCATTGATTGGTGAATTTTCATGCAATGTGTCCAATCTGGTTACACTTAAAGCACGTTTGAGTATCAACAACTCGATGTTGACACTCGGTCTGTGGTTGTGAGGCTTTCTTTGCGAAAAACTATTCATTTGTTTTCGAAAAACTTTCATATTCTTGTTCGGTCATGTAGGATCGTTGTTGGACCCGAGATGAGTCAATCAGAGGTGTTCTACTCAAAATGAAAGGCGGAAACAGACATAATGAGTTGAATTCAGCTAGATATCACTTTTAACTGTCGTTTATATTGATCTGGAACAGTTTTACAGCAAAACGACACTTCGACAGAGCTTCGCCGTCGGAAAACACCTTACTAATTTCGTGCCAAATGAATCAGACACACGCATATATATAGGCATGTAATTTCGCATGGAATTACACTTGTAATTTCGTGCGGAATTAACATCTTAATTTCGTGCGAAATTACCTATGTAATTTCGTGCGAAATTACCTACATACATACTTTTCTCGTTTTGCGCGCCCTTATCTATCTATTACAATGTAAGACTCGATACAAGACGAAGTCGACAGACGCATGCACCAACAGACTCCCCCTCGGATTTTGACGAGTCTTAAGTGTCGAGTCTTCAACATCTTCAGTCTTTATCAGTCTGATCTCTCTCTGAAGTATCTGACAGAAAGCATCCTCAAACTTTTCTCTTTCTCTTCTTCAGCATTAACAGACTCCCCTTGAACAATCTTATCTACTCGAATGTCTTCATGTTGGTGCACTGAATGTCTGCTGACTACGTCTTAATCGAGTCTTATGTTCAGATAGGTTAAACAAGTGCACAATAGAGTAGAAATTAGGGTTTGTTTAGTTATAAACATGTAATTTCGTTTGAGGATGGCATGTACATGTTCAAACGAAACCACAACAAGTAGGTTCGTTTGAACAGGTTCGTTTGAACAGGGTTTCGTTTGAACTAGGTTGTGTCAAGTTCAAACGGAATAGGCTTAGTCTATATATAGGTGTTGTGCATGTTCATTTGAAACGGATCTGATTGTATGTGAGCTGAGCTGCTGCCGGATTCCTGTCAAGATTTGATTGTAAAAGCTCTACAAATCAGTAATATAAGAAGATTAAAAGGAAACAAGCTGTGTGACGTTGTTTACTTTGATTCCGCCTCTGTAAACAATGATGAACTGCCTTTACTAACTGTTTAGGGTCACGAAACCGATCCAACAAGTGGTATCAGAGCACAGGACGAGGAGTTCATACCATTACAGCTTGATTTCACCGGATTTTCTCATTTCTACTATCTTCTACTCATACTTTTCTGTTTTGAACATATTTTTACGGATGAAATGGCCTGAAACTTTCACATATCAATCGAAATACAGTAATAACTAATCCTTGAAAAATTGAGACCAAAATTCGACATAAAACTGATCAAAAACTGATTTCCGTTTGAAAACTGTTCGTAATATGCTGACATCATAGGTTCCCGTTTGAAATTGGCTTATATTATCGTTTGAGGAATGTATTCCGTTTGAGATTCTCGTTTGAAAACTGATTTCCGTTTGAAAGCCACACATTGTTTGAAAGTTTCGTTTGAAAGTCACACATATATGTGTTTCGTTTGAAAGTGGTGTAGTTTCAAACGAGACAGGACTATTCCGTTTGAGACTTGTATCCCGTTTGAAATGATCGTTTGAAAGTGGATCGTTTGAAAATTGTTTAGTGTTGTCTCAAACGAAACAACAGATTTTGTTTGAGGAGAGTCATTTCATTTGAAAGACACTATACCGTTTGAATAATTTCGTTTGAACAGATTCCGTTTGAATCTGTCATCTTTCAAATTCAAGAATATTTCTAAGTGTTTGTTGAACATTCCAGGTAATTCAAGAAGTTCAAATCATGGATGAAGAATTTTACAACATGTTCTTCAACGCGTACACATCCGAGTCTTCCGAGATTACAACCGTTACACCTAAAACCATTACGAAAGCAATCAATGAGAACATCAAGCATGATAACTTCTACGGAACACATTTGAAGCCACCAACTCTGGAAAGCATTGAAGATTACACATGGTGGAAAGAGAGGTTCATTGGTTGGGCAAAAGCCTATGCTCACGAGAGCTGGTTTTGTTTGGAGTTTGGATACAAAAGGCCGACTAATGATAAAGGAGAAGAGCTTCCACTCAAAGACTTACCTAAAGATGACAAAGCAGAATTCTCAGCAGAACAGAGAATGATTGCTTTGATCCAGTTGGCAATCAGAAATGACATGTTTGCTTTACTGCAACATGACGGAACTTCAAAATCAGTTTGGGAGGCTTTACAGGTTAAGGCAAAGGGTGGTAAACAAATCAGGAAGAACAAAATTGCTTTATTAAAAAAGGAATTTGATTTGTTTGATAGTCTTAACGGTGAATCAGTTCGTCAAATGATTGAACGTTTTTGTCATCTAAAAATCGAACTAGAAAGATTTAAGATTGAAAAAACAAGAGAAGAAATAATAGACAAACTTATAGAAGCGTTACCACGAGCTGATCAGTGGCAAACGTTTGTTTTTATTCTGAAAAATGATGCTTTATATGATACAATTTCTCTTGATGTCTTGATAGAAAAGATAGAGACTCATGAACTTGAGTTGCAAAAGCAGGACAAGATGAGCAGTTCTTCGTATCAACAGAATGTTGGTCTTTATTATAAAGGCAATATACCTTCGGTGAAAGCTGATAGATCACCACAGACAGCATTCAGTGGTGAGAAGACAAAAGAACCTCAAAAAGCTCATCAAGTTACGATCCGGGTTATCATTCATCTGCTTCAAAAGTTAGTTCTGAAGAATCTAAAGAAGTTCTGTGCAATATTGCTCTCAAATTGAAGAATTCACCGACAATGAGCATAAATGCAGCTAAGCAACAAATGAGCTTTCTCGCATCTGTTCTAGAATCGTATGAAGGTCTTGTAGCTGGCAAAATTGGAAACTCAGAGTTAACCAAAGAAGACTACGACCAGATTGATCCGGAAGAGATGGAACTCATTGACATTCGATGGTGTTTAGCTAGTTGCATCCGCATAGCTCAGAGATACATGGAGATTACTGGGAAACAATCGTTAGGTGGTCCGTCAACGAAGCTTGGATTCGACAAATCCAAAGTGACCTGCTTCTGATGCAAGCAAAAGGGTCATTTCAACAGAGAATGCACTAATTCTGAAGCTGGAGGAAATGAACGTCCTTTCAACGATGACTATTATCGAAAGGCAATCTACCATCGAAGTAAAGAAGAGCCTAAAATGATTGAAGACAAACCCAAGTCAAGAGCTTGTGCAGTAATTCACGATGATGAAGGTTTTGACTAGAGCTCAATTTTTCCAGAAGAAGATCGCTTGGAAAATGTTCGAAAAACAGCTCATGGCAGATCCATAACAGAGAAAAGACAGTTTGTTTTTGTTGCTGAAATTAAAGAGGAGAACAAAGAAGAAAAGATTGTTGCTGAAGTTAAAAAGAAAACCAGAGAAGAAATTCTGAGTGAGAAAACAGACAGAGAAATAAGAATGGCTGCGAACAGAATGAATGATATGCAAAGAAAATATGATGAAGCTGTCAGATACAAAAGATGGGATAAGAAACGAGAGTGTTATGTCAACAGATATGGTGAACCTGTTGTTTCCAAGAAGGACATAGTTTTTGATGATGTTCTTCTAGTAATTCCTCGGGTCGGCGAATTTTATTCAATTGCTGTAAAAGACAAAAATTATGAGGAAAAGCTGGAAAAACTCATAAGAGAAGTCATGATATCGAGTTTGAAAAAGAGAGATGAAGAGAGAATGGAGAAGAATGTTGAGAGTATGGTTGAAGAATTAAAGAAAGTTGCTGAGGAAGATGTGAAGAAAGCTGTGGAAGTGAAAGAAGAAGTTGTGGTGAATGTAGAAGTTGAGAAAGCTGTTACTGAAGAGCAGCAAGTTGAATAAACTAAGAAGAAAGAAGAAGTGAAGAATGAGAATTTGGAAACTAGTGATGTTGGTGAAGAAGTTGGTGTTGAAGGAAAGAAGAATGATCCTGATCAGACAGATGCAGCAAACACCGAAGTGCCAATCACTGAGGTAAATTCTAACTCTGAAATCTTGAAAACTGTTGAACAGTGCAAGAAATGCATGGAAACGTGCAGTGCTAGTACTGAAAAAGACAAACAATTTATTAAAATTGAAGAAGTTTTCAAAAATAAATGCAAAGAAATGTTGGAAAACGAAAAAGTTTTGAAAGATAATGAAGAAGAACTTTTGGAAAAATGCAAAAAGTTAGAAAAAGAAAATGAAGTTTTGAAAGAAAATGTTTTGAAAAAGACAGAAGAATATGATCAAAAGGAAATTGTTTGTCAAGAAATGAAGAAAGAATATGACTCAATAAAATTAGCATATCACATTACAAAAGAGTCATATGAAAAAGTGAAAGATGAAATGAAATTTGCTCAATCAAGAATGAATTACTTATCTGAAACAACTAAAGAGCTTAAGCGAATGTGTGAAATAAAACAAGGTGTTGTTAATTCATATATTGAGGATGTTGCTAAGCTAAAGCGACAGATTGCTGATTTAGAACAAGATAACAACAAGTTAAAGATTTATCACGTGTCGTCATATGTGCTTGAACGTATTTTCAATATAAAACCAGGAGATGGTGAGTCTGAGCAAAACAAGAAAGGCATTGGCTCAGAGTTTCATCAAGTTCCACCACCGGAAAAGTTTGCATTTTATGATGAGGAAAAGGTCGAAAAAGCTTTCAACATGGTAGACCAATTGCCAGACAACATTGATATAACCTATTCCAAATTTGATGATTCTCATGATTCAGAGGTGGTAGGTAAAGTCGTTGAAAGTGTGTTGAAAGAAGAGTCGATTGATACAGGTAAATCTGAATCACAGGATGAAGATGAAGGAAATCTTCATGATAGATATCTGAAAAACACAAAATCCGAGAAAAGTTTGAATGATGATTCAAAAGGATTGGTTTATACCATGATTGGATCGGATAAATTATTCTTAGATGTCGTATTCCCGATTCAGAATGTGATTTCAGAAAAGGTTGATAAAGTTTTCAAGATGGTTGAGATTGAGAAGTCTGAAATTTCAAAGTTTGCTGGTAAAGGTCAAAAAACTTTTTATAACAAACCTGGTTACAGGAAGAAAAATATGAAGGTTGGGTTGGGTTATAAAAAGAAACAAAATTGGAAGAAAAATGAGGTGCCAAATTATCAGGCAAAAATGAGTTTTGTTCAAGGAAACAATTTAGCAGAAGAGAAAGAACTCAAATTTGGACGACAGTCTAATGATGAGTTTCATGCTCAAAAGAAAAAGCAACAACCACAGGTCAAAGATGTGTCCATGAGAACATGTTTCAAGTGTGATCAGATAGGACATCTTGCACGAAAGTGTCCGAATTTGAAACCTGTGGATGTTGACAAACAAAAGTCTGAAAATGTTGAGAAACAGAAATCTGAGGATGTGAAAAACAGGTCAACCAGATTTGATTCAAAACAAACTTGGAATTATAACACAAACAAGTTTATTTCGAACCAAACTTGGAAAGCAAAACCGAATAGGTTTGATTCAAAACAGACCTTGAATTCTCACATACCCAGAGTTCGAACAACTCAAAGATGGAAAACAATTGTTGATGCAACAAAACCAAATGAATTTTGGAAACCAAAAGTTGTTGTTCAAAAACAAAATGTTCAAAAAGATTCACATTTTTACAATAGAGGTACTCCAAAAGGACAAACATGGAGTGTTAAGAAACAAGTGTCTTCGGTAAAAGATGTGAAAATTGAAGTTAAAGATGAAAAAGTCTTTGTTCAGAATGACAAAGATTTTCCGAGATTAAATGATGCATATTGTGTTGAAATGCCTAAGGTCCAACAGACCTGGGCTAAATTGTTCAAGTAATCAAGTACTTTGAATGTGCAGGTGCTCAAGACAACTGAAGATTGTGAAAATGGATGTCGGAGCAGCCTGACACAACGAGGAGAGGAGGCTGCTAAACCCTGTGTTGGTTGAAACATGGAGTTTATTTGTTTTCTGTACATAAATAAACAATATTTTCAAAAACCCTAAAAATTGAAAAATTTGAAAAACCAAAAATATGTTTTTGTTTTGTCAAAAATTAAAAATTTCAAAAATATGTTACTTGAATATGCCGAAACCCTCACGGCGGAACAAACATGATTAATTTTACAAGATTGAAAAATGGTTTTCAAACTGTAAAATATCAATGTGTTGTAAATCATGGGGGTAATTACTGATTTTTATGTTAGATTTTCTGCAAATCAGTGCACATTAGCAGAAAATGGATGGCGAGACAAAGCTGTCAGTATTGGTTGTCAAATTTTCTTTAAATGATTTTGCATTTTAGGGGGAGTATTATTGTTAGAAAATCCAAAAACATTTGAAAATTTGAAAAAGTAAAAAACATGATAAAATTCAAAATTGAGTTTTTGTGTAAAAAGAGGAAATGATAGTACATCAGTAGACAGTTACTTTACGCTAAAGAATTGGAAAGTTAAAATGTGTTAAACGATCTCACCGTGGATGTGTCGGTAGATTTTTATACATTTAGTAAACTTTTTCGGGATATAAACCTAAATTCAAACTTGCTTATTTCGTGGGGAACACTACTTGGATATATAGATAACCCCTGAAATCTTGTTTGAAAGGTCCCTCTTTCTGAGATACTAGGTCTTTATACTTAGTGATATATGGGGTATTATCCTGAGACTTCTGATTTTGCGGAAGCAATGGCCTAGTCCTTGGAGAATGCTTTCCGCATTGCTTGAAACATAGCGCCGCCCTCAGCAAATTGATGAAACAATAAAATTGATAGTCATTGCTGTTGTAACAAAAGATCCTCTAAAGGGGACACACCAAAAGTCGAGCCGTCATCTCTCTGCTGAACGGAAGTTCTGACCTGAGCTCTCACGGTTCTTCGTAATTTATAACCCCTTACAGATATCATCTAGGTATACTCACCTGTAAGACTGAATATTGGGATCTGGATACGGGAGTATATTCAAGAGGTGGGACACATGAATAAGTTTAAGTCTTTAAAACACCTAATTCGTATCCTGAATCAGTTGAAATTTATGTGAAAATTTAAGTGGATCAGTATATCGACAATCTAAGTGAATTGTTTAATTCTTAATGTGTAACTAAGCTCAACGGAACTTGTGACTTGTCAAAAACTGATATGATCCTCTGACGCAAACTCAAACAAAAATATTGTCTGTAAATATGTTTGTACATATTTCTTTACTGCTCTATATTTCAGAAAATCCAAAAAGATTTTTGATTCTGCTTTATTTTCGACAACCGATGTCTGAGTGCTGAGTTTCAAAATCTGAGTATGCTGATTGTGTTTCTGAAAATAAAACAAGTTCATTAATTTGAAACTTGAATTAAAAATCAAAAATCAAAAACAGTTTGTGATATCTCCAAGGTCATTAGTTTGGACTTGGATGATTAACTGTGAGGGAGTTGGATTCTTAAATACTGCCAAATCTATGAAGTTTGTTGACAGGGGGAGTAAAATTTAGAAAGTTTAATAGAGCCAGATTACAATTTCTGGAAATTCGAAGTTATTTTCATTGTTAAAATGTTTTACTTATAAATGTCAGAGAATTGCAGATGTTATACTAGACTACGATCCCGACAGCTGAGTCTAAGGGGGAGTCTGAAGACGAGCTCAAAGCTAGGGGGAGCTTGTAGCAGAGAAAGCAAGGTGTCGATCCCTAAAGCACGGAAGCTTGACAAAAGGGGGAGCTTGAAGAAAGAGAGAGCCAGAGATAGATCATGGTACAACATTTGAAGATTAAAGGTTGAAGATAAAGATTGAAGGGAGCTTTACAATGTCAAGACAAAATTTGGAAAGAGACAAAGACTAAAGACTCGACGCCAAAGACTTCGTCAACATCCAAGGGGGAGTATGTTGGTGCACTGAATGTCTGCTGACTACGTCTTAATCGAGTCTTATGTTCAGATAGGTTAAACAAGTGCACAATAGAGTAGAAATTAGGGTTTGTTTAGTTATAAACATGTAATTTCGTTTGAGGATGGCATGTACATGTTCAAACGAAACCACAACAAGTAGGTTCGTTTGAACAGGGTTTCGTTTGAACTAGGTTGTGTCAAGTTTAAACGGAATAGGCTTAGTCTATATATAGGTGTTGTGCATGTTCATTTGAAACGGATCTGATTGTATGTGAGCTGAGGTGCTGCCGGATTCTTGTCAAGATTTGATTGTAAAAGCTCTACAAATCAGTAATATAAGAAGATTAAAAGGAAACAAGTTGTGTGACGTTGTTTACTTTGATTCCGCATCTGTAAACAATGATGAACTGCCTTTACTAACTGTTTAGGGTCACGAAACCGATCCAACACTTCAGACTCCCCCTTTCGATATGTTGGGATTGCAGTCTGGCTGTTGAAATCATAAAGTCCTCAGGTATCGGAACCTGGCTATCTATCTCATAGACCTGCACATTCTCTACCCAAAAGTAATCACAAATTTAACATTTGACAAATTTATATATACAGACACTTCCTCAAATAAATCCAGAATGATTTATCAATGTTAAAAATCTCAGATGACCACTTGTATACAAATATTCAAAATCTTTTCCATTTAAACACTCACTCCCCCTCACCACATGCTCATCATGTTTAACACTTGGAACTTTGAAAATCAGCTCTCAACATCAGTTGTCGAAAATCAGATGACCACTTGTATACAAATATTCAAAATCTTTTCCATTTAAACACTCACTCCCCTCACCACATGCTCATCATGTTTAACACTTGGAACTTTGAAAATCAGCTCTCAACATCAGTTGTCGAAAATCTTTTTGCATTTTTCAAAATTTAAGCTAAAACACACTGAAAATCTTTTTGGATTTTTGAATAAAAATAAATGAAATGCAGTAAATAAATATTTACATACAATATTTTTGTGAGTTTGTGTAAGAGGATCATATCAGTTTATGACAAGTCACAAGTCCCGTTGAACTTAGTTACACATTAAGAATTAAACAATTCACTTAGATTGCCGATATACTGATCCACTTAAATTTTCACACAAATTTCAACTGATTCAGGATATGAGTTAGGTGTATTAAGAACTTAAACTCATTCATGTGTTCCACCTCTTGAATATACTCCCGTATCCAGATCCCAATATTCAATTTTACAGGTGAGTATACCACAGATGATATCTGTAAGGGAATAAATTACGAAGAACCGTGAGAGCTCAAGTCAGAACTTCCGTTCAGCAGAGAGATGACGGCTTCGACTTTTGGTGGGTCCCCTTTAGAGGATCTTTTTTACAACAGCACATGATTAGCATTTTTCAATGTTTCATCATTTTTTTTACTGAGGGCAGGCTTTAATTTCAAGCAAGCGTAAAGTATTCTCCAGGGACTAGGCCATTGCTTCCGCAAAATCAGAAGTCCCGGGATAATACCCCAGATATCACTGAGCATAAAGACCTAGTATCTCAGAAAGAGGGACCTTTCAAACAAGATTTCGGGGGTTACCCATATATCCGAGAGATGTTCCCCACGAAATAAGCAAGTTTGAATTTAAGTTTATATCCCTAAAAAGCTTACTAAATGTGTAAAAACCTATCGGCATATCATCAGTGAGACCGTTTAACACTATTTAACCATTACAATTCTTTAGCATACTGTAACTGTCTACTGATGTACTATCATTTCCTCTTTTTTTACACCAAAACTCATTTTGAATTTTATCATGTTTTTGTCTTTTTCAAATTTTCAAATGTTTATGGATTTTCTGAAAAAAAATTTACTCCCCCTAAAATGCAAACACATTTAAAGAAATTTGAAAACAAACTGTACAAGCAAATTGACAACTGATATCAAATCACTTCACTTCGCCATCCACTTGGCATAAACAATCAAAACTCCCCCTTTCAACAAACTATTTTCTCATTATGATTTCAAAACACTTAAGTTTGTTTTAACCAAAATGATTTTTCCGGAAAATAAGTTTTGTTGGGGTTACCACTTATAGATTAAGGGTTCATCATATTGTTTTTCTCAATATCACTTGTAGAAAATCAAGTACAACTTAATGTCCCTGATTTACCACTTGTAAGATGAAATCACTTTCGTGAATTTCTCAAGAAATGTGCCGATTCCTGCTCTACACTTACCAACCTGGGAGCTCCGGCAAGTCAGGATTTCTACTTATGAAAAACTGCCATCCAAGCCTGACCAAACTTGGATGTCTCCTCCTCAACTTCACTAGGTGTTGGGCTGTAAGTTGCTTTCTTTGTTTCATAGAATTCTTTTACCCCTTTCACCTTTCCCTCGACCATTTTTCCAAAAATCTTTTTAACATTTTTGTTAAATGCTTTCTCAACATCAAATTCTTTCTTCTCAGAATAGAATAGATTCGAGATCTCAACCTTTCCAACTTTTGATTTAAAATTCTCAGCCCTCAATGGTGGAAAATGAACATCATCCAATGGAGGTACTGAGTTTTCATCTTTTAACTCAACTTGTGGCCCGTCTGACTTTGTGGAATCAGATTCATCGCCAGATTTAACATCAAACTTTTTAACATCCTCATGAACCTTCTTAACAACCCACACTTGGTTGTCATTCTTAGCTCTCTTTTTGTAAAAAAATGTGTCTTTGAACACTCACCAACTTCATAAGTTGAATTTTCAAAAATTTTAAATTTTTCAGTTGGTGGTTTAATTTCCTCAACAACTTTTTCTTTGAGTTTCTTAGAGACTTCCTGTTTTGTTTTAAGTGGGGAACCAAGCAAGAAGAAGCATTCCAAACGCTGAAGCGGAAGTTATGTAATGCTCCTGTTCTATCTCTGCCCGAGGGAAGCGATGATTTCATTGTCTATTGCGATGCGTCCAACTTAGGCCTTGGTTGTGTCCTCATGAAACGAGGTAAGGTTATAGCATATGCATCTAGACAATTGAAAGTTCACGAGAAGAACTATACGACTCATGATCTTGAGTTAGGAGCTGTGGTTTTCGCGCTTAAAATCTGGAGACACTACCTCTATGGAACGAAGTGTGTGGTTTTCACAGACCACAAAAGTCTCCAGCATATTCTTAATCAGAAGGAGCTGAAGATGAGGCAATGACGTTGGGTTGAGCTCTTGAACGATTACGATTGCGAGATTCGCTACCATCCTGGTAAGGCGAATGTCGTAGCCGATGCGCTTAGTCGAAAGGAGCTAGTCAAGCTTCATTCTGTTCGAACTCTATCTGATCTCCAAACTCGTGTTCTTCAAGCTCAGCAATTTTGTATTTCACAAAATTTGATGGGTAAGGAATTACCACATCAGCTTGAGCTTAAACTCGAAAGGAAAGACGATGGTTTACACTACTTCAAGGATCGTTTGTGGGTTCTGAAACAAGATGATCTTCGCACCCTAGTGATGGACGAATCTCACAAGTCTCGATATTCTATCCATCCTGGTGCTGATAAAATGTACAAGGATCTTCGTACTCAGTACTGGTGGCCTGGTATGAAGAAGGATGTTGCCTTGTATGTATCAAAATGCCTAACTTGTCTCAAAGTCAAGGCTGAACATCAACGACCTTCTGGTTTGCTTGTACAA
This sequence comes from Helianthus tuberosus, assembly GCA_030545235.1. Taxonomy (NCBI): domain Eukaryota; kingdom Viridiplantae; phylum Streptophyta; class Magnoliopsida; order Asterales; family Asteraceae; genus Helianthus; species Helianthus tuberosus. Next base: position 134,517,214 of record CM060394.1, read on the forward strand.
CCAGAGATACCGGTTTGGAAGTGGGAGAACATTGCTATGGATCTCATCACTAAGTTACCGCGTACATCTAAAGGTCATGAAGCTATTTGGGTTGTTATCGATCGATTAACGAAATCAGCTCATTTTTTTCCGATTCGCGAGGATCTATCTGCTGATAAACTTGCAAAGATTTATGTTGATGAGATAGTATCTCGACATGGTGTTCCTTTGGATATCATTTCTGATCATGATGCTCGATTTTCATCTCATTTTTGGAAGACCATGCAATCTGCTTTTGGAACCCAACTGAATCTAAGCACTGCTTATCATCCCCAAACAGATGGTCAATCTGAGCGAACGATTCAAACTTTGGAGGATATGCTTAGAGCATGCATGATCTACTTTGGTGGTAATTGGGATTCTCATCTGCCACTAATCGAGTTCTCTTACAACAATAGTCATCATGCTAGCATTAATATGGCACCATTCGAAGCTCTCTACGGTCGAAAATGTCGTTCACCTGTCTGTTGGAACGAGACCGGTGAAGCTCAGCTTACTGGACCTGAGCTCGTTCTGGATACAACAGACAAAATCAAGAAAATTCGCGATAATCTTGTGACAACTAGATGCCGTCAAAAGAGTTATGCGGATTTACGACGCAAGCCCTTAGAATTTCAAGTCGGAGACCGTGTCCTACTCAAGGTGTCACCTTGGAAGGGAGTGGTGAGATTTGGAAGGAAAGGAAAACTTGCACCTCGATATGTGGGACCATTTAAGATTGTGGAAAGAATTGGGAAGGTTGCCTATCGACTAGAGCTACCTCCAGAGCTTGGAAGTGTACTTTTTAGGTTTTATAATTTGGTTTCTTTTTGAAATTACCGTTATGGTTTGGTTTCTTTTGAAAACCAGAACCAGAACCGTAACCTTTTTTTCTTGTTTAACCGTTGTTGAACTCTTGAAGTGTACTTTTTAGGTTTTATAATTTTTTTCTTTTTGAAAGATCGATTTGAAAACTGGGTTCAAGCTAATCACTTGAGATCTTGGGAGTGTATTTTGAAAAAATATGTACTACCACGTACTGATCTGCAAGTTGAGAAAGAAATCTCTGAATTCACTGATAAAGAACGAGATATGTACAGGGTTGAAAAGATGATGATTAGTCTACTTCAGCAAGCTATTAAAGAAGACATCTTTGTATTGCTTCAACATGACAAAACTTCAAAATCAATTTGGGATGCTCTGATACCACTTGTAGGATCGTTTTTGGACCCGAGATGAGTCAATCATAGGTGTTCTACTCAAAATGAAAGGCGGAAATAGACATAATGAGTTGAATTCAGCTAGATATAACTTTTAACTGTCGTTTATATTGATCTGGAACAGTTTTACAGCAAAACGACACTTCGACAGAGCTTCGCCGTCGGAAAACACCTTACTAATTTTGTGACAACTGTACTCTGTAATCGATGTTCGAGGTAAAACAATGATGATTATTAATAAAACAATGTGATTTGATGTTACTATATGTGTTTTGATGTTATTATGTGTGTATTTGTGTTTGGTGAATTTTCAATTAGATTCGACTCCAATTTCAAGCTTCAAATCGCTTTCTGGAGGTTTATACGCGCACTGATGCGTATATATAACCAGTTTAATGCAACAAACACTCCGGAATAGTGACATAGGCTTAACATACCTTAAATAACCTCCACATAACTTAGAAATAAGTTTTGAATGGTTTGGCGTGTTGAAATTAAGTTTGTTCGATCGCAGAGACTATTTGTGTCAAACTGTGAAACTATACCGATTTGTATAATAACGAACACTCTGGAACTTGATCATAAGTTAAACATACCCTAAGTATCCTTTACATAATTTAGAAATAGGCTTTGAGGGGCTCGGTATGCTAAAACAAACTTTATTGGTCATTCAGGGACTAAAAGCGTCAAAAAGTGCACAAGTTTGCATTTTCGCGCATATCATACGTTCTGAATATATCCGGACATCCAAAAATTTATGTAATCATTAAAATATTTTATTTTAGTGATTGGCATGATAAAATTTCATTCGTTGCTTAATTTGGATCGTTTTTGCGTTCGTTACGACTTCCGTCGTAATTAACCGAACAACGCAACCGTACGACCAAACGAGCTGACATCCGAGATATTTTTGAGCATGTTCTAAGTTCCCTATACTCTAACTTCATTTTAGAGCCTTGAAATGAGGTTAACGGGGCTTAAACGTGTCAAAAATGAGCCGAAATGCAAGATTCTGAAGTGCAGGGACCTGTTTTGACATTCTGTAAAACTTCCTTACACGGGCCGCGTAAGGATTGACTATATGTTAAGCGGGCCGCGTGGCCTTGTCAGACAGAAAGATCAAAAACAGGAATCTGGGCTAAATTCAGGGGTTTTAATGTAATATTTGAAATACCTGGAGCTGGTTTTCGACCCCCATTGTATTCTAATACCATTAACCCACATGTATGGCCAAGATTACTCCCTCAAACCACTTGGAATCATCCTATTGATCCTAACTTACTATAAATAGCAACCCCCACTTCACTTCATTCTCACACTTGATCTGAAATCAGCTCTAAGTTGGGGTGTTTACACTTCATACCTGAGCTATTTTAGATCAAACATCCTTCTTGGACCCTTTGTAAGTCCTCTTCTTGCTTGTTCTTGAGTTTCAAGCGTGTAAGTCAAACAAGTTTGACTTTCAGCTTTGACCAGTCAATGGTCAACACAAAGTTCCGTTGAACTTTGCAACGTGAGCGTAATCACGATGGTTATAGTCCCTTGTGACTATACCTACTGATTACCACATTGACTAGGCATAGTGACGAGTCGTAGTTTCGGCCAAAATGCGTGTTTATGCGTATTTTGTAACCAAAATACTCTAGGGTATCAAAACCGTTTGTTTTGATATCAAAACCTGTTTTCTAACTTAACTAAACATGTTCTAGCATGTTTAGCTCGTCACTTTTAGTTTAGTACTTGTGTAGAGTCGTAAGTCAAGCGGACTAAACACCCGCTTAGACTTTCGAACACGACCCGTTTGATCGATCATTAGGATCCGACCAAACATGTTTAGTGACCGTAGTTGCATAGGGAATAACCTTCCGAGGTTATACCTTATGGTCACCTAGTTTAATGTAGTTGTATGATAAGTAGTCTATATGCCTTAGGTAAATGACCAAAATGCCCTTTTCATGCATAATTGGTAATTAAGCATATGTAACATAAATTTTTGTCACATAACTGATTAAGCAACATATTTAAACATGTTTAGGCATATAACACTTGTCATAGGACTAGTTAGACGTCTCGAATGCGCTTTTGCGCGCACGACGCGTTAAAGTAGCGTAAGCTACCTTAATGGGTCGCAACGGGTCGAAAACACATAGGTTAGGTTCCGATTTAGGATGTAGGCTTTGTTATACCATATCACATGAGTTCCAACACTCATTTGGTTTACAAGACCTCATTCTATCCGATCTTCCGATTTAGGTGTCTATTGGTTGACTAGTGATTCGATTACTAGGTGCTGTTTGATTTCTCTGGTTTGCTCGAGTTTGTTGAAGTTCTATTGATTAAGGATACTTTGCACTCCAAGTGAGTAAATAGTTCCCCTATTTTACTGTTTCCAATTGTTTTGGGTGATTCATATGTGCTAAATATTTTCAAGGTTTTAACGATGGTTTTCCAAACGATTTTCGATGATTTCAAAAACGATTAAGATGGTTTATATTAAACTAATAACGATTTCAATAAAGTGAATAAACTAGTTGGTTGTAATTACATAACGAATGGCATTCATTAGCATTGATCAAGCCGACCAGTATTAGGTTATGGTACCATAGGATCTGACAAATCCCATTATCGTACTGCACCCATGGTTATGTGTGGGTTAGGTGGGTAATGACTGAATCTGAATGTTAATTTACCCTTTGGTGCTTTATTAATGCGAGAGCGAGAGAGTCGAGTCACGAAGGTTTGAATATTATTAGCGAGGCGACCATAAATAGTTTTCACACTTAAAACGGGGATGATTTAAGCGATTTAGACGAATTAACGATTTGGGAACGATTCATACAAGATTAAACGAGTTGGATAAACGATTGGTTTTTGGTTAAGTGTTTAGATAACGGGACGGGGGTAATGTGGTGAAAACATGGTAGATACGCTGCTGGTACTTCTTATATATAAGTGTTTTCAACATATTACATACCGTGGCGTTATTTAGTTCACTTGGGTAAACAATTTTGAAACGATGTCACATAAACGAGGTTTTCGAAATGATATAAACCATACGAGTTTTATTAACGAGATTTAGTAACGAGTTTTATTAACAATTTAATACGAGATGTTTTACAAATTGCTTTACTAAAACAAATGTTTTTGGGTTAAGAATCATGGCTACGAGGTTTTATAAACTATAGCCCGCTTGATTTGAGTTGGTTAATTAAGTTGCAATATTATACTCTTTTCAAAACAAGGATTTTAATATAGTATTGCAACATTTAAACTGGCCATGAATCCGACACTCCTATAAAACCTATGTACTCGCCAGCATTTCTTTGCTGACTTTGTTTTTACATATGTTTCAGGTGTTGATGCTTGATGATTACTATGATGCATGAGTCACATAGGATCTGGATGAGGCCTTAGTGACATAATAACAATATTAGTCGATATGTAACTTGTTTGTTTTGTGTTAAGACAATGTTAATGTTTAATATTATCAATAAAACGAAACACTTTTTGTATCCATGGTTATGAAACGATAATTCTGCCACGACACTCCCCGACGTTTCCACCGCGGTTTTGTTGTTTTAACGCGGTCGGGGTGTGACAAATTTCGTGCCAAATGAATCAGACACGCACATATATATAGGCATGTAATTTCGCATGGAATTACACTTGTAATTTCGTGCGGAATTAACATCTTAATTTCGTGTGAAACTACCTATGTAATTTCGTGCGAATTACCTACATACATACTTTTCTCGTTTTGCACGCCCTAATCTATCTATTATAATGTAAGACTCGATACAAGACGAAGTCGACAGACGCATGCACCAACAGGTCATTGAACTCAAACTCTTCATAAAAGTTGTTTTCTTTACAACTTTGATTTCTGAAAATTCTTTCTCTGATAATTCTTACCACCCTGTTGCCCAGCAAACCCTCTGTTTTGGTTGTTATTATGAAAGCACGGTGGCACATTAGGTTTGTTATAGTAAGCTTTATCTCTTTGGAAATTCAAAAACCTTTTCGAACTTGACAAACCTTTAACCTCTGAAACATCAATTTTAACCAACTTAAAAACCTTTTCCAGCTTATCCACATTAACATTCTCAATCGGAAACTCTTCATCCGACTACAACTTATCTGAACCATTCATCTTGTACATGACAAGAGTCTGTTCATCCTCTAAGTTGTTCTTGGACTTAGATTTCGGGATGTAATTGTTTAAGAAACAATCATCATCTTCATTTGTGGAATCACTATCAGATTTTAAAACCTTTTCAACAACGTTTTTCACAACCTCAGAATCAATACTCTCTTCATCGGATTGTGAACTAAACGTGACATCGATGTTATCAAGTAACTTTTCAGCTTCACTTTTCTCACTTGGATCTGATTCTTTAACCAACCCAGATTGTTTTTTAGTGAAATTATTGCTCATGGGCGGTGGAACCTTTTGATACCCTACCCCGGTTCCATCAGAGTATACATCTTCACCGTCTTTGTTCTTTCCAATTGGTTTTGGAACTATGTGTTGGAGAACAAAGCTGGCTGAAGTATAACTGTTAAGCTTCAAATTAATTCTCTCATTCTCAATCTTTGCTTCCTGATATTGAAGCTTGAGATTCGCAATCTCATCCAGTTGAGCATTTATCAATTTTTCTTTTGCTTGAAGAACACCTAACATATTTGAATTTTCTTTACGAGTTTTAGCGTTTCGTTCATCTGAGTCTTTGATTATTCTTTTTAATTTTTCAAAATCCTCAGTTATCTTTCTGTTTTCAAGCATAAACTTTTCATTTTCTTTTTTAAAACGCTCAACGTCGTTTTCATCATTTTTGATTTTGTCAATTAACTCATTGATTCTGTCAGTTGAACTTTTTACCAGTTTTGTCTCGATTAACCATGCTCTTTTGTAAGATGCTTATTTTGTTTGTTAGCTACCAGATTTGCAATCTTGAGAGATACTCATGTGTATTACAGACTTTGCACTCTTTCATGCAATTTCTACAATCACTTTCAGTTTTTGCCTTTCCAGTCTTACCTGGTTCATCATCTGAACCACTAGAACTGACCTTTCCCGACGACTCAGACTCAGAAGTGGATTTGGAATCTACCTCAAATGCCTTTGCCATCATGACTTGGTCAGCCATCTTCGTTAAATTCTCGACTGTCATTTCTGCCTTAACATCAATAATCCCCTCATCAAACTTTTCAAACTTCTTAGACTTCAGAAATTCCTCATATCTCTCCTGTCGTAGTCTCTCCTTTTCAGCCCTTTTCGCAACATCTATCTTGATCTGCTCCTCCTCTGATGGTATTGACTTAACAAGAGCTTCAAAGTCGATTGACTTAGGATCGTTGCAGACGTTTCCTTTTGGATTAAGATAGCATTCTCTGTCTGGATCCCACCTCTTCGCTTTCACTACCTCTTTGTAGGCATCATGAATTATTTTAATTTTTCTTTGTGCCAAACTTCTTTCTCTATTATACCCTGATTCTGGTTCAACTTGTGCCATGAAAGCGAATCCAACAGCATCTTCTTCTAGGAGAAAATCGTTCCAGTTGAAACCTTCATCATCTTGAATAACCGCAAGAGCTCTCGATTTCTCTTTTGGAGTATCTTCGATTTGCTTCATCTTTGGCGGTTCTTCACGGTTTCTGTGATAAACTGCTTTTCTGCAGTAGTCATCGTGAAATGAGTTCGTAGTTTCATTAGCAACTGAATTTCTACACTCCCTCTTGAAGTGACCTTTTTGTTTACATTTGAAACAAGTCATCTTTGACTTGTCAAATCCCGATTTCGTTGATGGTCCACCAATCGATTGTCGCCCAGTGATTTCCATAAAGCGTTGTGTCCGACGAATAACGCTTGACATACACCATCTTATGTAAATAAGTTCCATCTCCTCTGGGTCGATCTGATCGTAGTTTTCTTTAGTAAGATTCGTGTTCCCGATCTTCCCCGCTACCAGACTTTCATATGAGTCTAAAATTGATGCAAGAAAAACCATTTGTTGTTTAGTTGTCTCCTCATTGAAGTTTGGGTGTTGTTGAGGTTGACGGCGATATTGCATCGAAAGACGTTAGCATTTGGATCATTTTGAGTTGGGTGACTGTTTGAAGTAGATGATGCTGGTGTGCTCGATCCAGTACCATGAAAACCGAATCCACTTGATGGTGACCCACTGCCTGAGTTCTCTTTTACAGTAGTGTTTGAACTTTCTGCACTGAAGGCTGTCTTTGGTGATGAAGCCTTTGAAATCATGCTACCCCTGTAATACAAATCCACATTCTGTTGATAATTTGTATTATTCACTTTGTTTAGCTTTTTGATTTCCAACTCGTGCCCTTCTAGCTTCTCTATCAACCAGTTGAGTGTAATACCCTTCATGGGCTTTGTGTTCTTTAGCACCAATGCAAAATAATGCCAATCATGTTCATTAGGTAACGCTTCAAACAACTTATCAACAATCTCCCCTTGATCTTTCTTAATGTCGAATCTGTCCAATTCGGCTTTCAAGTGGCAAAACCTTTCTATCATTTGACGAACAGTTTTGTTTTTCATGCAGGCAAACAAATCAAACTCCTTTTTCAACAATGACTTCTTACTCTTAATGATCTCTTCTTCCCCCCCCCCCCTCACTTTCTCTCCAACTTACTCCACAACTCTTTTGCATTCTCGTAATCGATTAGAGAAATAATATCATCTCGTATAGATTGGTGTAAGAGAGCTATGGCTTTCTGCTCAGCCACGAATTCTTCTTGCTCATCATCTTGTAAATTCTCATAATCAGATCTTGTATTCTTGTATCCATTTTTAACACACTTCCAACTGTCAAAGGCAAATTCTCTTAACCAATTATTGAAACGTTTAGCCCAGCGATTCTAGTCCTCAATAGCCATAAGCTTAGGTGGTTTATTATAAGTTCTATAGGCATTGTCCATGCTAACCGAATCTGATATCGCTTTTGTCGCCGTTTTTGGATTTGCATTGGCATTAGAAGACGTTTCTCCAATGTTGTAAGCGAATATGTCACCGAATGGGTTCAGAAATTCATCACTCATGATTGCAATTTCCTAAAAAATATCACAAACGGTTAAACTTGATTGAATGAACACAACAAAAACTGATCGGATGACCAATCGTTCTGATGGTTGTCCTAACAAGATTTATCGAATGAACAAGTGTTGGATGAGTCTAACTATCGGATGGCTATCCGGTCGGATGGCTATCTGATCGGATGGACACCAACAAACAAGCAGTTTCAAGTTTTAAACAACAAGACCTCAATCCGGTCGGATGGCTATCCGATCGGATGGGTAATGACGTCAGCAATCAGTAAAAGACTTGAAACAGTACAAACACTATCCGGTCGGATGGGCTTATCCGATCGGATGGGAGATGACGTCAGCACAGTTCGTTCTAAAATCCATGGTTTTTCACTGATTTTGATGCGATTTTGTTTGAATTTAGTCCTGAAACTTTGTATGATTGTTCTATGATGTATTGCGCACAGTATGTGTGAATTTTAGGACATTTTATCCGTGAAATCGTTGTTAATTTTGGATTTTAAGGTGCTTAAGATGTGAAAAGTCTGAAATAAGATGAAATCAGGGAGATAGATGAAAGAAATGATGAAATCTCGAGTAGAATCGGCTGTAAATCTCTGAAATCGGCTGAATCTCTGGTCGATTTGCTGTAGATCTTCTCTGAATCCAACCTCCAAGCTCTGATACCACTTGTGAGGACCGAGAGTTCGGTTTAGATTGAATGCGCTCAGGTCAAATCTGCAATCACCACGATTGTGTTGAAGCCATTCGTGATGTAGGAGTAAGATCAACAATGTAGACACAGTTCAAAGCATTCGTTCTCATATAATATGCTAAATCGTACAAAGTTCCGGTGAGAAAATGCAAGAGCTTCGCCTCAGAGGTCAGAACTCAATGTCCCAAATGAGACCCAAGTCCTTCTATTTATAGGCGAGCACCATCCGGGAGAACCCACATGCCATCCGGATGATCATTCGTCCAGATGAGCTATGTCCATCCGATCGGATGGACTCCATCCGTCCGAATGGACTTTACAAAACAAGTTAACACCGTTTCGTCCCGGATATAATACAAACACATACAAAACTATACAAAGACAACAACCAGGACAGAATAGACTAAATACAGACGAAAGCTACAGACATTATGCATCTACACATGCAATGCATGCAAATAGTATAAGTTAAAATATAATATTTTAGCTAATATATTGAACTTCGAATTTTATATAATTATGAGAAATTATATAAAGACATCATACACTGAAAGTGCAACTCAAAACAAAAATAAATCCAAAACAAGTCTTAATAAGCGTTTAAGACTAAGAACTGTTATAAGACCGAGGTGTCTAACAAAACCTAGCACGTTTGTAGGTTGCAAAACGAACCAAGGAAACTGAATTTGAATACGCACTTTACACGGACGCAAAACTGTGAGTTCATGTCCCCGTTTTCTTTTAACATTTTCGGTTTTCAACTTTCGAGGGGAAATACAAGTTAACAAGGGTATAATTAAGCTACGGAATGAGCTTCTAGATCATGTGAGCATAGTTTGTAACTAAGGTGCCATTAATCCTTTTAAGGACCACGGAACAAAGGTTAGATCTAATGGGTACGGGCGAGCCCCACTCACGGTCCTGGTGTGGCCACTTAAAGTGATGTTGTGTCCCAGTCGAGGTGAATCGACACTAAAAATTGTCTACTCGGGTTGAGTGCCTCCTATGTCGTCGGATATATTAATGTCCTTGCAAAACATTAATGATCAACATGTTCAAAGACGCTTTACATACCTACTTACAAAACTGAACTTTCAAATGTTTTTGAGATTCATTTGATGCGCAAACATATAAAACACATGAACTCGCTCAACTTTTGTTGATGTTTTCAACTTACATGTATTTCAGGGAAATAGATGGATCTTGGTGCCAGCGTTGTTTTCAAGATTTTGAGTTTCAAGTCTCGATGTCATCCACTTTTGGAGGGTTTGATTCATATATCTCATCCTATATGAGATATAGGATGCAAAGCCTCATAAACCTTATCTTTTGTTAAACAAGTCCTTTTTATGGAACTTCAAAACTTATGATGGTTTGTAACTTAAACTAAATACTTGTGTTGGTTGAAATCTGAACAACTTGTGGTTGTAATATTTTGAAACTTATGAATGGATGGACATCGCTTGTTTTAATCATGTAGTTGTTTATTATGATCGAATGCAATGAAAACTGATCAAGTCACACCACCACACACTTTCGCAAAAAGACAGGGTGTGACATGTTGGTATCAGAGCTTCGATTGTAATGAACTAGGACTCCTTTGCGAGTCTAGTCTACAATCACTAGGATTCTCTCACGAAAACATTTTTACAACAAACAGAAATGATTTTCATTGCATTTACAAAACGCCAAGATCCTCCTAATCAAACACTTTTCAAAGGAAAACAAAGCAAGGACATTAGTTGGGGTATAGCCTATATGGGATAGACTTGCCAAACTAGAAATGACCCACATAAGAACAATGTGAATACTTGTGATGTGCTACCTTTACTTGCCTGTGTATACTAAGTAACGTTGTTATTCATTTATACTATATATAAAAGCATATCCGAGGGAATACTTAAGGTAATTTTCCATTTTCTTAAAATTCCTTTAATACATGATGTATAAGCTCATTCGACAGCCGAACATGCTTTTCTTCATATCTAGGGCAAAATAGACTGTTTTTGAAGAAATTGAACATAGGGTTTTCTTAATCGGCAAAAGTTTTAAGAGAAATTTGGTTTAATTTTTCAAAATCATGAAAAATTTGATCGATGTGTTTGAGTGTTCATAAATGTTCTTCATTGTCACTCGGATGACCATCCGAGCGGATGACCATCCGAGCGGATGACCATCCGAGCGGATGACCATCCGAACCATCTCACTATCATGATCTTGAGTGTTTAACACTTTTCACTCGGATGACCATACGATCAATAACCATCCGAACGGATGACCATCCGAACCATCAAGCAATCAAGTTCATTTTTGCCATTCGGTCGAATGACCATCCGGACCATGTGGCTTACATGTTTATTTTTCATCCGGTCGAATGGTCATTCGGACCATTTATCATTCAAACCATTTACATTTCAGACTATATTCATCCGGTCGGATGGCCATTTGACATCTTGTCATTCTAATGGAGTGCACAGTGCAAAGTGTTAGAAAATTTTTCAAAGTTTTGAAAATTTTCACTGTGTACCATGTGTCTCGATAAGTGTGCATATTCTAATAATGAAAATTTTGCAGGAAAAGGCTTCTGATTTCCATAGAAAACACAATATATGTTGTGTGTTGGATAAGAATTATCCAAATATTGATCCATTCAAGGACGTAGTGCCATTTTTAAAAGGAGAGTAGGATTTTTAAAGCGTTAACAGATAGGCATAAGTGCTACGGTTCACATGTGAGATTCTTTTGGAATGCTGCACATTACGTGGAGGATGAGAAGGCGATACATTCAGCGGTGAGGATCAATGACGAGAACGATAAAGATGTTGATCTACTGGTGAAGATTACTGTAGGTGACGTGAGAAGAGTGCTTGATTTGCAAGATAAAGATGAAGATCCTATTATTGGTTCGGAAAGATTGTGTAAAGGTTTTTGGCTAAGGATGGGATATACAGGGTTCATCAATGATAAAGGTTACACAAAGTCAAAGTTCTGCAGTCCCTACAAGTTCTTAGTACATTGTGTCATTCATGCCTTAGCACATAGGAAAGGTGCATACGATGAAGCTTTGGATTATGTGATGAACATCATTTGAAGCTTGGTGCTTAATCGGCCTTACAACATTTCTCAAGTTATATTCAACCACATGTTGGACAATATTAAAGGTGAAAAATATGTCCAATATCCAAGATTCGTGCAGATGTTGATAGATGATCAAATTCCAAATTTGCCGAAGGATCCTAGTGATGAACTACTGTTAGATCACATGGACAGTGAAACGTTGAAAAGGTTGGATGTGTATAGAGGAGTGAAACTGGAAGATATACCGAAGTATAGGCAGAAGTTTGTAAAAATAAAGAAGCCGGATTATGTAGCTCCAGAAGGCGACAACTGGAGACATGATGATAGCAATTCGGATAATGAAACAGATGGTATAAAGCTGCTAGTTCTCAAGAAGACACGTTGGTGGTTTGTGAAGGAAGAAAAGTCAAAGAAGAGAACACCGAAAGTGACAACTCCGAGAGTTATAATAAAGGGTAAATCAGAGAAACAAGAATCACCAGAAAGGTTGGTAGATAATTACCTTGAATATTTTACTAAAAATGTTAATATTTGTGTTGCAGAAACAAAGAAGAAGAAATCACCACCTCGTCTGGTTGATGAGCCTGTGATTCCTCCAACTGAAGTTGTTAAACAAGGAGTTAATCTTTTAAAGATGTCTTTTGTTGAGTATGAAAAGTTGTCTGCTAATCAAAGTGTTAAAGATGCTGAAAAGATGGGTGAGAACGTGGAAGCTGAAGCTGTTGGTGAAAAATTGAAAGAAAAGATTGTTGAAGGTGAGGTGCATACGGATTCGAGTGAAACAGAAAGCAATATTGATCCTACACAGATTGCACCTACTACATACAAGAGTGGAAAGTTCACGTTAAAGAGAATACCAAAGAAGAAGAAAGCGTCTGATGAAGAGGATGCTACTTATGAGCCAACACCAGCTGAAAAAGAAAAAGTAAAAAAGAAGGGTATTCGTAAGAGAAAGGCACGTCCAACTGGAGAGGTGCTGAGAAGAATCAAAAGTAGAAAAGATACAACCTTTATTCCTCAACAAGAACCAGAATTTGAAAGAGTTGAAAGAGTTGAAGATGTTGAAGTGGAGGTTACTGGAGTTAGAAAGTCAACACCTCCACCGTCACCTATTAATAAAACACTTCATATATCTAAGGAACGTGAAAAGACGCCTGAAAGAAAAAGTCAGTTGAAGAGCCGACATCTGCTACAAAGAAACCTCCAACACCACAAAGCTCAAGTCACCAATTTCCTAAGGTACCTTCTGATCTAGGAGCAGGTTCAGTGGGGTTAGATGATTTCGGCGATATGTTTAATGATGCAAAAGTGATAGCTTTTCAAAGAAAGGTAAGCATCTTGGAGAAAGCTAAGGATAAATCTGAAGCAGAACTCAAAGCTGCAAAAGAGAAGTTGAAAGATGTTAAAGCAGAGAACGTTGCATTGAGAAGTGAAATTGATGAGCTGACAGATGTGGTCGAAGAGTTAGCAGAAAAAATCATGGAGATTAATGCGCAGTATAAAGCAATGGATGATTCCAACAAAACAATGATGGAGATGCTTGGTGAGCTGCACACATCTACTTCAAATGAAAATGAAGTATTGAAGAAAGAAGTAGAAGCGTTAAGAGCTGATAAGGTAATCAAGGATGAACAGCTCAACATGCTATACACTGTGGTAGAAAACAAGCTCGGAATCAATGTTCAAGCAGTCTTTGATGAGATTGAGATCCAAAGAGTCGAGGCTCGGAGGATAGAAAGAGAGAAAAGACTTGCTGAAGAAGCTGCTGAAGCATTTAAAGATAAAAGGAAGGGTGTTATGATAGACAAAGAAGAAATTATGGGTTCAACAAGTCAGCCTAAACCTTTACAAGTTGATGCAGAGGTAAACATTTCTAACGTTGAAGCTTCTAATGTTAATGATGTTGAAATGAAAGAAGCAGAAGTAGAGGTTGTGACAAATGTTGAAGTAAATCTTGCAATTATACCTGCTGGAGAAGTGAAAGATGTGCTTCACAGTGAATTTGCTAGTCTTAGACAGATTGAGGTTGAACGTCATTGACTGAAGGCTAGAATGAATAAGTTCAAAGTTGTTGATGACGACAAAGAGTTGAACGAAATGTTTGGTGATGAAGATGAAGATGAAGATGAAAATGAAGGTGATGATGATAAAGATGAAAAAGATGACAAAGACAACAAAGATGATAAAGATGGTAAAAATGATGACGATCAAGGCAGTGCTAGTGGTTTGTTGATTACAAAGCCATCGGGACCGAGTTCTAATGAAGATTTCTTGAATGATGAGCTGAACGAGCAACAAGAAGAAGATTAACATCATGAAGAGTCGTCATCGGGAACCAAACATGCTATTGATGAGGTATTCCTTACACTTGCTAAAGTTATTTATTTGAATCCTATAGAGGGAGAGGGGAGTTAGTCGAAAACTGGACCAGGGAGTCCATGTTAGAAGAGTTGGATATGGATGATGATAGATTTAAATTTGATATTGAGGAGGAAATTCCACCGACTCCTGAGAGGGAGTACACTTTTAAGTTTGTGAATGAAGCCGATAACTTTAATGCCGTAATCATTGAGGAGGGATCAGATGATTCTGAAGAAGATACTACGTTTCATTATTCTAGGTTAGATGATGACTTTCCTACATTCAATGAATTGTTCCAATCACACAATGAAGATAAAGTTAGAAGGAAAGTGGTTGAGAAGATAGCTTCTGAGGGTGTTCCTGAAACAGTATCGAAAGAAGATCTTTTAGAAGAAATAAAAAGATGGTTCAAAGTTATGCCTGAGGAGAGGAAGTTTAAGAGGCCATTATAGTTCTTCACGAGACATCCTGATAAGTCTCTTAGTGACATTCTGTCATGGGGTTACTCGGAAGATCTTAAGGTTTACGCAATCAAGAGAGAGTTTGGGGTACAGTGCTTTGAATTCTTATCACATATCAAGACGTTACCTTGGTGGGATGTGGAAGAACTAGCGCAAACAAAGAATATCAAACAGTACTACTACGGGCCTGAGGTTAAGTGTCACGAGCAGAAATTATGGGATTACATAAAGCTTCAAGCAAAGTCTAACTTTCCTGATTGGAAGCCACATCAACCAAATCAAATTGTGAAGATTGATCCTGTCACTGGTGAAAAGGATATTACGCTGAATATCTAGAAGACCTGGGTGTTTGAAGAACATGCCTCTGCGCGCAATGGAACAAGACTTTTATAAAGACTTTAAAGGCTGGATCTTCAATCCGAGCACATGCGAAGTTGTGATTAATCTTTTGGATGCGAAGACAGGAGATTAGAGACATATCTTTGTGTTAGATCCTATGTGCTTGGTGTTGGTGCATTCATCTGTCGTCTTCGTCTTATGTCAAGTCTCGGTTCGTTGCGAAGTTATTCAAAAACTCCAGCAGAATGGGTTGAAAAGCTTGCGGACGCGTTACCGCAACAGGAATGGGGTACATATTTGATGATATTGAAGAATTCCGGACAGTTTAAAAGGTTATCGATTGCACAGTTTATAGAAAAGTTGGAGGCACAGGATCTGGAGCAGCAGAAAATTGCTAGAATGAATAGTTCAACTCATCAACAAGATATTAAATTGTATTATAAAGGAAATGTTCAAACTGCTGAAGTCAGTCCAAAGATACAAACTGCATTTAGTGCTGGAAATCAGTCTACACCTAGCAGTCAACGATCAGTCAACACTAGTGGGTTCTCTACGGTAAATCCTCCAAGTGTTCAAAATGCATCTGCTGGAAATGGGCATTTGATTCAGTGCAATGTAGCTCTACATCTTCAAAACGGTCAAAATTATTCTGAAGAAGTTGTAAAGCATCATATGGGATTATTGGTCACTGCATTAGAGTCTTATGAAGGGTTGATTGCCGGAAGAATTGGTAATCCGATGCTCACAAAGGAAGATTATGACCAAATCGATGCTGAGGAGCTGGAACTAATGGATATTAAATGGGCTTTAGCTAGTGTATTGAGGAGAGCAGAAAAATTTAGATTGGTTACAGGAAGAAATGATTTCTTGGATGCAAACCTTTCTAATTTAGGGTTTGATAAATCTAAAGTTGTCTGTTTTCGTTGCAGGGAGAAAGGCCACTTTAAAAGAGAGTGCAAGAATCAGGAGCCGAGAGGAGCAAAGGAGTCGTCTGGGAAAGATGATTATTATAGGAAAACCATTTATCAGCAAATCACTCATCAACCACATCAACAAAAAGAAGCTCAAACAGCTCATGGAAGAATGATCGAGGATGCAAACAGGAAAGCTTATCATGGCATTATTGATCAAGATGATGAGAAAGTAGCTGATGGTTTTAGCTGGGACAAGTACATTCCAGCTGATCCTAATGTTAAAGCTTTTATTGCTCAGATTGTGCAAAAGCCAGAGTTGATAAAGGAGTGGATGGATGTGATGTCGGATAATGAGGAGAGTCAAGATGGAAAATCTGTTTCTTCTGAAAGCAGTGATGATGATGAAGAAGTTGAACAGATAAACATTGGAAAATCTCATTTATCTTCTGACAGTTTTGAATTTTATTTTGCAGAAAAATTGAAGAAACTAAAAGAAAAGAAAGCTGCAAAAGAATTGAAAGAAGTCAAAGTGATTGAGAAAATTGTGGAAATTGAAAAGATAGTTGAAGTTGAGAAGATCGTTGAAGTCACAAAACCTTGTCTTACATGTTTAGAGTCTTGTAAACAATGTATAGAGAAAGATGAGAGGTTTAGTGAGTTAGAAAAGTTGAAAGAAAAGTTGTTGTTTGATGTAAAAAATTTGAAACAGTCATATGATGTATTGAACAAAACTGTGAATAGTCTGGAAAAGACTAACTCTGAAAGAGAGAAAGCTTTGAAGATGATGAATGCTACCATGATGACAAAGCAGAAAGAAATCAACTTCTACATAGAAGAATGTGCAAAGTGGAAGAAAGAGTTGGAGAGTGAAGCAACTGAAAATGAAAGAATCAGAAGATTGCTGCAAAGTTACAAAGGTTGTGACTACATAATGGATAGAATTTATCCAACAGTTGAAGGATTTGAAGCGTTTAAAGGTGAAGAAACAAAGCCAAAGAAGAAAAAGGATACTGGTAAGAAACAGGGTGTCTGTTATAATAAGTGTCCGCCTCCGATTTGGGAAGGGTATTCGTCTAGAAAACCTAACGAGGAAGAATTAGAAAAGGCAGTCAATATAAAGTTGGAGTCTGAGATAACCGATGTTTTACCGGATAGTATTGACGTCACATTCACAGCGTCCGACACAGATCATGAGTCCGAACTGATAAAACGAGTGGTCGATCAGGTGTTGGATAAGGATGAGGAGTCAGAGTCAAAGTCGGAATCCCAAAGTTCGTGTCAGTCAGTCAGAAGTTCGAGTTCGTCTGTCAAGAATTCAAAATCGTCGGGAAAACGGGTTTATAGTAAAGAATTTTTATTGTCAAAATCTAATTTGAATGATGAAACATTTGAAGTTGTATATACTTTGAATGATTCTGACAAATTATATTTTGATAAAGAGTTTCCAATAAGAAGTGTTTGTTTTGACATGATCAAAAAGGTTTTCAAAATGACAGAAATTAATATTTCTGAAATAAAAGATTTAAATCTTAATAGAAAACCTAAAAAATACACTTCAAGAGTTCAACAGCGGATAAACAAGAAAAAGGGTTACAATTCTGGTTCTGGTTTTCAAAAGAAATCAAACCACAATCGTAGCTACAAAAAGAAAGGACTTGGTTTTATTCCACCTGAAAACTATAAAAATGAAAAATATGTTCGAGATTTTAAATCAAAAATGACATATGTTGCAGGAACTAGTCATGAAGAAGAAGCAAAGAGCTCATTCTGGAAACAGTCAAACAAGGAGTTTCTTGCTGAAAAGATAAAGAATGGAGCTTTTCAAAGGAAAGAGACAAGAACTTGTTACAGATGCAATGAAGTTGGTCATATTGCATGGAACTGTCCGAAAGCGACTAACACAAAACAGGGAGTTTCTGGAAAACTAAAAGAAGTTATTGTTGATAAAACCGAACCACCAAATGAAAAATTTAAAGTTTTCAAAAATTCAACATATGAAGTTGGTGAGTGTTCGAAAAGGTTTTACAAGAAGAAGGGAAATCTTGACAATCAAGCTTGGGTTGTTAAGAAATCAGAGGTAAAATCTGGCGATGAATCTGATTCCACAAAGTCAGATGAGCCACAGTCTGAGATTAAAATTGATGAAAACTCAGTTCCTTCAATGGATGATGAGAAATTTCCACCATTGAGGACTGAAAATTTTAAAAGGAAAACTGGAAAGTCTGAGATCTCAAATCAGGGTTATTCTGAGAAGGATAACTTTGATGTTGAGAAAGCGTTTAATGGAAAAGTAAAGAAGATTTTTGGGAAAATGGTTGAAGGGAAAGTAAAAGGGGTAAAAGATTTTTACGCTAAAAAGAAAGCAACTTACACTCCAACTGCTTCTGAATTGAAAACACCCAAGGCTGGTCAGGCTTGGGTGGACTTTTTCTTTGCTTGAAAAACCTGACTTGCCGGAGATCCCAAGTTTGTAATCGTGGATCAGGAATCGGCATCTTTCTTAAAAATTGATTGTGTAAATGAATCTTAAATTTTGTTAAATTTTACAGATTGTGAATTGCCGGAGCTTCCAGGTTGGTAAGTGCGAAGCAGGAATCGGCATCTTGATTGGTAAAATGGTTTTGTGTAGATATTTTATTCCTACATGTGGTTATATGTTTTGGATATTCTTACAAGTGGTAAGAGGTTGATTCTGTCAAAGTGATTACTCAAGGTCATTAGTTTGAACTTGATGTAATTCTGATACAAGAGATTGAATGTACAATATGATGAACCAAACCCCTAACTTTACAAGTGGTAAAACCAACAAAACTTATTTTCCGGAAAAATCATTTTGGTTAAAACAAACTTAAGTGTTTTGAAATCATAATGAGAAAATAGTTTTGTGTAAGGGGGAGTTCTGATTGTTTATGCCTAGTGGATGGCGATTTGAAGCGATTCGATATCGGTTGTCATTTTCTTGTATAGTTTGTTTTCAAATTTCCTAAAATGTGTTTGCATTTTAGGGGGAGTAGAAAATTTCAGAAAATCCAAAAACATTTGAAAATTTGAAAAAGGCAAAAACATGATAAAATCAAAAATGAGTTTTGTTGTATAAAAGAGGAAATGATAGTACATCAGTTGGACTGTCACAACATGCTAAAGAAATGGAGAGATAAAATGTGATAAATGATCTCACTAAAGATGTGACGATAGGCTCAGCTAGACTAGTAGATTTGCGATAACGATACAAACTTAAATGAAAAAGCCTAGTTCTAGTGGGAAACATGGTCGAAAGCATAGTACTTAGTTTTGTCCTTCTTGACTGTGTACCTACTCAGTAATCGTTGATTGTCAAAAGACATAAAACTGGTTAAGTTTGTGAACTTTTACAAACTTTGCTGAAAAGTCGCTGTGATTGTGCATTTCATTTTGCAAAGATTTAAACTTGTTTTATTTCTTTATTTTGTTTAAGCATCGGACATCCTCTGCGTATACGTGAGTATCGACCTGGATGTTGTTGCCTAAACGTTCTGCTTTATTTTCTTTGATGTTTCGTTTAAGCTTTGGATCACCTCTGCGTATACGGGAGTATCGACCTGGTGGTTAAAGCCTAAACAACTTCAACTTGTTTTATTTTTCTTATTTTGTTTAAACATTGGACTTTCTCTGCGTATACGGAAGTATCGACCTGATTGTTAATGTTTAAACATTCTGCTTTGTTTTTCGCACAAATCACAGTTGATAAAGTTTAAAGGCATTACTTGAGTTAGTGTATTGCATGATGAGGGGATATGCTGAGATCGTGGGGTCCATAAGAATTTAGTGCAAAATTAATAGACCTTAACGTATTGGTAAGCATTTCGAAAGTTTTTAGATTGAGCTTAAGAGGACAAATATATCGTCAATCAACGTGAATCGTTTAGAGCATAAAATGAAATCAAGCTTAACGGTGCTAGTGATTGGTCACAAAAAAAACTGATATGATCCTCTTACGCAAACTCACAAAAAAAATATTGTCTGTAAATATTTCTTCACTGTATTTCATTTTATTTTGAAAAGTCCAAAAAGATTTTCGACAACTGATGTTAGAAAGCTGATATTCAAAATTTCAAGTGCTGAACATGATGAATTGGTTTGGGAGTGTGCGTTTAAAAGAAGAAACTGATTTTGAGAAAGAAAAATTTGATTAGTTAATCAGGGTCATTAATTTGAACTTGATGCAACTATTTCCAGTAAGTTTTTCTTATTGTTTTTAAGTAAAAACTTATGTGGTGGTGAGAAAATTTGTGCAGGAGATGAGCTGATCAGAGATAAAGCCAGGGATTGATCTCAAGGTGATAGCTAATTCCAGATAGCGATCCCATCATGATGAGAGGGGGAGTCTGACGAGGTTAGAGCCAAAGAGAAGATCCTGGTATATGCTAAGAAAGAAAAGAGACTGATAAAGACTGAAGATGCGAAGACTCGACACTTAAGACTCGTCAACATCTGAGGGGGAGTCTGTTGGTGCATTCATCTGTCGTCTTCGTCTTATGTCAAGTCTCGGTTCGTTGCGAAGATGTTCAAGCATGATGTCATGATGACATCATCAAAGTGACATCATCATGACATCACTACACAAGAGACAAAGTAGTTAAAAGCTGATTTCGTTCATTGTTACATTTCTGATTTCGCTCTTTTGTCAAATGGTGATTTCGCTTTTATGGCAATCACATGTAATTTCGCTTTTGTGTCAAGTGTGATTTCGCTTTTAGGACATGTATGTATAAGCGAAATCTACATGCATATAAATAGGGTCACATAAACGAAATCACATAGATAGAAGAGAGTTCTAGTTGTTGTCTTCCGGTAAGCCACGAAGTGCTGCCGAAGTGTTGTCAGGTCTGTAATCGATTGCATAACAATAAAAACAACAGTTTAAAGTGAATATGTGCTGAATTACACCGAAATACTTGTTTTCGCCTCTTGTTTTGGTGAAAAACTCTTCTAACCGACTCGTTCGGGTCCGAAACCGATCCTACACTTGGTGAACTGCTCAAAGAAAGACATTGAATGTTAGTGAATGTATCAGTATCAGAAGTTAGTGAATGTATGCTTTGCAAAAGTATCAGAAGTTAGTGAATGTATGCTTTGCAAAAGATATCAATTCTAGAAGATACTGGGAGTCGAAGTTCAGAGATCTTGAGTTGGAAGAATTATTAAACACAGAGAAAAGAAGTGAAAGAATGAAGAAGATTAGAGCTAAAGTTGCTGAACAGGCTAGTTGGAAGTTAAAATGGCCTGTAACTGATCAGACACCTATTGAATCTCAAGAGAAAAAGATACCTAGGTGGTCTAAAGTCAAAGATGGAGATCCAGAATACCGAAAATGGTGGAAGAAAGAAAAGAAGAGAGGATGAGGAAAGCGAGAGATAGAAGACGCAACACTAAGGCTCATTAAAGACTATACAGGAAGAAAGACTACAGCTACATCCAAGGGGGAGTCTGTAGATGCATATATGTCTGTAGCTTTTGTCTGTATTTAGTCAATATTATCCTGGTTGTTGTCTTTGTATAGTTTTATATATGTTTATATTATATCCGGGACGAAACAAAGTTAGGAACGTTTTGTAAAGTCCATCTGGACGGATGGAGTCCATCCGATTGGATGGACATAGTCATCCGGACGGTCAGTCATTTCATCCGGATGGAGCATGCCTATAAATAGGAGGTTATAGGTCTCATTTGTAATATTCAGTTCTGACTCCTAAGGCAAAGCTCTTGCGAATTCTCTCCAGATCTCTATACATTTCCACATCTTTAATGAGAATGTCTGCATTAAACGGTGTCTACGTTGTCGATCTTACTCCTACATCATAATTGGATTCCGCACAATCGTGGTGATCGCAGATCTGACATGAGCGCGTTCAATCTAAACCGAACTCCCGGTCCTCACAAGACTTGATATTCCAGGAACCGGCGAATTTGACGGAGCCTCGGTCCCGATATGATCGATTCGGTGACAAGAAATGAGTAGAAGATAGAAACGACACCGAGCAATCACTTACAATCTGGTCTCTATTCATATCTTGACAAGTTACGGCACCATGAGACCTGTTGGATAGCATTTCCCCTCAGGGACCAAAAAGCTTGTCTAAATGGGATCCCCACATCCCTATTTATAGGCAACAGCCTATCCGGTTTGAATGAGCCTATGTCCATCCGTCCGGATGGACTTTACAATATCAATACCTATTCGACCGGATGGGGTTTGGACTATTCTATTGTCCATCCGTCCGGATGGACCTTGACATTACAATACCGTGTCCAACATTTTCCTATTCTATACAATATTCAACACACGCTCTATCTAACTATTCGCACAGTGGTAGACGTACAAAATATGCACCAACAGATTCCCCCTCGGCTGTCACTGTCGAATCGTCTCTAACACTTTGAGAACCTTGAACCGTGTTTGAATATTCTGCAATCTTCAACTATTCTGCAACTTCAATCAGACATCTTAAAATCTGATAATAGATTCCCCCTTGATTGATGATTCGG
This sequence comes from Helianthus tuberosus, assembly GCA_030545235.1. Classification (NCBI taxonomy): domain Eukaryota; kingdom Viridiplantae; phylum Streptophyta; class Magnoliopsida; order Asterales; family Asteraceae; genus Helianthus; species Helianthus tuberosus. Next base: position 134,539,892 of record CM060394.1, read on the forward strand.
GTTTGCTTTTGACAAAATAAAGCACCAATTCCCCCTGAAATGAATCTTCAAGTCTTTTGCACAGTTCGCGACTCTCCTCTGATTTGCTAAACTGCAATCCTCATGAACAATCACCAACTTGATACTACTCAATGCAGCATCCTCTGTTTCAGCTTTAACTACATCCAAGCTCAGTTTTTGATATATCATGTCAGCACCACGATCTCGCATTCCGCTTGCTCGATCTAAGAATGTACAAAAACTCAACTGACAATTGATAGAAACTTCAAATACCCCACCGGTTAACTTCAAATCCGTGATTCCCCCCTGAAGATCTGATATCCCGTTTTCCGCGATCACTTTAACGCACCGTAAGAATGATTGATCCATGTAAACGGTATTCTCCATAATCAGCAAATCTTCATCGGAAAACAAATCATCTGGTAATGTAATCCGATCTCTGAAGCATTCGTCCACAATCAGATTCATCTCCTCGGATAATCTAGATCTCAAATTTTTATTCCCCCTCATTTTTGCAAATTCTGACGTCTCTATTACTGAATTCCCCCCCCCCCAAACTGAGCAATTCAGTCCTCTTTTATCTGTGAAAAAATCGACTTTGCCGAAAATATGACAATTTTCCTCAAACGTCAGTTTTTCATCATTGCGGATTTTACGTTTTGGCCCATAAATAGTCAGATAACCTGAATGATAAAGATTCTACACCAATATCATGACTACCCCACTAATTTCCACAATCCGTGATCGCATCAACAAATCTGTTCATTGAAGCCCCAGACGGTGTCCCCGAACAACCCAGCTTGGTCGTTAAAAACCCGAAAAAATTTTCAATCACCAAATTTTTTCTGGAGACTCTCCTCGTCGTTGCGATCAAAAAATTCTTTTTTTAGGCATTTTGTTCATCCTTTCAAATGGAATAGGTCTATTCGTCCGGATGGACTGATCTTGGATCACCTTGACAGTTAGCCACCTAAGTGTCTTCATTCATTCGAATGGCATGTTGTCGAATGATCATCCGATCGAATGGGTTTACTTGTCCAGATAGTCATCCGAAGGAAGTTGTCGGATGAGTTTTAACAATTGTCGAATGGTCATCCGACAAGTTAACAAGTCAAATGGTTCGGATGATCATCCGCTCGGATGGTCATCCGAAGGATTATATTCTAACAGCTCAAGAACACTCCAAATCACGTTTTTTCGATCCAGAATCTTTATTTGTGTGAATTTCATGATGAAACTTCACAGGATTGTGCACAAATCAATTCCGAACAAATTGATGTCTTCAATTCCAAAATCCATCCGTGAATTGACCTTTATTTTGATGATTTTCTCTGTTTTAACGTCAAAACTCCCGTTTAACCCAAAATTGATGAGCTTGGGTGCTTTAACCGACTGTTAGATCGATTAAATCGGTACCATAGCTCTGATACCACTTGATATTCAGGAACCGGCGAGTTTGACGGAGCCTCGGTCCTGGTATGATCGATTCGGTGACAAGAAATGAGTAGAAGATAGAAACGACACCGAGTAATCACTTACAATCTAGTCTTTATTCATATCTTGACAAGTTACATCACCATGAGACCAGTTGGACAGCATTTTCCCTCAGGGAACAAAAGCTTGTCCAAATGGGAACCCCACATCCCTATTTATAGGCAACAGCCTATCCAGTTCGAATGAGCCTATGTCCATCCATCCGGATGGACTTTACAATATCAATACCTATTCGACCGGATGGGGTTTGGACTATTCTATTGTCCATCCGTCCGGGTGGACTTGTCCAACCTTGAGATTACAATACTGTGTCCAACATTTTCCTATTCTATACAATATTCAACACACGCTCTATCTAACTATTTGCACAGTGGCAGACGTATAAAATATGCACCAACAGTTTTCTATATGGTCATCCAATCTTCTTAGATTTACCTGATAATCTAAGGGTTCTTGTAAATAATATTCTAAAACTGGTATTCCTTTTTCTAATTTTGGATTGTTTTTGTATCCAATATCACCACGCTGGCTTGCGCGTTTTATAAAGTTAATTAGAAATTTTCTTCCATATGCATTTTTTATCCTCTTAACTACTATCAAGTGGTGACATGGTGTTTTTTGTATTATCTGGTAAGCTACACATTTTGAAATTTATCCTACACATATTGAAATTTATACTACAAAGCTCGTAATTCATCCTACACACCTCGTAATTTATGTTGCAGTTTAAATTATATATTTTTTTCTTTTTTTATTTGAAAGAATATGTTTTTTTTAATAAGTTACAAATTTAATGAAGTTAACTATTAAAAATGAAGACTACCAATTAATGATCCATCTAAGTTTACCAATATACCCTTACACTAATATTAAATACAAAAATTAAATGAAGTAAAATGAAACATTCTTATTGATTGAAATTTCTTCTTTTTTATTCTTACAAAAAAATTCTTCTGATTTGAACTCTCCAATATATATGTATATATATATATATGAATGATGAGTTTATATTATAAGTTGGATCCAGTATTTTTTTATTTTGCGCAAAGCCCAAAGTGTGTTTAAAATCCTTATCGACGGCCCAGATAATTCACAGAAAACCCTTTATGTATAAAATGCCAAGTTTATAATTATATTTTTTTCTTTGTTACTTATTAATATATTCCATTAAAGTCTGATGTTATTGAGTTTACTTAAGTTAAAAATATAGATGTGAAGTGATTAAAAGTCAGTAAAAGCCGACTATGAAGTAAAGTTTGTAGAATCCAAATTTGACGTTAAAGTGAAATAAGATGTAAGATTTGATATTTTTTTTTCGGGTGGCTTAAAGTTAGGTTGAGTCTTGTGGAATGCAAGATAAAGGGGTGGGGTTGACACTTAAGAAGTTCCTAGTGTGTCATTGTGTGTTCAATAGATGGCCTATACAAAAAAAAAAAAAAATCCTAAGAATTCAGAAGTTGAACATGAAGATTTTGTTAGTTCTTGTGGAATTAATTGTTAGGCTATGTTCTATACCTACGGGTATGGGATAGCGTGAATCCGATGTGGACGAGCAGGGTCCCAGGGAACCACCACACGATTGATGTTTAAACTAAATATAAAGGGTTGTTATGTAATTAGTAAATAATTAGGTTTATGTTACAATAGATAGTTAGTTAGTGCGAGGACCAGAAGCGACAAGATCAAAGTATATAACTTACCCTACCATGGATGTGACGTATCATAAGCAACACGTCGATCGGATATGGGCACCAAACAAGAAGACACGACGATTCATTCGAGGGACGCGATGGTTCGAGACACAAGTGTTCGTTTAGTATAAATTGGGTTTGTATGTTTCATTTATAATCATCAGAATCACTTGTACATTTATATTCAATACAATCATTTATTCAGAATTCAAGTGTTGACTGTCTGTAGCTTATCACTGATTCATCAAGGGTTCTGACCAATAGTGGTATCAGAGCAAAACTTTTAAATGTTTCAAATCTTGGAAGAAGAAGCCGACTGAATCTGAGCATGGTTAATCGATTATTTCAATTCAAAAAGGCAATGGTTTCTGTTCCGAGGTTGGGATACTTAATCAACCAGACGCTTTTCTCTGGATTTGTAATCGGTCCAACCTCATTAAGCCTACCTGGGAGAACTGGATTATGTTTGATGTAGTAGACCTATTGTAATGTCTTTCTGTTCGGTTTTGTTTCCGTTTGTTTGGTTGTTCCTCATCTTCTTGCTAGCTCTTTATATTCATCTATAAAGTGATTTTGCCGTTAAAAAAGAAACAACGAGGTTTGGTTTCGTGGAGTAAGAGGTGTGCTTTTTTTTCTTTTTGTTTAACCAAACTAGAAGAAAGGAATTGAAATTTGCCTTGGGAATAGTAAAGAACATGAAGTGATTTTTGGATAATCCTTTGCATATTCAGTTTTGTTAACAAGTCCAAAAGTCAACCTTTTGCAAATATAATTTGAAGTGATTAATTAGTGGAAGGGAATATCAATTGGATTCTTTTGAAAATTAAAAGTTGCAAGAATCTCGGCAAAGAAAGAGGCACCGGTTAATTTTCTTACATACCCGGCGGAAGGGAGGTCCACCCTACGCCCGGCTGACGTGCTAGTTTTTGGTTGGGAGGGCGGGAAACATGCTTGTGTCGATCTCACAGGTGTATCCCCCCTAGCCGAGTTCCGGGAAAATGGGTTTGTGGCGGGGCAAGCGGTACTGAAAGCAGAGTCAAAGAAGGTGGAAAAACATGCGAAAGCTTGTGAGGATAATCAGCATGTCTTTGTCCCCCTAGCATTTGACACGTTTGGCTCCTTGGCGCCGGAGGCGGTTCGGTTCTTAACTAGAGTTCAACGTGTGGTCCATAGCAACTTCTCGACCCCTCAGGGGCGAGGCTTTGTTTTTAGCAGATTAGGGTTTTCTATTCAGAAGGGGATGGCGGCGCAGTTTGTTGCCCGTCTATCTGCTATCCTTATGTAATTTCCCCTGTTGATTGGAATAAAAATAAATATATTCTTAAAAAAAAAAGTTGCAACAAGAATATCAATTTGGAATCCCGTTCAGTATTAAAAATCTAGTATGAACTAAAGTTTAAAATTGGATTTGAATCACGCTTGATAAACGATTTTGAATCATTTTTCAAAACAAGAAAACAATTTTTAGTAACTTCGAACCCAATTTAAAAAAAAACAATAGAGTCAAATTGATAAGTAGATTACAAATTAGCAAGATAGAATTTCCAAATCGATTTAGAAAATTTAAAAAAAGGGGTATGTCCAAGAACCTTCGTAGTGCAAAAACCTTCGTGGTACAAAAGCTCCATGGTCCAAAAACCTTTGTGGGGAAAAAAAGAACCTGTGTGGCAAATTAAAACTTGTTTGGCAAATCAAGACCTGTGTGGCAGAACGTGCAAGAAAGACCTATGTGGCAAACAAAATCTATGTGGTATAAGCAAGAAAAAAGATTGAAGAATAGCAAGAAAATCAATCTTGAAGTAACGTAAGGAAGATAGGAAGAAAAAGTCTAAGAATGTAAATAAAAAGGAAAGAATGTCAGGAAAAGACGACAAAGAAAGCATGTCAACACGAATCCACGAGCAAGGATGTATATCTCTTCAACGCCCGAAGTTGACTAAATCGAATTACACTCAATGGGAAATTCTGATGGAAACAATCTTGAGGGCATATAGCCTTTGGGAAAGGCTTGATTCAAAGGAAGGGGCAGATGAAAAAAAGGCAAATACAACGAAATCAATGATCTTCCAAACATTGCCAGGAGATATTCTAATGCAAGTTGCGCAATACGAAACTGCAAAGAAAGTTTGGGATGCAATCAAAGTTCGATATCTTGGAGCCGATATAGTTCGGAAAGCGCATCTACAAACTTTGAGGAGCAAATTCGAAGACTTAAAGATGGATGAGAATGAAACAATAAGTAGTTTCGCAAGCAAGTTGGGTGGTATAAAAGTCAGGGTTAAAATTCTTGGTATTACCATTAAAGATAAGAAGGTTGTAAGGAAACTACTTATATCTGTTCCAAAGAAGTTTCAACTGATTGTGGCATCCATCGAGCAGTACTCAAAAGTGGATAAAATGACATTTCAAGAAGCTATGGGTAGGATTACATCATTTGAAGAACGTCTCAAGAGCCAAAATGAACCAAAGAACAATAATCAAGGAAATCTAATAATGGAAAGTTCAAACAATCATTCCAGAAATTGGCATAATGGAAAAGGACGTGGCCATCAAAGCCATGGTAGAGAACGTGGACGAAGTTCGTTCAGAGAAGGAAGAAGACATGGACGAAATATGGATTGAGGAAACCGAGACAAAAGCGAATTTAAGTGTTATGAATGTGGTGAATTTGGCCATTTTGCATACGAGTGTAGCAAGCGAAAAGACAAGGAAAAAGAGAAGGATGAAAAGGTTCTTCTCGCGACGGAAGAAGAACCAATGCTACTACACGTCAAGCAAGTTGAAGACCTTCATAAAACGATATTTAGTTTAAGGGGGAGTATTAATGTTTAAACTTAATATAGGGGTTGTTATGTAATTAGTAAATTGTTAGGTATGTGTTACATTAGACTAGTTAGTTAGTGTGAGGACTAGAAGCGACAAGATCAAAGTATATAACTTACCCTACCAGGGATGCAACGTATCGGAAGCAACACGTCGTTCAGATATAGGCGCCAAACAAGAAGACGCGACGATTCATTGAAGGGACGCGATAGTTCGAGATGGAATTGTTCATTTAGTATAACTAGGGTTTGTATGTTTCATTTGTGATCATCAGAATCACTTACACATTCATATTCAATACAATTATTTTTTCAGAACTCAACTGTTGATTCTTTGTAGTTTATCATTGTGTCATCAAGGATTCTGACCAACACACCGTGTCTAGCACATCTCCGGGAGGAGCATGGTCTTCATCATGATGTCACCACACATCCCTCTCTCTCTCCCCGACATGGAGTGTGATTGATCTAGAGGTTTTTTTTAACAATAACAAATGTGGATGAGTTGCTAGAAAATTCTAGAGAAGAAGGGGGAAAAGAAAGGGAGTGCTTGGTTACCAAATTGAGGGGCGGTATTCGAAATAGCTAGAACCTTAATTTTAGATTTAACTAACAATGATCCATAATTATAAAAATATTATATATGTTATTTTTAAAATTTAAAATAATAATTGTATTTAAATAGAAAGGATGACCGTTTAGAGACTAGTATAGGATAAGTTAATGGATGAAGGTGAGTGATAGAAGAAGATAAAGAAGTGACACAGAGATAATAGTAATGGGCGAAGAATGAGCGATGCGTATAACACAAGAGTGTTTACTAACCTATGTTTGTATCTCATCTCTAGAGTTCCAATTTAAGTTTATTAATAATAATAATAATAATAATAATAATAATAATAATAATAATAATAATAATAATAATAATAATAATAATAATACTTAATAAATGTATATTGATTGCAGTTTTTTGTTATAAAAAGAACATTTAAGTTTATTAAGATGCTTTACTGTGACTTAAACCCATGTTTGACAAAATGTTACGTTTTCTTAAACTCATTTTTGACAATATCTTACCATGTCTTAATCTCAAGTTTGACAAAACGTTATAACATGTTTGGTTTAACGATTTATATAAAAAATAATAATAAACGAATGAATATGGAAGTAGTTGTTGATGTATGTTTTACTTTTTAACGAATAAACTCGCCATGAGAGCATGAGTGATTAATGTGACGTAAGCTTAAACGATGTAAACATCGGTGATTATGTGGTATTTGAGAGTAACTAGTATTGAGACTTACGCGTTACGGCGGGCCTGTAATCATATATGTAATTTGGGTAAATCACATGGACCATCCGTGTAATTAGTTCTAAAACACAAGTGAAAAAATTGTACATTATATATATGTGTAAATGTTAAAACTTTATATTTTATAAACCAAGTAATAAAAGGGGAAATAGCGTCAGTTTATGTAAAATAGTTAAAACTAGTATTAAGCCCCCCGCGTTGCGGTGGGGGCGTAAAATCGTGACAAATAGCACCAAGGCCACAACACCGCTAGCGACCACCAACACTGAAGTTGCGAAGTGTTAATGCGGAGAAATTAGACCGAAACATAAAAGCTTTGGGGTTAAAAGTAAAAAATCAAAATAGTTTTAGATTAAAAGTTTTGGGGTTAAAAGTAAAAAAATCAAAATAGTTTTAGGTTAAAAGTGTAATTATATCATTTTTTTTTTGAAAATCTCCCTAAGCATAGAGTACAACTACTCAATGCATCAACATGTTGATAATTTATAATATATAAATATATCGTAATAATAATGTTCCACAATTGAGTTGTCATGTGACCAATTAATCAAAAATCTTAAATAGTATTTTTTGAGGATATAGGTTAAACGATGAATATACTTCAGATGAGAAAGAAAATAAAAGATTGATAAAGAAAAGAAAAATATATATACTTAGAATTAGGTGGAAGTAGGGAAGAAAACCAATAACTTGAAGTAAACTATTTAAACTTGATGCATATCATCTTATATCTTATGCATTAAAAATGGTAAAAAAAAAAAATTAAACAGTATATATATGTGTCTAATATATGTGTCGAAGCAAAAAAAAAAAAAGTTGTAATTAATATAGGGTTTTTGAAAAAACAAATATAACATGTTTGGTTTTATAGTTTATAAAAAAAATGAACGAATGAATATGGAAGTAGTTGTTGATGTATGTTTTAGTTATTTTTTAACGATTAAACTTGCACATCATGAGGGCATTAGTAATTAGTCATCACAAATGTGATAGTGAGCTCAAACAATGTAAAATACTAGTGATTATGTGGTATTTGAGAGTAACTAGTATTGAAGACCCGCATATTACGATGAGCTCGTAATTGTATATGTAATTTAGGGAAACTACATGGACCATGAGTGTAACTAGTTCTAAAGTATAAGTGAAAAAAGTATACCTTATATATATATAGGAGGGGCTCATGCGAGAACTCCATTTATTGTGAGAACCGCGAGAACCAATGTGAACACAACCTAAAATAGCTAAAAAAACCTAAAAAAACCCTTACCCCCCCCCCCCCCCCCCAAAAAAACCTAAACACCCCCCACCCCCCCCAAAAAAAACCTAACCCCCCCCCCCCCCCCCCAAGCTAAATGCTAAAAAAACCTAAAAAAAAACCTAACCCCCCCCCCCCCCCGCCCCCCCAAAACCTAAACCCCCCTCCCTCACCCCCCAAAAACCTAACCCCCCCCCCCCCCCAAGCTAAAATGCTAAAAACTAAACCCCCAAAAAACCTAAAAAAATCTAAAAAAAATCTAAAATTTTTTTTTTGAATTTTTTTAATATTTTTTATGTTAAAATCGCTACTTTTAGAAGCCAAAAAATTTTTTTTTTTTTTTTTTTTTTAAATTATTTTTTTTTTTGTCTTCGAAAAGTAGCGATTTTTTTATAAAAAATATTAAAAAATTCAAAAAAAAATTTTACGCGCCGATTTTTTATGTTTTACGTAAAACTTTTTACGTTTTACTAAAAAAAATTACGTTTTACGTTTTACGTAAAGCTTTTTACGTTTTACGTTAAAACTTTTTACTTTTTACGTTTTACGTAAAACTTTTTACGTTAAAACTTTTTACGTTTTACGTTAAAACTTTTTACGTTTTACGTTTACGTAAAACGTTCGTAAAACTTTTTACGATTTACGTTTTACGTAAAACATTTTACGTAGAATTTTTTACGCTTCACGTTTTTACGTTTTACGTTAAAAAGTTTACGGTTTACATTAAAAAGTTTACGGTTTAATTTTTTTTTTTACAAAAAATTTTACGTTAAAAAGTTTTATGTTTGACGTTTGACGTAAAAGTTTTTACGTTTTACGTTTTACGTAAAAAAGTTTACGGTAAACTTTAAAAAGTTTACGGTTTAAGTTTTTTTTCTTTTACAAAAACTTTTTTTACACAAAAACGAACGCACAAAGAAAATCGTTACTCGGTAGGTGTCTCAGATAGTTTGCTATCATCATCGACGCCTCAAAAAAAATATAAAAAACCCAACAAACAAAAATAAAAAAGAACGCGTGATTCTGGAAAAAAAATAAGTTTTGGCTCAGATTTTCCGAACATCAGAGGCCGCAAAGTGGGGTTGCGGGTTCAAAAACCTACCCTCCACCATCCTTGACGCGCCATCGTCCGTTTTTTTTTTTTTTTTTTTTTTTTGCATCATCACCGCCGATTCAAAAAGCCACCAGATTCAACCGGTTTAAACATTCAAAAGGAACATGAGCATCATTCAAACCCAGAAGGAACATGAACATCATTCAAACCCAGATTCAACATAAACATCATTCAAACCCAGATTCAACATGAACATTATTCAAAAACAGAATATCATTCAAACCCAGATTCAACAGGATCAAAAAAGGTCCCAATAACATCATTCAAACCCATATTCAACATGAACAACATTCAAACCCAGATTCAACAGAATCAAACCCAGAAAGTCAAAAATCACTGCTCGAATCTGCCAAAAAATCACTGTTCGAAAACATTCAAAACCATTCAAAAAGTTCACAGATTATAACATTCAAACAATAAAAAAATCACCAGCAAAAAAACGTTAATGAAGCATACCAAAATATCTAACCAAACGCCACCACCGTCGCCGTGAAAACCCTACCACTGCCACCACCGTCTCCGACAGTCCTCACCACCACCACCGTCTCCGTTCCCATCAAAACCCACCAACACAGTCGCCGCCAAAACCCATTTCTCCACGACTGAAAAACCTGCAAACCCCCATCTCCTTTCACTCGAAAAACCTTCATTTTTGTGATGATTGCGGCGGCGGAGGGGTAGCTGTGGGGTGGCGGCGACGGCGGAGAGGAAGGGAGGCCGGAGAGAGAGAAGCAGGGATGAACGAGGGTGGGAGAGAGAGAAACAGTGGTGGGCGGGGGTTTCACCCTCACCATCAATCATCACCATGGAGGTGGTTTCTTTTGAAGGAGAACCAGGGATGAAGGAGAACCGGAGGGGGGAGGGTTTTTCTTTCGATTTGCAACAGAGAAGGTGGGGAGAGAACTCACAAACTCACAAACAGGGATGAAGGAGAACAGGGATGAAAGTATGTTGAGGAGAGAGGAGACTGACATTTATAAATGAGGAGAGAGAAACTGACATTTTATAAATGAGGAGAGAGGGTGACATTTGGGGTAAATGACCATAATACCCTTTGAGTTGTCATATTCTGATTGGTTGAGAGTGGTTCTCGCGGTTCTTACAACTGGAGGTGGTTCTTATTTTAGCGGCTCCCTATATATATATGTATATATATATATATATGTATGTATATATATATATGGTGAAGTTCTTTTGAGAAGAATATTCTTGAAAGAAGAAAAATAAATTAATCTAGACCTTATATTTTTTTATCAATGGTTGGGAATTAAGATATCATTTTTGTCCACTTTTAATTAATGCTTTAATTACTAAGGGTAATATAGACCATTTGATGTAGAATTCTAATAAATATTTTAAAGAGTTACTCAAGTCTCATTAATGCCACCATAATTTTTCTCCTTCACCACCGTTAATGTGTTGGATCCTACACTAATTTTATTAGAAGTGACAAAATTATTTAAAAGTGTTGTGTCATACACATATTTTATTATGAGTCGAAAAATTATTTAAAAGTTTTGGAGTCCTACACATTCTGTACCCTACACCAAAACATTGTTTTAATAGTGTAGAAAACGTTGAATATGTAAGATCATGTGCATGATTGTTTTTATTGTGTAAGATGTACAACTATTTTATAAGATAAACTCATTAAATGATTAGAGTTCATTAATTTGAATAGCAAAAATAAATAATAGACACGTTAAATGATTTGTTCAAATTACCTTTGTGTCCTTTATTCTTTTTATTCTTAATTTGTAATTTCTTCTCATTTAAACTCTGCACTATATCTATATATATATATATATATATATAAATGAGATGGATTTGGGCTAGGTGGCATTTGAATTTGGCCATTTTTGCTGATGTGGCAACTTATTGTGTTGAGTTTAGGAGGGAAATCACATATGCCTTCTACAATCATGATTTCAAGAAAAAAGAGGCGGGATCCGAAATGTTTTGGGTCGGGTTTTTTGTTTCTGAATACACCTTTTGCATATATTCGGATCCTGTAAAAGCTACTTCATTTTCTTTTCTCTCATTCATACCTACCTCAACTTTACCCTCTTCTCTCTTCCTTTTGTTCTACAATCGGTTATCTTCTCACCAAGTTTACAAAAATTAGGTGAACATCAAAGGTAAATACACTAAATTGAAGCTAAATATTTGTTATTATATGTTCTGAATGAAGATCGGAGTTTGATTTTATGTTATTCCTTTCTATATAAAGTTAATTTATAAACATTGTTTGTACTTCTATTAACTTCTTTTTTGGTCTTATTTTTTTAGATCCGACCATAAATCTTCAAGGTATGTTGTTTTACTTTGTTGTTTATGTAGTATTCATCTTTAATCTAACCGATTCAACATGTTTACTTTTTTTTAAAACCAAAATCTAGATCAGAGGTTTTTGTTGATTTTTGTTTCAAACAAAATCAAGTTATTGATTTTTCTTGATTTCTGTAGATCCGACCATATTTATCGCAGTTACTGAATTTTCTTGATTTTTTTTTCATGTGCCCTAACTCCGGCATAACAATCGGAATCCCACCATTCGTCAAGCAACAGAGGTTAGTTAAATCTTATACTTTTTTTATCTTTTTTAAGTTTATCATATATAATTTTATGGTTTTTGTTCAGTTTTTTTTTAACTAATAATATATTTAATTGAATTTAATTGATATTTTTTGTTTTTTGATATATATAGTCTGCCTTATGCCTTATTCTTATTAAATTAACATTGTTTTGAAAATATTATAATTTTATTTTTCAGTTATCATTTTTTTCAAATTTGATTTAAAGATATCTTTAATTTCTTTTTAAAAATGTTTTTTTTTCTATAAACACAGTAATGTTTTTAAGCTTAATTTATGAATTTGAAATTATAAGTCTGATTCTGTAATTAGACATTGTTTCTATAATTAGGTTGTCGTTATATTTTAAAAAAAAAAATTTACTTACTTCCTTTGCAGTTATGGTTCCAATCAACTCTTCAACTTCCCTCCAATCTTCTTCCAAGAATACCATCGGTTTCCATGTAACAATGAATTTCTTCAGTGGATCTACATATATAGATGGTTTTACATATCTGAATTTCACATATCGCTCTACAAATCTGTAAGTTGTTTTTGTTAAATTTCTTCTTTAATCATTATTCATGTGTTCTTCCTTTAATTTAATGTGTTTAAACTATGTTTATGTTTATTTAACCCTAAATCCGATTGGGATTGAAAAATATGTTCATTTTGGGTTTTAAGATTATGGTTTTGTTAAAGAATATGTTGTTTCTGCAAAACCCTAAAACCGATTTTGATGCAGAATATTTTTTATTTCTAATGTTTATTTATTCTATCAAGTTTATACGAAACCCTAGATCCGATTGTTATGAATATCTGTCTTAAGTTTTATTTGAATTGATGTAAAATAACTTTTATTTGATTGTGATTGTTAATAAGTTTGTGAATGTCATTCAAAAGCATAAATCCAGTTGGCATTGTAAAATATGTTGATTTAGGGGTTTTAAGATTATGGTTTTGTTATATACTATGATGTTTATGCAAAACCCTAAAACCGATTTTTATGCAGAATATGATGTTTATAGGAAACCCCGAATCCGATTGTTATTGAATATAGTTTTTTTTATGAATTTTATTATTTTATTTGGTATGATTCTGTTTATATGATTTTTTTCAGTCTGATGTATTGTTTAAGTTTATGTTATACAAACCCTGATTCTTATTGTCATGGAAATTCTTATGATTTTGTTTTTATTTCACATCTTTATGTAATCTATCAATTTTTAGGTCACTTTATCTGTATTTGATAATAGGATAATATGATTGTATATTTTAGGGAGTTTTAAATTTTGTTAATTGTCAGTGTAAATCATTTGGTTACTCGATTTTTTATTATGATGTATCATAATTGTTATATCATCGGTTGCCTCCATTTGTTCTAGATTTTGGAATAAAAGATACTTTTGATGAGGTTTGTTACATATGAAATGTTATTATAACATGTCGTTCACATTGTTTTTTTTTGTTGTTATTTATATTTTTTTTAATAATTCATCTGACGTGGTTTATTTATGTAACCTGTTTTTGTAGGTATTTGATATGGCTGAATGTTCATCAAGGTATTTTTTGTTCATTTTGTTAGTTTATGTAACATTTCATTTGTAGAATCTGTGTTTTTTTTCATGTATTTGTTTTTTTCTCACACTAACCTTAACATGTTACACTTTATTAACATCGTAATTTTTAAATCAGTTTCAGTGGACCCTGGTTCTGTAGGCTAATGAATGTAGCAGACAAACTTATTCTGGTAAATGATAAATTATTACATAATTTATTTTTGTTCTTTTGTTTTTCTTATTATTAAATACAATTTATTATTATTGTATTGTTTATATCTTTTCATTATAATTATAATTCATTTTGCATTTGTTTGTTTTATTAGTCCATTCCAGATGACGCTGCGTGCAAACTATGGGGTGTAGATAAAGGCCCTACAAATGTTATGATACACACTGAAGATGGCCGATTATTTAATGTTTCTTTAAGCGCTTCTAAAGGAAAGTTATTCTTTTTCCATGGTTGGTCCAATGTTGTAGAACATTTGCGACTAACCAAAGGCTGTTTGGTTGTATTTAATCCTGTAGATTCTACTACGTTTAAATTAACATCTTTCGTTGATGGGGTTAGTCGTGGCTCTTTCTGGACGTATCTGCTCCCTCCATCGTCTCATTTTTATGTAAGATAAATTCTATTTTTATTTTTCGTAATGTATTGATGTATTACTTTACTTATATTAAAACTAATTTTTTTTCTTTTTTTATGATTCCCACAGGTCATTCCTGAATGTATCATGCCAAAAGTTTATGATTATTCCTCAAATGATGTAATATCTACTGTAATTATAGACAACAAAACGTTTAACGTTGCCATTGAAACGTCTGACGGTAAAGTCAGTTTTACCGTTGGTATTGACGTAATTGTTAGTCAGTTACAGTTGAAGGCTGGTTGTTTTTTTGTTATTTACAAAAGCTTTTGGTAATTTTTTCCATTTAATTTTTTTTGGAAAAAACGGTGTTGAAATGAATTTTCCTGATGTAGATGTCGATGAGGTAAGTTAAATTTTGGTAGTTAATTATATATTTTATATATGTTAATGTAATACATGTTATATATTTAATTTGCAGGCTGAAGTTGCACCTATCGATGCTGAAAATGAAGTTGATGAACAAATACATGGTGGTGTTCGTTGTTTTATTCGTATGGCCGGTGAACGTTATTTTGTAAGTTTTAATATCATTTTACAAACCGCTAAAAAACAAGTGTTACAATTTTTTGTTACTTAATAAATATCGTTCTTTTAGTTTCATATTTGTTATTAATTTTATTTTTACAACAATACAGAGGATTCCTGATCCTGTTTCACATATGGCTAGACTTGATGAAGGTTTAAAAGATATCACCGTTAGGCTTATGCATCTGGATCCGCCACAGCAATTTACCAACGGTACCAGACGTGAAAGAAAAAGCGATGGAGGTTGGCGATTCGCGTTAACCAGTTGGAAGAAGTTCATGAAAGCTGCTAGAATTAAGGTCCGTGACACGGTTCACTATTCTTTTGATGAAAATGACCAGGTGTTGAGTGTTGAACGAGTTGTACCTTACGTTAGACGTAGTCATTAGTTATATGACATTTTGGGCATGTTTTTTGCCTTTCATATGTTAGATATTAACTGTTTATATGGTTTTGTTGGTTTTTTACGTTCGTTATGGTTTTGAATTTCAAGTTATTACATTTTTTCATATCTTAACTTTGCTTTTAATCACTCATTTGTCATGTCTTGAAAGTTTAATCTATGTGGTAAGTAGTCTATTCTTAAATTTTATAAATTGTTAACTGATGCTAATGATGTTACTAATTTCTTCAAAAAGTATATTAAACACAATTTTATGTTAATCAATTAAGCATTTAACATGATTTAAAATAATCCGGATCCCATTCTTTCTTTTATCTTTCTCTTTTCTGCACAGAGAGTATAGTGTTGTTATTATTATAAGATTGTATTATGAACCTTTAGTACTACATATAGAATAGATAGATAACACTATGATTGTCATTTTTAAACCTTGCATTATAGTTTTGAGATGTTACATTATAAGGTTTTTATATAAGATTTAACATAAATAACCCATTTTATATTCATTTTAATTATAGAAAGTCAACTGTCACTTAGTATGTTGCCATTTCAAAATTTCGTTCTTACTTTGCAAGTGATTAATCATAAACTTTCGTCCTTTCTTTGCAATTTCAAACTTATAATTATGGAAACTGATTATTCATAAAAATTTACAAAAATCTATTTTTTATATTTTAGTAAAGGTTGTCAATTATAGAAAATATGTTACAAATATAAAATTTTACGTTAATAATTGTAAATAATTTTTAAATTCGTAAAGTGAACCCGAAGTTATATAATTAATATGTACAGTTTCCGTTTTTACAAATTTGAATTTATGTTAATTCGTTTTATCTAATTATAAATTATACCGTTTCCTTATTTATTCTATTTTAAAAAGGAGGTTTATTTTGATTAGAAATATTGATAATCTATCTATTATACTAAAGCAAAATAACTTTGCCATGTCATTTGATGAGGTGTACATTCTCTTAATCCAGAGAATTCAGAATTGAGCGCCAATATGTTTCCTCCTATTTTCCTTCACAACGCGATCTGTCTTCAATCAATTCAATTTTCCAAAAATAGGAGACGTTACGCATTCTCTCTGTACCTAAAGCTTCTTCCATCGTTATTTCCCTAATTCTTCTCCATTCCTTATTGATCTCAAAATTCAAAACATGTTCTCTCTACTTTTTCTCTCGCCGTTATGTGTTCTGAAATTTTGACATGCCTTCTATTATCAACATAATATCTTTACCTTTTCCACTTCAAAACCCTAAAACTCAAAGGCATGAACTATCCAGGTATTTTTCTCCATCTTTCATGATGTAATCTGAGATTCCTCTTCGTATCCTTTGTCCGTCTTCAAACCCTAGAACGTGTCTTTTGTGATCAGTGATCCGAAGTAACAAGGTATAGTTTTTTCGATCTCTAAACTCATAAAGTAAGCTTTCTTTGAAGATTCGTATTTCATATATGCATAATCTTGATTTAATCACCATTACTCTCTCTGTTGTTCATTCAACTACAAGGCACGTTGTTTTCTTCAAACCCTAAAATCAATGTTATTTGTTTAAGCTCGAAGATCTGCCATCTATTTTTCAATCATTTCTAAAAGATCCATCCACTGTTCTTCATAGCCATTTGTTCAATCATTAAATATTCACTTATATAATTTGTTTCTTCGTTTTAGGGATTTCCTCTGTTTCCTTTGTGATATCTAACAAGGTTTCACTATTTTACTTCAGAAATATGTTCATGATATTGGTAGATGAATCATTAGTTTTTTTTTCAACATTTGTTATGCTGAATATATTGTATTTTTATATTTTTTCTTCAAAACTAGCTTTAAGAGGAATACTATTATATTAGAAGTTGTTTTGATTGTAATGGACTTTGTCTTTTGCTTTTCAATCTTGATTCTAGGTGGCAAGGGTTCTCAAGTCACTTCAAAGACCAAACGCAGAGCGATTATGAAACTCCTTAGTACTTTGTACCAGCCTTCACATCTGGGAAATTTGTTATTAGGTTTTAATGGAACTAAGAGTGCCTTTGTTGTTGGCCCATTGCCCTCGATTCAAAAGAGTTTGCTGTGAAAGATGACTTTGTTGATTATTCAATGTCAATTAGCATCTTTTTTTTTGTTGAATTTTAGTTGTAGCTCAGGTAATTAAGTCATGAGTTGTGTTGTGTGTTTCTATCATTTTATAGTCCAGATGGATATCAAGACTCAAGAGGGCTACCGGCTATTGCTGTTATATTGTTTGTGTGGTGAGTATTTATTTGTTCTAAATGAGTAGCTTTTAGTGTGGCTCAACTTGAGCATTTTATCCATTACCTTTTGCTATTTATAATTTCACAAAAATATCCATTATATGAGCATTTTTGTCCGTTCTTTATACGAAATGGAAAACAGAACATGATTTAGAACCTCATTGACTCAACTGTACAAAAAGAGTTTTTATGTAATTAACCTTTCTAGAATAAAGTCATCTACGAAGTTTTATTTATGAATACATTTCATATTGCGACCGGGACTTTAATTTCTTAATCCATGGATCTGATTAAAGTTTGTGAACCCAATTTGCACATGTAGCCCAAAGTTAATCTTTTATGCTTTTAAACCTCCTAAATAAAGTGAAAGAGGGAGGAAGGTTAAAAATGCATATAAGAAACTTGTCTGCACATGTTGGAAACCATCTGTTCTGCATGTGGATACTTTATGGTGGAGTGCAAGCGTTAATGGTGAATTTTCAGTGGCAATGACTCAAGCCAATACTGTGTTCGAGGATCAATGTCAGCTTGAATCAAGGTGCTTAAACTTAGATGAGAATGGCCCTCAAGGAACCTTTGTCGGTATATGATGGTCGTCCTGGCTTGAAACTGCAAGGTTTATCAATGATCGGGTTTCAACAATTTCAAAAGAAAGTTACCACTTCGTAAAGTCATCGACTGTTCTGAGAACCTTTGTCGGTATATGATGGTCATCCTGGCTTGAAACTGCAAGATTTATCAATGATTGGGTTTTCAACAATTTCAAAAGAAAGTTACCACTTCGTAAAGTCATCGACTGTTCTGATGTTTTTATCCAGGTTAGTGTTTTGCTAATTGATTTCTTGGTTTACTTGAACGTTTATATAATGTAATGGTCTTTTTTGGTAATAGTTACACATTGCACTATTCTTTGCTAACCTTATAGTTATTGTTTTAGGGGGAATGAAATGGTCAAGTTGTACTAATGTTTTTGATTATAGGTACTGCATGCTACTATGGTAGGGATCCCCAAGGTAAAATATGTTATCATCTTGAGCAGCATTTAAAAGAGCATTGCAAACAACACATGATTTAATTGTTAAACAAGGTAATCATGATCTATTTTTGTAAATTTTGAGGTTTTTTCCTTCTCATTTTTTCGTCTTCTGACGTTGACTTTTCTGCTTGCATTTATGCAGTGTGATTTGACCCCAATGTGGTTCACGAAAGGAGGGCTGAGGGAACTATCTAAGAATATCCTACCCCAACATTCCAAGTAAGCATTAATAAGTCTTATGACAAGCAAGCTACATAGTTGGATTGTCAGTATCCAAATGTTGGCAAGTCACCAGTAATCAACACGCTACGTACCAAAATGTAAGTTTATTATTTTGGTGTATAGAAGTCACAATGTGAAATTATTTTGCAATATCAGAGGTTTATGTTGTTATCTTTTGATTTTATAAATGACTATATTATGAACTTGTAACCATACTTTTTGGCTAACATTTTTCTGTTGCAAAGGTCTGCAAGGTTTGTCCAATTTCCTGAGAATCTAAAGTTTGGCAATACATTAACCTTACAAAGAAGATATTCTTTATTAATTGCCATGGTGTTGTTTATGGCAGTAGCGATACTGAAACTGATATCCTTTTAAAGGGTGTGGTATGTATAAAACTTCGGTTCATTTTTTGTATAATCCAATGTTTTCCTTAAGAATCTACCGTCTAGATGCTTTTGGTACAGTTTTTAATGGTTAAACTATAAAATAATTATATTTTTATACCTGCAGGTGTGAGTCACCAATTTGCATGATGCCACATAGCATAGTGGTGAAGTATTAAAACGTGTCAAGAAATAACACATAACACCTCGAAAGGGCATACAAGATAAAAGAGTGGTATGTTTTTCTTAATTACAAATTTAGTAGGGTTTTTTATCACAAAGTAATTTTGTATTTTTCTTAAAAGTGTATTTTCTCTACCGTATGTTTTCAGTTCTTTTTTTTTTGTTTAATGGAAGAAACTTTTTGAAGCCACGTTATCTTTTTTATGACTATGGTTCCATACAACTTCATATGTTGCAGCCGATAGACCTTTGCCAATGTCATTATTGATAGAAATGCAGGTTCAGTTTGCTCTCTCTAAAGTAAAAAAATATGAATATCTATAGGTAGTCTTTATTTTGATGTTGTTTAGGAACGAACACTATGAATATGAATATTTATGGTTATATAGTATTAAAACAGGTTTAGGAGCTGCCTTTAGTTTTTTGCAATATTTTCCAGGCTGTCTTTAGGGATGAGCATGGTACCGGACCGGTACTGAAAATACCGGCACCAGATGTAACTGGTACAATACCAGCTTTTTGGTTGTTTTACCGGTAAATACCGGTATCGTACCAGTACCGGTACCAAAAAATGGAAAATGGGTACCAGTACCGGTATTGAAAATAACCGGTTCGGTATCGGTATCCGGTACCAAATGCTCATCCATAGCTGTCTATGTGTGTGCTTAACATTAGCTACAAAATATGTTTTTATTGTTTTGCCTTTTTGATTTGTGAATGTGTTGCCATTTTTAGCTTTATATTCTTTCAGGAGTTGGGGAATTCAAGTTCGTAATTTTGCATCATACATGCCTGTCATGCTGGCTTGTGATCACCAAGTTATTGATGGTATGCGTTGTTATGGCTATAAATATGTGTGTACATGAAATATGTTGGGTAACGGGTCAAATGCGTATGTTTGGTACATGTCGGGATGACATTTAAATGTTTTTGTCCAAAGATATTAACTTTTATTAATAAATATTTAGTTGCAAATTTGAGTTTGAACTTTTTGATATTCGATAATAATCCTTTTTTTTTATCAAAATACTACTTTGGATAACTTTTAATCCACATCTGACCGTTTCCATTAAAACTATTTTTATATAAAGATATTTGTTCATGTATTTCATTTAAAGAAAAACGATTTTGGTCATGGTTGTAAAGAAAGATTTTTAGTTATTTGAATTAACCGATAAAGTTATACTTACTATGTATTTTTAATCAAGTTATGTGTTCTTAAAGTTTAGAAACCACTGACCAAAATGGTATTATACAAGTCATTGAAAAGTTTAATGTAAAAAGTCAAATAGGCCACCTTTTGTTTTAATACGTTGGTTTTGTGGCTTTATTTAAGTCTTAAAAAATTGTAGAGATTATGATAAGCCAAGGATGTGGGTATGTGACACTGAGCTCACTTGGAGAAACCAAAGTTGCAGTTGCTACTCTAGATGGTTCAGGGATGCGGGAATTGTAGGACTTTGATATTTTTCACCCGCAACCCCCTGCAGCCATGCTGTATTCATTGATTCTGGAATTCTAAGCACTGTTTGCCTATTCCTTTAACCAACTTGATTACTTTCGTTGTCGGTTTTCATGGCTATGATGACAAGATCTGAGCCTCTTTAGTCATTCTATACATTAAAGAACAAACAAATGGAAATCAAAAGTTTGTTGATTCTGGCGGCGATAGTGCTAGTGCGGATTCGAAGAGGGCTGCGATAATGGAGAAAAAAGCGGCTGCTGTTTGTATAAGATTAGCGCAATACATGCCAGAAAACTAACCATCAATCGGAGTAGCCAGTGGTGGCTTTGATACCATCAAGAGAAGTATCGGGCTTAACACACATTATAGCAATGATCAAGTAAGTTTGAATACAATCACATCTCCTCAACTAACTAACCGACTGTACAAACATGAGTAAGAAAAGTAAGAGTTTTTAACATGCTTTATGTTTCAGGAAGTCTGCAACTATTTCCATAGACGATTTCTATTTAACACATGATGATCAGGTAATACTCACTGTTTAGTCATGAACGGTTTTTAAACTAATCTCTAATGCAGTTATACTTCCATTTTAGGCTAAACTAAGAGAGAACAATCCTGGGAATGCTTTTTTAGAGGTAAAAGATTGATTTTAATCTTCTTTTAGGGCAGAAAACTTGAAAATAACAGGATTAAGGGTACTATTTAAGTAAATAATTCACAAGAGGCTTTTTCTTCACCGACAGTTTCGTGGAAATGCTGGAAGCCATGATCTTTCTTTGTCCCTTGAAACACTAATAGCTCTTGGAAAATTGACTAAAGAAGGTATTTATCACCCACCCTCTTATAATATATTATGCTTAATCACAAATTTTGAACTAAATGCACAAAAATGTCCTTGAAGTCCGACAAAAAGGTATGCTTTAAAGTTCAAATTTTATATAGATTAAAACAATAAGAGCGAATATTATAGAATCTATTTCTTATCACCTGCACTTGCTGCTTATGCAACTACTATAATCTCACTTTTCGGTATTTCTCGCAGCTATTAATGAAGGCTTCTGCAGCAAAAGATTAATTTGTTCATTTCTTACAACCAGCTCCTTTCTCATTGCTATTAAATTGGCATGTATGCATACGACCTCCTAAATTATACTAAGGATTGGGTCAAAATATAGGCAAATGGGTCAAAACAGGTCATCTTAACTGTTTATGTCTTTGTTTTAATTTGAGAAATGTTTAGGTCTTTGTTTCAATTTAAGAAATATTTCGGGTTTTTTTCTTTGGTGAAGACCCACAAGTACTATCCATTTGTTATTCGGACCCTTTATAACCCAAAAAAAAACACGCTTTACCTTTATCTCACATTTGAAACCCTATCACCAAAAAAAAAAAAACTTTTGTTTTTGTTAACTACACATATCTAACTTTCTTCAAGTTTCAATCCTTCTTTGGCGCTCGATCGAAATTATGAGATTTTTTAATATGTATGATCTACATCACTATTGGGTTATATTGAGACAAATTGACGATGCTGCTCGTGATGGAATAACCGACATAGCAGTGTCTATATCCAAGTTTTTGTTCTAGATGAGATTTGGAAAGGCACCAGATCCTACCTTTTTGTGGACAGAGAGGTACGTTTTATTCTTAAAAATTGCCAATGTTGACTTCCTCAACTACAAATGCACACCTTAACCATCCATTACGGCAGTTAAAGTATTTACGTATTAAAGTATAATTTTTTTGTTGTTTAGCCACCCGTGTATTACACGGGGACTTAGACTAGTATATTACTAAAAATATTAACTCTATTAATTTGATATAAATAGATCATTTGTTTTCTTTTTAATCCAAACTAATTTTGTTGCAACAGTCCATTCATTTATTTGATTTCTTCTTAGCTATAGTGGAAAACGAAGGTCAGATCACCTTGCTGAACGATATCGATGCTCTTAGCACAAACTACACTATCAAGGTTAAAATTGTTAGTTTGTGGTGGAGGAAGAAGATGAGAGGTAATGAAAGAGAGACACATCGTATAGATATGATACTGATGGATGAAATGGTAAATTAATGATTTAATCTTTTTTTGTTTTAATTATACTGATTTTGATTGCATTTTAACATACCCTTTGCATGTTATTCTGTATTTACACACAGGGTACCAAGATTCAAGCTTCTTGCTTGCATAAACTATTTTCAAAGTTTGAGAGGCATCTTAATGTTGATGAATGCCTTACCATAAAACGGCCATCTCTTGCTGCGAACACTGCATCTTTGAAGATTGTTCCTAACAATAAGAAGCTATCTTTTTACTATCATACGTTTGTGGAAAAGTGCAATAAATGGGAAGGTCCGCAGTACGTTTTCAATTTTGTTGAGTTTAATGATGTTCTTTCCCTGAAAATAAAAGAGGGTACGACAGTAGGTATGTTAGTTTTTATTTACAATCTTTATATACATTAATATTTGTTTGCGGATTTTATAGATTTTTTTATGTTCTTATATATGCTGACATCTATTTTATATTTTTGTTAGATTTCATTGGTTATGTTGGTGTTTGTTATAACATCGAGGAGACTAACAAAAAGGATAGTAGTAAAGGGAAACGCCTTAATCTTAAGCTTCAAGATTGTGACACTTCGGGTTTGACCCGTACGTTTTAATTCTTTAAACTAGAAACCTTGTTACTTGATTTATATGATTTAAGCATTTATCTTGGATTTATGACTAGTGAATTAATTATTTACCTTGTATGAGCATATTGCATGGGGCTATTTGTACTATTAAAACACTTAGATAAAAATTGTCCAAATTATTAGAGCCCACTCCTTCAAATCGGCCCAAGAGACACCTTCTAGATGCCCTAATAGAGTCGCACAAGGGAATGTGAGAGCACACATGAATTGTGCGATCCAATCAAATGAGTGTATATAAATGCTCTTAGCCGACAACCTGGGAAAAACTTTCCAATCAATACATTCTTCAGCAAATCCCAAGGCACACCTCCATTCTCTCTCTAAAACCTGCGACACCCAAAACCCATCTCCGCCGATCATTAAACCCACCTCCGGCGACCTCCGCTCCGCTCCGTCAACTCCCGATAAGCTCGAACCACTTCCCCTCCTCAACTTGACACCACTCGCACACCGGAAAGGAACTACGGCAACCGTCACTCTTACTTCCTCTCATTTCCTCGCATCTTCAACTATCACTTTTCAGGTTAGTGAGAAGCTTATCACACTGTAGTTTCTGTCGATGTTGTATGATAGATTTCTGTGATTTTCCATTTGCTGATATGAATAAGAAACATGTAGAAGGCATAGATAGGGAGCGATCTGAGTAATGTTTGCATAAACTTCCAGATCTGATAATAAAGTATGATTCTTGACGATGAATCTGAACTTACAACTGCTCATGCGTAAAGTACAACCTGTCCATGCGTGTTTTGAAAGACTGTTATGAGTAGAACAGTGATGTAGGGATTTTGTTGAAATAATGAATGATTATGGTGATTGCTATTCGATTTAGGGTGATGTTTGAATGTATAACTGTGTGTAAATAAAAGATGATGAATGTTGTTTAAAAGCTTGACTTCATGCTTTCATGGTGTGTGCAACCTTACATGCATATTTGAATGATTTTAAATGAAAAATGATTGTCTGGTTTGTGTGAGGATGATGATGGTGCTAAGGTCACAACTGTTTCTTAAAAATCATCAAAAGGCTCTGTGAATAGGAGTATAAAATCATGAAGAAACTTGGGTTTTAAAGGGTTGATGAACTGGGTTTTCCTTTGAATGTACAACTGCACATGCCCAAGGTACAACCTGGTCATGCAGGTCTTGATAATGTTATAGAACGGTTGACAAAGATGAAATGAACGATTGTTGGTTCAACGATGTGTGTTATTATGCGTGAAATGCGTGAAATCTGGGCCGAAAGGTTTTAAATAGTTATTTGTTGATTTACATGAAAATTAAGATGACTACATTTGATGATATAAGAAGTTGCCATGGGTGCTGTTGTATGTATATGAAGCGGTATCTTCATGGAGGGTACAAGTAGGCATACGCAGGGTACAACTCACATGAATGTTTCATGATTTGAAATGGTGTGTTAAATGTTCCTTGTCTCATTCGGTTGATCTAAAAAGGTGAAAAGGAATTATGTTTTGTCTGAATCGCACAAGTAGCTAGGCCCCCACCACCTGCATTTGTACACTTTTATTTGATTAACCGCATAACACCTCATCAATCGCACAACAAAATCTGAGCATGTATTTAAAACCTGGCCCCACCATTTGTTCTCCACACTTTTGTTGGTCACACAACAGAGGTTCAATCACACAAGTTGTTATAAATGCACACTCAAATTAACTGGCCCCACCACATCAAATTGTTGATCGCACAAGACTTGAAACCGCACAACTGATTGAAGTTGTATTAAGTGGTTATATATAAGAACCCATGTCCCTATCACTTATGATTTTTGGAAATAGGTGTTACGTGTAAACTACTCATTGTTTGTACGCTACTTTGAATAACGTGCTATATGTGATTACTTGGTATATGTGTACATTACGTGATTCAGTTACAAACAGTCCTAACAATTTGGTAACCATCGTAGGACGTGGTTGACCAAATTTAGGATAAACATACTAACTACCGAGCAACCTAAGGTGAGTTCACACACTAAAAGCATGCGTCCCAGGGAGGGGCATGAACAAAACTAAAGAATGCTTTCAAAATAATATTTCCGGGGGAAAGTACGAATGGGTATATTTTAAATTACTATTTCCGGGGGAGATATGTTTGGATATTATTTATATGTCACAACTAGCAAAACTAAATGAATCTCTATCATGTAAAGTCCCTGCTTATAGTACCGATTAATCGCCGGGGGCGAACGGGTTATTAGTTGATAACGCTATTAGGTTTGACAACCTCACACCGTGACCGGGGGAGATCGGGCGTGAACTAGTAGACCTTGCATCTTGGTCAATGACGATAGACATTGACCTGGGGCACAAAATCTTCTCGTCAACAGTTTCGGTAACGTCAGTTTAGTAGCTTTCATATGGGGTAGCTCCCCATGACGTGAATATAAATGCTTTATCTAAACAACCTACGTTTTTTTGAAAAGTTAAAACTGGACATCTCGTGAACTCGCCAACACTATGTTGATACCCTACTGCATGCTTTGCAGGTACCCAGTGACTCAGGAGCTTGCGGCTTGGGGAAGTGTAGTGGTCGTCTAAACCCGTGTGTTGGGTTCTAAATAACTTGAACTATGAACTTTGTTTAAATTGTATTGCCTATGCTTCCGCTACTTACTTAAACTGTTATTTGAAATTAAACTTTTGAACTTTAAACTATGATGTTTCCTAACTATTATGGTTGGTGATCATTCTTACTATTAACTATTGCTCAGTATAATTGGTGGCTGGATCCTGGTCATGTCACACGCCTCGCGATGGTACTCCGCATGTGGATTTTGAGGGTGTGACAGATTGGTATCAGAGCCATTGGTTATAGTGAACTCAGTTTTAAAAAGGAAGTCTTTTTGAGGAAAAACCAAACTATAACCTGTGACTCATGACAACACTACACTCCAAGTGCAAGACTCAACGCATTAGACCTCATAGCTCGGACTTGTGTTTACTTGCTTGTTTATTTTATGCTGTGTGATCTACTATACGTACTAGTGTGCCTAGTTAGATGGATACACCCCCTCTTCTATCTCATTCTCACTACATTACGACATCACACTTATACTGTGTTTTCTGGTTATGAAGACAATGAGTGGACGCGGAAGAGGAAACGTTAACATGACTCAGGCTCAGTTCACTAACTTGCTCAACACGGTGGCTGCAGCTTTCGCAGCTCACCCTGGAGGTAAACTCGTTATTTTAGGATGTTTAAATCCTACCCCCGCATCGCCTTTTCACCTCTAAGCCTATTCGCTTCGCTTCTCACAACAGGTCAGCAAGCGCCTGCACAACCACGTGTTTGTCCTTTCAAAACCTTCATGGATTGCAAGCCTCTCCCTTTCAATGGCATTGAGGGTGCCATAGGTCTTCTGCACTGGATTGAGAAGGCCGAAGCTGTCTTTGCTGTCTGCGAGTGTCCCCCTGCTAATTGGGTAAAGTTTGCGACTGGTACGCTTAAAGGAAACGCACTTTCATGGTGGAAGGCGCAGATTCAGATGCTTGGTTTGGAAACTACTAATGCTACTGCGTGGGAAGATTTCAAGGACATGATCAAGGAAGAGTATTGTCACAGGGATGAAATCCAAAAGCTCGAAAACGAGTACTTTGAGCTCAAGATGGTTGGATCAGAGATCGAGACCTACACCAAACAGTCCAACGACTATGCTGCTCTTTGCCCAAACATGTCTCGACCTGCTTATCGAAGGATCGAATTGTACATCAAGGGTTTGGCCCCAGAAATCCGGAGCCATGTGACCTCAGCCAACCTCAATACCATCCAGCCAGTCGTCCGTCTTGCTCTCAAACTCACTGATCAGGCTGTGGAACAGGGCAAGTTGCCCAAAAGGATCAATGCTACTGCCGGAACTTCTAGTGAAAACAAACGAAAGTGGGATGGAAATCAGGGTAAGGATGCTAACCCTACTCAGGCCCCAGCTCAGCAAAGGAAAACTGAAAACAACAAGGGCCCTCAGCAGCAGGGCGGCTACCAGGGCATCTCCCCAAATGTAACAAGTGTGGTCGACATCACAATGGGCCCTGTGCGAGGAACAAGTGTCAGCGATGTAACAAGATGGGGCATGAGGCCAAGGATTGTAGGAGCCCTCATCCCGCAAGGCAGAACCAACCGCAGCAGCAGCAGCATCATGGGAACATCAAGGGTTGTTTCCAGTGCGGAGCCGAGGGGCACATTAAGAAGAATTGTCCCCAGTTAAACCAGAACAACAACAACCAGGGTGCGGGGAATAACAACAACAACACCAATAATCCTGGAAATGGTGCAATAGGAAGGGCTTTTGTGATTGGAGCTGGAGAAGCGAGGAATGACCCCAACGTCGTAGCGGGTAAGTTTCTACTCGATGATCGTTATATTTCCATCTTATTTGATACTGGAGTAGATGCTAGTTATGTATCCCTACGTATTAGTAAAAAGCTTAAGCGTACGTCTACGTTATTAAGTTCTAAGCATATCATCGAGCTAGCTAATGGTAGAAGCATCGAGGCCTCACACGTTATCAGAAACTGCAAACTCACTTTGTCGGGTCAGACCTTTTCTGTCGACCTCTTCCCCATCGCTCTCGGAAGCTTCGACGTCGTCATTGGTATGGATTGGTTATCCGAACATCGGGCTGAAATTCTCTGTCAAGAGAAAATGGTTCGTATTCCCCGTCGATCTGGCAAACCCCTTATCCTTCAAGGTGACAAAGGCAGAGAAGTCACAGGCATCATTTCATTCTTAAAAGCCCAGAAGTGTTTACGAAAGTGGCACACCGCTATCTTAGCACTTGTCACCGACACACAGGAAAAGGAAAAGAGGATCGAAGACTTCCCAATTGTACGCGACTATCCCGAGGTATTTCCTGAAGAGCTACCTGGACTCCCTCCTCACCGTCAGGTCGAATTCCAAATCGAACTAGCTCCCGGAGCAGCACTTATAGCTCGCGCACCTTATTGACTAGCTCCCACAGAACTTAAGGAACTTTCTACGCAACTACAAGAACTATTGGACAAAGGATTTATCTGTCCTAGTTCGTTGCCCTGGGGAGCACCAGTGCTCTTTGTCAAGAAGAAGGACGGCACATTCCGTATGTGCATCGACTATCGTGAGCTGAACAAGGTCACCATCAAGAACCGTTACCCACTCCCACGCATCGACGATCTATTCGATCAATTGCAAGGGTCTAGCTACTACTCCAAGATCGACCTGCGATCAGGTTATCATCAGTTGAGAGTCCGCGACGAGGATATCTCCAAGAGTGCTTTCAGAACCCGTTATGGCCACTATGAATTCCTCGTCATGCCTTTTGGAATGACCAACACGCCTGCGGTCTTTATGGATCTCATGAACCGATTGTGCAAACCCTACCTCGACAAGTTCGTAATTGTGTTTATCGACGACATCTTAATCTACTCGAAAAGTCAAGAGGAGCATGAACAACACCTGCGTCTTATTCTTGAACTCCTTCGCAATGAACAAAAGCATGCGTCCCAGGGAGGGGCACGAACAAAACTAAAGAATGCTTTCAAAATAATATTTCCGGGGGAAAGTACGAATGGGTATATTTTAAATTACTATTTCCGGGGGAGATATGTTTGGATATTATTTATATGTCACAACTAGCAAAACTAAACGAATCTCTATCATGTAAAGTCCCTGCTTATAGTACCGATTAATCGCCGGGGGCGAACGGGTTATTAGTTGATAGCGCTATTAGGTTTGACAACCTCACACCGTGACCGGGGGAGATCGGGCGTGAACTAGTAGACCTTGCATCTTGGTCAATGACGATAGACATTGACCTGGGGCACAAAATCTTCTCGTCAACAGTTTCGGTAACGTCAGTTTAGTAGCTTTCATATGGGGTAGCTCCCCATGACGTGAATATAAATGCTTTATCTAAACAACCTACGTTTTTTTCGAAAAGTTAAAACTGGACATCTCATGAACTCGCCAACACTATGTTGATACCCTAGTGCATGCTTTGCAGGTACCCAGTGACAAAGGAGCTTGCGGCTTGGGGAAGTGTAGTGGTCGTCTAAACCCGTGTGTTGGGTTCTAAATAACTTGAACTATGAACTTTGTTTAAACTGTTTTGCCTATGCTTCCGCTACTTACTTAAACTGTTATTTGAAATTAAACTTTTGAACTTTAAACTATGATGTTTCCTAACTATTATGGTTGGTGATCATTCTTACTATTAACTAATGCTCAGTATAATTGGTGGCTGGATCCTGGTCATGTCACACGCCTCGCGGTGGTACTCCGCATGTGGATTTTGAGGGTTTGACAAAGATCTTGAGTAATACATTTTATAAATTGTGTTTAATTTTTTTCCATTTTATGCTTTCAAATTTACAAAATGTTGTTAAACTTATATTTTTTTCTTATATTCTATTGTAGAGATGTTCAGATCGATTTAACTCTTTGGGATGATTACGCTAAGGACATGTATTCTTACATGGTTAGTGAAAAGCGTGAAGCACATGTTGTCGTTGTTATCCATTTTGGTGCTGTTAAGACATACAAAGGTATTTAACTCATAGTGCATTTTATACCAAACAATGTATCTAGATGTTGTTACTTTGTATCTATTTTTTTTATTGTTTAAATTATTTTTACCTAACAATAGGCAAATGGGGATTTTCTAATAACTTTGATGGTTCAAGACTTTTCATTAACGACAATTTTGATAACATGCTATCGTTCAAGCAAAAGTAAGTGTAATTATTTAAACATATTTTTTAATTTTTTAAATTTTATCAACTTTATGTTTTGTTTGTATTTTTTATTAAGTAAACATTTTTGTTTATTCAAACTGTTTTGTAGGTTTCTTGCAAAACTTGCTGCTTCAACTGAGTCAAGTAGCCATGCTGGGTCATATATGATGTGTTCTGTCGAAGATGAATTTTTAAAGAATGATGTATTTTCACCAATTGCTTATCTTGCATCAATCTTAGAGGTTTTCCTTAACATGTCATGTTTTATATTTTTTATTTTAACAAAATTTTAATGAATTATTTTTCTTTTATTATATTAAACAACCAAAGAAAGTGGTTGTTGTTGGAACTATTGTAGCAATCGTTTCAGATAAGATGTGGTATTATGATGGGTGTAACTATTGCAAGTCCAAAGTTGAGCAAAAGTTTGAAACATATGATAAGAATGATGGAACAAGTGATGTTAGAGATAAGAATTTGTATCAATGTTCTAACAAGGATTGTAATGGAAAAGAAGTTTTCCCGTTGTCCAGGTAAAGTGTTTGTTAGTCATACTTCTAATTATTGTTCATACAACAACATCAACGTAGGTCGTCTATATTATCTATTCATATATGTTTGTTAATTATTTAAATACCATTTTAAAGGTTTAAAATACCGGTTCACGTTCAAGATTCAACCGGTACTGTCACACTTACATTATTTGACCATGAGGCGTTGAAGTTTGTTGGGAAAACTGCAAAGGAACTTATACAAATTCAGGACGAGGTTATATTTAGTTATACTTTATATTTAATTAAATTAAATTTTTATACATTTATTCTAATGACACATTATTATTATTTTTAATATAGTTATTGAAGACAAATGAGATTCCAAGAGAATATCCAGTTGAATTTGAATCGTTGGTTAACCTAAAGTGTGCTTTCGTGATTAAAGTAACTGACTTTAATATTGTCAATGCTGTTGAGAATTATGGAATATCAGTTGTTACGACTGATGATGACATCTTGGATAAGCTCAACAAAAAATTTAAAATTGACCAAGTAAGCGATTGTTTTATTAATATATATTTGCACTTTCAAAACCGTTTTAAATATGTTGAACTATTTGTCGTTTGCTTTTCATGTTTTCACAGCTTGATGTCTCTGATTCTTTTGGTATGAGTCAGTCTGAGTTCCAAACTTCTGGTGGTGAATGTTTGAAGGTATAACTTAAAAAATAAACTTATATATAAGCACACCTGTTTGTTGTTTGTTGTGTTATTATAATTTGTTTATTTATTTAAGGATACTGATTCTTACATTGGGGATAACACCACACCTGTTTCAAAGGATTATGTGGGTGACTTGAAACAATCATCTTCTGATATGAAGCGCAACCTTGATGATGTTTATTTGAATGAAGAGGGATTGGCGTCGTCAGCAAGTAAGCCTCGCATGTGTGTTGAGAAGAATGATCTTGATCAAGATATAAGCAAGAATTGATAAAGGAGATATTTCAAATTGTGGTTTTAATAAAAAAAAATTTATTTGGTATTTGAATATTGGAATTTTGTTTTCTTCGTATGACTTTTTGATGTTTCAAGACATTTTATGGTTTGCCTATATATTGTGACTTTTTTAGTTATCCTATAATATTTTTGGTTGAGAATTATGTTTGGTTATATTCTTTATTTTATGAGACTACGTTGATTACTTTTTTATTTTTGTAATGTAATAATGCGATAATATAAATACTGAAAAAATAAAAAAAATTGGTTTATTACTTTTCACCTTACTTAATTACTTTTCATGAACTGA
Source organism: Helianthus tuberosus (assembly GCA_030545235.1). Lineage (NCBI taxonomy): Eukaryota > Viridiplantae > Streptophyta > Magnoliopsida > Asterales > Asteraceae > Helianthus > Helianthus tuberosus. Next base: position 134,572,069 of record CM060394.1, read on the forward strand.
ACATTAATCATTTGTGGGTATATATTATTTACTATTCAGTTACAATTCTAAAGTTATTTTATGAAATATGCTAATCATGTCAATTTTTACTATTCAGTTACATTTCTAAACTTATTTTTAGAAGTTTCGTAATTTTAGCAATTCTATTTTACAAAATGACACACTATCTTCTAATTTCGAAACTAATAAATATAGAATTGTTTTCATATTTATGATCATTAATTTGGTTACAAGTTATTTTTGTAATGTATATTATTAATTCCATAAATAACTTATACCTTAGGTTTATAAATTCAGATACTTCACAGACTTTTGAAACATCTTCATGGTTATCTGAATTTGCATTCTTTGCTTCCTTCTATGATGGAATAATTTTTTTCATCACTCTTTACATATCCAGTAAGTTTTTATGTAATTCGTTATAATTTTATTTATTCATGCGTTTGGTTTTCATTGTAAAGCTATTAGTTTTTTTGTTATAGTTCTTTGTGTTGGTTAAAAAATGCATAATAGGTTTGAACAACTTAAGTCGTATTCTTCTGAACGTCCACATATTGGCTTTGATATTAACTGTAAGTGTTTTTTTTTCTTTTATCTCAAACATTTTAAATAGTATTCAATTTGTTTTTTCGAAAACGTTTTATGTTCTAAATTCTATATTTCTTTCTTCTTATTTACTTTTTTTTTCATTTTAGCTGACGAAGCTAAATATAGACGTTGGTTAAGAAAACTATATCTTGATAATAAGAAATCAAAATCAACAGCACTTCCGGATTATTTTGTTAGAGGTAAATTTTCTATCATTTTTCTATGCATATATGTTTTGAGTATATTTAATCATATTTAAGTTGTATATATCACATTTTGGTCATTAACGAAAGTAATTTTTTAACTATTGTATGATTTTTAATGTTTACTGTTACATATGTCAAATTTTATTCATTATTCTATTTTTACATTATAGCTGTTCAGGCTAAACACAGGCGCAAGTTAAGAAAACTATACCTTGATAGTAAGAGATCAAAGATTACTAAAAAATTCATTACTAGAGGTGGTGCTTCAACGTCGTCATCATCAACACGAATCCTTTTAAATAACAAAGAGAATTTAACTCCCAATTTTTCAATCACAACCTTTCCTACCCAATGTTCAACTGTTATAGGGACAAGTAAGTTTACTTTTATGTTAGATAATGTTACAAATTTCACATTACTAATTTAGTTCGTCAACTCCAGTTCGGTTATATTACATATTATATAATGATTGTTTATATCTTATTAGGTAGTCATTTAAATTCGTCCGTTAATGTAAGATCTTCCATTATTACACCTTCTACTTTGAAGAAGAACGGAAATGTACTACAAGATCAGTTTACAACACCCAACCGTACACCGTTTGCAAACATAGAAAACATAATCCCATGTTTGTAAATCAAAAACAAATAGTTACTACTTGGTGATGTTTCACATTTTGTTTGTTTTTACTACATATAGTATTTGAACAAATTATTTTTTAAATACTTATTTGTATTATCTTATTTCAATTTTTTTTTGTTTAGGAAATAATTCTAATTCTTCGAGAAATGTAGCTTATTCATCTGGAGCATTTGCAAATCAAAATAGAAAGACAAATGTTTTGCAAGATTCTTATACAACAACACGACGAATGACGAGGTCAAACAAAGAAAACATAACACCATCTTCGTGTATTACAAACATACGTTCTCAAGTTCCAAGTGTACCGCATTTTTCTAATGCTATGTCTTCTTTGAATCGTATATCACCTGGTAAATTTTATAATTATATTGTTACATACATTTTTAATTGTATAATTCATATAGTTAACGAAAAATTATTTTTTCTTTTTTATTCAGGTAATATTGCAAGCTCATCAACTTGACCATTGAATGACTGCTATTCTCTTAATCCCATAATAACGAATAAACGTAACACAACATCTTCGACCTCGGAAATTAGCTCGCTAAAAAGATGTCTTCTGGCAAGCGTACACTTATTCATAAACCAATTGAAATAGAACCCATACCAATGGCTGCTCTTGATTCTGATGATGAAAATCATGTTCACGAGGTTGTGTTAGACGCCACCAAAGGCGTATCTAAAGGTAACTGATTAATTTTATTCATTGTTGTTTCATATTTTATTTTACCTACTTAATTATTCAATTTATGTTAAATGTTCAGATTACGTTGACCATGGTGACCAATCTCTTACGTGTGGTTTATGCTTTGCAAAGTTATGGCCAACCGAAGGTGGAAAGGGTCGCATTACACTTCAAAAGCAAACATATAGCTTATGTTGTGGATATGGTAAAGTTGACTTGCCCGAATATAAAGATTCTGAACCATCTTATCAGATGTTTTTTCGCTGTTTAGATCAGGAAATCATGTTTTTCTTAAAGAACATAAAACGTTACAATTCTATGTTTTCCTTTACTTCAATGGGAGGAAAAGTAGATACTAAAATAAACAAAGGTAATGCTCCATTTGTTTATAGAATCAGCGGTCAGAATGCACATAGTATGGGTAGTCTTCTTCCTAAGCACGGAGACCAGCCAAAATTTTCACAGCTTTATATCTATGATACTGAGAATGAGCTTGCTAATAGAGAGTTGTTATTCGGGTATGTATTTTTTTTACTTACCAGTATCTTAATATTACGTTACAACATAGAATACTATTTTTTTTTCATTTCAACGTTTAAAACTGTAATTAAAAACGTATCATCTTCTTACAGTGATTCTTCAAGCAAAGCATCTTTAAGGGCAAAGGAACTTGATGTTAAATTTATAAAGTTTCTTACCAACATGTTAGATTCTAAAAATATGTTGGTAAAAACTTACAGGATGGTACGAGACCATCTCCATGAGAATCCTAATGTTTCCCTTAAGCTTCGTATAATCTCACAGAGAGATCGGGACGGTAGGACTTACAATTTACCTACGCGTTCCGAAGTTGCTGCTTTAATAGTTGATGAACCTGATCTCAAGATAGAAAGTCGTGATATTATTGTCGAAAAGCGTTCAGGAGTCCTTAAGCGTATTAGCGAGTTACATCCTTCTTATCTTGCTCTACAGTATCCAATTCTTTTTCCGTACGGAGACGATGGCTATAGGATTAACATTCCTCATAGGGATTTTGGTCCTAACACAAAGAAGACAAGACCAACTTGTACAATGTGGGAGTTTTTTTCTTATAGAATTCAGGATAGGCATAACGAGTTTTCTCTAATTCTTAATGCAAGAAGGTTGTTTTGGCAGTTTTTAGTCGATGCCTACACAATGATTGAAAGTGAGAGGCTAAACTACATACGTTTTCAGCAAATCAAACTGAGATCTGATTCGCTTAACAGTCTTAAAAATGTTCAAGAGGTTGGTCAGAGTGATTTGAGTCATACAGGACAACCTGTTATATTACCGTCATCGTTTATTGGTGGTTCTCGCTACATGATGCAAAATTACTTGGATGCTATGGCGTTATGTAGGACGTATGGGTATCCTGATTTCTTTATCACAATCACATGTAATCCGAAATGGCCTGAGATTGTGACACTCTAGGTTTTCCCGAGCAAATACCTTGTAATTACATTGTGGGTATATATGTTATTAAATGGAAGTTGTGTTTTATCTTCATGTTCTATGTGATCCTTGCACTAGGTATGTATACGTAGTATATATATATATATATATATATATATATATATATATATATATATATGTAGTGGGCCGAGACCGCAAACCCGACTCGAGACCACTCGGTCTCGAGTAAACAGTTGGGTCGTTTGGGCCGCACCCCTCCTTTAATCCATCCGAAAGCCCCTAAACCTACATGGATCGGGTATATAAACTATGTTGATGGCCAACCTTGCCACTTTTCAATCACCATTCCTTCACACTCTCCTACACACACACTCTCCTACATCCTCTCTCACTAAAACCCTAACAACATAACCTCTCCTCTCCTTCTCTCTCGGATCAAACCGGCGACAACCAAAGGGCTCTCGGATTAGCTCGAGATCATCACTCGGAACTTAGTTCATCAATCCTTCATACCCCTTTCATCTAGCCGGTTAGTTCCTTGTAGTTGTTTGGTCAAAAATGATGATTTATGAATGCATAACAACTGTTTTGATAGTTGGATGTTTGAATGAGTATGTTACTTATTAGATATTAGATTTGTTATCAATGTTGAAATAACTTGTGTGAAACAAAGTGCTTCTTATAAACCGAATGAATGATTGAAATAATGAGTAATAAATGGATGAGCTTAGTGTGTTCGAATAATGGATTCATGCTAGAAAGTGTAAGAAAATATTATTTCCATAGTATTTTTGCAAGATGGCCTTAATAGCTAGATTATAAACCTTTAAATGAATAATGTGTGTTTTAGTGTTGAAGGCATGTTATTATGCTTTCAAGATCATATTTTGATAAGCCAAATAAACATGATGATGAATGATGAAAACCCTAAAAAGATGAACAAGTTTGAATGTGAATATGAATATTTGAACATGCTATGAACATTAAAAGATGCCATGTTTAATCTGATTTGTTTGGAAATTAGACAACAAAACATGTTTATGAAATCCTATTGGCTAGTACACAAGTACATGAAATTGCAATTCCATTGGTTAGTACATCAGAAGTTCTAGAAGAACTTCATGTGCACGTATCCGGGGTTGCGAGTCAAGACCCCCGGTTGCGACTCGAGACCATGTCCAAGCAACCCAAAACAGACTTCAGGGACTCGAGACCATCAGGGTCTCGACTCGAGATCTTCTAAATTGCGACTCGAGACTGGACTCGAGATCCCTAAGGTTGCGACTCATACCTGCACTACTCGAGACCACCCCACTACAACCCGAGACCACTTGGTTGCGACTCGAGACCTCTCGGTCTCGACTCGAGACCTCTCGGTCTCGACTCGAGACCACCTTGTCTCGAGTGGGCTACTGGTCTCCGTTATTGGGCCAAAGTGTATGGACTGTTCATGTATGTTTACTGATTGACTGACTACGTGTTAATTGTTACTCTTCGACTATACCATTATTAGAGCATGCCCAATAACCTTGTGTGTTTTGTATGCATACTACGTGCTAGATACGTGTAGAATATACGTGATTTCTCTGTACCCAACCTGACCTATACTGGTAACCATATTAGGACGTGGTGACCAGCATACTTGACCAAGTAAACTGTCTACCGAGCAACCCAAGGTGAGTTCACAACTATTAAAGCATGCGTTCCCGGTGGTTTTGGGAAACGGAAACTTAAACAACGCTATCCTCTCGTAAGGGATACAAACCTACTTTCTTCCCCTTAAACGAGACTTTTAGTTAATTACTGTTTATACTGGATGCAACAAGCAACACTAAACGAAACTCTATCACTCAAGTCCTCACTTTCTAATACCGATTAGTCGCCGGGGCGGGCAAACGGGTTATTAGTTGATAGTGCTATTTAGGTCTCACCAACCTCACACCGTGCCCGCGTATGGGATCGGGCGTGAACTAATGTACTCTGGCAAAACCGTCAATGATGATAGAACATTGACGAACGGGGCACTCTACGGAAACGTACGGATGAATAGTATTCGGTATTGTAAAAACAGTTTAGTCGCTTACCTATGGGGTAGCTCCCCATCGCATGTATAAACGGATAAATTAACTGGTGAAAAAAGTTTTTGGTAACTAAAAACTGGACAACTCGTGAACTCGCCGACATTTTTGTTGATACCCTACTGCATGCTTTGCAGGTACCCAGTGACTCAGGAGCTTGCAGCTTGGGAATGTGTAGTGGTCGTCTAGCCCATGTGTTGGGTTTTAAATAATCTTGAACTATGAACCTTGTCTTGAGACTGCTTGGTTTATGCTTCCGCTGCTTACTTAAACTATTATTCGAACTTAAACTTTTAAATCTTTAAACTATGATGTTTTCTAACTATTGTGGTTGGTGAATATTGTTACTATTAATCATTGCTCAGTACAATTGGTGGCTGGATCCTGGTCAGTCACGCCTCCAAGCGGTGGTACTCCGCGGGTGGATTTTGGGGGTGTGACAGAGATTGTAAGATTTATTGGTGACTCTTCAATTAAGCCAGAAGACAGACCTGACATACTTTGTCGATTGTTTAAGATGAAACTTGATGAATTGATAAAAGATATGAAGCAAAAGAAAATATTTGGTGATATTAATGCAGGTATGTCAAACCTACACATACTTTCAATTTATAAATTTTTTTTGTCTTCCCATACATTTTATTTACTATATTTAACTCATCGTTAGTATATTTGTTTTTTGTGTAGTTGTTTATACAGTTGAGTTTCAAAAGCGTGGTTTGCCACATGCGTATATTTGCTTATTTATGAAAGCTGATCATAAGCTTCCTACGGTTGAACACATCGATCCCTTTATCTCAGCTGAAATTCCTGATAAAAACGAGGATCCTGAATTGTATTCTCTTGTGAGTGACTTTATGATTCATGGTCCTTGCGGACATGCCAACATGAAATGTCCATGCATGGTTGGGAACCGTTGTTCTAAGAATTTTCCAAAGAGGTTTTTGGAATCCACTTCCATTGACTCTGGTGGATTTCCCGTTTATAGGAGAAGAGATTCTGGTCACACGGTTCTGAAGAAGGGTGTTACTTTGGACAATAGGAGTGTAGTTCCATACAACAAAAAACTTCTTAAAAGATATCAGGCGCACATCAACGTGGAGTGGTGCAATCAGGCTGGCTCAATTAAGTATTTATTTAATTACATTAATAAAGGACCTGATAGAGCCACTGTTGTTGTTTTTGATTCAGACAGAGGCTGTAACATCCTGTTTTTTTTTTTTTTTTTGTCACTAGACTGTATTGAACAATTTAACTCGATGAGGATTAACTATGAGACGGTTAAAAATAGTGGCCGCAGTAATTTGATTTTAGAAACTTCGAGGGGCCTAATTACAGTTGAGTAAAATTTGTTTTTATAATTCTTTAGGAAAAAAAATAGAATAGAAACTTGAGGGGCCTTGTTGTAAATATGGAATATATAAACATGAACCCTAGCTACCTAGAGTTGTTTTTGTGGCTCACTATGTTTCCGAGTCATTTAACAGGGGGAGAGGAGGGGAGGGGAAGGAAAATTTTCTCTCCTAATCTCTTCAATTTGGGAGGATGAATATATGGTCATATTTTCTTCCCTTCTCCCTCCCCTCCCCCTGTTAAATGAAACTCGGGAACATGGTTTTTCATATTTTCATCTCTTTTCCCTCCCCTCCCCCTGTTAAATGAGACTCGGGAACAGAAAAGGAACGAGAAAGGGAGAGAGTTTGAGATAAGAGACGAAGGTGATTCGACCACGGTTTTCGAGCGGGCAACTTCAGATCACAATCGAGTAAACTCATTTATATTTCTCGCGTTCATTCGGTTCGATTTGTATGGGCTTGGACTAGGGTGCGTCTTGGGTGGTAAGGTGGTGCCGGGTGAATGATGGAGGTGGCTACCATGGTGAGCAACGGTGTGTGATGTTGCAGGGGTGGCTTGGTTGCGAAGAGGTGGTCCAACCATGGTGACCAACTACGATGATGGTGAAAGAGGATGACGGTTTACAATGGCGGCGACAAGTGGAAGGAAGTGATAGATGATGATGTTGGCGGTATGGGGTGACGGTGCGTGATGTCGATAAGGATGATGGTGTGCTCGAATCTCAGGTTGGTCTCATGTTTACTTTGTGTTTCAGACCCAATGCGATGGGTTTACTCTTGAAGGTTCGGATTAAATCTCGGGTTCGGGATTAGATGGCTGGAAGCCAAAGTTTAAGCGGGTGATGTCGGGTTCGGTTAGGATGATGATAACGAAGGCGTGGGTTTGTTTTGAATTTTATGATGAATGATCGATGCATTGTGTTTTTCGTGCGTCACACTTGAATGTCGAGATTTCTTTTTGGTTCGGTTAATCGCGTGTGTATGTGCGTGGACTGTGTACGGTTATGGGAGAGATGCTTGATCGTCTGGTACATGATACCAGGTTGGGGATTGCGAGTTAAAGCTGTAGTATGAGAATGATGATGTTGATGACTACATGGTTTGGGTCATGGTGGTTCTGATGGAATGTGCAGGTGATGACGTGGATGTTTATTGTTGTGTTTAAAGGGTTCTTGCATGTAAATGAAGAAGTTTACGATTTGCTAGTAGGATCAGATGATGGTGATGAATTGAAATAGAAAGAAAAATGGGGATTCTTGGGGTTGAAGATGGCTTCACGTACATGGGAACCAAATGGGTATATTGGTTGACCTTTTGATGATCATATTATTATTTTATTATTTGCATGATGATGGTGGCTATAATTAGTTGGTGAAGATGGTAAATATGTTGCACATGGGGATATGATATTGGTCACGTATGGTTTGCATATGTGGGTGTATGTCATGCCTATGAACGGGTAAAGTGTTTAATGATTTTATTGAAGCGATTCGTGGAGTGATTGAGTTATGTGATGCAATTTGAGAATGTGTCGATTGTTGAAGCCATCCTAGAATTTGCGCCTTCACTCGTTTCTACAGAGCATTGTGGTCCGTGCATTTTGTTAAGGTGAGTTCTTGAGCCCACTCTTTTAAATGTTTTTAAATTTTTCGGGCTAATGTGCATGCTAAACTCGTATTGATTATTTTCATGAAGGAAGTTATGAAGTTCTTTTTTACGTGTTTATAAAGTTCATTTTTTTTACTCGTATTCTTTTTAAGCATGAATTGTGAGTAGGGTTATGTGTTATTTTTATATACCTATTCGTGTGAAGGCAGTTATTGATCAGAGTAATATATATACTCATACTTATATATGTTTACATATATATAAGAATAAATTTATATAAATATATAGTTATACTAGTCACTTACCCGCGCGATGCGGCGAGAGTGGCGATTTACAATAGGATACTCGTTTACCGTTAGTTTATCCGTCGTCTCGTGATATATCGTATAGTACTTAAGTTAGTTTTCTTATTCGTGATCTTCTACAAGAATAGTACAAAACAAGGAAGTAGATGTAATTAAAAACAAGAAGAGTTCAAAACAGTCAAGTAGCTGGACAAAACAATAAAAACAAAATGCGGGGAGTCTCTTGTATCTCTTCCTGTTTTACCAATACATCCGTTCGCTTATGACTTTCTTGTATCTTCTCCTCTCCTGTACCAGATTTCGACACATAAAAAAATGTTACACGCTTACAGGTGCTTTAAAATAGTAATTAAAAAGTAATTTCTGGAAGCAAATAAGGCACAAAATCTACTAACTTACCTTCGTTTTGATACGGATGCGATTAATTAATCACGCAACACTTCCTGGTAGACAACATTTGATGTGTAAACTCCGCGTTGTTTGAATTCTTTGTTGAGATGTACCAACACCTTCGTACTTTGTCTTGAAATCCCTCTTGATAACGCGACATAAAGTTGTCCATGTGAAAATACAGAATCAGGTAGATAAATACCAACGTTCGGAATTGTTTGACCTTGAGCTTTATTAATCGTCATGGAAAAGCTAAGTCGAATTGGAAATTGTTTTCTTTTCAGCTTGAATGGGAACATGTCATCTTCAGAAAGGGTTAGAGGGATTCTTGGCAAAAAAACTCTTTTTCCGGCATGTTGACCGACTGCAATTTCCGCATCAATAACATTTCGCATGAAACCCTTACATATCAACCGCGTGCCATTACACAGGCCATGTGATGGATCGATATTACGTAACAATATTATTGGGCATCCAATTTTTAAACGAAGCTTATGAGGCGGCAAACCACTAACATTTAGCGAATTTAAGAACTCGACCGGATAGAAGTTGCGCTGATCGTCTTCAGCTTCATCAAAACTGTAATAAACTTTTTCCTCCCCTTGAAAAATTTCAATCATTTGATTATTAATCTCGTCAACACTATCATTTTTAGTGGACAATATTGCTCTAGAGATTATATAATCTGAAGAATATACATTATCTTCAATTGATGGAAAGATGGCATGGATCAATTCTTTTATAGCGTTTTCTCTGTTGTTGCACTGAATTGTCATGTCATCGGGTATGCGGATATAGTTTCCTTCGATTGGTTCTTCAGTTCCATCGCCGACTCTTAAAAGAAATTTAGAAAACCATGGATCTTTCAGCGCTCTCATATTTATGGTCAACCGCATCTTCTTCGTCAAAGACCAAAGAGGTGACATTCGTACGCTGGAGTCTACAATCTGTGCTCGAGTGCCACGTTTAATAACCGGCAACACCTGTCTGAAGTCACCTCCCATAACCATTATCTTTCCACCAAATGGGAGACTAACACCTATAATGTCTTGGAATGTACGATCGACTGCCTCTATCGCTTGTCGTTTAGCCATCGACGCTTCATCCCATATGATTATTTTGGCAGACCGAATCAGTTTAGCGGCCCCACTCTGTTTTTTGATATTGCACATTGAATTATTTTCAAGATTAAGAGGAATCTTGAATCTCGAGTGAGCCGTTCTACCTCCTGGCATATTATTAGCCGCTGCACCTGATGAAGCTGTTGCGAGAGCAATAAGACCACGTGACCGAATTTCAGCAAGCAAGGCAATGTACAAAAATGTTTTTCCAGTTCCACCTGGACCATCAATAAAGAACACGCCTGGAAGATCATTATCAACATGCATCATGATCTCATCAAACACGTTTTTTTGGTCCGGATTAAGTGAATATTTGGCACTCAAGTGTTCAGGTTCCAAAACAATCCCATACTCTTCTTGTAACTCACGATAACCTGCATCTTGTAAGTTAACATCGTCTGTTATCTTAGGAAGGTCTAATTCATTGAAATTTTTACCCATGGATTGTACCAAGACACTTATTTCGGTAAGAACCATATTTTGAACTCGTTCTATACTTTGACAGTGTAACCGATGATCTTCAGACAGTGAATCAAAGTGGTCATTCCATAACTTTCGAATATCTCCAGGTTGGCAAAAAATCATTATGGTCGCAAATAACCTTCTAAGAGCATTGGGAAACTGAAACGTAGAGGCTTCTTCGAGACATTGTGATAGATATTCATCGTCTTCTATTAAGCCTAACTCAAGAGCTGCTTTCCGAAATGTCGCACACCGTTGACCATTAACTGTGCAAAGATGTTCAAAAGAAGTAGGCCCTCTGACATTTGACAAAAGTAGGCGTAAGTAGTACCTTTCTCCTTCGGCTGGATTAGCGGAAACGATACGACCTCTTTGTTTTTTACCGAAACGACGACTCCAGCGGCGTGTGCTTCCATTCCACGTAAAGTGTTTTGGAAAATCTTTATACAAATGTACCCTTGCTGTTTCATCGTTTCTATTCTGATCAAAAAAAGCTGTTAGCATGGTTCTCTTATCCCTTTCCCTATCAACAATATTAGGCATTAAGTCATCATCTCTAAATCTAACCATCTGATTATTTGGGAGATGAAGTTGTAAGGCTAGAACAGCAGGAAAGATTTGAGAAAGAGAGAAGGAAAAAATGCGCCACATAGCCTCTGGGGGCGATATGTAGCGTGCATCTTGAAATCTTTTTATCTCATTAATAACAACCCCTGGCTCACTTTGATCGACTTGAATAACCTGTTTGTCATGTCCTTTATAAACATATTTGAAAAGATATTTCACAGATTTTATACTTGAGCAAACTTCCACATTCATGTGGCAGTTAAACATCATCAAAAGGCTTGGGTTATATGGGACCACCCATCTATTATCAAGTGTTTGTCCTCGTAGGTCCACTTCTATCCCGGTATCTCTCCTTCGATACAACGGATACGAATCTTCTCCTTGTGTCGTCTGTTCGTTAAATTGTCTAGGATAGTGAAAACGACAAATTTTAGGATCACCCTGCATACAAGGACTGCTTGATCGTAAATTGCCGCAAGGACCGTGAATCATGTGCTTGACAACCATCTCATGCAATCTGGGATGTGTTAGTTTGTTAGGAATTTCAGCACACACAACCTTATCATAATGGTCCGCGTTATTGATCTTGTCTTGCGGGTACATGATTAGGAGAAAATGTGCGTGCGGCAAACCCCGCTTTTGAAATTCAATGACATAGACGTATGCCTTAACTTCCCCGAGGACATGTTTCTTGAAGAGTTGATCCTTAAGATCTTCTAATTTAGCCCGGAACACTCTTGAAACAAGGTCTGGACGATCTTGTGCAGTTTGACCAACATGTAAATTATCACATATCTCAGGCCACTTAGGATTACATGTCATTGTAAGGAATACATCAGGCTTGCCGTCATCTTGAACTAACGTCATCGCATCTAGAAACCGACGTCGCATGTCGCGAGGCCCCCCGATGAAAGATGCAGGCAACACAATTCTTTTCCCGACTCTGTTTGCATGAACCTCACCAGTATTGACGCAATCCACAATACCTTGGTACAATTCGGCCCGAATCTTATCCTGATTTCTCTCACAAAATTCTAAGCGTGACGTCTCAATTTTGATGTAAACATCAACCACAAACTGCTGTAGCAGCCTACCACCGAACAAAAGCACATTATCGGTAGATCGAATCTGGAACTTGTAACAGTAGTACTCTCGCATAGCCACGGTTGTTCTACCACTTCGTGTGTTAGTCTCTGAACGATGAAGATGTATTAAAAACAAACAGTTAATAAAAATAAAACGCATTACGCTATTTTTATGATCTTCACTTAAAAAGGATAACAAATTGTTGGTACCTTCCATTTCTCCTTCGATGTTGGCATTGTTGCGAACCTCATTGATTGATACTCCGTGACGTGGTATGTTAGCATGCCAACCCGACTCACCATTAGGAAAAAATAGAGGATACGACAATGGATCGTAACAACTGAAGTACGGCTGAATAGTTTGTCTATATTCAGACCTACCGTACACAACAATACTTCGTTTATACGAAGTGATATTGTCATTACCTTCAACCCAAATACCAGCAACCTATATAATTGTGAACTATAAGTAAGTAAAATAAGCAATACTATTAAATAATTGCAATTAATATAATATTATATATACCTCCGATGTCGTTGGTCGGTTGTACACCCTTTGGTCAAGTTCAACCGAAGTATTCAAAATGACTCTATAGTTGTCCAGAGGTCCTAGTTCCGCAAGTCTTCTAAATGTATCGACATATGGGTTTGTAGAAAGAACGCGTGTTAAAATCTGAGTAATACGCCGATCAAGATTTGGCCATCGGAGTCTGTGATCTAACTCAGTATCAGGATCGTAAAAATACAACTGCAAGTACCTAGGGGTCCCATCCCTCGGAACTAATTGGTCGATTCTGTGATATATTCCTTTATGTGCACGAAAAGTATATACGCCGTCTCTCATATTGTTCAATGTATCATCCAATGTCACACCCATTGAGGCAAAAGAAAAATTTGTGTTATAAGCACGGATGTTTTGCCTAAACGTATCTCCAATTTCATCTTGAGACGTGAAAAGTCGGTACAATTCCTCTGGAATTTCTAAGTTTGCTAACACGGTTTTCCCACTCATACAACAAAAGGTATCAAATTCAAATTGAAATCGTTTTGCTCCACAATTAGGACATGCACCTCGTTCCTTTAAAACACGATGCTCTCCAGGTACACCATTGTAAACAAAATTATAAGGATCATCTTCTACGCTCCCATGTTGGAGGGAAGGTTGATCAACTACTTCAGCAAATTGGGGTAATAAAGTACGCGGATGAATTTGAATACCTAAAAAAATTGGTGTATTAAGTAATGAAGGTTGTAAAAGATGTCAAGTTCGAAAAAGAAATCATTGTTAAATTAATAGAAACCTCGTGATGTTCTATGCCTGACTACGTCAATTACAGATGGGAATGTGGTTGTCGGCGTAACATCATCTATCGGGGTTTGGTTGACTTGACTGCCATTTGAAATACGCATTCCATTATCGTTTGGTGTATTAGAACATCCTTTATTGTACTCCTTGCATTTTGTAGTAGAAACACTTGAGGCGTTCTCATTTGTTGTTTGTGGAAATTGAGTAATATTAGTTTGTAAACTTCTTAACGGTGTCCTTTCTGTTGACCTATTATTCATTAAAGATATTGATGAAGCACTTTGGGGGGCATCACCACTCCCAAATTTAGATACTTTGTTATTTTCTTTGCGTGCAGCATAGTATCTTTTTTGATACTCTTTTCATTTTTCAGCTTTAGTAGATGCACTCGAGCTAGAAGCATGATTTCGAGGGTTTGAGAGTCCATTAGTCATTGTAAATTGATAAAATGACAAATACCTTGCAAATTAAATAAAAGAGAGTTATCATAGATGATGAAATTCTCAAATCATAACGACATTCCAACACATAACTTAGAGAAAAACAAACCGAATGATAACATTGAAATACATAATGATAACATTAAAATACATGACTTAAACGGAATATCATGACTTAGTCATCACAAACCAATTACCATTTGTCACATAATGTGTTATATCGCACCACAATGACAATGATATCGGGGGGATCGGAGGACATGATAAGACCTTAATCCAATAATCCCCTTGTAGTGTCCATAGGTCAATTGTCATCTCAAACATGCCAGTGCTAGCAAACATGTGAAGCTCATTTTTTACATTAACTAAAACACCTTGAACCATTCCTATAGAAGGAACGGGTGGAAAGCTTATCTCCTTGAACTGCTCCGAATTAACATCAAAACAAATCACCCTTTTCGTACCTCCAAGCCAACATTCGCAAACAGTGAAATATAGAGTACCACCACAAAATGTGCCAGCTGACCAATTGAAATGAGGGCTTAGGTACTCTTGTCTTGTTATGAAAGGAATATTTCTCCAAGAGTCTACTTCCCTAGAATAAACATAGACACCAAGTACACCACTCCTACGCTTTATATGCAAGACCTTGTAATCATCGTCAGCATCAACGTACAAACCAACGGCATCAAGGTTATTTATATAGAATCCATGAGAATCAGGAGTTGACAAATGCTTGAAAGCAGTAGTTGTTGGATTCCAAAGAAGCAGCTCGTATGTATGATTCAAGCAAACACACAACAATCCATTCAAATGTGATAGTATTGAGACATCATTATTTTGGTGATGGAATGGAAATGTAACTATGGAGCTTGGCCCATAGTCATTGGATTCAGAGATGATCGGACGAACAGAGCACGTTAGGTCGTCAATTAGTAGAACTCTCTGGTTAGATGAAACTAATGAGCGAGAACAATGTATCCTTACGAAATATTGTGTTGACAATAACGCATACCATTGCTTACATACACTCTTAGAACGACCTACATCCTTTGCTGGCAGCCTCGTTAATATCTCAAACACGATTGTATGAATAGGAAGGTCAGCCATGGTTATACCTTCGTTTAAGACAGATAATGATTATTTAGTTGTCCAATCTAAGAAGATTATACTTTGGTGAAAAATAGGTGTAACCATTACATGTAAATCAAGTAATATAACATACTTGTAATAACAAAGTAAAGTATACTTCTACAATTACATCAATATGAGGGAAACAAAAAGCAAAACACGAAACACCAAGAGAGACTTTAATATTCAACAACTAAACAAATAACAACACCAAATGTTTCTAACTTAAACACAAACTTGGATAACGATCCATAATTTACATATCCCGTGCCTCGACCATATCCGGTTCGTACGTAATCGTACTCAACTCCGTAGACTTCAAAATATTAACTGAAATAACAAATAAAATATAACTTTTATTAAACTACATGAGCCATTAAATCTAACTAATTATTAGAATGTTCATGTGTAAAGCATAACATACTATCTGGTAGATGAACCAACTTGAGACGTGATACATATATGATAGACCTTTGTTGCACGGCTCGAATGGAACGTATAACATCGGAAGGCTTCAGGGCAGACAAAAACAATTGTATTGTGTGACCACTGTATATTACGATTTTGGGTTAAAGTTCTTCTAATAATAATATTTTCTTACATATAACGTAAATATTATGTTTGTAATATGTTAATAATAAATAATAACGTACGTCTTATCTTGAAGAGAAAGTTCAAAACAACATCGATCACGTTTGCCTTCTATTATTCTCCCAACCACATCTAAAACCAAATCAGTCAAATCGTATAGACCATATATAAAGTTTTATATATTTAATAAAAATTATAGATAGAGAATTAATATGTACCAACAATATCCATTTGAGGTCTCCTGTCATGCTTCAATTCTATAATGGAAGGGACCAATGGATATAAAGAAGCACCCCTTGGAATCGTAAGCATAAGTGAAGAAAGCTTTGTATATTTGTTGATGACAATTTTTTTCTCGGACCAAACTAACACGTAATTCTGGTACTTTGGGTACTCATGATAGTTGAGATTCTTAATTTGGAAATGGTTCAAGGAAAAAAAACCACCCATCAATGACGCGTCATTATATTTGTGTATCAAATGTTGTGGGACGAACGCAACAATTTTTTGTCTCTAAAATGAAAATAAATTTAGTGGTGGAAAAACGCTTACTCGTATAACACAAAGTAAATTAAAATAATGTTCTTACGTGTTGATCAAGAAATATAACCACTAATCTCTTTCCATCGACGTCATGCCAAATAAACTCCACCTTAACAAAGATTATATTATACCATGCTCTATCATTTCTCAATGATGAAAATTCTTTAACGGAAAAATGATCAGACATATCCTATTAAGTGTTCAATGTTAGTTAACTAAAAAAATAAAAACTCCAGAAATTAAATTTAAACTAAAACATGATTAAAATTAAACAACAACAAATTTAAATTTAAACTAATACATAATTAAAAGTTACATAATTAAGATTCAAACTAATTCGAGAAAAAAAAAACTACAGTCATCATAAAAGTTGTTCTAAGGTTCCCAAACCATTTCTTCATCCAATGGTGGTTCGTAAACCGCCCTAGGGTCAGTTTCGTACCCTTCAGCCCAGGTCGGTAGTTCTTGTGTTTGACTGTAGTTTTCCACATAAGGGGGGTTTGAAGGTGGAGGATGCATAGGCAGTATAGGAGTGTTTGGCACCGGACGATGGCACCCCTCAATTTGTAGTCCACCAAATTGTAGTTGAGAGAAGGTATAGTCATACGCCCAATTCAACTCTTCATCCGTCCAACCAAATGGATCATCATGTTCAGGGTTTGCCACTGGAGGTGGGGTTGAAACCGAAGGTGGGGTTGAAACCGAAGGTGGGGTTGAAACCGGAGGTGGGGTTGACACCGGAGGTGGGTTTACCACCGGAGGTGGGTTTGAAGTTAGAGGGTTTGAATCAGGAAGGTTTAAATGGCGATGGGATGATCGTCCATGGTTTGTTGATCCTAGTGGTTCAACGGGAATTGGATAACCACCGCCCATACCTCTCAATTGATATGTGTTTGGAGTGATTTGTAAACTGAAAAATACAAAAAGACAAATAGATAATACTTGAATTTAGAGTATCCAATTTATTTGACTACTTACTTTTTAGACTTATATGGTTAGAAACTAATGTTGTTAACGGGATAATACAACTTGTCCAAAACCATTTTCTGAAATTTCTAGGCATGTAGAGTGCAGAAAGCTTTAAAAAAATAAACCATATCTTGTAATATATAACTTTAAAAAAAATAAACCATATCTTGCGTGTTATTAATCCTTAATTAACTTTAAAAAAACTCACGTAAAAGTAATATAATATATAAAGTAGTATAGATAAATGTTTTCTCTTTATTTGATGTGATGTTTTTTCTTTATAAATTATAAGGTGTAAAAGGATGAAGAAGAAGGTGAAAGAGACTTGTGGGGTGTGATGTGGTAAATGATCTCAGGGTGGTTCAAAAAATATAGATGATCTAGAGGATTATAAATTCCTACGTTTAGATTGTATATCAAACTTATTCAAAATGATTAATATATACGGTGTAAATAAAATATATTTTTTGGTAAAGTGAAAAGCTTTAACAGACATATCTTAGAAGTTAGAAATAAAAGATATAGGAGAATTATTTTTGGCATTGCATCTCTCTGAATATATATACCCACACCTATTTGAGAAATTAATTTACGAAAGTATTTGGGTTTCCTTATCTTTTTTGTATGATAATATTTACGTTCGGTTTAAAGTTTGTGAGTGAATATCCGATAATGCGTGTGCATGGTTCGACTTTTTTACGTCTATTTTTTCAGTTTAATGGTTCCGCCGCAACGTGCGGGTCCTAAAAACTCGTTCTGTTTTAGATACTACACATGATGAAAGCAACAGATGAGAGAACCTATGCAGGTGAAAGCAATGGCATATAATAATGATATATATTATATAAGTGTATATATTCTGTTTTAGATACTACACATGAATGATACTTTTAAATCTTATAAATTAATCAATATAATCCAAAAAATCAAGATTAAATTGTGTATTCTGTGAAAGCAACAGATGAGAGAACATATGTGAAAGAAGAGTGCAACTGTTGCAGCAAGTAGGCACCATTAGTAAACTTTCAGTTGACCATTTGCGAATCAAATAAAAATAAAATGTTAAAATTGGAAATAAGTGGCTTCAATAAATACCAATGTATCAAACCTTTGTAACAGATCAACATATGTGAAAATGAAACCTACAAAATAAGGGGTAATGCTAAGTAGAAGATGGAAAACTAAAGCTAATTCTTGACTCAAGACTCTGATACGATTCGACTAATAAGAGTATATCTAGAAGAAAGAAGAACGTGACCCGAGAAGAAATGGGTGGGTCTTTGGAGCAGCTCCAGAGATTATTCTGGGAGTCCCTCTTGACCCGTTCAACTTTAGTGGCTACTGGGGAGTTAGCAGTAGTTAATTAATTTAGTAGTGGTAGCTTTAATTTCACGCGTGAATTTATATAATTTCGGTTAAAAATAAGTTGTTTTGGGCGTTAAAAAACGCCCCGACAGCCTTTGACATCAAGGAAAAGGAAAAGGAAAAGGAAAAGGAAAATCCTAAAAGAAACAAATTGCATCTGCATTTGCTAAAGTACGAAGAGCTTCATGAACAATTTGTAAGATTCATACTCTACCAACCATTAAAAAATGAATCAAAATAAGTTTGCTTTGTAACAGATCAACATATGTGAAAGAAGAGTGCAACTGTTGCAGCAAGTAGGCACCATTAGTAAACTTTCACATGAATGATACTTTTAAATCTTATAAATTAATCAATATAATCCAAAAAATCAAGATTAAATTGTGTATAATTACTGGCTTTTTCACATTTCTTTAAAAACTGGAAATCAGTATACGGTTATAACATGAGGTGATGATTTGTACAAAATATTTATTTATTGCAGTATTATAACATGAGGTGATGATTTGTACAAAATAGTTATTTTCAGTTGTTGATTAATACCCATAAATTTCCAAAAACACAAGGTTGGAAATTATATATCTCAAATACAAGAAACTCTTCAATTCCGTAGATATATCAACATTTACAACCTTCTAAAGTTAAAAGCCACAGTTAAAAGTTACAAAAAAACTAAGAAATTTGAAAGAACTTACAACAATGCAAGAGGGAGATGTGAAAAGTCGAGCCAAAATTTAAAACCTTGATGTGAGAGCCGAGAAACAACGCAAGATCCAGATGCAAAGAATCGATATATTCTGAAATCAAAGTAAATAGAAGTTGTTAGGTTGATGTTTTGAAAGTAGGATTAGTTCAACTGAGATAAACTTACAATTTCAGTTGAGTGTAGTTGAGGGTTTGTAAAGTGTTTGTAGAGTGTTGATACATCTGAATTATTTATAGAGACTTAGAGACTGAAGCATGCTGTTGAGTGTAGTTGAGGGTTTCCAAGCATGCTGTCTTTCAAACAGTGTTTGTAGAGTGTTGATACATTATAGAGACTGCACCAAGCAAGCTGTCTTTCGGAGAACAGTAAAATGTTACTTTTTCAGCTGTTTGTAGACTGAAGCATGCTGTCTTTCAAACAGTGTTTGTAGAGTGTTGATACATTATAGAGACTGCAGTAAAATGTTACTTTTCCAGCTGTAGACAACAGATATAAAGGTCAGGTTAATAAAATTGATCAAAATTCCAGATTTAACATTTACCATTTAAGTGACTGTTTTTTGACTCAGCAAACTGCTATACTTGGAATCTTTATTAAAATAAACAGTTATTTTGGCATCCATTTTTGTCTGTAGCATATGTCAAATGGGTTAAAATATTTATAAAAAAAAAATTTTAATATGTGAGAATAGATATAAAGTTGCTCAAAAGAGCTCAAAATCTTACAATCTGTTGAATCTTTTTATTTAAGACGAATTATTATATAAGTAATTAAAAAATGTACAAGAGTTGACCGGTCAACCTAACACCAGCATGACCCATTTGCCCATTTTAGTTCATGACCAACACAAAGCATCAAGTTTTATATCAAATCAAAACACAAATTATAGTCAAGTTTATATTCTCTCAGTAGCATAGCATGTTAAAAATTAATATTCAAGGTTTAGAAATTACCAAAAAAGAGCGAAAAACCGACTGAATTCGAATCGCAGCCCATTCTTGCCTAACAAACAAGAAATCTTTAGGCGGAGCTCTAACCACAGTAGCCACAGCAGCCGAAAACGAAACCTCATCCGAACGTGACCCAACCTCTTTCCAGTACTTTGACACTAATGCTCCGTTAGTTCTCGCAAAGTCAACCATCATAAAATGCATTTCAGAAATCAACTATTAGAAAAAAACATAAACGCGTGAATTTATATAATTTCGGTTAAAAATAAGTTGTTTTGGGCGTTAAAAAACGCCCCGACGGCCTTTGACATCAAGGAAAAGGAAAATCCTAAAAGAAACAAATTGCATCTGCATTTGCTAAAGTACGAATAGCTTCATGAACAATTTGTAAGATTCATACTCTACCAACCATTAAAAAATGAATCAAAATAAGTTGGCTTTGTAACAGATCAACATATGTGAAAGAAGAGTGCAACTGTTTAAGACGAATTATTATATAAGTAATTCAAAAATGTACAAGAGTTGACCGGTCAACCTAACACCAGCATGACCCATTTGCCCATTTTAGTTCATGACCAACACAAAGCATCAAGTTTTATATCAAATCAAAACACAAAATATAGTCAAGTTTATATTCTCTCAGTAGCATAGCATGTTAAAAATTAATATTCAAGGTTTAGAAATTACCAAAAAAGAGCGAAAAACCGACTGAATTTGAATCGCAGCCCATTCTTGCCTAACAAACAAGAAATCTTTAGGCGGAGCTCTAACCACAGTAGCCACAGCAGCCGAAAACGAAACCTCATCCGAACGTGACCCAACCTCTTTCCAGTACTTTGACACTAATGCTCCGTTAGTTCTCGCAAAGTCAACCATCATAAAATGCATTTCAGAAATCAACTATTAGAAAAAAAACATAAACGCGTGAATTTATATAATTTCGGTTAAAAATAAGTTGTTTTGGGCGTTAAAAAACGGCCCGACAGCCTTTGACATCAAGGAAAAGGAAAAGGAAAATCCTAAAAGAAACAAATTGCATCTGCATTTGCTAAAGTACGAATAGCTTCATGAACAATTTGTAAGATTCATACTCTACCAACCATTAAAAAATGAATCAAAATAAGTTGGCTTTGTAACAGATCAACATATGTGAAAGAAGAGTGCAACTGTTGCAGCAAGTAGGCACCATTAGTAAACTTTCAGTTGACCATTTGCGAATCAAATAAAAATAAAATGTTAAAATTGGAAATAAGTGGCTTCAATAAATACCAATGTATCAAACCTTTGTAACAGATCAACATATGTGAAAATGAAACCTACAAAATAAGGGGTAATGCTAAGTAGAAGATGGAAAACTAAAGCTAATTCTTGACTCAAGACTCTGATACGATTCGACTAATAAGAGTATATCTAGAAGAAAGAAGAACGTGACCCGAGAAGAAATGGGTGGGTCTTTGGAGCAGCTCCAGAGATTATTCTGGGAGTCCCTCTTGACCCGTTCAACTTTAGTGGCTACTGGGGAGTTAGCAGTAGTTAATTAATTTAGTAGTGGTAGCTTTAATTTCACGCGTGAATTTATATAATTTCGGTTAAAAATAAGTTGTTTTGGGCGTTAAAAAACGCCCCGACAGCCTTTGACATCAAGGAAAAGGAAAAGGAAAATCCTAAAAGAAACAAATTGCATCTGCATTTGCTAAAGTACGAATAGCTTCATGAACAATTTGTAAGATTCATACTCTACCAACCATTAAAAAATGAATCAAAATAAGTTTTCTTTGTAACAGATCAACATATGTGAAAGAAGAGTGCAACTGTTGCAGCAAGTAGGCACCATTAGTAAACTTTCACATGAATGATACTTTTAAATCTTATAAATTAATCAATATAATCCAAAAAATCAAGATTAAATTGTGTATAATTACTGGCTTTTTCACATTTCTTTAAAAACTGGAAATCAGTATACGGTTATAACATTTCTTTAAAAACTGGAAATTAATCAATAAATCTTATAAATTAATCAATATAACCTGAGACACATCACGCATAATATCCGCGGTCCATCTGATGACCATATGAAGACATCTTGATCCTAAAATTCAACCTTCAAACCAGATATATAAGATCAGTATAATGATATATTTAAGATTGATATTACAAAAGACTTATCTCACTTACAATTATCTAAATGCATCATAAACGTTTATTAAAACTTAACTTGCAGGTGTATATACCATGCATTTTTACAAAGAACATGCTTCACAAAAGTAGAGCGGGTCTTGATTCGCAGCTATATATAGCTAATGCAATATCGTACAGCTAACATCATTAAAGCGAAAAGTATGACCAATCGTCCGAATTTGTGAAACATACAATTAAAAATAAAAAACACGTTGAATTCGAAGTTCAAAGGCAGTCAATTTGACCTCAAAAGTCAAGCCATAGTTTGTATAATTTTACCTGTAGCTACGCATTCTGGAGCTGCATGGCTGGTTCCCACAACTCGGGTTGAGACATGTGTGTTATCTCCTACAGGCCCGTTTCTTGCTAACCCGAAATCGATAAAACATAGTAGTTTAAACTTTGACGTATTATGCTCTATTAAAAAAAATATACCATTAATAATAACATATTAACAAAAATACCTTTCGAACAGGTGGGTGGTGCCTTTTTCCATAGCAGCAGCAACATCACACGTCATAGTTGCTTAGCAAAATCTAACTAAAACAAAAAAACACTAATCAGATTCATAATCACCTTAAGTAAAACTATGCAAATCGACACAAACTGGTATGTTTTATATAGTTAACCGAATACTTATATGAAAGTGTATAGAAATCTGTACATGGACACAAATCAGACAAAAAAAAGTTCTAAAATTTCTTGGTCAAATTTGAATTTGAAAAATACGTGGTTTGACTCTTTTCAAAGGTCAACAATCAACATAATCATTTAATGAAGTCTATAAAAGTAAACATGCAAAAGATTTCAAGAATTTCATAATCTCAACAGAGTAACATAAACTTGAAACTGGATCGATTTGTGTGTTTACCTGATTCCGGCCATTCTCCAGCAAATATGTGGATCCCTTTGTTCAAATCTGTGGATCCCTTGGTGCCTTCGACATCTGAAAAACATATAGAAACTACCGTCAATCAACAGAGTAACATAAACTTGAAACTGGATCGATTTGTGTGTTTACCTGATTCCGGCCATTCTCCAGCTAATATGTGGATCCCTTGTTCAAATCTGTGGATCCCTTGGTGCCTTCGACATCTGAAAAAATATAGAAACTACCGTCAAACATCATAACTTGCCATATTAGAGCCAAGTTGCCAGAATCTCCACTTACAAAAGCCTAGATCTGCTCATGAAACCCTAGATCGCCGAGAGAGAGAGAGAGAAGATCGGATGTTTTGGTGAGATGTGTGAGGAATGAGAGAGAAAGAGGAAGCGTGATCCGTGTGAAGTCAAATGGACGGTCCAGATGATGATCCGTGTGAAAAGGTGAAAAACATGGACGGTTGTAGATGATCCGGGTAAAGGGTAATTTGTTTGTGTTTTCTTGTGCCTTAAGACTTGTACATTGTGCTTGAAGTGTTTTTTCAACACCTTGTTCAATTACCATCTTGTCCTTCTAATATGCTTATTAAAGTAGTATAGATAGATACTCGAGTTTATGAGGGAATATATATATCTATGAGGTGTGTAGGTGCAAAGGTACATGTATGATGGTTGAAGTATATATATTCACATGTGTGTATTTAAGTGTAAGTTCATGATACCCTTTATTTAATGTCTTAAAATCTAAGGGCTTATAGGCATGCTGGATGTATTAAATTGTTGTTAAGCTTCTAAGATGTTTGTATAGTTACTTTGAATCTATATACCAACTATACACGAGGTTTATTTGCTTGCCCTTTTATGTGCTTGCGTGTGATGTGTTGGGTCATGCCACAACCAGGTCGAACAGAGGAAGTCCCCTAACAGTTTATCTGTCCTTGGGGCAAGAGGAAGTCCCCTAACAGTTTATCTGTCCTTGGGGCAAGAGGAAGTCCCCTAGCAGTTTATCTGCCCTTGGGGCGAGATGAGATGAAAAATTCCTTTATCCCCTACCTTGTGTTTGGGATTTATGGTGAGGAGATCTCTGTTGTGTGCTTGACTCATTAAAAGATGAATTTTAAATTTGGAGGATAAAATAAATATATTTATTTATTTCCATGATGAAGATGTTTACAATTTTTATTTGTTAAATTATAAACTTGAACTCACTCAGCGTAGCTGACTTTTGCATGCACGTTAGTTTGATTTCAGGTTAGACATACAGGCGCGAGACCACTTGGATGTTGCACGAAGTTACCCGGCATTGACGTTGGCATTTCTAGTTGAAGACGCTGTTTTAATAAATTTTTAACATTAAAATTTTGTATTTTTAGTTTGGATGTTTCTCATGTTTTGGTAATTTGACTTAAACGTTTTCCGCTGCGTAGTTTTTTTTAAATGAAGGAAATAATAATAATTAAAATTTTCAACTGTTTGTATTATCTATGCAATGATGTCCCAACTGTGACACACCCGGATTTTGGGGTCTTACAGAGGCCCCGATGAGGAGATCCCAAAAGATGAAATTAAAGAATATTACGAAGCTAGATATGTTTTCGCAAGTGAAGCCAGCTGGAGAATATTTGCCAATGATGTTCATTATAGGTATCCTTCTGTTATGAGATTACCCTTTCATCTTCCAGGACAACAAAATGTTGTATTTAGTTGTGACGATGATATTGAGGATGTCCTAAACAAACCTCAAGTAAATTCCTCAATTTTCTTAGAATGGATGAAGATGAACAATTCTAAGCCTGAAGCAAGAGAACTTACTTATGTTGAGTTTCCTTCAAAATATGTGTGGAGGTTAAAAGATCGTTGCTGGCAGCAACGCCAAAATTATGTTGTTATTGGGAGAATTTATTTTGCGTCTCCTTCTCTTGGTGAGGCTTATTACCTAAGAATTCTTCTTACTAAGGTTAAAGGACCACGATCATTTGAAGAAATCAGAACATATGATGGTGTTGTTTATCCTACTTTTAGGGATGTGTGTTATGCACGTGGCCTGTTAGATGATGATAATGAATATATCGAGTGTATTCAAGAATCCAGTTTCACTGGAAACGGTCATTATCTTCGTTCTTTGTTTGGAACACTACTTTTATCTAATACGCTTTCAAGACCTGAAGTTGTTTGGGAGAAAACGTGGGAGTTATTGTCCGAGGACATTTTATACAATATGCGGAAAAATACTGGCATGAGCGGTATGTTTTTCAGCCTTTTATTAAATTTTGTGATGTTATATTAACAAATTGTTTTGTTATATTAAATAATTTTCGTTTTCATTGTAGGATTCGTTGTTTCTGATGAACGTTTAAAGAATATAACGTTGTCCAAAATCGAAAAATTTCTTCTTCGTAATGGATCCAGCTTGCACAGGTTCCCACCAATGCCTTATCCTGATGATGACTATCTAATGTCCGAGAGCAACCGTCTGATAAATGAGGAGCTTTCTTTTGACACGGATGAACTTAGGGCTGAGTTCAATAATCTTCACAGGTCTCTAAACGACGATCAAAGAGCAGTGTATAATGAAATTATGGATGATGTTCGAAGTGGAAAGGGTGGTGTGTTTTTTGTGTACGGTTATGGTGGTACGGGCAAGACCTTTCTGTGGAAAACTTTAGGTGCTTCCATTAGATGCAATGGACAGATTGTTATTAATGTTGCTTCAAGTGGTATTGCATCTTTGTTGTTATCACGAGGTCGTACTGCTCACTCACGATTTCATATTCCAATTAATCTCAATGAAGATTCGGTATGCCATATCAAGCCTAATACTGAAGTCGCGAATCTTCTATACGAAGCCAAGTTGATTATTTGGGATGAGGCACCGATGGTACACAAACATGCTTTTGAGGCTCTTGATCGTACAATGAAGGATGTTTTGAGTGTGTTTGATTCACGAAATTCGGAACTTCCATTTGGTGGAAAAGCTATTGTCTTTGGTGGTGACTTTAGACAAATCCTACCTGTTGTACAAAATGGAAGCAGGCAAGAAATCGTAAACGCCTCTTTATGTTCATCCCACATCTGGTCCAGTTGCAAGGTGTTAAAATTGACAACCAACATGCGTTTGTCGGTTGGATCCAGTAGCTCAAACATCGAGGAGATAAACGAATTTGGTAAATGGCTTCTTGAGATCGGCGAAGGCAATGTTGGTGATTCTAACGATGGTGATGCAAATATTGAAATACCTGATCATCTTTTAATAACTGATGAAAATGATCCAATTCAAGGTTTGATTGACTTTGTATATCCTTCAGTGCTTCATCGTTTTAAAGACCGTGACTACTTTTCTGAAAGAGCTATACTCGCTCCTAAGAATGAAGTTGTTCATGAGATAAATGATCGTTTGCTTGCGTTGTTTCCCGGTGAAGAAGTAGAGTATCTTAGCTCTGATAGTTTATGTCCGACGGAGGAAATTAACAATCCGTTACATCAAGATTTATATAATCCAGATGTGTTAAACAGTGTGAAAGTATCAGGATTACCAAATCATAGATTGGTATTAAAATTGGGCGTTCCGGTTATGCTTTTGAGGAATATTGATCAGCAAAACGGTCTGTGTAATGGTACGCGTCTTCAAATCACACGTCTTGGTAAACGTGTTATCGAGGCTGAGATATTATCTGGAAGTAATGTTGGTTCAAGAACTTACATCCCAAGAATTAGCATGATACCATCTGACAAGAAAATACCCTTCAAGTTTTAACGAAGGCAGTTTCCAATAACCGTATGTTTTGCGATGACTATTAACAAAAGTCAAGGACAATCTCTATCGAGAGTTGGTCTATACCTGAGAGACCCCGTGTTCTCACATGGTCAGCTTTATGTTGCGTTGTCTAGAGTAAAGACTAAAGATGGCGTTAAGGTTTTAATATTCGACAAAGATGGGAGGCCAACAAATAAAACTGCAAACGTTGTTTACAAAGAAATATTCGGGAAATTGTAGTTTAAACTTTTGTTATGAGGTTGATTTATCCTAACATCAATGTTTTACTAATTGTTTTTTATAATTTTTTTTTCATATATATATCTTATCATTTTTCTTTTTTGTAATTTACATGTTAAGAATATATTATTTTATTATTTAAATATACTTAACCTCATTGTTATATCAATAAAAGACGATATTTATATTTATTAAATATAACATATAAACAAAAACTAGACCAAGTAGATATTTATAAACACGGTTACATAATAGAAGTCCAAACTACATAAAGATCTTAACTATCAAACATGTTAACCTAATAGAAAAAAACTTTTAACACTACATAACTTACTGTAGCTTTCTTCATTAGCCAAAATTACCATATATTATGGTTCAAACCTGTTTCAAAGTTTCAAACATCACCACTAGTGGAAAACATCGGTAAGGAACAAAACACCTATATCTGGAAAGTACTGGAACTTGCAATGATCACCTTCTTTTATGTTGTTATCTTTAAGCCATTTTTCCCACCCTTTCACAACGTACTTGATACTGTTTTTATTTGGCTCCGCCCTAACATCATGTTTTGTCTCCACATTCTGCCTGTTGGCGATCTTAACTTTCAAGGTTTCGTCAATTCCTGTGATCCGTGCTACTTCGACTGGTATGCGCTATAAGTTACAAAACATAATAATAATTTCCATTAATTATGTTAAGATATTTTAAAAATACTAAACTTAACCAAATTATGTAAACATATTTAACGCGTATTAACATTTAATTTTTGTCGGAACTTACAAAGCGTTTCGTGTATGGCACAAAAAATATAAGCGGACCAATATCATCATCATCAAACTCCTTTGATTCAGCCGAAGAGTCATCAGAATCCGATATGACGACAACATCGTTTTCAGCTCCAGCCATTCTAACAAACATTTAAAACATTAACCCAATTTAAAAAAAAAAGATCCAATCATAACATATAATGCAATCTTTTTTTTGTACTTTAAAGTAATCACAAACATACATATCCTATATTATTAAGCCTTTTTAATCAATCTAAATTACACAAACCCATTTGTCATGACATTCAAAAACAAAATTAACTAGAAATCTTAGTTGTTCCATCTTTTATTACCCAATAAGTCAATAGACGAGAACAAGTTAACTTTGCAACCTAACCGTATAAAACACCTTATTATGGTTTCCTTTAAGATAATGATACTTTCGTTAACTATAACATTTTGCATACAATCATTTGTTCGAACACCTGGTGTTCATACATATTTCTTTATAGCAATATAAAAATTACCTCTTAAGTAATATTAGACAATCATTTTTCATAACTATGACTTTATGATTCTTATATCTATAAAATTTAAACTGATATAATGTTATTAATATTTTCATTATTTATAATCCACATATAAACAATAATAAAGGAACTGTTATCACATGAACGTATTTGATTACAAATAAAGAATGATTCATTGTTGAATATTAGGCTATACACATATTGTAATTCATGAACAAAAATATATATACATAAGTTAAATAAAATCGTATGTCAATATAGGTGATTTAATAATATTGTAAATCATAAGTTTATTCAACAACCAAAAGCATTTAATAATCCAAATCAAACTATAAACCAAGAAAATCAAATTTTTCATAAGATTATCAACAGAATATTTCAACCAAATCACACTATGAACCCAAAAAACTAAAGTTCCAAACACATGCAATACATATAATCCCTTTTTAATTTACATAACATACTTATTATTGATTTTCTTTACAAATACTTAAACTAAGATTTCACATCTACTTAGTCATTAATCGGTTTTAGGGTTACATCCTGTGAGTTTTTTGTAATAATAAAGACAACTTCAGTTTTGAAATCAACATAACAATCGGTGTAAAAGTGATCGGATATGAAATCGGAAACTTACCTTTACTAATTTCTTAAACCTCCTTTTGGGTATTCTTGAGCTATGTGAAGAAGGTGAAGTGAACTTTCTGTAGATATTAGGTGATATGATATAATGATTGTGATAGATATTGTAAAAGGTAGATATGTTTACTTTTTAATACGATTATTTCATAATTAACATTTAACTTTATTTTGTTTTCTATTTCCAATATTTAGTCTAATAATTTATATAAATACTTAATCCATAAATGTTAGGTGAAGTTGCAGTAGATTTTAGATGATATGATTGTATTATTGTCATAGATATTGTAATCGGTAACATTTGTTATTTTTTAATTTGGTTGAACATAATAAACATTTACCTTGATTTTGTTTTATATTTCCAATATTTACTTTAATTCGGTCATCTTTCGAATCATGACTATCACAATAGCTCTTTCATTTAAAAATATTTCATGCAAAATGATCTATATGACACGCCCATTTGTCCCTCTTGGTTGTATTTTTTATTATATATATTGATCTTTTAGTGTGAAACTTTACAATTAACATATTATTTATTTTACCAAAATTACATAGATGAAATATCAAAAAATATGTATATAATGTTATAATATTAAGTAACTTATCTTTTTACTAATTAGTATATGTTATACAATTTTTTTTAGACAATCAATGCTACTTTATCGTTTCTTTGGGTTTTCATGCTAATACATTTTTAACTCCAGCAGTTACACAATACGAGTGTAGTGAGATGCGTAAGTTACGGAAATTGTAGTTGGATGGTAAAAGATGTAATGTACTACACGGCTTACCGGTTTATAATAAGACTACAAATGTAGTTTACAAAGACATATTATCAAATTTATAGTTTGATTTATGTAATCATTATTTTTATATTAATAACCAACTTTATATGTCATATTGATATTTATTTTTCGAAATTTGTCTTTTAAATTTTAGTTCAGGTTCTTTTATTAGTTACAAATTATGTAAACAATTTGAATGACATATAAATAACCACAACTTTATTTTGTAAATATACATATTTAAACATTGATAATCCACAACCATTTATAAAAGATACCAACGTTACGTACATTCCAAAATATGGTATCATGTAAGATTTACAACTAATAGTTTTTAAGCTTAAACTACTAATTAAGAAAAAAAAACATGGTTAACAGTACTTGCATGTCCCAAAAAAGAAGTAGACATCTAATACTTACAAAAAACAGTCATCATTTAGTCTACACAAACATCTGAAGCATTAGGTTATAGAAAATGTTTTAACCTGCATTAACTGGATCAACCTTTGATAAGATCAGGAGATTTCGGGAACATACAAATGTGAAATGCAATGTGTCACCGGAATGAAGGCCATTCTCCTTCATGAACATCGGCCAACCTTCGATAGCATACCTTACAGCATCTCCATTCTTCTGCCGCCTAAGATTCATATCTATTGTTTTTCCATTCATGTTCATCACTTTTAACTCATGCACTTTCTTTTTGAATCCTCCAATTCTTACAATATCAGCAGGCATTCTCTGCATGAAAAACATAGTTGTATAATAAAATTAGCCTTATTGATCTTATACTATTTGTCTTTGGCATTGACTATTTAAAAAAATCATACCAAGCGGTTTTCTGCATTCTTTGTGAACTCATGAATACCACTTTGTGAACATCATTTATCCTTGCAACACCTTTTGGTTGCACATCCACTATCTTCAATGCTTTCTCATATATCTTTGTATTTTCTTTAACCTTACGAAACATGATACAAATTGTATTATTATACTAATATATTTAATCCCAGCAGTTATACTAAATCTTCATTACTAAATGTTGTTAACTTAAGCTATACGTACCAAGCGGCTGTGTCTTCTCTGTCCAACAGTTGTCACTTCTGGCATTTCCACTTCTGATTCACATATCAGGCTTTTACTGTTTTCTTCATTACAACATTCCGCAATCTCTTTTCCTTTATTTTTAAGCTGTTAAGACAACTACTAACGTTAAATAAGAAATGAACAAATATTAATTAAATATATCTAAATATATGTAAATATATTAATGAAAGTATTCATCTATTATTTTCTTTAAAATCAGTACATCTGCTTTTCTTGGTTGGTTAGTGTCTTCTATGATCAAACTCTTTCTTCCTGCCTTTGACATTTCTTTTCCATCATTGTTCTTATTCACCTCTTCTTTGTTATGTCCTTCAAGCATCTGTATTTGCTAATTAATAAAATCCACAAATTCTTATTGTAATTTTTTTTAATCTATACGAAGGATAAGTTATTACCTTACTAAGTATTTGATCTCTTGAGTCATCATCTTCACAGAAATTCTGTTATAAAATAAGATACCTTAATTAGTCATATTTATGTAATACTGTTATACGCTAATTTAAATGACTTACAAAGTTAATGTTTTTGTAGTATGTGTCTCTATGTATTTCTAGCAGAGAGTCATCTTCACTTTCTTCTTTCTTTGTAAAAACTACCTCAACTCCTCTACGATAAATTTTCAACTCAAATGTGACGCTGTCCGTCTTCTTCAACAAGAGTATATCATCCTCTTGTATTTCAAGATCATCAAATAACTTCGAAAAACCTTTTGTAAAAACATAATTATCGTTGATTTTGTCCGTCTCAACGTTCCAAGTCTGACCTGCTGCATAAATTTTGTAACAATCTTTGACTGGCGAATAAGCGTAACAGTTTGTTACGTAAACTTCAGGAATCACCTGAAAAGTTTTGTAATATTTTATTGTTAGATATATATGTATACAATTTATTTAAAAACTATAACAAAATAAATCTTAATTTACAAAACATGTTAGTAGACTTACTATAATCTTTAAAATGTCGTAACGGTTGACCGTCACAAACGATTCACCACATATGTTTTCCACGAAACAATCGATTTCAATGTTTTTGTCTTCCATTATCCTTAACCGCAATAACGTCCTCTTTGGCAACTCAAGCTCATTTATGACATTAATCCATCCGTCAGTGATAACGGATTCCCCACTTACACTTCTCAAAGAAACTGGCCAACTTTTTCCACTTTCATGATTTATCATTATTTTTTTTCTTTGCCAATAATCTCCATATACGTTCTTAACAAACTCAATTGGAAGCACCTACGGTTACATTTATGTTATACATTTTAGTTAATAAAAGATATACAGAATTGTTTTTGAACATTGTAGCATACCAGTTTTAACGATGATTCATCTCCTAACGAAGCGACACATGACGAGCTCATTTTTAAATACCTGTAATATACAACATATTTTAGAATCATTTACTATTGAACATTAAGTCATACATATTTGTTCATAGCAATATAAAAGTTAGTTGTTAACTAATATTCCACAAAAATTTTTGATAACTATGACTTTATGATTGTTATATCTATAAAATTTAAACTGATATAATGTCATTAATATTTTCATTATTTATAATCCACATATAAACAATACTAAAGTAACTGTTTTCACATGATCATATCTGATTATAAATGAAGAATGATTCATTGTTGAATATTAGGCTATACATATATTATAATTGATGAGCAAAAATATAAATACATAACTTTAATAAAATCTTTATGTCAATATAGGTGAAAAATCACACTATTAACCAAGAAATCACATGCAATACATATAATCCCTTTTAAATATACATAACATACTAATAATTGAATTTCTTTACAAATAGTTAAACTCCGATTTCTACTCTATAAACAATATCAACATAATCTTTCAACCAAAACCATTTAATCATTCAAATCAAACTATACACCAAGAAATCAATTTTTTATAACAATATCTAGACAATCTTTCAACCAAATCACACTATTAACCTATAAAACTAAAGTTCAAACACCATGCAATACATATAATCCCTTTTAAATATACATAACATACTAAAAATTTAATTTCTTTACAAATAGTTAAACTCCGATTTCAACTCTATTTAGTCATTAATCGGTTCAAAGAAACAAAATCGTATGAGTTATTTGTAATAATAAAGACAACTTCAGTTGATATATGAAGACAACAATGTCGTAGAAGTGATCGGAGATGTAATCGGAATTTTACCTTTACTAATTCTTCAACCGCCGTTTGGGTGTTCTTGAGCTTTGTGAAAGAAATTGATGTGAAGTTGCAGTAGATGTAGATGTAGGTGATATGGTATGATTATGAAAGATATTGTA
Organism: Helianthus tuberosus; assembly: GCA_030545235.1. Classification (NCBI taxonomy): domain Eukaryota; kingdom Viridiplantae; phylum Streptophyta; class Magnoliopsida; order Asterales; family Asteraceae; genus Helianthus; species Helianthus tuberosus. Next base: position 134,605,798 of record CM060394.1, read on the forward strand.
AATAATAAGTTTGTTTTTTTACCTTTATTTTTTTGTTCTATTTCCAATATTCAGTCAAATAATGGTATGATATGATTATGAAACATTTACCTTTATTTTTTTCAATATTCAGTCTAATAATTAAATAAATTCTTAAACTGTAAATATTTCGATTATTTATTTGGTAAATATTTCATAATATACCACTAACATTGAATTTAATCAATGTATATATGTCCTCTCAATATATAATTGGAAATAGAAATCAGCCGAAATTTTTAAAACAATTGTTTTAGAATTATAAGTGAACTGATTTCTTTTTTTACATTTAGGTTTTGAATATTTGGTTTTCATATGATATAAATTTATTTTCTTATGGTTAATAGTTTTTAACAATGTTTAATGGTTTTAAATTTTAAGTTATTACATGTTATCATATGTTAGTTTACTATTACTGTTTCTTTTAATGGATAACACAATTTTGATATTATTTAGTGTGCAAACTTTATCGATCATTGTTTTGACTTCCAATGCAGTTTTTGTTATGATATCCATTCATCTAATCAGCCACATACCGTTTTATCATTTATTCATACATCTTATTAATCATACAATGTTTTCGTTTATTAATATAAATGTATATATTTATTTGTTTAGAAATATAGATTAACAACCCGTGAGTATTCACGGGTTATAACCTAGTATATATATATATAGGATAAGGATCCGTTAGGAACCACCCTTTATTGCGAGAACTACGAGAACCAATGTGAACACAACAAAAAATACCTAAAAATCTAAAAAACACACAATTTTTTAATATATATATATATTTTTTAAATTCGCTATATTTCGTCCCTAAAAAATTCCGAGTAACAATTATCAATATGTATCATTTTTTTGACAAAATTCCGTAATACATTACCAATATTAGACAATTGCACTTTCGTGTAAACTACCATCCGTAATACAATACTTTTTACATTACCGATATTAGAAATGCACATGTGCATCTATATGTATGAACATGATATAACGTGTTTTGGTACACTACTTTTAATACACTTTTCTTTTCATATATCATACCAGGGTAAGGTTCCTCTACAAAGTGTGTTTTTCCTACAAAGTGTAGGAAGTGATTTGGACCATTGGATGAGTGTTTTTAATGGTTGAGATCATCTTGGTGGCATTTTAGTAATATTTGTATTTTAAATAAGGAATGATTTGATTGATGAAGGACAAAAAAGTCATTTGTCGTGTTTTAAAAAAGGCAAGTAACCGTCATTCCATAAACCACTCCTTCAATCTCGCAAGCTTCTCTCTCTCTCTCTCTCTCTCTCTCTCTCACTCACTTATCACCTTCTATACTAAAAAACAACCAAAATCTCCTAAAATCACGGATGTAAATATAACACAATGTGAAGAAACCATAAACTGATAAAACACAATCTGATGGGTAAAGAGAACCAGAAACGTGTTATAAATGTTTGGTATGTTTTATATTGTGTTTTCAGGCACTAGTGTGTTTATGTTTAGGGGGTGTGTTTAATTGCGAAAACTGATATAACACAATGTGAAGAAACAATAAACTGATAAAACACAATGTCAAGAAATAATTAATGTGTTTCATGTTTTGAACTTCAGATGAAGGATGAGATGAATGTGCCATGAAGGATACTATGTTTTATTGTGAAAACTAGTATAACACGATCTGAAGAACTCAGAAACTGGTAAAACACAACGTCAAGAAAAAATTAGTGTGTTTTAAGTTTCAGACTTCGGATTCGGATGAAGGATGATATGAATGTGAGATGGAAAATGCTATTAATGTGGTATACGTAACTGAATCAATCATGGGTTTAAGAAATAAGGGTTTCCATAAAAATCTCAATTAATTATCCATAATTATCTCTCTTATAAATAACTTATTTAATCAATTACCATCATGCCCTTTTGATTAAATTAACTAGTTGCCACATGTCATAAAGACATGACTTCCTACACTTTGTAGGAAAATTTGGCTTTGTAGCCAACTCCTACCCTATCATACCATCCATAATACACTACCATTACCCCCTACTATCCATAATACACTACCATTACCTTCTACTATCCATAATACACTACCATTACCTCCTACTATCCATGATACACTACCATTACCAATATGTATAATATTTTCACTTTATGCACATGTACATCAACACCCTTCATACCATACCAAACAATATTTTACATCATAAATTGATAAATATAACCAAACCATCAACCACTAGATACAACTAACCAAAAACATGTATATGGGCCTACTTCATCATTCAAAATCACAAACTTTTTGTACCAAAACACGTTATATCATATTCATACATATAGATACATATGTGCATTTTTAATATTGGTAATGTAAAAAGTAGTGTATTACAGATGGTAATGTAAATGAAAGTGTAATTGTATAATACTAGTAATGTATTACGAAATATGTGAAAGAAATGATACATATGCACACGTGCATTGATAATGTGACAACTGGCAATTTACGACTCCTAATTACACGCAAAACGAACATTAGGACGATTAAAAGTAGTGTAATTAGACGTAAATTAACTTAATTAGGCCCTTAGTATGCCTAGGAATGCTTATTCGACTTTACAGTACATGTGTGATGATCTGCGGGAAATTTGCTGAACCTTAAACGATGACGAACTGAAACTGAACAAAATACTGACAATGACGACAAATACGAATTTTATATGCGTATTTTATACATATAAATTTAGTTTTTCAAATTTTTCGTACTATCGAATATCACAAACGCACATCGATGAAAAATGCGATTTTTACCGTAATCGACGAACGAACATGTTAAACACGACTACAGACACTAATTACGTGTTTTGACCATAAAATAACAACTTACGACAAGTTACGAAGAGCGGGTGCGGAAACGGGCTTTAAGAGTACGATTGGGCCACGCAGATTATTGGACGCGCGCTAACGGGCCTTGGGCCCAACCAACACACTAAACCTAACTATTTAAACCTAGTGATAACCTTATCCCTTATCATTTTTTGAAAGGCTCATTCTATTTACACCCCCCCCCCCCCCCCTTTACTAATTACACCCCCTATAAAAACATCACATTCATCAATCACTTGCTTTTGTTTTTAGTCTTTTTTGTCTTTTTGTTGTCTTTTTTTTATTCTTTTATTTAATTATTAGTTATTTATTATTTGTTTATTATTTATTTAGTTAGTATTATTATTATCATTATTAGTAGTAGTAGTAGTAGTATATTATTTATTATTAGTTTTTATTGTTATAATTTATCAAATTATATTTATAGCTGTAACAAAAGCTATATAAAAATAAGTACTTTTTACAAAATTATTATCATTTAATAATTTACATACCGTGGTTTAATCTATACACCCCCCAAATGTAGCAGGTTGGGCTATCCAAGAATTATACATATTTTGACGTGATTCAAATATATTCTCCCAGCCAGCTGCATCATTTTCTCTCGATAATTTCCATAGGTTGGTTGTGCCGGCAATTGATGCTCTCCTTGCAATTCTACCATTATAAAAGGTTACCATTCACGTGTGCAATTGTAATTATTTTTTTTCTGGGAACCGGTGAGGGCCTCTCCAAAGCGAAAAACAAGTCGAACTGTTTCTTTTTTCTTGAGATAAAAAATGAACGATTACATTAAATTTGTTCGCAATCAAGAATCCTGTCTCTGGCATACTCATCCAGTGTTTTTCTGGTGCAACCCCCAATCCTGACCAATCTAAGGACGTTAACACATCTTCAAATGAGCCTAAGAAAGCCTTAACGTACTTATTTCTAAACTCGAGTAGCTCTTCCATCAGTGACCTCCGGATAAATAACCATTCATCTTCACCGTACCCGAGAGCAGAAGCTGTCGCCCGAAACCCACAATTTCCATCACCTAACACGTTATGCATACATTCATCAGAGCTAACTCCCTGTCCGTAACTATAACACGTGGTTGCATGCTCTCATCTAGAGTTGATTTTAAACAGTTTAATGCCCAAAGATATTTCTCCTCTGTTTCTTTACGCATAACTGCAAAAGCTATGGAGATTGTCTTGTTGGTAGAAGTTACACCAGCAATTTCAAGAAAAGGCAATTTATACTTGTTCGTATTGTATGTGGCATCCATAAGCAAGACATGTGGAAAATCAAGGAAGTACTTGTGTGATATTTTAGGAACAAAGAATAAGTCTTCCAACTTGTTTGAAACTCTATTGGTAGAAATTTCAAAAGTATACCCTTTATCATTTAAAAGAGACATTAGCACCTCCATCAAGATTTCCCTTTATGATCCGTTGCTCGAATTTTATCACGTGCGTTATATATGTTTTTAATTGTAGAGACATTATTTTCATAACGCTCATTCATAACACCTAAAATATCTTTTGGGAACACACCCTTCCCCGTCAACTCTGCCATCAATTGGTGTTCATTAGGTGTCAATCGTTTGAAGATTGGGTGTCCCTCCATATATTCTCCGGGTGGATGATTATGTTCTCCAGGTTTTACTTTTAACGTCCAAGAACCATTCTCTTTTGAAAATTTCCCTACCATTTCAAACGGGCAATTTATCTTTCTAGTGCCGGTCTCTCTACTTGAATCTTTAACTGATTTATACACACCACCACGATCACACATAAGTACAACTTTAGACACGTAGCCATTTTTCGCTTTCGATCTTTTAGTCACAATAGCGTAACCAAGACTACGTCCGGTGTTTCTAACTCATTCCATCAACTCTTCACGAGACTTGAACACCTAAAAGTGAACTAATATTAGTTACAAAATATTAGGTGAACATGCTTGAGTAGTTACAAAATATACATTATCCAAATGGCGCATTTAAACTATACAACATAATTATTTTCCAAACAAACTCATTTAAACTAAAACAAGACCCTTAACCTAGCTAGATTATATAACTAAGTTGAAACTTGAAACATGGGAATTAAAAACTATACCTGATCTGTTGAAAATCCAGACATCTCTTTAACTTTTCTGAATGCTATGATGAAGCATAAGTAGATCACTCTTTGAACAAGTAAATTTATGCAGCTCTTTGAATAGCTTTCTCGAGTATATCTTAAAGAAACTGAAGTGAATGCACAGATAATATGAGAATTATGAAACTGAAGTGAATGCACCGATAAGCTTCAGTAGTTACAAAAATTATGCAACTCTTTGCAATTCTTTGAATTAGTTTTGGTGGAAATGCACCAATAATATGACCTAAAGACAACAAATTACTTGCACCAATAATATGACATGCGCATGATTGTTTCTTTGAATTAGTTTCGTTGCCATCATTTTCATTATTATATTATGCTACTATAAAATTACCATATGCTTTCTAGAATTTTCTTTCCTTTGTTTGTATAGTAATTAATTATGTAAGTGGTAGTTAATGTGAGATCTTGGTGATAAATGGTGAATCACAAAGTGATAGTATATTTATTTAACTTCATTAAAAAAACGGCCTAACTCATTGTTTGTGCCGGCAATTGGATGCTCTCATTTTTACCTAAAAAGGTTAAAAAAAAAAAGATGTCTAGCATAAAAAAAAATAAAAACGTAAAAAAAAATAAAAAAGTTTAAGGCTTAAGTAATATGCTTAATAATAATAATAATAATTCATTACTAACAGTAAATAATAATAATAATAATAATAATAATAACAAAAAGACAATAAAATATAATAAAAAAAGAAAACAAAAAGACAAAAAAAACTAAAAACAAAAAGCAAATGATTGATGGATGTGATGTTTTTGATAGAGGATGTAATTAGTAAATAGGGGGTGTAAATAGTATCACCCCCTTTTTGAAAAACACGGCCCCAAAACTCGTCAGCAGACACCCCTTTCCCTTCCATTTATCTTCCCTGCATCTTAACCAAAACAACACACACACAAATCCACAGCCACACCCACTCGAAACACCTCCCTCTCCCTCTCGTTTCAAGATCCGGCAACCACAAGGGGAGGAGCTGGCGCCGTTACGGCATTTCCGGCCAGGCGACACCCCCCCCCCCCTCCGACAAGCACACCCCTCACCTACCTTCTTCTTATGTACGACAGATGATGAGGATACGTCCCTGACCGGACCGAATCACCGCCATAAAAAGAACCGAATCATGGCACACTAAGATGAATCGGACAAATACGCTGGTGCGGCATAACAAACTGGGTCCCACCTCCATAACTGCCATGATAGCGACCGGTCCGACCCTAACTAACTTGCCACGTCAGCACACCCAAAAGCTATAAATACCCCGCCAAGACTTCCAGCAAGGGGTAATCGCTACTTTCTCTCTCTAAACTCTCCTTTCTCTCTCCCTGACTTATTTCCTCCTCACAAATACTTATTCTCACGCCCGAGCTTGGTCACAGAGAGGCCCCCCTCCCTGTGACGAGGCTAACGGTGTGCTTGTTTCCTTGTGATCTTGCAGGTTCCTTGCTAGGTCATCTGAAGCTCTACTCTAACCAGGTCGTACCAACTGGTTTTTGAGTCTTCAGTGGCGCCATCCCCTTGAATTCACATAATTCGTTTCTTTGTTCTCGTTCATTTGAAGTCATGGCAGAATCGACGACAGCAGTCTCCACCAGTACTTTCCCATCTTACAATGATATATGGGAAGGAAACGCTAACTCCACAACTGCTTCAACAGCAGTTGTCGCCTCAGCAGTTTCGATAGGATCTGCGTCGGCTCCTCCAGCTGCAAATCCTGTAGGCGGAAGTTCTGTCACCACGCTGTCTGTTACTGCCCCGGTTGCCACGCCATTACCTACCTTCGACAACGCTTTCCTTTTAAGGAATGCCGATCTGTTGCGTCAGTTACAGCAGCAACAACAACGAGATGAGATGCTGCAAAGTCTCCGAGCAAATTTGTTTAACAACGTCTATCCAGGGGGAAATCCCGTCTCTGTTGGAACCTTCGCTTCTGGATCTATGGTAAGTTCTATGATCTCCACTCCTATAACACATGTTACACAATTTTCTTCGGTTACAAGTGCTCCGATGAATAACGGTCTAAACGACCTGTTTCTCCAGGGATCTATGGGTTTAAACCCCCAAGATCAAGAGCTGCTCATGCCATATCACCCCACGTCTATGACTTCCCAATCAAAGTTCACGTTACGGATCGTCAATGCTCCACTCCCAGCTAAGCTGAAGATGCCTCCTACCTTGAAGTTTTACGATGGAACGTCTGACCCGGACGACCATATGTTCGCGTTTGCCGGAGCGGCTAAGGTCGAGCAGTGGCCTATGCCGGCTTGGTGCCTTATGTTCGCCCAAACTCTCACCGGATCGGCGAGGGTTTGGTTTGATGGGTTGCCAGAGGGGTCGATCGACCACTTCGAAGATTTCCGACGTATTTTCTTGCAAAATTTCTGTCAGCAGCGACGTTGCAAAAAAGACATTACTGAGGTTCACCATATAAAGCGCCGAGACGGAGAGTCCGTAGAAGATTTTATCGATCGCTTCAATCGAGAAAGCATGCAGATAAGTGGCGCGGTTAACCAACTTCGAGTCTCCGGGTTCTGTCACGGAGTTCGGAACAATCAACTTGTGGAGAAACTCCATGAAGATCTCCCAAAAACTATGGAGACGCTTATGGAGAGAGCTCGAGCCTTTGTTCGGGGAAAAAGTGCCTGCGGTCAACCGAACGAAGCTACAGCAAGAAATGCCAAGGCTCGAACCACTTCGTGGAAACGCAATGCATCGCCACCAAAAGATAGAAGCAGCAGTTGGAACAGAAACCGTGGCCCGTATCAGAAGTCGGATCGAGGCAGTTTCCGAATAGGAAACGTGCGTTTTAACACCTTTTCCGAGCTCACCAAATCACCAAGCGAAATCCTCAGTACGGAGACTACTCGGTTCCCTACGCCGTCGAAGCAACGACCCACCTCAGACAGTCATTCCAAGAAATATTGTGAATATCACCGAGACAAGGGTCATACAACTGATGAATGTTGGGCTGTGAAGCAGGAAATCGAAAAGGCTGTACGATCCGGTAAACTCTCGCACCTTGTGAAAGAAGTGAAAGACGGGAAGAAGTCAACAGCAACAATTGATAATCCGAACACCGAGCCCGGAATCAACATGATTCGGTCAGCCGAGCCAAGAGGGGTAAAATGATCGAACCAGCATATGGCAGCATGGATGCACCAACCAACATACTTCCCTCCGATCGATCCAGATGATGCTCGGGATGGACCAATTACAATTCCGGCCGTCATCGCCGGACATCTGGTCCGACGAATTTACGTGGATGGAGGAAGCGCCTTTGAGATCATGTATCTACAGTGTTTCCAGCAGCTGAACCCCCAAGTAAAGAAGAGGTTGATTGAAGTCTCCACCCCTCTAATCAGTTTCTCCGGGGAGGTGGTCCGTTCGATAGGACAGATCACCCTTCCGACCACATTCAAAGAGGGTGACAAAAGCAGGACAGTCCAACTAACCTACCTGGTTGTTGGCACTCATTCATCACATAACATAATACTCGGACGACCTGGATTAAGAGCTCTCGGGGCGATCAGTTCAACAATACACGGAGCTATTAAATTCCCTACTGAGGCCGGAGTTGCTACTATCTTCTCAGAATCAAACTCGTTTGTCGCCGAAGTAAGACATGCAGCGGAAACGAGCTCCAAAAAGTCCGAGGTACCTACGGAGCTTTGGGCAATCAATCCAGATTTTCCCGAACAACAAGTAGCTATTGGTGCTCAGCTCCCAAAACGAACAAAGAAGCTCCTATGGGAATTGTTAAGTAATTCGATAGATGTTTTTGCATGGAAGCACTCTGATATGCAGGGAGTCCCCAGATCTATGGCACAACATCACCTGAACATAAAAGAATCAATCAAACCAATTGCACAAAGGAAAAGGCACATGGCGCCGGATCGAGCCAGAGCAATCGCAAAAGATGTTAAGAGCCTCCTAGATGCGGGAATCATTCGAGAAGTCCGGTATCAAACATGGGTGTCAAATCCCGTTCTGGTGCGGAAAAAAGATAATTCATGGAGAATGTGCATTGATTTCACCGATTTAAACGATGCGTGCCCGAAAGATTGTTTTCCTCTACCGGAAATCGATGAAAAAATTGATTACGTCGCCACGTTCAGGTTGAAGTGTTTTTTGGATGCTTACAAAGGATACCATCAGATACAAATGGCGGTCGAAGATGAGGATAAGACAGCCTTCGTCACCAATGAAGGAGTGTATTGTTTTACTAAGATGCCGTTCGGTTTGAAAAACGCCGGCGCTACGTACCAGCGTCTGATGAGCAAAGCCTTTAAAGATCAGATCGAGCGAAACGTAGAAGTATATGTTGATGATATCGTGATCAAAAGTCACGATGAGGCCACCATGCTAAAAGACATACTTGAAACGTTCACCCGACTCCGAAGCATCAACATGAAGCTAAACCCCAAAAAATGTACGTTCGGGGTAGAAGAAGGTAAGTTTCTGGGGGTCATGGTTGGGTCAAAAGGTTTGCGAGCCAACCCGGACAAGGTTGACGCTGTTCTTACAATGAAACCTCCGACGACGGTTATGGAAATCCAGTACTTAAACGGACGATTAGCTGCTCTCCATCGGTTCTTGTCAAAAGCAGCAGATAGATCGCTCCCGTTCATGGATGTTCTCAGAAAAAGCTTCCGATCGGAGTTTAAATGGACGGAAGAAGCCGCACGAGCTTTCGAAGAGCTTAAAGCTTGTCTGGGCACTTTGCCAACTCTCACCATACCAGAAGAAGATGAAGTACTAACGGTGTACTTAGCCGCGTCGTTCGGAGCTATCAGCGCAGTATTAGTTGCTCACCGTACTGGGAAGCAAATTCCCATTTATTACGTAAGCCGAACGTTAAAAGATTACGAAACAAGATACTCAAACTTGGAAAAATTGGCACTGGCACTAGTCCATGCTTCGAGAAGACTTCGCCGATACTTTCAAGCCCACCCAATCGAAGTACGAACGGATCAGAGAATCCAGAATGTTCTCCGGCGACCTGAAGTTTCGGGTCGAATGGCAAAATGGGCGATCGAATTGGGTGCGTTCAATATCACTTTTCGAACCAAAGGTCCGTTGAAAGGGCAGGTAATAGCCGATTTCCTAGTTGAAATTCCAGAAGATAAAGGAAGGGAAGAAGTTGAAAAAGCTCCAGAGAAACCTTGGTCCTTGTACACCGACGGAGCCTCTAGTTCCGAAGGAGCAGGGGCGGGTCTAATTCTCACTGATCCAGAGGGAACGAATATAACATACGCGCTCCGGCTAGAATTTAAAAGTTCAAACAACGAAGACGAGTACGAGGCCCTTTTAGCTGGTCTACGTCTGGCGCTGAGAGTTGGAGCAAAAAATGTCGTAGCCCATGTAGATTCTTTGCTCGTAGCAAATCAGGTAAACGGAGAATATGAGGCAAGGGAAGCAAACATGATCGAGTATCTCGAACAAGTGAAGCAAGCTATGGCATCTTTTGAAGCATGTAAGGTCGAGCATATTCCCCGTAGCAAGAACAAGAATGCGGATGCCTTGAGCAAGTTGGCATCGGTGTCATTCAGTCACCTAGCCAAAGAAGTGAGAGTGGAAGTTTTGACTGCACCTTCAATTGCAGCTCCGAAGGTTATGCAGGTCGAAGCACCATCGCAAACATGGATGACGCCAATAGTTAACTACTTGGTGCATGACGTTTTGCCGACCGATAAAGCGGAAGCAAGAAAGGTCCAAATCAACTCTCTTCAACACCAGATGCAAGAAGGAGGCTTGTACCGAAAGACTTTCCTTGGGCCCCTGTTAAAATGTCTGGATCTGGAGCAAGCCAGTTACATCATCAGGGAAATACACTATGGCATCTGTGGCATCCATGCCGGACCTAAGATGATTGTAACAAAGGTAAAAAATGCAGGGTATTACTGGCCCGGGATGCATGAAAGTGCGGTAAAAGAGCTCCAACAGTGTGACGAGTGTCAAAAGCATGCACCAATCAGCCTCCGAGCCAAGAATGAAATGATACCGGTAACTGCTGCATGGCCCTTCCAAAAGTGGGGCGTTGATATCGTCGGGCCTTTTCCAAGATCAAGCGGGAGCGCTCAGTACTTGCTAGTCGCAGTGGACTATTTCACCAAATGGGTGGAAGCTCGACCGTTTACGGTCATCTCCGGCTATAACGTAACGCGTTTCTTTTGGGAGCAAATAGTATGCCGATTCGGTCTTCCACTCTACATCATAAGCGACAATGCAAAGCAGTTTGCAGAGAACCCATTCAAGCGCTGGTGTGAAAATCTAAAAATCAACCAAGTCTTTTCCTCGGTTGCCCACCCTCAGGGTAACGGGCAGGTTGAACAGATTAATCGACGAATCGTCGATGGGATAAAGAGGAGGCTTGGTTACGAGGGAAAAGGCTGGGCGGATGAGTTACCGAACGTTTTATGGGCACACCGAACACTGCACAAAACTAGCAACGGAGAAACACCGTTTAGTCTAACCTACGGTACTGAGGCAGTAATTCCCGCCGAGATCGGACTCCCAAACCAGAGGTGCAAGAATTGGGAGGAAAACGAGCATGAACTCCGGTCCAACCTTGACTTGTTAGAAGAGCGCCGGAACATCGCGGCAATTAAGGAAGCCCGATACAAGAAGAAGATTGAAAAGTATTATAACGCCCGGGCCAAACTATACAAGTTCAAGGTCGGAGATTATGTGCTCCGAAACAATGATGCGAGCCGCGTCGAAGCCCCCGGCAAGCTAACCCCTAAGTGGGAGGGACCGTACCGAGTCAAGGAAGCCAATGAAAAGGGCTCGTACGTGTTGGAAAAAATCGACGGGACCCCCGTACCCCGGACATGAGACCGGAGAGAAGATAGCTCTTGTTTTGTCTTCGATCGGACATTATCTTCGTTTTTCAAATTAGCAATTTCGCGTCAGAGCTTGTTACAAGTTGACTCCGACTCGATCCAACGTTTGTACGACTCCACCACCAACGAATTAGATTGAGCTTGATTTATCATAAGAGCGTTCCCAAGCTTCGGGCCGCTCATCTTCCGATAATGAGAATGCTCAGCTGGAGTCCCCAAATGAAATAATGACATTTTCGCCGACAGGGCATCCACTATCCGGTCCTTGTTCGTTAGCGACCACTCCGGAACATACTTCTCCAATGCTCGAGTTGAATCCATATCTTCAATGCCACCCGAACCTAACTCCCGTTATAAGAAAACAGCTTCATTATTAAACCATAAAGGGGACGAAGAGGCACTGTCCCCACCATCAACGGGCTTGGGGCTTGGCCTTGACACATTAGAAGCAACCCCCGTGGTGAACTTACCCGAAGGAGAAGGTTCGGTCTTCTTGGGATCGGACATGATAACGTCAGCAACAACCTTGGTAGCCCCTCCCCCAAAGGATAATGGGCTTGACGGAATGTTTAACGGATGGTCCCTTGGGGTGCGCCCCCCGTGAAGGTGAGCGTCTAAATTCGCCAACACACCTCCGGCAGCAGAAAATTCAGTAACTTGGTCATCATCATCATCTAATGTGATAGTCTTGAAGTCCGTCTTTTTCTTCTTTTGCTTCGATTTCGGACCGGATTTAGATGGAGCTTTCTTCCTTTTCAAGCTAATCTGAGGTTGCTCCTCTTCATCTTCATCATCATCATCGTCACCACCCTCCTTTAAACTTTCAGCACGTTTTTCTTCATCCCCGACAGATAGATGGACACCTTCATCTTCGATCACAAACTTGGAACCGGACCCTTTGGACCCAACCGAACCAGTTTCCTTACCCTTACCACTGCCGGTCACCATCACAGTCTGAGCCGGTGCAACATCCGCTATCTGCGCCGCAGGAGCCGAGCCCGAACCTCCTTGCCCAGCTGAACCTCCATGAACGTCCGGAACCTCGGGTTCCCGAATTTGATAAAGATTCTCCTGCACGACCGTGAGGTACGGAGGATCACTTTTTGGCGTCCTAGTGGCCCGGATCTCAAGCTCCTTGGAATCAAAGGACTTTAGCCTCAATGCTTCTCTCAAACCCATAGCTACAAAAGAAAAGAGGGCAAGCAAGTAACATCCGAAGTCCAATACATGTAAAAAAAAATGATGATGAAAATAATATGGTTATACAAGCGACACGATGAGCACCATATCAAAAGTAAAGGCATGACTAACCCTGTCCGTTCCACTTAAGGGTAGGATACCACTCCGGTTCGGACCAAATCGTGCTGATCCGTCCCATGACAAGAATGTGTTCCGGATAACTTTGTATGCGACCCGCTTCTTTAATCAAGTTTGCATATAACTCCCTATCAAATTCGAAGTCTTCAGGAAGAGGAGGTGGGAGTTTCGTCTTTTTTATCCTCCATACCATAAACTCCGGAACGCACCGGTCGTCAACATAGAAAAAGCGCTATTTCCAATCCTTTATGCTAGTGGTAATCCATGTGTAACAGCAGGAGTTTTTGTCTCTAACCTCGAAGGTATACCAGTTACCGGACCGATTCAATTTGTAAAAAGCCCGGAACACATCCAAGTCCGGGTCGGATCCTAAACTACGACAGGCCAACTCAAAATGACACACCTTGGCAAGGCCGAAGGGGTTCATTTGAGAAATATGAACCTCGTGAAACGTAAGAACTCCGACCAAGAACTTCGTCAGAGGAAGACGGTAGTTACAATAATCGAACAGACGAGTGTAAACCCCTATCTTCCCCGGAGGAAACGGGTAAATAGGCGTGTCCTTTTTGGGGAGAACGGGGTGCAGAGATGCAGGGATTGCATATCTCTCAACGTACCAAGCTAAACCGTTTTTATTCAAAATGTTAAAGCAACCGGACAAGTTGTTTTTTGCCATTTTATAAGGAAGAAACTAACCTGTTTCTGCAGATCGCCTGTTTTTTCAGAGAAAAAGGAGTGAAGAAGATGAAAAGTGAAAAGTGAAATTGGAGGATTATTTTTTCTCCTTTTTATAGGGATGTGGAACCGACTTAAAACCGCCAATCAGATGGTGACACGTCATGACAGCTGACGCACACCAACCGTCACATCAGGCGGGAAACGTAAAGTGACCGTCGGTCACCCAACTAAGGTCACCGCCTAGAAATTTAAAATTCAAAAAAACTTCACAAAACGACAAATCAGAGATTTAGACTGCCAAAATTACGCCGTCATAGTTCGAAGCTGTTATCTAAGAAACGCCACGAACTAGGGGGACTTGATGAGGATACGTCCCTGACCGGACCGAATCACCGCCATAAAAAGAACCGAATCATGGCACACTAAGATGAATCGGACAAATACGCTGGTGCGGCATAACAAACTGGGTCCCACCTCCATAACTGCCATGATAGCGACCGGTCCGACCCTAACTAACTTGCCACGTCAGCACACCCAAAAGCTATAAATACCCCGCCAAGACTTCCAGCAAGGGGTAATCGCTACTTTCTCTCTCTAAACTCTCCTCTCTCTCTCCCTGACTTATTTCCTCCTCACAAATACTTATTCTCACGCCCGAGCTTGGTCACAGAGAGGCCCCCCTCCCTGTGACGAGGCTAACGGTGTGCTTGTTTCCTTGTGATCTTGCAGGTTCCTTGCTAGGTCATCTGAAGCTCTACTCTAACCAGGTCGTACCAACTGGTTTTTGAGTCTTCAACAGACATGCGACGGCAACTCCGACCGGTCTCCGTCGAAGATGATGACGATGACTGTTGCTGTTGATGACGAAGACGAAGGTCGATGATGCAGATGATGTTGTTGTTACAGACGACGACGACGACGCCGGCTACCGACAATCCCGTCGAGTCTCAGGTTCAGCAGGTTTGTGTTTCGGATCTTGGTTTGGTAATGGTACAGATGTTAAAGTTTGGTTTGAGTCATGTCTGGTGCGGTTCGACAGGATTCTAGTTCATCACGGCTCTTGTTCGGGTCAGACTCCGGGCTTCGGTCCAGGGATGGTTCAGTTCAGATCGGGTTGTTCGGTTTGTATGCAGATTCTGATGTGGGTTGAGTTCTGGTTCGGGTCAGAATCGGGTTCGGGATGTCTCGGGTTTTCAGCTTCGGGTCAACCTTGGTCAGCGGTCCGGGTCAACTATGGTCAACGGTCAGATTTTGGGTTCGGGCCAAAAGAGTCAGAATTTCGGGATTTGGGTCAACTCAGTCCAACTCGGCTCGACTAAGTTCATTACGGCTCCACTCAGTCCAACTCGAGTTAACCCGGTCAACTCAGTTGACTCGGTCAACTCAGTCAGCCTACTCGACGAATCGACGCGAGAGTTTTGGTAATAGTTAAAGATGTGATTTCGTTACGATATTTTAAATAGTTTTATTTATTACGTGAAAAACGAGCTCGAACCGATAGATTAGAGTCTAGTTTACTTTTGACAAAATTTGACGAAATTGGATATATATTGCGATTGTGAATTGATAATTGCTGAGCTTTGAAAATATATCGACAACTTGTGTTGTCGGGGCCGTCAAAAAACAGAGGAAACTCTGCCCGTTTTCCGAGAAAATCTGTAAACGAAAGATGTTTTTTATTATAAAACAAAAACTATCGTCATTAGGCAACTTATAATAAAAACAAATACAAACTTATATTATTTTGAACGACACCTATTCGGATTCGAAATAAACTACGAAACTATTATAAGTATCACAGTTGTTTTAAACAAAACGATGATTCGGAAATCATTTATAACAATAAATGTAATTATATTTATTTTAAATATCGAAATTTCGAAAAAAAAAATTATAAAATAAATATAGTTTATATATTTATTTCAAACATCAAACAACTCGAAGATTCTTTTTGTAAAAATAAATATAACTTTTATATTTATTTTAAACGACCTCAGCACGAAACTCTATTAAATAAATAAACTTTTATATTTATTTCAAACGCCTAAACGACATATAAATATAATTTGACAAACCTCTATGGCGCGAGACATCATACGTGTCATACCCCAACCGATGGTGGAAACATCAGGGCGTGGCACTGAGCGAAACAGATTGTCCAAGAGAATCCATAGCAACTATTAGTGACAATATACTTAGCATTAATGTCCCATACTGTCACGGCCCCCGACCCGGTTTGACCCGTTTCAGGAGCCGCGGGACAGAAAATCCCGTGGTATTTAATTAACAGCGGAAGTTTCTTCAGGATCTTTTTAAAACTAAAATATTTCCCGATTATTTTATTTCACAACTCGGGATAAAACCCGGTAATTTACAATCGTTTGATTTCACGAAGAAATCTTTTATTTTACAAAATATGTTTCTTTATTTTATACTGAGCCAATTCCTTGAGCTTGTAGTGCTTTATGGCACTTTTCCTAGATCATAACAGATCACCTGAAACATGTTTGAAAAAGGTTTTGTCAGTGGGAAATACTTAGTGAATCATTCTATTTTGCATAATGATGCATAGTTATCAATTACAGCATAAGAGCGATTACAATGGCTTCTATCTTATTTTTATCTGGCGCTCTGTCACAATGGTGACAAGTCACAATGGTGACGATGGTCATACCACTATTAGATCAATGAACCTAAATAGTGATGATTATCCCTGTAGGTCAATGAACCTAACAGTGATTTTCCCGAGTAGGTCAATGAACCTAACTGGGAGAAAATTAGTAATGTGCACAATACCCCACTAACCAGTAATTCAAGATATCCACGACTTAGTCCCTGTAATTATAACCTTTGAAAATAATTTGAGGTATTGTAAAATAGTTGATAAAAAGAGAATGACTCACATTGCAGATTTATACGGGCAGAGTTTAGCCTACTGATTAGCCTTTTAACCTAAATTAATAACAGGCACACAATTCAGTCAGTAACTTAATACAGCTTTTACAATAACTCACGAGATCAAATCCTCACATCGAATGACAAAGTGCGATACTTAAACATCCATTGAAATTAATCAACGAATGACAAAGCATAAACCCTAATGTGGGCAGCACTTAAACATCCATTGGATATTTTGATCAATCGGACATTGAATCGTATCAGTGATCGAGTTAATACCCTGATTGCGGCGTCGATTAGTGATCCGTGTGTGTTAATTGTGATAAACAGACAATATCTCAGCGTATAATTTGAGAATTTACGTCGTTTCAACTCCCAGAATCAAGTCCCACTGCCTAATATTTATAGCTGAAAAACCGTCCCCCTCGCGTGGCGCGAGAGGGTGTCGCGTGGCGCGAGGGGTGCCTACCCACCATAGGGTAGCCCCGTGTCATAGTAGCCTTGCTGAGTTGGTCTTGCGTTCATTTTCAATTTACACGTAAAACTGTTTAGATAATACCAACTAGGGTTTGCCCCCCCCCTGAGTTTTAGGGGCCCTGATCCTAATTCTGATTGTTCTGAAAATTTTAGGGTTTGTTCAGAATCACTTGGGTTTCTCAATTAGGGTTTCCTATTGGTCAATTTAATTAAATAAATATGACTTTTGATGAGAGTTGTTACATTCTCCCTACCTTAATAAAAAATCTCGTCCTCGAGATTTACTGGAATAATTGAGTATACTTTTGCTTCTTTTCTGACTCTAACTCCCAAATGTATTAGGATCATATCTTTGAATCCTACTTTACTTTAACTAGCACTAATCGTTTGTGTTTTGAGAAATTTGATCTTTCTATCTTTTATCTGAAGAGGTTTCTCTACAAATTTTTCGTTTACCTCTATATCTTGGAGAGGTACTACCAAAGATTCGTCAGATAGACATTTCTTGAGATTGGATACATGAAATACATCATGTATTCCAGCTAACTCTTCTGGTAGCTGTAAATGATAAGCAACTAGTCCTATACGTTGGATCACTGAAAATGGTCCTACGTATCTGGGACTTAGCTTTCCTTTCTTAATGAATCTAACAACTCCTTTCCAAGGAGATACTTTCAATAGCATTTTGTCTCCAACTTGAAACTCCAATGACTTTCGTCTATTATCTGTATAAATCTTCTGGCGATCTCTAGCCATCTTCAGCCTTTTCTTTGTGATACTGAATATCACAGTCATAGTTACTTAGGATTTTCATCCATCTCCTTTGCCTCATGTTGAATTCTTTTTGCCCAAATATATATCTTAATTTCTTATGATCCGTATAGACAGTAAACTTACTTCCATACAGATAATGTCTCCAAATCTTAAGGGCAAAAATTATGACTCCTAATTCTAATTCATGAATGGTATAGTTTATCTTGGAAAATTCCTTAATAAACCGTCTATAATATTCGGTTAAACTTACAAAACTCCTAATTTCCATTGCAGAACCTTTCATTTGGTAATTTGCTGCTAACTTAGCAAGATCTACATGAATACCTTCATGATTCACCATGTGCCCTAAGAATTGCACTTCTTGTAACCAAAATTCACACTTCGAGAATTTGGCATAAAGCTTTTCTTTTCTTAACATAGTTAAGAGTGCATGCAAGTGCTGACAATGTTTATCCTGACTTTTTGAATAAATAAGTATATAATCTATGAAGACAATTACAAATTTATCCAAATATGGTTTACAGATTTTATCCATCATGTCTATGAATGCTGCAGGTGCATTCATTAATCCGAGGGGCATGATTGTAAACTCGTAATGACCATACCTATTCCTGTAAGCAGTTTTAGGTATGTCTTCCTCTTGTACTTTCAATTTATGATATCCAGAACATAAGTTGTTCTTGGAAAAATATCTATTTCCCTGGAATTGATTGAATAAATCATCAAGTAATGGGTATTGATTCTTAATTGTAACCTTATTCAATTCCCTATAATCAATACACTTTTTCATCGAACCATCCTTTTTCTTAATAAACAATAATGGTGCCTCCCGCGAGGATAAACTAGGTTGTATGAAACCTTTACTTAGTAATTCATCTAATTGCTTTTTCAGTTTTAATATTTCTGTGGGTGCTAACCGATAAGGTGTCTTAGAGCATTCACATCCAGCCCCCTAAAATTATACATACATTCCAATAAAAAACAACTCCTATATCAATATATTTTCACTAAAAACAAATACTTTTTCTCTCTCATTTTCAATTAAATAATATTTTTATACCTTTATCATTACATTTTTCTCTCCTTCACTCACAACCACTTTCAATACATATTAAAAAATTATAGTGGGTGAGCAGTGTCCCCCCAAATATACAGATGAACAGTAACATTTTCTCTCTCCTCCACTCACAACCATTTTTTATACTCTTTATATTTTAAAAACCCCACACTCACAATTTAGTTCTTTGGATGTGAATGCTCTTAGCTATTGGTATAGTTCCTGGAATTAGATGAATCCTAATTTCCACCTCCCTATCTGGTGGTAACCCTGGGAACTCTTTTGTGAATACATCTGGGTATTCTAAAACTACAGAAATTCCTTAAGTTCTTTTCCTTTAGTATTAATGATTACTGAAATTATATATACTATTTCTTGCTTTCGTCCATAATTAACAACTTTCATTATTGATATGAACTTTATGGCTTATCTCCTGTAATCACTATTACTTCTCCAGTGGGTGCACAAATTTCTATGGAATTCTTATCACAGATAATTTGAGCATGGTTGTTTACTAACCAATCTATTCCTAATTTCATAGATAATAGGTTTGCAGAAAATTTATGACTTAAAAGTTCCTTATTTATTTTAACTGAATTCCCATCTGTCGTTTCTACTGTAGAAATTTGCCTAATGCTGATTAAAGATAAGTTAAGAGTTTGGCGAAATGAAGTATTTATAAAACTTTGGTTTGCACCAGAGTCAAATAATACTCTTATGTAAACGTTGTGAACTAAGAACGTACCGGCTATCACATCTGGAATCATCTCGGCTTCTTGAGTAGTCAGCTGGAAGGCTCTTACATTCCTTTTTACACCTTCTGCAAGTTTGGCTTTATTGTCAGATGGTTTGTTCAATTTTGGACAATCTGGCCTAAGATGTCCAGCTTCTCCACAGTTGTAGCAGACTGAAAATTTCTTCCTCCTGCAATCTTCTTCTTGATGCCCCGGAATTTTGCAAAAATTGCAATATCCTTATCTTCCAAAATGCTTCCTTTTGCAAAAATTGCAAAACGGACTAGTGGTAGATTGCCCATTTCCTTTTCTCTTGAAATTGTTATGGTTACCCGGATGGAATTCTTGGGTAATCTTTTGGACTACTTCCTTCCTTCTATTTTCTTCTCTTGTCCGTACTAGCTCGTCAGTCAGAGTATTGGCTAAATCTACCGCATCATCAATCGTGCGAGGTTTCGCAGCCTTGACGATATTACGGATTTCGGAAATCAATCCCCAAATATAATGAGAAATGAGTACCGGCTCTGGCGAAGCCAGCGTTGGTACCACTCTAGCATATTCAAAGAATGTAGAAGTATATCCTCGACAATCTACATCCACCATCCGGTGGGTTAGAAACTTATTTGCCATTTGATCTTTTTCATATTCAGGACAGAATTTTCTTTCTA
The DNA here is from genome assembly GCA_030545235.1 of Helianthus tuberosus. Lineage (NCBI taxonomy): Eukaryota > Viridiplantae > Streptophyta > Magnoliopsida > Asterales > Asteraceae > Helianthus > Helianthus tuberosus. Next base: position 134,626,286 of record CM060394.1, read on the forward strand.
CAAGACTCTTAAATTCTTCCCATTTCATAGCATAAGCCCTATTTCTCCCTTTAGCCTGTAACACCGTGTTCCACCATTCTAGCGCCCCTTCTTTGAAAAGGTTGGATGCATACATGACCTGATCATCCTGAGCACATTTACTTATGGCAATTACTGCCTCGGTTTTCTCTAACCAACGCAGTGCCGCAGTTGCTCCTTCATTGCCTTCAAACTCAGTGGGTTTACAAGCAAGAAATTCTTTGTAAGTTCAACCAGGCGTTGTAGTTTTCCTTTTCTTAGGGAGCGGAGCTTGCCGTGGTTCATTATCATGATTAACATGATTACCGCCTCCATTTACGCTATTACTGAAGTTATCTTCAGAAATGCGTTTGCTAGGAACGATTTGTTGAGGTTCGATTGGATTTTTAATAGCAGCAACAATTGCTGGAATAGCGTTGGCTATCCCTTGAGTAACTATTTCTGGAATAGCATTGGCTATCCCTTGAGCAACGATATTTTCTATATCCTGCCTAGTCACATATTGATCCCCCGGTTGTTGCTCAGATTGATTAACCTTATTAACTGGTTCATTATTAGCGTTTTCCATCTGATATCTAATTTATAGATAAATAATTAGTATAAAAGAAATAATCCAATGTCATAATTAATTGCACATAATCATGTAGACAAATATACAACAAATTTGTAAATTTTCTAAAAAAATTCATTTATAGATTATATCATGCTTCTATATACAACCGTTTTATTATTTATTTTACACATACTGATTTTACTATTACACAACTACAGTTTCATAATCCCCTATCCTTTGTCAGGTGATATTCTAGTAACGGCGTTCCTTCTCATCGTATTTCCAGGAGATCTGTCCCAAAATCTCTTGGATCCTATTCCCAGCATCCATTAGTTCTTTTTTAAAATAACGGAGTTCAGCCATATTCTCGTTACTGATTGGTGGATTTGGTAAAGGTTCTGGATTGAACTTAGGAAAAAGCTTATAGGGATGGTTTTGTAACAGTATTTCATTATTCACCCATTCGTCTATTTGCAAGTGGATTGAAGGGTTTGGAATAGCTGGTTCTAAATTCATTGGTAGTTGTGTTTCAAGAGAATGAATAAAATCATTTTCATTAATAGGCTCAATAGTATCATCGTTTGCCATTATAAAATCTAGTTCTTCTTGAGATGGTAACTCCTCAATTTGTCTAGAGCTTTCCCCAATTTCCATTTTCTTAGGCTTGGGTTTCTCGAGAGGTAAAGCGTTGAATTCTATAGGCTCTTCTAAGTCTGGTATATACTATTGAAATCTCTGGAAACTTCTATTCTTACTGGATAGAGATTTAAATTCTGAAGGGCTTCCGACAAGTCACTCATGCTGTTACGCAAAGTACACACAAATACTAAGTTAAAAATTATATCAAATTTCATAGAAAACCTTTAAATATTATTTCATATTGGGTAACTATGAAACAACCGACTATGAAAACATATTAGGTTTTATTTATGAATTTATTTATTTACTGAATACGGTTTATAGACTGTAGATAATAAAGATGCTAAAACTTTGAGTCAGAATATTTAAAGATTTGTATTTACTGCTACAGTGGTTAACATATAAAGATCTGCCCATACTGTACGAAATTAGTCAGATAATAAAACACATAATCACAAAATAGCAATTAATTAAGTATTTCTAAATACTTAATTGGCTTAAATCAGTGGCTCGATCAGTGGCTCTGATACCACCTTTTTCTGTCACGGCCCCCGACCTAGTTTGACCCGTTTCAGGAGCCGCGGGACAGAAAATCCCGTGGTATTTAATTAACAGCGGAAGTTTCTTCAGGATCTTTTTAAAACTAAAATATTTCCCGATTATTTTATTTCACAACTCGGGATAAAACCCGGTAATTTACAATCGTTTGATTTCACGAAGAAATCTTTTATTTTACAAAACATGTTTCTTTATTTTATACTGAGCCACTTCCTTGAGCTTGTAGTGCTTTATGGCACTTTTCCTAGATCATAACAGATCACCTGAAACATGTTTGAAAAAGGTTTTGTCAGCGGGAAATACTGAGTGAATCATTCTATTTTGCATAATGATGCATAGTTATCAATTACAGCATAAGAGCGATTACAATGGCTTCTATCTTATTTTTATCTGGCGCTCTGTCACAATGGTGATAAGTCACAATGGTGACGATGGTCATACCACTATTAGATCAATGAACCTAAATAGTGATGATTATCCCTGTAGGTCAATGAACCTAACAGTGATTTTCCCGAGTAGGTCAATGAACATAACTGGGAGAAAATTAGTAATGTGCACAATACCCCACTAACCAGTAATTCAAGATATCCACGACTTAGTCCCTGTAATTATAACCTTTGAAAATAATTTGAGGTATTGTAAAATAGTTGATAAAAAGAGAATGACTCACATCGCAGATTTATACGGGCAGAGTTTAGCCTACTGATTAGCCTTTTAACCTAAATTAATAACAGGCACACAATTCAGTCAGTAACTTAATACAGCTTTTATGATAACTCACGAGATCAAATCCTCACATCGAATGACAAAGTGCGATACTTAAACATCCATTGAAATTAATCAACGAATGACAAAGCATAAACCCTAATGTGGGCAGCACTAAAACATCCATTGGATATTTTGATCAATCGGACATTGAATCGTATCAGTGATCGAGTTAATACCCTGATTGCGGCGTCGATTAGTGATCCGTGTGTGTTAATTGTGATAAACAGACAATATCTCAGCGTATAATTTGAGAATTTACGTCGTTTCAACTCCCAGAATCAAGTCCCACTGCCTAATATTTATAGCTGAAAAACCGTCCCCCTCGCGTGGCGCGAGGGGGTGTCGCGTGGCGCGAGGGGTGCCTACCCACCATAGGGTAGCCCCGTGTCATAGTAGCCTTGCTGAGTTGGTCTTGTGTTCATTTTCAATTTACACGTAAAACTGTTTAGATAATACCAACTAGGGTTTGCCCCCCCCCCCCCCCGAGTTTTAGGGGCCCTGATCCTGATTCTGATTGTTCTGAAAATTTTAGGGTTTGTTCAGAATCACTTGGGTTTCGCAATTAGGGTTTCCTATTGGTCAATTTAATTAAATAAATATGACTTTTGATGAGAGTTGTTACACATACCATTAACATATAAAGTATAAACAGTCATTACCGATATAAGTCTCATAAACAAAATACTGTTCCGACAACTCAGATTTATTTAGTTTGTTTCTAGACCTCCTACTCGTTTCACCAAGCACAGCTTCCTATCAACCTGTCACATAGGTTAAAATAAAGTCAATACATAAAATGTAAAGGTGAGTACACAAGTTTGATAGCATATAGTATAGCGAAAGCGTTTACGCATAACCAGCATGTAACACGTAGAGATGTGAATCAAGTAAGCTATCGACATTGACATATGCAACCGACATGACTGCGAGTGTAGAATGCGCAACACATTATCACCACTGTGACCATGTGAAGTAATACCCTTAACAACCCCTGTCCACGACATGTGCTGAGTCCAAACTATAGTACTATCGTTGCTAAGGTGTCAGGCAACAATCACTGTGTAAACATAATATACAGGCATTCATCGAATCATGTATAACATGTGAGAGCGGTTAGCGTTAAAAGTGTTTTCATTGTGTGTTGATGTGTTTTGATATAGAGAACGTATGTGACACCCAAAAGTGTGTTAAGTGAAAAAGGGTTCGAGTATACTCACAGTACGTATTTAGTAAAAAACACAGCCTTTAATTGGATTTAAAGGGAGCGCGTTGGAGTTAGCCTGAGCATAGAACGATAGCGTAAGTGTTGGACAGCTTGTAAGCAGTGCGTTGGGTGAGATAAGTGTCGAATGGTGAGTCGAACGGATGAGAACCCATTCAATCGGATGGTCATCCGGACGGATAACCAGTCGAATGGTTGGTCATTCGATTGAGTGAGTGTGTTTGAAAATCGCTTCAAACTTTTGAATTTTTCGTTGTAGTTTAAATCAAGTCATTCGATCAGATGGTCATCCGGACGGATGGCCATTCGATCGGATGGCTATTCGTTTGAGAAGTTGAAGTTTGAAGTTTGGTGAAATCGTTTAAGTGTGGAAAGTTATAAAGGTCAAGTCACCTGGTCGAATAGTTATTCGATCGGATGGTCATCCCATTGGATGGCTATTCGATTGAGTGATATGATGTTTTGAAAATTTCACAAAGTTTTCTAAGTTAAAAGTTTTGAGTTTTGACGGAGACGACATGATGACGTGTCAAACAATGGAAACCGTACCAATTCCAGCTCAGTTGATCGGATGGGAATCACCCCATACGATCAGACTCAACTGCTCTTGATGGAGTTTCATCTTCAACCCGTGAATCGGTCGTCTCTCTGGTGGAAATCCGTTCTCGGACCGGTTCTCAACTAGAGTATGAGTAGAGAGCCTGAATGAGTCTAGATTCCATCGGTTCTTAGTTGGAAAGTGAAGAAACTTGAAGAAAAGTTTGAAATCAGTTGGAAAATGTTGAATCTTGTTGAGATTTGTGTTATATCGTGTAGAAATCCTTTAGATCTGAACAACCTTTGATAAGATGATGCCACACAACAGTTTGCATAAGAAACCGTGATGACGTCATCTTCAAGAAGTCCAAACCAGGTGATTTCATGGTGAAATACAGTGATTTTGATGGAGAGGATGACGAGAAAGTGTGCAGTGATGATGGAAGTACAAGATTTAGGATGAAATACTTACAGAATAGCCTTGAATCGAATGAAATGTGCTTGAGAACGAGCTGGGAGCGAGTTGGGTCGGATAGAGCTGTCACATCAGTGAACAGTGATGTGACATGCGAGTATTTATAGTGTGAGAGGAGATAAGGCGGTGCAAGTGCGTGGGTCGGATGGCCAGTCGATCGGATGGTCATCCGGACGGATGATCATTCGATCAGACGGTTTGTGCGAGTTAGTTTTCCGACTTTCATTTCGTGCGTTAAGCGTTGCGTTGCATTGTGTTTAAGCGAGTTGCGAGTGAGCGTTGTGATGAGATAACCACATAACATTAAACAAGTAATCACATAAATAACACACATAACACGTAATTGCATAAAAGTAAATTTGCGTTTCTAGTTTGCGATGAGATTGTGATGCGATAGCGTTTAGCATAAACATGCATTATAATATGCGATAAAATGCATCAAATAATATGCGTTGTAAACTGCGTTAAATGTGATAATTGCGTTTTGAATAAGCGTTGTGAATGCGTTGTAAATCATAGTTTAAATGTAGCGAAAACCCTTGGCGATAATATAACAACCCTCCTTAAAATGATTTGAACGACCCTAAACGCTCCTAAAGACACCCCGTATGCGAGAAACGGACCCGAAATACCTTTGTGCTTGGAGAAATCAAGAAAAACGATTTTCAAGGGGCGCTCGCGGGGCACGAAGCCCTTGGACATATCTGTCGCGGGCCGCGACAGCTCAACACCAGGCAACGTCTCAGGCCGCCACGTTGTAACAACTCTCATTAAAAGTCCTATTTATTTTATTTTTTTATCCAATAGGAAACCCTAATTGAGACACCCAAGTGATTCTACACAAACCCTAAAATTTTCAGAACAATCAGAATCAGGATTAGGGCCCCCAAAACTCAGGGGGGGTATTCCCTACTTGACGATTATCCTCATAACTCGTTGTAAAATACGAGATTCTTCGATCCGTCGACTCAGCTAACCTACAAACACACGTGGCAAACCTATAGTGAAAAGGTGTCCCTTACAGACCGTAAAGGATAAGGCTTACGGTCCGTAAGCCTGTCAATTTTCGTGTATAAATAGCAGACATTGGGACTTGAATTCTGGCGCTTGAACGAGGATAAAATTCGATTCATACACTGAGATATCGTCCAAATACTACAGAAACACACACAACACGAAACACTGCCGCAATACAGGGTATTAACTCGATCGCTGCTACGATTCAATGTCCGATCGATTGAAACTATCCGACAGGATGTTTAAGCGCTATCCTTTGTCATTAGTCGTGATTCCGACAGGATGTTTGAGTACCACCCGAACTCGGGGAATACTCTGTCATTCGTTGTGAATCCGATGGATGTTTAAGTGATTGCACTTTGTCATTTGTCGTGAGGGTTTTAATCTCGTGAGTTATCGTAATTGTTGTATTAAGTTACTTACCTAGTTCATGTGCATTAGGTTACAAGGCTAAATCAATAGGCTAAGCTCTGCCTGTATAAATCTGCAATATATCAAGGCTTATCTGTAGACTAAACTTTGACCGTATGAATCTGCATGCTTATAAAGTGAGTCATTCTCTTTTTATCAAATTACTTTCAAAAGCAAGTTAATTTTCAAGATTATAATTACAGTGATTAAGTTTATGTAATCACCAAGTTACAGCCGGTATGTGGGGTTTTGTATACATTACTTGATAATCTTCACCATTGGGGCAGCCAAGGGGTGATATGACCATAGTCACACACACCATTGGACAACAGGAGGGCCAATGGGTCGACTGACAAAATACCGTGGGTAGTTGGTTTGATATCTGGAAACATTGTAATCTCTCTTAATACTGTAAATTATAACAAATGAGTCGTTTTAGTAAAATGAATGATTCACTCAGTATTTCCCGCTGACAAAACCTTTTTCAAACATGTTTCAGGTAATTACAGTAGATTGGAGTAAGAGTTGGATACGGCACTGAAAGGCTTCAAGAAGTGGCTTATTTTATTAATTAAATCAAATTAAGAAATATTGTTTTATGTAATCAAATTTATCTTTATTAAAGCTACCATTGTAAAACATGGGTTTATCCCATCTATTTAATAAATAAAATCCGGTGTTTTCTAAACTCTGATATTTTTCCTAAGTCACGGTCCTGATGAAATTTCCGCTGCAACGTTTTCAAAATAATCACCGGTACCACGTGGCTGTTCGCGGCTCCCGATTCCGTCCAGGGTGGGTCGGGGGTCGTGACAGAAGGTGGTATCAGAGCCACTGCTTTAAGCCAATAAGTGTTGTAATAATAATACCTAAGTTTATATAAAAGAGTTAGGAGATTGCTATTAACTGGTAGCACTCAGGATAGTATTTAGACTTGAACTTAAGAAAAGATGCCTTAGTATAAGCTTCAAAGATAAGCTATTTACTTATGAAAATAAAGTGTGGTAGGTTCTGGTATGCTATAAGAATGACGATTAGAATATTGCAGGCAATAGCACTTAATTGCTATTAATTCTTGTTTAGTGATATTACTTGGTCTAAAATAAGATATGTTACGGGAATACAAATTTCCCTAATTCTGGATAAAAGCCCTAATAAAAGAGGCACTTTTAAAATCTTGAAAAGATACTATTTATGGGAAATAGAATATTTTCTCCGACAAGACTGGGTATGGTGTAGCAGACTCTCCAGCTTGTCCGGATATACTGGGATTACCTCTCCGACGCGAACCGGATAAGATTGGGTATATAATATGTCAAACAAGTGACAAGATTTCCCTAAATAGTATCATGACCAGATATTTGACTGGTTCTTGGAAATACAAATCTGTTAAATACATTATGAAATGTATGTATATTACAGTATGTGAAATATATGATTATATAGATATGTATATCTATAAGGAAATCCAAAAACCATAAGGATTGACAATTTGGAATAAAGCACAAGCATATGTGTCAATAATAATTATAGATTTCTTTATTAGGAATCTCTCGTATATATCTATAATTCCGATATCAAACATTATTTCGTTTGATCATTTACCACGTAACTCGTACGACAATATAAACGATGGAAACCCTTTAAGTTGGGACACTATCAAAAGTATAAGAATTTCCAATACGTTACCATAAATTATTAACGCAAGTAAGAATAATGAAAAGTTGTGCTAATGCATAAGAAAACACATGAAAATTTAATTATAAATCCACAGACGTTGAAGTATATCATACACGAATTCCAAGGCAAGACCTTTTGAAAATATAAATTAGGCACGATAACACCAATGCTCATCCCAGCAGTAGGAGAACTACTAATCAAAAAGAAGAAGCACTTTGCCATATGATCCTACAAACGACATGAATCTCGTTGAGGTACGTTGTAACAAGCTTTCACAACCATCGGTGCACAGTCTAATCAGAGTCATAATTATTATCACTGCAAAAGGAGTCACATACCTTTGCAAATTCCCTATTTCATTTTATTCGACATTCCCTGGTAATGTCACTTAACAACGGTTATCACACAAAATTCCAGATAAGGTTCTTAAATTCCTTTTGTTAAAATTCTGACCTCCGTGAATAGACTTTTGCATTACTCCTCCTCCTAATGGTCATCATACCATAAGGATTTCTTTCATAATAGCAAATACTGATCTATTTCATTTCCTGGTAAATTCACACATTACACATGCACTATTTGTTGTGCATATGGTTCGTTTGATTTATGAAGACCACTGGAGAGCTTCATTCCGATTTGTTATTTTATCAAAACTCAAATATCATTTCGCTATAATTGATTTTTGGTACTGTAAACCGCATTATTACAAAACGATAACTCTTTGATATCGAGTCAATGAATTTCTTGAAAAACTCAAATTTATTTACATGGTTTTTGTTGTGACCATGTCCGAACTTATTAAAACTCATTTTGTTTAACCCGAGTTCAATTATTTGAATTTGCTCGCATTACATATTCAATTCAAGGTTCCATATGATGAATTAAAACCATCATATTCGAAATAATCTTAACAAGCATTTCAATTTTCTTGAACTATAACATGCTTGTGTGATCCTCGACTTCATTAAATCATTTCTTTGATCACGATCACCTTGTGGTGATGTTTTCACAAAATCTGAAGCTTGTGCTAATCTCGGATTTAATTATTTGTTCGCTTGGTTGATTTATTCTATACAAGCAATCTTAACACAATCATGTGCTAAGATAATGATACGCAAATTCATTTCATATTTCAGTGTATCTCTTAATAATTCTTACAACATCAATCGAGTCTTTCGTGATATTATTGCTTTATCATCGTTGAAAAAAAAAACATTATATAAATATAAATTTAATTGATTAATTACCTAATTTACAATATAGTATTCCTATATTTAAAAATTCTTGTTAAACCATTGAGATGAAGAATTTATATTTTTATACAAAATTATGTTTGAGGTATACTCTTATTTAAATTTATATTTAGTTTTATTATTAGTAATAATAGTAGTAGTGTTAATATTATTTTTAAATACTAGGATTATTATTAAGGGCAGGTATTGGATAGTCTAGCCTTAGTTAGGCATGGACTGATCAACTATGCTTAAACAAGGCAACACTAACCAATATCTACCCATGATAATGACTAGTTAATATATATAAATTAAGTCATTATACTTGTTTAGTAAATCTTAATTATATATAAAAATATTTTACTTTGTACTATAAGGAGAAGACATATTTTCATAAAACAATACAAGAATTGGAGGGACGGATAAAATTATATAAATAATTGTCTATCACATGTTTTGTGGTAACTATGTACCATAACGCTCTGGCAAGAAAATGTCCATATAAGAATAATATGGTAGTCATCAATTACGTTGGGTTAGGGGAACATTATGATATATAAGAATAGTCCTCATTTTCACTTATTTACAACATTTGTAAATACATTCACAACGTTATATGGTTTCAAAATGAAAATAAGTAATCACATAGAATCGATCCATTAAGTGATATATATTTACAAATTATTTTATAAATACTTTTGTACAATAAATATTTTTATACCTTTATTTACAACTTTCATTTAACGTTATAAATAAAAATGATTTCTTTTACAAAATAATAATACTAAAATATTTTTTAACTTCATTACAGTGTTTTGTAATATATATTACATAGTAAATATAAGTATTTTACATAGTATAGTAAAATACTAAAATAATATTTATTTAAAAGTGGTGACCATTTACATATAGTAAAAATGCGTAACAAATAATATATATTACATAGTATTTATATTTGATATATAAGATACGGTTCAGACAAGGACACAAATAATATATATTACATTTGCTTGACAAATATAATATAATGATTAGTCATGCGAAAACAACTTGTTCTTATTATATTTCAATCTCTAGGACATAGTATGAAAAATATGGTCACTAATAGTGTATTATCACATTGTTTCACAAATTAAAACAACTTGGAACTCTAAAATGATACACTAACTCTATTGTCTTTTCGTGTATCCTTGCAATTCACTCATCTCAGCACATTGATTTTCTCATATCATAATTTAATATTTGACAAATCATTTTTCATGTTTTTATTTCATTTGAACCTGTCAATTCTAAGTCTTCCTCAATTGCCAATCAAAGTAAGCTTTCTTTTGACAAAGAATTTTATTGATTCTAAAAATCTACAACATTCATTTTAAATATCTATTGATCATATATCTTTTGGCTTGAACCTAGTCACTTTGGAAATTATATCATTTCATTTCATTCGTTTGTCATCGATTTCTTGAACTAATTCAGTTGAACCATTGAATCCTATTTATTGTACAACTCTTATTCATAAAATTTGATATTTTAATTTTGTGTCATCTACCTTAATATTGTTTTTTTAAATATCACATAAATCTAAAAGAAATATCGTAACCCAAATCTCGAGGACGAGATTTTTTATTAAGGTGGGGAGAATGTAACAACTCTCATTAAAAGTCCTATTTATTTTATTATTTTATCCAATAGGAAACCCTAATTGAGACACCCAAGTGATTCTACACAAACCCTAAAATTTTCAGAACAATCAGAATCAGGATCAGGGCCCCTAAAACTCAAGGGGGGGGTATTCCCTACTTGACGATTATCCTCATAACTCGTTGTAAAATACGAGATTCTTCGATCCGTCGACTCAGCTAACCTACAAACACATGTGGCAAACCTATAGTGAAAAGGTGTCCCTTACGGACCGTAAGGGATAAGGCTTACGGTCCGTAAGCCTGTCAATTTTCGTGTATAAATAGCAAACATTAGGACTTGAATTCTGGCGCTTGAACGACGATAAAATTCGATTCATACACTGAGATATCGTCCAAATACTACAGAAACACACACAACACGAAACACTGTCGCAATACAGGGTATTAACTCGATCGCTGCTACAATTCAATGTCCGATCGATTGAAACTATCCGACAGGATGTTTAAGCGCTATCCTTTGTCATTAGTCGTGATTCCGACAGGATGTTTGAGTACCACCCGAACTCGGGGAATACTCTGTCATTCGTTGTGAATCCGATGGATGTTTAAGTGATTGCACTTTGTCATTTGTCGTGAGGGTTTTAATCTCGTGAGTTATCATAATTGCTGTATTAAGTTACTTACCTAGTTCATGTGCATTAGGTTACAAGGCTAAATCAATAGGCTAAGCTCTGCCTGTATAAATCTGCAATATATCAAGGCTTATCTGTAGACTAAACTTTGACCGTATGAATCTGCATGCTTATAAAGTGAGTCATTCTCTTTTTATCAAATTACTTTCAAAAGCAAGTTTATTTTCAAGGTTATAATTACAGTGATTAAGTTTATGTAATCACCAAGTTACAGCCGGTATGTGAGGTTTTGTATACATTACTTGATAATCTTCACCATTGGGGCAGTCAAGGGGTGATATGACCATAGTCACAGACACCATTGGACAACAGGAGGGCCAATGGGTCGAGTGACAAAATACCGTGGGTAGTTGGTTTGATATCTCGAAACATTGTAATCTCTCTTAATACTGTAAATTATAACAAATGAGTCGTTTTAGTAAAATGAATGATTCACTCAGTATTTCCCGCTGACAAAACCTTTTTCAAACATGTTTCAGGTAATTACAGTAAATTGGAGTAAGAGTTGGATACAGCACTAAAAGGCTTCAAGAAGTGGCTTATTTTATTAATTAAATCAAATTAAGAAATATTGTTTTATGTAATCAAATTTATATTTATTAAAGCTACCATTGTAAAACATGGGTTTATCCCATCTATTTAATAAATAAAATCCGGTGTTTTCTAAACTCTGATATTTTTCCTAACTCACGGTCCTGATGAAATTGCCGCTGCAACGTTTTCAAAATAATCACCGGTACCACGTGGCTGTTCGCGGCTCCCGATTCCGTCCAGGGTGGGTCGAGGGTCGTGACACACGTGGCAGGACACGCGTCAGAACCTGGGGATGACTCAGCACCAGTGTTGTAAAAGTCGCTAGGCGGTCCCTAGTCGGCCGACTGGGGAGTTGGGAGTAATCAGAGTACTCGGAGAGTACTCGGGGAGTACGCGGACATGGTAACTATAAATAAAATTAATTTTTATATATTATATATATGTTAAAATAAGCATAATTCATGTCAACTGAGTATAATTTAAAATGAAACATGTCTAAAGTTCAAATATTCTGAATACAGGTCCGACTAGTCTGAGTACAAGGTCGAGCAGTCCGAGTACAAGGTCGAATAGTCCGAGTACAAGGCCGAGTAGGCCGATGTTGACCGATTTTGACTAATTAAAAGTCAACAAACCACGTTGACCGCCTAGACCGACTAGGCCGACTCTTTCCGACTATGTCCGACTAGGCGCCGAGTTTGACCGAGTTTGGCCGGGGCTGACTAATTGAGTCCGCCTAGGAGGAAGTCGCCTCGGAGGGGTTCCGTGGACCGAGTACTCGCCGAGTACTCGGCCTTGGAATCCGACTTTTACAACACTGCTCAGCACACTCGTTGCCGCTATTAGGGTCCTCGCGGGCCGCGAAGACATTCACTAAATCTCTCGTGGGGCGCGAGAGAGTGGACGACCAGCACTATAAATAGATGCAATTGGCATTCATTTGTTCTCGTTCCATTCTCTTGCATCTCTCTCAATATTAGAAGTAATGATCGGGTATAATACCCCATAATAAGCGAAGCTCTGCCTCGTTGTAAGTATTTTAACCCCCGGTTACATATTAGATACGCTGCCCGATTGATCTAGTGCTCTGTAACGGCTGTCGAGACTCTGCCCGACGTAGTCGTTGGAGTTCTGTCTCGGGGAGGGTATAACTAATGTAAATTGGGTTATTATACTAACACGTGTGCATTGTTTAATTAATAGATTATAACCAGGAAGTCACAAGGAAAATACCTAAATTAGCAATGTGAGTAATCCTTCTTTTTATAAACTGTTCTTACAAAACCTTAAATAATTTTAAATATAATTAGCAGTGATTGAGTCTTTGTAATTCTTCAATTACCGCCGGTATTATGGGGTTTTGTATACATTACTTGATAATCTTCACAATTGGACAATGGGTTATCCAATGTGTGATATGACCATAGCCACAGATCCGGTCGAGTGGCAAGTACTGAATGAGTAATTGTGTAGATATAAACATTAAAATCGCTCTCAATACTGTAAAATGATAAAACCTGTTTCGATTAAACTGGGATTCACTCACCAGTATTTCTTGCTGATAAAATGTTTTAAACACGTGTTTCAGGTAACTTAGTATGAAGCCCATAAAAGCCAGCTGGGGAGCACTGAAGGCTTAGAAAAGTGGCTATAAAAGTTACCTAATTAAAAAGAAGAATTGTTTTCAATAATTAGGGTTTATCCCTATAAATATATTGCAAATGAAAAGTCGGATTTTATCCCACTTGTTATTATAAATATATTATCAGGAAAACTTTGGTTTTATCCCATTTATTTATTTTAAACATTATGGTGTTTAACTCTGATAAAAATATTTCCTAACTACGGTCCTGATGAAAATTTTCGCTGCCAAATTGATAACCACCGATACCACTGAAACTGGCCGCGGCCGCCCATTCCTGGGTTGTTAGGGAACGGGGGCTGTGACAGAAGGTGGTATCAGAGCTATGCCAATGATTTAAGCCCTGGTGTTCTTCCAATACCTAAACTTTAAAACATTTGCGTTAGAAAATTAATATCTTATGTGTTATCCTGTGAACATGAAATCTTAATGCGTTTATTATGATTTTTTTAAATCATTTAACGAATTTTGAATTCCCAAAATGTGTCACCCATATTTTGTAGCCTACAGTTATAATATGCTTAATATTACCTATATATATATATATATATATATATAATTAAGATATTAATAATATTTGTATGAAAAAAATTCAATATGAATTTTACATTAATATCTTAATATTAATATAATATAACACAATTCGGGTATGATACTTCGAAAAACATCATAATATAAATATTAAACTAATATGTAGTATGTCTAAAATGATTTTATGTCATTTACATTCTCAGGATATGTAACCTCTATTTGTACTCTATAGTATGTGATACTACAAAAATATAAAAGGGATATATTCATAAATATATTAATATTAAATATCGTAATATATATATATATATATATATATATATATTAATATAATATAACACAATTCGGGTATGATACTTCGAAAAACATCATAATATAAATATTAAACTAATATGTAGTATGTCTAAAATGATTTTATGTCATTTACATTCTCAGGATATGTAACCTCTATTTGTACTCTATAGTATGTGATACTACAAAAATATAAAAGGGATATATTCATAAATATATTAATATAATATAACACAATTCGGGTATGATACTTCGAAAAACATCATAATATAAATATTAAACTCATATGTAGTATGTCTAAAATGATTTTATGTCATTTACATTCTCAGGATATGTAAGCTCTATTTGTACTCTATAGTATGTGATACTACAAAAATATAAAAGGGATATATTCATAAATATATTTATATTAAATATCGTAATATATATATATAGGGGAAGGTTCAAATGAAAACCACTAGTTAACGCGAAAACTCGAAAACTAATTAAAAAAAGCCTAAAAAACACACAAAATTTTTTTTTTTTTTTTTGCAAAACCAAATTTCGCAGGTTTTTTAATATAAAAAAAAATTTTCAAAAAAAAAAAAAAAAAAAAAATTTTGTGTAGTGCACATGTGTAATACTACACATGTGTATCTGTACTACACATGTGTATTATTACACATGTGCACTACACAAAAAAAATTTTTTTTTTTTTTTTTGAAATTTTTTTTTTTATATATAAAAACCAGCGATTTTTATTAAAAAAATTGAAAAAAAAAAAAAAAATTTGTGTGTTTTTTAGGCTTTTTTTAGTTAGTTTTCGAGTTTTCGCGTTAAAAGTGGTTTTCATTTGAACCATCCCCTATATATATATATATATATATATATAGTATGTCCATATATTTATGTGAGTGTCATTCAAAATAAATTATAAAAATATTATTGATATTAATCAAAGATATAAGATAACACCCGTAAATATGGTATCACTAAAATATAAAATATTATTCGAAGCAAGCAGGATATTTTATGATTCATGACAGAATCCAAAAGTTTTACTCGATTTAAAAACATGTATTTGTTAAGGTTTGATAAAACATATAATTATATTAATTTTGTTAAAATATAATGTTTCAGCATTATTTAGATACGATAATTAAAATACTTTGTAAATCACTTTAAAATTCTTTGGTACTTCTTATCGTATTATTAAATATGTAAATTTTCATCAAAATTTGATAAGTTATATTCAGAAATTATGGTCAATATTAATGATAATTCACATGCTAGAGAAATTTTCTTAAACAAACGCTCTCTAAGAAAAGTTTTAATATATACTGTTATTATTTATCATCATCATTATTACTAAATACACTAAACTAAAATATTATTAAATTCTGTTTTAAATTAAAAATAATAATAATAGTAACTTGGAAGAGCAAAATATTTTTAATAACAAAATAATAATTTTTGACTCTTGAATACAGTTATGTTAAAAGAATTTTATAAAACATGATTCTTAATTTAATTTATAATAAATAAGAATTATTACAGTTCATAATTCATAATTTGACGATTCTAAAATTTAAACACGTATACATATACAATGGAAGATATAAAATATTTTATAAAAACTGTATCTATGAAATAGGAATAGGTACAACAAATTTATGCTGTGTAATTAAATGATTTTTAATACATAGCATCTATATATCAACAGGAAATAGTTTAAACTTATTTGAAAATTCTGACGTATGTATATTTTATATATACCCTGTATCTATATTATAAATGATATTTCAGTCATAAAGTAAAAATATGTACAAAAACACTTAAGTACGATATAACTATATGGTTTAAAATATATGTATAGAAGAAACATTTTTATCATTTGATAAGCTTAATTTATCTCTTGAATGATAATTAGAGTCATACATATATATATATATATATTGTTGGAATTGAACCCTACAGAGGAACAGTTGATGTAAAGCCAAAACTGGCCCAGAACAGTGGATCCATCATAAGTAGTAGCTTGCACTAAATTTCCCCCTTAAAAGTGATTCTAACAACTGCTGCCCCTAAGTACTGATTTGTTATAACTAGTGATGGTCTACAATAACAGCTGTTTCCAAAAGACTGTTGAAGATAAAGTGCTGCTTAGTCAATCTACTGATTTAGTTCAAGTACTGCTGAAGACCAAAGCACTGCTAGGGCAGAAGCAGTGGAATGAAGAATCAGTTGTTTGTTTTCATTTTGTATTGCAATCAGTTGTTAGCTTAGCAGTAGTTAGATAACAGTGTTTGTATAGAACGGTTGTTAGAGGTTGTTAGGTTGTTAAATGTCACTTTCATGGTGACGTCAGCGTAGATGCTTCAGTGGTTTGATCTGTATTATAAATAGAACATTTTGCATTGTTCTATTGGATTGAGCGAGAGAGGCTTCTCCTCCAATCCATTCATCTTGTACGATCAACCAGTGAGCATCAGGCTGAGGGGGAGTTTAGTATGTAAGCTTGCATGTAATCTTTTGATTGTAAATCTTTCGACTTATGAGAAACATGTGTTTACTGAAAACTATTTCCCTTTGATTGTGTTTACACAATTTGCTTTCAATTCCGCTGTATCAGATCTCTGTTTTACATTCATTCATTGTTCAAATATTACAAACAAACACAATCATGAAGGCCATAGATCCTAACAATTGGTATCAGAGCTTGGACAGTCAAATTCGATCTAACAATCAATTTGACATAACAGTTCAGCTCAAAATTTATTGATGCTAAGGTTGATTGTATTTAGTTGAAAAACAGAGTAACGATTAATCACGTCCAAATTTGATTATTCAAAAATTCTGTAAAACAACCAAGATGTTATCTATCACGTTGGAGTCATGTAATACTGGAAGTATCATGAATCAAATCATTATAGGTTCAGTGTTTATGTTGAAAAAACTATGATGATTCCATCATGGCTGCTACTAAGGTGTCACCTCATGTCAACAAAGGTATATGTTTAGTTAAAAGCATTAGTGTCTTTGTTAACATCAAAAGAGGTAAATAAAACTTTAGTTACTTGATCTTATATGTTGAAAAACAGGTTGAAAATTCTTCAAAAGGATCAAATCAATTTTGTTGAAACATTATAAGAAAATTAGCAGTTCTATAATATACATCAAACATAACCAGGGATCAACTCCAAACTTTTGGTAGAAAATACCAGAGTTGTTAAAAGGAGGAGAAATCTATTCAAATCACTTGTGATAAAAGAGTGGGATCCTACAAAGGTTATGTGTTGGTATTTAGAAGTCCAGATCATGAGTAATGTGAAATTTGGCATAGGCTTGTGCAAAAATGACTAAATCTCTCAAAACATTGCTGAAAGATGATTTTGGATTAAGTATTTTTCCTCAAAAACCCTCCAGTATGTACTTCAGTATTCATAAATGGGAAGGGTAAAAAGGGAAAGAAGAAATATTACAAAAACTCAAAAGTGTATTTATCTCAAAACTTTTGATATCAAAAGAAAAGGGTATAAATCCAAAACACTTAAGAGTCCACAGGAGATCTACATACTTGGTCAAACATTTGTCATCCATCAATCATGCACAATCACCGTATCAGGGAGTTCAGGTAACAAAGGTATCACCAGTTTGATTATTAAATAAAGAGGATTAGGCCAAATTTTCAGAAATTTTTCATATGGTAATAAGGTTCACAAAGAGCCTTCAAAACCATTGTGAGCAGACAACGTTATAGTTATAATCATCTGACAAGATAATGGTACCAAAAAGTGGGAATGAAACTTTGATTCAAACCACTGACCATTTTCTTTATCTTGAGAATGAGGTGATTCTGATCTGTTTAAAAAGGTACATTGACTTTAATAATACACCAGATCTACTTATTACTATTTTCAGAAAATCTTTACTTAATTTTTGTTGTAAAGGTTTTAAATAAAGCAGGACATATTATTCTTCTTTTTCATAAGAATGATATATTTTGTACTTTTACTTGTTTTAGATAGTAAAAGTTCAAACTCCTGTCAGGATGGAGAACCTTTTTATTTTTGTTTAGGGTGATATTTTCCTTGAAAATGGATTAAAAGGAGATGGTGTCATATTCGAGTCATTTCATAAATTCAAGTTTAAATCAGTAACCAAAGTTAATTGTCAACAAACCTTAAAAACATTTGGGTGCACATGTTTTACTCAAAATTTTCAAAAAGATTAGAACACAAAATGTATGGTTAAAGTAAAGTATGGTAATCATCTGGGATACTCAATCACTTCCTATATCTAAAGTGTTATAAGCAAGGACTGTGCATGTTGAAAACCTTCATTAAATTTCATGTAAACCCTGCTATTTTGATAATGATGATAAACTTGCACCTAAAATTTGCTTGTCAAGTATTTGGTTATGCAGGTAATTCAAAATCTCCATCAACAGATATTGATATGATATCGTGTTCTCACGAGTCAAAATCATGTCTTTCATTTGAGCAGCAGCTGTTCAAAGCAGTTGTAAAAGCTCATCCACTGATAAATAAACAGAGTTTGACCAAAGTAGCCTTCTAATGGTTACCACCACTCCACCCCAAACAACTGTTTGATAAACTCCATCAAAAATGGATAAAAATCATCAGTATGTCAAACCCACGTTTTATGTACTTTCACCTTCATCTCAAACAGCTGTTGGATCATCAATAATTACCAACAGATGTTAGCTCAGGTGATTCACATCTGCAGCCTCACATTTTGAACATCGGTCCCTTTTAAAAACTTCATCCATTTTACCAAACCTTGACAACATCAATTGAAAAGGGATTCTCACATAAAGTTTATCCCAAAACTTTTGTCCTCTTCTTGATTTTCTACCATTCCATCAACTAGTCATGTACCATTGGGGCACTAAAAGATAGAAAGTTGGGTGTTTGTCATGTTAGAGGAGCTTCAATAGTTCAGGGAAAAACAAGTTTAAAACTTGTTCCACCACCAAAAGATGAGAATCTTTTTGGTAAATTGTGGACCCTAAAAAACACAGCATATGTTGAGAGCATGTTTGTCAAGAACCATCATGCTCAGAAAGTCATAACATCAAGAGTGTGGAAGTTTACAATAAGGGGATATCAATTTCTAGACAATATGTCTAGAATATTTGATTAAACACAAGCAGCTGTTATACAACAACTGTTAGAAGAATACTATGATACTGCTGCAAGCTGAAAAGTCCAATTGTTTGTCATTTCAGTATATGTTATTGAATTTTGATATAATTGCTCAAAAGACTTCATTTATGCATGACAGTCGAGTAGCTGAAATATATCATCAAAAATTCAGTATCTCATTAATCCATCTTCATTTGACATCAGACATCACTTTGTGAGGGATTGCTATGAAAAACGTTTGATTTCTCTGCATCATGTTCCAACTAAAGATCAGCTGGCAGATGTGCTAACAAAAGCATTAGACACACCCACCTTTGAAAGCTTGATCTCTAGGATTGGCATGCTAAACATGGAATAACAAGCAAAATCTTGTTTTTCTATGAATAAAAGCATTAAAATGTTTTCAGAAAATCAAAAATCCATCCTTAAAAATAGCTAAAAATGAATTTTTCATTAAATCCTTAAAAGTCTGCCATAACCACTGTTTTGGTTCAAACATCTGTTTGTTATTGCTTTCCACTGCTGAAAGTCAACCTCTGTTTTCATCATTTTCATGGTTAACTACTGTTGTTCAAAAATCAGTGTTTTAAACCACTGACACAGGCTATCCACTGATAGTTAAAGTCACCCACTGTTTTCATGTGTCTTTCTAGCAACCACTGATACTTGTTCCATCAGTGGTTTCCTAAACAACTGTTTTCCATTATTCATCCTTCCATCAGAGGTTGGCACGTGGTCAGTACTTAGCCGTCAGATCTTTTGTAACCGCTGCCACGTCAGCATTCACTTTTTCCCTTATAAAACCCTGATCAAAACCCCCAAACAGGGTTTTACTGTCGAATCGAATTCAAAATTCCTTTCTAAAACAGTTGTCCTCAAAATTTTCACACAATCCTCTTCGCCTTCATTTCATCTTCTTCATCCCCGACTCAATCATGGTGAAAAAATCCAGTAAAACCACACAAAAGGATTCACCCACAATTGAGATCCCATTTAAATTTTCACACAATTACTTCGGTATCTTTGAAAAACCCAGTGAAACCAGAATCTTTGATTCCATCATCGACACACTTTCATCCACAAAGTATAAAACTTTGTTAACTTGTGATGCAACTGTTTACTTGACTACGCAAATGGAGTTTTGAAAAAATGCAACCCTAGAAAAGGTGAACAAAAAGGTTGTAGCCATAAATTCTTCAATAAAGGGTGTAAAGTTCTCCATCACACCTCAATCGATTTCTGAAGTCTTTGAACTCAATGATCTGGAAGGTAAAAGTTCTTTCCCTAAAACAGAGTACCAAAGGGATTTCCTTGAAAGAGGGTATGAAGAAGAAATGCAAAAAGATGCTTTACAAAAAGGCAGTTTTCCATCTGCTACAAGGTTTTTATTTCATACTCTCCTTATGTGTGTATCTAACAAAACCACTGCCTTCAATGAAATCCTCTTGAAGATTCAATATCTGGGTTATGCTATCCTGCAAGGAGAAAATTTTAATTATTCCCAGGAAATCTTCAATTACTTGGTCAAAAATGTTGACAAAAAGGCTTTCTTATTATTCCCAAGGTTTTTGAGTTATTATTTTGAGAAAAAATTTTCAAAAGATAATGCCCATGTGCTTATACAGGGTGCTCCTCTTCACATAAACAGTTTAACTGCAAAAACATTCACAAGAATGTTAAAACCTTCCAAAACACAAGCAGAGGTACCTGAGCAGACTTTAGCAGCTACCACTGCTCCTCAGGTATCTGCTGCTGAGCCCACTGCTCCAGGTGATCATAGTAGCACAACCACTGCTATGAAACCCACACCTACCATTACCAAAAAGCCCAAAAAGAAATCATCCACAAAGCCCCCCAAACCCACAAAAAGGTAACTCTGGAAGATGAGATCCCAGAGTAAATACCTGTGACAACACCAAAGTCACCAATAACCACTGCTGCTACTTCCTCACAGCAAATGGAAGAAAGATCTCAACCCTTGCCTCAAACTCCTCCTGCATCTTCACAAAAAGATCAGGTTGTAAGCACAGGGACACCAAATTATGATGCTCTAGAATCACTTGATTCTATCATCCACAGCCCACTTCCCGGGGCAAATTCGCTTTCTACACCCAACCTCGCAGCTCAAGTTCCACCACAAATATTACCTTTGTTGGATGCAGTTAATGTTGCCCAGACACAAATTAGTTCTTCTCAATCACCTGTCATTGAGAACATACCCCAACAAGTGACTGAGTCTGGTGTCTTTATCACTGTTAACCCACCAACATCTGAGGAGGTTACACTGCAGGAATTACCTGTAATTCCTGTCAGTAGTTTAAGTAGAGCAGCAACTACTAGTGTTGGATCAACAGATCTACATTTGGCCAGTTGTTTCATCAGTCAGACTCCTTGAAGGAAATTCCTTCTATAGCACCTCTGATATCCACTAGTGAGTTTATTTTGACCACTTGTACCATCAAAAGGTTATTAAGTGCTGAAGGAAGAAGACCCCAGTACCAAGAACAAGGGGCATCAATGGATAACTTTTGGAATTCGTTCCCTAAGTCAAACATTGATACAACCACTGCAGGTGGGAAATCAGATGATCCCATTAACTTGGGTGATGGTTTGAAATATCAGGAATTGATGGAGAGGGTAGACAGAATTAACTCATCTATTACAGACATCAAGACAATGCTGCAACAGTTGTTAAATTCACAAAAGTCCACACCCACTGCTGCACCACCACATGTTCCATCTGCATCCACTGCTCCATCCCCTGATGCTCTTTGGAAGCTGTTTCAACCAATGCTCCACAAACAAAGAGAGTATGCTGATTTACAACATGAGATTCACATCCAGGAAATCAGAAATCTTTTGGATGCAAGATTCAAAGATACTCAAGCAGACATCAAGGCAATTAAAGCCCATATGTTATAAACCACTGGCTCTGCTCCTCCAACAGTACTCTTTCTTGATACTCCTCCTCCCAATGATGCCAAAAAGGGGGAGAAAATAAAACAGTTGAAAAAGAAAGGGTATGATGATGGTCTGTACATTGCACCAGATAAATCAAGTATGTTTGCAGACCTTCCCAGGCCAGATGGGTCCAAAAAGGTTGATGAATTCCTAAATGCTTTAGCTGATGAAAAAGCAAGGCTAAAAAGGGACATGGAGGCAAAGGGAAAGTCAAGGTTTAAAGAGGAGAAAGAAATTTTGATGGAAATGGTAGAACAGGGTACTTCTGGGCCAAAGGATGATGAAGAAAGCCCTAAGCCAAAAAGAAGGCCTGCTAGAAAAACAAGGCAACCCAAAAACACACCTCCCAAATCCACAAAAGAAACTTCTAAACCTCCCAAAAGCCTTCCTCATAAACCTTCAAAGCCAACAGATGTTGAAACACCTGTTGCATCAACAACTGTTGATACTTCAGTGGTTTCAGCAGCTGTTAACCCTACAACTATCACTTCAACACACACCACATCCACTGCCATTTCCAATTCAACCACTGCCACACCAAAAATCACCTCACCACCACAAAAACCACCATCACAAATACCACCTGTTAAAAAGCAGAAGACATCAGGTGATACATCATCTGTTGTAATGGCAACAGTGGTTGAAACACCAGTTGTTTCAACAGCTGTTAGTCAGTCATCTACCACTGCCCTCACCATTTCAACAATCACCATACAACCCACTGTCACATCACAAACAAAACCACCTGCCATTGTGCAGAAGACAATAGCTGACACATCAATTGTTGTAATGACAAAAATGGTTGGAACACCAGTTGCTTCAACAATTGTTTGTCAACCACCCATCACTCCAAATATTCCTACTTCCATACCACAAACAAAACCCCCTTCGCCCAAAAATCCCTACACAAGGAAAAGGAAAATTCAGGTGAATAATGATGATATACCAGCACCTACTCCTTTATCCTCTACACCTTACAATGTTATCAAGCCCCAACCTTTCATTCCTCCAAAGTTGGTCAATCCAATAAAAGATCCAAAAATTATTGAAGGCTATGACCCTGCTGATATAACTCCAATAGCTGCAAATTATCCACTAGAATTGGAAGCTGTAAAGAATGAATTGAGACAATTCTACACAGTGGATGATCCTTCAAAAAGAAAATTTCTTTCTTTAATTGGTTACAGAGATCCAGCCAACATCGATGAATATTTAAAACTCAAAGCCAGGCAAGCTAATACCAGAGCCAGACTTGAATGCCAAGGGAAAAGTGACAATGAAATTTCAAGTTATACACAGTTTTTGCTCACTAAGATTAAAATATTGGAGGATTATGCAAGAGACCTGAGCAAAGAAATTTCTAATCTGTCACCAGAAGCTGACTTACAAAAGGAAATGAGAAAGGATTATCTTGCATTCATTATGAAAGAAAAATTCTATACAGCTAAAGAAGAACAGTTCAGTGAATGGCCACTCATTGCCTTAAAGCATGAGGTGAACAGAATTGAGAGGATCAAAAATGATCCAGGCATGAAAAGGTTAGCACCAAACTGGAGTAAATACAAAAAGGGCATTGATGATCTTACTTTAGAGTATAAACGAAAGAAGCAAGAATTGGTTGATGCAAAGGTTGGAACTGCCAAAGCCATATCAAAATGGACAAAGCAATATACAGATGAAGCTTATGAAAGGCTAAGAAAAAGGAGAATGACAGGTCCTAACTTACCAAAGAAGCCTGAGTACGAAACCATTGATAAGCCAAAGAAGCAGGTCCACACTTCTGAACCATTATTCACATCAGCAGATACCTCTGTCATTGTGTTAAACCAAAGGAAGAGGCCACAGCTGACTGATGCAGAAGAGAAAGAAAAAGAAGTTGAGTATTTTAAAGAAGCAATCAAGAAAATGGCTTTAGAAGAAGTTAGCTCAGCAAAACTTCAAAATGCTGCTAACAAATTATTAAACAGGCCATCATCTCCAAACTCATATGCAAATAAACCTCTCCCAAGAAACCCATTGGGTTCAAAAATACTAAAATGCATGTCTAATCAAAAGACCCACGTATTGACACTGATCAGATCCAATGGTGAAGTAAAGCACATATCAAGGGAACAAGCACTGGGCCTGGGTGTTGAAGATCTACAAGATCTCCTTGAGCTTATACTGTGTAGGGATGAGGATGATACAAGTTCCATGGATTTTGAATTGCAATTTAAAGGACAAGTTAGGGAACTTCTGATGAGACAATAAAGATCCAGAATAATGAAGGGTTTTGGCATCATCTGTTCCAGGGGGGGATTGTTGGAATTGAACCCTACAGAGGAACAAATGATGTAAAGCCAAAACTGGCTCAGAACAGTGGATCCATCATAAGCAGTAGTTTGCACTAAATTTCCCCCTTAAAAGTGATTCTAACAACTGCTGCCCCTAAGTACTGATTTGTTATAACTACTGATGAGATCCATCGCAATTTTCTCCCACTTCCAAACCGGTATCTCTGGTTGGACAAGCAAGCCAGAAGGTCGCTGATGTTCGGCCTTGACTTTGAGACAAGTTAGGCATTTTGATACATACAAGGCAACATCCTTCTTCATACCAGGCCACCAGCACTGAGTACGAAGATCCTTGTACAATTTGTCAGCACCAGGATGGATAGAATATCGAGACTTATGAGATTCGTCCATTACGAAGGTGCGAAGATCGACTTGTTTCGGAATCCACAATCGATCCTTAAAATAAAGCAAACCATCGTCTTTCGCTTCGAGCTTAAGCTTAAGTTGACGTGGTAATTCCATACCCATCAAATTTTGTGAAACACAAAATTGTTGAGCTTGAAGGACACGAGATTGAAGATCAGATAGAGTTCGAACAGAATGAAGCTTGACTCTCTCCTTTCGACTAAGCGCATCGGCTACAACATTCGCCTTACCAGGGTGGTAGCGAATCTCGTAGTCATAATCGTTTAAGAGTTCAACCCAATGTCGTTGCCTCATGTTCAGCTCTTTCTGATTAAGAATATGCTGGAGACTTTTGTGGTCTGTGAAAACCACACACTTTGTTCCATAGAGGTAGTGTCTCCAGATTTTAAGCGCGAAACCACAGCTCCTAACTCAAGATCATGAGTTGTGTAGTTCTTCTCGTGAACTTTCAACTGTCTAGATGCATATGCAATAACCTTACCTCGTTGCATAAGGACGCAACCAAGGCCTAAGTTGGACGCATCGCAATAGACAGCGAAATCATCGCTTCCCTCGGGCAGAGATAGAACAGGAGCATTACATAACTTTTGCTTTAGCGTTTGGAACGCTTCTTCTTGCTTGGGACTCCACTCAAAAGGCTTATTCTTCTGGGTCAAAGCAGTGAGTGGAACCGCAATCTTCGAGAAATTTGAAATAAATCGACGATAATAACCAGCAAGACCAAGAAAAGATCGAATCTCTGTAGGCGTCGTCGGTGTATTCCAGTCCTTAATAGCAGCAATCTTGGATGGATCCACATGAATACCCTGCTCCTTGACTATATGACCCAAGAATTGAACTTCTTTAATCCAGAATTCACACTTGGAGAATTTAGCAAAAAGTTGTTCCTTCTTCAGGAGTTCCAATGTTAAGCGAAGGTGTTGCTCGTGCTCGGCTCGAGATTTTGAATAAATGAGAATATTGTCGATGAACACAATAATGAACTTGTCTAAATAAGGTGTGCAGACCCTATTCATTAAGTCCATAAAGATAGCTGGAGCATTTGTTAAACCAAAAGGCATGACAGTGAACTCGTAATGCCCATATCTAGTGTGGAAAGCAATTTTGGGAATATCTTCTTCGAGAACACGAAGTTGATGATACCCAGAACGCAGATCGATCTTGGAAAAGCATGAAGCACCCTGCAGCTGGTCGAAGAGATCATCAATTTGAGGCATGGGATATCGATTCTTGATGGTGAGCTTATTAAGCTCACGATAATCGATACACATTCGAAAATATCCATCTTTCTTTTTCACGAAGAGGACAGGAAACTCTAGCCTTAGACAGAAAACTCAGAGTACAGGCACTCACCACAAGAGTTCCCAGGTAAGAGTGACTGGTCCGATTATGTGGATTTGTACGAACACTCTAACCTTAGACAGAAAACTCAGAGTACAGGCACTCACCCTTCCAGTTTGCACGTGTTCACATTATTTAGACCCAAACTTTGATGAGATTTTGAAAACTTAGAGGGTTCAAAACCTTATAATAGAGGGTTCAAAACCTAGTAATCAATCATCCTAGAACATATGATTAGTTTTCAAAGCGGATTCGAAAATTGTGTTCTCGTTGTGGTTATCACCTAAGGATAGGTGACGATTTTGTTTTAAAAATCTAAACGCAAATAAACTTGCGTTGGGGTCCTAGAAGTTATAGTCTAGGTCAAAGCATTACTAATAACCTAATTCCCTATAACCATTGGCTCTGATACCAACTCTTCTGTCACACCCCGACCACGTAAAACAACAAAGCGTGGCGGAAACGTCGGGGAGTGTTGTAACAGAATTATCGTTTCATAACCATGGATACAAAAAGTGTTTCGTTTTATTGATAATATTAAACATTAACATTGTTTTAACACATAACAAACAAGTTTTATATCGACTATCATTGTTTTATGTCACTAAGGCCTCGTCCAGATCCTATGTGACGCACGCATCCTAGAACGTCAATCAAGCAACAACACCTGAAACATATGTAAAAACAAAGTCAGCAAAGAAATGCTGGCGAGTACATAGGTTTTATAAGGGTATCGGAATCATGGCTTGTTTACATATATTGCAATACCTCGAAAACCTTGTTTTTAAAAAAGTGTATAATATTGCAACATGATTAACCAACTCAAATCAAGATGGTTATAATTTATAAAATTTCGTAGCCACGATTCTTAACCCAAAAGCTTTTTGTTTTAGAAAACCATCTTGTAAAACATCTCATATAAACTCGTTAATAAAACTCGTATATTATTTCGAAAACATCGTTGAGTGACATCGTTTCAATATCGTTTACCCAAGTGAACTAAATAACGCCACGGTATGTAATATGTTGAAAACACTTATATATAAGAAGTACCAGCGGCGTATCTACCATGTTTTCACCACATTTCACCCGTCCCGTTATCTAAACACTAGCCAAAAACCAATTGTTTACCCAAATCGTTTAACATCGTTTCCAAATCGTTTACAAATCATTTACAAATTGTTTACTCGTTTAAATCGTTTAAATCATCCTCGTTTTAATGGTGAGAACTTATATATGGTCATCTCGTTAATAACATTCAAACCTTCGTGACTCGACTACCTCGTTCCTCGCTTCTCGTATTAACATACCCCCAAAGGGTAAGTTAATAATTACAGATTCAGTCGTTACCCACAACACCCACACATAACCATGGGTATAGTGCAATAACGGGATTTGTCGGATCCTATGGTACCATAACCTAATACTGGTCGGTTCGGCCAAAATTAATGAATGTCATTCGTTATGTAACTACAACCAACAAGTTCGTTCACATTATCGAAATCGTTATTAGTTTAGTATAAATCGTTCTATTCATTTTTGAAATCATCGTTTAAACCTTGAAAACATTTTTGTACATGTGAATCACCCCAAAACAATTGAAAGTTGTAAAATAGGGGAACTATGTACTCACTTGTAGTGCAAGGTATCCTCAATCAATAGTACTTCAACAAACTCGAGTAAACCAGAGAAATCAAACAACACCTAGTAATTGAATCACTAGTCAAACAATAGACGCCTAAATCGGAAGATCGGACAGAATGAGGTCTTGTAAAACAAATGAGTGTTGGAACTCATGTGATATAGTTTAACAAGGCCTACATCCTAAATGAAACCTAACCTAAGTGCTTTCGACCCATCGCGTCCCATTAAGGTAGCTTATGCTACTTTAACGCGTCGTTCGCGTGAAACGCGTTCGGAACGCCTAACTAGTCCTATGATAAGTAAAATATGCCTCAACATGTTTAATATTGTTGTGTAATCAGTTTAGTTACCAAAGGTCATGTAACATATGCTTAAAATGAATTTTGGCGTAAAAAGGGCATTTTTGGTAATTTACCTAAGGCATATAAACTACCTATCATAAAACTACTTAAACGAAGCGACCATAAGGTATAACCTTGGAAGGTTATTCCCTATATACTATGGTCACCTAATGTGTTTGGTCGGATCCTAATGATCGACCAAACGGGTCGGGTTCGAAAGTATAAGTGATTGTTTAGATCGCTTACCTTTACGACCCAAGACAAGCACAAAACTAATAGTGACGAGCTAAGCATGTTAAAGCATGCTTAACTAAGATAGAAAACAAGTTTTGATATCAAAACAAACGGTTTTGATATCCTGGAGTAGTTTGGTTACAAAATACGCGTAAATGCGTATTTTGGCCGAAACTTCGACTCGTCACTGAGCCTAGATAACGTGGTAATCAGTAGGTATAGTCACAAGGGACTATAACCATCGTGATTACGCTCACGTTATGAAGTTCAAACGAACTTCACATTGACCATAAACTGGTCAATGCAGAAAGTCAAACGCAGTTTGACTTTAACGCTAAAACGAATGAAAAGAACGAAAGAACACTTACAACGGGTCCAAGAATGGAAGTTTTGAATCCAAATATTCTCAGGTATGAAGTGTTAAACACATCAACTTAGAGAACAAATTCAGATTTCAAAGGTGTGGGTTTTGGGGTTGAGATCATGGGGGTATTTATAGATTTCCTTGAACCGTTAAGATCGTTTATCATAAACCGTGATTCAATCTCATCCATACATGTGTTACAATACTAAGGATACATCAATGTGGCCCCCTAGCATCAGGAAATAACATGTGGAATTGGGTTTTGAGTGTTTAACAGCTGGAAACAGGCTGGAAAGAAGTTTCTGATGAACTGGGACATGCTTACGGACCGTATGGTCCTCCCCTTACGGTCCGTAAGGACCCTGCCGACCAGCATGTTTCAGTTTTGGCAGTTTTGGTCCCTGTGCGCGTATGGTCATGTTTTGGCACTTCTAACACCCGTCAAGCCCATTTTTAAGCTTCACAAGGATGCTAAAGCATAGGGAACATGAAACATGCTCAAAATTATCTCGGATGTCGGTTCGTTTGGCCGTACGGTTGCGTTGTTCGGTTAATTACGACGGAAGTCGTAACGAACGCAAAAATGATCCAAATTAAGCGACGAATGGAATTTTCTTATGCCAAACACTAAAATAGAATATTTTAATGCTTACATAAATTTTTGGAGGTCCGGATATATTCAGAACGTAAGATATGCGCGAAAATGCAAACTTGTGCACTTTTTGACGCTTTTAGTCCCTGAATGAGCATAAAGTTTATTTTAGCACACCGAACCCCTCAAAGCCTATTTCTAAGCTATGTAAAGGATATTTAGGGTATGTTTAACTTATGGTCATGTTCCAGAATGTTCGTTACAGTTCAAATCGGCATAGTTTCGCAGTTTGACACAAATAGTCCCTGCGATCGAACAAAGTTGATTTCGACACACCAAACCATTCAAAACTTATTTCTAAGTTATGTGGAGGTTATTTAAGGTATGTTAAGCCTATGTCACTATTACGGAGTGTTTTTTGTGTTATACTGACTGCGTTTACGCACCAGTTTGCGTATAACCTTCCAGAACGCGATTTAAAGCTTACAATCGGAATCGAATCGAATTGAAAAATCACCAAACACAAATACACAGATAGAAACACCAAAACACATATAATGACACCAAAGCACATTGTTTTATTAATAAACATCATTGTTTTACATCGTACATCGATTACAGAACACAGTTGTCACAGTCTCCCCTACTTTAGGAAATTTCGTCTCGAAATTTTAATTAGAGGAAGCTTGTGAAAACAAATGCGGATATTTCGTTTTCATCTGGTCCTCACGTTCCCAAGTAAACTCTGGGCCACGTTTGGATTCCCAGCGAACTTTGACCAATCGAATCTGTTTGTTCTTCAACTGTTTGAAAGCACGGTCCAGGATCTCCACGGGTTTCTCGACAAAATGCATTGTTTCATCGATTCGAATCTAGTCGAGAGGAATGTGTAGATCAGCGTCAGCTAAACACTTTCGTAGATTGGACACGTGAAAATTCGGATGAATATTTCCAAGCTCTGGAGGTAGCTCTAGTCGATAGGCAACCTTTCCAATTCTTTCCACAATCTTAAATGGTCCCACATATCGAGGTGCAAGTTTTCCTTTCTTTCCAAATCTCACCACTCCCTTCCAAGGTGACACCTTGAGTAGGACACGGTCTCCGATTTGAAATTCTAAGGGCTTGCGTCGCAAATCCGCATAACTCTTTTGACGGTTTCGAGCTGTCACAAGATTATCGCGGATTTTCTTGATTTTGTCTGTTGTTTCCAGAACGAGCTCAGGTCCAGTAAACTGAGCTTCACCGGTCTCGTTCCAACAGACAAGTGAACGACATTTTCGACCGTAGAGAGCTTTGAATGGTGCCATTTTAATGCTAGTATGATAACTATTGTTGTAAGAGAACTCGATCAGCGGCAGATGAGAGTCCCAATTACCACCAAAGTCTATCACGCATGCTCTAAGCATATCCTCCAAAGTTTAAATCGTTCTTTCAGATTGGCCATTTGTTTGGGGATTATAAGCAGTGCTTAGATTCAGTTGGGTTCCCAAAGCAGATTGCATAGCCTTCCAGAAATGAGATGAAAATCGAGCATCACGATCAGAGATGATATCCAAGGGCACACCATGTCGTGTCACAATCTCATCAACATAAATCTTTGCAAGCTTATCAGCAGATAGATCCCCGCGAATCGGAATGAAATGAGCTGATTTCGTTAATCGATCGATAATAACCCAAATAGCATCATGACCTTTAGATGTACGCGGTAACTTAGTGATGAGATCCATCGCAATGTTCTCCCACTTCCAAACCGGTATCTCTGGTTGGACAAGCAAGCCAGAAGGTCGTTGATGTTCGGCCTTGAATTTGAGACAAGTTAGGCATTTTGATACATACAAGGCAACATCCTTCTTCATACCAGGCCACCAGCACTGAGTACGAAGATCCTTGTACATTTTGTCAGCACCAGGATGGATAGAATATTGAGACTTATGAGATTCGTCCATTACGAAGGTGTGAAGATCGTCTTGTTTCGGAATCCACAATCGATCCTTAAAATAGAGCAAACCATCGTCTTTCGCTTCGAGCTTAAGCTCAAGTTGACGTGGTAATTCCATACCCATCATATTTTGTGAAACACAAAATTGTTGAGCTTGAAGGACACGAGATTGAAGATCAGATAGAGTTCGAACAGAATGAAGCTTGACTCGCTCCTTTCGACTAAGCGCATCGGCTACAACATTCACCTTACCAGGGTGGTAGCGAATCTCACAGTCATAATCGTTTAAGAGTTCAACCCAACATCGTTGCCTCATGCTCAGCTCTTTCTGATTAAGAATATGCTGGAGACTTTTGTGGTCAGTGAAAACCACACACTTCGTTCCATAGAGGTAGTGTCTCCAGATTTTAAGCGCGAAAACCACAGCTCCTAACTCAAGATCATGAGTTGTGTAGTTCTTCTCGTGAACTTTCAGCTGTCTAGATGCATATGCAATAACCTTACCTCGTTGCATAAGGACGCAACCAAGGCCTAAGTTGGACGCATCGCAATAGACAGCGAAATCATCGCTTCCCTCGGGCAGAGATAGAACAGGAGCATTACATAACTTTTGCTTTAGCGTTTGGAACACTTCCTCTTGCTTGGGACTCCACTCAAAAGGCTTATTCTTCTGGGTCAAAGCAGTGAGTGGAACCGCAATCTTCGAGAAATTTGAAATAAATCGACGATAATAACCAGCAAGACCAAGAAAAGATCGAAGCTCTGTAGGCGTCGTCGGTGTATTCCAGTCCTTAATAGCAGCAATCTTGGATGGATCCACATGAATACCCTGCTCATTGACTATATGACCCAAGAATTAAACTTCTTTAAGCCAGAATTCACACTTGGAGAATTTAGCAAAAAGTTGTTCCTTCTTCAGGAGTTCCAATGTTAAGCGAAGGTGTTGCTCGTGCTCGGCTCGAGATTTTGAATAAATGAGAATATCGTCGATGAACACAATAATGAACTTGTCCAAATAAGGTTTGCAGACCCTATTCATTAAGTCCATAAAGATAGCTGGAGCATTTGTCAAACCAAAAGGCATGACAGTGAAATCGTAATGCCCATATCTAGTGTGGAAAGCAATTTTGGGAATATCTTCTTCGAGAACACGAAGTTGATGATACCCAGAACGCATATCGATCTAGGAAAAGCATGAAGCACCCTGCAGCTGGTCGAAGAGATCATCAATTCGAGGTAGGGGATATCGATTCTTGATGGTGAGCTTATTAAGCTCACGATAATCGATACACATTCGAAAATATCCATCTTTCCTTTTCACGAAGAGGACAGGAGCTCCCCAAGGTGAAAAGCTCGGTCGGATGAATCCTTTATCGGATAACTCTTGAGGCTGTTTCGATAACTCTTGCATCTCCAACGGTGCAAGACGATACTGTGCTTTTGCAATCGGGTTGGCATTGGGTACAAGGTCAATATGAAACTCGACTTGACGAACTGGAGGCAAACCAGGCAGTTCATCAGGAAACACCTCCGGATAATCCCGAACAATCAGAATATCCTGAATACTCTTGCTCTTGCTTTTCTCCTCGATGACATGTGCCAGAAAAACAACATATCCTTTTTGTAAATACCTTTGGGCTTCCAAACACGACATAAGCTTCAAACCACCAGATGGCTTCTCTCCACGAATTTCCAGAACATCGCCAGAAGACAAAGGAATACGAACAATCTTATCGAAACAAACCACCTCAGCGTGGTGTTTGGTTAACTAATCCATTCCAACGATAATATCGAAACTCCCAAGTTGCATCGGTGTGAGGTCAATAGGGAAAAGATGGTTATCAAGGTTCAACTGACAATCACGAATAACAAAATCGAGAACAAGAGGTTTACCAGTAGCAACTTCGACAGATAAGGGTTTCCTCAGTTTAGTTCTAGGTATCGCAAGCAAAGGCTCAAAAGATAACGAAACAAAACTTCTATCGGCACCAGAATAAAAAAGAATAGATGCAGGTTGATTGTTAACAAGAAACGTACCATTGACAACAAATGTACCATTGACAACGAGGTTGTCAGCTCGAGCCCCGTTTGCATTCAGATTAAATGCTCATCCACAAGCAGGATCAACAATTGGAAAAAACAAAAGAGGCATTGAAAACATCGACAAAACACAAGAGAGGCGATCATTCATTCGTTACCTCGAACAAACAAATGACACGCAGTGACTAATCAAAGTAAATAGGTCAAAAATAATGTATCGCGAAGACATGCTCGCCTATAAGTGAACACTCACCCCAAGAGTTCCCAGGTATGAGTGACTGGTCCGATTATGTGGATTTGTATGAACACTCTTGCCTTACACAGAAAACTCAGAGTACAGTCACTCACCCTTCCAGTTTGCACGTGTTCACATTATTTAGACCCAAACTTTGATGAGATTTTGAAAACTTAGAGGGTTCAAAACCTTATAATAGAGGGTTCAAAACCTAGTAATCAATCATCCTAGAACAGATTATTAGTTTTCAAAGCGGATTCGAAAATTGTGTTCTCGTTGTGGTTATCACCTAAGGATAGGTGACGATTTTGTTTTAAAAATCTAAACACAAATAAACTTGCGTTGGGGTCCTAGAAGTTATAGTCTAGCTCAAAGCATTACTAATAACCTAATTCCCTATAACCATTGACTCTGATACCAACTCTTCTGTCACACCCCGACCACGTAAAACAATAAAGCGTGGCGGAAACGTCGGGGAGTGTTGTAACAGAATTATCGTTTCATAACCATGGATACAAAAAGTGTTTCGTTTTATTGATAATATTAAACATTAACATTGTTTTAACACATAACAAACAAGTTTTATATCGACTATCATTGTTTTATGTCACTAAGGCCTCGTCCAGATCCTATGTGACTCATGCATCCTAGAACGTCAATCAAGCAACAACACCTGAAACATATGTAAAAACAAAGTCAGTAAAGAAATGCGGGCGAGTACATAGGTTTTATAAGGGTATCGGAATCATGGCTTGTTTACATATATTGCAATACCTCGAAAACCTTGTTTTTAAAAAAGTGTATAATATTGCAACATGATTAACCAACTTAAATCAAGATGGTTATAATTTATAAAATTTCGTAGCCACGATTCTTAACCCAAAAGCTTTTTGTTTTAGAAAACCAACTTGTAAAACATCTCATATAAACTCGTTAATAAAACTCGTATATTATTTCGAAAACATCGTTGAGTGACATCGTTTCAATATCGTTTACCCAAGTGAACTAAATAACGCCACGGTATGTAATATGTTGAAAACACTTATATATAAGAAGTACCAGCGGCGTATCTACCATGTTTTCACCACATTTCACCCGTCCCGTTATCTAAACACTAGCCAAAACCAATTGTTTACCCAAATCGTTTAACATCGTTTCCAAATCGTTTACTCGTTTAAATCGTTTAAATCATCCTCGTTTTAATTGTGAGAACTTATATATGGTCGTCTCGTTAATAACATTCAAACCTTCGTGACTCGACTACCTCGTTCCTCGCTTCTCGTATTAACAAACCCCCAAAGGGTAAGTTAATAATTACAGATTCAGTCGTTACCCACAACACCCACACATAACCATGGGTATAGTGCAATAACGGGATTTGTCGGATCCTATGGTACCATAACCTAATACTGGTCGGTTCGGCCAAAATTAATGAATGTCATTCGTTATGTAACTACAACCAACAAGTTCGTTCACATTATCGAAATCGTTATTAGTTTAGTATAAATCGTTCTATTCGTTTTTGAAATCATCGTTTAAACCTTGAAAACATTTTTGTACATATGAATCACCCCAAAACAATTGAAAGTTGTAAAATAGGGGAACTATGTACTCACATGTAGTGCATGGTATCCTCAATCAATAGTACTTCAACAAACTCGAGTAAACCAGAGAAATCAAACAGCACCTAGTAATTGAATCACTAGTCAAACAATAGACGCCTAAATCGGAAGATCGGACAGAATGAGGTCTTGTAAAACAAATGAGTGTTGGAACTCATGTGATATAGTTTAACAAGTCCTACATCCTAAATGAAACCTAACCTAAGTGCTTTCGACCCATCGCGTCCCATTAAGGTAGCTTATGCTACTTTAACGTGGCGTTCGTGTGAAACGTGTTCAGAACGCCTAACTAGTCCTATGATAAGTAAAATATGCCTCAACATGTTTAATATTGTTGTCTAATCAGTTTAGATACCAAAGGTCATGTTACATATGCTTAAAATGAATTTTAGCGTAAAAAGGGCATTTTTGGTAATTTACCTATGGCATATAAACTACCTATCATAAAACTACGTAAACGAAGCGACCATAAGGTATAACCTTGGAAGGTTATTCCCTATACACTATGGTCACCAAATGTGTTTGGTCGGATCCTAATGATCGACCAAACAGGTCGGGTTCGAAAGTATAAGCGATTGTTTAGATCGCTTACCTTTACGACCCTAGACAAGCACAAAACTAATAGTGACGAGCTAAGCATGTTAAAACATGCTTAACTAAGTTAGAAGACAAGTTTTGATATCAAAACAAACGGTTTTGATATCCTAGAGTAGTTTGGTTACAAAATACGCGTAAATGCATATTTTGGCCGAAACTTCGACTCGTCACTGAGCCTAGATAACGTGGTAATCAGTAGGTATAGTCACAAGGGACTATAACCATCGTGATTAAGCTCACGTTATGAAGTTCAAACGAACTTCACATTGACCATAAACTGGTCAATGCTGAAAGTCAAACGCGGTTTGACTTTAACGCTAAAACGAATGAAAAGAACGAAAGAACACTTACAACGGGTCCAAGAATGGAAGTTTTGAATCCGAATATTCTCAGGTATGAAGTGTTAAACACATCAACTTAGAGAACAAATTCAGATTTCAAAGGTGTGGGTTTTGGGGTTGAGATCATGGGGGTATTTATAGATTTCCTTGAACCGTTAAGATCGTTTATCGTAAACCGTGATTCAATCTCATCCATACATGTGTTACAATACTAAGGATACATCAATGTGGCCCCCTAGCATCAGGAAATAACATGTGGAATTGGGTTTTGAGTGTTTAACAGCTGGAAACAGGCTGGAAAGAAGTTTCTGATGAACTAGGACATGCTTACAGACCGTATGGTCCTCCCCTTACGGTCCGTAAGGATCCTGCAGACCAAAAAGTTCCAGTTTTGGCAGTTTTGGTCCCTGTGCGCGTATGGTCGTGTTTTGGCACTTCTAACACCCGTCAAGCCCATTTTTAAGCTTCACAAGGATGTTAAAGCATAGGGAACATGAAACATGCTCAAAATCATCTCAGATGTCGGTTCGTTTGGCCGTACAGTTGCGTTGTTCGGTTAATTACGACAGAAGTCGTAACGAACGCAAAAACGATCCAAATTAAGCGACGAATGGAATTTTCTTATGCCAAACACTAAAATAGAATATTTTAATACTTACATAAAATTTTGGAGGTCCGGATATATTCAGAACGTAAGATATGCGCGAAAA
The DNA here is from genome assembly GCA_030545235.1 of Helianthus tuberosus. Lineage (NCBI taxonomy): Eukaryota > Viridiplantae > Streptophyta > Magnoliopsida > Asterales > Asteraceae > Helianthus > Helianthus tuberosus. The sequence continues at coordinate 134,663,536 of CM060394.1, forward strand.
TGCAAACTTTTGCACTTTTTGACGCTTTTAGTCCCTGAATGAGAATAAAGTTTATTTTAGCACACCGAACCCCTCAAAGCCTATTTCTAAGCTATGTAAAGGATATTTAGGGTATGTTTAACTTATGGTCATGTTCTGGAATGTTCGTTACAGTTCAAATCGGCATAGTTTCGCAGTTTGAGACAAATAGTCCCTGCGATCGAACAAAGTTGATTTCGACACACCAAACCATTCAAAACTTATTTCTAAGTTATGTGGAGGTTATTTAAGGTATGTTAAGCCCATGTCACTATTCCGGAGTGTTTGTCGCGTTATACTGACTGCGTTTACGCACCAGTTTGCGTATAACCTTCCAGAATCTGATTTAAAGCTTACAATCGGAATCGAATCGAATTGAAAAATCACCTAACACAAATACACACATAGAAACACCAAAACACATATAATAACACCAAAGCACATTGTTTTATTAATAAACATCATTGTTTTACATCGTACATCGATTACAGAACACAGTTGTCACACCAGTATTTCTTGCTGATAAAATGTTTTAAACATGTGTTTCAGGTAACTTAGTATGAAGCCCATAAAAGCCAGCTGGGGAGCACTGAAAGCTTAGAAAAGTGGCTATAAAAGTTACCTAATTAAAAAGGAGAATTGTTTTCAATAAATAGGGTTTATCCCTATAAATATATTGCAAATGAAAAAGTCGGATTTTGTCCCACTTGTTATTATAAATATATTATCGGGAAAACTTGGGTTTTATCCCATTTATTTATTTTAAACATTATGGTGTTTAACTCTGATAAAAATATTTCCTAACTACGGTCCTGATGAAAATTTTTCTGCCAAATTGATAAACACCGATACCACTGAAACTGGCTGCGGCCGCCCGTTCCTAGGTTGTTAGGGAACGGGGGTTGTGACAGATAATCGGAATCTCGAGAGTACAAGGCAATTAAGTAAGAAATAAGCAATAATTAAGCAAGAAATGGTAGATCTATCATTTCTTATTATAACAACCCGAAAGGTCGGGTTGTTACACCGTCCCTTACTTTAGGGAATTTCATCCCGAAATTAACGCGTTGGCGTAACGAAGAGATGTGGATATTTAGCTTTCATATCACTCTCGAGTTCCCAAGTGAACTCGATGCCACGTTTTCCTTCCCAGCGAACCTTCACTATAGGAATGCGAGAGCGTCGGAGTTTCTTGGTCTCTCGGTCCATGATTTCTACTGGCTTTTCCACGAAGTGTAGAGTTTCGTTAACTTGCAGATCCTCGAGAGGGACATGCGGGTTTTCTTCGGCTAGGCATTTCTTGAGGTTCGAAACGTGGAAAGTCGGATGTACGTTGCTGAGTTCCTCCGGTAATTCGAGTCTGTAGGCCAGTTTGCCAATTATTTCCAGAATCTTAAAGGGTCCAACGTATCGAGGCGCTAAATTTCCTTTCTTGCCGAATCGGATCACCCCCTTCCAAGGTGAAACCTTTAGGAGTACGTGATCACCAACTTCGAACTCAAGGGGCTTGCGGCATTTATCGGCGTAACTCTTTTGATGACTCCGAGCTTTCAAGAGATTATCTCGTATCTGGAGGATCTTGTCAGTCGTTTCTTGTAGTAACTCAGGACCGGTAATTTTTGCATCTCCGATCTCGTGCCATACAATCGACGATCGACATTTTGTTCCATATAATGCCTCAAAGGGTGCCATTTGAATGCTAGAGTGATAACTGTTGTTGTACGAGAATTCAACTAAAGGTAAATACGAATCCTAATTACCACCAAAATCTATAACGCACGAACGAAGCATGTCTTCAAGGGTGTGAATCGTGTGCTCAGTCTGATCGTCGGTCTGGGGATGGAAAACGGTACTGAGATTAAGATTAGTACCGAGAGCAGATTGAAAAGTTTCCCAAAGCCGCGAGGTAAATTGACCATCGCGGTCAGATATAATGTCACGAGGTGTCCCATGTCGACAAATGACTTCGTCGGTATAGATTCGTGCTAATCGCTCAACCTTAAAGTCTTCTCGTATCTGTAGAAAGTGAGCGGATTTCGTAAGATGATCAACGATAACCCAAATGCTATCGTAACCTGATGGCGTGCGTGGGAGTTTCGTAATGAAATCCATAGCTATACTCTCCCATTTCCACATCGGGATCTCGGGTTGTACGAGTAAGCCAGAGGGTCTTTGATGTTCAGCCTTAACCTTCGAACAAGTCAGGCACTTTGAAACATAGAGAGCGATATCCTTCTTCATTCCTGGCCACCAATACCTGGCACGGAGACCCTGGTACATCTTTTTGGCACCAGGATGAATGGAATATTGAGATTTGTGGGCTTCAGTCATCAAAATCTCGTGGAGATTGTTGCGACTGGGGATTCAGATGCGATCGAGATAGTAATAGATACCGTTCGATTTGGTGACAAGCTGGGTTTCAGCTCCACACTTCATTTCCTCTTTCAAGGTATTCTCAATGAAACATGTGTGTTGTGCATCGTGAATTAGGGCTTCGAGGTCGTGTTGGGCTTGAACATTACGAACACTATGTAAATAGCTTCGTCGACTAAGAGCATCGGCAACAACATTTGCTTTGCCTGGCTGGTAACGTATCTCACAGTCGTAGTTGTTAAGAAGTTCAACCCATCTGCGTTGGAGCATGTTCAGTTCTTTCTGGTTTAAGTTGTGTTGTAGGCTCTTATGGTCTGTGAAGACCGTACACTTGGTACCATACAGGTAGTGTCTCCAAATCTTCAACACAAAAAAAAACTGCACCAAGTTTGAGATCGTGGGTTGTGTAGTTCTTCTCGTGAACTTTGAGCTGACGAGAGGCGTACGCGATAACCCTGTCCCGTTGCATAAGAACACAACCAAGACCTAAGTTAGAGGCATCGCAATAGACTACAAAGTCGTCGTTTCCATCGGGTAGCGCAAGTACGGGAGCGTCGCAAAGCATACACTTGAGGGTTGAAAGGCTTCCTCTTGTTCGGTTCCCCAAACAAAAGTCTTGTCTTTATGCGTAAGAGAGGTGAGAGGAACAATGATTTTAGAGAAAGCAGTGATAAATCGACGGTAGTAACCTGCTAATCTGAGAAAAGAACAAACTTCAGACATGGTTTTCAGTGTAATCCAACTCTTAACTGCTTCAATCTTCGCGGGATCGACGTGAATACCTTGACTGTTGACGATGTGACCGAGGAATTGAACCTCCTCAAGCCAAAATTCACACTTGGAGAACTTGGCATAGAGGCGATTCCCTTGGAGAAGCTCGAGTACCAAACGAAGATGTTGCGCGTGTTCGGTTTTCGACTTCGAATAGATAAGGATATCATCGATAAACACGATGATGAAGCGGTCGAGAAAGGGTTTACACACGCGATTCATCAAATCCATAAAAACCGCGGGTGCATTGGTAAGACCAAAGGGCATAACGACAAATTCATAATGGCCATAACGGGTACGAAAAGTGGTTTTAGGGATATCTTCCTCCTAAATTCGCAATTGATGATAACCAGAGCATAGATCGATCTTAGAAAAACACATAGCACCTTGTAATTGATTAAACAAATCGTCGATTCGGGGTAAGGGATAGCGATTCTTGATAGTAAGCTTGTTGAGTTCCCTATAATCGATGCACATTCAAAACAATCCATCATTCTTTTTGACGAAAAGGACAGGTGCGACCCATGGAGATGTGCTAGGGCGTATGAAGCCTTTATCAAGCAATTCTTGGAGTTGACTCGAGAGTTCACGTATTCCGGATGGAGCGAGACGATAAGGGGCTTTAGCGACAAGGTTAGCTCCAGGAATGAGGTTGATTCGAAAATCAATATCACGAGATGGCGGTAAACCAGGTAAATAGTCAGGAAAGACATTAGGAAAATCACGAACCACAAGTACCTTTTCCATCGGCTTCTTTTCCTTCTCTGTTACTACGATGTGAGCTAAGAAAGCCTTGTATTCCTTTCAGAGATACTTGCTCGCTTGAATGCACGACATAAGTTTGAGTTCCTTCGAAGATACTTCGCCATAAACACAGAGTTGGTCGCCATTGGCAAGAGAGAAACGAATCATCCTTTCGAAACAAACGACTTCAGCACGATTTTCACGAAGAAAATCCATGCCTACTATGATATCGAAACTACCAAGTTGCATCGGAATAAGATCGATCGGGAAAACGTGATTGTTGAGTTCAAGAGTACAATCACGAAGAATAGAACTAACGGTGACGGTTCTTCCGGTGGCAATTTCTACGTTGAACGTCGTTGGGAGGTTAGCGCGTTTACGATTTAGGAGCTTTTCGAATTCAAACGACATAAAACAGTTATCAGATCCAGTATCAAATAAACACGAAGCATAAATACCGTTAACGAGAAACGTACCATTGACAACGTTGTTCTCAGTTTGATCCTGGCGGAAATTGATGTTGAAAGTTCTTCCGCGGGCTGCTTACGGTGGTTGTTGCTGCTGCTGTTGATGTTGTTGCTGTGGTGGTTTTTGCGGCTCTTGTTTTACCACACGGTTCAGGCAGACATTTGCAAAATGATTAGGGTCACCAGAATAGCAGGTTCGTGCATGAGCAGCGGGAGCAGGAGCTGCTTGGTTACCCTGAGGAGCGGGGAGTGGAGCTGGTAGTGCTGGAGAGCTTGAGCTTGCTGACGAGGACCAGTGCGACAATTTGCTGTGAAGTGTCCATAGAGATTGCAGTGGACACAGAAACGACAAGCTATCCCAGCTAGGTGATGATAGGTGCAAGTAGGGCATAGAGGATGAGGACCAGTGTACGCACGCTTAGCAGGCGGTGCGTTGGTCACAGGTGCTGCGACTTGACGGTTCTGGTTGGGTTGGACGGGTACAACGTTTAGAGGAGCGGCGGTAGTAGCATAGTTCTTGTTGTTGTTACCCTTGCGCTTGCGGTTCTGGCGTGAAGACTTCGAGACTTGAGGTGCTGTGGTTTCAGGAGCGGGGGTAGCAGTGACTTGGTTGAGATTCTTGGTTGAGGTTTTGAAATAACCAGCCAAAACTCGCTTATCATTGATCTCAGCTGCGAATTGGAAGGTTTCCTCAATGGTAGCAGGTTTAGCTGCTTGAAGAAAATCGGCAACACAATCGGGTAGAGCGCGAATGTATTTCTTGATTGTGATGTCCGGTGTTAACACTTAACCAGGACAGATGATACCGAGCTACTTAAAGCGGGCGGTGAGACCAGCATTATCACCTCCTTCTTACTTGATACCCCAGAACTCGTTTTCCAGCTTCTGGAGTTCATGTGGGGGACATAATTCTTTCATCATGACTTCCTTCAGTTCTTCCCAGGAGAGTCCATAGGCTGCATCATTACCTTGCCTGTTGCGTTCAGTAGTCCACCGATCCAGTGCCCTAGATTGGAAGACTCCAGTAGCATTCACAGTGCAGAGGTTGTCTGGGCATCCGCTTTGACGAAGGGTGACTTCGATCGAGTCAAACCACTGAAACATGGCGTAGGGCCCATCTTCACCAGTGAAGTTAGCGGGACCGCAGGCCTTGAATTGCTTAAAGCTGAAGGGCAATTTAGGCGTGTCGCTTTTTGATTTGACGGACGATTTGCTGCTGACCTCGTTGATCTCACTGACGATCTGAGGTATGACTTTAGCCATTTCCTTGGCGACGAGAGAAGCGATGCGCTTGTCATCTCTGCTTCTCTGAGCATTGCGGCGAGTGTGAGAACCAAGGGAAGACATTGTCTGCAGCAGACATCGTCGTATGATTTAGACGAGATTCGATTATTTCGGGTTTTTGAAAAAGTTTAGCATTCGTAAAACATCCGTTATTACTATTAGCTAAAGCACAGGAACACGTCCAACACATAGGCACATAGTCACGTAGGCACATAATCCACATAGGCACATAAGCACGTAAGCACAGAAGCACGTAGTCCACGTAAGCACATATTTTGCACATATATATGTATATATTTTTCACGTATTCACCTACATATTTTGCACGTATTCACCTATCTTTCAAGTGCGCGGTTTGCGTTCAAGAGTAGCGGGTGCGAGTAGCGATAGCGAGTAGCATAGCGAGTGGTGTAGCGTAGCGAGAGTGCTTAGTTTACTGCGATTTGTTAGCGTTTTGAGCTAAGCGTGCTGTGCGAGTTGTGCGCGTTTAGTAAAGCGAAGAGCGGATAAAGCATATAAAACCTCCAAAATCAAAACATATAAACATTTAAACACATAAAAGTACATAAAATCGTAGAATTAGTGGCTGCGAGCTCAGAATCGAAACAGAATGTCTTGCGTGTTAGACGTCGACTACCCAAAGTGTTTCGGCTATTCGCAATGACTTCAAGTACACACTTTGGCCTACTAGACTATGCTCTCGCCATAATATGGCAAACGGCATGCATCCTTTCGGTTACCACGTTACTGGAGTCGTTGGAATCCATCGAGACTTTGGTGAGAGTTTTGTAAAACCAAAGTAGGGAGTGGGACTAGTCATCAAGATGCGGGTTTCAACCCTGACTTAACAACTTCATCCCTGAGATTGTGGCAACCCACGAGAGGGAGATGGAAAATCTCATCGAGATATGGATTTCACTCCTGACTCAACGAAAGATTCTCGTGCTGAGAGTAAAAATACGCGTAGAGTGAGCGATTTTATCGAGAGTTCCTGGTTTTCACACCTAATCTCGACCAATTCACTCGGTTGTGTTATGTGAGTGTTTTCGAAAATGTGTGTATTGTGTTAGCCTTAGGAAATGTAATAGTGCGTTTTCAGCCTTAGGAAAGGCTCATCCGTGCGAAGCTGTAGTACGTGGTGTTCGCACGGGGATGTAGTTTTCAAGTGAGAGTAACCAGAGTAAGCTCGCGCAAAACCCCTACTAGGTTTGCACAAGGCGGTCTGTTGGTACTTAGACTATAGACTAGGTCAATTCTAAGACATCAACCCGGACTAGATTGAGTCTTTCCTAATTCCCTATAGTTATGGCTCTGATACCAATCTGTCACACCCCAACCGATGGCGGAAACATCGGGGCGTGGCATTGAGCGAAACAGATTGTCCAAGAGAATCCATAACAACTATTAGTGACAATATACTTAGCATTAATGTCCCATACCATTAATATATAAAGCATAAACAGTCATTACAGATATAAGTTTCATAAACAAAATACTGTTCGGACAACTCAGATTTATTTAGTTTGTTACTTGACCTCCTACTCGTTTCACCAAGCACAACATCCTATCAACCTGTCACATACGTTAAAATAAAGTCAATACATAAAATGTAAAGGTGAGTACACAAGTTTGATAGCATATAGTATAGCGAAAGCGTTTACGCATAACCAGTATGTAACACGTAGAGATGTGAATCAAGTAAGCTATCGACAATGACATATGCAACCGACATGACTGCGAGTGTAGAATGCGCAACACATTATCACCACTATGACCATGTGAAGTAATACCCTTAACAACCCCTGCCCACGACAGGTGTTGAGTCCAAACTATAGTACTATCATTGCAAAGGTGTCAGGCAACAATCACTGTGTAAACATAACATACTAGCATTCATCGAATCACGTATAACATGCGAGAGCGGTTAGCGTTAAAAGTGTTTTCGTTGTGTGTTGATGTATTTTGATATAGAGAACGTATGTGACACCCAAAAGTGCGTTAAGTGAAAAAGGGTTCGAGTATACTCATAGTATGTGTTTAGTAAATAAACACATCCTTGAATTGGATTGAAGGCAGCATGTTGGAGTTAGCCTGAGCATAGAATGATAGCGTAAGCATTGAACAGCATGTAAGCAGTGCGTTGGGTGAGATAAGTGTCGAATGGTGAGTCGAACGGATGAGAACCCATTCGATCGGATGGTCATCCGAACGAATGACCGTTCGAACGGTTGGGCATTCGATTGAGTGAGTGTGTTTGTAAATCGCTTCAAACTTTTGAAGTTTTCATTGTAGTACAAATCAAGCCATTCAATTGGATGGTCTTCCGTATGGATGGCCATTCGATCGGATGGCTATTCGTTTGAGAAGTTGAAGTTTGGTCAAATCGTTTAAGTGTGGAAAGTTATAAAGGTCAAGTCACCTGGTCGAATAGTCATTCGATCGGATGGTCATCCGATCGGATGGCTATTCGATTCAGTGATATGATGTTTTGAAAATTTCACAAAGTTTTCTAAGTGAAAAGTTTTGAGTTTTGACGGAGACGATGTGATGACGTGTCAAACAACGAAAACCGTGCCAAGTCCAACTCAGTCGATCGGATGGGATTCACCCCATACGATCAGACGCAACTGCTCTTGATGGAGTTTCATGTTTAACCCATGAATCGGTCGTCTCTCCGGTGAAAATCCGTTCTCAGACCGGTTCTCAACTAGAGTATGAGTAGAGAGCCTGAATGAGTCTAGATTCCATCGGTTCTTAGTTGGAAAGTGAAGAAAGTTGAAGAAAAGTTTGAAATCAGTTGGAAAATGTTAAATCTCGTTGAGATTTGTGTTATATCGTGTAGAAATCCTTTAGATCTGAACAACCTTTGATGAGATGATGCCACACAACAGTTTGCGTAAGAAACCGTGATGACGTCATCTTCAAGAAGTCCAAACCAAGTGATTTCATGGTGAAATACATTGATTTTGATGGAGAGGATGACGAAAAAGTGTGCAGTGATGATGGAAGTACAAGATTTAGGGTGAAATACTTACGGAATAGCCTTGAATCGAGTGAAATGTGCTTGAGAACGAGCTGGGAGCGAGTTGGGTCGGATAGAGCTGTCACATCAGTGAACAGTGACGTGACAGGCGTGTATTTATAGTGTGAGAGGAGATAAGCCTAGGTTTGGATGCTTCCTATGTCGTCACACATGTTAATGTCCTAGCTAAACATTAGCGATCTCGATTTCCTTACATTTACAACTCACAGACTTACATTTTACAGTTTATAACTTACATTTACATACCAAGTTTTATACAAATACAACTCATAGGTTCATGCATGCATGTTGTCATTGCCAGGGTGGACATTGACGGTTACACAAGTTTTACAAACACAAAACTATACAATTACAAAGTTTTACAAACACGATGTTTTACACATACGAAGTTTACAAATACAAGGTTTTCATTTAACAGATTTGAAAATGAGTTTTATTTCGTTTTATCAACAATATTTAAAAACCGGTTATTCAAAAAGATTTATTTCAAAATATTTTACAAACAAACTATGAACTCGCCAACTTTATGTTGTTTTTTCGCATGTTCTTTCTCAGGTTACATTTTTCCAAAAATTATGGCGCGGTTGGAATAGGAGAACCACAAGGATTCGAGTGCTTAGTGGGCGTTAGCTTTCTAGAAGTCTTAACATTAACTGCTTCCGTTGTGCAATGAAGATACTAGTCTGGTCACACCAGCTCTGATTTATCGGGGTGTGACAGATAATTGTTACTCGAAAAAAAATTTAGGGACGAACTATAGCGATTTTTTTTAAATATTAAAAAAAGTTTGTGTGTTTTTTTAGCTATTTTTTTTTGTGTTCACATTGGTTCTTGTGGTTCTTGCAATAAGAGTGGTTCTCAAATAACTCTTGTTACGTAACACACTCAAGTCGCAATCTAGATCCAAGACTTGAGTTCCTAGTGCCAATACTAAACGATATCACTGGCGTCTATGTGAAACCCTACACACCATCCCTCACGAGCGGTTTCCTCCTAATTTTGGGACAAACTTCCCAAAAGTAATGGAGAATGTAACATTCGCCCAAAACGAGTACTAGAAAAATCAAACCCGTTTTGAAAATCGGATCCAAACGTTTGTAAACTAGAACTTTTCGTGAAATAAATAATAAGAGTGTAATTCATTTATTTCCATTTAATTTGACTTCTCCACCTTTGAAACGTAAATCCCCATCTCTAATTCATACAAACACTCTCTAAGATTCACGAATTTGAGTAAGAACACAACCTAGGACTCAAAACTGCATTCCTTCATATTGTTTTCATTTCTTAGTCAATCGAGGTAATTCTTGAGTCTATTTCGTATAATTTTTCAAGATCTACAAAACCCATCTATCAATTTCTGTTATAGAAGGCATCTCAGTTCTTAAATTGTAGTGTTCTTGGTTAATTAAATTTGGGGCTTTTGTTATAAATGTTTTGTGTTTTGTTTAAATTGATGTTAAATTATTATTCATAATCATAATGGGATAACACGTGTAAATTTTGAGAATTTTTGGACATATTAACCACTATAAATATAAATAAGCAAGATGTTAGTGCATACATGTGTTGTAAGGTGGGCTTTGGGAGAGTTTCAAAAAAAAATGGAAATTTTCTTTTTTAACCCTAAAGTTTTAATATTTGACAATTTAAGTTTAAACTTCTAATCTTTGTTTCCTTTTTAACCCTAAAGTTTTAATCTTTGACAATTTACCCTAAAATTTTAATCTTTGACAATTTAAAAAAAATGGAAATTTTCTTTTTTAACCCTAAAGTTTTAATATTTGACAATTTAAGTTTAAACTTCTAATCTTTGTTTCCTTTTTAACCCTAAAGTTTTAATCTCTGACAATTTACCCTAAAATTTTAATCTTTGACAATTTAAGTTTAAAATTTTTAATCTTTCTTTTCTTTTTAACCCTAAAGTTTTAATCTTTGACAATTTAAGTTTAAAGTTTTAATATTTGGTAATTTAACCCCTTTGATTAATTTGATTATTTTACTTCTAATTCAAACGTTTCCATCTTTTGCGATTTAACCACTTTGATTTTTTTTACTTATGTGTTGTAATTTTGGCTTTAGGGGGTTTTTCAAAGAAAAAATGGTTATGCATATGGTTGTTGTAACCTTGGCTTTGGGCTTTTTAAAAAAAATTGATTTTTTTTACTTTTCGCCCAAAAGTATTTCATAAATTACTTTTAACCCAAAACTATTTGTTTTTTTTTTTTTACTTTTAACACAAAACTTTTTATCTTTTGCAATCTATTCTCACAACTTTTTTACTTTCAACTTCGGTCCTTTATAGTTTTCATTTTCCGCAAATTTTTCGCTTTATGCTTCGTTCTGAATTTTGTGACTTAAAACATCGCAACGTGCGTCTATGGTTTAGCATTTTTAACGTTTCATTCTAAACTTTACGAGTTAACACGACGCAACGTGCGTGTGTGGGTGAACGTTTTTACATCGTCTATTTTTCCCGTTTGACAGGTTCAACATAACGTGCGCGTCCTAAATCGACTTAGTATATTTGGTAATTTAACCCCTTTGATAATTTGATTATTTTACTTCTAATTCAAACGTTTCCATCTTTTGCGATTTAACCACTTTGATTTTTTTTACTTATGTGTTGTAATTTTGGCTTTAGGGGTTTTTCAAAGAAAAAATGGTTATGCATATGGTTGTTGTAACCTTGGCTTTGGGCTTTTTTTAAAAATTTGATTTTTTTACTTTTCACCCAAAAGTATTTCATAAATTACTTTTAACCCAAAACTATTTGTTTTTTTTTTACTTTTAACACAAAACTTTTTATCTTTTGCATTCTATTCTCACAACTTTTTTACTTTCAACTTCGGTCCTTTATAGTTTTCATTTTCCGCAAATTTTTCGCTTTATGCCTCGTTCTAAATTTGTGACTTAAAACATCGCAACGTGCGTCTATGGTTTAGCATTTTTCACGTTTCGTTCTAAACTTTGCGAGTTAACACGACGCAACGTGCGTGTGTGCGTGAACGTTTTTACATCGTCTATTTATTCCCGTTTGACAGGTTCAACATAACGTGCGTGTCCTAAATCGACTTAGTTATAACTAAAGAATCCTCGCCGCATTGTGGCGGGTCGTAATTCTAGTTATAGATTAATTTACATTTTAATCATGTTATAATCATATAAAATAAAATTATCAAAAAAAAAAAAAAACTTTATAAACATTACTTGTGTTTTTCTTCGTTCGTCGTGTGCTTATTCTCAAAGAATCAGAAAACGCAACCCTTGAGTACATCTTCCTAATTTTTACTATTTAAATATTTTGGGGGTGTATCATGTGTCAATTAGATATTATTCATTTACTTCAATTATTTTCTTTTACCAATACATACAAAGTTCAATGTGTGATTATGTGATAGTTGATGTGTGTTCATTGTTTGAGTCCCTAATCATTTTCACTAATCAGGTGTCGCTAATCATTATTCATTGGATCCATCAGGCTGATTAGGTTTTCCGCGACCATGGGTTGTAGCCTAGTATCGCCACATCATTGAGATTCGCTCGTTGGTGGGCTTGAGTCTCATATTTACCGTGACATCATGTTATCTTTTTTAACCCTAAAGTTTTAATATTTGACAATTTAAGTTTAAACTTCTAATATTTGTTTCCTTTTTAACCCTAAAGTTTTAATCTTTGACAATTTACCCTAAAATTTTAATCTTTGACAATTTAAAAAAAAATGGAAAATTTCTTTTTTAACCCTAAAGTTTGAATATTTGACAATTTAAGTTTAAACTTCTAATCTTTGTTTCCTTTTTAACCCTAAAGTTTTAATCTCTGACAATTTACCCTAAAATTTTAATCTTTGACAATTTAAGTTTAAAATTTTTAATCTTTCTTTTCTTTTTAACCCTAAAGTTTTAATCTTTGACAATTTAAGTTTAAAGTTTTAATATTTGGTAATTTAACCCCTTTGATTAATTTGATTATTTTACTTCTAATTCAAACGTTTCCATCTTTTGCGATTTAACCACTTTGATTTTTTTTACTTATGTGTTGTAATTTTGGCTTTAGGGGGTTTTCAAAGAAAAAATGGTTATGCATATGGTTGTTGTCACCTTGGCTTTGGGCTTTTTAAAAAAAATTGATTTTTTTACTTTTCGCCCAAAAGTATTTCATAAATTACTTTTAACCCAAAACTATTTGTTTTTTTTTTTTACTTTTAACACAAAACTTTTTATCTTTTGCAATCTATTCTCACAACTTTTTTACTTTCAACTTCGGTCCTTTATAGTTTTCATTTTCCGCAAATTTTTCGCTTTATGCTTCGTTCTGAATTTTGTGACTTAAAACATCGCAACGTGCGTCTATGGTTTAGCATTTTTAACGTTTCATTCTAAACTTTACGAGTTAACACGACGCAACGTGCTTGTGTGGGTGAACGTTTTTACATCGTCTATTTTTCCCGTTTGACAGGTTCAACATAACGTGCGCGTCCTAAATCGACTTAGTATATTTGGTAATTTAACCCCTTTGATAATTTGATTATTTTACTTCTAATTCAAACGTTTCCATCTTTTGCGATTTAACCACTTTGATTTTTTTTACTTATGTGTTGTAATTTTGGCTTTAGGGGGTTTTTCAAAGAAAAAATGGTTATGCATATGGTTGTTGTAACCTTGGCTTTGGGCTTTTTTAAAAATATTGATTTTTTTACTTTTCACCCAAAAGTATTTCATAAATTACTTTTAACCCAAAACTATTTGTTTTTTTTTTTACTTTTAACACAAAACTTTTTATCTTTTGCAATCTATTCTCACAACTTTTTTACTTTCAACTTCGGTCCTTTATAGTTTTCATTTTCCGCAAATTTTTCGCTTTATGCCTCGTTCTAAATTTGTGACTTAAAACATCGTAACGTGCGTCTATGGTTTAGCATTTTTCACGTTTCGTTCTAAACTTTGCGAGTTAAAACGACGCAACGTGCGTGTGTGCGTGAACGTTTTTACATCGTCTATTTTTTCCCGTTTGACAGGTTCAACATAACGTGCGTGTCCTAAATCGACTTAGTTATAACTAAAGAATCACCGCCGCATTGCGGCGGATCGTAATTCTAGTTATAGACTAATTTACATTTTAATCATGTTATAATCATATAAAATAAAATTATCAAAAAAAAAACTTTATAAACATTACTTGTGTTTTTCTTCGTTCGTCGTGTGCTTATTCTCAAAGAATCAGAAAACGCAACCCTTGAGTACATCTTCCTAATTTTTACTATTTAAATATTTTGGGGGTGTATCATGTGTCAATTAGATATTATTCATTTACTTCAATTATTTTCTTTTACCAATACATACAAAGTTCAATGTGTGATTATGTGATAGTTGATGTGTGTTCATTGTTTGAGTCCCTAATCATTTTCACTAATCAGGTGTCGCTAATCATTATTCATTGGATCCATCAGGCTGATTAGGTTTTCCGCGACCATGGGTTGTAGCCTAGTATCGCCACATCATTGAGATTCGCTCGTTGGTGGGCTTGAGTCTCATATTTACCGTGACATCATGTTATCTTTTTTAACCCTAAAGTTTTAATATTTGACAATTTAAGTTTAAACTTCTAATCTTTGTTTCCTTTTTAACCCTAAAATTTTAATCTTTGACAATTTACCCTAAAATTTTAATCTTTGGCAATTTAAAAAAAAATGGAAATTTTCTTTTTTAACCCTAAAGTTTTAATATTTGACAATTTAAGTTTAAACTTCTAATCTTTGTTTCCTTTTTAACCCTAAAGTTTTAATCTCTAACAATTTACCCTAAAATTTTAATCTTTGACAATTTAAGTTTAAAATTTTTAATCTTTCTTTTCTTTTTAACCCTAAAGTTTTAATCTTTGACAATTTAAGTTTAAAGTTTTAATATTTGGTAATTTAACCCCTTTGATTAATTTGATTATTTTACTTCTAATTCAAACGTTTCCATCTTTTGCGATTTAACCACTTTGATTTTTTTTACTTATGTGTTGTAATTTTGGCTTTAGGGGGTTTTTCAAAGAAAAAATGGTTATGCATATGGTTGTTGTAACCTTGGCTTTGGGCTTTTTAAAAAAAATTGATTTTTTTTTACTTTTCGCCCAAAAGTATTTCATAAATTACTTTTAACCCAAAACTATTTGTTTTTTTTTTACTTTTAACACAAAACTTTTTATCTTTTGCAATCTATTCTCACAACTTTTTTACTTTCAACTTCGGTCCTTTATAGTTTTCATTTTCCGCAAATTTTTCTCTTTATGCTTCGTTCTGAATTTTGTGACTTAAAACATCGCAACGTGCGTCTATGGTTTAGCATTTTTAACGTTTCATTCTAAACTTTACGAGTTAACACGACGCAACGTGCGTGTGTGGGTGAACGTTTTTACATCGTCTATTTTTCCCGTTTGACAGGTTCAACATAACGTGCGCGTCCTAAATCGACTTAGTATATTTGGTAATTTAACCCCTTTGATAATTTGATTATTTTACTTCTAATTCAAACGTTTCCATCTTTTGCGATTTAACCACTTTGATTTTTTTTACTTATGTGTTGTAATTTTGGCTTTAGGGGGTTTTTCAAAGAAAAAATGGTTATGCATATGGTTGTTGTAACCTTGGCTTTGGGCTTTTTTTAAAAAAATGATTTTTTTACTTTTCACCCAAAAGTATTTCATAAATTACTTTTAACCCAAAACTATTTGTTTTTTTTTACTTTTAACACAAAACTTTTTATCTTTTGCATTCTATTCTCACAACTTTTTTACTTTCAACTTCGGTCCTTTATAGTTTTCATTTTCCGCAAATTTTTCGCTTTATGCCTCGTTCTAAATTTGTGACTTAAAACATCGCAACGTGCGTCTATGGTTTAGCATTTTTCACGTTTCGTTCTAAACTTTGCGAGTTAACACGACGCAACGTGCGTGTGTGCGTGAACGTTTTTACATCGTCTATTTTTTCCCATTTGACAGGTTCAACATAACGTGCGTGTCCTAAATCGACTTAGTTATAACTAAAGAATCAACGCCGCATTGCGGCGGGTCGTAATTCTAGTTAAAGATTAATTTACATTTTAATCATGTTATAATCATATAAAATAAAATTATCAAAAAAAAAACTTTATAAACATTACTTGTGTTTTTCTTCGTTCGTCGTGTGCTTATTCTCAAAGAATCAGAAAACGCAACCCTTGAGTACATCTTCCTAATTTTTACTATTTAAATATTTTGGGGGTGTATCATGTGTCAATTAGATATTATTCATTTACTTCAATTATTTTCTTTTACCAATACATACAAAGTTCAATGTGTGATTATGTGATAGTTGATGTGTGTTCATTGTTTGAGTCCCTAATCATTTTCACTAATCAGGTGTCGCTAATCATTATTCATTGGATCCATCAGGCTGATTAGGTTTTCCGCGACCATGGGTTGTAGCCTAGTATCGCCACATCATTGAGATTCGCTCGTTGGTGGGCTTGAATCTCATATTTACCGTGACATCATGTTATCTTTTTTAACCTTAAAGTTTTAATATTTGACAATTTAAGTTTAAACTTCTAATCTTTGTTTCCTTTTTAACCCTAAAGTTTTAATCTTTGACAATTTACCCTAAAATTTTAATCTTTGACAATTTAAAAAAAAAATGGAAATTTTCTTTTTTAACCCTAAAGTTTTAATATTTGACAATTTAAGTTTAAACTTCTAATCTTTGTTTCCTTTTTAACCCTAAAGTTTTAATCTCTGACAATTTACCATAAAATTTTAATCTTTGACAATTTAAGTTTAAAATTTTTAATCTTTCTTTTCTTTTTAACCCAAAAGTTTTAATCTTTGACAATTTAAGTTTAAAGTTTTAATATTTGGTAATTTAACCCCTTTGATTAATTTGATTATTTTACTTCTAATTCAAACGTTTCCATCTTTTGCGATTTAACCACTTTGATTTTTTTTACTTATGTGTTGTAATTTTGGTTTTAGGGGGTTTTTCAAAGAAAAAATGGTTATACATATGGTTGTTGTAACCTTGGCTTTGGGCTTTTTAAAAAAAATTGAATTTTTTTACTTTTCGCCCAAATGTATTTCATAAATTACTTTTAA
Source organism: Helianthus tuberosus (assembly GCA_030545235.1). Lineage (NCBI taxonomy): Eukaryota > Viridiplantae > Streptophyta > Magnoliopsida > Asterales > Asteraceae > Helianthus > Helianthus tuberosus. The sequence goes on from CM060394.1 coordinate 134,680,348, forward strand.
CCCAAAACTATTTGTTTTTTTTTTTTTTTTTTACTTTTAACACAAAACTTTTTATCTTTTGCAATCTATTCTCACAACTTTTTTACTTTCAACTTCGGTCCTTTATAGTTTTCATTTTCCGCAAATTTTTCGCTTTATGCTTCGTTCTGAATTTTGTGACTTAAAACATTGCAACGTGCGTCTATGGTTTAGCATTTTTAACGTTTCATTCTAAACTTTACGAGTTAACACGACGCAACGTGCGTGTGTGGGTGAACGTTTTTACATCGTCTATTTTTCCCGTTTGACAGGTTCAACATAACGTGCGCGTCCTAAATCGACTTAGTATATTTGGTAATTTAACCCCTTTGATAATTTGATTATTTTACTTCTAATTCAAACGTTTCCATCTTTTGCGATTTAACCACTTTGATTTTTTTTACTTATGTGTTGTAATTTTGGCTTTAGGGGGTTTTTCAAAGAAAAAATGGTTATGCATATGGTTGTTGTAACCTTGGCTTTGGGCTTTTTTAAAAAATTGATTTTTCTACTTTTCACACAAAAGTATTTCATAAATTACTTTTAACCCAAAACTATTTGTTTTTTTTTACTTTTAACACAAAACTTTTTATCTTTTGCAATCTATTCTCACAACTTTTTTACTTTCAACTTCGGTCCTTTATAGTTTTCATTTTCCGCAAATTTTTCGCTTTATGCCTCGTTCTAAATTTGTGACTTAAAACATCGCAACGTGCGTCTATGGTTTAGCATTTTTAACATTTCGTTCTAAACTTTGCGAGTTAACACGACGCAACGTGCGTGTGTGCGTGAACGTTTTTACATCGTCTATTTTTTCCCGTTTGACAGGTTCAACATAACGTGCGTGTCCTAAATCGACTTAGTTATAACTAAAGAATCCCCGCCGCATTGCGGCGGGTCGTAATTCTAGTTATAGATTAATTTACATTTTAATCATGTTATAATCATATAAAATAAAATTATCAAAAAAAAAAAAAACTTTATAAACATTACTTGTGTTTTTCTTCGTTCGTCGTGTGCTTATTCTCAAAGAATCAGAAAACGCAACCCTTGAGTACATCTTCCTAATTTTTACTATTTAAATATTTTGGGGGTGTATCATGTGTCAATTAGATATTATTCATTTACTTCAATTATTTTCTTTTTCCAATACATACAAAGTTCAATGTGTGATTATGTGATAGTTGATGTGTGTTCATTGTTTGAGTCCCTAATCATTTTCACTAATCAGGTGTCGCTAATCATTATTCATTGGATCCATCAGGCTGATTAGGTTTTCCGCGACCATGGGTTGTAGCCTAGTATCGCCACATCATTGAGATTCGCTCGTTGGTGGGCTTGAGTCTCATATTTACCGTGACATCATGTTATCTTTTTTAACCCTAAAGTTTTAATATTTGACAATTTAAGTTTAAACTTCTAATCTTTGTTTCCTTTTTAACCCTAAAGTTTTAATCTTTGACAATTTACCCTAAAATTTTAATCTTTGACAATTTAACAAAAAAATGGAAATTTTCTTTTTTAACCCTAAAGTTTTAATATTTGAAAATTTAAGTTTAAACTTCTAATCTTTGTTTCCTTTTTAACCCTAAAGTTTTAATCTCTGACAATTTACCCTAAAATTTTAATCTTTAACAATTTAAGTTTAAAATTTTTAATCTTTCTTTTCTTTTTAACCCTAAAGTTTTAATCTTTGACAATTTAAGTTTAAAGTTTTAATATTTGGTAATTTAACCCCTTTGATTAATTTGATTATTTTACTTCTAATTCAAACGTTTCCATCTTTTGCGATTTAACCACTTTGATTTTTTTTACTTATGTGTTGTAATTTTGGCTTTAGGGGGTTTTTCAAAGAAAAAATGGTTATGCATATGGTTGTTGTAACCTTGGCTTTGGGCTTTTTAAAAAAAATAGATTTTTTTTTATTTTTCGCCCAAAAGTATTTCATAAATTACTTTTAACCCAAAACTATTTGTTTTTTTTTTTTTACTTTTAACACAAAACTTTTTATCTTTTGCAATATATTCTCACAACTTTTTTACTTTCAACTTCGGTCCTTTATAGTTTTCATTTTCCGCAAATTTTTCGCTTTATGCTTCGTTCTGAATTTTGTGACTTAAAACATCGCAACGTGCGTCTATGGTTTAGCATTTTTAACGTTTCATTCTAAACTTTACGAGTTAACACGACGCAACGTGCGTGTGTGGGTGAACGTTTTTACATCGTCTATTTTTTCCGTTTGACAGGTTCAACATAACGTGCGCGTCCTAAATCGACTTAGTATATTTGGTAATTTAACCCCTTTGATAATTTGATTATTTTACTTCTAATTCAAACGTTTCCATCTTTTGCGATTTAACCACTTTGATTTTTTTTACTTATGTGTTGTAATTTTGGCTTTAGGGGGTTTTTCAAAGAAAAAATGGTTATGCATATGGTTGTTGTAACCTTGGCTTTGGGCTTTTTAAAAAAAATTGATTTTTTTACTTTTCACCCAAAAGTATTTCATAAATTACTTTTAACCGAAAATTATTTGTTTTTTTTTTACTTTTAACACAAAACTTTTTATCTTTTGCAATCTATTCTCACAACTTTTTTACTTTCAACTTCGGTCCTTTATAGTTTTCATTTTCCGCAAATTTTTCGCTTTATGCCTCGTTCTAAATTTGTGACTTAAAACATCGCAACGTGCGTCTATGGTTTAGCATTTTTCACGTTTCGTTCTAAACTTTGCGAGTTAACACGACGCAACGTGCGTGTGTGGGTGAACGTTTTTACATCGTCTATTTTTTCCCGTTTGACAGGTTCAACATAACGTGCGTATCCTAAATCGACTTAGTTATAACTAAAGAATCCCCGCCGCATTGCGGCGGGTCGTAATTCTAGTTATAGATTAATTTACATTTTAATCATGTTATAATCATATAAAATAAAATTATCAAATAAAAAACTTTATAACCAATTCTTGTGTTTTTCTTCGTTCGTCGTGTGCTTATTCTCAAAGAATCAGGAAACGCAACCCTTGAGTACATCTTCCTAATTTTTACTATTTAAATATTTTGGGGGTGTATCATGTGTCAATTAGATATTATTCATTTACTTTAATTATTTTTTTTTACCAATACATACAAAGTTCAATATGTGATTATGTGATAGTTGATGTGTGTTCATTGTTTGAGTCCCTAATCATTTTCACTAATCAGGTGTCGCTAATCATTATTCATTGGATCCATCAGGCTGATTAGGTTTTCCGCGACCATGGGTTGTAGCCTAGTATCACCACATCATTGAGATTCGCTCGTTGGTGGGCTTGAGTCTCATATTTACCGTGACATCATGTTATGTTCAGATAAGTTGTTACATTTACATTGTCATGTTGGTTGATTGGTTATGAGTTATTTATTATTATTATTTATCGTCATTATTCAGTTATTGTTGGATTTGTATGTTAACATTATCTACATCTTAAAAAGGAATGTTGGTCGCATTTACCATTTTAGTCCTTGCTTTTTATTTTTACGGTTTGAGCCTTCTACTTTCGTTTGTTTATTTTCCTCGGCCCTCCTGCGTTGCGGTTGCTCTCCTTTGCCACGTCCCTATTCACCTTAGAGAGAGAACGAGAGGATTTGGGAGAAAGAGACCACTGCTTACTTCACCGACATCTTTGACTTTTCTACTCATCGTAGATGCCTCACCACACGCGATGGGTGAGGTGTTCCGTCAATTGCAACGAGTGTAATCGGTGGCGGCATTACAGGTAGGTTTTCTTGGTGCCAAATCCGCCTTTTACCGTTGTTGTTGCCGTATTATCTTCACTACACCTCTGCCCAATCTCTGCCGCTATTTCATCCATAAATCTTCATCAAAAAAAACATTTTTATTGAAAATAATAAGATTTATTCACCAACTTATGTCGACCTAAAATTATTTTTACACATGATACAGGTAAACAGGTTTAAGGATGCTATAATGACACGTAAGGATTAGAGGATACGACCTTAGAGAATAAATAAGATTATGTTATGTATTGTTTGATTTTGGAAAGATTACCTGAATTAATTGTATTGTGTCAAATGCTAAATTGATTATTAATAATATTTCAATATATATATATATATATATATATATGTGTGTGTGTGTGTGTATAGTCATAAGATGTGAAAAATCAATCATGCTCATGTCACCTATTCCGCTATGGGTCAGGGTGCGACATCATGTAATCATTGTCTTTTTTGCTTGATATTGTGTTATATTTTGCTCGATATTATGTTATATTTTGCGATCTTATGTCTTTTTAAGATTTAGGAGATTTTGTAGAATAACTTTATTCGTAAAATACACACAGTAGTTACACTTAAAATGAAAATGAAAAACAAAGTTATCACTGAGAAAGAAAAAAAATTACATTTAGAAATAAGTGGATATGAAGAAAGATGGAAGAGGGAAGAAAAGCAATGACTATCAATAAATATAAATAACCTGGGATAGAGTTTTAGAGTGAACACTAGTGTATTTGCGAATTGAGTGAACAAATACTGACCATTGATTTCCACACGTGTATGACTAGGATTTTATCATGAAATCGTAAAATACACTAGTGTATTTCATCATCAAATCCTGGCTATTAATTTACACACGTGTATGACCAAGATTAATTCACTTAGTTTGCAAATACACTAGTGTTTACTTTTGAACCTAATCCAAATAACTTAAAGTAAACTATTTAAACTTGATGCATATGATCTTTTACTCTATGCGTCAGAATGAAAAAAAAAAACTAAAATAGTTTTTACGTGTAAGAAAAAAGTAGTTTGTGTAAATCTAGAAATGTAGGGTTTTTTCTTAACTCGCATGAAATTGTGTGTTTTATAAAGCTTTATGGACTCTCACATGTATCATGTTTCTTTTTCTTCTAGTTTTCTTACACGTCTCAATCTTTCTATTTTATTTTTATATTACAACAGAAGTGTTTTGACCCGTTACGATTTGTTAAGTGGTTTATGTCACTTTAACAGGTCGTAAGCATAACTATGGGTTTGAATGGTTAAATAAGTCATATGACGAGTCTAACATGTTAAAACAAGTTTAATAATGTTGTGTGATCAGTTTAGATGTCAAAACAATGATCTTATATGTTAAAAACTATTTTATATGCCAAAAGGGCATTTTCGTCATTTTGAAAGAACATATAGTCAACTCGTCATTTGACTAACCAAACGGTATGACTAGGGCTGTCCAAAAAGCTCACGGCTCGGAGATCGCTTGGATTTAGCTCGAAAAAAGCTCGCTCGATATGGCTCAGTTTGAAAGTGAGCCGACGGTTAGAAAGTGAGCCTAGCTCGGCTTGGCTCGTGACGAGCCAAATGGGCTCGGTTTGGCTCGCTTGGTAGCTCGGCTCGGCTTAGCTCGGATTATTTTACTTGTAATATATTTTATTTTTATATACATATAATATATTACAAATAAATGATTATTATTTACATGTATTTAGGCTTGTAGTTTGATATCTATGACATATTTAAATGTTGATTGTCGTGCTAATGAACAAATATTGTATTTACTTGAAATATAAAACTTATTTTGCGTTGTTGAACATGATTGTCGTGCTAATGAACAAATATTGTATTTACCAAATAATATTTTAGAATACTGAATTTTAAGAGCTATGTATTAATTTTTATTTTTAAAATCGAGCAAAACTAAGCCGAGCCGAGCCAGCTCGGTTTAAAACCAAGCCGAGCCCGAGCTTAGATTTTCAGCTCGATTTCAAATCCGAGCCTAACCGAGCCAGCTCAGTTTAATAATCGAGCGGAGCCCGAGCTTGCCCTAGCTCGGCTCGGTTCATGAACAACCATAGACCATAAGGTATAACCTAAGAGGGTTATTCCCTATATTATATTTGACCTGACTCGTTTCCCAAAAAAGTTTATGTCAAAACGTAGACCAACTCGAATTAATAAAGACACATACATAAAAATATGCACGTAAAAATGGTTTTAAACGAAAACGTATTATATTAAACCTGACTTGTCTCCAAAAAATTTATGTCAAAACGTAGACACACTCAAATTTATATTGATACGTATATAAAAATAAACACGTAAAAAATGTTTTTTTAAAGAAAAAGAATTTAACAAACAAAAGGTACTGTTGGAAAATTAAATTAGTAAAAATGTAGGTGTTAAAAACGCCAAATGCCAAAGTAGAGGGGTAGTAGAAACATAGAAAGGACTAAAATAGACAACTCCAAAAATGAAAGCGCCAACAAAAGCCGGTGGAAACCCCACCACCTTTGGTGCCAAAGTAGAGAGGTAGTAGAAACATAGAAAGGACTAAAATGGACAACTCCAAAAATCGAAGTGCCAACCAAAGCCAATGAAAACCTCACCAACTATGATTTTTAAGATATATAGAATAAGTTAAAACTGAATTCAGATTTAAATTTCAACTTACAACAAATGTCTTTTCCCAAAAAGCATGTCAAAATGTGAACTATGGACCCGTCCCCCCACCCCGTCTCGGTCCGGCGCCGGCGTCAACCCATCCCGCCCCCCGTCCCCGTCTTCAACGTCAAGAATTGGACGTCCAGGACGATCCAACATGGTGGGCCCCCTTTGTTTCTGATTTGTACATTAGGCTTCAATACTTGTACATAGGGCATAGAAATTAAAAATAAAAATAAAAAAAGTGGTGGGGTAGGATCATCCTCCCATACCCTCTAGTTTTGTGGGATGGACCATCCTTGGGAGGACTATGATGTGACGCCTACGTGGCGGATCATCCTCCAAGGGAGGACCATCACCATACCCTTTAGCCTTAGTGAACACGCAGACATATAAATGATCTTATCTTATCTTACTATATAATAAAAGAAACCACTTTGAGGACACTTGTCATCATATTAGACAGTCTCTTATAGATAATTATTATTATTATTTTAGTTTAATCTTTCTAATTAACTATTATATATTATTTTAGTTTAATCTCTTCTAATTAATTATAGATAACCCTTCTACTAAATATTATTAGTTTAATATATTATGAATAATTATTATTTAGTTTAATCTCCTTCTCATTTATAATATTATTTATTTGAATCAATTATATTTGAACGTTTTATTTAGTTTGGTATCAAATAGATTTTACGAAACGTAAACTAAAATTAACTAATATTATTTATCATTTATATATTTACAGAGTTTTAAATAAAGGGTTAAATTTATTGAGACTTCGTTAACAAATTTTGCAACAAGATAATAATCTATTTTTATCACGAAAACCAAACTTTGTATTAATATATTAAATGTTTTTATTTTCACTATACAAATTACATTTACTCGACCCATGTAATACATGAGGTTTTTCAAGATATAACTTTTTATTATTTGATATATAAAATTAGATTTATTCAATTCGTACAATACACAGGGTTTTTTAAGGATATATATTTTTTATTATTTAGTACAGAAAATTACATTTATTCAAACCATGTAATGCGTATATTTTTAAAGATGTAATTTTTTTATTATTTGGTATATAAAATTACATTTATTCAACCCGTGTAATAAATGAGGTTTTTTAAAGATGTATTATTTTATTATTTGGTAAACAATATTACATTTATTCAACCCGTGTAATACACGTGGTTTTAAAGATATAACTTTTTTATTTGGTATATAAAATTACATTTATTCAACCCGTACAATATGGTTCTTATATATATAACTTTTAATTATTTAATATATAAAATTATATTTACTCAACCCGTGCAATAAATGAGATTTTTAAAGATATGTTGTTTTATTATTTAGTATATAAAATTTATTTATTCAACCCGTGTAATACACGGGGTTATAACCTAGTGTGTTATAAAAGAAATAATATTCAAAATCTATTTTAACGATATGAAAACTACCTGTTTTAACCCGAAAAAAATCCTTTTAGCTTTTTATTTTTTTTTAATCTTATACTAGGTTACAACCTCGTGTAATACACGGGTTTAATAAATGTAATTTTACATACCAAATAATAAAACAATATATCTTTAAAAATCTCGTTTATTACATAGGTTGAATAAATGTAATTTTATATATTAAATAATAAAAAGTTATATCTTTAAGAACCACGTGTATTATATGGGTTGAGTAAATTTAATTTTATATATTAAATAATGAAAAAAGTTACATTTTTAAGAACCTTATGTATTGTATGGGTTGAGCACAAGTAATTTTATATATCAATCAATAAAAAGTTATATCTTGTTATATCTTTATATACCCTATGTATTATACGGATTGAATAAATAGAATTTTATATACCACATAATAAAAAAGTTATAATTTTAAAAACCCAGTGTATTACACGAGTTGCATAAATGTAATTTTGTATAGTAAATAATAAAAAAACTATATCTTTAAAAAAACCTCGTTTTTTACAGGGTTGAACGAATCTAGTAAAAAATTATATCTTTTAAAAAAAATTAACGGATATACTCGATATATAATGGATGGGGTGATTGCGGTGATGGTTCTTAAAAATGTCACGTAAACATAGTGTAAATGATTCATGTTTTTGTTTACCATGTAATAAAGTATAGAACCAATAAACATTGATTAATGTTTTTGTTTACCCCTTATAACCATTTTTTAAATAGATTCTACCCTTAACTACTTTAGTTTAATAAAATAAATAAATCATTTACATTATATTAATATTTCAAAATATTATATTATCTCCTATACGAATTGTTTAAATTTATATTAAATTTAATTTTATAATTATCTTTTAATTAATATTAATTATTTATAATTAAGTAGGATAGACAGAAAAAAACTAAAAAATAGATTGTTTCAATGACTGGCATGTGTCCGCTAATTGTTTTTTTTATTATAGACTATAGATATAGATATAGATTTAAGCCACGTGCTATTAATCATAAATAATATTTTTCATGTGTTTGAATGAACTTTGTGTTTATTATAATCGAAATTGTGCTAAATGGTAATAAAACTTAGCTAAGGTGGTTGTAAGTTATGAAAAACAAACAAATATGTTATTACGTAAAACTTGAGCGACTAAAGATGATTAGTGGATAAATCAAATTATATATTATTAAGCCTATTAAGTCTAACCGTCTTTAAAATCGATATTTATCGTTAGATCTTGCTGAGATAAAATATGAGTCATTTCCTATACGAATTGTTTAAATTTATATTAAATTTAATTTTATAATTATCTTTTAATTAATATTAATTATTTATAATTAAGTAGGATATACAGAAAAAAACTAAAAAATAGATGACTCCAATGAATGACATGTGTCCCCTAATTGGTTTCTTTTACTATATAGTATAGATAGATTATTACTACAAACTTTGAACACACAATTTTTTTATTTTTTAAGCAATTATATTCAAAACATACGAATATAATACCAAAATATTAAAAACACTTGTTAAACAAGTCAACATGCAAACCTATCAAAATGTCATGAATAGACACCATTTAGATAAACATGTTCACACTATAACCCAAAACTATTCCGACTCTGTAATTTTTTTTGTTATGTTTGTGTCATGATGGAAATTCATATCATACTAAGAGGGGGGGGGGGGACCACCCTGACCACTCTAATCCTCTAGTGTTACGTCAATTTTACCCACAATTATCCTATAACACGTTAATAGGTATCAACACTACCCTATAGCACCCTGACCCCTCTAATCGTGCATTACCACATCACTTCTACCCGCAACTATCCTAAAACACACACAACTTCTTCGGCTTTCACAACCCGAAATCGATACCTGAGTACCCCTAACCGAGTGACTGGTCAGCTAAGGGCTACCCAACCCTAAATGACCCTAACCCTAAATGGCCCTCATTGCCCAATACGCCTCAAACTGGCCCCACCCATACGCCCCTCATTGCCCAATACGTTTGAAAATGGTCCCTACCATCTAATTAATGCCAATCATTGGGTGTCAGCCAATGATTACCAATGATTGGGGTGTAAGGAAGTTTATTTTGATAGGGTATTTGTATGGGGAAGTTGTGAAAATATTAATATAAGAAAATTAAAAAAAAATTTACAAAATGTTGTTATAAAAAATTATGTTAGTATTATAAAAACTTCATATTTTTATGAAATGAATTGTGTATATTATAAAATGCCAATTTTTTATAAGTATTATTAAATGTCAATTTTTTTATAAAACGAATTGTATATATTATAACATAGTTTTTATTTATGAATTATTATTATGTGTTTAATTGTCAAAATTTTTAACTGTCAAAATTTTATTAAACGACTTTTATTTAATATTACTAAATGAGTATTATTACGTCTTTAATTGTCAAACTTTTAAATGTCAATTTTTTTTTATAAAACGAATTGTATATATTATAACATAGTTTTTTATTTATGAATTATTATTATGTGTTTAATTGTCAAAATTTTTAACTGTCAAATTTTTATTAAACGACTTTTATTTAATATTACTAAATGAGTATTATTACGTCTTTAATTGTCAAACTTTTAAATGTCAAATTTTATTAAATGAGTATATTATAACGTTTTATTAAATGTCAACTTTTTTATTTATCAATTATTATTATGTGTTTAATTGTTTCCATAACGCAATGTGTATGTTAAAAAATGTCAACTTCTGAAAGTCTTTAATTGTTTTTCAATTGTCGTTTATTAACCATAACGCAACAAGAAACGTAATTCAAAATGTAATTAAACATCGTTTTATATTAATACACAAAACATGTAACTTTGATACAGAATGTAATGACTAAACCCTAAACCCTAAATCGCTAATTGTTACATATTTTTGAATTCCTGTACAGGAAAACGATGGGTGCAGCATACACAATACAAAGACAGCCCGACTGTCTTGAAATTGCGTACCGAACCCTACCTTCCAACAGGATTCTGCTTCACATCTACCAAACTGAAATAGCACAAGGGATTAGGAGGTTGGAGCAGTGGAGTCGGCATTTCGTTTATCAACCACCGTCCAGTCTTCCGCCTCTTGTCAAGATGGTGAGCGAAGTGGCATTCACGTTGGTGGAAGGCTCATGAGAACACTAATGAACTCCTCTCTTGGAAGGACATGTCACGGGGCAAACTGCGTTGGCTAGCATCACTGGGAGCTGACGAGTCAACAGGCTACTCCGATAACACGTAATCCTAGATCAGCATTCTAGTGCATGAATCTGAAATACGAACGTAGTTTCTCCATAAGGATTACGCTAACACCACCGTCAAAACACCGACTTTCGATATCCTGTTAATAAAAAATACAATTTAGCATTGGACTCAGCATTCGAAAATATATTGTAAAAAAAAAACAAAACAAAACACCACCACAGCCGACCCACCACCACCACCACCACAGCCGACCCACCACCACCACCACCAACACAGCCGACCCACCACCACCACCACCACAGCCTACCCACCACCACAGCCGACCCACCAACACCACCACCAACACAGCCGACCCACCACCACCACCACCCCAGCCGACCCACCCCCACCACCACCACAGCCGACCCACCACCACCACCACCACCACAACCACAACCACAACCCCAACACCACCACCACCACCACCACACCACAACCCCAACACCACCAGAAACCGCCAAAATAAAACCACAAAAAAACAAGGGTAAACAAACCTTGAATATTCCGACCGTATAGACCGATACGAGAGCGAAAACTATACGAGAGACGCGTATGGTCCCCTTCCGGATTGTCATCGTGTGGTCCAGAACTCGTCCAAAAAATAACTTTTGGATATAACTTTTGTATTTGGATATGTACTTGTTCTCGGTTAAACTATAAAAAGAAGGTGAAACTGAACTTCAATGAGACCCGTATGGGTCGATGAGAGTCTTATGCAAGTGGGGTGTAATAAATGTCCTGTTAACTTTTCAGAAAAAGTAGGTGGATGAGAGTCTCATCGGGCTATACGAGGCATATGGGCTGAAAAGTTGTCAGCCTCCGTACCCACTATATGCGCGTATGGGCTCTGAGCGGCATATTGGTTTGTTTTTTTTAAAGCTTGTATATGTTGGTTGCAAATGTCAGGTATTTTTGTCATCCTTACTTGCCACAGAAATATACACCATCTTCATAATCACAAATTCACAATGGTTGTTTGAAAATGTGGTAGGACGGCTGCACTAAGAACATCTTGGACTGAAGCTAATCCCGGACGTCAATTTTACACTTGTCACAGTATGGTATGTTTTTAATCACAATGGTTATTTTACCCGAATTTTTAATGTATTTTTTTCCATTAACCCTTGTATATTAGTGACTTATTTTTTTCGTGTCAGCGTTCTAAGTGCAACTTCTTTGTGTGGGTCGATCCTCCCCTGTGTCGTCGGGCATGTGTGGTCATCAAAGAACTGATGGATACGAAGGTTGTGCTTCAAAACGAAGTCAAGTATTTAAGAGAGGAGGTTCGAATTTATAAATTGCAAGAAGCGGAATTTGAAGATGTTCATTCAAGGGTTGTTCGTAAGAGGGAACGTTGTTTGATAATCAGTTGGATTTTTTTTGTGTTGTTTCTCTTGTTATTTTTCATTCTTAGTATGTAAGTTTATGCAAGACATGTAATCGAATATCAGTTTTAAATATCGTTTTTTAATATTATTATATATATTAAGTTTTTAAAAAAAATGTTGTTTTTTTTATAATAAGTCGACTAAGCATAAATAACTAAGAATAAATAACAAAACGAACAAACATTCATCAAGTTACAAATGTTTAAACAAAACGAAATAAATATTTGTTCATACATGCCCACAAATGTTTAACAAAATAAAATTCACCCAACAAATACAAATACTAATCCTCCATGTCCTCATCACTGTCGTCAGAATCATCCCCACCACCTGCCTGTGTCCCGGACGGACCTGCCTCCATGTAGAAACCCGGATACACTCGTGGATGTGGTGGGGGTCGAACCGGCAACCCCGCCTGGGTACGTCTCTCGGCCTCACTAGCCATCACCCACTCCATCAAATCCTCCATCCGGTCCATCCGCATATCCATCCGCTGAAACTGCTGTGTCCAGCTCGCCATCATACCATCCTGGCCTGCCACCAGCCTCTCAAGGAGACGTTGGGTGGACTGAGGCAACCGCACTGCATGATAAACGCATTGTGGAATCTGTGGCGGCTCGTGCGGATGCCCCTGGTCAACCTGAGGCTCCATGTCTCCATCCATAGCAGGCACGTTGGCAATATGCGGCATCTCCACCTCCCCAGCCTCGAGCAGTGCCTGGTGGACTATCGGTTGGGGTTCATAAATCTGTTGGTGATCGTCAACAAACCGATGCCCGATATCCAGAAAGTTCACCGCAATATTCATCCATCTCATCGTCCTAAGATCTAAGGGCTCGTGTGGTGCTGGGGCCGGCATATCCTCAAGGAATGGGTAATACAGACCGCAATGCTGGGTAATACGCATGATAAACGCCCCTCCAATCAAACGGCTACGCCTTTGCCATTTGCCGTGACCCACTCGTTGCTTTTGCCACGCGCAGAGATCGATGTAGCAATGCAGCGGTGTATGTAGCGAACGAGTGGGTCAGGAATCGCAGAAACTCGGGCCTTCTTACCGAAGGGTCCAGGACATAGAGTGGGCCACCAAGCAAACAACTGATCATCAGGCATAGCCCAAATTGCGGTGGTATGGATGTCCTGAACCAACTCATCATCGGTATAGAACCCGGTGGCAACAGCAAACTGACGCAGCGACCAATTTTGTCGCTGCCCGAACAAACAGAAAGATACCTGGGAGGCGGTGCTTCCACCTTCGGATCGTCCATATCCGAATTGGGCCGGTCAGCCGGCCGTGGACGAAACACGAATGTGGACAGAAACTCCACCATCATGGTCCTATAAGACGGCCCAGCCGCCACCGAAAACATGCGATCCCACGGGGAATTCTCCCTGATCAAACCCCGGGCTCTCTCCTCCTCCCCGACCTCCCGTAAAGCCTCCCATGACAACGCCCTCTGCCGACCCACCTTCATTTGTCGCAATCTGTTAAAACGTTTATACTCCCTAGAATTGTTCGGGTAGTCCATATAGGGAATACCCGAACAATCACCCCCGGCCATCTCATCGAATCCAGGCACCTGTGCCGCACCAAACTCCTCCTCGTCTGACGACATATCTGCAAAAATTAATATATAATACGTGTCATATTATAAACTTTTTACAATTTTTATAAACTTGTAATAATTTTAGTAACAAATTGTATAGCCGACCCACCACCACCACCACATCCGACCCACCTTAACGAAATTAACGCCTAAATAATGGACAAAGTTTCTAACAAATTAACATCTTAATAATCGACAAACAATACCAAATAACACCCGAATAATCAACATTTCACGCCAAATAAGACATAACTAAATAACTAATCCTTTATTTTATTTGTAACACTTTATTCTTCAATAAACCTTTCGAGATAAATTTTTTTATAACTTACATTTTTTTTACAGAAATATTAAATAAATTTTGAAAACAAAATAATTTCTATAAAAACTTTTTACAATTTTAATGTTTAAATTTAAGATTTGTACTAAATAAAGTTTAAAAAAGTGAAGGACAAGAAGGACTTTCAGAACTGCTTTACCGGCGAGATTCCGGCAGGTTTTCGGCAACCCGGAACCGCTAATCGGATTCGTTTTTGTCACAACCCCCGACCCCACCCTGGGAGCGAGAGCCGTGAACCAGCCAGATGGTATCGGTGTTTATTAATTACGCAACGGAAAAATTTTCATCAGGATCATAGTTAGGAAATAATTTCAGAGTTTGTAAAACATCAAACTTTTAATATTAAACCAATAGGCTTAAAACCATATTTAATTCAATTGTTTTTATAGGGATAAACCCAAATAAATAAAACATAATTTTCTTCTTTTATTCAGGTGTTTATAGCCACTTTATTTAAGCCTTCAGTGCTCCATAGTTGGCTTCTATTATCTTTACAACAAGTTACCTGAAACACGTTTTGAAAACATTTTATCAGTAATAAATACTGGCGAGTTCATTCCATTTTTATAAAAATATATTGTATACTTTACAGCATTAAGAGTGTTTATATTTGTTTATATTTACCCAAAACTCAATCAGTATTTGTCACATGGTGGCAGTTCCGATGTGACAGTGGTCATATCACTCATTGGCTCACTTTCGTCCAATAGCGAATTTATCAAGTAATAGATATTTAGTATATCTTACTATTATATTGGTCACTAGGCGATTCCTGTGACGATGGTCAAATCACTGTTGATCATTCTCTCAATTAGTGACTCGGGTCATATTACTGTTGATCATTCTCTCAACTAGTAATTGTGGTCATATCACTGTTGATCATTCTTTCAACTAGTGACTCGGGTCATATTACTGTTGATCATTCTCTCAACTAGTAATTGTGGTCATATCACTGTTGATCATTCTTTCAACTATTGACTCTGGTCATAACACTGTTGATCATTCTCTCAACTAGTGCCTTTGGTCATGTCACTGTTGATCATTCTCTCAACTAGTGACTCTGGACTTATTAGTGTCCCGTGATATTACTTTGTCAAATATATTTTCTATGGCACAAAACCACTTAACCCAGAAAATGAAATATATCATTTTCTGTCAAACTAATAGCTATAACTTTATCAAATATAATATATTAATTAAATAATTGTGATATTATTATTTAGTTAACGTGACTAAGATTTAAAATATAATCTTAGTATATTAAAAGTAGAATATATCATATTTGACATATTTTATTATGATATACATTTGATGACTAAACATTATTTTATAATGTTAATAGTAATTTAGGTTTATTAAATATAATTTCTTTAGTATAACTAATATATTTTAATAATGATTAATAACGTTTCAGTATACTATAAAGCTCTATAATATGATATAAAAATTTACAAGAACCAACTGTATATAAATTGAATGTAGCTATATTCAATTTATACTTTAATGTATAAATACAATGTTTTAAAATATTGATGTATACAACTAAATTTAATATAACTAATTAAATAAAACAAGAATATATATATTTGTATCCATTGGAACATTTAATAAATATATGAGGATTTAAATGTTAAATCTCTGGTCATATGTAGATATATTTGTATAGGGGTTATAATGTATACACCCAAATAAAATCCTACAAAAATTAATATAGTATACTAAATTTATAAGATATATTCAATAACTTAATATAGTAATAATATTAGTTATAGGCTATGGCTACTGAGTACAATTCCCCCGTGCTTGTGGTCATGCTACTATTGGCTAACTTTTTGGCCAATAGTAACGGGTGTCAAGTAATGTATAACCCCCCCTACCGGCAGCTATTGCAGAATACAAAAACTTAATTACTGTAAGTATAACTTATAAACATTTAGTATTTTGGAAAACATTTTTAAATATAACTATATCACAAAAAGGTGATAAAACTATGGGAAAAGAGAATGGACTCACTTTGTAACTTTAGGGTTCAACTAGAAAGCCTCCTAGTATAATCTTGGGTATAACTCCCGAGCTATTTAAAAAATATATATATATATATATATATATATATATATGCACTCGTGTTAAGTATAGTAACCCTAATTCAACCTTATCCCTATGTCACGAGACCGAACCCCAACGAACTTAGTCGGGCAGAGCCTTGACATGCGTTATGGGGCTCCAGATCAATCGGAAAGGGTATCAGTGATCGGGAGTTAAAACACTTAAAACGGGGCAAGGCTTTATTATTATTACGGGTGAAAATAAAAATAATAAAAAAATAGAAATAGAATGAGAAAGTTGGCGACACATAGTGTGAGCCAGAAATGGTTTTGAGAAATTTTTGAAATGTTAACTTGTTCTTATTTATAGGCTTTTTCCAAAGAGTCTTGGTCATGAAGGAAAAGATTCTTTTCTTTCAATTTTTAGACACGTACCATCATGGAATTCCATATTCCATACACGTCCACCTTTATTTAAGGAAATGTTTGTTTATTTATTTTATTATTTATTTATTTATTTATATATTATAATTAATTTAGCTGCTTCACTTTTTGGCGCTTATAACTTCTAAAATATGACGTTTTAGAAAACAATAAATATGTCATTAGAACGAGAATATTTGTATCTACATTTTGAACCAAGTTTCATTAAAAACGGAGTAAGTCCAAATATAATGTATTTTTATAATTTAATTATTAGACGGTCACTATGCCCGTCTAGGTACTTCATATTTCTAACAGTCAACTTACCCATAATCGACCCGTTTAATAATATAAGTTTTTATATACTTTTATTTTAATAGAAATGTCACCCATATGCAGGCCAATTAATTAGTATAATATTACAACCAACTATATATATAAAATAGTTTTTAAAACTATTTGGGTCGAATAATTATAATAAAACTAGTTACTAGTGGTTAATTAATTTAAACAATCTATAATTCTTATATGATAAAAAAAAATGGATATGTTACATCCTCCCCACCTTGTTTTAAATCTCGTCCTCGAGATTTGGGCTACAATATATCTTTTAGAGTTATGTCACGTCTTAGTCAATAAAAACAGTATTAAGGTAAATGATATAGAATCAAAACATCAAATTTTGTGAATATGAGTTGTACAATAAATAGGACTCAATGATTCAACTGAATTATTTGAAAAAAAAAATCAATGTCAAATGAACGAGATGAAATGATATAATTTCCAAGGTGACTAGGTTCAAGCCAAAACAGATATATGATCAATAGATGTCTAAATTGACTGTTTGTAAATGACTTTTAGAAACAATAGAGTTCATTGTCGAAAGAAAACTTACTTTGATTATCAACTGGGGAAGACTCAGAATCAACAAGCTCAAATGAAATAGAAGCACGAAAATGATTTGTCAATTATCGAACCATAACAAGGGAAAAATCAGTGTGTTGACATTTATTAAATTGTAAGGATACACCGAAATACAATAGAGTTTAGTGTATCATTGTCTTAGTACATAATTGTATCAAGACTACTTTTGAATAATGAATCAAAGGAAAGACATACGTAGTTTTGCATGATTCGTATGATTATGATTAGCGCAAGCTACAAGTTTATATCGACGCCGCAGGGTGTCGTAAGGATCGAAATAGTTCAATAATTACGGTGACCGAACAATTTCACCATTTTCGTAATTAACTGAAAGTTTTAATGAAGTAAATTTGGATATTCATTTCAAATAAATATTATAGGATTTTCAATTGATAATGAAAGACCAAATGAATATCATAGAAATTTCGATCAATGATGAAAGAATCTTTAGAGGTACACCGGAATATAATACGAATTTGTGTACTCTTATCTTAACACATAATTGTATTAAGACAGTTTAAGATAATGAATCAACAGAAATTAAATAAATAAATCCGTACATCAGGTGTGAGAATGAGATTAGCTCAAGCTTCAAATTAAAGAAAACGCCACCACAAGGTATCGTAACCAATTAAATGATTCAATGAAAGTGAAGACCAAAAAATATTAAGGTTCTGAATAGATGAAGTAATTGACAGGATGCATTTATTAAAAAAAACTTTTATTTATATTAGGGTTAAATAATAACTTAACTTAGATATTACATATCAGCGATTACGTCTGGAATTATTTCTGCTTCTTGCGTAGTAAGTACGAATGCTCGCGTGGTCTTCTTAGCTCCGTCTGTTGTTTTTACCTTGTTGTCGAGTGCTTTGGTCAGTTCCGGGCAATATGGTTTGATGTGTCCTGTCTCTCTGCAATTGTAACAAATATTAGTCTTCCTTCTACACTCTTCCTCTATATGCCCGGTCATCTTGCAGAAGTCACAGTAGGGAGTTCTCCTAAAACGACATCTTCCTGAATGCTTTTTGTTACAGCTTCTGTAGGTAGGTTGCTCCAATGATGGTTTAGTTTCTTTCTTCTTGAATTCTTGGGAAATTTTCTGGGCCAACTCTTTCTTCTTGTTTTCTTCTCTTGTGCGGATTAGTCCATCTGTCAGGATGTTAGCTAGTTCAGCTGTTTCTTCAATAGTCTGTGGTCTGGCGGCCTTAACCATGTCTCGGATTTCGCTAACTAATCCCCAGATATAACGAGAAATTAGTACGGGTTCTGGCGAAGCCAGAGTTGGTACCATTCTTGCGTATTCGAAGAACGTTGTCGTATATTCACGACAATTCACCTCTACCATTTTATGATTTAGGATCTCGTTAGCCATTTGCTCCTTTTCATAAGGAGGACAAAATTTTCTTTCTGCCATTTCCTTAAATTTTTCCCAGCTCATGGCATAAGCCATGTCACTTCCTTTTGCTTGAAGGATTGTATTCCACCATTCTAAGGCTTCTTCCTTGAAGAGGTTGGAAGCATACATCACCTTATCTTCTTTGGCACATTTGCTGATTTTAAGAACAGCTTCCGTCTTTTCCAACCATCGCAAAGCAGCCGTGGCGCCTTCACTGCCTGCGAACTCTGTTGGTTTACAAGCTAGAAATTCTTTGTAGGTACACCCGAGAGTCATCGCCTTCATTTTCTTGGGAAATGGGGTTTTGATAATATCATCATTGCCTCCATTGACACTATGGCTAAAACTATCGTCGCGAGTATGCTTGCTACTCACAACTTTGGTGGGTTCTACGGGGTTTTTAACAGCTTTAATTATTAAAGGTAAATCATTAGCTATTCCTTGGGCTATTAGATTTTCTATAGCATTTTTATCCAAAGGATTTTCATTATTAGCATGAACTTCTGGATTATGTGATACTTCATTTGACATCTGAATTATAAACATTTTCAATTATTAATATCCCAGAATAATTAAAACAACATAATACTTCCAGGAATCATATATATATTTAAATCTACAAAAATAACACATATGTTATTTTGTATTAATTTCCTAACTTTATTGTTTTAGTTTAGGTATTAAACGAACACCTAAATAGCTTAAACAAGTGGCTCTGATACCACCTTCTGTCACAACCCCTGACCCCACCCTGGGAGCGAGAGCCGTGAACCAGCCAGATGGTATCGGTGTTTATTAATTACGCAGCAGAAAAAATTTCATCAGGATCGTAGTTAGGAAATAATTTCAGAGTTTGTAAAACACCAAACTTTTAATATTAAACCAATATGCTTAAAACCATATTTAATTCAATTTTTTTTATAGGGATAAACCCAAATAAATAAAACATAATTTTCTTCTTTTATTCAGGTGTTTATAGCCACTTTATTTAAGCCTTCAGTGCTCCATAGCTGGCTTCTATTATCTTTACAACAAGTTACCTGAAACACGTTTTGAAAACATTTAATCAGTAATAAATACTGCCGTGTTCATTCTATTTTTATAAAAATATATTGTTATACTTTACAGCATTAAGAGTGTTTATATTTGTTTATATTTACCCAAAACTCAATCAGTATTTGTCACATGGTGGCAGTTCCGATGTGACAGTGGTCATATCACTCATTGGCTCACTTTCGTCCAATAGT
Organism: Helianthus tuberosus; assembly: GCA_030545235.1. Lineage (NCBI taxonomy): Eukaryota > Viridiplantae > Streptophyta > Magnoliopsida > Asterales > Asteraceae > Helianthus > Helianthus tuberosus. The sequence goes on from CM060394.1 coordinate 134,700,936, forward strand.
GAATTTATCAAGTAATAGATATTTAGTATATCTTACTATTATATTGCTCACTAGGCGATTCCTGTGACGGTGGTCAAATCACTTGTGACAACTCGAACCCTTGACCATGATCGTCGAGGTACGAGCATTCTATTGTTATATTATTATTATTATTACTATTATTATTAGTATTATTATCATTATTATTTATCTAATAATAATAACCACGACGAGAGGAACGTACAGTTCAACCGTCGACCCGGACCAAACATATTTAACGTAACACACTTGTATATAAAATAAATAGCATAATTGGTTGCGCCGTTTTGGAACGAACCCATTTTTATATAAAGACACACATACGATATTTCGTGGACTAGCATACCCGGCCCATGTCCAACCCAAAAACCCATCTCCTAAAACCCTAGCCTATAAAACCTTTCTAACCTCCTCACCCCTTTCATTTTTGCTTCAAAAACCCCAAATCCTAAAGAATTGGGCAGTCACACACAACAGGCCACCTCTGTCTCCGTCTCTAAAATCCCGGCCACCGGAGCTTTTCCGGCGAACCCTCCGGCACTCCGTTCTTGTTCCGTCACACACCGACAACACCCCTGAAAACCCCCTCCTCCCTCTTCACTTTAAGCTATCCCACAGCCCCCATGTCTCCCCTTAGTTTGCCAGCTGACCACCACCAACCGGTGGTGGTGTACGATAGCAATTATTCGCAGACAGAGAAGAGAAGGTGAGACAGAGAGAGAGAGAGAAAGAGAGACCGTTTTTCGACGGTCCGAGCATCGGTGACAGTTCCGTGATGGCGCCGTCCGGAGAAGCAATGACCATTATGGCGGTGGTTTTGGTTGTCCGAGGAGTTTCACTGAGTCGGAGCAGCTGGAGCATCGACGCGGACGACTGAGGAGTAGCACGGTAGCAGTGGCGCCACCGGAGCTCCGGCCAGCGGACGTAACAGCAACAACCATGTTTGAAAACCCTCACGGTCAGTGTAATGCCACTCCTGGTACCTTTGTGTTTCCTGATTTTGTATAAGATTGATAAACAGTTGTTTGTGAGATATGTATAAATACAGAGATTAGAAGTTTATTTGTTTTAAAAGTTGATTAAGTTATTTTTCCTTGTGATTTAATGATTTTAAATGATAATAAAATGCTAAGATACTGTTTCTGTTAGTTAAGGTTAAACGCAAATGTCTGTTGAATGGATTGATCTATTGAAATGGTGACTTTGTGTGAATAGTGGGTTTGTCATAATTAGTCAAGATTTGTTTAAGATTGTATTGGTATTGGCTTGTGTAAACTGTTATATGTTGCTGTTGGAGTGTATGTATATTAAACTATGTTGAGATGAATGGTGATTTTTATCATGAACCCTATCTATTGAAGATGATTTCGTAATAGGATTGTTGCCACTTGATTGGCGACTAAGTCAAAATGAATGAGTTTTATTGAATAATGATTGAAGATGAGTCTAGAAATATTCATTAGATTGATGAAATGGTGATAGGGTCATAATGTCTAGGATGAATTTGGATGTGATAACCATACATGATGAACAGTTTGCATATGTGATGAATATTTGAAAAATCTGGTTATTGATCTGATTTGATTTGGGTAGAATGTTGAGAACATGTTAGTGAATTTTGATTGGACAGTACATACTCATGAAATTTGATTGGATAGTACCTGCTTATGAAATCTGATTGGGTAGTACTGATATAGAAATTCTAGAAGCATCTGCATAGTCTGCGAGTCGAGACCTTACGGTTGCGACTCGAGACCATTGAAGGACAACTCGAAACCAGACAAGGCGCGCTCCAGGAGTCGAGACCAGCACGGTTGCGACTCGAGGTCTCATGATCTCGACTCGAGACCTCTACGGTTGCGACTCAAATGTTCACAACTCGAAGACGAGCAGTTGCGACTTAGAATCCAGTGGTTGCGACTCGAGACCTCATAGTCTCGAGTCGAGACTACCTAGTTTCGACTGGACCACTTCACTTGGTTATTGGGCCACACAAACGGGTGTTATGGACTGTGTACTAATATTGTTTAACTGTTGGTGTCTAACTGCTGCTGATTAATTGTTCATGCGTTAGGATAGGCCCAATAACATATATGCTGGTATGATACGTGTTACTGTTACCATTACCGTACATTATGCAATGTGTATGTATTATATGAAATGTGGATTTACGGGCTACGTGTTAGATACGTGTAAATTATACGAGACGTTACTTGCATACGAACCTAATAAATATATATAACCATAATAGGGTATGGTTGACCAACCTAACACAAGTGAATTGTTTGCCGAGCAAACCAAGGTGAGTTCACACACTAAAAGCATGCGTCCCAAGAAGGGACACGAACAAACTAAAGAATGCTTTAAAACTAATATTTCCGGGGGAAAATGCAAATGGGTATATTCTAAATTACTATTTCCGAGGGAGATATGTTTGGATATTATTTATATCACAACTAGCAAAACTAAACGAATCTCTATCATGTAAAGTCCCTGCTTATAGTACCGATTAATCGCCGGGGGCGAACGGGTTATTAGTTGATAGCGCTATTAGGTTTGACAACCTCACACCGTGACCGGGGGAGATCGGGCGTGAACTAGTAGACCTTACATCTTGGTCAATGACGATAGACATTGACTTGGTGCACAACATCTTTACGTCAACAGTTTCGGTAACGCCAGTTTAGTAAGCTTCCATATGGGGTAGCTCCCCATGACGTGATTATAAATGCATTATCTAAACAACTTACGTTTTCGAAAACTAAAACTGGACAACTCGTGAACTCGCCAACTTTATGTTGACACCCTACTGCATGCTTTGCAGGTTGCTCGATACAGTTTAGGACGGACATTGCAATCGGCTGGAGTGCGTGGTTTGTAAGTTCATAACTAATAAACTTGTGGTTTTAAATTACGATATGTTCTACTTTCCTTTCCGTTGCAAACTTAAACTATGTTTTGAAAATTTTAAATTGGACGCTAATTATACCATTATTTGTATTAATGACTAATCGGTTCAAAATAATTACTGGTTGGATCCTGGTCAGTCACACGCCTCGCGGTGGTACTCCGCGTGTGGATTTGAGGGTGTGACAGATTGGTATCAGAGCCATTGGTTATAGTGAACTAGGTTTAAGATATAAAATATTTTTTAAGATGTAAAATATTTTCATATGAAAACCATACTATAACCGTTCTTTAATGAAAACCACAACGACACCACACTCCGGATTGCAAGGTTCGTCAGATTCAGGTACTCACATGGTAATTATGGTCATCGGCATTTACTTGTGCACACGTATATGTGTAAATGTGTATGTATATGCGTATCATATGAGCGTAAATATGTAGTTGATGTACGAAAACCACTAACTTTGATGTACGAAAACCACGCAAAGCTGAGGTACGCTAAGCAGGAGCGGATTATCCTAACTTTGATTCAAAACCATGACACACTTTGGGCAAGGAACCAGTTATTCCAAGTCCTTGCCCACATATTTCCTAACGTCGTCCCTGGACTATGACGAATCGACGTGGGAAACGTTTACACGATATACATGCTTACAAGATGCCTGCTACGGACCACTCAAAGAAGATACGAGAACGAATCGACGAAGGGGAACCATCCCTATATCATGTGATGTTAGAAGGAACGACGATGTCATTCTCATCCTTCTTACTCACACATTTCTTTTCCCAACTTAAGTGGTGAGACGTATTCCCTCATCCGACCGATAATCTGGATTCTTGAAGCACTTTAGTAAGCCTACACTTTTCGGATTTCTGATTGCACATCTCAAACACACGAAGCCTGCGCGGTGTATGCTCCTCATTGCAGTACCAACGCTCGTATCGCGTTCTCATCGATCACGAAGCTAGTTCCTGACATTCCTCGTTACATGGTGAAACCTTATTCCAGTTCAACCTTACACCTCAGCATGCCCCAAAACTACGTAAATTGATATCTTTTCTACAAATCGACATATGCGGAGGCGTGACACGACGAAGACACAAACCAGACAACCCACCGACAAGCACGGTGACCTAGATGATTACCTTATCCTTCTTTTGACAGAGCTGTTATTCTTTGGCGACTTTTCTGATCCTGTGAATTCTTTCGCTAGCTTTCGTACGGACCAGCAATTATTGCTTAGGGCGGTATCCTCACTTCTGGCGTTTCTTCATCACGACATCCCCGTTTCTTCATATAGAAGCCTTGACCAGATCTCTCTTCAGTTTGGTGAATTCAACAAACTCGACCTTCAGTCGACAGACTTTTTAGCCCTTGAAATTCAGCAACGTGCTACTTTAATCATACTTTCTCGAAAACTTGTTTTCGCAGTTTCACCTCGAAACCCCTCGACGACGCAAGCGCTACTTTGAACTCGTTTGCACGACTTAGAACAATCCACTCGAACCTGACTTCCTACGGATTCGAGAAATCGCATCCAGCCAGACGTATCAGTAAATCCTAAAACCTACAAATCTGCACGACGACCATCCCTCTCTAGCTACTTCTTTTTGTGCTAACCACATCGGCGTAACACTCCTTATCGGCAAGCGACGTTCCTTATTCTAACCACGTACAACTTGTGTACGACCAGCTACCTCATCGACATAAGATAAATCCTTATTGTCGATCCCAAAGCCTTTATGTTTTGTCCCAAGTTAAACGCATCGAATGCGACTACCCTTCTTGCATATCCTCGCTACTCGTGTTATGCTTCACGAATTCTATGATTTTTATCCTATTCTATTCTGCACAAACCTCCGTTTTGACGAATTACTTTCTACAAATGTTACTTGTTGGAGCAACGAGCCAAGGAATACCCAGGAGGAAAAAGGTATCACAAGCGCTATTCTTCGAACTCAATACGATCAACACCTAGTCCCGACGTTCGAATTTATCCCATCCTGTCAAATTTCGACACCTGTTTCCTTTGACGACACTTGAACCTACTCCGAGAACCAGTATGGATCCGAACGACTCCTACGCTTAACCCTAGAATCCCTACGACACAAACCGCATTGCGCTAAGTTTTCAACGCACAACTTTTGACGTCGCAAGGTCCGCTTTTCTCGATCGCTTGCTCTTCTCGACACTCAAAGTTCCCGAAAGGGGGCTACTCATTGCATGGTTCAGGATTGGGATCCGTAGTCCTTGCACTCAAAATGTGGAGACATTTCTCGTACGGTACCAACTGCACAATTTACACCGATCACGAGAGTCTCCAGCACAGTCCTTGAACACGCGACAGCACCGACGGGGTCGAACTCCTAAATGATCGCTAGTGCGTGATCAGGCATCATCCGGACTGGGTTAACTAGAGACTAAACCTAAGCATGTAAGTGTGTTACAGTTTACTATTCCTTCGAACCTCCCGATTAAACCTGAAACGCTCTAGTAGAAACTCTGAAAGCGGAAAATTCTTTGGTTGAGTCCATGCGGGGCATGAAAAAGCCGCTCGAACTCAAAGGCGCTCCCTACTCTATGGAATGTATATGGGTTCTATCTTACGGGAATCTCTGAGAGCATGTGATGGGTGAAACACACAAGTCTACATGGTACATCCCGACTCTGGCAAGATGTATCACGACCTCAGGGCCCATTTGGGGGATCATAAATCGTTTAACCAAGTTTGCGCACTTCCTTGTGAGCAAGGAAAATGGCAGGTTTTCTAAACTTGCAGCCGTCTACTTGTTAAGAAGCAGTTGCTAGGCACAGGGTGCCAACCCCTGTTATCTTTGATCGAGACCCACGTTTTGCGTCCGAGTTGTGGTAGGCTATGCACAAACCCTTTAACTCATAATTAGTCATGAGCACCGCTTATTACCCGAATACGGATGGACAAACAAACTGTTATCTCCGGTGGGGAATACTTTTCAAAACTGCTATTCCTGGGAGGAATGCCTTTTAGACCGCCATTCCTAGGAGGAATACCTTTTCATGTTTTGGTTTAATTTTCGATATTAGTTAATGGACTCAACTCTACAACTTCATTGAGGAACCGGTGGAGACCATAACCCTCAAATGTGGTAACATATTGTTCGAGTTCGTTGGAACTCGCGCCGTGGCTCAGAGTTTACCTATGAACGGGAAAGCCAGATAATGCGCAGGTGTCCTTAGTTATTCACAAGCAAAACTTCCAGCGCTGAAGCTACAACTGAATTTTGGGAAGAAATTTCAAGCCAACAAGGGGATGACGTGACACCCCACGAAAACATTAAATCACACTAGCTTGTCAGTGGCTGAGCCCTAAATTTCGGGATGAAATTTCTTGAACTTGGGGATAATGTGACACTTCGGGTTTTCCTGTATGTTTCTTGGATGTTATAATTAATTTTGTGAAATTCTATACTATGTGAGATACGTACAAACTCTGTGAACCTTGTGCTATGTGACCTTATGTGCAATGTGGCTTACATGTTCATTTTGTGGACTTCCATGAAACTGTTTGTATCTACGTATGGTAAAGAAGTCTAAGTATACATATAGAGTGAATCACACGACTTTTGCTTAAATTTCGAGGACGCAATTCCTGTAACATGAGGAGAATGTGACAACTCGAACCCTTGACCCTGATCGTCGAGGTACGAGCATTCTATTGTTATATTATTATTATTACTATTATTATTAGTATTATTATCATTATTATTTATCTAATAATAATAACCACGACGAGAGGAACGTACAGTTTAACCGTCGACCCGAACCAAACATATTTAACGTAACACACTTGTATATAAAATAAATAGCATAATTGGTTGCGCCGTTTTGGAACGAACCCATTTTTATATAAAGACACACATACGATATTTCGCGGACTAGCATACCCGGCCCAAGTCCAACCCAAAAACCCATCTCCTAAAACCCTAGCCTATAAAACCTTACTAACCTCCTCACCCCTTTCATTTTTGCTTCAAAAACCCTAAATCCTAAAGAATTGGGAAGCCGCACACAACAAGCCACCTCTGTCTCCCTCTCTAAAATCCCGGCCACCGGAGCTTTTCTGGCGAATCCTCCGGCACTTCGTTCTTGTTCCGTCACACACTGACAACACCCCTGAAAACGCCCTCCTCCCTCTTCACTTTAAGCTATCCCACAGCCCCCCTGTCTCCCCTTAGTTTGCCAGCTGACCACCACCAACCGGTGGTGGTGTACGATAGCAATTATTCGCAGACAGAGAAGAGAAGGTGAGACAGAGAGAGAGAGAGACCGTTTTTCGACGGTCCGAGCATCGGTGATAGTTCCGTGATGGCGCCGTCCGGAGAAGCAATGACCATCATGGCGGTGGTTTTGGTTGTCCGAGGAGTTTCACTGAGTCGGAGCAGCTGGAGCATCGACGCGAACGACTGAGGAGTAGCAACGATAGCAGTGGCGCCACCGGAGCTCCGGCCAGTGGACGTAACAGCAACAGCCATGTTTGAAAACTCACAAGGTCAGTGTAATGCCACTGCTGGTACCTTTGTGTTTCCTGATTTTGCATAAGATTGATAAACAGTTGTTTGTGAGATATGTATAAATACAGAGATTAGAAGTTTATTTGTTTTAAAAGCTGATTAAGTTATTTTTCCTTGTGATTTAATGATTTTAAATGATAATAAAATGCTAAGATACTGTTTCCGTTAGTTAAGGTTAAACACAAATGTCTGTTGAATGGATTGATCTATTGAAATGGTGACTTTGTGTGAATAGTGGGTTTGTCATAATTAGTCAAGATTTGTTTAAGATTGTATTGGTATTGGCTTGTGTAAACTGTTATATGTTGCTGTTGGAGTGTATGTATATTAAACGATGTTGAGAAGAATGGTGATTTTTATAATGAACCCTACCTGTTGAAGATGATTTCGTAATAGGATTGTTGCCACTTGATTGGCGACTAAGTCAAAATGAATGAGTTTTATTGAATAATGATTGAAGATGAGTCTAGAAATATTCATGAGATTGATGAAATAGTGATAGGGTCATAATGTCTAGGATGAATTTGGATGTGAAAACCATACATGATGAACAGTTTGCATATGTGATGAATATTTGAAAAATCTGTTGATTGATCTGATTTGATTTGGGTAGAATGTTGAGAACATGTTAGTGAATTTTGATTGGACAGTACATACTCATGAAATTTGATTGGATAGTACATGCTTATGAAATCTGATTGGGTAGTACTGATATAGAAATTCTAGAAGCATCTGCATAGTCTGCGAGTCGAGACCTTACGGTTGCGACTCGAGACCATTGAAGGACAACTCGAAACCAGACAAGGCGCGCCCCAGGAGTCGAGACCAGCACGGTTGCGACTCGAGGTCTCATGATCTCGACTCGAGACCTCTACGGTTGCGACTCAAATGTTCACAACTCGAAGACGAGCAGTTGCGACTTAGAATCCAGTGGTTGCGACTCGAGACCTCATAGTCTCGAGTCGAGACTACCTAGTTTCGACTGGACCACTTCACTTGGTTATTGGGCCACACAAACGGGTGTTATGGACTGTGTACTAATATTATTTAACTGTTGGTGTCTAACTGCTGCTGATTAATTGTTCATGCGTTAGGATAGGCCCAATAACATATATGCTGGTATGATACGTGTTACTGTTACCATTACCGTACATTATGCAAAGTGTGTGTATTATTTGAAATGTGGATTTACGTGCTACGTGTTAGATACGTGTAAATTATACGAGACGTTACTTGCATACGAACCTAATAAATATATATAACCATAATAGGGTATGGTTGACCAACCTAAAACAAGTGAATTGTCTGCCGAGCAAACTAAGGTGAGTTCACACACTAAAAGCATGCGTCCCAAGAAGGGACACGAACAAACTAAAGAATGCTTTAAAACTAATATTTCCGGGGGAAAATGCGAATGGGTATATTCTAAATTACTATTTCCGGGGGAGATACGTTTGGATATTATTTATATCACAACTAGCAAAACTAAACGAATCTCTATCATGTAAAGTCCCTGCTTATAGTACCGATTAATCGCCGGGGGCGAACGGGTTATTAGTTGATAGCGCTATTAGGTTTGACAACCTCACACCGTGACCGGGGGAGATCGGGCGTGAACTAGTAGACCTTACATCTTGGTCAATGACGATAGACATTGACTTGGGGCACAACATCTTTATGTCAACAGTTTCGGTAACGCCAGTTTAGTAAGCTTCCATATGGGGTAGCTCCCCATTACGTGATTATAAATGCTTTATCTAAACAACTTACGTTTTCGAAAACTAAAACTGGACAACTCGTGAACTCGCCAACTTTGTGTTGACACCCTACTGCATGCTTTGCAGGTTGCTCGATACAGTTTAGGACGGACATTGCAATCGGCTGGAGTGCGTGGTTTGTAAGTTCATAACTAATAAACTTGTGGTTTTAAATTACGATATGTTCTACTTTCCTTTCCGTTGCAAACTTAAACTATGTTTTGAAAAAAATAAATTGGACGCTAATTATACCATTATTTGTATTAATGACTAAACGGTTCAAAATAATTAGTGGCTGGATCCTGGTCAGTCACACGCCTCGCGGTGGTACTCCGCGTGTGGATTTGAGGGTGTGACATCACTGTTAATCATTCTCTCAACTAGTGACTCGGGTCATATTACTGTTGATCATTCTCTGAACTAGTAATTGTGGTCATATCAATGTTGATCATTCTTTCAACTAGTGACTCGGGTCATATTACTGTTGATCATTCTCTCAACTAGTAATTGTGGTCATATCACTGTTGATCATTCTTTCAACTAGTGACTCGGGTCATATTACTGTTGATCATTCTCTCAACTAGTAATTGTGGTCATATCACTGTTGATCATTCTTTCAACTAGTGACTCTGGTTATAACACTGTTGATCATTCTCTCAACTAGTGCCTTTGGTCATGTCACTGTTGATCATTCTCTCAACTAGTGACTCTGGACTTATTAGTGTCCCGTGATATTACTTTGTCAAATATATTTTCTATGGCACAAAACCACTTAACCCAGAAAATGAAATATATCATTTTCTGTCAAACTAATAGCTATAACTTTATCAAATATAATATATTAATTAAATAATTGTGATATTATTATTTAGTTAACGTGACTAAGATTTAAAATATAATCTTAGTATATTAAAAGTAGAATATATCATATTTGACATATTTTATTATGATATACATTTGATGACTAAACATTATTTTATAATGTTAATAGTAATTTAGGTTTATTAAATATAATTTCTTTAGTATAACTAATATATTTTAATAATGATTAATAACGTTTCAGTATACTATAAAGCTCTATAATATGATATAACAATTTACAAGAACCAACTGTATATAAATTGATTGTATCTATATTCAATTTATACTTTAATGTATAAATACAATGTTTTAAAATATTGATGTATACAACTAAATTTAATATAACTAATTAAATAAAACAAGAATATATATATATGTGTATCCATTGGAACATTTAATGTAAATATATGAGGATTTAAATGTTAAATCTCTGGTCATATGTAGATATATTTGTATAGGGGTTATAGTGTATACACCCAAATAAAATCCTACAAAAATTAATATAGTATACTAAATTTATAAGATATATTCAATAACTTAATATAGTAATAATATTAGTTATAGGCTATGGCTATTGGGTACAATTCCCCCGTGCTTTTGGTCATGCTATTATTGGCTAACTTTTTGGCCAATAGTAACGGGTGTCAAGTAATGTATAACCCCCTAGGAATGGCAATGGGCCGGGTTTGGGCCGGGTATTAGTAATCCCAAGCCCGTACCCGGTTGTAATTCTTTGGCCCGTACCCGGCCCTTTACCCGTCGGGTATTTGTCGGGTATTTATCCATCAGGTATCGGGTATACCCGCGGGTAACGGGTATACCCATTAATTTGTTAAAAATATCACACTATTATAAATTGCTTAATTATAATATTGCTCAATATCCTTTGTTAAATTGCTTGATTATATGCATTAAGGAGGTGATTTTAGATCCTGCATATGTAATATTTGATTTTGGAGCCCTTAACTTTCTTACAATCTTACGGAATGCTTGAATTATCAGATAATGTTAGTTGTTGTGTTTACTTTCTTTTGATCAAAAAGTGAATTATTGATTCATGAGATATTTTATCAGATTTTGAAATGGGTAAATTTGTAATGTGTAAATCTGTAAGTGTTGGTAAAAAGAAGGGTAAATTAGTCTTTATATAAACTATTTTTAATAAAATAATCTGAAATAGGTAAATTTGATATTTCTAGTTTTAAGGAAGAAGATATATGTAATTTAATTTTTAGGTTGGGTATATATGTAATTAATGAAGTTTGTAGGGGGTATATGTAATTGCCCTTAAAATAATATGCTTTTCGGGTATTATTCGGGTAAACGGGCCGGGTATCGGGCGGATATCGCTAAATCCCTTACCCGTACCCGAATATTTTTATATTTTTAATCCCATACCCGGCCCATACCCGTCGGGCTTCGTGTATACCCGGCCCGTATGTTTCGGGTTTCGGGTATACCCGTCGGGCTTGGGCTTTTTTGCCATCCCTATAACCCCCCCCCCCCCTACCGACAGCTATTACAGAATACAAAAACTTAATTACTGTAAGTATAACTGATAAACATTTAGTATTTTGGAAAACATTTTTAAATATAACTATATCACAAAAAGGTGATAAAACTATGAGAAAAGAGAATGGACTCACTTTGTAACTTTAGGGTTCAACTAGAAAGCCTCCTGGTATAATCTTGGGTATAACTCCCGAGCTATTTAAAATATATATATATATATATATATATATATATGCACTCGTGTTAAGTATAGTAACCCTAATTCAACCTTATCCCTATGTCACGAGATCGAACCCCAACGAACTTAGTCGGGCAGAGCCTTGACATGCGTTATGGGGCTCCAAATCAATCGGAAAGGGTATCAGTGATCGGGAGTTAAAACACTTAAAACGGGGCAGGGCTTTATTATTATTACCTGTGAAAATAAAAATAATAAAAAATAGAATGAGAATGAGAAAGTTGGCGACACATAGTGTGAGCCAGAAATGGTTTTGAGAAATTTTTGAAATGTTAACTTGTTCTTATTTATAGGCTTTTTCCAAAGAGTCTTGGTCATGAAGGAAAAGATTAATTTCTTTCAATTTTTAGACACGTACCCTCATGGAATTCCATATTCCATACACGTCCACCTTTATTTAAGGAAATATTTGTTTATTTATTTTATTATTCACTTATTTATATATTATAATTAATTTAGCTGCTTCACTTTTTGGCGCTTATAACTTCTAAAATATGACGTTTTATAAAACAATAAATATGTCATTAGAACGAGAATATTTGTATCTACAATTTGAACCAAGTTTCATTAAAAATGGAGTAAGTCCAAATACAATGTATTTTTATAATTTAATTATTAGACGGTCACTATGCCCGTGTAGGTACTTCATATTTCTAACAGTCAACTTACCCATAATCGACCCGTTTAATAATATAAGTTTTTATATACTTTTATTTTAATAGAAAGGTCACACATATACAGGCCACTTAATTAGTATAATATTACAACCAACTATATATATAAAATAGTTTTTAAAACTATTTGGGTCGAATAATTATAATAAAACTAGTTACTAGTGGTTAATTAATTTAAACAATCTATAATTCTTATATGATAAAAAATGGATATGTTACAGTTTTCATCTATTTATTTTACGTCAACCGTTATCTACATCCTAAACTAATCTATAACCCAACTATTATCCCCCGTCGCTTATCCGGTCACCATCCCCAACTATTCCGGTGACAGTCCCCAACTATTCCGGTGACACCTTTATCACCATCCCCAACTATTCCGGTGACAGTCCCCAACTATTCCGGTGACACCTTTATCACCATCCCCAACTTATCCGGTCAACCTTTACCACCCACCACTGGCCAAAATTTAAAAAAAAAAACAAAAATAGACAAAGGAAAGATGAAATAATACACTAACCTTTTATGAAAATATGCACCGTATAGATTGATACGTTCGGATCGAGCGACACGAGAGAGACAGTGTGTGTTCTCTTGGTGTTTTAGTGTGTGGGGTTAACTTTTAGATCTGTTCTTTATTTGGTCAAACTTGAAAAGTAGTTTTTGAATCAACGAGGGGCGTATAGGGCAATAAGGGGCGGATAGATTTTTATCTTTTTTAATCTCTGAAACTAAGCATAAGAAAACTAATAATCGGAAAGATTAATGGTAATGGGTGAGACACTTGTCCTAGTGGAAGGGACGGGTGCATTTAAGGGAAAGGTCACGAGTTCGATCCGGGTGTAGAGGCAGTTTTTTGCATTTTTTGGGTTTTTTTTTCTTTTTTAATCTTAATTAAAACCGAAAAATTTATTAAATTAATTATAACAGAAAATTTATTAAATTTTTTAAAACCAAAAATTTATTAAATTAATTATAACAGAAAATTTATTAAATTAATTATAACCGAAAAATTTATTAAATTAATTATAACCAAAAAATTTATTAAATTAATTAAAACCGAAAATTTTATTAAATTCATTATAACAGAAAATTTATTAAATTAATTAAAACCAAAAAATTTATTAATAATAATATTAACAATAATAATAATAATAATATTAATAACAACAATAATAACAATAATAAATAATAATAATAATAGATAATAATAATAATAATAACAATAATAATAAATAATAATAATAAATAATAATAATAATAAGAAAAATAATAACAATAACAATAATAATAATAAATAATAAGAATAATAAATAATAATAATAATTAAATAATAATAAATAATATTAATAACAATAATAATAAATAATAATAATAATAATAAATAATAATAATAAAAATAATAACAATAATAATAATAAATATTAATAATAAAAATAAAAATAATAACAATAACAATAACAATAAATAATAATAATAATAATAATAACAATAATAATAATAAATAATACTAATAATAATAATAAATAATAATAATAATAATAATAATAATAAAAATAATAATAAATAATAATAATAAAAATAAAAATAATAATAATAAATAATAATAACAATAAATAATAATAACAATAATAATAATAATAATAATAATAATAATAATAATAATAAATAAATAATAATAATAATAATAACAATAATAATAATAAAAATAACAACAATAATAATAATAAATCATAATAATAATAAATATTAATAACAACAATAAATAATAACAATAACAATAATAACAACAATAAATAATAACAATAACAACAACAATAATAATAATAATAATAATAATAATAATAATAATAATAATAATAATAACAATAACAACAATAAAGAATTTCACGAAAAAGAATTTGTTAACTTGGCAAAGGTGTTAGTAGATGTATTGTATTACACAGGGTAGGGCGTTAGTAGATAGTAATAGAACTTCACGAAAAAGAATTTGTTAACTTGGCAAAGGTGTATCATCCGCGAAATATAGTGTATGCAACAATTTAAAAAATATATATATTAATTAGGGTGTTTTATAACATAAAAACCCTTAATTACCACACAATTTTTTTTTTAAAAATTAATTGCATATGGGTCGTATAGGGCAATGAGACCCATATACAACTCCTACAAGGTGCTCATTGACCAATAAGTGTCCCCTGGTGGACACCTTATGAGTGTCTCATTGACCAATAAGCCTCCCCTGGTTGTTTCCACTTTTATCAAAGGTAGAATAGTTCAACCAGGGGAGGCTTATTGGTCAATGAGACACTCATAAGGTGTCCACCAGGGGAGGCTTATTGGTCAATGGGCACCTTATAGGAGTTGTATATGGGTCTCACTGCCCTATACGACCCATATGCAATTCATTTTTAAAAACATTTTGTGTGGTAATTAAGGGTTTTTATGTTATAAAACACCCTAATTAATATTTTTTTTAAATTGTTGCATACACTATATTTCACGGATGTTACACCTTTGCTAAGTTAACAAATTCTTTTTCGTGAAGTTCTATTACTATCTACTAACGCCCTACCCTGTGTAATACGATACATGTACATTGTCACCCATTCCATAGCTTCTATACGTCAGTGGGGTATTTTAAAGTCCATTTCGTACCGACATCGGGTAATCATCCCGTTAACTTAGCAATGATGAAATAGACACCTTCGACATAAGCGATCGATAAAATGGAATGGTTCGGGTAAACCTCCGGACCATCGAACAAACGGGAAGTAAGTTTGACAAACACCATTGCTTAAATACGTTTTGGCTCGACGTATCGTATAATAATAGTAATAGTAATAGTAATAGTAATAATAATAAAGCATATGCACATAATGAGTTGCTCATTGACCAATAATAATAATAATAATAATAATAACAATAATAATAATAATAAATAATAATAATAATAAAACATATGCACATTTAAAAAAAACGATGTTATATCTAGTCCCGGCAAACGGGTCGGGCCGGGGGTCGGGTAGGGTCTTTGACCCATGACGATATTTTATGAAATGAATTGTGTGTATTATAAAATGTCAAAATTTTTATTTATCAATTATTATTATGTCTTTAATTATTTTTCACTTGTCATTTATTAACCATAACGCAATAAATACACGAAACATCGTTTTATATTAATACACAAAACATGTCATTTTAATACAAAATGTAACGACTAAACCCTAAACCCTAAATCGCTAACTGTTACATATTCTTAAATTATCGGAAAGTGTATCGGTTATTCAGACCTCTATTCGGTCACCATATTGTTGCTATCAAGTTTAAGGATGCGTTCCACGGTAAACGTGCTTTCCGCTTCCCCATTACCACATGAAGAACCTCCGACATGATCTGGCGCTCCCTCGTTGTCGCAGAAGAATTCTCAGTAACTGGTTCCACAGCATGAAGAACCAATCCATACAGAAGGAGTTCTCCCTCGAGGTTGCTGATGCAGAAGCATTGTCGTTGGTGGAGGTTCCAGGACATTCCAGTTCACCCTCACAGTCACCGGTAAATATCTACTTCCACCCTCACAGATTGTGGGTACAGAAGCATTGTCGTTGGTGGACGTTCCGAGGCATGAATCTGGAATACGAACGCAGTTAAGCGTTTGAATCTGAAATATGAATGCAGTGTACTTCTCCATAAGGATTACGTTACCACCACCATCAAAACACCGACTTTCGATATCCTGTTAATAAAACACACAATTATAGCATTATGTTGGTGCAGTCATCTGTCGACTAAGTCTTATATCGAGTCTCGGGATCGTTGCAGAATTGTTCAAGCATGATGTCATCATATATGATGATGACATCATATTGATGACATCACATATTGCAAAGTCACGTGAAATTGCATGCAAATATGAAACAGATATGTTAAATCTTATGGTTTCGCTTCAAGACAAGCTTCAAAGTCAACATGAAGATTTCGCTTGAAAGTAATTTGTGGATTTCGCTTGAAGTGTTTCCAAGCGAAATCTCAACTATATAAATAGGCATTTTGTCATTTCATTTGTAACAGTTTTCTTAGAGTGATACCGAAGTGCTGTCGGTATACTTTTCGACTGTAAACATTGTTATATCAATACACAAGAGAATTAAAGTGATAAACAAGCTGTTTCATCGTCAGTTTCTTAGTTTCCGCATCTGAAACTGTTTCATCTCTTCTGAACGACTCGTTCGGGTCCGCAAACGATCCTACACATTAGACCCGACATCCGAAAATATATTGTTAAAAATAATAAATATAATAATAAAAATAACATATGCACATTTAAAAAAAACGATGATATAAGTCTAGACCCGGCAAACGTGTCGGGTCGGGGGTCGGGTAGGGTTACGCTACCACCACAACCACCACCACCACCACCGCCGCCACCACCACACCCACCTAACCACCGCCACAACCACCACCACCACCACCACACCCACCACCACCACCACAGCCGTCAATCCCCACCACCACAACCACCACCACCACAGCCGTCAATCCCCACCACCACAACCACCACCACCACCACAGCCGTCAATCCCCACCACCACAACCACCACCACCACAGCCACCACCATACCCACCACCACCACCACCACTGCCGTCAATCACCACCGTCGTCATTCCCCACCACAGTCAATCCCCCACCACCGTCAATCCCCTACCACCGTCAAACCCAACACCACCACAAACGGCGGAAATAAAACCAAAAAATAAAAAAAGGTTCAAGATTAAGCAATAAAATTTGGAATACAAACTAACCTTCATCGTGTGGTCCAGAGTTTGTCTTGTAAAAATCGTGTGGTCCAGAGCGTTTGTGTGTGTGATCTTGGTGTTTTAGTGTGTGAGTTTTCAAATTTTAGATCTATTTTACCCCTTTATTGAAGTTGGGAAAGTGTTTGTGTTCAATGAGAGCCGTATGGTTCAATGAGCGGCGTATAGGAGTTGTACTTTCCTTTTTAAATTTTGAATCTATGAAACTTAGTATAAGAGAAATAATAATCGGGATAATCAATGGGTGAGACACTTGTACCAGTGGAAGGGACGGGTGCAATTAACTGGGAGGTCACGAGTTCGAGCCGCGTTGAAACTGGTTTATGGCCGGTTTTTTGCATTTTTGACATTTTTTATTATTCATTTATTTATATTAAAATTAATTCCTTTTATTAAAAAAAACAACAACATATTTTATTTTTAGTTTGAGTCAACAATTTTAAATCCCTTTAAAACAATAGTTTTTTTTATTTTGTACTCCTTTCTATTATATGAAGCACTTTAATTAAAAAAATTATAAAAAAAATTGTTGCGTACACTATATTTGACGGATGTTACAATATATTTAAATTATATTAAAGAGAAACATTAATAAATTCATTGCGACACTATGTTTCACGCATGCTACACCTAATACAAGTCAATAACTTCTTTTTGTCAAGTTCTATTACTACGTAGTAATGCCCTACCGTGTGCAATACGAGACATGTACATTGTCTCCCATTCCATAGCTTCCAAACTTCGGTATATATTCCAAAGTCCATTTGGTACTGGCATCGGGCTATCATCCGCTAACTTAACCATGATGAAATGGCCATCTTCGACATAAGCAATCGTTAAAATTGAATGGTTCAGGTAAACCTACGGTCCATCGAACATCGGGAAGTAAGTTTGACAAACACCGTTGCTTAAATGTTGAACAATCACCCCAAATTTTTGAGCCACCAACAACCCTGTGTAGGGCAACACCATCCAGCATGCCATAGGTGCAGGTTCAACATTTAACCAATTTATCGATCGATACACATTTTCATAACATCCCTTGTCCAATGATTCGAGTATATGCCCCCAACGCTTTTTGTTAATGAACATCTCGTCGAGTAGCTCTTGGCGGACCCACTTCCAATGTTTCTGGTCATACCCGGTCATACCCCAAACCCATAGCTATGGATCGAAACCCACAGTTACCGTCTGGCTAGGCATTTTCGATATGTGTTATGTATCTCCGATAGCTAGATGGAAGCCAATCCTTAAAACGCTCGATCATGTTTTTGTACCTATAATTGGCAAAAAAATAAAAAACTAAAAAATATTAAAAAATAAAAAATTGAAAAAGAATTCTAAATATATGTATGTATATACGTATGTACCTGTGCCCGGCCAACAGTGGAAAGTCTTTATCTATAATCGGAAGTGTATTTTTTTCTTCTTTGCTTTTCTTTGAACGACTACGTTGCACATTTGGCTTTTGAGTGTAGTCGTTCCTCTGTGATTCGGGTTGTTTATCTTTACGTCTCGCATGGTCTTCATTCTTTTGTTGTTTTGCTTTCGTAGTTGGGCGGCCCCGGGTATCTTGTTGTACCTCAGGCGGTTGATGGTCAGTCATACTTGGATTCAACATCGGTTTCATCTTCGACAACATACTTTTTAACACTAGAGGTGGCTGCGCCTGTAGTTGCTGTGTGAGTTTATCCATTTCCGCCTGAATATTACACTCGTCTTGATTAAGTTTTTCTGTCGAAAAATCAAGTTTTGTCCAGAATTTGTCTATCGCGGCAAGTGGAATTTTGCAACCTATTTTTCAAGAATCATTGTTAAAACATGAAGTATAATGATGATTATATTCTATGGATCGAAGCATATGTTATAGTTGTTATGTTACCTGTATTTTCCCACCACTCCATCTGACAAGCACATGGCAACCCACAACCCGTAGAAAGCTGGTGGCAACAAGTCCCACCTCCTGCCCTCAACGCATGTAGCTTCTTCCACTCGACAACCAATAACTCTAAGGATTTTTGGGAAACATTACCGCGTAGGTTGTCAAAAAATGGAAATCTGTGGTCCCCCATTTGCACGGACCTGCTCTCCTGAAAACTAAGTTTTATTTGTATCTTTTGTGACTCTACAACTTTGCCAACAAGACACACAAGTCTATGGAGCGAGTTGTTTGGCCCTTTTAATGTATCTTTTAAACTTAGAATGCTGGCTTTCAACTCTGTTGGTTGTATGTTGACCAAAATTAGGGACTGTGTTAGTCCAAGCTGAAACGAACTTTTCTTTATAATCTTTCAGCCACACATCATACAAATAATCCAGAACATCTGAAAAAAATTGAATACAATGATTTGTAATGTTTGTATGTATATATGTATGGATGAATGTATGTAAACTAATATAATATGTACCTGATCGTTCGTCGTTAACCAGTCGCGTGAAAAGCCACTGAAAGTTATAATTGTATAGCGTCGGAGTGGGAGAACTACACAGTCGAGACTAAGAAAGCTTGAATATTTTCCAGTCTTCATCCGTAAATTTTGCCCGATAGTGTTTTAGAATATTCTGTGAGATGTGCCACCTACATAGGAATTTGGAAGCTTTTGGGAATACTTTATCGCAAGCATTCATCAAAGCTTGATCCCTATCTGTTACAATTACACGTGGCTCCATGCAATCTACCAACAATTCTTTGAGCTTCTCTAGGACCCATAAGAAGTTATCTTTTTTTTTCTTTAGAGACAAACACATGAGCCACACAAAAAGACTTGTGTGTCGATGTCACACCCACAACTTGAATAAACGGAAGCTTATACTCATTCGTCTTGTATGTAGCATCAATCATCAACACATGTGGGAATGCACGCCACATGTTGTACGAGTCCGGATGAACGAAAAAAACCTCCTCGACCGCGTTTGTGGAGGGATTCACTCTAGTGAAATAAACGTACCTTTCTTCTTGCAACATGCTCTCCAATATCTGCATTGGAGTTCGATCGCCGTACATTTTGCGTTTAATCTTTTTAATCATGTTTTGTACGTCTTGTAGAATGCACACGCTATGTGGGTACTGTTTTCTTATGGTTAAATGTATATTTGTAGGCTCCATGTTTTGCAGATAAAGTCTCTCCATCAGTGATTCTTCGTCCGGGGTCAGCCTTCTGGCAAACGCGTGGCCCTCAAGAAATTCAGCAGGCTCATGGTTATGAATGTTTTTCTTCTCCACAAGGCTCCGATTACCACTACTTGAGTCTAGTTTCCCTATCAGACTAAAAGGACAGCCAACCTTTTTGCTACCGGAACGCCGAACTGATGCTTTACTTTTGGGTTCGCCGCCACGATCGTATTGTAACCATATCTTCACTGTCCTTGCTGACGCACCTTCGCCTTTTATTATCGTTCGTTGGGTCACAATGACGTAACCTTTCGCAACTTCTCTTTTGTATACCCAATTCTTCAATTCTTCAAGTGACCCAAATACCTCAAAAAAAAGGTTCATTAGAAATCCACATAAATGAAATTAATATATTAATTTGTCGAAAAAACAATAAAAAAAAAACTCGGGTTCAACATCGGGTTCGGGTTAATATGTACGACACATTTTTGGGTTTGTATGAAATTTCGTGTCATACATTTTCTATTTTTAATCAGTATACATGCCTCGTTCGTGTTCGTTCGGTTCATTTACAAGCCTAAGTAATCTATTTTTAACAAAATATTTCACCATAACATATATAATATTTCACCAAAATGATAACGAAATCGGGTTAATATGTATGACACAATTTTCGGGTCGGGTTCGGGTTAAGGTTGGGACGGGTCAAACATTTTCTAGATTTCTCCTACCTAATAAAAATTATATATAACTATAATATTTCACCAAAATGATAACGAAATCGGGTTAATATGTATGACACAATTTTCGGGTCAGGTTCGGGTTAAGGTCGGGACGGGTCAAACATTTTCTAGATTTCTCCTACCTAATAAAAATTATATATAACGAATAACACGTATACAAAATCATTTTTTTCACTCTAAAATTATATCAACATTATATAACACGTAATTGACGGTTATGTCATACCTTTTTTGTTTTTTTCTCGTCATTAGCACCTTCCTCGTTAGCACGTTCCTCGTTAGCACGTTCTTCATCGTGAACACCTTCCTCGTTAGCAGGTTCTTCGTCGTCAACACCCTCCTCAAAGTGCATTACACCTTCCTCGACTTCGTTATCATTTTCATCAAAGTCCTTAGCACATTCCTCGACTTCGTTATCATTTTCCTCAAAGTCATTAGCACCTTCTTCGACTTCGTTATCATTTTCCTCAAAGTCATTAGCACCTTCCTCATACTCTAACTTCTGTTGGTTTTCCGTATACGAATGGTAAGTCTTGTATTCGTGTCGCGGATAACTTTGGGCAATGTAAGATGGTTCCCCCTCATCTACAAACACCTGGTTCAAGTCAGGTAACACGGGTCGCACACCCCCGTCATCACAACGAGGCACGGACACAACCTCCTCCTCACCTCAATCAATGCCGGATCTTCGCGAAAAAAATTACCAATGTCCCAAAACGACATCTTTATGCTTCACGGTCTCAACCAACGTTTTTATTTAAGAAATTTCATCAATTCATCGGAATTTTGTGAGTTTGAAAAATTTTGAAAGCCATAAATCCCGTATGTTTGGGTAAATAAACTTTTTTGGTCGATAAGGGTCATATGGGTCACTTAACCTCTTTTTCAGACTGAACTCCTGTCACGGCCCCCGACCCGGTTTGACCCGTTTCAAGAGCCGCGGGACAGAAATCCCGTGGTATTTAATTAACAGGGGAAGTTTCTTCAGGATCTTTTTAAAACTGAAATATTTCCCGATTATTTTATTTCACAACTCGAGATAAAACCCCGGTAATTTACATTCATATGATTTCACGGAGAAATCTTTATTTTACAAAACATGTTTCTTTATTTTATACTGAGCCACTTCATTAAGCTGATAGTGCTTCACGACACTTTTCCTGGATCACAACAGATCACCTGAAACATGTTTGAAAAAGGTTTTGTCAACGGGAAATACTGAGTGAATCATTCCATTTACTAAAACGACATGTTTGTTATAATTTACAGTATTAAGAGCGATTACAATGTTTCTGATATCATCCAACTACCCTCGGTATTTGTCACTCGACTCGTTTCAGTGACTATGGTCATATCACCCATTGGCTAACTCGTTGTCCAATGGTGAAGATTATCAAGTAATGTATACAAAACCCCACATACCGGCTGTAATATGGAGATTACATAGACTTAATCCCTGTAATTATAACCTTTGAAAATAAACATGATTTTGAAAGTAATTTGATAAAAAGAGAATGACTCACATTGTAGATTTAATTTGAGCAGAGCCTAGCCTACTGATTAGCCTTTTAACCTAAATTAATAGCAATGCACACAAAACTGGGTTAGTAATCAATACAGCATTTACGATAACTCACGAGATCAAACCCTCACAACGAATGACAAAGTGCGATACTTAAACATCCATCGAATTAACGATGAATGACAAAGCATAACCCTAATGTGGGCAGCACTTAAACATCCATTGGATAGTTTAATCGATCGGACATTGAATCGTAGCAGCGATCGAGTTATTACCCTGTATTGCGGCAGCACTTCGTGAATTGTGTGTGTTTTTGTAGTAATCTACGTATATCTCAGCATATATTTGTAATTTGATCGTCGAACGAACAACAGAATGCAAGTGCCAGGCCCTTCTATTTATACCCAAAATTGGCGTCTCCCGCTAGTCGCGAAAGAATCCGCGGTACTTGCCGCGTATCGCCTGGAGTGTCAAAGTAGGGTAGGGTAGGTTAGTCACTGGTATAGGCCTGGTGAGTTGTTATTCGAACGAATCTCAAATTTGACAGCGTATTTTAGAGATAATCGTCAATTAGGGTTTACCCCCCTGAGTTTTAGGGGCCCTAATCCTGATTCCAAATGTTCTGAAAATTTTAGGGTTTATTCATAATCACTTGGGTTTCTCAATTAAGGTTTCCTATTGAACAATTAAAATAATAATTAGGACATTTTAATGAGAGTTGTTACATTCTCCCCACCTTAATAAAAATCTCGTCCTCGAGATTTACTGGAATAAATGTGGATACTTTCGCTTCATCTCTGATTCCAGCTCCCAAGTGTATTCAGCTCCTCTCTTTGAATCCCACTTGACTTTGACTAGAACTAGTCGCTTGTGCTTGAGAAATTTCACCTTTCGATCTTCTATCTGAAGAGGTTTCTCAACAAATTTTAACTTTTCGTTTACCTCTATGTCTTGAAGAGGTACTACCAGAGATTCGTCTGATAGACATTTCTTGAGATTGGATACATGAAATACATCATGTACTCCAGCTAACTCTTCTGGTAGTTGTAAACGATAAGCAACTGGTCCTATACGTTGGATCACAGGAAATGGTCCTACGTATCTTGGACTTAGCTTTCCTTTCTTACCGAATCTAACAACTCCTTTCCAAGGAGAAACTTTCAACAGTACTCTATCTCCAACTTGGAATTCTAACGGCTTGCATCTATTGTCTGCATAACTCTTCTGGCGATCTCGAGCAGTCTTCATCCTTTCCTTGATTTGTGTAATCTTGTCAGTCGTCTCTTGTACTATTTCAGGACCTGACAATTGACTTTCTCCTATTTCTGCCCAACAAACTGG
This sequence comes from Helianthus tuberosus, assembly GCA_030545235.1. Classification (NCBI taxonomy): domain Eukaryota; kingdom Viridiplantae; phylum Streptophyta; class Magnoliopsida; order Asterales; family Asteraceae; genus Helianthus; species Helianthus tuberosus. The sequence continues at coordinate 134,724,993 of CM060394.1, forward strand.
AGTTCTGCATTTTCTTCCATACAGTGCCTCAAATGGGGCAGTTTCGATGCTTGAATGATAACTATTGTTATAGGAGAATTCAATTAATGGTAAGTGATCATCCTAGTTTCCACCAAAATCTATCACACATGCTCGGAGCATGTCTTCTAGAGTTTGGATCGTCCTTTCACTTTGTCCGTCTGTTTGTGGATGATATGCGGTACTTAGATTTAGTCGAGTTCCCATTGCTTCTTGGAAACTTTTCCAGAAATGAGAAGTGAAACGACTATCCCTATCTGATACAATGGAGAGTGGAACTCCATGTAGAGATACGACTTCATCTACATACAACTTTGCCAGTCTTTCCATGCTAAAGGTTTCTTTCATAGGTAGAAAGTGAGCTGATTTGGTTAATCGATCCACAATTACCCAAATCGCATCATTACCTTTTCTAGTTTTGGGTAACTTAGTAACAAAATCCATTGTTATGAGTTCCCATTTCCATACAGGCATTTCCAGTTGTTGTAGTAGACCTGAAGGTTTCTGGTGTTCTACCTTAACTTGTGAACAAGTAAGACACTTAGAAACATATCGAGCTATATCCTTTTTCATGCCTATTCACCAAAAATTCTTTCTTAAATCTTGGTACATCTTATTGTTTCCAGGGTGCATGGTGTACCTAGATTTATGAGCTTCTTCTAAAATTTTATTTCTTAATTCTCCCTGCTTAGGTACCCAAATTCTGCTTTTGTGGAATCTCCAAATTCCAACAACTCCTTGTTCTAATTCTTTTATTCGTCCCTTCATTCCTTCAGCGTCATCCTTGATTGCTGTTTCCTGAACATTCTTTATTTGTTCCATTAAATCTATTTGTAGATTTAATTTAAGAGCACGAACTAGTCGTTGCTTCTCATGATACTTACGACTTAAGGCATCTGCAACTACATTTGCCTTTCCTTCGTGATACTGAATATCACAGTCGTAATCACTTAGGATTTCCATCCATCTTCTTTGTCTCATGTTTAATTCTTTTTGCCCAAATATATATCTTAAACTCTTATGATCTGTATAGATAGTAAACTTACTTCCGTACAGATAATGTCTCCAAATCTTAAGGGTAAAAATTATAGCTCCTAATTCTAAGTCATGAGTCGTATAATTTTCTTCGTGCTTTTTCAATTGCCTTGAAACATACGCAATCACCTTCTTGCGTTGCATAAGCACACATCCAAATCCTAGTTTTGAAGCATCACAATATACTTCAAAATTTTCAGTTCCTTCTGGTAAGGCTAAGATTGGAGCATTGGTTAATTTCTGTTTCAAGATCCTAAAAGCTTCTTCTTGTTTAGGTCCCCAATCAAACTTAACTGCTTTACAGGTTAGCTTAGTTAATGGTACAGCTATTTTGGAAAAATCCTTAATAAACCGTCTATAATATCCAGCTAAACCTATAAAACTTCTAATTTCCATTGCGGATTGTGGAACCTTCCATTTGGTAATTGCCTCTATCTTAGCAGGATCTACATGAATACCTTCGTGATTCACCAAGTGGCCTAAGAATTGTACTTCTTGCAACCAAAATTCACACTTCGAGAATTTGGCGTACAACTTTTCTTTTCTTAACAAAGTTAAGAGTACATGCAAGTGCTGACAATGTTCGTCCTGACTTTTGGAATAAATCAGTATATCGTCTATGAAGACAATTACAAATTTATCCAAGTACGGTTTATAGATTCTATTCATCATGTCCATGAATGCTGCAGGTGCATTCGTTAACCCGAAGGGCATGACGGTAAACTCGTAATGACCATACCTAGTTCTGAAAGCAGTCTTAGGTATGTCTTCTTCTTGTACCTTCAACTGATGATATCCGGAGCGTAAGTCAATCTTAGAGAAATATCTAGCTCCCTGGAGTTGATCAAATAGATCATCAATCCTAGGTAATGGGTATCGATTCTTAATTGTAACCTTATTCAATTCTCTATAATCAATACACATTCTCATCGAACCATTCTTCTTCTTTACAAACAACACTGGAGCTCCCCAAGGGGATGAGCTGGGTTGTATGAATCCTTTACTTAGTAATTCATCTAATTGCTTTTTCAGTTCTAACATTTTTGTAGGAGCTAACCGATAAGGTGCCTTAGCTATCGGTGTAGTTCCAGGAATTAGATGAATCCTAAATTCTACTTCCCTATCTGGTGGTAATCCGGGTAACTCTTCTGGGAATATATCTGGGTATTCTGAGACTACAGGAATTTCCTTAAGTTCTTTATCTTTAGTACTAATGATTACTGAAATCATATATACTATTCCTTGTTTTCGTTCATAACTAGCAACTTTCATTACTGATATGAACTTCATGGGTTTACGAGGTTTATCTCCTGTAATCGTGATTACTTCTCCATTAGGTGTTTGAATCTCTACGGAATTCTTATCACAAAGGATTCGAGCATGGTTGGCTACTAACCAATCCATTCCTAACACAACATCGAATTCAGCTAATTTCATAGGCAATAGGGTTGCAGAAAATTTATGACTTAAAAGTTCTATTTCTACATTTTGCAGAATTTTATCTATTTTAACTGAATTCCCATCAGCCGTTTCGACTGTAAAAATTTGCCTAAGGTTGGTTAATGGTAAATTAAGAGCTTGGCTGAATGAAGTATTTATGAAACTTTGGTTTGCACCAGAGTCAAATAATACTTTGGCGTAAATGTTGTGAACTAAGAACGTACCAGCTATCACATCTGGAATGAGTTCTGCCTCCTGAGTAGTTAATTGGAAAGCATGAACATTCTTCTTTGTAGCTTCATTGGCTGGTTTAGCTTTGTTGTCTGCTGGTTTGACCAATTTAGGACATTCTGGTCTAAAATGTCCCTTTTCTCCACAGTTATAGCAGATCGTTGTTTTCTTTCTGCAGTCTTCTTCACGATGTCCTACCATTTTACAAAAATTGCAGGTTATACTACATCTTCCATAATGTTTCCTTTTGCAATTCTTGCAGAATGGCAAAGTTGAAGATTGCCCTGTTCCTCTTTTCCTGAAACTGCTGGTATTACCCGTACAAAATCCTTGGGTAATTTTCTGAGCCAGTTCCTTTTTCCTGTTTCCATCTTGTGTGCGTACCAGTTCGTCAGTTAGGGTGTTAGCTAATTCCACTGCATCGTCAATAGTGCGAGGTCTCGCAGCTTTAACGATATTGCGGATTTCACCAATTAATCCCCAAATATAACGAGAAATGAGTACCGGTTCTGGCCAAGCCAGTGTTGGTACCACTCTAGCATATTCAAAGAATGTCGAAGTATAACCGCGACAATCTACACCCATCATTCTATGGTTTAAAAACTTATTTGTCATTTGATCTTTTTCATATTCGGGACAGAATTTTCTTTCTGCAAGACTCTTAAATTCTTCCCATTTCATGGCATAAGCCCTATTTCTTCCTTTAGCCTGTAGCACCGTGTTCTACCATTCTAGCGTCCCTTCTTTGAAAAGGTTTGACGCGTACATGACATAATCATCCTGAGCACATTTACTTATGGCAATTACTGCCTCGGTTTTCTCTAACCAATGTAGTGCCGTAGTCGCTCCTTCATTGCCTGCAAACTCAGTGGGTTTACAAGCAAGAAATTCTTTGTAAGTGCAACCAGGCGTTGCAGCTTTCATTTTCTTAGGGGGAGGAGCTTGCCGTGGTTCATTCTCATGATTAGTATGATCATTGCCTCCGTTTACGCTATTACTGAAGTTATCTTCAGAATTACGTTTGCTAGGAACGATTTGTTGCGGTTCGATTGGATTTTTAACAGCAGCAACGATTGCTGGAATAGCGTTGGCTATCCCTTGAGCAACTATTGCTGGAATAGCGTTGGCTATCCCTTGAGCAACGATATTTTCTATATCCTGCCTAGTCATATATTGATCCCCCGGTTGTTGCTCAGATTGATTAACTTCATTAACTGGTTCATTATTAGCGTTTTCCATCTGATAATTAATATATATAATTTATTAGTATCAAATAATTAACAATTGCACAACACAATTATACAGAGTTCATAACACCAATATAGCCAAAACTATCGATTTCTCGATTTCCATTTATATTTAATAGTATGCATCAATACACACCATTATCTTACAAAGTTTTATTTTAGGTTATTTCATATGATTATATTATTATTGCTAATTTACAACCACAGTCTCACAACCCATTGTCCTTTTGTCAGTTGGTATTTTAGTAACGACGTTCCCTCTCGTCGTATTTCCAGGAGATCTGTTTTCCTACTTCCCTAATCCTATTTCCTGCATCTATTAACTCTTCGCCAAAGTGGCGAAGTTCAGCTAAATTCTCATTGCTCATAGGTGGATTAGGTATAGGTTCTGGGATTACTGGGTCCAAGTTTATTGGTAGTTGTGTTTCAAAAGAATGAATAAAAACATTTTCATTAACAGGCTTAATAGTATTATAGCTTGCCATTATAAAATCTAGCTCTTCCTGAGATGGTAACCCCTCAATTTGTCTAGAGCTTTCCTCAATTTCCATTTTCTTAGGCTTGGGTTTCTCGAGAGGTGAAGCGTTGAATTCTATAGGTTCTTCTATGTCTGGTATATACCTATTGAAATCTCTGGAAACCTCTATTCTTACTGGATAGAGATTTAAATTCTGAAGGGCGTCAGACAAGTCACTCATGCTGTTTAGCAAAATACACACAATTACTAAGTTAAAAAATCATAAAAAAAACTTTTAAATACTATTTCATACTGGGTAATTACCAAAACAACTGAAAATTAAAACACACTAAGGTTTACTTATTTATTTACTGGGTAAGGTTTCTAGACTGTAGGTAATCCGGGTGCTAAAACTTTGAGTCATATTATTTTAAAGATTTGTATTTATTGCTACAGTGGCTAGCATATAGAGATCTGCCCATTCTGTACACAATTAGTCAGATAATAAAACACATAATCACATAATGATAAGTAGAGAAATTAAGTATTTTCTAAATACTTAATAGGCTTAAATCAGTGGCTCTGATACCACCTTTTTCTGTCACGGCCCCCGACCCGGTTTGACCCGTTTCAAGAGCCGCGGGACAGAAATCCCGTGGTATTTAATTAACAGCGGAAGTTTCTTCAGGATCTTTTTAAAACTGAAATATTTCCCAATTATTTTATTTCACAACTCGAGATAAAACCCCGGTAATTTACATTCATATGATTTCACGGAGAAATCTTTATTTTACAAAACATGTTTCTTTATTTTATACTGAGCCACTTCATTAAGCTGATAGTGCTTCACGGCACTTTTCCTGGATCACAACAGATCACCTGAAACATGTTTGAAAAAGGTTTTGTCAGCGGGAAATACTGAGTGAATCATTCCATTTACTAAAACAACCTGTTTGTTATAATTTACAGTATTAAGAGCGATTACAATGTTTCTGATATCATCCAACTACCCTCGGTATTTGTCACTCGACTCGTTTCTGTGACTATGGTCATATCACCCATTGGCTAACTCGTTGTCCAATGGTGAAGATTATCAAGTAATGTATACAAAACCCCACATACTGGCTGTAATATGGAGATTACATAGACTTAATCCCTGTAATTATAACCTTTGAAAATAAACATGATTTTGAAAGTAATTTGATAAAAAGTGAATGACTCACATTGTAGATTTAATTTGAGCAGAGCCTAGCCTACTGATTAGCCTTTTAACCTAAATTATAGCAATGCACACAAAACTGGGTTAGTAATCAATACAGCATTTACGATAACTCACGAGATCAAACCCTCACAACGAACGAAAAAGTGCGATACTTAAACATCCATCGAATTAACGACGAATGACAAAGCATAACCCTAATGTGGGCAGTACTTAAACATCCATTGGATAGTTTAATCGATCGGACATTGAATCGTAGCAGCGATCGAGTTATTACCCTGTAATGCGGCAGCACTTCGTGAATTGTGTGTGTTTTTGTAGTAATCTACGTATATCTCATCGTATATTTGTAATTTGATCGTCGAACGAACAACAGAATGCAAGTGCCAAGCCCTTCTATTTATACCCAAAATTGGCGTCTCCCGCTAGTCGCGGAAGAATCCGCGGTACTTGTCGCGTATCGCCTGGAGTGTCAAAGTAGGGTAGGGTAGGTTAGTCACTGGTATAGGCCTGGTGAGTTGTTATTCGAACGAATCTCAAATTTGACAGCGTATTTTAGAGATAATCGTCAATTAGGGTTTACCCCCCTGAGTTTTAGGGGCCCTAATCCTGATTCCAAATGTTCTGAAAATTTTAGGGTTTATTCATAATCACTTGGGTTTCTCAATTAAGGTTTCCTATTGAACAATTAAAATAATAATTAGGACTTTTTAATGAGAGTTGTTACAACTCCTTTCATGTCAGTAATTATACCTTAAATTCATCAAAAGTCTTGCCGATAAGCCTCTCATTGCTCAATGAGAGGCGTATAGGGTTTAATGCTCCACCTACCACAACCTTATACGCTTCTCATAGGGCAATGAGAGGCTTATCAAAACCCTTTTTCTGGCACATTAATTGCTTTCACACTATATACTCCCCTTATTGCCCTATATGCCACCTCTGGGGGGGATGTGCACTTAAAAAGTATGGATGTATCAATACCCTCACCCTATTCAACCCGTGTAATAAATGAGGTTTTTTAAAGATGTATTATTTTATTATTTGGTAAACAATATTACATTTATTCAACCCGTGTAATACACGTGGTTTTAAAGATATAACTTTTTTATTTGGTATATAAAATTACATTTATTCAACCCGTACAATATGGTTCTTATATATATAACTTTTAATTATTTAATATATAAAATTATATTTACTCAACCCGTGCAATAAATGAGATTTTTAAAGATATGTTGTTTTATTATTTAGTATATAAAATTTATTTATTCAACCCGTGTATTACACGGGGTTATAACCTAGTGTGTTATAAAAGAAATAATATTCAAAATCTATTTTAACGATATGAAAACTACCTGTTTTAACCCGAAAAAAATCTTTTCAGCTTTTATTTTTTTTATCTTATACTAGGTTACAACCCCGTGTAATACACGGGTTTAATAAATGTAATTTTACATACCAAATAATAAAACAATATATCTTTAAAAATCTCGTTTATTACATAGGTTGAATAAATGTAATTTTATATATTAAATAATAAAAAGTTATATCTTTAAGAACCACGTGTATTATATGGGTTGAGTAAATTTAATTTTATATATTAAATAATAAAAAAAGTTACATTTTTAAGAACCATATGTATTGTATGGGTTGAGCACAAGTAATTTTATATACCAATCAATAAAAAGTTATATCTTGTTATATCTTTATATACCCTATATATTATACGGATTGAATAAATAGAATTTTATATACCACATAATAAAAAAGTTATAATTTTAAAAACCCAGTGTATTACACGAGTTGCATAAATGTAATTTTGTATAGTAAATAATAAAAATACTATATCTTTAAAAAAAACCTCGTTTTTTACAGGGTTGAACGAATCTAGTAAAAAATTATATCTTTAAAAAAAATTAACGGATATACTCGATATATGATGGATGGGGTGATTGCGGTGATGGTTCTTAAAAATGTCACGTAAACGTAGTGTAAATGATTCATGTTTTTGTTTACCATGTAATAAAGTATAGAACCAATAAACATTGATTAATGTTTTTGTTTACCCCTTATAACCATTTTTGAAATAGATTCTACCCTTAACTACTTTAGTTTAATAAAATAAATAAATCATTTACATTAGAGTTAATTACATAGTTAGTTCCTGTGGTTTGCCCAAAGTAACATATTTAGGTACTAATAGTTTAAAATCACATTATAGGGTATTAACTTTTCATTTTGTAACGTTTGGAGGTATTAACGTTATTTGTAGGTTTAAAATCACATTCTATTAGTACCTAAGTATGTTACTTTGTGCAAACCACAGGGACTGACTATGTTAATACCTAAAAGTTAATACCTCCAAACGTTACAAAATGAAAAGTTAATATCCTAGAAGGTGATTTTAAACTATTAGTATCTAAGTATATTATTTTGTGCAAACCACAGGGACTAACTATGTAATTAACTCTTTACATTATATTAATATTTCAAAATATTATATTATCTCCTATACGAATTGTTTAAATTTATATTAAATTTAATTTTATAATTATCTTTTAATTAATATTAATTATTTATAATTAAGTAGGATAGAAAGAAAAAAACTAAAAAAATAGATGGTTCCAATGACTGACATGTGTCTCCTAATTTTTTTTTATTATAGACTATAGACTATAGATATAGATTTAAGCCACGTGCTATTAATCATAAATAATATTTTTCATGTGTTTGAATGAACTTTGTGTTTATTATTATCGGAATTGTGCTAAACGGTAATAAAACTTAGCTAAGGGGGTTGTAAGTTATGAAAAACAAACAAACATGTTATTAGTAAAACTTGAGCGACTAAAGATGATTAGTGGATAAATCAAATTATATATTATTAAGCCTATTAAGTCTAACCGTCTTTAAAATCGATATTTATCGTTAGATCTTGCTGAGATAAAATATGAGCCATTTCCTATACGAATTGTTTAAATTTATATTAAATATTAATTTTATAATTATCTTTTAATTAATATTAATTATTTATAATTAAGTAGGATATAAGAAAAAAACTAAAAAATAGATGACTCCAATGAATGACATGTGTCCCCTAATTGGTTTCTTTTATTATATAGTACTAGCGGTAAGACCCATGTGCAAACACGAGTCATTTCTTAGAAAACCATGCATAGCCCATATTGACAGAGAGTAAAAAAATAATTAGTACAGACTTATAAAATTGATATACACTAATGGTCAATAGGTTTATTCAACAGCAATTCCATTATGTTGATAGCAAACTACTGTTATCTATTAACTGTTAAAAACTTCTGTTGCTTTCCAACAGACTTTAATAAGAACTATCATCCATTATCTCCAACAGAGCTTGCCAGATGGATAGATAGTAACTATCAGATGTTAGTCAACCCATGTTAAAAAGGTCAGTCAACAGAAACTACAAAGGTTAGTAAACAGATATTAACAGAATAATGTTATTAACAACATGTGTTCTCAGGATAAGCTTAATGCAGAGCAAGTATCAGATGCTTTGAAAAAGTTGTATTGCTTTCCAACAAACATTTCCTAACAACAGTTCCTCCATTATACCCAACAGACGTTGCCAGATTGACAAATGTTTAGTATCATCATAGATTTTGTAAAACTTCTTTGTAAACCACATTAGTAGTGGTTGTACAGACTCGTTTCTCTTTATCACAAATCAAAATTTTCAACCCCTTCCTACTTTTTACTCCAGATACAGCAACATAGAGTTGGCCATGACTAAACACTGGACGTGGAAGATATAAACCAACACGCTCCAATGATTGTCCTTGACTTTTATTTATTGTCATAGCAAAACACAGTGAAAGTGGGAATTGTCTTCGAGAAATCTTCACTGGTATTCTTTTATCTGAAGGTGTCATCTTCAGTATTGAAATCAAAGTATGATGACCTATATTAGTCCCTGTGATAATTTTTGCTTCAATCACAACTTTTCCGAGCTTCGTGACTTGTAAACGTGTACCATTACACAATCCATTTGCATGATCAATGTTTCTGAGTAACATCACCGGAGCACCAAGTTTCAGTACTAATTTATGGTTAGGTAAACCAGATAAACGAAGATTGTTTAACACATCAGGAGGAAATAATGCCATATTAAGCTTTGATTCTTCCTCCGATTGGCATAAACTATCTGAACTAAAATAAACCTTTTCTTCACCGGACAGACTCTCTAACAACTCTTTATTTATTGAATCCACTACTTCATTAGTTGGAGCAAGAATCGCTCTTTGTTGGAAATACGTTAAATCCCACAAATACTTATTCATGTCCGGATATATAAATGAAATGAGAGAAGAAATAGGATTGACTTGGTCATGAATAAGTAAATCATCTGATATTTCAATATCAATCTCACCATCATTTTCTTCACCAAGCAGACCATCACCAAGCTTTAAAATCCATTCTCCAAATTCCTTTATTTCTTTCAAATCTGCTTCCTGACAACCAACTCTTAATCTCATATTCTCTGTTAGCTTTAGTACTTGACAGTGCCGCCACAGATAAGAAGAATTCAAAGAAGCATTGACTATCATTGTTCTGGTACCTTTAGGGATGACCGGAAGAATTTGTCTAAAATCACCACCAAATAGAATGACCTTTCCCCCAAACGGCTTGGATTGCATGTTCAATTGACTGGAACGTGATATGTCTCTCATTGTTCTATCAAGAGCCTCGAAACAATGCTTGTGAGTCATAGGTGCTTCATCCCAAATCATCAATGTTGCTCTTTTAATTAAATCACATAACTCAGTATTAGGCTCTATCGAACATATTGAATTCTCATTCATGTTGACTGGAATTACAAACCTTGAATGAGTAGTTCTACCACCATCCAGCAAAAGTGAAGCAATTCCACTGGATGCAACATTCGATACAACTTCACCTTTTGATCGTAATGCAGCTGAGAATGTCTTCCAAAGACACGTCTTTCCAGCTCCACCATAACCATATACAAAAAACACACCTCCATCACCTTTTTCAATCGCTTCCATAACAATTTTATATATCCTTTCCTGTTCGGCAGTTAAACACTTTACATAAGCATCATGTTCCCTTTGAAGAGCTAGTCTGTCATACGATACTTCTTTCATTATCAATCGATTGTTCGACGATGAAACATAATTGTCCGGAACACTTGGCATATCATCAAAATTTCTCACTATACTTCCATTGGTAAGTAGCAACTTTTCAATTTCAGATAGACAGATATTTTCAAGTTCTTCTTGTTGAAGATCCAAATCTAAAACAAATGTTGAAAAAAGTATTAGTTTTTTCCCAATAACAGAGCTATTGCATAATTTTAATGTAGTTGTATATAACTTTAATAAAATAATAACATCATCTGCAATACCAGTTATCTTTCGTTGCTGATACAGAATGTCTTCACATAACAGGGACTTTGTTTCCGTCCAAAAAACACCAGGACGAGATATCGAATTTGACAGCAACAACATTACAAAAAAGGTCCACAAGAAATCTCCGGTTGACCATGTGCTAGCTTCTTTGACAGCATTAACATATTCTTTATCATCATCCAACAACCCCCGTGCAAAACATGCATCTTTAAATGTTTGAAAAACCTGCCCATCAACTGTTTTTATATCTTCAAAACAGGTTGGTCCGTTAATATGATTCAGTAGAATCCTTAGGTAATAACAATCACCAAGTGATGGTGGGACATAATGTATCCTCCCAATTGATCCATACGGATGCTTTCTTCGATTCCATTTGCGATTTTTAGCATTCCATACATAATATCCCGGAAACTGAACATACCTCAATGTCCTGGCAAATTCATCGACTTTATTACAATTCATCCACTCTGTAAACATTGTCATTTTCACAGTTGGATCAGTAACAATATCACACAAATTATCATGATCGTTATACACAATACTCTGACCATCTTCACAATGAAAAGGTAATACTTCAACAGCTGGATGTCTATAATGTATATCATACATGAATATTCTCCAAGCAGCTTCACAAGCAGAGATATATCTACAATCAAGGTATGCTTTTATCTCATCTACAGCTATATTCTGTTCCGTATCATTCTTGTTGCTATTGGCTTGAAAAACAGAAGCAGTGACTCTATCAGGCCCCTTATTAATATATTTAAACAAATATTTGATAGAACCTGACTGGTTGCACCATTCAACGTTAACGTGGCACTGATACTTTCTGAGCAGGAGAGAATTGTAAGGAACTACAAATCTATTATCAAGTGTGTCACACCCCTTTCTACGGCGGAAGCACGAGGTGTGATCATGAAAGGTTCTCATTACATACGAAAGGTAAACATACTACATGCTCGTAAAAATATCTTCAATACCAAACATTTCATAATTTGAAATCATAAGTTAGCGTTTACATCGCGAGGTAGCATAAAACATTGTCTTAAAAAGTTTACAACTTTATTTAAAGATAAACAAAGGCGACATCCACAAGCATGAGTAAAGCCGCGCGCACATCCACTTCTAGTTACCTGAAATACATGTGAGTTTTGGAAAAACGTCAACATAATGTTGGTGTGAATTCATGCAGTTCTTGTAATGTACGTTTGTATACTTTGTATGAAAAACATGGTATGTAACTTGTATTAGTCACGTATTCTTGTATAAATCATGTATTTCTGTATGTATCAAGTGTTAATGGGTTGCAAAGCCATTAACATGTGACACGACATAGGAAGTCACCAAACCATAGGCATTTTTCTAGTAGTCGATTCACGACTGAGACACAAAAACACTACTCGGTACTAGTTGTCACCAAGAGTGGGGCTGCCCTGAAACCCATTAGATCTAACCTTTTGTTCTGCGGTCTAAGTATGTACACGATTAATGGTGCTTATGGTACCCTATTCGTGACACGGTTTCTCGTATCAATTCTTGGCACTAGTTTTCACCAAGAGTGCTTCTTGTTTTAGTACACATCATACTATTTTGTAAACATTGAAGTATTTGTAACATGTATTTCACCCCCAAAGTTATAAAACTAAAAACAGTTAAAAGAAAAGGGGGAGCATGAACTCACAACTTTGCGTTCCTTGCGTCGTAAACTTCACTGGATTTGCTTAATTAACGTCGTGACCTATACGTGTTTTCTTATCGTCATTCACTAGACTTGTTTCGTACAAGCACAAGTCACTATCTTTTGTATTTGTATTGTTGTGTTAAAAATATTTTATATTTTTAACTAAGTATCTAACTTATATTATTTTCTCAAAAATTAATATAAGTATCTTGCGTTTTGCACCCGAATTATCTATCTTGTATGTTGTATGTGTATTTTTGTGTTTTCACTTCTCAAGAGTATTTAGTGTATTTTCAAGTCCTAATACACTAGCATGTATAACACACACTACATACACTTAGCACAAAGTTTGGTGTTCAAATAATATATATATTTTATCAAAAAAAAAAATATACATACTTGATGTCAATTTTAACTTTGAAGAAATCATCGTTTCTTAACTCAAAAATTAGGGAAACCTTGGTAATATTTTTAGGGAATAAGTTTTCTCAAAATCTTATATTTTTCTAAGTGTCAAAATTTATAGAAAATTTGACAGAGTTTCCCCTAAAAATGGAGGTTTCCCATGTTTTCAAAACATGTGTTTATTTTCTTTTAAAAATCATCATCAATCATTTTCAACAACAATCATCAACAACATATACTAATTTCTCTACTTCATGAACTTGATAATTTATAAAAATGCGTAGTAACTTACTAGGGTATTTAGTAAGTCTTGTTACCCTTTAAAGTGTGATTGCTTCTTTAAAAATTCCATTTTTAAAGAATATGATTCTTTACAACTTATGTTCATGTTTTCTAAAAATACTTCTTCTTGTATTTTTCTTGTTACATATGTGTATCTTTACTTCATTAACCACCAAAAATAAGGTTTATTTGTTTAAGAACCAAGATTAAGTAAAACTTGTATTTTAAACTTGGTTCTTTTGAAAAACCACTCATGGATATTTAGATCTACAAGATTATAACTCATTTTGATCTTTATTTTACAAGAGAACATTTATTTATTCAAGTTTATAGTTTATGTGTGGATGTTTCCATCATCCTACACATCTCTAACTTTCACATCTTGCTAGATCATGTTTTTAATCATGATCTAGCAAGTCCATATTATGATCCATAACACTTCTACTAATAAATAACATTCAACTAGCATCATAACACAAGAATAACATGATTTCATTATCATTTCAACACTACTTCATCACAAGGTTAGTTCATGTTCAAGACTTGCTTATGTTTTTAGTGTTTCTTGTGATTTCATCATTCTTTTAGCTATTAACCATCAAAGACATGAAGAGGATGAAGATCTAAGAAACTTACCACTAGCACAAGGCTAGGGGAGTTCAAGAGGGTAAATGAAGTGGATAAAAGCAAATGAAGAAGGTCCTTCAAGATCCGCTTGCACCGAGCTTCGTTAGTGACCTTCTTACACCTTGGTATGTGCTTGGAGTGTATGGAGGATGATTGAACAATGGTGATGTTGTTGTTGCTTCTTGCAGCCGAGAGGAAGAAAGAAAGGAAGAAGAAAGTTGGGTGTTGAGTATGGAATGAGAAATGAAGGCCAATGTTCACAAGGTTATACTTATAACCATTTACAATCTTTAACCCAAGGTTTATATGTCTAAAAAGGACCAACACAATCCATTAAACTAATCAAATAAAATCAAGGAGTGGGGTACATGTCCCCTAACCGGTCATGGGGGGGGGGGGGGTGTTGGTTTGATTCCAATTTGTAGTTACAAGTTCTAGTTACCTTCCAAGTGTTAAAAATTAGTGTTAAGTGTGTTATGTTATAATATTGTGTATTATGATGTTCGGACATCATAACTAGCTTAGAAAAATAAAAACAATGCTTCAAATAATATTTTGATGTTCCGGGTAATGTCCGGTTGTTCGGTTAGATACCGGTTCGTTAAAGTGCTAAATTGCACCGTTTAGTGTCTTTCAAGTATGCTTTTATAACCCTTTTAATTCCCGACACTTAGGGAAGTATTCTGGATGACGACACGTAATTTCTGCATGATATTTATATGTTTAAAAGCTGATTTGAGCTGAATTTAATAAAATTCTGCACTTAAAGTGTGTTTCGGGTGCTTTTTAGTGCGTATTTTTGCTTCCAGAGAGTATATATATAAACCCTTGTATGTACTATTGCGTTTTAATGTATTCTTGTCGTTGGACCTACACCTAGGCTCCAGTTCTATTGTCTAGCTGCTTTCTGCAGCTTTGTTGACACAAAGTGTCTTACCGGTGAGTTTACTAGTATTTCTGACGCAACGCTCTCGTTTATGCATAAAGCAATATTTTGTAGTATAAAACGTGCATGAATTCACCTGTGTAGTATGTAATCAGATAATGTTGACATTAAAGTACATAATTGCAGTCATTAAATAATAATTAAAGTGTACGGAAATTATCGGTTTGGTGCAAGTTGTCACAGTCTCCCCCCGTTAAAAGAATTTCGTCCCGAAATTCAGGCTGAGCTAACTCTCGCAGGAGTCTTCTTGAACAGGTGGGGATACTTTTCTTTGAACTGGTCTTCACGTTCCCACGTGTACTCGGGTCCGTGCTTAGAGTTCCAACGTACTTTGACAAGTTTAACAGTGCTCTTCCTGGTCTTGTTGACTTTCCAGTCGGTAACCTCAACGGGTCGTTCTGTAAATCAGAGGGTGTCGTCAATATGCACTTCATCCGCAGGGATGATCACGTTTTCTTGTGTTGGACTCTTCTTGAGATTGGATACATGGAATGTGTCATGTACTCCATTAAGTTCTTCCGGTAATTCCAACTTGTATGCCACGGTACCAATTCTTTCCAAGATTTTGAATGGTCCGATGTATCGTGGATTCAGCTTTCCACGTTTTCCGAATCTTACTACGCCCTTCCAAGGTGAGACCTTCAACAATACTTTGTCTCCCACCTCGAATTCCAATGGTTTTCGTCTTCGATCAGCGTAGCTCTTTTGTCGATCTCGAGCCGCCTTAATGCGCTCTCGGATCTGAGTAATCTTGTCGGTTGTCTCTTGTACAAGTTCAGGACCAACCATACGTTTGTCACCAGCGTCTGCCCAACATAAGGGCGATCGGCACTTGCGGCCATACAGAGCTTCGAACTGTGCGGCTTTTATACTTGTATGATAACTGTTATTGTAGGAAAACTCAACTAAAGGTAGATGAGTATCCCAGCTACCGCCCAGGTCCATAACACATGCGCGAAGCATATCTTCTAGTGTTTGTATAGTCCGTTCGCTCTGGTCGTCTGTTTGTGGATGGAATGCCGTGCTTAGATCTAGTTGAGATCCAAAGTCTTCCTGAAAGGATTGCCAGATTCTTGAGACAAAGCGTCCATCTCTATCTGAAATAATTGAGATAGGCACTCCGTGACGTGCCACAATTTCCTTCAAGTATATTTCTGAGATCTTTCCAGTGCTATCTTTTTCTCGGATCGGTAGGAAGTGCGCAGACTTCGTTAATCGATCGACTATCACCCATATCATATCGTGCCCTCTAGGGGTCTTGGGTAATTTCGTTATGAAGTCCATCGAGATTTGCTCCCATTTCCACATGGGTATCTCTGGTTGTTGTAACAGGCCTGACGGTTTCTGATATTCGGCCTTAACCTTAGCACATGTTAGGCATTTTCCAACATAAACAGCAACGTCGCTCTTGAGTCTCGGCCACCAATAGTATTCTTTCAAGTCTTGATACATCTTGTCCAAACCTGGATGGATCGAGTATCTCGATTTATGTTCTTCATTAAGGATGACTTCTCGTATGCCACCATAGAGCGGAACCCAAATATGCTTCTTAAAGTATAAGGCTCCCTCTTGATTTGGCACCATGTATTTCAACATACCTCGGAGGTATTCAGCTTTCCGGTTTTCTTCTCTAAGAGCTTCTTGTTGTGCATCACGAATGCGTGCAGTGAGGTTCGTTCGAATAGTCATTTCTAACGCTCGAACCCTTAGGGTCTTAACCCTTTCTTTTCGACTTAACGCGTCTGCTACAACGTTTGCCTTTCCAGGATGGTACTTAATCTCACAGTCGTAATCGTTTAGTAGCTCGACCCAACGTCGCTGGCGCATGTTTAGTTCTTTCTGATCAAATATGTGTTGTAGACTTTTGTGATCTGTGAAGATTGTACATCGAGTACCATATAGATAGTGTCGCCAGATCTTCAAGGCGAATACCACCGCGCCGAGTTCCAAGTTGTGCGTGGTATAATTCTTTTCATGTACCTTCAATTGCCTTGAAGCGTAAGCGATGACCTTCTAGCGTTGCATGAGCACCCAACCCAAACCTTGTCGTGAGGCGTCGCAGTATACCACGAAGTCTTCAGTGCCTTCGGGTAATGATAGTATTGGTGCATCGCATAGCTTAATTTTAAGTAGCCGGAAGGCTTCTTCCTGTTTGTCACCCCAGTCGTATTTCCTGTCTTTCTGCGTAAGGGTGGTTAGCGGTTGAGCTATCTTGGAGAAATTCTCGATGAATCGCCGATAATAGCCCGCTAGGCCCAAAAATTGTCGAACTTCAGTTGGGGTTTTGGGGGCTTCCCAATTCTTTATTGCTTCTATCTTGGACGGGTCTACATGAATGCCCTTTTCGTTCACAACGTGACCAAGAAATTGTACTTCGCGAATCCAGAATTCGCATTTCGAGAACTTTGCATAAAGCTTCTTTTTCTTCAGTAGTTCCAGAATAGTTCTGAGATGTTGCTCATGTTCTTCTTTCGTTCGCGAGTAAATCAGGATATCATCGATAAATATAATCACGAATTTATCAAGATATGGTTTGCATACGCGGTTCATCGGATCCATAAATACCACTGGCGGGTTTGTCAGCCCGAATGGCATCACAAGAAACTCGTAGTGCCCATTACGCGTTCGGAATGCGGTCTTTGGTATGCTTTCTTCTTGTATCCTTAACTGATGGTATCCAGATCGAAGGTCGATCTTGGAATAGTAGCTCGATCCTTGCAACTGATCAAATAAGTCATCAATCCTCGGTAGTGGATACCGATTCTTGATCGTGAGCTTGTTCAGTTCTCTGTAATCGATACACATCCGCAGTGTTCCATCCTTCTTCTTCACGAATAACACTGGAGCTCCCCAGGGTGATAAGCTTGGCCTTATGAATCCTTTATCCAACAACTCCTGGAGTTGTGTAGATAATTCTTGCATTTCGGATGGTGCAAGTCAATAGGGTGCCTTGGCTACAGGAGCAGCTCCTGGAACCAAGTCTATATGAAATTTAACTTGTCGTTGCGGAGGTAGTCCTGGCAAATCTTCGGGAAAAACATCAGGAAATTCCTTCACCATAGGAATGTCTTCGAGTTTCGGCTCCTCAGCCTTCTTATCTACAACGTGTGCTAGGAAGGCAACACATCCTTTCCTTAAGCACTTTTGTGCCTTCATGCAACTGATGATTCGAAGAGGCGTGTCTCGCTTTTCTCCATGCACGACGAGAGTTTCACCATTCGCTAAAGGGATGCGAATGATTTTCTCATGACAAATAACTTCAGCTTTGTTCTTGGACAACCAGTCCATTCCGACTACTACATCGAAGCTACCCAATTGAATAGGTAAGAGGTCGATGCTAAATCTTCGTTCACCAAGTTCTAGTGTGCAGCCTCCAACAACTTCGCCCGATTCAACAAGTTTACCATTGGCTAGTTCTATGGAGTAAGGAATATCCAATCTACTAGACTCTATTCCAAGTATACGCTTAAATTCCACCGACATGAAACTATAATCGGCACCAGTGTCAAATAATATGGATGCAAAGTGATTGTTAATGAGAAACGTACTGGTGACCATGTTAGGGTCCTCGCGTGCGTCCCTTGCTCCAATCACAAATGCTCGAGCCTGAGCATTGTTTCTCTTTGGGCACTCTTTCATGAAATGTTCATTGCTTCCGCAACTGAAGCATCCTTGGTTTCGCCCAGCTTCATTTCCAACTCGATTACCATTGTCATTTCCCCCATTGTTTCCAGCACTGTTGCGGTTTCCACTCCCATTCCTGTTTCCCTTACTCCAACAATCTTCAGTGCGGTGACCCAATTTTCCACACTTGTCGCATCTTGGAACGCGACACACCCCTTCGTGATGACGCTTGCAATGATTGCATTTGGGCAGAGCGCCCATGTATCCTTTAGCTGGAGCGTCATTCATGGCTGCAAGAGATTTCGCCCCCTGAGGCGGGTTAGGGTCACGCTTCTTGTTGTTGAAACCCTTGTTGTTGCGAGTTGCTTGATTTAGGTTTGCATGTTTCCTTTTCTTGTCCCCAGACAACTCGGCATGCGTTTCAGACTTTTCTGTTGGGTTCAGGGATAGCTTCTTCATACGAACACAATCTTCAGTAAGGCTGACAGCCAGAGTTACAGCCTCGGTGATAGTTTGGGGTTTGGCCGAAGTTACCATACCGCGAAACTCTGGGGCCAGTCCCCAAATATAGCGTTCAGCGCGCTTAAATTCGGGAGTCACCATGTAGGGAAGCACTCTAGACAGATCGTGGAACCTTCGAGTGTAACCATTAATGTCAGCACCTTCCATAGTCAAGTGCCAGAACTCCGTTTCCAGTCTTTGGAGTTCAGCACGAGAGCAGTACTTCTCTCTCATTCTTTCCTTTAGTTCATCCCAAGTTAGGCCATAAGCGGCGTCATCGCCCAAGGTTTGGACTTGCAAGTTCCACCAAGTCAGACCTTCATCAACAAACAACCCAGTAGCGAAAGTGACTTGCTGATCAGCGGTACACTTGCTCATACGGATGGTAGCTTCAGTCTTCTCCGTCCAGCGCACAAACGCTACTGCACCTCCTGTACCGTCGTAGTTCGTTGGTTTGCAGTCGAGGAACTGCTTAAAAGTGCAGCCTGGAATTGATTCAACCAATTCATGCGTGAGCAATCGAAGAAATAATGAAACAAAGACCGTTCATAAATTTCTCCATGCTTACTACATTGTCTTAAGGTTACATTGAGTTGCGTTGCCTCCAGATGAATCTCCTTTCCCATTACGTCTAGCGTTGCTTGGGCCGCCACTGTCTTGAGTTCGGTTTGCCTCGTATTGGGCGATAGCAGTGGAGATCCTTTCTTCCAGTAGAGCGTTCAGCTCTTCAGCAGTTCTTGGCAGTGGGGGAGGAGGAGGTTGATCACGAGCGTTCACAGCTTTCCTGGGTGCCATGTTCTGACAGAACATAACACAACGGGGTTAGGCATTTGTTTGATATCGTCATACTAGACAATAGTAGTATATATATTCACAGGTATATACCACATAAGTGACATCAAACAATTATCACTATAGCAGAGTACTTAGTAGGCTTGTACTGAGGGGAATCTATACGTGACAAGACTTGCTGTGGTTTCTGTGCACTGAATTCTATAATTATGTATGCATCCATAATTACGAAACTCCTTGCACAGTCCGCACAGTTCGTTTCATCCGCGTATTTCTTCCTTCAGATAGGCCATTGCTTTCAGGTAAAGTCACGTATACTTGTGACATTCTACTTCTAGTATATGAATATGCTAATTATCACACATAATTGCAAGTAATTTCTCAGTTAAAGACAAGTGCTACTTCTGTGCACCCTAAGTCTCGTAGTGTCTTTTCTTGACTCATGTAAACAGTTTCAAGTAGTGGATGTCGCGGGACGTTTTATGCAATGAAAACTCTTTGAAAAATCGTTTTCGTGAAAGGATCCTAGAGATTGTAGACTAGACTCGAGAAGGAATCCTGGTTCACTACAATCGCAGCTCTGATACCAATCTGTCACACCCCTTTCTGCGGCGGAAGCACGAGGTGTGATCATGAAAGGTTCTCATTGCATACGAAAGGTAAACATACTACATGCTCGTAAAAATATCTTCAATACCAAACATTTCATAATTTGAAATCATAAGTTAGCGTTTACATCGCGAGGTAGCATAAAACATTGTCTTAAAAAGTTTACAACTTTATTTAAAGATAAACATAGGCGACATCCACAAGCATGAGTAAGGCCGCGTGCACATCCACTTCTAGTTACCTGAAATACATGTGAGTTTTGGAAAAACGTCAACATAATGTTGGTGTGAATTCATGCAGTTCTTGTAATGTACGTTTGTATACTTTGTATGAAAAACATGGTATGTAACTTGTATTAGTCACGTATTCTTGTATAAATCATGTATTTCTATATGTATCAAGTGTTAATGGGTTGCAAAGCCATTAACATGTGACACGACATATGAAGTCACCAAACCATAGGCATTTTTCTAGTAGTCGATTCACGACTGAGACACAAAAACACTACTCGGTAATAGTTGTCACCAAGAGTGGGGCTGCCCTGAAACCCATTAGATATAACCTTTTGTTCTGCGGTCTAAGTATGTACACGATTAATGGTGCTTATGGTACCCTATTCGTGACACGGTTTCTCGTATCAATTCTTGGCACTAGTTTTCACCAAGAGTGCTTCTTGTTTTAGTACACATCATACTATTTTATAAACATTGAAGTATTTGTAACATGTATTTCACCCCTGAAGTTATAAAACTGAAAACAGTTAAAAGAAAAAGGGGAGCATGAACTCACAACTTTGCGTTCCTTGTGTCGTAAACTTCACCGGATTTGCTTAATTAACGTCGTGACCTATACGTGTTTTCTTATCGTCAGTCACTAGACTTGTTTCGTACAAGCACAAGTCACTATCTTTTGTATTTGTATTGTTGTGTTAAAAATATTTTATATTTTTAACTAAGTATCTTACTTATATTATTTTCTCAAAAATTAATATAAGTATCTTGTGTTTTGCACCCGAATTATGTATCTTGTATCTTGTATGTTGTATGTGTATTTTTGTGTTTTCACTTCTCAAGAGTATTTAGTGTATTTTCAAGTCCTAATACACTAGCACGTATAACACACACTACATACACTTAGCACAAAGTTTGGTGTTCAAATAATATATATATTTTATCAAAAAAAAAATATACATACTTGATGTCAATTTTAACTTTGAAGAAATCATCGTTTCTTAACTCAAAAATTAGGGAAGCCTTGGTAATATTTTTAGGTACATTTTTAGGGAATAAGTTTTCTCAAAATCTTATATTTTTCTAAGTGTTAAAATTTATAGAAATTTTGACAGAGTTTCCCCAAAAAATGGAGGTTTCCCATGTTTTCAAAACATGTGTTTATTTTCTTTTAAAAATCATCATCAATCATTTTCAACAACAATCATCAACAACATATACTAATTTCTCTACTTCATGAACTTGATAATTTATAAAAATGCGTAGTAACTTACTATGGTATTTAGTAAGTCTTGTTACCCTTTAAAGTGTGATTGCTTCTTTAAAAATTCCATTTTTAAAGAATATGATTCTTTACAACTTATGTTCATGTTTTCTAAAAATACTTCTTCTTGTTTTTTTCTTGTTACATATGTGTATCTTTACTATTAACCACCAAAAATAAGGTTTATTTGTTTAAGAACCAAGATTAAGTAAAACTTGTATTTTAAACTTGGTTCTTTTGAAAAACCACTCATGGATATTTAGATCTACAAGATTATAACTCATTTTGATCTTTATTTTACAAGAAAACATTTATTTATTCAAGTTCATAGTTTATGTGTGGATGTTTCCATCATCCTACACATCTCTAACTTTCACATCTTGCTAGATCATGTTTTTAATCATGATCTAGCAAGTCCATATGATGATCCATAATATTTCTACAAATAAATAACATTCAACAAGCATCATAACACAAGAATAACATGATTTCATTATCATTTTAACACTACTTCATCACAAGGTTAGTTCATGTTCAAGACTTGCTTATGTTTTTAGTGTTTCTTATGATTTCATCATTCTTTTAGCTATTAACCATCAAAGACATGAAGAGGATGAAGATCTAAGAAACTTACCACTAGCACAAGGCTAGGGGAGTTCAAGAGGGTAAATGAAGTGGATAAAAGCAAATGAAGAAGGTCCTTCAAGATCCGCTTGCACCGAGCTTCGTTAGTGACCTTCTTACACCTTGGTATGTGCTTGGAGTGTATGGAGGATGATTGAACAATGGTGATGTTGTTGTTGCTTCTTGCAGCCGAGAGGAAGAAAGAAAGGAAGAAGAAAGTTGGGTGTTGAGTATGGAATGAGAAATGAAGGCCAATGTTCACAAGGTTATACTTATAACCATTTACAATCTTTAACCCAAGGTTTATATGTCTAAAAAGGACCAACACAATCCATTAAACTAATCAAATAAAATCAAGGAGTGGGGTACATGTCCCCTAACCGGTCATGGGGGGGGGGGGGGGGTGTTGGTTTGATTCCAATTTGTAGTTACAAGTTCTAGTTACCTTCCAAGTGTTAAAAATTAGTGTTAAGTGTGTTATGTTATAATATTGTGTATTATGATGTTCGGACATCATAACTAGCTTAGAAAAATAAAAACAATGCTTCAAATAATATTTTGATGTTCCGGGTAATGTCCGGTTGTTCGGTTAGATACCGGTTCGTTAAAGTGCTAAATTGCACCGTTTAGTGTCTTTCAAGTATGCTTTTATAACCCTTTTAATTCCCGACACTTAGGGAAGTATTCTGGATGACGACACGTAATTTCTGCATGATATTTATATGTTTAAAAGCTGATTTGAGCTGAATTTAATAAAATTCTGCACTTAAAGTGTGTTTCGGGTGCTTTTTAGTGCGTATTTTTGCTTCCAGAGAGTATATATATAAACCCTTGTATGTACTATTGCGTTTTAATGTATTCTTGTCGTTGGACCTACACCTAGGCTCCAGTTCTATTGTCTAGCTGCTTTCTGCAGCTTTGTTGACACAAAGTGTCTTACCGGTGAGTTTACTAGTATTTCTGACGCAACGCTCTCGTTTATGCATAAAGCAATATTTTGTAGTATAAAACGTGCATGAATTCACTTGTGTAGTATGTAATCAGATAATGTTGACATTAAAGCACCTAATTGCAGTCATTAAATAATAATTAAAGTGTACGGAAATTACCGGTTTGGTGCCAGTTGTCACAAAGTGTCACACCATTCTTTACTACTGTATTACTTATTTGACGACGACGATAGACAGGATATCCTTCAGAATCAACACAAGTCTCATCTACATATTTTTTGGGAAACTTTTTAGAACATTTTTGTTGAACCATACACGGACAAAGTGGGTTGTCTGTACCACATGGTCCATGAATCATAAATTGCTTGACAAGCTCATATAATTCAGGATCTCTTTCTTTATTTGGTATCTCAGCACTAATAACACGATCAATATCAGATGCATTTGGAAATTTGCTTTCAGCACCCAAAAACAAACATAGGTGAGCATGTGGGAGTCCACGCTTCTGAAATTCCACTGTATACATAACTGAAATTTTTGAACAGTGAGTTGTTAGATAAATATAATTAGATGTTCAAAGTAAAAAATATAACTAAAGGGTACCTGCTTGTATATCACCAAAGAATTTATGTTTCTTGAAATCTTTTATAAGATGATCCAGTTTACACTTGAATAATCTAGAGATAATATCCGATCTGTCTTCAGCATTAAGAGCTTTATCGTGCAAACACCTGTAAATCTCAGGCCAATTTGGATTACAAGTCACCGTTATGAATAAATCGGGATATCCAACATACTTGCAAATTGCCATAGCATCTAAGTACTTTTGCATCATATATCTAGAACCACCAGTAAATGATGAAGGTAAAATTATAGGTTTACCACAACTTAACGCATTATTCTCTCCACTTTCAACAGTAGCATTCAAGTTCTTAAGATTTTGCACTCTAAGTTTAGGTTGTTGTGTCCTTATATAATTCAACATGGCAGATTCTATCATCGTGTATCCATCAACCAAAAACTGCTGAATTAGTTTTTTCGCATTAACTAACAATGAAAACTGATTATGTCTATCTTGAATTTTGTAACAAAAGAATTCTCTAATTGTAAGATTGGTTCTAAGTACCTCATTATCAATCGCAATCCCTCTATGTTTAATACCAACTCTATAACCAGCTTCCGCATATGGGAAAATAAGTGGATATTGCAAAGCAAGGTAAGAGGGATGAAGCTCATTAATTCTTTGAAGACCACCAGACTTCTTTCTGACAACAATGTCCCGTTTATCAAATGCTCCATCAAAATCACCATGTATTAACGCAGCAATTTCTGATGCTGTTGGCAAATTGTGAACTCTTCCATCCTTATCTCTTGTTCCAATAAGCTTCAAGCTTACATCTTGAAACTCATTTTCCTGAAAACAATCTCTTACCATTCTGAAGGACTGGACAAGAGGATTGCAAGAATCCAACATATCTTTAAGACCCTCTATGGTTATACTATCTAGCTGGTTGTTTCTTGTAGTTTTGCATTCTATCTGAGAACTGCCAGAAATATAAAATGTTAAAATTTACATTTATTTCAAATGATGATGAATGTAAATATACTAAAAAGCAAAATATATATTCATAAATGCCACAATTATCATAAATAAATTACCTTACTGCTTTTTGACGATTTACAACTTCGTTTTGTGAATCATATATGTAAAGCTGGGAGAATTTGGGTTCTTCCCCATCGTCCGGAAGTAGACTACCCATTCAATGATAATTCTGACCTTGTAGTCTAAATACATAAGGACCTTTACCTCTTTGATAACTTTTGTCAACCTTCCCACCAAGAGATGTGAAAGAAAACATCATGTTATATGCTCGAATATTATCCATGAAATTGCGAGACTATGAGGTATAACTTTTATATAAATGACGTAGTAATGGAGGAGGTGTAGGCGGTCATGGTAGCTCAACATCTCCATTTGAACAACAAAGAGAATAGGACTTTTTTTACGTTTTGGATTTCCCCTAAGCATTTCATCTTCCCATAACATTGCATCACATTTAGAACACACAAAGATGGCATCTCCATGATTAATATAATCTACAGACTTAACAAATTTATAAGTCAACATAAGTTTTCTACATATTGAAAACTTAACAGGAATTTACATTCGTATCTTATACCTTTAGAAATTCCATGAATCTTCTTAACCACAGAATCTGATAACATCTCATCACTCATTTGTAATTCAATTTTAGATATTCCACCTATATTGAAGCTTGTAAAATAAGATATATATAACAATTCATAAAACATAAAATTAAACAAATATTTTGTTTCGTAAAATTTAAAACATACAATTTGTAATATCTGATAATGGAGTCCTCTCAACAAAATTGGATTTTTGCTTAGTACTTCCAAAAGGAGTGTGATGGACATTCCTTCATTCGACATTGTTGGTTGAAGCTTGTAAAATAGAACATATGTAAGGATTCCAAAAACATAACATATACATACATATTTCTTTTAAATTTTGTTTGCAAAACTATAACACATACCACTTGAAGTATTTGAAAATGGAATACTCTCAACAGAATCAGATGTTGATGCAGGTTGACAACCTCTGTTGTTTCTCTTTTGTTGAAGAACATACTTCCTTTTTTCTCTTTCTTCAGCACACATTTGACGTTGAATTGCTTGAAGGTCAACTTCATACTTACTTGAAATTGTGTTATCTGTATCCATATTTTAAAATACTTCAGTGAAAAAATTGTTGACAACTCGAGAGTAAGAACTTTGAAAGTATTGTGAAAATTATTTGAAATTACCAAAAAATATCTACAGTAAGTATACCTTTTACTTGTGTAGATGAGTGAAACAAATTACTACTAATATTTGGAGTAGCATAAGCAGGAAGCTGATACACATTCCTTCTTTCAATATTGGTGGTTGAAACTTGTAAAAATAGAACATATGTAAGGATTCCAAAAACATAACATATAGCTTGTAAAATAAGATATATATAACAATTCATAAAACATAAAATTAAACAAATATTTTGTTTCGTAAAATTTAAAACATACAATTTGTAATATCTGATAATGGAGTCCTCTCAACAAAATTGGATTTTTGCTTAGTACTTCCAAAAGGAGTGTGATGGACATTCCTTCATTCGACATTGTTGGTTGAAGCTTGTAAAATAGAACATATGTAAGGATTCCAAAAACATAACATATACATACATATTTCTTTTAAATTTTGTTTGCAAAACTATAACACATACCACTTGAAGTATTTGAAAATGGAATACTCTCAACAGAATCAGATGTTGATGCAGGTTGACAACCTCTGTTGTTTCTCTTTTGTTGAAGAACATACTTCCTTTTTTCTCTTTCTTCAGCACACATTTGACGTTGAATTGCTTGAAGGTCAACTTCATACTTACTTGAAATTGTGTTATCTGTATCCATATTTTAAAATACTTCAGTGAAAAAATTGTTGACAACTCGAGAGTAAGAACTTTGAAAGTATTGTGAAAATTATTTGAAATTACCAAAAAATATCTACAGTAAGTATACCTTTTACTTGTGTAGATGAGTGAAACAAATTACTACTAATATTTGGAGTAGCATAAGCAGGAAGCTGATACACATTCCTTCTTTCAATATTGGTGGTTGAAACTTGTAAAAATAGAACATATGTAAGGATTCCAAAAACATAACATATACATACATATTTCTTTTAAATTTTGTTTGTAAAACTATAACACATACCACTTGAAGTATTTGAAAATGGAATCCTTTCAACAGAATCAGATGTTGATGCAGCATGACAACCTCTGTTGTTTCTCTTTTGTTGAAGAACATACTTCCTTTTTGTCTCTTTCTTCAGCACAACTTTGACGTTGACTTGCTTGAAGGTCAACTTCATACTTACTTGAAATTGTGTTATCTGTATCCATAATTTAAAATACTCGAATGAAGAAGATTGTTGACCACTCAAGGAAAGAACTGTGAACATATTGTGAAATTTTTTTGAAATTACCAAAAAAATATCTGCAGTAAGTATACCTTTTACTTCTGTAGATGAGTGAAACAAATTACTGCTAATATTTGGAGTAGCATAAGTAGGAAAATGATACACATCCCTTCTCTCAACATTGGTTGTTGAAACTTGTAAAATACGAAACATGTGTAAGGATTCCCAAAAGATTACGAGTAAATATATATTTCTTGTAAAATTTTGTTTACAAACCTATAAGACATACCACTTGGAGTGTTTAATAATGGAATCCTTTTAACAGAATCGGATGTTGATGTACGATGAAAACCACTTTTGTTTCGCTTTTGTTGCAGAACACGCTTCCTTTTTTTCCTTGCTTCAGCACAGACTTGACTTTGACTTGGTTGAAAGAACAGTTCATACTTACTTGAAATTCTATTATCTGTATCCATAATTTCAAATATCTGAATGAAGAAGATTGTTGAGCACTCAAGAAAAAGACTTTCAAAGTGTTTGAAAATGGTTTGAATTATTTGAAAATAATTTGACTTATTTGAAAAAGAAAGCTATAATATTAGGGGTAAAATGTAAGTTCCTTATCTCAATGGCGGTAAAATGTAATTTATTATTCCAATGGCGGTTTACCTTTTTACATAGAGGCAGATAGAAACATACTTTACCATTTTAACGACTCTCCAAATCCCCTTTACACAATTGTTTATCTGATCTCATAAAAAGTGCTTCAGGTTTTAATTACCGATGTCCATTTCAATATTGAATCATTCCACTTGAATTCTTCTTACTTTTGACATCATCAACAACTTCGATCAAGGTATAATAATATTTATTAAAATTTGTATATACATTAGTGATTTGTGCAGATGATTAACAACTGTTATGAAGATTGTTCTCAATGTATTGCATGTTTTAGATGATATATCAATTTAATTTTACAAGCTTTTTTATTTTTTATAATGTTTCCGATTTGAAGTTTTGTTTGATATGGTGTTACATTTGGATTCTTGAAAGCAATCGATAAGGTATATTTTGTTGTTTTTCTTACTTGATATTAAAGAATGTGATTAAATGACAAATCTTTTATTTATAGACTTGCAAAAAAAAGTTATTGACAGTGGTACTCGATTCTACAGTTTTTAGAGTAATTTTTATTTATTGATATCCTCTAGATAAATCGATAAATATTAAATGCGTTATCTGAATGACATGGATATGTTAACCATTGTTGGTTCACATTTGTTATCACAGTCTTTATAAATAATGAAGTATCTGATAAAATACATTGTCTCTTTTTTTCTTTGATTTTTAACCAGAAACATCATATCTTGGAAGATGTCTTTTTTATAAATATTTAGATTCTCTTAATTCCAAAATCTTGGTAAGATTATTACATTAAAATCATTTTCTACAGTTTTATTGTTAACAATTAATTCACATATAACACTTGCCAATACTTAAATACTTGAACTCAACAGATAATACCACAAAACTTTGCAAACAATCATTTACTCAAAGAAGTTCCTGGTAACGTTGGCGTTATAGAGTGTGTAAACGGTATGAGATGGGATTACCGATTCTCAAAACACAATGGAACTTTTACTCTAAAAGAAGGATGGTCCTCGGTTGTCTCTGACCTTTCATTAAAAGAAGGATGTCTGTTGGTATTTAAAAAAACTGCACCATATACATATCTGCTGACACCTTTTGAAAAAGTTCATCATTATCCAACAAAACTCCCAACGATTTCTATGTTCACATCAATATCGTTTAAGAGGAAGTTTGGATGTACGGATTCATTCTCCCATAGTTTTACTGATGTTTGTAAGGACGTGTTGGTAAGTTTTGGTATTTTAATACAATACTTAAATGTTACTATAGTAATTAGTGATATAGTTGTTAATTTTACTGTACCTTTGTTGATTTCATAATTTTATATTTTTTTGTTCAGCTAATACCCAAGGAGTTAGTCAACGTCAGTATTGGAGTTGCTAAACTTAAAGAGAGATTTAAGATCTATGTGAATCAGTGGGACTCTTTTGATGTACTACTTCAATATGATCCTCTTCGGAATTGTTACTTTATAACCGATGGATGGGAAAAGGTTGTATACTACATGGGTATGCAAACAGGAATTGTACTTGTTTTAAGATACGTAGCGGATTACATCTTTCTGCTTACTGCCTTTGATTTGAATGGATGTGAGATTGTTGCACCAAAATCCAATGACAGTCCGATAGACGATACTTCCTCACCCAATTTTGAAGTTCCTTAAATTACCAAGGATCTGCATCACCAGTCGGATGTTAAAGAATCCAATGACACAGATTCTGATAGTGATTATGTTGTATCGAATGATTCATCCGATGATATCGACGATGCAGATTTTGATGCCGCTGTCTCAGATTATGAAGCTGATCCTGATGTATACCCCTTACAATTCGTATGGTACTGCAGCAAACATTTTGTAAGTTTATTCTGTTAATATATTATTCCTCATTCTTTAGATGTTAAATGTTTGTTACAATTAAGCTGTTTTTTTTTTTTTGTTACTTTACTTAAATACATTATGTATTTCTTATTAATTATTGGTATTTTATATTTATTTTTAAGCGTCTGAATGTGAAAGTAGCGTCTTTATCAAGGATTCATGGAACATTGAAGATGACAGTTG
This sequence comes from Helianthus tuberosus, assembly GCA_030545235.1. Lineage (NCBI taxonomy): Eukaryota > Viridiplantae > Streptophyta > Magnoliopsida > Asterales > Asteraceae > Helianthus > Helianthus tuberosus. The sequence continues at coordinate 134,755,274 of CM060394.1, forward strand.
AAAATATGAATGGAGTTGACACTGTAATTGACTTTCGACGGGATAAGCATGGCAAGGGATTTAGATACGCGGCTTTTCAATTCACCAAGAAGTTCACAAAGCCCAACCATATCTACAGAAATATGAGATGCAAATTTGTCTACTCTCAAGAAAAACCAAGCTGATCTTAAAGAAAGTCTCCAGATAGTTGTGGTTGTTGGTATTATCTCATTTGAGATAAATTATGCGATTGGTGATGTATCAAACTTCTATATTTTGAAAACTTACGACTTACGAATATTTAAATTATAATCATGTATGCTTATCTTGTTATTTATATTAACTTAAACCTTTGTTGTACATTCTCCATATATTTTAATTGGCTCTTCATGATACATTACAACTTCAATTATACTCTGTAAATTTACGGGCAGTGATGGATACTTAAAAGGCTTCAACAAATTTATGGACAGTCATCGACACTTAAAAGGCTTTTCTTAAAAGGCTTCAACAAATTTATGGGCAGTCATCGACACTTAAAGGGCTATTTCAAATTTATGGGTGATCATTGTCATAACGTCACTTGAATTAACCTCTGACTACAAACAAATTTATGCACTCAACCTCTATTTAGATAAAGTCTGACAAACCAAAATCTCTGTCAAACAGAAAATCTGTTCAAGCAAAGTCTGTTGTTCCAAACAACCTCTGCTGATAAACACAAAGATTGTTATAGCAAATAACCTCTGCTGATAAACACAACCTCTGCTGCTGAATATGAATACAAAAGCATCATAAAGCTAACATCTGCTGTTACTTAAAAGGATTTTCTTAAAAGGCTTTAACAAATTTATGGGTGATCATTGTCATAAACTCTATGACTATAAACAAATTTATGCACTCAACCTCTATTCAGATAAAGTCTGCTGATAAACACAAAGACTGTTATAGCAAATAACCTCTGCTGATAAAACAACCTCTGCTAAATAAACACAAAGACTGTTATAGCAAATAACCTCTGCTGATAAAACAACCTCTGCTGCTGAATATGAATACAAAAGCATCATAAAGCTAACATCTACTGTTGAAACAAAGGTCTGCCAAACATAACATCTGCTGATCATTCCACAATATAGATTGCTAACATCTGATGTGGACTAACAGATGATGCAGTTCAACAGAGAACCTCTGCTATGGACTAACATATGATACAGTTCAACAGAGAACCTCTGCTATGGACTAACAGATGATGCAGTTCAACAGAGAATGTTTAACAACAGTTCTATAACAGACCATGATCAACAGATGATAATATAATAAGAATAATATTCAAACTGTAGCAATTACAATTTCATAAATCTAACAACCATCATCGAAGTTGTAACAAAATCTAAACACCGATACACTAAACACTGTTACATAAGAAAAACTGATATGGACTAACATATGATACAGTTCAACAGAGAACCTCTGCTATGGACTAACAGATGATGCAGTTCAACAGAGAATGTTTAAATACTGATGTTGAATCCGCTGTAGATACTGAACCACTGCTGTTACTGAGCAGTGGTTTTCCTTTGGTTGATCATGCCTTAGGTATATAAGTGCCTGTCTTTAACAGCTTTGTCTTCAACAGTGGATAGGTCTAATCAGTCTTTATGTCCATCAGTCTTTATAAGAAGTAGTGGTTAGTTATAACAGTCCTTAGCATGATCAGTTGTTATAACCACTCCATAACCCTTTGAGAGGAAGCAAGTGTCCGTCTATTCAATTGAGAGGAATCATTACATTACATCCCTGTTGAAAAATAGAATCAATAAATTTAGGGAAAATGGGATTGAAAGATGATAACCCAACAGTGGAGGATCTCATTCGACAGCTCCGATAAATTCAGTGGTATTCTCAACGGATGCTTCCTAGATTTTTGAAGACCGACAAAGACCAACAAATGTCCATATTGATACTTCTTTAGAAATTTGTCGGTCTTCAAAAATCTAGGAAGCATTGTTTGAGAATACCACTGAATTTATCGGAGCTGTCGAATGAGATCCTCAACTGTTGGGTTATCATCTTTCAACCCCATTTTCCCTAAATTTATCAATTCTGTTTTTCAGACCTCCCAAAGCCACATATCCGCCTCTAAAGAGATCAAGACGGCTTGAAGCATAACCTGGACTTGCTGTCATTCCACCAGTTGAGTATTTAATCCCAATATACCAGACATCACCAGCTTTTCTAATTTGCATTGGGATTTCTCCTTTTACAAACATATCATCTTCAATCTACTCGTAATCACATGGTAAACCAATGCAAGCATCTGAATAAACAATAACAAATCAAAGACAAAATCAAAAGCTACAAATATATCAAACAAATTTCATAGAATCATGATTTATTTTAAACACATATACATCTATTTTTAAACACAAACAGACATTACCTCTTCATCAATAAAGTTGAGATCCATTTTATAACATTGATCACATTCAGAAACTCGGCCAATGAACTCAAGACTTCCACACCAAATAACAAATCCAACAAGATCTACATGAAGAACATTTAGCATACAAACCTTCAGTTTGTGATAAAAAGGAAAAATAAAAAATATCTATTTTTAAACTACCGTTGGTCTGCATAATATTCAAATTGATATTAAACATGATGAATAAACAAACATCACCAGCTTTTCTAATTTGCATTGGGATTTATCCTTTTACAAACATATCATCTTCAATATACTCGTAATCACATGGTAAAACAATGTAAGCATCTGAATAAACAAAAACAAATCAAAGACAAAATCAAAAGCTACAAACATATCAATCAAATTTCATACCATCATGAAAGAAATTAGGTCACGGATTATTACCAGATTTAGCGAGAGAAGAATCGATCGAAGCATTGGAGAAGATGACGATTTTAAGAAACTTCAATCTGGAAATCGCGTAACAAAGCTCAAGAAACCACGAAGAAGAAGGAGAACTGATTACAAAGTGTATTAACAATTACTAAAAAAATAACAATCACCTGATTTATTTTAAACACATATACATCTATTTTTAAACACAAACAGACATTACCTCTTCATCAATAAAGTTGAGATCCATTTTAAAATCCAGCAAGACCTACCTGAAGAACATTTAGCATACAAACCTTCAGTTTGTGATAAAAAGAAAAAAATAAAAAAATATCTATTTTTAAACTACCATTGGTCTACATAATATTCAAATCGATGTTAAATGCAACGCCTCTGTCGTCTTCATCCTCTTCTCTGTATCTACAGTTTTAGAGATAGAGAGTTGAGAGAGAGTAGACAGAGAGATTGAAATGGGTTTTTGAAATTATGATCGAGTTTGGATTTGGGTTTGAATTTATATTTGAGAGAGAGAGAAGAATTGAAGCTCTGATGACATTAAATGCAAATTACATATCCCTATGAAGTTTTAAATTTCAAATTACCCTCCCATTTTAATGAAACATCAGTGGTTTAAATTTGAATGAACATCAGTGGTTTGATAATTGAATGTGGGCCAGACATTTGAAATTGAAAAGTGGGGCAGTGTTTTGGATGGCAGATCTTTGAATTATGATGTCACTATGCTCCCTCTATGGCTGCCACCTCATCGGGGATGACATAAGAAAAGCATTGTTGGACATGCTCTCTAGCTGACACATCAGCTTTTCTTATGTCACTTGGATTTCTCCTTTTATAGAAAGTATAGATAGATTAGTACTACAAACTTTAAACACACATTTTTTTTTATTTTTTAAGCAATTATATTCAAAACATACGAATTTAATACCAAAGTATTAAAAACACTTGTTAAACAAGTCAACATGCAAACCTATCAAAATGTCATGAATAGACACCATTTAGATAAACATGTTCACACTATAACCCAAAACTATTCCGACTCTGTAAATTTTTTTGTTATGTTTGTGTCATGATGGAAATTCATATCATACTAAGAGGGGGGGGGGGGGGGGGGGACCACCCTGACCACTCTAATCTTGTAGTGTTACGTCACTTTTACCCACAATTATCCTATAACACGTTAATAGGTATCAACACTACCCTATAGCACCTTGACCCCCTCTAATCGTGCAATGTCACATCACTTCTACCTGCAACTATCCTAAAACACATTAATAGGTGGCAACACTACTATCCAATAGCACCTTGATCCCTCTAATCCTGCAATGCCAAGTCACTTTTACTCGCAACTATCTTAAAACACGTTAATAGGTGGCAACACTACGCTAAAGCATGGGTACTCTACTTTTACACTACACTCTTCATCTCTCTTATCAACACACACAACTTCTTCGACTTTCACAACCCGAAATCAATACCTGAGTACCCTGCCCGGGCTGAATGGTCAGCTAATAGCTCTACCCAAATTAATTTGGGTGAGTGGTGACACCCCTAACCCTTATTTTGGTATAGAATCAAAGTCATCAACCAACTTTTGATTTCTTTTCCTAGTTTTCCAACTTTTGATTTCTTTTCCTAGTTTTCTAAAAGCTTAACATGTCGACAACAAAGTACGCATCATAGGTACAATACAACTCATTGCACAATTCTTTCAACTATCTATATATACCCCATCTCCACCTCTTCAACCCTCCACACACAAACCCACCCTCTTTCAACAACAACAATGGCTTCCTCTGTAACCCCCACCCCCTTATTAAAAGACGAACTCGACATCGTAATCCCCACAATCCGAAACCTCGATTTCCTCGAGATGTGGCGGCCGTTCTTCCAACCGTATCATCTGATCATCGTACAAGACGGCGATCCTTCGAAGGTCATTAAAGTTCCCGAAGGTTTCGATTATGAACTCTACAATCGTAACGATATTAATAGGATTCTGGGTCCTAAATCTTCTTGTATCTCGTTTAAGGATTCTGCTTGTCGGTGCTTTGGTTATATGGTGTCTAAGAAGAAGTATATCTTCACCATTGATGATGATTGCTTTGTAAGTTTTGTGTTAATTTGTTATAATTTAGCTGGGTTTTGCTTGATTTGTTGTTTATGTTTGAAATCTGTTAGCTTTTATCTGGGTTTGATTGAATTGTTGTGGATCTTGGGTTTTATGCAAGATTTTAGAGGTTTTGAACACAGATCTGATTTTTTAATTTTTTTCTTTTTTTTTTTTGTGTGTTTATGATTTTGGGTTCTATATGATTTAACTATGTTTGTGACATTCAGATTGATGGAGAATCCCTAATTATGCTTTAACTTTTTATAGTGGATCTTTATTGGTACTAAATTGGAAATTTCATCTTGTGTCACAAGGGTTTTTTTTTTTGTGAAATTACTAAGCTTGATATGTTTGTCAGCTATGAATGTATGTATGTATGTATGTATAATGTATGTATGTATATGTTTGGTGTGCATATGGTTGGTGAATCATACTCAAAAGTTCTTTGTTCATCAAACCTGGTTATTTTTGTAGTAGATGTTTGGTGTGCATATGGTTGGTGAATCATACTCAAAAGTTCTTTGTTCATCAAACCTGGTTATTTTTGTAGTAGATATATTGTAGTATTATGATATACTTTTGGAAGTTGTCAAGCTAAGATTACCTTTTTGGTTTGATAGGTGTATTGATTTGTGTCAAGTTTCTTTTTTTCTTTTTCTCATTTAGAGAAGGGTATTTTGGACAATTTACTAATGTCAAAACTATGTGTGTAAATGAGCGAAGCCGAGCCTAAACTTGACTAAGCTTGAGCTTGGCTTGTGTTTGCTCCAAGTAATTATAAAGCCCGAGCTTGAGTCGGGCGAGGCTCGTTTCAATATTTGTTAATAATATAATGAGTGAATTGCAAATTTTGTCCTTTATCTTTATATCCTTTTGCAGGCGGTGTCCTTTATCTTTAAAGTTGACGAGTTTTGTACTTTATGTTTTAAAATCCTACACGTTATGTCCTTTGAGCCAAACTCAGTTAATTTTTTCTGTTAAATCTGATCACTCAATGGCAATTTAGTCTTTTTACCAATTACTTTAAAATATGTTAATAAATAAAACAAAAACAAATTTAAAAATAATACAATATGTGTATATACATTTATATATAAAGAAACAACACCCTCTCTCTAGCTCTCTCTCTCTCTCTACCTCTCTCCAGCCACCACCAACAACCACCTCCGACCACCACCCTCAACCACCTCCGATCCTCTCTACTTCTCTCAACCGTCGCCGCCAACCATCACCACCACCCACTAACCAAATCATCTCATCTGAACAAAATAAAAAATCCCCAAATCCCCAATCTTTTATTCCCACTCCAGTTCATTCCCAATCCATCTATATAATGCTTTCCGTATCCAATTCAGTTCATCAAGTAGTAGCAGTCATGAAATCCGTGTAGAAAGTCATCGTCATCGTTATCAATACATACACATACAATTATTACTTTTAGTGAGAGAAAACACATACTTTCTAGAGAGAGAAAACACCAACACACTCACCTTCATATATGTTGTTTATTGTTGGCCTTTTTTGTGTATTATTACACCATTTCTGTGTGATTGAAGTGAAATTTTTACCTAGGGTTTCAATTTGGGGGAATTCTGTGAAGAAATGGGTGGATGGTGAAGGAAATACTGAGATGATTCAAAGAGTGCAGTCTAATTTTGGGATTTCATCTTCAGCAATTCCTAAACATCAATCACAAAAACCTAATTTTAATCAACTTGATATACCTCAATCGAATACGGCTCAGTTTCGGGGTCAGAATCGACAGTTTTCCCCAAATTATAGTGTTGATAGCACTGGTAAAAGGGCGGGAATTCCACCATCTCATCCGCAGTTTCCTCCAGTCTCGCCTTACTCGCAAATTCCGGTGACTCAGAGTTCCGGGAATGGTCAGAAGATTGGGGGTTCGCCGAGTTTTAACCATGGTTATAGGCCGTCGCATTCGCGATCGTTGTCGCAGCCTACATTTTTCGCTCTTGATTCGCTTCCGCCTTTGAGCCCGTCGCCGTATCGTGATTCGCCTTTGAGTTTTTCTTTTAGTTTTTCTTAAAATTTATCAAGTAGTAGCAGTTCATTCCCAAAAAACTAAAATTTCTTTTAGTTTTTCTTAAGTTTGTTTTTTAACTAATAGGGTAAAAAGACAATTACACCCTCATGTGCCTTGCACATGATCAAATTTAACTGAAAAACTAACTAGGTTAGGCCTAAAGGACATAACGTGCAGGATTTTAAAACATAAAGTACAAAACTCGTCAATTTTAAAGATAAAGGACACCGCCTGCAAAAGGGTATAAAGATAAAGGACAAAATTTGCAATTCACTCTAATATAATTAATATTATCATATACCTTTATAATTATATTTATATATTTATCGTATAGATTTTTATATTTAATATGATATATATTATTTAATATTTTTTTCTTAGTTCTATATATAATAATTATTTTGTAAATAAATATTAATGTATTAAATAGAAAGTTATATAAATAATAGGCTTGTGTAGGATTGCAAGCTTACTCGAGTAGCTCACAAGCGGCTCCCCTAGCCAAAACTGTTGTTGATTTCAAAGATCGTGGCTTTTGTAGTTACATGGTCATGTATCTTATGCTGCCCCACAAAGGGTATTTTAGACTTGACTAATGACACCTATTGTCTTGTTGATTTGATAGGTTGCTAAAGATCCATCTGGGAACGATATCAATGCACTTGAGCAACACATCAAGAACCTATTGTCTCCATCAACACCATTTTTCTTTAACACACTCTATGACCCATATAGGGAGGGAGCCGATTTTGTTCGTGGATATCCTTTTAGTCTTCGTGAGGGTGTCCCGACTGCTGTTTCTCACGGGCTTTGGCTTAACATCCCGGATTATGATGCTCCCACTCAACTTGTCAAGCCTCGTGAGAGGAACACGAGGTGTGTCAAATTAATATTTTTACCACATTTTTTATAACTTAATGTGGCCCGTTGGTAGATGGTATTTTTTAAGCAATATTTATTGTGTGTAGTGAATCAGAACACTTTTTCCTCGTCCAAAATAAAGTCTAATTCTTTGTCCTAAATTACTAGGTTTGTTGATGCGGTTTTAACCATACCGAAGGGCACCCTCTTCCCCATGTGTGGAATGAATCTTGCTTTTGACCGTGAGTTAATCGGACCAGCAATGTACTTTGGTCTCATGGGCGATGGTCAGCCAATTGGGCGGTACGATGACATGTGGGCTGGCTGGTGCATCAAGGTATGACTTTTATCTATGCACACATAAGGTGACAGAATGGGCGGATCGGGTAACATGTCAAAATAAGTATTATATGATACGGGCCACTTGAGCTGACCTGCAGGCTGAAACATTTTGTGCACACATATTAGAGGTGAAAAAATGGGCGGGTTGGGTAACGGGTCATAACTGAAATTTATTGTTCGGACTGGGTCAACATAAAATTATCTTGTCAAAAGGTTTTGAAACCTTTTTTTGTTGAACAGTCTGTGTCTAATGTGATTGCAAGAATTATATCATTTCAATAATGATCAAATTTTAAAAATATAAATTAAGGGGGTGTTTAGGATTGCATTAGGGTGATTTCAGTGTTTTGCAATAACCAGTTTGCTTAAATAACGTTCAAACTGATTGCTTCCCTCTTTAACATAAAGCTCCATCCAAACACACATTATTTGTGAATTGAAAACACAATAATCAGATAATTAGTTTGCAAAGGCCATATACCAAACACCAACACCCCTTTGGTCTTTATGCATTAACCAAACTTTCAATCAATTTGACCCGTTTTCTTTTTAGACATAAAAAATGTAAAATATAATCTTAACTGACCCATTTGCAAGTAAATGGGTCAAAAGAGCCACATAGTTGGACTTTTCACTCAACACCGTTTGTATGTGGTTGTTATAGGTGATCTGTGACCATCTAGGATTAGGCGTGAAGACGGGTTTGCCATACATCTGGCACAGCAAAGCGAGCAACCCGTTTGTGAACCTGAAAAAGGAATACAAGGGTATCTACTGGCAAGAGGAGCTAATCCCGTTCTTCCAAGCCGCCACCCTGCCAAAAGAGTGCACCACGGTTCAGAGCTGCTACAAGGAGCTCTCCAAACAAGTCAAGGCTAAGCTCGGGAAAGTTGATGACTACTTCAACAAGCTAGCTGACGCCATGCTCACGTGGATTGAAGCGTGGGACGAGCTCAACCCGTCTACGCAGCTTGCCAAGGGGAAATAGAGATGAACATAGTTTGATTACTATTGATTTTCTTATACTATGAGACTCGTATGTTCCTGTAAGCTCCTTTTTAAAGTATTTTTGATTATTTCTGCAGTATGAATTTTTGAATTACGAGGATGTTAGTTTTGTTTATCTTCTTTTTTTTTTTTAATATATTGTAGTCTATGTTATTTTATTTTTGGATATTTGTTCAATTAGATTTTTTTCTTCTTTTTAACGGCTATTTGTTTATATAGTACCGCACTTTCATCAAGTAATTTGTAACTGATTAGGCTGAAGGGTGTGGGGTATGGGTTGGGTCATCAAACGTTACCTAGGATCATCAATGGATTGCTATACCACCTTTTTGCATCATCCACCATGGTTGGTATGGATTAAACCATGACAACCATGGACATCCTTTCCTTTTTTTAATCTCTCCTTTTTCTTTTCACAAAAATAAATTAAAATAAAAGAATAGTGGTTTGTGTCATAACTACACCCTTAGGGGTGATGGATTAAAAGTGGGTGACATGGCGCTGATATGGAGGATCATAATGACCATGAGGATTTCTAAGACCATGCGTAGTCGTTGGGGTGAATAATGCCCTACCCTTGGTTTATTTGGATAACCGAATAAACCGCAAGTTTAACTAATTATTAAATAAAAATATAAATATTTAATAAACCATATAAATTTTATTGGCCCACATGATAAACATAAAGCTTAACTCACAAATTAAGCCCACTCATTTCTATATTTTTAATCTTCAATATATACCAGGTTTCTAAATTTTCACATACAAGGTTAAAAGATTATTTATGTTAGGGGTGTGCATGGGTCGGTTTGGGTCAGTTTTGACCAAAAACCATAACCATAACCGCGATGTCGATTATTGGATAACCATAAGCATTCCCGATCGGTTATGGTGGTTATGGTTATTCGGTTTTGATGGTTATAGTGGGTCGGTTATGGGTGGTTAACCATGTATTTAGGTTAGCTAAAAATAGCTTAATTTTTTTAACATGAAATAAATTGTTATTGCATATTTGAATATGTTAGTATATTACATAATATTAAAAATATATATATAATCTATAATATTAATACCAATTATTATTATCAAATATTCAAATAAAATGATATGACACATTCCATTAATTTAAATAAACATTCAACCAAAACCACAAAATGATACGAAAACCCTATAAATACTAAAACATCTACAGTCAAAAACATCAAATATTAAAAATACGGTGAAAAGTCCTAAATCCTATAAACATTTATTACATATCGGTTCAGTTCGGTTATGGTGGGTATGGAAAAAATGATAACCATAACCGATCCACCGGTTTTTTATTTGGTTCGGTTTTTTCGGTTCGGTTTTGTCGGTTAATTCGGTTATGCTTCGGTTAATTCGGTTTTTTGCACACCCCTAATATGACTATTTCTAGTTTTAATGTTCTATGTTTTGAGTGTTAAACATTGTAGTTGTGTGTACGACTATTTTCTTGATGTGATTGTTTTATTTTGCATTGAGACTTTCTTTTATTTACATATCGTTCGATTAAAATTAGTTGCTGACTTGATTTCGGATGTAGGAACACAAACATGAATTATAAATAAAAATTCGGGAAAAAAATACTTAGGAACAATTAGGTTAAATTTAGTTGAAATTGGTTTGTTTGGTTTTTAACCAAATCCAAACCGAATTGCATTTGGTTTGATTTGGATTTGGTTTACATACTCCTAATTTGGTTAGGTTTGGGGTACAAAATTTTGAAAAACCGAATAAACCGAACCGATGAACACCCTGCGGTCTCGGCGTAATACCTACATCTATAGGGTGCAACTTGTAGGGTTTGTTTTATTTATTTATTTATTTATGTGCACTCAAGATTACATGTACAATATGTGATTAAAAAGATTACATTTATGATTTCTAACTTATTCAACAAGAAAACTAAACGGGCTTAGTTAAATGGATATGGGCCGGCCCATGACATGCCTTGGTCAATCTCCATCAAGCCCAAATCATTATCTTCATGTCTTCACTGAAAAACGAGCCCAATCCCAAGAATGGGCGTCTACAAACCCAGCAAACTCCTGAAACGGAGTTTTTCAAGTCATGGGGGTTGCAGTAAGTGCATAAACAATAGTGCAGTTGAGCAAAAAAACCGATCTTACCCTGAAACTCGAAGATCTTCTTGAAGGGCATGGGCGGACCTACTTTATGGGGTGGGTGGGCGGCCGCACCCCTTGAAAAAAAAAATTAGTGGTATTTTTCGTGAAAAATCCCGACCGCACCCCTTGGAAATTTTCGTCTGCACCCCTTAGAAAAAATGTTAGGAATTTATATAAAAAAATTGTGAACACAGATTGAAACCCGATCAAATTATGTAAACAAGTTAGCCCACTAACCCCTTTAATAAAACTTAAATTCAATCCATCAAGCCCAATAACTTAATACCCATTCAAGCCTCATTCCAACTACTAGTTTTGTTAAACAAAATCAGTCCACGTAATAAAAAAAAAACCCAAATCATTGGTGGTTTTGTTGATTATATGATTGTTGGTTGGTCAATAACAATACTAGGGCTTGAAAGGGGTTGAGCCACATGGTAAATAACTTATCTAAAACAAAATCAGCTATGGTTGAACACTTGAAGATCCTTGTTTATTTTGTATGTGATAGGATTAGGAAAGATCAATGAGTAGGGAAGTTATGTCGCGATTTCTCAAGAGGAAAGGGGTTGAGCCACATTTTTTCGTCGGATTTTTCTTATTAAAGACCAATGTATGTTTTAGATAAGTTTTTTTTTTGTTCTTTTATTTAATGATTAAGAGAAATAGAAGTAGGGATGATTTGAATGTTGATGTTTTTTTGTTTGTTAATGTGATAGGAAGTTAGGAACTAGGGCTTGATTGTTGGAAATTGAAATGGACCTAACCCGATCTGATTCGACCCGCTATGAAACTTTGTTTGTTTGTATTTACTTGTTTTACATGACCCGACCCGATCCGACCCCCTATGAACCGATTTTTTTATATAGTTAGGGGTCTGAACTAAGAGCATGAGAAGTTGCAGAAAATTCAAACGGCCATAAATGCTTCTTTTTTTTTTGTAATTTGATAACAATATATTAAAGATAACAATATTAATTTATTAATAATCGAGTCGTTAGAAACTGATATAAGAGACAACCTACATGATTGTAAACAAGTGATAGTTTGTTGCGGTAGAAACATAACTTGTTGCCCATAGTTTTTGGACATCTGTAGGAACATAATCAACAATGAAAAGACATCAATATCAAGTATGAAACCGGTAGAAACCTTAAGTTGTTGTCGACGTTATACTCGGCCCTAAAACACAAATATCATATAAATTTTGGATTATTGGATTTTATCACCCCACTGGCCGCTGCCATCCCCAACTATCACTTTGACGCCCGCCACCCCCAACTTAACACTTAGTTATTAGTCGGTCCATTATTATTATTGTGAAGATTGTATTTCCATTTGTACATTACGTATATTAGGAAGCTTACACAATTGTAGGAGGTTAGGTAGGCACATGATCAGTATATATTGTATTAGGTTAGAACCCCATGTATTACAAGGGTTGAATACATGTAATTTTATATATTAAATAACAAAAAGTTATATTTTTATGAACCTCGTATATTGTATGCGTTAAATAAATGTAATTTTATATATCAAATAATAAAAAAAAATTATATCTATAAAAATCATGTGTATTACACAGATTAAATAAAGAGTAAAATGCACGGATAGTCCCTGTGGTTTTGTAAAATAACAGCTATAGTCCCTAACTTTTGGAAATTGCACCGGTGCTCCCTGTGGTTTGACAGTTTGTTACTCAGATAGTCCCTGGAGTGGATGGAGGTTAGTTTTCTCAGTTAAGTGGATGTGAAATGACAAAACTACCCTTACTTTTAAATATAATAACTTAAAGATTAAAATAAATATATATCTTTTTATTATTTATTTAATCAAGTGGGGCCTACTATCACTATCTTCATCAACCCAGCCCCCTTCCACTCCATGTTCACTTCCGTATAACCCAGCCCCCTGCCACCATCACCATAGCCACCCACCTCCACCTCCACCATAGCTACCTACCTCCACCGTCACCCTAAAACCGCCACCTCCAACCTAAACCCACCAGTAAGCCTCTCTGAAGGAGTTACCCATCTACATTAAATCATCTCCACAACACAATCGTTATCTAGGTCTTGTTCCGTCGCCGATTTGAGATCTGACGTTAATGTGTTTGGATTTACGTCATCTGAATCTGATTTCAGTGCCGGAAGTAGCGGTTACGTCGGTGTGTTGTGTAAGTGGATTAATTACGGTAAAGGATGGAGATCCAGATGGTTTGTGTTACGTAATGGTGTGTTGTCGCATTCTAAGATCCACCGATCGGAAAACGTAACCGCCGGTGATGACGTCAGATTCATCGGTGATGTGTCTGTTAGAAGACTTAAAAGGCTTAATAGCTGTGGAAGTAGGAGTAATAAGCATCAGAAAAGTGTTGGAATCGTTCATCTGAAGGTAGTCGAATTCATTTTTATTTTTGATAACTTATTAGTTGTGGAAGTAGAAGTAATAAGCATCACAAAGCTATTCGAATTATTCATCTGAAGGTAGTCAATTATTGAATAATTTTGTATTAATAGTTGTGGAAATTGAAGTAATAAGGTGGAGGTGGAGGTGGAGGTGGGTAGCTATTTGTGGAGGGAGAGGTAAGTAGCTATGGTGGAGGTGGAGGTGGGTGGCTATGGTGATGGTGGCAGGTTGTTTATAACGGATGGGTGAATAAGGTGGGCCCACATTTTTAATAGTTCATATTGATTTTTTATAGGAAGGGGTAAAAAAGTAATTTCACATCCATTTAACTGAGAAAACTAACCTCCATCCACTCCAGGGACTATCCAAGTAACAAACTGTCAAACCACAGGGAGCACCGGTGTAATTTCCAAAAGTTGGGGACTATAGCTGTTATTTTACAAAACCACAGGGACTATCCGTGCATTTTACTCTTAAATAAATGTAATTTTGCATACTAAATACTAAAAACGCCGTATCTTTAAAAAAACCCGTGTATAATCGGGTTCAATAAATCTACCAAATAATAAAAAAAAAATTACGTCCTTAAAAACCCCGTATGTTACACGTGTTGAATAAATCTAAAAAAGAGTTATATCTTTAAAAACCATGTGTATTACACATATTAAATAGATGTAAATTTGTATATTAAATACTAAAAACGTCGTATCTTTAAAAAACCCGTGTATAGTTGGGTCGAAAAATCTACCAAATAATAAAAACATTATATCTTTAAATACTAAAAACGTCGTATCTTTAAAAACCCTCGTATAGTTGGGTCGAAAAGTCTACCAAATAATAAAAACATTACATCCTTAAAAACCTCTTGTATTATACGTGTTGAATAAATCTAATTTTACATAGCAAATGAGAAAAAGTTATATCTTTAAAAATTTGGTTTCTTTTATTATTGTAGATAATTTGTTTTAAAAATATATTAAATTAGCAATTTAGATTTGAGGATAATATTTTATTAAAATATGATAAGATTTAATATTAATTTATTATTTATTTATTTAGTTAATATAAGATAAATATAGATTTGAGAATACCTTTAATAAATGACACGTGTCCAAAATTTGGTTTCATGGATTATAATTATAAATAAATAAAGTAACAGTTAGAACCCAATTATTAACTATTTCGTTTTATTTGTTGTTTTAAAACTTTCGTTTTATTTGTTGTTTTAAAACTATCGAACTTTGCTACTCAAGGATTCAAGCTAACTGATTTTATATCTTTCAACTAACAATAATATTATTATAATTTATCCTTATTAAAACAATAATATTTGCCAATGATTTAGAGTTGATAAGATTTATATTAATTTAATTAATATTATAATTTAAATTAAATAATAATTATCTAGAATTAAGAATGGCTTAGAATAATGACAAGTGTCCCTCTATTGGTTTCTTTTATTATATAGTATAGATTCCTTTCTCATTGTAATGGAACGACAATTCATACCATAATATGGTATCAGGGCTTTGAAACTCTGAACCCTAAACAGCCGCTCGCAACCCTCATGCCCTTTCCGTTTTTTTTCTTTTTTCATCCATGGATAACTAAGTGCAACCCCAAGTCACCACAGATCCCAACCCGAAATCGCTTCACCCTGTTTACTCGGTAACCAACATCCAAAACAAGGTCCGCACACTTGATGGCGACAAGGTGACATATTCGGACTGGGTTAAGCTTTTCAAACTTCATGCCCACGGGTATGAAGTTCTCAAACACATCGACGGGTCCGGCCCTCCTGACAGATCTGACAAGTCTTACGAAGCTTGGTCAAAGATCGACTCTATTGTCCTTCAGTGGATATACGGTACCCTTTCGGATTCGTATCTGAAACGTGTCCTTGACACTAATTGTACCGCACAACAAGCCTGGGATCGGCTACACACTGTCTTCCTCAACAATAAGAATTCTCGTGCGGCCACACTTGAACATGCGTTCACTACTACGACCATGGCGTCTTGCTCTTCTTTGAATGAATATTTTCAGCGGATGAAAGATCTTACGAAGCAACTCAATGATGTTGATCACCCGGTAAGTGCATCTCGGCTCGTTCTACAAATGGTTACGGGTCTCCCACAAGAATACGACACTGTAGCTTCATTTATCATTCAAGCCGACAAATCTTGGGATGATGCTAGAGAGATGATAGAATGTGAACAACGGCGTCAAGCCGCTAGACAGTCTGTCCTTACTGCCCATGTTCCTCCACCAAACACCCCTACCAACCCGCCTAATAACTCTAACCCACCCCCGCCTCAACCTTATCACCATGCCCAAACTTATGACAATCGCACCCCAACCCGGGGTAGGGGCCGAGGCCGTAACTCTTACCCAAGACGCGGTCGCGGTCGCTACTCATACTACCAAAACAACTACCCCAATCACTCTCATGCTCCCAATAACCAGACAAATTACCCACCCTCCTACAGCCCATATAATCAGCCTAATTACCCTTGGTGGGCTTCCCCACCCCCTGTCCTCACCCGACCCAAGCCCCTTGGTCCGCCAACTGGTCACGACCCAATCCAGCTGCCCCACCTCAGCAGCCCACGAACAACACACCTCCACCACCACCCGACTTCGGCGTTACTGCCCCACCACCGCCATACCCGTATCCCACCAGTTACCCTCCTTCCCAAACCGTGGACCCGATGCAACCTACGAAACTTGGAGCCGCTCTCTCCACTTTGACTCTCAACCAAACCATTCCGCAGTGGAACATTGATGCCAGGGCTTCCTCGCACATTACTTCGGACCAAGGTAAAATCGATTCCTTATCTTCAAAGTCTATTAATGCAAATATTTTAGTTGGTAATGGCCAATCGTTGCTAGGGATGGCAATCAAACCCAAACCCGTTGGGTAAACCCGAAACCCGACACATTTGGGACGGGTTTGGGGTTGGTTAATCGGGTTTGGGAATAGTTTTTATTTTTTTTCACGGGTTTGGGACGGGTTTGGGATTTAGTGATACACCCGTCTACCCGACCCAATTACCCGATAGAGTGTACCCGTTTACCCGATTGTATACCCGGTATAATTTCTTTTATATTATTAAATATGTATATATGATACATCCATTTTTTACACATATAGGTATTCTATTCCGTATACATTGTAGTTATTTGATATATATTTTTATAATGACAATACAAAATGTAACCGGTTAGTAGTTACCTTATAAATACCCAATGGGTTTTGAGATGAGTATATACAACGAGTAATCTTTTTAAATTAACGGGTTTACCCGAAACCCGTGGGTATACCCGATGGATATTTACCCGCTAGAAACCCGATGGGTTTTGGGACGGGTTTGGGACAATCTTATCTAACCGGGTTTGGGTTTGGGATTACCTCAACCCGTCCCAAACCCGACCCATTGCCATCCCTAATCGTTGCCTATTTTGGGATCGGGTAAGGGCTACCACAAAACACCTAATACCACTTACAAACTCAATAACATACTTTATGCACCTACAGTTGTTAAGGACCTAATTTCCGTCCGGAAATTTACCAGCGATAACCTTGTTTCTGTTGAATTTGACCCTTATGGTTTTACCTTGAAGGATCTCAAGACTGGACAACCTCTTTCACGCCATGATAGCACCAGTGATCTTTACCCATTCACTCCACTTCGTCAAGTCCTTTTAGCAGCTGCAACCAATAAGTGGCATGATCATCTCGGACATCCTGGCACCCAAGTTTTAAAGTTTCTTTCTAGTCGTTTTAATATTCCTTGTAATGAACAATTTTTTTGTGAGTCTTGCCATTTATCAAACAGTAAACGCCTTTCTTTTGTTATGTCCACTTCATTTACTTATGCTCCATTCGACATAATTCATTGCGATTTGTGGACATCACCCGTCCTTAGTAATGCATCTTATAAATATTACTTGGTTTTAATCGACAATTTTTCAAACTATGTCTGGGTATATCCACTAAAATTCAAATTCGAGACTTTTCCTACATTCGTTAAATTTAATAAACATATTCAAACCTAATTTCACAAAAAAAATTAAAACTTTTCAATGTGACTTAGGGGGAGAATTTGACTACCATGCATTCCATAATTTTGCTTCATCAAATGGTTTCACCTTTCGTTTTTCATGCCCTCAAACCTCTCAGCAAAATGGCCGTTCCGAACGTATGATACGTCGCCTTAATGATATCATACGAGCCCTCCTAACCCATGCACACATACCTTCCACGTTTTGGGTCGAGGCCCTACATACAACTGCTTACCTTCACAACATTCTCCCCACCACTCGTCTTAATTACAACACTCCAACATTCGCCTTGTACCTATGCCACCCCCTCTACGATCACCTACGGGTGTTTGGGTGTGCTTGTTATCCAAATTTCTCCGCCACTATATCCAACAAACTAAACCCGCGGTCCATTCGGTGCATCTTTCTTGGCTATCCTCCTAATTTAAGAGGTTATCGCTGCCTAGATCCTTCAACGGGTAAAGTCCATATCTCTCGACATGTTGAGTTCGACGAAACATCCTATCCTTTTTCCACACTACAACAGCCTTCCACCTACACCTTTTTGGACGATGACCACCCTTCAAACCTTCCCTATCAATTCCCAACCAGCCCAACACCACCTATCGTCCCATACTCAAACCCACCTCCACATACTCACAACCTACCCAACCCATCTACCACCCACGGCCCATCCCCTACAAACCCACCACCCGATTACACACCACCCTAGCCCGCAAACACACCACCCCAGCCCGCTAACACCCACACGACCACAAGCCCACCGTCTCCGCCCCACATCCCTCCACCACCAGTTACCCATAACTCCCACTACATGACCACTAGGGGTAAAGACGACATCCATAAACCAAACCCCAAATACAACCTTACGGCCCCATCCCTTGACACTATTTCTCCTGTCCCAACATCCCACCATAAAGCTCTGTCGGACTCTAATTGGCAACGGGCTATGCAACTTGAATTTAATGCATTAATAGATAATGAAAGTTGGGAATTGGTTCCTCGTCCTACTACGCATCCTGTTATTCGATGTCATTGGCTATTTCGTCACAAATTTAAACAGGATGGTAGTCTTGAAAGGTACAAAGAGAGACTTGTAGTGAATGGAACATGACAAACAGTTGGAATTGACTGTCACGATACCTTTAGCCCGGTGGTCAAGCCTGTGACTATTCGCACGGTTTTATCGGTTGCCCTTAATAACCAGTGGCCTATTAATCAGCTTGATGTTAAAAATGCATTCTTGCATGGCAACCTTGAGGAAACAGTGTACATGTACCAACCACCGGGGTTCAGTAGTGCAACGCAACCAAATCATGTCTGTCGCCTCCGCAAGTCCTTATACGGACTCAAACAAGCGCCCCGAGCATGGTTTCAATGCTTCTCAACATTTATTATCTCACATGGATTCAAAGGGAGTGTTTGTGATAACTCCTTATTTATTTTCCGACACGGGCAGCATACCGCATATTTATTACTATATGTAGATGATATTATTTTGACTGCATCATCAAACGACTTGCTTAAACATATCATCAGCCTTCTCTCTCGAGAGTTCGCCATGACCGATTTAGGCGCTTTGCACCATTTTCTGGGCATCTTGTGACACGCGATAATCAAGGCTTATTTTTGTCTCAATCTCGGTATGCTCGCGACATTTTACACCAGGCGAATATGACTGACTGTAAGCCATGCACTACCCCAGTTGACATCGCTTCCAAATTGAGCGCCAATGATGGCCCATTATTAACCGATGATTGCCTTTACCGAAGCTTGGCGGGTGCTCTTCAATACTTAACTTTTACTCGTCCGGACATCTCCTATGCGGTTCAGCAAGTCTGCTTGTTCATGCACTCTCCTCGTGAACCACATTTTACGTTTTTGAAGCGTATTCTTCGGTACATCAAAGGGACTTTGGATCATGGATTGCGTCTCACAATCTCTCCTCCATCTTCGCTTATTGCTTATTCCGATGCAGACTGGGCGGGCTGCCCCGACTCTCGGCGTTCTACATCCAGGTATTGTGTCTTTCTAGGAAACAATCTCATTTCATGGTCTTCTAAACGGCAGCCTACGGTTTCAAGATTGAGTGCTGAAGTTGAATATCACGGTGTTGCGAATGCAGTCGCAGAGACTAGTTGGTTACATAACTTATTATTGGAACTTCATGTTCCTATCACTCGTGCCACTATTGTTTATTGTGATAACATATCTGCTGTTTACTTATCGGACAACCCTGTTCAACATCACCGCACAAAACACGTTGAGCTTGATATTCATTTTGTTCATGAAAAGGTTCAACTGGGTCAAGTCCGTGTCCTACATGTACCAGCCTCCTATCAGTATGCAGACATTTTTACGAAGGGTCTCTCGAGACAACTGTTTGAAAGCTTCCATTCTAGTTTGACCGTTTGCTCACACTCCCGGTCCAACTAAGGGGGAGTGTTAGTCGGTCCATTATTATTATTATTATTAAAAATTGTATTTCCATTTGTACATTACGTATATTAGGAAGCTTACACAATTGTAGGAGGTTAGGTAGGCACATGATCAGTATATATTGTATTCCTTTCTCATTGTAATGGAACGACAATTCATACCATAATATTAGTGTGTTCTGTCACCATGTCGTTAACTGATCACTAACTTTTGATCATGTTACTATACTTTTGGGGGTGTCCTAAGATCCTTAAAACCTTCCTAAGATCCCAATGACACCCCCAAAAGTATAGTAACATGATTTAAAGTTAGTGATCAGTTAACAGCGTGGTGACAGAACACACTAAGTGTTAAGTTGGGAGTGGCGGGCGTTAAAGTGATAGTTGGGGGTGGCAGCGGCAATAGCCAATAGTTGGAGGTGATAAAATCCAATAATCCTTAAATTTAATCATTCCAATTGATGATACCAAACCAAAAATTGTTTGATCAAAAGTTTTGGTGACAATGGCAGCTATGAAAGATCAATTTTACCTTGTACAACATCTCTGTGAAAATTATATATATTGTCAACGTGTTTGGTCTTTGAGTCTTGAACAAGATTTATAGTGATGGAAATTGCACTTGTATTGTCCACCAGAATGAGTATCTTTTGGAAATCAATTCCATAATCTTTCATATGATTATAATTCCACATAACATGAGCACATCGACTTCTAACAATAATATAATTGGTCTTAACAGTTGAGGTCGAGGTCGAAATAGTTTGTTTTTTTTTTTGCTTTTTGATGACACAAGTCTGCCACCTAGCAATTGACATTTGACAACCAAATGTAGCGGATATTTTATTTAGGGTTGTTGGATTTTATCACCCTCAAACTATCGTTGCCACCCCCAACTAACACTTTGACATCCAGCACCCCCAACTTGACTTTTAGTTTGTGCTGGCACCACTCAGTTAAATATTTACTAACTGAGTTTGTTTCTCATCCTACGTGGCACAGACTTGATGAGATGGACATGATTACGTGGCGAATACGTGGCAAGCACCTTCGTATCCTTCCTTTATAACACAAGGATGAGGAAACAGAAACACCTCGATGACTGCTATAATAGGTATAATATTCATATCAGCAGCATATATGTGCAAGCAAGCAATCAAACTAAAATCAGAGAGAGATGATGCAACAGAGTAAACATGCCATGCTGCGAAAGCTCCTTCAACGAAGGCACGTGTCCATCAGGAAGTCCAATTTCAGAAATAAACTCACGTAAATCGTTACACAGATCTGCATTTGTCTTCGTCTGTTTCCTACGCCCAACACTAACACAACAAATAAAAAATACGCTTAATCGATACTCAATTCACTACAAAATCAACACAAACACATACACATGCAATTGAAAGTGAATTTTAAGCAACAAACCTCGTTTTACTGCGTGACGAAGACGAAGCGCAAACTCTGGCGTGAAACCTGCCGTCGTGATGATGACGGAGTTGAGAGAACCGAGGTTCTGGGCCGGAAATCAGTATCGGTGATGTAACCTGCACCGATGCATAGATTGCGAGACTAGGATTTTCAGCATGGTCGGCTATGTTGGTGTGTAGGGAGGACTTCCGCACAAGGTCCTTGATTTCGAGGGGCACGAGATTTTTTTTAGAAATTTGATATATATATGTTATTTAAAAAAAAAGATTGTAAACACATACCAATTCTAATATAGGCCCATTATCAAATACTTTTTAATGGTTTATAATTTAGCCCACTACATATTAGGTTTATTGGCCCAATACTAATATGATTTTAATAAAAATTATAACACACTTCGATATATATATATATATACAGAGAGAGAGAGAGAGTGTCACACCCCAACTGATGGCGGAATCATCGGGGCATGGCACTGAGCGAAACAGATTGTCCAGAAGTTTCCATAACAATTAACAACACTATTCAATTAAATAATACGTCCCATACCGTATCTCAAACAGTAAGTCAATTATTACAGACAAAAATCCAGGCAAATATTCTGTTTCGACAACTCAGATTTAAATAGACAGCAATTGTTTATCTGCTTCTAGAGTCCCTTGATTCGTTATCTACAGACAACTATTTGTTGGGCTCTAAAGCTTTATTCTAGCTTCAAATTCCTACCACATATGCATCCTAAGCACCTGTCACATACGTTAAAATAAAGTCAATACATAAAATGTAAAGGTGAGCATACAAGATTGATAATAGCATATAGAGTTTGAATTCGTTTACGCGTAACCAGCACGTACACATAGTGAAATGAAGCACGTTAGTTATCAACATAGATCCATCGATACCAATGACTGCGGGTTGACTGCCCGAGGCAGTTCGCAATACATGATTACCACCGTAATCCATGCAAGTAAAAGATCCTTAACAACCCCCGTGTGAACGGGTGCTGAGTCCAAACTATAGTACTATCGTTGCTAAGGCAGGTAGACAGCATTCCATGTGTAAACATAACAAACATGCATTCATAAGCCACGTATAACATGCATTAACGGTTAGCGTTCAAATAGTATTAAGTAGTGTGATCGTTGTAGTTTGAATATTCGTAACGTATGTAACACCCAAAAGTGCTTAAAGCAAAAAGGGATCGAGTATACTCACAGCGATTTATGGATTGAAGGGAGCGCGTAGCGAGTAAGGTTAGCCTGAATAGGTTCGGTAGCATAACGATAAGTGAAGCGTAAAATGGAAAACAAGTGTTGGAGGGTCGGACAGCTGGTCGATCGGACGGTAGTTCGATCGGACGGCTGACCGTTCGGTTGACAGTCCGTTCGGTTCGCTGTCCGGTCGGTCGGTAGGCCGATCAGATGGCTGTTCGAGTGGATTGTTTCTTCCTATATGAAGTATGTGTTTGTGTATGATGGCTTGACTTTTGAAGTTTTCGTTGTAGTATTTGAAAACTTTGAAGTATCTTTACCTTTCAAGTCGATCGAACGGTCGTTCGATCGGCCGGCTATCCGATCGGTTATGTACTTCAGTAAATAGGTTCTCAGCAGGATGTCACCTGATCGGACGGCTGTTCGATCGGGTGGCACTTCAAACGCGTTGAACATGTTGAAAATCGACTAAGTATTGAAGCATAGTATCTTATGATCCGAAGAGTAATCCAATCGGACGGTAGTCCGATCGAACAACAGTTCGTTCAATACTCTCTTCAATGAATTGCTCAAGTGTGGGACCATGTGCTAGCCGATCGGATGGCCTGGTCGATCGGCTGACTGTTCGATCGGCTGGCTGTCCGTTTGGACAGCAGTCCGATCGGTCAGCATTCTGACCTGGTCGGCCTATTCGTCTAACACTTGGCTGTTCTGGTTTGGTTGTCGTTATATCGAGGTATTTTGACAACGAGTCGAACCACAGAACCCTCGTTCTTATTTGTTTCCCCTGCACGGGCAGGAATCACCCAAACCCGGCCGGTGAACTGTACAGAACGGAGTTTAACGTTTAACCCGTAACCGGTTAACCTCGTGGGTAGAATCCGGATCTTGAGCCATGCAATCACCGAAGTGATTTGCAAAACGGCACAGACCCTGTTTCTATCGGTTGAAGGCATCGAGTGTAAAAGAGTTGAAAGAAGGTTGGAAAATCCCTCTTTCAATCCTTTTTCACCGTGTATATGTTTAGATCTACTAAAGATCTTTGTTTGTTTATGTGGAAATCTGATAGATCCAAGTTATTCTTGGTGGATTGAGGCCAAATCATGAAGTTCTTCAAGAACCCATGATGACATCATCCTAGAACACTTGATTCTTGATGATTTCACGGTTAAAAGTTAAGATTTGAAAGATAGAAAGGTGTAGGAGTGTGTATAGATCAGGAAAGTACAAGATTTAGGACGAAAACTTACCGGAATCGAGGAGAATCTGCGAAAAGATGAGTTGAGCGTGCTGGTCGGTCAGAGGTTTCCAAAAGTAGAAAGAATGACAATGACAGGGGTATTTATAGGATGCCAAAATGGGGTAAGTGCTAGCCGATCGGCCAGGCAGCTCGATCGGACGGCCTGTCCGATCGGACAGCAGTCCGTTCGGCTGGCTGTTCGATCGGCTGGGAGCCTGATCGATCAGTCGCACTGTTCGAGTGTTTCGCGCGACGATTTTTGATATTTCGATTTCGATCGCGAGCGGTTCGATACGATAGGGTTTTTTAGTCAAATTACTTTTAGTCCCAAACACTAATATCTCGCATAATCTCTTCTCCACCAATTATCACAGTTCGTCTACGATTTGAGTTCGATTGCATTTCGAGTTAGACTTCGAGTTTCGATTGAGTTCGCTTGATTATCACAACACAACATAAATAAACATGCACAGGTAACACGTAAGGCACACACACACGTAAAATAACAAGTAAAAATACGTAGCTCGAGTTGTGATTTGATGTCGATTCGATTAGCATAGTCTGATTATTGATTAGTTAACTTTATCGCATTGTTACTTCCTATAGTTCACAGTCGTAGGTCGATTGAATAACGATCAACACACATCGATTATTGTCATTAACAACACTTACTCCACATAATACGAATTAAATAAAGAAATTTCTACGAGTCAAGTTGCGCGAAATCGGTCGTTGACTTAGACCTTGACTTTGACTTTGACTTGTGAAAACACGGGGTGTTACAGCCTCCCCTTGTTTAGGGAATTTCGTCCCGAAATTAAGCTGAAAGCTGTACAATGCCATGAATCACGTTCGAGAACTTTCTGTTTGGACTGGTTTTGACTCCGAAACGATTGCGAACCGAACGTGTGACGTGCGGATTCCGTACACGAACGTGATCAAACACACAAGAACGTATTATAATCGGTGATTCTATAGATTGATATGAAATCGTACAAAGCACTAGAATCACAATGCTACTTTCTCTCTCTAGCTTCACTCTTTAAACAATTGCGGGTACTTAGCCTTCATGTCACTTTCGAGTTCCCAAGTGAACTCTGCGTGTCACACCCCGACCACGTAGAACATACAAAACGTGGCGGAAACATCGGGGAGTGTTGTAACAGAATTAATTGTTTCAAATCCATGGCAATTGAAGTTTCGTTTTATTGATTAAAAGTGTTACAATGTCTTAACAAACAAAGAAATACAACATAATTAACTAGTCTTGCATCTTTTATTGTCACTAAAGCCCAAGTCTGCCTATGTGTATCTTGATCATCTTATGCAACAGCTCCTGAAAAACACATGTGAAAATAGGTACGTCAGCATAAAAATGCCTGTGAGATACATAGGTTTTGTGAAAATAGGCTTCATGACTTATGTTTGAGAAAATGTTTAGCCATGAACCTTGTAATTTGCTTTGTCTTGTAAATCATTTGAAAAACAATGAGTTCAGATGATATGTATAAATAAGTGAATAATGTATGGTTAAATGAATAACCAAGTTAAATGAGTTTGTAAAAGATAAGTTGTTTTGTAAAACAATGTCTTGTGAAAAGTATGTTATTTGTATAAAATGTTATATGTATCAAACTGAAATGATTCAAATAACGCTACAATATGTAATACCATACAAACATTTATATATAGGAAGTACCAGCGGCGTATCCACCATGCTTGTATCATATTACACACGCATCGTTACTTAATCACTTACTCAAACCAAACTAATAATGTAAAATGTTCATGTCTAATGTAAATCATGTAATGTAGAACCAATGTCAAAAGTGTTTATGTGTCAAATGTAAACCATGTAATATGCAACCAAAATGATATGTATGGCTAGTGAAAATGCATCAACTAAACCATAGATGAAATGCACAAAACAAAGCATTGAAGTAAAACTTGGTTTAAATCAAAGTTTTGTTTTGTGTAAATGCATGATCAATGTAAATCATGTAATATGTAAACAAAATGATATGTATGGCTAGTGAAATGTATCAACTAAACCATATGCACAAGAACAAAGTATTGAAGTAAAACTTGGTTTAAATCAAAGTTATGTTCTGTGGAAATGCATGATCAATGTAAATCATGTAATATGTAAACCAAACTGATCTGTATGGCTAGTGATAAATATCAACTAAACCATATGCACAAAAACAAAGTATTGAAGTAAAACTTGGTTTAAATCAAAGCTATGTTTTGCGTAAATGCATGCTATACTGATATGAACATCTATGCGGTATTGTTATAACAAAATGTAAGCATGTGATGAAAACGATATACTAAGTATGCAATAAATGAACATACATAGCATGTGATGTGATGTGAAATGATGTACTAAGTATGAACTAAATGGACATACATAGCATAAAATGTAATGTAAAACGATGAAATCATGTACTATAAATGTACTAATAAACATAGCAAGTATATGATGTGAAAACATGGAAAGCATGAAAGTAACAAGTAGGCACATGTGTTCCACCCCAAAACAGTTTGGAAAACAGTAAAAGAGGGGTCTATGTACTCACTTGAGATTGCTCAGAAGTCCTAGGATAACCACCAAGCAAAGCTAGAGATCACGGAATCAAACGGCACCTACTATAGGTAACTACATTAATAAACCGGACCTAAATCGGAAGATCGGGTAGCATTAGGGTTTGTAAACCAAACGAGTGTAGAGACTCGTTTCATTTGGTTTAACAAAGCCTACATACTAAATGAAACTTAACCTAAGTGTTTTCGACCCATTACGACCCGTTTAGGTAGCTCATGCTACTTTAACGCGTCGTTCGCGTGAAACGCGTTCGGACCGCCTAACTAGCCCTATGACAAGTGTTATATGCCTAAACATATTACATAATCAGTTATGTGACAAAGGTTTAGGTTACATATGCTTAATTACCAATTATACATGAAAAGGGTATTCTGGTAATTTACCTAAGGCATATAAACTACCTATCATACAACTACTTAAACGATGTGACCATAGGGTATAACCTCGGAAGGTTATTCCCTACCTACTATGGTCACCTAATGTGTTTGGTCGGATCCTAATGATCGACCAAACTGGGTCGGGTTCGAGGGTATAGGCGATTTATTAGATCGCCTACCCTACGACCCTAGACAACGTGGTAATCAGTGGGCATAGTCCCAAGGGACTATGACCAACGTGATTACACTCACGTTGCGAAGTTCAAACGAACTTCGCATTGACCATTACTGGTCAACGCTGAAAGTCAAACAAATTTTGACTTTCTGACTCGAAAAGCAATAAAATAAGGAAAAGAACGAAAGAATACTTACGAAGGGTCCCCGAATGCTAATCTCGATCCAAGAATCTCAGGTATGAAACAATGGTTTCAACTTAGAGTTCCTAAGATCAAGATTCTAGTGATTTTAGCAATGGGGGTGGATGGGTATTTATAGGAATACCCGAACCGTTAAGATCGCTTGTCGAATATCGTGCCTTAATCGTATCCGTACAAGTGTCGGAAAGTTATGGTGCCTAAATTCCATCCTTATCAGCTGACTAAGCATGTTAGAATGTGTGGTTGTGAATTAAACAGCTGTTTATACATCGAATCTGGTCCCGAAAGTGCAAAACTGATATTTCTGCCCAGATAAGGCGCTCGCGTAGCGCGACGGTAAAGGCCCTATGCAGTCGCGCTACGCCACCATGCACCAGCTTCAGAAAAGTTTCAAAATTTACAGTTTTGGTCCCTGTGGTGTTTTAAAGCCTTTTTCGATGCGTTTGAACCCCGTTAACCTCATTTCAAGGCTCTAAAATGAAGTTAAAGTATAGGGGACTCAAAACATGCTCAAAAATATCTCGGATGTCGGTTCGTTTGGTCGTACGAACGCGATGTTCGCTTAATTACGACGGAATGCGCACAAGCGCGAAAAACGATCCAAATGACGAAACGAATGGATTTTTCTTATGCCGAACACTAAAATAAAATATTTTAGTGCTTACATAAATTTTTGGAAGTCCGGATGTATTCAGAACGTAAGTTATGCGCGAAAATGCAAACTTGTGCACTTATTGACACTTTTAGTCCCTGAATGACACAAAAGTTTATTTTAGCACACCGAACCCCTCAAAGCCTATTTCTAAGCTATTTAAAGGATATTTATGGTATGTTTAACTTATGGCCATGCTCCGGAATGTCTGTTACAGTTCAAATTGGCATACTTTCGCAGTTTGTCAAATTTAGTCCCTGTAAGCGAATAAACTTTGATTTCACCACACCAAACCTTCCAAAACTTATATCTAAGTTATGTAAAGGTTATTTAAGGTATGTTAAACCTATTTCACTATTCCGGAGTGTTTGTTGCATTAAACTGGTTATATTTACGCATTGGTGCGCGTATAACCTTCCAGAAAGCGATTTAGAGTTTGAAATCGAACAAGAGTTGATATGTGCAAAAGATACACATATTTATACAAGTCCAAAGTATGAAATATAATATTTCATTGGTTTGGCATTTGTTTGATGGTTGAAATGACACAGGTGTTACAGTCTCCCCTACTTTAGGAAATTTCGTCCCGAAATTTAATTTTAGGAGAAACTTATGGGGACGACGGTGATGTTTTTGCTTTGAATGAAACCCTTGAACCCTAAGTAGAACTCTGGGCCATGTTAGGATTCTTAGCGAAAATGTCAACCCTCAAAGTGAAGTCCTTGTAGTAACAAAACATGGAGTTTTGAACTACGGACAGAAGAACATTTCTTATGAAGACTCATCATAGGAAATTGTGTGTGTGATTGAGATCAGAATTGGGTAGTGTGAGAATAAATGACATTGGTCAAAGTCCAAGACTTCTCCCGTATCATTACTCTTGCCACTGTTGGTCTTAACACATGACAAAACTTCCTGTGGTTCCTATGCACTGAATTCCATAATTATGTAGGCCTCCATAATTACGTAGTTCCTTGCACAGTCCGCACAGTTCATTTCATAATGCGTATGGGGAAAAAAAACAAACGAATAATCCTGTGGTGAATTAACTTGACTGCAATAGAGTCTCTTTAACTAGGTCACCAAAGGATTAGATAAACTAACAATCTCTTCAGCTAAACTACCCAAGAGAAATATTTAACTACACCGACGTAGGATGTATTTAACTTTAGATCGACGTGGGATCTATTTAACTCAACTACCTAAGAGAAACATTTAACTACACCGACGTAGGATGTATTTAACTTTAGATCGACGGAGGATCTATTTAACTTTAGATCGACGTAGGATCTATTTAACTCAACTACCTAAGAGAAACATTTAACTACACCGACGTAGGATGTATTTAAATTTAGATCGACGGAGGATCTATTTAACTTTAGATCGACGTAGGATCTATTTAACTCAACTACCTAAGAGAAACATTTAACTACACCGACTTAGGATGTATTTAACTTTAGATCGACGTAGGATCTATTTAACTATATCAACACATGTTGCCCTTAAACTTTGGAATAGTACTTTATAATCCAAGGGACTTAACTACAACGTGGAAGTCCATTAAGGATTTAAGATAGTACCTTTTTGAATATCCTACTACGAATCCTTCATATGAAGGTAAGAAAGATTCTATGAGGATTTGGATAACGAATATCTAGAGTATACAAAAACACAAAAATGCATAAACACATAGTCACATAACCACAAAATTGTTTATCTAGATCTTTAATTTGTAAGTTTTGTTTTGTTAATTACGTACATGCATTTAAAGCACACTAGGAATCCATTTCATGGATTTCATTTGGTACTTTAAACATTAGCAAGAATCTAACTATGAAGATAGGAAGATCTTAATAAGAATTCAGCTTTGTCCTTTATTGAATTGTAATGTACGTATTAAGGTATACGAATAATTCAATTAAGAGCTCCGATTTGAGTGATATTCATCCACAAGGATCTGATTATGAGGATAGAAAGATCCTTCATGGATTTTGGAATTTGTGTAACGAGAGGTGCTTCGACACCTTGCACTAGGCGTGCTTAAGTCGATACACAAGGTAGAAAGTTCATGAGGTTGAGGCGCTAGATATGCCAAGGCGACATATGAAGCAGAACTTGAAGGTTAAGTAGCAACAGGGTTTGCAACTGCTTTGCTTTGAACAGCAAAGCAACACATGTTAACCAAATGTCTCCATCGTACACCGTGGGTACATTTGTAACAGGGTATTTGATTTGGATGATGACGGTTGCATTGATTTCTCCAAGGAGCGGTTCCCTTGCACGGCTTCATCCCTGAGATGAGTCATGGTGATAGCTAAATCAACGGTCTTCTGGAGTACGACGCCTATTTGTTGGGCAATTGTAGCACCTGGTCCGGACACTCGAGTCTTGTTGCGATGAAGAGGCAAAATGAAGAAAATGGAAGACATAGAAGGAAACAAGCAAAAGATAATCAAAAGAGAATAACAACACATGAAGATTGTGACCATTTGTTTGTTACCAAAGGCAAACAAATGAGATGGTGACTAATCAAAGTAAATGGGTCAATATAATGTATCGCGAAGACATGCTCGCCTATAAGTGAACACTCATCCCAAGAATTCCCAGGTAAGCACAACTGGTCTCGCGTCTGATGAGATGTATACGAAGTGCTTGCCTAGACAGAAAACCCAGAATATAGGCATTCACCCTTCCAGTTTGCACGTGTTCACATTATTTAAAACCCAAAACCTTGACGAGATTTTAAAAACTTAAAGGGGTTCAAAACCTTATAACTGAGGGTTCAAAACCTAGTAATTAATCATCCTAGAACAGATGATTAGTTTTCAAAGTGGTTTTGAAATTTATGTTCTTGTTGTGGTTGTCACCTAAGGATAGGTGACAGTATTGTTTTATGACTAAACGCAAGTAAACTCGCGTTAGGGTCCTAAGAAGGTTATAGATTAGGTCAAAGCATTACTAATAACCTAATTCCCTATAACCATTGGCTCTGATACCATCTTTTCTGTCACACCCCGACCACGTAGAACATACAAAACGTGGCGGAAACATCGGGGAGTGTTGTAACAGAATTAATTGTTTCAAATCCATGGCAATTGAAGTTTCGTTTTATTGATTAAAAGTGTTACAATGTCTTAACAAACAAAGAAATACAACATAATTAACTAGTCTTGCATCTTTTATTGTCACTAAAGCCCAAGTCTGCCTATGTGTATCTTGATCATCTTATGCAACAGCTCCTGAAAAACACATGTGAAAATAGGTACGTCAGCATAAAAATGCCTGTGAGATACATAGGTTTTGTGAAAATAGGCTTCATGACTTATGTTTGAGAAAATGTTTAGCCATGAACCTTGTAATTTGCTTTGTCTTGTAAATCATTTGAAAAACAATGAGTTCAGATGATATGTATAAATAAGTGAATAATGTATGGTTAAATGAATAACCAAGTTAAATGAGTTTGTAAAAGATAAGTTGTTTTGT
This sequence comes from Helianthus tuberosus, assembly GCA_030545235.1. NCBI lineage: Eukaryota > Viridiplantae > Streptophyta > Magnoliopsida > Asterales > Asteraceae > Helianthus > Helianthus tuberosus. The sequence continues at coordinate 134,786,928 of CM060394.1, forward strand.
AAAACAATGTCTTGTGAAAAGTATGTTATTTGTATAAAATGTTATATGTATCAAACTGAAATGATTCAAATAACGCTACAATATGTAATACCATACAAACATTTATATATAGGAAGTACCAGCGGCGTATCCACCATGCTTGTATCATATTACACACGCATCGTTACTTAATCACTTACTCAAACCAAACTAATAATGTAAAATGTTCATGTCTAATGTAAATCATGTAATGTAGAACCAATGTCAAAAGTGTTTATGTGTCAAATGTAAACCATGTAATATGCAACCAAAATGATATGTATGGCTAGTGAAAATGCATCAACTAAACCATAGATGAAATGCACAAAACAAAGCATTGAAGTAAAACTTGGTTTAAATCAAAGTTTTGTTTTGTGTAAATGCATGATCAATGTAAATCATGTAATATGTAAACAAAATGATATGTATGGCTAGTGAAATGTATCAACTAAACCATATGCACAAGAACAAAGTATTGAAGTAAAACTTGGTTTAAATCAAAGTTATGTTCTGTGGAAATGCATGATCAATGTAAATCATGTAATATGTAAACCAAACTGATCTGTATGGCTAGTGATAAATATCAACTAAACCATATGCACAAAAACAAAGTATTGAAGTAAAACTTGGTTTAAATCAAAGCTATGTTTTGCGTAAATGCATGCTATACTGATATGAACATCTATGCGGTATTGTTATAACAAAATGTAAGCATGTGATGAAAACGATATACTAAGTATGCAATAAATGAACATACATAGCATGTGATGTGATGTGAAATGATGTACTAAGTATGAACTAAATGGACATACATAGCATAAAATGTAATGTAAAACGATGAAATCATGTACTATAAATGTACTAATAAACATAGCAAGTATATGATGTGAAAACATGGAAAGCATGAAAGTAACAAGTAGGCACATGTGTTCCACCCCAAAACAGTTTGGAAAACAGTAAAAGAGGGGTCTATGTACTCACTTGAGATTGCTCAGAAGTCCTAGGATAACCACCAAGCAAAGCTAGAGATCACGGAATCAAACGGCACCTACTATAGGTAACTACATTAATAAACCGGACCTAAATCGGAAGATCGGGTAGCATTAGGGTTTGTAAACCAAACGAGTGTAGAGACTCGTTTCATTTGGTTTAACAAAGCCTACATACTAAATGAAACTTAACCTAAGTGTTTTCGACCCATTACGACCCGTTTAGGTAGCTCATGCTACTTTAACGCGTCGTTCGCGTGAAACGCGTTCGGACCGCCTAACTAGCCCTATGACAAGTGTTATATGCCTAAACATATTACATAATCAGTTATGTGACAAAGGTTTAGGTTACATATGCTTAATTACCAATTATACATGAAAAGGGTATTCTGGTAATTTACCTAAGGCATATAAACTACCTATCATACAACTACTTAAACGATGTGACCATAGGGTATAACCTCGGAAGGTTATTCCCTACCTACTATGGTCACCTAATGTGTTTGGTCGGATCCTAATGATCGACCAAACTGGGTCGGGTTCGAGGGTATAGGCGATTTATTAGATCGCCTACCCTACGACCCTAGACAACGTGGTAATCAGTGGGCATAGTCCCAAGGGACTATGACCAACGTGATTACACTCACGTTGCGAAGTTCAAACGAACTTCGCATTGACCATTACTGGTCAACGCTGAAAGTCAAACAAATTTTGACTTTCTGACTCGAAAAGCAATAAAATAAGGAAAAGAACGAAAGAATACTTACGAAGGGTCCCCGAATGCTAATCTCGATCCAAGAATCTCAGGTATGAAACAATGGTTTCAACTTAGAGTTCCTAAGATCAAGATTCTAGTGATTTTAGCAATGGGGGTGGATGGGTATTTATAGGAATACCCGAACCGTTAAGATCGCTTGTCGAATATCGTGCCTTAATCGTATCCGTACAAGTGTCGGAAAGTTATGGTGCCTAAATTCCATCCTTATCAGCTGACTAAGCATGTTAGAATGTGTGGTTGTGAATTAAACAGCTGTTTATACATCGAATCTGGTCCCGAAAGTGCAAAACTGATATTTCTGCCCAGATAAGGCGCTCGCGTAGCGCGACGGTAAAGGCCCTATGCAGTCGCGCTACGCCACCATGCACCAGCTTCAGAAAAGTTTCAAAATTTACAGTTTTGGTCCCTGTGGTGTTTTAAAGCCTTTTTCGATGCGTTTGAACCCCGTTAACCTCATTTCAAGGCTCTAAAATGAAGTTAAAGTATAGGGGACTCAAAACATGCTCAAAAATATCTCGGATGTCGGTTCGTTTGGTCGTACGAACGCGATGTTCGCTTAATTACGACGGAATGCGCACAAGCGCGAAAAACGATCCAAATGACGAAACGAATGGATTTTTCTTATGCCGAACACTAAAATAAAATATTTTAGTGCTTACATAAATTTTTGGAAGTCCGGATGTATTCAGAACGTAAGTTATGCGCGAAAATGCAAACTTGTGCACTTATTGACACTTTTAGTCCCTGAATGACACAAAAGTTTATTTTAGCACACCGAACCCCTCAAAGCCTATTTCTAAGCTATTTAAAGGATATTTATGGTATGTTTAACTTATGGCCATGCTCCGGAATGTCTGTTACAGTTCAAATTGGCATACTTTCGCAGTTTGTCAAATTTAGTCCCTGTAAGCGAATAAACTTTGATTTCACCACACCAAACCTTCCAAAACTTATATCTAAGTTATGTAAAGGTTATTTAAGGTATGTTAAACCTATTTCACTATTCCGGAGTGTTTGTTGCATTAAACTGGTTATATTTACGCATTGGTGCGCGTATAACCTTCCAGAAAGCGATTTAGAGTTTGAAATCGAACAAGAGTTGATATGTGCAAAAGATACACATATTTATACAAGTCCAAAGTATGAAATATAATATTTCATTGGTTTGGCATTTGTTTGATGGTTGAAATGACACAGGTGTTACAGTCTCCCCTACTTTAGGAAATTTCGTCCCGAAATTTAATTTTAGGAGAAACTTATGGGGACGACGGTGATGTTTTTGCTTTGAATGAAACCCTTGAACCCTAAGTAGAACTCTGGGCCATGTTAGGATTCTTAGCGAAAATGTCAACCCTCAAAGTGAAGTCCTTGTAGTAACAAAACATGGAGTTTTGAACTACGGACAGAAGAACATTTCTTATGAAGACTCATCATAGGAAATTGTGTGTGTGATTGAGATCAGAATTGGGTAGTGTGAGAATAAATGACATTGGTCAAAGTCCAAGACTTCTCCCGTATCATTACTCTTGCCACTGTTGGTCTTAACACATGACAAAACTTCCTGTGGTTCCTATGCACTGAATTCCATAATTATGTAGGCCTCCATAATTACGTAGTTCCTTGCACAGTCCGCACAGTTCATTTCATAATGCGTATGGGGAAAAAAAACAAACGAATAATCCTGTGGTGAATTAACTTGACTGCAATAGAGTCTCTTTAACTAGGTCACCAAAGGATTAGATAAACTAACAATCTCTTCAGCTAAACTACCCAAGAGAAATATTTAACTACACCGATGTAGGATGTATTTAACTTTAGATCGACGTGGGATCTATTTAACTCAACTACCTAAGAGAAACATTTAACTACACCGACGTAGGATGTATTTAACTTTAGATCGACGGAGGATCTATTTAACTTTAGATCGACGTAGGATCTATTTAACTCAACTACCTAAGAGAAACATTTAACTACACCGACGTAGGATGTATTTAAATTTAGATCGACGGGGGATCTATTTAACTTTAGATCGACGTAGGATCTATTTAACTCAACTACCTAAGAGAAACATTTAACTGCACCGACTTAGGATGTATTTAACTTTAGATCGACGTAGGATCTATTTAACTATATCAACACATGTTGCCCTTAAACTTTGGAATAGTACTTTATAATCCAAGGGACTTAACTACAACGTGGAAGTCCATTAAGGATTTAAGATAGTACCTTTTTGAATATCCTACTACGAATCCTTCATATGAAGGTAAGAAAGATTCTATGAGGATTTGGATAACGAATATCTAGAGTATACAAAAACACAAAAATGCATAAACACATAGTCACATAACCACAAAATTGTTTATCTAGATCTTTAATTTGTAAGTTTTGTTTTGTTAATTACGTACATGCATTTAAAGCACACTAGGAATCCATTTCATGGATTTCATTTGGTACTTTAAACATTAGCAAGAATCTAACTATGAAGATAGGAAGATCTTAATAAGAATTCAGCTTTGTCCTTTATTGAATTGTAATGTACGTATTAAGGTATACGAATAATTCAATTAAGAGCTCCGATTTGAGTGATATTCATCCACAAGGATCTGATTATGAGGATAGAAAGATCCTTCATGGATTTTGGAATTTGTGTAACGAGAGGTGCTTCGACACCTTGCACTAGGCGTGCTTAAGTCGATACACAAGGTAGAAAGTTCATGAGGTTGAGGCGCTAGATATGCCAAGGCGACATATGAAGCAGAACTTGAAGGTTAAGTAGCAACAGGGTTTGCAACTGCTTTGCTTTGAACAGCAAAGCAACACATGTTAACCAAATGTCTCCATCGTACACCGTGGGTACATTTGTAACAGGGTATTTGATTTGGATGATGACGGTTGCATTGATTTCTCCAAGGAGCGGTTCCCTTGCACGGCTTCATCCCTGAGATGAGTCATGGTGATAGCTAAATCAACGGTCTTCTGGAGTACGACGCCTATTTGTTGGGCAATTGTAGCACCTGGTCCGGACACTCGAGTCTTGTTGCGATGAAGAGGCAAAATGAAGAAAATGGAAGACATAGAAGGAAACAAGCAAAAGATAATCAAAAGAGAATAACAACACATGAAGATTGTGACCATTTGTTTGTTACCAAAGGCAAACAAATGAGATGGTGACTAATCAAAGTAAATGGGTCAATATAATGTATCGCGAAGACATGCTCGCCTATAAGTGAACACTCATCCCAAGAATTCCCAGGTAAGCACAACTGGTCTCGCGTCTGATGAGATGTATACGAAGTGCTTGCCTAGACAGAAAACCCAGAATATAGGCATTCACCCTTCCAGTTTGCACGTGTTCACATTATTTAAAACCCAAAACCTTGACGAGATTTTAAAAACTTAAAGGGGTTCAAAACCTTATAACTGAGGGTTCAAAACCTAGTAATTAATCATCCTAGAACAGATGATTAGTTTTCAAAGTGGTTTTGAAATTTATGTTCTTGTTGTGGTTGTCACCTAAGGATAGGTGACAGTATTGTTTTATGACTAAACGCAAGTAAACTCGCGTTAGGGTCCTAAGAAGGTTATAGATTAGGTCAAAGCATTACTAATAACCTAATTCCCTATAACCATTGGCTCTGATACCATCTTTTCTGTCACACCCCGACCACGTAGAACATACAAAACGTGGCGGAAACATCGGGGAGTGTTGTAACAGAATTAATTGTTTCAAATCCATGGCAATTGAAGTTTCGTTTTATTGATTAAAAGTGTTACAATGTCTTAACAAACAAAGAAATACAACATAATTAACTAGTCTTGCATCTTTTATTGTCACTAAAGCCCAAGTCTGCCTATGTGTATCTTGATCATCTTATGCAACAGCTCCTGAAAAACACATGTGAAAATAGGTACGTCAGCATAAAAATGCCTGTGAGATACATAGGTTTTGTGAAAATAGGCTTCATGACTTATGTTTGAGAAAATGTTTAGCCATGAACCTTGTAATTTGCTTTGTCTTGTAAATCATTTGAAAAACAATGAGTTCAGATGATATGTATAAATAAGTGAATAATGTATGGTTAAATGAATAACCAAGTTAAATGAGTTTGTAAAAGATAAGTTGTTTTGTAAAACAATGTCTTGTGAAAAGTATGTTATTTGTATAAAATGTTATATGTATCAAACTGAAATGATTCAAATAACGCTACAATATGTAATACCATACAAACATTTATATATAGGAAGTACCAGCGGCGTATCCACCATGCTTGTATCATATTACACACGCATCGTTACTTAATCACTTACTCAAACCAAACTAATAATGTAAAATGTTCATGTCTAATGTAAATCATGTAATGTAGAACCAATGTCAAAAGTGTTTATGTGTCAAATGTAAACCATGTAATATGCAACCAAAATGATATGTATGGCTAGTGAAAATGCATCAACTAAACCATAGATGAAATGCACAAAACAAAGCATTGAAGTAAAACTTGGTTTAAATCAAAGTTTTGTTTTGTGTAAATGCATGATCAATGTAAATCATGTAATATGTAAACAAAATGATATGTATGGCTAGTGAAATGTATCAACTAAACCATATGCACAAGAACAAAGTATTGAAGTAAAACTTGGTTTAAATCAAAGTTATGTTCTGTGGAAATGCATGATCAATGTAAATCATGTAATATGTAAACCAAACTGATCTGTATGGCTAGTGATAAATATCAACTAAACCATATGCACAAAAACAAAGTATTGAAGTAAAACTTGGTTTAAATCAAAGCTATGTTTTGCGTAAATGCATGCTATACTGATATGAACATCTATGCGGTATTGTTATAACAAAATGTAAGCATGTGATGAAAACGATATACTAAGTATGCAATAAATGAACATACATAGCATGTGATGTGATGTGAAATGATGTACTAAGTATGAACTAAATGGACATACATAGCATAAAATGTAATGTAAAACGATGAAATCATGTACTATAAATGTACTAATAAACATAGCAAGTATATGATGTGAAAACATGGAAAGCATGAAAGTAACAAGTAGGCACATGTGTTCCACCCCAAAACAGTTTGGAAAACAGTAAAAGAGGGGTCTATGTACTCACTTGAGATTGCTCAGAAGTCCTAGGATAACCACCAAGCAAAGCTAGAGATCACGGAATCAAACGGCACCTACTATAGGTAACTACATTAATAAACCGGACCTAAATCGGAAGATCGGGTAGCATTAGGGTTTGTAAACCAAACGAGTGTAGAGACTCGTTTCATTTGGTTTAACAAAGCCTACATACTAAATGAAACTTAACCTAAGTGTTTTCGACCCATTACGACCCGTTTAGGTAGCTCATGCTACTTTAACGCGTCGTTCGCGTGAAACGGGTTCGGACCGCCTAACTAGGCCCTATGACAAGTGTTATATGCCTAAACATATTACATAATCAGTTATGTGACAAAGGTTAGGTTACATATGCTTAATTACCAATTATACATGAAAAGGGTATTCTGGTAATTTACCTAAGGCATATAAACTACCTATCATACAACTACTTAAACGATGTGACCATAGGGTATAACCTCGAAGGTTATTCCCTACCTACTATGGTCACCTAATGTGTTTGGTCGGATCCTAATGATCGACCAAACTGGGTCGGGTTCGAGGGTATAGGGCGATTTATTAGATCGCCCTACCCTACGACCCTAGATAACGTGGTAATCAGTGGGCATAGTCCCCAAGGGACTATGACCAACGTGATTACACTCACGTTGCGAAGTTCAAACGAACTTCGCATTGACCATTACTGGTCAACGCTGAAAGTCAAACAAATTTTGACTTTCTGACTCGAAAAGCAATAAAATAAGGAAAAGAACGAAAGAATACTTACGAAGGGTCCCCGAATGCTAATCTCGATCCAAGAATCTCAGGTATGAAACAATGGTTTCAACTTAGAGTTCCTAAGATCAAGATTCTAGTGATTTTAGCAATGGGGGTGGATGGGTATTTATAGGAATACCCGAACCGTTAAGATCGCTTGTCGAATATCGTGCCTTAATCGTATCCGTACAAGTGTCGGAAAGTTATGGTGCCTAAATTCCATCCTTATCAGCTGACTAAGCATGTTAGAATGTGTGGTTGTGAATTAAACAGCTGTTTATACATCGAATCTGGTCCCGAAAGTGCAAAACTGATATTTCTGCCCAATTAAGGCGCTCGCGTAGCGCGACGGTAAAGGCCCTATGCAGTCGCGCTAACGCCACCATGCACCAGCTTCAGAAAAGTTTCAAAATTTACAGTTTTGGTCCCTGTGGTGTTTTAAGCCTTTTTCGATGCGTTTGAACCCCGTTAACCTCATTTCAAGGCTCTAAAATGAAGTTAAAGTATAGGGGACTCAAAACATGCTCAAAAATATCTCGGATGTCGGTTCGTTTGGTCGTACGAACGCGATGTTCGCTTAATTACGACGGAATGCGCACAAGCGCGAAAAACGATCCAAATGACGAAACGAATGGATTTTTCTTATGCCGAACACTAAAATAAAATATTTTAGTGCTTACATAAATTTTTGGAAGTCCGGATGTATTCAGAACGTAAGTTATGCGCGAAAATGCAAACTTGTGCACTTATTGACACTTTTAGTCCCTGAATGACACAAAAGTTTTATTTTTAGCACACCGAACCCCTCAAAGCCTATTTCTAAGCTATTTAAAGGATATTTATGGTATGTTTAACTTATGGCCATGCTCCGGAATGTCTGTTACAGTTCAAATTGGCATACTTTCGCAGTTTGTCAAATTTAGTCCCTGTAAGCGAATAAACTTTGATTTCACCACACCAAACCTTCCAAAACTTATATCTAAGTTATGTAAAGGTTATTTAAGGTATGTTAAACCTATTTCACTTATTCCGGAGTGTTTGTTGCATTAAACTGGTTATATTTACGCATTGGTGCGCGTATAACCTTCCAGGAAAGCGATTTAGAGTTTGAAATCGAACAAGAGTTGATATGTGCAAAAGATACACATATTTATACAAGTCCAAAGTATGAAATAAATATTTCATTGGTTTGGCATTTGTTTGATGGTTGAAATGACACAGGTGTTACAGTCTCCCCTACTTTAGGAAATTTCGTCCCGAAATTTAATTTTAGGAGAAACTTATGGGGACGACGGTGATGTTTTTGCTTTGAATGAAACCCTTGAACCCTAAGTAGAACTCTGGGCCATGTTAGGATTCTTAGCGAAAATGTCAACCCTCAAAGTGAAGTCCTTGTAGTAACCAAAACATGGAGTTTTGAACTACGGACAGAAGAACATTTCTTATGAAGACTCATCATAGGAAATTGTGTGTGTGATTGAGATCAGAATTGGGTAGTGTGAGGAATAAATGACATTGGTCAAAGTCCAAGACTTCTCCCGTATCATTACTCTTGCCACTGTTGGTCTTAACACATGACAAAAACTTCCTGTGGTTCCTATGCACTGAATTCCATAATTATGTAGGCCTCCATAATTACGTAGTTCCTTGCACAGTCCGCACAGTTCATTTCATAATGCGTATGGGGAAAAAAAACAAACGAATAATCCTGTGGTGAATTAACTTGACTGCAATAGAGTCTCTTTAACTAGGTCACCAAGGATTAGATAAACTAACAATCTCTTCAGCTAAACTACCCAAGAGAAATATTTAACTACACCGACGTAGGATGTATTTAACTTTAGATCGACGTGGGATCTATTTAACTCAACTACCTAAGAGAAACATTTAACTACACCGACGTAGGATGTATTTAACTTTAGATCGACGGAGGATCTATTTAACTTTAGATCGACGTAGGATCTATTTAACTCAACTACCTAAGAGAAACATTTAACTACACCGACGTAGGATGTATTTAAATTTAGATCGACGGAGGATCTATTTAACTTTAGATCGACGTAGGATCTATTTAACTCAACTACCTAAGAGAAACATTTAACTACACCGACTTAGGATGTATTTAACTTTAGATCGACGTAGGATCTATTTAACTATATCAACACATGTTGCCCTTAAACTTTGGAATAGTACTTTATAATCCAAGGGACTTAACTACAACGTGGAAGTCCATTAAGGATTTAAGATAGTACATTTTTGAATATCCTACTACGAATCCTTCATATGAAGGTAAGAAAGATTCTATGAGGATTTGGATAACGAATATCTAGAGTATACAAAAACACAAAAATGCATAAACACATAGTCACATAACCACAAAATTGTTTATCTAGATCTTTAATTTGTAAGTTTTGTTTTGTTAATTACGTACATGCATTTAAAGCACACTAGGAATCCATTTCATGGATTTCATTTGGTACTTTAAACATTAGCAAGAATCTAACTATGAAGATAGGAAGATCTTAATAAGAATTCAGCTTTGTCCTTTATTGAATTGTAATGTACGTATTAAGGTATACGAATAATTCAATTAAGAGCTCCGATTTGAGTGATATTCATCCACAAGGATCTGATTATGAGGATAGAAAGATCCTTCATGGATTTTGGAATTTGTGTAACGAGAGGTGCTTCGACACCTTGCACTAGGCGTGCTTAAGTCGATACACAAGGTAGAAAGTTCATGAGGTTGAGGCGCTAGATATGCCAAGGCGACATATGAAGCAGAACTTGAAGGTTAAGTAGCAACAGGGTTTGCAACTGCTTTGCTTTGAACAGCAAAGCAACACATGTTAACCAAATGTCTCCATCGTACACCGTGGGTACATTTGTAACAGGGTATTTGATTTGGATGATGACGGTTGCATTGATTTCTCCAAGGAGCGGTTCCCTTGCACGGCTTCATCCCTGAGATGAGTCATGGTGATAGCTAAATCAACGGTCTTCTGGAGTACGACGCCTATTTGTTGGGCAATTGTAGCACCTGGTCCGGACACTCGAGTCTTGTTGCGATGAAGAGGCAAAATGAAGAAAATGGAAGACATAGAAGGAAACAAGCAAAAGATAATCAAAAGAGAATAACAACACATGAAGATTGTGACCATTTGTTTGTTACCAAAGGCAAACAAATGAGATGGTGACTAATCAAAGTAAATGGGTCAATATAATGTATCGCGAAGACATGCTCGCCTATAAGTGAACACTCATCCCAAGAATTCCCAGGTAAGCACAACTGGTCTCGCGTCTGATGAGATGTATACGAAGTGCTTGCCTAGACAGAAAACCCAGAATATAGGCATTCACCCTTCCAGTTTGCACGTGTTCACATTATTTAAAACCCAAAACCTTGACGAGATTTTAAAAACTTAAAGGGGTTCAAAACCTTATAACTGAGGGTTCAAAACCTAGTAATTAATCATCCTAGAACAGATGATTAGTTTTCAAAGTGGTTTTGAAATTTATGTTCTTGTTGTGGTTGTCACCTAAGGATAGGTGACAGTATTGTTTTATGACTAAACGCAAGTAAACTCGCGTTAGGGTCCTAAGAAGGTTATAGATTAGGTCAAAGCATTACTAATAACCTAATTCCCTATAACCATTGGCTCTGATACCATCTTTTCTGTCACACCCCGACCACGTAGAACATACAAAACGTGGCGGAAACATCGGGGAGTGTTGTAACAGAATTAATTGTTTCAAATCCATGGCAATTGAAGTTTCGTTTTTTTGATTAAAAGTGTTACAATGTCTTAACAAACAAAGAAATACAACATAATTAACTAGTCTTGCATCTTTTATTGTCACTAAAGCCCAAGTCTGCCTATGTGTATCTTGATCATCTTATGCAACAGCTCCTGAAAAACACATGTGAAAATAGGTACGTCTGCATAAAAATGCCTGTGAGATACATAGGTTTTGTGAAAATAGGCTTCATGACTTATGTTTGAGAAAATGTTTAGCCATGAACCTTGTAATTTGCTTTGTCTTGTAAATCATTTGAAAAACAATGAGTTCAGATGATATGTATAAATAAGTGAATAATGTATGGTTAAATGAATAACCAAGTTAAATGAGTTTGTAAAAGATAAGTTGTTTTGTAAAACAATGTCTTGTGAAAAGTATGTTATTTGTATAAAATGTTATATGTATCAAACTGAAATGATTCAAATAACGCTACAATATGTAATACCATACAAACATTTATATATAGGAAGTACCAGCGGCGTATCCACCATGCTTGTATCATATTACACACGCATCGTTACTTAATCACTTACTCAAACCAAACTAATAATGTAAAATGTTCATGTCTAATGTAAATCATGTAATGTAGAACCAATGTCAAAAGTGTTTATGTGTCAAATGTAAACCATGTAATATGCAACCAAAATGATATGTATGGCTAGTGAAAATGCATCAACTAAACCATAGATGAAATGCACAAAACAAAGCATTGAAGTAAAACTTGGTTTAAATCAAAGTTTTGTTTTGTGTAAATGCATGATCAATGTAAATCATGTAATATGTAAACAAAATGATATGTATAGCTAGTGAAATGTATCAACTAAACCATATGCACTAGAACAAAGTATTGAAGTAAAACTTGGTTTAAATCAAAGTTATGTTCTGTGGAAATGCATGATCAATGTAAATCATGTAATATGTAAACCAAACTGATCTGTGTGGCTAGTGATAAATATCAACTAAACCATATGCACAAAAACAAAGTATTGAAGTAAAACTTGGTTTAAATCAAAGCTATGTTTTGCGTAAATGCATGCTATACTGATATGAACATCTATGCGGTATTGTTATAACAAAATGTAAGCATGTGATGAAAACGATATACTAAGTATGCAATAAATGAACATACATAGCATGTGATGTGATGTGAAATGATGTACTAAGTATGAACTAAATGGACATACATAGCATAAAATGTAATGTAAAACGATGAAATCATGTACTATAAATGTACTAATAAACATAGCAAGTATATGATGTGAAAACATGGAAAGCATGAAAGTAACAAGTAGGCACATGTGTTCCACCCCAAAACAGTTTGGAAAACAGTAAAAGAGGGGTCTATGTACTCACTTGAGATTGCTCAGAAGTCCTAGGATAACCACCAAGCAAAGCTAGAGATCACGGAATCAAACGGCACCTACTATAGGTAACTACATTAATAAACCGGACCTAAATCGGAAGATCGGGTAGCATTAGGGTTTGTAAACCAAACGAGTGTAGAGACTCGTGTCATTTGGTTTAACAAAGCCTACATACTAAATGAAACTTAACCTAAGTGTTTTCGACCCATTACGACCCGTTTAGGTAGCTCATGCTACTTTAACGCGTCGTTCGCGTGAAACGCGTTCGGACCGCCTAACTAGCCCTATGACAAGTGTTATATGCCTAAACATATTACATAATCAGTTATGTGACAAAGGTTTAGTTACATATGCTTAATTACCAATTATACATGAAAAGGGTATTCTGGTAATTTACCTAAGGCATATAAACTACCTATCATACAACTACTTAAACGATGTGACCATAGGGTATAACCTCGGAAGGTTATTCCCTACCTACTATGGTCACCTAATGTGTTTGGTCGGATCCTAATGATCGACCAAACTGGGTCGGGTTCGAGGGTATAGGCGATTTATTAGATCGCCTACCCTACGACCCTAGACAACGTGGTAATCAGTGGGCATAGTCCCAAGGGACTATGACCAACGTGATTACACTCACGTTGCGAAGTTCAAACGAACTTCGCATTGACCATTACTGGTCAACGCTGAAAGTCAAAGAAAGTTTGACTTTCTGACTCGAAAAGCAATAAAATAAGGAAAAGAACGAAAGAATACTTACGAAGGGTCCCCGAATGCTAATCTCGATCCAAGAATCTCAGGTATGAAACAATGGTTTCAACTTAGAGTTCCTAAGATCAAGATTCTAGTGATTTTAGCAATGGGGGTGGATGGGTATTTATAGGAATACCCGAACCGTTAAGATCGCTTGTCGAATATCGTGCCTTAATCGTATCCGTACAAGTGTCGGAAAGTTATGGTGCCTAAATTCCATCCTTATCAGCTGACTAAGCATGTTAGAATGTGTGGTTGTGAATTAAACAGTTGTTTATACATCGAATCTGGTCCCGAAAGTGCAAAACTGATATTTCTGCCCAGATAAGGCGCTCGCGTAGCGCGACGGTAAAGGCCCTATGCAGTCGCGCTACGCCACCATGCACCAGCTTCAGAAAAGTTTCAAAATTTACAGTTTTGGTCCCTGTGGTGTTTTAAGGCCTTTTTCGATGCGTTTGAACCCCGTTAACCTCATTTCAAGGCTCTAAAATGAAGTTAAAGTATAGGGGACTCAAAACATGCTCAAAAATATCTCGGATGTCGGTTCGTTTGGTCGTACGAACGCGATGTTCGCTTAATTACGACGGAATGCGCACAAGCGCGAAAAACGATCCAAATGACGAAACGAATGGATTTTTCTTATGCCGAACACTAAAATAAAATATTTTAGTGCTTACATAAATTTTTGGAAGTCCGGATGTATTCAGAACGTAAGTTATGCGCGAAAATGCAAACTTGTGCACTTATTGACACTTTTAGTCCCTGAATGACACAAAAGTTTATTTTAGCACACCGAACCCCTCAAAGCCTATTTCTAAGCTATTTAAAGGATATTTATGGTATGTTTAACTTATGGCCATGCTCCAGAATGTCTGTTACAGTTCAAATTGGCATACTTTCGTAGTTTGTCAAATTTAGTCCCTGTAAGCGAATAAACTTTGAGTTCACCACACCAAACCTTCCAAAACTTATATCTAAGTTATGTAAAGGTTATTTAAGGTATGTTAAACCTATTTCACTATTCCGGAGTGTTTGTTGCATTAAACTGGTTATATTTACGCATTGGTGCGCGTATAACCTTCCAGAAAGCGATTTAGAGTTTGAAATCGAACAAGAGTTGATATGTGCAAAAGATACACATATTTATACAAGTCCAAAGTATGAAATATAATATTTCATTGGTTTGGCATTTGTTTGATGGTTGAAATGACACAGGTGTTACACTGCGCTTCATTTGCCTTCCCATCGAACTTTCACAATAGGAATGCGCGAGCGTCTGAGCTGCTTGGTTTGGCGATCCATGATTTCGACAGGCTTTTCCACGAAGTGTAATGTTTCGTTCACTTGTAGATCGTCGAGAGAAACGTGTAAGTCGTGGTCGGCTAGGCACTTTCGGAGGTTTGACACGTGGAAAGTCGGGTGGACATTACTCAGTTCCTCCGGTAGTTCGAATCTGTAGGCGACTTTTCCGATCCTTTCCAGAATCTTAAAAGGTCCAACATATCGAGGCGCGAGTTTTCCCTTTTTGCCGAATCGGACTACACCCTTTCAAGGTGATACCTTTAGGAGTACGTAGTCACCAACGTCAAATTCACGGGGCTTGCGCTTTTTATCGGTGTAACTTTTCTGTCGATCCCGAGCTTTCACCAGGTTGTCTCGAATTTGGAAAATTTTGTCTGTCGTTTCTTGTAATAACTCAGGACCGGTTAATTGCAAATGACCGATCTCGTGCCATACAATAGGCGATCGACATCTTCTTCCGTATAAGGCCTCGAATGGTGCCATTTGAATGCTAGAATGGTAGCTGTTGTTATACGAGAATTCGACTAACGGCAGGTATTTATCCCAATTACCACCGAAATCTAAGACACACAAACGGAGCATGTCTTCAAGAGTACGAATCATTCTTTCGGTCTGACCGTCGGTTTGAGGGTGGAAAGCGGTACTTAGATTAAGCGATGTACCGAGTGCCGTTTGAAACGTTTCCCACAGTCGCGAGGTAAACCGAGCATCACGATCAGAGATGATGTCATGAGGCGTCCCATGATTACAAATGATCTCGTCGGTGTAGATTTGGGCTAATCGTTCTACCTTGTAGTCTTCTCGTATCGGCAGAAAGTGAGCCGATTTAGTCAAACGGTCGACCACAACCCAAATGCTGTCGTGACCTGATGACGTGTGTGGTAGCTTGGTTATGAAGTCCATGGCTATACTTTCCCACTTCCACATGGGAATTGGTGGTTGTTCAAGTAAGCCAGAGGGTCTTTGATGTTCGGCCTTGATTCTAGCACAAGTTAGGCATTTTCCGACGTAGAGAGCGATATCCCTTTTCATACCCGGCCACCAGTACCTATAACGAAGATCCTGGTACATCTTGTCGGCACCGGGATGAATAGAATACCGAGATTTGTGGGCTTCGTCCATCAGAATTTGTCGCAAATTGGTTCGCTTGGGAATCCAAATTCAGTCTAAAAAGTGAAATATCCCGTTCGATTTGCTCACCAGCTGGGCTCCATCGTGGTAGATTCTTTCTTTCTTCAAGGTGCGTTCGTTATAACATGCATGCTGAGCGTCGCGGATGAGTGTTTCGAGGTCGTGTTGGGCTTGGACATTACGAGTGCTAAGCAGGTAGCCCCGTCTGCTAAGTGCGTCGGCAACAAAATTCGCCTTGCCCGGGTGATAACGAATCTCACAGTCGTAATCGTTGAGAAGTTCTACCCATCGGCGTTGATGCATATTAAGTTCCTTCTGATTAAAGATGTGTTGTAGGCTTCTATGATCGGTGAAGATCGTACACTTAGTTCCGTACAGGTAGTGTCACCAAATCTTTAACGCAAAAACAACTGCGCCTAGCTCGAGATCATGGGTTGTATAGTTCTTCTCGTGGATTTTGAGCTGACGAGATGCGTAAGCTATGACCTTGTCCCGTTGCATGAGAACACAACCAAGACCAAGGTTGGAAGCATCACAGTAGACAATGAAATCATTGTTTCCGTCGGGCAATGTGAGAACAGGAGCATTGCAAAGCATGTGTTTGAGGGTTTGGAAAGCAGTCTCTTGTTTAGTTCCCTAAACAAAAGGCTTGTCTTTATGCGTGAGAGAGGTAAGCGGCACAGCGATCTTTGAGAATCCCTCGATAAATCGTCGATAATAGCCCGCTAGTCCGACAAAAGAGCGGACTTCAGACGGGTTCTTAGGCGTAACCCAGCTCTTGACAGCTTCAATCTTCGCAGGATCGACGTGAATGCCTTGACTATTAACAATGTGACCCAGAAATTGAACTTCCTCCAACCAGAATTCGCACTTGGAGAACTTGGCATAGAGTTGGTTCCGCTGGAGTAGCTCGAGAACCAAACGTTGATGTTGCGCGTGTTCGGCTTTCGATTTGGAATAGATCAAGACATCGTCGATGAATACAATGACGAAACGGTCGAGATATGGTTTACACACGCGATTCATCAGATCCATGAAAACCGCTGGTGCGTTGGTTAAACCAAAAGGCATAACAACGAATTCGTAATAACCGTATCGGGTGCGAAACGCGGTTTTGGGTATATCCTCCCCTTGTATGCATAGTTGATGATAGCCTGAACGTAGGTCAATCTTCGAGAAACACGTAGCGCCTTGTAGTTGATCAAACAAATCGTCGATGCGAGGTAGTGGATAACGGTTCTTGATAGTTAACTTATTCAATTCCCGATAGTCGATGCACATCCTGAACGACCCGTCCTTCTTTTTGACGAAAAGGACTGGCGCGCCCCAAGGAGAGGTGCTCGGGCAAATGAAGCCTTTCTCAAGTAATTCCTGCAGTTGGGTTGAGAGTTCCGCATTTCGGACGGCGCGAGTCGGTAGGGAGCTTTGGCAATAGGGTTGGCTCCAGGGATGAGGTCGATACGAAAGTCGATATCACGACTTGGTGGTAAGCCTGGAAGATCCTCTGGAAAAACATTAGGAAATTCTCGAACCACAGGAACGTCTTTCGCTTCCTTCTTCTCTTTCTTTCCCTTCTCCGCTACTACAATGTTAGCCAAGAAAGCTCTGTATTCCTTGCGGAGATACTTGCTAGCTTGGACACATGACATGAGCTTGAGACCTTTTGAGGCAGTTTCACCGTATACACATAATAAATCACCATTCGCGAGCGAGAATCGAATCATCTTATCATAACACACAACTTCAGCATGGTTTTCGCGTAGAAAATCCATGCCTACTATGACGTCGAAACTTCCGAGTTGCATCGGAATGAGGTCGATTGGGAAGATGTGATTGCTGAGCTCAAGAGTACAATCACGGATAACAGAATTTACAGCGACGGTTCTTCCGGTAGCGACTTCCACATCGAATGTCGAGGAGAGTTGGGAACGTTTACGACAAAGGAGTTTCTCAAATTCGAACGACACAAAGCAGTTATCGGCTCCAGTATCAAACAAACATGAAGCATAAATACCATTCACAAGGAACGTACCATTGACCACGTTGTTGTCGGCCTGGGCTTGATGCACGTTGAGGTTGAAAGTTCTGGCGCGTGCGGCCTGTTGTTGTTGCTGCTGTTGTTGTTGCTGCTGTGGCTGCTGTTGTTGAGGCTCTTGTTTCACAACCCTGTTTGGGCACATGTTGGCGAAATGGTTCGGGTCGCCACATGCGAAGCAGGCTCTGGCTTTGACTGCGGGTGCCGGAGGAGCTTGTTGACCCTGTGGGGCAGTGAGTAGAGCTTGATGAGCAAGAGCTTGTCGAATACGACAGTTGGCAGTAAAATGGCCGTATACATTGCAATGAGCACAAAAATGGCAAGCAATGGCAGTTGGGTGATGGTAGGTGCAAGTCGGGCAGAGCGGGTGTGGCCCAGTGTATGCACGCTTTGCAGGCGGTGCATTAGCCACAGGTGCCGCTACCTGACGCTGTTCGGCTGGTACAGCTTGAATCGGTGCAGCAGTGATCGCACAGTTCTTGTTGCTGGAGCTATTCTTTCTCTTGTTCTTCCTCTTGTTGCTCGATGAGGTGGGTTCAACAGTCGGTGCGGTAGCGGTAGCTTGATGCAGATGCTTCGAAGTCTTATCCCAGACACCAGCCTTAACTCGCTTGTCGTTGATTTCAGCGGCCAGCAAATAAGTTTCCTCGATCGTCGTAGTCTTAGCCGCTTGCACGAAATCAACAATGCAGTCGGGCAGGGCCCGGATGTACTTCTTGATTGTCATGTCGGGAGTCTTGACTTGATCGGGACAGATAATGCTGAGCTGTTTGAAACGAGCAGTGAGACCAGCATTGTCACCATCCTTTTGCTGTATGTGCCAAAATTCATCTTCTAGCTTTTGGCGTTCGTGAGGAGGGCAAAATTCATCTAGCATAACTTCCTTGAGCTCGTCCCACGACAGACCGTAGGCTGCATCGTTTCCTCGCTTGTTCCTCTCGGCCGTCCACCAGTCTAGTGCACGGGACTGGAAAACGCCGGTAGTATTCAGAGTACGGAGGTCATCAGGGCAACCACTCTGTCGCAGAGTAACCTCAATGGAATCAAACCAGTGGAATAGTGCAGTGGGACCTCCTTCCCCGGTGAATTCTTTTGGCCCACACGACTTGAATTGCTTGAAACTCAAGGCCTTCGCGGTAGCTTTAGGAGCTTCGGTTCTCGATTCCTCAGACGATTTGCTGGCGTTCTCGTAAACATCACTCACGGCCTTTGCTACGCTTTTAGCGATGATGGAAGCAAGACATTTGTCTCTCTTTTCTTGACGAGAAAGTGCGTGACGGGATCCAGACGACATTGTCTGCAACAGACATCGTCACAGGACTCAACACATGTATTCGAATCTCACCTCAGACGTCTACTACTAATAAAGCTCAGTAACACGTACTATGTAAACACTTAGGCATATAACCACGTAGAACACAAAATCACATAAACACATAAGCATGTAGAGCACAGAATCACATCATCACATAGGCACGGAATCACAGAGACATTTTCAACACAGCGGCATACAAGAGCATATTGAAACACACAGGGTATTCCGACTGCCTCATAATACAAGACCTAGCATTCAAAGTTTGCGATTATTCGAGAATGGCGATCGTGTTTTAGTATATCGAATAGCGTAGTATAAGCGTACATCGTAGCATAGGGTTGTCCAAAATTCAGCGATTTGTTAGCGATTTGAGATAGAAAAGCAGTACGAGTCGTTCGTGTCGATCGAAGTGAAAGAAAAATCGAGTAAGTTCCAAAAATTTAAACACATAAACAGGTAATCACATATAAACTCATAAAAATCGACGAATTATCTGAGTCAGCAGTTGCGGCTCAGAATGTGAAACATGTAAAAATCGAGGGATAGACTGTCTGCGGCTAGTAGACTTCGACTAACCAAAGCGATTTAACTATTCGCAAGGACTTGTTTTCTACGTTTGACTTTTAGGACTGTGTCCTCGCCTCGATTCTTGGGCGTTTGGTACACCTCCCGTTAGTCGTGTCGTGACTTCAGGTCATTGGAGTCCGTCGAGACTTTGGCGAGAGTTTTGTAAGATGTGCGGAACAAGTCGTCAAGGTTAGGGTTTCACCCCTAGCTTAACAACTTCGTCCCTGTTTTAATAAAATAGAGGAGATTATTCATCAAATTATGGATTTCACTACTGATTTGGTATAATTTCCCCGTTGAACAAGCATTCGTTATTGAAAAGAAAGAAGAAATCATTGATAAGGTGACAAAACAACATCGATTAAGCAATTTAGTCAAGAGTTTGTGGTTTTCACCCCTAATCTCGACTTTATTGCCTATTTATAGCTGTAAATTCGAGTGCAGTGATAGTGTAGCATAAACGAGAATAGCGAGGAAATAAGCTCGTACATAGTCCCTACTGGTTATGCACAAGTCGGTCTGCTGGTTCTTAACTATAGTCTAGGTATCTAAGATTTCGACCCGGACTAGGTCGAGTCTCGCCTAATTCCCTATAGTTATGGCTCTGATACCAATCTGTCACACCCCAACCGATGGCGGAATCATCGGGGCATGGCACTGAGCGAAACAGATTGTCCAGAAGTTTCCATAACAATTAACAACACTATTCAATTAAATAATACGTCCCATACCGTATCTCAAACAGTAAGTCAATTATTACAGACAAAAATCCAGGCAAATATTCTGTTTCGACAACTCAGATTTAAATAGACAGCAATTGTTTATCTACTTCTAGAGTCCCTTGATTCGTTATCTACAGACAACTATTTGTTGGGCTCTAAAGCTTTATTTTAGCTTCAAATTCCTACCACATATGCATCCTAAGCACCTGTCACATACGTTAAAATAAAGTCAATACATAAAATGTAAAGGTGAGCATACAAGTTTGATAATAGCATATAGAGTTCGAATTCGTTTACGCGTAACCAACACGTACACATAGTGAAATGAAGCACGTTAGTTATCGACATAGATCCATCGATACCAATGACTGCGGGTTGACTGCCCGAGGCAGTTCGCAATACATGATTACCCCCGTAATCCATGCAAGTAAAAGATCCTTAATAACCCCCGTGTGAACGGGTGCTGAGTCCAAACTATAGTACTATCGTTGCTAAGGCAGGTAGACAGCATTCCATGTGTAAACATAACAAACAAGCATTCATAAGCCACGTATAACATGCATTAGCGGTTAGCGTTCAAATAGTATTGAGTAGTGTGATCGTTGTAGTTTGAATATTCGTAACGTATGTAACACCCAAAAGTGCTTAAAGCAAAAAGGGATCGAGTATACTCACAGCGATTTATGGATTGAAGGGAGCGCGTAGCGAGTAAGGTTAGCCTGAATAGGTTCGGTAGCATAACGATAAGTGAAGCGTAAAACGGAAAACAAGTGTTGGAGGGTCGGACAGCTGGTCGATCGGACGGTAGTTCGATCGGACGGCTGACCGTTCGGTTGACAGTCCGTTCGGTCCGCTGTCCGGTCGGTCGGTAGGCCGATCGGATGGCTGTTCGAGTGGATTGTTTCTTCCTATATGAAGTATGTGTTTGTGTATGATGGCTTGACTTTTGAAGTTTTCGTTGTAGTATTTGAAAACTTTGAAGTATCTTTACCTTTCAGGTCGGTCGATCGAACGGTCGGTCGATCGAACGGTCGGTCGATCGAACGGTCGTTCGATCGGCCAGCTATCCGATTGGTTATGTACTTCAGTAAATAGGTTCTCAGCAGGATGTCACCTGATCGAACGGCTGTTCGATCGGGTGGCACTTCAAACGCGTTGAACATGTTGAAAATCGACTAAGTATTGAAGCATAGTATCTCATGATCCGAAGAGTAATCCAATCGGACGGTAGTTCGATCGAACAGCAGTTCGTTCAATACTCTCTTCAATGAATTGCTCAAGTGTGGGACCATGTGCTAGCCGATCGGCTGGCATGGTCGATCGGCTGACTGTCCGATCGCCTGGCTGTCCGTTCGGACAGCAGTCCGATCGATCAGCATTCTGACCTGGTCGGCCTATTCGTCTAACACTTGGCTGTTCTGGTTTGTTTGTCGTTATATCGAGGTATTTTGACAACGAGTCGAACCACAGAACCCTCGTTCTTATTTGTTTCCACTGCACGAGCAGGAATCACCCAAACCCGGCCGGTGAACTATTCGGAATGGAGTTTAACGTTTAACCCGTAACCGGTTAACCTCGTGGGTAGAATCCGGATCTTGAGCCATGCAATCACCGAAGTGATTTGCAGAACGGCACAGACCATGTTTCTATCGGTTGAAGGCATCGAGTGTAAAAGAGTTGAAAGAAGGTTGGAATATCCCTCTTTCAATCCTTTTTCACCGTGTATATGTTTAGATCTACGAAAGATCTTTGTTTGTTTATGTGGAAATCGGCTAGATCCAAGCTATTCTTGGTGGATTGAGGCCAAATCATGAAGTTCTTCAAGAACCCATGATGACATCATCCTAGAACACTTGATTCTTGATGATTTCACGGTTAAAAGTTAAGATTTGAAAGATAGAAAGGTGTAGGAGTGTGTATAGATCAGGAAAGTACAAGATTTAGGACGAAAACTTACCGGAATCGAGGAGAATCTGTGAAAAGATGAGTTGAGCGTGCTGGTCGGTCAGAGGTTTCCAAAAGTAGAAAGAATGACAATGACAGGGGTATTTATAGGATGCCAAAATGGGGTAAGTGCTAGCCGATCGGCCAGGCAGCTCGATCGGACGGCCTGTCCGATCGGACAGCAGTCCGTTCGACTGGCTGTTCGAGTGTTTCGCGCGACGATTTTTGATATTTCAATTTCGATCGCGAGCGGTTCGATACGATAGGGTTTCCGAGTCAAATTACTTTTAGTCCCAAACACTAATATCTCGCATAATCTCTTCTCCACCAATTATCACAGTTCATCTACGATTTGAGTTCGATTGCATTTCGAGTTAGACTTCGAGTTTCGATTGAGTTCGCTTGATTATCACAACACAACATAAATAAACATGCACAGGTAACACGTAAGGCACACACACACGTAAAATAACAAGTAAAAATACGTAGCTCGAGTTGCGATTTGATGTCGATTCAATTAGCATAGTGTGATTATTGATTAGTTAACTTTATCGCATTGTTACTTCCTATAGTTCACAGTCGTAGGTCGATTGAATAACGATCAACACACATCGATTATTGTCATTAACAACACTTACTCCACATAATACGAATTAAATAAAGAAATTTCTACGAATCAAGTTGCGCGAAATCGGTCGTTGACTTAGACCTTGACTTTGACTTTGACTTCTGAAAACACGGGGTGTTACAGAGAGAGAGAGAGAGAGCGGTTAACATACAAAAGCCCTTATCATACTTCACGTACGCGACAATCGTAACCATCAGATCAGGGCTATAATCACGCATGGAACAGTTAATAATGCATGGATCAGTTTGTTTTGTGATAATCACGCATGGGAGCAATAATCACGCACGTTAAGTTGATCAAAATGTAATCACGCATGTTATCTATATTAATCACGCATGTTGTGTTTTGGTCGCGTACGTTAACGTACGTTAAGCCGTGAAGTACATTATATATGTAGAAAAAGTATATCGTACATTTCGGCTTAACGTACTTCACGTACAACAACGTGCGTGATTTGTTCTATAAGATGCGTAATTAATGTTTTCAATATGCGTGATTATTGTGTTTCAACATGCGTGATTTTGGATTTTTGAATTATAACGTGCGTGATTTTAAAATGAACGTGCGTAATTACCTGTCTTACGTGATATACGTTAAGCCGTAATGTACGTTAACCTTCCTCTCTCTCTCTCTCTCTCTCTCTATATATATATATATATATATATATATATATATATATATGTGTGTGTGTGTGTGTGTGTGTGTGTGTGTTATTTTAAAAAAAATGTAAACACACACAAATTCCAATATAGGCCCATTATTGAATACTTTTTAATGGTTTATAATTTAGCCCACTACACATTAGGTTTATTGGCCCAATACTAATATGATTTTAATAAAACTTATAACACACGACGACAATTTCATGGACTCCTGGAATCTGAAAGGACGAGACGAACAAACTCATCAGAGTAACGAATAGTCGAACATCATCACTTCATCAGAATTTCACTGAATCGTTGGGTATGGGCTGCTACGAACAGAAGATTCAGAGACGTGAACAAGAACAACATCGATCAAAGACGCGAACAAGAACATCGATCAAAAGATTCAAAACTCAAAAGGTCCGTTTGTCGGTTTAGTGTTAATTTTTAAACTGTTAGTCTGTTAATTGTTGTTAACATCATAACCATGTTGCCCGTATCTGCGTACGGCGTATCGTATTGAATTGTCTATTAAGTATTGTCCTATATTGGTAGATCACGGTAATCTGCAAATAACGATGCAAATTGTATATTAATCATACTAGACATTTGCTATGAATAGTTGATCCAGCAATTTGCTATGAAGAATGCAAGGAGGGCTGCACGAATCATTGGTTAACTATTAACTTATTAGTTATTACGGTATGTAACTCATTAGAATACTATGATTTTGTCTAGGGCTGTAAACGAACCGAACGTTCAGCGAACAGTTCGTGAACCGTTCGGCGGGAAGTTCCTTTACGTTCGTTCGTTTAGTTAATGAACGAACATGAACAAGAAATTCCGTTCGATTAGTTAAATGAACGAACACGAACAACTGTCTCGTTCGTTCAATTGCGTTCATGAACGTTCGGTAACGTGTTCGTGAACATTCGTTCATGTTCGTTTGTTTATGTTGTTCATTAAATATTTTTTTTTGCATTTATTTATTTTATCTAAACCTTTTATATTCCTTAATTCTTATTTATCTTATTATCCAAACAAATAAAATAGGAAACCATACTTCCACCTTTCTTTCTTATTATTTACATCGAAAAATACAATCGATCTTCGTCGATTTTATCTGTGTTCGTTTGTGTTCGTGAACCGTTCATGATCACGTTCATTTCCTTAACGAACGAACACGAACAAAAAATCTCGTTCGGTAAGTGTTCATGAACCGTTCGTGAACACATAATATTCTTAACGAACGAACATGAACAAGGCCTTGTTCGTGTTCGTTCGGTTCGTTTACAACCCTAATTTTGTCATTATCATAATTGCATTGTTTATCAAATACTACAATTTTTGTCATTTTCGTAATTATATTGCTTATCGTTAGAGCATATGGGCACATTTTTCGAGCTCGAACAGGGTACATGAATTTTTAGAGACGTCATTGGTTTTCAGTTATGTTGATTTGGGGATACAGAAGCAAGTTTTTGGGTTTTGAAGATGACTTGTGAAGATACCAAATGCTCACCTATAAATACAGTGCCACGAATTCACCATGTCATCATGCCCACCTCATCAAGTCTGTGCCACGTAGGATGAGAAACAAAGTCAGTTAGTAAAGATTTAACTGGGTGGTGCCATCACAAACTAAAAGTCAAGTTGAGGGTGCCAGGTGTCAAAGTGTTAGTTGGGGGTGGCAACGGCCAAAGACCGATAGTTGGGGGTGATAAAATCCAATAACCCTAAACAAAATATCCCCTACATTTGGTTGTCAAAATCTGAATCTGAATAAGTTATTAGTTTGAAGGAGTCGTTGGATATCATAAGCCCAAATTAACTAAACCTTAAAGTATTTAAGGATCCTTTGAATAAACAATCATATGAACTTGACCAAAGACCAATAAGAAAAGTTTCCAAGAAATGTAATTCTTAACTAATTAATCTCATAATGTTAATTACAATTCCGTTATATACTTATAGTTATGATAATCCTGATAACTAAGTTCATATGTTTCCTTTATTTTAGAAAACAAATGCATTACATTTATCTCTATTTACTACATGATAATAACAATCAATACATAAATGATGCTATCCACAAGTCTAGGTAACATCTTATTCTTGTCTTCTTCAAAATACCTTCAGTGTGATTCCTATGGTTGTGCTCGGTATGAATGTCCTTCGGTAAAATACTTATTGGTAGCATTGTGTACTAGTAGAAGTCTTCCTCATTGGTAGCAAATCCTCTCGAAAGCAACCTTATCTTCACTAATAGTAACCCTAAGGAACCGTTCGTTAGAGAGAGTTCTTGGTAGTAAATGCATTTAGTAGGATCATGCTTCGGTTGCTAGCAAGTTGTCTTTTGTAGGTTTTGTATCATCAGTCATTTATGTTTATCCCGGCCAACATATTGTATTATCAACCCTCTCGTAACATCACCTTGATACACATACACACATAGCTATATTCAATCGCTAGGTGAAATTGAAAACGATGGAAAACCATAAATGACAGGCTAAGAGCATGTACCACTCTACGCCACCACAAATTCTTAAACATTTGAGAGAAGCACATGGTCGCATGGCGTGTTTATTCGTGGTCATTTAATGTTATGTCTAAATCACCCAAAAGTTTTAAGGTGCACACACCCGGGCAACTGTATGACCATGAACATGGCGATCTTTGTTGGTTTCTGATATGCAAATGTTGATCAAAATGAACCAAACTCACTCCACCTATTCTTAAATCAATGTAATGATATCTAAGGTTTTTATATGGTTTAGAATCTTAGAAGCTTCATACTCAACTAGAGTTCTAACTTACATAAATATGATATCTACAATTGTTTATAATTCCTACATAGTATATAATCCATATCTTGAAGACTTGAACTATGCATGTCAAATTCACCCTTGTTTAGTAAACTCTTTTTCTGTGTGTGAGTGTATGTGTGTAAATTCTGAAAGGTTTATTGTTTAAAATGGGCCACAAAACATAGAAGTAATCAGCACTTACCATTTTTCTTACAATGTCAAGGGAATTAACAAAGATGATATATACTCAAATCGATTGATATTTGATAAATAGATTGCGTTAAAATTATCTCCTCCTAAGGATCCTTGAGAGGTATGAACGACACTCGCACACAGGAAGGGAGCGTGATAGGACCAATCATCAAACTCAAGTACGTCATGGTTTTATATTGAATCATTTGTTATTGCAGCATTTCTTTTCTTACAAAATTGTATACTACTTATAAAACGCGTTACTGCCACTTAAAGTAGATATTCAAAATAATTTTAGGCAAGCTGGAATTTGGAACCTGCAAACCTCAAGGCTAGATTAGAGCTCTTGGAGAAAAATCAAAGGTTTGTACCCATAAAAGTGCATAACTAAAGGTGTATATGATACTGCACCTTCTTAAAGGAGGCAAACAGGTCAAATAAAAAATAGCTAAAAAGGAAATGCGGGTCAAAAAGGGCTTAGTCCCTAAAGTTTATTTGTTTAGTGCAAACAATCTATTTAAATCATTTGTTTGTTTGTTCAAAGATTTAGATCATTACTGTAACTGTAACAATACCGTTTATCTAGATATAACTAATGCATTGACTATTCATAAAGAAGAAGTTATGAAAGTCAAAAATGGGTGTCGACTTAACAAGCCAGTTGCGGTAGTACTAAGTGAAAGAATGCAATGGTGTAAAATCCCGATGATCCTTATTGAATAAATGGAACCCCTTATATAGGGGAAAATACAATCATCTCCTACCATACTAAGGATATCTATAAATACAAGAGATATCTACAATATCTACACCAATAATAAAGATAATACTAAACATATAATAATATATAATAATTATCGCTAAGACACCCCCGCAGTTTGAGCGGGCGGTGGACAGACGCTCAAGCTGGACCGAAAAGACTGGAAGAGCTGCCGCGACAAACCCTTGGTAAAAATATCGGCATATTGGAAAGCCGAAGGCACGTGCAAAACCCGAATGTCACCCACACGCACTTTATCTCGGACAAAATGAATATCAATCTCAAGTGTTTAGTGCGCTGATGTTGGACCGGGTTATTGGACAAGTAAACGGCAGAAACATTGTCGCAATAGACAACCGAAGCATGTTTCAAAGGCGTAAGCAGCTCGAATAATAGATTACGAATCCAAGTAACCTCTGCGACAGCATTTGCTACCCCGTGATATTCCGCTTCAGCACTTGACCTGGATACTGTAGGCTGTCTTTTAGATGACCATGATAGGAGGTTGCCACCAAGGAAGACACAATAGCCTGAGGCAGAACGACGTGAATCGGGGCAACCACCCCAATCTGCATCTGAATAAGCAACCAGCGAATGGGATGAGGATTTAATAATCCGAATACCATAGTCAACGGTCCACTGAATATACCGAATGATGCGCTTCATGAAGGCAAAGTGTGAGTCCCGTGGCTCATGCATGAATAAGAAAACTTGTTGAACAGCATAAGAGAGGCCAGGTCTGGTGAAGGTCAAGTACTGTAATGCACCAGCTAAGCTACGATATAAAGTGGGGTCCGCAAATAGAGGGCCATCAGTGGCACTCAGCTTGGAAGACAAGTCAACAGGAGTGGTACATGGCTTACACTCTGTCATAGAGGCCCGTGCAATAATATCCTTAGCATACTGTGACTGTGTTAAAAATATGCCGTTGCTGGTATACTTCACCGAGATACCCAAGAAATGATTAAGACGTCCCAAATCCGTCATAGCAAACTCTCGAGAAAGAGTAGAGATGATATTATGAAGTAAAGCGTCATTCGATGCCGTAAGGATAATATCATCTACATATAATAACAAATAGGCAACATTACCAGCCCCCTGATGATAGACAAACAAAGAGTTGTCACACGCACTGCTTCGGAACTGGAAGCCTGCGTACGAGCTGTAGGACCAGCCTGGAGTCGGAAACTGGCTGGTCGACATCGGCAATCTAATTCGCCAAATCGGATAATTGTTGACAATAGTCCTCCACCGAGGAACATGAGCCGAGTGTAAGATTACAAAATCTGGTCTTGAGAGACGCGACTCATGCCTTTTTATTGCTGAGAAAAATCTTCTCCAATTTCACCCAGGTGGCGCGTGCAGTGGCCTTCGTGTCGAGGATGCGCTTCAAGTAGTTGTCTGATACAGTGCTGAATATCCATTGCATAACCAGGGCATCGATCTCTTTCCACTGAGCATAATCATCGGCTGTCTCAGCTGGAGCAGGGGACCCGTCAATGTGATTGAGAACCTTATAAGCAACCACATGTAAACGGAATAACTTGACCCAAGATGTGTAGGTGACGGTGGTACCATCAAGGGTTCGGATCTTGGTTTGAATGTTTGTGACCGAATAAGCCGGATGGAGAGGGTTGGTTTTGGGGTCGGCAGAAGAACCCGGGGCTGTATCGTCTTTTTTTGTCATGGTGGGTTGATCGATGGACTAGGGTTGCAGGTAGGTAAAAAAGAAATAAAGTGTAGGAGATGGCAGGGAGGTATCGAAGGGTTGAAGAGGATAGAGAGGGTATTCAGAACCGTAGCTCTGATACCATGAAAGAATGCAATGGTGTAAAATCTCGATGATCCTTATTGAATAAATGGAACCCCTTATATAGGGGAAAATACAATCATCTCCTACCATACTAAGGATATCTATAAATCTACACCAATAATAAAGATAATACTAAACATATAATAATATATAATAATTATCGCTAAGACTAAGTGATGATGTTACTATTTTGGTCCGTTACTCTAACCACTTGGTTGGTTAATCTTGCCACCTATAGTTTTTTTTTTTTTTTGACTTTTGAGAGTGTTGTTCAGTAAAAGATATAAAGGAATGATGACAACGTTTTTGGTCATCATAGGAATTTCATGGGAGAAGACCTTGATTCCTCGAGTCTCAAGGAACTTCAGAACATAGAGCAGCAACTGGAAACGGCTCTTAGACGAGTTAGATTGAGAAAGGTACAACTATTTCATCTAAAGAAGGTGTTTGGGATTGTTTATTAAAACTGCGTATCCGATTATTCGTCAGTAAATGAAACACGGTGAAGCTTATTTCAAAAAATGTAACTTTTAATAAACAATCCCAAACATCCTGTTAGAAACCTTAGTGTTGAGTTTACATACATGTATTTATGGTGTGTGTTTTTATCGACAGAACCACTTTATGCTAGAATTGATTTCTGAGCTACAAAAGAAGGTATGTCCATTTTCCAGAAACACGTTCAGATTTCATACACAGGTTTGAAGTAATACATTTACTCCAATCTCTATATATAATAAAAGAACAAAGGTTGGGACAGGTGTCCCCTTCACATTCATCTGAGACACGTGTCAACCCCACATTTAATTTGCTACCGTGTTCATCTACCAGCCTATCCACGCCTCCCTTTTTCCTTAACCGGGTTTTTGTGTTCGTTTACATGTAACCCTAATCATTTCCCCCAAATTTCAGCCACCTCTCTATTTTGGTTCTCTCCTTTATTCTCAATCGATTCTTCTACATCAAATATCTCCTTTTTTCTACTCTTCACATTCATCGTAATCTAAAAGTTATTTGGAGGTTCGATTTCTTTTGATTGATTTCGATTTATTTGGGGTAAAATCATCTCAATCTTGTGTTCCACATATAAATATTTTCTTTAGGGTTTCCACAGAATCCAAAAGTTTACCTCCCACAGACCACCTCTTCATCATGTTCTTCAGGTAAGATTTCTTTCATCTCATATCTATTAATTTCATTACAAACGATGATGATTTGTGATGTATTTGAACTTAATTGCATCATATATGATGAATTTCATATGATTTGCTTTATCGGTGAGGAATTTTGTGATGTTTTTGAACTTAATCGCATCAGATTTGGTGAATTTTATATGATTTGCGCTAACAGGGATGAGTTTTGTGATGTTTATGAGCTTAATTGCATCATATTTGTGCGTTTTTTTTAGTTTATTTATAGGTATGATGTTGTATTATTCACATCTAATTGTTGTGTTGTTAGTTTATTTTATTAGAAACTTTGTTACATCTACTGATGATAATACAAATTGAGTTTTATGTGATTTGCTCAAACAATGATGAATTTTGTGACGTTTTTTTAAACTTAATCACATCAGATTTGTGCGTTTTTTAGTTTTTTAGTTATGATACTATACTCTTCACATTGAATGTTTGTGTTGTTAGTTTATGCTAACAATGAGACTCTTCGAACTTATATCGGATTGATTCATTATTGTTTGATCAGTAATTGAAGGATAAGTAATAAAAAAAGTAAGTATTCTTTCATTGAATTAATGTGATTTAATTTCCCATTTCATCGGTTTGCATATAAGTTCAGTTTTGTATTTTTGTATATGTGACCAATATTATGAGCCCAGTTTAATGTTAGCAGGTTAATTCTAGACCTTACATGATATATGTTATATGTTAGCCATATATTATATGTTATGCATAGTTAGACTTGTAAGTAAAATGTTTATTCTGAAAATATTTAATTCTCATGGATTGAAGACTTACTTTCACAAGCTAAAAGTGAAAACCTATGACCCTCACTAAATTGAGGACTTGCTTTCATAAGTGAAATCATTATTCCACATTGTATATGAACACTTGATCTTCATGAAATTCTAAATTAAGATCGTTTAATTTTCATCATATTAAGTTCCATCATGGTCCAAATCACAACTTTTCTTATCATGTTCTGTCATACTGAAATAAAATTGTTAATTAGTTGCAACGATTATTTATAAACTTAGAAAAATCATAGAAAAAGATATTACCTTTTTTGTGCTTCCTGGCAGATTTAGTTTTTTGATAAGCTTCATTGCATTCATCAAAGGTCTCAATGGAATGTTTTTCAATATCTTTCATCATTACATCTACTTTTTGTTTGATCTTCAAGGGTTTCCTTTTGTTCCTTTAGAACTCCCTTTAATTCTTGAAGTTGGGTAACTAAAGGCGCACGCATGGCACTCTCAGATTCGAGTTTACCTTCCAAATCTTTATTTTTTGATTCAAGTTTTGTCATGTCATATTTTAGCTTTTTTGTTTCTTAAAGGTTAATGTGGTGGAGCACCTCTTCCACAACTAGCAATGCTTGACAGTTGACATGATGTAATTATGGGAATAAAACAAGTTTTTGTATTTGTTAACTCAAAATCTCCATGTGTGGTTTCTGTTATTTCAGATTATTCATTATCTATCTATAAATAAGTAAACCATTAGGTGTAAGTGAGCTTTTAGTTAGTGGTTAAAAGGTCTCAGTCATTTAAATAAGCTATTAACTTGTATTAATTTTATATATTATTGTTTAATAGGCATATATGCATGTATATATAAAATACAAAATATAGTGTTTTTAATTCAATTTCACATGGAAACGATGCAGGTGAGTGGTGGGGGAGGTTACATTCGGGCGGGTGATTTTAATGGTGCGTATGCAAGTCTGTATATTACCATACCGGCAGACGGGCACAGGCAAGACTTTCACCATGCTAATTTGTTTTTCTATTTATAATAACTAAACTATATTATTCTTTCACCTTACATATTATTGTTTACTATCTTTAAAATAACATTTCTATAACTTTTTTGTAACTGATATTCATGAATTATGTATGTTTATTTCAAATACTTACTTAAAAAAATAAGATTATGTATGGTTATTTCAAATACTTATTTAAAAAATAAGACTTTGCATCAAAAAGGTAATAAACCTCTTCCCAAAAAGTATTGTTCACATTTTTAACTTTTCAGCATTCCTAAAGGAAAAAATGTCGTAAAAACAAAAAAATAAACCATGTCTTTTTCTTCTTTTCGTATAGATTTTCATTTGACCTTCTCAAAGGTCTTCTCTATGCATTTGACCTTAGCAGCTTTATGTGTAAGGTTACTTTTGCAGCAAAGCAGCTTTTAGACCCATCAAGATACATCTAAACATAATATAGGTCAACTATAAAGACAAATCAACCATTTCAAATTGTTTCACATTTTAGTTATCCAACTACCTAACCAAGAAATCTGATTTTTTCTGTATACTTTCATGTACCCTAAAATAGATTTGTTGTTTTCTTTTATCACCAACTATTTATAACCACTACTACCACCCTCATATTTCAGCAACTTAAACATACATTTTTGCATTTTACCTGTCCAACACAAACCAACACTGAACTCATGGAGCACTGGTACATCTCTAATAACTTTGCATTTAACAATTTAGTCATTCATATCATATTTTACAAGTAATATTTCTAACCGTGATTACACTCTCATGCGTTATTCTTTTTATCTTGTCGGTAAAGGTTGAACACTAGACGAGTTGGGCAAGGGGTCAAAATGGGTACTGATAATGTGTGGGTCAAAACAAGTCAAGCTGAGATGACCCACCAACACTTTCAACACTTTTAGTCCAACTTTAGTACTTTTTAATTCCTGGAGTTTCTGTAAGTGTATAAATTTTCAACACATCTGCTGGAAGTGAAGGTTGGGTAACAGTTCACAATAGGTTTGGGTCAAATGGTTAACTTTTACATGGGTGATTATCACCAGTATCAAACATATATGAATAAAATTCATTAAACACGTACTTTTTCTTAAACAGGTCTTATCGTGTGTTAACTGTTTCAATGGGGGTTGTTTCAAAGACGGAGATCCGCCACGTGTCTCGGAAATGGAAGGGTCAGATTCAACGCAGTCTTAAATGCACAAAGGTCTTGATCGGGCCTAACAAACACCGTAGATTCGTCGTTGTTTACTACCTCTGCCGTAACGACCAACTTGAGTATCCGCGTTTTGTTGAGGTTTCTCTTTCCTGTTCTGGCGGACTGTATCAAGAGTTAGAAGACGAGATGGCATCAAAGTTGTTATTCTAGAGTTACAAGACTAGATGGCCTCAAAGTTGTTATTCTAGATAGTGATGGTAATCTTTCAAATACAACATCAAATGTTGTATACAAAGATGTTTTTAGAAATTTGTAACGTATTTTTATATATTTTTTTACATCTTTCATGTCAAATTACTTAGTTTGTTATTAATTTACTTATTTTTATTATTTTATTTTACATTAAACATTAATTTCTGTTATTTCATACTCTAAACAAACATTTCATAGGAACATTTTTAAAAACGGAGATGTCGACTTATATTTCCTTAACAACTTAATAAATTGAAACTTGTGTTCATAAAATGGAACTAGCAAATGTCAAAATATTATTATTTTAAATAACTTGGGTTCATGTTATTTTGATTTTTAAAAAATCATACATCATGTTTATTAATATGTTTTAAATTTCATTTTTTAAACCCGTGTATCACACGGGATATAAGCTAGTACCCTTATATGAGAACTAAAGGGTATTTTACTAATCTCCTACGCTTTTCACGTTACCATAAAAGTAGACTTAAAGCTAAATTAAATGTGTCAAACTAAAAGGATGGCACGGTGGTACATTTTACTTAGTTTTCCCATTCGTTAGTAAAATATCGGTGCGGTCCATCAGTTTTCCGGTGGCATGTTCTCACGGTTATAAAAAAAGAGTGTCACTTGTGTCAAAAGGGGGCTAACATGATGATATGATTTTTTGACCAAAATAAAAATTCCACAGGACAAGACTTTGCAGGATGAAAATAGCTTGCTCTTGAAGGAGGTAGGTAACATTATTTCCCTTGAGTTATTCAGTTGACAATGTTTTCTGCATAACATGTTACCAATTAAATCTAAGCAGATTAAAGAAGAGGAGAAAGAACTAACCGAAGAGCCTCTCGTGGACCAGCAAACTCATGAGAACGTGTCCTCATTTCAGTTGAACCGTGGGTCAGCCTCTGATCTCGCTCTTCATCTATATATCAAACCTTGATAGCATCTTACGATATGAAATTATAAAGACAGCATGTTACGATAAGAAAACAGTAACTTGTTACGATAAAAAATTGTGTACAGGCTCTTGCATAGTACTTCAAAGTTGGACAAGATTGATGGGTCGGGTGGGTTTAGGTTAATCTGTATAACTTTTTTCCATTATTCATTTATTTTATAAAAAAAAAGTCATAGAACACAAAACAGGCGAGGCGTTTGCGCCTTTAACTACCTAGATACACAATACATCAAAATTAAATTGACCACATATAAGTTGTTTACCCGCAAAAAAAAGAACTAGAACAAGTGGATTTGCAGATTAACTTGGGGCGTTAAACGGGTTGTATTCATGGGTTGGAAAATTGAAAACAACACGAGCATGAAATTTGACACAACACAAACGAGAGCAAGATGATAGGAACCCAGAATCATGTCAAACGCATGAATGCGAACACAATTCTTTAAAGTATTAACTTTTACTTTTTTGCATATTATAACCAAACATACATATGTATGTAAAATAATTATGTATAGATTATAAAACTTGATACTGAGTTCTCTTTTATCTTTTAAGTTATGACAGAGCACCCTCTTATAGGAATCAAGTATAAACCCATCCCGTGTAGACTAATTCCAAACCTACAAATTTCATGTTATGCTCAGAATTTCAGAACCCTAAGATTAACAAGAAACACACAAATACTAACACATATATAGATAGCATAATGAATAATTACACTCACCCACACTCAACTTTTTGATGATATAGATCAAAAACCTAAAGATGAAAAACGAGTTAAAAGAAAATCACCCAGATCAAAAACAGAACGAAAAGATAAATCGCCGTGCTCAAAAAGCCTCGACTTGGCCAAAGACACACCTCGATGGCACTTTTGAAAGTTCCGCACCTTGGTTTAACTGAGGCTAGCCAACTCGCCTGAACGCCTTGGCGTGCACAATTTTCACCACATAACTTTGAACGACTTTTAACCCATTCTCTATTTAGTTAAATTTTATAAATTCACCCGTTTGAGATGCAACATTATTTCATAAATAAACGTGTGAAAATTTGCAGCTCTAAAAAGTGATAGTACATTAACTCTAGTAATGCATTTCTACCTTATCTGTCATGCCATGTAGGATTTGAGTAACTACTGATAATTTATAGACTGGCTATATGCAAAAGAGAAAAAGCAACATAGTTCTCAAACAGGATTTGATGCAATCCATATGCAATGCAGTGAGATTTACCAGGCAAGAGGTAATGGAGAAATAGAAGATACACAGAGACAAAGTCAACTGTTGACTATCATGCCTTGTTGGATGAGCCAGTAGATACTATATATGAATTTTTATATACACTGTCATATTGCATGTTATGGAGTTGTATATTAGTTGTAACAATGTCATGCAACTTACATTTTGGACCCCTAATGGAGTTTCTTTTTCTTTTGGAGTAGTTTTATTTGATTGAATGGTTGATGAGTTGACGGTTTCTACCACTGCCACCATTATTATAATTATGAACCAAGATTAACTAGCATCGACAAACTGTAATGGATGACACGGAAGTTGGAAAAGAAATGCTGCTGTCGATTTGCTTAGAACATAATGACATATGAGAAGAACTTCTTTTTTCATAGAGCAAGCCTCTCATTTTACACTGTTTTCTTTCCCTAAACTAGACAATTTGAATACACAGGGCATCTATAACATTAAGCACTGCAGCTGTTAAAACCACAGTGCGGTGCATATACATACACAGAATACACAGGGCATCTATAACATTAAGCACTGCAGCTGTTAAAACCACAGTGCGGTGCATATGCATACACAAACATAATTCACTCGTAACAACATGAATCTCCAAGACTACAACATTATCATCATAGACTGAAATGAAGGTCTCAAATATTGTTAAACTGATACGGCCCGACCAGCTACCGACGCGGGAACCAACCCGGTAACCAATTGATACGGTCAAGTGGATCAACAATCTATCCACGTTGCATTGTTTTACTTAACTGCATGCATTTTATTCTTTCCCATGTTTCCATGTTCCATGCATATTTATTTAGTCAAATTTCCATGTTCTAGCTTAGTGTTTACTTTTGAGTGTATTTAAGCTAGTTGAATTATGAAGGAATGACAACAGAAAATTGAAGCAAATTGTTTAGTCTTTTCTCATCTTAGTTCTTGGAGTCTAACCCACTCACAGAGCCCCTATCTTAGGAGATTGGTTCATCGCGAATCAAAGGTGCAAAGGGCTCATCTGTGGCATAGCCGCAAGAAAACTTTAATGATAAATAAAACCACTAGACATAAAATTTATCAAGAGTTTTTAGTAAAAAAAAATAAACCAGCCTGGGAGTCACTCGGCATAGGGGCAGAGCATTAGCTGGTTCAGGACTTCAGGCTGGTTTGGCCTGTGGTGAAGTTCACAAGGCTGGTCTAGTTCTAACGTTAATAGTTCAGTCCGATTTCAGCCTGTCCAGACTGGTTGAGGTCAGTTTTACGCCTAGACAGAACCAAGGCACTCGTCTCACCAGCGTCTGATCACGAAGGTTGCCTGTTCGAGGCATCTAGGCCTCGTCTTTAACAAAATAGACATTACCACAAGCACACGTTTCTTCACTAATCTTCTACGAATCTTACAAGACATGGTCCTAAAATGCTCATGGTTGTAAGAATTGTGCCTAGCTTTCGATTACTCGCTGATTAATGGCTAGTCGGAGGTTCACCTAGTAATTTTCCTCTAGTCCGCCAATTAATCACTAGGCAGTCAACAGTGGTAAAATCCGGTCCTAATCGGCCAAAAATTGGTGGCCGTCTAGCGTTTCCGGCCAGTTTCCGGCCAAATTCAAAATATGGGTAGGAAGGTGTAAAACATGTCTACTAAAAAATTACATATAAAAATGTGTGGAAGTATATATAAAACTAAAAATTACATATATAGGTAAAAAAAGGTCAAATACAAATAAAGTTAACGTACAAAACGTACGAACTGAAGGAAAAGATAAAAAAGCACGGTGGCATTTTTGTAATTGTCAGTAACTGTCAAAATTACTCTACAAATGATCCAATAGAGTAATTTTGATCTTTTGTAGAGTAATTTGTAAAATGTTCTTGTAGAGTAATTTTGTTCTTGTAGGGTAATTATCAAAATTACTCTACAAGTGTATCAAAATTACTCTGCATCAAAATTACTTTTACAAGTGAATCAAAATTACCCTGCAAGTTTATCAAACAACATACAATACAAAATTACTCTACAAATGATCCTGTAGAGTAATTTTGATCTTCTGAGTAATTTTGTAAAATGATCCTGTAGAGTAATTTTGATCTTTTGTAGAGTAATTTTGTAAAATGATCTTGTAGAGTAATTTTGTTAGCATTTAGTTATGGGGTTTAGCTTTATGGTTTAGTTTTTAGCTTTTAGTGTACTTTTGATAATTACCCTACAAGACCAAAATTACTCTACATGAACATTTTACAAAAAATCAAAATTACTCTACAGTATCATTTGTAGAGGAATTTTGATAAGTTTATTTGTCTAGTAACTTTCCCCAACATTTATAATCCTGATTGATCACTGGTTAATACTTCGCCGGCCTACTAACGCCAAACAAAACAGTAAAAATGCTTTAACAAAATTTCACCCTTTCATAACTATATAATCATGTTCATCAAATTGATTTCAAATCAAAGTAAAAACAAATCACAGCAATGCAAATTATCATTATTCATTAACAAAAGACAATCAATAACAACTAACAACAAATGTTGAACTAAATATCAAAACAAATTATACAAAATTGTAAACTATTCAACTTAACATCTTTAACTCACCTTCTCTTCATAGTTTTCCGATCCAGAAACCCTAATTCCAACTCGTTTAACAGAATCTAACAACGGAGCGATCATTTTCCGGTGATGAATCGGCAGCGGAGGTTGTTCAGGGATGTCAATTTCGACGTGCGAGATACCGATGTCGGAGAGACGAAACCCTAGCTTTTCGCCGATTCTGGTGGCGATATTGGCGTCGTAAAACCTGTGAGGTCTAGGGAAGGTGGTGAGTTTGGATCGGTAGTGAGGCATAAATTCCTGCTCAGTGGATGAAGCCATGGCGACGATGGAATCGGTGGCGGAGTTGGTGACCTGAGCGGTTATTTTCCTGCATGATAGAGATAATCGGAGGAGGTAACGGTGGTTGGTGGTACTCATGGCTTGGGTTGGGTGGTATTTAGATTTCAGAATTACAACTTTCCGACAAAAAAATGGTTCCGGTAAAAGTATTAAATTAAAACCAATATAAATTTTCAAACTTTTTGTGCATAAGGACTTGTAAGCTGTGCATTGGGTGTTTTCTAAAAAAAAACTTAATTTTTTAGTTTTTACCCAAAGGTTTGTACATTTTCCAATTTTAACCCTACATAATTTGTTTTTTTTAACTTTAACCCAAAACTTTTCATTATTTGCAATTTAACTTCACAACTTTTGTCACTTATACTTTTTATCTTTCGCAAATTTTCGTTTTACGTATAGTTCTAAAATTTTCGAGTTAATACCACGCAACGTGCATGTTCGGTTCAACGTTTTTACCTCTATTTTTCCATGTTTGACAGGTTCGTCGCAATACGCATATTATAGGTCGAGTCAGTGTTGGTTGTCGATGACGGTTGTGTGACATTAGTACTATTTGACACCGTTTTACGCCCCGCCGCAACGCGGGGTGTGCTTTGGGGATTTTTCAAAGAAAAAATTGTTATGCATATGGTTGCCGTAACGTTGGCTTTGGGGGTTTTCCAAAAAAAAAATTGATTTTTTTACTTTTCACACAAAAGTATTTCATAAATTACTTTTAACCCAAAACTATTTGTTTTTTACTTTTAACCCAAAACTTTTTATCTTTTACAATCTACCCTCATAACTTTTTTTACTTTCAACTTTGGTCCTTTATAGTTTTCATTTTCCGCAAATTTTGCGCTCTATGCTTGGTTCTAAATTTTGTGACTTAACACATCACAGCGTGCGTATTTGGATTAACGTTTTTACGTTTAGTTCTAAATTTTGCGAGTTAACACGACGCAACGTGCGTGTGTGGGTGAACGTTTTTACATCGTCTATTTTTACCCCGTTTGACAGGTTTAACATAACGTGTGGGTCATAGATCGACTTAGTTATAAATAAAGAATCCCCGCCGCATTGCGGCGGGTCGTAATCCTAGTTATCATAAATAAGTAAATTTCGATTTTGACCCCGTGGTTATATCACTTTTACCCTTTTAGCCAAAAAATATTTTTTTTAATATCTGAGCACCCAACGTCTTTTTTTCTAACTCTTTTGGCCCCTAACGTCTTTTTTT
Source organism: Helianthus tuberosus (assembly GCA_030545235.1). NCBI lineage: Eukaryota > Viridiplantae > Streptophyta > Magnoliopsida > Asterales > Asteraceae > Helianthus > Helianthus tuberosus. The sequence continues at coordinate 134,827,071 of CM060394.1, forward strand.
CTAACATTTTTGACCCCTAAAAGTAAATGGATGGGGTTAATGTTAGGGGCCAAAAGGGTTAGAAAAAAAGACGTTGGGGGTTCAGATGTTAAAAGATTCATTTTTGGGCTAAAAGGGTAAAAGTGATATAACCACAGGGGCCAAAAACGTAATTTACTCAATAAGAAATTATATGTATCTGCGTTATATCACTTGTGGTATGGTTGGAAGTACTTGGATTCTCTCTTGTGGCAGTGCAAGCCTCTGCGACTAGCAGTGGGTAGTATGGTTTTCTAGGGAATGTCGTTAGCCAAACTCTGATTACCAGCGTGGGCCTGATTATGACAACATAATCTAACCAGAGTGGTATTAGGGTCATCTGTTTGGGATGGTGTGAAATCTCTCTCTCAATTGTTTCTAACCGTTCAAAAAAAAGTATCAGCGTTGATGAGTTACGCTGTAAAACACAGTGGTTTGGCATTGAGCCCATGGTAAGAAAAAGGGGTGGGTCCGCCAAACCGGTTTATAACACGACCTACTTCACAAAAAAAAAAAAAAAAAAAAAAAAAAAAAAAAAAAACCAACCTTGTTTTGGTCCAAATCAGTTTGGACCTGACCTAACCCATTAGTTCGCAATCTTGTAACCTGAAATCGGTTTGGACCCGACGCAATTTGAAAACATGTCAAAAACCCGGTTTTATTGTCCCAAATTGGTTTGAGCCCTACTCCAATCGATTTGATAGGTTCAAACATCCTCCCTTCAAAACCTGTTTATAACGCCAACTGGTTATTTTGTGGAGATTTATATGTTATTTAATGTTCCTGGTAATTTTTTATAATACTGTAGAATGTCTTTTTACAAAGAATCAGTTGATGGAAGATAAGTAATGATCATGTTAAGTTAGGGTTGTTCAAATAGATCGAAGCTCACTCAGAAATAGCTCGTCCAAAAGAAACTCAGAAATAGCTCGGCTAAAATCCACTCAGTTGAAAACAAGTCGTGTCAGCTTTGTTTTTAAACAACTAAAGTTCAAACTAACATAGACTCCGGCCGGTTCAACAAACCAGCCCATCCTGATCCGTTCACAAACCAGCCAGTTTTCCACTTCTAAGATAACCAACTCGCTTGAGCGAATACAAACCTAAAAAACACTTAGTATTGTAAAAATATCAAACTAAATGCTCTGTTTTGCCAAAAACACTCAGGTCAGCCCTGTTAAATGTTACACCAGTCAACTTTTTAAAACAAAAGATTGCAGATGCAACCTAGCATTGGCAGCTTTTGCGATCGACTCGTCATCTTGCTTCTCTTTTGCAGCCGCAACAGCAGCCATGTAGGCTTCTTGAGCCTCTTCCATTTTCCTCATTTCCATCTCATCCACGTCATCCTGCATATTACACATCCAATTATAAAAAAAGTATGACTTTGAACCAACGGGGACGTTACAGGTGGCATAGGGCTTACTATTTCAGGAAGGTGACCATCATGTGGGGTGACATCATAACAGTCTTGGTGCGAAAGGGTATAATTGTCATTTGACAAACCTTCGAATAACAACGTATATGATGACGTCTCTCCATGAATGGCATTCAAATCTTCCTGGAGTTTCTCCACCTTTTTGTTGGAAGTCATAGCTTCCCACTGTAGTTTCTCGACAGATGCTTGTTTATCAGCAAGTTTAATCTGTGATAAAAAAAGGTCATCAACAACACTAAACATTATAGTATATGTATCTAAAACCTGTCAACAAAAGCATGCAGCTTGCCGCTGTATTCCACATACCTTTACATCAGCTAACTGTGCTTGAGTAGAGCGCAGTAAAGCATCCTTTTCCAACGCCTGTTTCTTCGCTTGATCGAGCATGCTATGAACAGAATCAGTTTCGCTTTTTGAAGCTTCTGCTGATTTCAAGATTTCATCTTTCTCCAACAACTGTTTCTGCAAATCCTCCACTTTCTCCCTCAATTCAACCAGTTCTCCCCTTTCTTTTGTCAAATTTGCACTTGAGGGAAACACATAGCCTCCAACTTGGTCATTTCCACCATTTTCCTCGCGCTTTTTCCTGGGAATTGATTGAGCATTCCTTTCGGTCACCTAAAAATGATTCAGCGGCCGGGTCGGGTCAAAATGGGTTTGGGTCATCATTTCAAAAGTGAAAAGGATTACCTTATTAGAGATTGATTCTCTTGAAGGTTTCTTAGTGTAGATCATGGACCCCCTACGAGTGAAACAACTACTTCCCTTTTGATCCTACATGCCACATTTCGAATTTAGGGTTCAAATAAACAAATTTCATAAAACCCCCAATTTAATCAAACCCACTGGTAGTTCAATAATTAAACTTCACCTATACATAACCCACATACAAAAATGAACAGCCCCTAACCCAATTAAAGTACATATAGAACACAAAACAAATCGAAATATAAAACAGTAAATTCAAAATATGCATAAATGTAACATACAATCAGCGACTGAACGAGAGGAAAGATCTGGACGAGGTCATCGTATAGAGCACGGTCGACGTTGTTGGCGGCGGGGTTACGGTGGTGGGACGGCGAAGAAGGGCGGAGATCTTCGCCGGAAAGGTACGAAGGTGGTTCTACACCACCGAAGTGCTGAAATGACTGATGATGCATTGTTGTTGTAGATTTATGATTTCAGACACAGGTTAGGATTTAAGGAAACGAGTTCAGATAGTGAGCACCACAATGAAAAACCCAAAAACACAAAACAAAACGTGATGTTTTATATCCTCAGCGGCTGTTTCGCAACATTTGAATGGTTAAGTGTTGAACTAGCAAGAGATCTGAACCATTAAGTGCTAAATCAGTAAGAGGTCTGAACCATTAAGAGTCAGTATAATACTTAATCATTCAGAGGCAAATGTCTTCCAATTTAGATTAGATGTCTTAACCATTCAGACTCTGTATAGTACTTAACCATTCAGAGGCAAATGTCTGAACCATTCAGACATCTGCTAGCGAAACAAACAGTCTGAACCATTAAGTATTGAACCAGTAAGAGGTCTGAACCATTAAGAGCCTCATTAAGAGGTAAACAAACAGCCCCTTAGTCTTTTAAAATCATATATTCATTTTTTCCATGTTTTCATATCAGGCGAGTTCATAAAATCATATATCGAATTTTCAAATTATTCGAATAATTTTTATTTTTCTTAAATTTGTATTTGATTCGAATTCGAATAAAACTTACCGAATTCGATTCAGATTCGTATTCGAATAAAAAACCCAATTCGTATTCGAATTCGAATAAAATCGATTTAATTCAGATTCTTTAAAAACATGTAAAAAACTATCAAAATAAAACATAAATTTTAAAGTAGTCATAAAGCACGATATTACATTAAAAAGTTCAGAATAAAGTACCATAAGTCTAAAATTCAAAACGAGAAGTCGGGAATAACCACTCCACATTACAGGTTAATATTTTTAGGGTTATAAATCTGTTGATAGATTTGTTACTTAGGTTTTAGTTATGGGTCATGCACTGAGTTTGGAAATGGGTAATTTTAATACTTGGAAAAATTTGAAAATAATTTATAGTATAGCTTAATAAAAGTTATATACGCATTAGAGTTAATTACACAGATGGACCCTTTGATTTATAGCTAGTTTCACCTTTGGGTACTAATTTTTTTTTAATAGGTTTAGGTTTTATGGTTTCAATTTTGTAACACCTTTGAGTACTAACACCAAAATTATCAATATATGACTAAAATACCCTTCCATTTTTAAAATTTTATCAATGTAACACATTTAGGTACTAACACCTAATTTTATTTAAGTTTCAATCAATTTTATAAAATCAATTTTTTTTATTTTCATCTTTTTATTATATCTCTTAATTAACATAAAATCTATTTATTTTTTTTAAATATAAATTAAAAAAGTCAAAAAACGTCCACTCCATTTTTTATTTATTAATAATATTACTAAGTAATACTAGATAAATATCTGACTAATATTATGAATATATAAAAACTCTTTAAAATATAAATTAAATAATGAAACAAATGATATAATAAGTACCTATTAAAATCCATAGCAATCTTGAAAACACACGAATATAATATCTGAAAATTAGTTAAATTAATATATCAAGATATGTAGCATAATCGAGAAAAACTGTTTAAAAATAACTACAACTAATTTAATATATTTTGTAGTAAAATAATAAAAATGTATAATCTAATCTGATTTGTTTGTTACGATCAATTACTTGGCACATTTTGAGACGGTGTGATTAAACCATGACGTCTCTATTTTATTTTGTGTATCTATATGCTTATGAAACACTTTAGTTACGATGAGATACGGTCTTTTATTATTATTGTTATTGGTTTTATATTATTTAATCCCATATATTTAAAATTACAAAAATTAAAACTAAGTTTTATACATTAAACACGTGTAATACACGGAGTTTTAACCTAATATCTTAATAATAATTTACTTGCACATTACCAACTATTATTATACCTATTGAATTTTTAATTATTTAAGATTTTGAGCAACTTCTATCGTGCTAAATTATTTATCATTTTTAAAAAAATTATATATAAATATTTAAAAAATAAATAAATAAATAAATTTTATGTTAATTAAGAGATATAATAAAAAGATGAAAATAAAAAAAAAAGATTTTGTAAAATGGATTTAAACTTAAATAAAATTAGGTGTTAGTACCCAAATGTGTTACATTGATAAAATTTTAAAAAATGGATTAGTCAATATATTGATAATTTTGGTGTTAGTACCCAAAGGTGTTACAAAATTGAAACCATAAAACCTAAACATGTTAAAAAAAAGTTAGTACCCAAAGGTGAAACTGGCTATAAACCACAGGGTCCATCTGTGTAATTAACTCTATGCATTATATATATAAATAATAAATAAAAATATATAATTTTTATTTAAATTTCGAATCAAAATTGAAATTATAAATTCGTATTCGATTTACTTGACTTAAATTGAATCGAATTCAAAACGAATTCTTAACACCCCTATTTCATATATGGCTACCGGGCACTCCTACCGAATTTTCTTTATTGAATTATTTTCGGTATCGATTCAGTATTTATTTTTTAACGTTTTCGGTATCGGTACTTTCGCTTCGGTACAATACCTGTATTTTATCGAAATTACCTTAAAATACGGGTACCATACCAGTACTCATATTTGATGATTTTCCTGGTTACGAGCTCGACCCTATTTCTTATGTTTTTTTTTTTGTTTTATGCTGTTTAAAATGATAAATATATTTTAGTTTTTCTAAGAGTTAATTACTCAAATGGTTAATATTGGTTTACCATTTCTACATATTTGGCCCCAAACTTTGACCCTTACTTTTCATAAACTGGCCACGATAGTGATCCTTCACTTGGATAGAGGTTAGCTTTTCTCGTTTAATGAATGTAAAATAAGTAAAATACATCTTAGGGGGCATTTGGTTCGCGGAATCATTTAGAATTGGAATTGGAATTTGTAAAGAAATTAGAATTTGAAGGAATTGGATTTGGAATTTAAACATTCCAATTGGAATTGGAAATTGTTGGAATTTGAATCTCAATTCCATTTTTGTTGTGTTTGTTTGTCAAATGAATTGGAATCCATCACCCCGGCACCCACAACCACCAGTTCGGGTCGAAACGGTACGGGTCAAAACGGTTCGCGTCGAAACGGTTCGGGTCGAAGTGTTTCGAGTCGAAACGGTATGGGTCGAAACGGTTCGATTCGAAACAGTACGAGTCGAAACGGTTCACGTCGAAATGGCGAAACGGTTACAATCGAGACGGTTCGATTCGAATCGGTTCGGGTTGAAACGGTACGGGTCGAAACGGTTCGCGTCGAAACGGTACTGGTCGAAACGGTATGGGTCAAAACGGTTCGGTTCGAAACGGTACTAGTTGAAACGATACGGGTCGAAACGGTTCGCGTCTAAACGGTACTGGTCGAAACGGTTCGCGTCTAAACGGTACTGGTCGAAACGGTTCGAGTCGAAACGGCAAAACGGTTCAATTCAAAACAGTACAGGTCGAAACGGTACGGGTCGAAACGGTTCGGTTCGAAACGGTACTGGTCGAAACGGTACAGGTCAAAACGGTTCGCGTCGAAACGTTTCGATTCGAAATGGTTCGCTTCAAAACGTTATGTGTCGAAACAATACGGGTCGAAAGTACGGGTCGAAACGATTCGCACAAACAACTGAGGAGGATACACCACTAGAATTTCATGAAATTCTAGTTGGTAGTTTAAGTGGAGCAACTACTACAGATGTTGGATCCATTGATCTACATTTGGACAGTAGTTTCATAAGTCAGACTCCCTTTGTAACACCTTGAAAAATCACGTCCAATGATGTATCGACACGTGTACTAAACCCTAATGAAGTCAAACGTTGACTATGAGGGACTAATTTTGCGAAAAATCAAAAACTTTGAATATAGAAGGATTAAAAGTGTTAACATGCTTAAACTAAGCCTCTGAATGACATTACACGGTATTCATATTTACAAATGAGCCACTTGTTGGTCGAGAGGAGCCGTTTGCATAATTATTTGAAAGTTTGCGCGTCGAAGGGTCGAAAGCGTCAACATGTTAATTCTTACCTTTGAGTGACCTTTTAACAAACCCGAAGTATTATGAAGTGCAATCATACTCTTGAGAATGCCTATTATGGGCTACCTAGGGCTTTGACGCAATAAAATGATAATACACGCAAGTTTTACGCGTTAGAGGGACCAAAAGCGTCAACTTTTAAATCTACGCCTTTGGGTGACCATTTAAGAAAACGGGAGCATCGTAATATTTAAACACATGCTTGGGAATACTCAATATGGGCCACGAAAGGCTTAGATATTGTTAAACGATATTACGCGCTACTTTGTGCGATTAAGGGACTAAAAGCGGCGACTTGCGAAACTACGCCTTTGAGAGGCCTTTTGATTGAACCAGAAACTCCGCTATGCTTGGTCGTACTACCGAATGCGCGTAAGGTTGGCCATTAGAATTTTTCTACCATATTATAATATTTCATAAGAATTTTAACATAATGTACCAAAGACGTCAACTTTGGAAAGTTGTTTGTGCATAAAAACTTATAAGGACCTTTCCTGCCATACCCCCAAACTACATTCTGGACCCGACGTGTGTCACGGGCCGCGAGCCCATTGGGCTGCCCCTTTTTCGGGTCACCTACAACAACAAAAAAACAGCTGTTATAATGATTCTCGCGCGTGAAATAGAAGACAGGGACCAAAACTGCAATTCTGGCAAACTTTTGGGGCTGGGCCAGTCGCTGGCGAGCCGCCTAGACTGATGGGCCGGCTTTCGCGGGCCGCGACCTATCATCAGCAGCAGCCAGATTTGTTTTTTGATGGTTTTTTATATTTAATTGTTTTCTACTCACAACCAAACCATGTTTATAAAACCATGGACATGTTAACTGATTTAGAAACTGGTTTTACACATGTTAAGATCTCACAAACCCCTTGGAACACTTGTCAATCATCCAAAACCCTTCAAAAACTATAAATAGGTGGTTTCTTTCATCCATTTCATTGCACCAATTCTCCAATCTGCATATATCTAAACTCCAAGAGGATCTTGAACTTTTTGGGAACCTCCTTTCAGTCCATAGGACCTTATGTAAGTGTCCTTTCGTGACTAGTTTATTTTATTTGGCTTAAAAAGCCGAAAAGTCAAACATTTACAATAAACGCTTTGACTTTTAGCTAGACCGTAAACGGTCAAGCCATCGTTCGCAACGAACATGACTACATGATCGTAATTAGGTAGGTGATAATCCCTCAAAAGGGCATCTCCTAATTATCGCGTTTACTTAGTTAATTGTCGGGTCAAAGTAATTAAAATAAAAGTCAAACGAGTCAGATTTTAAATAAAATTCATAACTAATGATGGAGAAGCTATAAAATCAGTTTTATCACTTTAATAACTTGGTAAATATTAATTGAACATGTCTAGGCATGTTCAACCCGACAATTCTGAGTTTAGGCTCGGTTCGCAACCGAAAGTCGCAAAAGTAGACTTTTGCTTTGACTTTCAGTTCTGACCCGAATTAGCTTAGTTTAGTTATGCCTTAGGGTTCCTTTGTGACCATGTTATATGTTAGAATAACCCTCTGAGGTTATATTTCATGGTCCCTTAGAAATTGTTAGTGCATTTATGTCTATAGCCTTCGTTAATCCGAGCCGTAGCGAGAAACAGAAGAAAACGAGTAGTTATGATGTAATAGCTAGATAAAAAGGCAAGGTGGCATAATTGTAATAATGGGAAATCTCATTAAAAGCCAAGGCCTATAAATAGGAGCTTTATGTTTAGTTTAGAGACTTTTGGCTCATTTGTGTTTTGGAGAACTCTAGATCTAGAGAGAGAGTCTAGAGAGAGAAAGTACTCCAAGTGATTCACGGTTCTTGTACGTTATCAGATTTTATCAAAGAATCACGTTTATATTACGTCATGTGTGTTTAGGTCGCGTTCGTGTACGGATTCCGCACGTTTCACGTTCGTTTCGCAATCGTTTCGGAGTCAAAACCGGTCCTACAAGTGGTATCAGAGCAGGAGCTCGATTGCACTGATCCAACACACAATTCTACTCGTGATTTCATCGATTTCAGATCCGGATTTCATCTTTTTCTTCATCTTTTCATATTTTCACATTTTACACTGTTTTTCATCAAATTGAACAGGTTTTTACGGTCCGAATCAGTTAATTTTTTGATATGTTGTGCGAAAACATCTGATTTACAACCCTACCAAGTTTCAGATCCAAACTCCTAGCCGTTTAGGAGATATTCGAGTTTTTAGGTCCGATTTAGTTTGCATGTGACATGTCGTGTATCAGTCACGTGAATTGTTTCTGCCGATTCTCGAGATATAGTGTCAGCCATTGTATTTGAGGTCCAATTAGATTGTTTTGAAATTGGTGTTGTCGAATTTGATAAGGTTGACAAACATAGCTTAAACAGTCACCGACTAATTGATTAAAAGGTCCAATTAAAATCGATTTAATACCTTGTTTGATTCTGTTTGTATACTGTGCACCGACCCACTAAGGATAAAATTGATAAAATTGTTGTCGGCACAAGTTTTCATCAGCTCATGTGAAATTGTCGGTTTAATGGATATTACATGTGATCATTTTTAGTGGTATTTTCGGCCCTATCATATTTTTACAACCAAAATATCAGTCCAATCAGTATTGGTTTAGTGGAAATTGGCGGCCCAATCATGTTGTTGGGTTAGTGGGTGCGGCCCTATCAAATCCAATCAAGTCAACGGGTGTAAGGAGTTATAAATAAAAACATAAGATTTCAAGTTGTTTGTTCCAGTTCATTTGAACCTTATCAGGTCATTGGAAAAGGTCATTTGAATTTGATCCGGGTCATAGCACTTCGTACGGTTTGACAACTTAAATCTCAGTTCGCATCAATTTCAGTCCGCACAGTCTGTCAACTTTTAGTCCGCACAGAAAATTCACCAGTTCAAGTATTATTTTAATTCAGTTGTTTGATAGTGTTTGAACTGATTTTGTTTGTTTGTGTGGTTCTTGTTTGCATCATGGCTGAGGAATTCTACAACACGTTTTACAAAGCGTTCGCAACTGAATCGTCTGAGGTTACAAATATTACACCAAAAACCATCACGAAGGCGATCAACGAAAACATCAAGCATGATAACTTTTACGGAACTCACTCAAAGCCACCAACTCTGGATAGCATTGAAGATTATACCTGGTGGAAAGAACGTTTCATCAACTGGGCAAAGGCGTATGCTCATGAAAGTTGGTTTTGCTTGGAGTATGGGTATGAAAAACCAAAAGATGATAAAGGCGAAGATCTTGTGTTCAAGAAGTTTTCCAGAGAAGATAAAGCTGAATACGGAGCTGAACAGAGAATGATAGCATTGATCCAGTCAGCAATCAGAAATGATATTTTTGCTTTACTAACTCATGATGGGTCATCTAAGTCTGTCTGGGAAGCTTTACGTGTTAAAGCTGAAGGGGGTAAACAGATTAAAAAGAACAAAATCGCTTTATTAAAGAAAGAATTTGATCTGTTTGATAATATAAAAGGAGAGTCGGTGAGGCAAATGATTGAGAGATTCTGTCATCTTAAAATTGAATTGGAAAGATTAGAGATAAATAAAACAAGAGAGGAATTGATTGACAAAGTGATTGAAGCGTTACCACGAGCTGATCAGTGGCAAACGTTTGTTTTTATTTTGAAAAACGATGCTTTGTATGATAAAATTACTCTTGATGCTTTGTTTGAAAAGATTGAAAGTCATGATCTGGAGCTACAAAAGCAAAACAAGATGACTGATTCTTCACATCAACAGAACGTTGGCTTGTACTATAAAAGCAGTGTGCTTTCTGATAAAGGCGTTGGTTCACCAAAAACAGCATTTAGTGGTGAAAAGATGAAAGAACCACCAACAATGTCAACAAGTCATCATTCTGGATATCATTCATCTTCAAAGACAAATTCTGATGATTCTGAAGAAATTATGTGCAACATTGCTCTTAAACTGAAGAATTCTCCGGCAATGAGCATCAATGCAGCGAAGCAGCAAATGAGTTTTCTTGCATCTGTTCTGGAGTCATATGAAGGTCTAGTAGCTGGAAAAATTGGAAATTCTGAATTGACCAAAGAAGACTACGACCAGATTGATCCGGAAGAGATGGAGCTCATTGACATCCGTTGGTGTTTAGCTAGTTGTATCCGAAGAGCTCAGAGGTATATGGAGATTACCGGGAAACAATCGCTTGGAGGTGCTTCAACAAAGCTTGGATTCGACAAATCCAAAGTGACCTGCTTCAAATGCAAGCAAAAGGGTCATTTCAAAAGAGAATGCATAAATTCTGAAGTTGCTGAAGGAAGTGAGCGTCCTTTCAACGATGATTATTATCGAAAGGCGATTTATCATCGAAGCAGAGAAGAACCAAAGTTGATTGAAGATAAGCCGAGAGAAAAATCAAGAGCATATGCAGTAATCTATCCTGATGAAGGATTTGACTGGAGCACAGTTTGTCCAGAAGAAGATCGTTTCGAGAATGTTCGTAAAACAGCTCAAGGGAGAGCTATGACAGAAGAAATAAAGTTTGTTCTTGTTGCTAAGATTCAAGATGAAAACAAAGACAAAGATACTGCTGAAATCAGTGAAGAAAAAGTTGAGATCAAAGAGAAAACTCGAGAAGAGATCTTGAGTGAGAAGACCTACAGAGAAAGAAACGTGGTCTACAACAGAATGGATGACATGCAGGAGGAGTATGAGATGGCTGTCGGTAGCAAAAGATGGGATAAAAAGAGAGAATGTTATTATAACAAAGAAGGAGAACCGGTTGTTCCCAAGAAAGACATAATTTTCGATGATGTTCTTCTCAAAGTCCCGTTGAGAGCTGAATACTATAGAAATGTGTTGAAAGATGACACGTACGCTAAGAGGTTTGAAAAGGAGATCAGATATGCTATGTTATCGTGTCTGAGAAAAAGGGATGAGGAGAGGATGAAGAAGAATGTTGAAGAAATGGTGAACAATCTGAAGAAAGATGCTGAAGAGGTTAAAACAGAAACTGTAGAAGCTGAAGTTGTGAAGGAAATCAAAAGTGAAGAAGTTGTTGTGAATGAAGAGGTTAAGGAAGCTGTTACTGAAGAACAGCAGATAGAAGAAAAGAATGAGAATGAGGAAGCTGATAATGCTGGTGATGAAGTCAGTGTTGAAGAAAAGCAGGATATTGATGAGCAGACAGAGGTTGCTGAAAACACCGAAGTGCCAATCACTGAGGTAAATTCTGATTCTGAAAACTTGAAACAGGTTGATCAGTGCAAGAAATGCATGGAACCGTGCAGAGCTTGTACTGAAAAAGATGAGCAATTTAGAACAAGAGATCTTGAGTTCACAAAAATTGAAAAGATTTTCAAAGAAAAATGCAAAGAAATGCTAGAAAAAGAAAAAGGTTTTAAAGAAAATGATGAGAAACTTTCAGAAAAATGTAATAAATTAGAGAAAGAAAATGAAGTTTTTAAAGAAAATGTTTTGAAAATGACAAATGAATGTGAACAAAAAGAAATTGCTTGTCAAGAAATGAAAAAGGAATATGACTCAATGAAATTATCATATCACATTACAAAAGAGTCATATGAAAAAGTGAAAGACGAAATGAAATATGCTCAATCAAGAATGAATTATCTGTCAGAAACAACCAAAGAACTTAAACGAATGTATTCTATAAAACAAGATGTTGTTAATTCCTATATTGAGGATGTTGCTAAGTTGAAGCGACAGATTGCTGATTTAGAGCAGGATAACAACAAGTTAAAGAGTTACCATGTGTCGTCATATGTGCTTGAACGAATTTTCAATATAAAACCGGGTGATGGTGAGTCTGAGCAGAATAAGAAAGGCATTGGCTCAGAGTTTCATCAAGTTCCACCACCGGGAAAATTTGCATTTTATGATGAGGAAAAGGTCGAAAAAGCTTTCAACATGGTAGACCAATTGCCAGACAACATTGACATAACCTATTCCAAATCTGATAATTCTCATGATTCAGAGGTGGTGGGTAAAGTCGTTGAAAGTGTGTTGAAAGAAGAGTCAGTTGTTATAGGTAAATTTGAATCACAGGATGAAGATGAAGGAAATCTTCATGATGGTTATCTGAAAAATACAAAATCCGAGGAAAGTTTGAATGATGATTCAAAAGGATTGGTTTATACCATGATTGGATCGGACAAATTGTTCTTAGATGTTGTTTTCCCGATTCAGAATGTGATTTCAGAAAAGGTTGATAAAGTTTTCAAAATGGTTGAGATTGAGAAGTCTGAGATTTCAAAGTTTGTTGGTAAGAGTTATAAAGGTTCGTATAACAAACCTGGTTTCAAAAAGAAGAACATGAAGGCTGGTTTGGGTTATAAGAAGAAACAAAATCGTAACAAAAATGAGACGCCAAATTTTCAAGCAAAAATGAGGTTTGTTCAAGGAGGCAGTTTAGAAAAAGAAAAATAACTCAATATGAGACAGTCTAATGATGAATTCTTTGCTCAAAAGAAAAAGCAACAACCACAGGTCAAAGATGTGTCCATGAGAACATGTTTCAAATGTGATCAAAAAGGACATCTTGCACGCAAGTGTTCTAATCTAAAACCTGTGGATGTTGATCAAAAGAAGATTGATGCTGAGAAACAAAAATCTGAGAATGTGAGACAAAGGTCAACCAGATTTGACTCAAAACAAACTTGGAGGTACAACACAAACAAGTTTGCTTCGAATCAAAACTGGAAATCAGACTCGAATAAGTTCGATTCTAGACAGATCTGGAATTCTCACACACCCAGATTTAGAACAACACAAAGTTGGAAAACAAATGTTGATATGACAAAACCTCAAGAGTTTTGGAAACCAAGAATTGTTGTTCAAAATCAAAATGTTCAAAAAGTTTCACATTTTTACAAACGAGGAACACCAAAAGGTCAAACATGGAGTGTTAAGAATCAAGTTGATTTGGTAAAAGATGAGAAAGTTGAAGTTAAAATTGAGAAAGTTTTTGTGAGAAATGACAAAGAATTTCCAGCATTGAATGAAAATTATTGTGTTGAAATGCCTAAGGTTCAACAGGCCTGGGCTAAATTGTTCAAGTAATTGAGTAGTTTGTTTGTGCAGGTGCTCATGGAATTCAAAGATTGTGAGAATGGAGGTTGGAGCAGCCTGGCACAACGAGGAGAGGAGGCTGCTGGATCCTGTGTTGGTTGAAGCAGGAAGTTTATTTTCATTATGTACATAAATAAACAATATTTTCAAAAATCCTAAAAATTGAAAAATTTGAAAAACCAAAAATATGTTTGTTTTTAATTTTTGTCAAATATTCAAAAATACAAAAATATGTGTTGATTGAATACGCCGAAACCCTCACGGCTGAACAAACATGATTACTTTCATCAGGTTGAAAAACGGTTTTCAAACTGTAAATATCAATGTGTTGTAAATCATGGGGGTATGTTATATTTTCTGCTTAAAGTGTTATATTTTCTGCAAAACAGAGCATGAGATGCAGAAAATGGATGGCGAGACAAAGCTATCAGTATTGGTTGTCAAATTTTCTTTAAATGGTTTTGCATTTTAGGGGGAGTATTGTTGTTAGAAAATACAAAAACATTTGAAAATTTGAAAAAGTCAAAAACATGATAAAATTCAAAAATTGAGTTTTTGCGTAAAAAGAGGAAATGATAGTACATCAGTAGACAGTTACAGTATGCTAAAGGAATGGAAAGTTTAAATGTGTTAAACGATCTCACCGTGGATGTGTCGGTAGATTTCTATACATTTAGTATACTTTTTCGGGATATAAACATAAAATTTACACTTGCTTATTTCGTGGGGAACACTACTTGGATATATAGGTAACCCCTGAAATCTCGTTTGAAAGGTCTCATAATCTGATATACTAGGTCTTTATACTCAATGATGTCTGGGGTATTATTCCGGGACTTCTGCTGAACGGTAGTTCTGACCTAGTCCTCGAATAATACTTTTCGCAAATGCTTGAAACATAGCATCACCCTCAGCATATATGATAAGACAATAAAATTGCTTAGCAATGCTGTTGTAAAAAAGATCCTCTAAAGGGGACACACCCATAAGTTGAGTCATGATCTCTCTGCTGAACGATGGTTCTGACCTGAGCTCTCATGATTCTTCATAAATTATTAACCCCTTACAGATATCATTTGTGTTATACTCACCTGTAAGACTGATTATTGGGATTCTGGATACGGGAGTATATTCAAGAGGTGGAACACATGAATGGGTTTAAGTTCTTAAAATATCTAATTCGTATCCTGAATCAGTTGAAATTTGTGTGAAAATTTAAGTGGACAAGTATATCGACAATCTAAGTGAATTGTTTAATGCGTAATGTGATTTTAAGCTCAACGGTACTTGTGACTTGTCATAAACTGATATGATCCTCTGACGCATACTCAAACAAAAATATTGTCTGTAAATATGTTTGTACATATTTCTTTATTGCTTTATATTTTCAGAAAATACAAAAAGATTTTGATTTCTGCTTTATTTTCGATAACCGATGTCTGAGTGCTGAGTTTCAAAATCTAAGTAAGCTGATTGTGTTTCTGAAAATAAAACAAGTTCATTAAATTGAAACTTGAATTAAAATCAAAAATTTCAAAAACAGTTTGTGATATCTCCAAGGTCATTAACTTGAACTTGGATGATTAACTGTGAGGGATTTGGATGCTTATACTGTTATAGAGCTAGTTTCCGATTCGATTCGATGAAACTGCTAAATTCATGAAAATTGTTTGTTTAGAATGTTTGAGTGAGCCAGGTTACAATTCCTGGATAGCTGAAATTTGAAATGTTGTTACTTATGAATGTATGAGTGATTGCAGGAAAAAGTCCAGACTACGATCCCGGAAGCTGAGTCTAAGGGGGAGTCTGAAGACGAGCTCAAAGTAAGGGGGAGCTTGTAATCGAAAAACAAGGTGTCGATCCCTATAGCACGGAAGCTTGACTAAAGGGGGAGCCTGATGAAGAAAATAGTCTACCAAAAGGAGAAGAAATTGAAGCTGAAGACAGATCCACCGGGATTCTGTTCAAGAAGATTCAAAGAGAGAGAGAGAGAAAAAAAAAAAAACGCTACGAGTTTGACTCAATGATCGAGATTGACTACGGCAATATCCAAGGGGGAGTCTGTTAGTGCGTTTATGTCTATAGCCTTCGTCAATCCGAGCCGTAGCGAGAAACAGAAGAAAACGAGTAGCTATGATGTAATAGCTAGATAAAAAGGCAAGGTGGCATAATTGTAATAATGGGAAATCTCATTAAAAGCCAAGGCCTATAAATAGGAGCTTTATGTTTAGTTTAGAGACTTTTGGCTCATTTGTGTTTTGGAGAACTCTAGATCTAGAGAGAGAGTCTAGAGAGAGAAAGTACTCCAAGTGATTCACGGTTCTTGTACGTTATCAGATTTTATCAAAGAATCACGTTTATATTACGTCATGTGTGTTTAGGTCGCGTTCGTGTACGGATTCCGCACGTTTCACGTTCGTTTCGCAATCGTTTCGGAGTCAAAACCGGTCCTACAGAAATCATAGTACATTGCATGTTCCGTTATTTGCTTAAAGAGTAAACTGCCATTTTGGTCTTTGTGGTTTGGGCACTTTTTCCATTTTAGTCTAAATCTCAAACTTTTTAAATCTGGGTCCCTGTGGTTTCACTTTTGTTGCCATTTTAGTCCAAAATTCAAATTACCTCCTATTTCACTATTAAAAGCTGGTAGTTTTGTCTTTTTGTTCAGGGGTATAACCGTCCAGTTTTTTATAACAGTTAAATCATTAAATTAATTATACTTATTTAATTCCTTTATACCCCCCATTTAGCCATCGTCTTCCCCAAAAAACCCTAACAGCAGTTCATCTTCCTCCACATCCTCAAAACTCTCAAACAAGCTTCACACAACCTCCACCAAAACCCTAACCACTCACAAACCGATAATAACGCAGGTTCAACCTCTCTATCACAGACGCTGCCGGCACCACCGCCGTCGTCTCTGCTGTAAACGCTACGGCGATTTGCAGAGGCCCAAATGGTGGTGGAGGCGGTGGTGTTGAAGAGGCCCAACATCTCTCGCTCCATCCCCGACGATTCTCACCGCCACTGGTCCACCTACTCACCGTCTTCCCCATCCCGATTCCAACTCCTACTGCTAATCCAACACTCAACGCCGACATAAACAACTGGTGGTGGTTCTCCATCTCAACACAATGGTGGTTGCAGATCTGGTGGAGGGTTAGGGTTTTGACATTTTTGAGAGGTTATTGACGAAGGGGCGACAGGTGGTGGTTGCAGGTTGGTTTTATGGGTGGTAGACTGATGGTGATGGTGGTAGACTAATGGTGATGGTGGTGGAAGAGTACTGAGAGAATGATAGTGATCTGTATGAGTTGGTTAGGGATATTGGGTCGGGTAATTTTGGGATTGCGAGAATGATGAGGATACTACAACTGCTCAAGCTGCTAAGATCGAGAAGTTAAAAGCTGCTGATGTTTCACATACGACTGAGATCAATAAATTGAAGAAAAGAAATGATGAACTAGAGAGAGAGAGAGAGAGAGAGAGAGAGAGAGAGAGAAAGGGGGTGTTTAGAGAGAGAGGAAGTGCAGGGATTTTGTATATGTTATAATAAAATTAAAATGACCAAAATTCCCCTGAACAAAAGGACAAAACAATCAACTTTCAACAGTCAAAATAGGGGTTTTTTGGAGTTTGGACTAAAATGGCAATAAAAGTGAAACAACAGGGACCCAAATTTAAAAAGTTTGAGATTTGGACTAAAATGGCAAAAGTGCCCAAACCACAGGGACCAAAATGTCAGTTTACTCTTGCCTAAAAGTTGACTATTATGCCCTTATATTATAAAAACAAGATTTTTGAAAATGTGAGAGGACAAAAAGATTTATTACTAATATATAAGTATGTCCATAAAATTTGACATCAGTTTCTGGTCCCAATCAAAAGTTATGCAAGATAGCGTAAAATGAAACTTTTTGTTAATTAAATGGCATTTTTAGCATAAATCATATTTAGACCCAAATTTTGGCACCAAACTCATTACCTACTGTTTTGATATAATTTTTAGGGAATTTTGGAAATTTTTGTCGAATTTTATACTGATCATAGCATAGAGTTCTTGCATGAGCTCGGTAATTGACGATAATGCCCTTTTCATTAATAAAATGAGTTTTACACATCATTTGCATGTCAAACTGTCACGCCCCCCGTCCCAGTTTTACCCGGTCCAGGAGCCGTGGGACAGAAACCCGTGGTATTTATTCATTGAGTTGACAGCGGAAGATTTTACAGGGTCTTTTAAAACTTGAAATGCCCGATTATTTTATTTCATAATTTGGGATAAACCCCGTAATTTACAATAGAGGAATTTCACAAGGAAATTCTCTGATTTACAAAACATGTTTATTTATTTAACTGAGCCACTACTTCAAGCTTGTTAGTGCTCCGTAGCACTTTTCCTTGGTTCACAATAGTCACCTGAAACATGTTTTGAAAATATTTTATCAGCGGGGAAATACTGGCGAGTCACTCACATTTAATAAAATGACACATAGTTATAAATTACAGCATAAGAGCGATTACAATGGCTTCTATCTTATTTTTATCTGGCGTCGTGTCACCTCCTGGTGACGATGGTCATACCACTATTGGGTCTTTTTCCCCAAGTAGTGATGATTATCACTGTTAGAATTTGTTAGCCTAACCATGAGAAATTAGTAATGTGCACAATACCCCACTAGCCAGTGATTCAAGATAACCACGACTTAATCCCTGTAATTATAACTTTCGAAAATTGATTGGAGTATTGTAAAATACTTTTGATAAAAGAGAATGACTCACATTGCCGATTTAAACGGGTAGAGTTTAGCCTACTGATTAGCCTTGTAACCTAATTTAAATAACAATGCACACGAACTAGGTCAGTAACTAATACAACATTTACGATAACTCACAAGATTAAAGCCCTCACAACGAATGACAAAATGCAATACTTAAACATCCATCGAATTCACGACGAATGACAAAGTATGGCCCTAATGTGGGCAGCACTTAAACATCCATCGGATAGTTTCAATCGATCGGATATTGAATCGTAGAAGCGATCGAGTTATTACCCTGTTATCGTAGCAGAGGTTCGGGATTATACTATTTTTGAACAAACAGCGTATTAGTGAGTGTACGTAATGAAACTTAACGTCGAAACATGCAAACTGATCAAGTCCTAAGCCCCTGAATTTGTAGCCCGAATTTGGACCTCCCGCGTGTCGCGGGGGGTTCCCCCACCCCTGTCGCGAGTCGCGGGGCATACCCCCTATCCTAGGGTAGCCTCGTGTCTTGGGTAGCCTTGGTGAGTCAGAATTTTTTGAAAATACGTGTTTTGTAACAGTTTCGAATGGATAAACGTAATTACAGGGATTATGCAATATTTCTTGAGGGTCTCAATTTGGATTTCCTATTGGACATAATAGATTTAAGAAATAGATATTTTGCGAGAGTTGTCACATCCTCCCCACCTTATTAAAATCTCATCCTTGAGATTTACTGGAACAAGTAGGGATATTTCCGCTTCATTTCTGATTCCAGTTCCCAAGTGTATTCAGGTCCTCTCTTTGAATCCCATTTGACTTTGACCAGCACTAGTTGCTTGTGCTTGAGAAACTTGACCTTTTTGTTTTCTATTTGAAGTGGTTTCTCAACAAATTTTAATTTTTCATTTACCTGTACATCTTGAAGAGGTACTACCAGAGATTCGTCCGATAGAGATTTCTTGAGATTGGATACATGAAATACGTCATGTACCCCAGCTAACTCTTCTGGTAGCTGTAAGCGATAAGCAACTGGTCCTATTCGTTGGATTACTAGGAATGGTCCTACGTACCTTGGACTTAGCTTTCCTTTCTTACCAAACCGAACTACTCCTTTCCAAGGAGAAACTTTCAAGAGTACCTTGTCTCCAACTTGAAATTCTAGTGGCTTCCGTCGATTATTGGCATAACTTTTCTGGCGATCTCGAGCCGTCTTTAATCTTTCCTTGATTTGAGTGATCTTATCGGTAGTTTCTTGCACAATTTCAGGACCTGATAATTGGCTTTCTCCTATCTCTGCCCAGCAGACTGGAGTTTTGCATTTTCATCCATATAGTGCTTCGAATGGGGCAGCTTCAATGCTTGAATGGTAACTATTGTTATAGGAGAATTCAATTAAAGGTAGGTGGTCATCCCAATTTCCACCAAAATCTATCACACATGCTCTAAGCATGTCCTCCAGGGTTTGGATCGTCTTTTCACTTTGTCCGTTTGTCTGAGGATGATATGCAGTGCTTAGGTTTAGTCGGGTTCCCATTGCTTCCTGGAAACTTGTCCAGAAGTGGGAAGTGAAACGACTATCCCTATCCGACACAATGGAGAGTGGGACTCCATGTAAGGATACTATTTCCTCTACATACAACTTGGCTAACCTTTCCATGCTAAAGGTTTCTTTCATAGGTAGAAAATGAGCTGATTTGGTTAATCGATCCACAATTACCCAAATTGCGTCATTACCTCTTCTGGTCTTGGGTAACTTAGTAACAAAATCCATTGTTATGAGTTCCCATTTCCAAACAGGCATTTCTAATTGTTGTAGTAACCCTGAAGGTTTCTGGTGTTCTGCCTTAACTTGTGAACAAGTAAGACACTTAGATACATACCTAGCTATGTCCTTTTTCATTCCTATCCACCAGAAATTATTCCTTAAATCTTGGTACATCTTATTGTTTCCCGGGTGCATGGTATACCTAGATTTATGGGCTTCTTCTAAAATTTTATTTCTTAAGTTTTCTTGCTTAGGTACCTAAATCCTTTTCTTGTGGAATCTCCAAATTCCATCACTTCCTTGCTCTAGTTCCTTTATTCTTCCTTTCATCCCTTCAGCATCATCTTTAATTGTTGTTTCTGAAAGCAGTTTTAGGTATATCTTCGTCTTGTACCTTCAATTGATGATATCCGGAGCGTAAATCTATCTTAGAAAAGTATCTAGCTCCTTGCAATTGATCAAAAAGATCATCAATCCTAGGTAATGGGTATCGATTCTTAATTGTAACCTTATTTAATTCCCTGTAATCGATACACATTCTCATTGACCCATCTTTCTTTTTCACAAACAACACTGGAGCTCCCCACTGGGATGAACTAGGTTGTATGAATCCTTTACTTAATAATTCATCTAACTGCTTTTTCAATTCTAGCATTTCGGTGGGTGCTAACCGATAAGGTGCCTTAGCTATCGGTGTAGTTCCAGGAATTAGATGAATTCTAAATTCGACTTCCCTATTGGGTGGTAATCCAGGTAGTTCTTCTGGGAATACATCTGGGTATTCTGATGCTATAGGAATTTCTTTAAGTTCCTTACCTTTCGTTTTAATGATTACTGAAATCATATACACTACTTCTTGTTTTCTTGAATAACTGGCCAACTTCATTACTGAAATGAATTTCAGTGGCTTACGTGGCTTATCTCCTGTAATCACCACTAATTCTCCTGAGGGTGTATGAATTTCTATGGAATTCTTATCACAAAGAATTCGTGCATGGTTGGCTACTAACCAATCCATTCCTAACACCACATCGAATTCTGCTAAATTCATTGGTAACAGGTTTGCAGAAAACTTATGGCCTAAGAGTTCTATCTTTCCTTCTTGCAAAACCTTATCTATTTTAACAGAATTCCCATCTGCCGTTTCGACTGTAAAAATCTGCCTAAGGTTGGTTAAGGGTAAGTTAAGAGCTTGGCAGAATGAAGTATTTATAAAACTTTGGTTTGCACCAGAGTCAAATAATACTTTTTCATAAACGTTGTGTGTTGGATCTGAGGCTCTCATGATTGTGCTTGTTTGTTGGATTTGAACAAATCAAATAGATATGAACAGTTTTAAGTGCAGCGGAAATGAATAACAAACTTTGTAAACACAATTAATAGGAGAAGATAGTTTGATAAACAATTGCTTTTCATAGAGTCGAATGATTTACAATTCAAAGCAAAAGATTACAGTGAAAGCTTACAAACTAAACTCCCCCTCAGCCTGATGCCTCAAGGTTGGTTGCACAAGATGAAAGGATTAGACATGAGGAGAAGAACTCGCTCAGTCAATCAAATGTAACAGTACAGGGTACTGTTACATTTATAGGCAAACCAATCCACTGAGGTATCTTAGCTGACGTCACCATGAAAGCGACGTCTAACAGCCTAACAACCTGTATCTACTGTCCTTACACAAACACTGCTAACCTAACCACTGACTATACATAAAACAAATAATTCACTAAACAGCTGCTCTCCCTTTATGTCAGTGCTTTACTCAAGGTTGATCAGTCCTTGACTTGGCAGTGCTTTATCATCAGTAGATAGGACCAGCAGTGTTGGATACTTCAGGGTTTTGATCAGTAGTTGAAAGGGCAGCAGTAGTTGTATTTGAACAGCAGATAAAGACCATCAGTTGTTATAAATCACTTTCAAGGGGAAAGCTTAATGTAAACGTCTGCTTATTGTGAATCCACTGTTGTGACCTGGTTTTGGCTTTACATTATCTGTTCCTCTGGTAGGGTTCAATCCCAACAATCTCCCCCTGGAACAGATAATGCCAAAACCTGTCATTATTCTGGATCTTTATTACTCGTCAAAAGTTCCCTTGCTTTTCTTTTAAATTCTTCTTCAAATTCCTTAGAACTTGTGTCATCTTCATCCCGGCACAGTGTAAGTTCAAGGAGATCCTGCAAATCTTGAACACTAAGGCCTAGTGCTTCTTTCCTTGATATATACTTCACCTCTCCATTGGATCTGACCAGATTCAATACGTGGGTCTTTTGATCAGAGAGCCACTTTAGTACTTTTAAACCCAATGGATTTCTTGGGAGAGATTTATTTGAGGATGAGCTTTGAGATATTGGCCTTGAGAAGACTTGCAGACTTTCAGACATTCTTTTGAAAGCCATTTCTATGACATCATTTGTTGCAGCTATATCTTCTGCAGTTTCTCTTTCAATCAGCTCCTGCCTTTCAATGTCTGTCATGTCTGTTGAAGTGTTTAGTGATGCAGGTTTGGTTAACATCCCTTTAAAAAGGTTTTGAAGTTTTTCTGAGCTTTCTTCTTTTAGACCCATTTTCATGATGGATTCTGTGAAGTACTCAACCTCTTTTTCTTTCACCTCTTCACTGGTCAACTGTTCTTTTTCCTCTTGGTTTGTCACAAAAGTAGATCGGAACAGTGTTTTGAGGTTTTCTATCTGTTGTTCAAGCTTCATTCTTTGTTCGTGCTTCTTTGAGGTGCTTGAAACAGTTATCTTTCTTTTCTTTAGCCTTTCATAGGCTTCATCAGTCTGCTGTTTTGACCATTTTGATATGGCTTCAGCAGTATCCATTTTTGCATCCACCAGCTCCTTTTTCTTTCTTTTATACTCAGCAGTTAGGTCCGCGATGAGCTTTTTGAATTTTCTCCAGTTTGGAGCATTCTTCTTCTTTGTAGGATTATTCTTGATTTTCTCAATCCTTTCTGCTTCATGCTTTAGAGCGACTATTGGCCATTCTTCGAACTGTTGTTCTTCAGCAGGATAGAATTTCTCTTTCATGATGTAGGCTAGATATTGTTTTCTTAACCTTTTCTTTTGTTCAGCCTTTTCTTTGTTTAGGTCTTGTGCAAACTCTTCTATCTGCTTTACTTTTGTGAAGTAGAACTCCAGTCTTTTAGCAATGCCATCTTCGCTTAAACGTTCACGTTCACTCTCAACTTTAGCTCTTAGTTTAGCTTGCCTTGCTTTGATTTTGAGGTAATCATCCATATCATCTGGTGGCATGTAGCCTATGAGTGAGGAGAATCT
Organism: Helianthus tuberosus; assembly: GCA_030545235.1. Classification (NCBI taxonomy): domain Eukaryota; kingdom Viridiplantae; phylum Streptophyta; class Magnoliopsida; order Asterales; family Asteraceae; genus Helianthus; species Helianthus tuberosus. The sequence goes on from CM060394.1 coordinate 134,850,536, forward strand.
TCTTTTTGAAGGATCTTCTTCTGTATAGAATTGCCTCATCTCATTTTTGATAGCTTCAAGTTCCAGTGGATGTTGTGCAGCATTAGGATCATGTATACCCTCATCGGCAGGGATTGGCTTTCTTTTTCTGTTGAAGAGCTTTGGTTGTGATGTAGGAAAGGTGAGAGCAGTGGTGGATGACTGACTAACAGCTGTTGAAACAACTGGTGTCTCAACATCTGTTGTCATTACAACTGTTGATATGTCAACAGTTGTCTTCTGCTTTTGAGCAGGGGATGGAAGTGGTGAGGTAGTTTTTGATGGTGGTGATGGTGGTGGTGAGTCATCATCAGGAATGAAAACCCTTCTCCTTTTTAGTGTAGGAGAGGCTGATGATGTTTTGGGTGGCTCAGTGGTTTGAGAGTGAGTGGCAGTGGTTGGTGATTGACTGACAATGGTTGAAACAACTGGTGTTTCAATCACTGTTGTCATTACAGCAGATGTTGTAACATCTGCTGTCTTCTGCTTTATGGCAGGAGGCAGTGGTGGTGACATGATTGTAGATGATGATGGTGGAGCAGTAGTTGTAGTGGTGTGTGGTAGAGTGGTGTGTGTTGAAGATGTGACAGCTGTTTGGCTACTGACAGCAATTTTTGTAACTACTGATGTATCAATGTAAAGGCCATGTTCTATTCCCATCTTATTCATTTTTCTCAACAGCTTGATATTCTCCCCCTTTTTGGCATTATCTGAAGGGGGGTTATCAAGAAATGATAGGGAAGAAGGAGCTTTGCCAGAGGCACTTTGAATGCTAGCCTTTATAGCCTTGATGTCTGCTTGTGTGTCTTTAAACCTTGATTCCACCATGTTGGTCAGCATTTGTACATGAATATCAGGCTTTTGATCAGCCATCTGTTGCTGTTTTTCAAGCATGGGTTTAAAAATATTCCAAATCTCATTTTCAGCAAATGCATGTTGTGCAGGTGCTTGAGCAGGAACAAGTGTGGCTTGTGCTTTCTGAGCTTTTAAAATCTCTTGCACCATCTCCTTTATTTCAAAAACTGATTCTTCTAGTTTTTCAACTCTGCCCGTCAATTCCTGATATTTTGAATCATCACCTACTTTAGTAGGATCATCTGAATCCCCACCAGCAGTGGTTATATCAATGTGTGACTTAGGAACAGAGTCCCAAAAATCACCCATTGATGCCGTGACTTAGGAACAGAGTCCCAAAAATCACCCATTGATGCCCCTTGTTCTTGGTACTGGGGACTTCTTTCTTCAGCACTCGATAAACCTTTGATGGTACCAGTGGTTAGATCCAACTCACTGGTGGTTACCGAAGTTGCCATGGAAGAAATTGCCTTCAAGGGAGTCTTACTTATGAAACAACTGTCCAACTGAGGATCTGTTGATCCACCAGTTGTAGTTGTTGCTCCACTTGAACTACCACCGAGAGTTACTTGTAACTCAGGGGGTGTAACCTCCTCAATTGTTGCTGGGATAGCAGGGGTAGTAGCATCAGACCCAGTCACCTGTGGGGGTATACTCTCAGTGACAGGTGATAGAGAGGAACTGGTTTGTGTCTGAGCTATAGCAGCTGCATGCAACAAAGGTAGTATGGATTGTGGCATTATTATTGGTGAGGGGATGGGAGTTGAAAGAGACATGTCCTTGGGATCAGGACTGTGGAAGATAGAGCCAAGTGGATCTAGAGCTTCATAATTTGGTGTCCCTGTGATTACAACCTGATCCTTTTGTGAGGATGCAGGAGGAGTTTCAGGCATGGGTTGAGATCTTTCTTCCAACTGCTGTGAGGAAGTAGCAGCAGTGGTTTGTGGTGACTTTTGTGTTGTCACAGGCATTTCCTCTGGGATCTCATCTTCCAGAGTTGCCTTTGTTTTGGGTTTGGTGGGTTTTCTGGATGTTTTTCTTTTGGTCTTTTTGGTGATGTCAGGTGTGGGTTTCAAAGCAGTGGTTGTGCTGCTTTGATCACCTGGAGCAGTGGGCTCAGCAGCTGATACCTGAGGAGCAGTTGTAACTGCTAAAATCTGCTCAGGTACCCCTGCTTTTGTTTTTATTGGTGCCAACATTCTAGTGAATGTTTCAGGTGTCAAGCTTTTTATTTGAAAATAGACACCTTGTTTAAGCAAATTTTCATTTTTCTTATCAAATTTTTGTATAAAATAGTAACTCAAAAACCTTGGAAACAACAAAAATGCTTTACTTTCAACGTTTTTCACCATGTCATTGAAAATCTCCTGGGAGTAGTTGTAGTCTTTATTATTCAAAATAGCGTAACCCAGGCATTGAATTTTCAATGGTATTTCGTTAAAAGATGTTGTTTTATTCGAAGCACACATCAGAAGTGTGTGAAATAAAAATCTGGGTGCAGATGGAAAATAACCCTTTTGTAGGGTATCTACCTTTGACTGTTCTGCATAGCCCCTTTTCAGAAAATCAGCTTTTAACTCATTTTTGTCAAAGGAAGCTTTACCTTTCTGATCATCGAGTTTGAAGATTTCTGATAGTGATTGCGGAGTGATTTGAATCGCCGTACCCTGTATCGAGGAGTTAATGGCTACTACTTTATCATCTTGTTTTTCAAGCGTAGCATTTTTCCAGAACTCTCTCTGGGTTTGCAGATATATGGGGGCGTCTACTGTCAACAAAGTTTTGTACTTTGATGTAGATATGGTGTCGAGAATGGAATCGAAGGTATGGTTGTTCGTGGGTTTTGTGAGTAAACCCAAATAGTTGTGAGATTGTTTGTATGGTATCTCATTGGATTCTTCGGCCGTTTGAGCGACCTCATTTGAAGGTGGTGGTGATTTAGGTTTTGATTTTGATTTTGACTTTAATTTCGTCATTTTTGTGGAGAAGAACGAAGAAGGATTTTGGAGATTTTGAGAAGAAGGGTTGGAAACTGCTATGAGAAGAGAATTTTGGAATTCAATTCGACAGTGTAAAACCCTGTTTGGGGGTTTAGGGCAGAGTTTTATTTAAAAAATTGATCGCTGATGTGGCAGCGGTTATTACGATCTGAGGGCTAAAAACTGACCACGTGTCAAACACTGATGAAATGGATGAAGGATGGAGAACAGTTGTTTTAAGGGCCACTGACGTATTAAGTATCAGTGGTTACAACGGTAAAAATTTTGGGCAGTGAATGATGTTTACTATCAGTGGATAGCATATAAGTGGATAAGACACTGATTTTGAACATCAGTGCTTTTTAAGAAAATGAGGGATCAGTGGTTAACTTTCAGCAGTGGACAGTGTTTAGAGATCAGACGTTGGAACAAAACAGTGGTTAGGGTAAATGGTACAGATCTGAAGGACAAGTATTCCAGCAACAGTTTTGAGAATTTTCATTCAAGGTTTTGCCACATGTCAATTTTGAAAGAAAGTGGTTTTAGTACCCCAGATGATGAAAACTTTTTACTAAGGCAACTCATTTTCGTTTAATATTTAATTAAAACATGAATACCCTAGTAATTCAAGAACAGTTTGCAATCAACCTTTGATAAAAGTTTATGAACAAACCTGAGTATGACATGATCTTGACATATGTACCATTTCCTTTTGACCCATTTAAGAGGACAATAATACCAACAAAAATAAGGTATTACATCCTGATAGGAACTGAAACTATTGCCAACAAAAACAAGCAAAAGTTCCAGATATATTATTCCAAAAAAATAAGAATAATATATCCTGGTTATTCGAAAAAAAAATCCTTTGAACACAACAAAAAAAATGGTTAAAGGATTTTCTGAGAATAGTATAAAAAAGGATCTGGTATAATTTCAATAGAGTATATAATCACATCATTCACAAGTTATTGAAAATGGTCAGTGGTTTGACAACAGTGGTAGGAAACTTTTGGATACATTTTGACCACTGTTTGGTACCATTTTCTTTGTCAGTTGATTGCAAACATGAGGACACATGGATGAATTTTTGAACATTTGTCTAGTCCTCTTGAAATTTAATCACTGAAGACACTATTATCACCTGAACTTACTTGAGCCAATAAGCACAGACAGTTGCTTAATGACCATTATTACCCCAAGCTTTGACTCTTAAGTGTTTTACGTTTATACTCTTTTCTTTTGACTTCAAAAGTTTTGAGATAAACACACTTTCGAGTTTTTGTGAATTTTAGTCCAAAATCATTTTGCAGTAATGTTTTGAGAGACTTGGTCATGTTTGCACAAGTTTTTCAGCCAATCTCACACTACATATGATACGGACTAAGTTGACCCCTGTTTTCTTAGTGTATTTAAACAAGGTTGATTTGTTCCTTTTGAGGATCTCAACCTGTTTTCGACACACAAGATCTAAATAACTAAAGTCTTAATTCCCTCTTTATAGAAAATCAAAACACTAATGTCTTATGAATCATAGGTTTTGTTAATCCGAGGTTCATACTTTAGTATTAAATGAAAACATCACAAATATCAAAACAACAGTTGAAATCAATTTTAAGAATATGAAATGATCTCACAGTTTAACAGATATGTTTTCAGATCTAGAAACCATGAGTGTTTTGTGCATGAAATCACTTGTTGTGTTAATTTTGTGTGTCATATGACATCTTGGTTGATTTACAGAGTTTTGAATAACCATTTTGAACATGATTTACTTCGATACTCTATTTTTCAACTAAATACAACCAACCTTAGTATCAATGAATTTTGAGCCAAACTGTTATGTCAATTTGACTGTTAAATCGAAATTGACTGTCCAGGCTCTGATACCAATTGTTGGATCTGAGGCTCTCATGATTGTTCTTGTTTGTTGGATTTGAACAAATCAAATAGATATGAACAGTTTTAAGTGCAGCGGAAATGAATAACAAACTTTGTAAACACAATTAATAGGAGAAGATAGTTTGATAAACAATTGCTTTTCATAGAGTCGAATGATTTACAATTCAAAGCAAAAGATTACAGTGAAAGCTTACAAACTAAACTCCCCCTCAGCCTGATGCCTTAAGGTTGGTTGCACAAGATGAAAGGATTAGACATGAGGAGAATAACCCACTCAGTCAATCAAATGTAACAGTACAGGGTACTGTTACATTTATAGGCAAACCAAACCACTGAGGTATCTCAGCTGACGTCACCATGAAAGCGACGTCTAACAGCCTAACAACCTGTATCTACTGTCCTTACACAAACACTGCTAACCTAACCACTGACTATACATAAAACAAATAATTCACTAAACAGCTACTCTCCCTTTATGTCAGTGCTTTACTCAAGGTTGATCAGTCCTTGACTTGGCAGTGCTTTATCATCAGTAGATAGGACCAGCAGTGTTGGATACTTCAGGGTTTTGATCAGCAGTTGAAAGGGCAGCAGTAGTTGTATCTGAACAGCGGATAAAGACCATCAGTTGTTATAAATCACTTTCAAGGGGAAAGCTTAATGTAAACGTCTGCTTATTGTGAATCCACTGTGGTGACCAGGTTTTGGCTTTACATTATCTGTTCCTCTGGTAGGGTTCAATCCCAACATTGTGAACTAGGAACGTACCAGCTATCACGTCAGGGATTAGATCTGCTTCCTGAGTAGTCAACTGGAAGGCTCTTACGTTCTTCTTGGTAGCTCCTTTTGCGGGGTTGGCTTTGTTATCAGCTGGTTTGGCCAATTTCGGGCAATCTGGCCTAAAATGTCCAGCTTCTCCGCAGTTGTAGCAGATCATTGTTTTCTTCTTTCTGCAATCTTCTTCTTGGTGCCCCGGGATTTTGCAGAAATTGCAATATCCTTTGCATTTTCCAAAATGCTTCCTTTTACAGGCATTGCAAAATGGAACAGTGGAAGATTGCCCAGTTCCCTTTCTCTTGAAATTACTACGGTTACCCATACGGAATCCCTGGGTAATCTTTTGGGCCACTTCCTTCTTTCTATTTTCTTCTCGCATACGTACTAGTCCGTCCGTCAAAGTGTTGGCTAATTCCACCGCATAGTCGATAATGCGAGGTCTCGCAGCTTTAACGATGTCACGGATTTCGCCAATCAATCCCCATATATAGCGAGAAATAAGCACCGGCTCTGGCGAAGCCAGGGTTGGTACCACTCTCGCATATTCGAAGAATGTCGAAGTATACCCTCGACAGTCTACATCCACCATTCGGTGGTTCTGAAATTTATTTGCCATTTGTTCTTTCTCATACTCGGGATAGAATTTTCTTTCCATTAACCGCTTAAATTCTTCCCAGCTCATGGCATAGGCTACATTGCTTCCCTTGGCTTGAAGTACCGTATTCCACCATTCTAGCGCCCCTTCTTTAAAAAGATTCGACGCGTACATGACTTTGTCTTCCTCAGCACATTTACTTATTTTAATCACCGCCTCAGTTTTCTCTAACCAACGCAGTGCAGCAGTCGCTCCTTGGTTGCCTGCAAATTCAACTGGTTTACAGGCAAGAAACTCCTTATAAGTGCAACCAGGCGTTGCAGCTTTCATTTTCTTAAGGAGTGGGGCTCGCCTCCCATCGTTGTCGTTATTTGTATGGTTACCGCCTCCGTTTACACTATTACTGAAATTGTCACTGTGTGTACGTTTGCTAGGAATAATTTGTTGAGGTTCAATTGGATTTCGGGCAGCAGCAGGTATTGCTGGAATAGCATTGGCTATTCCCTGAGCAACGATATTCTCGATATCTTGCCTATTCAGAAATTGATCTTAATGATTTTGTTCAGATTGATTAACTTCATTAACGGGTTCATTACCGGCGTTTTCCATCTGGTAATTAATTTATATAAGTGATTAGCATAAAATAAGAAATAACAAAACATAACAAAACAATCGCACATAAACATGTTAACAAGTATAGCCAAAATTGTCGATTTTTTCGACTTTCGATATTTTATATATTATAATAGGCATCCGTACAAACTGGTTATCTTACAAAAGTTTTATTTTTAAGTTATTTCACATAATTATATTTTTATGATTATATTATTATTAAACAAACACCACACAACCACACATGATCCCTGTTAGCTGGCATTTCAGAAACGACGCTCCCTCTCGTCGTACTTCCAAGATATCCTTTCCCCTACTTCTCGGATTCTATTTCCCGCGTCCACTAGTTCCTCGCCATAGTGGCGGGGCTCTGCCAAGTTTTCGGAGCTCATCGGTGGGTGTAGTGGAGGTTCAGGATCAAATTGGGGGAAACGGTATTAGGGTTATTTAGGAGATTTTGAAACTGCCAGTCAGTGGTCCACCACTCTTCTAGTTCTGCTGGTAGAGGTTGGGTGTGGATAATAGGATCTGGGATTTCAGGTTCTAGGTCAACTGGAAGTTGTGCTTCCGCTGGGTAATTAAAAAGATTTTCACCGGCAGGTCCGATGAGGTCACTAAGTGCCAGTTTATGATCCAACTCCTCCCAGGGTGGCATTTCCTGGTCTTGCCTGGAACTTTCCCCAATATCTATTTCCTTGCCTTTACCTTTAGAATCCTCCGTCTTTATAATTTTCCGTGTTGCTGGTTTCCTCCTACGCACACGCCTCCAGCCTACTATTCTTCTTATTTTCTTTGGCTTTGGTTTCTCCGGAGGTTGGGTTTGAAATTCCATAGGTTCCTCCATGTCGGCACAATAACCGGTAAAGTCTCTTGAAACTTCCACATTAACAGAATAGAGATTGAGATTCTGAAGAGCTTCGACAACTCATTCATGCTGTTTAGCAGATATGAAGAAACACAAAAATTCTAGGTTAAAATTTTGTAAATTAAATTTTCACATAATCACAGAAAAAGAAAATCAGAAAATTTAAATTTATACCAATAGATTAATTAAAACAAAATATTGTGATTATATATACATATATTACAAATTACAACTGAAATTTAAAATATACTAGGGGAAATTTATTTTAGTTTATAAGTTGTTAATTTAATGGGCAAAGTTTCTGGCTTATAGATGATATAAGTGTTGGTACTAGTTTGGCGATTCCACTATTAGTTAGCATTTACTGCTGTAGTGGCTAACATATAGAGATTTGCCCATTTTTCATCTAATTCATCTTCCCATGGTGGGTTATTGCCTATTTCCTGAGTTTCCTTATTAATCACCATTCCTTTTGGTTGTGACTTCTTTATTTTCTCTTGACTTTTTCTAATAATACAATTTCTTTTCTTAGGGGTAAGTGGTTTCTCAAACTGTGCTTTACGAACAAATATTCCTTCATCAGTATTTGCTGAGAATCTTGAGGAATTTGATTGTAATGAAGTTCCCTTATCTTTTGGTGACCTATCTAATTGACGATAGATGTCCGAGATTCTTTGCTTACCCCTACTGTAGACTAACAGATAGTCAAAAATAACAAAACACATAATCACTGGATAGTAATCAGGAAAAGTAAGTATTTCTAAATACTTAATGGGCTTAAATCAGTGGCTCTGATACTACCTTTTTCTGTCACGGCCCCCGTCCCGGTTTTACCCGGTCCAGGAGCCGCGGGACAGAAACCCGTGGTATTTATTCATTGAGTTGACAGCGGAAGATTTTACAGGATCTTTTAAAACTTGAAATGCCCGATTATTTTATTTCATAATTCGGGATAAACCCCGTAATTCACAATAGAGGAATTTCACAAGGAAATTCCCTGATTTACAAAACATGTTTATTTATTTAATTGAGCCACTACTTCAAGCTTGTTAGTGCCCCGTAGCACTTTTCCTTGGTTCACAGTAGTCACCTGAAACATGTTTTAAAAATATTTTATCAGCGGGGAAATACTGGCGAGTCACTCACATTTAATAAAATGACACATAATTATAAATTACAGCATAAGAGCGATTACAATGGCTTCTATCTTATTTTTATCTGGCGTCGTGTCACCTCCTGGTGACGATGGTCATACCACTATTGGGTCTTTTTCCCCAAGTAGTGATGATTATCACTGTTAGGATTTATTAGCCTAACCGTGAGAAATTAGTAATGTGCACAATACCCCACTAGCCAGTGATTCAAGATAACCACGACTTAATCCCTGTAATTATAACTTTCGAAAATTGATTGGAGTATTGTAAAATACTTTTGATAAAAGAGAATGACTCACATTGCCGATTTAAACAGGCAGAGTTTAGCCTACTGATTAGCCTTGTAACCTAATTTAAATAACAATGCACACGAACTAGGTCAGTAACTAATACAGCATTTACGATAACTTACGAGATTAAAACCCTCACAACGAATGACAAAATGCAATACTTAAACATCCATCGAATTCACGACGAATGATAAAGTATGGCCCTAATGTGGGCAGCACTTAAACATCCATCGGATAGTTTCAATCGATCGGATATTAAATCGTAGCAGCGATCGAGTTATTACCCTGTTATCGTAGCAGAGGTTCGGGATTATACTATTTTTGAACAAAACAGCGTATAAGTGAGTGTACGTAATGAAATTTAACGTCGAAACATGCAAACTGATCAAGTCCCAAGCCCCTGAATTTATAGCCCGAATTTGGACCTCCCGCGTGTCGCGGAGGGTTCCCCCACCCCTGTCGCGAGTCGCGGGGCATACCCCCCTATCCTAGGGTAGCCTCGTGTCTTGGGTAGCCTTGGTGAGTCGGAATTTTTCGAAAATACATGTTTTGTAACAGTTGCAAATGGATAAACGTAATTAGGGAATACCCCCCTTGAGTCTTAGGGGCCCTGATCCTAGTTTCAACTATTCTGAAAATTTTAGGGGTCATGCAATATTTCTTGAGGGTCTCAATTTGGATTTCCTATTGGACATAATAGATTTAAGAACTATATATTTTGCGAGAGTTGTTACACAAACCTTTTCCCTACTGATGTTATATATTAAATAAAATATTTTAAGCATTTGAGACTGATCAAAACTTCAGAATTTTACAAACATCTTGAATATCGCCAATTACCGACTTTTAAGCTAATTAAGCGCATAGTATGGTTTAAAACCATATTTAATGCCTAAGACTTGTTACCTACTGATTTTAAAAATATTTTTTTATACTTTAACAGTAAGTATAAGTCTTGAACTCAGATTTCCAAATTTGACCTTAAAAGCATATGTGAAATAACCAAAATGTCCCTACGGTGCATAGTTTGGCCATAAATGATAAACCTCACATATGTATGATATCTTACTGATGTAACTTGATAAAATAAATATTTTTACTGAATATTTTAGACAAGAACCTCAGTTTGCTATTAAACCTCTTTTATAAACTTTAAAATGACCAAAATACCCTTTCGGGGCTTAAATTGGTTTTAAATTCGTTTTGGGCATAATTGAAGATATCCTACTGATACCACAACATATTTTAAGCATAATAATGTATGGAACTTGTACATGACTCATCCGGTTACCCGTTATGCTTATACGCGTTCGGTACGGTTTATGTAACTAGTTTGCATAAATTAGCCGAAACGGGTCAAACCTTATCATTTTTATTTCAAAATCTAGAATGTATTTAGTTTACCCATTTTATACAAGTCTTCGTACTTGTTGGGTCTAAATCACATTTCAATCCGGTCATCGCTTAATCTCGCTTTTCGTACCGTAAACTTTTCTTTAAAACTAACCGGTCTAAGTTACAACTTAAATAAGACCCGTTAGGAATCTAATAGGTTATTAAAACCTTCGTTCCAGATTAGGAGCCCAGTAAAAGCTACCTACACTTGCTGATTAGTATATACGGCTGAGTATAATTTACATTTTTAGCTCAGGTAAATACTTTTAACTTATTTTCCCTTATACGGGCTTGGGATACGGTAACTTATTACCGCTTGGTCGGGTATTGAATATTTAATCGATTAGTGGTTAAATCATTGAGATAACCCATTTTAATCTGTCTTGTTTGATACAAAGCATTTGGGGGTTAATGACCGTGTCTTGGATATCCTTGGCATCATTTAAATGCAAATGGCCATGACCTAAGCACGGGGTGTAGGCATACACCTGACAGTTGCAATACGGATTCTTTTCCCCAAAAGGGAATATAGATATAAAATATAATCCACACGTGAGGTTAACTCCTTGTGGACTATATTAGTGGTGTGTTAATTAATCATGATTCGGCTCTTCTATTCCGGGCCCTGAAAGTACGACAAACATGTAAATCTGTATACAAGATTATTTTAAATAATTGTCCTAAGTTATAAAAGATTTTATGCCTTGTGCATCCAAACAAATTTTAATAAATACTTTTCAAAAGAGTCAGTTAATTGTACTTACCAGTGTAAACTGACGTATTTTCAAAAGACTAAGTGACAGGTACTATACGTAATTTGCTGGAAGCTCCTTGGTGTCAATGAAGGATCTTGCAAATCCTTAGGATGCCCTAAAGTCTGCTAAACTTCATTTTGTACATTTTAATATGATCCGCCTGTGGATTTAATATCACAAGCTCGAATATAATTGTCTTTTCAGTATTTTCTAACAATTGAGTTTGTAATAATATTTTATATTCCAAGACTTCCGCTGTGCTATTCTGTGTATGTTTGACTATGACGATATCAATCTTACGTCACGATACTCCCCACCGGGCCCACCGGGCTGAGCTGTAAATATCGGGGTGTGACAGGTTGGTATCAAAGCCAACGTTTGAGTGAATTAAACATTTACCTTTAGTGTTTAATCTCAAATGACACAGTAGCATATTCCTTAGACCTTCTGAGTCTAGACTTAACATAGGAATGCTCTCATCCCTATTAAGTAAACATTGTTCTCGATTTTAAGTGTTTTAAATATGTCGCCAAGCAAAGAAGCCGTTGATGGAGATTCTTACCGTCCGAAGCCAAGAAATGCCAAGCTTCATACCACGACTAGGATAAGCATGCGACCGGCTGAAGAAAACCCCTTTGTGGACCTATTCCCAAAACCAAACCTATTTGAACTCTTAATCAGACTTCATAAATCCATACCGGAGGTCCTTGAGGCTCAAATCTTGAAGTCTGTACCACTGGAGTCCATACTAGGAGATCCCTGAGGCTCCCATATTGAAGATAATACATGTGGATGTTATTGATCCCTATTTTCTATTTCCAAGTTTTGGAACTGCGGACTTAGACTATACCAGTCAAAACCCAATCCGTGATCCATGGCATTCCCTTAACTATTGAGTCTTTGGATTCTACTTCAGCAACGAATCCTGATTTTTAAATGTTTACTTTATTCACTAAAGATTTTCAGTATCGCTACTGCGTACGATAGATAAAGAAGAAAAATAATCGGAATAGAGCGAGGAAGACATTATGAAACCCTTCTTCTATTATATTTCATTTTTCTTTAAGTCCCTGTATGGGCATTTGATTATTGTAGTCCTTTGTGCACGTATTATTTCATCATAGTCCTTGTAGACTTACCTCTTTTGATAAGACTCCATATATATATATATATATATATACGTTTATCTATTATCGTCCCTTTGAGGACATTATATTTCAATATAGTTCCTTCGAGGACATTATATTCCAAAATAGTCCCTTCGTGGGCATCATACTTCAAATAGTCCTTTCATGGACATTATACTCCATTATATTCCTTACATGGACGTGTTATTCAATAAAATCTTTTGTAAACATGATTATTTCATTAAAGATATTTTGTAGACATGTTATTTCATTAAAGCCCCCTGGCAAATATAATAATTCATCATGGTCCTTTCGAGGACATGTCGTTTCACTATAGTTCCAAGGTTGACATACCTTATAGTCCTTATATGGACTTATTGTTGGTGCATATGTCTGTCGACTTCGTCTTGTATCGAGTCTTGTGTCTAGATTGGATAGAATGAAGCCCGATAGGCTAGATAATAGAGTTTTAGTGGTTTTGGACCAGTTCGCACGAAATGGGTCTTGACCATTCCATGCGAAATGGCTCCATTATAAATATCTGAGCTTGCCATTTCATTTGTAATTTTTCTGATTCCGGTACCGAGGTGCTGCCGAAGTGTCTTCAGGCTGTAAAATGTTGTTATATCAATAAACAAGACAATTAGACTGTATATCAAGCTGATTCAAAGTCGATACGTTTGTTTCCGCCTCTCGTATTGATTAGAACTCTTCTGAACGACTCGTTTTGGTCGTGCAAACGATCCTATAAGTGGTATCAGAGCTCAGGAGGAAGAGTTTTTACCGATTCAACTTGATTTCATCAAAATTCTGACTTCTACACCCTCTTTTACAACATTTTTCAAAATTAAACAAGATTTTACGGTTAAAATGGATTGAATTTCACATATAACTTGCGAAACACAGTTTTAACAATCCTTGAAAGAATCAGACTTAAAATCGGCCTAAATCTTGATCAATTTTTCAAAAATCCACTCGTTTGTGTGACATCAGCAACATTTCGTACGAAATAGCCCATTTCGTGTGAATCAGAACCTCATTTCGCATCAATTGAACCTTGTGAACCCCATTCCGCACGAATTGAACCTTGTGACCTCCCATTTCGCATGAAATTGCATCTTGAGACCTTCATTTTGCACAGATTGGACCCATTCCGCTTGAACGTTGTCAGTTCGCTTGAATTGAACGTCCATTTCGCACGATTTGGACAAAATCATCACTAGTTCATTTGAAAAGGGACATTTCGCATCAAAATCCATTTCGCACCAAAGTCATTTCGTATCAAAGTCCAATTCGCTTGAACATTGTGTTTTTGTGAACTTTCAACACCGAAACATGGAAGAAGAGTTTTACAACGCGTTTGCTACTACTCCAGCTGCTCCAATCACAGTTGCCGAAACTCTTGAAATTGAAAATGAAACGGGAACGTCTCAAAAGCCTCCAAAGCTTATGTAAATCGAGGATTTTAAAGGATAGCAAAACCGTTTTGAAACTTGGGTGCAAGCTTATAAGTTTGATGCATGGGTTTCGTTGGACAAAGATTACGTTAAACCGACAGATGACCGTGGAAATGAAAAATCTTCAAGTGATTATTCAGCGGCTGAGAAGTTAAAATACACCAGTGAAAAAATGATGATTAGCATTCTCCAACAAGCGGTAAAAGAAGATATATTTGTTTTGCTTCAACATGAGGACACTGCTAGATCAATTTGGTTGGCGTTGATTCAAAAGTTTAAGGGAAGTGCTGATATGATAAAAAATAAATGTGCATTACTAAAGAAATCTTTTGATATGTTTACAGCTTATAAAGGTGAAACGACTAGGAGAACTATCGATAGATATTGTCATCTTGTCCAGGAAATGAAAAGATTAGAGATAAAAAAGGAAGATGATGAATGGGTTGATAAGCTATCTGATGCGTTACCTCAAGACAAATGGGGAACTTAGCGTTTGTAAGTGTTCCTTCGTTCTTGTTATTCTTTTAGCGTTAAAGTAAAACTTTGTTTGACTTTCTGCATTGACCAGTTTATGGTCAATGCGAAGTTTGTTTGAACTTCATAACGTGAGCGTAATCACGATGGTTATAGTCCCTAGTGACTATACCTACTGATTACCACGTTATCTAGGCTCAGTGACGAGTCGTAGTTTCGGCCAAAATGCGCATTCTTGCATATTTTGTAACCAAACTACTCTTAGGTATCAAAACCGTTTGTTTTGATACCAAACCTATTTTCTAAACTTAGTTAAGCATGTTTTAACATGCTTAGCTCGTCACTTTTAGTTTAGTGCTTATATAGGGTCGTAAGGTAAGCGATCTAAACAATCGCTTATACTTTCGAACCCGACCCGTTTGGTCGATCATTAGGATCCGACCAAACACATTAGGTGACCATAGTTGTATAGGGAATAACCTTCCAATGTTATACCTTATGGTCACGACGTTTAGTTAGTTGTATGATAGGTAGTATATATGCCTTAGGTAAATTACCAAAATGCCTTTTTTACGCCAAAATTCATTTTAAGCATATGTAACATAACTTTTGGTATCTAAACTGATTTGGCAACAATATTAGACATGCTAAGGCATATATTACTTGTCATAGGACTAGTTAAGCAGTCCGAACGCGTTTCACGCGAATGACGCGTTAAAGTAGCTTAAGCTACCTAAATGTAACAACTCTCATAAAAAGTCATAATTATTAAATTCATTAGTCCAAAAGGAAACCCTAATTGAGACACCCAAGTGATTCTGAACAAACCCTAAAATTTTCATAATTTTCAGAATCAGGATTAGGGCCCCTAAAACTCAGGGGGTGTTAAACCCTATTTACGATTATCCACTTAAAACTTAAGACCTAAGATTTTAGAAGAAGCTCATAAATCTAGGTATACCATGCACCCAGGAAACAATAAGATGTACCAAGATTTAAGAAAGAACTTTTGGTGGATAGGAATGAAAAAGGACATAGCAAGATATGTTTCTAAATGTCTTACTTGTTCACAAGTTAAAGCAGAACATCAGAAACCTTCAGGACTACTACAACAATTAGAAATGCCAGTATGGAAATGGGAACTTATAACAATGGATTTTGTTACTAAGTTACCCAAAACCAGAAAAGGTAATGATGTGATTTGGGTAATTGTGGATCGATTAACCAAATCAGCTCACTTTTTACCAATGAAAGAAACCTTTAGCATGGAAAGACTGGCTAAATTGTATGTAGATGAAATCGTATCTCTACATGGAGTTCCACTCTCCATCGTATCAGATAGGGATAGTCGTTTCACTTCTCATTTCTGGAAAAGTTTCCAGCAAGCAATGGGAACTCGACTAAACCTAAGCATTGCATATCATCCACAAACAGACGGGCAAAGTGAAAGGACAATCCAAACTCTTGAAGACATGCTCCGAGCATGTGTGATAGATTTTGGTGGGAATTGGGATGATCATTTACCGCTGATCGAATTCTCCTATAACAATAGTTATCATTCAAGTATTGAAACTGCCCCATTCGAGGCACTGTATGGAAGAAAGTGCAGAACTCCAGTTTGTTGGGCAGAAATAGGAGAAAATCAATTATCAGGACCTGAAATAGTGCAGGAGACGACTGATAAGATTACTCTAATCAAGGAAAAACTGAAGACTGCTCGAGATCGCCAGAAAAGTTATGCAGACAATAGAAGCAAGCCGTTAGAATTCCAAGTTGGAGACAGAGTACTGTTGAAAGTTTCTCCTTGGAAAGGAGTTGTTAGATTCGGTAAGAAAGGAAAGTTAAGTCCAAGATACGTAGGACCATTTCCAGTGATCCAACGTATAGGACCAGTAGCTTATCGTTTACAACTACCAGAAGAATTAGCTGGAGTACATGATGTATTTCATGTATCAAATCTCAAGAAATGTTTAGCAGATGAATCTCTAGTAGTACCTCTTCAAGATATAGAGGTGAACGAAAAGTTAAAATTTGTGGAGAAACCTCTTCAGATAGAAGACAGAAAAGTGAAGTTTCTCAAGCACAAACGACTAGTGCTAGTTAAAGTAAAGTGGGATTCAAGGAGAGGACCTGAATACACTTGGGAGCTAGAATCAGAAATGAAGAGAAAGTATCCTCAATTATTCCAGTAAATCTCGAGGACGAGATTTTTCTTAAAGGTGGGGAGAATGTAACAACTCTCATAAAAAGTCATAATTATTAAATTCATTAGTCCAAAAGGAAACCCTAATTGAGACACCCAAGTGATTCTGAACAAACCCTAAAATTTTCATAATTTTCAGAATCAGGATTAGGGCCCCTAAAACTCAGGGGGGGTTAAACCCTATTTACGATTATCCACTTAAAACGTTAGCAGCAAGGAATTTTCAAAAATTGTCAACTCAGCAAGGCTAGTCCCAACCGTGGCAACCCTAGGCCTAAAAGTAGGTCTTACGCGGGCCGCGTAAGGATTAGCTTACATCTCACGCGGGCCGCGTAAGGGTCAAATTTTACCTATAAATAGAGGACAGTGGGACTTGAATTCTGGAAGAACAACGACGTAAAAATTCGCAATATTCACTGAGATACGAACAGTATACTCTAAATCCACACACTAATCTCGAAATTCTGCCGCAAAACAGGGTATTAGCACGATCGCTGTTACGATTCATTTTCCGATCGATCAATGTACTCAACGGGTGTTTAAGTGCTGCCCACATTAGGGTGATGCTTTGTCATTAGTCGTTAATTCGACAGATGTTAAGCATAGCACTTTGTCATTCGTTGTGATGGTTGATCTCGTGAGTTATCGTAAATGCTGTATTGATTACTAACCCAGTTTTGTGTACATTGTTATCTAAATTAGGTTAATCAGGCTAATTCATAGACTAGACTCTGTCCGTATTAAATCAGCAATGTGAGTCATTCTCTCTTTTTATCAAATCTATTTACAAAAGCATGTTTATTTTCAAAGTTATAATTACGGGGATTAAGTCTTTGTAATCACCAAGTTACAGCCGGTATGTGGGGTTTTGTATACATTACTTGATAATCGTCACCATTGGGGCAGCCAATTGGGGGATATGACCATAGTCACAGATTCGGTCGAGTGACAAATACCGTGGGTAGTTGGTTTGATATCAGAAACATTGTAATCGCTCTTAATACTGTAAATTATAACAAATGTGTCATTTTAGTAAATAGAATGATTCACTCAGTATTTCCCGCTGACAAAACCTTTTTCAAACATGTTTCAGGTGATCTGTTGTAATTCAGGAAAAAGTGCTGGGAAGCATTTGAAGCTTGAGAAAGTGGCTCATTATAAAATAAAGAAATAAGTTTTGTAATATCACGATTTCATATTAAAATCATAATATTGTAAATTATCGGGGTTTGATCCCGAATTGTGAAATAAAATAAATCGGGAAAATTTTAGCTTTAAACGATCCTGTTAAATAAACTTCCGCTGTTAAACTCAATTAAATAAATACCACGGGATTTCTGTCCCGCGGCTCCTGAAACGGGTCAAACCGGGTCGGGGGCCGTGACAGAAAAAGGTGGTATCAGAGCCACTGGGTTAAGCTAATTAAGTATTTAGAAATACTTAATTTTTCTTGATTACTATTATATGATTATGTGTATTATTAACTGGTTATTTGTTAGTTACAGTATGGGTAAGCAAAAGCTGTCAAGCATCTATCTTAAATTAGATAGATCATCCAATGAGAAGGGAAGTTCATCCCGAACCAAATCCTCGAATCAGACTGAAATTCCTGAAGAAGGAATATTTGTGCGAAAGGCACAATACGAGGAATCACTTTCTCCTAGAAGGAGGGAGATGATTATTAAGAAAAGTAAAGAGAAAATCCGAGAAAAGAAGATTAAATGGGAAACCCAGGAATTAATTGATAAATCACCTTGGGAAGATAAACTAGATGAGAAATGGGCAAATTTATATATGCTAGCCACAGTAGCAGAAAATATAAATCTTTAAATATTTTAAAGTTTTAGCACCTTACCCTTATAATCTAGAAGCCCTGTGCAATAAATAAAATTTGAAACCCTAAGTGTGTTTTTCAGTTATCTTTGTAATAAATTAGTACACAGTATGTAATAAATTAAAAGGTTATTTATGAATTTTAACTTAGTATTTTATGCATTTTGCATATATGCTACATCAGCATGAGTGGGATATCTGAAGCCTTTCAGAACCTTAATCTTTACCCGGTGAATATCGAAGTTTCCAAAGAATTTACTGGATACTTTCCTGATATAGAACAACCTGTAGAATTCAGTGCTCCACCCTTGAAAAAGCCAAAACCCAAGAAAAGAAGGAAATACGTTTGGGGGAGTCGTATACGTAAGAAAAAGTCAGCTACAAAACTTCCCAAAATAAGCAATCCTTTGAAAAAGGGAAAAGAAATTATAACCGGAGAAAGTTCTAAACAACAGGAAATGGAAACTGAAGACAAGGAGGAGGTTAAGGAGATAGGAATACAGATGGAGGAAGGTACTAAAGAAATAGTAATAGAAGTTGGGCAAGGCTCTAGACCAACTCAGATAGAAATCGGAGATAGCTCCAATCAAAACCAGGGAAGGACCTTTCAAGATGAGATAGATTTCCTATTGGCAAGCTGTGAAACTATTCAGCCTGTCAATAATAATAATAATAATAATAATAATAATAATAATAATAATAATATTTTTAATTATCCTCTTGAAAACCAACTCCCTATGAATTGGGAACCAGCAATTCCAGACCCAATAGTCCACTCCCAACCCATAGGAATGGACGAATGGTGGACAAACGATTGGCAATTCCAAAATATTGTCAACGATCCTTATTCTTTTCTTCCACAATTCGATCCAGAACCCCTACCTAATCCACCCATGAGTAATGAAAACATGGCTGAACTTCGCCACTTTGGTGAAGAGTTGTTTGATGCTGGAACTAGAATCAGGGAAATAGGGGGACAAATTGCCTGGAAGTACGATGAGAGGGAACTGCGTTTTTAGAACGGCAAGTGACGAGAGATAGTAGGATGGTAAAACGGTGTTTGTATAATAGTAACAGTAAAATTAGTCTGTAAATAACGAATAAAACTCTGTAAGATATTGGCGAGTAACGATGCATACTATATTAGATATAAAATGAAATCGAGAAATCGATTGTTTTGACTATATCTGTATTGTAAAATTTTCTGATTGTTTGTATGTAATTGTTATTTAGCAGATACTAATAAAATTTATATATATATTACCAGATGGCAAACAGTGGTAATGAACCTATAAATGAAGTTAATCAGTCTGAACAACATTCAAGAGATCAATATATGACTCGGCAAGATATCGAAAACATTGTTGCTCAAGGGATAGCCAATGCTATTCCAGCATTCGTAGCTGCTATAAAGAATCCAATCGAACCGCAACAAATTGTTCCTAGTAAACAGATTACTGAAGATAACTTCAGTAATAGTGTAAATGGAGGCAATAAGCATGATAATCATAATAAGGAACCACATCAAGCTCCATTACCCAAGAAAATGAAAACTGCAACGCCTGGTTGCACTTTCAAAGAATTCCTTGCTTGTAAACCCACTGAATTTGCAGGCAATGAAGGAGCAACTGCATCACTGCGTTGGTTAGAGAAAACCGAAGCAGTCCTTGCAATAAGTAAATGTGGTAAAGATGATCAGGTCATGTACGCATCAAATCTCTTCAAAGAAGGAGCACTCGAATGGTGGAACACTGTGTTACAATCAAAAGGAAGAGTAATAGCTTATGCTATGACTTGGGAAGAATTTAAGGGTTTGGTGGAAAGAAAATTCTGTCCCGAGTATGAAAAGGAACAGATGACGAATAAGTTTCTAAATCATCGGATGATGGGTGTAGATTGTCGCGGTTATACCTCGATATTCTTTGAATATGCTAGAGTGGTACCAACACTGGCTTCGCCAGAACCGGTACTCATTTCTCGCTATATTTGGGGACTAATTAGCGAAATCCGCAATATTGTTAAAGCTGCGAGACCTCGCACTATTGATGATGCGGTAGAATTAGCTAATACTCTAACCGATGAACTGGTGCGCACAAGAGATGAAAATAGGAAAAAGGAACTAGCTCAGAAAATTACCCAAGGATTTCGTGTGGGTAATAATAACAGCTTCAAGAGAAAAGGAACAGGGCAATCTCCAGCTCCGTCATTCTGCAGGAAATGCAAAAAGAAACATTATGGAAGATGCGATATCACTTGCAATTTTTGCAAAACTGTAGGACATCGTGAAGAAAATTGCAAAAAGAAGACTGTAATCTGTTTTAACTGTGGAGAAGCGGGGCATTATAAAACAGAATGTCCTAAATTGATCAAACCAGTAGATAACAAACCCAAGACGACCAAAGGAACTACTAAGAAGAATGCCAGGGCATTTCAGCTGACCACTCAAGAAGCAGAACTCATTCCGGATGTGATAGCGGGTACATTCTTAGTTCACAACGTGTACGCAAAAGTATTATTTGACTCTGGTGCAAACCAAAGTTTTATAAATACTTCATTCTGCCAAGCTCTTAGTTTACCTTTAACCAATATTAGGCAGATTTTTACAGTTGAAACGGCAGACGGAAATTCAGTTAAAATAGATAAAGTTTTGCAAGAAGGAAACATAGAACTTTTAGGACATAAATTCTCTGCAAAACTATTGCCGATGAATTTGGCTGAATTTGATGTTGTATTAGGAATGGATTGGTTAGTAGCCAACCATGCTAGAATCCTTTGTGATCAAAATACCATAGAAATTCAATCACCCACCGGAGAAGTGATTAGGATTACAGGAGATAAACCACGTAAGCCCATGAAGTTCATATCAGTAATGAAAGTTGCTAATTATGAACGAAAACAAGGAATAGTGTATATGATTTCGGTAATCATTAGCACTAAGGGTAAAGATATTAAGGAAATACCAGTAGTTTCAGAATATTCTGATGTATTTCCAGAAGATTTACCGGGATTACCTCCAGATAGGGAAGTAGAATTTAGGATTCATCTAATTCCAGGAACTACACCGATAGCCAAGGCACCTTATCGGTTAGCACCCACAGAAATGTTAGAACTGAAAAAGCAATTAGATGAATTACTAAGTAAAGGATTCATACAACCTAGCTCATCCCCTTGGGGAGCGCCAGTGTTGTTTGTAAAGAAAAAGGATGGTTCAATGAGAATGTGTATCGATTATAGAGAATTGAATAAGGTTACAATTAAGAATCGATACCCATTACCTAGGATTGATGATCTTTTTGATCAACTTCAAGGAGCTAGATATTTTTCTAAGATAGATTTACGCTCCGGATATCATCAATTGAAGGTACAAGAAGAAGACATACCTAAAACTGCTTTCAGAACTAGGTATGGTCATTATGAGTTTACAGTCATGCCCTTTGGGTTAACGAATGCACCTGCAGCATTCATGGACATGATGAATAGGATCTGTAAACCATACTTGGATAAATTTGTAATTGTCTTTATAGACGATATACTTATTTATTCCAAAAATCAGGATGAACATTGTCAGCACTTGCATGCACTCTTAACTTTGTTAAGAAAAGAAAAACTTTATGCCAAATTCTCGAAGTGTGAATTTTGGTTACAAGAAGTGCAATTCTTAGGACACATGGTGAACCATGAAGGTATTCATGTAGATCCTGCTAAGATAGAAGCAATTACCAATTGGAAGGTTCCACAAACCGCAATGGAAATTAGAAGTTTTATAGGATTAGCTGGGTATTATAGACGGTTTATTAAGGATTTTTCCAAGATAGCTGTACCATTAACTAAGCTAACCTGTAAAGCTATTAAGTTTGAATGGGGACCCAAACAAGAAGAAGCTTTTAGAATATTGAAGCAGAAATTAACCCATGCTCCAATCTTAGCCTTACCAGAAGGAACTGAAGATTTTGAAGTATATTGTGATGCTTCAAAATTAGGATTTGGATGTGTGCTTATGCAACGCAAGAAGGTAATTGCGTACGCATCAAGGCAATTGAAAAAGCACGAAGAGAATTATACGACTCATGATTTAGAATTAGGAGCCGTAATTTTTGCCCTTAAGATTTGGAGACATTATCTTTACGGAAGTAAATTTACTGTCTACACCGACCACAAAAGTTTAAGATATATATTTGGGCAAAAAGAGTTAAACATGAGGCAAAGGAGATGGATGGAAATATTAAGCGACTACGACTGTGATATTCAGTATCACGAAGGAAAGGCAAATGTAGTTGCAGATGCCTTAAGTCGAAATACAATGAGAAACAACGACGGGTTCGTGCTCTCAGATTAAATCTACAATTAGATTTAATGGAACAACTGAAATACTTTCAAGAAATAGCAATAGAATATGTTGCTGAAGGAATGAAAGGACGAATGAAGGAATTAGAACAAAGAGCAGATGGAATTTGGAGATTTCACAAAAGTAGAATTTGGGTACCTAAGCAGTGAGACTTAAGACCTAAGATTTTAGAAGAAGCTCATAAATCTAGGTATACCATGCACCCAGGAAACAATAAGATGTACCAAGATTTAAGAAAGAACTTTTGGTGGATAGGAATGAAAAAGGACATAGCAAGATATGTTTCTAAATGTCTTACTTGTTCACAAGTTAAAGCAGAACATCAGAAACCTTCAGGACTACTACAACAATTAGAAATGCCAGTATGGAAATGGGAACTTATAACAATGGATTTTGTTACTAAGTTACCCAAAACCAGAAAAGGTAATGATGTGATTTGGGTAATTGTGGATCGATTAACCAAATCAGCTCACTTTTTACCAATGAAAGAAACCTTTAGCATGGAAAGACTGGCTAAATTGTATGTAGATGAAATCGTATCTCTACATGGAGTTCCACTCTCCATCGTATCAGATAGGGATAGTCGTTTCACTTCTCATTTCTGGAAAAGTTTCCAGCAAGCAATGGGAACTCGACTAAACCTAAGCACTGCATATCATCCACAAACAGACGGGCAAAGTGAAAGGACAATCCAAACTCTTGAAGACATGCTCCGAGCATGTGTGATAGATTTTGGTGGGAATTGGGATGATCATTTACCGCTGATCGAATTCTCCTATAACAATAGTTATCATTCAAGTATTGAAACTGCCCCATTCGAGGCACTGTATGGAAGAAAGTGCAGAACTCCAGTTTGTTGGGCAGAAATAGGAGAAAATCAATTATCAGGACCTGAAATAGTGCAGGAGACGACTGATAAGATTACTCTAATCAAGGAAAAACTGAAGACTGCTCGAGATCGCCAGAAAAGTTATGCAGACAATAGAAGCAAGCCGTTAGAATTCCAAGTTGGAGACAGAGTACTGTTGAAAGTTTCTCCTTGGAAAGGAGTTGTTAGATTCGGTAAGAAAGGAAAGTTAAGTCCAAGATACGTAGGACCATTTCCAGTGATCCAACGTATAGGACCAGTAGCTTATCGTTTACAACTACCAGAAGAATTAGCTGGAGTACATGATGTATTTCATGTATCAAATCTCAAGAAATGTTTAGCAGATGAATCTCTAGTAGTACCTCTTCAAGATATAGAGGTGAACGAAAAGTTAAAATTTGTGGAGAAACCTCTTCAGATAGAAGACAGAAAAGTGAAGTTTCTCAAGCACAAACGACTAGTGCTAGTTAAAGTAAAGTGGGATTCAAGGAGAGGACCTGAATACACTTGGGAGCTAGAATCAGAAATGAAGAGAAAGTATCCTCAATTATTCCAGTAAATCTCGAGGACGAGATTTTTCTTAAAGGTGGGGAGAATGTAACAACTCTCATAAAAAGTCATAATTATTAAATTCATTAGTCCAAAAGGAAACCCTAATTGAGACACCCAAGTGATTCTGAACAAACCCTAAAATTTTCATAATTTTCAGAATCAGGATTAGGGCCCCTAAAACTCAGGGGGGGTTAAACCCTATTTACGATTATCCACTTAAAACGTTAGCAGCAAGGAATTTTCAAAAATTGTCAACTCAGCAAGGCTAGTCCCAACCGTGGCAACCCTAGGCCTAAAAGTAGGTCTTACGCGGGCCGCGTAAGGATTAGCTTACATCTCACGCGGGCCGCGTAAGGGTCAAATTTTACCTATAAATAGAGGACAGTAGGACTTGAATTCTGGAAGAACAACGACGTAAAAATTCGCAATATTCACTGAGATACGAACAGTATACTCTAAATCCACACACTAATCTCGAAATTCTGCCGCAAAACAGGGTATTAGCACGATCGCTGTTACGATTCATTTTCCGATCGATCAATGTACTCAACGGGTGTTTAAGTGCTGCCCACATTAGGGTGATGCTTTGTCATTAGTCGTTAATTCGACAGATGTTAAGCATAGCACTTTGTCATTCGTTGTGATGGTTGATCTCGTGAGTTATCGTAAATGCTGTATTGATTACTAACCCAGTTTTGTGTACATTGTTATCTAAATTAGGTTAATCAGGCTAATTCATAGACTAGACTCTGTCCGTATTAAATCAGCAATGTGAGTCATTCTCTCTTTTTATCAAATCTATTTACAAAAGCATGTTTATTTTCAAAGTTATAATTACGGGGATTAAGTCTTTGTAATCACCAAGTTACAGCCGGTATGTGGGGTTTTGTATACATTACTTGATAATCGTCACCATTGGGGCAGCCAATTGGGGGATATGACCATAGTCACAGATTCGGTCGAGTGACAAATACCGTGGGTAGTTGGTTTGATATCAGAAACATTGTAATCGCTCTTAATACTGTAAATTATAACAAATGTGTCATTTTAGTAAATAGAATGATTCACTCAGTATTTCCCGCTAACAAAACCTTTTTCAAACATGTTTCAGGTGATCTGTTGTAATTCAGGAAAAAGTGCTGGGAAGCATTTCAAGCTTGAGAAAGTGGCTCATTATAAAATAAAGAAATAAGTTTTGTAATATCACGATTTCATATTAAAATCATAATATTGTAAATTATCGGGGTTTGATCCCGAATTGTGAAATAAAATAAATCGGGAAAATTTTAGCTTTAAACGATCCTGTTAAATAAACTTCCGCTGTTAAACTCAATTAAATAAATACCACGGGATTTCTGTCCCGCGGCTCCTGAAACGGGTCAAACCGGCTCGGGGGCCGTGACACTAAACGGGTCATAATGGGTCGTAAGCACTTAGGTTAGGTTTCATTTTGGTATGTAGGCTTTGTTAAACCATATTACACGAGTCTCCATACTCGTTTGGTTTACGAACCCTCATTCTATCAAATCCTCCGATTTAGGTCCGGTATATTAACATAGTTACCTATATTAGGTGCCGTTTGATTTCCGTGATCTCTAGCATTGTTTGGTTGTTACTCAAGGACTACTAAGCAATCTCAACTGAGTACATAGACCCCTCTTTTACTGTTTTTCAAATGTTTTGGGGTGAAACACATGTGCCTACTTGTTACTTTCGTGCCTTTCATGCTTTCATATCATATGCTTGTTATGTTCATTAGTACAATTATAGTACATGATTTCATTATGTTTTTGCTATGTATGTCCATTTGTTTCATACTTAGTACAATGTTTTACATTACATTTCATGCTATGTATGTCCATTGTGTGCATACTTAGTACATTGTTTTACATTACATTTCACGCTATGTATGTTCATTTGATTACATACTTAGTGCATTGTTATCACATGCTTACATTTTGATATGACATTTGGTTTGTTCAAATGGGACAATATACATTCATTAACATTGATCACGCCATTCGTTAGTAGGTAGTGGTACCATAGGAATTGACAACTCCCGTTCCTGACATCCTAGGTATGTTTGGATGGAAGGAATGACCGAATTCGATAAACATAACACAGATGAATCTTTAATTTGTTTAAAGGTCTATCACCACAGTCACAAGGCTTGAATGTATGCATTATAACAATACCGCATAGATGTTTGTATCAGTATAGCATGCATTCGTTTCACAAAACATAACTTTGATTTAAACTATGTTTAATTCGATACCCTGTTTTTGTGCATTTTACCTATGGTTTAGTTGATGTATTTCACTTGCCATACATGATATTTTGGTTACACAATTCATGATTTACATTAAACATAAACATTTTGACATTGATATACACATTCAGTGATTTACATTAGACATGGACATTTTGATATGGTTTACACAATAACACTTGACAATTGATTTATACATGAACAATTTACAATGGTGGTTGGTTTGGGTAAGTGATTTGAGTAACGAGGCATGTGTAATATGATACAAGCATGGTGGATACGCCGCTGGTACTTCCTATATATAAGTGCTTATATAATATTACATATCGTAGCGTTATTTAAATCATTTAAGTATAGACATATTACATTTTACACAAATAACATATTTTTCAAGACATTGTTTTACAAAAACGGTTTATTTTATACAACTCATTTTACTTGGTTATTTCATTAACCATACACCTTTCTTTTATATAATCGAATTTCTTATCGAGTTTTCATATGATTTATAAAAGAAAACACTTAACAAGATTCATGACTAATTTTTATTAAACCTTTCTTCTAAAACCCAAGTCATGAATCCTATTTTCACAAAACCTATGTATCTCACAGGCATTTTTATGCTGACGTACCTATTTTCACATGTGTTTTCAGGAGCTGTCGCTTAGGATGATGATCGTGACACTAGGGCGGACCTGTGCCTTAGAGACTTAAAATAAAGATAGAACTAGTTTAATTATGTTCTGAACCCTTTATTTCTTGTTTTGAGACAATGTAACACTCTTGTTTGATAAATAAAATATAACTTTGTTTGCCATGGTTGTGAATCAATAATTCTGTTACAACACTCCCCGACGTTTCCGCCACGATTTGATGTTCTACGTGGTCGGGGTGTGACAATTCGACAGAAAGTACTTCCATCTTTTGAGAAAATCTCGGGGTCGAGATTTCTTTTAAGGGGGTAAGGATGCAACACCTCGAAAAATCACGTCCAATGATGTATCGACACGTGTACTAAACCCTAATGAAGTCAAACATTAACTATGAGGGACTAATTTTGCGAAAAAATAAAAAAACTTTGAATATAGAAGGATTAAAAGTGTTAACATGCTTAAACTAAGCCTCTGAATGACATTACACGGTATTCGTATTTACAAATGAGCCACTTGTTGGTCGAGAGGGCCGTTTGCATAATTATTTGAAAGTTGCGCGTCGAAGGGTCGAAAGCGTCAACATGTTAATTCTTACCTCTGAGTGACCTTTTAACAAACCCGAAGTATTATGAAGTGCAATCATACTCTTGAGAATGCCTATTATGGGCTACCTAGGGCTTTTACGCAATAAAATGATAATACGCGCAAGTTTTGCGCGTTAGAGGGACCAAAAGCGTCAACTTTTAAATCTACGCCTTTGGGTGACCATTTTTGCAAACGGGAGCGTCATAATATTAAACACATGCTTGGGAATACTCAATATGGGCCACGAAAGGCTTAGATATCGTTAAACGATATTACGCGCTACTTTGTTCGATTAAGGGACTAAAAGCGGCGACTTGCGAAACTACGCCTTTGAGAGGCCTTTTGATTGAACTAGAAACTCCGCTATGCTTGGTCGTACTACCGAATGCGCGTAAGGTTGGCCATTAGAAATTTTCTACCATATTATAACATTTCATAAGAATTTTAACATAATGTACCAAATACGTCAACTTTGGAAAGTTGTTTGTGCATAAAAACTTATAAGGACCTTTCCTGCCATACCCCCAAACTACAGTCTAGACTCGACGTGTGTCACGAGCCACGAGCCCATTGGGCTGCCCCTTTTTCGAGTCACCTACAAAAAAAACCAGCTGTTATAATGATTCTCGCGCGTGAAATAGAAGACAAGGACCAAAACTGCATTTCTGCCAAACTTTTGGGGCTGGGCCAGTCGCTGCGGGCCGCGTAGTGTAACACCTCATAAAATCACGTCCAATGATATATAGACACGTATATCAAACCCTAATAAAGTCAAACATTGAATTTAAGGGACTAAATTTGCGAAAAATCAAAAACTTTGAATGTAGAATGACTAAAAGTATTATCATGATTAAACTAAGCCTCTGAATGACAATGCACAGTATTCAAAAGTAGAATTAAGCCACTCGATAGTCGAGAGGAACCGTTTACGCAATTATTTGAAAGTTTGCTCGTCGAAGGGTTAAAAGCGTCAACATGTTAATTCTTACCTCTGAGTGACCTTTTAACAAATTGAGAGCTTCATGATAATTGATTACACTCTCGGGAATGCCTAATATTGGCCATTAAGGGCTTTTATGCCTATAAGTGAAGTTACGCGCAACTTTGCAAGTTAGAGGGACTAAAAGCGTCAATATGTTTAATTATACCTCTGAATGACCTTTTTACGAACCTGAAGCATCATGATGTTTAATAATACTCTCGAGAATGCCTAATGTGGATTAGTTAAGGCTTCGATGCTATTAAACGATGATATGCGCAAGTTTGCGCATTAGAGGGACCAAAAGCGTCAACTTTTAAATCTACGCCTTTGGGTGACCATTTAAGCGAATGGGAATGTCGTAATATTTAAGCACATGCTTGGGAATACTCAATATGGGCCACGAAAGTCTTAGATATCGTTAAACGGTATTACGCGCTACTTTGTGCGGTTAAGGGTCTAAAAGCGACGACTAGCGAAACTACGCCTTAGAGAGGCATTTTAAACGAACCAGAAACTCCGCAATGTTCGTTCATACCCTCGGAGTATTAAATAAAGGGCTACGTAAGAATTCTATGCCGTTTCGCGATGATGCGCACGAATTCGCGAATTAAGGGGTTAAAGGCGTCAATGCGCAAAACTACACTTTGGGGTGGTCTTTTAAAAGAATTGAGACCTTCACAATGCCTGGTCGAGCTCTTGGGATGCCTAGGATTAACCGTGAGAGGTTTTGAACCTTGTATTAAATTATTATGTGATTTTAGAAACTTTCGTGCCAAAATGCCAAATATGAAAGTTTAAGAGATAGTGAAATGTGAAGGGGCTGTCCTTGACAGACCTTCATAAGTTGTTGCTGAACATAAATGAACCTGATATAAAAGTTCAAGGGACCAGATATGTCATTTTGATTGTTTAAATCATTTAAAAAAACATTACAAGGACCAAAACAACACAACAGGCAAACTTTAAGCTGGGCTGGATGTCTAGGCGGGCCGCGTAGCCCACTTGGGCTGCCTACGTGGGCCGCGACCCATGTACAGCAGCAGCAACATGTTTTCTTTTGTTGCTGGTTTTCATCCCCACTCACATTAAAACCATTTCTAGCAAACATTGGGCTGGTATCCTGGTTATAACAGCTGTCAAGACACTTGTAAAGATCTTAGTGACCCTCTAACACATGTCAAGCATCCACAAACTATCCAAATACTATAAATAGATGGTTCCCTTTATTCATTTCTTTGCACATATCATTCAAATCTGCTCTTGCTCTCAAACTAAGAGGATCCTGAGCTTTTGGGAACCTCCTTTCAGTCCATTGGACCCCTTGTAAGTGCCTTCTTGTGGCTAGTTATTTTTATTTGGCTTAGAAAGCCGAAAAGTCAAGCGTTTGTGATAAACGCTTTGACTTTTAAACGGTCGAGCCATTGTTCGCAATGAACATGGCTACGTGATCGTAATTAGGTAGGTATTAAACCCTCAAAAGGGCACCTCCTAATTATCACGTTTGCTTAGTTAATTGTCGGGTCAAAGTAATTAAAATAAAAGTCAAACGAAACGGTTTTTAAATAAAATTCATAACTAATGATGAAAAAGCAATAAAATCAGTTTTGTCACTTTAATAACTTGGTAAATATTAATTGAACATGTCTAGGCATGTTCAACCCGACAATTCTGAGTTTAGGCTCGGTTCGCAACCGAAAGTCGCTAAAGTAGACTTTTGCTTTGACTTTCAGTTCTGACCCGACTTAGCTTAGTTTAGATATGCCTTAGGGTTCCTTTAGGACCATATTATAGGTTAGTATAACCCTCTGAGGTTATACAACTTGGTTCCATAGAAATCCTAGTTCATTGCATGTTTCCGTTAAATGCTTAAAAGTTGACCATTATGCCCTTTTGACATTAAAACGAGATTTTTGAAAATGTGAGAGGACAAAAATCTTTATTACTGATATTTAAGTATGTCCTAAATGTTTGACATCAGATTATGGTCTAAAATAGAAGTTATGCGCGATATCGTAAAATGAAAGCTTTTTATTAATTAATTGGCATTTTTGGCATAAATCATATTTAAACCCAACTTTTGACACCAAACTTGCCACCTACTATTAAGATATAATATTTAGGGATTTTTGGAAATTTTTATTAAATTTTAAACTGAACATAACATCAGGTTCTTGCATAGACTCGGTAATTGACGGTAATGCCCTTTTTGCTAATAAAATGAGTTTTACACATCCTTTACATATCAAACCTTTTTCTACTGATTTTATACATTAAATAAATTATTTTAAACAGTAGAGGCTGATCAAAAACTCAGATTCCCTTAATCAACCCGAATACCGTCAAATACCGACTTTTATGCGATTTACGCGCATAGTATGGGTTAAAACTATATTTAACACCTAAGACTTATTACATACTGATATTATAAGTAAAATTTTATACTTTAACAGTAAGTTCAAGTCTTGAACTCAGATTTCCAAATTTGACCCTTAAAACATATGTGAAATGACCAAAATGCCCATACGGTGCATAGTTTGGCCATAAATGATAAAATTCACATATGTATGATATCTTATTGATTTAACTTGTTAAAATAAATATTTTTACTGATTATTTTAGACCAAAACCTCATATTACTATTTAACCTCTTTTATAAACTCTAAAATGACCAAAATACCCCTTCTGGGCATAAATTGATTTTAAATTCGTTTTGGGCATAATGGAAGATATCCTACTGATATCATAACATATTTTAAGCATATTAACTTGTGAAACATGTACATGACTCTTTTGATTACACGTTTTGCATATTCACGTTCGGTACGGGTTATGTAACTAGTTTGCATAAATTAACCGAAACGGGTCAAACCTTATCATTTTCACTTCAAAATCCAGAATGTGTTTAGTTTACCCATATTATACAAGTCTTCATAATTGTCGGGTCTAAATCACATTCTAATCCGGTCTTCGCTTAATCTTGCGTTTTGAACCGTAAACATTTCCTTAAAACTAACCGGTCTAAGTTACAACTTAAATAAGACCCGTTAGGAATCTAATAGGTTAATAAAACCTTCATTCCAGATTGAGAGCCCCGGTAGAAGTACTTGCACTTGCTGATTAGAATATACGGCTGAGTATAAATTACATTTTAAGCTCAGGTAAATACTTTTAACTTATTTTCCCTTATACGGGCTTGGGATACGGTATTATAATAATACCGCTTGGTCGGGTGTAGAAACCTTTTAATCGGAGATAATTAAATTGCATAATCCTGTTTTAATCAGTATTGCACGATAACATATAACATTGGGGGTTAACGACCGTGTCCTGAATATCCTTGGCTCATTTAAAAAGCGTAAATGGCCACAACTTAAGCACGGGGTGTAGGCATATACCTGTCTGTTGCGTATGTAAAAGATATACTCATTCGTGAGGAAACTTCTTGTGAGTTTATATTTGTGGTGTGTCGATTAATCTTGTTCGGTTTATTTAACACCGGCCCTAAATGTTGGACAAACATGTAAATCTGATACAAGATTGTTATTAATATAATTGTCCCAAGTTATAAAAGAATATTTGTGCCTTGTGCATTTAAATCAATTTTCAGAAATATTTTCAAAAGAGTCAGTTAATTGTATTTAGCAGTGTAAACTGACGTATTTTCCAAAAAGATTAAGTGACAGGTACTGTACGTAATTGGCTGGGAGCTCAGGGCGTTAATAAGGAATCTTGCAAGTTCTAAACGTCTAAAGTCTGTTGAACAATGTTTATATTTCTGTTTTAAGATCCGCCTGTGGATCCATATACAACCGTTGTGTAATATTTTATTATAATTTCAAATCGGTTTGTATTATTATTACTTTAGACTTCCGCTGTGCATTAAACTGTGATTATTTGACTATGATGATATCAACTACGTCACGATACTCCCCACCGGGCCCACCGGTAATACGTGGAAATATCGGGGCGGC
Source organism: Helianthus tuberosus (assembly GCA_030545235.1). Taxonomy (NCBI): domain Eukaryota; kingdom Viridiplantae; phylum Streptophyta; class Magnoliopsida; order Asterales; family Asteraceae; genus Helianthus; species Helianthus tuberosus. The sequence goes on from CM060394.1 coordinate 134,883,052, forward strand.
CTTCGCGGGCCGCGACCTATCATCAGCAGCAGCCAGATTTGTTTTTTGATGTTTAATTGTTTTCTACTCACAACCAAACCATTTTTATAAAACCATGGACATGTTAACTGATTTAGAAACTGGTTTTACACCTGTTAAGATCTCACAAACCCCTTGAAACACTTGTCAATCATCCAAAACTCTTCAAAAACTATAAATAGGTGGTTTCTTTCATCCATTTCATTGCACCAATTCTCCAATCTGCATATATCTCAACTCCAAGAGGATCCTGAACATTTTGGGAACCTCCTTTCAGTACATAGGACCTTATGTAAGTGTCCTTTCGTGACTAGTTAATTGTCGGGTCAAAGTAATTAAAATAAAAGTCGAACGAGTCAGTTTTTAAATAAAATTCATAACTAATGATAGAGAAGCTATAAAATCAGTTTTATCACTTTAATAACTTGGTAAATATTAATTGAACATGTCTAGGCATGTTCAACCCGACAATTCTGAGTTTATGCTCGATTCGCAACCGAAAGTCGCAAAAGTATACTTTTGCTTTGACTTTCACTTCTGACCCGAATTAGCTTAGTTTAGTTATGCCTTAGGGTTCCTTTGTGACCATGTTATATGTTAGAATAACCCTCTGAGGTTATACTTCATGGCCCCTTAGAAATCATAGTACATTGCATGTTCCGTTATTTGCTTAAAAGTTGACTATTATGCCCTTATATTATAAAAATGAGATTTTTGAAAACGTGAGAGGACAAAAAGATTTATTACTGATATATAAGTATGTCCATAAAATTTGACATCAGTTTCTGGTCCCAATCAAAAGTTATGCAAGATAGCGTAAAATGAAACTTTTTGTTAACTAAATGGCATTTTTAGCATAAATCATATTTAAACCCAAATTTTGGCACCAAACTCATTAACTACTGTTTTGATATAATTTTTAGAGAATTTTGGAAATTTTTGTCGAATTTTATACTGACCATAACATAGAGTTCTTGCATAAGCTCGGTAATTGACGATAATGCATTTTTCATTAATAAAATGAGTTTTACACATCATTTGCATGTCAAACCTTTTCCTACTGATGTTATATATTAAATAGAATATTTTAAGTATTTGAGAGTGATAAAAACTTCAGAATTTTATAAACATCTTGAATATCGCCAATTACCGACTTTTAAGCTAATTAGGCGCATAGTATGGTTTAAAACCATATTTAACGCCTAAGACTTGTTACCTACTGATTTAAAAAAATAAATTTTCATACTTTAACAGTAAGTATAAGTCTTGAACTCAGATTTCCAAATTTGATCTTAAAAGCATATGTGAAATGACCAAAATGCCCCTACGGTTCATAGTTTGGCCATAAATGATAAACCTCAAATATGTATGATATCTTACTGCTGTAACTTGATAAAATAAATATTTTTAATGAATATTTTAGACCAGAACCTCAGTTTGCTATTAAACCTCTTTTATAAACTTTAAAATGACCAAAATACCCTTTCGGGGCTTAAATTGGTTTTAAATTTGTTTTGGGCATAATTGAAGATATCCTACTGATATCACAACATATTTTAAGCATAATAACTTATGGAACTTGTACATGACTGATCCGGTTACCCGTTATGCTTATACGCGTTCGGTACGGTTTATGTAACTAGTTTGCATAAATTAGCCGAAACGGGTCAAACCTTATCATTTTTATTTCAAAATCTAGAATGTATTTAGTTTACCCATTTTATACAACTCTTCATACTTGTTGGGTCTAAATCACATTTCAATCCGGTCATCGCTTAATCTCGCATTTCGTACCGTAAACTTTTCTTTAAAACTAACCGGTCTAAGTTACAACTTAAATAAGACCCGTTAGGAATCTAATAGGTTATTAAAACCTTCGTTCGAGATTAGGAGCCCAGTAAAAGCTATCTACACTTGCTGATTAGAATATACGACTGAGTATAATTTACATTTTTAGCTCAGGTAAATACTTTTAACTTATTTTCCCTTATATGGGCTTGGGGTACGGTAAATTATTACCGCTTGGTCGGGTATTGAATATTTAATCGATTAGTGGTTAAATCATTGAGATAAGCCGTTTTAATCTGTCTTGTTTGATACAAAGCATTTGGGGGTTAATGACCGTGTCCTGGATATCCTTGGCATCATTTAAATGCAAATGGCCACGACCTAAGCACGGGGTGTAGGCATACAACTGACAGTTGTGATACAGATTCTTTTCCCCAAAAGGGAATTAAGATATAAGTAGGATACCTTCCATTATGCCCAAAACGAGTTCAATCTCACATTAAGCCCCGTAGGGGTATTTTGGTCTTTTTAAGGATTATAAAATAGATTAAATATAACTCTGATGTTCGGGTCTGAAATAATCAGTAAAATTACTTATTTTAATAAGTTATATCAGTAGGTGATAAGTCTTATATGACAAGAATGGTTTTGACCCATACTATACGTTTAAAACGCGTAAAAAGTCGTTTTAAGCGATTTCCGGGTTATAATAGGAAATTTAAATTTCCTGATCAGTTTATAAAGTTCAAATACTTCATTTATCATATGAAATCAGTGGCCAAAGATTTGGTACCAAAATGTTATGTAAAACTCATTTTATAAGCAAACAGGGTATAATCGGTAATTACCGAATCAAGGCAATAACCCTATGTTATGATCAGTTTAAAAATAATTAAAAATCTTTAAAAATCCCAAAATATTATATCACATCAGTGGGTAAAAGGTTTGGTGTCAAAAATCGGGTTTAGATAGGCTTTATACTAATTACGCCGTTTAATTAATAAAAAGCTTTTTAAGTACGCTATTGAGCATAACTCCTAATCTAGACCTCGAACTGATGTGAAATTTTAGGGACATGTTTATAAATCAGTAGCAAAGATTATTGTCCTCTCACATTTCCAAAATTCTCGTTTTAAGGTCAAATGAGCATTATGGTCAACATTAAGCAATTAACGGAAACGTGTATATGAATCGGACAATCAACGAGCCAATCACAGAGGGTTATACTATCATGTAACCCGGTCCTAATGAAGCTCTAAGGAATTTCTAAATCATGCTAATATGGGTCAGAACTGAAAGTCAAAGCAGAGGTCAAATTATGCGACTTTCGGTTCCGAACCGAGCCTAAACTGAAAATTATCGGATCGAACATGTTTAGACATGTTCTTACATTAATTATCAAGTTATAAGAGTGATAAAACAAGTTGCAAAGCTTCTACATTGCTAATTACGTTTTAATTCAAAAATTAAGTTTCTGTTGACTTTTTATAACCAACTTTGACCCAACAAACGACCTAGTTAGAGCGGGAATCAGAGGGTGCCCTTTTAAGGGTTTATTGCCCACATAATTACCAACTTATAACTACTTTCAATTTGACTAATCACTGGACCATTAGTGATTAATCGTTAAGTCAAACCTTAATTACAACGGTTTGACTTTAAGCTAATAAACTAAGTAAAACACGATTAAGGAAGCTTAAGGACACTTACTGAAGTCCTAAGTACGACTAGAGATGCTTAGGGACTGATCTTGAACTCCAAATGTGACAACCCGCACTAAACCAGGTATCCGTACGACTTAATTAATGATTAATTACTGCTTAATTACTGTGCTTGTTTGAACTAGCTGATGAACTGCTACTTGATATCTGATACATGTACTTATTTGCATCATACTTTACTTATCGTCACTACATTATTTACATACGGCACCTTAGTGACAAACATGATGCACAAAGAGCACAGTAGCACAATACACGGATAACCTATTGAACATGCTGATAAAGCCAGCACCAGGCAAACACTGCCTCTAAGGCCTGTATGAGCCAGAAATGTTTTGCTACACTAATGGTGAGTGTAGGGATATAAGGGTTGTAGAACTGCGTCTCTAAGGATAAGTCACTATGACTGGATGTGCCTAAAACGTACTCTAAGTACAAAACTCAGCACTTTACAAAATAATTCAGCTTTTAGCTAACTAATAAAGTGCCAAAACATGAGAAAAATAACACTAGACACTTTCCAAAGTGTCAGAAATAAGTTGTGTCACTAAAGAGAGTAATAACGACACTTTAAAGCTTTGATTAACACTTTAACGGATTACTATCCAACCGAACAACCGGACTATACCCGGAACATGAAAATATTGTTATTTTCACTAGTTATCTTTTTCTGAGCCAGTTAGGGTCCCTGAACACCCTAGCACACACTGTTAAGCACTAAACATAACTAACCAAGTTAAACACTTAACTAACTTGGTTTAACCTAACTAATACCTAACTAAATACTTGGAATCGAACTAGCTTACCCCCCCCCCCTTGGGCCAATTTCGGTCACCATGTGACTAGAACTTGTACCATTTTTGAATATTTAATTCCTTTATGTCTAATATCTACTTGACATAAAATCCATTGGTTCATAATCCAACTTTTGCCTATAAGTAATCACAATTGCACAACATAATCATCCATCATATTTCACCACCCAAACACCTCTCCCTCTCCTCTCTACAACTTCGGCCGAACACCCCCTTGGCCATCCCACCATTTTTCGATTTTGTTCTTCACACTCCAACATCATACAAACATCAAGGGTCACGTATTAGGAGTCTTGGAGCAAACGGAAGGCGAAGGACCTCTCTACTTGGCTTTTATCCACCTCTTTTGCGCGTAGATTCTTCCCTAGCCTCGAGCTAGAGGTATAATGCTTAAAACTCATATTTGAACTAATCTAAAGTGGTTAAAAGGATTTTTATCGGATAAAACTCGTTAACATGCAAAATGATGCACAAAAGTCTACTAAAAACACTTAAAATGGTGGTTAATAGCTTATGTGTTGTGTAAATGATGTAGTATTTGAAATGTGCGATTATTTAGACCCGATCTATGATTGTGGTAGCTCGGATCACCATTTAACCCGATGTAGTCATGTTCTTGGATCATGGCATAAGGTTATGTTAGAAGATACAAGGGTTAAAAGGTGAAACTCTACCACACATGAAACATGAACTTGTGTAAAAGTATTTTTACTTGCAAAATAATGTTTAAAACTAGCAGATCTACGTATCTGCAAGTGGTATTTTCAAAGGACCAAGCGTTAAAGAAATCATGTTTTCTAAAAGACGGATCTCACAATAACAAGAATGATATTTAGAACACACAAGTGTGTAAACACTTGTGTAACACAAGTTTCAACAAAATAACTATCTTTGTAAAAATGGACAAGAAGTTGTAAAGACGGAACTTCTCTAAAAACAAGACTTTTACGAAACCGGATTTAGTTATATAAAGATCCACTAAAGGTAATGAGATTTACCTCATATTTTCGGAAAAACTACAAGTTCATGTAATATATGCAATTTGTATATTTTGACTAGTTAAAATGTTGAAATATCGTTTGATGACGTTGAGAAAATTGTTGAGTTGATTTGTTAAAGAAAATGATACGCTTGAAAGCGTGGCCACCTCCAGTTACAGAGGAAACTCTGGCGAAATTTTTATAAAAACCTAACACTTAGAATTATTTACACTACAAGTGTTAGAATTATTTTTGACATGTTTTCGAAATATAAATTTCGCCATGACTTTATTTACTAAATATTCGGAGGTGGGATTTTCACAAAATTTAACGTGATAAATATATATTTTTCACACACTGTTTATGATTATTTTGTGAAAATACATAAATATTATTTCTAGAGTAAAAATAATATTTACGAACGTTAACGATTCCAAAATAATACGAACGCTTTCACCATAAATATATAAGTTACACCGGTAATTATATTACCACTCGATTGTTAAAACGTAACTTACGCACTTACAGAAATATTTATGATCGCGTATTCTAACAACGTATTATTGGAGAAAAATTATGTGAAATGAAAATATAATATTTTTGAGAAAAATACTTATATTTTGGAATTGGAAATATATATATATATATATATATATATATTAAGTGAGACTTAATGATATAATTTGAACGCACATGTATTGAATCCCCCATCCTTGGGAAGGAGATTAACTACCAAGTATATACAGAATGAAAACACGAAATAGTTGTCTAACTATTTCCCAAAGACTTAAACTATAAAGCTAAAGCACGGCCGTCCGTCTAATAGAAATTAGCACCTATAGGTCGTCGCACAGCTGCGTGAGCAGGAGATACTTGGTAGAGACGCTTCACTGTGAGTTCATGTCCCCCTTTTCTCTAACTGTTTTCAGTTTTCTTAACTGCGGGGGTGAAATACATGTTACTATGATTACGAGTACTTTATACACGGTATGGTTAGCGTAAGGAGGTTTATTACTCAGATCATGTGAGTGGGTAGGAGCAATATGAGGCCATTAGTCCTCATGTCGGGACCGAGGGACAGGAGCGGTAGATCTATCTGGGTGTAGCGAGCCCAGCCCCAGGCCAAACTAGAAACGGACCTTGGGGTGACTTTGTCCACACACTAATGCCGTGGCGAAATCTGCTAGGTTTGAGTCTCCCTATTTGCACTTCACATATATCAGTGGCCTTGCAAACCATTGGTGATCTCAATTCCCTTATTTGCTACATACCAAAACTATTTTTATACTCACAAAGGTTTACTTACTCACTTACACATGAACTCGCTCAACATTATTGTTGATTTTTCAACTTACATGTATTTCAGGAAATTAACGAGATCTGGCACGGTATGGCATGTTTTCCGCTGCACTAGTTTCCGAGGTCATCCGGGGTTTAGGGGATGTGTCTCTTTCCTGGACAAGACACAATCCTTAAACCATGTTTATGTTATGTTTGTAATGTCTGTTGAACAAGGTTATGGTTGTTAGGGTATGTCCCCGTTAAAACAATGGTACTGTATTTGGTTTTCAAAACTTAATGGATGATCTTGCATGATTTTATTTCATATAGCTTTGTTATGGTTAAGCTATGGTATTAAGAAGTCACACCAAATTAACCACGTTTCCGCAAAGCCAGGGTGTGACAGCTTGGTATCAGAGCTCTGATCATAGCGAACTAGGATTCTTTCTCGAGTCTAGACTATGATCACTAGGGCTCTCACGAAAACATTTTTACTGCATACCACTTAAGTCCAGATCCAAAACTTTTTACAAACAAATGTTGAGCACATTTTATTATTTATAGGCTCAGCCTGGAGGGCTGAGGCTCGGTCTGGAGGATCGAGGCTCGGTCTAGGTGACCGAGGTAGTTGAGCACATTGATTTATTATAGGCTCAGCCTGGAGGGCTGAGGCTCGGTCTGGAGGATCGAGGCTTGGTCTAGGTGACCAAGGTAGTTGGCTAGGAAGAGTAGGCTCAGTCATGAAGGCTGAGGCTCGGTCAAGGGGACCGAGGCTCGATCTAAGTGGTCGAGGTGGAGGATAGAGCAGTCTTAAAGACTGGGAGAAATTGGCTAGTGAAACTAGGAGAATTATGTGATATCCTACTTGGTGACTTATGTGATTATATGATTGATTATTATACGTATATGCGTTTGTGTTACAAACGTCATGCTTTCATCAAGTACTAGAAAGATGGACACTACGAATCCCATGGCCATAGTATCAGACGACATAGTTTCATCGAAGCACGAGGTGTACATTTCCGATACTACCGGCACAGACGATGACGACTTTCAGCCCTTTTGCGCTGCCTGAAGTCGTAGCAGAGCCTACTGATGGCCATCTTGTGGGGAATTTTCCCCCTCGCCGCTTATCCTGTTGTTGATATGCCCCCCTCCCTACGTGGCCTCTGACGACGATAACGATCTACTGGAGGAGGACCCATTCGAGGGCCGGGCCCTATTGCTGCTGGTATTAGACTACTACATGCGGACGCTCCTGTAGGGGAAACTCATGTCCATTCCCCTATCCCAGACTCATTTGAGTTTCTGACAATCCGCATCTTCGCACATACAGGGAATGCAGCACCACTCACACGACGCCGACCCTGATATGGCATCATCAGCTGCACCGGATCCCGCCTACAGCTTTGAGTTTGATCACGATATTGAGGTTGATCCTGCTTTTCCACCTGGTTTTGATCCAGACCATGACCTTGAGTTCATACACTTGGACCAGCCCTTGGAGGATCCTGTAACCCCTGTGTTTGTTGATCCAGCTGATCTTGAGATGGAGTTTTTGATCCGGAGCCGGCCGTGGCCCCTGAGCCAGGCGCTGCTCCTGACCCCGCATTGGAGCATGACCCTGTTCATGCCAATGCACCTACTGTTGCTCCTTGATTGATCATCTGCTTAGACGAGAGAAAATTTGGGGTAACTGTGCAAGACAATTTATTATTACGGGGGCCCACGTAATAACGATTTGTAGTGCACAGGAATCCTGGTGGACTCTGCGGGTCAAGCTAATGATAACCAATGCAGCAGGAAATAACTTAAACACGAATGACCAAGGCGATGTAGCCTCGAGTTCATTCTATTACGAGCAACAAGCCAAATTGGCAAGCCTATGTGAAGGCTCAGAAATTTACTTCCCCACTCATACAGTGAGTATATTTGCGTGTGAAATTGGGTGATTACATGATGGCTTATGTTGCTATATACACCTCATAGACAATTGAAACGTTGTCTAACCCGCTTCACACCACTTCGACAAAAGGGAATGTCACCCAGACGTGACACAAACCCCAGTACGTTGCCAAGGACAGAAGCCGAGCTGCAAGAACGCATCTCACAGATGAATGCACGACATGAAGCCCTCCGCTCTAAGTACAACGATGGCATTACTGGAAATAACCCTCCAACTGGCTGCACCTATAAACAGTTCCTGAACTGCAAGCCTTTGAACTTTGACGGAACAGGAGGCGCCGTTGCATTTGTTCGTTGGTCCGAAAAGACCGACTCCATTCTAAGAATGAGTAACTGTTCACCCCAACAGAGTGTTACCTATATCTCAGGGATATTTCTAGATGGCACACTCTCTTAATGGAACCTCCAGGTTCAGACCCTTGGCACAGACGCTGCTTATGCACTGAGCTGGGACGAGCTCAAGGAAACGATTGAGAAGAAATGTTGCTTTAAGACTGGAATTTAGAAGCTTGAGGTGGAGTTCAGGAATTTGAAAATGGACGAACCAGAAATTCCTGAACTTGTCCAGCGATCGCACGACTTATCTAGGGTCGCCCCCCCTACTTAGTCAAACCAGAGTTCAAAAGGATTGAACGATTTATTTGGACACTTGCACCCCAGATCAGGGGTATGGTTACTACCTCAAAGCCCTCAACCATTGCAGAAGCTATCAATATAGGTGATCTATTTATAACATGAGATGTTATGTGATTGATAACATGAGATGTTATATGTTGATATTGTTGTATACTTACGTACACTCTACTTACTATGACCTGACCAACTTAAACCATCTTTTAGAAGATGCCGCCAAGACGTGAGACATGCATGCCTACTAATGAGGCAGAACTATAACAAGTCATTGTTGCTGCCATAGCACAGTATGCAGCATCTCAGCCCGGAACGAGCGGAAGTATTAACCAAGGAAATAACAATCCACCTCACGGATGCACCTTCAAGCAGTTTCTAGATTGCAAACCGGTCAACTTTGATGGCACTGGAGGTGCTGTCGCCTTTGTTCGTTGGGCTGAGAAAACCGACTCTGTTCTTCGCATGAGCAAGTGCGCGCTGGATCAGCAAGTCACCTAAATCTCAGGGCTATTCTTGGATGGAGCCCTCTCTTGGTGGAATCTGCAAGTACAGACACTAGGCGAGGCTGCTGCCTACGCGCTGACCTGGACCGAACTAAAAGAACTTATGCGCAAAAAGTACTGTTCCCGCGCAGAAATCCAGAGTTTTGGCATTTGAAAACGGACGGTCCAAAGATAGCAGAATACGTTCAAAGGTTCCATGACTTATCGCATGTGGTACCCTACATGGTCACTCCTGAGTTCAAGAGAATTGAACGCTTCATTTGGGGATTAGCTCCTCAAATCATAAGCATGGTAACCTCATCCAAGCCTGCAACTATTACTGAGGCGATTGATTTGAGCGTAGCTCTCACTGAGGAGGCGATCCGCCTAAACAAGTTTGATGATGCTGAGCATAAGAAGAAAGAGACTCACGTCGAGTCATCAGGAGGTAGCAAACGGAAGTTCTCAAACTTCAAGCAGGGCGCCAGTGTGGCGGTTAAGAAAGGAGGATCAGCCGGCAGTGGAAAGAAAGGAAAAGGATATCAGGGCACCCAGCCCAAGTGTAATACCTGTCAACGCCACCATACTGGCCATTGTAATGTGAAGATATGTGAAGCATGTGGAAAGCCGGGCCACTCGAAAGATTCTTGTTGGGCTAGTGCTGGCCGGGGAGGCCAGGGAGGATTTGGGAATATAAATAATAACCGTGGTGGTATTGGAAATCGCCCACAGGGGAACAATGGAGGAGACGGAAATCGAGGCAACAATGCTAACCAAGCGGGCGCTGTGAATCGTAATCAGAGCAATGATCAAGCTGGTGGAAACGGGCAAAGACTTGGATGCTATAACTGCGGTGATATCGGGCATTTTAAGAAGAACTGCCCAGAGTTAAACCAAGCCCGGGGAAGAGTGTTCCAAATCGAAGCAAGGGAAGCGCGCCAGGACCCCAATGTCGTCACTGGTACGTTCCCTGTGAACCAACGCTATGCATCCGTTTTATTTGATACTGGTGCCGATTATAGCTTCGTATCGTTAGAATTTAAGAGTATGCTTGGTTTAGCCGCTAATAAGTTAGATATTCCCTACTCGATCGAATTAGCTAATGGAAAGTTAGTAGAAGCCAACGAAGTTATCAGAGGTTGTGTGATTGAACTGGGAGAGTGTGAGTTCGCTTTAGATCTACTACCAGTCCAGTTGGGAAGCTTCGACATGGTAGTAGGAATGGATTGGTTATCAGGAAACAAGGCTGAGATAGTATGTCACGAAAAAGTTGTTCGTATCCCAACCGAAGATGGCGAAACAATTGTGGTTCACGGAGAGAAGCGTGATACGCCGTTAAGAATTATCAGCTGCTTGAAAGCAAGGAAGTGTTTGCAGAAGGGATGTGTTGCCTTCCTGGCACACATTGTGGATAAGGAGGCTGCTGAGCCAAGAATCGAAGACATCCCTGTCGTGAGGGAGTATCCAGAAGTCTTCCCAGAAGACTTACCCGGACTGCCACCTCAGAGACAAGTAGAGTTTCACATCGACTTAGTTCCAGGCGCCGCGCCTGTGGCTAAGGCACCTTATAGACTTGCTCCGTCTGAGATGCAGGAACTGTCGACACAGCTTCAAGAGTTGTTAGACAAGGGTTTTATCCGACCAAGCTTCTCGCCTTGGGGAGCTCCAGTCCTGTTTGTCAAGAAGAAGGACGGTAGTTTTCGTATGTGCATCGACTACCGGGAGCTGAACAAGCTGACGATCAAGAATAGATACCCCCTGCCAAGAATCGATGATCTGTTTGATCAACTGCAAGGCTCGAGCTTTTATTCAAAGATCGATCTTCGATCTGGATACTATCAGTTAAGGATACAAGAGGAGAGTATCCCAAGGACAGCCTTCAGAACTCGTTATGGACACTACGAGTTCCTTGTTATGCCGTTTGGTCTGACAAACGCACCTGCAGTCTTTATGGATTTGATGAATAGAGTTTGCAAGCCGTACTTGGACAAGTTCGTGATTGTGTTTATCGACGACATCTTGATCTATTCAAGAACAAAGGCCGGGCACGAACAGCATCTTAGAGCCATTCTAGAGCTGCTAAAGAAGGAACAGCTGTATGCCAAATTCTCCAAGTGCGAATTTTGGCTACGTGAAGTCCAATTCCTTGGGCACGTGGTAAATGGAGATGGAATCCACGTGGATCCAACAAAGATCGAGGCAATCAAGGATTGGGAAACGCCAAAGACGCCAACCGAGATTCGGCAATTCTTGGGCTTGGCTGGCTATTATCGAAGATTCATTGAGGATTTCTCAAAAATCGCTCAACCATTGACGCTCCTCACCCAGAAAGATAAGAAGTTTGATTGGGGAATCAAACAGGAAGAAGCATTCCAGATACTGAAGGATAAGCTTTGTAACGCGCCAATCTTAGCTCTACCAGAAGGTACCGATGATTTTGTGGTATACTGCGACGCATCGCGTCAAGGACTGGGTTGTGTGTTGATGCAACGCCAAAAGGTTATTGCTTACGCATCGCGTCAGTTGAAAGTGCATGAAAAGAACTATACCACACACGATTTGGAGCTCGGCGCAGTGGTTTTTGCTTTAAAGATCTGGAGACACTACCTTTATGGTACAAAGTGTACAATCTTTACAGATCACAAGAGCCTACAGCATATATTCAACCAGAAGGAGCTGAATATGAGACAAAGACGATGGGTTGAATTGCTGAACGACTACGACTGCGAGATAAAGTATCATCCAAGGAAGGCGAATGTAGTCGCCGATGCCCTAAGTCGTAAGGAGAGAATCAAGCCCATAAGGGTTAGAGCTTTGGAAATGATTATACGAACCGATCTTTCCTTGCGCATTCGTGCCGCGCAGAAAGAGGCTCTCGAGGAAGGGAACCTTGAAGAGGAATATCTCCGTGGGATGGAGAAGCTTTTGGTACCAAACGAGGAAGGGACGTTCTGTTTTGAGAAAAGGATTTGGGTTCCTCTGTTTGGTGGTTTAAGGGAGGTTATTTTTTACGAAGCTCACAAATCACGGTACTCTATCCATCCTGGAGCGGATAAGATGTACCAAGATCTCAAAGATTATTATTGGTGGCCTAGGATGAAAGGCGATGTTGCTGTTTACGTGAGCAAATGTTTAACCTGCGCTAAGGTTAAAGCGGAATACCAGAAGCCTTCGGGACTTCTGCAACAACCTGAGATTCCCAAGTGGAAATGGGAACAAATCTCAATGGATTTTGTTACAAAATTGCCAAGAACGCCAAGAGGCCATGACACTATCTGGGTGATAGTGGATCGATTAACGAAGTCAGCACACTTCTTACCTATCAGAGAGAAGGATAATACGAGCAAATTGGCTGAAATTTACATGAGAGAAATCGTCGCGCGCCATGGAGTACCCCTCTCAATCATCTCTGATAGAGACGGAAGGTTTGTGTCAAGGATATGGCAATCCTTCCAAGAAGCCTTTGGCTCACAATTGAATCTGAGCACTGCGTTTCATCCGCAAACTGACGGCCAGAGCGAGCGAACGATACAGACTTTGGAAGACATGCTGAGAGCGTGTGTTATGGATTTGGGAGGTAGCTGGGATAAATATTTACCTTTGGTCGAATTTTCATACAACAACAACTACCACACCAGTATTGGTGTCGCGCCATTTGAAGCCCTTTACGGACGCAAGTGCCGATCACCTCTATGTTGGGCTGACGCAGGTGATAGGCAGCTTGCTAGTCCCGAAATCGTCCAAGAGACGACAGACAAGATCGCGCAGATTCTTAAACGCATCGAAGCAGCTCGCCACAGACAAAAGGCCTATGCGGATCCAAACCGGAAACATGTGGAATTCCAAGTTGGAGAAATGGTGTTATTGAAGGTATCACCCTGGAAGGGGGTGGCACGCTTTGGAAAGCGTGGGAAGTTAAATCCGCGCTACATTGGTCCCTTCAGAATTCTGGAAAGAATAGGACTAGTAGCATACAAGTTGGACCTACCTGCTGAACTGAATGGTGTTCACGATACATTTCATGTATCCAACCTGAAGAGAAGTCCAACTCAAGTTGACGTTGCCATTCCCATCGACGAGATTCATGTTGACGACACGCTCCACTTCGTTGAAGAACCTGTTGAGGTCACGGATTGGAAAGTTAACAAGACCCGCCGGAGCAGTGTCAAGCTCGTCAAAGTTCGTTGGAATGCCAGACATGGTCCTGAATACACCTGGGAACGTGAGGACCGGATGAAAGAAAAATACCCCCGCCTTTTTCCTAAGAACTCTGCATCTAGTAGCAGAACTTAAATTTCGGGACGAAATTTATTTAACGGGGGGAGAATGTGACAACCCGCACTAAACCAGGTATCCGTACGACTTAATTAATGATTAATTACTGCTTAATTACTGTGCTTGTTTGAACTAGCTGATGAACTGCTACTTGATATCTGATACATGTACTTATTTGCATCATACTTTACTTATCGTCACTACATTATTTACATACGGCACCTTAGTGACAAACATGATGCACAAAGAGCACAGTAGCACAATACACGGATAACCTATTGAACATGCTGATAAAGCCAGCACCAGGCAAACACTGCCTCTAAGGCCTGTATGAGCCAGAAATGTTTTGCTACACTAATGGTGAGTGTAGGGATATAAGGGTTGTAGAACTGCGTCTCTAAGGATAAGTCACTATGACTGGATGTGCCTAAAACGTACTCTAAGTACAAAACTCAGCACTTTACAAAATAATTCAGCTTTTAGCTAACTAATAAAGTGCCAAAACATGAGAAAAATAACACTAGACACTTTCCAAAGTGTCAGAAATAAGCTGTGTCACTAAAGAGAGTAATAACGACACTTTAAAGCTTTGATTAACACTTTAACGGATTACTATCCAACCGAACAACCGGACTATACCCGGAACATGAAAATATTGTTATTTTCACTAGTTATCTTTTTCTGAGCCAGTTAGGGTCCCTGAACACCCTAGCACACACTGTTAAGCACTAAACATAACTAACCAAGTTAAACACTTAACTAACTTGGTTTAACCTAACTAATACCTAACTAAATACTTGGAATCGAACTAGCTTACCCCCCCCCCCCCTTGGGCCGATTTCGGTCACCATGTGACTAGAACTTGTACCATTTTTGAATATTTAATTCCTTTATGTCTAATATCTACTTGACATAAAATCCATTGGTTCATAATCCAACTTTTGCCTATAAGTAATCACAATTGCACAACATAATCATCCATCATATTTCACCACCCAAACACCTCTCCCTCTCCTCTCTACAACTTCGGCCGAACACCCCCTTGGCCATCCCACCATTTTTCGATTTTGTTCTTCACACTCCAACATCATACAAACATCAAGGGTCACGTATTAGGAGTCTTGGAGCAAACGGAAGGCGAAGGACCTCTCTACTTGGCTTTTATCCACCTCTTTTGCGTGTAGATTCTTCCCTAGCCTCGAGCTAGAGGTATAATGCTTAAAACTCATATTTGAACTAATCTAAAGTGGTTAAAAGGATTTTTATCGGATAAAACTCGTTAACATGCAAAATGATGCACAAAAGTCTACTAAAAACACTTAAAATGGTGGTTAATAGCTTATGTGTTGTGTAAATGATGTAGTATTTGAAATGTGCGATTATTTAGACCCGATCTATGATTGTGGTAGCTCGGATCACCATTTAACCCGATGTAGTCATGTTCTTGGATCATGGCATAAGGTTATGTTAGAAGATACAAGGGTTAAAAGGTGAAACTCTACCACACATGAAACATGAACTTGTGTAAAAGTATTTTTACTTGCAAAATAATGTTTAAAACTAGCAGATCTACGTATCTGCAAGTGGTATTTTCAAAGGACCAAGCGTTAAAGAAATCATGTTTTCTAAAAGACGGATCTCACAATAACAAGAATGATATTTAGAACACACAAGTGTGTAAACACTTGTGTAACACAAGTTTCAACAAAATAACTATCTTTGTAAAAATGGACAAGAAGTTGTAAAGACGGAACTTCTCTAAAAACAAGACTTTTACGAAACCGGATTTAGTTATATAAAGATCCACTAAAGGTAATGAGATTTACCTCATATTTTCGGAAAAACTACAAGTTCATGTAATATATGCAATTTGTATATTTTGACTAGTTAAAATGTTGAAATATCGTTTGATGACGTTGAGAAAATTGTTGAGTTGATTTGTTAAAGAAAATGATACGCTTGAAAGCGTGGCCACCTCCAGTTACAGAGGAAACTCTGGCGAAATTTTTATAAAAACCTAACACTTAGAATTATTTACACTACAAGTGTTAGAATTATTTTTGACATGTTTTCGAAATATAAATTTCGCCATGACTTTATTTACTAAATATTCGGAGGTGGGATTTTCACAAAATTTAACGTGATAAATATATATTTTTCACACACTGTTTATGATTATTTTGTGAAAATACATAAATATTATTTCTAGAGTAAAAATAATATTTACGAACGTTAACGATTCCAAAATAATACGAACGCTTTCACCATAAATATATAAGTTACACCGGTAATTATATTACCACTCGATTGTTAAAACGTAACTTACGCACTTACAGAAATATTTATGATCGCGTATTCTAACAACGTATTATTGGAGAAAAATTATGTGAAATGAAAATATAATATTTTTGAGAAAAATACTTATATTTTGGAATTGGAAATATATATATATATATATATATATATTAAGTGAGACTTAATGATATAATTTGAACGCACATGTATTGAATCCCCCATCCTTGGGAAGGAGATTAACTACCAAGTATATACAGAATGAAAACACGAAATAGTTGTCTAACTATTTCCCAAAGACTTAAACTATAAAGCTAAAGCACGGTCGTCCGTCTAATAGAAATTAGCACCTATAGGTCGTCGCACAGCTGCGTGAGCAGGAGATACTTGGTAGAGACGCTTCACTGTGAGTTCATGTCCCCATTTTCTCTAACTGTTTTCAGTTTTCTTAACTGCGGGGGTGAAATACATGTTACTATGATTACGAGTACTTTATACACGGTATGGTTAGCGTAAGGAGGTTTATTACTCAGATCATGTGAGTGGGTAGGAGCAATATGAGGCCATTAGTCCTCATGTCGGGACCGAGGGACAGGAGCGGTAGATCTATCTGGGTGTAGCGAGCCCAGCCCCAGGCCAAACTAGAAACGGACCTTGGGGTGACTTTGTCCACACACTAATGCCGTGGCGAAATCTGCTAGGTTTGAGTCTCCCTATTTGCACTTCACATATATCAGTGGCCTTGCAAACCATTGGTGATCTCAATTCCCTTATTTGCTACATACCAAAACTATTTTTATACTCACAAAGGTTTACTTACTCACTTACACATGAACTCGCTCAACATTATTGTTGATTTTTCAACTTACATGTATTTCAGGAAATTAACGAGATCTGGCACGGTATGGCATGTTTTCCGTTGCACTAGTTTCCGAGGTCATCCGGGGTTTAGGGGATGTGTCTCTTTCCTGGACAAGACACAATCCTTAAACCATGTTTATGTTATGTTTGTAATGTCTGTTGAACAAGGTTATGGTTGTTAGGGTATGTCCCCGTTAAAACAATGGTACTGTATTTGGTTTTCAAAACTTAATGGATGATCTTGCATGATTTTATTTCATATAGCTTTGTTATGGTTAAGCTATGGTATTAAGAAGTCACACCAAATTAACCACGCTTCCGCAAAGCCAGGGTGTGACACCAAAAATCTCCAGAAGTTGTGTTTGAAATGAATGATCAAAAGTTGCAACAAGTGCTTCTTTATATAGTGATCTTGATTGATCAAGATGGTGCCAAACAAGTCTAGGCATGTTCCCTGATGCATGCAAGTGTCCCTAGTGCCTAAAAACTTGTTTGTGCAACCCATGGTATTGAAAACAAGCAATATATGCCGGTTAAACGGGCTGAACAGACACCTGTCAAGAGTTTCTGATGCTGGGAGGCTGAGGTGGCCCGCGTAAGAGGTCAGCCTGGTCTTACGCGGCCCATGTGAGGCTCAGGTTCTGGTCAACAAGTTTTCAATTATTGCATTTTAAGCCCCTGGTCCCTCCAAAAGTTGTTTTAACTTCCTGTTTTGCACTTTGAGCCCTCTAATTTGATTTCCAAGGACTCCAAGACATAACCAATCTTTGTGAAGTCCTTGGTCAACTTTATGGTTACCCGAAAAGCCTTAATTATCAACGTTTACGCTTTTAGCCCATCGGGTACGAATGTTATCATAACTTTCCCATACGGAATCGAAACCTTGTGAAATTTTTATCACTTATTCTAGTGAGCATAATTAATTGTTACAAAGCTTTGGGTTCACTAAACGGTCACTCAGAGGTGTAAATTAAACATGTTGACACTTTTAACCCTTGCGGTTTGTAATCTCTCACTTTCTTCCACAAACGGCTTCATACGATTTATAATTCATTCGTTTAAGGGTATAAACATCGTGTAGGGTTATTGAAGGGCATATTTATCCATTTTTAACAATTTGAATCCTTTTATACTCGTGAATTCTTCGTTTGTCAACTTTAGTTCCTCATAAGAAATCCTTTACACGTTTAAAGCTTATGACACGTGTCGATATTATATTGGACATGAAATTTCGAGGTGTCACAATGAAGAAGAAAAGGAAGAAAAATATATACATGCACTAATTCCCTTATCATCCACACCATTCATTCAAACCTCACCTAAACCATTCATTCCACCCTCATCATTAAAAATCAACCCAATCAAACATCCACCAGCGGGTTACATCCCACGAAACATTCCATTGGCAGTTCAATTCCCTCTGGAACTCCTTGCAGTTCAGGATGAAATGTAACAATTTTACACAGAGGATGATCCATCCAAAAGAACCTTCCCATCTCTTCATGGCTTCAGAACTCCCAAGAACATTGATGAATATCTGAAGTTAAAGGCCAAATAAGTTGAATATATAGCAAAAGAAGAGAGTAAAGGGTTAGGAGACAACAACTTACAAGGTCGAATGCAACGTGGGCTTAGCAAAGTCAGGAAATTGGAAGACTATGCTAGAGACCTAAGTAAGTCTATGTCAGATCTGCCACCAAATACTGAGCTTCAAAAGACATTGAGGAATGATTTATTGAACATCATTATGGATACCAAGCCCTACAAAGCCTACAGGTCTGATTTCAAAGACTGGCCTCTTGAAGCTCTTAAAGAGGAAGTTGATAGAATTAAAATGATGAAAAAGGATCCTCAAATGAAGAGCTCTGCACCTAACTGGAAGAAATACAAGAGGGTTGATGTGGATGAAGCATTGAAGTATAAAAGAAAAAGAGCAGAACTTGTAGCAGCTAATTATGGGACTGCTAGATCCATTACCAGATGGTCTAAGCAGAATATTGATCTAACTTACAAAAAGTTAGAAGAGCTAAGAAAGACAGATCCATCAATGCCTCAGAAGCCAGTATACAATGATGAAACCAATTATAGACCTCAGCAGAACCTTTCTTCTAAAAAGTTATTCTCATCAGCAGATGTATCCATCAGTGTCTTGAACCAAAGAAAAAGACAACAACTGATTGATGAGAAAGATAAAAAGAGGGAAGCTGATTACAGAAAAGAGGCTATCAGAAATCAATTACAATTTGGATTGGATGAGGCTTCCTTGCAACTTCAAGCTCAAGCTGCTGCAACTCATCAAAAATGAAACTTCTCCCAAGAAACCCATTAGACCCAAAAAATACTAAAGTGGAAGTCTGACAAAAAGACCCACGTATTGACTCTGCTCAAGTCTGATGCTAGTGTTGAATATATATCAAGGGAGGATGCACTAGGTCTGAGTGCAGGTGACCTCCAAGATCTTATGAACCTTCAACTTCAAAGGGATGAAGATGACACCGACTCCTTGGATTTTGAGCTCCAGTTTAAAGGGCAAGTCCGGAAAAGGTTGATGAGAGAATAAAGATCAAAGTAAGGAAGTGTTTTGACATCATCTGTTCTAGGGGGAGATTTTTGGCCCATGTAATTCTTCCTTGAAGAATAAATGATACAAAAGCCAAAACTGGTTCTCAACAGTTGATCCACAATAAGCAGTGTTTGAAGATTAATTCCCTCCAATGGCAGTGGCTTCTAACAACTGATGATCCTAAAGACTGTTGTGCACAAAGACTGTTATATCAAAGCCCTGCTGATTGCAAAGACTGTTGAAGACCTATCAACTGCTGATGTCAAAGTGCTGCTGATTATCAAAGACCTGCTGAATCAAAGGCCTGATCAACCTTAGAGGAAAGCACTGCTCAGCATCATTAGAGTTTAAGCATCATTAGCAGATAGCTCCATCAGTGTTTTGTTTTATCAATGTATTAGTGTTTGTAGCATAAGTGTTTAGAGTTTGTTATGATAGTTAGATGTCACTGTCTAGGTGACGTCAGCAAAGATGTTCATTGGTTAGGATTTGAACTATAAATAAACAGTTCCTATACTGTTTTATTTAGCTCATTGCACACACACTCATCTTGTACGAACAACCATAGTGAGCTCAGGCTGAGGGGGAGTTAGTGTTCATGCATGCATAAGTCTGAATATTGTAATCTTTCAATCTTTTGACTATGAAAGCATTGTATGATCAAAGAAAATCTTTCCTTGATTGTGTTACAAAGTTTTACATTCATTCCACTGCAATTATTCTCTATTTTATCTTCATTCATTACCATCTTAATTAAAACAACACAATCAAGTCAAACTCAGATCCTAACACAAAACCAATTTTTTAATAGGGGAGGTTTTTGTAATTATAATAAAACATTAAAAAAGGAATTTACAACATCAAGTGGGAGGGGTGTTTGTTTTTTCAGAAAAACCTCTTCTGACCTCTTATGTCTGCGCCGCGCAAACCACGCGCATATGTTGAGCTCTGCAGACCGTTTATTTTTTAGAAGACATTTCATTAAAAAATGTCTTCAAACCTCTGCACGTCCTCTTCCCCACGCAGACATGGTCCAATGTCTTCCCACCTCTTCCAATCTCTTCCAACCCTTTCTCCACCTATCTCCTCCTAATCTCAAAAATGGAGTCTCATCAACAGCCGGACAATATCTCTCCCTCTAATAATTCATCTCCCTACTGAGTTG
This sequence comes from Helianthus tuberosus, assembly GCA_030545235.1. NCBI lineage: Eukaryota > Viridiplantae > Streptophyta > Magnoliopsida > Asterales > Asteraceae > Helianthus > Helianthus tuberosus. The sequence continues at coordinate 134,903,888 of CM060394.1, forward strand.
ACTGTTCTGGTTCGGATCTTCACAGGGCATGTAATCGACAGCATGCCTAGAACAGGATTCGATTGTGGGGTGTTTTCCGGCTTCAATAAGTGCAACAAGAGCGTGCCACTGCTTCGGGTCAGCCGCGTTGGACCGGATCAAAGCTTGGGTGCCTGAGGCGGCTAGAGAGTCGTCCAGAGGGGTGAAGATTAAGCGAGGAAGATAAGGAAAGAAGAGGAGGATGATGGTGAAGAAGATCATGGAGATGAAGTCCAGAAGCTACCATCTTCTTGTAGGGGTTCGTTGATTGGGGGAAGTTAGAGATTGTTAATGGTGGAAGGGACATTTGATTCGCGTTATGGCTGAATTTGTTGATTTGGGAAAAAAAGTTTGCAGATAATCAAACACTCTTTTATTACACTCCACAGACATTTGGTCCACCTCTTCTCGTGCAGACGTTTGCAGATGTGGTCCGCAGGCTGCAGACCTTTTGCATCTGATAAAACAAAAACTCTACCCAAGTAATTCACTTATTCTCTCAAAATCACTCTTATTAGATATTTTACACATGTGTAAATTTGTAAATGACAAACTTATACATGTGTAAATTTTCTTTATTTAAGAATTCACGTAAATTAAATTCCTAACATTGTATAAAAAAATGAGTTCGAATTGTTTTTTTATCAAGTTCTCACGGTTTTTTCATTCATTCTCACGGTTCTCACAATATTTTGCGTTCTCATTTAAACTTTCCCTATTCATATATATATATATATATATATATATATATATATAGAGAGAGAGAGAGAGAGAGAAAGAGAGAGATATTAAAGATCCTATACAAAGGGACCAAAGTGTGAGAAATATTGTGGAGATGGCATGTGTCCTTAATCTAAATTAATTCAAAAGAGTAAACAAGTAATTTTCTCATTGATTCATTTAATTGATAATCTTCCATAACCGCACCAATTATTATAGGAATACGAATTTGTATTTTTTTTAGAGTTAAATGTCCTTTTCGTCCTTGTGGTTTGGGCCATTTTGCCAGTTTAGTCCAAAGGTTGAAACATTGCCATTTTAGTCCAAAGAGTTTCAATCGTTGCCATTTTAGTCCACTGGGTTAACTCCGTCCATTTTTTATGTTAGCTAGAAGGGTAATTCGATCATTTTATATGGTCGATTGCCATTGTAGTTAACATAATTACATATAAATGACCGAAATGCCCTTCTAGTTAACAAAATAAAGGGATGGAGTTACCCAGTGGACTAAAATGGCAACGTTTGAAACTATTTGGATTAAAATGGCAACATTTCAAACCTTAGAACTAAACTGGCAAAATGACACAAACCACAAGGACTAAAACGGCATTTAACTCTTTTTTTAAGATCCATTAAGATTCTGTGAGTTATCGTTCACCAATTATAATTTATGAAGATCACAAAATGAAGGTTTTATAGAGTGTTATATAGTGATAGATGCAGAATGAAGTTTTTTTATACAGTGTTATTGTAACGCCTCGTATTTCCGTATTTCCATATTCTTAGAAAATACGAGTTCGTTTCTCTATTTTAATGCCCGCAGTCGAAATCTGAACGAAAAACATATTAAATACGACAAATGACGAACGTACAACCAAATTCAATTTTCGACAAACAATTCATGCATTTTCGACTTTAAATAAATTATTACCACATTATACGACGTTCGGGTCCGAGAATGGATCTCGTAGACACGACCGGGCTGCTCAAAACCCTAAAATACTAGTCAAACGGGCCTTGGGCCCAACACACAAGCCTACCTAAACCCTAATTCTTATAAAACACTCACACATACACACACCGCACAAACCCTGGCCCCCTCTAGATCCGGCGATCGGAGCCGCATTTCCGGCCGTTCTGACGCCGACCTCCGGCCACTCACAGCTCCTCCCTCTCTGGCGAACCTCCACACCACAACACCTCTCCACTCTTCTCTCTCCCTCCTCGACACAACCACCAGAGAAACTCTGGACATCATCTCAGTCGCCAGCAACCACCCCCGAGTCTCCTCCCTCTCCCACACGCGCAGCTTTTACCCCTTCTCTCTCGTCTGATTTACAGCCGAACTCCGGCCGGCGTAGCCGGTGGAGCCAGCGACAGAGGTGAGGATGATGACGCAGTGATGAGGTTGAAGATGGAGCCACATCGACGACAGCCGGCTTCGTTTTGACTCAAGCTTCGGTTCAGGTTCGGTCCGGTTCGAGTTGGTTCAGTGTCGATTTGAGTTTCGGTTCACTCAGTTCTCTTGGGTGACGATTTGGTTCAGTCTTGGTTGTTGCGGGTGAACTCGGTTCAGTTTTAGTGTCGGGTCAAACCTGGGCAGAACTGGTCAAACGGTCAGACCCAGTCAACTGGTCAATCTACGGATCAAGGTTGGTTTTTGGACAACTTTAGTCAACTGAGGTCAAACTCAGTCAACTCGTGATACGGTAAAACCTTTATAACGCGAGTTTCATTTATATTGTTCATATATTACTTAGTTTAAAGGCGAGCTCGAACCATCGCATTATAGTTTATGCTTGTCTAGTATTCGGCTACTTTCCTAAAACTATTCGTTTGAATTAATTAATATTTCATCGCGGAACCGAACTTGATATGATTTGAATTTTTACATAGAGATCTTATATTTATATATCTCGTTATTGAATTGTTGAGTTTTGAAAAATTATAACGACAACTTACATTGTCGGGATCGTCCGAAAACAGGGGAAACTCTGCCCGTTTTTCGTAAAAATCCACATTTTGAAAAGTGTTCATCCTACCTCAAAGCCTAACGAATCCAAGTAATCTTTTTATAAAAATAAATGTAAATGTATATTTATTTTAATAATACTTCGGCAACCACTAACATTTATATACCTTCATTTACTTGTGTATGATGACCTCGGCGTTGCGATATCAACCTCTTCAACTCTTCACGTGATTACCAAGGAATGCGTTGCGAAACAGTGAGCATACTCGACCCTTTTTTTACGCGTTAATGCATTTTGGGGTGTAACATGTATCGACTAACAAAATTTCTTTTATACGAAATCAAACGTATTCAATCATCCAATCCATCAAACCTATTATCTGTTACGCCTATGTTAGTTATACGTGCTAGCTTCAACTTGTACATACATGTTATTTGTTACGCTTATGTTAGATACGTGTGCTAGTTTCAACTTGTATGCTCATGATGTTTCGTTATGCTTAGTTTGTTTGTGTATGCCAGTTTCAACCTGAATATAAATTACCATGATGGATTTATGAGAAACTTTTGCGCTTATACGTATTTTCAAACTTGTATGCTCGCCAATACTTTTGTATTGATCCATGCTTTTAATACATGTTGCAGGAATTCTGATGATGCAAGGAATTTAGTAGGATTGCCTAGAAATGCATTTTAACTTTAAATACCTGTTGTATCGTAATTTCATTTTCAAATATATTGTATTTTGTCTCAAAACCTTGTATCCAATCGTTATTTGTGAAATGAAAGTTATTTCCTTTATACTTGTCGTGAATTCAAATTTGCTACATTCTAGTTCAAGCAAATGTAAAATGTAATTTTTAAATACTTGACACAAATAGCGTTATGAAGTCTCGAGCAATCTACGCACTTCGTCTCATCCCGATGTTTCCGCCATCGGTTGGGGTGTGACAGTTATAGTGTTATATTTTCTGGTAGCAGGTCTATGAGGGATGCATAGTGTTATATAGTGTTACATAGTGTTATATGGTGTTATATAGTGTTATATATATATATATATATATATTCTGGTAGCAGTTACAAGTTTCCGGATTCGTAGAATAAGGATGAACAAGGATCGCTGGAATTTAGAGAGGTTACCTTATTTGAAACATATAAAAAGACACTATTACCCCTACAATTTTCAAATCAGTCCAAATAATTAAAACCCACAATTTACAATTTGGTCCCTACTGATCTCAACTATTAGATCAAAGATCTAATGGTTTAAAACACTTCTTACACTTCTCACACTATATATATATATATATATATAATATACGCACACACACATATCAGTCATCTTAAAACACTCAACCCTTTTTACACTATCTCTACCATATATATATATATATATATATATATATATATATATGGGAAAAATAAATCGAAAACCCATGTGAGTTGAGAAAACCCAAATAAACCTTATGTAACATTTTTTTTTCTAAAAAAAACAGGGAATGTAATATAAATGTACATGAACATTTTTTTTAAAAAATGAAAAAAAACGCCTACTAGTTTTTTTTTAGAAAAATGTTGAAAATTTGTATGTTACATTTTTTGGACATATATATTATGTAACCTGAAATTTGTAACATTAAAAAAAAACTACTCGGTGTTATTTTGTGTTTCTTTTTTAAAAATGTTCAAATATATGTGTATTACATTTCCTATTTTTTTTAAAAAGGTTTCTTGAGTTTACATGGGTTTTTTTACAAAGGTTTCTTGAGTTTACACAACTCAAGTGGGTTTTCTCTATAGCCTTCCCCTATATATATATATATAGGATGAGGTAGAGGTGTACAAAAAAACTGGTTACGCAACTGAAATTGAAAAAAAAACCGGAAACCGGTTATTATAAAAACCGGTTTTTTTATAACCGGTTCGGTTACAACCGGTTTGACCGGTTATTAGGCAGTTTTAATAATTTGCTCGAAATCAGTTATGAAAACCGGTTATGTTTAAAACCGGTTATAAAAACTGGTTACGCCAAAACCGGTTACAGAAACCGGTTAACCGGTAACGGGTATAAAAAACCGGTTAAAAAAACCGGTTAAAACCGATTTTTACGCCCAGATCTGCAGAAACGGTAACATGACCGTTGGAGCTAGAATATGACCGTTTTTTTGTGTTTTTTATGCCTAAAACTCAGCTCCAAATAACTATAAAAGGGTTGTGGTTGTTTTGGTTCAATTACACCATTCTACAATCTCCTTAATCTCATAAAAAACGCTCTCTTTTCGTATTCGATACTTGTTAAAAAAACATGGCAAGCTCTAGTGCTAATGATTCGGTCAATGTTGGAGAGTCTACAACCGAAACGGTTGTTCGTGTTATTCCGACGAAGCGCAACCCCGAAGTTTGGTCACATTTCGATTTGTGCGAGATGTTGAGCGGTCCGAAAAGAGCGCGTTGTCATCATATTATGTTATGTTTTTTTTACACTTGCATTTGTTATATTTTTATAAAAAAAAACAGCTGTTTTTTTTTTAAAAAAAAAGGCCACAAAACAGTAAATAAGCAACAAATACTGCATTCTGTGATATAAAAAAAACTGCTGTTTTTTTTTAAAAAAAAGGCCACAAAACAGTAAATAAGCAACAAATACTGCATTCTGTGAATATTTATAAAATTAACTGCTGTTTTTTAAAAAAAAAAAAAACCCAAAAAACAGGAAATCAGCAACAAAAACTGCTGTTTTTTTACATTTGCTGCAGACCGGGTTTTTTAACTGGTTACTGAAAACCGGTTTTTTGTTCAGTTTATAAAATCAGTTACAAAACCGGTTATTATACAAACCGGTTATAAACCGGTTACAACCGGTTGATACCAGTTACGTTTTTTCGGTTTCTGAAACCGGTTAAAACCGGTTACAGTTAATAAAAAAACCGGTTACACTTCGCGACAAAAAAACCGGTTCGGTTAAAAAACCGAAACCGGTTTCTCAAAAAAACCGATTTGTACATCTCTAGGATGAGGATCATTTCAGAACTAAAAATAATTTCAGAACTTGCAGAACTCATCTCAACCATTTAACTATTAGATCAATGGCTCAAATCAAAATGGCTTTTTAGTAATTATCTAGAATTTCAAGGAGATTAAAGAAATCTGATAAGGGTAGTATAGGTATTTTATTTCATCCATACCATAACAAATCCAAGTTTCTCTCCATATATCTCTCCTTCTATCTCTATCTCGGTTCAACAAAAAGATTAACCCGAGCACTTTTTTATATTCATCAAATCAGTGTTGCGTAGAACAAATGTGCTAGGTGTTTTGGGTAAGATTTTGTGTGGTCTGGGTAGTATAGGTATTCACACATGTATTCCTTTTATTTGTTTGGATGGTGAAACTGAATTTTGAAATGAAAAATACATTTTCCATAGTCATGTGTTTGAGGAATAAAATGGTTTTTCTTTACACGGGAATTACATCAATAACTAGTTTAGGTTTTATTTTTTTATTTTTTTGGTTCTTATGTTATGAACATATCGTATTATTTACATATATGTAAATAGTTTATTTACACATATGTAAAATAAAGTTTCATGAAAAGAAATAGTTAGTTTGTCAACTTAAGTTTGTTATTGATTTAAATATTGTATAACTATTTAATTAAAACTGTAATTTTATTTATTATTTAACAAGCAAAATTAAAGTTTTAATATTAAAGTTGTTTAGATTGACCGATATATTCTTTAGCTTTTGAATATGATGTTTAACCTTTTATTTATAATTAGTATAAAGATTTGCATGTATGTAAAGAGAAGATTAGTTTAAAGAAAAAGATAATTAACATGAAGATTTACATACACGCAAATAAAGTTTCATCTTTGAACAAAAATGATGAAGAGTTTGAAAATTTACATATATGTAAACAATATAATTATACATACGTAAATAGAAGATCATTAGTTAGTTTGATTATTTATCAGGTTAGAAAAAATAAAAGATAATATAGATGAGTTTAATAATTAACATACATGTAATGGGTAGAGAGGAGATGAGGAAAAGGAGAGAGAGAGAATTAACTAATTAAATAATTAATTAACAAGAGAGAGAAATTATTTAAAAGATTACTATTGTACCCTTTATTATTTATTTTAAAACTTTTATGACTAAAAACAATTAGTGGTTCATATTGGTTCTGTAAGTTCTCATTAAAAGTGGGGTTCTGAATATATATATATATATATATATATATATATATGGGTAAGATCAAATAAAAAGTTGATTTTGCCTAAATAGGATGAGAATGAATCTTAACCATTCATTTTTCAAATCAATGGTTAAGATGAAAGTGCAGGAGAAAGAAGGAGTGCAATGGTATCTTGGAAAAATCGTATTTATAGACTTTCTCTCTCCACATGCAAGGCACATGCATATTCCACCCCCATTTTTTAAACGTTCATAACTTTTTTATACGACATTATTTTTTCATAAAAATTTCACCATAAAATCGAGCGTCTTTTTATCTTTAATTTGAGTACCATATTGCTATATAAAATATGAAGACTAAAAAACCCACTAAAATGTGTTGTATTTCTATGTTGTATAACATTTTTTGTGCTGGATTTTTGTAGTATATTTTTGTGCTAAATTTTTTGTGCTGGATTTTTTTTATCTTAAATTTTTTTTTTCTCAATTTTTTGTGATGGATTTTTTTGTACTACATTTTTTTTGCTGAATTTTTTCGTGCTATATTTTTTTGTACTATATTTTTTTTGCTATATTTTTTTATTAGATTTTTTGTGCTGGATTTTTTTGTACTAGATTTTTTTTATTGTATTTTTAAAAAACAAAAGGGGTGCCACATGTCATTTTCACTCTTATTTATAAGGATCAAAATGCCATTCATTCCTACTTATTAGGAGTGCCACATGTCATCATCACAATCCTTCTTAGGCTACTTAGGCAAAATTCACTTTTTAGTGGATCCTTCCCCTATATATATATAGGGTTGAGTTCATTTGTGAACCTCCCCCTTATTTGTGAACCAAATGAACAAATCCTAGCCCTTGATTAGTTTTAAGATTTTAAGGGTAAGATTGTCATTACCCATACAAGTTTTTTTTTTATTATTAACCAATTTTAAATAAGATTTATCAAAATCAATCAGTTACCATGTTAGGTAACTGATTTCCTATCTTGTTGTGATTTCAATTTATTGATCCTATTTAACAAAATTCGAATCAAATATTCAAAGAAAAATATATAGATCAGACAGTTTCTTATTTCCTTCAACCGCCTGGACGAACATCAACCTACTTCAATTGCTTCAGTTCTTCATTTTATTTTATTTTATTTTATTTTATTTTATTTTGATCATCTATACGTTCTTTGATGAAACGCCTCAAAAGAGGAATTCATAAGGATAGCAACATCCAGATAAAGCTTGCATAGATAATATATATACTCTTTTGACTTTTATTTTTATTTTTGTGAGGTTTAGATCGGTGATTACCTTTTAATTTGTCATTATGTTTTTTTTTAAATTGTAGTCATATATCCAAGTTGAGAGATTTTGTAAGGAGGTTAAATTTTCTCCTTAAACTCACGTTTGAGTATTTTGGGTTTTGAAAGTTAGGTGGTTACTCTCATATTGAATCTCTTTCACTTGAACATCTGTTTCTCTCAATGTTTAATGATGGAGTATATAAAAAATCTTAGATTATATGTAATAATGTGTCTTTTTCTTAAATTTTTTTCATCTTCTGTTCAATACATTCGATTCATAGTTTTGTTATTCATATATGTATTTTTTTTTAATTTACATGTGTACGTATGTGTATAAAAAAGTTTGGCTGAATCATAATTGTGTATAAAACATACATAAACATAACTAGTAAATGGTTTATACACATATGTACTTGTGCTGAATACTCAAAGTACATATATGTATTACTCGAATTACATATGTACGCATGTGTATAAAAACATATATACGTATGTGTATAAAATAGTTTGGTTGAACAATGTATATTTTAAAATTAACAAATTTGTTAATTGGTGAGAGAAATGAAGAGATAGAATGTAATTAATATTTAATTGGAAAGAGAATTAGTTAACAATTTACTCTTATACCCTTTTCATTTATTTTCTACACATAAATAATTAGAAAACTGCCATTATTATAAATCTCAAGATCTTCAAAATCAATGGACAAGATTTGTTCATTTTGTTCACAAAAATACTATGGTTCACTCTTGAACCCTACCATATATATATATATAACATACAAAAACCCTTATCATACTTCACGTACGCGACAATACTGACCATCAGATCAACTTATCACGCACGGATAAGTAATCACGCAAGTATCAATTATCACGCATGGGCATCAAATTAACGTGCGTGATTTGTACATGTTTGCGTAATAATACACAAAAATTGCTCCCATGCGTGATTAGGTTTCCAATTATAACGTGCGTGATTTTCAAATGCACTTGCGTAATTTGGTCGCGTACGTTATGTAGGTTAAGCCGTAATGTACATTATACTTTCTCTCTCTCTCTCTCTCTCTATATATATATATATATAGTGTCGGGATCAGGAGAAAACGCCCAAAAGTGTAAGAACGGTGAGAACGCATCCTGGTCCAACACGTGGCGCGGGATATAATCAAGGGGTGAGGTGTTTTTTTTCTTTTCAATCTTCTTTTATTTTCTCAATGCGCTATAGCATTTTCTGCCGTCAAAGATTATTTTGACGTTAATTGTATTCATTAAACTTTTTGGCGTTGAATTAATTGTTTTTGTGTCACATAGATAATTTTTTGGCGTTATAGCGTTTTCTGGTCAATTTTTTTGGCGTTTTGTGGCGTTGTATAATAATTCACTACGAGTCATTAATATTTTCATAAGATTACAATAAGACCAAATGTTTTTTATGGCGTTTAGTCAATTTTTTTGGCGTTTAATACATTGACAAGGTGCTTTGCCAGCACCTGTTCTCACAGATTTCATACTACTAGCGTTTTGGTGTTTGTAGTTTTTGGCGTTTTATATAATAATGTATTTTATTTGTAGAGAATTAGATCACAAAACAACAGATAATTTGATAACAAAACAATATAAAGTGAAAAAGAAAAAAAAATTAAAAATGGTAATCTAATTTCTCATCCAAATCTTCACTGTCATCAGCCTCTTCTTCTTGAATTTGTTTTGGCGTTTTGAACCTTTGAATACCTTAGCTAGATGTCAACTTTCCTACATAAACCCCGTCTTTTTTAGACGAAGCTTCTTAGTGGCATCCTGTTTTTTGGTGTGATATTCTTGTTTGGTGGCATGTCATTGAAGATCAACTCTTGCTTGATGCTATTTATAATAATGGAGTCCAAAATAGCATTTTACACGTGTGTTGATCCATTTATGCCATGCCTATATTCATCAAAGCTCACATGATGACATATCACTGTCATCAGTCTCTTTTTATTGAATATTTGTCCATCTCATTCAGCAAAAGATTATAGAGATAACCCCCCAGAGAAGAATCCATTCAGTGAAAGCTTTGTCATCTGTGGTTATTTTAACTAACCTTTTTTGGCGTTTTAAAGTGAGTGATTTCTAGATAACATGGCGTTTGTTTTTCTGGGTGTGATCAATTCATTGTGTGTAGACCCCTCTCTTATAGGAGTTTTTTGGCGCGTAGTTGAGGCGGGATTTTTTTATTATAATAAATGATAGTAATAAAGTAACCGTCTTTTCAGTTACTATTTGTATTTACTGTTTTGATCAGCTTTTATCAGTTTCTAGGGTGATAGACGTCCCATCTTCCAAGTTTGGCGTTTTTTTAAATGGCGTTATGCAGACCAAGATGAGAAAATACAATAACGGAGAAAATAAAATATTAAGCAGGAAAAATATTTTTTTTTTGTTATTTCTTGCGTTTTGTAAGCAATAACTTTTTGTAGTATTTTTTTGGCGTTTTGCAAATAAATAGAGAAATATATCATTTAATTATCTTAAAAAAAGAGATTACACAGAAGAAAAAAATTTAAAACCCTTCGTCAGAAGGTACTTTATCCGAAAGTATCCATCACTTGCGTCATCTTCTTCCTCGGAGTCTTCATCTGGATCTTCATCCATGTCATCACCTTCACCTTCATCGGCTTCTTGTTCCTAAAGATTCTGAAGCCACCATTTGAACATGTGTTGCATTAACGCCAATTTTAAGTCGATTTTTGTGTTCAAACAAGTGGCATTATACAATTCTTCCATGAACCCAAGACCCTGCTTTGTCATGATGTTTTCAAGCCAGTAGTCTTCCTGCTCTCCGCTGTCGTATATAACGGTCACCATGTCTGTTTCATCATCAAAACGCCATGATGTCATGACAGGTTCCGGCTTTACATCTACTTTGATTGGTCCAAATTTCCTTGTTAATGCTTTCATAAGCATATGTGTTTCATGGCATTCGTTATCCAGAGCGATGCCAAGAGATAGGATACCCCTCTGTACCTCTTCTTCCATCTTCAAAATTGCCTTGATCGTCCTAACATACACCTTCCTTTTATTGTCAAAACGCAGGATGAATCACCTGATTGCCAGAGTGTATCTCCACCAAACGATTGTTGCCATTTTTGGCGTTTTGGTTAAATTGGCGTTTTTGGTTAAAGATGTTTTTGCAGAAATGATAGATTGAAGTGATTATGGAAGCGATGTTTTACGTCGTTTATATAATGATGTTTTTGGCGCGTAATTTAGGAGGGAATTTCTTCTAATAAATGTTAATAACTGAAATTCAATTACTGTGTTGTTTCCCCTTCCTGTAATATCCAACACATTTTATCACTAATTTTTTTGGCGTTTTATTTTTTTGAATGGCGTGTTATCATTTGTTGACGTTTTGAATTTGAGCGGTAAAAGACCCTTTTACCCTTAATGAAGCGCGTCCCACATAATAAAATTGATGTTATTTACGAAAATGCCACCGCGTAATCTAGTCCATGGATTGTTTTGATCTAACAATTCATAAGCGTTCTCACCGTTCTCACACTTTCCCCCGTCCATGGATTGTATATATATAGAGGCCGGTTAACGTACAATACCACTTATCCTACATTACGTACGCGATATTCTCAGCCGTAGGATCTTCAATCCATCAAACTAATTTAAATCATTAAATTAATCATATTAATGTATTCAAATCTTATAAAAAAAGGTTAAAATCGTCATTACGATATCTTAATCTCTGTAGCTGACGGAGATTGGAATCTTATATTCAAAAATCGTATTAAAAAATCCAACCATGAATAAAAAATCGAACCCTAAATCAAATACAACAATGTAAGATTCTTATTCACAAACCTCCTTCTCCCTTCTGCGATTTCATATCTGCTGATTTTGGAAGTTCTGAACTGTAACAACATCGATCGATCGTCCATCGAAGAAGATGATACAGGATGAACATTATAATATGCGAAATACATACTTAACATGCGAAAACAATTGAAAAACAAAAAGAAAGGTTATGTTTTGTTATAATGTGCGAATTCTTGTTTTAGACACATGCGATTTAAAAAAAAAAGTGATATTGTTTGAGGTTTGTTATAGTGTGCGAATTCTTATTTTAGACACATGCGATTTAAAAAAAAGGTAATATTGTCTGAGGTTTGTTATAGTGTGCGAATTCTTGTTTTAGACCCATGCGATTTTAAAAAATGATCTTGTTTGTGGTTTCTTAAAGTGTGCAAATTCTTTTTCGAATCGCATGCGATTTAAAAAAAATGCTGCTGATGATTTCATGTAACTTTGTCCACGTTGATTGAAATGCACAAATAAAAATTATGAATTGATAATTAAAATAAATATAAATTTACTATTTTATATAAAAAATGAATTTAATACCGATGTGACTGTAATGTGACTTGTAATGATCAATTTTAACATAAATACTACTGAACTTACCACCCTACCTACATAATAAATTTACTATTTTAATATAAAATACCCAGGGATAACAACCTTCCATATTAAGACACCGAACACAAACATACACAAAACACACACAAAAATGTCATCTGAAGATTTAGAACAAATAAAGAACATTGCAATAAAGGAACTATTGTCAACTCGCACGTTGACAGAAATAAGCACCGATGTCACCTCTTCTCATTTGATTCTTGATGTGCAGGGGAAGATTCTTGCAGAAATCAAGAAAAATCAAGGGATGTGGGAAAGACTACTTGAAGAACCACCATCAAGCTTTAGAGACGCAGCATTGGATCACATTAAGGAACAGTCTCGAGCTGATGATTTAGCCTTATCTTTCCTGAAAGATGCTCTAAACACAGTGAAAGAGAAGATGGAGTTCAGCTCGGCTGAACGTGACAAATCTTTGCTTCAAGTAACTAGATTTCTGTTTATCATTTTATGGTTTTAGTTGTGTTAAACAATAACAAATACTTTATATTTATGTTTTGTGTACATGTTTTGAAAACATCTTATGCTTAATTATTATATAGATCGCATGAATGAATTACACATGTCTGTAAAAAAATACAAGATAACTCAAAATCGCATGTCATAAAATGAAAACCACAATGAAATCGCATGTTAAATTACTTATAGACTGATGCATATGAAATCGCATGTTTACATACTAAATCGCATGTTTATATAATAAAAACTCATGTGTATTAAATCACATGTTTCTTGTATAAAATCGCATGTACAATTAAAAAATTTAATCTTCCTCATCTGAAACCTCTTCCCAATCATCTTCTTCACTGCCATCATCACTCCCTCCACTGTAATCTTCAAACTAATCTTCCTCTTCATCGTATTCGACCTCGTTGACATTGTGCCTGGGATTTTTTTCAATCTGGACTCCCTTCATCTTCTTTTGTTTTTTGCCTTTCAGTATCTCGCAAGTCCGAATATCATGACCTTTTTCGTTGCATACACTACATGTCCTTGACCTTTTTCCTTTGCGGCTGATCATTTGTTCCTTCTTCGATTTAATCCTTTTATGTGAGCCACGACCTTTGTTTCTTATACCAGCTGGCACACGGATAGTAGGAGGTGCATTAGTTACTAGTTGTTGATAACCAATCAACTTTGAAAACCGGTCAAACTTTGGATCAAGCTGCTTGGTTATACGACTCTGATTAACTTTTTCTTTAATCTGCTTCATTTGAACCCTGACTAAAACAAGTTGATCAAGGTCGGAAATCAAATTGCTAACTAAATACTCCCCTGTGTAGATGATTTCGCGAGCAATCTGTTTAGCCTTGTATTGCTCATCCTTAGCATCCACCTTTACATCAAACGTGGCGTTTAATTCATTCGGAACCACATCCTTTGTCCATCTCTTCAGAACATATTTGTTTGGTATTTCTTTAACACCAAACATCTTGAAAAGAAAATAGATGTGTTTACATAGCAGCCCACACTGTTCAAAACGCAAACAACTACATTGTGCAGTTACATCATCTTCAAGATTCTTGAAACACACCTACAGAAAACAAAAAAAAAAGAAACAAAAAAAAATTAAAATCGCTTGTGTACATGAACAATTTCGCATGTCTAAAAAATCATTTTCTTGAATTAATTTAAAATCGCATGCGTTCATCAAAATCGCATATTGTAAAATCATTTTCTGTATTAAATTCGCACGTGGGTTTTCAAAATCGCATGTTTTAATATATATGTTGTATTACCTCTAATAACCCATCTCCGTGAACTTTAAAGTCTTTCAGTGATATCCTTATCTGGGGACCCTCGATTTTGGTGCCCATTGGCAAACATTCGGTAATAGTTCCATATATCTCTGTTTGCTGATCGAAGAATATAGACCTGGTGTATATCTTAGCAGCATCTTTTTCCAAAGTAGTTTTTCTCCAATCATCAGGCTCAGTATATCTTGAAATATGATCATTCTTTCTGTGATTGAACCTTTGGACATCTATTGAACCGTCAAAATGATTCATAAACTCTACAAGAGTGAGTTGTGAATTAGCCATCTGGCAAAAAAAAAAAATGGTTCTCACTCTCTGATCTCGAAGTTGTTCTCATAAGTCCAGACATTGGCTCGTGCCGGTAAAAAGCCGGAATCCACATGGATTTCATCACAAACATATCATCAATCCATTTATTTTGTGTAAGATCGTACTCAATCATTACCAACTTACACTATCTCCCAAATTCTTCTGACTCAATGGAATCAGTCCATACAATATCGCACATCTTCCTTTTAAAGTCATCATTGTTTCACAACTCGTGTGACAACCCGAGATTTCTAGGTCAGTGTCTTCAATTTTGTGATTTTCCTCGTTATTGTTTTAATCAATCTATTCGACCCGTGACTATGTCAAATGTGTTAGCATATTTGGTAGTTGTGCTTTGTGTATGTGTTTGTTTGATTAAAATAGAAACCCATTGGTAAAATGGATTGGACTCGGCTCAAACATCACAAGTAACGTCAATTAAGAAACCGTTAGCCTTGGCCCAAATGCGGGTCCATATGGTTGTGTAGTACCGGCCCAGATAGTTATTTTATTTAGTAAACATGACCGGCCCAGATAGTTGTTTGGTCTAGTAAACACCACCGGCCCACTAATTAGATATTGTCTTGTATTATAATTGTACGTACCCAAAACTCTTGCCTCACAATTGCAACACAGCAAACCCTACACCCCTACGTGTGACGGCAGTGATTAGTGAGACAACCTCCTTCGAAGCAGCCTCTTTACGAATCAATCTTGTGGTTAGTGATTATCTTATTGTTAACCTTATTAATACATAATCGTGATAGTGTATATGTTTAACACGTAAGGATTAATTGTGTATGTACATGATCGAGTGTTGTAATCTGATAAGATGTAATCGATTATGTGATCATATAATCTCGATATAGTGATAAGGGTTTGATGTTCATGTGAGTATGATTATTAATTGTGTTGTACTGTGTGTTCTCATCTTGCTCGATTACGGATAAACATTCGTTGATTAAACGGTAGTGCTCGATCCGATTCAGTTGACTAGGAAGTGTGCATGAACGGTTATGTTATCATTAGTATGGCATGTTGAATTCCCTCTTTGAAACCTGAATTGATAATACATAATGCATGCAAACCTGATTGATAACATGTAATGGCTGATTAAGGCCTAATGTAACAAGTTATGCATATGGTTGGATGAATGAACATGGTGTGATTAATTGGTTGTTTATCACTAATCGATGTTGCATAGACACACAGGAATATTGGGTCATTGTAATTAGAAAGGGTGGTTGATAATTGGGCCGGTTAGTGGGTAAATAGCAGGTCCATATGTTGTGTTTACTATTGTATTATGATGTTAAGGGTTGTGTGGGCCGATGACATTATATGGAATGTTACCATTCGGATGAAGAGGGCTGGGAGTTAAAGGGGCTGTTTGTTTATGGACACCCCGAAAGGAGCCACACACACATAAGTATACACGAATGGAGTTTGGGCCGCACTGGTAGCTCGTGGTAATGTTGGGCCGGTTGTAGTGTTGGGCTGGACTCGGGCCGAGTAGCCCAAGTGTCGATAACGTTTATCGGGCCGAACTTGATTAATAAATTCATATATTATGTGATTAACAGATGAATAAATGTGGAATGACATGAACTGAGCTTGTATACATACTGACTGTTATATGTGCATTCATCATAGGACTTGATTGATTGTTTGGTTAAACGAGTAATTAAGTCTACCGAGCACTCTAAGGTGAGTTCACTACTTTTGAGCATGCATCCCGGTGGTGGGGACAGTCAGTGGGTATCCCAGGGAGGGATAAGTCTTTTGGGTAAAAACTGGTATATATTGGATAATATTCTCATCCTATCATTCTTAAGTCCCATCTTTTGTTACCGGGGAGGTAACGGGGTATTAGTTGGTAGCGCTACTTAGGTTTGGCACCCTCATGCCGTACCGGGGAGGACGGTTGTGAACTAATGACCCAGTCGGGCCCAGTGCTTTGATAGGAGCACTGGGGAAAGGGCAAAACATACATCAGGAGCCGTCTTGTTCAGTATCGAGATATTATCAATATTACTTGCTTTTGTTAATGAACTGAATTGATCACTTGGTAACAAACGTTTTCATGAACTGTGAACTCGCCAGCTTTGTCTGATACACTTGTTGCATGCTCGCAGGTCGTTAGGTATCTTGGATGTGGAAACTTGCTGTCTGGAGGTGCAGGAGTGGTCATGGGTCAACTGAAGGGACTCATGTGATTACTTGTTTATTATTTTACATTGGTTTTTGAACAACATAGATATGGTTTGTTATTTGCTTCCGCTGAACATATTGGTTTTCGAATAAACTTTTGATGGGATTTATTTAATAATTTGAGAACTTTATTTTGAAACTTGTGGGTTCAATGTAATTAGTGGCTCATTGTCAGTACGTCACACGCCTATCAGGGACACTCCCTAGGTGGTATTTTGGGGGTGTGACAGTTTGGTATCAGAGCCAGGTTATAGTGAACTTGGTTTTAAAACATTTTTATAAAACCAGACTATAACCGAACTGATCCGAAATCGACCATGACACTCAGCTCCATACTGCAAGGTTCATCTCTTGTTTATTATTGCACAGTATCTCTAGTATTTACTATTAGAAAACATCACACGTGAATACACACTTGGCACTACAGTATGAACTTATATGTTAACATCCCATGTTATGTGTGACACTCCTAGAACTTTCATGATCTATGTTGTGATGTCATTTGTCTTGTTGCATGAATTCGGGGAAACCTTTTAACACAAGCTAGGAGGAATTGAGACAAACATGCAAACTGGGTTATTATTATGGGTGCACACATAATAATAATGTGGGGTGCATGTGAGTCCCAGTGAAACTTGACAAGTGTGAAAAGGGTTCCATTCTGTTAGTTGGTGATAGGTTAGAACTCAGAAACTTGTGGAGATCATAGTGATGCTTTACTCCTACTCAAACTTGTATTTAAAATCCTTCCTTTTCTTATATATAGAGTCATGAGTGGACGTGGTGGACGTGGTGGAGGCCGCGGAGGTGGACGTGGCCATATTGCTATGACTTAGGCTGAGTTAACCGATCTCATCAACACTCGCGTGGCTGAAGCTCTAGCGGCTTATCAGGCTGGTACGACATGTACCAAACACTCTTTATCCTTGTGTCGCATGCTTGAGTCTTACCTGGTTGCTATATGTGTCTTTTCCTTGTGTCGCATGCTTGAGTCTTACCTGGTTAATAGGTCTACCGGGCAGCAGAATTCGCACCATCCACCTGTTTGCACATTCAAAACCTTTATGGATTGTAAGCCGCAGACCTTCAGTGGGACTGAAGGGGCTGTAGGACTCCTGCATTGGTTCGAAAAGGCAGAGTCCGTATTCATGATGTGTAACTGTCCTGTTGGGGACAGGGTGAAGTATGCTACGGGCACACTTGAGGATGGTTCCCTGACATGGTGGAATGCCCAGGTTCAGCTGTTGGGCATCGAGGCGGCGAACGCCACTACTTGGGACGACTTTAAGGAGTTGATCAGGGAGGAGTATTGTCCTCGTGATGAGATACAGAAACTGGAAAATGAGTATTATGATCTGAAGATGGTGGGATCCGAGATTGAAGCATACGTGAAGCGGTCTCATGAGTTGGCTATTATGTGCCCGAATTTGTCCCGACCTCCGAATTGAATTGTTCATCAAGGGATTACCTTCACGAGTGAAGGGTTTGGTTACTGCAGCAAACCTCAACAACTTGACTCAGATTGTCCGTTTGGCTCGCAAGATCACCGATCAGGAGGTGGAGAGCGGGTCGCTACCCCCGCGTGTTTCTACTGCTACTACTACTGCTTCCGCTACTACAGCTACTACTCCCGCCACTGACAGCAAGCGTAAGTGGAACGATGTGGACAAGGCGTCCAATTCAGTGCAGTCACATAAGAAGCCGGACACTGGCAGCAATCGCAGTTTCAGCCAGTCGTCTTCGGTGAATCAGAATCAGGGTAACAGTTCGGGTCAGGGTTCTTATGCGGGAAAACTACCACTATGCAACAAGTGCAACTATCATCATCGGGGACAGTGTACTCGGATTTGTCACAGGTGTAACAGAGCGGGGCACTAGGCCAGGGATTGTAGGGTTACACCCCGAACCCGCAGCAGCCGTCACAGCAGCAGGGTAGACAGCAGCCTCAGCAGAATCAGGGCATTCGTAAGGGTTGTTTTCAATATGGAGCTGAGGGTCACATCAAGCGAGACTACCCTCAGCTGAATCAGAATGCTGGCAGTAATAATAATGGGAATAACAATGTTGGGAACAACAATGGGAACAACGGGGGAAATGGTGCGCGTGGGCGCGGGTTTACTATTGGAGCTGGGGAGGCACGGAATGACGGCAATGTAGTGACTGGTATGTTTTCGGTAAATGGTATATTTGCTTCTATTTTGTTCGACTCTGGTGCCAATTGGAGTTATGTATCTTTGGGGTTCAGTCGTCGGTTAGGGTTGAGTCCTACACCGCTTGTAACTAAACACATAGTAGAGATAGCTGATGGTAAGACAATTGAAGCTTCACATGTTCTTGTTGGGTGCAAACTCGATCTCATGGGTCAGGTATTCGACATTGACCTACTCCCTATTACTCTTGGAAGCTTCGATGTGGTTGTTGGCATGGACTGGTTGTCCAAGCATCAGGCGGAAATTCTCTGCAAAGAGAAAATCGTGCGTGTTCCTCTCCCTAGTGGAGAATTCTTATCGGTTCAGGGTCATCGTAGTGGAACCCCGGTTAGCATTATTTCGGAAATGAAGGCTCAGAAGTGTCTGCGTAAGGGCTATCCTGCTATTTTAGCTCTTGTTACTGATTCGCAGACTAACGAGAGGAGGATCGAGGATCTTCCAATTGTTCATGAGTTTTCTGATGTGTTTCCCGAAGAACTCCCTGGTTTAACTCCACATCGTTAGGTGGAATTTCAGATTGACCTCGCGCCTGGAGCAGCCCCGATTGCTCGTGCTCCTTATCGTCTTGCGCCAGGGGAGTTGCAGGAGTTGTCGAATCAGCTCCAAGAGCTGTTGGATAGGGGTTTTATCCGACCTAACTCTTCGCCTTGGGGAGCCCCAGTTCTGTTTGTGAAGAAAAAGGATGGATCCTTCCGGATGTGTATAGACTATCGCGAGCTTAACAAGGTGACGGTCAAGAACCATTATCCTTTGCCACGTATCGACGACCTGTTCGACCAGCTGCAAGGGTCAAGTTTCTATTCCAAGATTGACTTAAGGTCAGGTTATCATCAGGTACGAGTTAGAGAGGAGGATGTTCCCAGGACGGCTTTTCGGACGCGGTATGGCCACTATGAATTTTTGGTTATGCCGTTTGGGTTGACCAATGCACCAGCGGTCTTCATGGATCTCATGAACCGCGTGTGCAAGTCGTACCTCGACGACTTTGTTATTGTTTTCATCGACGACATCTTGATTTACTCCAAGAGCAAGGAGGACCACGAGCGGCATTTACGTCTGATGTTGGAGCTTTTGAGGAAAGAACAACTGTATGCAAAGTTCTCAAAGTGTGATTCCTGGATTCGGGAGGTACACTTTCTTGGGCATATTGTCAACGAGATGGGGATACACGTGGATCCTGCCAAGATTGAAGCTATTAGGAATTGGGCGGCACCGAAGAATCCCTCAGAGGTGCGACAATTCCTGGGTCTGGCAGGGTACTATCGTCGGTTTATTCAGGATTTCTCAAAGATCGCTCAACCTCTTACCTCTCTGACACAGAAGAACGTTGTTTATTCTTGGGGAACGAAACAGGAGGATGCTTTTCAACTCTTGAAGCAGAAACTGTGTAGCGCACCGATCTTGTCTTTACCAGAGGGTACCGAAGATTTTGTGGTTTACTGTGATGCTTCGATTCAGGGTCTCGGTTGCGTGTTGATGCAACGCGAGAAAGTGATAGCTTATGCTTCTCGTCAGTTGAAGGTACACGAGAAGAATTATACGAATCACGACTTGGAGTTAGGGGCTGTGGTGTTTGCGTTGAAGATTTGGAGACATTATCTGTACGGTACCAAATGCACTATCTACACAGATCACAGGAGTCTCCAGCACATCTTCGACCAGAAGGAATTGAATATGCGGCAACGTCGTTGGATTGAGTTGCTGAACGATTATGAGTGTGCCATCAAGTATCACCCGGGTAAAGCTAACATTGTAGCTGATGCTCTTAGCCGCAAGGAGCCAAAGCCTAAGCGTGTTCGCGCTCTACAGCTTACTATTCACTCTGGTTTACCTGCTCGGATTCGTTCCGCTCAGATCGAGGCATTGAAGGAAGAAAACATCGAGGTCGAGTATTTGCGAGGCATGGAAAAATGACTTGAGAAGAGGTCCGACGACATTTATTACTTTATGGAGCGGGTATGGGTTCCTTTGTATGGTAATCTTCGAGAGCTTGAAATGGATGAAGCACACAAGTCCCGGTATTATGTTCACCCGGGCTCAGACAAGATGTATCAGGATCTCAGGGTCATGTATTGGTGGCCAAAGATGAAGGCTCACATCGCGACGTACGTGAGTAAGTGTTTGACTTGTGCTAAAGTCAAAGCAGAGTATCAGAAACCCTCGGGTCTACTCCAGCAGCCAGAGATACCCATGTGGAAGTGGGAGCAGATCACCATGGATTTCGTTACAGGGTTTCCAAGGACTCAGGCTGGAAACGATACTATTTGGGTCATTATCGACCGTCTCACGAAGTCGGCACATTTTCTGGCAATCAAGGAAACAGATAAGTTTTCACAGCTTGCAGCAGTTTATCTTAAGGAGGTTGTTTCTAGGCACGGGGTGCCAACTTCTATCATTTCGGATCGAGATCCACGTTTTACTTCTGAGTTATGGCAGTCTATGCACAAATCGTTCGGGTCACGTCTCGATATGAGTACCGCTTATCACCCACAAACGGATAGTCAGAGTGAACACACCATCCAGACGCTTGAAGACATGTTGCGTGCATGTGTGATTGATTTTGGGAAAGGATGGGAGAAACACTTGCCGTTGATAGAGTTCTCCTACAACAACAGCTACCACACTAGTATCAACGCAGCTCCGTTCTAAGCATTGTACGGGCGGAAATGCCGTTCTCCTCTTTGTTGGGCTGAAGTGGGTGACAGTCAGATCACAGGTCCTGAGCTTGTACTGGAAACGTCAGAGATGATTGTTCAGATCAGGAACCACATGGCAGCAGCACGTGATCGTCAGAAAAGCTACGCTAACAAGCGTAGCAAATCGTTAGAGTTTGCAATGGGTGATCGGGTTATGTTGAAAGTTTCACCGTGGAAGGGCGTCGTACGCTTTGGGAAGCGCGGTAAGCTTAATTCGTGTTACGTTGGGCCGTTTAAAATCTTGGAGCGAATCGGTAAAGTCGCTTACAAGCTTGAGTTACCTGCTGAGCTGGGTAATGTTCACGATGTCTTCCACGTTTCTCAGTTAAAGAAGTGTCTGGCTGATGAGACACTAGTTGTGCCATTTCAAGAGCTGAAGATTGACGACAAGTTGCAGTTTGTCGAAGAACCTATTGAGATTATGGACCGGGAGGTCAAAGTGCGTAAACACAGTCGTATTCCAATTGTTAAAGTTCGTTGGAACTCAAGACGTGGACCGGAGTTCACGTGGGAGCGTGAGGATCAGATGAAGCTTAAATATCCTCAACTCTTTCCTGATGAAAAGTCTAAACCTGGTGAAACTTGTGAATTTCGGGACGAAATTCCTCTTCGAGTTGGGGATGATGTGGCACCTGAGCAATATCCGCAACAATCTTGATTTGTTCACTTCATTCCTTGTGCTTACTTTCGGGATGAAATTTCTTTCAAGTTGGGGATGATGTGACAACCCGAGATTTCTAGCTCAAACATCACAAGTAACGTCAATTAAGAAACCGTTAGCCTTGGCCCAAATGCGGGTCCATATGGTTGTGTAGTACCGGCCCAGATAGTTATTTTATTTAGTAAACATGACCGGCCCAAATAGTTGTTTGGTCTAGTAAACACCACCGGCACACTAATTAGATATTGGCTTGTATTATAATTGTACGTACCCAAAACTCTTGCCTCACAATTGCAACACAGCAAACCCTACACCCCTACGTGTGACGGCAGTGATTAGTGAGACAACCCCCTTCGAAGCAGCCTCTTTATGAATCAATCTTGTGGTAAGTGATTATCTTTATTGTTAACCTTATTAATGCATAATCGTGATAGTGTATATGTTTAACACGTAAGGATTAATTGTGTATGTACATGATCGAGTGTTGTAATCTGATAAGATGTAATCGATTATGCGATCATATAATCTCGATATAGTGATAAGGGTTTGATGTTCATGTGAGTATGATTATTAATTGTGTTGTACTGTGTGTTCTCATCTTGCTCGATTACGGATAAACATTCATTGATTAAACGGTAGTGCTCGATCCGATTCAGTTGACTAGGAAGTGTGCATGAACAGTTATGTTATCATTAGTATGGCATGTTGAATTCCCTCTTTGAAACCTGAATTGATAATACATAATGCATGCAAACCTGATTGATAACATGTAATGGCTGATTAAGGCCCAATGTAAGAAATTATGCATATGGTTGGACGAATGAACATGGTGTGATTAATTGGTTGTTTATCAGTAATCGATGTTGCATAGATACACAGGAATATTGGGTCATTGTAATTAGAAAGGGCGGTTGATAATTAGGCCGGTTAGTGGGTAAATAGCAGGTCCATATGTTGTGTTTACTATTGTATTATGATGTTAAGGGTTGTGTGGGCCGATGACATTATATGGAATGTTACCATTCGGATGAAGTGGGCTAGGAGTTAAAGGGGCTGTTTGTTTATGGACACCCCGAAAGGGGCCACACACATACATAAGTATACACGAATGGAGTTTGGGCCGCACTGGTAGCTCGTGGTAATGTTGGGCCGGTTGTAGTGTTGGGCTGGACTCGGGCCGAGTAGCCCAAGTGTCGATAACGTTTATCGGGCCGAACTTGATTAATAAATTCATATATTATGTGATTAACTGAATAAGTTGGTGTACGGATTGACAAATGTTACTACTTGTATGTTATGTGCACTAACTGATGAATACATGTGGAATGACATGAACAGAGCTTGTATGCATACTGACTGTTATATGTGCATTCATCATAGGATTTGATTGATTGTTTGGTTAAACGAGTAATTAAGTCTACCCAGCACTCTAAGGTGAGTTCACTACTTTTGAGCATGCGTCCCGGTGGTGGGGACAATCAGTGGGTATCCCGGGGAGGGATAAGTCTTTTGGGTAAAAACTGGTATATATTGGATAATATTCTCATCCTATCATTCTTAAGTCCCATCTTTTGTTACCGGGGAGGTAACAGGGTATTAGTTGGTAGCGCTACTTAGGTTTGGCACCCTCACGCCGTACCAGGGAGGACGGTTGTGAACTAATGACCCAGTCGGGCCCAGTGCTTTGATAGGAGCACTAGGGAAAGGGCAAAACATACATCAGGAGCCGTCTTGTTCAGTGTCGAGATATTATCAATATTACTTGCTTTTCTTAATGAACTGAATTGATCACTTGGTAACAAACGTTTTCATGAACTGTGAACTCGCCAGCTTTGTCTGATACACTTGTTGCATGCTCGCAGGTTGTTAGGTATCTTGGATGTGGAAACTTGCTGTCTGGAGGTGCAGGAGTGGTCATGGGTCGACTGAAGGGACTCATGTGATTACTTGTTTATTATTTTACATTGGTTTTTGAACAACATAGATATGGTTTGTTATTTGCTTCCGCTGAACATATTGGTTTTCGAATAAACTTTTGATGGGATTTATTTAATAATTTGAGAACTTTATTTTGAAACTTGTGGGTTCAATGTAATTAGTGGCTCATTGTCAGTACGTCACACGCCTATCAGGGACACTCCCTAGGTGGTATTTTGGGGGTGTGACAACTCGTGTCCAACCTATACCGATAAATGGTTTTCATATCAGCCTGTAATGAATCTATAGTATAAAAAAATGCTAACGAAAGACAATATAGCATAGTATACCTTATCTGCCACTTTTTTCATTATGTGCCACCTGCACAATCTGTGTCTACTGGTAGTAAAAACACCCTCGATAGCCTGTTTCATCGCAGGGTCTTGGTCCGTCACTACAACCTTTGGTTGCCGTTCAAATGACTTTACGAATGAATTGAGACGCCATTTATAAGAGTCAATGCTCTCCGATGCCAACAACCCAGCTCCAAGGGTTACATTTCGACAGTGGTTGTCAATCCCAGTGAACGGAACAAACACCATCTTGGACCTGAAATTCAATAAAATTCATGATTTAGAAAAACGTGCGAAATAGACAGTATAACATGCGAAATAGACAAAATATGACATGCGAAATAGACATTAAAACATGCGATATATTCAACACCTAATCTTCAATGAATAATAACATGCGATATTGCAAGTTTACAAAATCATATAACATGCGAAAAATATTAAAAACCATTTATATAAAACTTACTTGTTTGTCTTGAAAGTTGCATCGAATGATATGACATCCCCGAACTCCATAAATTTACACTTGCATAACCCATCGGCCCAGAACAAACCAGTTAACCGTTTGTCCTCATCAACAGAATATTCAAACGAAAAATCAACTAAATATTGTTTTTTGCCGGTCAACCTATTGATCACCATGTCAGCGTCATATTCTCCTATATAGCTGTTAATTCGAGTCTTAAAGTTTTTGCAATCATCGAACGTGGCGCCAACATTTTCAAACCCACCGTAACGTTTCCTCATTATATGAAAAGCTTTGACAGGGTCAAGGTTTAGAGTGCCTAGTTCCCATATCATCTCCTCCTAGACATCTGACAATTGCCTGTACGCTGGCAGCATATGAATATCATGTGGACATACAAACTTATGATTATGGCCATCAACGAATTTCTTGACTATATATGATCTACCATCCACCAAGCAAATCATAAGTTGAGCTTTGCACCCAGTCCTAATGGTCCCCCTGTTCCTTGATTTGAATGTTTTTTTTACTTCGAATAAACATCGTCAATAAACAATGGCTTATATCCCTCTTTAGAACAAAAAAAATACTTAGTTTTGGTTATACCACTACTGTGTACTTCACCACCTTTCCGAGTAGAAAAACCAGCTAACTTAGCATATGTTTGGTAAAACACGTATGCTTGTTCGATAGAGGTAAATTGCATTCCAACCACAGGTGTAGCTGATGGTTCAACCTCTGGAATATAAAGCCTTTCATCTACATAAATAAAAAAAAAAAAAAAGAAACACATGCGATTTATAGGACTCGTAACATGCGATATATTAAAAACTCCAAAATTGAATTGTTGGACTCATAACATGCGAAAATGACCATTTTGATAAATATGTTTTACACATGCGATTTATGATATCATAAGATGCGAAATCAGCATTTAGAAATAAACATCACATGCGAATTGCCAGACCCAAAACATGCGATCTTATACAATTTGCTTTCATATCAATTATCCCCTAATGAACATTCAAAACCTTCAAATCAGTTATAATAATGCAAAATCATTACTACGATTAAACACATCTACGAACAATTTAAAGATCTGAATTAACACAAATTACCATTCGAACACTCATTTAAACCACTTGTATTTGCATTTGGATTTGGATTTGCAGATTCAGGATTTAAAACATCATCAATCGTAACTCTCTGATATGCAGCTAATTGAACCTGATCACCGACCGATCGATTGTCTTCAAACTCAACATCTGTGTTTCGTCCGGTGCTGCTCTGTGGATCCATTGAACAAAACAATTGAATCAAACCCTAACGCAGAATAACGAAAACTGCAATGTATTGTTTGAGAATTATGAAAAATTTGAAATTGATACGAATCATAATTACCGGGATAGTAGTGTAACGAACTTCTCGCTGATTGAATGAATAGACTAATTTGCCCTCAGCTGATTGAATGAGTTGTCTGATTTAACCTTATGAAAGAAAAACGAATCATGACACGTGTACGACCAATGAAGTCACGTATGTAATGTAGGATAAGGGCATTTGTATCCTACACTTCCCCTATATATGTATATGATGAGGATCATTTCAGAACTAAAAATAATTTCAGAACTTGCAGAACTCATCTCAACCATTTAACTATTAGATCAATGGCTCAAATCAAAATGGCTTTTTAGTAATTATCTAGAATTTCGAGGAGATTAAAGAAATCTGATAAGGGTAGTATAGGTATTTTATTTCATCCATACCATAACAAATCCAAGTTTCACTCCATATATCTCTCCTTCTATCTCTATCTCTATCTCGGTTCAACAAAAAGATTAACCCTAGCACTTTTTTATATTCATCAAATCAGTGTTGCGTAGAACAAATGTGCTAGTCGGTGTGTTTTGGGTAAGATTTTGTGTGTTCTGGGTAGTATAGGTATTAACACATGTATTCCTTTTATTTGTTTGGATGGTGAAACTGAATTTTGAAATGAAAAATACATTTTCCATAGTCATGTGTTTGAGGAATAAAATGGTTTTTCTTTACACGGGAATTACATCAATAACTAGTTTAGGTTTTATTTTTTATTTTTTTGGTTCTTATGTTATGAACATATCGTATTATTTACATATATGTAAATAGTTTATTACACATATGTAAAATAAAGTTTCATGTAGAAATAGTTAGTTTGTCAACTTAAGTTTGTTATTGATTTAAATATTGTATAACTATTTAATTAAAACTGTAATTTTATTTATTATTTAACAAACAAAATTAAAGTTTTAATATTAAAGTTGTTTAGATTGACAGATATATTCTTTAGCTTTTGAATATGCTGTTTAACCTTTTATTTATAATTAGTATAAAGATTTGCATGTATGTAAAGAGAAGATTAGTTTAAAGAAAAAAGATAATTAACATGAAGATTTACATACACGCAAATAAAGTTTCATCTTTGAAAAAAAAATGATGAAGTGTTTGAAAATTTACATATATGTAAACAATATAATTATACATACGTAAATAGAAGATCATTAGTTAGTTTGATTATTTATCAGGTTAGAAAAAATAAAAGATCATATAGATGAGTTTAATAATTAACATACATGTAATGGGTAGAGAGAAGAGGAGGAAAAGGAGAGAGAGAATTAACTAATTAAATAATTAATTAACAAGAGAAAGAAATTATTTAAAAGATTACTATTGTACCCTTTATTATTTATTTTAAAACTTTTATGACTAAAAACAATTAGAGGTTCATATTGGTTCTGTAAGTTCTCGTTAAAAGTGGGGTTCTGAAAGGAACCCAACCCTATATATATAAATATATATATATATATATATATATATAGGGTAAGGTTCATGCGAGAACCACCCTTATTGCGAGAACCGCGAGAACCAATGTGAACACAAAATAAAATCTAAAAAAAATCAAAAAAGCACTCAAATTTTTTTTTTTTTTTTTAATAAAAAATCGCTATATTTCGTTACCATAAAAAAAAAAAAAAAAAAAAAAAAAAAACTTTTTTTTTCGTGTAACAGTTATCCATGCACATGTGCATATGTATCATTACTTCAACAAATTCGGTAATACGTTATCAGGAATAGACAATTGCACTTTAATTTACAATACCATTAGTAATACACTACTTTTTACATTACCAATATTCAAAATGCACATGTGCATAATTAGGTATAACCATGATATAACGTGTTTTGGTACAAAAAGTTTGTGATTTTGAATGGAGAAGTAGGCCCATATACATGTTTTTTGGTTAGTTATATCTAGTGGTTGATGGTTTGGTTATAGTTGTCAATTTTTTATGTAATATGTTGATTGGATGGTATAAATGGTGTTTACATACATGTAATAAAGTGAAAATATTGTTAATGGTATTGTATTATAGATGGTAGGAGTTAATGTTATTGTATTATGGATGGTAGGAGGTAATGGTATTGTATTGTGGATGGTAGGTGGTAATGGTAGTGTATTATGGATGGTATGATAGATGAAAGGGAAAGTGTATTCAAAGTGGTGTATCAAAACACCTTATTTCATGTTGATACATATAAATGCACATGTGCATTTCTAATATTGGCAATGTAAAAAGTAGTGTATTACATATGGTAGTGTAAATGAAAGTGCAATTGTCTAATATATGTAATGAATTACGGAATTTGTCAAAGAAATGACAAAAATGCACATGTGCATGCTTGTGTATTATGGATGGAATGATAGATGAAAGAGAGTAGTGTACCAAAACACCTTATTTCCTGTTGATACATATAGATGCACATGTGCATTTCTAACATTGTTAACGTAAAAAGTAGTGTATTACACGTGGTAGTGTAAATGAAAGTGCAATTGACTATTATTTGTAATGAATTACGGAATTTGACAAAGAAACCATACATATGCACATGTGCATGGATAACTGTTACTCGAATTTTTTTTTTTTTTTTTTTTGAAATTTTTTTTTATTTTTTTTATTAACAAAATATTGCGATTTTTTCAAAAAAAATAGAAAAAAAATAAAAAAAAAATTTTTTGGGCGTTTTTTAGATTTTTTTAGGAATTACTGTTTGTGTTCACACTGGTTCTCGCGGTTCTCGCAATAAAGGGTGGTTCCTAACGGATCTTTGTCCTATATATATATATTTATCCAGGTAGAAATCACAAAAAATGCATCTAAAACAAAACTCATCTCCGTTAATGGTAATATCACAAGCATGACATGCTAGTGTACTACTTGTGGATTGGATTGATGATGCTTCTACTCTTGAAAGTAAGTGATTCGGATGCACTTCATGCGTAAGTCTTTCAGGTATAAATCCACAATGCACATCAACTCGATAGTCACATACGAAACAAACATATCCAAATCCGTAGCAACATAAACCACAAATATTGCACTTAAACCCCGTATAAGCCAACTCACTAGGAGGAGAATGAAAGAGTGCAAGCGAGTGTAGTGGATGGCCCGTATGGTTTTCTAGCTCACTTGGTAGTCTCGTGCACCACTTGTGGAGAAAAAACTTGCATCGCACACTGCACCGATAAAACGGCGTTGTTGTAATCGGTCTCACACATCCATCACATAGTAACTTAATCCTCCTCATTGGGTTGTGAAGAGTACGGGGTGCGTTGATAACGAGTAATGGGTGAGGATGACTGGGATGCATGTTATCATATTTAATTTGGTCAAAGTGTCGATAATCCCCACTAAGAAGGTGGTACGGTAAGATGTTGTGGGATTCATCAGGGAGTGGGTAGTGAAGAAGGTTAGGATAATCAGCAGCTTTAAAATTTGTATCAGATTTGCCTGTTCCTAAAACAATACATGGTAAAGTATATAATAAGCTTTTGATCTATATTATTATTCATATTACAAAACGTTGGGTACGCTCATATATGTCAGTGTCAATCAATATTATTATTATTATTGTTGTTTATTATTATTATTATTATTATTATTATTATTATTATTATTATTATTAATCTCACTTCTCATACAATATATAAAATGCAAATTTAACTTTTAATGAATAGTTTTTTCTTTAATAACTATCATTCGTTAAATTTACAAAAAAAAATCAACTGAATAGTCGATTAGGTTTAATTTATTGTTTGTGAAATTCTGATATAAATACTGTTGAAAACAAAGTTGTATACAAAATCGAGGTTTTTTTTTGCTACCGTAAAGTACCGAACGAACCGATACTGATCAAATATCAAAGGTACCAATATCAGTATCATCAGATGCAGTATCGGTATCATCGTATCAGTACTCATTTTCATGGTTTTCGATATGATCGAAACCATCATAGATAAACTTCCTTATCATAAACTATATCAAGTTCCGGTAATGTAATTAAGCGGAACGACCGCACAATATCAGTACCGTTATCAGTGTTATCGGAGTCGATAACTGTATTTGTTTTTATTGTTTTCTAATCGATTTGAATTGGTTTCGATATTTTTTTGTTACCTGTACCGAAACCGCAATGTAACTTTTTAAGTCATAACCTTATGTTTGTGACTTTTATTTATGTTATTGTAACAATTATTTTATATTTATGTATATATCAAGTTCCCATAGTATCACACATGGGAATCTCACTAGTTTTTAATAAAATGAAGGGAGAACAACAAAAAAAGAAAGTCATATTTACCATGTGAGAAGATGGACATGAAGGGCTCTCCCCTCGATAGTGCGCAATCTAGGTGGACGTAGTACCGACATTTACGACATTTGTATAGCCAATCTCTTTCACTAATGCTCGTTACACAAATCCTACACTTGCTATGATATGGTATAACTGTAAAAGAATATGAAAGAGTGAGCTTGTGAACATGATGCTCTAAGCTTAACTTGAACGGAAGGGTAACACAATCAACGTGGATCGAGAAGTAAAAACAAGTGCTACAATGATAGAAGACCCCTTCATGTTTTTTTTCCATAAGCATAACACTTGCTCATGATGGGGTCAAGGGTAATAGAGGTCAGTGGGTGTGGGTGGCCAGGATGATGAATCATAGTTTGCTCCGCAAATGTTGCACAACATAAATCGATTTCATAATCACAGGTAGAACAATGATAATGGATACTATCTAGATGTTCTGTAAGACAACTATGACAACTCCAAGAATTTGAACTTTTTAAGGCGAAGAGTATGGATAGGGTGTGCTGGAAATCGAAGGGTTGTGGACAATTCTTTGCAGGATTTGTGGAGCGAGTAGGAACATGATGATCGGCTACACCTGTAGTAATATCGGTGGTACCAATCAATTCGATATCCACAAACGTCACATTTGCACTCAAACTTTTGCATGTTGATCAAATCTTGGTCATCAAAATCGTCATCATCTTCTTGATAGTTTTGATACATTAATTGCAAATCTTCAAGATTGAGTGGATGTTCGTGTTGGATGATCTCTTCTGGTTGTACCTCTTTGAACTCCATTATAATTCTTTTTATATCTCACACTTTCAATATGATGTTGTTAACTAACTGCAACATACCATGATATGATGTTAATTAACTGCAAGATACCATACACCTTAACAAGAAATGAGATAGATCTGGAAGGTTTAAAAAGATAAAGACACTTCAAAGTACATAAGAATTAAATACGTACCTCGTGATTGATGGAGATTATACAACACATACAATTTTGAATGTGGTTATTACCTCCTTTATATAGTGTGCCAGGACAACTTCATTTAGTAGGTCTCCAATGAGCAAAGCAAAGAATAATAAAATATTTTACTTTTATTTGTAGTTAAATAAGGAATAATTCTTTTCTTTGGCATCTTACAATGAGCAAAGCAAAGAATAATAAAATATTATACTTTTATTTGTAGTTAAATAAGGAACAATTCTTTTCTTTGGCATCTTATATTAGTTTGAATATATAAAATATATCTCTCTCTCTCTATATATATATACACACACACAGGGGAGTGATAGAAAGATTACCGCTTAAGTTAAGAAAACTCAAGAAAAACGCCGATTGGGTTTTTTTTTTATAAAAAGTTTTGAAAAATCAATTTTTAACATATATATAAAAACATTGAAATTTATATAAAAATTATAAAAACCACTCGGCACTTTTTAGTTTTTGTTGACTCAAAATGTTCGATAACATGTAACTTACATTCCCTACTTTTTTTAGAAAAAAAATTGTTACATACGGTTTTCTTGAGTTTTCATAATTCAAGTGTGTTTTCTCTTTCTCTCTCTCTCTCCCTATATATATATATATATATAGGTGACAGATAAAACGAAAACCCACTTGAGTTGAGAAAACTCAAGAAAACCCTATGTAATATTTTTATTTTTTTTCTGAAAAACAGAGAATGTAACATAAATGTACTTGAACATTTTTATAAAAAAAATGTAAAATGCTCCTACTTATTTTTTTTTAAATATTCAAAATTTGTATGTTACATTTTTTAGACATATATATTATGTAACATGAAATTTCTAACATTTTAAAAAAAATAAACTACTCAACGCTTTTTTTGTGTTTCTTTTATAAAAAATGTTCAAATATATGTATATTACATTTCCTATTTTTTAGAAAAAAAAAAAAAATGTTACATGGGGTTTTTATAAAGGTTTTTAATATTTGCATTTAATTTTAAAAGGGTATATTTGTAAACTTACGTAGATCATTAATTTATAGTCTTTCCCTTTAATAACTAACTACATTAAATTTTTAACTTTTTTCAAAAAATAAAAAAATTAATTTGTAGTGTAGGACAAATTATTATGTGTGTAGGATAAATTACGAGTTGTGTATGATAAATTTAAATATATATAGGATAAATTTTGAAATGTGTTTGATAACTTTTCATGTGTGTAAACAAAAAAACTTAGTGTAAAGAAATGATAGTCTTTATGAGTATTAATTATTTAAAGATAGCAATAAATGAGATGAAAGAAAAATTACTTAATATTTTACGATTGTACCCTTTGTTCTTTTTCTTCTAAATTAAAATTTTCTTCTCAAATAAACCTTCTCCTAACCTTTATATGTGTGTAAACAAAAAAATTAGTGTAGATAAATGATAGTCTTTATGAGTATTAATTATTTAAAGATAATAATAAATGAGATGAAAGAAAAAATACTTAATATTTTACAATTATAGCCTTTGTTCTTTTTCTTCTAAATTAAATTTTATTCTGAAATGAATCTTCCCCATAGATAGTATACATGATTAGTTTTTTGAGTATCAGTCGTCTAAAAACTATTAGACATATTTATACATTGTCATTTTACAATAACTAATATTAAGTCCCCTGCGTTGTGGCGGGGGCGTAAAACCGTGACAAATAGCATTAATGCCACACCACCGCTAGCGTCTACAAACACTGAAGTTGCGGCGTGTTAGTGTGGAGAATTAGACCATAACGTAAAACATAGAAAATAATAATTAGAGTTAATTTCCCGGATGGTCCCTGTGGTTTCAGGTTTTTTCACGTTTAGTCCCCACATTTTGAAAATAGCAGGTATGCTCCCTATGGTTTGTTATTTTGTTACTCGGATAGTCCCCTGAGTAGATGTCAGTTAGTTTGGAAATATCAGGTATGCTCCATATGGTTTGTCATTTTGTTACTCGGATAGTCCCCTAGTCCCCTAAGTAAATGTCAGGGGACTATCCGAGTAACAAAATGACAAACCATAGGGAGCATACCTGCTATTTTCGAAAGACGGGGACTAAACGTGAAAAAACGTAAAACCACAGGGACCATCCGGGCAATTAACTCTAATAATTAAGTTGATTTAGGACCCGCACGTTGCGACAAACCTGGAAAATGGGAAACAATAGACAATGTAAAAATGTTGAATCACACACGCACCGTTGCGTCATGTTAACTTGCAAAATTTAGAGCGTAGCGTAAAACAAAACGTAAAAACGTCAAACTATACACGTATGTTGCACCGTGTTAACTCGTAAAATTTAGGCTAAATTGCACTTTTCGTCCTTTATGTTTCAGTTTTGTTTCTGCAGGCGCTGTCCTTTAAGTTTAAAAATTACACTCTATGTCCTTTATGTTTGCAACCTATAACGGGCGGTGTCCTTTCTCATAAACCCAGTTATCTTTTAATGTTAAAACCCCTTGTCTCTATCAACTTCAAACATTAGGGAACTTTTATGTAAAAAAGTGAAACATTCAAAAACAAAACAAAAGCATCAGCCGCCATCTTCTACGTTTATCCGGCCGGCAATTTCGCCGGATTCCGGCAACTTCGAAACCCCATTTCTATGCTTTTTCCGTCCGTTTATTTCGCGATAAACATCATCTCCATCTTATAACAATTTAACAACGAAGTTTCAGCATGTATCTCATTACTTCGATGGTAATCCGGTAAGCACTACCAATTCCGGCGAACCCGGAACTTCGTCTTTGAGTCGTTTCATCGGCGAAATTGCCGGCCGGATAAGTTTTTTAGACCAATCTGTGTAAAAATTTTTATATCGGTTGTTATATCATTATTTATTTAACTTAATACTTGTTTTTATATAATTTTCTTTGTTCATGAATGGTAAGCAGCCGTTTATGTTCCTGAGCAAGGGCCTTATGAACACGAAATCATATCTATCAAATCACAAACATTCACAACACATTTTCTTGCAAAAACACTTCATCACCAACAGTAACTTTACCCAATCAAACCCCTTTAATTCTTATTCTAAAGACACTTCAAATCTCCACGAAAATGTCTACCACAGTGAAATTACTAATAATTGTAACAAACGAAATGCATATGATCTGGTTCACAAGATCTGAGAATGCACACATTCGGGTCTTCATAACCATGGCCAACAGCTTCATTGCTACGTTTTGAGATTTGGGTTCATTTCCAATGTATATGTTTCATCTACACTCATCAACTTCTATGGTAAACTGGACCTAGTAAAAGATGCACATCTCCGGGTATGTTCTATGGTAAACTCAAAGATGAAGTTCCGGGTTCGCCGGAATTGGTAGTGCTTATCGGATTACCATCGAAGTAACGAGATACACGCTGAAACTTCGTTGTTAAGTTGTTATAAGATGGAGATGATGTTTATCGTGAAAGAAACGGACCGAAAAAGCGTAGAAATGGGGTTCTGGAGTTGCCGGAATCTGGCGAAATTGCTGGCTGGATAAACGTAGAAGATGGCGGCTGATGCATTTGTTTTGTTTTTGAATGTTTCACTTTTTTACATAAAAGGTCCCTCATGTTTGAATTTGAGAGAGACAAAGGGTTTTAACATTAAATGATAACTGAGTTTATGAGAAAGGACACCACCCGTTATAGGTTGCAAACATAAAGGACAAAGAGTGTAATTTTTAACCTTAAAGGACAGCGCATGCAGAAACCCTGGAACATAAAGGACGAAAAGTGCAATTTAGCCTAAAATTTAGAATGAAACGTAAAATGAAAATTTTGAGAAGTATATAAAGTATAGGGGCCAAAGTTGAAAGTAAAAAAAGTTGTGAGGTTAAAATGAAAAAGATAAAAACTTTTGGGTTGAAAGTAAAAAAGTAAAGGAGTTTTGGGTTAAAAGTGTAATATCAATTTTTTTTTTTGAAAATTCCCCAAAGCATGAGATACAACACCTCTATGCACTTATTTGTTGCTAATTTATAATATGTTAATAAATAAATAATATCCACAAAACACACTTTAAGCATAAGATACAACCAACTAATGCTCATTTGTGTTACAAATTTATAATATATAATAGGCAACTTTTATTTTCTTTTTGCATAAAATATAGTTACACATTAAAAAAGAGTTGCAATATCTAAAGTTCAAAGGATGAATATGTATTTTACCTTAAATCACTATATTGTATCTAAAGACCATCAATAAGTAACTTAGGTTTAGATTGCTTGATAGATGCACTTGCCTTTTTGATGAGAGATCTCAGGTTTAAACCTGAACAACAGATGTATTTTACTATTATTGGTGTAAAATATAGTAGAACATTTAAAAATAATCAATGAGTTTGGGATTTGTTGGCTATGGGTGGAAGAAATTTTTTACAATTAAGCATGTTTGAGTAAGAGAAATTTCATGATGGGAGAAATCCAGAAAAGTCTTCACCCATATAATTACGAATTTGTAAGCTTCTAATAACCAATATATACGATGATTGTTGGTATACGAGAGTGAACGTTACTTGAGAACTTCTAGTGAGAGGTACTAAGTTCAAATCTTATACTTTGAACATAAAAAAAACTCAAAACCAGTCAAACTAATGTATAAGATCATCGGTTTAATAACCACTCGTCTAAAACCAGTTGGTCTAACAAATGGTCGTTCAACCCACACGAATGAAACTGGTAAGGGATCTGATTCCTGATCCGGTTAGGCGGTCTGACTTCATAAGCATTACTTTTTACGGACTGTACAAAGTCTACATAGACTATCTCCAATGCTACGTGTGTCCTTAGGCTCTCTAAGCTGTCATGTCATCTGCAACATAATATCCTTACACATCCTTAAAAAACTCATTTTCATCTCCAACCCTACAAATATCCTTACCTTTCTTAATTTCCATCTCATCACCTACTCATTACACACAATATTTGAATAAAACTTTTCTTAGTCTACTTTAGGCCCACCACATCATATAAACCAAAGCAAACTCATGCCCTTGTGCAAGGGCATCTCACCTAAGGGCTTCTAAGGTTTATAGTAAAAAAAAAATTTAACTAAAAAATGCTTAAAAACGGTTGAAAAAAGTAAAAATACAAAAATGATTTTTTTACTGAAATAGCTTCTACACATCTTTGTTTGTAAAAACTCCTAAAAATTGAAAATATAACTTTTAGTATTTTAAATTGAATTTTTATGATATATAACATGTTAAATACATTCTTCCGATGTTCCCCGATTCTCAGTTTTTTAGTTTTCTCAATTGAACCACACATTATATATATATTATTCCAATTATATTTTTATTATTTAAATATTTAGTTATTAAGTAGTGCATATATATAATACTAATCATATACAAAAATAAAAAGAAATGGTTTACCCAAATAAATAGTTTTAAGACTATACATATCAGTGATCAAACCCAATCTAACCCAACCTTTCATTGAAAGATAATATCTCTATAACCTTCCACCGTGGTTATGCATGAAAAAAAATACATAATGATGTCATTGTTGATTCAAGGTCCGAAACAACCTGGTAATGACATTGATGTTTATTTGTCTCCATTGATAGATGACCTTAAAACTCTACCGAGCCCATGTGTTAACGTGTATGATTCTTATAAGAAAGAATATTTTGATTTGCGTGCCATGATATCTTGCTCTATTAGTGATTTTCCAGCATATGGTAATTTGTCATAATATAACACGAAAGGTAGACTAGCTTGTCCAATTTGTGAAGATGACACAAGTTCGGTATGGTTAAGTAATTGCAGAAAAACAGTGTACATTGGACATTGAAGATTTCTTCCAGAAAATCATGATTACCGGAACAGAATAGTGGAGTTTGATGGAAAAATTGAGCATGGAAAAGTAAGGGAAGAATTTGATGCACTTTCACGAGTAAGAAATTCGATTGCCGTGTTGGAAAAAAAAACACAGGGGAAAAAAACAAAGGGGAAAAAAATCATCCTGAACCATCCAACATTTGGAAAAAAAAAGTCTGTCTTTTAGGATTTGCCTTACTAAGAGAATTTGCAAGTTAGACATTGCTTAGATGCTATGCATATTGAGAAAAATGTATGTGAAAGCCTGCTTGGATTATTGTTAAACATTCCCGGGAAAACTAAAGATGGGATCAATGTTCGTAAAGACATGCAAGAAATGGGAATACATGAAGGGCTTCACCCTGTTCCGCACCCTAAAGGTTTTTTTCTGCCACCGACATGCTATACAATGTCAAACAAGGAAAAAAAATGTTTTGTAAATGTTTACACAGTATTAAAGTTCCATACTTGGATGACATCCTTTGCATGCATGAGCATTGCGTGAAGATACAAGTCGATCATGTTCTTCCGGCATTTATGGGTATTCCGATCCCTGACGAGACTTGTATAGAAGGTAAAATGCTATTGATGAACCAAACTTTAAGAAACTTTATTCAATGGCCAAGAAAGGAAATTAAGGTATATTTAGTTGATAAACAAATTATATATTACTTTATCTTTTTATTATATTACTATTTACTATAATATTTGTATTAATTGTAGATTTTGGATGGACAAACTCACTATACATCTAAAGAATTTCAAACCTCACCCAAACACGCATGTGTAATTTGACACCGACTGTTGAACCTTATATACCATAGGTAGTTTATATTACTTTAGTTATTATTTGATTTATATTATAACAATTGGTTTATTTTTTTAGATGTAGCATTCCTCAAAAATTCCTATTCAGTTAGGAATTAATGATTTTTTGACTGATGAAATTTTACTACCCGATGGATTTTTCGACACAAGAATAATTGTGTCTGAATGCCCTCAAAATCAAGATGTCGAACAACAAATGATAACAAATTGTTTGATATTTTAGGTTATGAGGCATGTCGTTCAAAAGTCCCAAACTAAACAACCAAAGCCGAAAAAAGCTATGGCAGCATAAAACAAGTCCAAAGGCAAACGAAAACAGGTTGAAGCTAAATTGACATATCAAGAAAAGCAGGCCGAAAAAGTGAAGTTACATTTGCAATTGATCGAACTACGACCCGAATGGCATAAGAAGCTGGTTGGTAGACTAGGTGGATACATCGGGAATAACTGGGCTACTACGCTTCCATTTTCAGCTCTTGAGAATATGTTTCCTAGCATGAGTGGTACCTATATTGAGGCTGAATCAATGTTAGGATTATTTATCAAAGAATGGGCTGATCTCACCATTGTGTTTTGGTTTACATTGTAAGTTGTTATCACTATAATATTATATAGATATAACTAAATTTATTAACTTTTATTATATATTTTATTCTTGTTTTAAGGTACTTTTATAAGGAGTCAGAGACTAAAAAAATGCAATCGATGCGCCTTTTTAAATGTGAACGTAATCACATGTGATATGTGTGAAAGAAATCCTAGAGAGGTTGAAGATCACATTTTGAGTTTAGCGACTCATCATGTCGATAAAGATTTCATTCTTGCACCGCATTTGGCTGAGTAAGTTTATTTTAGTTAACTTTGTTTTATTTTATTACTATGATTCACCTAACTATTCTATAACGTTAATTTTGTAGCAACCATTGGTCCTTGTTCATCATTGCCCAACACATAGGACACGTATATATTTTGGATTCAACAAAGATAAAAGGCGAAAAGAATGCTTCTAACTATCGTCTTTCAAGTCTAATTCCTACCGCCTTAGGATCTGAGTTCAACTACAAAATGGTTGATGTATGTGTGTTTGCTATTTCTTAGTTGTTTGATTTTCTTTACTTTTAAATAATAATTTGTTAACTTATTACAGTGTAAGCAACAGAAGGGTGGATGGGAATGCGGCTACATGGTTCTCCAACATATGTTTGACTTTGTCAATTTGTATCAAAACCAATTTCCTGATGAAGTAATATATATATATATATATTAATTGTTTAGTTTTTTAAAACTTAGAAGGTTTAGTTGATTATATACTTGTTTTTAGATGTATATAACATGTATATATACATAACTTTATTGACGATGTTGTTACCGATTTTTTTTTCTCTTTACCTTTAGTTTTAGTCTATAATATTTGTAGTAACTCTTTCCATTTACTTTTATTTTAGATGTAGCACGACACGAGAGAGGCTACGGATAATGATATAGATATTTTGTTGATGGCGTTGATGCCGAAGTTTTTTAGCGAGTTAGGTATATTGTTAGTTTAGCTTTATATATAGATTATATGTATTTTATTTATACGATTTAACGTAGTTTGTTATGCATTCAACAAATGATTGTAATTTGACGGGTTTATTTCCGTATTGGATGTCTACAAGTTTATTTCTGAATTGAATGTGTATTGGTTTGGTTTGATTTGAAAATGTTCCATTGGTGTATATAAGCTTGATGTGTATTTCTGGAAATGTTTTTCTTTTTTACTCTAATTTTTTTTTCAGCAAATATTTATAAGACAGTGTTAAAAAATATTTGTTTTAATAAATATTTGAAAATGTTTTTATATTAAAAGACTGTTTTCATCAAGTTTAAGACGGTGTTGTAGGTCCCTTAACCCGTGCGGATCGTAACAGAATCGTCGATCTAACCTAGAGTGCGGAATCCCCTAGATCAGATTTCACAGAAAACGAGTAGAAACAGAATCAAGAACACGATGCACTTTCAATCCGGTCTTCTATTGATTATCCAACATGAAGTTTACAATCAATTCAAGACCCACAAGAAATCTCTCAGCCGCTCTCTGTTGATTTCTCTAACTCTCTCAATTCCTCTAAGTGTCTAACTCAACTGGCTCACCTAAACCCTTATGCCAAGCCTTGTTTATATAGGACAAGGTTTGCACATGGGCTTTTGTCTGGGCTAGGCCATTCTCCAAGCCCATAACACTAATTAACTCCCTAACCAATAATGCTAAGCCCAATACAAAATATCCAAAGACTAAATAATCAAACTATTAAGCTGTTGTCACAGAATATGCACCAACAAACTCCTCCTTGACAATAGCTTCATAGTGTAAATTTGTCTTCAAACATCTTGCAGTCTTTTGGTCTTTTGGTCTTTGGATAGCGTCAGCTACACAGTTTCTGACATCAACAAACTCCCACTTAGCTGATGCTTCCAATCTCCAAAACTTTCATTCGTTGTAGATCCGTGAACTAGCAATCTTTGATTAAGCAAGTAAACTTCAACTCTTTCAAATCTCTCTCTGCAATGTAGTAGAAGGATCCTACCATGCATCTTCACACGATCTTCACTTCACTCTCAATCTGCACTTTACTTGTATTCTACACTTCATTTTGATAACTGCATCAATCTGTTTAGAAACACAAGCAAGTATCTCGAAAAACCATTAGTCTTTTTCACATTTAAAGATAAACCAATATTTTATCTTAGTTTGCAAAAACAACTACCTATCAGTTCAAAATGGGAGATCTTTTGAAAGAAAATATTTTTGGTATTTTTGATATTTTTCAAAACAAACTAAACTAAACTTAAAAATATTTACAATTTCATCTTTTTTGTGAGAATCATGTGCAAGAAGATCATATCAGCAAAATCAAACTGTTTTCACACTATTAGATAATTCTTTATTTAATTTTTCGTGAAAAGCAGTTCAAGATGATTACCAGTATGTTTGTCCACGTAAACAAAATGCATGAACATTTCAAGTACCATTACCGTATGATACATTAAGGTAATTTTATTCTGAAATATTAGTGTGTCCCACTTCAGGATATACCCCCGCGATCAAGGTATGCACAAAGATTCATCGTAGTAGGTGAGTATACTGAATTCATCCGTTTTGTTTTTCAACATTTAGAAAATTGGTGATCAGGTCAGTACTTCCGTACAGCAAAGAGACCAAAAGATCTAACGAGGGCTAAGACAAATACCATTTTTTGGTACGAATTATGCATTTTGCACTTTATGAATGACTCTCTATGAGAGCTTCTTCATTTTCAGGGTTTTGGCATTGTTAGCTCTTTTAAGATATCCTGGGTGTGTCTAGGTCAGCATGTATCTGGATGCAGCAGAAGGACACCCCTGATATCCCCAAATGAAATAACAGTATAAAGACCCAAAACTTTAGATTTTGGCAATCTATCAACGCAAGAATTAAGGTCATTAAACCATACACCACTGATGTGTTCCCCACTCATACTCAGTGCATTTATGTTTATATCACTTTGGTAAGTTGGTTATTTAATGCTTTTGCCTATTGGTACATCATATGATGAAGCTGCTATCACACTTAAGCAATGTAATTCAGTTTGAGTGTGACAGTCTAACTTGCTGGTGTACTATCATTTTTTTTTCACACAGTGATAACTCATTTTTGATTTTCTATTTTTTTTAAGTTTTTCATTTTTCAATGTTTTTGGAATTTTTAAAATTTTATAACTTACTCCCCCTAAACACACGCACTATCTAAACTCTTTTTGGCTTAGAGGAATTTCTCCCCCTAAATTTTTGTTTTTATGGAGTAAGTTTTAAAAACATAAATTTAAACACAATTAAACTCCCACTTTAAATATGAAAACAGTTTTTCACGTTTAAAGTTTAGACTGATCAAAACAATCACAAAAGTAAATAGTTCGTTACCCATGTTAACCTACTATTCACCTCAGATGTTTTACAGGAACAACCACTGTCGAACACATCAACAGTCCTTCTTGGTCATCCTGCATTCACTCAACAACTCAGTTAGACTTTTGAACCCAAGCACTGATAGTCTTGGGTTTTCCAAATTCATCCATTACAGGAACATCCATCCAATATCCATCACTCCTCAGTGGAGTCTTGGAAGTTTTACCCGTTGTTGAACAAGATTGATAATTTTCACTAGGTCTTTGATTATGAGAGTTCCAATAAACTCTCAGATTTTCTGACCTTTGAAAATTATTACCTTGATACCTTCTTCTCCCATTATTATACCAAAAATTTTGAAAAAAATTTGGATGTTGTTGAACATTTGAGTTACTCAAACCCCTATGTTCGTTTCTTCTTTGAAAATTTCGATTACCAGATGTCTGGTATCGATTTTGATATCCAAAATTTCTATTTTGACTTTGAAACTGATTTGATTTACCATTATAATGACTAAATTGTGGAGAAATACTTCTTAGTCTATCAAATCTTTTCGAAGTTGAGGGTTTTGATTGAAATTCAGGTTTATTTGTCTGACAACTAGTTTTTACACTATTGTTTGACCCAACCTGATTCCCGTCTTTAACCTCATCAACTTTTTGCTTACCTTTCTTCAAAGGACAACAACTCGCCACGTGCCCTTTGTTGTGACATCTAAAACAAGATCTTTTCTTATAAGTTTTCTTTTTGTTTGATCCCTTTTTAGATGTGTTGGCCTTTTTGTCTTCAGTATCCTCATCCACTTTATGAGGTGTACTGTTAGACCGAACAGATTCTTTCAAAGAAATTGGACTATTTGGCAAGTCCACAGCTATCGGATCCACTACCTCTTGTGCAGTGGTTACAAAATCAATTAGCTCTTCTTCATTTGGTAGAAAAGAGTAGTCTTGATTTTCAGAAGATGAAGCTTTAGTAAACCCCACCCCTGTTTTATCATTACTTCTTTTTAAACCTTTTTGAATATGAGTCTTGACTAACGAAGAATTTCCAAATTTGTCTAACTTACCCAGAAGTTCTACAATTTTGGCTTATGCATCAGCCAATTCTGTGCACTTTTCTGAAAGCTCGTTAGTCTTTTCTTTCACAGTTTCACGAGCCAAATCAATGACCTGTAACAGTTCATTGACTTTGCTTGTTAAACTGCTAATTTCTTGTTCATTTGATTTGAGTTTATCTAAACAATTTGACTCTTTTTTAATCAAAAGAACATTTAACTCTTTTCGGTTTTCCAAATCGGCTAACAGAATTTTGTTTTGCTCTGATAGTATGTTAACTTTACCCTGTAGTTCAGTGCAATTAAGACATGTATGACTTACAGATTCTGATGATACCTTCACCTCTGATGTAAGTCCATTCACATCCTTCAAGCCCTTTGAAATTTCTGCATCCTTCTTCTCAGCAGTTTCATTATCAGCTTTCTTCTTCTCCTCTACCTCAGCAGCTACTTCTCCTATCTTCACAGCTGCAAGCTCAGCTACACATGCTTGATCACATGTATCCAATCTTGAAGGAATCTGATAACGTTTTTCCAACGCTTCCCATAGCTCTTGAGAAGTTCCATACTTCGTAAAGGTATGTTTAACGCCCTCAGGCAAGGACTTCTTTATTGCTGCTAAAGCTTTCTTCTCAGCATCAACCACTCGTTTCTCAGATTCATCCATCTTATCATAAGACATCACTATAACTCTTCCATAAACACGACGTGTGGGAGCAAAGTATCCATCTATCATACACGTCCACATTTTAGTATCTTCACTTTTCATAAACAACTCGAACTTCTCTTTCCAGTCAGCATATTCTTTGACGTTTGTAAGCTTTGGCCAATTCTTAACAGTCTCCCTTCCATTGTTCATCTTAGCCATCACGCAGCGTAAAAGTTCAAATGAATTTTGGTAACCTGTGTCAAAATCCAATTCTAACTTCTCTACTGGTCCTTGTCTAGCTTTTACCGTAACCGTACTGTCAAAACCGTACAAAAATTATCCGAAAACTGTTTTTACCAAATTGTACTGTTAGATTCGTCTCGAAATTACGATTCCAACGATATATAATGTCAAAAACCTATTACAGGATATACTTGTTTTTAGATGTATATAACATGTATATATACATAACTTTATTGACGATGTT
Source organism: Helianthus tuberosus (assembly GCA_030545235.1). Lineage (NCBI taxonomy): Eukaryota > Viridiplantae > Streptophyta > Magnoliopsida > Asterales > Asteraceae > Helianthus > Helianthus tuberosus. Next base: position 134,948,582 of record CM060394.1, read on the forward strand.
GTTACCGATTTTTTTTCTCTTTACCTTTAGTTTTAGTCTATAATATTTGTAGTAACTCTTTCCATTTACTTTTATTTTAGATGTAGCACGACACGAGAGAGGCTATAGATAATGATATAGGTATTTTGTTGATGATGTTGATGCCGAAGTTTTTTAGCGAGTTAGGTATATTGTTAGTTTAGCTTTATATATAGATTATATGTATTTTATTTATACGATTTAACGTAGTTTGTTATGCATTCAACAAATGATTGTAATTTGACGAGTTTATTTCCGTATTGGATGTCTACAAGTTTATTTCTTAATTGAATGTGTATTGGTTTGGTTTGATTTGAAAATGTTCCATTGGTGTATATAAGCTTGATGTGTATTTCTGGAAATGTTTTTCTTTTTTACTCTAATTTTTTTTTCAGCAAATATTTATAAGACAGTGTTAAAAAATATCTGTTTTAATAAATATTTGAAAATGTTTTTATATTAAAAGACTGTGTTCATCAAGTTTAAGACGGTGTTGTAGGTCCCTTAACCCGTGCGGATCATAACAGAATCGTCGATCTAACCTAGAGTGCGGAATCCCCTAGATCAGATTTCACAGAAAACGAGTAGAAACAGAATCAAGAACACGATGCACTTTCAATCCGGTCTTCTATTGATTATCCAACATAAAGTTTACAATCAATTCAAGACCCACAAGAAATCTCTCATCCGCTCTCTGTAGATTTCTCTAACTCTCTCAATTCCTCTAAGTGTCTAACTCAACTGGCTCACCTAAACCCTTATGCCAAGCCTTGTTTATATAGGACAAGGTTTGCACATGGGCTTTGGTCTGGGCTAGGCCATTCTCCAAGCCCATAACACTAATTAACTCCCTAACCAATAATGCTAAGCCCAATACAAAATATCCAAAGACTAAATAATCAAACTATTAAGCTGTTGTCACAGAATATGCACCAACAGGTGTTCACCATCTAATAAGACTCAATTTCAAGACTGTAAGCACCGTCTTAAAACCCACATCACCCCATCTAATGCTCTGTTTTGTAGTAGTTGATCGGAATGTCGCGCTCCGGTCAAAGATAATATTTATAATCCCGAATTACCCTTAATAATGCGTTAGTGGTAGTAAGGGGTCGAACCACGAAGAGTTTGTGGTTTGCGAATGGACTTGATTGATTTAAAAGGTTTGTCACTTAGATTATGAAGCTTACTAAGAGATTTGTCAATTGATTTATTTGAAAGTGTATCGGAATGGCCCGACAATTTGGTTTTGATTATTAACTACGAAAAGCTTTGAACAATGAAACAAAAACTTAATGATTGGTTTAAAACAATATACGAAAAAAAGGTTTACACCCGGTTCAACAATTGCGAAGCCTAGGGTTACTAAATGTTTTAACTTGGTTTAGATGAATTAGTTCATTAACGGTTTTATAATCACAAGGTTTAGGTGCCAATAGCTATCGACGTTCAAGATGGACCGCAATGCACTTCGTTACCTTGGACAATTAAATCCTAACACAAGGCCATACATAAATACGCATATTCATTTCACAATGTCAAATTTCATAACTCATTCGATAATTTGCAAATTCAATACAAAGGTAAGACAATTATCCAATGTTTCATATGCAATTCAAATTTTCACAAGCCAACTATCAAACAACTAATAAACCCTAAACCTTACAAAGTATACACCGGGGTGAAACCCACAAGAATCTAGCCGTTCATGGAAGGATGAAAGCGATCACCGGATGTTTGGAACTCGCACTTTGACATCTTGAAGCTTTGAATAGGGTGGAGGTGATGATTAGGGTTTGAGGTGAAAGGTTATGGAGAATGGATTGATGAAATGATGGAGATTAGGGTTACGAGATGAAGATGATGATGAATTCGGTTGATGATTGGTGTAATGGATGAAAGGGATTGTTGGATTATCAATTCTAGGCTCCAAGAACAAGGTTTTAACTCCAAAACAAGGTTTTAACTCCAAAACAAGTGTAACCCCCGAAAATGAGGTCCAAAGTGGTTTTAAAATCGTTAAACAAGTGAAACAAACAACAATTCCTGTCGGCCACCAGGGGCAGGCATCGCCGACGCCCCCTTGCATCGTCGATGTCTCGTCTAGCCTCCAGTTCTTTCCGACGCCATTTTTAGCTGCTTACGCCATTTTAACCCGACGTGACTCAATATTTGGCATCGACGACGGCCCCTAGGTGTCGCCGACGCCCCCTGTAGGTGTGGTTTTCCTGTTTTCTTGTTTTCTCGCTCCCGGTTGACCCATGTTCCATCCCGATGCTCCGTTTGGCTCCCGAATAGCTCCTTAAACCCCGTTAGACCTGCAAAACACAACTCCAATCAAAAGTAGGCTACTTGAAACTAAAATTTACGTAAAAACATCAACTTAAACACAAACAAACACCGGTCTTCAACCACATATCACATCCCCACACTTGTCTTTTGCTTGCCCTCAAGCAAATCTGTTTTTCACTTTCACGTAGGTCGAACGAGAAACAAACATCCCATTCTCAAGACTAAAGTTAAGGTCTAATGTCATACCCGTTCATGATTTTTACACATTTCAAAACATTTAGCGGTAAAGTGAATAATCGCATAAGAAATGGTTACCCAAGATTAACCTGCCCTTGAAACCTACAAACCATGTATATCCCTCATAATGTTCTCTCCACTCGGTTTAAAATTTGGCTAATAAATAATGAATTAGCACTTTTTAAGTAATCACTCAAACCGATTAGAACACGTACCTGCATATGCTTGCAACTCAATCATTCTCCACCACCGAACACAAATACTAAGCACAAGTCAAAAGGTCTTTGAAGGGTTGTAATGGGGCTAGGCTAAGGGTATGGAATAGGATATTTTTAAAGTGGCTAAGGTGATGAAAACTCGATTTTTATTAAAAACGACTACTCTAAACATAACTAACTATAATCATCAAACTAAGAGGCAAAATTTTTTGCCTTTTATTCAACAAACTAAAAGAACACATTTTTATATTTTTCTCAATAATTTTCTGCTATTTTTCACAACATTTTTTTATATAAATCACAACTATACAAAGAAATAAACCTACAATCGAATTTTCATCACGCGGGTTAAAAAAAAAAGGTTTACGATTGTGGGCTAAATGAGTTGGTCAAACGAAAGGTTTAGGCTCAAAGTGGGCAACTAGGGGATTTCTTTGGGTAAGGATATATAAATGGTGTAAAGGGAAAAGGTTTACCTAATGCCTTAATCATTCTTGTGCTTGTATTCGGTCTATGGTCTCAAACGTATCAAAAGTTTCAAGTTCTACAATACGCGACTAATGGTCCACTCAAACAAAGAAACATATATATGTATATCTATAATGTAAAAGTGGCTCAAAACCTCACGTATAAAGGGTATGGTATGTGATATGCATAATGTACTAGTTTTTTGGGCGGATTATTCCCAAATAACCACCGGCTAAATACCCTTCATGTTTAATCATTTGAACTTGACCATAACAAAAGACCAAATGGGCGTGTCATCCCTCATTGACTTAGTTACTTGTGCTTTTTAGATTGCTTCAAACAAAGACATTTTTGAAATTTTTTTGAAATTTCCCCCCATCCCCACACTTGAGGTTAACATTGTCCTCAATGTGTGGTGTTTAAATGAAAGGGGTCAAAAACGTAAACTTTTTTTCTCCCCATCCCCACACTTGAGGTAAACATTGTCCTCAATGTGTAAGAATGGAGCCTTTAAAACGCATAAGGGATGTGACATGACCAAACTCCCAAATATTTCACCCCAGTCAATAATATACAATTTACAATCCACTTATTAACTAAATAAAAATCAAAGAAAAGGAAACGAATGCACCTGGTTGTTTCTTGTTCCTCGTGTGTTCTTCATTCTTCGATAAAAATGGTTGTCTCCCAAAAATTTGTACCTACAAATCTAAATCCTTGTGTAGAAGCATGCTTCTCACAACCATCAACATTTGTTAGTTACTTGTTCTACCATTTTTACAAAAGATTTACAATGCCAATCATTACTTCAATTTGAATTTTTGTGGAAAAAATAATTTACAACAATAATAATAAACCTAACTCACTTTCGTAAGAATCACGGTTGCATTTAGCTTATGGAACAAGCCCTTTTAAACCTCCCGATAGCTTGGGAGGACCAGTAGGTCTCGTAAGGGTTATATAGTGAACACACCCACAATGTTCATTTAACTACTAAATAAAAATAATAGACATAAAACGAAATAACAAAAAATATAATGAAAAACTAAAAATATACAACAATAACATAAAGCGTACCACACCATCACCGTTGATATTGCTCGTTTGGATCCACAGGCGGGTACAGGTGGTAGGGGTAGCCAGTGAGAGATTCCATCATTTCACGGTAATCATCGAGGGGGCCCCTTTCCCCTTCGACTGGCGGCTGAAGCTGTGGTGAAACATAACTCGAACCGACTCCCTCGGGCCAATGGGGAGATGGGTTGGAAGGCCCACGAGGCACAGGAAGATTCTCATAACACATCAAAATTGTCATGTTCAAACCAGTGTCAATGTCATGTATAAACAATGTATAATGTCTTAATGTCATGTGTAAACCATGTCTTGCTTAATCAAATGTCAAGTAACAACAATGTCTTGTATGGTGAATAAAAAGTATTTACTCAAACCACATGTATATGTCAATGTATAACCAAATGTCATGTGAAACCAAATGTCATGTACAAAACAATATCTTTGAATAAACCATAGTTTAGATCAAAAGTTATGTTTTGCAAAATCAATGCTTTATTGTTACGAACATTTATGTAGTAATGTTTATCGCATACATTCAAGCCTTGCGATTGTCGGACAAACCCTTAACAAGTTAAAGGTTTATCAATTATGTTTTCGGATTCTGTCATTCCCTACTTCCAAACAAACCTAGGAAGCCAGGAACGGGATTTGTCAAGTCCTATGGAACCACTACATACTACTGAGCAGCGTGGTCAATGTTAATGAATGTATTTTTGTCCCGTTAAACATACCAAGTGTCATACCAAATGTAAGCATGTGCCCATATGCTGAGTAAACATATGCAGCAAAGATGTATGTAAATCAATGTGCCCATATGCTGGGTAAACATATGCAGCAGAACAGTCATGTAAATCAATGTGCCCATATGCTGAGTAAACATATGTAGCAGAAATGTCATATAAATCAATGTGCTCATATGCTGAGTAAACATATGCAGCAGAAATGTCATGTAAATTAATGTGCCCATATGCTGAGTAAACATATGTAGCAAAAGTGTTTATGAAATCAATGTGCTAGCATGCTCAGTCAACATACATAGCAAAGCATAATGGAAATCATGTACTATATGTGTACTACATGAATATAGCAAGTATACATAATGAAACGCATGAAAAGCACAAAAGTAACAAGTAGGCACATGTGTATCACCCCAAAATATTTGAAAGTGGTAAAAAGAGGGGACTATGTACTCACGTGATATTGCTAAATAGTCTTGGAATAAAGACCAAGTAAAGCTCGTAGGATCATGGAATCAATCGGCACCTAATATAGGTAACTATGTTAATAATCCGAACCTAAATCGGAAGATCGGTTAGAATGAGGTCTCGTAAACCAAATGAGTAGTGGAACTCATATGATATGGTTTAACAAAGCCTACATTCTAAGTTGGAACCTATCCTAAGTGCTTATGACCCGTTACGACTCGTTAAGGTAGTTTATGCTACTTTAACGTGTCGTTCGCGCAAAAGCACGTTCGGATGGTCTAACTAGCCCTATGACAAGTATTATATTCCTTAACATATTGCATAATCAGTTTAAATGTCAAAAATTAAGTTACATATGCTTAAATTTAAATTATGCACAAAAAGGGCATTTTGGTCATTTTCCTAAGGCATATAAACTACCTATCATATAACTAACTAAACGAAGTGACCATAAGGTATAACCTCGAAAGGTTATTCCCTATACAATTATGGCCACAAAATATGTTTGGTCGGATCCTAATGATTGACCAAACGGGTCGGGTTCGAAAGTCTAAGCGGTTGTTTAGATTGCTTAACTTACGACCCTAAGTAAGCACTAAACTAAAAGTGACGAGTTAAACATGTTAAAACATGTTTAACTAGGTTAGAAAACTGATTTGATATCAAAACAAAGTGTTTTGATACCCGAAAATGGTTTCGTTGCAAAATGCACATAGTCGTGCATTTTGACTGAAACTTTGACTCGTCACTACACCTAATCAACGTGGTAATCAGTAGGTATAGTCACAAGGGACTATAACCATCGTGATTACGCTCACGTTGCAAAGTTCAAACGAACTTTGTCTTGACCAAAACATGGCCAAAGCAGAAAGTCAAACACTGTTTGAAATTCTTGCTTGAAATACATAACCAAGCATGAAAGAATATTTACAAGAGTCCAAGCTTGGAAAGAAGACAAACAAAACTGAATAGGAGGCCTTCAACAAGTGTGAGAGCTTCTTCAAGAGCAGGTGTGAAGAAGAAGAATGAATAAGCAAGGTGAAGAGCAAAAATTCTTGCTATTTATAGAAAATCAAGTGCCATTGGATCAATGACATGTGGTTTTGAGTGGATCAAGGCATGATCTTGGCCATACACTTGTCATACATTGATTGAGCAACTTGATGAGCACACAAACCAGCCCATAGGATGCTAAAACAGGTTGCACAACTGGGTTTATGAAGAAACTGGTTTCTGATGTCTGGCATAGGCTTACGGACCGTAAGAAAGTCCATACGGTCCGTATGGGACCTGCAGACCATATAAATTTGAAAAATGGCAGTTTTAGTCCCTAAGCTTGGTTCGTCGCGTTTTGGCACTTCTAACACCCGTCAAACCCATTTTCAGGCTCCATGATGAAGTTAAAGTATATTTAACTTGAATTATGCTAAAAAATGTCATGGATGTCGGTTCGTTTGGCCGTACGGTTGCGTTGTTCGGTTAATTACGACGGAAATCGTAACGGACGCGAAAACGATCAAAATTGCGAAACGAATGAAGTTTTTGTATTCCTATCACTAAAGTACAATATTTTAGTGATTACAAAATTTTTTGGATGTCTGGATATGGTCAGAACGCAAGATATGCATGTAAATGCATACTTTCGTAGTTTTGACGCTTTTAGTCCCTGTGATCAAATAAGCGTATTTTCGCACACTGAATCCCTCAAAACATATTTCTAAGCTATGTTAAGGGTATTTTAGGTATGTTTAGCTTATGATCTTGTTCTAGAGTGTGTCTTGCTATACAGATTGGCAGACTTTTGCAGTTTGACGCAAATAGTCCCTGTGATCGAATAAATTTGTTTTTGCCATACCAAACCCTTCAAAACTTATTTCTAAGTTATGTAAAGGTTATTTAAGGTATGTTGAGCTTATGTTACTATTCTGGAGTGTATGTCACGTTAAACTGATTATGTTTACGCATCAGTTTGCGTATAACTTTCAGAAAGCAATTTAAAGTTTAAAATCGAACAAAATAAAAAATGTGCAAAATGTCAAACATAAATAAACAAATATTGGGGTCAAAACAAAATGTTTTATTGATAATTGAATTGTTCAAAGTTGTACAATTATTACACAAGCACAGATGTCACACAAGGCGTGTCTAGAGCCAGTCGATTATCCTCTAACCGGCTTCTGCAACGAGCCGGTCTTTCCTCTCAGGAAAATCTTTTTCCTGGTCACTCTGACAGACGAGAAACATTCAAGAACAACTCAGGTAAACTTCATGGTCATGCCAGCCAACTCAAGGCATGATGTATTGATTGGCAGGGAAACATAGGTTCATCTGAGCATGGTGACATCCACTCTGCACTCTTTGATAGGTTTTCCTAAAGAAACTGGAGTGGCAATCATATATTCAAGAAAAGAAGTAATGGCAGCAGATGAATGGCGCCCAACAAAGATAAGTAAGCACACTCCACGCACTAAGCCAGAGAAGTGGGTCTTGAACCGGAAGTACCCTTAACAAATAGTGACACTCAGGCCTACAATGTCCGAGAAAATCAGAGCGTTTTTGAAGCAACTGCTCTTCAAGAATATGGATATCTTCACCTGGTTACCAGCCAACATGACTGGCATCCCACGCAACATCACCGAGCACTGTCTAAACACATTCTCATCCATAGAACCGGTTGTGCAAAAAAAGAGAAACCTAGGGACAGAAAAAACTAAGGCAATGAATGAACAGGTCACAGAGTTGCTGAATGTTGGTATACTGTTTGAGGTGCGGTATCAAACTTGGGTAGCGAACCCAGTCATGGTTAAGAAGTCAAATGGGGGGTGGCGCATGTGCGTGGATTACAAGGGATCTTAACAAAGCTTGCCCCAAAGATTGTTATTCTCTTCCCGAGATAGACAAAAAGATCGATTATCTTGCACCATTCTGATGGAAGTGTTTTCTAGATTGTTACAAAGGTTATCATCAAGTGAAAATGGCCCTCAAGGATGAGGACAAGACGACATTTCATACAGAGATGGGTATCTTCTGCTACACCAAGATGCCTTTTGGCCTCCGCAACGTCGGCGCAACTTATTAGCGATAAATGGATCAGACCTTCGGCAATGACGTTGGGAAACATGTCGAAGTATACATCAATGACTTGGTAATCATGAGTCCGGAAGAGGACCAGATGTTGAAGGACATAGAGAAAACCTTCAAATCATTGTGCAACGTCAACAAGAAGCTCAACCCGAGTAAGTGTTCGTTCGGAAAGGAGGAAGGAAAGTTCTTGGGATTTATGGTGACAAAGGGTGGATTCAAAGTCAACCTAGAAAAGGTACAAGCAATCGAGAGAACGCCATCTCCTAGCAGCATCAAGGAAATGCAACGGTTAGCCAGCCGGTTGGCCGCGCTGTACCGTTTCTTGTCTAATCACGCTGCAAAATCTTTTCCTTTCATAAGCACGCTGCACAATTGTGTTAAAAAGAACGAGTTCAGATGGACGACTGAGGATGAAACTGCTTTTAAGGAAAAGAAGGAGTGCTTGATCTAACTCCAAAAACTGACCACCCCGCGCGAGGAAGAGCCACTCGTCCTATACTTGCCAGCCTCCGACAAGGCAGTAGGTGCAGTGCTATTAGTAGAAAGGGAAGGGATCCAAACTCCAATCTATTATGTCAGCAGAATGCTCACCGATCCTGAAACTCGATACTCAATCATTAAGAAGCTGGTCCAGGCTCTAGTCCACACGTCAAGAAGGTTGCGCAGGTACTTTACTTGTCATGTCATCAATGTTTTAACCAATTATCACATTGGCACTATTTTACGAAAGCCAAAGATCTCGGGGAGACTGGCAAAATGGGCAATTGAGTTGGGTGGCCATAACATTGTGTATAAACCACAGCCAGCAATCAAAGGGAAGATCCTGGTAGACTTTGCCACGGAAGTCCCAGTGGACAAGGTCCAAGAATGTGAAGCAGTTGAAAGCCCTGCGCCGAAAGCATCAGACGAGCTATGGCTACTATACACATATGGAGCTTCTAACGAAGATGGCGCAGGTGCAGGTCTAAGGTTAGTCAGCCCGGAGAAGCATGAGTTTACGTATGAAGTGTTCTTGGCTGGGTTGCGCATGGCAATCAGGATTGGGGTAAAGAATATGCAAGCGCATGTTGACTCTGTACTAGTCGCAGGACAAATCAATGGCTTGTACAACGCAAAAGGCGAAACAGTTGGACTCTATCTTTATCAAGCCAAAGTACTGATCCAAAAGTTTCAATCTTTCAAGGTGATTCACATCAACTGTAGCGAGAACAAGCCAGCGGATGCGCTGAGCATGTTGGTGCATACATCTGTCGTCTTCGTCTTATATCGAGTCTTGGATACGTTGCGGTTCGGATCAAGCATGATGTCATCATTATTAATGATGACATCATACATATGACATCATTTATTGCATCAGCACATGAAAGTTATGAACAAATCGGATTTGAGATTCGCTTGAAACAAGAATTCATGTTAGGTTCGCTTGAAATGTTAAGACATGTGTTTCGCTTGAAAGTCATGAGGGAGGTTTCGCTTGAAATGAATTGTTATGTTTCAAGCGAACCAGGAATAGTATAAATAGGCTAGTTGTCTTCTCATTTGTAACGATTTTTCAGATTTGATACCGAAGTGCTGCCGGTATTTCTCGTGAATGTAATATCTGTTAAATCAATATACAAGAGGTTTAAAGTGATAACCAAGCTGTTTTGAAGTCAGTTTCTTATTTTCCGCATCTGAAACTGATAAAATCTCTTCTGAACGACTCGTTTGGGTCACAAACCGATCCTACAAGTGGTATCAAAGCTCAGGAGGAAGAGATCTTGACAAAACAGCCTGTTTTCATCACTTTTTCTGATTTCTACACCATTCTTTTTCAGAATTAAAAATTTTTCACGGTTAAAATCGGCTCAAATTCACACATATTTTGCGCAATCATATTTTACCAAATCCTGGAAAGTTTCAGAACTAAAATCGGCTTAAAATTGGTTCAAATTGTACTTTCGCTTGAAAAGTTGTTCGAAATGCTGATGTCATAGACTTTTCGCTTGAATATACGTGTTGGTCTTGCTTGAAAACAATGACCGCTTGAAAACACGTATCGAGTATTATGAAACAGTCTGCTTAAGGTTGTCAGGTCACAGCTAGTTGGGAAATGAAATCATGTGTTTGTGCCAGTTTGCATTAAAGCATTCACATTTTGTCGGTTTGTTTTAGTCATCGGTCCAATAAAATCAAGCTTTGAATTAGTTGGATAAGTTCAAGACCAAGCGGCCCAATCATATTGAATTGATAAGTGATATTATCATTTCGGGTCTCGTAAATTGAAGATTCAGGTTGTCTGGTTTGATAAAATTTGTCGGGAATTTAATTAGTGCATGTGAAGAGTTATTTTGTCTATTGACTATTGTCTAGAACATAACAGTTCACTTGATTAATCAGGTTCATTATCATTTGAGGCCCAATCAAAGTAAACCTCACATCTGTCCATTAAATCGAACCATGTGTTGAAAGATAAAGTGTGTCAGTTGGTTTCGTTCAAGAATTGCATGTGATTCTCATAATTTGTCATAGCCCATTCAGATTTCTTGAACAATTAAAATTGTTGGTTTAGTGGATTTAACGGCCCAATGAAAGAGTCTTGAAAGTTGGTGAAATTTGAGCATGTGAACATGTGATATTGTAGTAAATGTTGTCGGTACATGTGAATGGTTATTAATACATCTCGGTCCAAGTGTTTAATCATCAGAGTTGTCGGAAAGAGTTGATCCGGCCCATGTGATTCAAATAGTGACCTAATCAAAATTAAATTGAAAGTCAAAGTTTGTCAGACCCATTTATCAATCGGTTAAAGAGATGAAGCCCATGTGAAAAACTATCCGGCCCATTCATTCAGTTTTTGGAATACATTAAATGAGTCCACAAATCTTCGACACGAGTCTTCAATTGATTTCATCAACACACTTTTACGTATTCAGTCCGTTTAAACTGATTGTGTTTTGTTTGTTTGTATACAGGTGTTTTACGAGGTGAACCAGTTCGTTTGAAAGCTTGTTTGAGAAATTCTTCGATACCAAAACATGGATTCTGAATTCTACAACACAATTGCTTCAACCCCGATTACTCCGACTACCATTGTTCAGAATATGAACACAGAAAACGAAACTGGAACGTTGCAAAAAACTCCCGAAACTTATGGGAATTGAAGAGTATCATGGATGGAAGAATCGTTTTGAGAATTGGGTTCAAGCAAATCATCTAAGAGCTTGGGAAAGTATTGAAACAACATACATCAGACCACAGACTGCTATGAATGTTGATAAAATTATCTCGGAGTTTTCAGACTTAGAAAGAGAAAGTTATAAAGGAGAGAAAATGATGATAAGTCTGTTGCAGCAAGCTATCAAAGAGGATATATTTGTTTTGCTTCAGCATGATGGAAATGCATTTTCGATCTGGAAAGCTCTTGAGAAGAAATTTGAAGGAAGTACAGAAATGTTACAGAGTAAAGCAGCGTTACTGAAAAAAGAGTTTGAGTTGTTTACGAGCATGCCTGGCGAGACTACAAAGACTCTCATTTAGAGATACTGTCATCTTGTGCGCACCATGTCTCAGTTGAAGATTACTAAAACTCCAGCAGAATTGGTTGAAAAGCTTGCTGATGCTTTACCACAAAAGGAATGGGGTACATATCTCATGATTCTGAAGAATTCTGGACAGTTTAGCAGATTGTCGATTGGTCAATTTATTGAAAAACTGGAGGCACAGGATCTAGAACAGCAGACAATTGCAAGAATGAATAGTTCAAGCCATCAACAAGACATCAAACTGTACTACAAGGGAAATGTTCAAACTGTTGAAGCAAGTCCAAAGATCCAAACTGCGTTTAGTGCAGGAAATCAATCTGGAACATGCATTCCAAGTTCAGTTAACACTAGTGGGTTTTCAAGTGTTAATCCTCCAAGTGTTCAAAGTGCGAGTGTTGGTAATGGGCATATGATTCAGTGCAATGTGGCATTGCATCTTTAAAATGGTCAAAACTTTTCTGAAGAAGTTGTGAAAAATCATATGGGCCTATTGGTTACTGCTTTGGAATCTTATGAAGGTTTGATAGCCGGAAAGATTGGTAATCCGATGCTAACAAAGGAAGATTATGACCAAATAGATGCAGAAGAGTTGGAACTTATGGATATAAAATGGGCTTTGGCGAGTGTTCTGAGAAGAGCTGAAAAGTTTAAAATGATTACAGGACGAAATGACTTTTTGGATGCTCATCTTTCAGCTTTAGGTTTTAATAAATCTAAAGTTACTTGTTTTAAATGCAGGGAGAAAGGCCATTTCAAGAGATAGTGCAAGAACCAAGAAGAAAGTGGAGCAAAGAATCCTTTTGGAAAAGATGATTACTATAGAAAGTCTATATATCAACAAATCACTGTTCAACCACATCAACAAAAGGATTCACAAACAGCACATGGAAAAATGATCGAAGATGCAAACAGGAAAGCTTACTATGGTATCATTGATCAAGATGACGAGAAAGTGGCTGAAGGTTTTAGCTGGGACAAGTACATTCCAGCTGATCCTAATGTAAGAGCTTTTATTGCTCAGATTGTTCAAAAGCCAGAGTTGATAAAGGAATGGATGGCTGTATTATCTGATGATGAAGAGAAAGATGAAGAATCTGTTTCATCTGAAAACAGTTCAACAGATAACAGTGATGATGAAGAGCTTGAACAGATAAACCTTGGAAAAACACATTTATCTTCTGACAGATTTGAATTTTATTTTGCAGATAAATTGAAGAAACTCAAAAAGAGAAAAACTGCAAAAGAATTGAAGGAAGTCAAAGTGATTGAGAAGATAGTGGAAGTGGAAAAGGTAGTTGAAGTTGAGAAGATTGTGGAGATAGAGAAGATTGTTGAAGTCACAAAACCATGTCTTACATGCTCAGTGTCTTGCAAACAATGTGAGGAAAAAGACAAGAGTTTTAGTGAATCAGAGAAGATGAAAGAAAGGTTGTTGTTTGATGTGAAAAATTTGAAAGAATCATACGATGTATTAAACAGAACAGTGAATAGTTTGCAGAAAACTAATTCAGAAAGAGAAGCTGCTTTGAAGATGTTGAATGCAACAATGATGTCGAAGTAGAAAGAGATTAATTTTTACATCGAAGAATGTGCTAAATGGAAGCAAGAGTTGGATGGTGAAAAAGTTGAAAATGAAAGAATTAGAAGATTATTAAAAAGTTATACAAGTTGTTATTACATAATTGATAGAATTTATCCTACTGTTGCAGGTTTTGAGGCGTTTAAAGGCGAAGACAAGAAGTCAAAGAAGAAAACGGATACTGGTAAGAAACAGAGTGTCTGTTATAATAAGTGTCCGCCTCCAATTTGGGAAGGGTATTCGCCTAGAAAACCGAATGAGGAACAAGTCCAAAAGGCAGTTAATCTAAAGTTAGAGTCCGAGTTAACCGATGTATTACCAGACAACATTGACGTCACGTTCACAGCGTCCGACACAGATCATGAGTCCGAATTAATAAAAAAGAATGGTCGATCAGGTGTTGGATAGGGATGAGGAGTCAGAGTCGAAATTCGAGTCCGAAAGTTCGTGTCAGTCTGTCGGGAGTTCGAGTTCGTCCGAAAAGAGTTCAAAATCATCGGGAAAACGGGTTTATAGTAGAGAATTTTTGTTGTCAAAATCTAATTTGAATGACGAAACATTTGAAGTTGTATACACTTTGAATGATTCTGACAAATTATATTTTGATAAAGAATTTACAATAAGAAGTGTAAAAACTGAAATGATCAAACAGGTTTTCAAACTAACAGAAATTAACATTTCTGAAATAAAAGATTTAAATCTTGTTGAAAAACCTAAAAAATACACTTCAAGAGTTCAACAGAGATTGAACAAGAAAAAAGGTTACGGTTCTGGTTATGGTTTTCAAAAGAAATCAAACCATAATGGTAATCTCAAAAAGAAAGGTTTTGGTTTTAATTCTTCAGAAAACTATAAAAATCAGAAAACTTCTAAACCAAAAACAAAATTTGTTTCAGGGACAACTGCAGAGGAAGAATAGAAGAGCTCATTTTGGAGGCAAACAAATCAAGAATTTCTTGCTGAGAAGAAGAATATTGAAGCTCATCAGAGAAGAGAGACTAGAACCTGTTTTAGATGCAATGAAGTTGGTCAAATTGCATGGAACTGTCCCAAAGCAACTAAGACAAAACAGGGAGTCTCAGAAAAACTGAAAAATATTGTTGTTGATAAAACTGAACCACCAACTGAGAAATTTAAAGTGTTTAAAAATTCAACATATGAAGTTGGTGAGTGTTCGAAAAAGTTTTACAAGAAAAGGGGAAATCTTGACAACCAAGCTTGGGTTGTTAAGAAATCAGATGTAAAATCTGGCGATGAATCTGACTCCACAAAGTCAGATGAGCCACAGGTTGAGATTAAAGAAGAAAACTCAGTGCCTCAAATGGATGATGTTCATTTTCCACCATTGAGTGCTGAGAATTTTAAATCAAAGTTTGGAAAAGTTGAATCTCAAATCAATTTTATTCTGAAAAGAATGAATTTAATGTTGAGAAAGCTTTTAATGGAAATGTGAAAATATTTTTGAGAAAATGGTCAATGGGAAGGTTAAAGGGGTAAAAGAATTTTACGAATCAAAGAAGGCTACTTACAACCCAACCCCTAGTGAAGTTGAGAAGGTTACACCCAAAGCTGGTCAAGCTTGGGTGTCTGTGTTCTTTACTTGAAAAATCTGACTTGCCGGAGCTCCCAGGTTGGTAAGAGTGGAACAGGAATCGGCATCATTCTTGATATGTTTGATTGGTAAATATACAGGTGATATCTTTATATTGTTATATTTTGATTCACATGAGGTTATAGTTGGTGAGTAGTGGTTGAAGAAGGTTTTCGACTTACAAGTGGTAAATCAGGGACATTAAGTTGTACTTGATTTTCTACAAATGATTGAGGAACGATATGATGAACCCCTAATTTTACAAGTGGTAAAATCAACAAAACTTATTTTCCAGAAAAATCATTTTGGTTAAAACAAACTTAAGTGTTTTGAAATCATAATGAGAAAATAGTTTTGTGTAAAGGGGAGTTCTGATTGTTTATGCCAAGTGGATGGCGAAGTGAAGTGATTCGATATCGGTTGTCAATTTGATTGTATAGTTTGATTTCAAATTTCCAAAAATGTGTTTGCATTTTAGGGGGAGTAAAAATTTCAGAAAATCCAAAAACATTTGAAAATTTGAAAAAGGCAAAAACATGATAAAATGAAAAATGAGTTTTTGTGTCAAAGAAGAGGAAATGATAGTACATCAGTGGACTATCACAGCATGCTAAAGAATTGGAAAGTCAAAATGTGATAAACGGTCTCACTGATGATGTGCCAGTAGGTTTTTGCACATTTAGTAGATTGTGACTAGATATAAACCTAAATTCAAACTTGCTTATATCGTGGGGAAACATCTCTCGGATATATGGGTAACCCCCGAAATCTTGTTTGAAAGGTCCCTCTTTCTGAGATACTAGGTCTTTATGCTCAGTGATATCTAGGGTATTATCCCGGGACTTCTGATTTTGCGGATGCAATGGCCTAGTCCCCGGAGAATACTTTCCGCTTGCTTGAAATATAGCGCCGCCCTCAGCATAAAAATGATAAAACATTGCAAAATGCAAATCATGTGCTGTTGTAAAAAAGATCCTCTAAAGGGGACCCACCGAAAGTCGAGCCGTCATCTCTCTGCTAAACGGAAGTTCTGACCCGAGCTCTCACGGTTTCGTACTATAATTTATTCCCTTACAGATATCATATGTGGTATACTCACCTGTAAGACTGAATATTAGGATCTGGATACGGGAGTATATTCTGAGGTGGGACACGCGATTGAGTTTAAGTATCTAAGACATTAATCCGTATCTCGAAACAGTTGAACTTTGTGTGAAAATTTAAGTGGATCAGTATACTGACAATTTAAGTGAATCGTTTAGAACTTAAAATGTATAAAGCTTAACAGTGTTGGTGATTTGTCTCAAAAACTGATATGATCCTCTTACACAAACTCACAAAAATAGTGTCTGTAAATATTTCTTTACTACATTTCATTCTATTCAAAAGTCCAAAAAGATTTTCAGTGTGTTTTAGCATAAATTTTGTAAAATTAAAAAAGATTTTCGACAACTGGTGTTGGAGAGCTAATTTTCAAAATTCCGAGTGCTAGACATGATGAACAGATGGTTTGGGAGAGTGTGTTGTTTTGAAAATAAAAATGATATACCTTCAAGTGGTTCATCAAATGATTAACAATGTAAAATCATTCTTTGATTGTATAATTCCTGTAAGTAGTTCATTAGATGGTGAGATTGTTTTTACAAGTTATCATAAGAAAATTTATTGTGAGGTAGAGGATGTGCAGGTTTCTAAGAGATAGAGAGCCAGGTTCTGATACCTGAGGAATGTGTGATTTCAACATGCCAGACTGCGATCCTAGTATATCAAAAGGGGGAGTCTGTTGATGCTGCTAGAGAGAGAAGGATTTAGAGTGAGACAAGAATCAGGACAAGATTTTGAAAGCACAACTGATAAAGACTGAAGATTCTTAAGACTCGACATTTAAGACTCGTCAACATCTGAGGGGGAGTCTGTTGGTGCATACATCTGTCGTCTTCGTCTTATATCGAGTCTTGGATACGTTGCGGTTCGGATCAAGCATGATGTCATCATTATTGATGATGACATCATACATATGACATCATTTATTGCATCAGCACATGAAAGTTATGAACAAATCAGATTTGAGATTCGCTTGAAACAAGAATTCATGTTAGGTTCGCTTGAAATGTTAAGACATGTGTTTCGCTTGAAAGTCATGAGGGAGGTTTCGCTTGAAATGAATTGTTATGTTTCAAGCGAACCAGGAATAGTATAAATAGGCTAGTTGTCTTCTCATTTGTAACGATTTTTCAGATTTGATACCGAAGTGCTGCCGGTATTTCTCGTGAATGTAATATCTGTTAAATCAATATACAAGAGGTTTAAAGTGATAACCAAGCTGTTTTGAAGTCAGCTTCTTATTTTCCGCATCTGAAACTGATAAAATCTCTTCTGAACGACTCGTTTGGGTCACAAACCGATCCTACAGAGCAAACTGGCTTTGACTACTTTTTAGGACTTAGCAAAGGATGTCCGAATTGCAGTGCTCAAGAACCCTTCAGTACCACTGCGCCAAGAGAACATTATCAAATTAGGGTCACCTCCCTGGATAACACCTATTATTCAATACTTGCAAGCGGGGATCCTCCCTGATTGCAAAGCAGAAGCAAAGAAAATTCAACACAAGGTTTTGTTTTATCAGATAGACGGAAGGCTTTTGCACCGAAGATCATATTTGGGTCCACTACTGCGCTGCATCGACCCACAAGATGCCACTTACCTCATTCGCGAGATTCACGAAGGTATTTGGGGAATCCATTCAGGGCCACGCATGGTGGTAGCCAAGATAATGAACGCTGGATATTATTGGCCTGGCATGCATTTAGATGCCATAAAAGAATTGCGCAAATTCGATTCCTGCCAACGCCATGCGCCAAAGACGCTCAGACCCAAGATATGGTTCTATCAACCTCTGTAATGATTGTGAGAAAATTCATATGGGAGCAAATCAATGACCGTTTTGGCTTACCCTTGCGCATCGTGATAGATAATGGCATGAACTTTGCCTCAGAAGACCTTCACGATCGGATGAAGGAGCTGCATATCGAACATACTTTCTTTTTGGTTGTGCATTCTCAAGGAAACGGTCCGGTGGAGAGTGTCAACAAAGGCATTGTAGAAGGGATCAAGGCTCGTCTGGGTACTAAGCGAAGAGGGTGGGTCGATGAACTCCCAAGCATACTCAGGGCTCATCGCACCATGCCCAAAACTAGTAATGGTGAGACCCCTTTTAGCCTAGTCTATGGCTCAGAAGCGGTTATCCCGGTAGAAATCGGCCTCCCCTCACCACGCTTGACGGTTGTCAGCACAATTGATAATGAGGCAGAGCACCGACTCAATTTGGACTTACTTGAAGAATAACGCGAGAACGCGACCATCAACGAAGCAAAATACAATCCAAACTGGAAAAATACTACAATGCGCGGGTGCACATCTGTACGTTTAATCCCAGTGACTACATTTTCCGTGACAATGAGGCCTCCAATGTCGGACACCCAAGAAAACTCGTACCTAAATGGGAAGGCCACTACATCATCCACGAGGTCCTGGGAAAAGGCACGTACAAGCTACGTACTTTGGACGGTCACATTATTCCACGCACATGGAACACACAATAGCTGAGAAAATGCTACATGTAATACACAACCTTTTTTAAGCAATGGACATGCGCCCGACAAGTTTATTAATATAAAGTGTTGTTTACATTATTTTCCCTTGTTGTTTTCTATGTTTATTTCAAGTTACCAATGCATGTTCAACTTTTAGTTCACGCAAAAACAGCAAGTGAATTACGACCCATGAACTGGTTAATCTCCAAGATTCCCGCAATCATAGTGCGGAGTCGGATTACACTGTTCAAACGTGAGCCACACTTACATTTATTTGCGCTACCTAAACAAAGTTTCTAACACAATGCAATAATTGTAACATTGTAGTTGATCGAAGAAAATAGGTAAATTCATATTAATAAGCACAATGTGCATCGATTACATAACATGAGTATTTAAAGTGTTAAAGATTTACAACGCACAAAAATGCCTGAGTTACAAAACCTACAAACTAGACCGTCACTTCGCACCATCATCACCAGCATCCCCTTCTCTATCATCTGAAAGCTCATGTGTCTCTTCAACCTCGAGGATAGCCTTCAGGCGCAACGTAATCATCATGACCAAGCGCATTGGAGACCAAATCCATGATGGGCAGAGCAAGTTTATTATACCTTTCTTGAGCTTGGGCAAAGCCCTTCTCTACCTCTGCATTCACGGAGCAATGGCTAGTGTCCCACTTCATCTTCAGCGTGGCCTCAACATGAGATGCACATTCAATGTACCCTTTGCGATGGCCCATGTGATGCGCCACTCCAGTAAATGCTGCCACAGTCTCGTCCAACTCAACAGAGTTTAGAACCACATTAGCAACCTGTTCAGGAAATTATGGGTTAGAAGGCAATATGATACAATACAAAAGAAAGATAGTAGTTGGTAACTTACGTGTGCACTCCCATATTGCTACAACCATTCCGAGTTGTTGACTAAAGGCTCGACAACTGATTGAATTTCAGCGTTCTAAGGCCGCTTGGGAGACTTTGCGCGCCTCGATGGCACTCTTGGCCTTCTCCTTCTCCGCCTCAACGTCAATTTCAAGAGAATCCACCTTCTCTTGTGACTCATGCAAGCGACGTTTGAGTTCTGCAATCTCAACGTCTTTGCCTGCCATGTCTCTGTCCTTAAAGACGAGTTGTTGCTTCAAATCTTCCTGCGCAGGTAAAAGGGCATTTAGCCTTTGAATTTCATTTACTTGTTGAACACAGATCGAAGTAGTATAAACCTGGTTTCGCTCCGCATGCTCGCGATGAACTTTTAGTGCCTCGTACCTCTCTTCAAAGTCAGTCTTAGATTTGGTAAGCTCCTCATTTTGGGCACTCAAGTCTGCAATGATTTTGGCAGAAACTTGAGCCTACGCCTTCATGTTGGTTATCTCAGTGCGCACGCGGTGCATATTGTCGTTATATTTTTTGCACGCCTCACGCCATTGTCGGCGCTCTTCCGCAAGCTTGTCCTCGGCCGCTTACAACTTTTTCTTGAGGCCCAGAATGCCTCATTCTTTCTTTTTCTTCCTGGCCTCTAACTGTGCCTTTTCATCAGCCAAGTCAGCCTTGGCTTTTTTGAACTGTTTGGCGTCGGCGGCCAACCGGCTTCTGAAAGCTTCCCATTCTGGACGCTCGCGGTGCATAGTGCGCTATTCCCGCATAATCTGGTTGCCGGTGGACAACTGATTAGCTTGCGCAACCAAATTTGACTGGTATAGTTGGCCATGTTTGCGTTACTTTTGGTGAAGAACCTCAGCAGGAGGGAATGTGACCATGAACCACTCGCGACAAGTGGCGAAGTTAGAAAAAGTATCACCCTGTTTAAGCTTCCATACGGGGGCATGAATCTCGTTGGCACGACCGGAGTTCTAGGAACGATAATAATGGTCACCCAAAGAATCTTCTGGCCAGATTGGTGAGGGCTCCTTGTGTCGAACACTGAAAGTACTGATACCCTCACCTCCGGTGCCAATATCAGCAACATGTTGTGGCTCCACCCCTTGCCCTTATCAAAAACATGCCACACTGATTCCTTCAGTGGGCTTCTCAACCTTCTTTGCAGCCTCTTCAACGAGGCTTTCAATATCCACAACTACCGGTTCAACCTCAACGGGTTTTTCCACCTCCACAACCTTCTCACCCGTGACCTCAGGCGCACCTCCCGCTTTCTTTGTAGCATTAGTAGGGATGGGCGAAGGCGCCTTCGGCACAGATTTTGGATGAATGATCCTGATTTTTGGTTGTGCGGCATTCGGTTCTGCAAGGCGCATACTATGTTAGGACATCTTAAAGAACAAGGAAATGTGTGAGTGCACTAATGTCCATTGCCTCCGTCAATCTGCATCGTAGCAAGAAATGGAACAATATTAGGTTTTATATTGTTAAAAAATAGGGCAATGACATTTTTGTAAATAAGGAAACACTCCTTAAGAAGAGCCCTATAAATAGGAGAGTTAGTTGTTTCATTTGGAACTTTTGAGACTTTTTGCCATTTTGGAGATCTAGAGAGAGAAACTATCTCCAAGTGTTTCAAGGTGCTTGTTTTTGTCAAATCATCAACAGAAACGCATTATAATTACGTTCTTTTATTCTGTCCACACACGTACACGGATTCCGCACGTCGTACGTGTCGTTTGCAATCATTCGGGAGTCAAATCCGATCATACAAAATGTTTAACGGTACAAAGTTATAAAGTGCTTACCAGGTGAGATTTGCGACATCAGCAACCCGAGGTTCGCCTTTTTCCCAATAACGGGCTTGCGAGAAACAGTTTTCTTAGCCACGGGCACATAGTCGGTTTTTGACTCCTCGCGCTGACGTTTAGATGAATTTTTCATGGTCAGCTCAGGAATAGGGTCTAGTTTCATCTCCTCCTCGACACGGATGGAAGTCGGAGTCACGCAAGAAAGTTGATCTTTGGAGCACACGCTACCCGAGCTCCTCGCATCAGCCGCCTCGTTGGCTTTGACTTCCCACCTATAGAATACAATTCCTCCATGGAGTCAGCTATAATTACAAAATCATCTAAGGTACGTTGCTGAGGATGAGCCATACCTTTGCGTGCCGCTGCGTCAGAAGCTGCAGTGCTCACCTCTACCTTCACAGGTCACGCCCCTTCGACAATAGGCACCTTCTTCTTTTTACTTGGCCTCTTTGGTTTCTGGCCATCAGGGTCAACACCCAAATCGCACAGGCTACCTGCAAATGCATAAGATAGGGGATTTATTCCAAGCTCTGAGGAAACTATAGACTCCCCGCTGGAAAGTATAACAACCCTCAAAAACGCCTGAAATATACCCCGAATACACGTAACTCGACCCATATCACCTTAGTTTTTATAAAAATCAAATAAAACCAAGAAATAGGGTCCCTCGCGGGCCGCGACAGGGATTCCCCTGTGGTTCGCGGGGCACGACCGAGTAGTACCTGGCGAACCCATAGCATCCCACGTGGCACGACACTTGGCTAAGCTAGGTTGGTGACTAACCAGATCTAACCGTAGCTAGGCCTGGCTCGCGGGCAGTGAAGGAACCGAGGATGGGGCTCGCGGGGTGCGAGAGACCCTGTTTTCAGCCTATATAAGGAGGCCGAAGGCCTCAATCTTAGTCGTTCAATTCTTTTCCTATCTCAAAGTCCCTATAATAGCTAAACGCTACTCGATATTATACCCCTAAAACACGAAGCTCTCCTTGTTGTAAGTATTTTAACCCTCGATAACTAATTCGTTACCCTACCCGATTGATCTGGGGATCCGTAACGCATGTCGAGGCTCTGCCTGACTAAGTTCGTTGGAGTTCGTGTTGTATGGCTAATGTGATTTGGGTTATCTTACTAACACGTGTGCATTGTTTATTTTTAGAGTTAAATGCCATTTTAGTCCCTGTGGTTTGGGCCATTTTGCCACTTTACTCCAAAGGTTTCATTTTTAACATCTGGATCCAAAAAGGTTTCATTGTTGCCATTTTGGTCCAACTACTTAACTCCATCCATATGTGTTAAGTCTGCCAAGGGCATTTTAGTCATTTCATTTTTCTTTTAATTAATCCTTCATTCTTTATTGTTTAAAAACATTAATATATATCCAGCCCTTTGCTTATTTAACACTGCATCTTTAATCTAAGTTGAAACCTAGACCACAACCTGCAAACAACCAATCTTTGTTCACCATCACCACACTCACCCGTAAACCACCACACCTACCACTGTACACCACTGCCTACACTTAACTACCCATTAACCACCATCATATAACTCCTTTCTCCACCACCGTTCAACACACTACCATAAATACGGATAATCATCGACACTCCTCACCCTAATCACCACCTAATAGCAACCAAATCCTTCACAACCTCCTGCAACTGTGAAACACCACAGCTTCACCATCGCCGTCTCTTCACCACTGCCACTCCAACTTCTAGTGTGACTCCAACACCACCACCACTGCCACCATCACCATCACAGCCTCACCACCACCGCCTCACCATAACCATCGCCATTACTGCCTCACCACCGCTTCACAATCACCATCACCGGCACCCGATCACCACCAACATCACCATCACCCGCGTTGGTGACTGAAACTAACCCCCAATCCTCAAGAACCCTAGATTTCAAATCCACCAAATTGGTCGTTTAATCCCCCTGTCATGGAAAATTGACAGAGGGGTTTTGTTTGGAATCAAAAAACGAGTGGAATGTGGGAAAGAATTGCCGTTAATGGTGTCGGATTTGACGCCGGAGGGTTCGCCAGAGTTCCCATAGTGGCAGTGGCCGACGGTTACAGATTGCTCTCTGAATGGTGGTGGCCGGGTGGTTGTGATGGTTGTGGTGGACGGGTGGTGGTGATGGTGGTAGTTGGTGAGGATGGTTGTCGTAGAGTGAGAGAGAGAGAGAGAGAGATATCTGGTGTATGACTGAATGTGTTGTATGTGAGTATATATAATTAAATTTGTTTTTTATTCATTTTATTAATAAAACATAAAAAATAACTATAAAGACATAAATGCCCTTTACTTAACAGAGTTCATTGGATGGGGTTAAGTCAGCTGGACCAAAATGGCAACGATGAAACCTTTTTGGACCCAGATGTTAAAAATGAAACCTTTGGACTAAAGTAGCAAAATGGCCCAAACCACCGGGACTAAAGTGGCATTTAACTCTTATTTTTAATAGAAAATAATCAGGAAGCAACAGGAAGCTATAAAAGCAGCTAAATCTACAAAGTGAGTCATTCTCTTTTTCTACCAAACTGTTTTATAAAACCTCAAATACTTTTAGTCATAGTTACAGTGATTGAGTCTATGTATTCTATAATTGCTGCCGATATGTGGGGTTTTTTATACACTACTATTAATACTTTACTATTGGACAATGAGTTTGTCAATGAGTAACATGACCACAGTCATGAAACTGCCAGCATGACAAATACTGAATGAGTATATTGGTAGATATATGTAATCGCTCTCAATATTGTAAAGTTATAAAAGCTTGTTTTGATTAAACTGGGATGCACTCGCCAGTATTTCTTGCTGATAAAATCTTTTTAAAACTCGTTTCAGGTAACTTATTGTGAAGCTATAAGAAGCCAGCTATGGAGCACTAAAAGCTTAAAGAAGTGGCAATAAAAGTTACCTAAATAAAAGGAGATTATGTTTTCAATAATTAGGGTTTACCCCTATAAATGTCATTTCAATGGAACATGGGTTTTATCCCATTTATTATAAAAGTTTGGTGTTTTGAAACTCTGAGAATCATTTCCTAACCACGATCCTGATGTTTAAATTTCGCTACTGTCACACCCCCAAAATACCACTTGCGGAAAACCCCCACAAGGCGTGTGACATACCAGGATCCAAGCCACCAATCACATTGAACTCATCATTATAATTAAATAAAACTTTCATTTATTAACATAAAGAGTTACAAATGTTACATATCATTCATTGTATACAGCGGAAGCATAAATCATTTGTTAAGTGTCTAGTAAACCAAGAATACATAAACCATTAAGCTTGTATTGAGATTCCATGTATCTTGACCCATGACCACTCCAGCCTCCCAGACAGCAAGTTCCAAATAATATAAGCATATAGACCTGCAAGGCATGTAACAACGAGTCAACAACAAAGTTGAGTGGGTTCACAGTTGGTTTGTTTAGTTGTACCAGTTTGTTTTAAAAACCACAAGTTGTTTCGTAAACTACAAGTTAACCAGTTCTTTTATCTCCCAAACCATATCCATAATCAGTGGGGGCTTCCCCATGTAAACCACTAGACCGTTACCATATCGACAACTGACGAACAATAGTTGTGCCCTACGTCAATGTCTATCATCATTGACTGTTTGCCATGATCCATTAGTACACACCCGTCCGAACGGCACGGTGTGAGGTTTGTCAAACCTAATAGCGCTATTAACTAATGACCCGCTCGCCATCGGCCTCGGCGATTAAGTCGATATAAAATGAGGGACTTAATGATAGAGTTTTGTCTAGTAAGTTAAGGTTGTTGTCCTACCCAAGGAGGACGAACGTACGTATTCTACCCAAGGAGAATACGCAGGATTAATATTGGCATCCTACCCATGGAGGATGGTGGTACATATCCTACCCAAGGAGGATATGTAGGTTCCGTTTTTAATTCTTTAACCCATTCCCAACCACCGGGAATCCCATGCCTTAGAAAGTGTGAACTCACCTCGGTTTGCTCGGTATGCTTATTTACTTGCACAAACAATTCAGTCAAAGCCTATAGTATGCACGTATACACAATCAGTTTATGTTCGTAATGACTCACATGCAATCTATATCATAAAGTGTGCTTGGCAGTTAACATCATGTATCACGTAAACAGTTAATCAAATTCATACAATTCATCTCACACTATATCACAAATGGTTCGTTTCACATTCAAGTGCACACGCTAATTGTGACAAGCAATCATGCATTGTAATTTAACCGATTATCTTCATGTAATTAACTAACAAGTATCTGGGCCTCACACGAGTTTATTATAAGGGTGCGGCCCATTGTCCGTCCGTGGCCCAACAGCAAGTAGGCAACCCAACTGTAATATGCCCCCTTACGGCCAACCCATACCCGAGTGTGTGTGAATTAAACGAATACGCGGCCCAAGTCTAGGCAGCCCAGTTTATAGTGTGTGTGGCCCAAACACAAGAATCCCTCTTGCGGCCCATCTAACATATAAAACCCCATGTAAATTTAATAAAAGAAACTGTGTAATCCATCCCATGAATGCGTGGCCCAGGTAGCGTATTCTTGACCCATTAGTTCCTTTCCTTAGTTTTTTTTAAACATTCCACCAAACTCGTTCACTTTGGTTACACGAATGCTAACAGCTATGCTATCTATAATAAAGAGAGCCGACAAACATCAGTTAATGATAAAGCTTCATTGGGCCACTCAACTCAATCACATGGGCCGATATACTATACATCCTGATTAGACCTACAACTTGAATCACATGAATTGTGTATTATAAATCACATGACTTCTGATGTGTATAATTAATGCAGTCTACACTTGTTGACTGTCAAAAGCATTTAAATAAATTTGACTATGTTAATTGTGCTATACGTAAAACCAGTTCATGATTCATCGGTCATCATTAACAGTCAGCAATTATCATGCATATTCACCAACACAAACAACTCAGTCCACTGTTCCATATGATGACCTAATCGACGAAACACCCTTGCAACCCTGTCGACGAAACCCTCTAGCAATCAGTTCGACGAAACTCCTACTCCCCTTTTCGTCGGACACAGGTCGACAAAACTCTCATGTTTCGTCGGACCCAACCTGGGCAAAGTTTCATGGTCTCTCGTCGGCGAAACAGTTAGCATCCAGATCCACACTAACCCTAATATTTACTGATATCAATCAATACTAGTATAACCACTACCCAATCATCGATATACATAATCTGTTCATGTTCAAATCATGCGACACAGTAGATCAAACATAAATATCATACACCCTAATAATCTATCAAGCCCCATGAACGTTCCTATTCAGCCGATTATCACAAGGATTTATCAAACTCATATGATCATATTAACACTAATCTGATGTCTCGTATACATTCAACAAACACATCAAATCATCATACACACAGTCATATACATACGATCAAACATAGTAATTCCACTAACCGGAGTTAGACGTGAGGGTGAAGGTGTTTGGACTCGCGAAGGAAAGCTCCAGAGGAGAAGGTTGTCGCCAGTTTTTGTTGAGAGGATTAGGGTTTTTCCATATGTTTATGTGTTGAAAGAATTATAAAGGTTTCGGGCTCAGTGTGGGCTTTGAGGGTTTGGGCCGAGGACAAGTCCCCAAAGACATAATTAAAACTCGTAATATTCTATTGAAACTAGTTACGTCACATGATCACATAATGCACATTCAAGCCACATTGAAATACAAAGGACGTCTAAAATTCGAGTTGTCACATCATCCCCAACTTGAAAGAAATTTCGTCCTGAAATTTAGCACGTAGTCACTGAGGAAGCTAGTTAAGTTGCATGGTTTCCTGGTTTTCTTGGGGTGTCACATCATCCCTCCGTTGGTTTGGAATTTCGTCCTGTAATTCCGCAGTAGCTTCAGCCTCAGTAGTGGTTTCATTGTTCTCGAACAACTGGGGATATTTGTGTTTCATTTGGTCCTCTCGTTCCCAGACAAACTCTGGGCCACGACGGGAGTTCCCACGAACTCGAACAATAGGTATCCTGGTGCGTTTGAGAATCTTGACATCCCGGTCCAAGATTTCCACTGGTTCCTCGATAAATCGCAACTAACCGTCGATGGTGAGCTCCTTGAAAGGAACTGTGAGGGTTTCATTTGACAGACACTTCTTTAGATTCGACCCACGGAATACGTTGTGAACTCCACTGAGTTCTTCAGGTAGATTCAATCTTTAGGCCACCTTGCCAATTCTCTCCGTGATTTCAAAAGGTTAAACATATCGCGGTTTGAGTTTTGTCTCGCATGCCAAAACGAAGTACACCTTCCCAAGGTGGGACTTTAGGTAGTACTCGATCCCCAACTTGGAACTCGAGTGGTTTCTTGCACTTATCGGCGTAGCTTTTCTGGCGGTCACGAACTGCCGCCATTCGTTGTCGCATCTGAGCAATCTCCTCTACTGTGTCTATGATGAGTTCTGGGCCAGTGATTTGGCCGTTTCCGACTTCTGCCCAACAAAGAGATGATTGGCACTTCCGTCCGTACAATGCCTTGAACGGAGCAGCCTGAATGCTGGTGTGGTAACTGTTGTTATACGAAAGCTCCACTTAAGGGAGGTGTCTTCCCCGACCGTTGCCAAAGTCGATTTCACGTGCTCAAAGCATGTCTTCAAAAGTTTGGATGGTGCGTTCAGTCTACCCATCCGTCTGTAGATGATATGCTGTACTCATGTCTAAACGCGAGCCAAAGGATTTGTGCACCGCTTGCCACAAATCGGATGCAAATCGTGGGTCGCGATTAGAGGTAATGGAGGTTGGCACCCCGTGCCTAGCAACCGCTTCTTTCAGGTAGATGACTGCAAGTGTAGAAAACTTATCCGTTTCTTTGATGGCTAGAAAGTGTGTTGGTTACGCAAGACAATAAATGATCATCCAGGTGATATTGTTTCCGTTTCGAGTTGTAAGTAGGCTAGCGACCAAATCCATGGTAGTCTGTTTTCGCTTTCGATATAGGTATTTCTGGTTGCTAACACTTCACTTTGACTTTCCCACAAGTCAAGCATCATTCCCATACCTAGCTAGGTGGGCCTTCATGCCCGATTACCAGTACAAGGTTTATAAATCCTACTGCCTCTCATCAAACCAGACGGCTAGGATATCGAAGTCGGTGTGCTTTGCTTAACACGAGTTCCCTACAGTTGCCGCATAATAAGACCCACATTCGTTCCATGAGATAACGAGTATTGTCCGACCTGTCAAAGGTTGCTTCTCCATTCCCCGCATGGGTTCAACTTGAAAATCCTCTTCCTTCAGTTCTCCAGTTTGAATAGAACGAGTCTGATCGGATAAGTTAGAGTCGATAGGGAGCTGCAAAACTCGTGTACGTTCAAGCTTCATAGTTGTAATCATCCTAAAGCTCCCTCCAGCGATGCCAATAGCTTATTTAGCTCTGTCGAAGCGAAGGTACACGGGAGGCCCTTGTGATCGGTCTAAATAACGCATCCGGAACCATCCAAGTAATGCCTCCATCTGAAATCCCAAGGCCACGGTTTTCACCTCCAGTTGTGTGTCGTGCAGTTCTTCTTTGTAACTCCATCACGTAAGTCATCTCTCTCTCGGGTTGCGTCGGTGTGTAACTAGGACTCTGCTTCGGACCATCAGGGTATACCACTAAACCACCCGCACCCTCGGGTTAAGACGATGTTCGGTGTGTTGCAGAGTTGAAATTAAAAAGCTGAAAAGGCATCCTCCCGTTTCGTCTTTCACGAACACAGCACCCTACTGTGCTAAAGGGGTTTAAGCTGTGCGATCTTCGAACTTTTCGCGATGAATCTGTGATAGCATCAAACGAGACCAAGGTATTGCTGTACCCCAGCCGGAATCTTTGATGTCGATCAGTTTCTAACCAGAACGGACCTTAGCGGGATCCATGAGTATTCTTTCTTCGTTGTCTATATAGCCAAAAATACACCTCTCAAATCTAGAAGTTACTCTCAACAAGACTTCGCGTGAAGCCACTCTTCCCTCAGGAGTTCTAAAATAAGATACAAATGTCACCCAAGATATTTCTTCCTCCTGGAGATGATCCAAAACGTTGTTACTAAACACGGTCGATTCTACGGATCCACAAAGCTAGTGATGTGTTGATCAACTCAATGGTTATGGTGAACAAAGTCGAAAAGGCCGCATTGCGTTTGATAAGTTGTTGTAGGAACATGCTCCCCTTTGAACTTCCATCTAGTGATAGCTCTCTCGTTAGTCAATCCTAGAATGGGGCTTGATCTTCACAACTGGTCGACAGGTTGTCAATACATAGTCAAGGCAAGCGGTTCTTAGCTGTCACCTGGCTAAGTTCTCGAAAATCAGTACGCATACAAAAATTCGTGGATCTAACTGGGGCTCCCCAAGGCGAAAAGCTAGGTTCAACAAAACTCATGTTCACTAATCCCTGTAATTGATTATGCAGCACTTGCAACCCTCATGGTGTAGGACGGTAAGAGTACAAGTAATCAGGGCTGCCTCTAACATGATACCGATCTGATATTCCGCTGGACGATGCGGAGGTACACCTGATAGTTCTTCCGGTTGCACCTAGGTAGAAATCACGAACAAGGGTGGGTCCTCGATCCTCTTTTCCTTAACCTTAGCATTAATAATAAGTGCTAACACAGCGGGGTAATCCTTCCGTGGGCACCTCCGGGCTTTCAGTGCAGAACTGACGCCAACCTTTGCACAATTCCGATACTTGAAACAGATGATGATCCTCTAATAGGGAGAGGGATACGCCAAGTTTTCTTCTCATATGGTATATTTGCACGATGTATGGATTACCAATCCATTCTAACTACTGCTTCAAACCATCGAGTATAGCAGAAAGAAGATCGATGTCGATCGCTTGTCTCGTAAGGTCGAGTTTGCATCCCATCTAACATATGAAATTTCAATTGTCTTGCCATCAGCCGATCCTACGACATGCTCAAATTCAAGGAGCATCAGGGTCAAACGGAACAGAGATGAAGCGATTAACTACTCATACTAGCTACCATGTTGCTAAAGTCCAGGCGTCACCCATGCCAATTCTAAATGCCCTTCCATGAGCATCATTTCTAGTGTTGCTGTATCCATTACACGGATTTCAAGTACTGTCGTTGTTCCTTGGGTTGTTGTCTTCTTAACTTACCCACGGCCAATCCATGTTGTAGGCACCTTTATTTCCTTACTGTAGGCTAGGGTTACGAATACCTTGTCATCGCTGTGACTGCTGCCCCCAATGTCGTTGCTCGAGACGAAGCCCTACGATTCTTCTCCCCCAAGGTCCATCTTTTCACATTCTGAGCCACGTCCTAAAGTGCTACTCACGGTGCTGGCAGTTACACATTCCACGTTATAGTCGATTGTCATTGCTTATGTCCCAATTGATTCGTAAGAGTTGACTCCCATGAGTCGCTGATAAGGGTTAAGGATTCGATTGAAGCCAATTCGCTGGTGCTCGTTGCCGGTATTCAGGGTTGTCAAAGTACTGAGGTCGGTAAAGTACTACGCTCAATCTCCTGTCCATCGATGTTGCAAGTTGTTTGAGTAATACACAGTATGTCACGGGAGTGTTACAGAAGTGATCACACTTCGGGATCTAAGACGTCAACACATACGTTCCAGCAACCGAAGAGGGGTAAGAAACGTATCGATCAATCATTCGACGTTGTGACATCCAACTCAAGGATGTTCGTATGAGCACCTATCATTCTATGTCACACCCTGACTTTTGCGGAAGCGTATGATGTGTGACTGGTTTAATATTATTGCATTCAATCGTAATAAACAACTATATGATCAAAATGATGTTCATCCATTCATAAAATTTGAGTATTACAAACACTTGTTATTTAAGTTTTAAAACATAACCTTCGACTAGGTTACAAATCAACAAAAGTGGATGACATCTAATCTTGAAGTCTACTTCTAGTTATGACACCCGCGCCCAAGATCCATCCTGTCACCTGAAATACATGTAATTTTGGAAAACATCAACAAAAGTTGAGTGAGTTCATGCGTATTGTTTGTGTACTGTAATTCTTGTAAATCTTTGAGAGACTCCTTTGTAAGCAGGTATGAAAAGCGTATATGAATATGAATGTTTTACAAGGACTTTAAGTATGAACATGAATGTTTTACAAGGACTTTAAGGCATGTGAGGACATAGGGAGCACTAGTAATGGCTCATACCCTTGTCGATTTTCCTCGACTGTGTCGATTAACCTCGACTGTGTCAATTTACCATGACTGTGTCAATTTCCCTTGACTGTGTCGATTAACCTCGACTGTGTCGATTACCCTCGACTGTGTCGATTAACCTCGACTGGGACTCCGAAGCACTACTAGGTACTAGTTGTGACCATGAGTGGGGTTCGGCCGTACCCGTTAGATCTAACCCTCGTCCCTAATGAATGTTTTAATGAATGTTTCAATGGCATTTCCGTATCTAGTCTATGCTCACATGATCTAGTATTTCATAGGCATTTCATACCGTTTTAGTATTTGTAACATGTATTCCACCCCCGAGAGTTATAAAACCAAAAACAGTTAAGAGAAAAGGGGGAGCATGAACTCACAACTTTGCGTTCCTAGAGCCGTAAACTTCACCGGATTTGCTTATTTAGCGTCGTGACCTAAACGTGTTTTATTAACGTTAGTCACTAGACTTGTATTGCACAAGTACAAGTCACTATCTTTTGTATATTTGTTCTTGTGTTAAAAATAATTTATATTTTTAACTATGTGTCTTACTTATATTATTTTCTCACAAATAAATATAAGTATCTTGTATTTTTCACCCGAATTATGTATTTTGTCCAAAACTACATTTCACGTTCATAACTTGTCCAAGTTATTTATTCTATCAAGTAATATATTTTCATAAATATATTTTCTTGTATTTGTCTAAGCATGTTGTATGTGTATTTTGTATTTTCACTCCTTAGGAGTATTTAGCGTATTTTCAAGTCCTAATACACTATTACATGTAATACATACTACATACACTTAACACAAAATTTGGTGATCAATAAATATATATATTTTTCTCAAAAAAATGTACATACTTAATATCAATTTTAATCTTGAAGGAATCATCATTTCTTAACACAAAAATTAGGGAAACATTGGTAAATGTTTTTGGACACATTTTTAGGGAATAAGTTTCTCAAAAACTTATATTTTTCTAAGTGTCAAAATTTATAGAAATTTTGACAGAGTTTTCCCTAAAAATGGAGGTTTCCCATATTTTCAAAACATGTGTTTATTTTCTTTTAAATCATCACAACAATCATCAACTTATTTAACACTTACCGAGTGTCAAAATCAAGTAAATTATACTACATCATGAACTTGAAGCTTTGTAAAAACTTGTAGTAACTTATCATGTTATTTAGTAGGTTTAGTTACCCTTAAAAACATGGTTATTTGTTTGTAAATCACTTTATTAAAAGATCTAGTCATTTACAACTTGTAAGATGATTTTTCTAAAAATACTTCTCTTGTATTTTTCTTGTTACATACATGTTTCTAGTCATGTTTGAAAAATATTATTAGTTTACTTAGAAACCATGACTTTGTAAGTCTTGTAAATAAACTTGGTTTCTTGAGAAAATTATTTTTGTAATCATCTATGCACAAGATTTGTAATTTGTTTAAATCATTTTTTTTTCATATGAACATCACTTTCATTATTCAAGTTCATGAAGACATAAAGCATGAAGATCATGGTCTTTCACAAGATCACCACTTTAACTTACTAGATCATGTGTTTAATCACAATCTAGTAGGTTTCTTATGATGTCTAACATCACCAACACAAATCATCAATCAACAAGAAGCAAATCAACATATTCAACATGTATTCTTATGTATTTAAGCTTATGTTAAAGTATTATGATCATGTTCTTTTGTGTTCTTTAAGTTTATCATTGCTCATCATCTTTCAACCATAAAAATATGAAGTAAACAAAGATCAAAAGAGCCTTACCACTAGCTTCAAGCTAGGGAAGAACAATGAAGAATATGGAGTGGATAAAAGCACAAAAGAGAGGTCCTTCAAGTTCTTCAAGCACCAAACCTTCTTAAACACCTTCTTGCACCTTATGTGAAGCTTGGAATGGATGAACAATTGATGAAGATGGTGGTGTTGTGGGGGTGGCTCACGACCGTGGGGGAGAGAGAAGGGAGGAGAAGGTGTGGTGTGGTGAAGTAATGAAATGGTTATGGTGATACTTATAATCTTTTCATATCTCAAAGATCTTACAAAATCAATTAGAATCCAAGGAAGATCATGGCATATCTTGGCAAGATTTTAGAGAATTTATCAAGATTTCACAAGATCAAGAGTGGGGCCCTCATGACCGTCCACTATATGGGGGGGGGGGGGGGGCAAAGTGTAACTTCCAAACTCTAATTCTATAAACAAGTTAGCTTTCATGTGTAATTTTTAGGGACATGTTGTGTTATTATGTTATAAGAGGTGTTACGGTGTTGGGGGACCATAACTAGTTCAAAAACATTAAAACAATGCTTCTAGTAATATTTTGATGTTCCGGGTAATGTCTGGTTGTTCGGTTAGATACCGGTTCGTTAAAGGGTCAAGTTATTCCGTTTAGTGTTCATTAAGCACCCTTTTTGCGACACTTTTAATTCCCGACACTTAGGAAAGCATACATGACCAATTTGCCATGTTTTTGCATGTTACTAGCTTATTTAAATGCTGAATTTTGCTGAATTTTGCTGAAATATGCAGAATTCTGCACTTTTTGTGAGTTTTAGGCACTTCCCGACACTTAATCTATCACTTAGGCACGCAGTTTTGGGGTCCTTACTTCCCTACACACTATACTAGTGTATCACTTGGTCTCTGGCTCATACTGGGCCTCAAAATACTGTCTGTCTATGTACTAAATTTCGTCAGCATTTTTAGTTTATCTGGTAATGGTGCCAATTCTGTTTTGTGTATCATTTGCACTATCTCGTGTTGCATGTAGCAACGAATAAAGTCTTGTAACATGAAATGCCATAGTATGTATATAACAGTAATCAAAAATTCATTTGTCTTGTAAACTAGATCATGCACAATTATTTAAGCACATATTACTGTTCAATTAGTGTACGAAATGTACGGAAAACTGACGGTTGTCACAGTCTCCCCCCGTTAAAAGAATTTCGTCCCGAAATTCAAGCGATGCCATCGGTCGCAGGGGAGTTGTGAATCAAATATGGTCACTTAGATTCATGATTTGTCTTTATGTTCTCATGTATCTCTGGGTCATGTTATGAATTCTATCATACTCAAGTAAATCAATTATGTCTTTTCTGTATCTTGTGGACTCTTGGTCCGTAACCTTAACAGGTTTCTATAGTAA
Organism: Helianthus tuberosus; assembly: GCA_030545235.1. Taxonomy (NCBI): domain Eukaryota; kingdom Viridiplantae; phylum Streptophyta; class Magnoliopsida; order Asterales; family Asteraceae; genus Helianthus; species Helianthus tuberosus. The sequence goes on from CM060394.1 coordinate 134,983,553, forward strand.
TTTTGTCATTTTGTCATTGACGTGAATCTTATTTATGGGAACAACAATTGTTCCTTGAGTCAGACTCCTTAAAGACTAGACACATGGAATGTGTCGCGATCACTACTGATCTTTTTCTGGAAGTTTCAACTTGTGAGCAATGGTTCCGATCCCTACACTGGGGATTCAACCTTTTCGTTTTCCAAATCACACCACGCCTTCTCTAGGAGAGGCTCTCATTTAAGTCATACTTCTTATCTCAAATTCTTACGATTTCCGCCGCTCATTGGCGCAATCTTTCTGTATTCTACGGGCTGTCTCGATATGATCACATATCTGAACGATCTAGCCTCTAGTTTTTCCTGGACCATCTCGGGCCAGTAGATTGTTTATCTCTGGTCTCCGTTCAACACGATGGGGATTGACTTATTATGTTCCATCTAACGCTTCACACGAAGCGGTTTAAACGACGGTGTGATAAATACTGTTGTAGGAAAACTTCACTAAGGGCAAGTGAGTGTTCCAGCTTTTCATCAAGGTTTATCATGCAAGCACGTATCATGTCCATACAGTCTGCATCGTTCAGTAGCTCAGTCCATCTACGTTAATATTAAAGTTCTCAACGGTGTGATGCAACCCTTGTGCTCAGTAAAGGTCATGCAGCGTTTTCTTTCAGGTAATGACGTCAAGTTTGCGGCGCGCAATTACTGTATCTAGCTCAAGGTTTCTTCTTATGATTCCTTAATCAATGTGCCACGTATGCAATGTTGTGGTCTCGTTGCATCGACGTACAATCGAGACTTTGTCGAAAAGCGTCACATATTTGCAACTCTAGCTCCTTAGCTCTTGGTTGCAGGGTTGGCATGAATTTCGTTCTTACCCACCATGTATCTTAAAGTTCTCGCTTCGCGAATTCGAAATCCGCTTTTCGTTATCATAGCATATCACTGTTCTTTTCTCTAAGAGTTGCAAGGTAAATTGCAGCTATTGCTCACGACCTTCCTTGGCCGTTGGCCATATAAGAATGTAGTCGATAAGTATAATCATGATCTATTCAGGTATGGCTTACACATTCTATTCATGAGGTCCATGAATATTGTCGATGCATGTGTTAAGCCAAATGGTACGACAAGGAACTCGTAATACTCGAAATGATTCCTAAAGGCCGTTTTAGGGATATTTCCTTCTTGCATTCACAGTTGAGGACATCCTGTCCTCAAGTCGATCCTTGAGTGGTAACTAGGATCTTACGATTTGTTTGTTTCATGTCATCAGTCCTTGGCAAAGGATTCTGATCCTCAATTTTCTGAAATTTATGCAAAGTGGAGTCTATCAACTTTCTCCTTGTGCCCTTAACTAAGGATGTCATGTCCTTAATTTCCTCTGTCTAGTAGCTCTTGCAGTTATATCGGAGGTTCATGCTTCGCGGACGAAGCTAGTCGGTAAGGTGTCATTCGGCACTGGTGCTGCTCCTGGCACAAGTTTTATCCTAACTCCTCTTGTTGTTGTGGAGGGGCGTTCCTGGCAAATCTTCAGAAAAGGCTTCTGATACTTCTTCCATCACGGGGATGTTCTCAGGCTCTATACTTGGATATCCAATCCATGCTGACTATCATATTGTGACTTCTCAAGTCAATGGTAACAGAAGGTTCCATCCTTCTGAGTCCTTAAACACAATCCTTAATTGTTTCGTCTGCTTAAACTAGTCTTCTATATGCCCATTTCTAAAGAATACGGGACGTCTATTTTACTCGAAACTAGGTCAAGCAATTTCTTAAGTTCTAAGCATGCAAGGTTATAGTTGATGCCAGTATTAATCAAAAATAGATGCATATGGTTGGTTAATAGGGAACATACCCGTAACCGCATCTGGATCCTGGCGTGCTTCACGAGTTTCGATCGTGGAAACCCTTCCTTGCTCGTTTCTTCCTAGGGCAATCTTTCCTAAAGTGTCCTGCTTCACCACATTTGTAGCAACCTGGTACTCTATCTTTATTTCTTTTGTCTGGATCCTTCGCCCAACAGGCATCCTTGTTGTGTCCTTCCTTTCCACACTTTCCGCACTTAGGCCTCAGACATCGACCTTCATGGTGAAAATTGCATTCTCCGCACCTCGGCTTAGTCCCCGAGTAAACTTTACCACCAGCCTTATTAGTGACTCCATCAGTCTTCCTGCCATACGGTGGATTCACTTTCTTTCTTTTGTTTGCTTTAGAGCTTTCATAGTTGACTTGGGTGCTTATCTTTAGGTTTGAAGACTTCCATTCTTGTTGCCTGATGACCCCACACGAGTCGCTTTCTTGCTATCCTCAGATTCCAAAAATTGTCCCATGCGTAGAGCTTCTTCAGTAAGAGTGACACTCAAATCGATAGCCTCTGCGATGGTTGAGGGCTTTGAGGTAGTAACCATGCTCCTAATTTGAGGTGCAAGTCCCCAAATGAATCATTCAACCCTCTTGAATTCCGGTTTGACTAAGTAGGGGACGACCCTAGACAAGTCGTGAAATCGTTGGACATATTCAGGAATCTTCGGTCCGTCCATTTTCAAATTCCTGAACTCCACCTCAAGCTTCTGGATTTCAGCCTTAGAACAATATTTCTTTTCCATCATTTCTTTGAGATCGTCCCAGCTCAGTGCATAAGCAGCATCTGCACCAAGGGTTTAAACCTGAAGGTTCCACCAGGATAGTGCGCCATCTAAAAATAACCCTGAGATAAAGGTAACTCTCTGCTGGGGTGAACAATTACTCATTCTTAGAACGGAGTCAGTCTTTTCTGCCCAGCGAACAAATGCAACGGCACCTCCTGTGCCATCAAAATTCAATGGCTTGCAGTCCAGGAATTGTTTATAAGTGCAGCCCGTTGGAGGGTTATTTCTGGTAGTGCCACCGCTGTGTTCGGAGCGGAGGGCTTCATGTCGTGCAATTGCCTGTGAGATTCGTTCTTGAAGCTCGGCTTCTGTCCTTGGTAACGTACTAATGTTTGTGTCACGTCTGGGCGGCATTCTCTTCTGTCAAAAGCATGGGATGGATTAGACAACATTCCATAATTGTCTATGAGGTACATAGTACCATAAGTAAACGGGCAATCACCCAATATCACATGCATATGTAATCAACAATGTATGAGCGAGGAAATAATTACTGAGCCTTCATAGGCTTGGCGACTTGGCCTATTGTTTGTAATAATGTACTCGAGGCTACATCGCCCTGGTCACACAAGTTTCATAAAGTGGTAGAGTGTAACGTCACTGAATCTTTCCGAATGTTATCCATCTTCACTTGCTTAAATATCGTTTCTCAATTGTCTCGTACGCGGGTAGAAGTGTCAGACACGAACTAGGCAAGACTGGTTTCCTACTTTATAAAGTGCTAAAGCACTGATCTAGGTATTGTTCTTACCATTTGAAGGTGTGAACACCTAGAGTTTATTTTTGGAGGAATGGTGATCATCAACCTGACCCGCAGAGTCCACCAGGATTTCCATGCACTACAAGTTGCTATTACATGGGCCCCCGTAATAATAAATTGTCTTGCACAGTTACCCCAGTTTTCTCTCGTCCAAGCAGATGATCAATCAAGGAGGGGACTCTACTGTCCTTATACCTCTGTCATGGAAAAGGACCATTGCGGTGTTCCACACGCTAACACTCGTTATCGTTACGCACGAATATACACGATGATTAAATGAAGTAGGAATAAAGAGAATTCCCGGTAGTTGGAGGGGCACCTTCAAGATGAATACTTCATCTCCCTTTTCTGGTCAAGTATGTCGTTAATCTCGCTTCACAAAAGCTGCAGGGATCTCGTCCCGCTGATTAAGTAGTCGTTCAAGGTTGCCGCCTCTGCCTCGTCGTCATTATCGTAGTCAGGCACCTTCGCGATCGAGAGAGAAGAGCAGCCATTTCCTACGGAAGCAAGCTCAGGATCTTGTTTGGTAATCACTCTAGCCATGAGCTTTGCAAGTACGCGAGGTCGGTAGCTTCATCGTGCGAGTTACGTACAGTAATAGGAGTCGGAGTCGAAAGTATCTTATTCACGTCAATAATCATTCCGTAAACTTATTTGTATGTATTCACTTCAATATTTATTCTGTACTCTTATTTGCATGTATTCACGTCAATATTTATTCCGTACACTTATTTGTATGTATGTATCGATAAACAAATATGTTACTTAGCATAAACAGGCATTTCGATGCATCATATTACTTATAACTCTCGTTTTTGGGGGGGGGTCATTTTTCTAGTTGTCGATTCACGACAAAAACACTACTCGGTACTAGTTATCACCAAGAGTGTATTTTATCTTTGGCAAGTCTAACTCGTGTAGACTATGCCTTAATTGGCACCTTATCTTGAGGGTATTCCCTACTAATGTCCTTGCCTTGTCTCTTTTTGAAAAGTGTTTGACTCGTGGATCTTGACGCTTACGTGAATGCAATGGAAACCTTTTTGTAAAATGTTTTCGTGAGATAACTCTAGTGATTGTAGTCTAGACTCGAGAAGGAATCCTAGTTCACTACAATCGAAGCTCTAATACCAAACTGTCACACCCTGACTTTTGCGGAAGCGTATGATGTGTGACTGGTTTAATATCATTGCATTCAATCGTAATAAAAAACTACATGATCAAAACGATGTTCATCCATTCATAAAATTTGAGTATTACAAACACTTGTTATTTAAGTTTTAAAACACAACCTTCGACTAGGTTACAAATCAACAAAAGTGGATGACATCTAATCTTGAAGTCTACTTCTAGTTATGACACCCGCGCCCAAGATCCATCCTGTCACCTGAAATACATGTAATTTTGGAAAACATCAACAAAAGTTGAGCGAGTTCATGTGTCTTGTTTGTGTACTGTAATTCTTGTAAATCTTTGAGAGACTCCTTTGTAAGCAGGTATGAAAATCGTATATGAACATGAATGTTTTACAAGGACTTTAAGTATGAACATGAATGTTCTACAAGGACTTTATGTAACATCTGTGCTTGTAATCATTATGAACAGTACCATTATCAATAAAACAATGTCATTTGATCCCAATGTTTGTTTGGTTATGTTTTACATTTTTCATGTTTTGACTTTTATTTAATTTCAAACTCTATATCACTTTCTAGAGAGTTATACGCAAACTGGTGCGTAAACGTAGCCAGTTTAATGAGAAAAATACTCCGGAACATCAACATATACTTAACATACCTTAAATAACCCTTACATAACTTAGAAATAAGTTTTGAAGGCTTTGGTATGGCAAAAACAAGTTAATTCGCTTACAGGGACTAAACTTGACAAACTGCGAAAGTATGCCAATTTGAACTGTAACGAACATTCTGGAACATGACCATAAGTTAAACATACCATAAATATCCTTTACATAGCTTAGAAATAGGCTTTGAGGGGTTTGGTATGCTAAAATAAACTTTTGGGGTCATTCAGGGACTAAAAGCGTCAAAAAGTGCACAAGTTTGCATTTTCGCGCATAACTTACGTTCTGAATACATCCGGACATCCAAAAATTTATGTAAGCACTAAAATATTTTATTTTAGTGTTTGGCATAAGAAAAATCCATTCGTCACGCCATTTGGATCATTTTTCGCGCTTATGCGCATTCCGTCGTAATTAACCGAACAACGTAACCGTACGGCTAAACAAACCGACACCCGAGATATTTTTGAACACATTTTAAGTTCCCTATACTTTAACTTCATTTTAGAGCTTTGAAATGGGGTTAACGGGGCTTAAACGTGTCAAAAAAACGCATCGAAAACCAAGTTTTGAGGTTGCAGGGACTGAAACTGTAAATCTGCCAAACTAGGTCCGTAAGTAGGGGCCAGATGCAGCAAAATGTTTTTTTTCAGCTGTTAACAGCCCTTAACACTCTCCAAAGGCCAAGTGCCAAGTGTCAAACTCTTATGGTGGATGGCAAATGAGTTACCACAACTTTCCAACAAGTGTACGGCTTAGATTGTGCCCCCTTTTCCAAGAAATGATCCTAACGGTGAACCGAAAACTATAAATACCCACCTCCACCCTTCACTTTTCCTCACAAGAATCTGATCTAATGTGCTCTAAGTTAAAACCTTTGTTTCTGTCACACCCCGACCGTGTAAAACAACAAATCGCGGCGGAAACATCGGGGCGTGTCGTAACAGAATAAATTGTTTCATAACCATGGTATTCAAAGTTGTATCTTATTTATTAAACAAGAGTGTTACATTGTCTTGAACAGTAAACAAAAGAGTTTATAACATAATTAAACAAGTCTATCTTCGTTTTTAGTCTCTAAGGCACAGGTCCGCCCTAGTGTCATGATCAACATCCTACGGAAAAGCTCCTGAAAACACATGTGAAAATAGGTACGTCAGCATAAAAATGCCTGTGAGATACATAGGTTTGTGAAAATAGGATTCATGACTTGTATTTGAGAAAATGTTTAGTCATGAACCTTGTAATTTGCTTTGTCTTGTAAATCATTTGAAAAACGATAAGATCAGTTGATATGTATAAATAAATGTAAGGTTAAATGAATAACCATGTAAAATGAGTTGTATACAATAAACTGTTTTGTAAAACAATGTCTTGTGAAAAATATGTTATTTGTATAAAATGTAATATGTCTATACTGAAATGGTTTAAATAACGTTGCGCTATGTAATATTATACAAACACTTATATATAGGAAGTACCAGCGGCGTATCCACCATGTTTGTATCATATTACACATGCCTCGTTACTCAAATCACTTACCCATACAACCACCAATGTAACTTGTTCATGTACAAACCAATTGTCAAGTGTTATTGTGTAAACCATATCAAAATGTCCATGTCCAATGTAAACCACCAAATGTGTATATCAATGTCAAAATGTTTATGTTCAATGTAGATCATGTAATGTGTAACCAAAATGTCATGTATGGTAAGTGAAATATATCAACTAAACCATATGTAAAATGCACAAAACAAGGTATTGAAGTAAAACATAGTTTAAATCAAAGTTATGTTTTATGTAACAAATGCATGCTATACTGATACAAACATCTATGCGGTATTGTGAAAATGCATACATCCAAGCCTTGAGACTGTGGCGATAAACCCTTAAACAAATTAAAGGTTTATCTAAGTTATGTATATCGAATTCCGTCATTCCTTTCATCCCCATACCCAGGATGTCCGGAACGGGAGTTGTCAATTCCTATGGTACCACTACCTACTAACGAACGGCATGATCGGTGTTAATGAATGTATTGTTCCATTGTAAACAAACCAAATGTCATACAAAAAATGTAAGCATGTGAAAACGATGCACTAAGTATGTAATCAAATGAACATACGTAGCGTGAAATGTAATGTAAAACGATGTACTAAGTAATGCACACAATGGGCACACCTAGCATGAAATGTAATGTAAAACGATGTACTAAGTAATGCACACAATGGGCACACCTAGCATGAAATGTAATGTAAAACGATGTACTAAGTAATGCACACAATGGGCACACCTAGCATGAAATGTAATGTAAAACGATGTACTAAGTAATGCACACAATGGGCACACCTAGCATGAAATGTAATGAAATCATGTACTATAATGTACTAACGAACATAGCATGTATATGATGTGAAAACAGGAAAGCATGAAAGTAACAAGTAGGCACATGTGTTCCACCCCAAAACAGTTTGGAAAACAGTAAAAGAGGGGTCTATGTACTCACTTGAGATTGTTCAGTAGTCCTAAGATAACCACCAAGCAATTCTAGAGATCACGGAATCAAACGGCACCTAATATAGGTAACTATGTTAATAAACCGGACCTAAATCGGAAGATCGGGTAGCATGAGGGTTTGTAAACCAAACGAGTATGGAGACTCGTGTAATATGGTTCAACAAAGCCTACATACTAATTGAAACCTAACATAATTGTTTACGACCCATTACGACCCGTTTAGGTAGCTTATGCTACTTTAACGCGTCGTTTGCGTGAAACGCATTCGGACCGCCTAACTAGCCCTATGACAAGTGTTATATGCCTAAACATGTTACATAATCAGTTATGTGACAAAGGTTTAGGTTACATATGCTTAATTACCAATTATACATGAAAAGGGTATTCTGGTAATTTACCTAAGGCATATAAACTACCTATCATACAACTACTCAAACGATGTGACCATAGGGTATAACCTCGGAAGGTTATTCCCTACCTACTATGGTCACCTAATGTGTTTGGTCGGATCCTAATGATCGACCAAATGGGTCGGGTTCGAGGCATAAGCGATTTATTAGATCGCTTACCCTACGACCCTAGACAACGTGGTAATCAGTAGGCATAGTCCCAAGGGACTATAACCAACGTGATTACACTCACGTTGCGAAGTTCAAACGAACTTCGCGTTGACCATAAACTGGTCAACACTGAAAGTCAAACAAAGTTTGACTTTCTGACTCGAAAAGCAATAAAATAAAGAAAAGAACGAAAGAATACTTACGAAGGGTCCCCGAATGCTAATTTCGATTCAAAAATCTCAGGTATGAAACAATAGTTTCAACTTAGAGTTTCTCAAATCAAAATTCTAGTGATTTAAGCAATGGGGTGATGGGGTATTTATAGTTTTCGGTCCACCGTTAAGATCGTTTCATGGAAACCGTGCTTTAATCGCAACCGTACAAGTGTCGGAACCTTATGGTGGCTAAAAGTTGATCCTTATCAGCTGACTAGACAAATGAGAATGTGTGGTGGTGGATCAAACAGCTGCAATCTGCTGTTAGAAACATTTAACCTGGTCAGAAGGGGCCACGCGGGCCGCGTGGGGATTTATAGAAACTGAGGCGGGCCGCCTGGCCTGCACAGATCAGTAATAAGTTTGCAGAATGACAGTTTCAGTCCCTGCACGTGTTTAAGGCCATTTCCGGCACTTCTAAGGCCCGTAAAGCCAACTTTAAGGCCCTAAAATGATGCCTAAACATTGTGGACATGAAACATGCTCAAAAATATGCCGGGTGTTGGTTCGTTTGGTCGTATGAACGCGATGTTCGCTTAATTACGACGGAATGCGCATAAGCGCGAAAAACGATCTAAATGATGCGACGAATGGATTTTTGGCAAGACAAACACTAAAGCATAATATAGTCATGCTTACATAAATTTTTGGATGTCCGGATGTATCCAGAACGTAAGTTATGAGCGAAAATGCAAACTTGTGCACTTTTTGACACTTTTAGTCCCTGAATGACCCAAAAAGTTTATTTTAGCATACCGAACCCCTCAAATGTAACACCTGTGCCACCACGGCCATCAAACAAATACCGAACCAATGAAATATCATATTTCATACTTGGGATTTGTAAAAATATGTGTATCATTTGCACATATCAATTCTTGATTCAATTTCAAACTCTAAATCGCTTTCTGGAAGGTTATACGCGCACCGATGCGTAAATATAACCAGTTTAATGCAACAAACACTCCGGAATAGTGACATAGGCTTAACATACCTTAAATAACCTTTACATAACTTAGAAATAAGTTTTGAAGGCTTTGGTATGGCAAAAACAAGCTAATTCGTCTACAGGGACTAAACATGACAAACTGCGAAAGTATGCCAATTTGAACTGTAACAGACATTCCGGAACATGACCATAAGTTAAACATACCATAAATATCCTTCACATAGCTTAGAAATAGGCTTTGAGGTGTTCGGTATGCTAAAATAAACTTTTGTGTCATTCAGGGACTAAAAGTGTCAAAAAGTGCACAAGTTTGCATTTTCGCGCATAACTTACGTTCTGAATACATCCGGACATCCAAAAATTTATGTAAGCACTAAAATATTTTATTTTAGTGTTCGGCATAAGAAAAATCCATTCGTCACGTCATTTGGATCGTTTTTCGCGCTTATGCGCATTCCGTCGTAATTAAGCGAACATCGCGTTCGTACGACCAAACGAACCAACACCCGGCATATTTTTGAGCATGTTTCATGTCCACAATGTTTAGGCATCATTTTAAGGCCCTAAAGTTGGCTTTACGGGCCTTGGAAGTGTCGGAAATGGCCTTAAACACGTGCAGGGACTGAAACTGTAATTTCTGAAACTTATTGCTGATATGTGACTGCTAGGCGGCCCGCCTCAGTTCCTGAGAATCCTTAGGCAGCCCGCGAGGCCCCTTCTGACCAGATTAAGTGCATTTAACATCAGTTTGCTGCTGTTTGATCCACCACCACATGTTCTAAATTGCTTAGTCAGATGATAAGCATCAATTTTAGCCACCATGAGTTTCCGACAAGTGTACGCCTCGGATCATGGCACGTTTTCCATGAAACGATCCTAACGGTTACCCGAAAACTATATATACCCCATGCCTTTCATTGTTTTAAAGCACTAGAATTCTGATTTGAGAGCTCTAAGTTGAAACCATTGTTTCATACCTGAGTTCTTGGATCGGGATTAGCATCCGGGGACCCTTCGTAAGTATTCTTTCGTTCTTTTCCTTATTTTATTGCTTTTCGAGTCAGAAAGTCAAACTTTGTTTGACTTTCAGCGTTGACCAATAATGGTCAATGCGAAGTTCGTTTGAACTTCGCAACGTGAGTGTAATCACGTTGGTTATAGTCCCTTGGGACTATGCCTACTGATTACCACGTTGTCTAGGGTCGTAGGGTAAGCGATCTAATAAATCGCTTATACCTCGAACCCGACCCATTTGGTCGATCATTAGGATCCGACCAAACACATTAGGTGACCATAGTAGGTAGGGAATAACCTTCCGAGGTTATACCCTATGGTCACATCGTTTAAGTAGTTGTATGATAGGTAGTTTATATGCCTTAGGTAAATTACCAGAATACCCTTTTCATGTATAATTGGTAATTAAGCATATGTAACCTAAACTTTTGTCACATAACTGATTATGTAACATGTTTAGGCATATAACACTTGTCATGGGACTAGTTAGACGGTCCGAACGCGTTTCACGCGCACGACGCGTTAAAGTAGCATAAGCTTCCTAAACGGGTCGTAATGGGTCGTATACAATTATGTTAGGTTTCAATTAGTATGTAGGCTTTGTTAAACCAAATGACACGAGTCTTTACACTCGTTTGGTTTACGAACCCTCATGCTACCCGATCTTCCGATCTAGGTCCGGTTAATTAACATAGTTACCTATATTAGGTGCCGTTTGATATCCGCGATCTCTAGCATTGTTTGGTTGTTACTCAAGGACTTCTGAGCAATCTCAAGTGAGTACATAGACCCCTCTTTTACCGTTTTCCAAACATTTTGGGGTGGAACACATGTGCCTACTTGTTACTTTCATGCTTTCATGTTTTCACATCATATACATGCTATGTTCAATAGTACACTTATAGTACATTGTTTTACATGACTTCATTGTTTTTATGCTATGTATGTCCATTGCGTGCATACTTAGTACATCGTTTTACATTTACATTTTATGCTATGTATGTCCATTGCGTGCATACTTAGTACATCGTTTTCATCACATGCTTACATTTGTTATGACATTTGGGTTGTTTACAATGGAACAATACATTCATTAACATTAGCTACGCCGTTCGTTAGTAGGTAGTGGTACCATAGGAATTGACAACTCCCGTTCCGGACGTCCCAGGAAAAGGGGATGAAAGGAATGACCGAATTCGATATACAGGAAGCACAGATAATCCTTTAAGTTGTTTAAGGGTTTATCGCCACAGTCTCAAGGCTTGGATGTATGCATTTTAACAATACCGCATAGACGTTCATATCAGTATAGTATGCATTTACACAAAACATAGCTTTGATTTAAACCGAGTTTTACTTCAATACTTTGTTTTTGTGCATATGGTTTAGTTGATATTTATCACTAGCCATACAGATCAGTTTGGTTACACATTACATGATTTACATTGATCATGCATTTACACATTACATGATTTACATTGATCATGCATTTACACATTACATGATTTACATTGATCATGCATTTACACATTACATGATTTACATTGATCATGCATTTACACAAAACATAGCTTTGATTTAAACCAAGTTTTACTTCAATACTATGTTCTTGTGCATTTCACCTATGGTTTAGTTGATGCGTTTTCACTAGCCATACATATCATTTTGGTTACACATTACATGGTTTACTTTTGACACATAAACACTTTTGACATTGGTTATACATTACATGATTTACATTAGACATGAACATTTTACATTGTTGGTTTGGTTTGAGTAAGTGATTAAGTAACGATGCGTGTGTAATATGATACAAGCATGGTGGATACGCCGCTGGTACTTCCTATATATAAGTATTTGTATGGTATTACATATCGTAGCGTTATTTGAATCATTTCAGTTTTTGACATATAACATTTTATACAAATAACATACTTTTCACAAGACATTGTTTTACAAAACAACTTATCTTTTACAAACTCATTTTACTTGGTTATTCATTTAACCATGCATTATTCTCTTATTTATACGTATCATCTGAACTTATTGTTTTTCAAATGATTTACAAAGACAAAGCAAATTACAAGGTTCATGACTAAACATTTTCTCAAACATAAGTCATGAAACCTATTTTCACAAAACCTATGTATCTCACAGGCATTTTTATGCTGACGTACCTATTTTCACATGTGTTTTCAGGAGCTGTTGCATAAGATGATCAAGATACACATAGGCAGCTTGGGCTTTAGTGACAATAAAAGATGCAAGACTAGTTAATTATGTTGTATTTCGTTGTTTGTTAAGACATTGTAACACTTTTAATCAATAAAACGAAACTTAAATTTCCATGGTTGTGAAACATTAATTCTGTTACAACACTCCCCGATGTTTCCGCCACGTTTTGTATGTTCTACGTGGTCGGGGTGTGACAGAAAAGATGGTATCAGAGCCAATGGTTATAGGGAATTAGGTTATTAGTAATGCTTTGACCTAGTCTATAACCTTCTTAGGACCCTAACGCGAGTTTACTTGCGTTTAGTCATAAAACAATACCGTCACCTATCCTTAGGCGACGACCTCAACAAGAACATAAATTTCCAAACCGCTTTGAAAACTAATCATCTGTTCTAGGATGATTGATTACTAGGTTTTGAACCCTCTATTGTAAGGTTTTGAACCCTCTATTGTAAGGTTTTGAACCCTCTGTTATAAGGTTTTGAACCCCTTTGAATTTTTCAAAATCTCGTCAAGGTTTTGGGTTTTAAATAATGTGAACGCGTGCAAACTGGAAGGGTGAATGCCTGTATTCTGGGTTTTCTGTCTAGGCAAGCACTTCGTATACATCTCATCAGACGCGAGACCAGTTGTGCTTACCTGGGAATTCTTGGGATGAGTGTTCACTTATAGGCGAGCATGTCTTCGCGATACATTATTTTTGACCCATTTACTTTGATTCGTCACCATCTCATTTGTTTGCCTTAGGTAACAAACAAATGATCACAATTTTCATTCGTTACCATTCTGTATTGATTATCCAATAACCTTTCATTCGTTTCTTCCTATGTCTTTCATTTTCTTCTAGAATGTCTATTCCTCTCAGCACTGGTCAAATGCCCGAGCGAACAGCCAAATTTGTCCAGCAAATTGGCGAAGTGATTCAGAGGACTGTGGATTTAGGCATTGCCATGGCTCGTCTCAACAATGAAGCCTCTCGTCTCGACAATGAAGCCACTCAAGAGCCACTGAAGGAAGCAGAAGTCAAGACTGCACCAAAGTCAAGGAAGCGTAAGGCTTCAAGGAAACCCGCAGCGGTTACACCAAATCAAGCGGGACCTAGCCAAGTGGCAAGGCCACCAGCTAGGAAGCCGTACTTTGGAACGGCACCATTATGCAACAAATGTAAGGGGCATCACCTAGCTCACTTACAGTGTCATCAGTGTGTATCATGTGGAAGAGTTGGTCACCTGGCAAGTGTTTGTCGATGTAACCCGAACCAAGGTGGTCTAACTCAACCCCAAGTCAACCCAACTCAAGCTCGTTTTCCGTGTGGTACTTGCTACAACTGTGGCGATACGAGCCATTTCAGGAACAAATGCCCAAAGCTTGCTAATGCAAATCCCACCCACGGATGAGCAGTTGGCTGACTAGAAGGTGTTGCTGTCTTATGCTTTTGTTCTTTTGTTTCCTTGTAATGTGAAACAATCTGTTTTGTTTATAAATAAATCGTTGTTCACAAATTCTGATATACAAGTATAATTACATGTGTGTATGTTTTTCCTATGATACCTGCATTAAGGAACTATGTTCCTTACAAACTACTCTTGTGATTCTCTCTTTCAAGTGATCGCTCATAATTTCCTCGAAAGTTCTAAGTACTCGTTTCATTCTAAGAAACGAAGTACAAGAAATAAAGTGAAATTATGAGTAATCGTGCTTTTTGCACATCTGTACTTTTGAATCCTTGGTTGGATAACTAAGGATGTTCTCAAATCTCATACCCATTACGTTTTGATTTTTCAACATATACAGTACAAGTATTTCAAAAACAATCTTCATGATTTCAAAACATTTCATATAAGTTTGAAAACAATTTTTCTAGATACATTGTCTATGTTATTTCAAAAACATTGGCCATGTTATCAAAACCAACCTTTCTAATTTCAAAATATTTCATATAGTCTGAAGACAATATTAACACAATACATTTTCTTATCAAGTGCATGATTTCGAAAAGCATCATTCATGTCTTTCAAAAACCTTATACATAATTTCAAAATTCATCTCGCATGATTTTAAAACATTTTTTTTTTGTAAATATATCTATCTAATACACCTACTTTATGATTTCAAAAGTATTATATATAAGGTTTCAAAAACATTAAACTCATTTTTTCTTAAAAGAACCCCATGCACAGTTTTCAAAAATATTTTCCTCGTACATTGACTTAACTTTCAAATTTCGCTTCATATGTCACCTTGGCATATCTGGCATCTCAACTTTGTAAAGCATTTCAACTTCATGTGTTGACATAAGCACGTCCAGTGCAAGGTTTCAAAACATCTTCAACTTCTAAAAATCCATATGGGATCTTTTTATCTTCACATTTAGATCCTTGTGGATGATCATCATTCAAATCAGAGTCCTTAATTGGATTCCTTTTATACCTAAATTCGAACATTTCGGTTCCTTAAAATCGAAATCGAATTTTTCTTTTAGAAATCTTGCTATCTTTATAGTTAGATTCTTGATAAAGTTTAAAGTACCAAATGAAATCCACGAGATGGATTCCTAGTGTGCTTTAAATACATGTACTCTGTTAGCAGAACAAATTTCTAGTTAAACAATTTTGTGGTTATGTGACTATGTGGTTATTCATCTTATGTTTTCTTTTATGCATTTTTGTGTTTTTAATACTCTGGATATTCGTTATCCAAATCCTCGCAGGATCTTTCATATCTTCATATGAGGGATTCGTAGCAGGATATTCAAAAGGGTACTACCTTCAATCCTCAATGGGCTTCTATGTAATAGTTAAGACCCTTGGGTTATATAAGTACCGCTCCATGTTTCATAAGAGACCCTTTAGTGGTCTAATCAAAAAGATTGATTCACAATTTGGTTAAAGAACGACATCTAGTGATGTAGCTGGACAGACTCCTTGATAGTCTATTTAGATCAATTATTGATTTAATTAAAAGGACTCTATGGCGGTCTAGTCACACTCATCACAGGATTGTTCATTTGGTTTTCCCCTGCACATTATAAAATGGACTGAGTGAACTATGCAAGGAATTGTCTAATTATGGACGCGTACATAATTATGAAATTTAGTGCACAGAAACCCAGTAAGATTTATTATGTGTAAGAACCGATAGTGACAACAATAACGAAATGAGAACGATGTAATGGAGGTACGGTGGACGCACCAATGACGCTTCATATACTTGTATATAAGTATCCCTCTTACATTGCAATCATGATGTTATTAAAGGTTACTAGAAGTTCAGAACCCTAATCAATATTGTTCGATCTTTTCAAACTTCATGCTTTTAAGCTCTCACAAGTTTCCTCTAAATAAATTTCGGGACGAAATTTCCTAAAGTAGGGGAGACTGTAACACCTGTGCCTCCACGGCCATCAAACAAATACCGAACCAATGAAATATCATATTTCATACTTGGGATTTGTAAAAATATGTGTATCATTTGCACATATCAATTCTTGATTCAATTTCAAACTCTAAATCACTTTCTGGAAGGTTATACGCGCACCGATGCGTAAATATAACCAGTTTAATGCAACAAACACTCCAGAATAGTGACATAGTCTTAACATACCTTAAATAACCTTTACATAACTTAGAAATAAGTTTTGAAGGCTTTGGTATGGCAAAAACAAGCTAATTCGTCTACAGGGACTAAACATGACAAACTGCGAAAGTATGCCAATTTGAACTGTAACAGACATTCCGGAACATGACCATAAGTTAAACATACCATAAATATCCTTCACATAGCTTAGAAATAGGCTTTGAGGTGTTCGGTATGCTAAAATAAACTTTTGTGTCATTCAGGGACTAAAAGTGTCAAAAAGTGCACAAGTTTGCATTTTCGCGCATAACTTACGTTCTGAATACATCCGGACATCCAAAAATTTATGTAAGCACTAAAATATTTTATTTTAGTGTTCGGCATAAGAAAAATCCATTCGTCACGTCATTTGGATCGTTTTTCGCGCTTATGCGCATTCCGTCGTAATTAAGCGAACATCGCGTTCGTACGACCAAACGAACCAACACCCGGCATATTTTTGAGCATGTTTCATGTCCACAATGTTTAGGCATCATTTTAAGGCCTTAAAGTTGGCTTTACGGGCCTTGGAAGTGTCGGAAATGGCCTTAAACACGTGCAGGGACTGAAACTGTAATTTCTGAAACTTATTGCTGATCTGTGACTGCTAGGCGGCCCGCCTCAGTTCCTGAGAATCCTTAGGCAGCCCGTGAGGCCCCTTCTGACCAGATTAAGTGCATTTAACATCAGTTTGCTGCTGTTTGATCCACCACCACATGTTCTAAATTGCTTAGTCAGATGATAAGCATCAATTTTAGCCATCATGAGTTTCCGACAAGTGTACGCCTCGGATCATGGCACGTTTTCCATGAAACGATCCTAACGGTTACCCGAAAACTATATATACCCCATGCCTTTCATTGTTTTAAAGCACTAGAATTCTGATTTGAGAGCTCTAAGTTGAAACCATTGTTTCATACCTGAGTTCTTGGATCGGGATTAGCATTCGGGGACCCTTCGTAAGTATTCTTTCGTTCTTTTCCTTATTTTATTGCTTTTCGAGTCAGAAAGTCAAACTTTGTTTGACTTTCAGCGTTGACCAATAATGGTCAATGCGAAGTTCGTTTGAACTTCGCAACGTGAGTGTAATCACGTTGGTTATAGTCCCTTGGGACTATGCCTACTGATTACCACGTTGTCTAGGGTCGTAGGGTAAGCGATCTAATAAATCGCTTATACCTCGAACCCGACCCATTTGGTCGATCATTAGGATCCGACCAAACACATTAGGTGACCATAGTAGGTAGGGAATAACCTTCCGAGGTTATACCCTATGGTCACATCGTTTAAGTAGTTGTATGATAGGTAGTTTATATGCCTTAGGTAAATTACCAGAATACCCTTTTCATGTATAATTGGTAATTAAGCATATGTAACCTAAACTTTTGTCACATAACTGATTATGTAACATGTTTTGGCATATAACACTTGTCATGGGACTAGTTAGACGGTCCGAACGCGTTTCACGCGCACGACGCGTTAAAGTAGCATAAGCTTCCTAAACGGGTCGTAATGGGTCGTATACAATTATGTTAGGTTTCAATTAGTATGTAGGCTTTGTTAAACCAAATGACACGAGTCTTTACACTCGTTTGGTTTACGAACCCTCATGCTACCCGATCTTCCGATCTAGGTCCGGTTAATTAACATAGTTACCTATATTAGGTGCCGTTTGATATCCGCGATCTCTAGCATTGTTTGGTTGTTACTCAAGGACTTCTGAGCAATCTCAAGTGAGTACATAGACCCCTCTTTTACTGTTTTCCAAACATTTTGGGGTGGAACACATGTGCCTACTTGTTACTTTCATGCTTTCATGTTTTCACATCATATACATGCTATGTTCAATAGTACACTTATAGTACATTGTTTTACATGACTTCATTGTTTTTATGCTATGTATGTCCATTGCGTGCATACTTAGTACATCGTTTTACATTTACATTTTATGCTATGTATGTCCATTGCGTGCATACTTAGTACATCGTTTTCATCACATGCTTACATTTGTTATGACATTTGGGTTGTTTACAATGGAACAATACATTCATTAACATTAGCTACGCCGTTCGTTAGTAGGTAGTGGTACCATAGGAATTGACAACTCCCGTTCCGGACGTCCCAGGGAAAGGGGATGAAAGGAATGACCGAATTCGATATACAGGAAGCACAGATAATCCTTTAAGTCGTTTAAGGGTTTATCGCCACAGTCTCAAGGCTTGGATGTATGCATTTTAACAATACCGCATAGACGTTCATATCAGTATAGTATACATTTACACAAAACATAGCTTTGATTTAAACCGAGTTTTACTTCAATACTTTGTTTTTGTGCATATGGTTTAGTTGATATTTATCACTAGCCATACAGATCAGTTTGGTTACACATTACATGATTTACATTGATCATGCATTTACACATTACATGATTTACATTGATCATGCATTTACACATTACATGATTTACATTGATCATGCATTTACACATTACATGATTTACATTGATCATGCATTTACACAAAACATAGCTTTGATTTAAACCAAGTTTTACTTCAATACTATGTTCTTGTGCATTTCACCTATGGTTTAGTTGATGCGTTTTCACTAGCCATACATATCATTTTGGTTACACATTACATGGTTTACTTTTGACACATAAACACTTTTGACATTGGTTATACATTACATGATTTACATTAGACATGAACATTTTACATTGTTGGTTTGGTTTGAGTAAGTGATTAAGTAAAGATGCGTGTGTAATATGATACAAGCATGGTGGATACGCCGCTGGTACTTCCTATATATAAGTATTTGTATGGTATTACATATCGTAGCGTTATTTGAATCATTTCAGTTTTTGACATATAACATTTTATACAAATAACATACTTTTCACAAGACATTGTTTTACAAAACAACTTATCTTTTACAAACTCATTTTACTTGGTTATTCATTTAACCATGCATTATTCTCTTATTTATACGTATCATCTGAACTTATTGTTTTTCAAATGATTTACAAAGACAAAGCAAATTACAAGGTTCATGACTAAACATTTTCTCAAACATAAGTCATGAAACCTATTTTCACAAAACCTATGTATCTCACAGGCATTTTTATGCTGACGTACCTATTTTCACATGTGTTTTCAGGAGCTGTTGCATAAGATGATCAAGATACACATAGGCAGACTTGGGCTTTAGTGACAATAAAAGATGCAAGACTAGTTAATTATGTTGTATTTCGTTGTTTGTTAAGACATTGTAACACTTTTAATCAATAAAACGAAACTTAAATTTCCATGGTTGTGAAACATTAATTCTGTTACAACACTCCCCGATGTTTCCGCCACGTTTTGTATGTTCTACGTGGTCGGGGTGTGACATCAAAGCCTATTTCTAAGCTATGTAAAGGATATTTAAGGTGTGTTTAACTTATGGTCATGTTCCGGAATGTTCGTTATAGTTCAAATTGGCATACTTTCGCAGTTTGTCAAGTTTAGTCCCTGTAAGCGAATTAACTTGTTTTTGCCATACCAAAGCCTTTAAAACTTATTTCTAAGTTATGTAAAGGTTATTTAAGATATGTTAAGTATATGTTGATGTTCCGGAGTATTTGTCGCGTTAAACTGAGTACGTTTACGCACCAGTTTGCGTATAACTCCCCAGAAAGTGGTATAGAGTTTGAAATTGGATAAAAGTCAAAACATGAAAAATGTAAAACACAACCAAACAAACATTGGGATCAAATAACATTGTTTTATTGATAACTGAACTATTCACAATGATTACAAGCACAGTTGTTACAGTCTCCCCTACTTGTGGAAATTTCGTCCCGAAATTTATTTAGAGGAAACTCGTGGGAAAAGATGTGGATATTTCGCTTTCATTTAATCTTCGCGTTCCTAAGTAAACTCGTTTCCACGTTTAGCTTCCCAGCGAACTTTGACCAAAGGAATGCGCTTGCGTTTAAGCCACTTGACTTCACGTTCCATGATTTCCACAGGTTTCTCAACAAATTTCAGTGTTTTGCCAACACGAATTTCGTCAAGCGGTATGTGGAGGTTCTCATCAGCTAAACACCTCTTGAGATTGGATACGTGAAAAGTTGGATGAACATTTCCAAGTTCTGGAGGTAACTCTAGTCTGTAGGCTACCTTGCCGATTCTTTCAACGATCTTGAATGGTCCAACATATCTAGGTGCAAGTTTTCCTTTCTTTCCAAATCTGATCACACCTTTCCAAGGTGAGACCTTAAGTAATACACGATTACCGACTTGAAATTCCAAGGGTTTGCGTTTTGGATCCGCGTAACTCTTCTGACGGCTCATAGCTGTCTGAAGGTTATCGCGAACTTTCTTGACCTTGTCAGTTGTCTCTAAAATGAGGGCAGGTCCAGTAAGTTGAGCCTCACCGATCTCATTCCAGCAGACTGGTGAACGACATTTTCGACCATAGATAGCCTCGAAAGGAGCCATTTTGATGCTAGTGTGATAACTGTTGTTGTAGGAGAATTCAATCAATTTAAGATGTGAATCCCAGCTACCACCAAAATCGATCACACAAGCTCTTAGCATATCCTCCAGAGTCTGGATTGTTCTTTCAGATTGACCATCCGTTTGCGGATGATAAGCTGTGCTCAGATTAAGTTGGGTCCCCATAGCAGATTGCATGGTTCTCCAAAAATGAGAAGTGAAACGAGCATCTCTGTCAGAAATGATGTTCAAAGGAACACCATGTCGAGCTACAATTTCATCCACATAGATTTTAGCAAGTCTGTCAGCAGGAAAATCCTCACGGATTGGCAAGAAATGTGCTGACTTAGTAAGACGATCAACGACTACCCAGATGGCATCATGACCTTTCTTTGTGCGTGGAAGTTTAGTAATGAGATCCATAGTAATTGTTGGACCGTTCTACGACCTTAAACCGTCAGTTAAGGTAGTTCATCTTTGCATACGAAGGCGGAATCAATGTAAACAAAGTCATAACAGCTCTAATCCTTTTAATCTTTCTTTTCTAATTGATTTGAGTGCTTGTACAAGGTTTTCTGATACAAATCCGGCAGCACTTCGTGTTTCACACTATGACCTCTCTCTCTAATGAACAACACAACACACATATATATAGGCTTGATGATTTCGCTTGAGCATGCTTGAAGCGAAATCATATGTTGTTGATTTCGCTTGAAGATGTTTCAAGCGAAATCTTCAATCTTATCCACTACAAACCCTAATTTAACCCTAACATGTGTTTAATCAAACAATTCTAGACACAAGACTTGATTATGACGTAATCAGCAGACATTTAGTGCACCAACAGTAATGTTTTCCCATTTCCAAACTGGGATCTCTGGTTGCACCAATAAACCCGAAGGACGCTGATGTTCAGCCTTAACCTTAAGACAAGTAAGGCATTTTGATACGTATAAGGCAATGTCTTTCTTCATACCAGGCCACCAATAGTGAATACGAAGATCCTTATACATTTTATCTGAGCCCGGATGAATAGAATAACGAGACTTATGGGCTTCATCCATAAGCAAGGTACGAAGATCATCCTGGCTTGGGACCCACAAACGGTCCATGAAGTAATATGATCCATTGTCCTTTAGTTCCAGAGCAGGTGTTATGTGATAAGGAAATTCCTTATCCATCAAACCTTGTGAAACACAAGATTGTTGAGCTTGATAAATGCGTGCTTGAATATCGGATCGAGTTTGAGTAACAGATTGAACACGTACACAATGAAGCTTAGTACGTTCCTTACGACTCAATGCATCAGCTACGACATTCGCCTTACCAGGATGGTAGCGAATTTCGCAGTCATAGTCGTTTAAAAGCTCAACCCAACGTCGCTGTCTCATGTTGAGTTCTTTCTGATTGAAGATATGCTGAAGACTTCTGTGGTCCGTGAAAACCACACATTTTGTACCGTACAAATAGTGTCTCCAGATCTTAAGAGCGAAGACAACTGCACCCAACTCAAGATCATGAGTGGTGTAGTTCTTCTCATGTATCTTCAACTGCCTCGATGCATAGGCTATGACTTTGTTCCTTTGCATCAGAACACAGCCAAGACCCAATTTAGATGCATCGCAATATATGACAAAA
This sequence comes from Helianthus tuberosus, assembly GCA_030545235.1. Lineage (NCBI taxonomy): Eukaryota > Viridiplantae > Streptophyta > Magnoliopsida > Asterales > Asteraceae > Helianthus > Helianthus tuberosus. The sequence goes on from CM060394.1 coordinate 135,005,970, forward strand.
TCATCATCACCCTCAGGCAATGATAGAACAGGCGCATCGCAAAGCTTCTGCTTCAAGTGTTGAAAAGCTTCCTCTTGTTTGAATCCCCAATCAAAGGGTTTGTTCTTCTGAGTTAGAGCAGTTAGAGGAACTGCAATCTTTGAGAAGTTTTCAATGAAGCGGCGATAATAACCCGCTAGACCAAGAAAAGAACGAACTTCAGTAGGAGTAGAAGGTGTATCCCAATCCTTAATCGCACTGATCTTGGAGGGATCTACATGAATACCTCGTTCGTTGATAATATGCCCCAAAAATTGAACTTCTTTAAGCCAAAATTCGCACTTGGAGAATTTGGCGAAAAGTTGCTATTTCTTTAGGAGTTCTAGGGTAAGACGAAGATGTTGCTCGTGATCAGCTCGCGTCTTAGAGTAAATCAAGATGTCGTCAATAAAAACAATGACGAACTGATCTAAATAAGGTTTGCAGACCCTATTCATTAAGTCCATGAAAACAGCAGGAGCATTAGTCAAACCGAATGGCATGACTGTGAACTCGTAATGCCCATACCGAGTGCGGAATGCCGTCTTGGGAATATCTTCTTCATGCACACGAAGTTGATGATACCCGGAACGTAGATCAATCTTCGAAAAATAAGAAGCGCCCTGTAACTGATCAAAGAGGTCGTCTATGCGAGGTAGGGGATATCGATTCTTGATGGTAAGCTTGTTAAGCTCACGATAATCGATACACATCCTAAAGGATCCATCCTTCTTCTTGACAAAAAGAACGGGAGCACCCTAAGGTGAAAAACTAGGACGTATAAAACCTTTGTTAGAGAGCTCCTGAAGCTGTTTAGACAACTCTTGCATCTCAGATGGTGCAAGACGATATGGAGCTCTGGCAATGGGATTTGCACCAGGTACGAGATCAATGCGGAACTCGACTTGGCGTGCTGGAGGTAGACCAGGTAAATCTTCAGGGAACACTTCAGAATAATCCCGAACGACAGGAATATCTGAAATAGACTTACCCTTGCCTTTATCTTCTGTAACATGTGCTAAGAAAGCCACATAGTTCTTCCGCAGATACTTCCGAGCTTTAAAACAAGACATGAGTTTGAGACCACCGGTAGGCTTCTCACCTTGAACCTGCAGGATCTCGCCTGTCGAAAGCGGCACACGAACAATCTTCTCAGAACAAACTATCTCTGCGTGATGCTTGGATAACCAATCCATTCCCACAATAACGTCGAAGCTTCCAAGTTGCATAGGCGCGAGGTCAATAGGAAAAAGATGGTCGTTAAGGTTCAACTGGCAGTTGCGAAGAACAGAATCAAGAATAATGGGTTCACCACTAGCAACTTCTACTGTCAAAGGTTTTCCTAGTTTCGTTCTAGACACGCGAAGCATAGGCTCAAAAGACAATGACACGAAACTCTTATCGGCACCAGAATCTAAAAGAACAGATGCAGGCTGATTATTAATAAAGAACGTACCGTTCACCACATTATCGTCAGCCTGTGCCTCTTGGGCATTCATGTTAAAGGCTCGGCCTCGATCCGGAGCCTCAACCTGATTCTGGTTGGCTAGCCTTGGGCACCGGTTCCTGTAGTGGGTCAGATCCCCACAATTGTAACAAGCACCTGGTGGGTATTGTAGTCGTGCAGCTTGACCCTGTTGCTGAGCAGGAGGCTGTGCAACTTGTTGAGCCGGGTTTTGAACTGCGCGATTCTGAGCAAACCGACAAACATCGGCAAGATAACCTGACTTCCCACAGCTAGTACAGAAACGGCACTGATGTTGCGGCTGATGGTGACTGCTGCATCTATTGCACAAAGGTGCATTCCCTGAATAGGGTTTCTTTGCTGGAGGCTGTGCGGGTTGGTTGGGAGCTGCCTGATTAGCTTGGGCAGTGACAGCAAAATTTTGGGAAGCCTTACGCTTCCTTGACCTCTTTGAAGAACCAGAGTCCTTTCCATTCCTGTTTTGACCTTTCTTGCTATCCCCCTTGTCAGCCGACTGTTTCTTGCCCTTGTCACTCTTCCTGTGCAATTTATTCTTCGAATCTGCGACTCAGTCAATGTCGCTGATAACTCGATTGCCTGACGGAGTGTGGCAGGGTTACTACCAGTAAGGATGTCTTGTACCGAGTCAGGTAGGCCGTCGATGTATCTTTCGATAGCCTTGTCGAGTGGGGTAACCATAGTCGGGCAAAGCAGACTCAACTCCTCAAACCTATCAGTATACGCCCGATGCTCACCACTATCTTGCTTCAATTCATCAAACTCTTTCTCCAACGCTCGCTGTTCATGGCGAGGACAGAATTCCCTCATCATAAGGGCTCTAAGTTCAGCCCATGTCTGTGCGAGATCAACTTCTGCACCCCGGTCTCTCATAACCCCGTTCCACCATGTGAGAGCCCTCTTTTGAAACACACTCGAGGAGAACTCGACCTTGCGATTATCCGGGCACTGCACGTGGCGAAAAGTATTCTCAATGCTCTCGAACCATTGAAGAAGCCCAGTCGCTCCTTCAGAACCACTAAACTTGAGTGGTTTAGCCTGGTTAAAATCCTTGTATTTGCATGGAACATTGTTGTTGTTGTTGGCCTGGTTCCATTGAGCAAAGAGATTTGGAAATTGAGCAGCCATCTGCTGCGCAATGATTTCTGCCAATTCAGCAGTCGCTATCTGGTTCTCGCGTCGAGGAGGCATTCTAAAAGAGGAAAACATGAAAGGAAACGAGTGAGATGATTGGATGAAGAGAATGAGATGAAACAAAATCAACAAAAGAAAAGATGGTGGTCATTCGTCCGCATTACCAAGCAAACAAACGACACACAGTGACTAATCAAAGTAAATGGGTCAAAAATAATGTATAATGAAGACATGCTCGCCTATAAGTGAACACTCATCCCAAGAATTACCAGGTAAGCACAACTGGTCTCGCGTCTGATGAGATATATACGAAGTGCTTGCCTAGACAGAAAACCCAGAATACAGGCATTCACCCTTCCAGTTTGCACGTGTTCACATTATTTAAAACCCAAAACGTTGACGGGATTTTGAAATTTTGAAGGCACAAGGCCAAAAACCAAACTGAAAAGGGTTCAAAACCATATAACAGAGGGTTAGAAACCTTGTAATAATTTATTCAAAAACAGATTATTGTTTTTCAAAAATCGTTTCGGAAAAATTTTGGTTCCTTGTTTTGATAATCACCTAAGGATAGGTGATGTACTTGTTTTAAGATCTAAACACAAGATAACTTGTGTTAGGGTCCTAGAAAAGTTATAGTCTAGGTCAAAGCATTACTAATAACCTAATTCCCTATAACCATTGGCTCTGATACCAACTCTTCTGTCACACCCCGACCGCGTAAAACAACAAATCGCGGCGGAAACATCGGGGCGTGTCGTAACAGAATAAATTGTTTCATAACCATGGTATTCAAAGTTGTATCTTATTTATTAAACAAGAGTGTTACATTGTCTTGAACAGTAAACAAAAGAGTTTATAACATAATTAAACAAGTCTATCTTCGTTTTTAGTCTCTAAGGCACAGGTCCGCCCTAGTGTCATGATCAACATCCTACGGAAAAGCTCCTGAAAACACATGTGAAAATAGGTACGTCAGCATAAAAATGCCTGTGAGATACATAGGTTTGTGAAAATAGGATTCATGACTTGTATTTGAGAAAATGTTTAGTCATGAACCTTGTAATTTGCTTTGTCTTGTAAATCATTTGAAAAACGATAAGATCAGTTGATATGTATAAATAAATGTAAGGTTAAATGAATAACCATGTAAAATGAGTTGTATACAATAAACTGTTTTGTAAAACAATGTCTTGTGAAAAATATGTTATTTGTATAAAATGTAATATGTCTATACTGAAATGGTTTAAATAACGTTGCGCTATGTAATATTATACAAACACTTATATATAGGAAGTACCAGCGGCGTATCCACCATGTTTGTATCATATTACACACGCCTCGTTACTCAAATCACTTACCCATACAACCACCAATGTAACTTGTTCATGTACAAACCAATTGTCAAGTGTTATTATGTAAACCATATCAAAATGTCCATGTCCAATGTAAACCACCAAATGTGTATATCAATGTCAAAATGTTTATGTTCAATGTAGATCATGTAATGTGTAACCAAAATGTCATGTATGGTAAGTGAAATATATCAACTAAACCATATGTAAAATGCACAAAACAAGGTATTGAAGTAAAACATAGTTTAAATCAAAGTTATGTTTTATGTAACAAATGCATGCTATATAGATACAAACATCTATGCGGTATTGTGAAAATGCATACATCCAAGCCTTGAGACTGTGGCGATAAACCCTTAAACAAATTAAAGGTTTATCTAAGTTATGTATATCGAATTCGGTCATTCCTTTCATCCCCATACCCAGGATGTCCGGAACGGGAGTTGTCAATTCCTATGGTACCACTACCTACTAACGAACGGCATGATCGGTGTTAATGAATGTATTGTTCCATTGTAAACAAACCAAATGTCATACCAAAAATGTAAGCATGTGAAAATGATGCACTAAGTATGTAATCAAATGAACATACGTAGCGTGAAATGTAATGTAAAACGATGTACTAAGTAATGCACACAATGGGCACACCTAGCATGAAATGTAATGTAAAACGATGTACTAAGTAATGCACACAATGGGCACACCTAGCATGAAATGTAATGTAAAATGATGTACTAAGTAATGCACACAATGGGCACACCTAGCATGAAATGTAATGTAAAACGATGTACTAAGTAATGCACACAATGGGCACACCTAGCATGAAATGTAATGAAATCATGTACTATAATGTACTAACGAACATAGCATGTATATGATGTGAAAACAGGAAAGCATGAAAGTAACAAGTAGGCACATGTGTTCCACCCCAAAACAGTTTGGAAAACAGTAAAAGAGGGGTCTATGTACTCACTTGAGATTGTTCAGTAGTCCTAAGATAACCACCAAGCAATGCTAGAGATCACGGAATCAAACGACACCTAATATAGGTAACTATGTTAATAAACCGGACCTAAATCGGAAGATCGGGTAGCATGAGGGTTTGTAAACCAAACGAGTATGGAGACTCGTGTAATATGGTTCAACAAAGCCTACATACTAATTGAAACCTAACATAATTGTTTACGACCCATTACGACCCGTTTAGGTAGCTTATGCTACTTTAACGCGTCGTTTGCGTGAAACGCGTTCGGACCGCCTAACTAGCCCTATGACAAGTGTTATATGCCTAAACATGTTACATAATCAGTTATGTGACAAAGGTTTAGGTTACATATGCTTAATTACCAATTATACATGAAAAGGGTATTCTGGTAATTTACCTAAGGCATATAAACTACCTATCATACAACTACTCAAACGATGTGACCATAGGGTATAACCTCGGAAGGTTATTCCCTACCTACTATGGTCACCTAATGTGTTTGGTCGGATCCTAATGATCGACCAAATGGGTCGGGTTCGAGACATAAGCGATTTATTAGATCGCTTACCCTACGACCCTAGACAACGTGGTAATCAGTAGGCATAGTCCCAAGGGACTATAACCAACGTGATTACACTCACGTTGCGAAGTTCAAACGAACTTCGCATTGACCATAAACTGGTCAACGCTGAAAGTCAAACAAAGTTTGACTTTCTGACTCGAAAAGCAATAAAATAAAGAAAAGAACGAAAGAATACTTACGAAGGGTCCCCGAATGCTAATTTCGATTCAAAAATCTCAGGTATGAAACAATAGTTTCAACTTAGAGTTTCTCAAATCAAAATTCTAGTGATTTGAGCAATGGGGTGATGGGGTATTTATAGTTTTCGGTCCACCGTTTAGATCGTTTCATGGAAACCGTGCTTTAATCGCAACCGTACAAGTGTCGGAACCTTATGGTGGCTAAAAGTTGATCCTTATCAGCTGACTAGACAAATGAGAATGTGTGGTGGTGGATCAAACAGCTGCAATCTGCTGTTAGAAACATTTAACCTGGTCAGAAGGGGCCACGCGGGCCACGTGGGGATTTACAGAAACTGAGGCGGGCCGCCTGGCCTGCACAGATCAGTAATAAGTTTGCAGAATAACAGTTTCAGTCCCTGCACGTGTTTAAGGCCATTTTCGGCACTTCTAAGGCCCGTAAAGCCAACTTTAAGGCCCTAAAATGATGCCTAAACATTGTGGACATGAAACATGCTCAAAAATATGCCAGGTGTTGGTTCGTTTGGTCGTACGAACGCGATGTTCGCTTAATTACGACGGAATGCGCATAAGCGCGAAAAACGATCTAAATGACGCGACGAATGGATTTTTGGCAAGCCAAACACTAAAGCATAATATAGTCATGCTTACATAAATTTTTGGATGTCCGGATGTATCCAGAACGTAAGTTATGCGCGAAAATGCAAACTTGTGCACTTTTTGACACTTTTAGTCCCTGAATGACCCAAAAAGTTTATTTTAGCATACCGAACCCCTCAAAGCCTATTTCTAAGCTATGTAAAGGATATTTAAGGTGTGTTTAACTTATGGTCATGTTTCGGAATGTTCGTTACAGTTCAAATTGACATACTTTCGCAGTTTGTCAAGTTTAGTCCCTGTAAGCGAATTAACTTGTTTTTGCCATGCCAAAGCCTTTAAAACTTATTTCTAAGTTATGTAAAGGTTATTTAAGGTATGTTAAGTATATGTTGATGTTCCGGAGTATTTGTCGCGTTAATCTGAGTACGTTTACGCACCAGTTTGCGTATAACTCCCCAGAAAGTGGTATAGAGTTTGAAATTGGATAAAAGTCAAAACATGAAAAATGTAAAACACAACCAAACAAACATTGGGATCAAATAACATTGTTTTATTGATAACTGAACTATTCACAATGATTACAAGCACAGTTGTTACAGTTTCATACCTGAGCTATTTTGATCTTGATTAGCATTCGGGGACCCTTCGTAAGTGTTCCTTCGTTCTTTTATTTCTTTTCGAGTCCGAAAGTCAAACTTTGTTTGACTTTCTGCATTGACCAGTTTATGGTCAATGCGAAGTTCGTTTGAACTTCGCAACGTGATTGTAATCATGATGGTTATAGTCCCTTGTGACTATGCCTACTGATTACCACGTTGTCTAGGGTCGTAAAGGTAAGCGATCTGATAAATCGCTTATACCTTCGAACCCGACCCATTTGGTCGATCATTAGGATCCGACCAAACACATTAGGTGACCATAGTATATAGGGAATAACCTTCCGACGTTATACCTTATGGTCGCTTCGTTTAGGTAGTTGTATGATAGGTAGTTTATATGCCTTAGGTAAATTACCAAAATGCCCTTTTGACGCCAAAATTCATTTTAAGCATATGTAACATAAATTTTGGTATCTAAACTGTTTTGGTAACAATATTAGATATGTTAAGGCATATTTTACTTGTCATAGGACTAGTTAGGCGGTCCGAACGCGTTTCACGCGAGCGACGCGTTAAAGTAGCATAAGCTACCTAAACGGGTCGTAATGGGTCGTAAGCACTTATGTTAGGTTTCATTTAGTATGTAGGTTTTGTTAAACCATATTACATGAGTCTCCATACTCGTTTGGTTTACGAACCCGCATTCTATCCGATCTTCCGATTTAGGTCCGGTATATTAACATAGTTACCTATATTAGGTGCCGTTTGATTCCGTGATCTCTAGCATTGCTTGGTGGTTATCTTAGGACTTCTGAGCAATCTCAAGTGAGTACATAGACCCCTCTTTTATTGTTTTCAAACTGTTTTGGGGTGAAACACATGTGCCTACTTGTTACTTTCATGCTTTCCATGTTTTCACATCATATACCTGCTATGTTCGTTAGTACATTATAGTACATGTTTTACATTACATTTCATGCTATGTATGCCCATTGTGTGCGTACTTAGTACATTGTTTTACATTACATTTCATGCTATGTATGCCCATTGTGTGCGTACTTAGTACATTGTTTTACATTACATTTCATGCTATGTATGTCCATTGTGTGCATACTTAGTACATTTGTTTCACGTCACATGCTATGTATGTCCATTTGTTACATACTTAGTACAGTTGTTTTCATCACATGTTTACATTTTGGTATGACATTTGGGTTGTTTACAATGGAACAATACATTCATTAACATTAGCTACGCCGTTCGTTAGTAGGTAGTGGTACCATAGGAATTGACAACTCCCGTTCCTGAAATCCTAGGTTTGTTTGGATTGGAAGGAATGACCGAATTCGACATACATAACTTAGATAAACCTTTAATTTGTTTAAGGGTTTATCGCCACAGTCTCAAGGCTTGGATGTATGCATTTTCACAATACCGCATAAATGTTTGTATCAGTAAAGCATGCATTTGTTACACAAAACATAACTTTGATTTAAACCATGTTTTACTTCAATACCTTGTTTTTGTGCATTTTACATATGGTTTAGTTGATATATTTCACTTACCATACATGATATTTTTGGGTAAACATTACATGATCTACATTAACATAAACATTTTGACATTGATATACACATTTAGTGGTTTACATTGGACATAGACATTTCAATATGGTTTACACATTAACACATAACAATTCATTTATACATGAACAATTTACATTGATGGTTGGTTTGGGTAAATGATTCGAGTAACGAGGCGTGTGTAATATAATACATGCATGGTGGATACGCCGCTGGTACTTCCTATAAATAAGTGTTTGTATGATATTTCATGTCGTAGCGTTACTTAAATCATTTCAATATTTGACATATTACATTTTACATAAACAACTTATTTTCACAAGACGTTGATTTACAAAACAACTTATCTTATACAAACTCATTTTTACTTGGTTATTCATTTAACCTTATTTTATTCTCTTACTTATACATATCATTGCTTTTTAATGATTTAAAAAACAAAACAACTTACAAGGTTCATGACTGACTGTTATTAAACAATTTTTCCTAAACTTATAAGTCATGAATCCTATTTTCACAAAACCTATGTATCTCACAGGCATTTTTATGCTGACGTACCTATTTTCACATGTGTTTTCAGGAGCCTTTCCATAGGATGATGATCGATGACACTAGGGCGGACCTGTGCCTTAGAGACATAAAACGAAGATAGACTTAGTTTAATTATGTTTTGTACTCTTGTTTTTGTTTAAGACAATGTAACTCTTGTGTTGATAAATAAAAATACAACTTTAGATGCCCTGGTTATGAAACAATTAATTCTGTTACAACACTCCCCGACGTTTTCCGCCACGTTTTGTATGTTATACGTGGTCGTGGTGTGACACTTTAAGGCATGTGAGGACACAGGGAGCACTAGTAATGGCTCATACCCTTGTCGATTTTCCTTGACTGTGTCGATTAACCTCGACTGTGTCGATTAACCTCGACTGTGTCAATTTACCATGATTGTGTCCATTTCCCTTGACTGTGTCGATTAACCTCGACTGTGTCGATTACCCTCGACTGTGTCGATTAACCTCGACTAGGACTCCGAAGCACTACTAGGTACTAGTTGTGACCATGAGTGGGGTTCGGCCGTACCCGTTAGATCTAACCCTCGTCCCTAATGAATGTTTTAATGAATGTTTCAATGGCATTTTCGTATCTAGTCTATGCTCACATGATCTAGTATTTCATAGGCATTTCATACCGTTTTAGTATTTGTAACATGTATTCCACCCCCGAGAGTTATAAAACCAAAAACAGTTAAGAGAAAAGGGGGAGCATGAACTCACAACTTTGCGTTCCTAGAGCCGTAAACTTCACCGGATTTGCTTATTTAGCGTCGTGACCTAAACGTGTTTTATTAACGTTAGTCAGTAGACTTGTATCGCACAAGTACAAGTCACTATCTTTTGTATATTTATTCTTGTGTTAAAAATAATTTATATTTTTAACTATGTGTCTTAGTTATATTATTTTCTCACAAATAAATATAAGTATCTTGTATTTTTCACCCGAATTATGTATTTTGTCCAAAACTACATTTCACGTTCATAACTTGTCCAAGTTATTTATTCTATCAAGTAATATATTTTCATAAATATATTTTCTTGTATTTGTCTAAGCATGTTGTATGTGTATTTTGTATTTTCACTCCTTAGGAGTATTTAGCGTATTTTCAAGTCCTAATACACTATTACATGTAATACATACTACATACACTTAGCACAAAATTTGGTGCTCAATAAATATATATATTTTTCTTAAAAAAATGTACATACTTAATATCAATTTTAATCTTGAAGGAATCATCATTTCTTAACACAAAATTTAGGGAAACATTGGTAAATGTTTTTTAACACATTTTTAGGGAATAAGTTTCTCAAAAACTTATATTTTTCTAAGTGTCAAAATTTATAGAAATTTTGATAGAGATTCCCCTAAAAATGGAGGTTTCCCATATTTTCAAAACATGTGTTTATTTTCTTTTAAATCATCACAACAATCATCAACTCATTTAACACTTACCGAGTGTCAAAATCAAGTAAATTATACTACATCATGAATTTGAAGCTTTGTAAAAACTTGTAGTAACTTATCATGTTATTTAGTAGGTTTAGTTACCCTTAAAAACATGGTTATTTGTTTGTAAATCACTTTATTAAAAGATCTAGTCATTTACAACTTGTAAGATGATTTTTCTAAAAATACTTCTCTTGTATTTTTCTTGTTACATACATGTTTCTAGTCTTGTTTGAAAAATATTATTAGTTTACTTAGAAACCATGACTTTGTAAGTCTTGTAAATAAACTTGGTTTCTTGAGAAAATTATTTTTGTAATCATCTATGCACAAGATTTGTAATTTGTTTAAATAATTTTTTTTCATATGAACATCACTTTCATTATTCAAGTTCATGAAGACATAAAGCATGAAGATCTTGGTCTTTCACAAGATCACCACTTTAACTTACTAGATCATGTGTTTAATCACAATCTAGTAGGTTTCTTATGATGTCTAACATCACTAACACAAATCATCAATCAACAAGAAGCAAATCAACATATTCAACATGTATTCTTATGTATTTAAGCTTATGTTAAAGTATCATGATCATGTTCTTTTGTGTTCTTTAAGTTTATCACTGCTCATCATCTTTCAACCATAAAAATATGAAGTAAACAAAGATCAAAAGAGCCTTACCACTAGCTTCAAGCTAGGGAAGAACAATGAAGAATATGGAGTGGATAAAAGCACACAAGAGAGGTCCTTCAAGTTCTTCAAGCACCAAACCTTCTTAAACACCTTCTTGCACCTTATGTGAAGCTTGGAATGGATGAACAATTGATGAAGATGGTGGTGTTGTGAGGGTGGTTCACGGCCGTGGGGGAGAGAGAAGGGAGGAGAAGGTGTGGTGTGGTGTGGTGAAGTAATGAAATGGTTATGGTGATACTTATAATCTTTTCATATCTCAAAGATCTTACAAAATCAATTAGAATCCAAGGAAGATCATGGCATATCTTGGCAAGATTTTAGAGAATTTATCAAGATTTCACAAGATCAAGAGTGGGGCCCTCATGACCGTCCACTATAGGGGGGGGGGCAAAGTGTAACTTCCAAACTCTAATTCTATAAACAAGTTAGCTTTCATGTGTAATTTTTAGGGACATGTTGTGTTATTATGTTATAAGAGGTGTTATGGTGTTCGGGGACCATAACTAGTTCAGAAACATTAAAACAATGCTTCTAGTAATATTTTGATGTTCTGAGTAATGTCCGGTTGTTCGGTTAGATACCGGTTCGTTAAAGTGTCAAGTTATTCCGTTTAGTGTTCATTAAGCACCCTTTTGTGACACTTTTAATTCCCGACACTTAGGAAAGCATACAGGACCAATTTGCCATGTTTTTGCATGTTACTAGCTTATTTAAATGCTGAATTTTGCTGAAATATGCAGAATTCTGCACTTTATGTGAGTTTTAGGCACTTCCCGGCACTTAATCTATCACTTAGGCACGCAGTTTTGGGGTCCTTACTTCCCTACACACTATGTCCCGGATATGCTTGGCATCATTTTACGAAATGGCCACGACCTAAGCACGGAGTGTAGGCGTACACTCGACAGTGCATAAATAAATAATAAGGTATAACCGTCGGTTTCGGGAATAAGCCGCCGCGGGACTATATCATGTGGTGTGTCTATTAATCTTTAACCCGGTCTTCAACCCGGGCTACTGAACGCATAAGAAACATGTAATTCTTTTACAAGTTTATATTCAAATAATTATCCCAAGTTATAAAAAGTTTTGTGCCACGTGCATTCAAATCAATTTTATTAAACCTTTTCAAAATGAGTCAGTTAATTGTATTTACCAGTGTAAACTGACGTATTTTCCCAAAAAGGTTAAGTGCATGTACTACTCGAACTAGGCTGGCTTTCTCCTTGCGTCCACAATAAGTCTCGCAAGCTTGGATGCCATAAAACTGTTGAACAATGTTTCCTTTTTATTTTGATCCGCCTGTGGATCTGTTTCAACTATTTTGTGATACCTAATATTACAATTTATTAAAGTTGAAATGAATCTATCTTTTGCTTCCGCGGTGCATTTAAATTTGTGTTGCTTGACTATGATGATATCAACTACGTCACGATACTCCCCACTGGGCCCACCGGTAATACGTGGAAATATCGGGGTGTGACAAAAGCCAAAACGAGTACTCTCTCTCAGACTAAATCTGCAGATAGATTTAAATGAGCAAATTTGAGAGATACAGGAAACGGCAATCAAGGATGATGTTGAAGGTTTAAAGGGAATGATTAAGTAATTAGAAAAAGGATCAAATGGAATTTGGAGATCCATAAGAAAGGATCTGGATACCTAATCAAGGAAACCTGCGAAACCAAATTCTAGAAGAAGCCCATAAGTCTAAGTATACGATACATCCTGGTAGTAATAAGATGTATCAAGATTTAAGAAAGAATTTATGTTGGATAGGAATGAAAAAGGATATAGCAAACTATGTTGCTAAATGTCTAAACTGTTCACAGGTTAAAGCTGAGCATCAGAAACCTTCAAGGTTATTGCAACAATTAGAGATGCCAATTTGGAAATGGGAATTGATAACAATGGATTTTGTTACCAAATTACCCAAGACACGAAAAGGTAATGATACAATATGGGAGATTGTAGACAGATTAACCAAATCTGCTCATTTCTTACCTATGAAGGAAACTTTCAGTATGGAACAATTAGCCAAGTTATATGTAAATGAAATAGTTTCATTACATGGAATTCCTTTATCTATTGTGTCTGACAGAGATAGCCGTTTTACATCTCATTTTTTGACAGGTTTCCAAAAAGCAATGGGAACCAGGTTGAATCTAAGCACAGCTTACCATCCTCAAACGGACGGACAAAACGAAAGGACAATTCAGATAATGGAAGATATGCTTAGAGCCTGTGTAATTGACTTTGGAGGAAATTGGGACGATCATTTACCATTAATAAAATTTTCCTACAACAACAGCTATCATACCAGCATTAATGCTGCACCGTTTGAAGCACTCTATGGACGAAAATGCCGAACTCCAGTCTGTTGAGCAGAGATTGGAGAAAAGCAACTATCTGGACCAGAGATAGTGCAAGAGAAAACATAAAAAATTATTCAAGTCAAAGAAAGACTAAAAGCAGCACGAGATTGTCAAAAGAGTGATGCAGATAACATACGAAAACCATTGGAATTTAAAGTTGGAGATAAGGTATTGTTAAAAGTTTCTCCATGGAAAGGAGTGGTCAGATTCGTTAAAAGAGGAAAGCTAGGCCCCGGGTATGTTGGACCTTTTGAGATTATTAAAAGAATACGACCAATAGCTTATAAACTACAACTGCCAGAGGAAATGGCAGGAATACATGATGTTTTTCATGTATGTAATCTCAAAAAATGCTTAGTAGACGAATCATTAGTGATACCTCTTCAGGAGATAGAGGTAAATGAGAAACTTAAGTTTGTAGAGAAACCACTACGGATTGAAGATAGAAAGATCAAGAATCACAAACATAAGAGATTAGTTCTGGTCAAAGTAAAATGGGATTCAAAGAGAGGACCAGAATACACATGGGAGCTCGAGTCAGAAATGCAATGGAAATATCCACACCTATTCCAGTGAATCTCGAGGACGAGAGTTAAAACAAGGTGGGAAGGATATAACAACCCTCACAAAACGCCCGAAATATACCCCGAATACACGTAACTCGACCCATATAACCTTAGTTTTTATAATAATCAAATAAAACAAAGAAATAGGGTCCCTCGCGGGCCGCGACAGGGATTCCCCTATGGTTCACGGGGCACGGCCGAGTAGTACCTGGCGAACCCATAGCGTGCCACGTGGCATGACACTTGGCTAAGCTAGGTGGGTGACTAACCAGACATAACCGTAGCTAGGCCTGGCTCGTGAGCCGCGAAGGAACCGAGGGTATGGCTCGAGGGGCGCGAGAAACCCCTTTTTCAGCCTATATAAGGAGGCTGAAGGCCTCAGTCTCAGTCGTTCAATTCTTTTCCTATCTCAAAGTCCCTATAATAGCTAAACGCTGCTCGATATTATACCCCTAAAACACGAAGCTCTGCCTCGTTGTAAGTATTTTAACCCCCGATCACTAATTCGTTACCCTACCCGATTGATATAGGGCTCCGTAACGCATGTCGAGGCTCTGCCTGACTAAGTTCGTTGGAGTTCTGTCTCATGTTGTGTGGCTAATGTGATTTGGGTTATCTTACTAACACGTGTGCATTGTTTATTTTTAATAGAAAATAATCAAGAAGCAACAGTAAGCTATAAAAACACCTAAGTCTATAAAGTGAGTCATTCTCTTTTTCTACCAAACTGTTTTACAAAACCTCAAATATTTTCAGTTATATTTAGATAGATTGAGTCTATATATTCAACAATTGATGCCGGTATGTGGGGTTTTTTATACACTACTAGTAATACGTTACTATTGGACAACGAGTTAGCCAATGAGTAACATGACCACAGTCATGGAACTGCCAACATGACAAATACTGAATGAGTATATTGGTAGATATATGTAATCGCTCTCAATACTGTAAAGTTATAAAAGCTTGTTTTGATTAAACTGGGATGCACTCGACAGTATATCTTGCTGATAAAATCTTTTTAAAACGCGTTTCAGGTAACTTAATGTGAAGCTATAAGAAGCCAGGTATGGAGCACTGAAAGCTTAAAGAAGTGGCTATAAAAGTTACCTAAATAAAAGGAGATTATGTTTTCAATAATTAGGGTTTACCCCTATAAATGTCATTTCAATGGAACATGGGTTTTATCCCATTTATTATAGAAGTTTGGTGTTTTGAAACTCTGAGATTCATTTCCTAACTACGATCCTGATGTTTAAATTCCGCTGCCAAATTAATAAACACCGATACCAACCGCTCTGTGTCTCGCGGCTCCCACTCCCGGGGTAGGGGTAGGGGTCGGGGGCTGCGACAGAAAGCAGTATAACTTCTTCTCCAGCAGGAGTTATGGCCCTACACGGCCTAGGGTTCAGTACGTGCTTGTTGGATCGTCGTGTGACCCTAATGAGTCAATCTGAAGAGTTCAACATCAAAACCAAAGGCGGAATCAATGAAATTGACGTAACACAGCTTGATACTTTTCAATTATCTTCTCTTATTGATTTCATGAGCTTTTACAATTCAAATAACAATCCGGCAACACCTCGGCTTTGAAAACACACACTCTAATTCCGTTTCAAATGACACGACTTAATCAGGTATTTATAGGGAACTAATTCCGCTTGAAACAGTTACAAACGAAATTACCAGTTCATGCGGAATTACCTAATTTCATGCGGAATTAGTAATCTCGCTTGAACTCACTAATTTCGTTTGAAATAACAGAATGTCCATTTCAAGCGAAATTACCCTAGAATACTGTTTTCTCGATTTCCGTGCCCTGGTTTATCTAATACAATACAAGACTCGATAAAGACGAAGTTAACAGACATCAGTGCACCAACAGACTCCCCTTGGATGTTGACGAAGTCTTTAGCATCCAGTCTTCAGTCTTTAGTCTTGATCTATCGTTCTCTGCCTTAAATTGTCTTGACATTGTAAAGCAACCTTCAATCTTCTATCTTTAAACTTTAACTTTCAATCTCCCCTTTAAATGTTGATCTAGAATGTAAACTCCCCCTCTCGATATGCTGGGACTCGAATTTTGGTTCAAACTTTGACATTTTCTTTACGGTGGGGATCTTCCAAACCTATTTCCTGTTTCTCAAATATATAACATTATAATATATTCTCATTTAAACATCTTTTATTATTCATCAGTTTTAGAACTCCACTTAAGTATTCAGGTCCAAATTAATGACCCTGATTACTCAATTTTTCTACCAAGTCCAATTTAATGACCTTGGTTGACCAGAGACAAATCACACTGACATTTTGTACAAACTAGTTCAAACAATTTTCTGAAATTTACAAGTTTCAAATTAATGAACTTGTTTTGACTTTTCATTTTCACAGGTTTAACATATTAAACTCACAATGTCACACCCCTATTTTCCACGTGTCACCGGTGGTCCCGGTGGGGAGTATCGTGACGTAGTTGATATCATCATAGACAAACAACACAATATATAAATGCACAGCGGAAGCAAAGATAGATTCATTTCAACTTTAATAAAGTGTAATATTAAATATCACGAATAGTTGAAACGGATCCACAGGCGGATCAAAATAAAAGAAGATATTGTTCAACAGCTTTATTGACATCCAAGCTTGCGAGACTTATTGTGGACGCTTAGAAGATAGCCAGCCTAGTACGAGTAGTACCTGCACTTAACCTTTTGGAAAAATACGTCAGTTTACACTGGTAAATACAATTTAACTGACTCATTTTGAAAAGGGTTGAAAATTGATTTGAATGCACGTGGCACAAAACATTTTATAACTTGGGATAATTATGTAATATAATCTTGTAAGGGAATTACATGTTACTTATGCGTTCAGTAGCCTGATCCGTAGACCGGGTTAAAGATTAATAGACACACCACAATATTGAGTTATGCACTGAAAGGTGTACGCCTACACCCCGTGCTCAGGTCGTGGCCATCTCGTAAGATGATGCCAAGGATATCCGGGACATGGTCATTAACCCCCAAAGGCTTTAAGCAAACAAAACACATTCAAAACATAGCATATCAATAAATTTAACCTCTATTCAATTAAAGAATTCAATGCCGGACCAAGCGGTATTTTGTATATCGTACCCCAAGCCTATATAGGGAAAATAAGTTAAAAGTATTTACCTTGGTAAGTATAAATCACAATTAGCGAGTGAAGGTAGCTTTTACTAGTTCTTCTATTCTGGAACAAAGGTTTATAATAACCTATTAGATTTCTAACGGGTCTTTATTTAAGCCTAAGCTTAGACCGGTTAGCTTTAAGGATGATACGGTTCAAACGCATGATTAAACGAAGACCGGATAGAATGTGATTTAGACCCGATAAGTTTGAATACTTGTATAATATGGGTATACTAAATACATTCTGGATTTTGAGACAAAGATGATAAGGTTTGACCCGTTTCGGTCAATTTATGCAAACTAGTTACATAAACCGAACCGAGCGCGAAAAGGGCGTTACGGGTAACCATAAGAGTCATATGCAAGTTCCCTGAGATAATATGGCTTAAATATGTTATAATATCAGTAAGATATCTTCTATTATGCCCAAAATGGATTTAAACACAATTTATGCCTCATAAGGGCATTTTGGTCATTTAAAAGATTATAAGAGAGTTTAATTTGTAATCTGAGTTACAGGTCTGATTTATACAGTAAATACACTTAATTTAATAAGTTATAACAGTAGGGTATGACCTATATGTGAAATTTATCATTTAAAACCAAACTCTGCTCCTTAGGGGTATTTTGGTAATTTCACAAGGGCTAAAAAGGTCAAAACTGGAAACCTGAGTTCAAAAACTTTTACTTACTGTTATTATCTCAAAATATACTAAAAAACATCAGTAGGTATCAACCTTATATGTTTAATATGGTTATAGTACATACTATGCGTTAAAAACGCATAAAAAGACGATTTAGAGCCATTTCCGGGTTTTTAAAAGAAAGCTGATATTTTTATAATTCCAGAAAGCTCAAAATATTTTATTTAACAAATAAAATCAGTGGAAAAAGGTTTGGGGTCAAAAGGATTTGTAAAACTCATTTTATGGCTTAAAAGGGCAAAATCGGTATTAACCGAATTAAACTTAGAGACCTATGTTATGCTCAGCCAAAAATTAAATAAAAATCTTCAAAAATCCCAAAATAATATATTACATCAGTGGGTAAAAAGTTTGATATCAAAAAGTGGGTTTAAATAGGCTATACGCTAATTACGCCAATTAATTAACATAAAGCTTTCAAATTACGCTAATGAGCATAACTCTTAATCTAGACTTCAAAATGATGTCAAATTTTAGGTGCAAGTTTATAAATCAGTAATTAAGGTTTCTACTCTTTCACTTTTTCAAAAATCACGTTTTATAGTCAAAAGGGCATAATAGTCAACATTTAAGCATTAATCGAAAACATGCATATGAATCGGATAAGTATTGAACCAAGTTGCATAATCAAAGGGAGTTATACTTATATGAAACCTGGTCCAAAATAAGCTCTAAGGCAGATCTTAAACATGCATAAACGGGTCAGAACTGAACGTCAAAGCAATAGTCAATTTATGCGACTTTCGGTTCCGATCCGGGTTTAAACTGAAAATTGTCGAGTTGAACATGTTGAGACATGTTCTTACATTAGTTACCAAGTTATTATAATGATCAAACAGGTTGCATGCATCCTACATTGCGAATTATGCTTAAATTTGCAAATAATCATTCTGTTGACTTTTTAAAGCAAGCTTTGACTCGACAATTAACATAGTTAGAGTGGGAATCTGAAAATACCCTTTTAAGGGTTTGTTACCCACATAAATACCTACTTGTAGGTACTTTCAATTCGAGAAATGACTGAGCAAATTTCATTTAATCTCAAAGTCAAACTTAAATTACGATGGTTTGACTTTTGGTTAATTAACTAAGCTAGAATGAATTAAAAAGGGTTAGGAATACTTACAAGAGTCCTAATTATGATTAGAGATCACTAGAAAGCCTGAGGTTGATCAGAGAAGCTCCAGGAGTGGTCTTGTGAATTTTTGTAAATGCAAGTGATGAATGTTGCAACTTCAAGACCCTTTTATATCTATTTTGATCTCATTAGATGATGCCACAAGAGTCTACATATGTTGTAAGATCTGTCCAAGTGCCCCCCTATGCATGTAAAACCATTGGTGAGTCCCTGGTATCATGTAACAATTGTGTAGCATCGAAATCAGACCTGTTAACTGGCAGCTGCGCACTTTTGTCGCTGGCAGCTTGTAGGCGGGCCGCGAAGAGCCCCTCGCGGGCCGCGTACAAGGGTACATCAGGTTAACAAGTTTCATTGTTTTACATTTTGGTCCTTGGTCCTTTGAAACGTGGTTTTGGCTATTTTTCTTGCACTCTTGACCCTCAAATCTGATTTTTAAGGGCCTTAGGACATCTACAAACTTGGGTAGGTCCTTGGTTAACTTTGTGCTTACCCGAAAGTCACGAATTTCAACGTTAACGCATTTAACCCTTCGTGCACGGTTTTGATCATAACTTTCTCATACGATAACGAAACTTGATAAAATTTTTACCACATGTTCTAGTGAGTATATTTTACCATTACAAAGCTTCGGGTTTGCCAAAAGGTCACTCAGAGGTATACTTTCAACATGTTGACACATTTAGCCCCTGTAGTTTGTAATTCCTCATTTTCTTTCATTTTTCCGCTTTGTATGATCCATGATTTAATCGTTTAAGATTATAAACACCATATAGGGTTATTGTAGGACCTATTTATCCATTGTTGACACTTTGGACCCTTATATTCGCATAGTTTCATTGTTTGTCAACTTTAGTCCCTCTAAAGTACTTTTTCACATATTCAAAGCCTATGACACATGTCAATACATTATTGGACGTAAATTTTCGAGGTGTTACATCCTCACCCCCTTAAAAGAAATCTCGACCTCGAGATTTACTGAAACAAATGAGGGTATTTTTCTTTCATCGTGGATTCTACCTCCCATTTGTATTCGGGACCTCTACGGGCATCCCATTTGACCTTTACAATAGGCACATGCTTCCTTCGAAGCTTCTTTACCTGTCGATCCTCAATCGACAATGGTTTTTCCACAAATTTCAAGCTTTCATCTATATGCACATCCGTATGTGGTATGACCAGTGATTCATCAGCGAAACACTTCTTCAGATTACAGATGTGAAAAACATTGTGGATAGCACTGAGCTCTTCAGGCAAATTTAACTTATAGGCAACTGACCCGACGCGTTCGATAACCTCGAAAGGTCCTATGTATCTCGGGCTTAACTTGACTTTCTTACCAAATCACATCACCCCCTTCCAGGGTGATACTTTAAGCAACACTTTGTCACCTACTTCGAAGTGAAAAGATTTACGCTTTGGATCCGCATAGCTTTTCTGCCTATCCCTGGCAGCTTTCAAACGATCGCGAATTTGGACAATCTTGTCCGTCGTTTCAAAGACCAAATCTGGTCCTGACAATTGAACGTCTCCTACTTCCGGCCAACAAATAGGTGTTCTGCATTTTCTACCATATAATGCCTCAAAGGGCGCAGCCTTAATACTAGTATGGTAGCTATTGTTATAGGAGAACTCGACCAATGGCAGATGCTTATCCCAACTGCCACCTAAATCAATCACACATGCACGAAGCATGTCTTCCAATGTTTAGATGGTACGCTCACTCTGTCCGTCTGTCTGTGGGTGGTAAGTCGTACTAAAATTCAAGCGCGTGCCCAAAGACTGTTGGAAACTTTTCCAAAAATGAATGGTGTATCTCGTATCTCTATCCGAGATAATTGACAATGGCACGCCATGCAACGCTACAATTTTATCTACGTACAATTGAGCTAACATGTCTGAGCTGTAAGTTTCCTTAATGGGTAGGAAATGTGCTGACTTCGTCAGTCTATCCACTATGACCCATATAGTATCATTTCCCTTTCTTGTCTTTGGCAACTTGTTGATGAAATCCATAGTCACCATCTCCCACTTCCATGTGGGAATTTCAGGCTGTTGTAGCAAGTCTGACGGCTTTTGATGCTCAGCTTTGACTTGCGCACAAGTCAAACATTTAGCTACATAAGCAGCTACAGACTTTTTCAAACCAATCCAGCAGTAGTTTGCCTTTAGATCCTGGTACATCTTATCGGCTCCAGGATGAACGGAATATTTGGAACTGTGGGCTTCCTGGAGGATAACATCTCGAAGTCCTCCATAAACTGGAACCCATATTCGTCCATTCAATCTTAGCATTCCGTCCTTGTCATAGGATAACTGCTCCTCAGTTACTCCTAGTTTTCCTTCAGGATAGTTAGCTTCCAGCATAGCTTCCTTCTGTGCAGCTAACACCCTCTCGTTCAAACTATTCCTTATTTCAATGCGCTTGGCATTGATTCTTATCGGCTTCACTCTTTCTTTTCTGCTTAGGGCGTCAGCAACTACATTTGCCTTGCCTGGATGGTATTTTATCTCACAATCATAATCATTTAGAGTTTCCATCCATCGTCTTTGTCGCATGTTCAAGTCCTTCTGATTGAACAAGTGTTGAAGGCTCTTGTGATCTGAATAGATCACACACTTGGTTCCATACAAGTAGTGTCTCCAAAGTTTTTGTGCAAATACAACGGCACCCAGCTCCAAGTCGTGGGTGGTGTAGTTCTTCTCGTGCACCTTTAGCTTTCGTGAAGCGTAGGCAATAACCTTGCCTTTCTGCATGAGTACACAGCCCATACCAGTGTGTGATGCATCACAATACACTACGAATTCTTCTATACCATCGGGAAAAGTTAACACTGGTGCATTGCTCAACTTTTTCTTCAGAATGTCAAAGGATTCCTGCTGCTTAGGGCCCCAATCAAACTTAACCTTTTTACGTGTCAACGAAGTTAGGGGCGCAGCAATCCTTGAGAAATTTTCGATAAAGTGCCTATAATATCCTGCTAAACTGTCACACCCCAACCACGTATAGCATACAAGACGTGGCGGAAAACGTCGGGGAGTGTTGTAACAGAATTAATTGTTTCATAACCATGGTATTCAAAGTTGTATTTTATTTATTAACATAAGAGTTTCATCGTCTTAAACAGAAATTAAAGAGTCTATAACATAATTAAACTAAGTCTTTCGTCATTTTAAGTTTCTAAGGCACAGGTCCGCCCTAGTGTCACGATCTTCATCCTACGGAAAAGCTCCTGAAAACACATGTGAAAATAGGTACGTCAGCATAAAAATGCCTGTGAGATACGTAGGTTTTATGAAATAGGATTCATGACTTTGAGCTTAAAGAAATGTTTAATAAAAATTTAGTCATGAACCTTGTTATTTGTTTTGTTTTATAAATCATTTGAAAAACAATAGTAAAATCAGTTGATATGTATATAGAAAAGAATAGTGTATGGTTAAGAAGATAACCAAGTAAAAAGAGTTTGTGTAAACCAAGTTATTTGTAAAACAATGTTTAAGTGAAATGTGTTGTAAATGTAATATGTCTAAACTTAAGTGGTTTAAATGACGCTACGGTATGTAATATCATACAAACACTTATATATAGGAAGTACCAGCGGCGTATCCACCATGTTTGTATCATACTTCACACGTCTCGTTATTTAAATCACTTACCCAAACCGACCAACATTGTAAAATATCCATGTTTTTGTCTAATAGACGAATGTCATAGTATAAATCAAGTCGAATATAAGTCATGTAATGTGTAAACAAAAGTCATGTATGGTAAGTAAAATGAGACTACTTAAACCACAAGTAAAAATGCACAAAACAAAGTATTTTGAATAAACCAAAAGTTATGTTTTGTAAAATAATCACATGTTTTACTGATACAACATTTATGTGGTAGGTTAACGCATACATTCAAGCCTTGAGACAGACAGATAACCTTAGAGTAAAGATTACCAAAGTAAAATGTTTTCGGATTCAGTCATTCCTTACATCCAAACAAACCTAGGATGTCAGGGATGGGATTTGTCAAGTCCTATGGTACCATTACTTACTACCGAGCGGCGTAGCTAATGTTAATGAATGTATATAAGTCCCGTTTATACAAACCAAATGATATACCCAATGTAAACATGTTATATGAAAACAATGTACTAAGTATGCTAAGTTAACATACAAAGCAGAAAAGTCATGTAAATCAATGTGCTATCATGTCAAGTAAACATACATAGCAAAAGAAAATGTAATGTAAATCAATGTGCTAAATATGCTAAATGAACATACATAGCAAGACAAAATGAAAATCATGTACTAATAGTGTACTAATGAACATAACAAGTATATGATATGAAAACATGGAAAGCACGAAAGTAACAAGTAGGCACATGTGTTTCACCCCAAAATGTTTGGAAAACAGTAAAAGAGGGGTCTATGTACTCACATGAGATTGCTTAATAGACTTTAGAAATCCACCAAGCAAGGTTAGGAGATCACGGATTCAAACGTCACCTAATATAGGAAACTACATTAGTAAACGGACCTAATCGGAGGATCGGGTAGCATGAGGGTTTGTAAACCAAATGAGTGTAGGAACTCATGTAATAGGGTTTAACAAAGCCTACATACTAAAACGAAACTTATCCTAAGTGATTTTGACCCGTTACGACCCGTTTAGGTAGCTTATGCTACTTTAACGCGTCGTTCGCGTATAACGCGTCCGGACCACCTAACTAGCCCTATGACAAGTAAGATATGCCTTAACATGTTTAATATTGTTGTTAAATCAGTTTAGATGGCAAAAGTTATGTTACATAGGCTTAAAATGAATTTTGGCGCAAAAAGGGCATTTTGGTAATTTACCTAAGGCATAAGAACTACTTATCATACAACTACTTAAACGACGTGACCATAAGGTATAACCTCGGAAGGTTATTCCCTATACTACTATGGTCACCTAATGTATTTGGTCGGATCCTAATGATCGACCAAATGGGTCGGGTTCGAAAGCATAAGCGATTGATTAGATCGCTTACCCTTACGACCCTAAACAAGCACAAATCTAAAAGTGACGAGCTAAACATGCTAGGACATGTTTAGTTAAGTTAGAAAACAGGTTTGGTATCAAAACAAATGGTTTTGATACCCTAGAGTAGTTTGGTTACAAAATACGCGAGAACACGCATTTTTCCCGAAACTACGACTCGTCACTGAGCCTAGATAACGTGGTAATCAGTAGGTATAGTCGCTAGGGACTATAACCATCGTGATTACGCTCACGTTGTGAAGTTCAAACGAACTTCGCATTGACCATAAACTGGTCAATGTAGAAAGTCAAATGCAGTTTGACTTTAAAGCATAATAACGAAAGAAAGGAACGAAGGAACACTTACAAAGGGTCCCCGCAAGTATTAAACCCGACTCACTCTCAGGTAGGAAGCACAACCACTTCCACTTAGAGAGTTATTCAGATTTAGGTGTGAGGGAAAATGGGCAAGACATGGGGGGGGGTATTTATAGGAAAAGTAGAACCGTTAGGATCGTTTTCTTGATTTCCGAGCTTTGATCTCAGCCATACAACACACACCCACTGAAATACCAACCCATGGGAGCCCCTAGGATTGATTAAAACCAGTTGCAAATGGTTTAGAAGTGCCTAACAGCTGGAACAGGCTGTTTACAGCAATTCTACTGTGCTGGGGACTTGCTTACGGGCCTCAAAGCTGACAATGTTGAGGTCCGTAAGGTAACAACTTTACAGAATTGTCAGTTTTGGTCCCTGCAGCCCCAAAACTTGGTTTTCGATGCGTTTTTGGCACGTTTAAGCCCCGTTAACCCCATTTCAAAGCTCTAAAATGAAGTTAAAGTATAGGGAACTTAAAATGTGCTCAAAAATATCTCGGATGTCGGTTCGTTTGGCCGTACGGTCGCGATGTTTGCTTAATTACGACGGAATGCGCATAAGCGCGAAAAACGATCCAAATTGCGCGACGAATGGATTTTTCTTATGCCAAACACTAAAGTAAAATATTTTAGTGTTTACATAAATTTTTGGATGTCCGGATGTATTCAGAACGTAAGTTATGCGCGAAAATGCAAACTTATGCACTTTTTGACGCTTTTAGTCCCTGAATGACCCCAAAAGTTTATATTAGCACACCGAACCCCTAAAAACTTATTTCTAAGTTATGTAAAGGTTATTTAAGGTATGTTAAGTATATGTTAATGTTCCGGAGTATTTTTCGCATTAAACTGATTACGTTTACGCACCAGTTTGCGTATAAATCTCCAGAAAGTGATATAGAGTTTGAAATTGAATAAAAGTCAAAACATGAAAAATGTAAAACACAACCAAACAAACATTGGGATCAAATAACATTGTTTTATTGATAATTGAACTGTTTACAATGATTACAAGCACAGATGTCACAGTCTCCCCTACTTGTGGAAATTTCGTCCCGAAATTTGTTTAGAGGAAACTCGTGGGAATAAATGCGGATACTTTGCCTTCATTTGATCTTCGCGTTCCCAAGTAAACTCGGGTCCACGTTTAGCTTCCCAGCGAACTTTGACCAAAGGAATGCGCTTGCGTTTAAGCCACTTGACTTCACGTTCCATGATTTCCACTGGCTTCTCAACAAATTTCAGTGTTTTGCCAACATGAATTTCGTCAAGCGGTATGTGGAGGTTCTCATCAGTTAAACACCTCTTGAGATTGGACACGTGAAAGGTTGGGTGAACATTTCCAAGTTCAGGAGGTAACTCAAGTCTGTAGGCTACCTTTCCGATTCTTTCGACGATCTTGAATGGTTCAACGTATCTAGGTGCAAGTTTTCCTTTCTTTCCAAATCTGATCACACCTTTCCAAGGTGAGACCTTAAGTAATACTCGATCACCGACTTGAAATTCTAAGGCCTTGCGTTTTGGGTCCGCGTAACTCTTTTGACGGCTTCTAGCTGTCTGAAGGTTATCACGAACTTTCTTGATCTTGTCAGTTGTCTCTAAAATGAGAGCAGGTCCAGTAAGTTGAGCCTCGCCGATCTCATTCCAGCAGACTGGTGAACGACATTTTCGACCATAGAGAGCCTCGAAAGGAGCCATTTTGATGCTGGTGTGATAACTGTTGTTGTAGGAGAATTCAATCAACTTAAGATGTGAATCCCAGCTACCACCAAAATCGATCACACAAGCTCTAAGCATATCCTCCAGAGTCTGGATTGTTCTCTCAGATTGACCATCCGTTTGCGGATGATAAGCTGTGCTCAGATTAAGTTGGGTCCCCATAGCAGATTGCATGGTTCTCCAAAAATGAGAAGTGAAACGAGCATCTCTGTCAGAAATGATGTTCAAAGGAACACCATGTCGAGCTACAATTTCATCCACGTAGATTTTAGCTAGTACTTCGGCAGAAAAATCCTCACGGATTGGCAAGAAATGCGCTGACTTTGTAAGACGATCAACGACTACCCAGGTGGCATCATGACCTTTCTTCGTGCGCGGAAGTTTAGTAATGAGATCCATAGTAATGTTTTCCCATTTCCAAACTGGGATCTCTGGTTGCTCCAAAAGACCAGAAGGATGTTGGTGTTCAGCCTTGACTTTAAGACAAGTAAGGCATTTTGAAACATACAAGGCAATGTCTTTCTTCATACCAGGCCACCAATACCGAGTACGAAGATCCTTATACATTTTGCCTGAGCCAGGATGGACAGAATAACGAGACTTATGAGCTTCATCCATAAGCAGAGTGCGAAGGCCATCTTGGCTTGGGACCCACAGACGGCCCATGAAATAATAAGATCCATTGTCCTTCAGTTCCAGATCAGGTGTTATGGGATAGGGAAATTCCTTATCCATCAAACCTTGTGAAACACAAGATTGTTGAACCTGAGAAATGCGTGCTTGGATATCGGATTGAGCTTGAATAACAGATTGAACACGAACACAATGAAGCTTGACATGTTCCTTATGACTCAAAGCGTCAGCTACGACATTCGCCTTACCAGGATGGTAGCGAATTTCGCAGTCATAGTCGTTCAGAAGCTCAACCCAACGTCTTTGCCTCATGTTGAGTTCTTTCTGATTGAAGATGTGCTGAAGACTTTTGTGGTCAGTGAAAACCACACATTTTGTTCCATACAAATAGTGTCTCCAGATCTTAAGAGCGAATACAACTGCACCTAACTCAAGGTCGTGAGTGGTGTAGTTTTTCTCATGCAGCTTCAACTGCCTCGATGCATATGCTATGACTTTATTCCTTTGCATCAGAACACAACCAAGACCCAATTTCGATGCATCACAATACATGACAAAATCATCATTGCCTTCAGGCAAAGTCAGAATAGGTGCGTCACAAAGCTTCTGCTTCAAGGTCTGAAATGCTACTTCTTGTTTAGAACTCCATTCAAAGGGCTTGTTCTTCTGAGTTAGAGTAGTTAAGGGAACTGCAATCTTCGAGAAGTTCTCTATGAAGCGGCGGTAATAACCCGCAAGACCAAGAAAAGAACGAACCTCAGTAGGAGTAGTAGGCGTATCCCAATCCTTAATCGCACTGATCTTGGAGGGATCTACATGAATACCTTGTTCGTTGACAATATGTCCCAAGAATTGAACTTCTTTAAGCCAAAATTCACACTTGGAGAATTTGGCGAAAAGTTGCCCTTTCTTTAGGAGTTCCAAAGTAAGACGAAGATGTTGCTCGTGGTCAGCTTTCGTCTTAGAGTATATCAAAATATCATCAATAAAAACGATGATGAACTTATCTAAATAAGGCTTGCAGACCCTATTCATCAAGTCCATAAAAACAGCAGGGGCATTAGTCAAACCGAAAGGCATAACTGTGAACTCATAATGCCCATAACGAGTGCGGAACGCTGTCTTGGGAATATCATCTTCGTGCACACGAAGTTGATGATACCCAGAACGAAGATCAATCTTCGAGAAATAAGAAGCGCCCTGTAACTGATCAAAGAGGTCATCGATACGAGGTAGGGGATATCGATTCTTTATGGTGAGCTTGTTAAGCTCACGGTAATCGATGCACATCCTGAAGGATCCATCCTTCTTCTTGACAAAAAGAACGGGAGCACCCCAAGGTGAAAAGCTAGGACGGATAAAACCTTTGTCAGAGAGCTCCTGAAGCTGCTTAGACAACTCTTGCATCTCAGACGGTGCAAGACGATATGGAGCTCTGGCAATGGGATTTGCACCAGGTACGAGATCAACACGGAACTCAACTTGGCGTGCTGGGG
Source organism: Helianthus tuberosus (assembly GCA_030545235.1). Lineage (NCBI taxonomy): Eukaryota > Viridiplantae > Streptophyta > Magnoliopsida > Asterales > Asteraceae > Helianthus > Helianthus tuberosus. The sequence continues at coordinate 135,034,390 of CM060394.1, forward strand.
GTAGACCAGGTAAATCTTCAGGGAATACTTCAGAGTAATCCCGAACAACAGGAATGTCTTGGATAGACTTACCTTTGCTTTTATCTGCTGTGACATGTGCCAAGAAGGCCACATAATTCTTTCGCAGATACTTCCGAGCTTTAAAACAAGACATGAGTTTGAGACCACCAGTAGGTTTCTCACCATGAACCTGTAGGATCTCACCTGTCGGAAGCGGCACACGAACGATCTTCTCAAAACAAATTACCTCTGCGCGAGGCTTGGCTAACCAATCCATACCCACTATAATGTCGAAGCTTCCAAGTTGCATTGGCGTGAGGTCGATGGGAAAAAGATGGTCATTAAGGTTCAACTGGCAGTTGCGAAGGACAGAATTAAGAACAATGGGTTCACCACTAGCAACCTCTACTGTCAAGGGTTTACCTAGTTTTGTTCTAGACACGCGAAGCAAAGGCTCAAAAGATAATGACACAAAACTTTTATCGGCCCCTGAATCAAAAAGGATAGATGCTGGTTGATTGTTAATTAAGAACGTACCGTTCACCACATCGTTGTCTGCTTGAGCTTCCTGTGCATTCATATTGAAGACTCGACCTCGAGCCTGAACTTGATTCTGATTCTGATTTGCATTGACCAATCTTGGACACTGGTTACGGTAGTGGGTCAGATCCCCACAGTTATAACAAAAACCTGGTGGGTAGTGAGGTCGTGCAGCTTGACCTTGATGTTGGGCAAGAGGCTGAGCAACTTGTTGAGCCGGGTTCTGAACTGCCCGATTTTGATTGGCAGGAATGCGGCAGGTATCAGCAAGATGACCAGATCTTCCACAGTTGGTGCACTGACGGCACTGGAGGTGCGGTTGATGATGACCGTTACATCTGTTGCACAAAGGTGCTTTGCCAAGATAAGGTTTCTTGGCAGGAGGCTGCGCTGGCTGAACTGGTGCAGCTTGATTTGCCTGTACAGTAACGGCGTAGTTTTGGGAAGCCTTACGCTTCCTTGAATTCCTTGAGGATCCAGAATCCTTACCCTTGCCGTTCTTACCCTTCTTGCTCTCATTCTGATCGGATGCCTGCTTCTTACCCTTGTCACCTTTTCTATATAGCTTACCCCTTCGAATTTGCGACTCAGTCAGTGTCGCTGATAACTCGATCGCCTGACGGAGTGTGGTAGGGTTACTACCAGTAACGGTGTCTAGTATGGAGTCAGGCAGACCATCGATATACCTTTCGATAGCCTTATCGAGTGGGGTAACCATTGCTGGGCATAACAAACTCAACTCCTCAAATCTATCAGTGTATTCCCGGTGCTCACCACTATCCTGTTTCAGATCTTCAAATTCCCTCTCCAAAGCTCGTAGTTCATGACGAGGACAAAACTCCCTCATCATAAGTGTCCTCAATTCAGCCCACGTTTGTGCTAGAGCAACCTCAGCACCACGGTCTCTCATAACCCCGTTCCACCATGTCAAAGCCCTCTTCTGAAATACGCTTGAAGCAAACTCAACCTTCCGATTCTCAGGACACAGAACGTGACGGAAAGTATTCTCAATGCTCTCGAACCATTGAAGAAGCCCAGTTGCTCCCTCAGTACCACTGAACTTGAGTGGTTTAGCCGAATTAAAGCTCTTGAAATTGCATGGAGCATTGTTGTTGTTGTTGGCTTGGTTCCATAGAGCAAAGAGGTTTGGGAATTGAGCAGCCATTTGCTGCGCAATAATTTCTGCCAGTTCAGCGGCATTAGGCATCGGATTTTCGCGTCGAGGAGGCATTCTAAAAGAGGAAACATGAGAGGAAACGAGTGAGATGATTTGATGAAAAGAGCGAGATGAAACAAAATTAACAAAAGCAAAGATGGTGGTCATTTGTCCGCATTACCAAGCAAGCAAACGACACACAGTGACTAATCAAAGTAAATGGATAAAACAAATAATGTATCGCGAAGACATGCTCGCCTATAAGTGAACACTCATCCCAAGAATTCCCAGGTAAGCACAACTGGTCTCGCGTCTGATGAGATATATACGAAGTGCTTGCCTAGACAGAAAACCCAGAATACAGGCATTCACTCTTCCAGTTTGCACGTGTTCACATTATTTAAAACCCAAAACTTTGACGAGATTTTGAAAAATCAAAAGGGTTAAAAACCATATAACAGAGGATTCAAAACCTTACAATAGAGGGTTCAAAACCTTGTAATAAATCATTCAAAAACAGATGTTTGTTTTTCAAAAATCGTTTCGGAAAATTGGGTTCTTGTTTTGATAATCACCTAAGGATAGGTGATGCGCATGTTTTAAGATCTAAACACAAGATAACTTGTGTTAGGTTCCTAGAAAGGTTATAGTCTAGGTCAAAGAATTACTAATAACCTAATTCCCTATAACCATTGGCTCTGATACCAACTCTTCTGTCACACCCCGACCTCGTATAGCATACAAGACGTGGCGGAAAACGTCGGGGAGTGTTGTAACATAATTAATTGTTTCATAACCATGGTATTCAAAGTTGTATTTTATTTATTAACATAAGAGTTTCATCGTCTTAAACAGAAATTAAAGAGTCTATAACATAATTAAACTAAGTCTTTCATCATTTTAAGTTTCTAAGGCACAGGTCCGCCCTAGTGTCACGATCTTCATCCTACGGAAAAGCTCCTGAAAACACATGTGAAAATAGGTACGTCAGCATAAAAATGCCTGTGAGATACGTAGGTTTTATGAAATAGGATTCATGACTTTGAGCTTAAAGAAATGTTTAATAAAAATTTAGTCATGAACCTTGTTATTTGTTTTGTTTTATAAATCATTTGAAAAACAATAGTAAAATCAGTTGATATGTATATAGAAAAGAATAGTGTATGGTTAAGAAGATAACCAAGTAAAAAGAGTTTGTGTAAACCAAGTTATTTGTAAAACAATGTTTAAGTGAAATGTGTTGTAAATGTAATATGTCTAAACTTAAGTGGTTTAAATGACGCTACGGTATGTAATATCATACAAACACTTATATATAGGAAGTACCAGCGGCGTATCCACCATGTTTGTATCATACTTCACACGTCTCGTTATTTAAATCACTTACCCAAACCGACCAACATTGTAAAATATCCATGTTTTTGTCTAATAGACGAATGTCATAGTATAAATCAAGTCGAATATAAGTCATTTAATGTGTAAACAAAAGTCATGTATGGTAAGTAAAATGAGACTACTTAAACCACAAGTAAAAATGCACAAAACAAAGTATTTTGAATAAACCAAAAGTTATGTTTTGTAAAATAATCACATGTTTTACTGATACAACATTTATGTGGTAGGTTAACGCATACATTCAAGCCTTGAGACAGACGGATAACCTTAGAGTAAAGATTACCAAAGTAAAATGTTTTCGGATTCAGTCATTCCTTACATCCAAACAAACCTATGATGTCAGGGATGGGATTTGTCAAGTCCTATGGTACCATTACTTACTACCGAGTGGCGTAGCTAATGTTAATGAATGTATATAAGTCCCGTTTATACAAACCAAATGATATACCCAATGTAAACATGTTATATGAAAACAATGTACTAAGTATGCTAAGTTAACATACAAAGCAGAAAAGTCATGTAAATCAATGTGCTATCATGTCAAGTAAACATACATAGCAAAAGAAGATGTAATGTAAATCAATGTGCTAAATATGCTAAATGAACATACATAGCAAGACAAAATGAAAATCATGTACTAATAGTGTACTAATGAACATAACAAGTATATGATATGAAAACATGGAAAGCACGAAAGTAACAAGTAGGCACATGTGTTTCACCCCAAAATGTTTGGAAAACAGTAAAAGAGGGGTCTATGTACTCACATGAGATTGCTTAATAGACTTTAGAAATCCACCAAGCAAGGTTAGGAGATCACGGATTCAAACGTCACCTAATATAGGAAACTACATTAGTAAACGGACCTAATCGGAGGATCGGGTAGCATGAGGGTTTGTAAACCAAATGAGTGTAGGAACTCATGTAATAGGGTTTAACAAAGCCTACATACTAAAACGAAACTTATCCTAAGTGCTTTTGACCCGTTACGACCCGTTTAGGTAGCTTATGCTACTTTAACGCGTCGTTCGCGTATAACGCGTCCGGACCACCTAACTAGCCCTATGACAAGTAAGATATGCCTTAACATGTTTAATATTGTTGTTAAATCAGTTTAGATGGCAAAAGTTATGTTACATAGGCTTAAAATGAATTTTGGCGCAAAAAGGGCATTTTGGTAATTTACCTAAGGCATAAGAACTACTTATCATACAACTACTTAAACGACGTGACCATAAGGTATAACCTCGGAAGGTTATTCCCTATACTACTATGGTCACCTAATGTATTTGGTCGGATCCTAATGATCGACCAAATGGGTCGGGTTCGAAAGCATAAGCGATTGATTAGATCGCTTACCCTTACGACCCTAAACAAGCACAAATCTAAAAGTGACGAGCTAAACATGCTAGGACATGTTTAGTTAAGTTAGAAAACAGGTTTGGTATCAAAACAAATGGTTTTGATACCCTAGAGTAGTTTGGTTACAAAATACGCGAGAACACGCATTTTGCCCGAAACTACGACTCGTCACTGAGCCTAGATAACGTGGTAATCAGTAGGTATAGTCGCTAGGGACTATAACCATCGTGATTACGCTCACGTTGTGAAGTTCAAACGAACTTCGCATTGACCATAAACTGGTCAATGTAGAAAGTCAAATGCAGTTTGACTTTAAAGCATAATAACGAAAGAAAGGAACGAAGGAACACTTACAAAGGGTCCCCGCAAGTATTAAACCCGACTCACTCTCAGGTAGGAAGCACAACCACTTCCACTTAGAGAGTTATTCAGATTTAGGTGTGAGGGAAAATGGGCAAGACATGGGGGGGGTATTTATAGGAAAAGTAGAACCGTTAGGATCGTTTTCTTGATTTCCGAGCTTTGATCTCAGCCATACAACACACACCCACTGAAATACCAACCCATGGGAGCCCCTAGGATTGATTAAAACCAGTTGCAAATGGTTTAGAAGTGCCTAACAGCTGGAACAGGCTGTTTACAGCAATTCTGCTGTGCTGGGGACTTGCTTACGGACCTCAAAGCTGACAATGTTGAGGTCCGTAAGGTAACAACTTTACAGAATTGTCAGTTTTGGTCCCTGCAGCCCCAAAACTTGGTTTTCGATGCGTTTTTGGCACGTTTAAGCCCCGTTAACCCCATTTCAAAGCTCTAAAATGAAGTTAAAGTATAGGGAACTTAAAATGTGCTCAAAAATATCTCGGATGTCGGTTCGTTTGGCCGTACGGTCGCGATGTTTGCTTAATTACGACGGAATGCGCATAAGCGCGAAAAACGATCCAAATTGCGCGACGAATGGATTTTTCTTATGCCAAACACTAAAGTAAAATATTTTAGTGTTTACATAAATTTTTGGATGTCCGGATGTATTCAGAACATAAGTTATGCGCGAAAATGCAAACTTATGCACTTTTTGACGCTTTTAGTCCCTGAATGACCCCAAAAGTTTATATTAGCACACCGAACCCCTAAAAACTTATTTCTAAGTTATGTAAAGGTTATTTAAGGTATGTTAAGTATATGTTAATGTTCCGGAGTATTTTTCGCATTAAACTGATTACGTTTACGCACCAGTTTGCGTATAAATCTCCAGAAAGTGATATAGAGTTTGAAATTGAATAAAAGTCAAAACATGAAAAATGTAAAACACAACCAAACAAACATTGGGATCAAATAACATTGTTTTATTGATAATTGAACTGTTTACAATGATTACAAGCACAGATGTCACATAAACCCAGGAAACTACGAATCTCAGTAGGTGTCTTCGACTCTTGCCAATTCATAACTGCTTCTACCTTAGCGGGATCCACTTGGATACCACGCTGACTTACCACATGTCCAAGGAATTGGACTTCTCGAAGCCAAAATTCGCACTTCGAAAATTTGGCGTAGAGTTTCTCATGATGTAGAAGTTTAAGAATACAACGAAGGTGTTTCTCGTGGTCAGCTTGGTTCTTCGAGTAAATAAGGATGTCATCAATAAAGACGATAACGAATTTGTCCAAGTAAGGGTTGCAGACGCGATTCATGAGATCCATGAATGCGGCCGGTGCATTGGTGAGCCCAAAAGGCATCAATAGGAACTCGTAATGACCATAACGAGTCCTAAACGCTGTCTTGTGCACATCTTCATCCTTGACCTTCAACTGATGATAGCCTGACCTCAAGTCGATCTTCGAGAAGTAGCTTGCCCCTTGAAATTGATCGAACAGATCGTCGATCCTGGGCAAAGGATACCTATTCTTGATAGTGACTTTATTAAGCTCACGGTAATCGATGCACAGACGCATCGATCCATCCTTTTCTTGACAAACAAGATCGGCGCTCCCCAAGGACACGAACTAGGTCTAATAAAACCTTTAGCTAACAGATCTTCTAACTGCGTCCTTAACTCCTTCATTTCTGTTGGTGCCAACCTATAAGGCGCTCTTGCTACTGGTGCTGCACCCGGGATGATGTCAATTCGGAATTTCACTTGCCTATCTGGGGGTAAACCAGGTAGTTCCTCGGGAAAAACTTCAGGATATTCTGAAATGATAGGGATGTCTTCAATCTTGGGCTTTGGCTCATCAATAGTAACTTGTGCCATATAAATGAAACAACCCTTCTGCAGACATCTGGATGCCTTGAGCATGGACACTTGCTCAGGCAATCCATGTTGGGTATCCCCCTGAATGGTAAGTGACTCACCAGACGGAGTTTTGACTACCACTTGCGTAATGTTGCACATAATCTGGGCTTGGTTATGTGATAACCAATCCATACCTATCACTATGTCAAAACCGGCTAGCTTAAAGGGAAGTAAGGACAAAGGAAAAGAGTGATTCCTAATGGATATAACGCATCCATCTAAAACAGTTGAGGCGGTTTCTATGGTTCCATCAGTTAATTCCACCTCATATTTCACACTTAAGGCTTTTACAGGAAATTTCAACAACTCACAAAACTTATTATCCACAAAAGACTTATCTGCTACAGAATCAAACAATACTCTAGAAAAAACATCATTTACTAGAAAAGTACCTGTAATCACGTTGTCATCCTGAACAGCTTCCTTAGCGTCCATCTTGAAGACCCTCGCATTGGTCTTCTTCCCATCTTCGGTTTTCTTGGTGCTCTTTGGGCAATTGGACTTAATGTGCCCTTTTTCATTGCAACCGTAACATGTTGCATCTTTCAGCTGCTTACACTCCACAGACTTATGATCCGTAGATTTGCAAATCCCACAGGGTCTCGAGTGAGACTGGGATTTCGACTCAAGTCGACACCTCCCAAAATGGTTCTTCTTACAAGTTTTACATTTGGGCTTATCTCCCGATTGTTGCCCATGTTTCTTAAATCCCGACCCTTTCTTGTGGTCATCATTACCTCGGTGCTTTTTATTCGATCTTCGTGAGGTGTCGTCCTCACGCTTCCTCTTACCTTCCTCCGAATTCCTGAGCGCTCTTAACCTGAATACGTCCAAGGTAAGAGATAGAGATAGATCAGCTGCTGATCTGAAGGTAGCAGGCCTTGATGCCTTAACACTAGCTTTAATCTCAGGGGCTAAACCCCCGATGAAGCGAGCAATCCTCTTAGGTTCTGGGGTTACCAAGTACGGAACCAACCTAGATAGGGTATTGAAAGTGGTGAGGTATGCTTGACAGTCTAAATTCTTCATCACCAATGATAAGAAATCTGACTCGATTCTCTCAACTTCGTGCTGCGGGCAATAATTATCCTTAATGAGAGCAACGAACTGATCCCATGATAAATTGTAGAGTGGGATCTTTCCAGCAGCTTGCATGAGAGACTTCCACCACGCCAGTGCTTCTCCTTTGAACGATTGGGATACGTATTTTACTACGTCCCTTTCAGCACAACCGCTGATGTCTACAACCGTATCCATTTCATCCAACCAAGTCATACAATCTATTGCTCCCTTCTCCCCGGTGAAGTCCCGGGGTTTGCAAGAAACAAAGTACTTGTAAGTACAGGACTTGGTGTGTGGTTTGGCATCATACACCATCCTTTTTGAGGGAACACTGTTCTGATTTGATGAGTGTCGATCATCATCCTTCTTGAGCTCATCTTTCTTAGGTTCATCTTTCTTAGAGGGCGGTTTGCTATGAGCCTCAGAGTGAACTTTTGGCTTAGAGTGAGGAGCTGATCTGGTCTTGCTTCGAGTACCACTCAATTCACTATATTGCCTCTCGATGGCTTTGTTAACAGCATTTTCCACTATTGCTTGTAACTCCGCACCAGTTACAAGTATCTTAGCATTTTCAGGGTTTTCTGCTGGACGACTGTTTAATTCTTCAGACTTAGCCATGTAGTCTTAATTGCTACATAAAAATAAGGACAAGGTCTATTTAGAAGCCTAAACAGTATTATCGTTCTTGACGATTTATTAACCATGGTTTTAATAGCCATTTTAGTTAATTTATTCAATAATTTCATTCGGGATTTTACTAGTAATCTTTTTAGAATGAAATATAATATTGGCATAATAGGCCTAGTCACGTAGACAAATTTCTAAATTACAAATTTAGATCTTATAGGATTAAAGTTTGAATAAATAAGACAAATCAATCCCTTTCTTGGCAGGGAGTCTATAAACTACGGCTGCCTTTTGTTTTATATGACATTAATTATAACCCGTAGGCATTTTGTCACAATCAAATATATAAAAATATAAATTTGGGTAATTTATAAAAAGGGTGACATGTGTGATTTTTGCGGATCACACTAGTCAAGAATGTTAACATGTTTGCAGATGTTAACAGAGATTTGAATCTTTTTAAAACAGGTTTTACCATAATGGCTAAATTTATGTTAACATAAAAGCTAGGTTTCACCTTTTAAGATCCTTATAATTATCAAAATGGTAAATCAAAATAATAATTGTTATTTTCTCATTTCTTCATATATTATATTCATGCATATAATTTAAAAATGAAAAACTTAATTTAACCATTCCAAACAAAAATTAAACTAGTACGAGTTTCCCCTAAACGGGACTTTTACATAAACAACATGCCCACGCAGGGGCCAACTAACAAAACAAACCCACGCAGGGGTCAAAATAGAAAAACATGCCCACGCAGGGGCAGAACAGAAAGGAAATATGCCCACACAGGGGCAGAGTACAGAAATAAATGTCCTCGCAGGGACATGATTACAACTAAAATAAATAAACAACAAAGGATTTAGTGATCCTTCTTGCTTTTTCCCTTGATCAAATTCACCATCTTCTTAAACATCCCCCGGTTATGCCTTCGTTCTTCTCGCAACTCATGCCGCACCTCTTGTCGCACCTCATTTATCCCTTAAAGGATTTCTTGAAATTGCGGCGGTGACATCACCGGTGTCCACGGTGGTTGCTGAAGATGCTGAGGTTGAGGAGGCGGCGGTTGCTGATACCCATATGGTGGGTATCCATAGGTCGAGTGTCCTGTAGCCCAGGGACCTCCGTAGGGACCTTCCGGATGGAGAGTGTTGGAGTTTGCTGCTATCCAGTAGGGATCCTCTGCAAAGTTGTAATTTGTGTGGATCGGCTGCTCGAAGGGATTGTACGCTTCCACGCCAGCGTAAGTGAGAATTGGGTCTCCAAAACCCAATGGTGGCTGTGGCGCGACTGGTGCAGAGTTCACTTCTGAGACGGGGTGTGAAGATTCCCCCATCTCCGGTTCTTCATGAAGTGGCGAGTACCGGCTGCCACTTGAATGTGGAGGGGTGCTAATGCGCACTCCCCCTCGTGCGGATATCCGCAAGGTCGTTCTCCTTCGCCTCGGGGGTGAGGGAGGCTGAAGCTGAGGTGGTGCTGCCGGCGGAGTGACCGCGACAAGTCGGGAATCCTCGGAAGGATTCTGCTGCTGTTGTGGCTGATGTAGGGGAGAGTTATGATGCGGCTGGTGTAGAGGAGAGCTATGGTGTGGCTGGTGTAGGGGAGAGCTGTGGTAACTGGGGGTAAACACCCAGTCATACTGCCGGAATTTCTCCTCGAAGCTGTCGGGACCATTGTAAGGTGATCCCACAAAAGGTGACCCATCAGAAATTTCGATGGGGTGGTTCGGAGTTCCAGATGGTGGCATTGAAGGATCGGTATCTTCATCGATATCCATCGGGTTGCCACCAGAAAAGTGGTCTTCAGGTCCAAGTGGGTTAAAACCCACTGGTTCTCCAAGGTAATCAGCAGGGTTGAACTGGCCCTGGAAGACGGGTGATAGATGGTCAAAGGGTGAATTGTGTCCTAGAAGAGGAATGTAGGATTGGTGAGAGTTGTGGGGCTCATTTTCAGAATGAGGCCCGAAGGAGTGTGGGATAGACGGGGAGGTACTCAGTGAAACTGAGTGTAACACCTGTGCCTCCACGGCCATCAAACAAATACCGAACCAATGAAATATTATATTTCATACTAGGTATTGGTAAAAATATGTGTATCATTTGCACATATCAATTTTTGTTCAATTCCAAACTCTAAATCGCTTTCTGGAAGGTTATACGCGCACCGATGCGTAAATATAACCAGTTTAATGCAACAAACACTCCGGAATAGTGACATAGGCTTAACATACCTTAAATAACTTTTACATAACTTAGAAATAAGTTTTGAATGCTTTGGTATGGCAAAAACAAGTTAAATCGCTTACAGGGACTAAATTTGACAAACTGCAAAAGTATGCCAATTTGAATTGTAACAGACGTTCCGGAACATGACCATAAGTTAAACATACCATAAATATCCTTTACATAGCTTAGAAATAGGCTTTGAGGTGTTCGGTGTGCTAAAATAAACTTTTGGGTCATTCAGGGACTAAAAGTGTCAAAAAGTGCACAAGTTTGCACTTTTGCGCATAACTTACGTTCTGAATACATCCGGACATCCAAAAATTTATGTAAGCATGACTATATTATGCTTTAGTGTTTGGCTTAAGAAAAATCCATTCGTCGCGTCATTTGGATCGTTTTTCGCGCTTGTGCGCATTCCGTCGTAATTAAGCGAACATCGCGTCCGTACGGCCAAACGAACCAACCTCCGGCATATTTTTGAGCATGTTTTGAGTTCCCTATATTTTAACTTCATTTTAGAGCCTTAAAATGAAGTTAACGGGGTTCAAACGCGTCGAAAAAGGCCTTAAACACGTGCAGGGACCATTTCTGCCAATTTGGAAACATTTCTGAAACAGAGGGGCAGTGGCGTAGCGCGAGCCCTAAGGGCCTATGCAGTCGCGCTACGCGAGTGCCTTATCTGGGCAGAAACTTTAGTTTTGCACTTTCGGGACCAGATTCGATGTATAAACAGCTGTTTAATTCACAACCACACATTCTAGCATGCTTAGTCAGCGGATAAGGATGGATTTTAGGCACCATAACTTTCCGACACTTGTACGGATACGATTAAGGCACGATATTCGACAAGCGATCTTAACGGTTCGGGTATTCCTATAAATACCCATCCACCCCCATTGCTAAAATCACTAGAATCTTGATCTTAGGAACTCTAAGTTGAAACCATTGTTTCATACCTGAGATTCTTGGATCGAGATTAGCATTTGGGGACCCTTCGTAAGTATTCTTTCATTCTTTTATTGCTTTTCGAGTCTTTCGAGTCTGAAAGTCAAACTTTGTTTGACTTTCTACATTGACCAGTTATGGTCAATGCGAAGTTCGTTTGAACTTCGCAACGTGAGTGTAATCACGTTGGTTATAGTCCCTTGGGACTATGCCTACTGATTACCACGTTGTCTAGGGTCGTAGGGTAAGCGATCTAATAAATCGCTTATACCTTCGAACCCGACCCAGTTTGGTCGATCATTAAGATCCGACCAAATACATTAGGTGACCATAGTAGGTAGGGAATAACCTCCCGAGGTTATACCCTATGGTCGCTTCGTTTGAATAGTTGTATGATAGGTAGTTTATATGCCTTAGGTAAATTACCAGAATACCCTTTTCATGTATAATTGGTAATTAAGCTTATGTAACCTAAACTTTTGTACATAACTGATTATACAACATAATTAAACACGTTTAGGCATATAAATACTTGTCATAGGACTAGTTAGACGTCTCGAACGCGCTTTGCGCGCACGACGCGCTAAAGTAGCGTATGTTACCTTAATGGGTCGCGATGGGTCGAAAGCACTTAGGTTTGGTTTCATTGTAGTATGTAGGCCTTGTTAAACCATATCATATGAGTTCAAATACTCATTTGGTTTACCAAGCCTCATCCTATCCGATCTCCCGATTTAAGTCCGGTTTATTTATATAGTTTTAGATTGTCGAATGATTCCGTGCTCTCTCTAGCTTTGTTTGGTTGTTGTTCAAGACCTCTAAGCATTCTCAGGCGAGTACATTATTCCCCTATTTTACTGTTTTCAATTGTTTTGGGGTGACTCATATGTGCTAAATGTTTTCGATGTTATAACAATGGTTTCAAAAACGATTAAGACGATTTATACAAAACTAATAACGATTTCAAAAAGTGAACAAACTTGTTGGTTGTAGTTACATAACCAATGACATTCATTAGCAATGATCAAGCCGACCAGTATTAGGTTATGGTACCATAGGATCTGACAAATCCCGTTATTCTCTATACCCATGGTTATGTGTGGATATTTTGGGTAGCGACTGAATCTGTAATTATTAACTTACCCTTTGGTAAGGGTTTGTTAAGAACGAGAGCGAGAGCGAGTTGGAACGAGGAACGCGTTAAGAAGGTTTGAATGTTATTAGAGAATCAACCATTAAGCAGTTTCACAATTAAAACAAGAACGATTTGAACAATTAAAACAAGAACGATTAAAACAAGATGGTTTAACGATTGGGTAAACATTTGGACATGATTTACATTTGATCATGCATTTTCACGAAACGTAGTATTGATTTAAACCAAGTTTTACTTCAATACTTTGTTTTGTGCGTTTCTCCTATGGTTTAGTTGATGCATTTCACTAGCCATACATATCATTTTGGTTACACATTACATGGTTTACATTTGACACAAACACTTTTGACATTGGTTATACATAACATGATTTACATCTTGACATGAACATTTTAACATATTATTTCAATACATTTGACAATTTGTTTAAACATGGACATCTTACATTGGTGGTTTGTTTGGGTAAGTGATTTGAGTAACAGTGCGTGTGTAATAAGATACAAGCATGGTGGATACGCCGCTGGTACTTCTTATATATAAGTGTTTGTATGGTATTACATATTGTAGCGTTATTTGAATCATTTCAGTTTGAGACATAAAACATTTTATACAAGTAACATACTTTTCACAAGACATTTATTTACAAACAACTTATCTTATATAAACTCATTTTACATGGTTATTCATTTAATCATACATTATTCTCTTATTTATACATATCACCTGAACTTATTATTTTTCAAATGATTTACAAAGACAAAGCAAATTACAAGGTTCATGACTAAACATTTTCTTAAACAGAAGTCATGAATCTTATTTTCACAAAACCTATGTACTCGCCAGCATTTCTTTGCTGACCTCGTTTTCACATATGTTTCAGGTATTGTTGGATGATATCGATTGATAAGATGCATGCTCACATAGGACTGGACAAGGCCTTAGTGACTCAATAACAATGATAGACTATGTTTAAATAGTGTATTTAGATTTCAAGACGATGTAATTATTCAATGTTTAATAAAACAAAACACTCTTTGGTATCCATGGTTATGAAACATTAATTCTGTTGCAACACGCCCCGATGTTTCCGCCGCGATTTGTTGTTTTACGCGGTCGGGGTGTGACAGAAAAGATGGTATCAGAGCCAATGGTTATAGGGAATTAGGTTATTAGTAATGCTTTGACCTAGTCTATAACCTTTCTAGGACCCTAACGCGAGTTTACTTGCGTTTAGTCATAAAACAATACCGTCACCTATCCTTAGGCGACGACCACAACAAGAACATAAATTTCAAAACCGCTTTGAAAACTAATCATCTGTTCTAGGATGATTGATTACAAGGTTTTGAACCCTCTGTTATATGGTTTTGAACCCCTTTGAATTTTCAAAATCTCGACAAGGTTTTGGGTTTTAAATAATGTGAACACGTGCAAACTGGAAGGGTGAATGCCTGTATTCTGAGTTTTCTGTCTAGGCAAGCACTTCGTATACATCTCATCAGACGCGAGACCAGTTGTGCTTACCTGGGAATTCTTGGGATGAGTGTTCACTTATAGGCGAGCATGTCTTCGCGATACATTATTTTTGACCCATTTACTTTGATTATTCACTGTGTGTCGTTTGTTGCTTTGTAGTAACAAACAAATGACCACTATCCTTGCTTTCATCAGATTTGTTTCATCTCATTCTTTTCGTCTAATTCTCTCTCTCGTTTCATGTTTCCTCTTTTAGAATGCCTCCTCGACGCGAAAGCCAGATGGAGACTGCCGAATTGGCAGAAATCATTGCGCAGCAAATGGCTGCTCAATTCCCAAACCTCTTTGCTCAATGGAACCAAGCCAACAACAACAACAATGTGCTATGCAAATACAAGGATTTTAACCAGGCTAAACCACTCAAGTTTAGTGGTTCTGAAGGAGCGACTGGGCTTCTTCAATGGTTCGAGAGCATTGAGAATACTTTCCGCCACGTGCAGTGTCCTGGCAATCGCAAGGTCGAGTTTTCTTCAAGTGTGTTTCAGAAGAGGGCTCTCACATGGTGGAACGGGATTATGAGGGATCGTGGTGCAGAATTTGCTCTAGCACAGACATGGGCTGAACTTAGGGCCCTTATGATGAGGGAATTCTGTCCTCGTCATGAGCAGCGAGCTTTGGAGAAGGAATTTGATGAGCTGAAGCAAGATAGTGGTGAGCACAGGGCGTATACTGATAGGTTTGAGGAGTTGAGTCTGCTTTGCCCGACAATGGTTACCCCACTTGACATAGCTATCGAAAGGTACATCGACGGCCTACCTGACTCGGTACAAGACATCCTTACTGGTAGTAACCCTGCCACACTCCGTCAGGCGATCGAGTTTTCTGCGACATTGACTGAGTCGCAGATTCGGAAGAATAAGTTACACAGAAAGGGTGACAAGGGTAAGAAGCAGGGGTCTGACAAGGAGGATAGCAAGTAAGGTCAAAACAAGAAGGGTAAGGAAGGTGAGACGTCAAAGAAATCAAGAAAGTGAAAGGATGTTCAGAACTTTGCTGTTACAGCACAGACTGCTCAGAACCCGCGGAACCCACCAGCTCAGCCACCTGCAAAGAAAGCATATGCCGGTACCGCACCTCATTGTGCACGCTGCAACGGTCATCACGCGATACAACAAGCTTGCTGGCAATGCACGACGTGTGGTAAACTTGGGCATTTGGCCAAAGTTTGTCATTTGGGACAAAATCAGGCTGCTCAGGTTCAAGCTCCGGTTCAAGGGAATGCTGTGAGATTCCCACTGGGTTCATGTTTCAACTGCGGAGAGATTGGTCACTTCCGCCACAACTGCCCAAGACTGGTGAATGCAAATGCTAACGCAAACCCAAATGCGAATGTCAACGTCAATGTGAATCCAGCACGTGGTCGAGTGTTTAACATCAATGAGGCACTCAATGATGAAGGAGTGAACAATTAGTATTTTGTTTTTCCTCTGGTTGGTATCTTGTAACATTTAAAGACAATGCGGTTGTTATATAAATAAAAATTTGTGGTTTTATTTTCTAACTAATGTAATTGTATGAATGTTTGATTCAACCTTGTGATGTCAACACAAAGACAAAACTACTCGTGTGGTTCTGTCATTTTTACGATCACTTGAGATCTCCCTAAGAACCTCAAACACTGGTTTCTTTTAAATCTGAAGTATCTTATCGTCTTGCACCGTTCGAGATGCAAGAATTATCAAAACAGCTTCAAGAGTTGTCTGATAAAGGATTCATCCGTCCGAACTTTTCACCTTGGAGAAACTCCTGTTCTCCTTGTGAAAAGAAAAATGGATCTTTTCGAATGTATATCGATTAACGTAAGCCTAGTAAGCTTACCATCAAGAATCGATATCCCCCTACCTTAAATCAACGATTTCTCCGATCAACTGCATAGCGTTTCATGCTTTTCCAAGATCGATTTGCGTTTTGGGTATCATCAACTTTGTATTCTCAAAGAAGATATTCCCAAAACGGTTTTCTGCACGAAGTATGGCCATTACGAGTTTACAGTCATTCCTTTTAGGTTGACAAATACTCCAGCCATCTTCAAGGACTAAATAAATAGAGTCTGCAAGCCTTATTTGGATCAGTTCGTCATTGTTATTAATGACATCTTGATCTAATCATATCCCGAGCTGATAACGAACAACACTTTCATTGACACTGGAACCCTTAAAGATGGAACAAACTTTTCGTTAAATCCTCTAAGAGGAAATTTTGGCTTAAAGAAGTTCAGTTTTTGGGTCATGTAGTCAACAAGCAGGGTATTCATATGGATCAATCCAAATTACCGTAATTAAGGATTTGATTCCTTGTATGCTTTAAATACCCGTGTCCAAAGATAACAAATTTAAAGGTCAAATTAAACAATTATGCGATTATGTGATATGTGTTTATGTGTTCTCCTCTATGTTCTTGTGTGGTACGATTTTCAAATCCTCATAGAATCTTTCATATCTTCATATGAGGGATTCATAGTAGGATACTCAAAAGGTACTACCTTAAATCCTTATGGGCTTCTACGTGGTAGTTAAGACCCTTGGGTTATATAGTACCATTCCATGATTCGATAAGAGACCTTTGAGTGGTCTAGAAAAAGATTGATTCATAATTTGGTTAAAAGATGACATCTAGTGATGTAGCTGGACAGACTCCTTGATAGTCTATTTAGATCATTTATTGATTTAGTCAAAAGGACTCTATGGCGGTCTAGTCACACTCATCACAGGATTGTTCACTTGGTTTTACCCTACATATTATAAAATAGACTGTGTGAACTGTGCAAGGAATTGTCTAATTATGGACGCGTACATAATTGTGAGATTCAGTGCACGGTAATCACAGTAAGATTTATTATGTGTAAGAACCGATAGTGACAAAAATAACGAAATGAGAACGATGTAATGGAGGTACGGTGGACGCACCAATGACGCTTTATATACTTGTATATAAGTATCCCTCTTACATAGCAATCATGATGTTATTAAAGATTACTAGAAGTTCAGAACCCTAACCAATGTTGTTCGATTTTTTTTTTCAACTTCATGTTTTCAAGCTCTTACAAGTTTCCTCTGAATAAATTTCGGGACGAAATTTCCTAAAGTAGGGGAGACTGTAACACCTGTGCCTCCACGGCCATCAAACAAATACCGAACCAATGAAATATTATATTTCATACTAGGTATTGGTAAAAATATGTGTATCATTTGCACATATCAATTTTTGTTCAATTCCAAACTCTAAATCGCTTTCTGGAAGGTTATACGCGCACCGATGCGTAAATATAACCAGTTTAATGCAACAAACACTCCGGAATAGTGACATAGGCTTACATACCTTAAATAACTTTTACATAACTTAGAAATAAGTTTTGAAGGCTTTGGTATGGCAAAAACAAGTTAAATCGCTTACAGGGACTAAATTTGACAAACTGCGAAAGTATGCCAATTTGAATTGTAACAGACGTTCCGGAACATGACCATAAGTTAAACATACCATAAATATCCTTTACATAGCTTAGAAATAGGCTTTGAGGTGTTCGGTGTGCTAAAATAAACTTTTGGGTCATTCAGGGACTAAAAGTGTCAAAAAGTGCACAAGTTTGCACTTTTGCGCATAACTTACGTTCTGAATACATCCGGACATCCAAAAATTTATGTAAGCATGACTATATTATGCTTTAGTGTTTGGCTTAAGAAAAATCCATTCGTCGCGTCATTTGGATCGTTTTTCGCGCTTGTGCGCATTCCGTCGTAATTAAGCGAACATCGCGTCCGTACGGCCAAACGAACCAACCTCCGGCATATTTTTGAGCATGTTTTGAGTTCCCTATATTTTAACTTCATTTTAGAGCCTTAAAATGAGGTTAACGGGGTTCAAACGCGTCGAAAAAGGCCTTAAACACGTGCAGGGACCATTTCTGCCAATTTGGAAACATTTCTGAAACAGAGGGGCAGTGGCGTAGCGCGAGCCCTAAGGGCCTATGCAGTCGCGCTACGCGAGTGCCTTATCTGGGCAGAAACTTTAGTTTTGCACTTTCGGGACCAGATTCGATGTATAAACAGCTGTTTAATTCACAACCACACATTCTAACATGCTTAGTCAGCGGATAAGGATGGATTTTAGGCACCATAACTTTCCGACACTTGTACGGATACGATTAAGGCACGATATTCGACAAGCGATCTTAACGGTTCGGGTATTCCTATAAATACCCATCCACCCCCATTGCTAAAATCACTAGAATCTTGATCTTAGGAACTCTAAGTTGAAACCATTGTTTCATACCTGAGATTCTTGGATCGAGATTAGCATTCGGGGACCCTTCGTAAGTATTCTTTCATTCTTTTATTGCTTTTCGAGTCTTTCGAGTCTGAAAGTCAAACTTTGTTTGACTTTCTACATTGACCAGTTATGGTCAATGCGAAGTTCGTTTGAACTTCGCAACGTGAGTGTAATCACGTTGGTTATAGTCCCTTGGGACTATGCCTACTGATTACCACGTTGTCTAGGGTCGTAGGGTAAGCGATCTAATAAATCGCTTATACCTTCGAACCCGACCCAGTTTGGTCGATCATTAAGATCCGACCAAATACATTAGGTGACCATAGTAGGTAGGGAATAACCTCCCGAGGTTATACCCTATGGTCGCTTCGTTTGAATAGTTGTATGATAGGTAGTTTATATGCCTTAGGTAAATTACCAGAATACCCTTTTCATGTATAATTGGTAATTAAGCTTATGTAACCTAAACTTTTGTACATAACTGATTATACAACATAATTAAACACGTTTAGGCATATAAATACTTGTCATAGGACTAGTTAGACGTCTCGAACGCGCTTTACGCGCACGACGCGTTAAAGTAGCGTATGTTACCTTAATGGGTCGCGATGGGTCGAAAGCACTTAGGTTTGGTTTCATTGTAGTATGTAGGCCTTGTTAAACCATATCATATGAGTTCAAATACTCATTTGGTTTACCAAGCCTCATCCTATCCGATCTCCCGATTTAAGTCCGGTTTATTTATATAGTTTTAGATTGTCGACTGATTCCGTGCTCTCTCTAGCTTTGTTTGGTTGTTGTTCAAGACATCTAAGCATTCTCAGGCGAGTACATTATTCCCCTATTTTACTGTTTTCAATTGTTTTGGGGTGACTCATATGTGCTAAATGTTTTCGATGTTATAACAATGGTTTCAAAAACGATTAAGACGATTTATACAAAACTAATAACGATTTCAAAAAGTGAACAAACTTGTTGGTTGTAGTTACATAACCAATGACATTCATTAGCAATGATCAAGCCGACCAGTATTAGGTTATGGTACCATAGGATCTGACAAATCCCGTTATTCTCTATACCCATGGTTATGTGTGGATATTTTGGGTAGCGACTGAATCTGTAATTATTAACTTACCCTTTGGTAAGGGTTTGTTAAGAACGAGAGCGAGAGCGAGTTGGAACGAGGAACGCGTCAAGAAGGTTTGAATGTTATTAGAGAATCAACCATTAAGTAGTTTCACAATTAAAACAAGAACGATTTGAACAATTAAAACAAGAACGATTAAAACAAGATGGTTTAACGATTGGGTAAACATTTGGACATGATTTACATTTGATCATGCATTTTCACGAAACGTAGTATTGATTTAAACCAAGTTTTACTTCAATACTTTGTTTTGTGCGTTTCTCCTATGGTTTAGTTGATGCATTTCACTAGCCATACATATCATTTTGGTTACACATTACATGGTTTACATTTGACACAAACACTTTTGACATTGGTTATACATAACATGATTTACATCTTGACATGAACATTTTAACATATTATTTCAATACATTTGACAATTTGTTTAAACATGGACATCTTACATTGGTGGTTTGTTTGGGTAAGTGATTTGAGTAACAGTGCGTGTGTAATAAGATACAAGCATGGTGGATACGCCGCTGGTACTTCCTATATATAAGTGTTTGTATGGTATTACATATTGTAGCGTTATTTGAATCATTTCAGTTTGAGACATAGAACATTTTATACAAGTAACATACTTTTCACAAGACGTTTATTTACAAACAACTTATCTTATATAAACTCATTTTACATGGTTATTCATTTAATCATGCATTATTCTCTTATTTATACATATCACCTGAACTTATTATTTTTCAAATGATTTACAAAGACAAAGCAAATTACAAGGTTCATGACTAAACATTTTCTTAAACAGAAGTCATGAATCTTATTTTCATAAAACCTATGTACTCGCCAGCATTTCTTTGCTGACCTCGTTTTCACATATGTTTCAGGTATTGTTGGATGATATCGATTGATAAGATGCATGCTCACATAGGACTGGACAAGGCCTTAGTGACTCAATAACAATGATAGACTATGTTTAAATAGTGTATTTAGATTTCAAGACGATGTAATTATTCAATGTTTAATAAAACGAAACACTCTTTGGTATCCATGGTTATGAAACATTAATTCTGTTGCAACACGCCCCGATGTTTCCGCCGCGATTTGTTGTTTTACGCGGTCGGGGTGTGACACTGAGCGCCTAGCTGGTTCAGTAAAAGACCTCCAAAGATCTTGAGCATCTGAGTTATGGGGATCTGAAGGTGTTCGCCGGTGCGAAGGTCCGGCTTCATGGTCGTTTGGGGCGGTAAGTGGCCGGTTTCCTCTGCCTCTTCCTCTCATTCGCGGCGGCATTTTGACAACCTGTCAAAAACAAACAAGTGATGCAACAAGAAATATATAAGACAAAGTTAGAAATAAAACCAAAAATTTGGATAGTTCCTAAGTTCTTTGTCTAGACTCGAGAATCGAGGAATGTGCAATTGTGTAACTGAGATTAAACACAAAAGGCTAGTGTTTAATTCACTCAGAGTTGGCTCTGATACCAACCTGTCACACCCCTATTTTTCACGTGTCACCGGTGGGCCCGGTGGGGAGTATCGTGACGTAGTTGATATCATCATAGACAAACAACACAATATATAAATGCACAGCGGAAGCAAAGATAGATTCATTTCAACTTTAATAAAGTGTAATATTAAATATCACGAATAGTTGAAACGGATCCACAGGCGGATCAAAATAAAAGAAGATATTGTTCAACAGCTTTATTGACATCCAAGCTTGCGAGACTTATTGTGGACGCTTAGAAGATAGCCAGCCTAGTACGAGTAGTACCTGCACTTAACCTTTTGGAAAAATACGTCAGTTTACACTGGTAAATACAATTTAACTGACTCATTTTGAAAAGGGTTGAAAATTGATTTGAATGCACGTGGCACAAAACATTTTATAACTTGGGATAATTATGTAATATAATCTTGTAAGGGAATTACATGTTACTTATGCGTTCAGTAGCCCGATCCGTAGACCGGGTTAAAGATTAATAGACACACCACAATATTGAGTTATGCACTGAAAGGTGTACGCCTACACCCCGTGCTCAGGTCCTGGCCATCTCGTAAGATGATGTCAAGGATATCCGGGACATGGTCATTAACCCCCCAAAGGCTTTAAGCAAACAAAACACATTCAAAACATAGCATATAAATAAATTTAACCTCTATTCGATTAAAGAATTCAATGCTGGACCAAGCGGTATTTTATATACCGTACCCCAAGCCCGTATAGGGAAAATAAGTTAAAAGTATTTACCTTGGTAAGTATAAATCACAATTAGCGAGTGAAGGTAGCTTTTACTGGTTCTTCTATTCTGGAAAAAAAAGTTTATAATAACCTATTAGATTTCTAACGGGTCTTTATTTAAGCCTAAGCTTAGACCGGTTAGCTTTAAGGATGATACGGTTCAAACGCACGATTAAGCGAAGACCAGATAGAATGTGATTTAGACCCGACAAGTTTGAATACTTGTATAATATGGGTATACTAAATACATTCTGGATTTTGAGACAAAGATGATAAGGTTTGACCCGTTTCGGTCAATTTATGCAAACTAGTTACATAAACCGAACCGAGCGTGAAAAGGGCGTTACGGGTAACCATAAGAGTCATATGCAAGTTCCCTGAGATAATATGGCTTAAATATGTTATAATATCGGTAAGATATCTTCTATTATGCCCAAAATGGATTTAAACACAATTTATGCCTCATAAGGGCATTTTTGGTCATTTAAAAGATTATAAGAGAGTTTAATTTGTAATCTGAGTTACAGGTCTGACTTATACAGTAAATACACTTAATTTAATAAGTTATAACAGTAGGGTATGACCTATATGTGAAATTTATCATTTAAAACCAAACTATGCTCCTTAGGGGTATTTTGGTAATTTCACAAGGGCTAAAAAGGTCAAAACTGGAAACCTGAGTTCAAAAACTTTTACTTACTATTATTATCTCAAAATATACTAAAAAACATCAGTAGGTATCAACCTTATATGTTTAATATGGTTATAGTACATACTATGCGTTAAAAACGCATAAAAAGGCGATTTAGAGCCATTTCCGGGTTTTTAAAAGAAAGCTGATATTTTTATAATTCCAGAAAGCTCAAAATATTTTATTTAACAAATAAAATCAGTGGAAAAAGGTTTGGGGTCAAAAGGATTTGTAAAACTCATTTTATGGCTTAAAAGGGCAAAATCGGTATTAACCGAACTAAACTTAGAGACCTATGTTATGCTCAGCCAAAAATTAAATAAAAATCTTCAAAAATCCCAAAATATTATATTACATCAGTGGGTAAAAAGTTTGATATCAAAAAGTGGCTTTAAATAGGCTATACGCTAATTACGCCAATTAATTAACATAAAGCTTTCAAATTACGCTAATGAGCATAACTCTTAATCTAGACTTCAAAATGATGTCAAATTTTAGATGCAAGTTTATAAATCAGTAATTAAGGTTTCTACTCTTTCACTTTTTCAAAAATCACGTTTTATAGTCAAAAGGGCATAATAGTCAACATTTAAGCATTAATCGGAAACATGCATATGAATCGGATAAGTATTGAACCAAGTTGCATAATCTCAGGGAGTTATACTTATATGAAACCTGGTCCAAAATAAGCTCTAAGGCAGATCTTAAACATGCATAAACGGGTCAGAACTGAAAGTCAAAGCAATAGTCAATTTATGCGACTTTCGGTTCCGATCCGGGTTTAAACTGAAAATTGTCGAATTGAACATGTTGAGACATGTTCTTACATTAGTTACCAAGTTATTTTAATGATCAAACAGGTTGCATGCATCCTACATTGCTAATTATGCTTAAATTTGCAAATAATCATTCTGTTGACTTTTTAAAGCAAGCTTTGACTCGACAATTAACATAGTTAGAGTGGGAATCTGAAAATACCCTTTTAAGGGTTTGTTACCCACATAAATACCTACTTGTAGGTACTTTCAATTCGAGAAATGACTGAGCAAATTTCATTTAATCTCAAAGTCAAACTTAAATTACGATGGTTTGACTTTTGGTTAATTAACTAAGCTAGAACGAATTAAAAAGGGTTAGGAATACTTACAAGAGTCCTAATTATGATTAGAGATCACTAGAAAGCCTGAGGTTGATCAGAGAAGCTCCAGAAGTGGTCTTGTGAATTTTTGTAAATGCAAGTGATGAATGTTGCAACTTCAAGACCCTTTTATATCTATTTTGATCTCATTAGATGATGCCACAAGAGTCTACATATGTTGTAAGATCTGTCCAAGTGCCCCCCTATGCATGTAAAACCATTGGTGAGTCCCTGGTATCATGTAACAGCTGTGTAGCATCGAAATCAGACCTGTTAACAGGCAGCTGCGCACTTTTGTCGCTGGCAGCTTGTAGGCGGGCCGCGAAGAGCCCCTCGCGGGCCGCGTACAAGGGTACATCATGTTAACAAGTTTCATTGTTTTACATTTTGGTCCTTGGTCCTTTGAAACGTGGTTTTGGCTATTTTTCTTGCACTCTTGACCCTCAAATCTGATTTTTAAAGGCCTTAGGACATCTACAAACTTGGGTAGGTCCTTGGTTAACTTTGTGCTTACCCGAAAGTCACGAATTTCAACGTTAACGCATTTAACCCTTCGTGCACGGTTTTGATCATAACTTTCTCATACGATAACGAAACTTGATGAAATTTTTACCACATGTTCTAGTGAGTATTTTTACCATTACAAAGCTTCAGGTTTGCCAAAAGGTCACTCAGAGGTATAATTTTAACATGTTGACACATTTAGCCCCTGTAGTTTGTAATTCCTCACTTTCTTTCATTTTTCCGCTTTGTATGATCCATGATTTAATCGTTTAAGATTATAAACACCATGTAGGGTTATTGTAGGGCCTATTTATCCATTGTTGACACTTTGGACCCTTATATTCGCATAGTTTCATTGTTTGTCAACTTTAGTCCCTCTAAAGTACTTTTTCACATATTCAAAGCCTATGACACGTGTCAATACATTATTGGACGTAAATTTTTGAGGTGTTACACACAACTCATCTTCCAGCTCAGAAAATTCCTACATCTACTTCAAACTTTCAAATCTGAAGATCAGCTTTCCACTTTGGTTTGTCAAAAATAAAGCAGAAGTGTAAAATCTTTTTGGATTTTGAATAAAGTTTCTAAACAAGAAATGAATTACAGAAATAAAATGCAGTAAATGTAAAATATTTACAAACAAATTTTTGGTGAGCGTGTTAGGGAATCATATCAGCTGTCGACAAGTCACAAGTACCGTTAAGCTTTAATTTCATATTCAGAATTAAACAATTCACTTAGATTGTCGATATACTGATCCACTTAAATTCTCACACGATTTTCAATCTGTCCTGGATACGAATTAGATGAATTAAGAACTTAAACTCAATCATGTGTCCCACCTCTTGAATATACTCCTGTATTCAAATCCCAATATTCAGTCTTACAGGTGAGTATACCATAGATGATATCTGTAAGGGGTTAAATGCGAGGGCCGTGAGAGCTCAGGTCAGAACTTCCGTTCAGCAGAGCGATGACGGCTTCGACTTTAAGTGGGTCCCCTTTAGAGGATCTTTTTTACAACAGCACATGATTTGCATTTTTCAATGTTTCATCATTTTTTATGCTGAGGGCGGTGCTATATTTCAAGCAAGCAATAAAGTATTCTCCGGGATAATACCCCAGATATCACTGAGTATAAAGACCTAGTATCTCAGAAAGAGGGATCTTTCAAACAAGATTTCAGGGGTTACCTATATATCCAAGTAGTGTTCCCTACGAAATAAGCAAGTAAAGATTTAGGTTTATATCCCGAACAAACCTACTAAATGTGCAAAAACCTATCGGAACATCAACAGCGAGACTGTTTAAGACTTTTAAACTTTACATATCTTTAGCATACTGTAACTGTCAAGCCAATGTACTATCATTTTCCCTTTTTACACAAGCTCTTTTCTAGTTTTCTATTGTTTTTGTATTTTGAAAATATCTCATGTTTTTGGATTTTTGAATTTTTTTTACTGTTTTTGTATTTTCTGAAAATATTACCCTATACTCCCCCTAAATACCAAAACAAGTAAAAAATCGACAAACCATTGCATATTGCTTCTCAACATCATCTACAATGTCTCCTTCATCAACACCAAGAATCTCCTCCAACACCGATAAAAGCTTCATACCGTTCAATTTTAGCAAATATTGAAAACGAGTTTTATCAAACGCTTTGGAATGTAAATCAGCTTTTTGTTCGTCAGTGTGGATTTTCTCAATTCGTATCAACTTCTTCTCGAAACAGTCGCGAATGAAGTGATGAAGAATTTCAATGTGTTTAGTTTTAGCGTGATGAACAGGATTTTTAGTAATGTTTATCGCTGCCTCATTATCAACAAAGATAGGGGTGTTAAGAAATTGCAAACCATAGTCGCGCATCTTTTGCTGGATCCACAAGATCTGAGAGCAGCAACTGCTAGCAGATACATACTCAGCTTCACATGTGGACAATGCTACAAAGGCCTGCTTCTTGCATTGCCAGGTGACCAATCGTGATCCGAAAAATTGGCACCCCGCCGTTGTTGATTTAGCGTTGACTTTGCAGCATCCGAAATCGGAATCGGAATACCCTTCGAGCATGAAATCGCCTTCTTTTGGATCCCACAACCCCAATGATGGAGTTCCTTTCAGGTAGCGTAATATCCGTTTCACAATCACCATATGCGAAGCTCTCGGGTTAGACTGAAATCTTGTTGCGAGGCAGGTTGGATACATAATATCGGGTCTAGAAGCTGTCAAGTACATCAGCGATCCGATCATGGAACGATACAACGTTTCATCTACCTTCTCTCCGGTGAGATCAGGGTTTATCCCATGGTTCGTCGCTAATGGGGTGGAAGCTGAAGTAGAACCTGACATCCCAAATTTCTCTAAGATATCATGAACATACTTCGTTTGATGTATGAAAATTCCCTTAGGCAGTTGATCAACTTGAAGTCCCAAGAAAAATTTCATCTCACCCATCGATGACATTTCAAATTTTTGCTTCATAACTCTTTCAAAATCTTTGCACAAATTCTCATTTGTGACCCAAATATAATGTCGTCCACGTATATCTGAACTATCAGAAGATGTCCATCGACCTCTTTGGTGAAGAGAGTGGCATCCACTTTTCCACGGATGAAGTTGTTGGCTAGCAGGTGTTGAGACAAAGTCTCGTACCAGGCTCTCGGGGCCTGGTGTAAACCATACAACGCTTTATCCAGTAAATAAACCTTGTCTTTGTGGATTGGATCGGTAAAGCCCGGTGGCTGTCCGACATATACCTCCTCTTTTACCTTTCCATAGAGAAACTCCGATTTAACATCTAGCTGATAAACTTTAAAATTTTTCCAAGATGCAAACGCTAGGAAGATTCTGATCGCTTCAAGTCTAGCAACTGGAGCATATACTTCAGTGAACTCTATCCCCTCCTGCTGACTAAAACCCTGAACTACGAGTCGAGCTTTGTTACAAATAATAACTCCTCGATCGTCTCTCTTGCATTTGAACACCCACTTGGTGTTTATCTTCCTTTGACCATCAGGCAAGTCTACCAATTTCCACACTCCTAACTTTTCAAACTGACTCAGCTCCTATTGCATCGCATTGACCCAAGAATCTTCAGTTAGCGCCTCTTTGTATGTTCGCGGTTCGATCTGCGAAATAAAACAACTTAGTGAAAACTCAGTTTATAAAGAAGCAATTGTAGAATAAAAACATGTAAGGCCTTGGTCAATTTGACGTCTAGTGCGAATGCCTTATTGTAATTCTCCAATGATCAACTCTTCTGGATGGTACGAAAGAGTTCTCGGCATCACCTCGCCTGGAACATCTACCTCGCCTTCCAAATTTGTAACATTCTAATTTGCACCTTGTTCACTGACTGGAATAGTTTGACTTGAAATCTGGATCTGCTCCCCCTCAGAATCTGAATCACCGCGATCGAATATAGGTCTATCATCAGATTCTTGATTAGGCAAATTAGAAAATAATAATCCCACCATTGTGAAATTGGCCAATAATAATCCCAAGTCAGGAATTAGCCAATAATAATCCCACCTCGTCCATTTTTGGAAAATAATACTCCAAATGCTGACGTGGCACTTTTGTCGTTTAGTGACTGTGGATTATTATTTTCCAAAAATGGACGAGGTGGGATTATTATTGGCTAATTCCTGACTTGGGATTATTATTGGCCAATTTCACAATGGTGGGATTATTATTTTCCAATTTGCCTCTTGATTATCGTTGATTGCCGTCTGATTGTCAAGATTTTGCTGAATATCATCATGTTCTCCAGCATTACTAGGACCGGCTTCATCGTCATTGGAAGCTTTTTGAAATCTAGAATACTCAGCTAGGAATCTTTCTTGTGATTCTTCATACTCTCTCAGAATATCCAACTCATCAAAGAAATCTGTTTCTTCTTCAATATCAAACGAATCCCATAAAGTATCATAGTGAAAACGCCATGAATCGCCTGGATTTTGCGGTGGCATAGTATAACCTTGGCATTCAACATTGTGTGCTTCAATAATCCGCTTCAAGCTTGGAACAAAGACTCGTTTCAAAGGACTTAAGTAACCCACAAATATTCCTTCAATGCTCTTTGCACCAAATTTACCAAAAGGCTCTAGAACAGTACATGGAGACCCAAACGGTTCTAAATACTTCAGGTTCGGTTTGCAGTTATTGATCAGCTCAAAACATGTCTTGTTGAATTTCTTCACTGTAAGAACCCGGTTGAGTGTATAGCATGCGGCTGACACTGCTTCTGCCCAAAAGTTGACAGGTAGTTTAGAATCAGCAAGCATCGTCCTGGCTGTTTCAATTAGCGTCCTGTTCTTTCTTTCAGCTACTCCATTCTGCTGCGGAGTGTAAGGCGCGCTAAACTCATGCAATATACCTCTTTCATCACAATATTCTTCCATTTTGAAATTCTTGAACTCAGTACCATTGTCACTACGTAATCTTCTGATGCGGGTTTGGTACAAGTTTTCTATCTTCTTGAAAAGCGTCATCAAACGATCAAACGTCTCATCTTTTGACTTCATAAACAATACCCAAGAAAATCTTGAATAATCGTCTGTGACTACAAGACAATAGAGATCCCCAGTTATGCTTTTGACGTTCACTGGACCAAACAGATCCATATGGAGTCTCTCTAAAGGTTTCAAAATTGAATTTTCTTTCTTCCCAGGGTGGGATTTCTTCTTTTGCTTGCCTTTAACACAGCTAATGCACTCCCCCTCAAGATGAAAACCTTTCACATGAACACCAATTACTAAGTCGTTATGCACCAGGTGATTCATTTTTCGCAAGTGAATATGACCCATCTTTCGATGCCATAACTGTGATTCTTTTTCCGTTGCTCTTGACATAAAACAATGAGCCTGACCCGTGGTAGTAGTTGCTACACTCATGTCCAACACGTACAGATCATTGACTCTGGGTGCTCTCATGATAATCCACTCTTCAGGAATAACAAATCCTGGTTTCAAGATCAAACATTCTTTGTCTGTAAAGTGCGTTGTATACATACGATCACAAATCTGAGATATGCTTAGAAGATTGTTTTCAAGCTCGGCGATGTAGTTAACTCTCTCAAACGTAACAATTCCATTAGATAGAGTTCCTTCACCAACTATTCGACCACCTTGATTTCCTGCAAATCCCACGTAACCTCCATTAAACCCTCGAACATCGTACAGTAGGGTTTTCTTCCCCGTCATGTGCCGAGAAGCTCCACTATCCATAATCCAACGTGAAACGGATCTTGGAAGCTCCTGCACATTTCAAAAACACTTAGTGAGATGTTGATGCCACCCAAGCCTCTTTTGACTCAGGTAACTTGACATTGATGTGAGTTTTAGCAGTGTAAAGTGGCGGAAAATTCTTATCATTCATCTTTAAGCTCTCCTCAGACCCAACCTCAACCTTTTTGTATAAAAAGAAATCATTTTGAGAAGGTTGACCAGATGATTGGTCTTTCTTTGATACATTCTTCTTTTCAGAAGTAGTAGCCTCTTGTGATTCAAGTTTCTCATAGTAATCCAAAGGTACATGCAGCTTCTCAGTTGAAGATGATGACTTTGCAGTCTCAGAAACCTTTGGTTTTGGAGAAATTGTATTCTTTTCAACAACTTTTAGCTTCCATGTTTGTTGAGATGACGCAACCCGTTTGTAAAACTTGTCATTTTTAGTTACCACATTCTTTACAGGTTCAATTTTAATTTTGATATTTTCATTTTTCAAAACCTTTTGCTCAACAACCATTGAAGTTTTTCCTTTTGCATCAACTTTCCTTTTCTGGATCTCAACAACTTAAGTCTTAGGCTTCAAGTTGGTACACTTTCGTGTAATATGCCCAACTTGATTGCATTTAAAGCATGTTCGGGTGTCAACTACCCGACTTGTGTCTTCAGACTGAGGCTGTGAGGCCTTTTTCTCAAAGAACTCTTTGTTTAATTTTGAAAAAAATTTGGATTCTTCATCAGAAAGTGAACTCTAACTTGAACTTTTCACAAACACCTTTTTCTCAGCAAACCTTCTGTTTTGAACATTCTTTTTCTGATAATTCTTACCACCCTGATATCCACCCGACCATTGTTTTGATTGTTGTTATAAAAACGCGGTGGAACAACTGGTTTCTTGTAATAAGCTTTATCTTTTTCAAAATTCAATTGTCTTTTCGCAGTTTTCAAACCTTCAATTTCAGACACATCAATCTCTATCAATTTGAACACATTCCTCAATTTTCCAATATTCACATTCTCCAAAGGAAAATCACGATCCGAATACAACTTATCTGATCCTGCCATCTTGTACATCACAAGATGTGGTTCTTCACTTAAGTTGATTTTGGATTTTGATTTATGAATATATTTGTCCAAAAAGCATTCATCATCCTCAGTAGTGTCACTTTCAGATTTTAACACATTTTCAGCCATACTTTTAACAATTTCAGACTGGACACTATATTCATCAGATGATGAGGTAAATGTGACATCAATCGTGTCTGGAAGCTTAACTTTATTAACTTCTTCATCATTAACCAATCCTGATTTTTTCTTTGAAAAATTATTTAAAACTGGTGGTGGAACCTGATGAAACCCAACCCCGGTTCCATCAAAATAAACATCTTCACCTGCTTTGTTTTTCCCGATAGGTTTGGGAACAATGTGTTGTAAAACAAAGCTTGCGGAGTTGTAACTGGTTAATTTCATATTGATGCGCTCATTTTCAATTTTAGCTTCTTGAACTTGAAGCTTCAGATTAGCAATCTCATCCAACTGTTGGTTGATTTGCTCTTCTTTAACTCTAAGAACACCGGTCAGCTGAAGATTTTCTTTGTCTGTTTTACCATTTCTTTCATCAGAATCTTTTACCGTTCATTTTAATTTTTCAAAATTTTCTGAAATTTGACAATTTTCAAGAATCAATTTTTCATTTTCTTTCCTAATTCTTTCTACGTCATTTTTATCGTTTTCGATTTTCTCAGTTAATTCTTTTAATTTGTCGTTCGAAGCTTTCAATAATTTATCACGGTTTAAGATCTGTTCTTCAACACTTCTGACTCTACCAGTCAGTTCTTCAACCTTCTTACCTCTGA
This sequence comes from Helianthus tuberosus, assembly GCA_030545235.1. NCBI lineage: Eukaryota > Viridiplantae > Streptophyta > Magnoliopsida > Asterales > Asteraceae > Helianthus > Helianthus tuberosus. The sequence continues at coordinate 135,065,764 of CM060394.1, forward strand.
GGTAAGCAATTGTACTACAAACTTTGCACTCTTTCATGCAATTTTTGCAGTCGTTCTCAGATTTGACTTTCTTACCTGACTCATGTGTATTATTTGAACTGACCTTGTTTTTGGACTCAGTTCCAGAACCAGAAACTACCACTAGTTCTTTTGCTGCAAAAACTTTATCAGCCATCTTTTTCAAGTTTTATGCGGTAAACTCTTGTGACGTATCAATAATCCCGTCATCAATTTTCTTTGACTGCGGCTCTTTTTCTTTCTCTTTCTCATCAGCTTCTCCTCCTCCCCACCACTCTCTCTATCTGGTTTCTTCTTCATCAGCAATTTGTTTGGTGAGAGTTTCAACATCTACAGTATCTGGATCAACAGCTATGTTTCCATTAGGATCGAGATAACATTCTCTATCAGGATCCCATCGATTTGCTTTCTTTGCTTCCATCCATGTACGATAGATTTTGCTTTTCATGGATTGAGCTGTTACTTTCCTGTTGACGTACTTCACTTCTTCTGATCTGGTATCTTTAAAAGGAACAATCTTTGCTGTAAAGGCATATCCAACTGCATCTTCCTCTGGCAAAACATCACTCCAATCATAACCTTCATCATCATGAAAAACAGCAAGTACCCTGGATTTTTCTTTGGGTTCCTCCTCTACCTGCTTCATCCTGGGAGGTTCTGCTTTATTTTGATGATAAATTGCTCTTTTGTAATAATCCTCTCGAAAAGGATTTGCAGTATCATCAGTGTAAGCATTTCGGCACTCACGCTTAAAATGACCTTTTTGTTTACATTTAAAGCATGTGACTTTTGACTTATCAAAGCCTAACTTGGTAGAAGGTCCACCAATAGACTGTCTTCCGGTAATCTCCATGAATCGCTGCGCTCTTCTCACTGCACTCGCCATACACCACCTTATATCGATCAACTCCATATCCTCAGGGTCGATCTGATCGTAGTCTTCTTTTGTTAGGTTGGTGTTTCCAATCTTTCCTGCAACGAGGCTTTCGTACGATTCTAACACAGATGCTAAAAACACCATCAGTTGTTTGGCAGATTCTTCACTAAAATTCTGACCATTCTTTAAATCCACAGCAATGTTGCATTGAAATAGATTTTTCGGAACAGATTGACTTTGAGCAGTCGATGAGGATCCACTATAATCGCCACTGCTAGGAGTTTCTTGATTCACTGTATTTGAACTTTCTGCAGAAAATGCTGTTTTTGGTGATGCAGACTTTGGGATCATACTTCCTCTGTAATACAGCTCCACATTCTGCTGGTATGATGTGTTGTTGACTTTATTGGATTTTCTGATCTCCAATTCATGGCTTTCCAGTCTTTCGATCAGTAAATCAACCGTCAATTCAGTCGGCTTTACTGTATTCTTCAGCATCAATGCAAAATACTGCCAGTCTTGCTCATTCGGTAGTGAATCAAATAATTTGTCAACCAACTCCTCTCGAGTGTATATGATTTCGTGTCTTGCAAGCTCCATCTTCAAATGCCCAAATCTTTCAATCATCTTGGAAACAGACTCATTCTTTAAACAACCAAACAAATCAAACTCTTTTCTTAACAATTTCTTTTTGTTTTTAACTATCTCAGCACTACCAACACATTTTATTTTTAATTTTTCCCAAAGGTCTCTCGAATCTTTGTACTCGATCAGTGAAATAATGTCATCTCTGACAGATTGGTGAAGCAGAGCAATGCACTTTTGTTCAGCAACATATCTTTCTACTTGATTATCTTCCAAATTTTCATAATCCGTTCTCCCCAAATTAAAACCATTTTTCAACCTTTTCCAACTGGAATAGGCAAACGCTTGAAGCCATTCTTCAAATCTTGTAGCCCACCTGTTGTAATCTTCAATTGCCATCAACTTGGGCGGCTTATTGTATGTTGCATATGCACTTTCCACACTCAAAGCATCAAAAAGAGTTTTCTTTGCACTTGGTGTTGGTGTAGTTTCATTCGTGCTATTTGATGTATCATCTCCGGTGTTTCCCGTGAAAGCAAACATGTCACTGAAAGGAATCATAAACTCATCCATCTTTCAAGTACCTGAAATAATCAACAAACACTTAGAAAAAATTTTGATTTTTAAGATTTTCAAACGAAATCAGTTCAAGCGAAATAGCTCAAACAGAATTAACTTTCACACGAAATTGAGCCTTCAAACGAAATTAGGTATTACAAACGAAATTACCAAACAGAAACTAATTCCGTACGGAATTAGCTTAATTTCAAACGAAATTGTGCCAATTGAAATGAAATTAGGTACTTTGGTGCAGAATTAGTAATTTCGTTTGAACGTTTCAAACGAAATTAGGTCTCGTTTGAAATTGACTGCACTTTTCAAGCGGAATTAGGTATAATGTGTAATTCCGTGCGGAATTACAGTGAAGATTTCAAACGGAATTACGATGACGACAGCATGTTCGATCTGTTGTTCAAACGGAATTAACAAATTTTATAATTATTTGTTCGAAATAAGGTCCAATTGTTTCACGGATTAGTTAAAACTATGATTCGCTTATAATATGTGAAAATCAAGCCATTTTAACCGTTAAACTTTGTTCAAATCAGAAAAGAAGGAGTAGAAGCGATAGAATCCGATGAAATCAAGCTGAAATTGTATAAACTCCTCGTCCTGAGCTCTGATACCACTTGTTGGATCGTCGTGTGACCCTAACGAGTCAATCTAAAGAGTTCAACATCAAAACCAAAGGCGGAATCAATGAAATTGACGTAACACAGCTTGATACTTTTCAATTATCTTCTCTTATTGATTTCCTGATCTTTTACAATTCAAATAACAATCCGGCAGCACCTCGGCTCTGAAAACACACACTCTAATTCCGTTTCAAAAGACACGACTTGATCAGGTATTTATAGGGAACTAATTCCACTTGAAACAGTTACAAACGGAATTACCAGTTCATGCGGAATTACCTAATTCCGTGCGGAATTAGTAATCTCGCTTGAACTCACTAATTTCGTTTGAAATAACAGAATGTCCATTTCAAGCGAAATTACCCTAGAATACTGATTTATCTAATACAATACAAGACTCGATAAAGACGAAGTTAACAGACATCAGTGCACCAATAGTGCACACCATCGTTGGCAGTAGGGGCGCAGCAAATGCATCCGTCGTTGGATACATAAAGTTGTCTCGTATCTGCTCATACTAGAGCTCTTCATCTTCACGCAAGGCCGCACGCCTATAACTCCGGCATTTGCAGGGAACAGCCGATGATAGAGCTCTATTTCTGCAAAAATGAAGTTTCACATGTTATCACAGGTGCAAAACCCCTAAAAAAGGAAGAGACAACAAAGAAAAAGGAGTTACCTTGGTCGTCCAAGAGAAGAACAGGCACATTCGTACTTGTGCTTGGCCATTTATCGCTCATATTAGCGGCAACCAACACCTGTTCGCCACAGTCTTGGTTTGTAACACCTCGTAAATTTATACCCAATAAAATAAAGACACGTGTCATGGCAGGTAAAACGTGTCATAAGCCCGGATCAAGTTGAAAGATATATGGTAGGATTTAAAAATGTCGACATGTTAATTAATACCTCTGAGAGACCCATTTATAAATCCCAAACCTTAATCTATATTATAAACATCTGATATATTCAAATCCGGTTATTTTGATAATGTATAATTCAAATTGGCATAAGAAATGGACCCTATGTTTCATACGACAAATTCCCTTCAAAAGCATTCATCAATAAAGTCCAAGGATGTGTAAGTGCATGGCAACACCTTCAAGAGCATGCAAAGGTCTGGTTCATGGTTCCCTCCTGCTGCTAAAGGCATAAGATTCGAAGTTGTAAAGAATGCATGGTCAAAGCCTAAGATATTACAAAGTTTTGTCTTCTGATAAAGGCTTACAGACCTCAAGAAGACCACCTTACGGTCCGTAAGGTGGCGGAGCTTGGCGGAAATAAATAAAAAGCGGATACGAACTGCAAAGCCAAGGGCTTACGGTCCGCAAGGTTATAAATGTGCATCTTAGATCAAGGTCGGTTGCGGACCGTGTGGTTTTTAACTTACGGTCCGTAAGAGGTGCTTACCTACTGATATTTTTAGTAAATTTTTATATTTTATTACTGATTTATAACATGTCCCTAAATTTTCACATCAGTTGGAGGTATAGATTAAGAGTGATGCTCAATAGCGTAATTAGAAAGCTTTTTATTAATTAAACGGCGTAATTAGCATAAAGCCTATCTAAACCCAATTTTTGATACCAAACTTTTTACCTACTGATGTAAAATAATATTTTGGGATTTTTAAAGATTTTTATTTATTTTTAGGTTGAGCATAACATAGGGTGATAGCTTTGATTCGGTAATTGTCGGTTTTGCCCTTTTGGCTTATAAAATGAGTTTTACATATTATTTTTATACCAAACCTTTTGCTACTGATTTTATATAATAAATAAAATATTTTGAGTCTTCTGGAATGATAAAAATATCAGCTTTTCTTATAAAAACTGGAAATCGCTTAAAACCGTCTGTTTACGCGTTTTAAACGCATAGTATGTATTAAAACTATTTTTAATATATAGGGCTTGATACCTACTGATATTTTTAGTAAATTTTTATATTTTAACAGTAAGCAAAAGTTTTAAACTCAGATTTCCTATTTTGACCTTTAAGCTTATATGAAATTACCAAAATGCCCCTGCGGTGCATAGTTTAGTTATAAGAGGTAAAATCCACCTATATACCATACCCTACTGTTATGACTTATAAAAATAAGTATTTTTACTGAATACATCAGACCTGAAACTCATATTCATATTTAAACTCTTTTATAACCTTTAAATGACCAAAATACCCCTACGGGGCATAGTTTGAGTTTAAATTCATTTTGGGCATAATGGAAGGTATCCTACTGATATCACAACATATTTATGGCATATTAACTTAGGAAACCTGTTCATGAATCATTTGGTTACCCGTAACGCATTATTCGTGTTCGGTGCGGTTTGTGTAACTAGTTTGCATAAATTAGCCGAAACTGGTCAAACCTTATCATTATTGTCTAAAAATCCAGAATGTGTTTAGTATACCCATATTATATAAGTCCTTAAACTTGTTGGGTCCAAAACACATTCTAATCCGGTCATCGCTTAATCGTGTGTTTTGAACCGTATATCTTCCTTTAAAACTAACCGGTCTAAGTTTAGGCTTAATTAAGACCCGTTAGGAATCTAATAGGTTATTAAAACCTTCGTTCCAGATTAGGAGCCCGGTAAAAGTTACATGCACTTGCTGATTGAATACGGTTGAGATAAATTTGAATAATTGCTTAGGTAAATACTTTTAAGTTATTTTCCCTATACGGGCTTGGGATACGGTATTATAATAATACCGCTTGGTCGGGTATGTAGTCATTTAAATCGGATTGTGAATAATGTATTTACATAACTCCTTTTAATCTGTATTATTTGGTGTATGGCCTTTGGGGGTTAAATGACCATGTCCCGGATATCCTTGGCATCATTCAAAGAAATGGCCACGACCTAAGCACGGGGTGTAGGCATACACCTGACAGTTGCATTATGTAAAAACTGGTAATCCACTTAAAGGAATCAACCTTGTGGGCATTATACCTGTGGCGTGTCAGTTAATCTTGTCCGGTTCTTCTAACCGGCCCTGACGGACGACAAATAAGTAAAACTGTATACAAGACTATTTTTAAATAATTGTCCCAAGTTATAAAGATATTTGTGCCGTGTGCATTCAAACTAATTTTCTTAAACTCTTTTCAAAATGAGTCAGTTAATTGTATTTACCAGTGTAAACTGACGTATTTTCCAAAAGGCTAATTGCAGGTACTAGACGAAATAGGCTGGCTACTCCTGGCATCATTAATCAAGTTTTGCAAGCTCTAGATGTTAAAGTCTGTTGAACAATTATCTTTTTATCTTTTGATCATCCTGAGGATCCTTTACAGTCCGTTTGTAATACTTATATATTACTTTTTATTCGGTTTGTAATGTGATTCATCTTTTGCTTCCGCTGTGCATTTAAAATTGTGTTATTTGACTATGATGATATCAACTATGTCACGATACTCACCACCGGGCCCACCGGTAATACGTGGAAATTCGGGGTGTGACAGGTTGGTATCAGAGCCAACATTGAGTGAATTAAACACTAGCCTTTTGTGTTTAATCTCAATGACACAGTTTGCACATTCATCGACTTCCGAGTCTAGACAAAGAACTTAGGACTAATCCAAATTTGTTTTATTTGTAAATTTTGTCATTTATATTTCTTGTTGTTCTTTTAATTGTTTTGACAGGTTCAACAAGATGCCACCGAGATTTCGTGGAAGAGGTATAGGTAAGGGGCCACTCACCACCCCAATCGATCATGAGGCCGGGCCATCACACCGGCGAACACCGTCAGATTCCCTAAGCAGAAGTCCTCAAGAGAACTTGAGGACCCATATAGAACCAGCAAGGCGCTCAGTGTCGCTGAGCTCCTCGCCTTCGTATCTGAACTCTTTTGGGCCTCAGTCTGAAAATGAGCCCCACAACTCACACCATTCCTATATACCCCTTCAAAACCCTAACTCTCCCTTCAACAACCCAACACCCTATTTCCAGAGCCGGTTCAAGCGAGCAAATCTAGTTCGAGAACCAATGGGTTATAACCCGTTGGGACCTGAAGATCATTTCTCCATGGATATGGATAAAGACCCGGAACCTGCCCAACCGCCAACCGGCACGCCTACTCACCCCATCGAGATTTCGGATGGGTCACCCTTTCTGGGATCACCTTATAATGGTCCCGATAGCTACGAGGCGAGGTTTAACCAGATAGACTGGGTGTTTACTCCCAGCTACCACAACTCGCCACCGCAGCAGCAACAACAGCAGGATCCCTCCGAGGATTCCCGTTTTGTAGCGGTCACTCCACCGCCACCACCACCAGTGCAGCAACAGCCTCCGGAGCCACCGAGGCGTAGGAGAACAACTGCACGGATGTCCGTGTGAGGGGGATTCCGCATCAGCACTCCTCAACCATCTAGTGGCAGTCATTATCCACCATTGTACGAAGACCCACAAATGGGTGGGCCTTCGAACCCTGTTTCTGAGGTGCAGTCTGCGTCGGTCGCACCGCCACCAGTGGGTTTTAACAACCCAATTCCTACATACGCCGGTTCAGCGGCGTACAACCCATTTGAGCAGCCGGCCCACACCAACTACAACTATGCTGAAGTTGACCCATACCTCATGGCGGCAAACTACAATGCTCTTCATCCCGAGGGGCTCTTTGGAGTCCCATATCAAGCTGGATATCCATCCTATGGGTACCCACCCTATGGGTATCAACAACCACCACCTCCTCAACCTCCGCTGTTTCAGCAGCCCCCGCAGCCGCCAGTAATATCGCCACCGCAGCATCAGGAGATTCTTCAAAGGTTGAGTCAGGTGCAGCAGGAGGTTCGGGAAGGGTGTAGGCAAAACCGAGGAATTTTCAAGGGTCTGGCGAGCTTAATCAAGGGGAAGAGCAAAAAGGATCATTAAATTCTTTATTTGTTTATTGTATTTCTTTAGTGTTTAATCAGTCCCTGCGTGGACATCTGTTTCTGTAACCAGTCCCTGCGAGGACTTGTAGTTTCTGTTTAGCCCCTGCGTGGGCATGTCTTCCTGTTTTACCCCTGCGTGGGTATGTTATGTTTGTTTAGCCCCTGCGCGGGCAAGTTAGTTCTCTTAAGTCCCGTTTAGGGCAAACCTGTAATTTTTTTAATTTTTTTGTAGTGGAATGGTTTAATTTAAAATTTTCATTTTTGTTAATTATATGCATAAACATGAAATATAAAATAAATGAAAAATAACATTCCTTTTATAAGATCTATCATTATAATAAAATGACAAAATCTAAAAAGGACAAGACCTAGCCCATGTGTCATTTTAAGACAAGGCCAAGATGGAAATTCCTCAATTTGATTTAGATCTTTATTAACATCTCAAATTAGGATTGTTCTGCGTTAAATATTAAATAAGAATCTTAAAGGGTATAACCTAGCCTGCATGTCGTTATAAGACCTGGTCATGATGGTAAAACCTGTTTAAAAAGAGATTCAAATCCTTGTTAACATCTGAAAACATGTTAACATTCCTGGCTAACGTGATTGGTAAAATCACACGTGTCATCCTTACATTGGATTATTCAAAATCCTTCTTTATTATTTAAACATCCATTGGTGATGTAGGGCCTACGAGCCATAATCATTGTCATATAAGACAAAAGACAGTGGTAGTCTACGACTCCCTGTCAAGAAAAGGGTATGAACTTTGATTCAAGCCTTATTGCCTCAATTCTATAAAATCTTGGCTTATAAATTAAACCTGTCCCTGTGACTTGGCCTTTGTGCTATTATGTAATTATAATTAGGGATTATTATGATAAAGATCCTGAATAAATATATTTAACAAATTAACCTAAATGGTTATTAATACCATGGTTAATAAATCATCAAGAATGATATTACTATATTAGACTTCTGAATAAATGATTATCATCAATTTATGTAGCCAGCAAGCTACACGGCAGAGTCTGAAGAAATAAACAGTCACCCTCGGGAAAATCATGACACTACCAGGATCAACATGACCGGTGCGGAACTTCAAGCACTAATTGATAATGCTGTTACCAAGGCCATAGATAGGCGATTAAATGAGTCAAGTGGTACTCAAAGCAAGGCCTCATCTGTACCCCACTCTAAACCTAAGACTCACTCTGAGGCTCATGATAAGCCACCATCAAAGAAGGATGATGACCGACACTCATCAAATCAGCATAGTATTCCGTCGAAGAAGATTGAGCTCAAACAAGAACCACGTGGTAAGTCGTGTACCTACAAATATTTCGTCTCCTGCAAGCCCCGGGATTTCACTGGGGAGAAAGGGGCTGTGGATTGCATGACATGGTTGAACGAAATGGATACTGTGGTTGACATCAGTGGTTGCACTGATAGGGATGTTGTGAAGTATGTATCTCAGTCGTTTAAAGGAGAAGCACTAGCCTAGTGGAGGTCTCTAATCCAGGCTTCTGGGAAGATTCCATTGTACAATCTGTCTTGGGATCAGTTTGTTGCGCTCATCAAAGAGAATTACTGCCCTCAGCATGAGGTCGAAAAGATTGAGTCAGACTTCTTATCTCTGGTGATGAAAAACCTAGACTGTCAGACTTACCTTACTAGCTTTAATACCATGTCTCGACTGGTTCCATATTTGGTAACACCGGAACCCAAGCGAATTGCTCGTTTCATTGGGGGTTTAGCCCCGGAGATCAAAGCCAGTGTAAAGGCATCCCGACCTGCTACTTTTAGGTCGGCAGCTGATCTATCTTTATCCCTTACTTTGGATGCGGTCAGGCTGAGATCGCTTAAGAACTCGGATGAAAGTAAGAGAAAGTGTGGGGACGATCACTCACGGCGATCTGAGAAGAAGCATAAGGGTAATACGGACCACCAGAAGAAGTCTGGGACCCACAAAGGTAGTCAGCAGATAGATGAAAAGCCAAAGTGCAAGACTTGTCAGAAACATCACTTTGGGAAATGCAGGCTTGAGTCCAAGTCCCAGTCAAAACCATATGCATGTGGGTTATGCAAATCCAAGGAGCACAAGACGATAGAGTGCAAGAAGATAAAGGATGCAACGTGCTATAACTGTAACGAGAAAGGGCACATCAAGTCCAACTACCCTAAATATGCCAAAAAGCCTAAAGAAGTCAAAAAGACCAACGCAAGGGTCTTTCGAATGGATGCACGAGAAGCCGTTCAGGATGATAATGTCATAACAGGTACCTTCCTTATAAATGACGTTTATGCAAGGGTATTATTTGATTCAGGTGTGGATAAGTCATTTGTAGATGATAAGTTTTGTAAGTTGTTGAATTTACCTGTTAAAACCCTAAGCGTGAAATATGAGGTAGAATTAGCAGATGGTACCTTAGAAACACCCTCAACTGTGTTAGATGGATGTTTTATATCCATTAGGAACCACTCTTTTCCGTTGTCCTTGCTTCCTTTGAAGTTAGCTGGTTTTGACATAGTAATAGGCATGGATTGGTTATCGCATAACCAAGCCCAGATTGTTTGTGACAAGAAACAAGTGGTGATCAAGACTCCGTATGGTGAGCCACTTACCATACAGGGAGACACTCAGTATGGGTTGCCTGAGCAAGTGTCTATGCTCAAGGCATCGAGGTGTTTGAGGAAGGGTTGTGCCATTTATATGGCACAGGTAACTATTGATGAACAAAAACCTAAGGTTGAAGACATCCCTGTTGCCATGGCCCCCGACCCGGTTTGACCCGTTTCAGAAGCCGCGAGACAGAAATTCCCGTGGTATTTATTTAATTGATTTTAACAGTGGAAGATTTCTTCAGGATCTTTTTAAAACTGCAATTTCCCGATTATTTATTTCACAATTCGGGATAAAACCCGGTAATTTACAATCATAAGATTTCACGGAGAAATCTTTTATTTTACAAAACATGTTTCTTTATTTTATATAGAGCCACTTCCTTAAGCTCGTAGTGCTTCTCGGCACTTTTCCTGGATCACAACAGATCACCTGAAACATGTTTGAAAAAGGTTTTGTCAGCGGTAAATACTGAGTGAATCATTCCATTTACTAAAACGACACGTTTGTTATAATATACAGTATTAAGGAAGATTACAATGTTTCTGATATCAACCAACTACCCACAGTACTTTGTCACTCGACCCATTGGCCCTCCTGTGTCCAATGGTGTCTGTGATTATGGTCATATCACCCATTGGCTGCCCCAATGGTGAAGATTATCAAGTAATGTATACAAAACCCCACATACCGGCTGTAATTTGGTGATTACATAAACTTAATCCCTGTAATTATAACCTTTGAAAATAAACATGATTTCAAAAGTAATTTGATAAAAAGAGAATGACTCACATTGCTGATTTAATTTGAGCAGAGCCTAGCCTACTGATTAGCCTTTTAACCTAAATTTAATAACATGCACACAATTTGGTTAGTAACTTAATACAGCATTTACGATAACTCACGAGATCAATCCTCACAACGAATGAAAAAGTGCGATACTTAAACATCCATCGAATTAATGATGAATGACAAAGCATAAACCCTAATGTGGGCAGCACTTAAACATCCATTGGATATTTTGATCAATCGGACATTGAATCGTATCAGCGATCGAGTTATTACCCTGATTGCGGCGTCGATTTGTGATCCGTGTGTGTTTTAATAGTGAACAGAACGTAACTCAGTGCCTATTTCGACTTTGTGCATCGTAGTAATTCCAGAAATCAAGTGCCAAACCCAGCTATTTATACCAGAATTTTGCCCCCCCTTACGGACCGTGAGACTCAACCCTTACGGTCCGTAAGGGTCACCTATTTTTTATAGAGTAGCCACGGTTGGGACTAGCTTTGCTGACTTGACAGATTCTTAATTTCAAATTTTGACAGCGAGTAATTTAGATAATCGTTAACTAGGGTATACCCCCCTTGAGTTTTAGGGGCCCTGATCCTGATTCCGTTTGTTCTGAAATTTTTAGGGTTTGTGCTGAATCACTTGGGTGTCTCAATTAGGGTTTCCTATTGGACAAATTAATATAATAATTAGGACTTTTGATGAGAGTTGTTACATTCTCCCCACCTTAATAAAAATCTCGTCCTCGAGATTTACGGGAATAATTGAGGATACTTTCGCTTCATTTCTGATTCCAGCTCCCAAGTGTATTCAGCCCCTCGCTTTGAATCCCACTTTACTTTAACTAGCACTAATCATTTGTGCTTGAGAAACTTCACTTTTCTGTCCTCTATTTGAAGAGGTTTCTCAACAAATTTTAACTTTTCGTTTACTTCTATTTCTTGGAGAGGTACTACCAAAGATTCGTCTGATAGACATTTCTTGAGGTTGGATACATGAAATACATCATGTACTCCAGCTAACTCTTCTGGTAGTTGTAAACGATAAGCAACTGGTCGTATACGTTGCATCACAGAAAATGGTCCTACGTATCTAGGACTTAACTTTCCTTTCTTACCGAATCTAACTACTCCTTTCCAAGGAGAAACTTTCAACAATACTCTGTCTCCAACTTGGAATTCTAACGGCTTGCATCTATTGTCTGCATAACTTTTCTAGTGATCTCGAGCCGTCTTCAGTCTTTCTTTGATTTGAGTAATCTTATCAGTCGTCTCTTGCACTATTTCAGGTCCTGACAATTGACTTTCTCCTATTTCTGCCCAACAAACTGGAGTTCTGCACTTTCTTCCATACAGTGCTTCAAATGGGGCAGTTTCAATGCTTGAATGATAACTATTGTTATAGGATAATTCAATTAAGGGTAGGTGATCATCCCAATTCCCACCAAAATCTATTACACATGCTCTAAGCATGTCTTCTAGAGTTTGGATCGTCCTTTCACTTTGTCCGTCTGTTTGCGGATGATATGCAGTACTCAGATTTAGTCGAGTTCCCATAGCTTCTTGGAAACTTTTCCAGAAATGGGAAGTAAAACGACTATCCCTATCTGAAATAATGGAGAGTGGAACTCCATGTAAAGACACGACTTCATCTACATTCAACTTTGCTAACCTTTCCATGCTAAAGGTTTCTTTCATAGGGAGAAAGTGAGCAGACTTGGTTAATCGATCCACAATTACCCAAATCGCATCATTACCTTTTCTGGTTTTGGGTAACTTAGTAACAAAATCCATTGTTATAAGCTCCCATTTCCATACAGGCATTTCTAATTGTTGTAGTAGACCTGAGGGTTTCTGATGTTCTGGTTTTACTTGCGAATAAGTAAGACACTTAGAAACATATCTAGCTATATCCTTCTTCATGCCTATCCACCAGAAATTATTTCTTAAATCTTGGTACATCTTATTATTTCCAGGGTGTATGGTATACCTAGATTTATGAGCTTCTTCTAAAATCTTATTTCTTAATTCTCCATGCTTAGGTACCCAAATTCTGCTTTTGTGGAATCTCCAAATTCCATCAACTCCTTGTTCTAATTCTTTTATTCGTCCTTTCATTCCTTCAGCATCATCCTTGATTGCTGTGGCTTGAACATTTTTCAATTGTTCCATTAAATCTAATTGTAGATTTAACCTAAGAGCACGAACTTGTCGTTGTTTCTCATGGTACTTACGACTTAAGGCATCTGCAACTACATTTGCCTTTCCTTCGTGATACTGAATATCACAGTCGTAGTCACTTAAGATTTCCATCCATCTCCTTTGCCTCATGTTCAACTCTTTTTGCCCAAATATGTACCTTAAACTTTTATGATCTGTATAGACAGTAAACTTACTTCCATACAGATAATGTCTCCAAATCTTAAGGGCAAAAATTACGGCTCCTAATTCTAAATCATGAGTTGTATAATTTTCCTCGTGCTTTTTCAATTGCCTTGAGGCATACGCAATTACCTTTTTGCGTTGCATTAGCACACATCCAAATCCTAGTTTTGAAGCATCACAATATACTTCAAAATCTTCAGTTCCTTCTGGTAAGGCTAAGATTGGTGCATTGGTTAATTTCTGTTTCAAAATCCTAAAAGCCTCTTCTTGGTTTAGGTCCCCATTCAAACTTAACTGCTTTACAGGTTAGCTTAGTTAATGGTACAGCTATCTTGGAAAAATTCTTAATAAACCGTCTATAATATCCAGCTAAACCTATAAAACTTCTAATTTCCATTGCTGTTTGTGGAACCTTCCATTTGGTAATTGCTTCTATCTTAGCAGGATCTACATGAATACCTTCATGATTTACCATATGACCTAGAAATTGCACTTCCTTTAGCCAAAAATCACACTTCGAGAATTTGGCATAAAGCTTTTCTTTTCTTAACAAAGTTAAGAGTGCATGCAAGTGCTGACAATGTTCTTCCTGATTTTTGGAATAAATAAGTATATCGTCTATGAAAACAATTACAAATTTATCCAAATACGGTTTACAGATCCTATTCATCATGTCCATGAATGCTGCAGGTGCATTCGTTAACCCAAAGGGCATGACTGTAAACTCGTAATGACCATACCTAGTTCTGAAAGCAGTTTTAGGTATGTCTTCTTCTTGTACCTTCAATTGATGATATCCAGAGCGTAAATCTATCTTAGAAAAATATCTAGCTCCTTGAAGTTGATCAAAAAGATCATCAATCCTAGGTAATGGGTATCGATTCTTAATTGTAACCTTATTCAATTCTCTATAATCGATACACATTCTCATTGAGCCATCCTTTTTCTTTACAAACAACACTGGTGCTCCCCAAGGGGATGAACTAGGTTGTATGAATCCTTTACTTAGTAATTCATCTAATTGCTTTTTCAGTTCTAACATTTCTGTAGGAGCTAACCGATAAGGTGCTTTAGCTATCGGAGTAGTTCCTAGAATTAGATGAATCCTAAACTCTACTTCTCTATCTGGTGGTAACCCTGGTAACTCTTCTGGGAATACATCTGGGTATTCCGAGACTAGAGGAATCTCCTTAAGTTCTTTTCCCTTAGTACTAATGATTACCGTAATCATATATACTAATCCTTGCTTTCGTTCATAGCTAGCAACTTTCATTACTGATATGAACTTCATGGGCTTACGTGGTTTATTTCCTGTAACTATGATCACTGCTCCAGTAGGTGCCTGAATTTCTATGGAATTCTTATCGCAAAGAATTAGAGCATGGTTGGCTACTAACCAATCCATACCTAACACAACATCGAATTCGGCTAATTTCATAGGTAATAGGGTTGCAAAGACTTTATGACCTGAAAGTTCTATTTCTACATTTTGCAAAACCTTATCTATTTTAACTGAATTCCCATCAGCCGTTTCGATGGTAAAAATCTGCCTAATGTTGGTTAAGGGTATATTAAGAGCTTGGCAGAATGAAGTATTGATAAAACTTTGGTTTGCACCAGAGTCAAATAATACTTTTGCATACACGTTGTGAACTAGAAACGTACCAGCTATTACATCTGGAATGAGTTCGGCTTCCTGAGTAGTTAACTGAAAAGCTCGAACATTCTTCTTAGTAGCTCCATCGGCTGTCTTGGCTTTGTTGTCTGCTGGTTTAGCCAACTTAGGACACTCTGTTTAGAAATGCCCCGCTTCTCCACAGTTAAAGCAAACTATGGTTTTCCTTCTGCAGTTTTCTTCACTATGCCCTATAGCTTTGCAAATATTGCAAGTTACATTACATCTTCCAAAATGTTTTCTTTTGCAATTCCTGCAGAAGGGCGGAGTTGAAGATTGCCCTATTCCTCTTTTCTTGAAACTACTATTATTACCCGTACGAAAGCCTTGGGTAATTTTCTGAGCTAATTCCTTTTTCTTATTTTCATCTCTTGTGCGTACCAATTCATCCGTTAGGGTGTTGGCTAATTCCACTGCATCGTGAATAGTGCGAGGTCTCGCAGCTTTAACGATATTGCGGATTTCACCAATCAATCCCCAAATATAACGAGAAATGAGTACCGGTTATGGCGAAGCCAGTGTTGGTACCACTCTAGCATATTCGAAAAATGTCGAAGTATAACCGCGACAATCTACACCCATCATCCGATGGGTAAGGAACTTATTTGCCATTTGTTCCTTTTCATATTCGGGACATAATTTTCTTTCGACAAGACTTTTAAATTCTTCCCAGTTCAGGGCATACGCCACTGTTCTTCCTTTGGCTTGTAACACTGTGTTCCACCATTCTAGCGCTCCTTCTTTGAAAAGATTCGACGCATACATAACCTGGTCTTCTTGAATACATTTACTTATTGCAATTACTGCCTCGGTTTTCTCTAACCAACGCAGTGCAGCAGTCGCTCCTTCATTGCCTGCAAATTCAGCGGGTTTACAAGCAAGAAATTCTTTGTAGGTGCAACCAGGCGTTGTAGCTTTCATTTTCTTAGGGAGCAGAGCTTGCCTTAGTTCATCATCATGATTAGCATGATTACCGCCTCCATTTACGCTATTACTGAAGTTATCTTCAGAAATACGTTTACTAGGAACGATTTGTTGCGGTTCGATTGGATTCTTTACAGCAGCAACGATTGCTGGAATAGCATTGGCTATCCCTTGAGCAACAATATTTTCGATATCTTGCCTAGTCATATATTGATCCCCTGGATGTTGCTCAGACTGATTAACTTCATTTACTGGTTCATTACCAATGTTTGCCATCTGATAATTAATTTTATAATAATAATTAGTATAGATACAAATATAATAAAACAGTTTGCACATAATCACATTAACATGTATAACCAAAAATTATCGATTTCCCGAGTTTCATTTCTATATATTATATTATGCCTCGTACACACGATTATCATACAACGTATTATTGTTAAGTATTTTACACATAC
Organism: Helianthus tuberosus; assembly: GCA_030545235.1. Taxonomy (NCBI): domain Eukaryota; kingdom Viridiplantae; phylum Streptophyta; class Magnoliopsida; order Asterales; family Asteraceae; genus Helianthus; species Helianthus tuberosus. The sequence continues at coordinate 135,082,184 of CM060394.1, forward strand.
TGGTTCTTATGATTATTTATTAAACAAATATTCCTGCAAACTCCCATTATCTGGTCAGCTAATTTCTTAAAAACGACGCTCCCTTTCGTCATACTTCCAAGTAACTCTTTCTCCAACATCCCTAATCCTATTTCCTGCATTAATTAACTCTTCGCCCCAGAGACGAAGTTCAGTCAGATTCTCCGGGCTCATAGTTGGGTATAGTGGAGGTTCTGGGTCAACTTGTGGGAAAAATGTATCAGGGTTGTTTAAAAGACTTTGGTATTGTCAATCAGTTATCCACCATTCATCTAATTCTACTAGTAGTGGTTGAGGTTGGACAATAGGATCTGGAATAGCAGGTTCCAGATTGATTGGAATTGGAGCTTCTAGTGGGTAGCTGAAAAGATCTTCTTCAGTAAATATAAGGTTTGGATTAGCTGGTTCAAGGTTTCCATCGGCAGGTCCGATGAGGTCACTCATTACTAGTTTATGATCTAAAACTTCCCAGGGAGTCATTTTCTGTTTTTGTCTAGAACTTTCTCCGATTTCTCTTTCTATTTGTTTAAAACTCTTCTCAGCTTCTATCTCTACTTGATTAACATTTTCCTCAATTTCTACCCCTTTTCCTTTGTCTTTTGGTTCTTCAGTTTTGGTAACCTTTCTTGTTGCTGGCTTTTCCTACGTACACGCCTCCAGCCCACAAATCTGTTTCTTTTCTTGGGTTTAGGTTTTGCCAGTGGTTTGGATTGAAATTCCATGGGTTCTTCTTTATCAGCGAAGTAACCAGTGAATTCCTTGGAAACTTCTATCTTAACGGGATAGAGGTTAAGATTTTCAAAAGCTTCAGATATCTCATTCATGCTGTTTAGCATATATGCAAAATACATACCAAATGTTAAAATAAAATAACAAAATTTCATAGATAACCCTTAAATATTATTACATACCATACATAAAACAACTGACAAGTAAAATATACTACGATTTACTGTGAACTTATTTATTTACTGAATAAGGTTTCTGGATTGTAGATAAATAAAGGTGCTAAAACTTGAGTTAGAGTATTTAGAGATTTGCATTTTCTGCTACTGTGGCTAGCATATAAAGATCTGCCCATTTCCCATCTAATTTGTCCTCCCAAGGTGTTTTACTGGTTAATTCCTGGGTTTCCTGTTTAATCTTCTTCTTTCGGTTTTTCCTTATTTCCTCCTGACTTTTCCTAATAATCAAACTTCTTTTATTAGGAGAAAGTGGTTTCTCGTAATGTGCCTTTCTCACAAATATTCCTTCTTCAGGAATTACATAGGGTTTTGTTTGGGATGAACTTCCCTTCTCGTTGGATGACCTATCTAGTTTAAGATAGATATTTGACAGCTTTTGTTTACCCATACTGTAACTAACAAATAATCAGTTAATAAAACACATAATCACATAATTGGCAATCAGTAAAATTAAGTATTTCTAAATACTTAATAGGCTTAGATCAGTGGCTCTGATACCACCTTATTTCTGTCACAGACCCCGACCCGGTTTGACCCGTTTCAGAAGCCGCGAGACAGAAATTCCCGTGGTATTTATTTAATTGATTTTAACAGCGAAAGATTTCTTCAGGATCTTTTTAAAACTGCAATTTCCTGATTATTTATTTCACAATTCGGGATAAAACCCGGTAATTTACAATCATAAGATTTCACGGAGAAATCTTTTATTTTACAAAACATGTTTCTTTATTTTATATAGAGCCACTTCCTTAAGCTTGTAGTGCTTCTCGGCACTTTTCCTGGATCACAACAGATCACCTGAAACATGTTTGAAAAAGGTTTTGTCAGCGGGAAATACTGAGTGAATCATTCCATTTACTAAAACGACACGTTTGTTATAATATACAGTATTAAGGAAGATTACAATGTTTCTGATATCAACCAACTACCCACAGTACTTTGTCACTCGACCCATTGGCCCTCCTGTGTCCAATGGTGTCTGTGATTATGGTCATATCACCCATTGGTTGCCCCAATGGTGAAGATTATCAAGTAATGTATACAAAACCCCACATACCGGCTGTAATTTGGTGATTACATAAACTTAATCCCTGTAATTATAACCTTTGAAAATAAACATGATTTCAAAAGTAATTTGATAAAAAGAGAATGACACACACTGCAGATTTAATTTGAGCAGAGCCTAGCCTACTGATTAGCCTTTTAACCTAAATTTAATAACATGCACACGATTTGGTTAGTAACTTAATACAGCATTTACGATAACTCACGAGATCAATCCTCACAATGAATGACAAAGTGTGATACTTAAACATCCATCGAATTAACGACGAATGACAAAGCATAAACCCTAATGTGGGCAGCACTTAAACATCCATTGGATATTTTGATCAATCGGACATTGAATCGTATCAGCGATCGAGTTATTACCCTGATTGCGGCGTCGATTTGTGATCCGTGTGTGTTTTAATAGTGAACAGAACGTAACTCAGTGCCTATTTCGACTTTGTGCGTCGTAGTAATTCCAGAAATCAAGTGCCAAACCCAGCTATTTATACCCGAATTTTGCCCCCCCCCCCCCTTACGGACCGTAAGACTCAACCCTTACGGTCCGTAAGGGTATCCTATTTTTTATAGAGTAGCCACGGTTGGGACTAGCTTTGCTGACTTGACAGATTCTTAATTTCAAATTTTGACAGCGAGTAATTTAGATAATCGTTAACTAGGGTATACCCCCCTTGAGTTTTAGGGGCCCTGATCCTGATTCCGTTTGTTCTGAAATTTTTAGGGTTTGTGCGGAATCACTTGGGTGTCTCAATTAGGGTTTCCTATTGGACAAATTAATATAATAATTAGGACTTTTGATGAGAGTTGTTACACCTGTCATTTCTGAATATCCCGAAGTTTTCCCTGAAGAACTACCTGGTTTACCACCAGATAGGCAAGTGGAGTTCAGAATCAACATTATACCTGGAGCAGCACCTGTTGCAAGAGCACCTTACAGGTTAGCACCAACAGAAATGATGGAGTTAAGGACTCAACTAAATTATTTGTTAGCAAAAGGTTTTATCAGACCTAGCTCATCCCCCTGGGGAGCACCAATCCTATTTGTAAGGAAGAAGGATGGATCGATGCATCTGTGCATCAATTATCGCAAGCTTAACAAAGTCACTATCAAGAATAGATACCCATTGCCTAGGATTGACGATCTGTTCGATCAATTACAAGGGGCAAGTTACTTCTCCAAGATCGACTTGAGGTCAGGCTATCATCAACTGAAGGTTAAAGATGAAGATGTACACAAGACTGCATTTAGAACTCGTTATGGTCATTACGAGTTCTTAGTGATGTCTTTTGGGCTCACTAATGCACCAGCAGCATTCATGGATCTCATGAATCGCGTTTGCAAACCCTTCTTGGAAAAGTTTGTCATTGTCTTCATTGATGACACTCTTATTTATTCAAAGAATCAAGTTGACCATGAGAAGCACCTTCGTTGTATTCTTTCACTGCTTCAACAAGAGAAACTCTATGCCAAGTTTTCAAAGTGTGAATTTTGGCTTCGTGAAGTCCAATTTCTTGGACACGTGGTTAGTGAGCGTGGAATCCAGGTGGATCCCGCTAAGGTTGAAGCTGTCATGAATTGGCAAGAGCCGAAGACGCCCACAGAAATTCGTAGCTTTTTGGGACTGGCAGGATATTACAGACGTTTTATTGAGAATTTCTCAAGGATTGTAGCACCCCTAACTTCGTTAACTAGAAATAATATTAAGTTTGATTGGGGTCCTAAGTGTAACACCCCGAAAACGGGTTTGGTAATTAAACCCCGTTAATACTAAAAGACGGGTAAAATATCGTTAGCGCCAAAAGTAACCCGATAAATATTAGAATTTATATAAAAAAATCCTAATATTAATTAAAAGGCGGATAAGAACTTTCAAGGAATAAAAGGGATAAAAGGCCCGAGTTAACGGAACTTAAATAAGACGGGTTATAACTCCCAGAATCCAATAAGTTAACTAGGAATAATAACAACCTAGTTAGAAGAGAAGTCTTGTAGTGACATACTAGTGGGTTAAAACTTTATAACTAGGAAAATATAAAACTTTATATTAAAATTATAAAGTTTTAAATAAACAAGGACAAACTAACTAGGACAAAATAACCCAGTTAGTTATAAGACTTATGTTAACTCAAAAGTGAGTTAAAATCACCTAAATATGAACTAAAAGAAATTAGAGGGGCTAAAAATGTCTATTTGGAAACTAATTATAATAAAATCAATTTATTAAAAACAAAACACAATGTGTGTTTTTTGTCCTGGAAATCGATCAAGAAGCAGCAGGGGGCGATCCCAAGCTCCCCAAAACCCTAGTTCATGTCAAAACCTCCAATTTGAAGGATCAAATCAAGTCCAAAACGAAAATCGAGCATAGATTAGTGATCCCAATTGCAAGGAGATCACAAGGTATGTAAAATTTGATAAAAATTCTCTACTTGAAATTCTCATGAATTTAGGGAATTCGAAATCTGTGGATGCATGTGTGATATGTAGATGAAATAGGAACATTTGAATGCCTAGGAGTAAACCCTAGACAAGTATAGATTGAAATCATGCTTAGCTCAAGTAAACTCAGATTTTGTTTTGACTAAATTCGTGTATGTGATGCTTTTAGGGGTTTTGATTGATAAGAATAAGTGTTATAATGTCGTAAACATGTTCAAATTGAAAGCTGAATTCAAACAACTTCTGATCAGAATTTACAGCCGACTTGTATTGGCTGTAACCTGGACAAAACGTGATAAAAACATGTTTTTCTTGAGTCTAAAATGTAATTCCTGGAAATATCTTTAAAACCCCACTGGAATCGCATTTTTTTGACAAAAATTGAGCGTTTTATGAATTTTTCCATATCGAAGGTTCAAGCTGCGTTTTCTGGCAGAATTTGCAGCCCATTACGAATGTCATAACTCAATTTAGGAATTGAGTTATGATCTCAAATTTTTACTGTATAAAGTTTTAAGCTATTAAAAGAATCGCCAATTGGAATTTCGTCAATCGGATAAACGAGGAATTTTAAATGAATTTTTCCGTAAGCTGCAGTCAGAAGTGACGAATCTGATTGCAGCTTACTAAATGAATTTTTATGAATTTTTGGTAAAGAGTTAGATCTTGAAATTTTAACACAAGGTCTAACCCTCCGAGAGGTACGCCACACAAAAAAAATCATAATTTTTGAAGACTTGTAAACAGGTTAAACAAGTCACCAAAAACAGCCCATTTTCAGTGATATGAAATGCATAAATGAAATCGCGGTCTACTTGGTTGTGTGTAAAATTTGATTTCATTAAGAGTTCGGATGAAATATTCCTAAGTGAGTTCAATGAACCAAATGTGCATTTGAATATGTTGATAAGTCAATTGACTTTTAAAAAGTCAAACCGACCAATGATTAGATCGAATGATAATTTTGATATGGTTGAATGATAAATTCGACATAAAACCCGTAGGATGGAATAGTCGTACACGATTATGACTAATATAACCGTCTTACGAATTGTGATGATGATAGTTTGACTCTAGACAAGCTAGATGAGGACTTGGGAAACGAAGCGGGTCAAACGGATCGTGTACGCCGAAAAACGACATAACCGGATGCAAGGTAAGTGAAACTTACACGTCTTGGTAGAATACGTATAAATTCTATAAGTTATGAATACGAGAAGATTAATATTCGAAATACGGGTTCCGACGCGTAATGATACGGGTCAGAACAAATATAAATGATAGAAACCATGGTTTATGAGAAAGAGGGTAAAAAAATGGAAATATAGTCAAGCGTCGACTAATGTAGATTTTAACTTAAAAAGGATCTTGAGTTAAAATCCGAAATGGGTCGGATGTGAGAGTGAGAAATTGAAAACCATGTTTTAATAACCTATGCAAATGTTGGTCATACAGTCCAAACGGGTCAAATGGTGGTGAAAACACCATTTGACAATATCAGCTAATGATTGTTGTCAAGTCATATGTTAACAGGAGCAATTAGCAATTTTGTAGATTGTGACGCCATAGAATATCATTTAGTTAAAGCAAGGTATAAAATGGGTCTATATATTGACTCGAGCCAGGTACGCGTATATATAGATTTATAGTTAAAAGGACAATGTTGGTCAAATACATTAGCAAAGGGCCTTTGTTGTAAAAGGAGGGACTAAATTAACCAAAACGCCCTTGTTGGGTAAATCGGGCAAACGACCCTTAGAGGCCGTTTAGAGACTTGTATTGAAATTATGTAACCCTTAGATGCATGTAAGAGTTGTAGGCGTAAACTTCATCGTTCAAATGCCTAAAAATGGTCATTTGCATGAAACGGCTAGTTGAAGGGTAAAATTTGGGAAGAAGGGGTTCATTATGTTAAATCCACCACAAAATAGTTGTGGTGGATTATATGTAGATATTTAGATATGGAATTTTGTAGTGTCGAAAGAAAAGGGCAAGTTTTAGACTAAATTGCTTAAATTCCCTAAACGGGTCAAAAACAGTTTATGCACATAGCCTACGAACTAGTCGCGCAATTTATAAAAAAAAATTATTACAAACCCGAGCTAAAGATTTCGGGTTAAAATACACTAGCGTATGTATTTTGGTTGTTTAAGACATCAAAGTTGGAAATAAATATTTTGTTTGATTATTCGTTGCTTAGAACTTGTTTAGACTTATATTTAAGTTATCAAAACTAACTTTTATGTTGGTTTTGATCATAGGTGGATATCAAGAGTACCCGGATGAAGATCAAGCGGCGAGAAAGAACCGAACACATGAAAAAGAAGCTTCCGCACGGTGTGTCGTCGTAACTTTCATACGACGACTAAACTACATTATGTTGTATTACTTTTAAATTGTAAAAGTTTTAATTAAATAGAAAATTTAAATGCACTTGTAATCATTGTTACAAGTTTGTTTTTCGTAATCTATACGAGAACCTTTAAAATAATAGCAAGGATGTTACAAGTTGGTAATCAGAGCTCATGGTTAAAGAATAAAGTGTGTTCGGTTCGAGGCTTGATCGCAAATCCGGTAAGTACATGTATGTAATAGTTTAGTAGGATTAAAGTGTTGTGAATAACACATAGGGTATCGTGTAATACACGTTACACCAACAAAAATGATTAGTATAGTTAACGAAATCACGTGCAGTAAAAAGCCTTGTATTACAATACGTGCATTTATTAATGTTGAAATTACTAACTTTTGTAAATGTTTAGTTGAAGGATACTCGCATCTGAAGATGACGAGAGTTGAACGAATTGTGGATATGACGGTGGAACGGTCCGAGGTATGACAAGCAGAGCATACTCATCAAGGACCTAAATTGCGTGACGATCGCGAACAAAGTCAAAGGCAAGGAAAGCCCATTAAGGGCAAGCACTATCAGGTACACACTTTTAAATTTAATTGCACAAGTAGTAATATGCAACAAACACGTAGGGGATAACGGTTGCATATATCTAATAAAACCTGAATAGGATATCTGATGCGTGTGAAGTGTTATATGTATTAGGTGTATATTTTAAGCCCCTTTAACACTTTTTTAGTCAAGTTTTAAATTTATAAAACACGATATTTACTAACACTAAACACACATATGGGCAAGTGCACCCATCGTGAGCGTAGTATAGTGTTGGTAAGATACCGAGGTCGTCCAAGGACACAAGAGATTTTAGTACCAGTTTATCCTCAACGTCTAATCAAATCAAAAGTTTAGAAAAATGTTTTAAGCTAAGAAAAATAAAAACTAACTAAAATGCTGAAAAATAAAAATAAAAGAAAAAACAGATAGACAAGATGAATCACTTGGCTCCGACTCGTGTATAGTGTAACCTTTGATTATTTCCGCACTTTTGCACTTATTTAAGAGATTATCTTAGTTATTGTAGTAGGCCCTCTTTTGAAGGTGACGTTACCCTCAACCCAGTAGTTTGAGTCAGCAAGGATACAATCCTAAAGGGTCGGATTATTGAAAGATAATTAATTAAGTTATTAATGCAAATTATGGTAGGCCCCTCTTTTGGAGGTGACGTTACCCTTGACTAAGTAGTCTGAGTCAGTAGGGATACAGTCCTAAATAGCCGGGTTATAGTATTAATAGTAGTTACCTTATGAGGGGATCAAAGAGTTTGGACCCCCGCCATCCAATACCGTTAAGTATTGAAGGAGGTCCTACTAAATTTGACCCAGGTCCATTGCAGGACCTCTAAACGCTGAACAATGGCAAGACCTTTACCAAACCGTTCCCTTAACCCCCGACCAGGTAGCCAACATACCTCCATATAGACCGTGGAGATATGAATGGTGAAAATCTTTTATTTTATATAGACAGTAAAATAATGCCAAGACACCACGGACAAACGATAAGGAAAGATCACCTTCAACATAAGCAACTAGTTATTAAAGTCATTAATACAAAACCAAATAAAAAGTGCGAAAAGATTAGAAATAAAAAGTATTACACTAGACACTTGTCTTCACCAAGTGATGTAAGAGACTTAGGCAAACATGGCCTTGATTGTCAAGAACTCTTACGATCAATCTTGGATCCCGAGACGACTCACACACTCTACGATGGACAATGGATGATGGTGGTGGATGATGGTGTTATGGTGGTGGTGGGTGGTGGGTGGTGGGTGAAGTGTGAGAGAGGTGGTGTGCCAAGGGATGGTTTGAGCTTGAGCCAAGCACTCCTATTTATAGGCTGAACAGAAGCTCGGGCACGGCCCCGTGTCCAGTGGGCACGGCCCCGTGTCCACATCCTTCTCTTTCTTCATTTAATGCAGCTTGTCTTATTAGTTGACCACGTCCCCTAGTCCGCTGAGCACGACCCCGTGTGCAGAAGAATCTTTGTACTATGAAGATTTGCCTGGATTGTGCGAATCTTATAGTTGACCATGGCCCCGTGTCCGCTGAGCACGGCCCTGTGGTGGGCAATAGAAGCTTCTACCACTTTGTCTTTTCTGCTGACTGACAGGTGGTCCGTAGGACAACCCTTAAACAAGCTAAAAATACATACATCTCATACTTTATTCGGTTTATTGTTTGAACTTAGTAACTACGAGAGATTTGATGTTGCAGGTGTTAAGGCGCTCAAAGTGCAGGATTTAGGAAGCTTGGATGGATGTGGGAAGATGGCATTATTAAGAGATGAAGAAAACAAGTTTTGAGGGAGAAACGAAGGAAAAAGCCCACTCAGCGCCGTAACCTACGGCTAGGGGCCGTAGGTTACGGCCATCAATGATCCACAAGTGCATTGCCGTAAAACAGAAGGTTCATGCCGTAAAGAACATTCAGAGCCGTAACCTACGGCCCTCAGCCGTAGGTTACGGCACCCTATGTTGACTTTGGAGCTGCTGACAGCCGTAACCTACGGCTGGGAGCCGTAGGTTACGCCTCCGACTTATCTCAAAATGTAACTTACACATTTATTGGCCATTTCATGAGGATTTATGGGATCTTATCATGGGTATTCGGTTACGGAAGATGGGGGACGAGTTGGGGGAGTATATTTGAGGCACTTGGAAGTGAAAAACATATCTTATCATCTATCTTTCATCTAGTTTTGTTGGTGATCTTGTTGAACAACATTACCCTCTATTTTTGCATTATGATGTCACTTCAAGCCATGTGTGGCTAAACATTCTATAATTATCTTGGGTTGAAGGTTGTGTAAGACTTGTGCTTTTATTTTATATTTCTAGAATAACAACTCCTTTCTCTTTGAATTGTTTGTTATGGTGCATGATTGATTGTTAGTAAAGTATTGATTTTTATGCTAAACTAATTAGAAACCGTACGTTCTTGGTGCCGTTGGTAATCGAGATATCATGGGTATAGTTAGGCTTGGGTAAGGGTTAATTGATCATAGGGTAACAACCTCACGTTCTAGGAATCTGAGTACTTAGTTCCCTTTCATCACTGCAATTGGTCATAAACGAACTATGTCTATGTAGTTCTTTCTAGTTGAATGTTAGCACAAAAGTCGAAGCAAACCGGAAACTCAAGATAGTCATTTGTCTCGCAATTGTTCACAACTAAATTTTCATTTTTGCAATTAGCTTAGCATTCCTAAGTTTTAAAATCCAATTAAACCAACTCTTGAATTTTATTTTCTCGCAATTAGTCTAATTTAGTTAATCTAGATAAATTCTCAAATAACACATATTCCACAAACTCCCTGTGTTCGATACCCACTTACCGCTATCTACTTAGTAGTAATTGGATTAAATTTGATTGTGACCACGACATCACGTCAAATTTTGGCGCCGTTGCCGGGGAGTAGTGCGCAACGTGTGTTATTTTTTATTGTTTTAAGTTTGTTATTTTTTCTGGTTTACGCTGGGTGTGTTAGTGTGCAGGTATTGACAGGTGCATGATTACTAGGAGCTCTCACAAGCTTTCACCATTAGCATTTGATCCAGAAATCGAACGAACTTTGCGAGCAAACATAATTTTGTTAAGGGAAAACACAATTAGCGGTTCACCAACAACACCAACTACACCAATTACACCACTTAGATACATGGATCCACCACCACCACTACCCACTACGGGTGAACCTACTCCACCATTTATACCAACATCCACTCAACCTTCACCAAATACCACCATTCCACCAATTACTACCGAACCCACCATAATTCAAAATGTTACACCAACCAACACCACACAACCCATTACTACCCAAGAAGAACCAACCATCACCTTTAATCCTTCCACTACTATACCACCATTATCCCATTTCTTCCCGGGTGCAGGTCCATCATATTCAAGCCATACCATAGCACCAAACTCGACCATTGTTCATGCTACATCGTTTCGACCGTCAAACCAGTCGGGTTTCCAATACTCGACTCTTCCATTTGGGCAATCTTCGGGAATTCAAGGAGATGGGTATGATGAAGGATTTGAGGAGTTTGAGGGTTTTGATGAAGACGGGTATGCTTATGGGGGTGATGGAGATCAAGGGGAATTTGGTTACATGCAAGGCCAAATGCAAGTAATGCCAAATGTCGGTGGAGTGCAACAATAACAACTTATACCACAACACATTCGGCAAAGGCCACAAGGGCCACAAATGTAACGTCCCATACCATTGCAACAAGTTCATCCACCGAATGTTCAACAACAATTCCAAAGGCCAATTCAAAACCCACCCATGCCACAACAACAATTTCAACAACCAAATGTACCACAAGGGCATATACCAAGACCAATGGGAGTTCGTCCAAGGGGTAGGTTTGGTGTACAAAGGAGGCATCTTAGAGAGCATGCGAGGGGTATTGAAGCGCATTTTAGGCCGGTGATTACTCACAATCCTTCACCGGTGGTTATTCCTCATAACAACCAAGGAAGAACCTGTGAAGTAAGGACTAATTCCCTACAAAGTTTGCCGAAATATAAGGGTTTAGCAACGGAGGAACCATATTTCCATTTGGAGGCCTATGACTCAATTTGTAACACTCTTGGGAGTCAAGGTTTTTCGGCCGATGATGTGAAGTTGGTTTTGTTTCAATTCTCCTTGGAAGATAAGGCAAAGAAGTGGTTCTACACTTTGCCTTCGGCATCTATTTACACTTGGGGGGAAATGCAACAAATTTTCCTAGACGAATTTTATACCGCCCAAAAGACCAATGATGCTAGGAAGGGGTTGAGGAGTTTCCAACAACAACAAGGCGAAATGTTCCATGAAGCCTTCGAGCGCTTTAATATGATGATAAAAAATTGTCCGCACCATGGAATTGAGCTTTGGGAATTGATGAACGCCTTTCATGAAGGGTTGTGTGCCGAGGATGCACGTGATCTAATGTCCATCACAAATGGGACTTTTGGCACAAATTATAAAGATGAGGATTAGGAGTTCTTGGAACAAATGGCCATTACGTCAAAGAGGAAAGCTCAAGCATTAAGGAGAGCACGACCGGCTGTCACGAGATCGCAAGTTCATGCAGTTGACGATGGTAATGTTCAAACTACTAATCAAATTTATGATGTTTGTGCATTGTGTAATGAAATAGGTCATGCGGCTGAAAATTGCCAAGGAGGTGATGGGCAATACGAAGAGGTTCATGCTGTTCAAGGTCAAGGAGGGGGTGGTAGAAATTACAACAATATGAATTCTAACACTTACCACCCCGGGTTGAGGAACCACCCAAACTTTCGGTATGGGAACCCTTCAAATCAAGTTAACCCGAATTTCCAAGCAAACCAAGGATTTCAAAGGCAATATCAAACGGGTCAAAGCTCTTCGGGTGGAAACGAAGTAATGGAAATGTTGAAGGCGATGCAAGTCGAAATGCAATGAATGAATCAACGTGATGAAGTTCGGATGCAAAAGGACGAGGCCCGTGATAAAGCTATTCAAACTCTGACTACTCAAATGGGTCAACTTGCGAGTGAAGTGGAAATTTTGAAGAAAGCAAAAGGCCAGCTACCAAGTGACACGGTGATAAATCCCAAAAACATTAAAAGTGTTAACATCAATGTGGTAAGTACCGTTCCTAATAGAGAATTCAATGAAACATTTTTAACATCTTCTTGTCAAGTGAATGCAGGTTTGGAAAAGGATGCTGAGGTTGAAACGAACAGAGAGCATGGAGCACCAATTGTGCCTATTCATGTGGGAAAGCTAAAAATCCCTCACGCATTGTTGGACTATGGGGCAAGCATGAGTGTGCTACCAGGCGATCTATACGATATGTACGACTTTGGTCCGCTTAAAGATATAGACACCATGGTGAGCTTGGCGGATGAAAGTTGGAGGCGTCCACGGGGAATGGTTAAGAATGTTATGATTCGGTTGGGAGAATTCGAATACCCAGTGGATTTTCTGGTTTTAGATTATGCTACTACCACAATGGCGTCACAACAAAGGGTGATTTTGGGTCGACCGTTTCTCTATACGGCAAATGCTCAAATTGATTGTAGAGAAGGAATCATTAACATGACCGGAAAGAATCGTAAGTTGTCATTTAATGTTCAGACGAAGATGATTAGTTACGAGTTTGTTGAGGCGGATGATAGCGGGTTTAGTGAAAAGGTGTTCCAAAGAATGAGAAGAAATCACCCACCGGATCATGAAGAAGAGCATATGGGTTCAAGAAAGTGCGTATTTGATTACCCATCGAGTCAAAACAAGATGGATGCATTTTGCTCAATGGCACAAGGAAGTGATGGAGATGGCAGGAACCGATTCTTTGAGCCACCTTAAATGGGGGTGGCACGGTCTGGCTGAAGACTCGAAACTTAGCGCTGCTCGGGAGGCAACCCGGGGTTTTATATTGATCTTGTTATTTTTGTCTTTCTATGTTCAGGGCCATGGCGACATTCAAGTATGGGGAAGATGTACGGATATTTGTGTGAAGGTGGTGATAGGAAGTCGGATTGTCTACAACATCGGTTGTGTCAAACCTCACCAGGTCAATGTACTCTTTCCTTAGTCTTGTTATGTTCTTTAGTTTTGAAATTTTGGTAGTTAGTTGTTTGCTTTTGTTTATGGTTGGGAGGTTTGGGGGTGTATTAGTTTGATGTTATGTTTTGGGGTTGGGCTAGTTGGTGGTGTGTTTAAAAAAATAATAATAAAAAAAATAATACAAAAAGAAATTTGGGATTTGAGAGTATTAGAGAAAGCTAATGTTTTTGGGTAAAAGCGATCTTCCCCTCAAAACCATACATTGGGACAATGTATCCCAAGTGTGGGGATGGGGGGAAATTTTTGAGAATTTTAAAAATTGTGAAATCAAGCGAAAAATTGTTGAAATTTGAACACTTGATATTGTTCCATTTGACACACCAACACCCTTTCTAGTCATTTCTTGGTGAGTTTTGGGCCACACACATGATTAATAGAGATTATTTCTTTGGTTTGAGTGGCGGTGTGTGTATTGTGTTAATAGAACTTGTGTACGAATTCTTGTTAAATCCTAGAGTTAGCATGTTTTTGAAAATGATAGGGGACTTTTAGGAAGCCTCGTCTAGATGTGTGAGAGTGCGGGATTGGTGGGTTGGACCTCATTCTTTACAAATATGAGCTTGGTATTGCGAGGGGTGGGGGTTTGGTCTTTAGAAAGCCATGTTTGAGCCTTAAACCATTCGGTTGCGACCCAAACCTACTTCTTACAAAACTATACCTATTGAGACTACCCGGTTTAGGAATTTAGTTGGTAGTGTTGATGTTCTTGTATATATTGTTGAGTTTATGTTAAAAAAAAAAAAGAAGAAGAAAAGAAGAATTTAGTTGAAGATGTCTTGTATATAGTTGATGTTGCTTTGTTTAGTAGTGAAAATAAAATCGGGTCGAATCAATTAGCTCCGTCATGTATATTCCACCATTCCCTACCTTTGCATTTAGCCCCGTTACAACCCGTAAGTCCCTTTGATTCATAAGCATGCTAGATATTTGTTAGGAGGAAACTTGATTCTTATACAAGCTTATTGTCGCACACACACATACGCATTGAGTGGTTTTGCATTATATGCTAATAATTCTTGTTACCGAGAGATTTTTGTGAGGGGTGTGTCTTGTGGTATGATTGAAAGTTAGTAAAAGGACGGCACATTTAGCTTGGTTTGCATGTTTGATCGCTTAGGTTTTGAATCGTTTTGAATGGGTTTCTTGGGACAAGCAACGGGTAAGTGTGGGGATGTGACGAGTGGTCCGTAGGACAACCCTTAAACAAGCTAAAAATACATACATCTCATACTTTATTCGGTTTATTATTTGAACTTAGTAACTACGAGAGATTTGATGTTGCAGGTGTTAAGGCGCTCAAAGTGCAGGATTTAGGAAGCTTGGATGGATGTGGGAAGATGGCATCATTAAGCGATGAAGAAAACAAGTTTTGAGGGAGAAACGAAGGAAAAAGCCCACTCAGCGCCGTAACCTACGGCTAGGGGCCGTAGGTTACGGCCATCAATGATCCACAAGTGCATTGCCGTAAAACAGAAGGTTCATGCCATAAAGAACATTCAGAGCCGTAACCTACGGCCCTCAGTCGTAGGTTACGGCACCCTATGTTGACTTTGGAGCTGCTGACAGCCGTAACCTACGGCTGGGAGCCGTAGGTTACGCCTCCGACTTATCTCAAAATGTAACTTACACATTTATTGGCCATTTCATGAGGATTTATGGGATCTTATCATGGGTATTCGGTTACGGAAGATGGGGGACGAGTTGGGGGAGTATATTTGAGGCACTTGGAAGTGAAAAACATATCTTATCATCTATCTTTCATCTAGTTTTGTTGGTGATCTTGTTGAACAACATTACCCTCTATTTTTGCATTATGATGTCACTTCAAGCCATGTGTGGCTAAACATTCTATGATTATCTTGGGTTGAAGGTTGTGTAAGACTTGTGCTTTTATTTTATATTTCTAGAATAACAACTCCTTTCTCTTTGAATTGTTTGTTATGGTGCATGATTGATTGTTAGTAAAGTATTGATTTTTATGCTAAACTAATTAGAAACCATACGTTCTTGGTGCCGTTGGCAATCGAGATATCATGGGTATAGTTAGGCTTGGGTAAGGGTTAATTGATCATCAGGTAACAACCTCACGTTCTAGGAATCTGAGTACTTAGTTCCCTTTCATCACTGCAATTGGTCATAAACGAACTATGTCTATGTAGTTCTTTCTAGTTGAATGTTAGCACAAAAGTCGAAGCAAACCAGAAACTCAAGATAGTCATTTGTCTCGCAATTGTTCACAACTAAATTTTCATTTTTGCAATTAGCTTAGCATTCCTAAGTTTTAAAATCCAATTAAACCAACTCTTGAATTTTATTTTCTCGCAATTAGTCTAATTTAGTTAATCTAGATAAATTCTCAAATAACACATATTCCACAAACTCCCTGTGTTCGATACCCACTTACCGCTATCTACTTAGTAGTAATTGGATTAAATTTGATTGTGACCACGACATCACGTCAAATTTTGGCGCCGTTGCCGGGGAGTAGTGCGCAACGTGTGTTATTTTTTATTGTTTTAAGTTTGTTATTTTTTCTGGTTTACGTTGGGTGTGTTAGTGTGCAGGTATTGACAGGTGCATGATTACTAGGAGCTCTCACAAGCTTTCACCATTAGCATTTGATCCGGAAATCGAACGAACTTTGCGAGCAAACAGAATTTTGTTAAGGGAAAACACAATTAGCGGTTCACCAACAACACCAACTACACCAATTACACCACTTAGATACATGGATCCACCACCACCACTACCCACTACGGGTGAACCTACTCCACCATTTATACCAACATCCACTCAACCTTCACCAAATACCACCATTCCACCAATTACTACCGAACCCACCATAATTCAAAATGTTACACCAACCAACACCACATAACCCATTACTACCCAAGAAGAACCAACCATCACCTTTAATCCTTCCACTACTATACCACCATTATCCCATTTCTTCCCGGGTGCAGGTCCATCATATTCAAGCCATACCATAGCACCAAACTCGACCATTGTTCATGCTACATCGTTTCGACCGTCAAACCAGTCGGGTTTCCAATACTCGACTCTTCCATTTGGGCAATCTTCGGGAATTCAAGGAGATGGGTATGATGAAGGATTTGAGGAGTTTGAGGGTTTTGATGAAGACGGGTATGCTTATGGGGGTGATGGAGATCAAGGGGAATTTGGTTACATGCAAGGCCAAATGCAAGTAATGCCAAATGTTGGTGGGGTGCAACAATAACAACTTATACCACAACACATTCGGCAAAGGCCACAAGGGCCACAAATGTAACGTCCCATACCATTGCAACAAGTTCATCCACCGAATGTTCAACAACAATTCCAAAGGCCAATTCAAAACCCACCCATGCCACAACAACAATTTCAACAACCAAATGTACCACAAGGGCATATACCAAGACCAATGGGAGTTCGTCCAAGGGGTAGGTTTGGTGTACAAAGGAGGCATCTTAGAGAGCATGCGAGGGGTATTGAAGCGCATTTTAGGCCGGTGATTACTCACAATCCTTCACCGGTGGTTATTCCTCATAACAACCAAGGAAGAACCTGTGAAGTAAGGACTAATTCCCTACAAAGTTTGCCGAAATATAAGGGTTTAGCAACGGAGGAACCCTATTTCCATTTGGAGGCCTATGACTCAATTTGTAACACTCTTGGGAGTCAAGGTTTTTCGGCCGATGATGTGAAGTTGGTTTTGTTTCAATTCTCCTTGGAATATAAGGCAAAGAAGTGGTTCTACACTTTGCCTTCGGCATCTATTTACACTTGGGGGGAAATGCAACAAATTTTCCTAGACGAATTTTATACCGCCCAAAAGACCAATGATGCTAGGAAGGGGTTGAGGAGTTTCCAACAACAACAAGGCGAAATGTTCCATGAAGCCTTCGAGCGCTTTAATATGATGATAAAAAATTGTCCGCACCATGGAATTGAGCTTTGGGAATTGATGAACGCCTTTCATGAAGGGTTGTGTGCCGAGGATGCACGTGATCTAATGTCCATCACAAATGGGACTTTTGGCACAAATTATAAAGATGAGGATTAGGAGTTCTTGGAACAAATGGCCATTACGTCAAAGAGGAAAGCTCAAGCATTAAGGAGAGCACGACCGGCTGTCACGAGATCGCAAGTTCATGCAGTTGACGATGGTAATGTTCAAACTACTAATCAAATTTATGATGTTTGTGCATTGTGTAATGAAATAGGTCATGCGGCTGAAAATTGCCAAGGAGGTGATGGGCAACACGAAGAGGTTCATGCTGTTCAAGGTCAAGGAGGGGGTGGTAGAAATTACAACAATATGAATTCTAACACTTACCACCCCGGGTTGAGGAACCACCCAAACTTTCGGTATGGGAACCCTTCAAATCAAGTTAACCCGAATTTCCAAGGAAACCAAGGATTTCAAAGGCAATATCAAACGGGTCAAAGCTCTTCGGGTGGAAACGAAGTAATGGAAATGTTGAAGGCGATGCAAGTCGAAATGCAATGAATGAATCAACGTGATGAAGTTCGGATGCAAAAGGACGAGGCCCGTGATAAAGCTATTCAAACTCTGACTACTCAAATGGGTCAACTTGCGAGTGAAGTGGAAATTTTGAAGAAAGCAAAAGGCCAGCTACCAAGTGACACGGTGATAAATCCCAAAAACATTAAAAGTGTTAACATCAATGTGGTAACTACCGTTCCTAATAGAGAATTCAATGAAACATTTTTAACATCTTCTTGTCAAGTGAATGCAGGTTTGGAAAAGGATGCTGAGGTTGAAACGAACAGAGAGCATGGAGCACCAATTGTGCCTATTCATGTGGGAAAATTAAAAATCCCTCACGCATTGTTGGACTATGGGGCAAGCATGAGTGAGCTACCAGGCGATCTATACGATATGTACGACTTTGGTCCGCTTAAAGATATAGACACCATGGTGAGCTTGGCGGATGAAAGTTGGGGGCGTCCACGGGGAATGGTTAAGAATGTTATGATTCAGTTGGGAGAATTCGAATACCCAGTGGATTTTCTGGTTTTAGATTATGCTACTACCACAATGGCGTCACAACAAAGGGTGATTTTGGGTCGACCGTTTCTCTATACGGCAAATGCTCAAATTGATTGTAGAGAAGGAATCATTAACATGACCGAAAAGAACCGTAAGTTGTCATTTAATGTTCAGACGAAGATGATTAGTTACGAGTTTGTTGAGGCGGATGATAGCGGGTTTAGTGAAAAGGTGTTCCAAAGAATGAGAAGAAATCACCCACCGGATCATGAAGAAGAGCATATGGGTTCAAGAAAGAGCGTATTTGATTACCCATCGAGTCAAAACAAGATGGATGCATTTTGCTCAATGGCACAAGGAAGTGATGGAGATGGCAGGAACCGATTCTTTGAGCCACCTTAAATGGGGGTGGCACGGTCTGGCTGAAGACTCGAAACTTAGCGCTGCTCGGGAGGCAACCCGGGGTTTTATATTGATCTTGCTATTTTTGTCTTTCTATGTTCAGGGCCATGGCGACATTCAAGTATGGGGAAGATGTACGGATATTTGTGTAAAGGTGGTGATAGGATGTCGGATTGTCTACAACATCGGTTGTGTCAAACCTCACCAGGTCAATGTACTCTTTCCTTAGTATTGTTATGTTCTTTAGTTTTGAAATTTTGGTGGTTAGTTGTTTGCTTTTGTTTATGGTTGGGAGGTTTGGGGGTGTATTAGTTTGATGTTATGTTTTGGGGTTGGGCTAGTTGGTGGTGTGTTTAAAAAAAATAATAATACAAAAAGAAATTTGGGATTTGAGAGTATTAGCGAAAGCTAATGTTTTTGGGTAAAAGCGATCTTCCCCTCAAAACCATACATTGGGACAATGTATCCCAAGTGTGGGGATGGGGGGAAATTTTTGAGAATTTTAAAAATTGTGAAATCAAGCGAAAAATTGTTGAAATTTGAACACTTGATATTGTTCCATTTGACACACCAACACCCTTTCTAGTCATTTCTTGGTGAGTTTTGGGCCACACACATGATTAATAGAGATTATTTCTTTGGTTTGAGTGGCGGTGTGTGTATTGTGTTAATAGAACTTGTGTACGAATTCTTGTTAAATCCTAGAGTTAGCATGCTTTTGAAAATGATAGGGGACTTTTAGGAAGCCTCGTCTAGATGTGTGAGAGTGCGGGATTGGTGGGTTGGACCTCATTCTTTACAAATATGAGCTTGGTATTGCGAGGGGTGGGGGTTTGGTCTTTAGAAAGCCATGTTTGAGCCTTAAACCATTCGGTTGCGACCCAAACCTACTTCTTACAAAACTATACCTATTGAGACTACCCGGTTTAGGAATTTAGTTAGTAGTGTTGATGTTCTTGTATATATTGTTGAGTTTATGTTAAAAAAAAAAAGAAGAAGAAAAGAAGAATTTAGTTGAAGATGTCTTGTATATAGTTGATGTTGCTTTGTTTAGTAGTGAAAATAAAATCGGGTCGAATCAATTAGCTCCATCATGTGTATTCCACCATTCCCTACCTTTGCATTTAGCCCCGTTACAACCCGTAAGTCCTTTTGATTCATAAGCATGCTAGATATTTGTTAGGAGGAAACTTGATTCTTATACAAGCTTATTGTCGCACACACACATACGCATTGAGTGGTTTTGCATTATATGCTAATAATTCTTGTTACCGAGAGATTTTTGTGAGGGGTGTGTCTTGTGGTATGATTGAAAGTTAGTAAAAGGACGGCACATTTAGCTTGGTTTGCATGTTTGATCGCTTAGGTTTTGAATCGTTTTGAATGGGTTTCTTGGGACAAGCAACGGGTAAGTGTGGGGATGTGACGAGTGGTCCGTAGGACAACCCTTAAACAAGCTAAAAATACATACATCTCATACTTTATTCGGTTTATTGTTTGAACTTAGTAACTACGAGAGATTTGATGTTGCAGGTGTTAAGGCGCTCAAAGTGCAGGATTTAGGAAGCTTGGATGGATGTGGGAAGATGGCATCATTAAGCGATGAAGAAAACAAGTTTTGAGGGAGAAACGAAGGAAAAAGCCCACTCAGCGCCGTAACCTACGGCTAGGGGCCGTAGGTTACGGCCATCAATGATCCACAAGTGCATTGCCGTAAAACAGAAGGTTCATGCCGTAAAGAACATTCAGAGCCGTAACCTACGGCCCTCAGTCGTAGGTTACGGCACCCTATGTTGACTTTGGAGCTGCTGACAGCCGTAACCTACGGCTGGGAGCCGTAGGTTACGCCTCCGACTTATCTCAAAATGTAACTTACACATTTATTGGCCATTTCATGAGGATTTATGGGATCTTATCATGGGTATTCGGTTACGGAAGATGGGGGACGAGTTGGGGGAGTATATTTGAGGCACTTGGAAGTGAAAAACATATCTTATCATCTATCTTTCATCTAGTTTTGTTGGTGATCTTGTTGAACAACATTACCCTCTATTTTTGCATTATGATGTCACTTCAAGCCATGTGTGGCTAAACATTCTATGATTATCTTGGGTTGAAGGTTGTGTAAGACTTGTGCTTTTATTTTATATTTCTAGAATAACAACTCCTTTCTCTTTGAATTGTTTGTTATGGTGCATGATTGATTGTTAGTAAAGTATTGATTTTTATGCTAAACTAATTAGAAACCATACGTTCTTGGTGCCGTTGGCAATCGAGATATCATGGGTATAGTTAGGCTTGGGTAAGGGTTAATTGATCATCAGGTAACAACCTCACGTTCTAGGAATCTGAGTACTTAGTTCCCTTTCATCACTGCAATTGGTCATAAACGAACTATGTCTATGTAGTTCTTTCTAGTTGAATGTTAGCACAAAAGTCGAAGCAAACCGGAAACTCAAGATAGTCATTTGTCTCGCAATTGTTCACAACTAAATTTTCATTTTTGCAATTAGCTTAGCATTCCTAAGTTTTAAAATCCAATTAAACCAACTCTTGAATTTTATTTTCTCGCAATTAGTCTAATTTAGTTAATCTAGATAAATTCTCAAATAACACATATTCCACAAACTCCATGTGTTCGATACCCACTTACCGCTATCTACTTAGTAGTAATTGGACTAAATTTGATTGTGACCACGACATCACGTCACTGACACTTTGGCACGCCCCCGTGCTAGCTGAGCACGGGGCGTGTTCGGGCGTGTTCAGTCTCCTGTCTTCTTGTTTTGCTTGGGAAGATGCTGTCGTGGGGTCGGGCATATCACGTCTTGTTCCTTTTCTTGTATTTATGTTAGATTTTGATGTCTTTTTGCTTCTTTTGTTAATTTGAGCTCATTTAATCCTGAAAATACAAAAGGAAGACAAAAGCACACTTTTTCCAACATTAGTACTAAAAAGGGGTTAGTTTTATGCCACAATTGATGAAATTTATATGTTGCATTTTGAACACATCAAATACCCTCACACTTGAATATTTGCTTGTCCTCAAGCAAAACTCTTTAATATGTGGCTATTACACTCCCAAATGAAATGGGTAGAAAAGAAGGTTTTTGGGCTTATCATAGAGTGTCGGGATTTCCAAGATTCTTTATTTAGTTTTATTTTTATTTATTTACAATCCTATTCGTTATGATTTATTTAAAACTTTTCATAAGATAAATTACTTATTAGGGCATAACATGCCTTTGTAAAATTTTATTTATATACAAGTTCACATACCTCACGGGGATCACTCAACACTCGGCCGAAAATGTATTTTTGTGGATCACTCGAGAGCGGCATGGAACTTACTCCTACCATAAGCTTGTCAAGCAATCAATCCTCCTCCTTTTTAACTTATATACCTTTGTAAATATCAAGAGGACTTTGTGGGTGAAGGGTTAGGCTTGGGTTAAAGGTAGGTTATTGGGTTAGTGGTTAGTAGAAAAAGGGCGAAAAGCGTAACAAGCGTCGGTTTTCGTAAGACTTTCTATTTTTCCACTTTTATTTTTATGAAGCTATTTCTCAAACAAAGTCATTTTTGATAAACTTGTTTGGTTATTTGCTTTTTGCTTCATACTCAACTTTTTCTCTCTTTTTTTTTTTTTTTTTAATAGTCATACGAAAATCCGAACTTGTTACTAAAACAAAGGGTTAAAAATGAAAAAGGTTTTGGTGGGTAAAAGGGTGTTTGTTTTGGGTTATGAAATGAAAATGTTTAGGCTCAAAGGGGCTAACTAGGTGGATTTTGTGTAGGTGGTAAAAAAAAAATAATGGTGTAGAAATAAATAGGGTTAGTCCTAATGCCTCCATCATTTACTTACTCGGGTTTTAAGTTGGTAAGGACCGGGAATGTATCGTCGTGGCAAGTTCTAGAGTCGTAAGAACCAAGCGGCTATTCACACAAGAAACGAAAATGAGCATTTAGTTTAATGATATGTAAGTATTTGCTCAATAAAGGCTCAAAACTCACTTTTGTGGGAATGGGTTTTTTATGTGGTCAAGTATATATAATCAAATTTTAACTAAGTTTGCCATGCATTTTCATAATTTTCTTATGTTGGTTCTTTTTATCACGACGCTATCGGTTGTAAATTCGTAAAAATATAACCTTTTTAAGAACTTGAATTTCCCGAGTTGAACCTAGATAAGTAAAAAAAAATGAAAATTTTTGAAAAAAATTTGGGGTGATTAGCGGTTCCAATAGAGTTTTGTGTAAGGCTTGTAATTAGGACTTGCAAGATTCAAGGTTTTAGCATCCCCCCCACACTTAAATTACACATTGTCCTCAATGTGTCCCAAAAATAAGTTTTTAGGTTGATTGAATGTGTAAAAGTGGGTTAAAAACAAGATTTTATGGTACTGGGTAGCTGAACACGGGGTGGTGTTGGCTGAGCACGGCTGACGGGTGGTCCATTGGACAACCCTTAATCATGTTAAAAGACGAAATAATCCCTCGCTTAATCGAGTAATTATCTTGAATTAGATAACTACTGTTGCCTACGTTTCAGGTGCGGTTCGGGAGCTTAAAGTGGATGAAACGCAGCTTTGGAAGGTATTGGAGATGAACGGGTCGTGTGCGGAACAAAAGATGAAACAAAGAAGAAAATTCAAGTCACCACCGTAAATTACGGTCTCACCGTAATTTACGGTGGACCTGATGTTGACCTGAAGCTCACCGTAAATCAGAAGACTTGCACCGTAACAATATTATGTCCACCGTAATTTACGGTGGAGCCGTAAATTACGGTGGTGTCTGCGGATTTTATGTAACTGCCACATTAAGTTGGTTTTTATGATGTCTTTTGGGTTAATCTCATGATTGGTCGGTTTTGGAACTCACTAGGGGCGATTTTGGCTATCCTTGCTTGGTTTTGGACAATTGCTAACATTCGGTTTGTTATTTTGATTTGTATGAACATTGAATTGCTTGTTATGATGATTCACCAAGCTATGTGTGGCTAAAACTTTCGGTGATCATCTTAGGTGAAGGTTTCGCTTGAACTTTTGTGTGTTTATTTCTGAATTTCTAGAATGATAACTTGCGTTGCTTGAATATCATGGTGTATGTTTAATTGCTTGTAACTTGTTAATCGATATTGCAATTTCTAGTCTTAATCGTACGTTCTTGGTGCCGTTGGCAATCGAGATATCACGGGAAGGGTTAGGGTTGGTTATTGATTAATTGATCATCGGGAAACAACCTCGCATTTATAAATCTGAGTACTTTGTTCCCTTTTATCACTTCGATTATTCATGCACGAGTTATGTCTATGTAACTCTTTCTAGTTGAAATTTCACACAATTGTTTAAAGAAACTGAAACCTAAGATGGTCATTGTTCTCTCCTAATATGTTTTACAATCAACATTTGATTTGCAATTAGTTTTTAATTTAGTTTTCTAAAACAACAATCCAATTCATTGATCTTAATTTTCTGCAAATTAGGTTAATTGTAGTTTAATTGCAAAGCTATAAAATCAACACACTTTCCACATACTCCCTGAGTTCGATACCCTCTTACCACTATCTATAGTTGTTTTTGGGATTAAATTTGTGTGACCACGACAATCACGTCAAATTTTGGCACCGTTGCCGGGGAGTAGTGCGCAACGTGTGTCAGTTTGTTAGTTTTGCTTTGTTATTTTCGGGTTTACACTGGTGTGTTTAGTGTGCAGGTTCTACAGGTGCATGCATACTAGAGGCTCTCACAAAGCGTCACCATTGTCATTTGATCCGGAGATCGAACGAACGCTAAGGCAAAACCGAGTTTTACTACGCGAAAATAGAATCATTGGTTCACCTACTTCACCCATTACACCAAGAAACATCATGGACGAAACACAAGTACCACCCACAACGGGTCAAACGACCTCATCATTTATACCTACTGCCACACAACCATCACCAAACACAACCATACCAAATTCCACTACAATGCCTACTCCACTTCATGATACTACACCAACCAACACCACACAACCGATTACTACTCAAAATGAACCCAATCTTACCTTTAGTCCTTCAGCCACAATCCCACCATTATCACACTTCTTTCCTCTATCTACAGGTCAATCATCTTCTCATTATTCAATACCACCAAATACAACCATTGTCCATACCACCTCTACATTTAGACCATCAAACCAGTCGGGTTTTCAATACTCGACCATTCCATTTGGGCAAACTTCGGGTATAGGGGGAGATGGGTATGAGGAAGGATACGAAGACTTTGAGGGTTATGAGGAAGAGGGATATGTTTATGGGGATTATGGTGATCAAGGAGAGTTGACTTATGTGCCTGGTCAAACTCAAGGAATGTCAAATGTTGGTGGGATTTCACAACAACAACTCATACCGCAACATATTCGGCCAAGACCACAAGGGGCACCAATGCAACGCCCTATCCCATTGCAACAAATTCGGCCACAAAATGTACAACCGCAATTTCAAAGGCCGATTCAATACCCACCGATGCCCCAACAACAATTTCAACAACCAATTGCACCACAAGGGCCTATACCAAGACCAATGGGTCCTATTCGTCCAAGGGGTCGATTGGGTGTTCCAAGAAGGCATCTTAGGGAACAAGCAAGGGGAATAGAAGCACATTTCAGGCCGATCATTACTTAAAACCCTTCACCGGTGGTTATTCCTCACAACAACCAAGGGAGAACCTTTGAAGTAAGAACAAATTCTTTGCAAAGTTTGCCGAAATACAAAGGGCTAGCAACGGAGGAACCGTATTTCCATTTAGAGGCCTATGACCCAATTTGCAATACTTTTGGGAGTCAAGGTTTTTCGGCCGATGATGTCAAGTTGGTCTTATTTCAGTTTTCTTTGGAGGACAAGGCAAAGAAGTGGTTCTACACTTTGCCTTCAGCATCTATTTATACTTGGGCGGAGATGCAACAAATTTTCTTAGACGAATTCTATACCGCCCAAAAGACCAACGATGCTAGAAAGGGGTTGAGGAGCTTCCAACAACAACATGGTGAGATGTTCCATGAGGCATTTGAACGTTTTAATATGATGATTAAAAATTGCCCTCACCATGGGATTGAACTTTGGGAGTTGATGAATGCCTTCCACGAGGGGTTGAGTGCTGAAGATGCTCGCGATTTAATGTCCATTACCGGTGGGACTTTTGGCACAAATTATGAGAATGACGATTGGGAGTTTTTAGAGAATATGGCAATTACCTCAAAAAGAAAGGCTCAAGCATCGAGGAGAGCGCGACCGGCCATTGCCCGACCTCAAGTGCACGCCATAGATGATGGTAATGTTCAAACTACTAACCAAATTTATGATGTGTGTGCTTTGTGTAATGAAATAGGTCATGCGGCTGAAAATTGCCAAGGAATGGTGGAAGGGCAATATGAAGAGGTGCATGCGGTTCAAGGTCAAGGTCAAGGAGGGGGTGGTAGAAACTACAACAACATGA
This sequence comes from Helianthus tuberosus, assembly GCA_030545235.1. Lineage (NCBI taxonomy): Eukaryota > Viridiplantae > Streptophyta > Magnoliopsida > Asterales > Asteraceae > Helianthus > Helianthus tuberosus. Next base: position 135,108,592 of record CM060394.1, read on the forward strand.
ACTCTAATACCTACCACCCCGGGTTGAGGAATCACCCAAATTTTCGCTATGGGAACCCTTCAAATCAAGCTAACCCGAACTTTCAAGGTAGCCAAGGTAACTTTGGTTCACGTCAACCTTACAACAACCAAAGTGGTTATCGAGGCGGGAACAACCAAGGATATCAAAAGCAATATCAAGCGGGTCAAGAACAAGGGGGTTCTTCGGGTGGAAACGAGATGATGGAGATGCTAAAGAGCATGCAAACGGAGATGCAAAAACGGAACCAACTCGATGAAGTCCGAATGCAAAAAGATGAGGTTCGTGACAAAAGCATCCAATCACTAACAACCCAAAGGGGTCAATTGGCAACCGATGTGGCAGAATTGAAGAAAAACAAGGGTCAACTTCCTAGTGACACCAAGGTAAATCCATCACACGGTTCGTCAAGAGGTAATGTTAATGTTCATCAGGTTAGTGTTTTGAGAAGTGGAAAAGAGTTTAAAGCTAATTTGTCACCCGAATTAGTTGAGGGGGTAGTTGAGGACATCACGGGTAATGATAGTGATGATGATGTTTCACCGGTTAAACCAAAAGAATTAAATGTTAATAAACCGGGTTTGGGTGAAAATGAAAAGAGTGAAAAAGTTGAGGGTGAACCGAGTCAAGTCCCGTTTCCATCGGCTTTACTTGACCCGGGTAAGAAAAACGTTATTGCATCAAGAGGTCCCCAAAAAGAAGAATTGTGGGACATGTTTAAGCAAGTTAAAATTAACCTTCCACTTCTTGATGCAATAAAACAAGTACCCGCCTATGCAAAATTCCTAAAAGAATTGTGTACACAAAAGAGGCAAAACAAAAAGAAAATGCCTAAGCGGGTCGATTTAACCGGGCAAGTGAGTGCGGTTTTGAACGGGGAGCTTCCTCCTAAGCTCCAAGATCCGGGCACGCCGTTGATTAACATACAAGTTGGTAATTTTCAAATGGCTAAAGCGTTACTAGATCTTGGGGCCGAAGTTAGCATTTTACCGGGAGGCTTATATGACCAATATGATTTTGGTCCGTTATCAAGGGTGGAGACAACGGTTGTTTTGGCCGATTTGTCTCACAAGTTACCCCGGGGTATGGTTCAAAATGTCATTGTTAAAATTGATGAATTTTATTACCCGGTTGACTTTTTAGTCTTGGACTACTCATCGGCGGACCCAAAACAACAACAAACGTAATTTTGGGTCGGCCATTTTTGAGCACCGCACATGCAGTAATCGATTGTAGATTTGGTACAGTTGATATGACTTTTGGAAATCGAAAAATGCGTTTGAATGTTTTTACTAACAATTCTAATGCTAATGGTGTTGATGAGTGTTTCATGGCAGATATAGTTGACGGATGCAACCCGCATGAGTATGAGGAGGATGGTTTGGATGTTTGCCTGTGTGATTTTTCTGAACAGGTACATGCTTATGCACTCCGGGTTGAAGAGGAAAAGCAAGATGCGATGGCATTGAAGGAAGGTCGGCCGCCATGGACCCACCAGTTTGAAGGCTTACCGGCGGAAATAGATTCGGGTACTAAACCATCGCTAGAGGAACCGCCAAAGTTGGAGCTCAAAGACTTGCCGAGCCATTTGAAGTATGTGTTTTTAGGGGATAATGACACTTTACCGGTCATTATTGCCTCTAATTTGGAGTTGGCACAAGAGCAAGCATTGTTGGAAGTCTTGAAGGAAAACAAGGGAGCTATCGGATGGACAATTGCCGATCTCAAAGGAATTAGTCCATCAATTGTCATGCACAAAATCATTACAACCGAAGATGCCAAACCGACACGAGAAGCTCAAAGGCGGTTGAATCCGAAACTACGGGAGGTAGTTAAAAAGGAGGTAATTAAATGGTTGGATGCGGGAATCATCTATCCGATTTCGGATAGTGCTTGGGTGAGTCCCACCCAAGTTGTGCCTAAGAAGGCCGGCATTCAAGTAGTCAAGGATGAAAGTGGTGAACAAATTGCCACCCGACCGGTTACCGGGTGGCGTGTATGTATTGACTACCGAAAATTGAATGCCGCCACTTCTAAGGACCATTTCCCGCTACCTTTCATTGACCAAATTATTGAAAAATTATCGGGTCAAAAATATTACTGCTTTTTAGATGGGTACTCGGGTTACAATAAAATAGCAATACACCCGGATGACCAACACAAGACCACCTTCACTTGTCCATATGGCACCTTTGCCTTTCGGCGAATGCCATTTGGCTTGTGCAATGCTCCGGCAACTTTCCAACGATGTATGATGAGTATTTTCTCGGACATGGTTGGAGAGTCGCTCGAAGTATTTATGGATGACTTCTCCATTTTTGGCACTAGTTTTGATGCTTGTCTCAACGAATTACAAAAGGTTTTAAAAAGGTGCGTTGAGAAAAATCTAGTGCTATGTTGGGAGAAAAGTCATTTCATGGTGCAAGAGGGCATTGTGTTGGGTCATGTAATTTCTGAAAGGGGGATGGAGGTGGATAAGGCGAAAATAAGGGTAATAGCATCTTTGCCACCTCCGAAAAATGTTAAGGGTGTAAGGTCATTCTTGGGACATGCGGGTTTCTATAGACGTTTCATAAAGGGTTTTAGTGTTATCACCAAACCCTTATGCAACTTGTTATTAAAAGATGTCCCATTTGATTTTACTAATGAGTGTATGCAAGCTTTCACTGTTTTGAAGGAACATTTGGTCAAAGCTCCTATCTTGCAACCACCGGATTGGTCAAAGCCGTTCGAGATAATGTGTGATGCAAGCGACACCACTATTGGTGCAGTTTTGGGTCAACGGGTTGATAGAAAGCCGGTGGTGATTTACTATGCAAGCAAAACTTTATCCGAAGCGCAACTCAATTACACCACAACCGAAAAGGAGTTACTAGCGGTGGTGTATGCTTTGGATAAGTTTCGTGCTTATATTTGGGGGAGCAAGGTGGTGGTTTATTCGGATCATAGTGCGGTCCGATACTTGATGGAGAAGAAAGACGCAAAGCCTCGGTTGATTCGGTGGGTATTATTGTTACAAGAGTTTGATTTAGAAATCCGAGACAAAAAGGGAAGTGAGAACGTAGTGGCGGATCACTTGTCTCGGATTCCGGTGGAAGGGATCGATGATGTAAGTGAAATCAATGAGAGTTTTCCCGATGAGCAATTACTAGCCGTTTCCACCTTTGTTGCACCGTGGTATGCTCACTATGTCAACTACTTAGCCACGGGTGCCATCCCAAGTCATTGGACCAAGAAGCGCCGACAACAATTTATGGTCCAAGTGAAGCAATACATTTGGGATGAACCGGATCTTTTCAAGATTGGACCGGATCAAGTCATACGAAGGTGTGTGCCCGAGACAGAAGTGTTGGAAATTTTGACCCATGCTCATTCGTCCGCATGTGGGGGTCATTTTAGTGGGCACAAAACAGGCTATCGGGTTCTTTCATGTGGGTTCTATTGGCCCACAATTTTCAAGGATGCTTGTGAATTCGCTAAAAATTGCATAAATTGTCAAAAGATGGGAAGCATATCGAAGAGGGATGAGATGCCATTACAATCAATCCAACATTTTCTCTCGTTTTGGCATCCCGCGGGTTATTATAAGCGATGGTGGTTCGCATTTCAAGAACTTCAACTTCGGGAAATTATTGAAGAGATATAGCGTAAATCACCAAATTGCCACACCTTACCATCCGCAAACGAGTGGACAAGTCGAAGTGTCCAACCGTCAAATCAAGGAAATTCTCATGAAGACGGTAAGAACGGATAGGAAGGATTGGTCGAGTAAGTTGGACGATGCTTTGTGGGCATACCGAACGGCCTACAAAACTCCTATTGGCACAACGCCTTACCGGATGGTGTATGGAAAGGGTTGTCACTTGCCAATGGAGTTAGCGCATCGGGCACATTGGGCAATTAAGACGGTCAACGTGGATTATGACGAGGCGGGTAAGTTGAGAAAGTTGCAACTAAGCGAGATCGAAGAGATTCGAGACGAGGCATATGAATGTGCATCGGCATATAAAGATAAACTCAAGAAGGTGCATGATGCAAAATTGCGAAAGAAAACGTTCGAAGTGGGTCAAAAGGTTTGGTTGTATAACTCAAGACTCAAGATGTTCGCGGGCAAGCTCAAAAGCAAATGGATGGGTCCGTATGTCATTCGGAGAGTTGGGAGATTTGGTGACGTAGACATCCAAGACGAGCAAACATTGAAGCAACAAACGGTGAACGGTCACCGGTTAAAGCCGTATTTGGATGGGAACGACATCAACACCTTGGAGCTTGACAAAGCGGGTTACATCTTACGCCCGGTCGATGAGGAACAACCATGAGAGGCCCAGGTTTGGTAGTGTAAATAGTAGTGTTTCATTTTGTTTGTTTTGTATAGTTGCACAATTGCCGTATTTCCTTGAAACCCGTGTTTGAAACAAGTGTGCGGATATTCGGGTCACGAATTACTCTAACATTGTGTTGAGGACAACACGGGACTTTCGAGGGGGTAGGGTGATTTTTATACGTTTTTGAAAAATTTTAAAAACACAAAAAAAAATCAAAAAAACTTGAAAAATATAAAAATATACCTTCAAATAACAAGTTTTTGAGGAATAATAATCGCCCAGAACCCACCGTAATTTACGGTTTTACCGTAATTTACGGTGGAGATGAAATATGGTTGATCTTTACGGTGATTCTAGACTGTTTTACGGTAGGAATTGATGTTCAGCATGTACCGTAATTTACGGTTATACCATAAATTACGGTGAGTGATGAAAACTTTTGGGCTTTACGGTGTAGTTCTCCTGCTTTACGGTGAAAATTGGTGATTCAGGTCTCACCGTAAATTACGGTTTGACCGTAATTTACGGTACGCATAAAAACTTGATATATTTGTCCGGTTCTTGTATGTATAAAAAAAAAAAAAAACATCATCACATCAGATCACGTGAATAATCCCTAGCCACACAACACCTTTCACTTTCTCATCCATCTTTTTCACAAAAGATCCACAAACCTCCATAACCTTCTTCAACCTAAATTCTTCTATATCTCACTCAATTTTTGTCCAAATCAAGTGAAATTGAAGTCTAACTTGACTAATTTTTCACAAGCTTGTCGATTGTGAGGAGAGATTTCTGAAAAAACGCAGTTTCTGGGTCCGAAATCAAAACCCTAATTCGAAAATTTTTGGGGGTTTTTGGAGCTTTTGTTTCACAAGAACTTTAGCATCTTCAAACAAAGGTATGAGAGCTTATTTGTTGTATTTTGATGCTACATTGTGAAAAGTAAGGTTATTTAGGTTACTTGCCCATACCCACTTGCTTGTTCTTAGATATGATTATGGAATTGGTTATTTGAACATGGTTATGGTTGTAGATGTAGGATTTGTGGTTAAAGTAGTGAACTTTTGGGGATCTCTACATTGTAGAGACACCATGCCCGATTTTTGAAAATTTTTTGATATACTTTTGGTTCACTAGCATCTACAACCATGATAACAAGCAAGTGTGGGGATATTTTGGAAAAGAGGGTTTAATTTTGTTTCGTTGGTTGTGTTGTTTGCTCTAATGTGTGTAGGAATGGCACGAAAAAAAGAAAAGACCGGAGCTGGTTCATCTTCTTCTTCAAAGGGAAAGGGTAAACAGCCGGAACAACAGCCACGGAAGAGACAATACATGGGTAGAGTGGATGAAAGCGAAAGTGAAAGCGAAGAAGAGATGGAGTTGGATATGACGGAGAAACCGAAATGGGATTCAGGACCGTTAGATGATCAACCATTGGAATGGCAGCCGACGTTATATAATAACTGTATGAATAAGTTGAAGAATAAGGCAGCGGCCTTTATATGTGAAAGGGATGTTCGAGAAGCTGAGTTTGGTCAATTCGGGGTGTTTGACAAGTTCCGGGCTCTAGGTTGGGAGTCAGCACTTAGTTGTTTTGATAAAGATAAAAGCAACTTGTTTATCACCGAAATCCAAGAGTGGATGGCAACTCTTAAGGTCAATACGTATGACAGGCCATCGAATATGAAGCTGACGGGTATTGTGAATGGAGTTCCAGTGGAAATGTCTTTTGATACTTTGAAGAAGCTCGGAAAGTATGATAGTCTGCCAGCCCGCGATTATATGATACCGACTCTTGATGATCTTCTGGTGAAGCCGGAGAAACATCTGCGATGGAATGATATGTTGGCAGCATTGTTTTTACCCGGTAGATACAGTGGTATTCTATACCGGAAGAATTTGAAAATTGAAGCTAAATTGTTGCATACAATCTGTCTTCTCAATGTTATTCCAAGAAGGGGGGACAAAGAGCAGGTGAGGTTTCCTGAAGTACATGTTCTTTATTCGTTAATGCACGGGGCTCCGCGTTTTCCTATACGCTATCTTATCATGAACCATTTATGGATCTGTCGGAATAAGTATGGAAGAGACATTGTCCCGTATTGTCGAATAATTACGGGGTTGATGAAACAACAGAAGGCGATAACATCCGAAGATCGAGGAGCAACAAAAAGGCATCAGCCTTTTACGTTGGATAAGTTGGGGAATGTTTGGACGTATACTCAGTCGGAGCGTTATCACAAGTTAAAGTCGGAAGGGCAAAGGTGGAGGGCACTAAAGTTGGGTGCACGAGATTTGTTACCGGGTGAGCCGGACGAGCCAGAAAGCGATGCAGAAGCAGTTCCGAGTGGAGATGAGGACTATGTGGACGAGCCGCATGGTGTTGAAAATGTTGGTCAAGGTGGTTATGGTAGTGGTCATGGTGGGATGTTTTATGATTATACGCAGCAATCTTATGTGCCGGGTTGGGCCTATGAAGGCACAATGCAAGAAGTGATTGCGAATCAACGCCCTCCGGCATCCGTGTTTGATACGGGGTCGGAGAGGACGTTGTATGATCAAAACACGAGAAATAGTGCAAGTATAGAGCGGGCATTGAAACATAGCTTGGATCGTCACGAGTTATGGAATCGCACACATGCGTATTCCCGAGAGGTTGAAATAAATAATCGCTATCATGACGACCAAGAGAGGAGAATGCACGCGGATTGGCATGCCGGGAGGCCGGTGGTTGTGGATCCACAACATGTGGATTATGCGTCACTACCACCATATGATGGTAGTGTTTCGTATGCAACCCCGCCGATCCACCACTCGCAATGGCTTGACCCGAGGCAACAAGAGGGAGCGCAACAACAACAAGGAGGAAGTACTAGCGGCTCGTTTGCGTTCGGTGAATGGACCGACATGATGTCTTCCATGTTTGGGCCGCCGGGACCGCGCTATTATTAGTCAGGTTGTGTTTCCCCTATGTATTTTTTGTGCATATTTGTTAGTTTGTTTGTTTAAGGTTGGGCGGTTGGGTGGTGTTTTGATATGTTGTGTTTGGGTTGGTGCTTGATGGTGGTGTCATGTTTTAAAAGAAGAAAAACATAAAAAATATAAAATGAAAAGTACAAAAAGAAATTTGGGGTTTGAGTGAAGAAGCGTTTTTGTTGATGATGAATGAATTTAGTGATCAAAGCCTCCTAAAACCATACATTGGGGTCAATGTATCCCAAGTGTGGAGATGGGGGGGAATTTTTTTGAAGTTTTTGAAAAATTTTGAGCCAAGCGAAACGATGTGAAAATTTGAACACTCTAGATTAACCCCAAGTTGGTGCACCGGCAACCCTTGATACCTTTTTCATTCTTGGTGAGAGTTGTAGCCACACTTGTATATAAATAATGCTTATCTTTGATGAGAGTGGCTACGGGTGGGGGTGCATTAGAACTTGTGCTTGAATGCGATTTGAGTCCTTAGTTAGACATGAATGCAAAAAGGATAAGGGCATTTAGGTAGCCTCGTCGTTGGTGTGAGCGAGTGTGGGATTTGGGGGGTTGGACCTCATAAGTTATATATATGAGCATGGTAGTGAGAGGGGCGGGGGTTTGGACATTTAGTTGCCCATTTTGTGCCTTAAAAGCCTATCAATTGTTACCCCTAGTTACTTACTTAAAAATTTACCCAAATTTGACCCGGTCTTATAGTGTTAGTGATAGTATTAGTAGTGTTAGTTTGAAGTAGATATGTTTGATGCGTTATTGTATTTTTGTTTGCTTTAAAAAAAATCAGAAAAAAAAAAAGAAAAAGCAATGAAAGAAAAAAAAGAAAAAAAAATGGAAAAAGAAGTGATGTTTAGTTATTTTGTATATAGTAGTTAAGTTTGATAGTTGTTCGTTTGCTTATTTTTTGTAATAGAAGACCGGGTCAAGTTTTTGCTACTTCATATATATTCCATTTCCTACCCATACACCTAGCCATGTTACAACCTTGAAAGTCCCTTTGATTTGCATTCATGTTTGACCCATTTTAGGAGAATGATCGATTTAGGTACAAGCCTATGATTGTGCAACCACCCGTTCGCCTAGTGTGTGTCTAGCTTATCTTTGCTAGTTTTCACTTGTAGCCGAGAGGAGAGATTTAGAGAGGGGTGCATTGTTTTGGGTGTTAAAAAGGGGTTAGTAAAAGGATTGCATGTTTTTGCTTGGTTTAATTTGATCACTTGTTTTGAAATTGATTTGATGAGTTGCTTGGGACAAGCAACGGTTAAGTGTGGGGATGTGACGGGTGGTCCATTGGACAACCCTTAATCATGTTAAAAGACGAAATAATCCCTCGCTTAATCGAGTAATTATCTTGAATTAGATAACTACTGTTGCCTACGTTTCAGGTGCGGTTCGGGAGCTTAAAGTGGATGAAACACAGCTTTGGAAGGTATTGGAGATGAACGGGTCGTGTGCGGAACAAAAGATGAAACAAAGAAGAAAATTCAAGTCACCACCGTAAATTACGGTCTCACCGTAATTTACGGTGGACCTGATGTTGACCTGAAGCTCACCGTAAATCAGAAGACTTGCACCGTAACAATATTATGTCCACCGTAATTTACGGTGGAGCCGTAAATTACGGTGGTGTCTGCGGATTTTATGTAACTGCCACATTAAGTTGGTTTTTATGATGTCTTTTGGGTTAATCTCATGATTGGTCGGTTTTGGAACTCACTAGGGGCGATTTTGGCTATCCTTGCTTGGTTTTGGACAATTGCTAACATTCGGTTTGTTATTTTGATTTGTATGAACATTGAATTGCTTGTTATGATGATTCACCAAGCTATGTGTGGCTAAAACTTTCGGTGATCATCTTAGGTGAAGGTTTCGCTTGAACTTTTGTGTGTTTATTTCTGAATTTCTAGAATGATAACTTGCGTTGCTTGAATATCATGGTGTATGTTTAATTGCTTGTAACTTGTTAATCGATATTGCAATTTCTAGTCTTAATCGTACGTTCTTGGTGCCGTTGGCAATCGAGATATCACGGGAAGGGTTAGGGTTGGTTATTGATTAATTGATCATCGAGAAACAACCTCGCATTTATAAATCCGAGTACTTTGTTCCCTTTTATCACTTCGATTATTCATGCACGAGTTATGTCTATGTAACTCTTTCTAGTTGAAATTTCACACAATTGTTTAAAGAAACTGAAACCTAAGATGGTCATTGTTCTCTCCTAATCTGTTTTACAATCAACATTTGATTTGCAATTAGTTTTTAATTTAGTTTTCTAAAACAACAATCCAATTCATTGATCTTAATTTTCTGCAAATTAGGTTAATTGTAGTTTAATTGCAAAGCTATAAAATCAACACACTTTCCACATACTCCCTGAGTTCGATACCCTCTTACCACTATCTATAGTTGTTTTTGGGATTAAATTTGCGTTACCACGACAATCACGTCAAATTTTGGCGGCCCAGTTTCCAGACTGCCAGTACCAAAAGTAAACAGAAGGCTGGGCACGGGGGGCGTGTTCAGTGAGCACGGCCCCGTGTCCAGGTACCTGAACTGGGCATTTTCTACAGAACCTCGGGCACGGGGCGTGTTGGGGTGAGCACGGCCCCGTGCTGAACTTGCTGTAATGAAGAAAAATTGTCGGGAGGCTCTGTTTTTGTGCATGGGTTGTTGGTTCAAGCTTCCCTTAGTATCCTTCACCATCCCGAGTGTGTTTTATTCGTGAAAATTAAAACTAAACTAGAAAATATAAAAGTTAATCTAAATTAAAACTACGGATAGTTCCGCGGAATGCCTCGTGGTGCGCCACGTTTATAAGGGTCCTTGGCTAGACCCACCTTATCAGGTGGTTCTGGCTCATCTTCAATTAGGGGTCGTCATTGCCGAATGGGTATTTCATTGATCGCTCGAGGTCGACACTCTTTTTAAATGCCCCTAATTGAAGAGGTAGATTGTTGTACTTCCGGTTTTTCAATGCTTCGTGAGTTTTTACAAATGTTTGTCCCAACACTAGAGGAGCGTCATCGAGGATGACAAAGTCGGTGGGGACTACCATTTGATTTGTTTGACCCAAGACATCCTCAACTACACCGATTGATTTTATTACCTTCCGATTGGATAGAAAAATGGGTATTTGAAGTGGAGAAAAATCACTAATACTTAATTTTTCAAAAATGTAGTTAGGCATTATGTTAACACAAAGATCTTTATCAATTGTGGCATTACTAATAAATGACTTTTGAAAGAAAGATGGAACCGGTGTAATGTTAATTTCAAATGGGTCTTCTTTTATTAGCGAAGTTTGATCATTAGTTAACTTAACACTTACCGTTTCGTCAATACAAGTGTTAGTGTTTAACTCTTTTAAAAACTTAGCATGAGTGGGTACTAAACAATGATTTTCAAAAGAAGGTGACAAGAGATTAATTTCTTCAAAATTAGACTCTTCTTGAATTTTAACGTCGTCGGACTCACCTTTTTCGTTGTTTAACTCATGTGTCGGTTTTTCACTTATTTGTTCTTCTATTTTTACACTTTCAGTTATCTCTTCCTTTTTTAATTCTTCTCTTGCGCGGGACTCATCTTCCCTTGCGCGAGATTCTTTTATATAGCGATCGATAACTCTAATGTGTTCTAATATCCTATCGGTCACTTCGGTTATAGAAAAAGAATCGGGATTTTCAAAGCTTGAATCCGGTTGTTCGATCCTTTGTTCCTCATAATACCCATATGAAGTAGATGGTTCACACCATTGTTCTTCATTGTAAGCATATGATGGATAAGGGTCGTAATTTTGTTCTTTATAATACTCATATGAGGTGGATTGTTCACTCCATGGTTCCTCATAGTAAGCATACGAAGGTGGTGGTTCATATCTTGGTTCCTCAAAGTATGAGTATGAAGGGTCATACCTTGGTTCATCAAAATATGAGTATGAGGGAGGAGGTTCATACCTTTGGTCTTCATAGGATGTGTATGAAGTTGATGGCTCGTACCTGGGTTCCTCATAGTAGGTGTATGAATTGGATGGTTGATATGAGCGATTATTTTGAACCGAGTGTGTGTTACGACAATTAGTGCAATAATTACTCCTATAATCATCCTCCTCATAGGTGTAGTTGTAACCTCCTGAGTATTGATCCATAAGAATCACTCAGCAGACCACAACCAAGTCTCGAGATCAGAAAAAAAAAACGGAAACAGAGGCTGGACACGGCCCCATGTTCAATGGACACGGCCTCGTGTACAGAATCTGTATCTAGGCGTTTTAATTAAATTCCCTGATTTTGTTGAGCACGGGGCGTGTTCAGTGAGCACGGCCCGTGTTCAAGCTACTGTTACTGGGTGTTTTTATGAAAATGTGCAGCACAGCCCCGTGTTCAGTGAACACGGCCCCGTGTACAGGTTACTGTAAATGCAAAAACTAAACTAAAATGCAGAAAAATGTGCGCGCGTTTTAAAAAGGTTTTGAAAAACTGATTAGGCCGTCGATTTTAAGCTTTCTTAAAATCCTTGTGTCCCCGGCAACGGCGCCAAAAACTTGATGTGTGTGAAGTGTTATATATATTAGGTGTATATTTTAAGCCCCTTTAACACTTTTTTAGTCAAGTTTTAAATTTATAAAACACGATATTTACTAACACTAAACACACATATGGGCAAGTGCACCCATCGTGAGCGTAGTATAGTGTTGGTAAGATACCGAGGTCGTCCAAGGACACAAGATCTTTTAGTACCGGTTTATCCTCAACGTCTAATCAAATTAAAAGTTTAGAAAAATGTTTTAAGCTAAGTAAAATAAAAACTAACTAAAATGCTGAAAAATAAAAATAAAAGAAAAAACAGATAGACAAGATGAATCACTTGGCTCCGACTCGTGTATAGTGTAACCTTTGATTATTTCCGCACTTTTGCACTTATTTAAGAGATTATCTTAGTTATTGTAGTAGGCCCCTCTTTTGAAGGTGACGTTACCCTCAACCCAGTAGTTTGAGTCAGCAAGGATACAATCCTAAAGGGTCGGATTATTGAAAGATAATTAATTAAGTTATTAATGCAAATTATGGTAGGCCCCTCTTTTGGAGGTGACGTTACCCTCGACTAAGTAGTCTGAGTCAGCAGGGATACAGTCCTAAATAGCCGGGTTATAGTATTAATAGTAGTTAACTTATGAGGGGATCAAAGAGTTTGGACCCCCCCCCCCCCCATCCAATACCGTTAAGTAATGAAGGAGGTCCTACTAAATTTGACCCAGGTCCATTGCAGGACCTATAAACGCTGAACAATGGCAAGACCTTTACCAAACCGTTCCCTTAACCCCCGACTAGGTAGCCAACATACCTCCATATAGACCGTGGAGATATGAATGGTGAAAATCTTTTATTTTATATAGACAGTAAAATAATGCCAAGACACCACGGACAAACGATAAGGAAAGATCATCTTCAACATAAGCAACTAGTTATTAAAGTCATTAATACAAAACCAAATAAAAAGTGCGAAAAGATTAGAAATAAAAAGTATTACAGTAGACACTTGTCTTCACCAAGTGATGTAAGAGACTTAGGCAAACATGGCCTTGATTGTCAAGAACTCTTACGATCAATCTTGGATCCCGAGACGACTCACACACTCTACGATGGACAATGGATGATGGTGGTGGATGATGGTGTTATGGTGGTGATGGGTGGTGGGTGGTGGGTGAAGTGTGAGAGAGGTGGTGTGCCAAGGGATGGTTTGAGCTTGAGCCAAGCACTCCTATTTATAGGCTGAACAGAAGCTCGGGCACGGCCCCATGTCCAGTGGGCATGGCCCCGTGTCCACATCCTTCTCTTTCTTCATTTAATGCAGCTTGTCTTATTAGTTGACCACGACCCCGTGTGCAGAAGAATCTTTGTACTATGAAGATTTGCCTGGATTGTGCGAATCTTATAGTTGACCACGGCCCCGTGTCCGCTGAGCACGACCCCGTGGTGGGCAATAGAAGCTTCTACCACTTTGTCTTTTCTGCTGACACTTGGGCACGCCCCCGTGCTGGCTGAGGATGGGGCGTGTTCAGTCTCCTGTCTTCTTGTTTTGCTTGGGAAGATGCTGTCGTGGGGTCGGGCATATCACGTCTTGTTCCTTTTCTTGTATTTATGTTAGATTTTGATGTCTTTTTGCTTCTTTTGTTAATTTGAGCTCATTTAATCCTGAAAATACAAAAGGAAGACAAAAGCACACTTTTTCCAACATTAGTACTAAAAAAGGGTTAGTTTTATGCAATAATTGATGAAATTTATATGTTGCATTTTGAACGCATCAATATCTATTCCGGATAATGTTTCTAAGAGAAGTTTAATAGAAACATGCGTTTTTCACGATAATGAATATCAAAACTATAATAGAAATAGTTCATATGAAAACTTGGACGGGGGGTAATTATCCTAGTGGACAAAAAAAACTCTCAGTATAATGTTATTTAGAAAAGTAGCGATCACATTAACAAATGTGATTATATAATAGTTCGATAGAAAAGAAAAACATTTTATATGTTCAAATGTAAAACTAGTAAAACTAATGATTGTTGTTTTGCAATTAAATAAAGTTTTACTAAATGAAATCAGAGATATGAAATAAATAGAGGCATTACTTACATAGGGTGTGATGTGAAAGCTATAAAAAGGTCATGTGTATCATGTGTTGATCGCTTACTCTGGCCAAGTAAGTAGTGGCATATGATACCATGAACTTCTTGTAGCGGACACATTTACGTCCGATGTAGTAAGGGCTGGGTGAATGGGACTAACTTAAAAGGTACCCAAATAAATCAAATAAGCAAGATGTTTGATAATAAACGTAGACGCAAGTCGGATGACGAAAGCGTATTACGTTAGAATGAAGAGCCCGAGAGAAAGGACAAGGATTAAAGTAAATGAAAATATAGATCAACTAATGAGAATGCTAAGGCATAAAGATAAAGTTTGACTGTCATAAGTGATGAAATTCACACAGACAAGTCAAAGGGGTAGAATAAATGAATAAAAGACTTTACTAAATAAATGTCACACCCCGAAATTATCAGAGCTGGCGTGACTGGACTGGTATCTTCATTGCACAGCGGAAGCAAATAAGCAAAGACTTCTAGAAAAAATGAACGCCGCTAAGTACTCGAAACTCCAATGGTTCTCCTATTCCAACCGTGCCTTGTCTTAGAAATGCAACCTGAGAAAGAAACATGCGAAAAAGTCAACATAAAGTTGAGCGAGTCCATAGTTTGTTTGTAAAAGATTTGAAATAAATCTTTTGAGTTGTGAAAGATTTGAAATAAATCTTTGGAATAACCGGTTTTTGAAATAGTATTGAGAAAACGAATTTAAAAATCATTTTCTTGCCAAGTTATATGCAAACGTTGTGTTTGTAACACAGTATGTTAATAAAAACCATGCATTTGTAAAGTCTTGTAGTTGTAATGTCCGTATAACCGTCAATGCCCACCCTGACTTTGACTTCATACCCGCATAATCCTATGCTTTGAATTTTGTATAAAACATGGTATTTATTTTGTATGAACAAGTATTTTTTTGTAAGTATATAATCCCTGGTATGTAGCAAATAAGGAAACAGATCAGTAAATGTGTAACCACATGGTCCAACCTGCGGGCGCATGGGTGGGGTTCGTTATGTTCAAATACACTTATCACTCATATGATCCAAGTGTACCATTCCTTAAGCTAATCATACCATGTATAAAATGTCTAAAATAATTGTATCGTGTATTTTACCCCAGCCTCTAAGGCCAACTCCCCAGTCTCTCTAAATTATCACCAGACGATCCATCCTTAGTCATGAAAAATCATTCATATTTCGATAATACGCATTTGTTTTGTAAAAACCGGTATATTTTGTATAATCCATTCGTAAACATTTGAGTTCCTCGAAATCCATTCGTAACAGAATTTAGAAATATGAGTTTTTGTTCGTTCAAAACTTTGTGTGTTCTTGCAAAACGTGCATGTCTTTCCACCCCGAAAACATTTATAAAAATATAAAATCGTAAAAAGTGGGGTTATGAACTCACCTGAATATTCCTTGTGCAAAGCTATCTAAATACGACTTCGTGATGTCGTTTCCAAGACTTGACTTACTAGCGTGCATTCTACAATATTCCTAACACGGAATATCTTATAAGTGTCTAAGTAAATGCAGTAACTACACTACGTGTCACCGAGCTCTACCGAATCGTTAATCGAACGATTCAACGGTAAGTTGTTAACTTAATGAAAATGATTAAGTTATACTTGTTAAGTCTCGCTTATTGTTGGTAAAAACTAATAAGTCTTGAAAGGACTTTGGTCCTCGAGAGATTTAAGAATAAATAAATATTTATATAAAATATATAAATATATCGGTAGAATCTCATTAGTTGTCTTGAGAAGTCGTCGTGTATGTCATACGAAAAATAGCATGTAATAAACTCGTAAGCGATATATATGATATATAGTGTGCCGTTTAGGCGTATAAAATAAATATGAAAAGTTATATTTATTTTATAAAAGAATCGTCGAGTTGTCGTGTTTGAAAATAATTATGACTATATTTATTTTATAAAAGAATTCGACTTGTTTGTGTCGGAAATAAATACATAGCTATATTTATTCATAAAAGGATTCGTTTTGTACGATATTGGAAATAAATATATAAACCATATTTATTTTCATAAAACGAATTCGTGTCGTTTAATATTTCGAATAAATATATAAAATATATTTATTTTATTAACACCATCGTCGTGTCGTTTGATCTTTGAAATAAATATATAAACTATATTTATTTTTATAAAAGAAGTGGTGTTGTTCGGAAATAAATATAAACTATATTTATTTTATAAAACGAATTCGAGTCGTAAGGTATTTGAATTAGATAGAATAATCATATTTATTCTATAAAAAGTTTTCCGTATTCTTGATGTTTAAACCAAACCTCGTAGTCGCTCATGAAAAATATCCGCTTTTGGATGTTTGAAATAAGTATATAAACTATACTTGTTTTTATAAAGATTTTTCTTTTTCGTATGTTGTAAAGTGTCGTCGACATTTTGTATTTGTTTTACTAAATGATTATTTGGATTCCGACGCTTTGCTTTATAATAAAAAAAAACGCTTCGTATTTACGGATTTTCTAGAAAAACGGGCAGAGTTTCCTCTGTTTTTGGACGCCCTGACAACACAAGTTGTCGTTATATTTTCAAATTCAAGCAACATATTCAACCAACAATATATATTTCTAAAATTTTAGTCAAATGTAAAAGCGTAAATAATCGCTAATTATGTTACGAGGGTTCGAGCTCGGTTCGCGTAATTGATAAAACTAGAAAATAACGAAATAAACCGCCGCAAAAATATTTACCAATCTTCGCGTGTCGAAACGCCGAAAATAAGTCAGCTGAGTTGACCGGGTCAACTGAGTTGAGCTGTTGACTGTGTTGACCGAGTTGAGCTGAGTCGAACCGAGTTGAGCTGAGTCGGACCGAGTTGAGCTGAGTTCACCGAGTCAACCGGCTGAGTTTGCTCGCTAAGTGGACCTGAGTTGACTCGCTGAGTTGACTCAGTTTGATCGAGTCGACCCGAATCAAACATTAGAACTGAACCGTCTAATGTTGATGATCGTTCACCGAACCAGAGCTGACCCAAACTTGTACCAGATCTGAACAAAAACAACCTTGAATCTGAACCGAATATCATCAGCAACAACCAAAAAGAAATCACCATCACCTTCAATCGAGGAAAATAAAAGAAACAGGGGTTTACCGGAATTTTTTCGGACAGAAACCGAAGACCGCCGCTACTGCTGCTGCTGTGAACGGTGATGCCGTAGCCGGAAACGAGTCGGAAGAACAGAGGCACCACCGTGAATCCCGAGCTGTAACGTGAAACCCGATGACGAAACCCGACGGTCAAAGACAAAGACCGTCGGTCCTTGACATGAACCACCGGTCTGTGACTCGGACCACCGGTCACCACCACCGTCGTCGGTTCTTTATCGTCGTCATCTCCTGCGTCTAAAACCCGCCGGATAAACGAACCGAGCTGTCTGACCGTCGTGAGCCACCACCGCCGCCGCTCACGGCAGCGCATCTGCTGCCGCTGGGACCCACTATCGTCGCCGTCTTTCTTCTCTCCGGCTTCTCTCTCTCGTCGACTCTTTCTCTCCTTTCACTCTCTCTCTCTCTCTCTCGCTTGAAGCCTCGACCGGCACCACCCACCACAGCGCCGCCGCCTGTGGTGGAGGTGTTGCTACTGTAGTCCGCCACCACCAAATAGATGGTGGTGGTTGGCCGATTAACAGAAGGGGGTAAAACAGGTGGGTGTCACCGAGATGGGAGAGGGAGAGCATGGATTTTGTGTGTGTGTATTGAAGGGGATGAGATGTTGAATGTGTTTGTTTCCTGTATGTGTATTCGAGAGAGAAGAGAGGGTCAGACTTTTAAGTCTGTGTTTTTCTTGTGTGTGAATAAATGGATGGACCATGACCCCTTTATAAAGATGTGTGATGAGATCTGTTGATATCTTGAGTAGATTTGTAGGGATTTTGTTTAGGTTTTGGCTAGATTTAATGTGGATTTAGTACAGATTTTCTAATCTATAGAGATTTTATTTAGATCTTGAAGGGATTTTTGGATAGATCTACAAGAAAAAATCTTGTAGTAGAGATCTAAAATATTATGTGTAGGTTTAGGCTTGCGGATTATGGGCTTGGCCCTAGGGCCCACAAGCCCATCTCATGTGTAAGTGGCCCATAATTCTTACGAGACCCGATATCGCGACTCAAACTCCATAAGCGTAAAATATTCGTGTAACATCCATATTTGTCGGTGTCGTCAGTATTTCATACGGTTTCAGAACATTATCGCGTAATATTCAGCAGATTTTCTGTAAATCACCACACGCGCACTGTATGGCTGAACAAACGTTCTTGGACACTCCAAGGGCCTGGTTAAGTTAATTAGTGTCGTAAACACTATTTATTATCGCGTAATCACCTGTTAATTACGTAATTAAGAGCCGTAAATCACCGGTTGTCACATTCTCCCCCTGTTACAGAAATTTCGTCCTCGAAATTTAGACTATGTTATCTCCTCATAATTGTGTTGTTTGCAGGTAAGTCCGAATAATGACCGTGTAATCGAAACAAGACTTATTCGAATCATGACATTCCTCAATAATAAGAACCCAATGGTTTAAAAAGGGATGTGTTTCAGAAATTGATGTCAAAGGAACCAAGACGTATAGGTACAGTCACTAATGTGACTAAGTTAACAGGGATCCAACAATGAACAGGAACTTCGACCAATCGAATTCCATATGAACGTTTACAATAGGTAAATGAGTTCTAGAAGCAATATCATCCACTGGATGAGCTTAGAATCAACAATCTCAAATGTACTAGTTTGCACGAAACGCTCGATCGTGATCAGCACAAGCTGCAAGTTATACCGACGCCACAAGGTGTCGCAATGAATGAAACAATTCAATAATAGGGGTGATCGAACAAGTATCACCTGTGTTTTGCATGAAACGCTCAATCATGATTAGCCCAAGCTACAAGTTTGTACTGACACCACAAGGTGTCGTAGTGATTCAAATAATTCAATAATAGCGGTGATCAAACAAATTCACCGTGTTTGAAATCAAATGAAAGCGTAATAAGTGAATCTGAAAGTTTGTTTCAAATGACATCATAGAATTTTCAATTGAAAATGGAACATCAAGGAAATGATGTTTTCAATCGAAGACGAAGAAACAATAAATATCGGGAAATATTCGATCGATGTTAAAAGAACCGTTAGGAGGTACACCGGAATATGAAATGAATTTGTGTACCATTGTCTTAACACACAATTGTGTTAAGACTGTTGTAATGTGATAAATCAAAGCGGATTTAATCTGAATCAATAAATAAATAATTAAATTCGTGCATAAGATATGTAAACGAGTTTAGCGCAAGGTTCAAATAAGTGAAAATACCACCACAAGGTGTCGAAATCAACAAACAATTTAATGGAGTCGAATGCCAAACAAGTTTACTTCGACTCGGAACAAATGAAACACTTGTTAAAACGAATTTTGAATATGATGCTCCCAATACATCATATGATGCTCTGAAGTAAATGTGTGTAATGGACAGTTCAAACAACTGAACTTGGTTTTAGCGCAATCCGATAATAAATATATGTATCGACAACTTTCGGCATGGTCACAACGAAAAACCATGTATGTAACTTGAAAAGAAGAGTAATTTCAAGAAAATGTGTTGGCTAGATAACAAAGGAGCCAACAATTACAATAATGCAGGTCATTCGAATCACAAATCAATAATTAGATTTAGCGAACTTTAATGAAACGCTTTATTCGAAACGGGACCACATGCGTAACAAACCGATGCATGCGTAACATATAAATTTTCAAGAAATGAAGCAAATGAATATTCGCTATACTGAAAGAAATGATCGTGACACAATGACCATTAAGAGGAGTAGAGATACGAAAATCTACTCAGTAAACGTGAAATTCAAAATTTCAATAAAAGAAATTTGAGGACTTTACCTGGGGTTGCATGTGATAACCAGTTGTTAGGTGACATTACCATGGAATGTCGAACATAGAGTATTCGTCGTTATTGAGTCAGGGGGAATGCAGAGACATACATCTTCTCCTGGGCGTGTTTCATGTCGTTTGCAGGACCGCGTGCCAAGCCGCCGCTTCCTGGTCGATAGTTTCCATGCTGACAGGATTAGCATCATCGCTGAAATGCTCCATCGTGTCTTTTCAAAATAGTCGTATGTGTCGTACTTCAACCTCCATTGATGTATAGCTTAAGTTTCACGTATACCTGTGCACTAGCGTTTCGTTTCGCGTAGAATGTGATGTATTCCGACATCCGTTGACGTAAAATTTGAGTTCCACGTATTCTCGTGCACTAGCGTTTCGTTATGCGTAGGCTGCCTGCTCGGGAAGTTAAAGTATCATAGACAATATGGATAATAGTGTGTACTCGAGTTAATATTCGCGGTTCCTACGTGATGACCTTTAATAAACACATACATGCACAAATAATCAATCATATAATCAATTAAGCATGTTAGTCACCAATAAGCAATCAAGTAATTCCCCTAGTCCCACTAGTCTATCCTCCCAGCCTCTCAGACTGAACTTCCTAGTCCCACTAGACTATCCTCCCAGCCTCTCAGACTGAATCTCCTAGTCCCACTAGACTATCCTCCCAGCCTCTCAGACTGAATCTCCTAGTCTCTCAGACCACCTTCCCAGCCTCTCAGACTGAATCTCCTAGTCTCCCGACCAGATCCAGCCACCCGGCTGAATTCCCTTTTCCGAAGGTCTTAAATGCATGTTTCCTAAACTCTCAGAGTGTTGTGTACTGTATGTAATTGTATTGTGTACCGTGTATAAAACATCACAATAGCGTATGTTTGAAAACAAAATTTTGACTGTTTGTTTTTCAGCAACGGTTGGAGACCATATTCGAGTACTAGGCGTTCTGTATGTATTCAACGTCTTAATAGTCTAAGTCCCAGAGAAAAGTGAGGTTAGAGCCTAGGTATTCTTGCAGAAAACCTTATTCGCTGTAACCTATAGCTCTGATACCAATCTGTCACACCCCGAAATTATCAGAGCTGGCGTGACTGGACTGGTATCTTCATTGCACAGGGAAGCAAATAAGCAAAGACTTCTAGAAAAAATGAACGCCGCTAAGTACTCGAAACTCCAATGGTTCTCCTATTCCAACCGTGCCTTGTCTTAGAAATGCAACCTGAGAAAGAAACATGCGAAAAAGTCAACATAAAGTTGAGCGAGTCCATAGTTTGTTTGTAAAAGATTTGAAATAAATCTTTTGAGTTGTGAAAGATTTGAAATAAATCTTTGGAATAAACGGTTTTTGAAATAGTATTGAGAAAACGAATTTAAAAAACATTTTCTTGCCAAGTTATATGGAAACGTTGTGTTTGTAACACAGTATGTTCATAAAAACCATGCATTTGTAAAGTCTTGTATTTGTAATGTTCGTATAACCATCAATGCCCACCCTAACTTTGAATTCATACCCGCATAATCCTATGCTTTGAATTTTGTATAAAACATGGTATTTAATTTGTATGAACAAGTATTTTTTTGTAAGTATATAATCCCTGATATGTAGCAAATAAGGAAACAGATCAGTAAATGTGTAACCACATGGTCCAACCTGCGGGCACATGGGTGGGGTTCGTTATGTTCAAATAGACTTATCACTCATATGATCCAAGTGTACCATTCCTTAAGCTAATCATACCATGTATAAAATGTCTGAAATAATTGTATCATGTATTTACCCCAGCCTCTAAGGCCAACTCCCCACTCTCTCTAAATTATCACCAGACGATCCATCCTTAGTCATGAAAAATCATTCATATTTCGATAATACGCATTTGTTTTGTAAAAACCGGTATATTTAGTATAATCCATTCGTAAACATTTGAGTTCCTCGAAATCCATTCGTAACAGAATTTAGAAATATGAGTTTTTGTTCGTTCAAAACTTTGTGTGTTCTTGCAAAACGTGCATGTCTTTCCACCCCGAAAACATGTATAAAAATATAAAATCGTAAAAAGTGGGGTTATGAACTCACCTGAATATTCCTTGTGCAAAGCTATCTAAATACGACTTCGTGATGTCGTTTCCAAGACTTGACTTGCTAGCGTGCATTCTACAATATTCCTAACACGGAATATCTTATAAATGTCTAAGTAAATGCGGTAACTACACTACGTGTCACCGAGCTCTACCGAATCGTTAATCGAACGATTCAACGGTAAGTTGTTAACTTAATGAAAATGATTAAGTTATACTTGTTAAGTCTCGCTTATTGTTGGTAAAAACTAATAAGTCTTGAAAGGACTTTGGTCCTCGAGAGATTTAAGAATAAATAAATATTTATATAAAATATATAAATATATCGGTAGAATCTCATTAGTTGTCTTGAGAAGTCGTCGTGTATGTCATACGAAAAATAGCATGTAATAAACTCGTAAGCGATACATATGATATATAGTGTGCCGTTTAGGCGTATAAAATAAATATGAAAAGTTATATTTATTTTATAAAAGAATCGTCGAGTTGTTGTGTTTGAAAATAAATATGACTATATTTATTTTATAAAAGAATTCGACTTGTTTGTGTCGGAAATAAATACATAGCTATATTTATTCATAAAAGGATTCGTTTTGTACGATATTGGAAATAAATATATAAACCATATTTATTTTCATAAAACGAATTCGTGTCGTTTAATATTTCGAATAAATATATAAAATATATTTATTTTATTAACACCATCGTCGTGTCGTTTGACCTTTGAAATAAATATATAAACTATATTTATTTTTATGAAAGAAGTCGTGTTGTTCGGAAATAAATATAAACTATATTTATTTTATAAAACGAATTCGAGTCGTAAGGTATTTGAATTAGATAGAATAATCATATTTATTCTATAAAAAGTTTTCCGTATTCTTGATGTTTAAACCAAACCTCGTAGTCGCTCATGAAAAATATCCGCTTTTGGATGTTTGAAATAAGTATATAAACTATACTTGTTTTTATAAAAGATTTGTCTTTTTCGTATGTTGTAAAGTGTCGTCGACATTTTGTATTTGTTTTACTAAATGATTATTTGGATTCCGACGCTTTGCTTTATAATAAAAAAAAACGCTTCGTATTTACGGATTTTCTCGAAAAACGGGCAGAGTTTCCTCTGTTTTTGGACGCCCTGACAACACAAGTTGTCGTTATATTTTCAAATTCAAGAAACATATTCAACCAACAATATATATTTCTAAAATTTTAGTCAAATGTAAAAGCGTAAATAATCGCTAATTATGTTACGAGGGTTCGAGCTCGGTTCGCGTAATTGATAAAACTAGAAAATAACGAAATAAACCGCCGCAAAAATATTTACCAATCTTCGCGTGTCGAAATGCCGAAAATAAGTCAGCTGAGTTGACCGGGTTAACTGAGTTGAGCTGTTGACTGTGTTGACCGAGTTGAGCTGAGTTCACCGAGTCAACCGGCTGAGTTTGCTCGCTAAGTGGACCTGAGTTGACTCGCTGAGTTGACTCAGTTTGATCGAGTCGACCCGAATCAAACATTAGAACTGAACCGTCTGATGTTGATGATCGTTCACCGAACCCGAGCTGACCCAAACTTGTACCAGATCTGAACCAAAACAACCTTGAATCTGAACCGAATACCATCAGCAACAACCAAAAAGAAATCACCATCACCTTCAATCGAGGAAAATAAAAGAAACAGGGGTTTACCGGAATTTTGTCGGACAGAAACCGAAGACCGCCGCTACTGCTGCTGCTGCTGCTGTGAACGGTGATTCCGTAGCCGGAAGCGAGTCGGAAGAACAGAGGCACCACCGTGAATCCCGAGCTGTGCCGTGAAACCCGACGGTCAAAGACAAAGACCGTCGGTCCTTGACATGAACCACCGGTCTGTGACTCGGACCACCGGTCACCACCACCGTCGTCGGTTCTTTATCGTCATCATCTCCTGCGTCTAAAACCCGCCGGATAAACGAACCGAGCTGTCTGACCGTTGTGAGCCACCACCGCCGCCGCTCACGGCAGCGCATCTGCTGCCGCTGGGACCCACAGCTGTCGCCGTCTTTCTTCTCTCTGGCTTCTCTCTGTCGTCGGCTCCTTCTCTCCTCTCACTCTCTCTCTCGCTTGAAGCCTCGACCGGCACCACCCACCACAGCGCCGTCGCCTGTGGTGGAGGTGTTGCTACTGTAGTCCGCCACCACCAAATAGATGGTGGTGGTTGGCCGATTAACAGAAGGGGGGGTAAAACAGGTGGGTGTCACCGAGATGGGAGAGGGAGAGCATGGATTTTGTGTGTGTGTATTGAAGGGGATGAGATGTTGAATGTGTTTGTTTCCTGTATGTGTATTCGAGAGAGAAGAGAGGGTCAGACTTTTAAGTCTGTGTTTTTCTTGTGTGTGAATAAATGGATGGACCATGACCCCTTTATAAAGATGTGTGATGAGATCTGTTGATATCTTGAGTAGATTTGTAGGGATTTTGTTTAGGTTTTGGCTAGATTTAATGTGGATTTAGTACAGATTTTCTAATCTATAGAGATTTTATTTAGATCTTGAAGGGATTTTTGGATAGATCTACAAGAAAAAATATTGTAGTAGAGATCTAAAATATTATGTGTAGGTTTAGGCTTGCGGGTTATGGGCTTGGCCCTAGGGCCCACAAGCCCATCTCATGTGTAAGTGGCCCATAATTCTTACGAGACCCGATATCGCGACTCAAACTCCATAAGCGTAAAATATTCGTGTAACATCCATATTTGTCGGTGTCGTCAGTATTTCATACGGTTTCAGAACGTTATCGCGTAATATTCAGCAGATTTTCTGTAAATCACCACACGCGCACTGTATGGCTGAACAAACGTTCTTGGACACTCCAAGGGCCTGGTTAAGTTAATTAGTGTCGTAAACACTATTTATTATCGCGTAATCACCTGTTAATTACGTAATTAAGAGCCGTAAATCACCGGTTGTCACAATAAAAGCAATGGATTTCGCTAAGATGATCAAATAAATTAAGATGATGTCTAAAACCATATAAGAATGGTTACTTGATGATAACTTCGGTAAAGATACCCGATAGATGGGTAAGATTTTGAAAGCATGCGTAAACCAAGAGACGGGTTCGCTAAATAGAAACTAAAAGGACTCGGATTAAGAGTCATGACTAAAAGACGATGAGAATTTGCAAACAGAAATTTTGATAACTACGTTCAACTATTCTAAATTTGAACGGGTCGAATAAAGAATGAGGTTTGACGTTCATGAGTAATTAAATCTCACACGAATAAGTCAACGGGATAAATAAAGTATAAAAGCTTGGTAGTGCAAGTAAGCGCAACCGAATATGGAAGCGCGAAATAATAAAGAACCCGGGTAACGGGTCGTAAAGAAGAATAATTATGAACCGGGGAAACGGTGAGCGTAGAACAAACCAACGTGTAAATGACGTAAAGAGTCATAAAGTCGGAAGATTAGTCCAAGAGTAAACGAACGAAGCTTTAGACTACGGTCAAGGCCAACTAAAGTTCAAAAGCGAAAAATAAACGATTCCAAACATAATAAAAGATGCTTTGGCGCTATATATGTATATATACATTTGAATAAAGACATGGATAAAAGACGATCTACGGGATCATCATAACCTACAGGATTATAAATGGTGTTAAAGTCTACGGGACCAAAAAGACCTTCGGGTCACAAACAAAAAGAAACGAATTGTTGGGGTTCTCACCTTAAAAAGGTGAAAATCTAAAGAAAAAGCTTACGAGGCTAAGTAAAAGAACTTGCGGGTCACTTGGATAAAGCGTGGAAAACTGGTTACAATTCTCCATGTAAAATAATAACGGTCAGGAATAAAACTTAGACATAAATTCCTAGACATGAGGAAAAGACATTAGACAGAGAAAACGTAAACTAAAAATTTAGTTTTTAGTCGAAAGCAATGTTTTAACAAACATAAGTAGTATAAGGCGGTTTAGAAAATCTTAAACACACATAAGGCCAGAAATGGCAAAATAATATACCCGGGTGACGGGGTATGAAGTGATGGCGACTAATTAGTCTAGCCGGCAAAACTTTTCAAAGTCAAGAAAATGTTATGACAAATACAAAGAGCTTGTTAATATAAGACAAGCGCGGAATAAACTTGTTAACAGATTGATGAGACTAAGTGGTCAAGTGACAACTCGGTCAATAAGGATAATGCATATAAGCTAAAAATAATGGCCCGTGAGGCCTTACACATGAAAGACGTACGCGTCAATATAAATGAAAACGTTAGATCGAAAAGAACGAGTGAATGTCTTGAAAACGAAACTAAGTTCGTTTAATCTAAATTAAAAGAAATACGTAAATAAGGTTTCGGGGACGAAACCTCTTTAAGGGGGGGGGTAGACTTGTAACACCCCGAAAACGGGTTTGGTAATCAAACCCCGTTAATACTAAAAGACGGGTAAAGTACCGTTAGCGGCAAAAGTAACCCGATAAATATTAGAATTTAAATAAAAAAATCCTAATATTAATTAAAAGGCGGATAAGAACTTTCAAGGAATAAAAGGGATAAAAGGCCCGAGTTAACGGAACTTAAATAAGACGGGTTATAACTCCCGGAATCCAATAAGTTAACTAGGAATAATAATAACCTAGTTAGAAGAGAAGTCTTGTAGTGACATACTAGTGGGTTAAAACTTTATAACTAGGAAAATATAAAACTTTATATTAAAATTATAAAGTTTTAAATAAACAAGGACAAACTAACTAGGACAAAATAACCCAGTTAGTTATAAGACTTATGTTAACTCAAAAGTGAGTTAAAAGCACCTAAATATGAACTAAAAGAAATTAGAGGGGCTAAAAGTGTCTAATTGGAAACTAATTATAATAAAATCAATTTATTAAAAACAAAACACAATGTTTTGTCCTGGAAATCGATCAAGAAGCAGCAGGGGGCGATCCAAAGCTCCCCAAAACCCTAGTTCATGTCAAAACCTCCAATTTGAAGGATCAAATCAAGTCCAAAACGAAAATCGAGCATAGATTAGTGATCCCCATTGCAAGGAGATCACAAGGTATATAAATTTGATAAAAATTCTCTATTTGAAATTCTCATGAATTTAGGGAATTCGAAATCTGTGGATGCATGTATGATATGTAGATGAAATAGGAACATTTGAATGCCTAGGAGTAAACCCTAGACAAGTATAGATTGAAATCATGCTTAGCTCAAGTAAATTCAGATTTTTTTTGACTAAATTCGTGTATGTGATGCTTTTAGGGGTTTTGATTGCTAAGAATAAGTGTTATAATGTCATAAACATGTTCAAATTGAAAGCTGAATTCAAACAGCTTCTGATCAGAATTTACAGCCGACTTGTATTGCCTGTAACCTAGATAAAACCTGATAAAAACATGTTTTTCTTGACTCTAAAATGTAATTCCAGGAAATATCTTTAAAACCCCACTGGAATCGCATTTTTTCGAGGAAAATTGAGCGTTTTATGAATTTTTCCGTATCGAAGTTTCAAGCTGCGTTTTTTGGCAGAATTTGCAGCCCATTACGAATGTCATAACTCAATTTAGGAATTGAGTTATGATCTCAAATTCTTACTGTAGAAATTTTTAAGCGATTAAAAGAATCTCCAATTGGAATTTCATCAATCGGATAAACGAGGAATTTTAAATGAATTTTTCCGTAAGCTGCAGTCAGAAGTGATGAATCTGATTGCAGCTTAGTAAATGAATTTTTACGAATTTTTTGTAAAGAGTTAGATCTTGAAATTTTAACATAAGGTCTAACTCTCCGAGAGGTACGCCACACAAAAAAATTATAATTTTTGAAGACTTGTAAACAGGTTAAACAAGTCACCAAAAACAGCTCATTTTCAGTGATATGAAATGCATAAATGAAATCGCGGTCTACTTGGTTGTGTGTAAAATTTGATTTCATTAAGAGTTCGGATGAAATATTCCTAAGTGAGTTCAATGAACCAAATGTGCATTTGAATATGTTGATAAGTCAATAGACTTTTAAAAAGTCAAACCGACCAATGATTAGATCGAATGATAATTTTGATATGGTCGAATGATAAATTCGACATAAAACCCGTAGGATGGAATAGTCGTAAACGATTATGACTAATCTAACCGTCTTACGAATTGTGATGATGATAGTTTGACTCTAGACAAGCTAGATGAGGACTTGGGAAAAGAAGCGGGTCAAACGGATCTTGTACGCGGAAAAACGACATAACCGGATGCAAGGTAAGTGAAACTTACACTTCTTGGTAGAATATGTATAAATTCTATAAGTTGTGAATACGAGAAGATTAATATTCGAAATACGGGTTCCGACGCGTAATGATACGAGTCGGAACAAATATAAATGATTGAAACCATGGTTTATGAGAAAGAGGGTAAAAAAATGGAAATATAGTCAAGCATCGACTAATGTAGATTTTAACTTAAAAAGGATCTTGAGTTAAAATCCGAAATGGGTCGAATGTGAGAGTGAGAAATTGAAAACCATGTTTTAATAACCTATGCAAATGTTGGTCATACAGTCCAAACGGGTCAAATGGTGGTGAAAACACCATTTGAGAATATCGGCTAGTGATTGTTGTCAAGTCATATCTTAACAGGAGCAATTAGCAATTTGGTAGATTGCGACGCCATAGAATATCATTTAGTTAAAGCAAGGTATAAAATGGGTCTATATATTAACTCGAGCCAGGTACGCGTATATATAGATTTATAGTTAAAAGGACAATGTTGGTCAAATACATTTGCAAAGGGCCTTTGTTGTAAAAGGAGGGACTAAATTAACCAAAACGTCATTGTTGGGTAAATCGGGCAAACAACCCTTAGAGGCCGTTTAGAGACTTGTATTGAAATTATTTAACCCTTAGATGCATGTAAGAGTTGTACGCGTAAACTTCATCGTTCAAATGCCTAAAAATGGTCATTTGCATGAAACGGCAAGTTGAAGGGTAAAATTTGGGAAGAAGGGGTTCATTATGTTAAATCCACCACAAAATAGTTGTGGTGGATTATATGTAGATATTTAGATATGGAATTTTGTAGTGTCGAAATAAAAGGGCAAGTTTTAGACTAAATTGCTTAAATTCCCTAAACGGGTCAAAAACAGTTTATGCACATAGCCTACGAACTAGTCGCGCAATTTATAAAAAAAAATATTACGAACCCGAGCTAAAGATTTCGGGTTAAAATACACTAGCGTATGTATTTTGGTTGTTTAAGACATCAAAGTTGGAAATAAATATTTTTTTTGATTATTCGTTGCTTAGAACTTGTTTAGACTTATATTTAAGTTATCAAAACTAACTTTTATGTTGGTTTTGATCATAGGTGGATATCAAGAGTACCCGGATGAAGATCAAGTGGCGAGAAAGAACCGAACACATGAAAAAGAAGCTTCCGCACGGTGTATCGTCGTAACTTTCAAACGACGAATAAACTACATTATGTTGTATTATTTTTAAATTGTAAAAGTTTTAATTAAATAGAAAATTTAAATGCACTTGTAATCATTGTTACAAGTTTATTTTTCGTAATCTATACGAGAACCTTTAAAATAATAGCAAGGATGTTACACTAAGCAACAAGAATCGTTTGATATACTTAAGCAGAAACTGAGCAATCCTCCCGTGTTGACATTGCCTGATGGAATAGAAGAATTTGTTGTATACTGCGACGCATCACACACTGGTATGGGATGTGTGCTCATGCAGAAAGGCAAGGTTATTGCCTACGCTTCTCGACGGTTGAAAGTGCACGAGAAGAATTACACCACCCACGATTTGGAGTTGGGTGCCTTATGTTTGCACTGAAACTTTGGAGGCATTATTTGTATGGTAC
Source organism: Helianthus tuberosus (assembly GCA_030545235.1). Classification (NCBI taxonomy): domain Eukaryota; kingdom Viridiplantae; phylum Streptophyta; class Magnoliopsida; order Asterales; family Asteraceae; genus Helianthus; species Helianthus tuberosus. The sequence continues at coordinate 135,138,444 of CM060394.1, forward strand.
CAAGTGTGTGATCTATTCTGATCACAAGAGCCTTCAACACTTGTTCAATCAAAAGGATCTGAACATGAGACAGCGACGATGGATGGAGACACTGAACGACTATGATTGTGAAATCAGATACCATCCAGGCAAGGCAAATGTGGTTGCCGATACCTTAAGTAGGAAGGAAAGGGTTAAGCCCATAAGAATCAATGCCAAGAGCATTGAATTAAAGAGTAGTTTGAGTGATAGACTGCTAGCCGCGCAGAAGGAAGCCATGTTAGAAGCTAACTATCCTGATGAAAAGTTAGAAGTAACTGCTGAGCAGTTATCATATGGTAAGGATGGAATCCTAAGATTAAATGGACGAATATGGGTCCCAATTTATGGAGGACTTCAGGATGTTATCCTCCAGGAAGCCCACAGTTCTAAGTATTCCGTTCATCCTGGAAGTGACAAGATGTACCAGGATTTGAAGGCAAATTATTGGTGGATAGGCTTAAAGAAGTCTATAGCTACTTATGTTGCCAAGTGTTTGACGTGCGCGCAAGTTAAAGCAGAACACCAAAAGCCGTCAGGTTTGCTACAACAACCTGAACTTCCCTCCTGGAAGTGGGAAATGGTGACTATAGATTTTATCACCAAGTTGCCAAAGACGAAGAGAGGAAATGATACTATTTGGGTTATAGTGGATAGACTAACTAAGTCAGCCCACTTCCAACCTATTAAGGAAACACACAGCTCAGATAAGTTAGCTCAGCTGTACGTGGACGATGTCGTATCTCTCCACGGAGTGCCAGTGTCTATCTTCTCTGATAGGGATACAAGGTATACATCGCATTTCTGGAAAAGTTTTCAACAATCCCTAGGTACTCGATTAAATTTCAGCACAGCATATCATCCTCAAACGGATGGTCAAAGTGAACGTACTATACAGACACTCGAAGATATGCTACGAGCTTGTGTTATTGACTTGGGAGGAAGATGGGATGATCATCTTCCCTTAATCGAATTTTCATACAATAATAGTTATCATTCCAGTATTCAAGCTGCACCATTTGAAGCTTTATATGGAAGAAAGTGCAGAACGCCCGTTTGTTGGGCAGAAGTTGGAGATGTCCAACTAACAGTACCTGATATAGTCCTGGAGACAACAGATAAGATTGTTCAGATGCGAGATCATCTCAAAGCTGCCAGGGATAGGCAGAAAAGTTACGCAGATTTAAGGCATAAACCTCTAAAGTTCGAGGTAGGTGACAAGGTTCTACTTAAAGTATCACCCTGGAAAGGAGTGATGCGATTTGGTAAGAAAGGTAAGTTAAGCCCAAGGTATGTAGGACCATTCGAGATTATTGAATGTGTCGAAACAGTAGCTTATAAGTTAAATTTGACTGAAGAGCTCAGTGGTATTCATAATGTATTCTACATCTGCAATCTGAAGAAATGTCTAGCAGATGAATCACTAGTCATACGACATACGGATGTGCATATAGATGAGAGCCTGAAATTTGTGGAAAAACCTTTGTCGATTGAGGATCGACAGGTTAAGAAGCTTCGAAGGAAGCATGTACCGATCGTAAAAGTTAAATGGGATGCCCGTAGAGGTCCCGAGTACACGTGGGAGGTAGAATCCACAATGAAAGAAAAGTACCCTCACTTATTTCAGTAAATCTCGAGGTCGAGATTTCTTTTAAGGGGGTGAGGATGTAACACCTCGTAAATTTATACCCAATAAAATAAAGACACGTGTCATGGCAGGTAAAATGTGTCATAAGCCCGGATCAAGTTGAAAGATGTATGGTAGGATTTAAAAATGTCGACATGTTAATTAATACCTCTGAGCGACCCATTTATAAATCCCAAACCTTAATCTATATTATAAACATCTGATATATTCAAATCCGATTATTTTGATAATGTATAATTCAAATTGGCACAAGAAATGGACCCTATGTTTCATACGACAAATTCCCTTCAAAAGCATTCATCAATAAAGTCCAAGGATGTGTAAGTGCATGGCAACACCTTCAAGAGCATGCAAAGGTCTGGTTCATGGTCCCCTCCTGCTGCTAAAGGCATAAGATTCGAAGTTGTAAAGAATGCAAGGTCAAAGCCTAAGAGATTACAAAGTTTTGTCTTCTGATGAAGGCTTACGGACAGCAAGAAGACCAACTTACGGTCCGTAAGGTGGCGGAGCTAGGCGGAAATAAATAAAAAGCAGATACGAACCGCAAAGCCAAGGGCTTACGGTCCGCAAGGTTATAACTGGGCATCTTAGATCAAAGTCGGTTGCGGGCCGTATGGTTTTTAACTTACGGTCCATAAGAGGTGCTTACGGACCGCAAGGGACCTTGCTTACGGTCCGTAAGGATGTCGCTGACAGCAGAAAATGACAGCAGAATACAGGAGCTTGGCCAACAGAATTCCATGCATAGGGACACATGGGGATCATCAGGGAACACTTATAGACTATGTTGGCATGATCTTGTGCATTTAGGATCAATATATAAAGAGGTTGAGTTGCAACCATTTTGTTTACTCATTTCAAACTCACCACAAGGTTCTCTCTGAAGTTCCTGGAGCTCAAGCTACTTCTATTAAGTTACCTAATCGTGCTTAGGACCCTTGTAAGTGTCCTTAACCCTTTTAATTTAGTTTAATTAGCTTAATGGCCATAAGTCAAACATATCGTAATTAAGGTTTGACTTAGTGATTAATCACTAATGGTCCAGTCAATTCTCGAATTAAGGGTAGCTTTGAGTTGGTAATTATGTGAGTAATAAACCCTTAAAAGGGCACCCTCTGATTCCCACTCTAACTAGGTCAATTGTCGGGTCAAACTTGATTATAAAAAGTCAACAGAAAGCTAATTTTCGCATAAACACATAATTAACAATGTAGAAGCAATGCAACTTGTTTTATCACTAATATAACTTGGTAATTAATGTAAGAACATGTCTAAACCTGTTCAACCCGACAATTTTCAGTTTAAGCTCGGTTTGGAACCGAAAGTCGCATAAGTGGACTTTTGCTTTGACTTCCAGTTCTGACCCAATGTAGCATGTTTTAGAAATGCCTTAGAGCTTTATTAGGACCAAGTTACATGTTAGTATAACCCTCTGTGATTATACAACTTGGTTCATTAGTTATCCGATTCATATGCATGTTTCCATTATATGCCTAAATGTTGACCATAATGCCCATTTGACCTTAAAACAAGAATTTTGAAAATATGAGAGGACCATAATCTTTATTACTGATTTATAACATGTCCCTAAATTTTCACATCAGTTGGAGGTCTAGATTAAGAGTTATGCTCAATAGCGTAATTAGAAAGCTTTTTATTAATTAAACGGCGTAATTTGCATAAAGCCTATCTAAACCCAAATTTTCATACCAAACTTTTTACCTACTGATGTAAAATAATATTTTGGGATTTTTAAAGATTTTATTTATTTTTAGGCTGAGCATAACATAGGGTGATAGCTTTGATTCGGTAATTGTCGGTTTTGCCCTTTTGGCTTATAAAATGAGTTTTACATATTATTTTTATACCAAACCTTTTGCTACTGATTTTATATAATAAATAAAATATTTTGAGTCTTCTGGAATGATAAAAATATCAGCTTTTCTTATAAAAACTGGAAATCGCTTAAAACCGCCTGTTTACGCGTTTTAAACGCATAGTATGTATTAAAACTATTTTTAATATATAGGGCTTGATACCTACTGATATTTTTAGTAAATTTTTATATTTTAACAGTAAGCAAAAGTTTTAAACTCAGATTTCCTATTTTGACCTTTAAGCTTATATGAAATTACCAAAATGCCCATGCGGTGCATATTTTAGTTATAAGAGGTAAATTCCACCTATATACCATACCCTACTGTTATGACTTATAAAAATAAGTATTTTTATTGAATACATCAGACCTGAAACTCAGATTCATATTTAAACTCTTTTATAACCTTTAAATGACCAAAATACCCCTACGGGGTATAGTTTGAGTTTAAATTCATTTTGGGCATAATGGAAGGTATCCTACTGATATCACAACATATTTAAGGCATATTAATTTAGGAAACCTGTTCATGAATATTATTCGCGTTCGGTGCTGTTTGTGTAACTAGTTTGCATAAATTAGCCGAAACGGGTCAAACCTTATCATTATTGTCTAAAAATCCAGAATGTGTTTAGTATACCCATATTATACAAGTCCTTAAACTTGTCGGGTCCAAAACACATTCTAATCCGGTCATCCCTTAATCGTGCGTTTTGAACCGTATATCTTCCTTTAAAACTAACCGATCTAAGTTTAGGCTTAATTAAGACCCGTTAGGAATCTAATAGGTTATTAAAACCTTCGTTCCAGATTAGGAGCCCGGTAAAAGCTACGTGCACTTGCTGATTGAATACGGTTGAGATAAATTTAAATAATTGCTCAGGTAAATACTTTTAACTTATTTTCCCTATACGGGCTTGGGATACGGTACTATAATAATACCGCTTGGTCGGGTATGTAGTCATTTAAATCGGATTGTGATTAATGTATTTACATAACTCGTTTTAATCTATATTATTTGGTGTATGGCCTTTGGGGGTTAAATGACCATGTCCCGGATATCCTTAGCATCATTCAAAGAAATGGCCACGACCTAAGCACGGGGTGTAGGCATACACCTGACAGTTGCATTATGTAAAAACTGGTAATCCACTTAAAGGAATCAACCTTGTGGGCATTATACATGTGGCGTGTCAGTTAATCTTGTCCGATTCTTCTAACCGGCCCTGACGGACGACAAATAAGTAAAACTGTATACAAGACTATTTTTAAATAATTGTCCCAAGTTATAAAGATATTTGTGTTGTGTGCATTCAAACTAATTTTTGTAAACTCTTTTCAAAATGAGTCAGTTAATTGTATTTACCAGTGTAAATTGACGTATTTTCCAAAAGGCTAAGTGCAGGTACTAGACGAAATAGGCTGGCTACTCCGGGCATCATTAATCAAGTTTTGCAAGCTCTAGATGTTAAAGTCTGTTGAACAATGATCTTTTTATCTTTTGATCCGCCTGAGGATCCTTTACAGTCCATTTGTAATACTTTGATATTACTTTTTATTCGGTTTGTAATGTGATTCATCTTTTGCTTCCGCTGTGCATTTAAAATTGTGTTATTTGACTATGATGATATCAACTACGTCACGATACTCCCCACCGGGCCCACCGGTAATACGTGGAAATTCGGGGTGTGACATGGTTGGGTAGTGGTTTCAACTTCTCATACCAGGCTGCGCCTTTGGGTATCTTTAGATCCTCTTTTGGGATAGGCAGATGATCACGAAATTCCATTGCGATCGGAATCACCTCCTCACGGATGTAAAAAAACTTACCTTTCTAGTCATGATAGCTCTTGGGAGGATTGATAAGAAGCGTTTTCGAGCCGCGCGTGTCAAACGAAAAAACCCAAGGTTGATCTACAACTGGTAAAAATCATGGAATCTATCTACGGTAGGTTCCACCCCTTGCGACCGGCAATAAAACTCGAAGTGCCTAATCCTCACCATGCTCAACAGGCTCGGCTGGGAAACATGAAAATGATAGTAAGATAGAATCCCACCAAAGAAGTTTGTCGCCGGAAACCAGAAATTCGCATCACCGAAAAAGTCAGCGAATAGCGTAATATAGCCCGGCGGGGAATCAGCAGCGATTTATCCTTCGGCTGGATAGCAAGCATCCCACTCACGCGCGAAGTGTTGCCCTCGGACCACCTGCTCAAAGAGCCCTTCTTCCCACTTTAATGGTGGCATTACACCACTGGTTTCTTCAACCACCGCAACTTTTGTGCTCTCAGACTTAATGAGAGAAGATCTTGTAAGAATTCTAGGAAAAACTTGAAGATCGCGAAGGAGATCTGAAGAAGATTTGAAGAAAACTTGAAGATCTTCAAAGAGAAGCTTGAAGATTTGAAGATTCAAGTGAAAAAGGAGAGAAAATTCGAAGGAAACATAATTTTTGTTTCGCCTCTTCGTCTATTTATACCCATCGCATTTAATGCGATGAGTAACCATGCTCAACAACTTGCGGCTCGTGTCCTATCAAGGATTGACATGTTAGGCAGGAAAATAGGGATGTCGGTTAACACGCGCTCGTGAAGCTCACTCGCCTGACACAAGACGAAACGGCGTACCTGACACAGTGACAACATGCTCGTCACTGCGTCAGCAGTCACCTCAGCCGTTGCTTTCGCCACCAACCTGTCAAAAGTTGCTCTTTTCGAATTTCGAAGTTTTTGCCGCGCAAAAAAGAAATAACTTCAGTAGCAAGCTAGACAGCTACGCAGTGTAAGCTGCAGGCCAACATATATGCGCGCCAGCTTTATAGCACACATGATGGATATCCTGAACTAAAGATCAAAGCGCAGGCACTTATTTTTTTATTTCTAGTCTAGAGCTCCAACCACTTGCCTCGCGCATGGAAGCAGCACTGCACGGGAGGGGGGGACTTGAAGGGGTATGTTTCCAAATCCTGCGCCGACCATGTGAGTTAGCCTCAGGTCGCGTGCGAGACCATACAAAAAGTAAGCCAAAATGGTAACTTCCCTGACCTTGCGCCGACTACAAGGGAGTGCCCCAAGTCGCGCGCGAGGTCAGATCAAAGATAAAATCAATTCCGACATTTAGGTCCTTTGACAAAAGACCTGGTTTCCTTGTCCTGGCGTCGACTGCACGGGGTATATCCAAGTCGCACGAGGGGTCAGAAGTGCAGAGTAACATCGGACAAGTACAGAAGGTATGAGTGGCAGAGAAGTGGGCCAATAGGGGCTCAACAGGCTATTTTGGATCATGCTACACGATGGACAATCGTGTAGAGGACAAGAAGTACACAAGGACACATACGTGGCACCAATCATCTTGCGCCGACCACTGCTCCATGGTCTCCACTTAATTGCTGATGACAGGCCAGACAACAAGGGCAACCGTCATGACACGTGGAGTCGTTCAACATGCGCTAACTACCCTCTCATCTGGAATCACTAACGGTCGTGACAGAGGAGGCAGAATGGATATTCCTTGTTGTCGACCTCAGGCCCAAGGCCCATCAGCCTATCTCCTTCGTAGATTACCTCGGCTATAAATAGAGAACTTCACCTCCAGGTTTAAGGATGACTCTCTTGCTCTCTCACTTTATACACACTTTATTCCTCAAAACAAGTTCTTATTTTCACGCCGGATGGTGGTTTACAAGGAGAACCCCCTATTCCCCTCCTTGTAACGAGCTTCACGGTGTGTTGATTGTTTTGCAGGATTGACGTAGCTGTTATCAGACTTAAAAGAAGATTAACCTTGTTTAGATGAGACATAAACCAAAAGTTGATCTCCGTATTAACTTGGTGTATTTTAGTGGCGTAACTCATTCAATGAAATTTTCGGTTAGGGTCGTCTTTAATGATCTCCTTCAATGGTCCGAATTAAAAATATTGAATATCAATTGAGGCAACTAAGCCGACGGTTTCATTGAAACCAATGATTGAATAATCAAATCCTTTGCTATTGAATCGTTTCTCGTTCAGTCGGTGGTCTGAATCTCTCTATCTCTCTATTTATACAATAATAATAATAATAATAATAATAATAATAATAATAATAAGATGAAGACGTCAACGTCGTCGTCATAATAATAATAATAATAATAATACATATTGGAAGTCTTTATTCTCCGTCGTTGTCTTCTCACCGCCTCTTCATTTTTCATCTGTTACTCCCTCACCTCTGTGCAACCGAATCATTATGTTGTATGATTTGATTATGGCATTGCAGCCCAAATTGTTTAGATTTTTAGAGGTTATATTACGTACTTATAATTGCATCTATGATAATATATGGTTGATACATGCATCTTAATATAGTTTAGAGAAAAATGCCTGGATAGTCCCTGTGGTTTCGCCTTTATTCACCTATAGTCCCCAACTTTCTAAAACTACCTGAATAGTCCCCAAGTTTTCATTTTTTGTTCCCGGATAGTCCCTGGGTCTAACTTCAGTTACTTTTCTCTGTTAAAATGATGTGAAATGACAAAAATACCCTTTCCTTAAAAGGCCAAACCATAGGGACTATCCGGGCATCTTCTTCATTTTTATTTATAAAACCCCACCACCACACTTCATCTTCAACCTCCACCCACCATCACTCTCCTCCACCCTCCACCATCACCGCCACAGTCACTCTACAACTCAAAGCAACACTCATACACACAAAAGCCACAAACCAAATAAAACACATACAAGCATCATCATCTTCACTCTCTATTTCCCCCCAAAGACTGACCGGCGAGCTGGGATTCCGGCCGGCTCTCCGGCGACTGATCATTCGACAGACACCACGACCCCATTACCCCTCTCTTCTTCTTAAACCACCACCCATACACCTCTGTTTGAACGAACGGCTGGCCACCACCATTTCGGTGGTGGCGTGCGGCAGCACATACACAGACGCGGAGAGAGAGAGAGAGTTAGAGAGAAGATGATGTCGGCGGCGGCAGTAGACACTGACAGCAGCAGCACCGCCCATGGCGGAGGTGGTCTGTTTAGTTGTGATTCTTGAGTCCTTTGTCATCAGATCAGTTCTAGACGCAAACACGGTCGAGCCACCATGTTTTCTGGCTCCGATTCGAGACTCGCATCACCGCCGATTCAGGTTAGAATTTGGTTTGGGTCACGTTTCGAATTTCGGCTTGGGTTCGAGTCTTGTTCAGTTTTGGTTCGAGTTTCGGTTTGTTTCGACTCACGCGGCTCGGTTCAGATTCGAATCGATTGGGTTCAGATCCGGGTCAGTCGAGTTCAATCGGTAATCCCTCACTTCTGTTCTTTTAGATTTGAGCAGAGTGATTGTGGCGGTGATGGTGGAGGGTGGAGGAGGGTGATGGTGGGTGGAGGTTGAAAATGAAGTGTGGTGGTGGGGTTTTATAAATAAACATGAAAAAGATGCCCGGATAGTCCCTATGGTTTGGCCTTTTAAGGAAAGGGTATTTTGTCATTTCACATCATTTTAACAGAGAAAAGTAACTGAAGTTAGACCCAAGGACTATCCGGGAACAAAAAATGAAAACTTGGGGACTATTCAGGTAGTTTTAGAAATTTGGGGACAATTCAGGTAATTTTAGAAAGTTGGGGACTATAGGTGAAAAAAGGCGAAACCACAGGGACTATCCGGGCATTTTTCTCTATAGTTTATTATGGTTCACTTTTTACAGTTTCTTTGGTTTACTTTGTGTGCACACCACTTTCCATTCTTCTTGGTTCATTTTTTACACTATGTTCGGTTTACTTTGTGTGCACACCAGTTTCCATTCTTCTTAGGGTCTGTAGAGGATGGTGATCATACATTCGATTATTTTTTTAGTATATTTGTTACTTTTTTATTATCATTATTGGTATATTTAGGTTGAACATGTTCATCTTCTTCATGGATTCTATAAGTTACTTATCGTCTCAATTCTCATGTATAGGAATAAAGTCAAGCATGAGGGAACAGGTCGTCAAAACTGGGGAAGCTAGGCTGATGAAATTACTCAGCACGCTTTTTCACCTTACATGTAATTTTAGAGTTAAGAGGTGGAAAAATGAGTGGGTTGTAAGGCTAATTGGTATGGGGAGCGGGCGAGGGCCGGCGCCGCCCCGACACACCGTCCCCCTAGGCTCGTCCTCGTCTTCATCGTCGTCTCCTCGCCGTCCTTACCGGGCCTATTCTTCTCACACACACATATACATACAAAACACACACACATATATATATAATATATAGGGCTGAGTTCATTTCAGAACTCTAAATAACTATAGAACTTTCAGAACTACTAATAAACAATCATTTTATATTTAAGTTTTTGTATTTAGGATCTTTTTATCATCTACTATATGTATTTCTTTGATCACATACATGTTAAAAGTAGTTTACATATGTTTAATTGCCAAAATTATATATACGTGTCATAACTAATTACATATATGTAAAAAAAACTAGTTTACATATGTTTAATTATAAAATTACATATAAAAAATGATAAAATTACTCTTAACATGTATGTAATCGTAAAAATACACATAATAAATGATAAAATTATCCTAAACATAAAAATATATAAATAAAAAGATTGTTTATTAGGAATTCTGCGAGTTCTGTAAATATTTATGGTTCTGAAATGATCTTGGCCCTATATATTTTTATGTTTAGGATCATTTAAGAACCATAAATATTTACAGAACTCGCAGAACTTCTAATAAACAATCTTTTTTTTTATATATTTATATGTTTATGATAATTTTATCATTTATTATGTGTATTTTTATGATTACATACATGTTAAGAGTAATTTTATCATTTTTATATGTAATTTGATAATTACACATATGTAAACTAGTTTTTTTACATATATGTAATTAGTTATGACACATATATATAATTTTGGCAATTAAACATATGTAAACTACTTTTAACATGTATGTAATCAAAGAAATACATATAATAGATAATAAAAAGATCATAAATACAAAAACTTATATATAAAATGATTGTTTATTAGGAGTTCTAAAAGTTCTGTAGTTATTTAGAGTTCTGAAATGAACTCAACCCTATATATATATATATATATATAGGGGTAAGATCAAATAAAAAGTTTATTTTGCCTAATAAGTAGGATGAGAAGGAATCTTAACAATTCATTTTTCAAATCAATAGTTAAGATGAAAATGTAGGAGAAAGGAGGAGTGTAAGAGCATCCACAATAAGGGGATATTTTGGTGTTTTTAGGAAGAGAGAAAGTGATGTGGAGGAGAGAGGGTGTGAGGTGGAGGAGAGAGGGTGTGAAGATGTTTGTGAGGAAAAATTAGAAAAAATGGATGGGTGTGAGTTATGTGAGTGTAGAGAGAAGAGATGAGAGAGAGATGAAATGTGTTTGTGAGAGGGACAAGTGAGTGAAATGCTCTCATTGGTTGGGCAGGTGCCACATTAGCACCAAAAAATACCACCTAAAAACACCTCTATTGGTGATGCTCTAAGGGTATCTTGGGAAAATCATATTTATGGACTTTCTCTCTCCACATGCATGGCACATGCATATTCCACCTCCATTTTTTAAACGTTCATAACTTTTTTATACGACATTATTTTTTTATAAAAATTTCACCGTAAAATCGAGCGTCTTTTTATCTTTAATTTGAGTACCATATTGCTATATAAAATATGAAGACTAAAAAACCCACTAAAATTTGTTGTATTTGTATGTTCTATAACATTTTTTGTGCTGAATTTTTGTACTATATTTTTGTGCTAAATTTTTTGTGCTGAATTTTTTTGTATTAAATTTTTTTTCTCAATTTTTTGTGCTAGATTTTTTGTACTACTTTTTTTACTGAATTTTTTCGTGCTATATTTTTTTGTACTAGATTTTTTTGTGCTATATTTTTTTGTACTAGATTTGTTTTGTTGTATTTTTAAACAACAAAAAGGGTGTCACATGTCATTTTCACTCCTATTTATAAGGACCAAAATGTCATATTTATTAGGAGTGCCACATGTCATCATCACAATCCTTCTTAGTCTACTTAGGCGAAATCTACTTTTTAGTGGATCATTCCCCTATATATATATTTATATATATATATATATAGGGTAGGGTTCCAGCGTGAACAACCTCCCAAGAGTGAACTGCGTGAACAGATATGGACACTTGATTTCCTTTTTAGTTGTTAAGGGTAGGATTGTAATAATATAAAAAAATAGATTTAAATCTTTATTTTAATAATTGAATTAAGTTACATCTTTCCTAATTTAAATTCATTATCCACATTATATTTATTTATTAATAAGATAATTATCAAAACAAACAACAAATCACCAGATTTCAATTTTAATTTTTATTTTTATTTCAGATTTCATCAACATAATTCAAATTTTGATTTTTAAGATTCATGTAACCTTCATATTTCAACGGTATACACATGTGTACTTGGATATAAATAGAACAGTACACATGTGTACTCAGCATCGTACATATGTGTACAGTAATTCACAGGTGTACATCAACATTCAATACAAAAAAAATTCCGAGATATCACAAAAACAGACGATATACACATGTGTACATCGCATTAAAAAGAGGGCAAAATCAGAATACACATGTGTACATCGCATTTAAACAAATAATTATTTTAATAATTGAATTAAGTTACATCTTTCCTAATCCTTGATTTGATTTGTGAGAGATTTATGCAATCAATTTAAGAGGATAATTGATTACTTGATTTGTGAGAGATTTATGCAATCAATTTAAGATTGAAATTACACATATACCCTTTTTGTATTTAATTAAATGGAAAAAATTAACCAAATAATTACCGTCATGCCACTCACTTTAATCTCAAGATCATAAAAATCAAGGGCCCAGATCAGTTCACGCAGTTCACTCTTGGGATTTTGTTCACGTTTGAACCTAATCCTATATATATATATATACTAGGTTATATACCCGTGAGCTTCACGGGTTATGGGTTGTGTTAAAAAAATCTATATCTATAAAAGTATTTTTTTTTTGTATGATTTATAACCTGATATCTCTTCATGTTAAGACCCATGTTTGGCAAACCTTACCAAGAAGAAAAAAAACAGAAATTGAATTACTTAGGGCATTTACTTCAATATGACAATAAGTAACAGAAATTGCAATACTATTAATTCTCCCCAAAATACCTATTTAATTTCAGATGGACACGGGATCCGAATGAATATGGGTCGGACCATTTGATTCGGATCATCCAACTTGTATTCGGATCATCCAACTTGTACTAACGGATCTTCCTATATAATAAACATATATCTCAATTATTAGCCTTCTTCATCACCAAAAACAATCTTCTCTCATAAGATTCTCTAACCTAACCTCTTAAATCATTTGGATTCGCACGGCAGACGCAGAACGTCGTTTTGGTTGGTTGTTTATAAACAGTATGTGGTAGTCTTTTTGGTTGGGTTTTTGAGTCTTGGGTGGTATTGAAAAGCTTGTGGGTTAGACACATTTTGGTTGGTAGTTATGTACATCTAGGTTAGCTTGTGAATGGGTGGTTAGTTGGTGTTTTTTGGTATAACAAATGATCTAAAATCATGTGATGTATTAACCTTTAGTCTTATAATGGTGTTGTCTATAATAGATGACAAGTTTTGGTACAACTTCATTTTTTCTCTACTTATTATACATATGTTTATGTTGTAATCGTTTATGTGTTATGATATAATCCTTGGATTATTTAATCAACTCCATCAATATGACGTACTTGATAAATATTAACCAAAAGCATTAATGTTTTTTTATGAAAATTAATATAATTATTGTACAATACCGCTCGATTACACTCTACTCGTATATAACCAAATAAATCAACTATTCATGTTGCGTTTATGGGTTACAAATGTTAAGACAATATTTTTTCACGAGTTTATTCTATTAAAATTTGAAGTAATTGATAAATGTATATAACAATTCAAAAAGAATAAATAAATTGTAACTCTAAATCACGAAGTTGTAAGCTCATTTTTTTGTTCAGTTTGCCATTTCTGCTTGTATGATCAATCATAGGAAACCAATCATCAACGTAACCAATGATATCTATAAAGAAACAAAAAAAATTAGTATGATAATACTCGCATAATATAAGTAAAATAGATGTGTTACTGATAATTAAAATGACTATGCACTTACCAACAGTCTAGTGGAATAGCACGATTGCAATGCACATTAAAGGAAGTAAAAGAGAATCCATTAACTGATCCACCAAAGTCATCACGGTTTATGATATCGGTAGTGTAATTGAAAAATAGTTTATGTCGATGGTTAGTCGGGCATTACGGAGACAAGTTGTCACCAATTTCAAACCTCGTAACCATAACACAACGTTTTTCTTGAAGTAATTTTCCATACTTTGCGAGATAATTACCAGCCACACTTGCTTGAATTTTGGAACCCTATCAAACAAATATAAAGTTTTAGGGTGTAAACAATGAGATAAATTAAATATAAATAAATGATGTATAAATTTATAAAGTACCTCCTCATCCATGAGGATCAATTCCACAGCATAAATAGCATTCTTGACTTTAAATGATAGTAGTTTCCAAAGCTTGATTATGCGAACTTTAATAGTCACATCTCTCTTGGTTGCATCCAATTGATTAAGAGGAGTGATGTTAAGAATTTCCATTGACCTTTATAGTTACGTTTTTAATAAGTTACATTAGAAACCAAGGATATAATTTGTCATTAAGCTAAGATTATTATGGGGTATTGCATTGTTAAGTGTAACTAATATAACTATAATTAAATAAAAAATACTTTTCTAAAACCTGCACATATGTATTAGATGGCAAGTTTGACCTTTCAACCGCCTCTTAAAATCAAAGCTAGTTCATTTTATGATCAATGCCAAATTATGGTGTTTTTTTCGCTAATGCATTGTATTTTTTTGAAGATAATCATGCAATTCCACAACCGCGAGTAAACAGGCCACCTCAGTCTGCATCAGATGATTTCTTTAGCAGGCAAGTAGTTATGTTTATGTATTTAAATGTGTTCCATTTGTTCCATAATCGTCACGTCAAATTTTGACTTTTGAGGTCAAATAAGTTGATTTCCAGCTAAATCCAACTTCATAATGATGCAAGATGTAACCTTTTTTTGGGAAATTAGTAATAAAAGTCAGTGGGTTTGACCTCAAATGTCAAGGTTTATCATTCTGACTTTAATAAACTGTGAACAGATTTACCCGAAATGCAAATCTAGTTGCATCAGGGGTAGCAAAAAATGTTCGCAAAGTTGGGAATCAAATCTGAGTTTGTTTTTGCTGTGTGCTGCTTGTTAAATTAGAAAATACGGGATCCTGAGTTTTAACATGTATGACCAGTACCTCACTACTATGTTGGAGAATCTGAGATGGAAGCTTCAAAAGAGGGTAGGAGCCTTACTAATTTTGGATACGGTTGTGTTGGTTACTCTGTTTATTCAGATATCAGTTACGGGTATGCTGGTACAAGAGCTGGTTGCTTCAAAACGAGTCTTTGTGTGATGGCTGAAGCTCTGGATATCCTTTTAGATTAGTCCAGGGGTAGTTTCGTCAGTAAGGGTTGGGACAGTTATCATTCGGCTAAGTTATCTGCAGGGGCGTCAACAAATCTGTACAATGGCCGAAGCCTGGGTAGATGGAACTGTTTTATCCACTCGTTATGCTGCAGGGGTAATATTGTCATTATGGGTTAGGATATGTTGCATAAACAGAGATACACAGCCTGGGTTTCGTCTGAAGTAACGCATCATAATTGCTTGTCTACTAAGTTGTTGCTGCTGATGAGCAAAAGTCCCATATACAGGAACGTTGGCATCTTCTGCTGGTTGTTGTATTGCTGGTACTTTGTGTTCTATTGGTACTATGCAGGCCCTGGTTTAAATATTCGAAATACTCGGGGCTGGGTTAATGGTTTGGCTGATAAAGACATCTAGAGGACTGGTGCTGGGGACTTGAATGACCAGCAGTTTCATAAGACCCATTATGGTGAGGTCATATCTCTGCCGTGGATGCTGAAGGCCGGAACCCAGCAATGTTTTTTGGGTTTCGCTATTCTGTCCAAACAGCTGGCCCAAATCTCGCCAAGTCCGATGTTTAAAATGGCCCAGTTATGGGTTATCGTGCTGCTGCTGAAGGCCCACTATCGGGTGGTCACTAATGACCTAGCTCACCCTAATGTCTTTCGAGTCATAAGGTGAGGATGCAAGTTTTAGTATATTGATTTGAATTATTATTAGACTTGGTCAATTTCTCAACACAATATTTAACCCGAGAATCAAAAGATAAACGAATCAAATTAAATTCTAAGTTTAAAGGGAATTTCTTCATGTTTAAACCTCTGAATTTATCGACAAATAACTTAATCAAAATACACCAATATGCAATACCAAGATTAATTACAAGAATAAGTTCTGTAAATCACATCAAATAACTGAAATTACTTCAAATATGCATTACAATCATTTAGTTCATCATAACCCAGGAAGTTTATAAGTTTAAGCACACATATTATACAATAATACAACTACACAAATGTTTACAACTACTGAAAACATAGTAACAACTTGGAAAAACGAATGATTACCAAAACCGGGTCGCTTTAGAAGTCGAAACGGAAGCTTCCAAGATTCCCGAGAGCTTCGAGGGACTTCAAGATCGCTCCTTGGTGCCTAAAGATGACTTATATCAGTCTTAGAGGTGAGATTTTGAATGTGAGAGGTGTCTTTTACGAGCAGATTGCATGGCTATTTATAGTTGAGAATTTCAGCCACTGTTCCTCCCTTGCGCACCGTAAGGCTCAGATGCTTACGGTGCGCAAGGCCTTTTGACCTAACTCGCCCACTATCAAAAAGGTGTTGCTCACCGTTACACTTTGATCCTTACGGTGCGCAAACACTTTTAACCTAACTTGCACTCAGTAAAGTGCTTACGCACCGTTACCCTTTAATGCTTACGGTGCGCAAGCTCTTTACTCAACTTTTCCATTGTCTTTTACCCTTACGGACCGTAAGGCTATGACCTTTACGGTGCGTAAGGGTTGGTCTAGGTCAAATTCTTGATTTTCTTCGACACGTTTCCCGATGTATTGTTTCCTTCATAGATCTTTTACTGTTTTCTCGCATAATCCACAGATATTTCACCGATTCCTGTAGATTCAAGATTTTATCGATTCAGTACCAAATACAAAGGAGAAACGCACACAATTCATCTGAAATAGGGGTAATTTGATATAAAAGATGTGTATAATTCTAAACACATCAAATATCCCCACACTTAACCTTTTGCTTGTCCCTAAGCAAAATCCTAAACAACATGGCAAACTTAAAGAATTAAACAATAACGTATGTTTCGAACAAATTTAAATACGAATTACAAAATTTTAAAACACAGAGGTTTCACAAGACTTACAACGTTCAAAAGGTTGATAAATCAAGAAAATGAAACGAGAAACCGAGAATACTTAATCAAAATTTTCTTGCCTTTAAGTAATTAATTATGCAAAAACAATACCACTCACTGCATTCACTCTTCTCTCGGATAATATATATATATATATAATTTCAAGTGAACTCTCAAAACCAGACTGTGAAGCATGACTATTATAAGCTTGTACGTCAATCAAATCTCCACCTAATTGTTAAAAATTGAAACAAATGTAGAGGACTGAAATTGGGTAGGTAAGGGTTAACAAGAGATCTTACGATAAACTGGAAAAATACGAGATAAGAATATACAATGTTTTGGTCTTTTGACCATAACTTTTATTCTATTTTTTTTTTCATTTTTTTTTTCATCTTTTTCAATTTTTTTTTTTTTTTGTAACTGTATATAACAATAATATCACAAGAATAAACGTTCCGGTTTACAAAGGGTAACAATCGAAGGTAATAGGTACAAAGTGGTGTCTAAAGGAGAACGGTGAATTTTTACAAAGAAATGGTGATCCTAAAGCCTCTTATGAAATTTTGTATCAACATTTAAACCAAAGGTTTTGAAATGTATCAAAACGTACAAGTTCTAAAGTAATGCCACAAGTCGGTAAACACACATGAAACGAAAGTAGTGTTTATGTATTAAACACTTTTAGGCTCAAATCTTACCGTCATGTGGTAATGTAACGGTTAAAGGTTTTGTTATTGCATAGGTGATTTACTTTAAAGTTAGAAAAATTATCTTAAGTATCTCGTAAAAATTTTCACAAAAACTTGATTTAAACAGCCTACTATCCCGCAACTTAAAGAAACATGTATTTTCGATATTTGTAAATTCAGCATTTAAATCGTTTTTTTACAGACGTTTTGCAAAATGCTCAAGTTTTATATGCGTTTAAAGGACCGGGACAAGTGTAGAACATTTATGAAGTTTTTGAAATAATTTTTTTTTATGTATATATAAAATATAATACAAAATCCCTCATCCCCACACTTGAAAGACACATTGTCCTCAATGTGTGAAAATGAGAAATAAAATTAAATACAAACTGAGATTAAAAATGTTACTTCCCTGATGTGTTGCGATTTTTCCTGTGTATGTGTTGCAACGCCGCATTATATAAATTTTTTCCTCAATTCCTGTTAACGACGCTTGCAAAATAATAAGTAAACGCATCATAAGAAAGAAACATAATAAACATAGTCAAACAAAATCACACCAAACCAAATGTAAAGTGTATATACAAAGATAAGTGGAAATGTCAAATACAAATAAGATCATCTATGGTGGAGGAGGCTGATGTGGAGGTGGAATCTGAAGATGCTCTATGATGCGCTGAAGCATCCCCCTCATCTCTACCTGTGTCTGCTCCATACGCTCCTGCCTCTCCCTCATCTGTATCTGATCCTGCCTAATCTCAGCCTGCCCCTGCTTTAATGCCTGTAGTCTGTCTGGAACAATGCGCTGGGCTCTAGGCTGTCTGGCTCTCTCTCTCTCTCCGGCACCTGATGGCGTGGTGCGACTACCGGGGCGTCCTCCAGAACAGCTCGTGGCTCTAAGAAACGGGGAGGATCGTCCCGTGCCATCAGCTCAGGAATCTGGCGCATGTCTGCAATCCTGATGAGGCTGCCTGCACGCACCTCATGCAGCCATCCACTCGGGAAGATCTCTAAAACGCCCAGACTCCGTGCCAGGACAGTGACATAGCTGCCCATACAGATCCGGGATCCCTGACCTCGCCCTTTCTCTCTCAAGAATGAGAAGAGTAGGACCATCGCAAGGTTGGGCTCCTCACACCGCACAATACAATAAAGCGCAAATAACTCAGATATAGTCACTTTCTCGATACTCATGAATCGAGAATAGACTGTGCAGGTGAGAACCCTGTGAATGAATCGATAAATGGGATCACGAATCTGCGAGGCAGGGATCCCTGAAGTGAATCCTCCATCGGCGATGGAGGACCAGAAAGCTGTCAACTGTGTCGTAGTGACACAGCGAGGTAGCTCGTGGTCTGACCACCCCATCAGACTCTCAGTGAAGACCGGCTGTGTGGTCTCCTCCTAAGTGTACAAACCCGCGTGGACGGCAAACTGAGCGATAGACATGATGTGTGTCTGCCGTCCCAGCGCAAAACTAACTGCTGAGTCGGATGAGAGGTGCGTTGTATCGAGTGAAAAAGTAGAGAGGAACTCAATAGTGAGCTCCAGATAAGACTCGCACCTCTCATCCAACAACGTCCTCCATCTAGGTGTAAGCAACCCCTCTAACCTCGCTCTGGCGCCCATAACATCCATCAGTGGCCAGTCTATCATCCTCGCTACATGAAGACGTCGACCTACCAGTCGCTCCATGATCCTACGCTCATCCGATCCTGTCTGAAAGTCAAGGAGAGTGCTCTCCTCGATCGGTGGGAGAGGTGCTGGTATCTGTGCGTGGAGGTCCGGTAGTGCTGCGTCAGTGTCATATTGAATGACCCTAGGAGGCTGCTGCTGCTGCTGCTGCTCCTCCTCCTGAATCTGAGGCTGTAGCTGAGGCTCATCCTGTACTATCTCCTCCTGGGGCTGAACAGCAGTCTGTCCCCGCTTACGGGAGGATCGTGAGGTAGATGCTATATCTGCAATTAAAATGTAACAGTTAGCTTTGCAGGATTAATGAAGATTACCGTGCCCTAACACGTTTTTCAATGTTTTTTTCTGTATATATATATATATATATATACTATTTTAATATTACGGAAAAACGTGTTTTTGTTGTGTTAGGGACGGATGTTGCGACCGTATAGCATTTCTTTCGCGGTCGCAAATAATGACACAATATAATTAAAAAAAATCAAAATTTTGGCAGCACCCCGGCGTATTTAAAAAAAAAACCACCAATCCTCGCTCGTATTTAGATCAATACGGGCGAGGCGGCGAAACCTGCAAGTAAAACGCATATGCATATATATTCAATTCAATCAATTTGCGCTCGATAATTCAAGGCGGCCGAAATTTATTTTTATTAAACTATACTAAAGTAAATTAAACTAATAAATGACTTTTAAAACTTTAAATATTTACATTAAAATTAACATAATATTTACAATACTACGACATTAATTACAATACATGACGACTCGACTAAACTTTACTAAACAACTCGACTAAACAATATATTAACCTTATAATTTAGACGACGACGCGACTCGACTAAACTATATAATTACAATATAATACAAACGACGCCACTTGAATTAAAATTAAAACGACACTAACAAACAACATTAACCATATTAATATCTAAACTCTGAAAGACACTATACGACTTTGAATCCAAATAAAACCTAAAGTAAGATTGATTCTAACAATATATCAATAGCAACAATATTAACAATCATAATTTACGACTATACGACTCGACAAAGGTACGACCCGATACTTACAATATCAACAATATAAACAATATGTACGACATAGATTCGACTCGAACAATATAAACAATATCAACTCGACAAAATTTAAATCTAAAAACTAAACCGACTCGTCCCGAGCATACACCCGACCTGAATGAAACCCGAAAATTAATCTAAAGTTCACAGAAATTTATACCTGAATGTCGGATTGGGTTCGGAAATCAAACAGGGGTGGCCGGTGACGGTGTTGAGCGGTGGCGGTGAACAGTGAAGTCGGTGGCAGAGTGGGTGGCGGTTGATGGTGGTGGTCCGAACGATGGTGAGAAGTGGCAGTGGTGGCTCAGGGTGGTGAATGTAGGTGGTCGGCGAGGAGAAGTGGCAGTATTGGTGGAGTAAGATGGTGGTCTAAATCGGCGGTGGTGATGGTGATGGGGAATCGGAAGTGGGTGAGGATGACGGTGGTGAGTGATCGATAGCGGCGACTGAAGGCGGTGTTTGGTGGTGGCGACCGGAGGTGATAAAGGGGGTGTTTGGGTTTTGAATGAGGAAGAAGACCCCTGAAAGGGGTTTTTATTTTTCACCCGCTCAAACCCTTGCGCACCGTTAGGGTCTGGTCCTTGAGGTGCGCAAGGTTCTTTTATTTTTTTTTAAACCGACTTAACCCTTGCGCACCGCAAGGGTCTAAAGCTTACGGTGCGTAAGGCTTTTATTATTATTATTATTATTTTATTTTTATTTTTAAATATATACAATATTATAAAATAAGTTTTATTTATAAAAACACGCCACTAAAATTTATTCGCAAACCAAGGGATTTTCGTAACGTCTTTTTGTCAAGCCCAATTTTTTCAAAAATGTGTGCGATGTCTTCCTTAACCCTATAGTGTATATTACTTCCAACTCTAATGGACCGTTCAGCATCAAGCCTAATAGCGCCCTCCCTCATTAATTGTATGTACTCACTTTGGGATTCCGTTGGACTTCGTTTACATTTTCCAGTGTGCGACCAATTTCCACATCCTATGCATTTATCATAGCGTTTTGCTCTTCTTTTCATTGCACTCTTGGATGTTCCACAAAATGGTGGTATCTGTTCTTGACGACGCCATTCTTTCCTTACCTCAGCGCTTAGGAGAAAGATTTTCTCCTTAAGTTCCTTAGGTAACCCTGGTTTTGCAAATTCTAAACAACAAAGCAAATTAAGATCAAACGGATGCATTTTAAACCTAAATTACACTTAGGAGATGTTGCTGAGATTTGTAAGCAGTTCCGAAATCACCCGAATGGAGATTGAGTACGGGTGGTACGATCCAAACCTGCATACGCAAAAACAAGCAATCCCAAGCGTAGAATTGATTTAAAATAAAAGACTAATTAAAGCAGCAATAAAAGCAAACTTTCACACATAACACACAATAAAACCTAATATTTACACGTCCTACCGCTTACAATTTACCTTCAAGTTTTTATTAAAGGGAGGTCCAGCTCCTCCACCAGCTCAGGACTTGGTCTTTTAATGTAATGCTTTAAACGGTGACCATTAACCTTGAACTTTTGCCCATCCTCATTCTCCAACTCTACAGTTCCATAGGGAAAAACTTATGTGACTAGAAACGGCCCTGTCCATCGGGATTTGAGTTTTCCTGGAAACATCTTCAAACGAGAATTGAAAAGCAATACTTTCTCCCCACACTTGAATTCTTTCAAACTCTTAATGTGGCGATCATGCAATTGCTTTGTCTTTTCCTTATATGCCCAAGATCTTTCGTATGCAATGTCACGAAGTTCTTCTAGCTCATGTATTTGGAGAAACCGTTTCTTGCCTTCTGCGTCCATATCAAGATTTATTTTTCGTAAAGCCCAATATGCTCGATGTTCCAGTTCAACTGGAAGATGGCACGCTTTTCCATAAATCATCCTAAAGGGTGTAGTCCCTATAGGAGTCTTGTATACGGTGCGAAAAGCCCAAAGTGCATCATCTAGATTATCAGCCCAGTCAATGCGACTTTGTCCGACAGTTTTCTCCAAAATGCGTTTAATACCCTTCTTTGCATTCTCCACTTGTCCACTCGTTTGTGGATGATAGGCAGTCGAAAGTCTATGGGTTACCCCATATCATTTCAATACCTTCTCCATTGACGAGTTACAGAAGTGGGTACCTCGATCACTGATGATCGCTTTAGGCGTTCCAAATCTTGCAAACTGTTCTCTAAGGAATTTTACTACAACCCTAGCACTGTTGGTGGCCAAGGCTTTCGCCTCCACCCATTTTGACACATAATCAATGGCTACTAGGATGTACCGATTTCCTCGTGACATTGGGAAAGGTCCCATGAAATCAATGCCCCAAATGTCGAAGATTTCAACAGCTTGGATAGGATTTTGAGGCATTTCATTTCTGGATGAAATGTTTCCGGCTCTTTGACATGCGTCACAACCACGAACATACTCATGAGTATCCTTAAAGATGGTGGGCCAATAGAAACCTGCATCAAACACTCGTTTGGCAGTGTAATTTGCTCCGTAATGGCCACCTGTTGGCCCTTCGTGACAGTGTTTAAGGATATTCATGGTTTCTGGTGTAGCTACACATCGTCTGATGATTTGATCCGCACCTACCCTGAACAAGAAAGGATCTTCCCAAATATAGAATTTAATATCAGCAAAGAATTTCTTCTTTTGTTGATAAGTCATTTCGGCTGGAAGATCTCCTGTTGATAGGTAGTTTGCAATGTCTGCGAACCAAGGAAAACCTTTAGTTTCTATGAACATCAACGACTCATGGGGAAACTCATCCCTGATTTTTTTCTCCCGAGTTCTTTCCAACTCAGGGTTCTCCAATCTAGACAGATGGTCAGCAGCAACGTTCTCAGCTCCTTTCTTATCTTTGATTTCAAGATCAAATTCTTGAAGTAATAAGATCCAACGAATTAGCCTCGGTTTAACATCTTTCTTTGCAAATAAGTACCGAATGGCTGCATGATCAGTAAAGATAATCGTTTTTGAAAGCACAAGATAAGAGCGGAACTTATCACATGCGAACACAACGGCAAGTAACTCTTTCTCAGTTGTTGTGTAGTTTTCTTGTGCATCATTTAGGGTTTTGCTAGCGTAATATATCGGATGGAAATGCTTTTCTTTACGCTGCCCTAACACTGCACCGACTGCAAAGTCACTTGCGTCACACATAATCTCAAATGGAAGGCTCCAATCTGGAGAAATTAGAATAGGTGCTTGGACTAATCTCTCCTTCAGTAACTCAAAAGCTTTTAGACACTCGTTAGAAAACACAAATGGCCTATCTTTTTCTAAAAGTTGAGTCATAGGACGGGCGATTTTAGAGAAAGCACGAATGAACCTACGATAAAATCCCGCATGTCCTAAGAAACTTCTGATTGCTTTCACTGAAGTAGGCGGCGGAAGCTTGGAAATGGTTTCAATCTTAGCTTGGTCAACCTCAAGCCCCGCTTGTGAGATCTTGTGTCCCAAAACTATTCCTTCACGAACCATAAAGTGGCATTTCTCCCAATTTAGCATAAGGTTCGTTTCTTCACAACGAGTCAGCACTCGATCTAGATTTCGCAAGCAAATATTGAAAGAACTTCCGAAAACAGAGAAATCATCCATGAAAAATTCCATGGAGTCCTCGATCATTTCATGAAATATAGCCACCATACAACGTTGAAATGTGGCTGGAGCATTACATAATCCAAACGACATGCGTCGATATGCAAAAGTACCATAAGGACAAGTAAATGTGGTTTTTTCTTGATCCTCAGGTGAAATGGGGATCTGGAAATAACCAGAAAACCCATCAAGGAAACAATAATATTGTTGCCCAGATAATCGTTCCAACATTTGGTCGATGAATGGTAAAGGAAAGTGATCCTTTCTTGTGGCATCATTCAGCTTGCGGTAGTCTATGCAGACTCTCTAACCGGTGACAGTCCTGGTAGGTATCAATTCGTTCTTCTCATTGACAATTACAGTCATTCCTCCTTTCTTAGGAACTACCTGTACAGGACTTACCCATGCTGAATCAGAAATTGGATAAATAAGCCCTGCATCTAGTAGCTTAATTACCTATTTCTTTACAACCTCTTGCATGTTCGGGTTTAACCTTCTCTGTGGTTGAACCACCGGTTTATACTCTTCCTCCATCAGAATTTTATGCGTGCAGAAAGACAGGCTTATGCCTTTGATATCCATGAGTTTCCACGCAATAGCGTTCTTATGCTTTTTAAGAACACTCATTAATTCTTTCTTCTCATCCTCCGTCAGATTTTTCGCTATGATGACGGGTAATTGCGATCCTTCACCTAAGAATGCATATTCTAGGTGAGACGGTAGTTCTTTTAGCTCCAAAGTTGGCGGTACCTCAACTGACGGTTTTTCTTTTGGGTTATCTTTATCGATAACTTCAAACACTTCACAATCCTTAGATTCAGAAGAAAGTTCACTATCGAATGATGGTGTATCTTCTGAATCTTCAGAAGTATCAGAAGTTTTACTCCCACATACCTCACTAAGGAGACTTCCCATATGTGTCATGAGAGTATCAATAAAGTAAGCGGTATCGTCATGTTGTTCGGTGTGCCTCATTGATCGTTGAATATCAAATGTGACTTCATCTTCATCGACACGAAGAGTCAACTTGCCATCATACACGTCAATGATTGCACGTGCGGTAGCAAGGAATGGACGTCCTAAAAGTAACAGAATTTCGGAGTCCTCGTCCATGTCGAGAATGACAAAGTCAACAGGGAAAACAAACTTGTCGACTTTTACTAGCATATTTTCTACAATGCCCCTTGGGTATTTTATCGATCGATCTGCAAGCTGAATACTCATTCGTGTAGGAGATGGTTCTCCCAAGTTAAGCTTTGCAAATATTGAATAGGGCATAAGATTTATACTAGCTCCTAAATCGGCAAGTGCATTGCTCACAGTAAGACTTCCTATCAGACAGGGAATGGTAAAACTCCCTGGATCAGCAATCTTTGTTGGCAATTTATTCTGCAAGACAGCAGAACATTCTTCGTTCAGAATGATGGTTGAAAGATCTTCTAATTTCCTTTTGTTCGTTAGGAGATCTTTTAGAAACTTGGCGTACTTTGGCATTTTAGCCAAAGCTTCAATGAACGGGATGTTAATATGCAGTTTCTTCAGCATTCCTATGAATTGATTGTACTGTTCTGCGTCTTTTGCTTTTATCAATCTTCCTGGATAGGGTGGTGTTGGTTTGTATACCCTCATCGGTTCTTTCTTCTCTTCTTGTTTTTGCTCTTCTGGAGATTTACTGGGCTGTGCTGTACTTTCTGGGCGTAGCCTAGATTGTACATTTCCAGATGGTGTTTCCATCTCTATCTCCTCGTCGACCTCTAGGTCCTCTTCATCTACTTGTTCAGTCTCAACAGCTCCTCGTCCGCTCCTTGTGGTAACAGCCTTTGTAGTGGCATTTGGATTTCTGACAGTGTTACTAGGGAGACCGCCTGGAGGTCTCTGGTTCAACTGATCGGCCAGTGAACCAACTGTCCTCTCCAAGTTCTGCAGTGCAGTGCTCTGGTTCTTCATGAATGCCTCATGCTCCAAGAACCTTGACTGTGTTTCTTGATGTCTAGTTTCCTGTTGCGTGACGAACTGTGTAAGTAACTACGTCTGCTTGGATAGTGTCTCCTGACTTTGCTTCAGCATCTCCTCTATGGTCATGTTCTTCGTTCCTAAACTTGGTCCTGCTCCTGCGTCTTGAAACAAACTCTGACGCTGCTGAAACCCTGGTGGATTGTTGTTCCTCCAGCTAAAGTTCGGGTGGTTCCTCCAATTTGAATTGTAACCACCTCCGAAATTATTCTGATTTCGGTTGCCTATGAACTCCACCTGCTCTGGTGACTCAATAGGGGCAATAGGACACGCGGTCGTGTCATGCCTCCCAGTGCATATCTCACACAACTGCTCCTTCTTCAGCTCCATATTATTCAGCTTCTTTTTCAGGGCGTCTATCTGTGATTGCATCAGGGTGTTATCGTCAACCTTATGTACTCCTCTATGTGTAGCGGATGAGTTTCTAGAATCAGGGAATTCGTAACTACTCATTGCTATGTCTTCGAACATCTCAGTGCATTCCTCTGGTGTTTTGGCGGTCATTAGACTACCTCCAGCTGTAGTGTTCAGCATATTCCTCGTGGCTGGCGTCACTCCTTGATAAAACTTCTCAACTAAGGCCCAATCTTCGAATCCATGATGTGGACACTTGAGTAACAGCTCCTTGAAACGCTCCCACGTCTCGTAGAAAGACTCTCCTTCTTTTTGGCGAAACTCTTGAATCATGCTCCTCAGAGGAGCAGTTTTGGAAGGAGGAAAGTATTTGCCTAAAAATTTCTCTTTCATACCAGCCCATGTGGTGATGGATCCCGCAGGAAGGGATTCTAACCACGCATGGGCTCTATCGGTAAGTGAAAATGGGAATAGACGAAGTTTACATGCGTCCTCGCTAACACCTTGTTCCTGAAACGTATCGCAGATAGCTGAAAAGCGAGAAAGATGGACATTGGGGTCCTCAGAAGGTAATCCATGGAACTGGATTGTATTTGTAACCATCGATATGATCTGAGGTGGAATCTGCCACCTATTAGCTTCAATAGCGGGTCGAGAGATACTGGATCGACCATTTTCCGCGCTTGGTCGGGCGTAGTCTGCAACGACTCTCCTTGGTGGGGGATCGTTTTCAGCCATGTGTGCCTGAATTTCTCGGAAAATGCGAAGGCGCTCGTGGATATCTCGCTCGGGCTCAGATGAAACAACAATTAAAGGTAGCCCTTGTGAACGAGTGTGGTACATAAAACGATAAAATTAAAGCAAATCTAATTCTAAAGGCACAAATTTCAAGCAAAAGGCACCTAAAGGCAATGAAAATCTAAGAAAGCAAGTAAACAACTAAATAGTCGACTCGGGTCGTTCTCTAAATTAAGCCAGTGTCCCCGGCAGCGGCGCCAAAAACTTGATGTGCGGAACGCGGTCTGCTTTTATGTTCGAAGGCTTTGATGTTATGTGAATTGTTTTATTCAAAAGCCTTGGTATGTAAAAAGCTTTATTTGGATGTTTATGGATTGCTTACAAGTTTTAAAATGGAATTGCTAACCAAACCACACATAATCGGCAAGTGCACCGGTCATAGTGTAGTGTAGATGGCAAGACCGGATATCAATCCGTGGACACTATGGGCAGATTTTAGATATTGAACCTCTATCGAATATAAAGTTGAATTTTAATGTTTGATTTAAATTGATTTTTGATTTTTGAATAATAAATTGAACACTTACGGAAAAGAAGACAGGAAACGAAAAGTAAAACAAATAAATAAACACACAGAGAAACAAATAAACAAAGTAAAGTATAACAATCACAGAAACAAAGTACAATCAAATACAGAAATAAAGTGTAACAAATATTTATGATAAACGGACTACCTGGGTTTTGAATCCCTAGAATCATGCAATGCTAATTTGACAATAATAACAGTTAAATATCTTTTTCCTTTGATTAACCCCCCCGTTAGAGATGTATTAAACAAAAGATTAAGACGAAATGTGAAGTGCTAGAACGAACCGGCTCGAGCTATCGATACCAAATCCTACGAGAATACAACCTTTGGAACCTCAGAGACTAAGTTGTGAGAAGATCTTTTAAACCCGCAAAGCGAACAAATCTTTGAAAATTAAAATCCTAGGAAACCTTAACCACGATGTAATAAACAAGCCCGAGTTATCGGTTACCCAATTTATCCACCAATGATTAGCTAATGACCTAGCTCAGCCTAATGTCTTTCGAGTCATAAGGTGAGGATGCAAGTTTTAGTATATTGATTTGAATTATTATTAGACTTGGTCAATTTCTCAACACAATATTTAACCCGAGAATCAAAAGATAAACGAATCAAATTAAATTCTAAGTTTAAAGGGAATTTCTTCATGTTTAAACCTCTGAATTTATCGACAAATAACTTAATCAAAATACACCAATATGCAATACCAAGATTAATTACAAGAATAAGTTCTGTAAATCACATCAAATAACTGAAATTACTTCAAATATGCATTACAATCATTTAGTTCATCATAACCCAGGTAGTTTATAAGTTTAAGCACACATATTATACAATAATACAACTACACAAATGTTTACAACTACTGAAAACATAGTAACAACTTGGAAAAATGAATGATTACCAAAACCGGGTCGCTTTAGAAGTCGAAACGGAAGCTTCCAAGATTCCCGAGAGCTTCGAGGGACTTCAAGATCGCTCCTAGGCGCCTAAAGATGACTTATATCAGTCTTAGAGGTGAGATTTCGAATGTGAGAGGTGTCTTTTACGAGCAGATTGCATGGCTATTTATAGTTGAGAATTTCAGCCAATGTTCCTCCCTTGCGCACTGTAAGGCTCAGATGCTTACGGTGCGCAGGGCCTTTTGACCTAACTCGCCCACTATCAAAAAGGTGTTGCTCACCGTTACACTTTGATCCTTACGGTGCGCAAACACTTTTAACCTAACTTTCACTCAGTAAAGTGCTTACGCACCGTTACCCTTTGATGCTTATGGTGCGCAAGCTCTTTACTCAACTATTCCATTGTCTTTTACCCTTACGGACCGTAAGGCTATGACCTTTACGGTGCGTAAGGGTTGGTCTAGGTCAAATTCTTGATTTTCTTTGACACGTTTCCTGATGTATTGTTTCCTTCATAGATCTTTTACTGTTTTCTCGCATAATCCATAGATATTTCACCGATTCCTGTAGATTCAAGATTTTATCGATTCAGTACCAAATACAAAGGAGAAATGCACACAATTCATCTGAAATAGGGGTAATTTGATATAAAAGAGGTGTATAATTCTAAACACATCACTAGGGTACATTGATAGTTTTTGTATGTCTAGTACTCGATACTTGTGTACCCCTAGGAAGGGTCGAATGATTTCATATATTTGGTCCCTGAAGTTTGTTTTGGGGATGATACAGGGGTATGCCCCATTGATCTTGTAATTTTTTCGTGTGGTTTTATATAGTTTGCCGGACTTTGCCCTTTATCCAAAAAAAAGATCCCTTTGCCCATGTAAAAGAAACACAACAGGAGTTGCCCGTATGTGTTGGCATTGAGGTCCTCTCTCTCTCTCCCTTATTTCTTTATCTGTATGTATATAAAATACAATAACAACACTTTTTACCGTTTATGTAACTTTTTGGCAGGTTCTGGTGGACAGAAAAGTTACTAATGCTAACTCTGCTTCTACTCATGTTCATAACAAAGGTAAATTGTTTAGTTAACATCATGATTTTAGTTGTTAAGCGTACTTGTTACTAATTTCAGTGTGTTAGTGAACATAATTTCTATTGTAGACAGTATTTTGGGACCAATGGCATTAGAGTGAACTCCAAAAGATATACTTATATGATTAACTCTCTTTGTCATCTGTTAGTTGTCATCCTTTGGTTTGAATGTCAAGCTTATATTATATGATTGTAGGGGTGTGAATTTCTGACACGACCCTAAAACCCGACACAAACCTAACACGAAATTCGCGGGTTTAGGTTTAGCCTAAACGGGTTCGGGTCAATTTCAGGTTAAACCCGCCACCCGTTTGCGTTAACAGGTCGGGTTCGGGTCAACCTAGTCGGGTTGGCAGGTTGACCCGTTTAACACATTTATACTATATTATATTTTTTACAATATATTTTATGTCAGAAATTAAATGGGGTGTGTATTTTATGCTATGATTATAACTTAAAAAGAGAAATATGGATTTTATAATTTAAATAGGATATTATTATAGGGTAAAGATCAAATAGGAAGTTTATTTTAGCTAGGAAGTATAGGAAGCAATCTTAGCCGTTCATCATCTTTTTTTAAATTTTTGTACGCGGTGGCATTTTCGTCTTTTTACATTATCATATCTTCGTTCTAATTCAATTACAGATTCTGTTACTTCTTTTCTTAGTTCATCACTCTCATAACATAATTGAAGTTTCTGTAACCCTAAATCGCCGTCGATTGCAAATTCACCTCTTTTCAAACATTAATCTTGTATCGTTCGTCAATTCGATAACTTCAATGTCTTCTTCAGACTCTGCTGGTATGTTTAGCTTCAATTCGGAGTAAAATTTTGTTATTTTTTCTGAATTTCTTTGTTTTACGTTTTATAATTCGTGGTTCTGTAAGTAATATTTGATTTTTCATAAGTTTAATAGTTATTGTTGTATAATTAAACATAATTTGTTTGTTTTTTTTCTTCATCATTTATTGCGTTTTAGTGAAGAATTGCGTTTTATGATATTAATTAAATTGTATGCATATAAAACTTTTATTTTTATGTTATATAAAGCTTTAACTGTCTATAACTGTTATTGTTGTACAATGTTTTGTTTATTCATCATTTTATGCGTTTTACTGAATGTATTGCGTTTTATGATTTTTTAGATAATAGTTCATATACAAACCTTAAAGGTTTGTATTTCTTATATTATTATTAACTTATTTTGTGATTTAATATTAAACACGTTATTATATAGGATGTATTGCGTTTTATGATTATTTGTTAAGTGTTTCAGATCATATGATGCGTTTTACTGAACGTGTTGCTTTTTATGCTTTTTATCCATATTAGTCTATATATAAACTTTAAATGTTTGAATTTTAAATTTTTATTAACATATTTTTTTGTTTATCAATAAAAACATTATTATGTAAGATGAATTGCGTTTTAAAGTTTTTTTTAATTGTTTCAGATAACATTTCCAAGTGGGAGGAACGTGTATGCATAAACAGTGGAAGAAAGTTTTTCAAACCTAAAGTCAGTGGATCCATTACACCTGCTGTTGGAATGTTTTTTAAGTCATTTGATGAGGCTTTTGCGTTTTATCAGAGATATGCACTTGCTGCAGGTTTTTCTGCAAGAAAAAATACCTCTTGGAAAAATGGTGATGGTTTAGTGAAAATAAGATATATTGTCTGTTCAAAAGAAGGATTTCATGTTAGCAAAGAAATAGATTCTGGTTCAGTTGAGAATAGTAAAAAGATTGTTAGACGTAATAGAGGTTCAAAAAGAGTTGGATGCAATGCTCATGTGAAATTAATATTAGAGAACAATAATATGTATAAAATCTACTACTTTGAAGAAGAACATAATCATATATTTGTGGAAGATGAAGATATTCATTTCTTGCCGGCTGCACGAAGTATCGATTATGTGAAAGAAAGTTTTATATCTGGATTGTCTGCAATCAATATTGGACCTGTTAATGCATTCAATATTATGAAAACAATGTATGGTGGTTTTGGTGAAGTTGGTGCTAGTAAAGTTGATTGTAAGAATTATAGAAGGGATTTGAATCTTTATATCGGAGAGTATGATGCAGAAATGGTAGTTAGGCGTCTTATTAGGAAGAAAGAATGTTGTCCTGGTTTCACATGTGATTATGTTATTGGTGAAGATAGAAGATTGAAAGGGCTTTTCTGGGCTGATGAGCAATCAAAAAAAAATTATACAGTGTTTGGTGACATATTTGGTTTTGATGCTACTTATAAATCAAACAAGTAAGTTTTTTTTTCATTTATTGCGTTATATATTCTATTGCGTTATACATGCTGTTCTAATTTTCTAATGCTTTTTTAATTTGTTTTTTATGCAGGTATGATTTGGTTTTTGTTCCATTTACTGGTATTGATAATCATTATAGGAATGTCACATTTGGTGGTGCATTACTTGGTTCGGAGACTGCAGATTCTTATAGATGCCTTTTAAGGTGTTTTGTTAATGCTTTTGGAAGTGAGCCTAAAGTTGTTGTTACTGATCAAGATGCTGCAATGAAGAGAGCTATTAAGGATGTACTTTCAAGAAGTAGGCATAGGTTATGTATGTGGCATATATGGGAGAAATTGAAGACAAAGGTATTAACTGCGTTTTATGATATAACAAACTGCAATTTTAATTGTTTTATTATTGCGTTTTATGTATTATACAATAAGATCACCAAATATTTTTATCAATAGAATTACAAAACAATTGCGTTTTACCATCAATTCATTATGTTTATCATTTTCAATATATTGTTTTTAAATTATTGCGTTTTATGTTTAATAATATTATTACTTTTTTATTCAGGTTGGTCCTGTTTTGTCAGCAAACACTGATTTTAATACAAGAATGACTCATGTTGTTTGGAATGATACTATTAGTCCAGAAGATTTTGAAACTGAGTGGCATTCAATAATGTCTACTTTTGGATTGGAAAATCATGAGTGGTTAAAAGATATGTACGATCTTTGATTTGACTGGATTCCTGCTTATTACCATGGAGAGGATTTGGCTGGTCTTATGCGTACTACGTCGAGATGTGAAAGCGAGAATTACTTCTTTGGTCAGATTTGCAATCCAAGATGTACACTTGTTGAATTTTTCACTCATTTTGAGACTGCAATGGATATTCAAAGGCATGAGCATAGGAGGAATGATCATGATACAAGGTATATTGAGTCTAAGCCCTGGAGTGACTTTGTATTGGAGAAACAAGCATCAGAAATATATACCAAAACAATTTTTAAGGATATTCAGATTGAAATTGATGCTGCCATTACAAAGTGTATGTCAAAGTCTCTTGATATTGTGGGTGATGTTCAATATTTTGAAATAAAGGATTTCAGACAGCCATGCACATCTTTTTTGAAGGTATTTTTTAAATTTATATATTTTTAAATATCTATTGCGTTTTATTATTCCATCTTTCATTGCGTTTTATCATTATATGAAAATATAGTTTTATCTGTATTATAATTAAGATTCATTGCGTTTTATATTTCATTTCACTAATTTTATATAGCTTTTTAATCTTATTTACAGGTGCAATACAGCAAACAAGAAGATGGATTAACAATAAGTTGTTCTTGCAAACGGTTTGAACAATTTGGTATATTATGCCGGCATATATTTTACGTTTTACGGTATGATGATATAAATGAGTTTCCTAGAAGATATGTTCATAGAAGATGGATGAGAGATGTTGTTTCTGTTGGATCAAATCATTCAAATATTCGGTTTGATGAAATTGGTAGGAATAGTGAAATTGATAAAGTTTATAGAGAAATCGTTGTTGCAAATGAGTATGTGGTTAATAGGCTGGTTGGCGATATAGATGAGTTGTGTCGTTACAGGGATCATATTAAAAGTTATATTGATAAAGCGGATGAGGTTATGGTTGCTGCGCCGCCTCCTAGTCGCAAAGAAAGATTTGCTGAAATTGGAGGGAACATAGAAAAATCAGATTCTATTATTCGTGTGCCGATCAAAACAAGGACCAAAGGATGCGGTGTACAAAAAAGGATCAAGTCAAATCGTGAGATTGCAATTCAGAAATCATCAAAGATCCAGAAATCGTGCCGTGTATGTGGTGAAAAAGGACATAACAGTCGCACATGTAAAGATAAGGTTTCTTCTAATGCTATAGGTTCTAGCAATGCAATGTAATTATGTATAGAAATTCTGACAAAATCAGATATCAATAAGTAAAAAAAAAAATTGTCATTGCGTTTTATGATGTATATGTTTCATCTCATTTTATTACTGAGTTTTATAATATCCTTCATAGTTATCAGTATGTTTTGGTTAATTGCGTTTTATCATACCAACAATATATTGTAATTGCGTTTTATACATGAACAATATAATTTAAATTGTATTTTTTGATTATTGCGTTTTATTGTAACATAGATCATAGATCAAATTAAACAAGAAATGATGACAACACTAAGCTTCCAAAAGGGATTTCCAAATCACTTGTCAGCTTTTTTTGGAAAGTTGCATGTTATGATAACAGTATATTGTTATTCCGTTTTATAGATAGAACAATATACTTTAATATGTTTTTTTTTATTATTGCGTTTTATTGTAACACATATTAAACATAAAATTAAACAAGAAATTCAAGTGGATATAATAAACATTGCGTTATATAGATAATGATAGTTCTAAACAAAGATGATGTTTTCAAACAACAAAAATAAACAAAAATAACTAGCATGATCAGCTTCATGGATCAAAGTTTGTTTCTTCATCGGATGAAAACCCTAAGCTTCCATCAGGGATTTCTTCATCACTTTCAGATTCAACCCAAAGTTCAACCTGTGAGAGTACTGCGTTTTGAAGCTTCTCTGCAAATTTGCTAGCAGAGTTGTTGATGATTGGTATTTCAGATAACTGCTTCAAAAAACTTAGATCCTCACTGGTAGATATGTCCTTTGGGTCATACATCTCCACATCACCATCGTCCCAAGTCACTGAAACTTTGAAAGTTTCCTCAATGAACTCCCAAGATGTAACCTGGGCATCTTCAGTTGCTGTTTGATTCGGATTACCATATCTTTTGTGTAGAATTCTGAACAGTGCGGCTGTTTGATCTGTGTAACAAGAAGGTGGTATACCTATTTCGTTCATCCTTTTCAAAACATTTTCATTGCAGTTTTGAAGGATAGAAGCAACGGAATGGTATTTTATTTTTTTTCCATCAAGGAATTGAAGAAAGAAATTGCCTCTTTTAACCCACCAAACTGATAGTTGTTGATTATCCATTTTAGGGTTTGTGTGTGTTGGGTATTTGGTGTTTTTTGGTGTATGATGAGAGAAATGTGAAAATAGTTTAGGGTTTCTGTTCTTATATAATCTACTGGTAGAGGAATTTGAATCAATTTGTCTTAATAATAATAATGATTATTTTTTATTTTTTTCTTTGAATTGATATTTCCATCATACATACAGTATTTATATCAGGAATCTAAAAGGTTTTTTAAGGCTTTTGGTCTAATCATTTCTTGTCATTAAGATATCAGTTTATTTTATTTGTTTTTTGTGTTTTATAAATTTAAAAAAAAAATCAATGCGTTATAAATATATTGCGTTATATGTTTGGAAATGAATAATTAGAAAAAATATTGCGTTTTATAGTTTTTAGCATTTTAATACATTGTAATAATTTAAAAAGACAATAGCATATATTAAAATGTTGCGTTTTATAAATTTTATATATTTGTATAAATTGTTTTCAAAATAATGATTTAATATTTTTAAATGATACATATTGCGTTTTAAGATAACAAAAAAATAATTGGTATTTTAAAATAAAAAACATTGCGTTTTATAGTAAGTAGCATTTTTAACTCAAAGTAACTAGCAAGATCAAGAAAATAATGATTTATATAAAAACCAAGATAAATGAAAAAACATTGCGTTTTATAATAAGTATCATTTCAAAATCAAAGTAAACCAGCAAGAGCAAGCCTGTCTTTAATCCTATCTAAACTAGTGTCATAAGATTGTTTTTTAAGTTTCGCACTGAGGTCTCGAAACTTCTTTGAGTCTTCAATAACATAATCTCTTTGTTCGTTGATTTCGTGCAATAATATCTTTGCGATGAACTTTCTTCTTAAATCTTCAAGTTGTGCGGTCTGCTTGTTGACTGGTTTTTTGTTTTTAACCTTCTTGATATTTG
Organism: Helianthus tuberosus; assembly: GCA_030545235.1. NCBI lineage: Eukaryota > Viridiplantae > Streptophyta > Magnoliopsida > Asterales > Asteraceae > Helianthus > Helianthus tuberosus. Next base: position 135,174,386 of record CM060394.1, read on the forward strand.
CAGGTTCTTCATATTCCACGTTAAACCCACAATCCCATTTTTCGACCGGTTCTCCATTATAACATTCCATATGACGCATTGTGAATATACCACAATCAATGCCATTATGTTGTGTCCTCCATTTCATCTGCATTCTAACAGGGATTATTCCCTTTATATCATCTGCTTTTTCATGTCCAACAGATTTAAGGTAAGCTGCCAAAGCATCCCTCTATAGAAAAAAAAAAACAAAAAACAAAACAAAAAGATTAGGTGGTTTATATTTGTGTCTTAAAAGCATAATTAAGAATACTTACTGTATTTTCAGGGACATTTCCATATTTAGATTCATTTGTTTCTTCTTTCGCACTGTTGTCAATGATGAATATTTGTTTCTCTTCAAGATTGAAGGATATAACAAAGAAATGCTGTATATGGAGAATCGGGACAAGGATAATTTTAAAATCCTTTATGCTTTTTAGCTTTGCACCTTTAAGAATTTTTTCTATGTTCATTGTGAATGCTTTTATCATCTTTTCTTTATTTTCAGATTCTTTCTTGTTACAATTTGGTAAAGCCTGTATAAAATAGAACAAATTAACATATTATTGCGTTTTATGAAGGTAAATAAACATAGAGCTGCGTTTTATGAAGTTAATAAAACATACAGCTGCGTTTTATAAAACTTCATTCAAACAAAGAAATCATTGCGTTTTATAAAAGAAATAAAAATTCAATTGCGTTTTATAAAACATCATTCAATCAAACTTCAAAATACTTCATTATACGAATAAGAAAAATTGCGTTTTAAATATCATACCAGCATTCGAATAGTACAGAAAAATCTTGGAGATTTGTTGTCTTTTGATCTTCTTTTTTCTTCTTCATTCAAAATATAAGACCAGCAATTGATTACTTCTCCGGTGATTTCCAATCATGGCCTCATTGTTTCAGCAGCATATCTATATAGAAATGCATGTTCTTTAATTTCAAAGAGAGTATCCCTGCAAAAAAAAAATAATAATAATAATTAAATTATAATATTTTGATTTTTGTTTTTTTGTTTTAGTGTATATAAATGAATTTTTACGTCATTTCTCCTTTTGCATGGAATGCATATCCCGATATGTTGTTTTCGTGTGCTGTTCTTGATTCCTTCATTGCTACTTGCCTTAGATAATATGGTGAACAAAATACTTCAGGAACATTTTTCTCTCGATCTGGTCGTACCATCCTTGTGATTATTTCTTCTGTTTTGCTTATATCAGTTGTTGGTTGTTCTTGATGAACTGATTTTGCAGGTGTTTTATACTGATCTTCTTGTGGGTGTAGGAATGATGTGTTTTGAAGTAGATCACTGATTTCCTTTTCAGTATCCTGTCCTTCAATTCTATCAAACATTGTTTGTATTCCAGTAATTTGAACATCTTGTTCGATTGTTTTTTTTTTTCAGATTCCGCTTGAATTTCGGTTTGTTCACCGTGTCGAGTAGCATCAACTTCAACTTCATTTTCATCAACATTTGAAGACAACTGAGAAATTTTCAAATCAAAGGATGGTACCTCATCATCATGAATTTTCTTTTGATTTGATTTTTTTTCTTCTTCATCTGTCTTTTTGATAATCTCCAACATTAATGATGGAGTTTCTTCGCTAAATGATGATTGTACCATTGAAGGTTTTTCAATGTGTGTTTGCAGAACAGATGCAGGTTCATTCTCACTGATTTTTTCTGGATTGGATGATTGAACTAGAGGTGAGCAATCCTCATTGCGTTTTGTATCATCATCATTGCGTTTTACAATCAATGGTGTTGAAATGATTTGATTTTCAGTGTCTTCATTTTGGCTCAAATTTAGAAATCTTGATGGTGTTTCAATCATAGTTGAATCAATATTAACTTTCTTGTGCTTTTTTGCTTGATGGTGGAATTTTTCAATCAATGACACCCATTCGTTAACTTTGTTATGAAGAGCTTCACTCGTTGGATATTCCTCCACAATCTCATCTATGCGTGATTGAATGTTTTCGAAAATATCTTCAATTCCTTTAAAATGATGATCCAAAGCAGTCACAAGATATTCTTCATGTGATTTTTTATCTTTAATGTTCTTCATATTTTCATCGCCACTTTTTGTTGAATGAATGTCAGAAAGACCTTCACTTTGATTTTGTGATGGCATGAAATTATGCAGTCGGCTTTGACTGTCTACCCACATTTTATCTTTATTTCCTATTGATGGTTTAATGAAGAATTGCCCCCATGATCCTCCACTTTCTGTATTTGTTTTCTCAGTTTCATTTGTTATAATTTGGCTGTTTTGAACATTCTCTTGATTCTCTTGATCAATCCAGTCTGTTGCAGCTTTAAGTAAGGTGATTGGTTGTTCTTCAGCATCGTCTTCATGTTTTTCTTCAGATTCATCTTCAAAAATTTCTTCGTTTTCATTCTCGGATTCACTTGGATAAACATAAAATTCATTCTTTTCATCTTTCTTTTTTTGTTTAGTCTTTCTGACTTTTTTAACTTTATCATTTACAAGACATCTGCCCTCATTTTGTGCAGCAATTTCCAATTCATCTTCAAATTCTTGTAATGTTGTAGAATCAATTTTATCAAGTGAGAACTCTTCAGTGTTTTCAGTATCGTCAAATCCTTGTTTTTTGTATGCATATAGTATCTGTATGATTCATTGCGTTTTAGATAAATAATAAATTCATAATTTGTTGCGTTTTAAAATATAAATCATTGTAAACAAATTACAAAACTATTGTTTTGTAACTTTAAATATATTGCGTTTTACAAAAACATTGCGTTTTACTCAAGCAAATAAGAGTTTTAAAGAAACAAAGAACTTAAATAAACAAAAATGAAAGATAATTGCGTTTTAAAATATACATTGCGTTTTATAAAGTCTAGTTTTAAACAAACAAATAATATAAACAAGCAGCCTAAACAAGCATTCAGCAAATATGTAGCAATAATGAAAGATCAGATTTCATACCGCTAACAATGCAATAGGTCCATTGAAGAGCTTCTCATTTCCAGGCCATTGTCTTCTTGTACGCTTTAAAACGGTCAGCATATATTCACACCAATTAAAATCCTGGGTTTTTTTGTCACTTTTCATTGATGGCAGGAATCTTTGATTAACATTACTACTCTGCATTGCCTCCGCCATGATCGTAAAAAAAATAACCAAGAAATTCAGTTTGAACAATCTTCCAAGCTCATTTCTTGATTTTAAATAAGTAATCAAGTTGTGCGCATACATTCTTTGCAAAATATCTTTGGTGAATTGACCGCGCCAGAATTTAATTATAAGACCAGTGTCTTTTGGTCTCAGTTTTTCCACAATCTCTGTTTTTCCATTTGGTATTTGAAATACCTTTTGGATGAATTCAGCTGTGATCTTAATCTTTTCATCTCCAATATTTATCTCATCATTTTCAGCATCAAAGTTTTTTACCAGCCAATATCCGAATTTGCGTGGAACTGAATGCAGCTTGAATTTTAGTATGCTCTCAAACCCTATTTCTCTAACAACATTCCTTTGCTCTTTTGACAAACCTTCAATATAATCTTTTAGATTATTGACTGCACATCTAATGTTAATTTTTTTTCCGTCGTAATCATAATATGGTTGTTGTTCTGGTTGTTCTTTTGTTTTATCTTTCCTCTGTGATCTCTTTGGTTTTGATTCTGCCTTTTCCTTCTTTTGATTTTTTGTCAGGTTAACTCTTGGTTGTGGATCAACAAAATCATCATCTGATACATTGAATTGTGTTAAAAAACATATATTTTTTTCATGAAATATGTTAAATGCGTTTTATGTTACCTGAATTTACTTGTTGTTGATTGGAAGTATGCAGAACAATAGCTCGACTAGATTTTTCATCCATTGAATCAGAAACTGTTTCTTCTGATGATTCTATCACCACTTTCTTTCTTCGCCTTTTTTGTTTTTCCTGTTGTTGTTTTTCCTCTTGTTTTTTAACTTTAAATAGAATAATGAAACAATGTCAATTAACAAATTTATGATAAAACGCATTAGCTAACACCAAAAAGATAAAAAGCAGTGATTCACAGGTTTAAGATAAAACGCAATACTTTACATCATATTATTTAACACACCAAATTAACATTACATAATCTCATTTTGTTTTTTATGATTTATTAATGTAAAACGCATTAGTCAACAATGTCAATTAACAAATTTATGATAAAACTCTTTAGCTAAACACCATAAAGATAAAAAGCAGTGATTCACACAGGTTTAAGATAAAACGCAATACTTTACATCATATTATTTAACACACCAAATTAACATTAAATAATCTCATTTTGTTTTTTATGATTTATTAATGTAAAACGCATTAGTCAACAATGTCAATTAAGAAATTAATGATAAAACGCATTAGCTAACACTATAAAGATAAAAAGCAGTAATTCACAGGTTTAAGATAAAACGCAATACTTTACATCATATTATTTAACACACCAAATTAACATTACATAATCTCATTTTGTTTTTTTATTAATATTAATATAAAACGCAATAGTTAACAACACATGTATCTCAGCAAATTCAAAGATAAAACGCAATGTACTAAAATTCGATTACATTTATCATAATAATAATCTCATTGTTTCTGCAAATTTATTAAGGTAAAACGCATTAATTCACAATATATAAATCCCGTAAGAAGCATTAGTATCTTAGATCATAGTTTTAACATAAAACGCAATATAGTCTCTGGTAACAAAAATGTTAAGATAGGGGATGATATTACTCATTAACTATTTTTCGTTACGGATATGATATATTAGGTCTATTGTACTTCATAAAACGTAACTTGAATTCAGTTAAAGAGCAAAAAATAGATAAATATACCATTGTCTGAAATATCTTTGCGTTTTCTAGTTCTTTGTTGTTTGATTGTTGATTTTCGGCTAATATTTTCTTGTTCATCAATGTTCTCTTCAGCTGTTGATGTTTTTCGCTTCTTTGATGATTTAGGGTTTTCAGAGACTGATTTGTTTTGAGTAACTCGAATGTAAACCTTCAAATTATCTCTCGACGACGCCATGAACTTCAATGGAGTATGATTTTCTCAAATTTCTGTATGTGTTTGATCGTTCAATGGAAGTGTAAAACGTAATGCACTTTGTTTCGAAGCGTTTCTGTGTATAATCAACGGCGGTTATTTTGAAATTTGACGATAATACCCCTGAAACTCCGGAGAGCGTGTTTAAATGACAGTTTTTAATTTGATTTTGATCTTGACCGTAGATTGTGCAATTGGACGGTTATGATTACTTCCTATCCTTCCTAGCGAAATAAACTTCCTTTTGTATCTACACCCTATTATTATATACATTTGTGTTTTTTAAGTAAATTTTAATTTTAATATATTAATTTCAGAAAAAAAAATAAAAAAAAAATTGGATTGAACGGGTCGTGTTCGGGTTAACCCACGAAACTTCAGGTCGTGTTCGGGTTCATATGTATGATTGTTATATATGTTTTTCTACATAATTAACGAAGAATCTTTTTCTAGGAGGCATTGATTCAAACCTTTTTTTGTTGGAATTTTTGTATAATAGCAAAGGATGAAACTGTTTTATGGATGCTATCATTAAACTTTTAATTTCAATGTATAACGTTTATGCAGTTATAATAACTAATACATATGCAATATAGTTGTTGGTTTAAGAACTTGTTAATATTGGTGTCACCAATGTTAAGTATAAATTTAAATAATTATATGTATTGAAATTGAGTCTTGGATGATTGCCAATTTCAGATATCGGATCAGATGAAGACCCGATTCTCGTCGGGGTTATCCCTGCCTCAAATCTGTGAAAACTTGATAAAGGCAGCATACGATCCTCGATATCTGGTGTTTATCTTCATATCGAAACCCTGAACTGTAGGTGGGCTAAGATTGAAGAAATTAAAAGACACATATTGGATTTTAGAAAGTCAGGTAGCTTTATCATTATTTTTATAAAACTTTTTTAAGTAATTTACATGGTGTATAGTAACTTTTAAGTAATTTACATGGTGTATAGTAAGTTTAATACATTTTTGCTGTTATAAATTAATTCTAGAAAGTTCATTATTGGTTATGCACCTCTCTGGGGTGAAAAGGAGTATTACCTTGGTTGTGCTTGTGAAGAACTGTACGCCCCTCCAAGTGCGTATCTTTCATTATACGGTTTAACCGCTCAAGCACAATTTCTTGGAGGTCAGTCAACATATTATGTTTCAGCTCAAGTTCTTGTTCTAAGTCTAACCAGAGTTATGTGCATAAAGGTGTACTTGAGAAAGTAGGTGTGGAACCACAACACAAGTGCAGAGAATTGGTAAATATAAAAGTGCTGGTGATTAGTTAACACGCAAGAATATATCTGAAGAAAACCGTGAGGTGCTTAATACATTGCTTGATAATATCTATGGAAATTGGGTTGATAAGATTTCTCAAGCCAAAGGTAAAGTTCCTTTGTAGTTTCAAACTTATATTATATGATTGTTATATATGTTTTTCTACATAATTAACGAAGAATCTTATTCTAGTTTCAAGTTTTAAAATCAGTAGTAGTTGTACCTTATGGTGTTATTGTTTCCCCCCAAGATAGTACATATACTTCAGTGGTAAACTTGAAAAGATAGGTGTCATATTTACCCTCTTTTATGTATCATAATTAAATGAATGTAAATAAATTAGGCAAAATCAACCTACACAGTTTAAAACCTAACAAAAACAACAATAAACATCATCGATTCATTCACAATCAATATAAACTTCAAGCATCATCGATTATAGAACATAAAAAACTTCATACGTAAGATGTAATCTAAACAAATTAGCTCAAAGTCAACCTAAACAGCTTAAAACCTAACCAAAACAACAATAAACATCATCGATTCGCTAACCACTGATAAAAACAAAACTGAGGCATCCAAACATGAAATCTTTGGCACCGGACTTACCTGTGTGAGCGGAATTCGGCCTGAACCCTAGCCAACTTTGCCGGAAAGTCGATTCGCTAACCCTAGACACCAACAACACTGATTAGGATTAAGGGGGAAGGCTTGAAAAGTTGACACCTAGGATCAGGATTAAGGGGGAAGGCTTGAAAAGTTGACACCTAGGTTTGTATACTCTTCCTTTATTATATAGGAAGATATTGAGGCCCATCCCCTTCCGGCTCATCCTCACACCCACTTACGTGGACGCCTACGTGGCGAAGCATCCTTTGAGAACTACCCTCCTTCACACCCCATAGTCTAAGAGGTTAACATGAGTTTTGTTTATTAAGTAATAATTACAGTACCTTTTGGAACTTAGAAGGGGGCTTGGGTTGACATACAAGCAATTCTTGCTCATGTTTTTTTTGTATATTGTTACATTTTGGGTAACTTACTTTTTCGGGCCTGATTGCAAAATCTATCTTGTTACACTTCGTATAGATAGATATTAGATGACATAAAGCGAAAAATTCAATGAAAATGTGTGAAAATCGCAAGATGTAGTATATTTATTTCTGAGTTAGTAATTTTTACTATGCTTTTTCACAGTGATACTTAAGTGGTGAATGAAAGGCGAGAACTGTGGTTTCTGATAAGCCCTTGGCTAAGGAAGAGTCAAAGGATGAGAAAAAGGAGAATGTTGCAAATGAATCTGAGTAGAAGGAGCCTGAGGCTAAGGTATTAGTTATGATTACAAACAATCTACTACTAACACGATGATCTAACTCAGAGAGCATGTATGCAATTTTGAGATTGTCAAGTACTCCAACTAAAGCACTATATGTAAGGTTATTATTAAGTTATATCCCAACTGGTGCCTACAAAAATTGTGATGATTAATCACACCCGTTGGCTCAGAATATATTTGTGTAATCCTAAATTCCTAATGTAAATATGCAGATCAATAAAATATATATCATCGTGTGGTTGTTCCTGTGTTCATACTCCAGTGTTACCATTATTCTTTCTGCAATATTAACAAATAAGCGCAGGTCAGTTTCATATATTTGTTCATTTTGTGGTTGTTCATGTGATCATAATCCAAGATCAGTTTCATATGTTTGTTCAAATATTATTCATGGTTTATTTCCAACAACTTTTCCTCTTAATTCGAGCTCGCGGGCACCGTATCTTGGCTTAGAGAGTGTTCATTAAAACCTCATCAGCTATCAAAAAAATAAAAAATAAATAAATAAAATACGACCCCACCTTAATTCAGAACCTAACAAAAACCAAACCAAATGATAAACAAACGGAAACGGCAGAACACGGCTTTAAATTATGAAGCTCGACGTAACACGTGGGTCCTCACTAGTATTCAACAATAAAAGAAAAGACTAAGACAAACATATAACACTAATATATATATATATATATATTGTTGATCAAATCAAAATATATCTCAAGATCATAAACCATAAACTTATAGGGAAAAATATAGATTTACATAATAAGAGATCCAAATCACTGTATCTCTACTTTCTATCTCTGTTATCGTTTTCGGTCGGTAAAATGCATTTTACCAAATTGGAGAAGTTAGACCATCCGTAGTGGGCATGATACTGGCGTTTTTCTCCCCCAATCACGCCCCATCACGCTGTAGCCCCACCGCCCAGGGCGTTTCATTCAAAAAAAGCTTCCAGGCGTGTTTCAATCCACGCCCATAATCACCTTACTTGGCCAATCATGTAATTCCAACTCAAATACCTTTATATTTAAATTAAAAAAAAAACAAGAAAATATATTAATTAGGTAATCATTGATGAGGCATTATTAGGCATTATCCCACTACACCCATTTGTGAAAAACACCTATAATGCCCCTTTGCTGACTGTGATGAAACGTGTCGTAAAATGCCCATGGGTAGGGGCTTTATTCATGTGTACCACTACCGATAGTCTTACCAGTTAAGCTCATGATCATGATGTCGACGTGGACGATCATTATCATTATCCCACTGAGTCTGATTCCAATATGACTGATCAACGGTTCCAGTTAAATCAAACAACGCCTTTTCCGTACAATTATTCCATTCCTCTGCACCAACTCCACCGTCACTCATCTTCTCCGGCACACCGGAAAACTCAACTGCCCCCGTAATATCTGCAACCATCCACTCTGGTTGCTCCAAGTGAATATTCTCCACAATCCTGCCTGTGTGATGCAACCGGAACGGCGAAATGCCGCCAGATATGTTAAGCTCCGGGGGTAAATCAGCCGCCGATGACGTCATCATTCCGGTTAACGTATCAATCTCCGGCGAAATGATGTTTCCGGTTGATGATTGATGATCTAGTAGCGGTATATCGAAGCTAGGGTTTTGAGAAAACCGAAACGATGCCATTGCAGAATTTAACAAATTAACACCTGACAACGCATCCACAGCGGTTACAGGAACGCTTACGGTTGTTTTCACCGTCGTATTCGCCTCGGTGGTGGTGGCGGTAAGGCTAGAGCTGCCGCTACTCGAATCGTCCGAATTTGACGGCTTCCGTACAGTATAGTGACAGCTAGAGTTTCGGTTACCGGATTTAGGTTTGGGTCGTTTTTTCTTCCGGCAACCGCCGCCGACGGGGACGTTACGGAGGACTCCGCCTGTGGTCCAGTATCTCCGGCAGCTTTTGCAGAAGTGACGTGGCTGAGTTAGGTTATAGTTGTTGTAGTAACAGAATTTCGTGTTCAACGACTCGCATCGCGGACATTTCAACGCCGGAGGACCAGGTACTTGTTGGTGATGATGCGGTCGCAACCGCCTATCTCCGCCACCACCACCACCGCCATTAATCGAACGTAAATCCTGCATTTCTTCGAAAATCACAGCTAAATTGATCAAAAACTAGCTTCAAATTGAGTAAAACTTGAAGAATTTCAATCGAAAACAAGGATTTAACACCGTATTTTGAAATGTTTGAAGGATTTTGGAAGATTTGAGATCAGTGTGTGTTTCTCTCTCTAGAAAACTATGAGTGAGAGTGATTATGAAATATCTGAAATGGAGTGGGAACAATATGAAGTGGTTGCATGAATTACGGAAACGGGCCTGCCGCAAGTCAAGAATTACAATCATTGCCATTGGTGTGGAATTACGAAAGTGGCCCTAGAAGTTGTCGAAACGGTAGTTACTAGCAATAATGGGGGACGTAGGTAGGGTGTAGAGCCTTTATGTAGCTCGCACTCGTAATATTATTACTTCATTTATGAGGATTTTATTTGGCTCAGTTTAATCAAACAAGCCTCTTCACTATTCACACACGCTGAAACGTCGCGTTTTGCCAAAATGCAGCGTTTTGGTATAAAGTTAACAGACAAGGACTGAGTCTGTCAGTCCTTTTCTGTTGACCACGTACTTAAGCGATTCGTTTTGGCCAAAGCGCCACGCTTAGGTTGGACTGTTTGTTTTTTAGTGAAAAAAGTGAGGTTTTGGTGGGGTGTTGGTTTGTTGTTTGGTTGTGTTTTTTTGTTGAAAAGTTGTAGATTTTTGTTTCATTTTAATAAAACATATATAATTTAAAGTTGATTTATAACGGTCGTTTAACGTGAGTGTACCAGTTATAGTTGATTTATAAATGTCGTTTTTAAGATACGTTTCATTATGTCATTGTTTCTATAACGTGACTGTGCCGGTTATAGTTGATTTATAACAAACGATACACAGATTAGAGATATTAAAAGTTCACAAACCAAACAAAATCAAGAACCAAAATTCTCCAACTTAAATATCAAATCGATACAAATTATATGCACATATCAAAAAAAAAAAAAATCTAAGACACAACAAAATCAAAAATAAAAATCCCCAATTTCAATATCTGTCAAAACGATACAAATAACATGCAAATATCAAATATTCCAAACCTAAGGGTGCACGGGGCACCTTCGGTGACCCCATGCGGGGAGTGTGCTCACCGTGCGGGTACACCGCCACCAACAAAATTTTACCGCGCGGGGAGTGTTTAGCTCGGTGTGTGCTCACCGTTTGAGAGAGAGGAGAGAGAGAGGGGGTGATTGGTTGTTAATGTGGGTCCACCCTTTTTCCACCAATCATATTTTTTTCTTCTGTTTTTATAAAAAAAAAAACTAGGTTATAACCCGTGGTACCCATGGGTCGCTCTATTTTTAAGGATATTAATATTTTATTAATTTTATTACAATGGTCCGTTTTATAAAATTTGTGGGGATATATATAATATTAGTCAATGTTAATTGTATATAATAGATCAGTACAAACAATGTGATTTATGAATGGTAACAATTACCATATAATTACTAATACTAAGAAGAAAAATAGAAATGTATTATTTAGATTATAACTGAGAACCAAGTAGCATTGATTTCAAAATGAGAAACAACGCAAACAATACTTTTAATATTGATTTGAACGACACTGTTATTTGTCATCATCGTAAACTTGATAGACAGTACGTTGACCATTCTCAATTATCACCACCTCCTCAGAAACGTTTGCATTTGTCTGACTTAACTGTTGATCATCAAACGTATAGAGTTCAATGAGTTGACACAACCACAATTCCAGCAAAACAGACGAAGTAATAAAGGAACCTTGTTCTTGTAGCATTTCCTTAAAAAAAAAATTATAAAAATATGAAATTAATAGCAAAAAGAGTTGTTAACAAAACTAATAGTATTGTCAAGTAAAGAGTAAAAACAATAAAATATTATCAGATAGTCTTCAACATAACAACCACGTTTGAAAGCAAATTCAGAAGATGACAGGCCATCACGCCATTGTTTAGATACCAACTTGAATCGATGTATTGATTTGGTATCAATCTTGATTAAAATTTGGAAAAGTATCAGTTCAAAAGGAAGATCAACCATTAACTGAAATGCTATTTGCATGAGTGATTTATAAGAAGGGTCTATGGTGTATTATATAAGAAGCACGATATCAAATATGGAATTGATTACTTGAGAATAATTTCGAAAATTATAAAATTTAATTGTCATATAAAGGTTTTTCGAAAATTCAATGTTAATGGTATATTATCATTGAAATATTTGTTCAAAGTTATTGCAAATATTGGAATTTTTGAAAATGTTGAACCATGTATATCTTAGCAATAATATAAATATGTGATTTCTATATTTGAAATAATTGACAAATGAATAATTCGGTTTTAGTTATTAGGTTAGTTTTATTCATCAGTTTAGATAAATGCCTTAATTAACTTTTTTAAGACATAAATTCGGAAAATTTTCAAATATAAAATAACGATTTTATTGGTTAGAAAATTCCTTAAATAACAAATCAATTCTTAAAAATAAAATCTCATTTCCATTCATAAACTAAAAATTTCGGTTGACTTAAATCAGTATGCTTGTTCAATATTTGAATTATAATTAAAAAACATAAAAAGAATCTACATTAACATTTATAATCGAATTACCATATTTGAATTTTGAATTCAAACTTTGTTGATGTGTCATTTGATAAGAGCATATTTATCTATGTAATTATTAATCAGTTAATAATATTTAAATTCTGTCACCAAGCCCCAAGCCCCAACCCAAGCCCCACCATACCCCACGGTCTTATGAGGATTTTATTTGGCTCAGTTTAATCAAACAAGCCTCTTCACTATTCACACACGCTGAAACGTCGCGTTTTGCCAAAATGCAGCGTTTTGGTATAAAGTTAACAGACAAGGATTGAGTCTGTCAGTCCTTTTCTGTTGACCACGTACTTAAGCGATGCGTTTTGGCCAAAGCGCCACGCTTAGGTTGGACTGTTTGTTTTTTAGTGAAAAAAGTGAGGTTTTGGTGGGGTGTTGGTTTGTTGTTTGGTTGTGTTTTTTTGTTGAAAAGTTGTAGATTTTTGTTTCATTTTAATAAAACATATATAATTTAAAGTTGATTTATAACGGCCGTTTAACGTGAGTGTACCAGTTATAGTTGATTTATAAATGTCGTTTTTAAGATACGTTTCATTATGTCATTGTTTCTATAACGTGAGTGTGCCGGTTATGGTTGATTTATAACAAACGATACACAGATTAGAGATATTAAAAGTTCACAAACCAAACAAAATCAAGAACCAAAATTCTCCAACTTAAATATCAAATCGATACAAATTATATGCACATATCAAAAAAAAAAAAAAAAAAAAAATCTAAGACACAACAAAATCAAAAATAAAAATCCCCAATTTCAATATCTGTCAAAACGATACAAATAACATGCAAATATCAAATATTCCAAACCTAAGGGTGCACAGGGCACCTTCGGTGACCCCATGCGGGGAGTGTGCTCACCGTGCGGGTACACCGCCACCAACAAAATTTTAGCGCGTGGGGAGTGTTTAGCTCGGTGTGTGCTCACCGTTTGAGAGAGGGGAGAGAGAGAGGGGGTGATTGGTTGTTAATGTGGGTCCACCCTTTTCCACCAATCATATTTTTTTCTTCTTTTTTTTATAAAAAAATAATTGTGTGAGTGGAGTGATGCCAACGTTTGAGTGCAAAATGGGGACTTAAGAGCGGAGTTGACATGGAATAACCTGATTGGTTGTGGCTAAGTGGGGAATACTCCCCACGTGGGGAGCACCCCGTTCACCCTAACAAAATCAAACACCAAAAATCCCCAACTTCAACATCAAGAACAATGATGAACTGCGGAGGTGTTGGTTTGTTGTTTGGTTTTGTTTTTTTGTTGAGAAGTTGTAGATTTTTGTTTTATTTTTATAAAACATAAATAATTTAAAGTTGATTTATAACGGTCGTTTAATGTGAGTGTAGCGGTTATAGTGGATTTATAACAGTCGTTTTTAAGATACATTTCATTATGCCATTGTTTTTATAAATGTTAACCGATTTTATTTTGTTATATTACACGAACATGTTTAATTAAAACAACGTACAACAAGTTGTGAGAGAGACGTATGAAATAAACGCAAACAATCAAAACAAACATCGTGTAAGTAAAAGATTAACTTCATAAATATATATAAAACCAGTTTGTATATACAAAACAAAAGTACAACTGAATGTCTAATACAAAATAAAAACTAAAGCTACTGATCCTCTGTCTAAAGCTACTAATCCTTTGTGTGTGTGTGCGTTTTTGTGTGTTTGGTTAAGTTTGAACCAAAGCTGACATAATTATTTAAATACTTTTTTACATACATACCTGACAAGTTATGGTTATATTTTTAGAGGTTTTTGAGTATATGAAGAAATCATGGCTGCATCCGTACAAGGTTTTTGAGTTATGGTAAAATACGTCACGATACGACAAGTATAGGTGCGTTTTTGAATTAAAATGATTTTTAAAAAAATTAAAAACTCCAAAGCGCCCCCGCTTTGGCCAAAGCGGGGGCGTTACATTTAAGTTGAATGGATAAGTTGTATGTTAATTAAACATAATATACTACCTAACTTATATATTAGTTTGTCAAAGAGAAATAATAAAGACAACATGGCTGCCAATGGCAGCGACCAAACAGCCTGGAGACTGATTTAAATGTTTTTTTTTATTATTTTAACAGCCAACTAATCATATTTATTGCCAACCAACTTAACCCCAAACTCCCTCTATAAATACAACCCTTAATCCAGCCTCTTTTCCACTTTTAAAACCCTTAAACACTCTCAAAAACCTCCCTAAACTCAGCTCCAATTCAGCAAACACATTAGAAAGTGTGGGCGGGAATAGTGGTTTTCACCTATTGGGTGAAATGGGTGGTGGTGGCCATCTATTGGCTCACATGGGCGGCAAAGAGAATCGTGTCACGTCCACGATCAACTTCTTTCAGCTGTGCTTCAATGTTTTCCAAATTATACCTGTATATTTCCTCTGTAGAAGACTCACACAATGTCGAAAACGAACGAAGAAATTCTTTTCGCTCTTTCTCAGTAAATTTCTCCTTGTTGTTCTTATTGATATTTTGATGAATATGGAACCGACAAAGACTCTTATTCGCTTTTGGGAAAACTTGTTCACACGCGTTCATTAGCGCCAAGTCCATGTTTGTTATGATGACACGCAGCTCCATACAGTCCACCAACATAGACTTGATCCTCTCCAACACCCATATGTAGTTTTCTGCCTTCTCTACAAAAATTAACGCATCAGCAACCGAAAATGACTGGTTTATCGAAGTCATACCTACGACTTGCACAAATGGAAGATTGTACAAGTTTGTTTTGTAGGTAGCGTCAATCATTAGCACATGCGGGAACGCATACCACATAGTAAATTAAAGTTTGTGGACAAAGAAGATATCTTCAACTGTGTTCGTGGTCTCATTTTCGTGCATGAAATAGGTTAATTCTTTTTCGACAAGAAGGTTTTCGGGTTGTTGCATTGGAGATTCTCCGACCCACTTTCTAACATTAATCTTCTGAACAACATTGTGTACATCTTTCAGAATAGTCTTTTTATCCGTGTTCTTTTTCGTCAACGTACGCCAGATGCTATGGTTTGGAATATCTTGCTCTGTGACACCTGTGCCTCTGCGACCAACAAACAAATAACAAATCAATGAAATATTGTATTTCATACTTGGGATTTGTATAAATATGTGTATCGTTTGCACATGTCAATTCATGTTTGATTTCGAGCTTTAAATCGCTTTATGGAAGGTTATACGCGATCTGATGCATAAATATAACCAGTTTAATGCAACAAACACTCCGGAACAGTGACATAGGCTTAACATACCTTAAATAACCTTCACATAACTTAGAAATAAGTTTTGAAGGGTTTGGTGTGGCGAAATCAAGTTTATTCGCTTACAGGGACTAATTTCGACAAACTGCGAAAGTATGTCGATTCGTACTGTAACGAATATTCCTGAACTTGATCTTAAGTTAAATATGCCCTAAATATCATTTACATAGCTTAGAAATAGGCTTTGAGGTGTTTGGTGCGCAAAAATAAACTTTCTTGATCAATAGGGACTAAAAGCGTCAAAAAGTGCATAAGTTTGCATTTTCGCGCATATCTTACGTTCTGAATATATCCAGACATCCAAAAATTTATGTAATCATTAAAATATTTTATTTTAGTGATTGTCATGACAAAATTCCATTCGTCGCGTAATTTGGATCGTTTTTGCGTTCGTTACGATTTCCGTCGTAATTAACCGAACAACGCAACCGTACGACCAAACGAACCGACATCCGAGATATTTTTGAGCACATTTCAAGTTCCCTATACTTTAAATTTATTTTAGAGCCTTGAAATGGGGTTAACGGAATTTAAAAGTGCCAAAAATCAAGTTTTACAAGTGCAGGGACCATTTTTGAAATTTCTGGCAGATACATTGAACTTGGTCTATTTTTGAGGTTTTGATGGTTTTAACCCAAGGTTTTGCACTCTATGGGCTGGAATTTGATGGTTTTAAGTATTCCCATGGTTTTGAAAACCATGTGCCCACTTGTAAGGTCAAGATCAAAGCACGATTTGCGAGAAATGATCCTAACGGTTCTCCGAAATCTATAAATACCCAAGCTCTCATTCCATTTTCCTCACACCTTGATCTAATTTTATGCTCTAAGTTGAAGCTTTATGCTTCATACCTGAGTATTTAGATCAAGTTCTTCTAGCTTGGACCCTTTGTAAGTATTCTTTCGTGTTTTTATGCGTTTTAAGCGTAAAAGTCAAACAGTGTTTGACTTTCTGCTTTGACCAGTCTATGGTCAACACGAAGTTCATTTGAACTTCGTAATCTGAGCGTAATAACGATGGGTATTTTCTCTTGTGACTATACCTACTGATTACCACGTTGATTAGGTGTAGTGACGAGTCATAGTTTCGGTCAAAATGCGTATTCTTGCGTATTTTGCAACCAAACTATTCTTGGTTATCAAGACCCTTTGTCTTGATATCAAACTTGTTTTCTAACTTCGTTAAACATGTTTTAACATGTTTAGCTCGTCACTTTAGGTTTAGTGCTTATATAGGGACGTAAGATAATCGGTCTAAACAACCACTTAGACTTTCGAACCCGATCCGTTTGGTCGATCATTGGGATTCGACCAAGCATTTATTGTGACCATAGTTGTATAGGGAATAACGTTCCAAGTTTATACCTTATGGTCATTTCGTTTAGTTAGTTGTATGATAGGTAATTTATATGCCTTAGGAAAATGACCAAAATGCCCTTTTTACGCATAAATTCATTTTAAGCATATGAAACATAAATTTTGGCATCTAAACTGATTAGGCAACATTATTAGACATGTTAAGGCAGATAATACTTGTCATAGGACTAGTTAGGCGGTCCGAACGCGTTTTACGCGAACGACGCGTTAAAGTGGCGTAAGCTACCTTAACGAGTCGTAATGGGTCGTAAGCACTTAGGTTAGGTTTCGTTTTAGAATGTAGGATTTGTTAAACCATATTACATGAGTCCCTACACTCATTTGGTTTATGAACCCTCATTTTATCCAATCCTCCGATTTAGGTCCGGTTTATTAATATAGTTACCTATATTAGGTGCCGTTTGATTTCCGTGATCCCTCTAGCTTGCTTGGCTGTTATTCAAGACTTCTAAGCATCCTCAAGTGAGTACATAGTCCCCTCTTTTACCGTTTTAAAATGTTTTGGAGTGATACACATGTTCCTACTTGTTACTTTCGTGCTTTTCATGTTTTTATATCATATGCTTGCTATGTTCATTAGTACGTATATAGTACATGATTTCATTTTGTTTTGCTATGTATGTTCACTTAGCATGCTAGCACATTGATTTTCATAATTACATTTTGTTGCATATGCTCATCCAGTATATGGACACATTGTTTTACATTTTGAACCGTTTTAAAGCCGTTTGATTTATGTGAACCGTTTGAAGCTGTTTGATTTATGTGAACCGTTTGAAGCTGTTTGATTTATGTGAACCGTTTGTAACTGTTTGATTTATGTGAACCGTTTGTAACTGTTTGATTTATGTGAACCGTTTGAATCTGTTTGAACCGTTGGGTTAGGGAAATGATTAGTTAACGGGGCGGGTGTAATGTGTTAAAAGCATGGTGGATAAGCCGCTGGTTCTTCCTATATATAAGTGATTTTAACACATTATATATCATTGCGTTATCTAAGATCACTTGAGCAAAGTTATCAAAACAAAGTTATATTACAAGGTTTTTCTAATAATATAAACCATACGAGTTTTATTAACGAGTTTTTACGAGATGTTTTACAATTTGATTTAATAAAATAAATGTTTTGGGTTATGAATCATGGCTATGAGATTTTATAAAATATAACCAACTGGATTTGAGTTGGTTAAATATGTCGCAATACTATACTTTTCAAAACTAAGTTTTTAATTATGTTTTGCAACATGTAAACTAGCCATGGATCTGACACTCACATAAAACCTATGTACTCGCCGGCATTTTTATGCTGACGTATTTTCACATGTGTTTCAGGTACCATAGTTGATGATGTTTGATGATGATATTGATGCATGCTCACACAGGATCAGACGAGGCCTTAGTGACTTAATAACAATAAAAGTCTATTTGTTCATGTTTTGTTTCTAATTTCAATGTAATATAATATATTTAATTCAATAAAACAAAAACTTCAATCCATGTGTTATGAAACAATGATTCTGTTACAACACTCCCCGACGTTTCCGCCACGATTTGTTGTTTTATCATGGTCGGGGTGTGACAGAAAAGTTGGTATCAGAGCTCATGGTTATAGGGAATTAGGTTATTAGTAATGCTTTGACCTAGACTATAACCTTCCTAGGACCCTAACGCGAGTTTACTTGCGTTTAGTCATAAAACAATACCGTTGCCTATCTTTAGGCAACAACCACAATGAGAACACAAATTTCGAATCTGCTTTGAAAACTAATCATCTGTTCTAGGATGATTTATTATAAGGTTTTGAACCTTCAAAGTTTTCAAAATCTCGTCAAAGTTTGGGTCTAAATAATGTGAACACGTGCAAACTGGAAGGGTGGGTGCCTGTACCCTGAGTCTTCTGTCTAAGGCTAGAGTGTTCGTACAAATCCGCAGTATCGGACCAGTCACTCTTACCTGGGAACTCTTGGGGTGAGTGTCCACTTATAGGCGAGTATGTCTTCGCGATACATTATGAGGACCTATTTACTTTGATTCAGCTTTTGTGTGTCTTTTGTTTACTTCGTGGTTCAAACAAATGACCATCACCCATACCTTTTGGTCGGAGATTGTAACATCCTTACCCAATGCCATTTCATTTGTTTTCTCTCTTGTTTCCCCTTTTAGAATGCCTCCCCGACGTGACAATCAGGCACCTACTGAAGAGCTGGCAGCTATCATTACGCAGCAAATGGCTGCTGCAATCCCAAACATCATTGCTCAATGTAACCAAGCTCTCAACAACAATAATGCTCCCTGTAACTTCAAGACGTTCAACTCAGCTAAGCCATCAAAGTTTTCTGGGTCTCAAGGAGCGACTGCACTTCTGCAATGGTTCGAGAGTCTGGAGAGCACCTCCAGACATGTTCAGTGTCCAAACAAGCGAAAGGTAGAGTTCGCATCCAGTGTTTTTGAGAAACGAGCGTTAACATGGTGGAATGGTGTGATGAGGGACAGGGGTGCCGACGTGGCACTGGCTCAAACATGGGAAGAGCTTCGAGCTCTAATGATGAGGGAATTATGTCCTCGTCATGAGATTAGAGCATTGGAAAGGGAATTTGATAATCTTAAGCAAGATAGCGGTGAGCATCGAGCCTACACGGACCGTTATGAGGAGTTAAGTCTGTTATGCCCGAACATGGTCACGCCTTTGGATAAGGCAATCGAAAAATACATTGATGGCCTCCCTGACTCAGTACAGGACATTGTGACTGGTAGCAAACCTACTACAGTTAGACAGGCCATTGAGCTATCCGCTACCTTGACTGAATCTCAGATCAGGAAAGGTAAACTTTTTCGAAAAGGTGACAAGAAACCGATCGAGGAATCGAAACCGAAGGATGAACAAACTGGATCCCCTAAGAAGTCAAAGAAGCGAAAGGCTTCTCAAAACTTCGCCGTGGTCGCTCACAATGATCAAGCCGTCCCCAACCAACCAGCTCAACCCCCTGCTAGGAAGCCATACAACGGAATTGCACCCTTGTGCAACCAATGTAGCCTTCATCATCATGCCAATATAAAGTGCCGCAAATGCCAGACTTGTGGACTTATAGGCCATATAGCAAGAGTTTGCCCCACTGCAGCTGCACCAAATCAAGCTGGCAACAATCCTGCTCAAGCTCATTTTCTACCGGGTTCTTGCTTCAACTGTGGCGAGATGGGCCGTTTCCGAAGAAATTTCCCAAAGCTTGCTAATGTGAATCCAGTGCAAGGATGAGCATTTGACCAACTGGAAGACAACGCTGTTTAGAAAATAATCAAGCCTTATGTATTATTTTCTTTTGTTGTCAAGGTCTATGAAACAGTTGTTGTTGTTGTTTATAAATAAATCATTTATTTACATCGCAGTGTACAAATGTGGTTGCATGTATAAACAACAAATCCCCTATGATACCGACAATCAAGGAACCGTATTCCTTAAAAAAACAGACTACTCCCAAGATTCTTCCATTTTATGATCTCTTGTGTTTCCACGAAAATCCTAAGTACTCGTTTCTTCCAAGGAAAACGAAGTACAAGGCGTAAGTTACAACTCTGGATGTATACCCAAAATACCACTATAAATCCTTAATAGGGTACCTAAGGGTATTTCCGTAAATCCTTAATTGTTATGTACATTAATTCGAATGTTATGATTCCTTGTAATCAAAAATTGAATTTTTGGAAGATCATCCTATCTTTTCAGATAGATTCTTGAGGACGTTGAAGTCCATCAACTAGGTTCCTGGTATACCTTGAATACCCATGTTCAAATCAGCGTCAAGTTAATATAACAAAATAACAAATTAATAACCAAGAAAACAATAATGTGCTTATGTGTTTATGTGTTGACCCAATCAAAGTTGTCTCAAGCTTGTTCAAATTCTATCCCTTTCACATTATGAAATACACTGTGCGGACTGTGCAAGGAATTACATAATTATGGATGCATACATAATTATGGAATTCAGTGCACAGAAACCACAGCAAGTTTTGTCATGTGTCTAGAGTTAATTCTATTCATTCCCATTTCTGATGAAGCATCTGTTGAAAATGACTCCGTCCGTTCATTTTCATTTCTGAAGAATGTCCGTTGAGGGAAATGAATATCCTTTTGAGTTAACTCTATTCATTTCCATTTCTGATGAAGCACCCGTCGAAAATGACTCCGTCCGTTCATTTTCGTTTCTGAAGAATGTCCGTTGAGGAAATGAATATCCTTTTGTTATTCCTTCATTTCCATTTCTGATGAAGCACCCGTTTAAAATGACTCCGTCCGTTCATTTTCATTTCTGAAGAATGTCCGTTGAAGAAATGAATATCCTTTTGTTATTCCTTCATTTCCATTTATGAAGAATACCCATTGAAAATGACTCCGTCCGTTCATTTTCATTTCTGAAGAATGCCCGTTGAGGAAATGAATATCCTTTTGTTTATTCCATCATTTCCATTTCTAAAGAAGCACCCGTTTAAAATAACTCTGTCCGTTCATTTTTGTTTCTGAAGAATGTCCGTTGTGGAAATGACAGGATTATGCCTTGTATATCTTTGGTGGTTATTTAACACAAAGTCACAGACAGATTCCTACGAATAAATTTCGGGACGAAATTTCCTAAAGTAGGGGAGACTGTGACACCTGTGCCTCTGTGAACAACAAACAAATACCAAATCAATGAAATATTGTATTTCATACTTGGGATTTGTATAAATATGTGTATCGTTTCCACATATCAATTCACGTTTGATTTCGAGCTTTAAATCGCTTTGGAAGGTTATACGCGATCTGATGCGTAAATATAACTAGTTTAATGCAACAAACACTCCGGAATAGTGAAATAGGCTAAACATACCCTAAATAACCTTCACATAACTTAAAAATAAGTTTTGAAGGGTTTGGTGTGTCGAAATCAAGTTTATTCGCTTACAGGGACTAATTTCGACAAACTGTGAAAGTATGCCGATTCGTACTGTAACGAACATTCCGGAACTTGATCATAAGTTAAATATACCCTAAATATCCTTTACATATCTTAGAAATAGGCTTTGAGGTGTTTGGTGCGCAAAAATAAACTTTCTTGATCAATAGGGACTAAAAGTGTCAAAAAGTGCATAAGTTTGCGTTTTCGCGCATATCTTACGTTCTGAATATATCCGGACATCCAAAAATTTATGTAATCATTAAAATATTTTATTTTAGTGATTGGCATGATAAAATTCCATTCGTCGCGTAATTTGGATCGTTTTTGCGTTCGTTACGATTTCCGTCGTATTTAACCGAACAACGCAACCGTACGACCAAACGAACCAAAATCCGAGATATTTTTGAGAACATTTCAAGTTCCCTATACTTTAACTTTATTTTAGAGCCTTGAAATGGGGTTAACGGGGCTTAAAGTGCCAAAAAATCAAGTTTTACAAGTGCAGGGACCATTTTTGAAATTTCTAGCAGATACATTGAACTTGGTCCATTTTTGAGGTTTTGATAGTTTTAACCCAAGGTTTTGCACTCTATGGGCTGGAATTTGATGGTTTTAAGTATTCCCATGGTTTTGAAAACCATGTGCCCACTTGTAAGGTCAAGATCAAAGCACGATTTGCGAGAAACGATCCTAACGGTTCTCCAAAATCTATAAATACCCAAGCTCTCATTCCATTTTCCTCACACCTTGATCTAATTTTATGCTCTAAGTTGAAGCTTTATGCTTCATACCTGAGTATTTAGATCAAGTTCTTCTAGCTTGGACCCTTTGTAAGTATTCTTTCGTGTTTTTATGCGTTTTAAGCGTAAAAGTCAAACAGTGTTTGACTTTCTGCTTTGACCAGTCTATGGTAAACACGAAGTTCATTCGAACTTTGTAACGTGAGCATAATCACGATGATTATAGTCTCTTGTGACTATACCTACTGATTACCACGTTGATTAGGTGTAGTGACGAGTCATAGTTTCGGTCAAAATGCGTATTCTTGCGTATTTTGAAACCAAACTATTCTTGGGTATCAAGACCCTTTGTCTTGATATCAAAGTTGTTTTCTAACTTCCTTAAACATGTTTTAACATATTTAGCTCGTCACTTTAGGTTTAGTGCTTATATAGGGACGTAAGATAAGCGGTCTAAACAACCGCTTAGACTTTCGAACCCGACCCGTTTGGTCGATCATTAGGATTCGATCAAGCATTTATTCTGACCATAGTTGTATAGGGAATAACCTTCTGAGGTTATACCTTATGGTCACTTCGTTTAGTTAGTTGTATGATAGGTAATTTATATGCCTTAGGAAAATGACCAAAATGCCCTTTTTACGCATAAATTCATTTTAAGCATATGAAACATAAATTTTGGCATCTAAACTGATTAGGAAACATTATTAGACATGTTAAGGCATATAATACTTGTCATAGGACTAGTTAGGCGGTCCGAACGCGTTTTACGCTAACGACGCGTTAAAGTGGCGTAAGCTACCTTAACGAGTCGTAATGGGTCGTAAGCACTTAGGTTAGGTTTTGTTTTAGAATGTAGGCTTTGTTAAAACATATTACATGAGTCCCTACACTCATTTGGTTTACGAAACCTCATTTTATCCAATCCTCTGATTTAGGTCCGGTTTATTAACATAGTTACCTATATTAGGTGCCGTTTGGTTTCCGTGATCCCTCTAGCTTGCTTGGTTGTTATTCAAGACTTCTAAGCATCCTCAAGTGAGTACATAGTCCCCTCTTTTACCGTTTTAAAATGTTTTGGGGTGATACACATATGCCTACTTGTTACTTTCGTGCTTTTCATGTTTTTATATATTCTAGCACATTGATTTTCATAATTACATTTTGTTGCATATGCTCATCCAGTATATGGACACATTGTTTTACATTTTGAACCGTTTGATTTATGTGAACTGTTTGAAGCTGTTTGATTTATGTGAACCGTTTGAAGCTGTTTGATTTATGTGAACCTTTTGTAACTGTTTGATTTATGTGAACCGTTTGTAACTGTTTGATTTATGTGAACCGTTTAAATCTGTTTGAACCGTTGGGTTAGGGAAATGATTAGTTAACGGGGCGGGTGTAATGTGTTAAAAGCATGGTGGATACGCCGCTGGTACTTCCTATATATAATTGCTTTTAACACATTATATATCGTTGCGTTATCTAAGATCACTTGAGCAAGGTTATCAAAACAAAGTTATATTACAAGGTTTTTCTAATAATATTAACCATACGAGTTTTATTAACGAGTTTTTACGAGATGTTTTACAATTTGATTTAATAAAATAAATGTTTTAGGTTAAGAATCATGGCTATGAGATTTTATAAAATATAACCAACTGGATTTGAGTTGGTTAAATATATCGCAATAATATACTTTTCAAAACCAAGTTTTTAATTAAGTTTTGCAACATGTAAACTAGCCATGGATCTGACACTCACATAAAACCTATGTACTCGCTAGTATTTTTATGCTGACGTATTTTCACATGTGTTTCAGGTACCATAGTTGATGATGTTTGATGATGATATTTATGCATGCTCACATAGGATCGGACGAGGCCTTAGTGACTTAATAACAATAAAAGTCTATTTGTTCATGTTTTGTTTCTAATTTTTAATGTAATATAATACATTTAATTCAATAAAACAAAAACTTCAATCCATGTGTTATGAAACAATGATTCTGTTACAACACTCCCCGACGTTTCCGCCATGATTTGTTGTTTTATCGTGGTCAGGGTGTGACATGCTCTGCCAGTGTCACACCCCAACCGATGGCGGAAACGGCGGAGTGAGACGAATGAGATTGCTCGAGACTTCATAACAGTATTGCGACAATATTTAATATAAAATTGATTTCATTCATTGATAACAAATTGTCATATTATAACATAAGATATCAAATACAACATTGTTTCAAAGATACAACAACAATACAAGAAATAAAATACAACATTGTTCAAACAAGGTACATCAAATACAACAACCTAATCTAGTATCTCAAAATGGATATCTAAAGTATCCCTACTAGATTTCATCATCCTCAATATCATCAACCTGCAATATGTTTAAAATACATGGTTCAATACAAAAGTATTGGCGAGTATATAAGTTTAATACATAACATAAGTATAAAATGACTTTAAATGAATTCACATGGCAAACTTAGTTAACATGATTAATGTAAAACTGGCATGCGAATATTCAAGTCAATCCTCTGATTACCGTAAGTATTAAACTTAACATGACCACAAGACTACGGGTGGTGCGTTACTCCTATAGCGTTATACATGTTAAGGGGAGGCCCGTACGAAGTGAATGACAAGTTTATCACATAAAGTATTCCAGAAACATGAATCAAGTATAACGTATTAGCATGCATGTATTGGATTGTTTGTGCATTTGTATAAAAGTATAAGTGTAACTGTGTAGGTTTAATAGTAAACATATTACACCCAAAGTGTGAAAAGTAAGAGGGGCGTTCGAGTATACTTGCGGTTTTGCTAAATCTTCGTTAGTTAAATCCTGCGAACATTGAGTTGATGACGATAGCACAGGAACACCAAGGTTACCTTACAAGGGGTAAATGAAGGTGTGAGTGTTGGAGTTGAACGGGATATTTGAATTCGAAATAAAGTACATAAATATTTAAGCATGAAAGTATGATTAAAACAGAAGATATATTATGTCCAGGCACTTGTCACGACACTGAGTTTCTGTGATTTCACGGGTCCTGATTTGCCCATCAGAATCAGTAAAAAGGAACGCGGAAACATAATAAACAGAAACTAAAATGACACAAATTGTTCGGGTGAAAGGACAGTTCGCATGACAGGGAGTCCTTTCGCACGAAAGGGTTTAGCCATTCATGCGTCAGGGTTCTGTTTGGCGAACCGAACTTCGTTCCAATGCTTTAACCATTAAACGACTATGTTTGTAAGTCCAGTTAAGTTACTTAGTTATAGATTTAGTATAGTAATAGTCCAGAATGTCAAAGAGTTTATAGAAGTCATGCATGAAGGTAATAACCTCGTTATAGTTCACCAAAGCACAAGTTAGTTAACTTAGTTAACTAACTGGTTGGTCATGAATAACAGAAATGTAAATAACAGGAGTTAAATAACCAAACAACCGAACAAGAACAACCCGGGTGTGCCGTCTCAACATGGAAAGAATGAACTAAGTGTTGGAGGCTAGACGAGGTTAACTTTTTCTAGGTCTAGGAGATTGTTTGGATGTTCGTGTTACAAGTTCAAGTGAGGTGGTGAAACTAGATTGGAAACCAAGGCTTCCATGGCTCACACACTGTTATATCAGAATCGTTCATACCGAAAATGAGGATCTGATTAACATACAACACTTAGAAAATGTCGGAACAAGGTGAAACAACACCTTCCGTGCGAGAGGGTGTCACTGTCGCGCGAAAGGGGTATCCTTTCGTGTGACAGGACTGCCTTTCGTGCGAGAGGCTCTGTTTCGAGATAAAAACAGCTCGATTTTGTTTGAATTGTTCATCTCCTTGGCTGGAATCAACTCTAATACTAACCCACATCCATTAACTTAGTTTTTGAGCTCAGTGAGTCTCTGATTCTACCAAGTATAGTAATAGAAAGTTTGTGTTATGAATAGTTTGGAAGATAAATCTACAATATTTAAGTTGGTCCTTAACAAGTTGAGAGTTAATATCAGATTGCCAATGCGAATATGAGAAACCAAGTTTAAATGATTGAAGAAGTGTATAAAAGTTTAGAAAGTAGAAGAAAGATAGAAGAAATTAGAGTGTTTGTGAGTTGTAAACTCACTTAGAATAGTTCTGAAAGTAGCTCAGCTGAATAGTGCAAAATCAGTATTCTA
The DNA here is from genome assembly GCA_030545235.1 of Helianthus tuberosus. Taxonomy (NCBI): domain Eukaryota; kingdom Viridiplantae; phylum Streptophyta; class Magnoliopsida; order Asterales; family Asteraceae; genus Helianthus; species Helianthus tuberosus. Next base: position 135,201,316 of record CM060394.1, read on the forward strand.
GAGAGAATTTCAAAGTTGTGGAAGTTGAGAAATGAAGAAGTGGGTTCGTATTTATAGGGTTAGGTGAGGTTTGGGACGACTGGGGATCTCGGGCGACAGGGCCTCTTGTGCGAAAGGGGTCCTTTCGCACGAAAGGGGTCCTTTCGCACGAAAGGGGTCTTTCCCTTTTGCACGAAATTTAAGTTCATCAATTTTGCGCGTTTCGTCGGTTTTAAGCGTTTTGAACGTGTAAGTGCAATGCATAAGTGTAATGTATAAATAAATGAACGTATAAATGGATTTTGCATGTATAAACAAGTATGGGTTTGCGTATAAATTATATCAAGTATGCATGAATGTATGACAAGTATTTACGAATTATGTATAACTAGATGTATAAAAAGATCAAGCTTTTATTATGATTCAAGTTTCGGATTACAATGATTGGAAGTGAAAGATGAATACAAAGATTTCAAGTTTCCAAAAAAACAGAATACAAGACAATCTTTCTAAATAAGGAAAGTTACAAAATGCGAGTCGTTACAGCCAGCTGCTCAATCAGTCATCCTCCGAAGAAGGCCTTCTCGCATACGCGTGACCCTCCAAGTTTTCACTAGGAGTGTAGTTGTGCCTCGCGTTCGTCACCTCTATCCTTCAAACACCTTCCCTTTAATTCCGTAAACCCTATCAACTCAAACGGGCAACCTATTTTCTTGCTACCTATTTTTCTTACTGTAGCTACATTCTTGTACTCCCCACCAAACCTTGAAATTACTTCCTTTTTTATTCGACCTTTTAATCACAATGACGTAGCCATTGTCCTTTCCCGTCTTCTGTACCCAATCCACCAACTGATTATGTGACAAAAAGGTCCGGTTTATATCAAAAGAAAATACAATTGGGTAAGAGCCTTCCTCATCCTGCTCACCACCCTCTCCCTGGTCGGGATAGTCTTGCTGCACATAGCTCAGCTCACCACCGTAACCGTGGTCGGGATAGTCTTGTTATACATAGCTCTGCTCACCACCGTAATCGTGGTCGGGATAGTTTGGCTGACCGTACGGATATTCAGCCCGAGGATATGGTTCACCTCCGTATCTGTAATCCAAATAGCCGTGTTGTGCGTACGAGTCTTCCATAGGGATATTCAAGTCCAGCTGCACCGTATTGTCACGATAACGAATGCCAGATACAACCTCCTCCCTCGTGTTGGAGGGGATCGACATTTAAGATATAACCAAAGTTCTTTATTTATAACTAGTGGGAAACCCGCGCGTTGCGGCGGAGTCTACAACACGTGGCTGGAACATAATTCAAACCTTAAAACAAATAAAAAATCACATTTAAGTTTTTAAAAGCTACAAGGAACAGTTAGATGATAGAATGCTATGTTCTTTACACATTTTGGCCACACAACAAAATGTTTAGATGGGTCTCTAGTTTACATTAAATGTACAAAGTGGAAATAGTAAAACAAAGACACAGTCTCCTTTAATTAAAAGTCTTTTGTATTGAAGTGGAGTTTCCAAAAAACACTGGGGCATGTTTCTAAAGAGCATTTATATACAAAGTGGAAATAGTAAAACAAAGACACTGGGACGTATACTTTATAAACATGACAATTAAAGCTCTTATAACAAAATTGAGTAATCGTCGGAAAACCATAAGGACTTTCACTGGCATAACACAAACATTGGTTATGATCATGTGTTCATGCCTTCTCTTTCTTTCCCTTGCTCCGCTTCTGCACGTAACATATGTATGATTCATGAGCACAAAATGCTAATGTAAGTGTTGATTAGCATCTATCACAAAGAGTAGACAAATTCTGAGCCTTGTGGAAAACATGCCTTATCCTCTTTGGGAAGGTGAATTTTAACAAACGTGTCGAAACTCGTTCATTGTATGGTTTTTAGACATAAACGGGTCGAAACAGGTTATTTTTTTCTCGTTCATTGTATGTAATCCTATTAGATGAACTAATTTTTTTATTAAAAAAAAAATAATTTTAGAAAAGAATTTCACAAACAAAACTGACCCGTTTCGACTATTACACATCATGTTTGTTTGGTGCTGTTAAAGTAAAAAAAATAGTTATTAAAATCGGGTTTTTAGGTAAGAAAGGACCTCATACCTGTTTCCATTGAAGATATTGTTTTAAACCCGAATTCTGCCAAACAGGGCTCCATATATTCATCGAAAAGTATGTTACTCACCTGTTCCCATTGCAGATATTCTTTTCTTAGATCAATATCAACCTCGGTGCCGTCTGTCGATCTGCCAATTGTGACCTGCAAAACAATACATTTCTGATCTGTTGTATCATACCATATACAACGTTTTCTTTAAAATGCGGACATACGAAATAAACAGGTGCTCCATGACCCTCAAATGTGTAGTGTTTGGCAGTTGTTCGGCATGCTTCAGTGTTGTTCCTCCTGTTGTGGTATACAATTAGCACCATAAACATTAGAAAGAAAAACTATATAACTCATTCTCTTTTTAAGTTCATTACTTCTCTTGGTGAAAAGTAACATAAAAAACTAAAAGAAAACTGATAGCCGAACCTTTGAATTAATTTCAACTGGTGAACATATATAATATGTTACTTGTTTAATAAAAACAAAAAGAGTACTATCATGCTAAATAAAAAAATGTAATAAAGATTCGGATAAAGAAATTTCACCTGAAAGTAAATGAGGGAAGAAAAATGAAATTTCCCTTGCAGCTGACTCACGTAAGTCTGAACCATTAACGCAGCTTCTTTCTAAATCCTCCCCACACATAGCTCTTACACTGCATAATAATAATAATAATAATAATAATAATAATAATAATAATAATAATAATAATAATAATAATAATAATAATAATAATATATTTCTATAAAATAACAAAACCACGATAATGTAAAGTCGTATGAAAAGAACAAGCAACCTGTCAGGATGAGTGATTTTAGCCTTGCGAGCATCAGTTGGTCCAATAAGAGTACGCCAATCAGCGATGGCATTAACTTTCTCCAGGGGCTCGCTATCATTCGGGTTATTAGTTAGTTGAGCTTGAGTATCTTCCCTTACGACCCCCGCTTTGACCAAAAACTCCTTGAGAGTCATCTCGCCCAAAGTCTGCTGTCGTTGTGGCATTTACGCTTGTATCGGAACTGTTTACAACTTGAAGCAAAAAGATGATATCTTTCTATTAAAATGTGATTCACCTTGGTTAAATTATCACATTTTAGCATTTAAAATAAACAAAAAATTGTGGTAAATTCAACCACATTTACTTAAAAATGGGTCTATTTTAGCTATGCTTTATCACAAACAAGTCACGAAATAAAAAAAGACTCACATACTCCCCTTGACCACAATCTGTGGTAACCTCATTTATCAATTTTGACCCGACGTCTGAACGTTAACTGAGTTGACCGTTGTCGTCAGGTAAGACATGAACCACCAAACCCATTAATATATCATTCATATTATAGCATCAATGAACAATAATACAATACACAGCCATTGCAATACATGGAAAAGAGGTGTAAAAACTTGATACAAATAAAAACAGTTTACATATGATCAGTTACGGATCAAGGAATAAGGTCGGGGCAAGAACTATTACCTCACAAACAACAGATCGCTAGATAGCAAACAATAGCTGAATATATCACTTATACATAGTGCACCTGCAATGGCATGAGAATGGTGATGCCACAAAACCACATGAGAATATAAAAAACCCATAAAAACATACCTAGAACATGCATCCTTACGCGCGGAGCTTTGGCTGTTTGGCGCTTTACACTTTAGATTATTTTTCTTAACTTTGTCATTTTAAAGCCAAGTTTATTAATTCAACAATAGTCTCTTACTTTCAACAATCACCAACCACTATCAATGATTTGACGTGGCCAAGATCACGTAAAATCATTTTTGCTATGGAAGCCAACATTAGCATCAATTAAATTTAACCCAAACCCCAAAATCCCTATATGCATATAATAACCTAAATAAAAATACTAACTTTTTAAATAAAAAGTCAAGCCTGCCTTAGTTCTAGTAACACCCAGATTGCAAGTTTTGACGTTAGAGATAGTAACACCCAGATTTCAAGTTTTGATGTTAGAGATCAATGGTGTCAAGTGAAAAACAAATTCTATGCATTAGACACTTTGAGCGTTACCACCCATTTATTTTTAAGCTAACAAGTTCTATTTAACCCATTGGACCTGTTATATGAGATAAAACACAGCAATATCTAACATACCATAAGCAAACGGAACAACATTGCCACCTCTAGAAGAAACAACATTTCTAAATGTGTATCCTCTTGCTTTAAAGCAGGGCGATTCAATCACAGCTTGTATTTTGTCATTGGTACCATCAGAAGAGAGAGCCCAGCATGCATCTGTCAACACCTCTTCATCATTTGAATGAATAAGACGCTGAAGGGCCAGAAGAGCAGGCCTTGTCTGCAATTAAGAAACAAATCAGTATCTCATATCATGTATAAAAGAGTTGAGCACAAAACTGATGAAATAGTAATCAGTGAACAAACAACCTGCTCAAATGGAGGCTGTGGTTTTCCTCGACAAAAATTTGATAACGTCCATGTGGCGTTTCTGAGCATAGAAAGCTTAGCATTCTCGTTTAACTGAGCAAGTAAGGGAATCAAAGCACCGTGACCGAGAACGAGATCAAGGCATCAGGGAGAATCACCAGCAACATTTCCCAACGCCCAAACAGCCTGCTCGCGTACATCATCGCTTGGAGAAGCTAGAAGCTTAACAAATATTGGGACCGCCCCGTGTTCAATTACGACCTTTGTATTATCAGAGGTTCCAGAGGCAATGTTTGTGAGTGCCCAAGCAGCCTCAAACTGTTGCAAAATTAAAATTAAGTTTAAATGAAAATAGAAAAGAATTATAAGAAGCAATAACCAGCATTACCTGCAGCTGTGGAAAATCTTCCCTCATCAAGAACTCGACAAAGCGAGGTACAACCCCCGATTGTGTAACTTCCTCAATTGGTGGGCTCCGTTCTGTAAATCGAATTGAATCATTGACTAACCAACCATACATAAATAACAAAATAAAAGTAGAACATCAACAGATATGTAACTAATTAGCAACAGAATTACCAGATTACTGTTTATGCGTTCAAGATCCAAACACGCAACAACTTGATTAGACGGAAGATAGATCGCTCTGTACAGATTCAAGTGGGATGCGCTTTAGGGTTACGTAAATGGTTGCTTATGTTTGGTTAAACCCATCATCACCCATCAATAAACTTGAATCTGTATGGGTTTTTGTTGCCACCCTAGGAATCATACAAACTCAAAACCTAACACATAATACAGATCATCAAGTTTATTAATCAGGGTACAAGACTCATACAAACACAAAACAAGTTTGAATTTTTTACCTGAAAATTCCGAATCTTACACAAACATCGGTTCTTTAGCCGAAAGGCCAAAACACATTGCTACCATCACCGGCAGATTCATTGAGTGAGAGGAACCCTATCTCTTAACCTTGAATTTGCTCGATTTTAACCTTGAAATTTGCTGGAGGATGACGCGTAGGGTTTGTTCTATAGATGGTTGAACACACTGCCATGGTTTCGATTACACTGCCATGGTTTCATTCTTCAGGAGGAGATTTGGGAGAGAGAGAGAATGTTTCGCTGAAGAGACACGATCAACAACAACAACAACAATCATACCCAGTAAATCCCACAAATAGCAAAGCTACTTATAGGGTCTGGGGAGGGTGGGATGTAGGCAGACCTTGCCTCTATCCATAGGGATAGAGAGGCTGCTTCCAGAGAGACCCTCGGCTCGAAAACGAACAACAAACCAACACACCAAGTCAAAGAATATACAAATAAGAAGTCTCCCATACCAAGAAATTGATCCGAGTTGACACAATATAATGTAAATCATGTATAATAGCATGTATACAACATCATTTGGGCATAAACACAAGAAGGTAATCACCGAAAAAGTCCCTTAAAGACTAGGAAAAACCTACCTCCTTAAAATACACCTAAGACCTTACTGTAATATCTTCTAGAAGTCCTTAACCCTAATCCTATGCCTCCACGCTGAAGAGACACGATCGATCTGTCTATATGCAAGTCGGAGAGTCACTAAAGTTGTAATACCAACAATGCCCCTCTAGTGTCTTAAAATATTGGTTTATTTCCAATTCTACCCTTCTCAAACGTGCTGTATTTCTTTGTACACATTGTTTCAAAAAATTTGTACACGATGTAAAATTACATTTTAGTACGTCACTTTTCCTTTTTAATATATTATAGATAAACTCAAATTCCCCATTTTATTTTAAAAATCAAACAAAACCTATATCAGGCTAAGTAAAGTAGGGGTGTTCATCGAATCGAATATCGAATTTTTGAATTATTCGAATCGAATTATTCGAATCGAATTATTCGAATAATTTTTATTTTCCCTTGAATTCGTATACGATTCGAATTCGATTAAAATCTACCAAATTCGATTCGAATTCGTATTCGAATAAATTCGATTTGATTTAGATTCTTTAAAAACACGTAAAAAACTATCAAAATGAAACATAAATTTTAAAGCAACCATAAAGCACGGTATCATATTAAAATAGTTCCAAATAAAGTAACATAAGTCTAAAATTCAAAACGAGAAGTCAGGAATAACCACTCCACATTACAAGTTAATATTTTTAGGGTTAGAAATATATTGATAGATTTGTTACTTAGGTTTTAGTTATGGGTCATGTAGTTGGTTTGGTAATGGGTAATTTTAATACTTGGAATAAATTTTGAAAATAATTTGTAGTATAGCTTAATAAAAGTTATATATGTATTATATATTAATATATAAAAATAATAAATAAAAATGTATAATTTTTATTCGAATTTCGAATCAAATCGAATTTGAAATTGTAAATTCGTATTCGATTTACTTGAATCGAATTCGAATTCTTATAATCGAAATGAATTCTTAATAATTGAATCGAATTTAAACGAATTTCGAATTTTTCGAATTCGAAACGAATTCTGAACACCCCTAAAGTAGAGTTCTTAATGTTTCCATGTCATAGTTTTAACCAGTGTTGGATCTAGAAAATTCTTATAGGGGCAACGTTTCAAAGAAATGGGGTAACGAAATCGAAAAAACATCAAATTTTTCCAAAATTCACACTAAATTTATACTACTGTCGGAGCGTAAAGGGGCAACGTGGGTTACCCCTTGTTAAGAGGTAGATCCGCCCCTGGTTTTAACAAAGGTAAAGTTATGTTACAAAGGCAAAATATAACATAATATCGAACAAAATATAACACAATGTCGAGAAAAAAATACAATGAGTCGAAAAAAGATACAATGACGCAAATACAAAAAAGATACAATGATAAATAAAAAGACACAATGATCTGAACAAAAATTCTAAAATCTACAAGCAAAAAATAAAAAAGCGAAACCCTAAAATCTCATATAATAGAATTCGATGAGACAATTCTGTTGGTGCATATGTCTGTCGACTTCGTCTTGTATCGAGTCTTATTTCTAGATTGGATAGAATGGAGCTCGGTAGGCTAGTTGATAGGGTTTTGGAGTTGATGGATCATTCCGCACGAAATGGATCTTATCCATTTCATACGAAATGCCTCCCCTATAAATACCTGAGCTTTCAAGTCATTTGAAATAGTTCTGATTCCGGTACCGAGGTGCTGCCGAAGTGTCTACTGCTTGTAAAACGTTGATATATCAATATACAAGACATTTAAAGTGATTCTGTGTGTAAATCAAGCTGATTAAAAGTCAGTACGTTTGTTTGCGCCTCTCGTATTGATTAGAACTCTTCTGAACGACTCGTTTTGGTCGTGCAAACGATCCTACATGTGGTATCAGAGCTCAAGAGGAAGAGTTCTTACCAAATCAGCCTGATTTCACCAAATTTCTGACTTCTACACCTTCTTTTACAATACTTTTCAAAATTAAACAAGATTTTACGGTTAAAATGGATTGAATTACACATATAACGTGCAAAACACAGTTTTAAACAATCCTTGAAAGATTCAGACTTAAAATCGACTTAAATCTTGATCAATTTTGTCAAAAACTGGCCGATTGGATGACATCAGCATGATTTCGCACGGAATGAACCTCCACTTCGCTTGAGTTAGCTCATTTCGTACAAAATCTGCTCCATTTCGTTTGAAAGTACATCATTTCGTACGAAATAGCCCATTTCGTGTGAAAGCATCCCCATTTCGTACAAATTGGACCCCATTTCGCTTGAAGTTGCCATTTCGTTTGAAAGAGACACCATTTCGCACGTATTGGACAAAATCGTCTCATTTCGCACCAAAGTCCATTTCGCACTAAAGTCAGTTCGTTTGAGATCCTATTTCGTTTGAAACTTCATTTCTCTTGAACTTTGTAAACTTGTGAAACTTGTTACCGAAACATGGAAGAAGAGTTTTACAACGCATTTGCTACAGCTCCAGCTGCTCCAATCACAGTTGCCGAAACTCTTGAAATCGAAAATGAAACGGGAACGTCTCAAAAGCCTCCAAAGCTTATGTACATCGAGGATTTTAAAGGATGGCAAAACCGTTTTGAAACTTGGGTGCAAGCTTATAAGTTTGATGCATGGGTTTCGTTGGACAAAGATTACGTTAAACCAATAGATGACTGTGGAAATGAAAAATCTTTAAGTGATTATTCAGCGGCTGAGAAGTTAAAATACACCAGTGAAAAAATGATGATTAGCATTCTCCAACAAGCAGTAATAGAAGATATCTTTGTTTTGCTTCAACATGAGAACACTGCTAGATCAATGTGGTTGGCGTTGATTCAAAAGTTTAAGGGAAGTGCTGATATGATTAAAAATAAATGTGCATTACTAAAGAAATCATTTGATATGTTTACAGCTTTTGAAGGTGAAACAACAAAAAACGACTATCGATAGATATTGTCATCTTGTTCAGGAAATGAGAAGATTGGAAATCAAGAAAGACGACGATGAATGGGTTGATAAGCTAGCCGATGCATTACCGCAGAATAAATGGGGAACATATTTGTTGATTTTGAAACATATGAGAAAATCTGAAAGCATGAATTTGAGCAAGTTCATTCAGAAGATTGAAGAACATGAATTGGATGTTCAGAAAACTTCTATCATGAATAATCCAAATGCTCATCAAGATGTTAGTCTATATTATAGAGGAAGCAAATTTGAAACTACTCAGAGTCCGAAGATTAAAACTGCTTTCAGTGCTGATAGTTCTTCCGGAACAAATGTTAGCACTACAACTCAGAGTGGTGGATTTTCTTCATCTTATTCAAGTTTTGATCCAAATTTTTCAACACCAAGTTCTCGACAACAGAATTCAACAAATCTGCAATGCAATGTTACATTGAATATACAAAATGGTCAAAATCTCTCTCCAGAAATAGCTAATCAACACATGGCATCACTTGTTACTATGTTAGAGTCGTATGAAAGCTTAGTTGCTGGACGAATTGGAAATCCGATGCTCACCAAAGAGGATTATGACCAGATTCATGCTGAAGAACTTGAGTTGATGGACATCAAGTGGTATTTAGCAAGTGCTGTAAGAAGAGCAGAAAAATTTACACAAATCACCGGTAGAGATGATCTTCGTGATGTTGCTACATCTCCGTTAGGGTTTGACAAATCAAAGGTTACTTGTTTTCGTTGCCGAGAAAAGGGACATTTTAAACGAGAATGCACAAACAGAGAAGCAACCAAAAGACAAGATCCGTTTGGAAACAATGATTATCATCGAAAATCAATTTATCATCAGGTTGCTCAACAATCGTCATCATCCCGTGCTATTGAAGATGGAAAGAAGAAAGCTTATCTTGTAAATCAAGATGATGAAAGATTGGCAGAGGGATTTAGCTGGGATAAATACATTCCAGATAAAGAATACTTAGAAAAATCAGCTTTTGTTGCTCAAATTTTGGAAGAAGAGTCAGTCAAATTTAAGCCGAAAAGAACACCGATTTTTAAGGAATTAGGATGTGATGCAGACACCGATGATGAAGAAGAGTATATCAATAAAGCTAGAAAAGGTCTGGATACTTATAGTTTTAATTTGTTTTTTTGCAGATAAAATCGAGATGTTGAAAGAGAAGAAGGCTGCTAGAATGAAGAGAGAGTTGGAAGCAAGAAGAATTGCTGAAGAAAAAGCAAAAATGGAAGCTGAAAAATCAAAAGTTGGAGAAAATTCGACAGAAAAAGTCGAAGATGAAGAGTGTGAGGTAAAATTAGAATTTGATGAAGAACCAATGATTGAGAAGGTGGTGGAGAAAATTGTTGAAGTGGAGAAAATAGTTGAAAAAATCGTCGAAGTTGAAAAGATAGTTGAAGTTGAAAAGATTGTCGAGGTCACTAAACCTTGTCTAAAATGTTTGGAACCATGCAAACATTGTGAAGAAAAAGACAAGAAGTATAGTGAGCTAGAAGAGTTGAAAGAAAAATTGTTGTTTGATGTTAAGTACGTAAAAGAATCGTATGATGTGCTGAACAGAACGGTTGATAATTTGAACAAGACAAACCTAGAAATGGGAGCTGCTCAAACGATGATGAGTTCAACATTAATGACGAAGCAGAAGGTCATCAATGAGTATATTGAAGATTGTGCTAAGCTGAAGTAGGATTTGGAACTCGAAAAGATTGAAAATGAAAGAATCAAACGATTGCTGCTGAGTTATACAACTTGTGATTATTTGATTAATAGAGTTTATCCTACTGTTGCAGGTCTTGAAGCTTTTCAAGATAAAAAGACGGAAGATATGGATACTGGTAAGAAACAAAGTGTCAAGTATAACAAGTGTCCGCCTCCGATCTGGGAAAGTTATTCTCCTAGAAAACCAAATGAGGAACAATTAAAAAAGGAAGTCAACATAAAGTTAAAGTCTGAAACCATTGATGAGTTACCAGACAACATTGATGTCACATTCACAGCGTCTGACACTGATCATGAGTCTGAGTTATTAAAGAAAGTGGTCAATCAGGTGTTGGATATGGATGAAGAGTCAAATTCGGAGTCTAAATCTGAAAGTTCGAGTTCATCAGACAGAGTCCGAGTTCACCGGTCAAAAGGGTTTACAATAAAGAATTTCTGATGTCGAAAAATGATTTGAATGACGAAACATTTAAAGTAGCATATACTTTGAATGATTTTGACAAATTATTTTATGATGAAGAATTTCCAATAAGAAGTGTCAAAACTGAACAGATCAAACAGGTTTTCAAATTAACAGAAATTAATATTTCTGAAATAAAAGATTTAAATCTTGCTGAAAAACCTAAAAAAATACACTTCAAGAGTTCAACAAAGATTGAACAGGAAGAAATGTTATAGTTCTGGTTCAGGTTTTCAAAAGAAACCAAACCATAACAGTAATTTCAAAAAGAAGGGTTTAGGTTTCATTTCCCCAGAAAATCATAAAAATGAGAAAATAAAAAAATAAAAAACTGTGTTTGTTTCAGGAACAAAATCAGAAGAAGAGAAGGAGAAACTGTTCAAGAAACAGTCAAATCAAGAATTTTTTCGCAGAAAAGAAAAGGAATGTTGGTGCACCAAGAGTTGACAGAAGAACCTGTTTCAAATGTCAAGAGATTGGACACATTGCAAGGAATTGCCCTAAGTAAACCAACACAAAACATGGAGTTTCTTCTAACTCTAAAATGAAGGAAAAATATGTTGAAAACTTTAAAGAGTTAAAAAAATTCGACTTTCGAAGTTGGTGAAAGTTCGAAACGTTTTTACAAAAGAAGAGTCGATTTGAACAAACAAAAATGGGTTGTTAAATCTGAAACTAGTTCTGACAATGAATCTGACTCGTCAAAGTCAAAGGAGTCATTTGTTGTGAAAAATGATGAGAATTCCGTTCCAGAAATGAACGATGAAAACGTTCCGCCATTGACAAAAGATAATTTGAAATCAAAAGTTGGAAAGTTTGAGATTTCAGATCAATTCTTCTCTGGTAAGGAATTTCACACCCCCAAAATCCACACGCGGAGTATCACCGCTTGGAGGCGTGACTGACCAGGATCAAGCCACCAATCATATTGAACAAACATGTAAGCAAACATAAAACCCAACACAATATAATTGGTGTCCGAAACAAAACATAGTTTAAGTTGCAAGCGGAAGCATAATGTCAAAAACAAAAGCATAAGTTAATAATGTTTAAGTTTATCATGAACACTCAATGTCCATGCTCCACAACGACTCTTCTCCATGCAAGCTCCTGCTAAACCTATTGACCTGCAAAGCATGTAGTAACGAGTCAACAACAAAGTTGAGCGAGTTTACAGTTGGGTGTTTGTTTTAAGTTGTTCCAAAAACGGTTTCCTTTAACTGGCATCCCTGCCGTGGGGGTTACCCCATAGTTGAAAACGTGTTTTGTTTAATCCCGTTTACTCTGGCTATCTAGCCATGGGGGCTACCCCATGTTTAATTATCTGGCTCTCCGGCCGTGGGGACTACCCCATGTATATACTACTAGACTCGTTACCATATCGACTGTTGACTGTAGTCATGTTTATGTGCCCTGAACTGTCAATGTCTATCATCATTGACGTGCCCAGATCCATTAGTTCACGCCCGTCCTCTGCGGCACGATGTGAGGCTTGTTAGACCTAAATAACGCTATCTAACTAATGACCCTCTCGCCATTGGCCCGGCGATTAAGTCGATATAAAAAAGAGGGACTTCGTGATAGAGTTTTGGTCTAGTGAAATTTAAATGTCCATGAGGACGAGGAATTATATTCCTTAACCCGTACTGTCCTACCCAAGAAGGACGAGGAATCCATATTCCTTAACCCATTCCCAACCCCTGGGAATCCCATGCTTTGTAGAAAGTGTGAACTCACCTTAGATTAGCTCGACAGATACACGAAGAGGTTACTTGAGCTATAAGTGGTCAACCACGTCCTAACATGGTTACCATACAAGTCAGGTCTAGGTTCAAGTAGTGCACGTATGTTTACACATAAGCTAACAGGTTTCGAACACGTATTGATCATAATAAACACGTTATACATGTCAAGCAAAACAGTCAAACACGAAATGTCCAAACTTGTGCGGTTAGAATGCATTGGACTGAATTGTAAGTCCACTAACATCTTGTGCGAGTGGATCGTTGAAACCCAAACACTACCCGGCCCAATATAATAAAAGTAGTCCAACATGCATACGGCCCAATGACCAAACATTGGTCTTGTGCGATCCGGATGGACTTGTGCGATCCGGATGGCTTGTGCGATTGTGTTTTGGGCTAATCGGCCCAACAGCATAAGTGAAGTCTAATTGTTGTGTGTGGCCTAAGCCTTGTGCAATCAGCACCGTCTTGTGCGATCCACAAGGTCTTGTGCGATCATGCAATGTGATGTTGTACCTAGTGTTTAATCAGTTGTACCCTAGCATGTTCTAGCTTGTGCGATTCACTTGTGCGACTGGGCTCTTGTGCGATCAGAACCCTTGTGCGATTGCTATTGTATGATCAGTTATGGAAATCTCTAATTTTAAGGAAATCAGTTACATTCTTTATTTGTCACAATCAATTCTAACAGTTTCAAACTTAACAAATACTCGATCAAATCAAGCAATCATCACTAATTCATATGAACCCTAATTAATCATAATCATGAACAACAACTTATCAAAACCCTCAATCGTATTATGTGATCGATGATTCCTATTTCTAGCATACACTAAACATGTCATCTTAACAAATCATTCGAACATAATATATAACAGCCGATTACTTGCATCCAATCGGTTCCTAGATTAACATTATGTCATCCGATTCACATAAACATCATCACATAAATATCATTGTTCATCATACATACAACACTTAATCATTATATCAGATCATGGAATCATTCAACAAAACATCTAAACATATTCAACTTGTTTTTATTTCTTATTTTGTTTAAACATTGGACTTTCTCTGTGTATCGAAAGATCGACCTGATTGTTAATGTTTAAACATTCTGCGTTGTTTTCGCACATATCAAAGTTGATGAAAGTTTAAAAGTATTACTTGAGTCAGTGTATTGCATGATGAGGGGATATGCTGAGATCGTGGGGTCCATAAGAATTTAGTGCAAAATTAATATATCTTAACTTATCGGTAAGCATTTCGAAAGTTTTTAGATTGAGTTTAAGAGGACAACAATGTCGTCAATCTATGTGAATCGTTTAGAACTTAAAGTGTTTTAAAGCTCAACGGTGCTTGTGATTTGTCTCAAAAAATGATATGATCTTCTTACACAATCTCACAAAAATATTGTTTGTAAATATTTCTTTATTGCTTTTCATTAAAGGAAAAATTCAAAAAGATTTTCAGTGTGTTTTAGCATAGTTTTTGAAAAGTCAAAAAGATTTTCGACAACTGATGTTGAAAAGCTGATTTTCAAAATTCAGAGTGCTAAACATGATGAACAAAAGGTTTGGGAAAGTTTATTTTGAATTGAGAAATGATTTTGAAAAGATAAAATGATTTCAATTTAATGAAATACAAAATTTTGAATGGTATTTTTACAAGTGATCATCAGAGATTATATATGTTAAATCTTGTTGAAATTTATTGTTAGGTAGAGTTTTGTGCAGGTTGCCAGATTACAGATCTTATTGTTACGGAGAGTCAGGAGATGTGAAGATCCCCGTGTCTAAGTTTGAGCAGAGTTTGAGCCAGGTTTCGATTCAAGAACAAAAGCTATGTCAGATTGCGATCCCGAAACAATTTAAGGGGGAGTCTGCTTGCAAAGGGGAGTCTGAAGATGCAAGAGCCAGTTTCTGATCCTGAAAGTTTGTTAAAGATAGAACCAGGATTGAGATTCCGGGAATGAAAAGTGAGAGATAGAGAAGTCGGAAGATTGAAAAGATCAACATTCAAGGGGGAGCTTGAATGGTAAATAGCCAGGTTGGAATCCTGGAAAAGAGAGAGAGAAGAAGATAGAGTTTGATGGAAGCTTACACTGTCAGACATTTTGGAGAGAGCAAGAAGACTGATAAAAATTGAAGACTTGACGTACTGAAGATTTGTACTGAAGACTCGTCGACATCCAAGGGGGAGTCTGTTGGTGCATATGTCTGTCGACTTCGTCTTGTATCAAGTCTTATATCTAGATTGGATAGAATGGAGCTCGGTAGGCTAGTTTATAGGGTTTTAGAGTTGATGGATCATTCTGCACGGAATGACAAGAGCCATTTCGCACGAAATCGACATTGTCCATTTCGCACGAAATGGATCTTATCCATTTCGTACGAAATGCCTCCCCTATAAATACCTGAGCTTTCAAGTCATTTGAAATAGTTCTGATTCCGGTACCGAGGTGCTGCCGAAGTGTCTACTGCTTGTAAAACGTTGATATATCAATATACAAGACATTTAAAGTGATTCTGTGTGTAAATCAAGCTGATTCAAAGTCAGTACGTTTGTTTCCGCCTCTCGTATTGATTAGAACTCTTCTGAACGACTCGTTTTGGTCGTGCAAACGATCCTACAAATTCCAATATCGCTTGAATGATGTAAAATCAATCGAAAATCGTTTTATACCATTCCTACGACTTCCTATTTTTAAAATACTATATATTTGATCCTTGCCCTCTTAACCAATATAAAGAGATATATGAAACAAGTAGAGTTTTTTCTTTAATTTTTTTACATAAAATAATCATTTTGAAATATATTTATATATAAGACAAGTTTATCATATATTCCTCGCATATGTACAATTGTTTATGGGTATTTTGTTTTATTTTAGGGTTATTAGATTTTGTCACCCCTAAATATTCGCTATTGGCTGCTACCATCAACTATCACTTTAACGTCCGCCACCCCAACTTAACACTTAGTGTGTTATGTCACCATGTCGTTAACTGATCACTAACTTTTGATCCTGTTACTATTCTTTTGGGGGTGTCCTAAAATCCCTAAAACCTTCCTAAGATCATTATGACACAGTATAGTAACAGGATTAAAAGTTAGTGATCAGTTAACGACGTGGTGACGGAACACACTAAGTGTTAAGTTGGGGGTGATGGACGTCAAAGTAATAGTTGGGGGTGGAAACAGCCAATAACCAATAGTTGGAGGTTAAAATCCAATAATCATTTATTTTATGCATTGCCAGAAATGCCTTGAACTATATAAAAAAATATACGGAAAAAGAGTGTGCTAAATTCCTACAATTTCTTCTCATATTTTTATCGATATAGATAAAAAAGTTGATGTATAAAAATAACTATTTTCATATTTTTTTTCTTCTCTAACAATAAGTTTGTATACATTTTAAATCATACATTTTTTTTTCAAGTGAGACATAAATCTCAACCAATTACTTTTGTTTGATGGAACAGTGAAACAATATAAGAAATATTATTTAAGCACATGCCCAATTAGTGAGTGCTCGTTTCGACCTAATTTCCCATATCATGCATCTATATTTCATAGCATAATTATGATGTAAACAATCCTAAAACCCAACCAATTTGCCACCTTTTATTTATTTAGATCAAATTTCCAATTTCGGCTATTGTATATTTTGTCCTTGTGTAATAAGTAAAAAACGCCTAAAAAATTTTAAAAAAAAATTGAATGATGTATGATTGTAGGTTCAAATTGTAAGACAGCCCAAAATTGCAAGGAAAAGAGACCATTGAATTTGATGTTGATAGCTTGAGTGCATAGGTGCATGATGGGAACATGTTCACATGCACATGAAACTTGTGGGGGCTCCAAATTAGGCCTTCTGGTACTTGTCTACATGACTACATCTCCCTCTATAAATCTTGAATGTATGTTTTTATGTAATGGTTGTATCTTGCCATTTTATTGACATCATATTATCATCATTTAAGTTCTTGTTAGTTATAAAGGTTGTAAGAGGATTAAGGTTTCAAGATCAAGACCTAAATACAAATCTAGAGCTGTTTTATTTCTGTTTGTATTATACTAACTATTGAAATGTTAATTTTATGGGCTCTCATTCTATTGGGTTATTTGTTGATATTGTTGGGCCTGATCAGTTGGGCTTATTGTTACGAATGTGTTCAGTTTGTTAAGTCTGTTGCAACTGTTCTAGATATTTCGGAGGGTTCAATGTGTAACATTCAGGGGCTTCGATCATATATGTTGTTTCTTAAGGGTTTAATGTGTATTTTAGTCTTTGCAGGTTATAAAAGGCATCATTTGTTCTGTTAGGGTTCCAGATGCTTCATTCGTTCTTGTTACGCACACTCACCTTCTTTGTAGTGGTGTATCAGTTAGTTTTCTGCGATTGTTCACTTGTTCCAAGTTGATGTTCAAGACTGTTGATGGTATGATGAAGATTTACTGAAGAGTCTTCGTTTGTTTCAAGTTGTATCGCAGATCAGTTTGTTTCAGTTGTATTGCAGATCCTATGGATCTTCATATCAGGTTGTATCGTTTCATATAGGTTGTTTTGTTTCGTTTAATC
Organism: Helianthus tuberosus; assembly: GCA_030545235.1. Lineage (NCBI taxonomy): Eukaryota > Viridiplantae > Streptophyta > Magnoliopsida > Asterales > Asteraceae > Helianthus > Helianthus tuberosus. The sequence goes on from CM060394.1 coordinate 135,218,806, forward strand.
AGCTGGTTGTTACCAGTTGATTTTGTACTTTGTAACAGTTAATTTCTGATCTTACATTTTGTAAGATCTTTGGGAGGTTGGGTGTTTTTCCGGGTTGGTTAATTAATAAGAGTTTTGTCACCGTTTTGTCGCTAGATCTGTGTTTGTCTTTAATGATTGTTGTTGATTCATCTTCATACCATGATTTTTAACATGGTATCAGAGCTATAGTGCTCCTGATGATGATCTGTTGTTATCCGCTGTGCTATTGTGTTTACTGATTGTTTGTTTTATTTTTTAGGGTTTTGTGTTCTCAAGATCTTTGTTGGTGACAGATCTGCTCAGATCTGTGTGTTGATTGGTGGCTTCTCGTTGAAATTTTTCGGAACCCTAACTTAGGGTTTGCTGGTTGTTCTTGTTGGCAATCTTGGTTCTGTGTTGGTCTCTAAATATTCGAAGATTTAGAGCAAACCAACCAGTAGTGTTGGTTTTTGGATATTGTCTTTATTGGATCTGCTAGTTCTCGAAAACTACAGATCTGATAAATTTTGGAGTTGCTTTGCACCCTCTGTGAGATTGTTCTTACTCTCCCTCTTTTATTTTCTGTTGTTGGAATAGTTGAAGTCGGGGTAGTGAGGACCGGCACATTTGTTTGATTGTTTTGTTGCTGATTGTTATCTGTTTTTTGTGTTATCTCTTTGTTATTTGCTGTTATTATATTAGGTCATTGTCTTAGTGTTTGGCTCCTGTATTAAGACCTGTCCAGGCACTATAAGTGATGAACCTGGAATCTGGACACTGATACAGCTTCGCCTTAGGGTATTTTGTGTTTATCAGTGCTTATCTGCTTTTGTGTGTGTCTCTCTGTTTGTGAATCTTTATTTGCTGTTTTTTGTATCTTGATTGTCACCATGACTGATACTGATCCTACTAGTTCTGGTATTAATCAGACCTTGATCAGTAAGTTAGATATTGGAGATCCATTATATCTTCATCCTAGTGATTCTAGTGCTTTGACTATTGTTAGTGTCAAGTTGAAAGGTACTGAAAATTACTCTGTCTGGTCTAGTTCTATGAAATTAGCTTTAGAAGCCAAGAATAAGTATGGTTTTATTGATGGTTCATGTGAAAGATCTACTGAGGATCATGTGCTTGCTTGTCAATGGGATAGATGTAACTCTGTGGTGTTAACCTGGTTATTAAATTCAGTATCTGAGGAGTTGTTTTTAGGACAAGTATTTTCTAAATATGCTTCAGAGGTTTGGGAGGACTTAAAGGAAACCTATGACAAGGTTGATGGTTCTGTGGTTTATGATCTGTATAAAAAAGATAAACTGTATTTCACAAAATGGTTCCACTGTAGCTGATTACTATAATAGATTAACAACCATGTGGAAACAGTTTGATGCTATGCTTAAACTGCCCACATGTTCTTGTAAAGCAGCTAAAGATTATAATGATTTTTCAATGTTAATCAAATTAATGCAGTTTCTTATGGGATTAGATGATGTTTATCAACCAGTAAGAACTAATCTGTTAACCAGAGAAGTATTTCCATCTGTCAAGGTTGCCTTTTCTGTGGTTTCTAGGGAGGAATCACACCGACTCTCAAGCAGTGGGTCTAAGAGTCAAAGTGTGTCATATGTGGCAAAGTCTAACCAATCAAATCAAAATACATTTAGGAGAAATTTTAGAGGACCTAACTCGAATTTAAAATGTACTCATTGTAACATGCTGGGTCATACAGTTGATAGATGTTTTGAAATAATTGGTTATCCTCCTGGTATGAAAAGAAGAACTAGTGGGTCGTTTGTGAAAAACAATAGTGGTAATAATACTAATAGATCTGGTATGTCATCTGGTCCTGCTAGTTCTGCTGTGTCTGCTTTACCTTTTACTCCTGAACAGATTGCAAAGTTAATAAGTTTAGTTGGTGATAAGTCTGAGGGGGATCAGGAGAAGTCCAATATGGGAGGTATGTCTGCGTGTGTGTCTGAATTTGTTAGTTGTTCTAGTAGTGTGAGTTTTAATCATGATTATAATTGGGTTGTTGATTCTGGTGCTAATCAACACATGATTAAAAGTGATAAAGACATGTTTAATTGTATTGATGTTTCTGAATGTGGATTAAAGGTTGGTCATCCTAATGGAACCAGTGTTAGTGTATTAAAAATTGGAGAACTTAAACTGATTAACAATGTTGTTATCAAAGATGTGTTTTATGTTCCTGGTTATAGTGTTAATCTTTTATCTGTTCACAAATTAGCCAAAGATAATAAAATAGCTGTCTTGTTTAATGAAAATAATTGTATGCTACAGGATTTGAGGTCAAAGAAAGTCCTGGTGATTGGTAGACAAGAAAATGGATTGTATTTTGTAGGAAAAGATGGTAATTCTGTGAATCTGTGTTTTAATAGTATTGTTAGATCTAATTTGTGGCACAGTAGGTTAGGCCATCCTTCGGATCAAGTTTTGGCTATTTTAAAAGATGATTTGGGTGTCAAATCTGTTGAACATGGTCCATGTGAGGTTTGTCATAGTTCTAAACAGGTTAGAGTTCCATTTCCGTTAAGTGATCATAAGTCTAAGGAACTAGGTGACCTAGTTCACTTAGACTTATGGGGTCCTTACAAGATATCTAGTTATGAGGGGTTCAAATATTTTCTAACTATAGTAGATGATTTTTCTAGGTCTGTATGGTGTTATATGCTTAAAAACAAGATGGAAGTTTTTGAAAATCTGAAAATGTTTTATGAACTTGTTTTAACTCAGTTTAAAAAAAGGATTAAAGTGTTTAGGAGTGATAATGGAACCGAGTTTGTTAACAGTCAAATGTCTGTCTTTTGTAAACAGAAAGGTATTATACATCAAACGTCTTGTTCATATACCCCTCAACAAAATGGGGTCGTTGAACGCAAACATAGACATCTTTTAAATATAGCCAGAACATTGATGTTTCAGAGTGGCCTACCACTGAGATTTTGGAGTGACTGTGTGCTAACTGCTGTTTATATCATTAACAGGCTGCCATCATCTGTTTTAAATGGAAAAAGTCCTTATGAGCTCATGTTTGATTTTAAACCCTCATTGTCCCACCTTAGGAATTTTGGGTGTCTTTGTTTTAGTACCATATTAAATGAATCTGATAAGTTTGCTTATCATGCTGATAAATGTGTTTTAATAGGATATTCAAATGTAAAAAAGGGGTACAAGCTTTGGAGTTTAGATGAAAAAAAGGTTTTTTTCTCAAGAGATGTTAAGTTTTATGAACATGTGTACCCTTTTAAATCAAAACTAATTGATAATGTTGTGCATGATAAGAGTTTAAATCTTTTAAACTTTTTTGACATGTATGAGACAAACACACCTGAAGTTCCTTCTATTCCCGATGATGAAGAGGGTGCTACTGTATCTCATGACACGATCAGTGATGATCAGCAGCCAGCTCCCTCTGCATCCGCCACTCCTGGACAAACTGACTTGGGTCATAGTGTAGGATCTAGTGTAGAAGGTAGTGATAGAGAGGAGTCTGGCGAGGCAGAGGACACTGTCGTGTTAGAAGATGAGATTAACCCATCTGAGGGGACTCTGTTAGGTCTTAGAAGGTCTTCTAGGAACGTGTCTATTCCTAAAAAATTTCAGGATTTTGTGCTAAACAGTAGTGTAAAATATGACATTAATAAAGTAGTGAATTATGCCTACTTATCTGCTGATAATTTTAGTTTAATTAGTAGTATAAATAAAACAACTGAACCAAGTAGTTATAGTGAAGCTTCAAGAGATCCTAAGTGGGTCGAAGCTATGAATCTTGAAATGGAGGCTTTGATGCGAAACCAAACTTGGGAACTTGTTGAATTGCCTAGTGGTAGAAAGCCTATTGGCTGTAAATGGATCTATAAGATTAAATATAAAGCTAATGGGGAGATTGAGCGTTATAAAGCTAGGTTAGTTGCAAAAGGGTACAACCAAAGGGAAGGGTTAGACTTTGGTGAAACTTTTTCACCGGTCGTGAAAATGGTCACTGTGAGGTGTATTCTAAGTTTGGCTGTTCAAAACAGTTGGACGTTATACCAGTTAGATGTGAATAATGCATTCTTGTATGGCTCGATTTCCGAAGATGTGTATATGTCCCTTCCAGAAGGTTATTGTAGTAAGAATGAGTCTAAAGTTTGTAAACTTGTTAAGTCGTTGTATGGGCTGAAACAGGCCCCTAGAAAGTGGAATGAGAAGCTGACTGATGTTTTACTTAGTGTAGGTTTTGTTCAAAGTTCATGTGATCATTCTTTGTATGTGTTGTCAAAGTCAAAGGTGTTTATTGTGTTGCTTGTGTATGTTGATGACATAGTTATAACTGGTAACAATGATTCTGAGATTAGCAAAGTTAAAAGTCTTCTGAGTAAAAGTTTTCAAATTAAGGATTTAGGAATTCTTAAATATTTTCTTGGATTGGAAGTTGTATATGATAAGGTTGGTTTGTGTTTAAATCAACGTAAATATTGTTTGGAATTATTGGCTGAATTTGGATATCTTGGATGTAAACCGGTAAATACTCCAATTGAGCTAAGTCACGTTGTGAATAAAAAGGCTGATAATGATAAAGAAGAGTTAATAGATATCACCAATTATCAAAAATTAATTGGTAAGTTGATCTACTTGTCATTGACTCGTCCGGATATCAGTTATGCAGTGCAGTATTTAAGTCAGTTTATGCATAAGCCTTTGTCTGTTCATCTCAAAATTGCTTTAAGGTTGTTGCGGTATTTAAAACTTAGTCCAGGAAAAGGTTTAGTGTTTAAAAGGAGTAATAATTTTGATCTGTCATGTTTTGCGGATTCTGATTGGGCCAAGTGTGTAGATACACGTAAGTCTGTGACTGGGTTTTGCATATTTTTAGGCAAGAATCTTGTTTCCTGGAAAAGCAAGAAACAATCCACTATTTCAAGATCAACAGGGGAGGCTGAGTATAGAGCTATGTGCTCAGCCACTTGTGAACTTGTGTGGATTGTAAATGTGCTAAATGAATTAAAAGTTGTATGTAAATTGCCTATTCAGTTGTCTTGTGACAGTAGTGCAGCAATGTCAATTGCTGCAAACCCTGTATTCCATGAACGCACAAAGCATTTTGAAATCGACTTATATTTTTTGAGGGAAAAGGTGTCAAATGGGTTTATAGTTACAAAAAAGGTTGAATCAGAGGATCAACTTGCTGACATCTTTACCAAAGGGTTGAGTGTTACTCAACATAATGTTTTTTGTGAACAGTTGGGTATGTTTGATTTGTTTAAACCCAATTGAATGAAGGGGGAATGTTGAAATGTTAAGTTTATGGGCTCTCATTCTATTGGGTTATTTGTTGATATTGTTGGGCCTGATCAGTTGGGCTTATTGTTACGAATGTGTTCAGTTTGTTAAGTCTGTTGCAACTGTTCTAGATATTTCGGAGGGTTCAATGTGTAACATTCAGGGGCTTCGATCATATATGTTGTTTCTTAAGGGTTTAATGTGTATTTTAGTCTTTGCAGGTTATAAAAGGCATCATTTGTTCTGTTAGGGTTCCAGATGCTTCATTCGTTCTTGTTACGCACACTCACCTTCTTTGTAGTGGTGTATCAGTTAGTTTTCTGCGATTGTTCACTTGTTCCAAGTTGATGTTCAAGACTGTTGATGGTATGATGAAGATTTACTGAAGAGTCTTCGTTTGTTTCAAGTTGTATCGCAGATCAGTTTGTTTCAGTTGTATTGCAGATCCTGTGGATCTTCATATCAGGTTGTATCGTTTCATATAGGTTGTTTTGTTTCGTTTAATCAGCTGGTTGTTACCAGTTGATTTTGTACTTTGTAACAGTTAATTTCTGATCTTACATTTTGTAAGATCTTTGGGAGGTTGGGTGTTTTTCCGGGTTGGTTAATTAATAAGAGTTTTGTCACCGTTTTGTCGCTAGATCTGTGTTTGTCTTTAATGATTGTTGTTGATTCATCTTCATACCATGATTTTTAACACTAACCAGATAAAATCCAAATTGCAACTCATGCACATGAAAGAGTTTGCTTATGAGTTAAGAATCCATTTTGTTTGATACCAAAATGGGCTTGGGTCCTTTAGTTTAAATACATAAACTTAAAATGACATCCTTTCAAGTTTAGAATATAATGAAATGACTTCATTGTCGATTTAAAACCGTAGTGCAGGTCACTACACATCAATGATAGTCAATTAATTGTTCATATATTAATTTCTAGCATGTGGATGAACACTGCTTAAATTGTACTTTTGTGTAATTTTTTTTCATAAGCATAGTAAGCTTTAGGGTTTTAAATTTTGTAACAAACTTTTTTTTTTTTATAATTTTAGTCACCAGACTTAAATGAGTTTAATTTTTTTATGATTAACGTTTAAATATTGATATTATTGGAATTTGTATCATTATTTGCTTTCATGGTTTCCGATTAGCCACACCGATAAACTCGCGAGGGGGGAGGGGGGGTACGGTTACGGTTTTACGCGCTGCTTCACAATGCGGAGGCTTAACGCTAGTTGCATCAATTTAGTAAGAATACTAGTGATAATTTCCGCGTATTACACGGGGCAACATAAATACAACAGTGTATAAAAAAAATCCTAAATAACACCTCTAGTGTTAGTTCCCTATGTGTTACACGGGTTGAGCAAATATAATGGTATATATTGAGTAATACAAAAGTTATGCATTAAAAACTCGTCTATTAAAGGGGTTGAATAAACCGGTTTATTACACGGGTTGTATAAAATACAACCTAATGTATTAACACATATTGTCGTCAAGATGTATTTAAAAAATAAAAAATAAACTTTGAGATGACAATTATAAATTTTGTTAAGTTAATTTTTAACATTTTTTTACTGAGTACTAATTTTTTATGTTATTTATAAATGTTAACTCAATTAAAATATCTTGTTGTTTTAAATATTCCTTTAGGCATTTAACATCGGTAAGTTCAGTTAAATTGCAATTATATAAAAAATTAAAAGCTAAACGTTAGTTAATGTATAATAACTATCCATGATTAAATAAAAAGTATCAATAACTAAATATTTTAATAAAACAGTAGAGATATATTTATTTAAGAGAAAAATGCAATTTGCGTCCCTGTGGTATGTGTGAAATATCAACATGAGCCCCTAAATTCATTTTTTGGTTTTTTGAGCCCCTGAGCTTATAAATTCTTAACACTTTGAGTCCCTCCGTCACACTTCCGTCTGTTTGACTGTTTGACACTTGTGAAATGTCCTTTATACCCTTGATGATAAACACATATAATCCCTAACCATACCTTACACCGATCACACTGATAAAAAAGATCTGAAAATCTCTTTTCCCAACTCCCAACACCGATCATCATCTTCATCTTCATCTTCATCTTCATCTTCATCTTCATCTTCATCTTCATCTTCATTGAATCTCCTCACCGACCATTTGTTGTTATAACAATCCAAGGTAACTTGAATCTCCTCATCTTCATCAGCTTCATCTTCATTGAATATCCTCTATTCTTGTTAGATGCTTGTGTAACCCTCTGTAACTTGATGTTTAATGATGTTTGATGATATCTCATTTTCACCACTCATGTTTTTACACTTCTTATCTGTATATGTTTTTGATATGCTAGAATGTAACAGGTTTTGTGTGAAAATATTGTTTGATTCTTGTGGGTTTTTGTCTCGAGTATCAAAACAAAGGTTTGAGTTTTGGTTATTATGAAGGTTTGTTTCAGGTTTTGTGTGAAAATATTGTTTGATTCTTGTGGGTTTTTGTCTCGGGTATCAAAACAGAGGTTTGGGTTTTGGTTATTATGAAGGTTTGTTTCAGGTTTTGTGTGAAAATATTGTTTGATTCTTGTGGGTTTTTGTCTTGGGTATCAAAACAGAGGTTTTGTTTGATTCTTGTGGGTTTTTGTCTCGGGTATCAAAACAGAGGTTTGGGTTTTGGTTATTATGAAGGTTTGTTTGTGATGTTTTTGGTTTTCTCTGTTTATTAAGACTGGGTTTTTGGTTTTTGGCGTTAATCTAAGATTGTTTTTGTTTTATAGTTTGTTTGAAATGTTTAAAATATACAATCGATTAAAACATGGTTTGGTTTCTTAAGTCTCTGTTGTTGTAACACCTGTGCCTCCACGGCCATCAAACAAATACCAAACCAATGAAATATTATATTTCATACTTGGGATTTGTAAAAATATGTGTATCATTTGCACATATCAATTCTTGGTCAATTTCAAACTCTAAATCGCTTTCTGGAAGGTTATACGCGCACCGATGCGTAAATATAACCAGTTTAATGCAACAAACACTCTGGAATAGTGACATAGGCTTAACATACCTTAAATAACCTTTACATAACTTAGAAATAAGTTTTGAAGGCTTTGGTATGGCAAAATCAAGTTAATTCGCTTACAGGGACTAAACTTGACAAACTGCGAAAGTATGTCAATTTGAACTGTAACGAACATTCCGGAACATGACCATAAGTTAAACACATCTTAAATATCCTTTACATAGCTTAGAAATAGGCTTTGAGGGGTTTGGTGTGCTAAAATAAACTTTTGGGTCATTCAGGGACTAAAAGTGTCAAAAAGTGCACAAGTTTGCACTTTCGCGCATAACTTACGTTCTGAATACATCCGGACATCCAAAAATTTATGTAAGCATGACTATATTATGCTTTAGTGTTTGGCTTGCCAAAAATCCATTCGTCACGTCATTTGGATCGTTTTTCGCGCTTATGCGCATTCCGTCGTAATTAAGCGAACATCGCGTTCGTACGGCCAAACGAACCAATGTCCGGCATATTTTTGAGCATGTTTCATGTCCAAAATGTTTAGGCAACATTTTAGGGCCTTAAAGTTGGCTTTACGGGCCTTAGAAGTGTCGGAAATGGCCTTAAACACGTGCAGGGACTGAAACTGACATTTCTGAAACTTTGTTCTGATCTGTGACTCCTAGGCGGCCCGCCTCAGGATCTTAACATCCTTAGGCGGCCCGCGTCAGTCCTTCTGACCAGGTTAACTGCATTTAACAGCAGATTGCAGCTGTTTTAACCACACCCACACATTCTAACTTGTCTAGTCAGCAGATAAGAACTCATATTTAGCCACCATAACTTTCCCACAAGTGTACGCACATGATTCAATCACGTTATTCAAGAAACGATCTTAACGGTTACCCGAAAACTATATATACCCATCCACCCCCATTGCTAAAATCACTAGAATCTTGATCTTAGGAACTCTAAGTTGAAACCATTGTTTCATACCTGAGATTCTTGGATCGAGATTAGCATTCGGGGACCCTTCGTAAGTATTCTTTCGTTCTTTTATTGCTTTTCGAGTCTTTCGAGTCTGAAAGTCAAACTTTGTTTGACTTTCTGCGTTGACCAGTTATGGTCAATGCGAAGTTCGTTTGAACTTCGCAACTTGAGTGTAATCACGTTGGTTATAGTCCCTTGGGACTATGCCTACTGATTACCACGTTGTCTAGGGTCGTAGGGTAGGCGATCTAATAAATCGCCTATACCTTCGAACCCGACCCATTTGGTCGATCATTAGGATCCGACCAAATACATTAGGTGACCATAGTAGGTAGGGAATAACCTTCCGAGGTTATACCCTATGGTCGCTTCGTTTAAGTAGTTGTATGATAGGTAGTTTATATGCCTTAGGTAAATTACCAGAATACCCTTTTCATGTATAATTGGTAATTAAGCATATGTAACCTAAACTTTTGTCACATAACTGATTTTGTAACATGTTTAGGCATATAACACTTGTCATAGGACTAGTTAGACGGTCCGAACGCGTTTCATGCGCACGACGCGTTAAAGTAGCATAAGCTACCTTAATGGGTCGCGATGGGTCGAAAGCACTTAGGTTAGTCTCAATGTAGTATGTAGGTCTTGTTAAACCATATCATATGAGTTCCAACACTCATTTGGTTTACCAAGCCTCATCCTATCCGATCTCCCGATTTAAGTCCGGTTTATTTATATAGTTTTAGATTGCCGACTGATTCCGTGCTCTCTCTAGCTTTGTTTGGTTGTTGTTCAAGACCTCCAAGCATTCTCAGGCGAGTACATTATTCCCCTCTTTTACGTGAAGCATGTGTACCTATCTGGTATTTTCATGATTTCAAAGTATAATTGATTATACATGTTATTACTTATCTTTTGACAAACTAAATGACTAATTATGGTTTAAACATTGATTTATCAAAGAACATAAAATAAATTGTTGAATTGTACTTATTTTATGTTCACCAGACCGATTGTTAGTATGATATAGCGCTATAGGATTTGACACCCCATTCCTGTTGTCATGGAATGTCTGAAACCAATTTGTTGCTCCATCCAAATAGGGATTGCCTTTGTGGTATTTCTATAGTCTCAAAGGTGTATCTTGATGCACCAGGTCTGAATGAATTCTCAAATCACACTATTAAAGTATAGTTTAATATACTCTCATGTGTGGTATTGTACAAAACCAACATATATTTACAAAACCAAAAACATAGTTTAATATGTTATTTATCACATCTAAAGCATATTTTGATATGTTATTTATGAAACCAAAACATAGTTTAATATGTTACTTACAAATCCAAAGTATACTTTTAATATGCTACTATAAGGATAATTGTTTAATCTTACATTTATTTATACAAATCACATGGGTTACACATTACATGATTTACATTGGGCATGAACATTACTTTGGTGGTTTGGTTTGGGTAAGTGATTTGAGTAACGGTGCGTGTGTAATATGATACAAGCATGGTGGATACGCCGCTGGTACTTCCTATATATAAGTGTTTGTATGGTATTACATATTGTAGCGTTATTTGACTCATTTCAGTTTGAGACATAGAACATTTTATACAAGTAACATACTTTTCACAAGACATTTATTTACAAACAACTTATCTTATACAAACTCATTTTACATGGTTATTAATTTAATCATGCATTATTCTCTTATTATACATATCACCTGAACTTATTATTTTTCAAATGATTTACAAAGGCAAAGCAAATTACAAGGTTCATGACTAAACATTTTCTTAAACAGAAGTCATGAATCTTATTTTCACAAAACCTATGTACTCGCCAGCATTTCTTTGCTGACCTCGTTTTCACATATGTTTCAGGTATTGTTGAATGATATCGATTGATAAGATGTATGCTCACATAGGACTGGACAAGGCCTTAGTGACTCAATAACAATGATAGACTATGTTTAATTTGTGTATTTAGATTTCCAGACGATGTAATTATTCAATGTTTAATAAAACGAAACACTTTTTGGTATCCATGGTTATGAAACATTAATTCTGTTGCAACACGCCCCGATGTTTCCGCCGCGATTTGTTGTTTTACGCGGTCGGGGTGTGACAGAAAAGATGGTATCAGAGCCAATGGTTATAGGGAATTAGGTTATTAGTAATGCTTTGACCTAGCCTATAACCTTCTTAGGACCCTAACGCGAGTTTACTTGCGTTTAGTCATAAAACAATACCGTCACCTATCCTTAGGCGACGACCACAGCAAGAACATAAATTTCAAAACCGCTTTGAAAACTAATCATCTGTTCTAGGATGATTGATTACTAGGTTTTGAACCCTCTATTGTAAGGTTTTGAACTCTCTAGTATATGGTTTTGAACCCCTTTGAGTTTTCAAAACTTCGTCAAGGTTTGGGTTTTAAATAATGTGAACACGTGCAAACTGGAAGGGTGAATGCCTGTATTCTGGGTTTTCTGTCTAGGCAAGCACTTCGTATACATCTCATCAGACGCGAGACCAGTTGTGCTTACCTGGGAATTCTTGGGATGAGTGTTCACTTATAGGCGAGCATGTCTTCGCGATACATTATTTTTGACCCATTTACTTTGATTAGTCACCGTCTCATTTGTTTGCCTTAGGTAACAAACAAATGATCGCAATTTTCATGCGTTATCTTTCTGTTTTGATTGTCCAATAATTTTTCACCTGTTTCTCCCTATGCCTTTCTTTTTCTTCAAGAATGTCTCTTCATCACGATGACGCCCAGATATCTGAGCAAGCAGCCAAAATTCGCTCAGCGAATAGGCGAAGTAGTCCTGAAGACTGTTAAATTAGCTACTGCCATGTATCATCTCCAGGATGAAGCCACTCAAGAGTCACCAAGACAGGCAGGACCTAGTCAGGCGACAACACCATCAGCCAATAAACCAATCGAGGAATCAAAGACCATGGATGAACGATCCCCTAAGAAGTCAAAGAAGCGAAAGGCTTCTCAGAACTTCGCCATGGTCGCTCACAATGGTAAAGCAGTCCCCAACCAACCAGCTCAACCCCCTGCTAGGTGTGTATGGCTTTTCCTATGATACCTACATCAAGGAACTATGTACCTTACAAACTACTCTTGTGATTTCTCTCTTTCAAATGATTGCTCATGATTCCCTCGAAAATTTTAAGTACTCGTTTCACTCTAAGAAACAAAGTACAGAAAATTAAGTGACATTATGAGTAATCGTGCTTTTCGCACATCTGTGCCTTTAAATCCTTGGTTAGATAACTAAGGGTATTTTCAAATCTCATACCCATTACGTTTTGATTTTTCAACATACACAGTACCAGTATTTCAAAACAATCTTCATGATCTCAAAACATTTCATATAGTTTGAAAACAATTTTTCTAGATGCATTGTCTATGTTATTTCAAAAACATTGGCCATGTTATCAAAACCAACCTTTCTAATTTCAAAATATTTCATATAGTCTGAAGACAATATTAACACAATACATTTTCTGATCAAGTGCATGATTTCGAAAAGCATCATTCATGTCTTTCAAAAACCTTATACATAATTTCAAAATTCATCTCGCATGATTTTAAAATATTTTTGTAAAAATATCTATCTAATACACCTACTTTATGATTTCAAAATATTATATATAAGGTTTCAAAAACATTTTTTTTTTACCCCATGCATAGTCTTCCAAATATATTTTCCTCACACATTTACTTACCCTTCAAATTCTGCTTCATATGTCGCCTTGACATATCTAGCATCTCAACTTCATAAGCATTTTACATCATGTTTTGACCTAAGCACATCCAGTGCAAGGTTTCAAAACATCTTCAACTTCTAAAATTCATATGGGATCTTTTTATCTTTACAATTAGATCCTTGTGGATGATTATCGTTCAAATCAGAGTCCTTAATTGGATTCCTTATGTACCTTAATTCGAACACTTCGGTTCCTAGTAATCGAAATCGAATTTTCTTTTTTGAATCTTTCTATCTTTATAGTTGGATTCTTGATAACGTTTAAAGTACCAAATGAAATCCACGGAATGGATTCCAAGTGTGCTTTAAATGCATGTACGCAATTTACAAGACAAATTAACGAACAATTTTGTGGTTATGTGATATGTGTTCTCCTCTATGATTTTGTGTGATCCGATTTTCAAATCCTCATAGAATATTTCATGTTTTCATATGAGAGATTCATAGTAGGATATTCAAAAGGTACTACCTTAAATCCTTATGGGCTTCTACCTGGTAGTTAAGACCCTTGGGTTATATAGTACCACTCCATGATTCATAAGAGACCCTCTTAGTAGTCTAGTCAAAAAGATTGATTCACAATTTGGTTAGAGAACGACATCTAGTGATGTAGCTGAACAGACTCCTTGATAGTCTATTTAGATCATTTATTGATTTAATTCAAAGGACTCTATGGCGGTCTAGTCACACTCATCACAGGTTCATTCATTTGGTTTTACCCTACACATTATAAAATAGACTGTGTGAACTGTGCAAGGAATTGTTTAATTATGGACGCGTACATAATTATGAAACTTAGTGCACAGAAACCTAGTAAGATTTATTATGTGTAAGAACCGATAGTGACAACAATAACAAAATGAGAACAATGTAATGGAGGTACGGTGGACGCACCAATGACGCTTCATATACTTGTATATAAGTATCCCTCTTACATTGCAAACATGATGTTATTAAAGTTACTAGAAGTTCAGAACCCTAACCAATGTTGTTTGATCTTTTCAACTTCATGTTTTCAAGCTCTCACAAGTTTCCTCTAAATAAATTTCGGGACGAAATTTCCTAAAGTAGGGGAGACTGTAACACCTGTACCTCCACGGCCATCAAACAAATACCAAACCAATGAAATATTATATTTCATACTTGGGATTTGTAAAAATATGTGTATCATTTGCACATATCAATTCTTGGTCAATTTCAAACTCTAAATCGCTTTCTGGAAGGTTATACGCGCACCGATGCGTAAATATAACCAGTTTAATGCAACAAACACTCTGGAATAGTGACATAGGCTTAACATACCTTAAATAACCTTTACATAACTTAGAAATAAGTTTTGAAGGCTTTGGTATGGCAAAATCAAGTTAATTCGCTTACAGGGACTAAACTTGACAAACTGCGAAAGTATGTCAATTTGAACTGTAACGAACATTCCGGAACATGACCATAAGTTAAACACATCTTAAATATCCTTTACATAGCTTAGAAATAGGCTTTGAGGGGTTTGGTGTGCTAAAATAAACTTTTGGGTCATTCAGGGACTAAAAGTGTCAAAAAGTGCACAAGTTTGCACTTTCGCGCATAACTTACGTTCTGAATACATCCGGACATCCAAAAATTTATGTAAGCATGACTATATTATGCTTTAGTGTTTGGCTTGCCAAAAATCCATTCGTCACGTCATTTGGATCGTTTTTCGCGCTTATGCGCATTCCGTCGTAATTAAGCGAACATCGCGTTCGTACGGCCAAACGAACCAATGTCCGGCATATTTTTGAGCATGTTTCATGTCCAAAATGTTTAGGCAACATTTTAGGGCCTTAAAGTTGGCTTTACGGGCCTTAGAAGTGTCGGAAATGGCCTTAAACACGTGCAGGGACTGAAACTGACATTTCTGAAACTTTGTTCTGATCTGTGACTCCTAGGCGGCCCGCCTCAGGATCTTAACATCCTTAGGCGGCCCGCGTCAGTCCTTCTGACCAGGTTAACTGCATTTAACAGCAGATTGCAGCTGTTTTAACCACACCCACACATTCTAACTTGTCTAGTCAGCAGATAAGAACTCATATTTAGCCACCATAACTTTCCCACAAGTGTACGCACATGATTCAATCACGTTATTCAAGAAACGATCTTAACGGTTACCCGAAAACTATATATACCCATCCACCCCCATTGCTAAAATCACTAGAATCTTGATCTTAGGAACTCTAAGTTGAAACCATTGTTTCATACCTGAGATTCTTGGATCGAGATTAGCATTCGGGGACCCTTCGTAAGTATTCTTTCGTTCTTTTATTGCTTTTCGAGTCTTTCGAGTCTGAAAGTCAAACTTTGTTTGACTTTCTGTGTTGACCAGTTATGGTCAATGCGAAGTTCGTTTGAACTTCGCAACGTGAGTGTAATCACGTTGGTTATAGTCCCTTGGGACTATGCCTACTGATTACCACGTTGTCTAGGGTCGTAGGGTAGGCGATCTAATAAATCGCCTATACCTTCGAACCCGACCCATTTGGTCGATCATTAGGATCCGACCAAATACATTAGGTGACCATAGTAGGTAGGGAATAACCTTCCGAGGTTATACCCTATGGTCGCTTCGTTTAAGTAGTTGTATGATAGGTAGTTTATATGCCTTAGGTAAATTACCAGAATACCCTTTTCATGTATAATTGGTAATTAAGCATATGTAACCTAAACTTTTGTCACATAACTGATTTTGTAACATGTTTAGGCATATAACACTTGTCATAGGACTAGTTAGACGGTCCGAACGCGTTTCACGCGCACGACGCGTTAAAGTAGCATAAGCTACCTTAATGGGTCGCGATGGGTCGAAAGCACTTAGGTTAGACTCAATGTAGTATGTAGGTCTTGTTAAACCATATCATATGAGTTCCAACACTCATTTGGTTTACCAAGCCTCATCCTATCCGATCTCCCGATTTAAGTCCGGTTTATTTATATAGTTTTAGATTGCCGACTGATTCCGTGCTCTCTCTAGCTTTGTTTGGTTGTTGTTCAAGACCTCCAAGCATTCTCAGGCGAGTACATTATTCCCCTCTTTTACTGTTTTCAAACTGTTTTGGGGTGAAGCATGTGTACCTATCTGTTATTTTCATGATTTCAAAGTATAATTGATTATACATGTTATTACTTATCTTTTGACAAACTAAATGACTAATTATGGTTTAAACATTGATTTATCAAAGAACATAAAATAAATTGTTGAATTGTACTTATTTTATGTTCACCAGACCGATTGTTAGTATGATATAGCGCTATAGGATTTGACACCCCATTCCTGTTGTCATGGAATGTCTGAAACCAATTTGTTGCTCCATCCAAATAGGGATTGCCTTTGTGGTATTTCTATAGTCTCAAAGGTGTATCTTGATGCACCAGGTCTGAATGAATTCTCAAATCACACTATTAAAGTATAGTTTAATATACTCTCATGTGTGGTATTGTACAAAACCAACATATATTTACAAAACCAAAAACATAGTTTAATATGTTATTTATCACATCTAAAGCATATTTTGATATGTTATTTATGAAACCAAAACATAGTTTAATATGTTACTTACAAATCCAAAGTATACTTTTAATATGCTACTATAAGGATAATTGTTTAATCTTACATTTATTTATACAAATCACATGGGTTACACATTACATGATTTACATTGGGCATGAACATTACTTTGGTGGTTTGGTTTGGGTAAGTGATTTGAGTAACGGTGCGTGTGTAATATGATACAAGCATGGTGGATACGCCGCTGGTACTTCCTATATATAAGTGTTTGTATGGTATTACATATTGTAGCGTTATTTGACTCATTTCAGTTTGAGACATAGAACATTTTATACAAGTAACATACTTTTCACAAGACATTTATTTACAAACAACTTATCTTATACAAACTCATTTTACATGGTTATTCATTTAATCATGCATTATTCTCTTATTATACATATCACCTGAACTTATTATTTTTCAAATGATTTACAAAGGTAAAGAAAATTACAAGGTTCATGACTAAACATTTTCTTAAACAGAAGTCATGAATCTTATTTTCACAAAACCTATGTACTCGCCAGCATTTCTTTGCTGACCTCGTTTTCACATATGTTTCAGGTATTGTTGAATGATATCGATTGATAAGATGTATGCTCACATAGGACTGGACAAGGCCTTAGTGACTCAATAACAATGATAGACTATGTTTAATTTGTGTATTTAGATTTCCAGACGATGTAATTATTCAATGTTTAATAAAACGAAACACTTTTTGGTATCCATGGTTATGAAACATTAATTCTGTTGCAACACGCCCCGATGTTTCCGCCGCGATTTGTTGTTTTACGCGGTCGGGGTGTGACAGCTGTTCATGTTGAAATCTGGGTTTCTTAAGTCTCTGTTGTTCATGTTGAAATCTGGGTATGGTTGTTGTTTTGTTTCTCATATAAAGTTGGTTAAAGACTCTGTGTTTTGGGTTCCTCATATTGGTCATTTGAATGTGTTTTCTTGATATGAGAGCAACTGTGTTTTGGGTTCCTCATATTGGGTTCCTCATATATGTATACATATATGCATTATGAAAGTACTGTATCAGCCGTCTTACTATGGATGTTTTTATTGTACAGAATGGCTGCGGATGTAAAGATACGCAAAACACCAACTACGAAGGAGAGAATACTTGACAACCTCCTGGAAGATGGTGCGGTGCACATAAGGAAGTGATTGATCAGAACGATCAATTCCATATGAATGAATATAACCCCAGTGGCAGATATGTAATTAGCGAGCTCTGGAATTCAAGGAAAATCGAAGAGTTACACTAAAGGGGGTTATCAGCTACATTCCGAAGTGCACCAGTCAGTAAAGATCCACAATTTCTTTCTTGGTATGACGTTTTGTCTCTGTATTGTATGTTACGGTCTTTTGTTATCGAGTCTGTAAGTCCCGTCAAGTCTACCAAGTTGGATATCCTTCTATCTTTCTTGATATGACGTTTTGTCTCTGTATTGTATATTTAACATAATGCAAGTGTGCATTTATGTTGTGTTTAATTGTAATCATGCTTAACTGTTTAACTTAGTGATATGTTCTGTCCATGTTTGATGCTTAACTGTTTAACTTAGGGTTTAATACAGAATTTTGGGGTTTTTAGAAGGGAAAGAAATCCAAAAAGACGGTCTTACCCCTGACTCAAACAGTCAAACAGACGGAAGTGTGACGGAGGGACTCAAAGTGTTATGAATTTATAAGCTTAGGGGCTCAAAAAACCAAAAAATGAATTTAGGGGCTCAGGTTGATGTTTCACACATACCACAGGGACCCAAGTTGCATTTTTCTCTTTATTTAATATGAGAGAAATGGGAGAAAACCAATTTCTTAAGACCCTATAATGATGACATATGTGTCCTAAGTTATTGGTTTATAGGATATGGAGTGGGGCGGCAAACTGGTGCGGCAAAGGTGTTTGCCGCTCGGGAACACCGCCGCCAACCTAGTTTGCCGCGCGGTTTGGTTACCCCTTTGGCGTTTGATCACCGATCGACAAAGGTCAAAAAATGACTGTTGGGCACGTGTAACAGCTTTATAGCCGTTTAAAATAAAAAAAAAATTATTTTCTTTTAAAAATTAAACTATAAATACCAAACCAAACCATACCTAAATACCTTCAAATTTTTACCCCAGCCAAACCAAAAAATACCAAACATTTACCCAATTATTACAAAACAATATGGTGGATGAACTCCCGTTATGATTCCCACCAGACAGTAGCGACGATTCATCCGATAGTAGCATTCTTTTTTTCCAAAATATCATCGAAGACGCCGAACTTCAAGACACGGGCACATCTAACCGAAGGAGATATATTGAACTTCAAGATACCTTCTTAATGTAATTTTAATGTTTTTAATTTAATGTAACTAGTGTTTTTCAATGACGCGCGTTGCGCGAAAGGCATTGGTGTTTTCGACCGACATCATTCTTCAAACGATTCGAGATAAACGATGCGTAACCAGCCATATCTGGCATCGTGGAGTGTATTAAAAAGGGAGCAATTGGACGATTGGATGCTGGGCTAGGTGTTTCTTGGAATGCCCACAGATTGTTCGGGTCAAAACCACGATTATGAGGATTCATTTTTCATATTGTGATTGGATGAGAATTTTTTTTTAAAATAAGATAAAAATGATTATAGAAGAGGTGGAGTAGTTGTGGTAAAAAAATGAATAGAAGTGTGAGTATTTACAGTGAATAAAGTTTTTTAAACACATAGCCGTTGGCCAACGGCTAGCCCAAACGGCTACTTTTCTTGGCCAATGAGATCCCGTCATGTCATCATGATAGCCCCGTCCAATGCCCGGGCTGAAACCCCCGCCCAAGGGGCCACGCCGAAACCCAAGCCCACCCGGGGTGGTGACTTGGGCGTTTGTACCCAACCCACGCCACAACCCCCGCCCCCTGGCTGAAACCCCCGCCCAAGGGCCCACGTCGAAACCCAAGCCCACCCGGAGTGATGACTAGGGCGTTTGTACCCAACCCACGCCACAACCCCCGCCCCATACCCGTTGGCCAACGGCTAGCCTAAACGGCTACTTGTCTTGGCCAATGAGATCCCGTCATGTCATCTTGATAGCCCCGTCCAATGCCCGGACTGGAACCCCCGCCCAAGGGGCCACGCCGAAACCCAAGCCCACCCGGGGTGGTGACTTGGGCGTTTGTACCCAACCCACGCCACAACCCCCGCCCCCGGGCTAAAACCCCCGCCCAAGGGGCCACGCCGAAACCCAAGCCCACCCGGAGTGATGACTTGGGCGTTTGTACCCAACCCAAGTCACAACCCCCGCCCCTTACCCCATATTCTAATATACCCTAAATATAATATAATAATATATAACAAGTGTTCATTCAATTGTTCTTTTATCAAATATGAAAAAGGGAGTGTATTAAAAAGGGAGCAATTGGACGATTGGATGCTGGGCTAGGTGTTTCTTGGAATGCCCACGGATTGTTCGGGTCAAAACCACGATTATGAGGATTCATTTTTCGTATTGTGGTTGGATGAGATTTTTTTTTTAAAATAAGATAAAAATGATTATAGAAGAGGTGGAGTAGTTGTGGTAAAAAATGAATAGAAGTGTGAGTATTTTTAGTGAATAATTTTTTTTAAACACATAGCCGTTGGCCAACGGCTAGCCCAAACGGCTACTTGTCTTGGCCAATGAGATCCCGTCATGTCATCTTGATAGCCCCGTCCAACGCCCGGGCTGAAACCCCCGCCCAAGGGGCCACGCCGAAACCCAAGCCCACCCGGGGTGGTGACTTGGGCGTTTGTACCCAACCCACGCCACAACCCCCGCCCAAGGGTCCACGCCGAAACCCAAGCCCACCTGGAGTGATGACTAGGGCGTTTGTACCCAACCCACGCCACAACCCCCGCCCCATACCCGTTGGCCAACGGCTAGCCAAAACGGCTACTTGTCTTGGCCAATGAGATCCCGTCATGTCATCTTGATAGCCTCGTCCAACGCACGGGATGAAACCCCCGCCCAAGGGGCCAAGCCGAAACCCAAGCCCACCCGGGGTGGTGATTTGGGCATTTGTACCCAACCCACGTCACAACCCCCGCCCCCGGGCTGAAACCCCCGCCCAAGGGGCCACACCGAAACCCAAGTCCACCCGGAGTGATGACTTGGCCGTTTATACCCAACCCACGTCACAACCCCCGCCCCATACCCCATATTCTAATATACCCTAAATATAATATATTAATATATAACAACTGTTCATTCAATTGTTCTTTTATCATATATGAAAAATGGAGTGTATTAAAAAGGGAGCAATTGGACGATTGGATGCTAGGTTAGGTGTTACTTGGAATGCCCACGGATTGTTCGGGTCAAAACCACGATTATGATGATTCATTTTTCGTATTGTGGTTGGATGAATTTTTTTTTAAAAAAATAAGATAAAAATGATTATAGAAGAGGTGGAGTAGTTGTGGTAAAAAAATGAATAGAAGTGTGAGTATTTATAGTGAATAATTTTTTTTAAACACATAGCCGTTGGCCAACGGCTAGTCCAAACGGCTACTTGTCTTGGCCAATGAGATCCCGTCATGTCATCTTGATAGCCCCGTCCAACGCCGGGCTGAAACCCCCGCCCAAGGGGCCACGCCGAAACCCAAGCCCACCCGGGGTGGTGACTTGGGCGTTTGTACCCAACCCACACCACAACCCCCGCCCCCTGGCTGAAACCCCCGCCCAAGGGCCCACGCCGAAACCCAAGCCCACCCGGAGTGATGACTAGGGCGTTTGTACCCAACCCACGCCACAACCCCCGCCCCATACCCGTTGGCCAACGGCTAGCCCAAAAGGCTACTTGTCTTGGCCAATGAGATCCCGTCATGTCATCTTGATAGCCCCGTCCAACGCCCGGGCTGAAACCCCCGCCCAAGGGGCCACGCCGAAATCCAAGCCCACCCGGGGTGGTGACTTGGGCGTTTGTACCCAACCCACGCCACAACCCCGCCCCCGGGCTAAAACCCCCCGCCCAAGGGGCCACGCCGAAACTCAAGCCCACCCGGAGTGATGACTTGGGCGTTTGTACCCAACCCACGTCACAACCCCCGCCCATACCCCATATTCTAATATACCCTAAATATAATATAATAATATATAACAACTGTTCATTCAATTGTTCTTTTATCATATATGAATGTTATTGTTAATTTATTCTACATTTATTAACTTAAATATTAAATATACTAGTTTACAAAAAATTAAAAAAAAAAAAAAGTTTACCAATTCAGCAAGTGTTTAACCATTACCAACACTTTTCAGCATAGTTTAAACACTTTTCCTTGAATGACATGGCGCACTCTCATTGATTGATTTTTTAGTTTACCACTCTCAAGTGATTAACCACTCCTTATACCCTTAGATTGTATAGATTATTGAATAACTATAACCACACATCAAACATAGTCTGTTAATTGCATCAGATTAGTTAGAACATTGTTGAATAACTTTCACATCAAAGCAAATTATTTTTAACAACAAATTTATCATGTAGTTGTATCTGTTGTAGCATATTTCTTGTATGGTTCAACCAACCAGTTGTGTTTGAAATTTGATTCCTGAAATCCACCAGTTAAAACACTACTTTTTTTTTTCTTATTTTTTTTTGAGCGGCTAATTTTTTTAATCTCCTGTCGTCTGTGAGACTTGAACTTAAAACATTTCCCTTCCCAACCTAGGTGTTTTTAAAGGCTATGCCTTTGCCAATGGACCACAACCCTATTGGTAGTTAAAACACTACTTAAATCCAAGATAGACATAACTATTTACGAACTTTTATTTGGTTTCAAACAAATCATGTTGAGCTTGTTTACAAGTGATTTTACACATTTGACGACATTCCATATAAATGAATGAATGTACATTTCTAATCAATGTCCTTTACCATTTATTATAGTAAAAGTGTAACCTAAATCTTTTTGAAACATTTTAACAAACATAATATACATTTAAGTTATATACTATTGTACTTCTAAAATCTATAAAGTTATATACTATTGTACTTCTAAAATATATAAGATGTGATGCACAGTAGCAGGGTATTGAATTTTGGATGTTAGTGATGTTGATGTAAATGTTAGTGAAGGTCACAATCCAAAAGCCAAATTGGGAAGAGGACCCATTTGGTTTGGAATCTGGTCTAGGTTTTAGGGTAGAGTGGGGAGGGTGCCATACAAGCATCTAGTCATCCTCTAGGACTAAAGGGTATGGTGAGGCCCATCCCCACAAGGATGGGCCGCCACGTTAGCGCCACATCACCGGCTCGTGGGAGATGGGCCTCCTTCACATTTGAGGGGGATGGAGGATAGGGCTACCCCACCTCATTATTTTATAATTTTCTAATTGTTTTTTTATTAACTTAATAAAAACTTTATAAAAGTTAAAAAAATACAACATAAAACAACATAAAACAACATAAATTACATTTCCTAAAAAAAAAAAAACATTTCCGAAAAAAAAAATTACATTTCCTAAAAAATAAAAATAAAACCTACTCGTCTTCGTCTCCGTCACCGTCCCCGACGTTTACGTTGTTCCATATATGTTCTACCAAATCCTGTTGAAGGTTTACATGCGTGAAGTCGTTGGTTAGCGCGAACGAGTTTAAATCCTGTTGCGTCGGATCTACCGGGACAGTATTCCCGTAAGATGCATTCTCATCATACTCACAAATCGCCCGTCAGCAAGATAATACCCGCGTCTATACTCAACCCCTGAAACTGTAAAACGGGTGTCCGGACCGATTCCATTAACGACATCGCTAAAGATAGTCGATTGGTATAGCACGTTGAGGTCGTTGAGTGAACCAGGGAGCCCAAAGAAAGAATGCCAGATCCACAAATCTTGTGACGCCACGGCCTCAAGTATTAAGGTTGGATAGCCGTGATCACCTCGCGTGTATTGGCCTCGCCACGCAGTCGGGCAGTTATGCCACGCCCAATGCATACAATCAATGCTACCAAGCATTCCCGGAAACCCGTGCCTTGCTTCATGAGCTTGGTACAACTGTTGAACATCATACGCGTTTGGTTTCCGCAAATATTGTTTGCTATACAGTTTCACCACATTATGGCAAAACCGATACAAACATTCCCGCGCAGTTCTTGCCGACATCTGTAAGTACTCGTCCAAAGCGTCGGCCACTGTCCCGTACGCCAGTTGGCGAATGGCCGCAGTACACTTTTGTAACGTGGTGAACCCTTCATAATTCCGAGCATCGGGTCGTTGAGTGAAAAACGGGTCTAGCCCCGCCAAATCATCAGCAATCCGTGTGAATAAACGGCGACTCATTCGGAACCTTCGTTTGAAAGTGTCGGCGTTGTAAAGGGGTGCATCCGAAAAATAATCGTTCACCAATTTCTCGTGCGCTCCTGTCGTGAAAAATATATAAATACGAGGAAATATATAAATATATAAAATTTATTAATGACAAACCTTCGCGATCTCTGTTAATCCGTATTCGTCTGGTAATAACGTTTTCAGACGAGCCATCTTCCTCTTCCTCCTCCAAAAGAATCTCCGCCGCCTTTACCACAGCGTTTGCGAAAAACATCTCCTCTTCGTCCGAAGAAGACGAGGACCACCAAGGATTAGATGCCATTGTGGAAGATTGGTATAAAAAATGGGAGTGTTTTTTATAAAAATGGATGAGAATGGGGAGAAATGGATGAGAATGGTATAAAAAATGGATGAAAGTGGTATATATTTAAAGTGGAAAAGTAATTTTTTTTAAAAACTAGCCGTTATTAACGGCTATATATTTGAAAATGTGGGCCGGCGAGAACGTCTATGGTTTGCTGGTCAAGCCGGAACGGGCGGGGGGGGGGGGGGTGGGGGATCGGCGCCGGGCCTCGCCGGGCCTAAGCCGGCCCCCATACCTTCCAGTCTAATCATGGAGACTAAGAGAGGAGGAAGGGTGTGGTGTGAGGGTCAAATTTTCAGTCACAATCCTAAACACATAGGGTCCATAATTTGAACAATTTAGGTTGTAAGGAGTGGTTAAACACTTGAGAGTGGCAAACTAAAAAATCAACCAATGAGAGTGCGCCATGTCAATCAGTGAAAAGTGTTTAAACTTTGCTGAAAAGTGTTGGAAATGGTTTAGACACTTGCTTAAGTGATAAACTTTTAAAAAAATAATGAAAAGGGTGTGATTGGTTAAGAGATTGCATGGACCCCACCCCACTACAAACACACTCCCTTTACCACATCATCAACCCACCACCGATTTGGTAAAGTTTGAGCGGTAAACTAGTGTTGGTGGTGGTGTTTACTGAGTGGTAAACTCTTTTGCCGACCTTTGCCGACTCCCACTCCTAACACCCTTATATATACTATAGATAACGTAGAGGAGAATAGTGGTATTTACCTATTGGTCCAATTAAATTACGATTTTACCATTGGTTTTGTTTTGTTCTCTTCCAGTCAAATTATGATTTTTGCCTTCAGGTCAAATTTACAGTTTTGCCATTGTTTTTGTTTTTATGTCAAATTACAATTTTGCCCCAGTGTAAACTTATAGCCATGTTATCGTTTTAATTTTTTTTTCTTTTGACAATGGTAGTGTTTTGTTTTATTTATATATACTACAAATACCATGGAGGGGATCCTTGGGTCCAACCAAATTACGAATTTTGCCCTTTTATTGGTTTTGTTTTTGCCCTCTCAATCAAATTGCGATTTTGCCCTCAGTTCTAATTTATAGTTTTGCTATCGTTTTTGTTTTCTTTCCCAATGTAAACTTATAGTCATGCCATCGTTTTAATTTTTTTCCTTTGACAAAACTATGGTAATGTTTTGTTTTATTTATATTTTTAATACATATATTTTATTGGTCAAAAAAGGCGGTTAACGAAAGCATATATACAATTGAAATCAAGCTACAGTATAAAAAAGGCATGTGGTGGAGTGGTTTGTGCGTTATCATGTGAATCAAAGGACCCGAGTTCGAAACTTAGGAACAACATGTTTTTTTTTTTTTTTTTTTTTTTTTTTTTGCCATAGCTAATAATCGTTCATGTTGGGTCCGAGTTTACAAGGTTTGTGATTATAAAACATTTTAGCTCAAAACAACATTGAATTGTATAAGTAAAGACGGATAATCACAAAGAGAGAAGTCATCATTAACAATTGAATTTCAATTATAATCCAATGATTACAAATGTTTTACAAAAGATTGCCTTTACAGACTTCCCCTCATCTGATCACTTAACAATTCTGTCCGTACAAGAGAAAATGTGATGTGTGTGGTGAATAGATCTCTAACATGTGAGATCTATTTATACTAAGTACGAAAGTTTTGTTCTTCATAGGCTGACATCATCCTGATAGTGACATCTAACATTACTAATAGAAAAGATTTCCCAAATGTTGCAAACATCTGTGCAAATCTATCATTTGTTCCAACTAAGCTAAACTTTGATAAAACAATTACTGTTACATTAGGAAAGATCTGCTTGGACTATACTTTGTTGCTTTGATCCAAAAATCTATCTGGCCAGACAGATGTTTGGTCTTCTTTATCAGACCTTTGGCTTCAACACACTTTAGCCTTCAACATACCTTATTTCTTCTTGAACAGTGGTTCAAAGGCTTTAATCAAATGTTTGGTTGTCTTCAACAGATGTTCTGATTAGGTGTTCAAGATTCACTATCTTTGGGATGCATTTGGTTTAAGCTCTTGTTTATTTCTTGATCAGATGATCATGTTTTTGGCTTTTGGATATCATTTATTCTTTTGTAGGTCCAACAATCTCCCCTAGAACAGATGATGCCATAACAGATGTTTATTGGATCAATTTTTATTCCTCTTCAACTTACTTCTGATTTGGCCTTTAAATTGCTTCTCAAATCTTTTAGAAAGTAAGTCATCAACATCCCTTTCGAGTGGAAGATCTAGTAGATCTTGCATATCTTCAATTTTTAGGCCCATTACACTATTCATTGAAGTCTTCTTCACTTCTCCATTTGCCCTGACTAATGTCTATTCATGGTTGGCTTTGTCTGAGGACCATTTTTTTAATTTTAAAGGAAGATGAAGTTACTAGGACCGATTTTATTGGAAGAGGTGCAAGGATATGTTTTCTCAAAATTTGCCCCAGTAGCTCTTCTTGTCTGGCATCTAGATGCCCATATATGGGTTCATTTTTTATCCCTTCCTTCCTAATATCATCTTCATATTTCTTTTGATCTTCTACAAACATATTCTTTTGTCTTTTGAGGTGGCTTCTGACCATTGATGAGACATGCTTTGCAGATGGAAATTCTGAGGAATTGACCATAGAGCTAGTGGTTATGTTGTTGTATTCATAGTTTAGCTTTCTTAGGACTGAGGGATCTATAACACTTAGTGCTTCAAGTTTCTTATAGCTCTCTTTGATCGTTGGTTCATCCCATCTTGCCATTGAATGCATTGACTCAAATTTTGCAGCAACCATCTCCTCCTTCATTATTCTTAATTCAACTGTTTTTTGAATAACATGTTTTCTACCTGCAGCCCAGTTGGGAGGAGTGGGCTTGATATCTGGATTGAGTTTTAACATCACAATCCTTGTGATTTCTTCCAGAAGGGCTTCTGTAGTGCAACCGGAGAATTGAGCTCTCGAGGCTTAATAAGGCTTATTTTCATGATCAACTCCAGATAGTATTCCCTTAGTTCCTTTTTGAGGTCAGGGTTACTTGTTGGTCCTTGAGAAGCATTTTGTCTAACATCTTTTGTTAAATATTCAAGTCTATTCACCTTTGTGAATTTTGTACACATGATTTGTTGAGCCTCCTAACACTTTTCCCTTTGCTTTTGAAAGTAACTATCTTTTCAGCATGTTTGACCTTTAGTTCTAGGTACTCTTGTACATTTGTAGGCTTTTGATATCTTTTAAGGGATGGAAAGGTAAGTTGGCTGATGTCAGTTGTGGAGTAGAAAGATTATATCTCTTTTGTTACATTTTCTAACTCCAGAGGGTCAAGTACTTTGGTGGTGGGTAGTTGTGTAGGTGGAGTTGTGATGGTGAGATCTGTGGTTGTGGTGATGGATGGTTGAGATGAGATAGATGAGGTTGTGTTGGTTCTGGTTTTGATAGGTGATGCATCAGGAGTTTCTTCATCATCATCTTGGATAATGAATTTAGGTCTCAAGGTTCTGGTTTAAAGAGTTTGTGTTTTTTTGTGGTGGTTGTGGAATTGGTGTTGTTGGTTTTCTTTTGTAGACGAGAAGTCCTTTAAGGGACTTGTGTGTTGGTGGTGGTGGTAGTGTATTTGTAACCTATGTTGTCACTTTTGTAGTGGCAACAGATGTTTGGACAGTAGAAACAGTGGTTTGAGTGGTGGGTGTTGTGATAGTGGTTGGGATGGTTGCAGTAGTACTTTGTGTAACCTCTTTTGTAACCTCTGTTGAAGAAGCCTGGTTATCTTGATTTTTCTTTCTTTCAATGATTTCTGCATTGTTATCTGCATGTTAGCTTCCCTAGTGTTTCTCCTCTTTTCTTTTTCTACTGCCTTGGCAATCCTTCCTTGTCTTGCCTTTTTAAGAGTAGGAGTGTCAAGCCTTTTCCAGCCTTTTTGACTAGAGGTGGGAGCTTCCTCATGTAATCTCCCCCCCCCCCTTTTGGCATCATCTTCATATTTAAGGAGAGTGAGAGTTGTACTAGTGTTTTCAAGGATAAAGTCTTTGATGGCTTTAACCTCTGCCCGAGTATATTTGTACTTGGCATCCATCATTTGTCTTATAAACTCTACTCGCATGTAATGTCTTTAATCTGTAGCCTACTTTTGAAGACGTAGGTATGGTTGAACATTTGCCCACATTTCTTTTGCAATGTCTTCATTTGATGGTGGAGTTGTAGAGTTTTGTGCCAAATTCTTCATCATTTCTTTGATTTCTTCAACTGATGACTCCAACTTGGTCACTCCCTCCATCAATTCAGGATAGTTCAATCCATCACCTAAGTTAATAGGATCATTTGAATTCCCACTTGAGGTGGTTGTACCTAGTTTTGAACTAGGTGCCATTTTTTCTTGGTACTTGGGACTTCTAACTAGTTGTACCTAGTTTTGAATAGTTGTTGCCTTCAAGGGGGTCTTAATGATGTAACTACTGTCCAACAATGAGAATGTGGGCTCTACAGTTATAGTAGCTGCCCCACTTGAAATACTTGTCTGTGTCTCTTGAGACACAGGAGGTGTTGCCTCCTCTGATTATGCGATAACAATGATTTCTAAGCTTGCCCTAGTCACTTGTTGAAGTGTACGCTGTTGAGAGGAACTAGGTACGTGCAACTCAGTTGTATAAATTGCATTAAGCAATTTTTGGAATGATGATGGAATATTTTTAGTGGGTGGAGGTGTGGAAAGAGATGCAACCTTAGGAGAGGGGCTTGAGTAGAGATATTCAAGTGAAATACATCCCCCTTGATTTGGTTCCCCTGTGCTTACAACACTCTCCTTTTGTGTTGATGAGTGAGGAGTTTGTATAGGTGGAGATGTTTGCATCTATTGTGAGGAAGTAACAACAGATGTTTGTTGCATTTTTGTTACAACACTCTTCTTTTTGGTTTGGGAATGGGAATGGGAATGGGAATGGAAGTGGCTTGTGTAGAAATGTCTAGTGTGGGTTCTAGAGTGCTAGGTTGTGCACCATGGTCACCAGGAGCAGTGGGCTCAGCAACAGATGTTGTAACATGTGTTGCTTGGTTTTGTAAAATGCTTTCTTTTCCCACATTTTCTTGACTTTTAGTCATCATGTGGGTAAAAGTTTCGTTTGAAAGAATATTACTTTTAAGTGCTTCACCTTGTTCAAAGCTCCCTTGTCTTGAAGCATTTTTAAGGTAAAAGCTTAACAGCCTTGGATATATTAGAAAAGGATTACCAGTGCCCCCTTGATTGCTTTTATGTTTGCTACCAAATCCATAAACAGTGTCTGGGATAGCTTATAATATGAATTTCTCAAAATGGCATATCCAAGATACTAAGTTTTTAGGGGAATCTCATTAAAAGCAGTGGTTATTGCAGATAAACAAACCAAAAGCATATGGAATACGAATTTCATTTCTGGTGGGAAATATGATTTATAAAGTGTTATTCTCACATGAGCTTCATATCCCCTTTCTATGAACTCATGCTGAAGATAATTTTTGGAGAAAGTTTCCATACTTGCCAAATCTTATAGTCTAAACATGTTGGAGATGGATGATGGAGTAATTTCAATATGTTCTTTATTGATGATGGAAGTGATGAGATAGGGTTTTTTGTTTTGAAGCGAAGTGTTTGCATTTGCCCAAAATTCCCTGAGGGTGGTTAGATGGATGGGGGCGTTTGAAGTGAGAATTTGGTTGTATTTGGATGATGTGATGATGTCAATGATGGAGTGAAAGACCATGTTCTTGCTGTGTTTTACAAGATATAGTAAATTATGAGGAGTTTTCAGTTCGAGAGCCATAGTGGGATTTGGTCAAATATTTTGAAAACATTTTAAGCAGATAATCTTTTCGTTGAAAGTGGTGAATAGCGATTGCGATTTCAGATTTTTCTCTTTTGAAATGCTTTTGAATTGATGAAAATATGGTGAAGTGAAAACTTTGCTGGAAGAGGGGTTTTATGGGGTTAATGAAACAGGGATGCCAGCGTGGCCAACGGTTACCTTTTTGGTCCACCTGGCTAGTTGCTATTTGTTATGGCAAACCTCTGTTAAGAAAGTGAGTCCTTTTAAGAAAACCCATTGAAGAAGATATAAAAGATCTGTTTTCAAAATATTTGTCTGAAACCTCTGTTGGGCCTCAATAGATGTTAAAATGGTAAGATCAGTTGTTGGTACATCTGTTTGACTTTTGGTCAACATATGGCTGGAAACCCATGTTTGAAACATATGTTTGGTTAAAAAGAGTTTTGAGTGAAAACAGTGGTGAGTTTTGATGAAACAGTGAATCTGTTTGACTTTTGTAGTCAAACAACGGTTAGTGAATCAGTGGTTATTTTATCTGAAACACTGGTTAACCAAGGTTAAACAGAGTTTTGAACCACTTAAACAGATGTTACACTCTTTTGAACAAAGTTTTGTTTTTGTTGATTTTATCAATCTTTTCTTGGTTTTAAAAACGCAATTTTGATTTTTCTTGTGCTAAAAACAACATGTTAGTGTTGCAAGAACCTTTTGGTGTATTTTTGAAATATTTTCTTTCTGTTATTAAGATAGAGATATGTGTTAGGGTAACATCTATTTGTGCTTTCAAATTGCTAACGTATGTTCCCTACAGACAGTGGTGAATGGGTCAATTTTGCAGATGACCCAAACCATTATTTGCTTTGGGTTTGGTGTTTTCTACTATTGCAATGGCTCCTTGGGATTGATTATTGTCACAAGAAATTTTTGCACTATCTCTAACAGTTGTTTCTGACCCTCTACAAGTGCTTTCACACTTGGGTTAACTGGTGGTTGACCATTCCCAATAAGATGATTGTACCCATGAGGGTATCTGTTGACTCTTGGCTTTTGGGGCATTTGCACAGGTTCTTCATAACTACAAGGTACCCTGTCGCATGGTGGTTGCCCATAGCCTCTTGGAATAGTGTGTAGAGCAACAGATACTTAACCATCCCTTTGTGCAAAGTATTGGTTCAAGTTTTGTGTGACAGATGATTGACAAGATTCAACTCTTTTGGGAAATGTTGGTTGATCCATGTTGACAGCGCCATCATTCCTCTAGAAACTTAATTTCTTTCTTGACTTATTTTGATTAACATCATAAGGTTTAAGAAAAGAGCATTGTTGGGTCAAATGGGTGATTTTTCCATAGATGGTGCACCCAAGGGTGGACTCACCTATGTTCTTTTCTTTATTTATATCATAAGCTTTTAACTTGAAATAATCTTTTGTCAAATGATTTTTCTTTTTACAAAAATCACACAACGTATCTGGAGTTTTAATTTTCTTGGTACCCTTGTCTCTCTTTTTGACAACGGATGTTTTAACATCTGTTTGAGAGTTCGTAACAAGAACAATTTTTTATCTTGGGTGGCTTCAAACCATCCGGGTTGGTGAAATCCATAGGTTTGAAATTTTCAAGAACTTCACATTCATCTAACCAAATAGGTTTAAATTCATACTTTTTTTTTTTCAAATTGAATGGAACTTTGTGGCTTTTCAAGAGTTATTTTATCGCCACTAGGTTCAGTGATCTTGATTTCTTCACCAGTTGATGTGGTTGGTATAACTTTAACCATCTCAAAGTCAATTGAAGTATTAGTTTGTTGTTCTTGGTCATATTTTTTAAAGTCCACACCAAACTTCACATTGCTCTTTATTTGTTTTTCCAAGAGCATCTCATAACCATTACAGGATTCAACCCATTTCTCATAGGTTATCTTTGTGGACTCTAACTCCTTTTTACAATTTTGATATTCTGCTATCATTGTTTGGACTTAATTCTTAGTTATAGAGGCTTCATGTTTCAAATTGCTTATCTCAAGGTCTTTTCAAGAATTATTTCACTGATTTGTACCTTTTCTCTTAGGTTTTCATTCACCTCTTTGATATTAGCAAATGCTATGATACATTTGTCAGAATATAACTCTTTCAGAGTTTGAGGTGATACCTTAGAGGCAGCCATTTTAGCTTGATCCACACTAATGCAATCAGTGGAACTTTTGGGATTGTTTTCATCCATCCTTCCTGCATGCTCCCGGTCATCAACATATGTTTGACCTGAGCTTTCAGCAGTTTCATCAACAATTCCTTCCCAACAACGGTTTGAACTAGATCTTCTTCAACTAAAACATGCTCAAGACCCATAAAACATAAATTTTCATGTTTATCACAATCATTTGCTATTAAAGCAAAATTTTCACCTGTTAAGTTTTCTAGCAAGCTGCTCCAGTTAACATAGCCTTGTGTAAAGAAGCTCTGTTGACTAGGCTCTGCTGGTGCAGGAGCATGAGCAACTTGTGGTGCTTGAACATATGCATTGGCACATGATTCAAGTTTTGTGCAAAGTGGGCTGAGTTTTGCACATTTGGTCCAGGGGTATTTTTGGGGATAAAACTGTTGTTGTGCATTAGATTGTGTTCTTTGATTAGGATATGTGATCATTAGTGCAGAGTTACTTATTTGACTTTTTCATTCTCTAGCAAAGCGACCTAACCTATTACACTTGAAACATTTAATCTTAGATTTATCCAACCCCACTTTTGACCTCCCACTTAATCCTAGGGAAGTCCTACCAGTCCTTTTAGTCGTGGGCTATGTAGCACGGGAACGGGTACGGGGCTGGGGTACGGGGACGATACGGGTACGGGAAACGGCAAAACTAAAAAATTTAAGATACGGGTACGGCAAAGGTACGGCAAAAAAATATAAAAAAATTAAATTATATTATAAAACTATTCATACGTAATGAACTTGTCTACGTCTTTCAATCAAAGTTAAACACATATAGATAAAGTACATGAAATTTTTATTGATAAAAACTCTAACATAGATCCGATTTTTTACCCATAATAGATATATAAACAATTGAAAATGAAAAAAAACTTGTGAACCCAAAATTAGAAAAAAAACACACACTGTTAAACACAATTGACTATCCAATAATAAAACTCACACTTATGTACCCAATTTAATTAGTTATTTAACACTTGATATAAAATGTTAACTTTAGGGAAATTAAAATCCTATAAATTAGCAACATACTTATGCTTAAGGTTGTTGTACTTTTAGCTTTGTGAGTTTTTCAAAAAAAAAATTGAAATTTTCCTTTTTAACCCTAAAGTTTTAATCTTTAACAATTTAGGTTTAAAGTTTTAATCTTTGATAATTTAAGCCCTTTGATTAATTTGATTTTTTACTTCTAATTCAAAAGTTTCCATCTTATACAATTTAACCCCTTTGATTAATTTGATTTTTCACTTCTAATTCAAATGTTTCCATCTTTTGCGATTTAACCACTTTGTTTTTTTTTACTTTTAACCCAAAGTTTTTTATCTTTTGCAACTATGGTCCCTTATACTTTTTATCTTTCGCGAAGTGTTGTAATCTCGGCTTTGGGGGTTTTTCAAAGAAAAAATGATTATGCATATGGTTGTTGTAACCTTGGCTTTGTAGGTTTTTAAAAAAAAAAATTGATTTTTTTACTTTTCACCCAAAAGTATTTCATAAATTATTTTTAACCCAAAACTATTTGTTTTTTTTTTTTACTTTTAACATAAAACTTTTTATCGTTTGCAATCTATCCTCACAACTTTTTTTTCTTTCAACTTTGGTCCTTTATAGTTTTCATTTTCCGCAAATTTTTCACTTTATGTTTCGTTCTAAATTTTGTAACTTAACACATCGTAACGTGCGTCTTTGGTTTAACGTTTTTACGTTTCGTTCTAAATTTTGCAAGTTAACACGACGCAACGTGCGTGTGCGTGTGTGGGTGAACTTTTTAAATCGTCTGTTTTTTCCCCGTTTGACAGGTTCAACATAACGTGCGAGTCCTAAATCGACTTAGTTATAACTAAAGAATCCCCGCCGCATTGCGGCGGGTTGTAATTCTAATTTAAAATTAAAATTGAACTAAAAGGTTATATTTGTAATTTTATTTAAACTAAAGGGTTTAATGTGAAAATTGGCTTTTATTCATTTGAAATATCACCACGTCTTCCTCAAACCCTGAAACTTCCATCGCCGCCACACCTGAACCTTCCATCTCTTTCTTCATTGTTTCTTATCATCGGCCGATATCTTTATTCAATGTTTTATTTATAGTTAAAACCCTAATTTTAATAAGGAAACGTCCCCGAAACGTGGAACTGCCGTCCCCTTATTCCCGGAAACGTCCGGGGGACGTCCCCATGGCGTTTCCGGCGCGTTTCCGTCCCCATGCCGTCCCCGGGACGGGTACTCATGGTTCCATCACGTCCCCGTGCTTCATAGGTCGTGGGTTTACTATCCCATTTTTCTGGTCATACATCTTCTTAATTGCACCTTTGTGGTCGTGGTTTACCATCCCATTTTTTTGGTAGTTTGGTCTTGGGTTGCAATGTGGTAGCAATATATGTTCTCTTTGAGAAAGTACATGAGAATGTCAGTATTATTCCAAAAGAATCTGTAATTTTATGTACAATTTATGTGTTCTAAGATACTTTGATGAGAAAATAATTTTGTGCATGTGAAAAAGAAATTAAAAGGAGGAAAAATGACAGCAACACACTATCAAGGGATCCCACCTCCAACTGTAGTTGGTAAACAAATTAACTTTTCTAGGAATATGCATTCAGCAGGTAATATTAACGAATAATTTCGCACCAAGTTCTTAGGATTTGTTTTTTCCATTGGATACTTTTGAGATAATTTCAAGCTAAAAAGTTTGATTTTAACCGTTTCACCCACTTGAGATGAAACATGACAAAAACTGACCCATTTCTAATAGATGTTGCTAATGGTCAATCTAAACAATTGCATTCAATATTATTTTTTTATATTGGAATCTAAATTAATGGTTATATTTTGTCGCAAGTTTAATGCAGAGCTCAATTTTGCAGATCCGAACCTAACCAAATTAGTTTCAATGTTAAACTGCATGACACTTGCAATTCTACTATAGTGCTTAAAATTAGTTCCAAATATAGGTACATAAAACATCAACAAACACAAGTAAAAAACGGTGGTGCAACGCCCGCCAGGAAAAAAGCTAGTATACTACAAATACTATGGCGGGGAATAGTGCCAGGCAGCTGCCTCGCACTTCCCCATTGGTCTAGCCAAATTATGATTGTTGCTTGTTTAACTTTACAGTTTTGCCATTGGTATTGCTTTTTCCCTCCCAGCCAAATTATGATTGTGCCTTGTTTAACTTTACAGTTTTGCCATTTGTATTGTTTTTTCCCTCCCAGCCAAATTGCGATTTTCTCTCGGTTCAAATTTACTGTTTTGCCATCTTTTTGTTTTTTTTCCTGTCAAATTACGATTTTGCACCTAGTGTAATCTTATAGTCAGGCCATTGTTTTAATTTTTTCTTTTAACAAAACTATGGTAGTGTTTTGTTTTAATTGGTTGACTCGATGTAGTTTTTATTCGTGCTAGGCGACTGTCTGGCACACGCTCATTTGTTCTGAAAATTACAAGTTTGCTCCCAGTTTAAAATTATAGTTTTCCATCGTTAAATTTTAATTGGTTGACTCGATGTAATTTTTTTGAGATCGTGTTATGAGTAGTATGTACAAGTAACCGAAACACAGACGTAGATGTTATGAGAGAGAAATATTCGGCTTAGTGCCCCCGCAGCGCGGGCTGGGCAAAATCTAGTTCATTAATGTATGTCGAAATGTTGCTGTTGTAAACCCTAGTAGACTCCACTAACAAGTCTTGAAGTATCCTAATTCACATTTGTTTGTAATTCAAAACTTCAAATTTCCACCCAATAACACACTGGTATGTATCTATATCATAATTTATTACTATTAGCTAAAAAAATTGAAAGTCGACACACGTAATGTGTTAGAAGCACTGTTATTTACATATGATTCAATATTCATTACATCTACGAATTCAGACCCATAAAATGGATGCAACATGTTTCACACATGTATCAAAAATCATTGCAACACTGAATCAAACCTGAAAACTATGGTGTGATGTGTTGGTAACAAAAAGTTGCATGTGTAATACTTTTATACAGGTTTTAGTGTTTAATCACGTTGTTTTGTATAGGTTTAGTGTACTTATGTTGTGTCGGGTTTTGTAGGTTTAATAGGTGCTGGATTGTGAGGACCATTCAATCTCGTAAATGCTCTGGCCAACTGAAATTTGTTCTCCATATTGTGAGGAATCCAATTGGAAAGTAGACATACACTAGATATCATTCACAAGCACTCGTTTCATTAGAAAAAGTTGAAGTACAAAGCCTGAAATCAGTTTGGAAGAGCTTCGCTACAAGTTGCCAACAGTTCCCAAATGCCAAGACCTTCTCCCCTATTTATAGGCTAACTACTTCGTGCAAATAGGTCTTGTGCGAGTGAGTGACTCATGCAAAGTGACGTAGATCCCCTTCGTACGAAGGACTCCTTCATGCGAAGGGGTGTTTACATGACATTTCCGACACTCTAACACGCTATTCTATTCATATATACATGGCACGATACGCTGACGTAGGCTGCAGACATTATGCGCTCACAAACTCCCCCTTGGATGTAGTCACAGTCACGATCGGTCTTCATAACTTTACTTCTCTACTATGCCTGCCTTAACCACCATTTCCTCTGCATGCCTGTATCAAAGAAGTTTTAGTA
This sequence comes from Helianthus tuberosus, assembly GCA_030545235.1. Lineage (NCBI taxonomy): Eukaryota > Viridiplantae > Streptophyta > Magnoliopsida > Asterales > Asteraceae > Helianthus > Helianthus tuberosus. Next base: position 135,255,724 of record CM060394.1, read on the forward strand.
TGACTTCTTTCATCGTTCTTGCTCTGGGATAGGAGTCTAATCAGTCTCGAAAGGCTTGTTCTGCAACTTCAGACGTCCTAAGAACGTTGCACTTTCTGCTCTAGCCTCAAACTTTTCTTCTCTTCAGACTTCTTTCAGGAACTCATTCCCTTCTAATTCTAGCCAATTAGTTTCCTACATACGCCCTGAATGAATACCCTTAGCATAACATACGTTGACCACGTTCTGATATTGCATTGCTTGAACCTTATCAGTCGTTTCATACCAAATTTTTGTGAAGAATAAGCATTTAACATCCTTCTTTGACAGGTTTACTAGCCACATCGGGTCTATTATCTGTATACCTCTCTAAAAATTCATTTCTTTTGACCTTAGAGAGATCACTGCTTCAGCTATTTCAGAGTCATAATACCAACCTTTGTACTCTTCATAAAAATATTGTTCAATCTTCTTCAGCGGCATGTTCCTCATAACACGAGGTCTCTTGATATGCAGATTAATATCTTTCTCTCCTATTTTAGGATCAGTCTTCACAACTTTCTTCGGACGATGAGGCTTCCAGTTAGGAAAAATTATGACTCACTTCATATCGAATCAGCGTCCACAACCTTTGTTCTGTCCATCTTATCTCTTAGTTTATGCACTTTGTCTGACACAGCTCCTGCACGTCCCACCACGGTAGAGTCTTTATATCTACGAGATATTTGAAGTACTAAACACCAAATTCTCTTCGTGTAGCATGAACTTTCAAATCTTCTAACCATCCCCAACTGAGAACAACACCCAAAGATGCATCAGGATGTCTCGTAAAGAACGCTAGCGGCCTCTTGAATTTTCTTTCCTTTGGCATTCGCCTGAACCAGTGTTTAAGAGCTTCAAGAAGTTCTTCTCGGTTCATCTTTGGTGGTGCTCTTTTTGTCGCAACCCCCGACCCCTACCCTGGGAGCGGGAGCCGCGAACCAATCAAGTGGTATCGGTGTTTATTAATTTGGCAGCGGAAATGAGACATCAGGATCGTAGTTAGGAAATAAATTTCAGAGTTTTAAAACACCAAACTTTTATATTAAACAAAATGGGATAAAACCCACGTTTCATTCACAATAGTGTTATAGGGATAAACCCTAGTTTGCTGAAAACATAAACTTTTATTTAGGCAACTTTTATAGCCAATTTCTTTAAGCCTTCAGCGCTCCATAGCTGGCATTTAATAGCTTTCACATCAAGTTACCTGAAACGCGTTTTAAAAACATTTAATCAGCAAGAAATACTGGCGAGTGCATCCCAGTTTAATCAAAATAAGCTTTTATAAGTTTATAGTATTGAGAGTGATTACAATGTTTATATCTACCCAGTTACTCATTCAGTATTTGTCACGTTGGTAGTTACAATGACCGTGGTCATATTACTATTGGCTAACTCTTTGTCCAATAGTGACGCTTGATTAGTAGTGTATACAAACTCCACATACCGGCAGTAATTGTAGAATACAAAGACTCAATCACTGTAAGTATAACTGAAACTATTTGAGATTTTGTAACATAGTTTGGTAGAAAAAGAGAATGACTCACATTGTAGACTTGTGTATTTCTACAGCTTCCTGTTGATTTTCCTGATTATTTTCTATTAAAAACATACAATGCATACGTGTTAGTAAGATAACCCAAATCACATTAGCCATACAACATGAGACAGAACCCCAACGAACTTAGTCAGGCAGAGCCTCGACATGCGTTGGTGGGTCCTAAATCATTCGGGTAGGGTAACGAATCAGTGATTGGGGTTAAAATACTTACAACGAGGCAGAGCTTCGTGTTTTAGAGGTATAATATTGAGCTATTATATTTGCACTATAGGGACAGAGAGAAAGAAATGAAATGATCGATTGTGAAAGGCAGACGGAAGCTTAATTAATAGTGAATCCGTGCCTCTCTCGCGCCCCGCAACCCCCTGCCCCTGATCCTCTCGCGCCCCGCAAGGGAACCCTAGCTACGGCTAGGGTTGCCTCCTCACAACCCTAGATTCGACTAGTGTGGGACATTATCATAAGGAGAACTCGGCTAGCCACAGACTGTCGCGCCCCGCGAGACACAGGGGTCTCCCTATCGCGGCCCGCGAGTGAGTGAAACTCAGAATTTTGTTTGTTTTTAATAAAAATTAAAGTCATACGTGTTCGGTTCCTCGTACATGGGGTGTTATAAGGTGTTTTTGAGGGTTGTTATATCCTCCCCACCTTGTTTTAAATCTCGTCCTCGAGATTCAGTGCAATAGGTGTGGATACTCTTGTTGCATTTCTGATTCGAGTTACCATGTGTATTCTGGTCCTCTCTTTGAGTCCCATTTTACTTTGACCAGAACCAATCTCTTGTGCTTGAGATTCTTGATTTTTCTATTTTCAATCTGAAGTGGTTTCTCTACAAACTTAAGCTTTTCATTTACCTCTATGTCCTAAAGAGGTATTACTAATGATTTATCTGCTAAGCATACATGAAATACATCATGTATTCCTGCCATCTCCACTGGCAATTGTAGCTGATAAGCTACTAGTCCTATTCTTTTGATAATTTCAAAAGGTCCAACATACCTTGGGCTTAGCTTTGCTCTTTTAACGAATCTAACCACTCATTTCCATGGAGAAACTTTAAATAGTACCTTGTCTCCAACTTGAAATTCCAACGGTTTTTGTCTGTTATCTGCATAACTCTTTTAACGATCTCGTGCTGCTTTTTGTCTTTGCTTGACTTGAATATTTTTGTCAGTTGTTTCTTGTACTATTTCTGGTCCAGATAGTTGCTTTTCTCCAATTTCTTCCCAACATACTAGAGTTCGGCATTTTCGCCCATAAAGTGCTTCAAATGGTGCAGCATTAATGCTGGTATGATAATTGTTGTTGTAGAAAATTCTATGAAAGGTAAATGATCATCCCAATTTCCTCAAAAATCAATTACACAGGCTCTAAGCATATCTTCCATTGTCTGAATTGTCCTTTCGCTTTGTCCGTCCGTTTGAGGATGATAAGCTGTGCTTAGATTTAATCTGGTTCCCATTGCTTTTTGAAAATTTGTCCAAAAATGAGAAGTAAAACGGTTGTCTCTGTCAGACACAATAGATAAAGGAATTCCATGTAATGAAACTATTTCATTTACATATAACTTGGCTAACAGTTCCATACTAAAGGTTTCCTTCATAGGTAAGAAATGAGCAGATTTGGTTAATCTGTCTACAATCACCCAGATTGTATCATTACCTTTTCGTGTCTTGGGTAATTTGGTAACAAAGTCCATTGTTGTTAATTCCCATTTCCAGATGGGCATCTCCAGTTGATGTAGTAATCCTGAAGGCTTTTGATGTTCAACTTTAACCTGGGAACATGTTAAACATTTAGCAACATAATTTGCTATATCCTTTTTCATTCATATCCACCAGAAATTCTTTCTTAAGTCTTGATACATCTTATCACTACCGGGATGCATCGTATACTTAGACTTATAGGCTTCTTCTAGAATTTGGGTTCGTAGGTTCCCTTGAATAGGTATCCAGATCCTTTTCTTATGGAATCTCCAAATTCCATCTATTCCTTCCTCTAATTCCTTAATTATTCCTTTCAAACCTTCAACATCATCCTTGATTGCTATTTCCTGTATTTGTTTAATTTGCTCATTTAAATCTATATGCAGGTTTAGTTTAAGAGAGCGTACTCTTTTCGGCTTTTCATGATACTTTCGACTTAAAGCATCAGCTACTACGTTAGCTTTTCCTGCATGATACTGGATATCACAGTCATAATAAATAAGGATTTCCATCCAACATCTCTGCCTCATATTTAATTCCTTTTGTCCGAAGACATATCTTAAACTCTTATGATCTGTGAAAATAACAAACTTACTACCATAAAGATAGTGTCTCCAAATCTTAAGGGCAAAAATTATGGCTCCTAACTCTAGATCATGGGTTGTATAATTCTCTTCATGTTTCTTAAATTGTCTAGAGGCATCAGCAATAACCTTTTGACGTTGCATCAATACACATCCAAATCCTAATTTAGAGGCATCACAGTAGACTACAAAGTCTTCAGTTTCTTCCGGCAAAGCGAGTATGGGTGCATTGGTTAACGTTTGTTTTAGAATCCTAAATGGTTCCTCTTGTTTTGGTCCCTATTCAAACTTAACTAATTTGCAAGTCAATTTGGTCAATGGAATGGCTATTCTAGAGAAATCTTGAATAAAACGTCTATAATATCCTGCCAGTCCAAGAAAACTTCTTACTCCCGTAGTGACTCAGGGACTTTCCATTTGGTAATTGCCTCGATCTTTGTGGGACCCACATGAATTCCTTCATGATTAACCAAGTGTCCAAGGAATTGCACTTCTTGCAACCAGAATTCGCATTTGGAGAATTTAGTGTAAAGCTTTTCTCTTCTCAAAAATGTTAGAAGTGTATGCAAATGTTCCGCATGTTCCTCTTTACTCTTAGAGTAAATTAGAATATCATTTATAAATATAATTATGAATTTATCCATGTATGGTTTACATATCCTGTTCATCATGTCCATAAATGTGGCTGGGACATTGGTTAAACCAAATGGCATGACTGTAAATTCATAATAACCGTACCTTGTTCTAAAAGCAGTTTTAGGAATGTCTTCTCCTTGTACATTCAATTGATGATATCCTGAGCGTAAGTTGATTTTAGAAAAGAATTGAGCTCCTTGAAGTTGATCGAATAGGTCATCGATTTTCAGTTATGGGTACCGATTTTTAATCGTAACCTTATTCAATTCCCGGTAATCAATGCACATACGCATCAATCCATCTTTCTTTTTGACAAATAACACTGGTGCTCCCCATGGCGATGAACTAGGCTGTATGAAACCTTTCTCTAGTAATTCGTCAAGCTGTTTCTTCAGCTCCTGCATCTCCGTTGGTGCTAGTCGATAGGGTGCTTTGGCAATCGGTGTCGTTCCTGGTATTACGTGAATTCTAAATTCAACCTCTCGATCTGGCGGTAATCCAGGTAATTCTTCTGGAAAGACATCGGAGAATTTAGATATTACAGGAATATCTTTTAATTCTTTTCCTTTGGTGTTAATGATTACTGAAATCATATACACCATTCCTGCTTTCCTTGCATAACTTGCAGCTTTCATCACAGAGATGAACTTTGTGGTTTTTGTTGGCTTCTCTCCCTTAATTGTGATCTTTTCACCATTTGGTGTACTTACTTGTACCGACTTTTGATCACATAAAATACTTGCATGATTGGCTACCAACCAATCCATTCCTAGTACGACATCGAATCCGGCTAGATTCATTGGAAAAAGGTTAGCAATAAAATTATGGTTTAGAATTTCTATCCTTGCTCCCTACAGGATTTCGCTTATCTTGATAGAATCTCCATTTGCCGTTTCCACCAGACAGTCTTGTTGAAGTTTAGTTAATGGTTAATTGAGAAGTTTGCAGAAAGAAGTATTGATAAAACTTTGGTTTGCACCAGAGTCAAATAATACTTTAGCATAAACATCATTAACTAAAAATGTATTGGCAATCACATCCGGAATCCTCTTGGCTTCTTCAGCTGTCAAAACGAATGCTCTTGCATTCTTCTTGGGTCCTTCTTTTGTCTTAATTTTTTGTTTGTCGCTAGAGCTAGTTTCGGACAGTTCGATTTAATATGACCAGCTTCTCCACAATTGTAGCATATTCTATTGCTAGCTTTCTTCCTATAGTCTTCTTCTTTATGTTCAGATATTTTGTAGAAGTTGCAGTATATCGAGCATCTCCCTGAGTGCTTTCTTTTGCAATACTTGCACTTAGGTGAAGAGGAAGAACCTGGTCCTTTTCTACGGTAGGAATTACCACAATGTAATCCTTGGGTAATCTTTGGAGCTAGGTTCTTTTTTTGGTTTTCCTCTTGCGTACGTACCAATTCATCGGTCAGAGTGTTGGCAAGTTCTACTACCTCTTCTATGGTTTGTGGTCTAGCTGCCTTGACTGCATGTCTTATTTCACTGATTAATCCCCAGATGTAATGGGAGATTAATACCGGTTCTGGTGAGGCTAATGTTGGTACTATCCTTGCATATTCAAAGAATGTGGTAGTATATTCCCTGCAATATACCCCACTCATTCTATGATTTAAGAACTTATTGGAAATCTGCTCCTTTTCATGAGGAGGACAGAATTTCCTTTCAACTATCTCCTTAAAGTTGTTCCATTCCATGTTATAAACCCTGTCACTTCCTCTAGACTGGAGTATGGTATTCCACCACTCTAATGTTGCATTCTTAAAAAGATTAGAAGCAAACATAATCTTATCTTCATCTGCACATTTACTTATTTTTAAGACTGCTTCTATCTTTTCTATCAAGCGCAAGGCTGGAATAGCTCCTTCATTGCCTGAGAATTCTATTGGTTTACAAGCCAAGAATTCTTTATAAGAACAACCATATGAGATGGTCCTTCTTCTTTTTGGAATTGGAGCTTGGATAAGTGGTCCGTGATTTCCGTTCACACTGTGACTTAGTTCGGTAGATGCACGTTTACTTCCAATTACGGAATTATTTTCTGCCTTTTTAATAGTGTTGATAATATATGGCATCACATCTATGATTCATTGGGCTACTATGTGTTCGATAGCACTTTTATCCAATTGGTTCCCGTTATTATTGTTATGCTGGATTTCCTGATTTACTTCGTTTGACATCTTATTTGTAAACATTTATCAGGTATTAATATCATAGAATAAAATTTAATACAAACAAACACTCAAGCAGATTGAACCAAAAACGTCGATCATTGCGACTTACTCTTTTCATATTCTATATCATATTCTATATATGCATCTATTACAAATTACAACTGGAATTTAAACACTAGTAACTATGCATCGATATAAATATATATATATATATATATATATATATATATAGGGGAAGGTTCATTTGAGAAGAAAATTTTATTGATAAGAAAAAGAATAAAATGTTATAATTGTAAAACATTAAATAGTGTTTTTTCTCATCTCATTTATTATTATGTTTGACTAATTAATTAGTCATTAAGACTATAATCCTCCACACTAAATATTTTTGCCTACACACATCAAAAGTTATCCTACACATTTCGAAATTTATCCTACACATATTGAAATTTATCTTACATAACTCGTAATTTATCCTACACGCCTCGTATTTATCCTACACTTTAAATGAATTTTTATTTTTATTTTTTGTGAAAAATATATATCTTAAAAATAAGTTACGAATTTAATATAGTTAGTTATTAAAGATGAAACTACCAATTAATAATGTATGTAAGTTTACTAATATACCCTTATAGTTACATTAAGTACAAATATTAAATGAAGTCTAATGAAGCATTCCTATTGGTAGAAATTTCTTCTTTTTTCTTCTTACAAAGAATTTCTTCTCATTTGAACCCTCCACTATATATATATATATATATATATATGATATATGATATATGATATATATTAGTTTATATCTATTTTAGTTGATTTTTTTCAAAGTATCAAAATACATACATATATGTATATATATATATATATATATTAGGTGTTGGCTTTTCTAGAATTACATTTCACACTCGTCATATTTCCAGATGAGTTTTACTCCTATTTGGCGAATCCAATTTCCCTCCTCAACTAACTCTTCACCATACTGGCAAATCTTGATTCATTGGTGGTAGTGGGGCTGGCACCGGTTCAGGGTAATGTGGTATTGGTTCTCCGTAAGGATATGGGTTATTTAATATTTCCATAATTGACTGGTTGTCGTCCCACCACGGATCATAGTCTAAAGGGTTTGGTGCGGGAACTCTAGGTATCTCATTTGGATAAAAGGTTGGGATTGGTAGCTGGTTCTCATGGTTTTGTTCTAGTTCCATGGGTTGGTCAGGAAATAATGGTAGAAGTTGTGGGTCTGCTACTTGGTTGAGATTAATTCCTCCTTCTACATTTCCAAACTCTATGTGACAACTGATGATTTCAAGGCCTTTCTTTTACGTATTACCTGTTCCACAATTCATTTGATAATGCGGTAACTTATGCAAGTTAGTAGAATAGTTAATGCTAATGTATGGTTACGTCTGAGTATTGTTAATGGTTAATGGTTAATGTATTGTGTTTAGGGTATTGTTATATGTTTAACCACATCGACGAAGAACGAATCCTTCGTCACTCGCACTCCTTGACGAATAATGGAATTTCGCCGCATTCCACGTTCGACGAAAAATGGGTTATTCGTCACACTCACTTACGGAGAAAAATGATGTTTCGTCGGCCCATGTCATTTCAAAGCCCAGTAAGGGCCCAGTTCACCTATTTAACCATATACACGCACATAATTCACGAAATCTATCAGATTGCAAACCCTAATCCTCTTTATGCGTCGACGGCTACCACTCCCGTTCCGAAGCTCTTCCCTCCAGGAGGACCGTCTCTCGTTCTAACATATATGTCCTTTATATCTCCGGTTAGTATTACTGCTGTTTGGATTATTTGGTGTTCATGTGACTAGGGTTTTACTGTTGCAAAAGCTTCTGTGATTATGTGTTAAAGAGGTGAATGATATAATGCTAGAATTACATGATGTAGGGTTCTTGTGACAACGAACTATGTGACAACTCGAATTTCCGACATTCTTTATTCGCATTTATTGCACGTTGACCGTCTAGATTATTGCTTACACGAATTATTTACCTGGTAATTGTGCACACTAAATTATAGTTAAGATGATAATCTTGTTTTTTGAGTGATAAGGTGTAAGTACTTGACTGCATGATTAACTGTAAACTGTTTGAGACCTGAACAACTCGACGAAACACAATATCTGTTTCGCCATAACCACTCTCGACGAAACAGATTGTTTCGCCAACAACCCTCTCGACGAAACAGGCTGTTTCGCCGAGCCCAGATCCACCGAAGCCCAGTTCGGGCCCAACACGTTATTTTGAGTCTTAAAACGTGAAACATCATCAGTTTCACACATTTATCATAACAACCGAAACCCTAGAACACTCTCCCTTTCTGTGCGACGGCAACAACCATCGTTCACCATCATCCCTAGCTCTCGAATCCTTGTTCCTTTATCTCGAATCGGTTAGTGTGTGTTTGTTAGTCGATTCTATGTTTCTGTATTGTATAGATTCTTGCTGGTGCATATGATTGATGTGTGTTACGGCTGTGATGAGTGTATGATGGTGATGATATAGATTTCGATGAGTATGATATGCGAAACTTGATACAATCGAATGCTCGGTTCTGAATGTTGTTTATATGGCCTGATTCTGATTACATTAGTATCTTGATAGGGATTGATGTGATGATGTTGTATGTTAATTGATATGCTATACACATAAACTAGGGTTTATGCTAGACAATGATTCTTGGATGGTTGATTTATGATGATTCGATATGCACAATGATCTTCATATGATTTCTGTTATTGTTGACGGCTGCTAGAATGATTAGGGTTTATGCGTTATTCGCATCTGCTGTAACTGATGTCTGCGAAGCTGAACTGTCCGACGAAACAGGACTCTCGGCGAAACAGAATGTGTTTCGCCAAGAGTCATCGACGAATTAGAATCCTGTTTCGCCAATTAAGACCACGACGAAACAGAACGTGTTTCGTCAACTGTGTGTTTCGCCAACTTATGTGTTTCGTCAATATCTGTGTTTCGCCAACATGTGTGTTTCGCCGAATAGCTGATCTGTGCAGGAACTTGAGTTAATTCTGTTAAGTGTTAACTGGAATATGTAACTGCTGTTAAATGTTAAACATGACTGGTATGATTGTGAATTACGTGTTACCTGCTTACACATGAACAACTTAAACACAAACTGATTATGTATACGTGCGTACTTTAGGACGTGATTGATTAACTATGAGCATACTTAGCATACCGAGCAAACCAAGGTGAGTTCACACTCTTACCAAGGCATGGGATTCCCCGGTGGGTTGGGAATGGGATTGAATGATTACTTGTACTTACATCATTACTAGACTACTTACCACGGTCCTCGGATTGGGAAGGATGCCTGTGCCAAACTCTACGTAAAGCCTACGTACTGTCCTCGGTTTGGGAAGGACACTAGTGTTTAAACCTACGTAAAGCCTACGTACTGTCCTCGGATTGGGAAGGACACCAGCACTAAACCTACGTAAAACCTACGTACTACCGTCCTCGGATTGGGAAGGACGCCAACGCTAAACCTACGTACTCGCTACGTACTGTCCTCGGTTGGGAAGGGCACTTACGTAAAACCTACGTAAACTTATACTTACTACTATCCTCGGATTGGGAAGGATACTTATGGATAAAACTAGTCTAGTAACTTACAACATGGGAAGCCCCCACTAATTGAACTTACAACATGGGAAGCCCCCACTAATTGAACTTACAACATGGGAAGCCCCCACTAATTGAACTTACAACATGGGAAGCCCCCACTAATTGAACTTACAACATGGGAAGCCCCCACTAATTGAACTTACAACATGGGAAGCCCCCACCAATAGAACGTACTATCGGCCCAGTAGAGCCACATGTTACATACGAACTTACTATTACGCATTTACTTTCTGTGAACTCGCTCAACTAGTTGTTGATCCTCTGTTACATGCCTTGCAGGTCGTTAGATACATGGAGCTTGCACAGGAAGGAGCAGGTCGTTGTGGGATACGGATCGTAGACGATATTTGAACTTATAACTTATTTTGGGTTTTCATTATTATGCTTCCGCTACTTAAACAATGTTTGGTTATGAACATCAGTCATGTCAAGATGAATTACCTTTTCCTACTTTTACACTTAAATACTATGTTTGATATGATTGATGGCTTGATCCTGGTCAGTCACGCCTCCAAGCGGTGATACTCCGCGGGTGGATTTTGGGGGTGTGACAGATTGGTATCAGAGCCATTGGTTATAGAGAACTCGGTTTTAATAAGGGGAAAACGATTTTGTTAAAACCAGACTATAACCAGAACAGTGCTCAACGATCCACAACGATGCTTCGCTCCACGTGCAAGGCTCAACATCATAGGTACTACTATTCATGTTACCTTACATACTTGATAGAATTACATAGAACTTTGCTCGTGGTATGCTCAGATTACAGAACCTACTATATGTTATTGCTTGAGATTACTTGTGTGCTCACTCTCTTCGCACTATTCGCGACCCTCTCACCCACATGTTCTCCTTGATGTCGAGATCATGAGTGGACGCGTTAACCCAACTCAAGCCCAGTTGGCGGCTTCGATCACTGAACAAGTTACTGCAGCACTCGCAGCTGCCCAGGCAGGAGGTGTAACCTGCCATCACCACTTACTCTAGGATCTTTAGATCCTACTCTCGTAACTCAACACTTGTGCTTAATTTTGATTACTCTTACGCACACGACAAGTCAACACGCTCAGCCACCTGTATGCACATACAAGACTTTTATGGACTGTCGTCCTACTACTTTCAGCGACACTGAAGGAGCTGTTGTACTCCTCCATTAGTTCGAGGAACTCGAATCGGTCTTCGAGTGTGTGAATGACCCGAGGCTCGTAAGGTGAAATATGCCACTGATATTCTCGAAGGCACTGCGCAAACTTGGTGGAACGCGCAAGTTACGACACTGGGGCTGGCGGCTGCTATGCCACCCCATGGAATGATTTTAAGGAACCTATCAAACGTGAATACAATAGTTATGATGCCATCCACAAGTTGGAAGTGGAGTCCTTTAACATGAAGATGACGGGGTCAGAGATAGAAGCGTGCACGATAACGATCCAACAAACTGACAATTTTGTGTCCAACTATGGTGGATCCTCCCATAAAGAGCTTTGAGCTGTACCTCAAAGGCTTAGTACCAGGAATTCAAAACCATGTGAAGACGGCTAAACTTGCTACTATTCAAGATGTTACCCATCTTGCTCATCGTCTCACAAACCAGGCAGTGGGACAGAACAAGCTGCCTCAACGTATCAGCGATACTACTACCACTACTACTTCAACTACTTCTGCTACCCACAGTAACAATGGATGAAAGTGGGATGGAACCTCTAGCAAGGGTTTGACTACGATTCCGTCCCAGGCACAGCAGTGAAAGGTCGATGACAACTAAAGTCCTGATCAGCAACATTTGGTATTCAAGGGTAGGGAGGATACAAGGGAAACCACCCTAAGCGCAAACGATGTAACCTGCACCACAGCGGGCAGGGCAAACGCAATCATTGTCAAAAAAAAAAAAAAAAAAAAAAAAAAAAAATGCAACAAGCTTGGTCATGGAACCAAAGAGGGTAGAAACTCACGTCCTGCAAACCAGAACCAACAACAACAGCCACAAGATCTATAGAATCGGCGATAACAGCATGGTAACAAGGGATGTTATCAGATGGTGCTGAAAGTCACTTCAAAAGACACTGCCCACGGTTGAACCAGAACCAGAATCAGAACCACAACCAAGGAAACAGGAACTAGCGAAGACAACAACGGGGATAATAACGACGGCAATGGTGCCAGGGGTCGAGTGTTCGTGATTGGTCAGGGTGATACTAGGAATGACCCCAGCGTTGCGATAGTTTCGACATCGTCATTAGTATGGACTGGTTATCCCAACAACAAGCAGAGATCCTATGCAAGGAGAAGATCATCCGCATTCCTCGTGCTGGTTAAGAACCTTTGGTAACTCATAGTAACAAGCTCCTGGAGCAGCACCCATAGCTCGAGCACCTTATCGTTTAGCTCCAAATGAACTGGAAGAACTGTCTAAGCGATTGCAAGAACTTTTGGAAAAGGGTTTCATACGTCCTAGCTCTTCGCCCTGGGGAGCCCCAGTACTATTTGTAAAGAAGAAGGACGGTACCTTCCGCATGGGTATAGACTACCGCGAACTGAACAAGGTGACTGTGAAGAATCGCTATCCTCTTCCACGCATCGACGATTTATTCGACCAGTTGCAAGGGTCGAGCTATTACTCGAAGATTGATCTAAGGTCGGGATACCATCAACTGAGAGTCCGGGATGAGGACGTCTCCAAAACAGCATTCAGAACACGCTACGGCCACTACGAGTTTTTGGTCATGCCATTCGGGCTAACGAACGCGCCTACGGTTTTCATGGATCTAATGAACAGGGTGTGCAAACCTTATCTTGACAAGTTTGTTATTGTTTTCATCGACGACATCCTGATTTATTCGAAGAATCGGGAGGAACACGAGCACCACTTACGACTTATTTTGGAACTTCTTCGAACGGAACAGCTATACGCTAAGTTTTCAAAATGCGACTTCTGGCTTCGTGAAGTCCACTTCTTAGGCCACGTGGTAAACCAGGATGGGATTCATGTCGATCCATCCAAGGTGGATTCAATCAAGAACTGGCCTGCACCTCGCACACCAACTGAAATACGCCAATTCTTGGGTTTGGCGGGATACTACAGAAGGTTCATCAAAGACTTCTCAAAGATTGCACAGCCGCTTACACTATTGACACAGAAAGGTGTTGTTTATCGTTGGGGTAATACACAGGAAACAGCGTTTCAGCACTTAAAGGATAGACTTTGTAGCGCACCTATCCTCTCATTGCCTGAAGGCACCGATGATTTCGTAGTCTACTGCGACGCATCAATCCAAGGTCTTGGATGTGTGCTGATGCAACGGGATAAAGTTATTGCTTACGCGTCGCGCCAACTTAAGATTCACGAACGGAATTACACAACACATGACTTAGAGCTGGGAGCTGTTGTTTTTGCGCTCAAGATACGGCGACATTACATGTACGGTACTAAGTGCACTATATACACTGATCACAGAAGCCTCGAACATATCTTCAAACAGAAGGAAGATGGTGCTTACTACGTCACAGGACGCATTTGGGTCCCACACTATGGTAACTTACGCGAGCTTGTAAGGGATGAAGCTCATAAGTCTCGCTACTCGGTACATCCAGGTTCGGATAAGATGTACCATGACCTCAGAACTACATATTGGTGGCCTAGCATGAAGGCCCACATAGCAACTTACGTTAGCAAGTGTTTGACTTGTGCGAGAGTCAAAGCAGAATATCAGAAACCATCAGGTCCACTCCAGCAACCTGAGATACCACAATGGAAATGGGAGCAAATTTCCATGGATTTTGTTACAAGTTTACCTAGATCCCAGCGCGGAAACGATACTATTTGGGTGATCGTGGATCGACTCACAAGGTCTGCTCACTTCTTGGCTATCAAAGAAACAGACAAGTTCTCTACCTTAGCAGACATTTACTTAAAAGAAGTGGTTTCGAGGCACGGAGTGCCAACCTCTATTATCTCTGATCGTGACGCACGTTTTACTTCAGAACTGTGGCAAAGAATGCATAAATCTTTTGGCTCTCGTTTAGACATGAGCACAGCTTATCATCCTCAGACGGATGGGCAGTCTGAGCGCACTATTCAAACGCTAGAAGACATGCTTCGTGCATGTGTAATCGACTTTGGCAACGACTGGGAAAAGCATCTGCCACTTGTGGAATTCTAGTACAACAACAGTTATCACACCAGCATTAAAGCTGCTCCATTCGAGGCATTGTACGGACGTAAATGCCGGTCACCTCTCTGTTGGGCAGAGGAGGGAGATAGTCAAATCACAGGTCCAGAAATGGTAGTTGATACTACTGAAAAGATTGCTCAAATACGACAACGCATGGCGGCAGCTCGTGACCGTCAGAAAGTATACGCCGATAAAGATAGAAAACTACTCGAATTCCAAGTTGGGGATCGAGCGCTACTCAAAGTTTCACCCTGGAAGGGTGTTGTTCGTTTTGACAAACGCGGCAAACTTAATCCACGATACGTCGGACCTTTCGAAGTTATTGAGAAGATAGGCAGGGTAGCCTACCGATTGAACTTACCAGCTGAACTCAGTGCAGTTCACAACGTCTTTCACGTGTCGAATCTGAAGAAGTGTCTGTCAGATGAGACCCACATAGTTCCTTTTAAGGAACTCACTATCGACGAGCGGTTGCAGTTCGTCGAGGAACCAGTTGAGATCACGGACCAGGATGTTAAGGTCCTCAAGAACACGAAAATCCCTCTTGTTCGAGTTCGTTGGAACTCCCGTCGCGGCCCAGAGTTCACCTGGGAGCGTGAAGATCAAATGGAACTCAAATATCCCCAGTTATTCGGAACCAATGCAACTACTACTGAGGCTGAAGCTACCACTACAGAATTTCGGGACGAAATTCCAAATCAACGGGGGGATAATGTGACACCCCAGGAAAATTTCGCAAACTTGCTCGGGGAGCCGCGATACGATACAGGTAAACGTCACACCACTAGCTTCCTCAGTAACCGCATGCTAAATTTCGGGACGAAATTTCTTTCAAGTTGGGGATAATGTGACAACTCGAATTTCCGACATTCTTTATTCGCATTTATTGCACGTTGACCGTCTAGATTATTGCTTACACGAATTATTTACCTGGTAATTGTGCACACTAAATTATAGTTAAGATGATAATCTTGTTTTTTGAGTGATAAGGTGTAAGTACTTGACTGCATGATTAACTGTAAACTGTTTGAGACCTGAACAACTCGACGAAACACAATAGCTGTTTCGCCATAACCACTCTCGACGAAACAGATTGTTTCGCCAACAACCCTCTCGACGAAACAGGCTGTTTCGCCGAGCCCAGATCCACCGAAGCCCAGTTCGGGCCCAACACGTTATTTTGAGTCTTAAAACGTGAAACATCATCAGTTTCACACATTTATCATAACAACCGAAACCCTAGAACACTCTCCCTTTCTGTGCGACGGCAACAACCATCGTTCACCATCATCCCTAGCTCTCGAATCCTTGTTCCTTCATCTCGAATCGGTTAGTGTGTGTTTGTTAGTCGATTCTATGTTTCTGTATTGTATAGATTCTTGCTGGTGCATATGATTGATGTGTGTTACGGCTGTGATGAGTGTATGATGGTGATGATATAGATTTCGATGAGTATGATATGCGAAACTTGATACAATCGAATGCTCGGTTCTGAATGTTGTTTATATGGCCTGATTCTGATTACATTAGTATCTTGATAGGGATTGATGTGATGATGTTGTATGTTAATTGATATGCTATACACATAAACTAGGGTTTATGCTAGACAATGATTCTTGGATGGTTGATTTATGATGATTCGATATGCACAATGATCTTCATATGATTTCTGTTATTGTTGACGGCTGCTAGAATGATTAGGGTTTATGCGTTATTCGCATCTGCTGTAACTGATGTCTGCGAAGCTGAACTGTCCGACGAAACAGGACTCTCGGCGAAACAGAATGTGTTTCGCCAAGAGTCATCGACGAATTAGAATCCTGTTTCGCCAATTAAGACCACGACGAAACAGAACGTGTTTCGTCAACTGTGTGTTTCGCCAACTTATGTGTTTCGTCAATATCTGTGTTTCGCCAACATGTGTGTTTCGCCGAATAGCTGATCTGTGCAGGAACTTGAGTTAATTCTGTTAAGTGTTAACTGGAATATGTAACTGCTGTTAAATGTTAAACATGACTGGTATGATTGTGAATTACGTGTTACCTGCTTACACATGAACAACTTAAACACAAACTGATTATGTATACGTGCGTACTTTAGGACGTGATTGATTAACTATGAGCATACTTAGCATACCGAGCAAACCAAGGTGAGTTCACACTCTTACCAAGGCATGGGATTCCCCGGTGGGTTGGGAATGGGATTGAATGATTACTTGTACTTACATCATTACTAGACTACTTACCACGGTCCTCGGATTGGGAAGGATGCCTGTGCCAAACTCTACGTAAAGCCTACGTACTGTCCTCGGTTTGGGAAGGACACTAGTGTTTAAACCTACGTAAAGCCTACGTACTGTCCTCGGATTGGGAAGGACACCAGCACTAAACCTACGTAAAACCTACGTACTACCGTCCTCGGATTGGGAAGGACGCCAACGCTAAACCTACGTACTCGCTACGTACTGTCCTCGGTTGGGAAGGGCACTTACGTAAAACCTACGTAAACTTATACTTACTACTATCCTCGGATTGGGAAGGATACTTATGGATAAAACTAGTCTAGTAACTTACAACATGGGAAGCCCCCACTAATTGAACTTACAACATGGGAAGCCCCCACTAATTGAACTTACAACATGGGAAGCCCCCACTAATTGAACTTACAACATGGGAAGCCCCCACTAATTGAACTTACAACATGGGAAGCCCCCACTAATTGAACTTACAACATGGGAAGCCCCCACCAATAGAACGTACTATCGGCCCAGTAGAGCCACATGTTACATACGAACTTACTATTACGCATTTACTTTCTGTGAACTCGCTCAACTAGTTGTTGATCCTCTGTTACATGCCTTGCAGGTCGTTAGATACATGGAGCTTGCACAGGAAGGAGCAGGTCGTTGTGGGATACGGATCGTAGACGATATTTGAACTTATAACTTATTTTGGGTTTTCATTATTATGCTTCCGCTACTTAAACAATGTTTGGTTATGAACATCAGTCATGTCAAGATGAATTACCTTTTCCTACTTTTACACTTAAATACTATGTTTGATATGATTGATGGCTTGATCCTGGTCAGTCACGCCTCCAAGCGGTGATACTCCGCGGGTGGATTTTGGGGGTGTGACAAACTAAACCAGATCTGGGTGTGATGATTGAGATGATTACATATGATAACTTAGGGTTTCATACTTGCAGAGTTAGCAAAGTTGTTATCATGAATCGGTAATAGGTTTTTGTCAATGTTTGTTTATATGTTTGAGTCTATGCTATTGTATGTCGATGCTAATCTTAGGGTTTATTAGTTTTGATGCAATGAAATAGTTAGGATAATTAGGGTTGCTTGAATGAGTGCACTGACTATTGTTTGACCCATTGATCCGCTGATGTGTAACTGTTATGCGATTAAGATTGATAAGAACATCGTAGTGTAACCGTCGCTTGATCCTTTGATTATGCTGAAAAATATGGAATTGATGTTATGTGACCAAGGCCCTGTTAACTGACCTCGATGAACCTTAGTGGTGTTTTGTCATAAGTAACCTCGACAAAACATGGTGGTGTTTCGTCGTATGTAACTCGACGAAACATGGTGGTGTTTTGTCACTTGTAATTTCGACGAAAAATAGGTGTTTCCTCGCCTGGGTTCTTCGTGGTGCAAGTAGACAGTACAGTAAACAGTTTAGGGTGTATGTGAGGATGAATACTTGTGTTTACAAATACTAGTTGTTGCATGATA
This sequence comes from Helianthus tuberosus, assembly GCA_030545235.1. Classification (NCBI taxonomy): domain Eukaryota; kingdom Viridiplantae; phylum Streptophyta; class Magnoliopsida; order Asterales; family Asteraceae; genus Helianthus; species Helianthus tuberosus. Next base: position 135,274,011 of record CM060394.1, read on the forward strand.
ACAATATTGTTATGAATGAGAAACCTGACTTGTTTGGTATGGGCAGAACATGCCTCTGCTATGTATTGACTTGTGACATTCACATGTGATGTGGACTTGAATGAGAATCGGGTACTTGATGCATGCTATGGTGATCTTTGCAGTGAAAGCAATCTGTGTAACAATACGTGATTTATTGTGTGTAAATATGAGACGTGAATGATTGTGTAACTGATATTGTTTGGTAACCACGGTAGGGTTTGGTTGGCCAACTGGGAACTGGTAATGTAACGTGATAAACCGAGCAAACCTAAGGTGAGTTCACTGCTCTTTTTCCAAGCATGCGTCCCAGGGAGGGACAAACATTCCGGGGAGGAATGTCGGGTAATTGGGGTTTGACTGGAATGTTAAACCTGGGTTGTTGGTTAATACACTCATATCTATCACTCAAGTCCCTTCTACCGATTTGTTGCCGGAGAGGCAACGGGGTATTAGTTAATAGCACTATTTAGGTTTGGCACCCTCACACCGCACTGGGGAGGTCGGGAGTGAACTAATACCCCAGTCTTGACCATTTCTTTGATAGAGGCATTGGGGAATAGGGCAAATAATCTGGAGCCATCGGCGGTAATCGAGTTATTAACAATATCAAATTTTGAAATGTTTTATACTGATATCTGGTAACTAAAATGTGTTAACAAACTTTGAACTCACCAGCGTCGTCTGACACACTTGTCTGCATGCTTGCAGGTCTATAGGGTTATACCATTGGAACTTGCTGTCTGGGAGGCTGGAGTGGTCATGGGTCGAGATACATGGAATCGCAAGAAAAGTCTAATGGTTTTCGTACATGTGGTTTATGAAAAACTTAACAAATGATTTATGCTTCCGCCGTATACAATGAATTACATTTAATGTTTTGTAACACTTTACGATAATGAATGAAAGTTTTTATTTAAATATAGTTACGAGTTCAATGTGATTGGTGGCTAGATCCTGGTACGTCACACACCCCGCAGAGTTTCTGCAAGTGGTATTTTGGGGGTGTGACAGTTTGGCATCAGAGCCACTGGTTATAGTGAACTTGGTTTTAAAAATGTTTTCATAAAACCAGACTATAACCGAATAGTTCTGAATACGTGAATACGACCATGACACTCAGCTCCAGACTGCAAGGTTCGTCTTTCTCACTTGTTGCATATATTACATGACTAGTACACATTTGTTTATGACATAACATACAAACACACACTCGTCACTATAGCATGATTAGATGAATTGCTTGCTTACATTATGATGCGTTGGTAGTATGTCATAGTCTTTGGAATTATGTAATCTTATCATTTTGACAACCCCCCTTTGACATCTGTGTGACAACTGGCACAAAACCGGTAATTTTCGTACAATTTAGTTAATACCTAATGATTGCAATTATGTGCTTAAATGTCAACATTATCTAATTATATGCTATACATGTGAATTCATGCACGTTTTATACTACAAGAAATTTACTTTATGCATTAATGATAGCGTTACGTTAGAAATACTAGTAAACTCACCGGTAAGACACATTGTGTCAACAATTCTGCAGAAAGCAGTCAGATAATAGAATTGGAGCCTAGGTGTAGGCCCAACGTCAAGAATACATTAAAACCCAAGAGTACATACAAGGGTTAACATATAGACTTTCCGGAAGCTAAAATACGCACTAAAAAGCACCCGAAACGCACTTTAAATGCATAATTCTGCACAAATCAGCTATAATCAGCTTTTTAACATATAAATATTATGCAGAATTCATGCTTTATTATCCAGAATACCATCCTAAGTGTTAGGAATTAAAAGGGTCACAAAAGGATACTTAAAGGACACTAAACGGTGCCATTTAGCACTTTAACGAACCAGTATCTAACCGAACAACCGGACATTACCCGGAACATCAAAATATTACTAGAAGCATTGTTTTAATGTTTTTGAACTAGTTATGGTCCCCGAACACCATAACACCCCTTATAACATAATAACACATCAAGTCCCTAAACTTTACACTTGAAACCAACTTATTTATGAACTAGGGATTAAAAGTTACACTTTGCCACCCCCCATTATTGTTTACGGTCACTATGGGGTGACCCCAACAAATATTTGCCAAGATCCTACTTGATCTCCTTGGATCCATTTTGATACAATTAGATATTATTTAGATATATTGTGTTCTTGTAAAGATATCATGGAGGATCTTGCATATAAGAAGACATAAGCATTCATCTCCTTCACACCACCACTTTCTTCTCTCCTCTCTCCCACCTACGGCCGTGAGCCACCCCCACAATCACCAACATGTGGATTATGCGTCTCTCCCACCGTATGATGGTAGTGTTTCGTATCCAACCCCGCCGCTCCATCATTCACAATGGATCGATCCGCGCCAACAAGAAGGAACTCAACAACAAGGTGGGAGTAGTAGCAGTTCATTTGCATTTGGCGAATGGAACGACATGATGTCTTCCATTTTTGGACCTCCGGGGCCCCGCTATTATTAGTCAGGTTGTGTTTCTTCCTTGTATATTTTATGAATATTTATTTAGCTTGTTTTGTTTAAGGTTGGGGCGGTACGGTGGTGTATGATTGTGTTGTTTTGTTTGGGTTGGTGCGAGTTGGAGGTGTCATGTTTTAAAAAGAAGAAAAACATAAAAAAAATAAAAAAAAATAAAAAATCCAAAAAGAAATTTGTGGTTTGAGTTGAAGAGCTTTCAGTTGATGTGAAAGAGTTTTAAGCGATCAAAGCCTCCTAAAACCATACATTGGGGTCAATGTATCCCAAGTGTGGGGATGGGGGGAATTTTTTTGAAGATTTTGAAAAAAATTTAAATCAAGCGAAACAATGTGAGAATTTGAACACCCTAGATTAACCCCAATTAATGCACCGGAAACCCTTGATACCCTTTTATTCTTGGTGAGAGTTGAAGCCACGCATGTAAATAAATAAAACTTGTCTTTGATGAGAGTGGCTACGGGTGGGGGTGCATTAGAACTTGTGCCTTGATGCGGTTTGAGTCCTTAGTTGGATATGAATGCGAAGAGGATAAGGGCATTTAGGGAGCTTCGTCTTTAGTGTGTGTGAGTGTGGGATTTGGGGGGTTGGACCTCATAAGTTATATATATGAGCATGGTAGTGAGAGGGGTGGGGGTTTGGACATTTAGTTGCCCAATTTTGTGCCTAAAAGCCTATCATTTGTTGCCCCCTAGCTACTTACCTAAAAATTTACCCAATTTGACCCGGTCTTATAGTGTTTGTAGTATTAGTTTTCGTAGTTGATGTAGATATGTTTGATGCTTGTTTGTTTAAAAAAAAAGAGAGAGAAAAAGCAATGAAAAATGAAAAAGAAGTGATATTCAGTTGTCTTGTATATAGTAGTTAAATTGGTAGTTGTTAGTTTGCTTTATTGTGTAATAAAAAGACCGGGTTAAATTTTTTGCTACTTCATATATATTCCATTTCTTACCCATACACCTAGCCACGTTACAACCTTGAAAGTCCCTTTGATTTGCATTCATGTTTGACACATTTTAGGAGAAGAATTGATTTAGGTACAAGCCTATAGTTGTGCAACCGGCCGTTAGCCTTTGTGTGTCTAGCTCATATTGCTAGTGTCTACTTGTTACCGAGAGGAGAGATTTAGCGAGGGGTGTGTTATTTTGGGTGTTAAAAAGGGGTTAGTAAAAGGACTACATGTTTTTGCTTGGTTTACATTGATCGCTTATTTTGAAAACGGTTTGATGAGTTGCTTGGGACAAGCAACGGTTAAGTGTGGGGATGTGACGGGTGGTCCATAGGACAACCCTTTATGATGTTAAAAGACAAGTTTATCCCTCATTTAATTGTGTAATTATCTTGAATTAGATAACTACGTTTGCTTATGTTTCAGGTGCGGTCCGGGAGCTTAAAGTGGATAAAACGCAGCTTTGGACGGTTTGGAGTTGAACGGGTCGTGCGCGGAATGAATGAAGAAGCAAAGCACAACATTCAGGGTGCCACCGTAAATTACTGTGGCCACCGTAATTTACGGTGGCCCTGAAATATGCCTGGATCTCCACCGTAAGACAGGAAAGATGCACCGTAACAACTTTTGGTCCACCGTAAGTTACGGTGATACCGTAATTTATGGTGGAAGCTGCGGACAGACTTGTAACTGCTCATTAAAACAGTTTTGATGGTGTCTTTTGGGTTTATCTCATCATTGGACAGTTTCTTAGCAACTAGGGGGCGATTTTGGCTGTTCTTGCTTGGTTCCAAACATTTCTAAACGATTAGTTTATGTTTTCGATTCGTATGAACATTAAACTTATTGCTACAATGATTCACCAAACAATGTCCGGCTAATCTTGTGGTGATCATCTTAGGTGAAGGTTTCTCTTGAACTTTTGTGTGTTTATTTCTGAATTTCTAGAATGATAACATTGTGTTGCTTTGATTATCATGGTGTATGAGTAATTGATTGTAGTTTGTTAATTGATAGTGCAATTTCTAGTCTCAATCGTACGTTCTTGGTGCCGTTGGCAATCGAGATATCACGGGAAGGGTTAGGGTTGGTTATTGATTAATTGATCATCGGGAAACAACCTCGCGTTTATAAAATCCGAGTACTTTGTTCCCTTTTATCACTTCGATTATTTATGCACGAGTTATGTCTTTGTAACTCTTTCTAGTTGGAATTTCACACAATTGTTTAAAGAAACTGAATCCTAAGATGGTCATTGTTCTCTTAATCTGTTAAACAACCAATTTTGATTTGCAATTAGTTAGTAATTTAGTTTTCTAAAACAACAATCCAAATCATTGATCTTTATTTTCTGCAAATTAGGTTAATTTTAGTTTAAGTGTAAAGCTATATAATTGACATATTTTCCACATACTCCCTGAGTTCGATACCCATTTACCACTATCTATAGTTGTTATTGGGATTAAATTTGCGTGACCACGACAATCACGTCAGATTGTCGTGATGATTTTAAAAGAAAATAAACACATGTTTTGAAAACATGGGAAACCTCCATTTTTAGGGGAAACTATGTCAAAATTTCTATAAATTTTGACACTTAGAAAATATAAGTTTTGGTAAAACTTATTCCCTAAAAATATTTACCAAGGTTTCCCTAATTTTTGTGTAAACTTCAAGTTAATAAATGATGATTTCTTCAAGATTAAAATTGATATTAAGTATGTATACTTTTGAGGAAAATATATATATTTATTGATCACCAATATTTGTGCTAAGTGTATGTAGTATGTATTATATGTAATAGTGTGTTAAGACTAGAAAATACACTAAATACTCCTAAGGAGTGAAGATACAAAATACACATACAACATGCTTAGACAAATACAAGAGAATATATTTATGAAAATATATTACTTGAAAGATTATGTAACTTGGACAAGTTATGATCATGAAATGAAGTTTTGGACAAAATACATAATTCGGGTGAAAAATACGAGATACTTATATTTATTTGTGAGAAAATAATATAAGTAAGATACATAGTTAAAAATATAAATTATTTTTAACAACCAAGAATACATACATAAAAGATGGTGACTTGTACTTGTGCAATACAAGTCTAGTGACTAACGTTAATAAAACACGTATAGGTCACGACGTTATATAAGCAAACCCGGTGAAGTTTACGGCGCAAGAAACGCAAAGTTGTGAGTTCGTGCTCCCCTTTTTCTTTTAACTGTTTTCAGTTTTATAACTTTGGGGGTGAAGTACATGTTACTAAATGTTTACAGAAAAGTGAGATTATGTCCCCCACTATTAAACTTTTACATACTTTTTAAACTTGGGGATAATACATGTGTTATGGTATGATGGATACAAGAAATGAGGAATGATAATAGAAATAGTGTCACGAATAGGGTACCAGAAGCACCATTAATCGTGTACATACTAAGACCGTAGAACAAAAGGTTAGATCTAATGGGTTTTCGGGCAGCCACACTCTTGGTGATAACTAGTACCAAGTAGTGCTTTTGTGTCTCCGTCGTGAATCGACAACTAGAAAAATGCCTATGGTTTGGATTGCTTCCTATGTCGTGTCACATGTTAATGGCCTTGCAACCCATTAACAATCTCGATACATAAAGAAATACTTAATACATACAGAATTACATACCATGTTTTCATACAAAGTATACAAACATTCAATACAAATTGCATGAATTCACACCAACATTATGTTGACGATTTTCCAAAAACTCACATGTATTTCAGGTAACTAAAGTGGATCTGCGCGCGGTCTTACTCATGCTCTTGGATGTTGTTTGTGTTTATCGTTGAATAAAGTTGTAAACTTTTCAGACAATATGCTGTCTTGTGATGTAAACACTTAAACTACGTTTTCAGTTATGTAATGTTTAGCATTTGGAGTTATTTTAATGAGCATGTAGTATGTTTACCAATCGTATGCAATGAAAACCTTTCATGATCACACCTCGTGCTTCCGCCTTAGAAAGGGGCGTGACAGATTGGTATCAGAGCCAGGTTGTAGTGAACCAGGATTCCTTCTCGAGTCTAGACTACAATCTCTAAGATCCTTTCACGAAAACAATTTTTCAAAGAGTTTTCATTGCATAAAACTTTCCGCGACATTCACTACCTGAAACTGTTAACAAAGAGTCAAGAAAAGACACTACGAGACTTAGGGTGCACTGGAGTAGCACTTGTCTTTGACTAGAAATTACTTGCAACTATGTGTGATAATTGATATATACATATACATATACTAGAAATAGAATATCTCAGGTACTCGTGACTTTACCTGAAAGCAATGGCCTATCTGAAGGAAGTGATACGAGGATGAAACGAACTGTGCGGACTGTGCAAGGACTTACGTAATTATGGATGCATACATAATTATGGAATTCAGTGCACAGAAACCACAACAAGTCTTGTCACGTATCATAAGAGATTCCTTCAAATACAAGAGAAGGTCAAACGTGAACACCCTCCCCCAGCCTATTAAATACTCTTTTGGAGTAATAATTTAGGGTATAAAGACATGAACCGCCAATGTGAAGTAAGATATTTGTCCTTTACATATATTAAACTTGTACCTTGGGGGAGATGTAACCCTTATGCATTTTGCTTACTTTGCAAAACAATGACGTAACAAGTTGCCCTGATATGTGTAAAGACATCGGTAAATATCTTATGACACATCAGTATTTATCTAATTATGCATGCTTGTTGCTGTATGAATTGATTTATACATTTGGCGGATTTTTGATGTCACTTATGTGGTATATGCCTGTGTATATATACTACTACTGTCTCGTATGATGATATCAAACAAATGTCTAACCCTGTTGTGTTATGTTTCGACAGAACATGGCACCTAGGAGAATTGTGAACAATCAAGATTCTGATCAACCTCCTCCTCCCCCACTGCCAAGAACTGCTGAAGAGCTAAACGCCCTACTGGAAGAAAGGATCTCCGCAGCAATCGCCCAGTATGAGGCGAACCACACCGAACAAAGTGGAGGACCAAGCAATGCTAGACGCAATGGGCGGGGAGATACATCCGGAGGAAACACAGCTCAAGGCTGCACTTTCAAGCAGTTTCTCGACTGCAAACCGCTGAACTACGATGGCACTGGAGGTGTAGTGGCATTTGTACGTTGGACGGAAAAGACGGATGCCACTATCCGTATGAGCAAGTGTACCGCGGATCAGCAAGTCACTTTTGCTACTGGGTTGTTTGTTGATGAAGCTTTGACTTGGTGGAATTTACAAGTCCAGACTCTGGGTGATGATGCTGCGTATGGCATAACGTGGGATGCGCTAAAGGAACGTATGAGAGAGAAGTATTGCTCTTGTGCTGAACTTCAGAGGTTGGAGACTGTGTTCTGGCACTTGACCATGGAAGGTGCTGACATTACTGGTTATACCCGAAGGTTCCATGATCTGTCGAGAGTGATCCCCTACATGGTGACTCCCGAATTTAAGGGCGTTGAACGCTACATTTGGGGATTGGCCTCAGAATTTCGCAGCATGGTAACTTCGGCCAAACCTCAAACGATCACTGAGGTTGTAACTCTGGCTGTCAGCCTTACTGAAGATGCTGTTCGTATAAAGAAGTTATCGCTGAACCCTACTGAGAAGACCGAGACGCATGTTGAGTCGTCTGGTTACAAGAAAAGAAAGCATGCGAACCTGAATCAAGCGACACGTAACAACAAGGGTTCCAACAACAAGAAACGAGACTCCAACCCGCCTCAGGAGGCGAAAACTCTTGCAACCATGAATGACTCACCTGCCAAAAGGTACTTGGGCACTCTGCCCACCTACAACCAGTGCAAGCGTCATCACGAAGGAGTTTGTCGCATTCCAAAATGCGACAAGTGTGGAAAACTGGGTCACCATACTGAGGATTGTTGGGGAAAAGGAAGGAACGGGAATGGAAACCGCAATGGTGCTGGTAATAGAAACAATGGTGGAAATGGCAATGGCAATGGCAATGGTAATCGGAATGGTAATGGAGTTGGGCAGAACCAAGGATGCTTTGGTTGTGGAAGCAAGGATCATTTCATAAAAGATTGCCCAAGGGGAAACAATGCTCAGGCTCGGGCGTTTGTGATTGGAGCAAAGAACGCACGCCAGGACCCTAATGTGGTCACCGGTATGTTTCTCGTTAACAATCACTTTGCATCCATAGTATTTGACACTGGTGCCGATTATAGCTTCATGTCTGTGGAATTTAAACATATGCTTGGAATAGAATCTAGTAGATTAGATATTCCTTATTCCATAGAACTAGCCAATGGTAAACTCGTCGAATCAAGCGAAGTCGTTAGAGGTTGCACATTAGAACTTGGTGAGCAAAGATTTAGCATCGACCTCTTACCTATTCAATTGGGTAGCTTCGATGTTGTGGTCGAAATGGACTGGCTGTCCAAGAACAAAGCTGAAGTTGTTTGTCACGAGAAAATCATTCGCATCCCTCTGACGAATGGTGAAACTCTCGTCGTACATGGAGAAAAACGAGATGTGCCTCTGTGAATCATCAGTTGTATGAAGGCACAGAAGTGCTTTAGGAATGGATGTATTGCTTTCCTAGCGCACGTTGTAGATAAGAAGGCTGAGGAGCCAAAACTCGAAGACATTCCAGTGGTGAAGGAATTCCCTGATGTTTTTCCTGAAGATCTGTTGGTGCACAAATGTCTGTTAACTTCGTCTTTATCGAGTTTTATGTCTAGATAGGATAAACCAGTGCTCAGCATGTTAAAATATAGGGTTTGTATGTATGTGTTTGGGTAATTTCGCTTGAAAGTGTCATTGACAATTTCAAACGAAATTAGATTTTGTAATTCCGCTTGAAATCGGCAGTGACACTTTCAAGCGGAATCACCCATCTATATATAGCTGAAGCACTTGGTCATTTGAAATGGAATTAGAGAGTTTGATTCAGAGCCGAGGTGCTGCCAGATTGTCATTTGATTTGTAAAAGCTTTGGAAATCAATAAAAGAAGATAATTAAGAAGTATCAAGCTGTGTTTACATCGATATCACTGATTCCGTCTTTGATATTGATTCTGAACTCTTCAGATTGACTCGTTAGGGTCACACGACAATCCAACAAGTGGTATCAGAGCTTAGGACGAGGAGTTCATACCAATTCAGCTTGATTTCATCGGATTCTCTCATTTCTACTCTTTCTTTTCAAAATTAATCAGAATTTAACGGACAAAATGGCTTGATTTTCACATATTATAAGAGAAACAATGTTTTAACTAATCCTTGAAAAAATTAGACCTTAATTCGAAGTAAAACAGGATCAATTTGACGAAATTGTGATCGAAAGTGCTGACGTCATCCTAATTCCGCTCGAAATTGCACTTGTGATTTCACACGGAATTAGCTTTTGTGACTAATTCCGTTTGAAACTGCTGATAATTTCACACGGAATCACTAATTCCGTTTGAAAGTGCTGTTATTTCACACGAAATAACTAATTCCGTTTGAAACTGCCACTGATTTCACACGGAATCAGATTCCGTTTGAAAGTTTCAAACGAAATTAGCTATTCTGCACCAAACCTTGATTTCGTTTGAGGTGGGATTTCGCTTGAAAAGGCTTATTTCGCTTGAAAGCTTATTTCGCTTGAAAGCTGATTCCGTTTGAACTGATTTCGTTTGAAACTATTGTTTTTAAAATCCAAAATTTTTCTAAGTGTTTGTTGATTGTTTCAGGTACTTGAAAGATGGATGATTTCATGAATCCATTTAGTGATGTGTTTGCATTTACCAGTGGTTCGGGAGATGGCACATCAAATAACACGAATGAAATTACACCAACACCGAGTGCAAAGAAAATCCTTTCTGATGCTATGAGTGTAGACAGTGCATATGGAACATACAATAAGCCGCCCAAGTTGATGGCAATTGAAGATTACAACAGGTGGGCTACAAGATTTGAAGAATGGCTTCAAGCGTTTGCATATCTCAGTTGGAAAAGCTTGAAAAATGGTTTTGATTTGGGGAGAACGGATTATGAAAATTTGGAAGATAACCAAGTAGAAAGATATGTTGCTGAACAAAAGTGCATTGCTCTGCTTCACCAATCTGTCAGATATGACATTATTTCACTGATCGAGTACAAAGATTCGAGAGACCTTTGGGAAAGATTAAAAATAAAATGTGTTGGTAGTGCTGAGATAGTTAAAAACAAAAAGAAATTGTTACGAAAGGAATTTGATTTGTTTGGATGTTTGAAAAACGAATTGGTGTCTAAAATGATTGAAAGATTTGGGCATTTGAAGATGGAGCTTGCAAGACACGAAATCATATACACTCGAGAGGAGTTGGTTGACAAATTATTTGATTCACTACCAAATGATCAAGACTGGCAGTATTTTGCATTGATGCTGAAGAATACGGTGAAGCCGACTGAATTGATAGTTGATCTGCTTATCGAAAGACTGGAAAGCCATGAATTGGAGATCAGAAAATCCAATAAAGTCAACAACACATCATACCAGCAGAATGTGGAGCTGTATTACAGAGGAAGTATGATCCCGAAATCTGCATCACCAAAAACAACATTTTCTGCAGAAAGTTCAAATACAGTGAATCAAGAAACTCCTAGCAGTGGCTATCATAGTGGATCCTCATCGACTGCTCAAAGTCAATCTGTTCCGAAAAATCTATTTCAATGCAACATTGCTGTGGATTTAAAGAATGGTCAGAATTTTAGTGAAGAATCTGCCAAACAACAGATGGTGTTTTTAGCGTCTGTGTTAGAATCGTACGGAAGCCTCGTTGCAGGAAAGATTGGAAACACCAACCTAACAAAAGAAGACTACGATCAGATCGATCCTGAGGAGATGGAGTTAATCGATATAAGGTGGTGTATGGCGAGTGCAGTGAGAAGAGCGCAGCGATTCATGGAGATTACCGGGAGACAGTCTATTGGTGGACCTTCTACCAAGTTAGGCTTTGACAAGTCAAAAGTCACGTGCTTTAAATGTAAACAAAAAGGTCATTTTAAGCGTGAGTGCCGAAATGCTTACACTGATGATACTGCAAATCCTTTTCGAGAGGATTATTACAAAAGAGCAATTTATCATCAAAATAAAGCAGAACCTCCAAGGATGAAGCAGATGGAGGAGGCACCTAAAGAAAAATCCAAGGCACTTGCTGTTTTTCATGATGATGAAGGTTATGATTGGAGTGATGTTTTGCTAGAGGAAGATGCAGTTGGATATGCCTTTACAGCAAAGATTGTTCCTTTTAAAGATACCAGATCTGAAGAAGTGAAGTACGTCAACAGGAAGGTATCAGCTCAATTCATGAAAGGCAAAATCAATCGTACATGGATGGAAGCAAAGAAAGCAAATCGATGGGATCCTGATAGAGAATGTTATCTCGATCCTAATGGAAACATAGCTGTTGATCCAGATACTGTAGATGTTGAAACTCTCACCAAACAAATTGATGAAGAAGAAGAAGCCAGGCAAAGAATGTGGCGGGGAGGAGGAGAAGCTGATGAGAAAGTGAAAGAGGCAGAAAAAGAGCCGCAACCAAAGAAAGTTGATGACGGGATTATTGATACGTCACAAGAATTCACTGCTGAAAATTTGAAGAAGATGGCTGACAAAGTTCTTGCTGCAAAAGAACTAGAGGTAGTTTCTGGTTCTGGAACTGAGTCCAAAAACAAGGTCAGTTCAAATGATACACATGAGTCAGGTAAGAAAGTTAAATCTGAGAACGACTGCAAAAATTGCATGAAAGAGTGCAAAGTTTGTAGTACAATTGCTTACCTCAGTAGTAAGAAGGTTGAAGAACTGACTGATAGAGTCAGAAGTGTTGAAGATCAGATCTTAAACCGTGATAAATTGTTAAAAGCTTCGAACAACAAATTAAAAGAATTAACTGAGAAAATCGAAAACGATAAAAATGACGTAGAAAGAATTAGGAAAGAAAATGAAAAATTGATTCTTGAAAATCGTCAAATTTCAGAAAATTTTGAAAAACTAAAACGAACGGTAAAAGATTCTGATGAAAGAAATGGTAAAACAGACAAAGAAAATCTTCAGCTGACCGGTGTTCTTAGAGTTAAAGAAGAGCAAATCAACCAACAGTTGGATGAGATTGCTAATCTGAAGCTTCAAGTTCAAGAAGCTAAAATTGAAAATGAGCGCATCAATCTGAAATTAACCAGTTACAACTCCGCAAGTTTTGTTTTACAACAGATTGTTCCCAAACCCATCGGGAAAAACAAAGCAGGCGAAGATGTTTATTCGGATGGAACTGGGGTTGGGTATCATCAGGTTCCACCGCCAGTGTTAAACAATTTTTCAAAGAAAAAGTCCGGTTTGGTTAATGATGATGAAGGAATTGATGAGGTTAAACTTCCAGAGTCAGTTGATGTTACATTCAATACATCATCCGATGAGGATAGTGCTCAGTCAGAAATTGTTAAAAGCATGGCTGAAAATGTTTTGAAGTCTGAAAGTGATTCAGCTGAGGATGAAGAATGTTTCTTGAACAATTACATTCTGAAACCAAAATCCAAAAAAAACTTAAATGAAGAACCTACTCTTGTCATGTACAAGATGTCGGGATCGGATAAGTTGTATTCGGATTCTGAGTTTCCATTGGAGAATGTTAATGTTGCTAAATTGATAAATGTGTTCAAATTGGTTGAAATTGATCTGTCTAAAGTTGAAGGTTTAAATCAGACAAAGAGGCAAATGAATTTTGAAAAAGATAAAGCTTACTACAAGAAGCCTGTTGTTCCACCGCGTTTTTATAACAACAATAAAAACAAATGGTCGGGTGGATATCAGGGTGGTAAGAATTATCAGAAAAAGGATGTTCAAAACAGAAGGTTTGCTGAGAAAAAAGGTGTTTGTAAAAAGTTCAAGTTCGAATTCACTTTCTGATGAAGAATCTAAATTTTTTTCAAAATCAAACAAAGAGTTCTTTGAGAAGAAGGCCTCACAGCCTCAGTTTGAAGGCACAAGTCGAGTAGTTGACACCCGAACATGCTTCAAATGCAATCAAGTTGGACATATTGCACGAAAGTATACCAACTTGAAGCCTAAGACTGAAGTTGTTGAGATTCAAAAAAGGAAAGTTGATGTGAAAGGAAAAGCTCCGATGGTTGTTGAGCAAAAGGTTTTGAAAAATGAAAACATCAAAGTCAAAACTGAAATTGTTAAAAATGTGGTAACTAAAAATAACAAGTTTTACAAACGGGTTGCGTCATCTCAACAAGCATGGAAGCGAAAAGTTGTTGAAAAGAAAACAATTTCTCCAAAACCAAAGGTTTCTGAGATGGAAAAACAATCATCTTCTACCACACTGGTAAAGATGAATGTTCCTTTGGATTACTATGAGAAACTTGAACCACAAGAGGCTACTACTTCTGAAAAGAAGAATGTACCAAAGAAAGACCAATCATCTGGTCAACCTTCCCAAAATGATTTCTTTTTATACAAAAAGGTTGAGATTGGGTCTGAGGAGAGCTTAAAGATGAATGACAAGAATTTTTCGCCACTTTACAATGCTAAAACTCATACCAAAGTCATGTTACCTGAGTCGAAAGAGGCTTGGGTGGCATCAACATCTAACTAAAGTGTTTTTGAAATATGCAGGAGCTTCCAAAATCCGTTTCACGTTGGATTATGGATAGTGGAGCTTCTCGGCACATGACGGGGAAGAAGACCCTACTGTATGATGTTAGAGGGTTTAATGGAGGTTATGTAGGTTTTGCAGGGAATCAAGGTGGTCGAATAGTTGGTGAAGGAACTTTATCGAATGGAATCGTCACGTTTGAAAGAGTAAATTACATCGCCGAGCTTGAAAATAATCTTCTAAGAATATCTCAAATCTGTGATCGTATGTATACAACACACTTTACAGACAAAGAATGTTTGATCTTGAAACCAGGATTTGTTGTTCTTGAAGAGTGGGTTATCATGAGAGCGCCCAGAGTCAATGATCTGTACGTGTTGGACATGAGTGTAGCAACTACTACCACGGGTCAGGCTCATTGTTTTATGTCAAGAGCAACGGAAAAAGAGTCACGGTTATGGCATCGAAAGATGGGTCATATTCACTTACGAAAAATGAATCACCTGGTGCATAACAACTTAGTTATTGGTGTTCATGTGAAAGGTTTTCATCTTGAGGGGGAGTGAATTAGCTGTGTCAAAGGCAAGCAAAAAAAGAAATCTCACCCTGGAAAGAAGGTTAACTCAGTCTCAAGACCGTTAGAGAGACTTCATATGGATCTGTTTGGTCCAGTGAATGTCAAAAGCATTACTGGAGATCTCTACTGTCTAGTAGTAACAGACGATTATTCAAGATTTTCATGGGTATTATTTTTGAAGTTAAAAGATGAGACGTTTGATCGTTTGATGACGCTTTTCAAGAAGATGGAAAATTTGTACCAAACCCGCATCAGAAGATTACGTAGTGACAATGGTACTGAATTCAAGAATTTCAAAATGGAAGAATATTGTGATGAAAGAGGTATATTGCATGAATTTAGCGCGCCTTACACTCTGCAGCAAAATGGAGTAGCTGAAAGAAAGAACAGGACGCTAATTGAAACGGCCAGGACGATGCTTGCTGATTCCAAGCTACCTGTTAACTTTTGGGCAGAGCAGTATCAGCCGCATGCTATACACTTAACTAGGTTCTCACAGTGAAGAAATTCAACAAGACATGTTTCGAGCTGATCAATAACCGCAAACCGAACCTGAAGTATTTAGAACCGTTTGGGTCTCCCTGCACAGTTCTAGAGCCTTTTGGTAAAGTTGGTGCAAAGAGCATTGAAGGAATATTTGTGGGTTACTCAAGTCCATTGAAACGAGTCTTTGTTCCAAGCTTGAAGCGGATTATTGAAGCACACAATGTTGAATGCCAAGGTTATACTATGCCACCGCAGAATCCAGGCGACTCATGGCGTTTTAATTACGATACACTGTGGGATTCGTTTGACATAGAAGAAGAAACAGATTTCTTTGACGAGTTGGATATTCTGAGAGAGTATGAAGAATCACAAGAAAGATTCCCAGCTGAGTTTTCTAGACATCAAAAAGCTTCCAATGATGACGAAGCCGGTCCTAGTAATGCTGGAGAAGATGATGATATTCAGCAAAATCTTGACAATCAGACGGCAGTCAACGATAATAAAGAATCTGATGATAGACCTATATTCGATCGTGGTGATTCAGATTCTAAGGGGGAGCAGATCCAGTTTTCAAGTCAAACAATTCCAGTCAGTGAACAAGGTGCAAATCAGAATGTTACAAATTTGGAAGGCGAGGTAGATGTTCGAGGCGAGGTGATGCCGAGAACTCTTTCGTATCATCCAGAAGAGCTGATTATTGGAGAATTACAATCAGGCGTTCGCACTAGACGTCAAATTGACCAAGGCCTTACTTGTTTTTATTCTACAGTTGCTCCGTTACAAACTGAGTTTTCACTTAGTTGTTTTATTTCGCAGATTGAACCGCGAACATATAAGGAGGCGCTAACTGAAGATTCTTGGGTCAACGCGATGCAAGAGGAGCTGAGTCCGTTTGAGAAGTTGGGAGTGTGGAAGTTAGTAGACTTGCCTGATGGTCACAGTAAGATAAACACCAAATGGGGGTTCAAGTGCAAGAGAGATGATCGAGGAGTTATTATTCATAACAAAGCTCGACTCGTAGTCCAGGGTTTCAGTCAGCAGGAGGGTATAGATTTTACTAAAGTATATGCTCCAGTTGCTAGACTTGAAGCAATCAGAATCTTTCTAGCATTTGCATCTTGGAAAAATTGTTGGTGCAGGGAATGTCTGTTGACTACATTTGCAATAAGTCTTAGGTCAAGATAGGTTAGATAAGAGCTTGAGAGTTAAAATAGGGTTTAAGGATGCAATTTCGTTTATATGTACATGTTTAGAAGTGATTTCGCTTATTAGGTCTTTAGGTGATTTCGCTCATAGGGTTACAAGGGGGTTTCGCTTATATGGTCTTTAGGGGGTTTCGCTTATATGGTCTTTAGACATTGGAGCGAAATCAGGTTGATTATAAATAGTCATCATGAGCGAACTCAGGTCATTCAGTCAGAACCTTTGGAGCGAAATCATCTCATGCTTGTGGTGTCAAAACTCTGTCAATTTGTAATCAGAAAGCATCAATAAAGAAAGAATTAAAGAGAAAAAGCTGTTTGTAACTTTGCGTACACTGATTCCGCCTTTATACGTGAAGATGAACGTTCTCAACTGACTTTTCAGGGTCGGAACACGGTCCAACAAGTGGTATCAGAGCTCAGGACGAGGATTTCATACTACTACAGCTTGATTCTACACGACTCTCTTACTTCTACTCACTTTCTATCATATTTTTTCGATTTGAACTGGTTCCTACGGTTGAAATGGACTGATTTTTGAGTATAACGTGTAAAATACAGTAATAACAAACGCTAGAAAGAATCAGTTTAAAACACGACTTAAAAATGGTAGAAATTAGTTAAAAACTAGGTCTCGCTTTTACGGACAATCGAAAGATTTCGCTCATAAGAACATTGCTTGATTTCGCTTATCTGAACATTAGATTTCGCTCATTTGGACAATACCTGGTTTCTCTGATTTGTCAAAGACTGATTTCGCTGATAAGAACATCTTGCTATTTCGCTTTTAGAGACATATTACCTATTTCGCTTATAAGTCAAATCAGTTTTAACTTATAAGTACAACATGATTTCGCTTTTATGTCATAGTTCTGATTTCGCTTATTTGACTTAGCTATTTCGCATTATTTGTCACTTACAGTTGATTTCGTTTTTCAGTCATTTGGTATCATAGTGTCATTTCTTGATTCCACTCGTTAGTGAACTTTTTCACGTCAAGATCATTTTACGACAATCGAGTGTCAGTGTATTTCAGATTACTTGATATTGTTTAAACTGATTGAATTTGGTTGTTTGTTCTCAGGTGTTTGAAGATGTCAAGCAACGGTGAAGAGTTTTATAACACATTCTACAACGCGTTCACTTTCGAATTGACAGATAGAAGATCTGAGATGAGAGAATATTCGAGAGAGATTTCGGAGAACTTGAAGTTTGAGAACATGTATGGAAGCCAACAGAAGCCACCAAAGCTAATGAAAGTTGAAGATTATCACTGGTGCAAAAACAGATTTGAAGGTTGGGTAAAAGCCTTCGCTCCTGAAAGCTGGTTAAAACTAACAGATGGATACACTGAACCAGTAAAAGAGGGAGGAGAGTTAATAGATCCAAAAGATTTCTCAGACATAGACATAAAAAGTGTTGTGGTTGAATATAAAATGATCACATTCATCAAACAGTCAGTGAGAGAGGATATTATCTCGTTACTTGAACAAGAGAAAACTTCGAAGAGGTTGTGGGAAGCGTTAGGGAGAAAATGTGTAGGAAGTAATGAAATTGTTAAAAATAAAAAGAAATTATTGCGTAAAGAGTTTGATTTATTCAGTTGTATGAAAAATGAATCTGTTTGTAAAATGATCGAGAGATTTGGACATCTGAAAATAGAGCTGACCAGACATGAAATTTCATATTCTGAAGAGGAGCTGGTGGATAAATTGTTTGATTCATTGCCAAATGATCAAGAGTGGCAATACTTTGCTTTAATGTTGAAAAATACAACCAAGCCTGAAGATTTGAAAGTGGATTTGCTGATTGAAAGGCTTGAAAGCCATGAGCTGGAGATAAAGAGATCTAAAGTCAACAATCCGGCTTATCAGCAGAATGTAGAGCTTTACTACAGAGGAAATGTACCGCAGGCTGGGTCTCCAAGAACAGCGTTTTCTGTAGAAAGTTCAAGTTCAGTGAACAATGAAAGTCTTCACAGTGGTTTTCACAGTGGATCTTCTTCAAACACTTCAAGTCAATCTGCTTCCAAGAATTTGTTTCAGTGTAATATCGCAGTGGATCTGAAGAATGGGCAGAATTTCAGCGAAAAATCAACAAAACAACAGATGGTTTTCTTGGCATTTGTACTTGAATCGTATGAAAGCCTCGTTGCAGGGAAGATTGGCAATACCAACTTGACGAAAGAAGATTATGACCAATTAGACCCCGAGGAGATGGAACTGATGGATATAAGATGGTGCATGGCTAGTGCGGTTCGTCGGGCACAACGGTTCATGGAGATCATGAGGAGAAAGTCAATTGGTGGACCATCTACCAAACTGGGATTTGATAAATCTAAGGTGACATGCTTCAAATGCAAACAAAGAGGTCACTTTAAGCGCGAGTGCAGAAATGCGTATGCTGATGATGATTCTGCAAACCCGTTCAACGAAGATTATTACAAGAAAGCGATTTACCATCAGAACAAGTCTGAGCCACCAAGATTGAAACAACCTGAAGAAAAATCAAGGGCTCTTGCAGTTATATATGACGATGAAGGTTACGACTGGAGTCAAGTTTGCCCTGAAGAAGATGCAGTTGGATATGCATTTGTGGCTGATGCTGATCCTGATAGATGGTGGAAAGCAGACTATGTAAGATGGGAAATTGGAAAATTAAACGAACCATTCAAAGAAGCCCAGAGAGCAAAAAGATGGAATGAAGAGTTGGAATGTTACATGGATCCACGGGGTAATCCAGTTGTTGACCCATCAAAGGTGGATTTTGAAGCTGTAACAAATTTGCTTCCAAGGCAGGCTACTTTCAACACACGAAGGTTATCTGATAAAGCATATTTGCCTGATTTAGAGAAGAAAATTAGAGAGGTTTGTGAAGCAAGTCTACCGAAGGTGGTAGAGATGAAAAAGAGAAAAGAAGAAGAATTGAAGAATATGATTGAGGAAGTGAAAACTGTTGCGAAGCTTGCTGTTGAAGAAGAACAGAAGATAGAAGATATATAGAAAGAAGAAAAAGAGGAGAACAAAGAGCAAGATCAGAAAGCTGAAACAGAAGAATCGGTGCTGAAAAAGACTGAGGTAAATGAATCTTCTGACCTATCGAATGTTGAAATTGTTGATAACAATGAAAACAAGTGCAGGAATTGCATAGAAATGTGCAAAGCCTGTATTAAAAAAGATGACATAATAAAAGCAAAAAAAATTGAAGCAACCAAGTTTGAAAATGTTTTTAAAATAAAATGTAAAGAAATGGTTGACAAAGAAGAAATTCTGAAACTAAAGGTTGAAAAGCTGACACAGAAGTGTCAAGATCTTGAAAAAGATAATGATGTGTATAGACAAATGTGTTCAGCAAAATGTGTTGATTGTGTTGAAAAAGAATCTAAATGTCAAGATTTACAAAAACAATATGATTCTTTAAAGTGGTCGAGTCAGAGAGTACAAGAAGCTTATGATACTTTGAAAAGCCAAGTCAAAAGTTTTGATCAAAGATTGTCTAAAACTTTAGTTACTAAAGAAATGTATGAAAGAAAGTTTAAAGAAAAGCAAATTGAATTGAACAAGTGTGTTGATGAAATTGCTAATCTTAAACAAGTCTTGGCTGAAAAAGAAAAGATTGTTACAAAACTTCAAAGTTATCATAACTCTTCGTACATTCTTGAACGCATTTTAAACATCACACCAGATGACAAAGATACTGAAAATTGCAAAAAGGGTATTGGTTCAGAATTTCATCAGGTACCACCACCATTGAGAAACAATTATACTTTTTATGATGAGGAAAAGGTGGCAAAGGGTTTGAACATAGCTGACCAGTTACCTGAAAGTATCGATGTGACTTACTCCAAATCTGATGATGCTAATGATTCAGAGGTGGTAAGTAAGGTTGTTGAAAGCGTTTTGAAAGATGAGTCTACAAAAGGTAAGTCTGAATCACAGGATGAAGATGAAGGAAATCTTTATAATGGTTATCTGAAAAACACAAAATCCGAGAAAAATTTGAATGATGATTCAAAAGGATTGGTTTATACCATGATTGGATCGGACAAATTATTCTTAGATGTTGTATTCTCGATTCAGAATGTGATTTCAGAGAAGGTCGATAAAGTTTTCAAAATGGTTGAGATTGAGAAGTCGGAAATTTTAAAGTTTGCTAGTAAAGGTCATAAATCTTTTTATAACAAACCTGGTTTTAAGAAGAAAAACATGAAGGTTGGTTTGGGTTATAAAAAGAAACGGAATTGGAATCAAAGTAAAAAACCAAATTTGCAACAAAAGATGAATTTTGTTTAAGGGAAAAGCTTGAAAGAAGAGGAAAAACTCAAATTTGGACAACAGTCTAAGGATGAGTTTGATGCTATGAAAAAGAAACAACAACAGGCCAAGGATGTTTCAAAGAAAGTGTGTTTTAAATGTGATCAGATTGGACATGTTGCACGAAAGTGTCCAAATCCAAAGCCTGTTGATGTTGAAAAACAGAAATCTAAGGATGTGAAACAAAGGTTAACCAGATTTGATTCGAAACAAATTTGGAGGTACAATACAAACAAGTTTGCTTCAAATCAAAATTGGAAATCAAACCCGAACAGGTTCGATTCAAGACAGACCTGGAATTCTCACACACCCAGATTCAGAACAACACAGAGTTGGAGAACATCTGTTGATATGACAAAACCTCAAGAGTTTTGGAAGTCTAAAAATGTTATTCAAAATCAAAAGGTTCAAAAAGAGACAAACTTTTACAAAAGAGGTACTCCGGAAGGTCAAATGTGGAGTGTTAAGAAACAAGTGACGTCGGAAAAAGATGAGAAAGTTGAAGTCAACGCTGAAAAAGTTTTAAATGACAAAGAGTTTCCGAAATTAAATGAACATTATTGTGTTGAAATGCCTAAGGTCCAACAGACCTGGGCTAAATTGTTCAAATGATTGATAAAGTTTGAATGTGCAGGTGCTCATCGAAGCTGAAGATTGTGAGAATGGTAGTTGGAGCAGCCTGGCACAGGAAGAGGTTGCAGGACCCTGGTTTGGTTGAACAGGGAGTTTAGTTTGATTGTTTTCTGTACATAAATAAACAATATTTTCAAAATCCTAAAAATTGAAAAATTTAAAACAAAAAAATATGTTTTTAGTTTGTTAAAATTTGAAAAACCAAAAATATGTTGTTTTTAATATTGTTTTGAATGTATGTTGATTGAATACGCCGAAACCCTCATGGCTGAACAAACATGATTACTTTCATCAGATTGTAAAACGGTTTTCAAACTGTTAAATATCAATGTGTTGTAAATCAAGGGGGTATGTATATTTTCTGCAAAACAGAGCATGAGATGCAGAAAATGGATGGCGAGACAAAGCTATCAGTATTGTGTTGTCAAATTTTTAATGATTTTGCATTTTAGGGGGAGAAAAATTGTCTTTAGAAAATCCAAAAACATTTGAAAATTTGAAAAGGCCAAAAACATGATAAAAATTTAAAAATTGAGTTTTTGAGTAAAAAGAGGAAATGATAGTACATCAGTAGACAGTTACAGTATGCTAAAGAAATGGAAAGTTTAAATGTGTTAAACGATCTCACCGTGGATATGTTGATAGAATCTTGAACTGTTAAATCTTTCAAAATGGTTAAAGGAGAACAAAGTGTTGAAGTAATCCCCTAACCAACAAGTGGTTTGTTAGTTCAACAAAACTAATTTTCCGGAAAAACCATTTTGATTAAAACAAACTTAAGTGTTTTGAAATCACAATGGGAAAATAGTTTGTTGTCAGGGAGAGTTCTAATTGTTTATGCCGAGTGAATGGCGAATTGAAGCGATTCGATATCAGTTTGTCATTTTTGTACAGTTTATTTTCAAATTTTCCTTGAAAATCAAAATTGAAACGTATTTTGATTTTAGGGGGAGAATAATTTTGAAAAAATAGAAAATTTGAAAATGTCAAAAACATTGAAAAATCAAAAATGAGTTTTGTTGTGAAAAAGAGGATATGATAGTAAATCAGTGAACTATCACAGCATGCTAAAGATATAAAATGTCAAATGTGATAAACGGTCTCACTGATGATGTGTCAGTAGGTTTTTTCACATTTAGTAGATTGTGACGAGATATAAACCTAAATTCAAACTTGCTTATATCGTGGGGAAACATCTCTCGGATATATGGGTAACCCCCGAAATCTCGTTTGAAAGATTCCTTTTTCTGATATACTAGCTCTTTATACTCAGTGATATCTGGGGTATTATTCCAGGACTTCTGCTGAACGGTAGTTCTGACCTAGTCCTCGAATAATACTTTCTGCAAATGCTTGAAACACAGCATCACCCTCAGCATCAATGATAAGTCAATAAAATTGCTTAGCAATGCTGTTGTAAAAAAGATCCTCTAAAGGGGACACACCTACAAGTTGAGTCATGATCTCTCTGCTGAACGGTAGTTCTGACCTGAGCTCTCATGATTCTTCATAATTTATTAACCCCTTACAGATATCATTTGTGTTATAATTACATGTAAGACTGAATATTGGGATCTGGATACGGGAGTATATTCAAGAGGTGGGACACATGAATGAGTTTAAGTTCTTAATTCACCTAATTCGTATCCTGAATCAGTTGAAGTTTGTATGAAAATTTAAGTGGACAAGTATATCGACAATCTAAGTGAATTGTTTAATTCTTACTGTGTAACTAAGCTCAACGGTACTTGTGACTTGTCATAAACTGATATGATCCTCTAATGCATACTCAAACAAAAATATTGTCTGTAAATATGTTTATACATATTTCTTTACTGCTTTATATTTTTAGAAAATTCAAAAAGATTTTGATTTCTGCTTTATTTTCCACAACCGATATCTAAGTGCTGAGTTTCAAAATCTAAGTAAGCTGATCGTGTTTCTGAAAATAAAACAAGTTCATTAATTTGAAACTTGAAGTTTAAAAAAAAAATTAAAAACAGTTTGTGATATCTCCAAGGTCATTAAGTTGGACTTGGATGATTAACTGTGGGGGATTTGGATGCTTATATTGTTATAGAGCTAGTTTCCGATACGATTCGATGAAACTGCCAAATTCATGAGAAGTGATTTTGAGGAGATTGAATTGTCAGATTACAATATTTGGAAGATTAAAATGTTGTTACTTATAGTTGTATGAGTGATTGCAGGAAAAGTCCAGAGTACGATCCCGAGAGCAGAGTCTAAGGGGGAGTCTGAAGACAAGCTGAAAGTTAGGAGAAGCTTGTAGATGGAAAGAGAGGTGTCGATCCCTAAAAGCACGGAAGCTTGACGAAAGGGGGAGCCTGCTGATGATAAAGCTGTTGATGATAGAGCCAGTGATGAGATCCTGGTGTAAGAGTCAAAGTGTGAAGCTGATCAAGAGAGTAATGGATGCTTACAATGTTACAATCTGAATGAGAAGGTAAAATGACCAAGACTGAAGACTCAGAGCTGAAAACTTCGTCAACATCCCAGGGGGAGTCTGTTGGTGCAGGGAATGTCTGTTGACTACGTTTGCATTAAGTCTTAGGTCAAGAAAGGTTAGATAAGAGCTTGAGAGTTAAAATAGGGTTTAAGGATGTAATTTCGTTTATATGTACATGTTTAGAAGTGATTTCGCTTATTAGGTCTTTAGGTGATTTCGCTCATAGGGTTACAAGGGGGTTTCGCTTATATGGTCTTTAGGGGATTTCGCTCATGTGTCATGACATTGGAGCGAAATCAGGTTGATTATAAATAGTCATCATGAGCGAACTCAAGTCATTCAGTCAGAACCTTTGGAGCGAAATCATCTCATGCTTGTGGTGTCGAAACTCTGTCAATTTGTAATCAGAAAGCATCAATAAAGAAAGAATTAAAGAGAAAAAGTTGTTTGTAACTTTACGTACACTGATTCCGCCTTTATACGTGAAGATGAACGTTCTCAACTGACTTTTCAGGGTCGGAACACGGTCCAACAAAAATTTTAAAGTTTATCAGCTAGATGTTAAATCAGCATTTCTCTATGGGAAGGTAAAAGAGGAGGTATATGTCGGACAACCACCGGGCTTCTGATGCTCGGCTTTGACTTGCGCACATGTCAAGCATTTAGCTACATAGGTGGCTACAAACTTCTTCAAGCCTATCCACCAATAATTTGCCCTTAGATCCTGGTACATCTTATCAGCTCCAGGATGAACGGAGTATTTGGAACTATGGGCTTCCTGGAGGATAACATCTCGAAGCCCTCCATAAATTGGAACCCATATTCGTCCATTTAATCTTAGAATTCCATCCTTGCTAAGAGTTAACTGCTCCTCAGTTACCCCTAGCTTTTCATTAGGATAGTTAGCTTCCAACACAGCTTCCTTCTGTGCAGCTAACAACCTTTCAGTCAAACTGTTCTTTATCTCCATGCGCTTGGCATTGATTCGGATGGGTTTCACCCTCTCCTTTCGACTCAAGGCATCGGCGACTACATTCGCCTTGCCGGGATGGTATCTGATTTCACAATCATAATCATTTAAAGTTTCCATCCAACGGCGTTGCCTCATATTTAAATCCTTCTGATTAAACAGGTGTTGGAGTCTCTTGTGATCAGAATAGATCACACACTTGATTCCATATAGATAATGCCTCCATAGTTTTAGTGCGAATACGACGGCACCCAACTCCAAGTCGTGGGTGGTGTAATTCTTTTCATGCACTTTCAATTGACGTGATGCATAGGCAATAACTTTTCCTTTTTGCATTAGTACACACCCCATGCCAGAATGGGATGCATCGCAGTAGACTACGAATTTTTCGATTCCATCAGGTAACGTCAATACAGGAGCGTTGCTCAACTTCTGTTTAAGGATATCAAAGGACTCTTGCTGCTTAGGGCCCCAAACGAACTTCACTTTCTTCTTAGTCAAGGAAGTTAGGGGTGCAGCAATCCTTGAAAAATTTTCGATGAAACGCCTGTAATATCCTGCCAATCCCAGGAAGCTACGAATCTCTGTAGGCGTCTTTGGTTCTTGCCAGTTCATAACTGCTTCAACCTTAGCGGGATCCACTTGGATACCACGCTCACTTACCACATGTCCAAGGAATTGGACTTCTCGAAGCCAGAATTCACACTTGGAAAATTTGGCGTAGAGTTTCTCCTGATGCAGGAGTTTGAGAATACAGCGAAGATGTTTCTCATGGTCAGCTTGATTCTTCGAGTAGATAAGGATGTCGTCGATGAAAACGATGACGAATTTATCTAAGTACGGCTTGCAAACGCGATTCATGAGATCCATGAACGCGGCAGGTGCATTAGTGAGCCCAAAAGGCATCACTAGGAATTCGTAATGACCATAACGAGTCCTAAATGTTGTTTTATGCACGTCTTCATCTCTAACCTTCAGTTGATGGTAGCCTGACCTCAAATCAATCTTTGAAAAATAACTTGCTCCTTGTAATTGATCGAATAAATCGTCGATCCTGGGTAAAGGATACATATTCTTTATCGTGACCTTATTAAGTTCAAGATAATCGATGCACAGACGCATCGATCCGTCCTTCTTCTTGACAAACAGGACAGGTGCTCCCCAAGGAGACGAACTAGGTTTAATGAAACCCTTGGCTAGCAATTCGTCTAGCTGTGTCCTCAATTCTTTCATCTCCGTTGGTGCCAACCTATAAGGTGCTCTAGCAACTGGTGCTGCTCCGGGGACGATGTCAATCCTGAATTCCACTTGTCTATCTGGTGGTAAACCAGGTAGTTCTTCCGGAAAAACTTCTGGGTATTCAGAAATGACAGGGATGTCTTCTATCTTCGGTTTAGGCTCATCAATAATCACTTGTGCCATGTAGATGACACAACCCTTCTTTAAACATTTTGAAGCCTTGAGCATAGTCGCTTGCTCAGGCAGCCCATACTGGGTATCTCCCCGAATGGTAAGTGATTCACCAGACGGAGTCTTTATTAACACTTGTTTCTTGTTGCAGACAATTTGGGCCTGGTTATGAGATAACCAGTCCATACCCAGAACTATGTCAAAACCGGCCAACTTAAAGGGAAGTAGAGACAGAGGAAAAGAATGGTTCTTAATGGATATAACACATCCATCTAACACAGTAGAGACGGTTTCTAGGGTGCCATCTGCTAACTCCACCTCATAATTCACATTTAAGGTTTTGATAGGTAATTTCAACAATTCACAAAACTTATTATCAACGAAAGACTTATCAGCGCCTGAATCAAAAAGTACTCTAGCATAGACGTCATTTACAAGGAAAGTACCTGTAATAACGTTGTCGTCTAGAACCGCTTCCTTTGCGTCCATTCTGAAGACTCTGGCATTAGTCTTCTTGGCCTCTTCAGGCTTCTTGGTGTATTTGGGGCAGTTGGTTTTAATGTGCCCCTTTTCATTGCAACGATAGCACGTTGCGTCTTTCATCTTCTTGCAATCCAAGGTTTTGTGATCCGTGGACTTGCATATTCCACATGCAAAGGTTTTTGACTGAGTCTGTGAGTTCGACTCAAGTCTGCACTTTCCAAAGTGCTGTTTCTGGCATACCTTGCATTTGGGCTTCTCGCCAGAATGATGCCCATCTTTCCTTGACTCAGATCCTTTCTTGTTATCACCGTTCCCACGGTGTTTCTTGTTCGATCTCCGTGAACTATCCTCTTCACGCTTTCTCTTCTCAACCTCCTTATTCCTCAGCGATCTCTGCCTGACCGCATCCAAAGTGAGGGACAAGGATATGTCAGCTACAGATCTAAAAGTAGCTGGCCGAGAAGCCTTTACGCTTGCCTTGATTTCCGGGGCTAAA
The DNA here is from genome assembly GCA_030545235.1 of Helianthus tuberosus. Lineage (NCBI taxonomy): Eukaryota > Viridiplantae > Streptophyta > Magnoliopsida > Asterales > Asteraceae > Helianthus > Helianthus tuberosus. Next base: position 135,301,167 of record CM060394.1, read on the forward strand.
CCACCGATAAAACGAGCTATTCTTTTTGGTTCCGGGGTTACCAGATAAGGAACCAACCGGGACATTGTGTTGAAGCTCGTTAGGTAAGCTTGACAGTCAAGGTTTGTCATCACCAATGATAGAAAATCAGACTCTATCTTCTCCACCTCATGTTGAGGGCAGTAATTTTCCCTGATAAGGGCAACAAATTGATCCCACGACATGTTGTACAATGGGATTTTTCCAGTGGCTTGAATCAGAGATCTCCACCATGCTAAAGCTTCACCCTTAAAAGACTGCGACACAAACTTGACCACGTCTCTCTCAGCGCATCCGCTGATATCCACAACCGTATCCATCTCATCCAGCCACGTCATACAATCAATGGCTCCTTTCTCCCCAGTGAAATCCCGGGGTTTGCAGGAAATGAAATATTTATAAGAGCAACCCTTGTCACGGGGTCCCTGGTTTAGTACAACCTGCTGAGATGGAGCACTGTGGTGGTTCGAGGAGTGTCGATCATCATCTTTCTTCGGTTCGTCCTTCTTGGACGGTGGCTTTGAAGGCTGCGTAGATAGGGTCCTACTACGAGTCCCACTATACTCTTCGTACTGCCTTTCCAATGCCTTTGTAACTGCGTCGTCGACCAACGCTTTTAATTCAACACCCGTTAGATTAATCCGGGCGTTATCAATGTTCTCCACTGGATGACTATTTATCTCGTCTGAGTTAGCCATTTTAATTGAACTGTTACAGAAAACAAGGACAATAGTTTATTTGGGAGTTTATTATGGAATTGCCCCTTAGGGTAATTCATTAACCATGGTAAACAGAGACCATATTTGGTTAATTTATTAATCATATTTATTTAGGATTTCTATAATAATTTATCCTAATTATAAAACAATAACAGTTTTATTTGTGGCACAAAAGGCCTAGTCACATGGACATTTAATTTATAAGCTATGATTTCAGAGAATCAAAACATGAAGGTATACTGGCACAATACGCCTAGTCACAAGGACATTTATAATTTATAAGCTATGATTTCAGAGAATCAAAGCATGAAGGTATACCGGCACAATAGGCCTAGTCACAAGGACATTTATAATTTATAAGCTATGATTTCAGAGAATCAAAGCATGAAGGTTTGAACCTAGTTCATTACCATTATCTGACAGGGAGTCATCGCTACCACTGTCTTTTGGCTCATATGGAAATGAGCAGGGCCCGTAGGCACCATATTACCACGTATGGTCAAAATATGATCATCTTAATTGATGAGCTAAACCCATGATTCAGAGATCATTAAGTTGGGTTAGGGATCTTTAGAAAGATCCTTTCATATAAAAATGACATGTGTGATTTTAACGAATCACTTCTGCCAGGAGTGTTAACATGTTTTCAGATGTTAACTGCGATTTGAATCTTTTGAACAGGTCTTACCATCTTGGCCCGGTCTTATAATGACCCGAAGGCTAGGTTTCACTCTTTAAGATTCTTATTTAAAAATTTACATAGGCAGATTATTTAAAAAGGAATGATTTTAATTTATTTATTTCATATATAACTTATCTATGCGCATAATGGCAAACATGAAATTTATAAAACAAACATTCCATTAATTTATTAAAATATTACACGCTGCCCTAAACGGGTATTTTCAACAAACAAACTTACCCACGCAGGGGTTTAATAACACACATACCCACGCAGGGGCTTAATAACATAATAGTCCACGCAGGGACTTACACAAATAACATACCCTCGTAGGGGTTTACAGAAAGATAGACCCACGCAGGGGTCAAAACAAACAAGCATACCCACGCAGGGGTTTATACAGCAAGACTGGCCCACGCAGGGGCTCAACAACAAATGGAAGGATTCAGCGGTCCTTCTTGCTCTTCCCTTTAATTAGGCTCGTTAATCCTTGGAAGAAAGTTTGTCGCTCCCTTCGTTCCCTGTGAAACTCTCGCTCTACATGGTCCAACCTTTGCAGAATTTCTTCACGCTCTGGTGGAGAGAACCTTGGTGGTTGCAATTGTTGCCTGATAATAGGTCTTGCCGGTATCTGGTACCCATGAGTTGGGTACCCTACTCCCCATGGATCTCCATAGGGTCCTTGGGTGTTGTAGTTAGCCGCTACCATGTATGGGTCGGCTTCTGCGTAGTTGTAGTTGGTGTGCACTGGCTGTTCAAACGGGTTATACGCCATGGAACCCGTGTATGCCGGAATAGGGTTATCAAAACCCATAGGCGGTGGTTGCGGTGCAACTGGGTGTGAAGGTTCACCCATTTGTGGATCTTCTTGATGTGGCGGGTAATGGCTGCCACTTGATTGCAGAGGAGAGCTGAAATGGAAATCTCCTCCCCGTGTATACATACGCGGTCCAGATCTCCTATGCCTCAGCGGTTGAGGAGGTGCTGGCTGAATTGGCAGCGGTGGAGGCGGTGGCGTAACTGCCACAAACCGTGAATCCACAGAGGGATCCTGTTGCTGCTGCTGCTGCTGAGGCGGTGAATGGTGAGGAGGTGTATAGTACCATTCGTGCCTGGTAAACATAGCTTGAAAGCTATCTGGACCAACATAGGGTGATCCGTGGAAAGAAGATCCGTCAGAGATCTCTATCGGGTGGTTTGGTGTACCACTGGCAGGTTCGACGGGGTCCGTATCCTCGTCCATATCGTCCTCGTGATCTCCCGAGAAATGATCCTCTGGCCCCAATGGGTTAAAACCCACTGGTTCTTGTATATAATTCGCCGGGTTAAACCGGCCCCTAAAAACTGGTGTAGGGTCACCAAAAGAATGATGCGATAAGGATCGCTGCAACGGTATGTATGCAACGGTATGTATGAGGGTTGAGGGTTATTGGGCTCGTACTCCGGTTGTGGCCCATAAGGTTTATGGACAGGAGGTGTTAAGCTGTGCGAAACCGACCGTCTTGCCGGCTCGAAGAGGTTCCTTCGGTTTTTCCGGGGATCGTCACTCTCTGTGGTCGAAGGAGCTCGCACATTTGAAGGTCCTGCCTCGTTGTCATTGGGGGCGGTGATTGGCCCCTTGCCACGTCCTCTTCTCCTGAAGAATCTTGGCGGCATTTTCAAATCCTGTCATTATAATATGAGATAACAACAACAATATATAAAAATTTAAACGACAAAACAAAAACCAAACAGGGTAGAATTCGTCCTATGTTATTTTTCTAGACTCGAAAGTTTAGATTATGTGCAATTGTGTTATTGAGATTAAACACAAAAGGCTAGTGTTTAATTCACTCAATGTTGGCTCTGATACCAACCTGTCACACCCTGATTTCCACGTGTCACCGGTGGACCCGGTGGGGAGTATCGTGACGTGGTTGGCAACATAATAGTCAAACAACACAATATAAAAATATGCACAGCGGAAGCAATTTAAAAGAGATATGTATCAACCGAATTTAATATTGTAATATCAAATGTCACAATATTCGGAAGTTTATCCACAGACGGATCGGAAACAAATTGGAAACAATAGTTCAACAGACTTCAGGCATCTTAAGCTTGCGAGACTTCTAATGATGCTAAGGAGAAATCCCAGCCAATTACGCTTAGTACCTGCATTTAATCTTTTTGGGGAAATACGTCAGTTTACACTGGTAAATACAATCTGTCACACCCTGTCTTTTGCGGAAGCGTATGATGTGTGACTAGCTTGTTATCATTGCATTCAATCGTAATAAACAACTACATGATCAAAACGATGTTCATCCATTCATGAAAATTTGAGTATTACAAACACTTGTTATTTAAGTTTTCAAAACACGACCTTTGACAAGGTTACTATTCAACAAAAGTGGATGACATCTAAACTTGTAGTCTACTTCTAGTTACGACACTTGCGCCCAAGATCCATCCTGTCACCTGAAATACATGTAATTTTGGAAAACATCAACATAAAGTTGAGCGAGTTCATGCGTTTTTGTATTTCACGTTTTTATACTTTGTATGAAAACATAGTATTTATCATGTATAATTCAAGTCTTTCTTGAGTACCCCACGTACTCAAGTATAATTCCCATTTTCTTGAGTACCCCACGTACTCAAGTATCATTCAAGTTTTCTTGTGTACCCCACGTTTTAAATGATTGTTTAAACAAGGACATTAAGGCACGTGAGGACATAGGGAGCATTAGTATTTTCTCCTTCAAGGCATGTGAGGACATAGGGAGCATTAGTGTTTTCTCCCTTAAGGCATGTGAGGACATAGGAGCATTAGTATTTTCTCCTTTAACTGTGTCGGTTTCCCTCGACTGTGTCGATTAACCTCGACTGCGTCAATTCCCTTGACTGTGTCGATTTCCCTCGACTGTGTCGATTAACCTCGACTGTGTCGATTTCCCTCGACTGGGACACCGAAGCACTCATGAGGTCACATAAGGACCATGAGTGGGGCTCGGCCATACCCGTTAGATCTAACCCTCGTCCCTAATTAATGATTGTTTTTAATGGCTTGGTACTAGTATCCACCAAGACTTTATGGCATCTTTTTTATTAGTCTATGCTCACATGATCTAGTATTTTCTAGGCTTTTTCTTAAAGCTCATCATATTGCACTCACCACGAGTGCTTCTCGTATTCTCAAATCATATTGCACTCGGTTCTCGTTCTCACCAAGAGTGCTTCTTGTATTTTTACCCTTTGTAAAAATTATAATATTTGTAACATGTATTTCACCCCCGAGAGTTATAAAAACTGAAAACAGTTAAAGAAAAGGGGGAGCATGAACTCACAACTTTGCGTTCCTGTGCGTCGTAAACTTCACCGGATTTGCTTAATTAACGTCGTAACCTATACGCGTTTTCTTAACGTTAGTCACTAGACTTGCGTCGCACAAGTACAGTCACTATCTCTTGTGTACGTATTCTTGTGTTAAAAATATTCTATATTTTTAACTACGTATCTTACTTATATTATTTCTCTAAAATTAATATAAGTATCTCGTGTTTTGCACTTTGCACCCGAATTATGTATCTTGTATGTTATATGTGAATTTTTGTATTCTTACTCGTTACGAGTATCTCTAAGTCATATTATTTTTACTCTAAAAATAATATATACCTATTTCACAAAATAATCACATAATCACACAAGCGATAAATATATATTCTAAATATATATTTAACAAGTTTTACTTATGAAAATCCACCTCCGGTATTTGGTAATTTTGTAATAAAAATCATGGCGAAGTTTGTTTGGAAAACAAGTCAAAAATGCATTCATAACGCTTGTCACCAAAAATATTCTAAGTGCTATTTTCTGGAAAAATTTCGCCAGAGTTTCCTCTGTAACTGGAGGTGGCCACGCTTACTAGCGTATCATTTTCTTTTAAAATCCAAATCAACAATTTCCTCAATCAGCAATAAACAATATTCAACTAGTTAAAATAGATATAATCGCAAAAATACATGAACTTGTGGTTCATCTAAAATATGAAGTAAATCCCATTACTTTTAGTGGATCTTTTGTATAAATCAATCCGGTTTCGTAAAAGTCTCGTTTTTAATGAGATTCTATCTTTACAACTTCTTGTCAACATTCACAAAAATAGTTCTTTTGTCAAAACTTTGTGTTACACGAGTGTTTACACACTTGTGTGTTTACTAAAATCATTCTTGTTTATGAAAGATCCGTCTTTAAAAGTATGTTTTCTCTTGACACGTGGTCCTTTGAAAATACCGCTTGTAGGTCCGTAGATCTACTAGTTTTAAACACTATTTCATAAGTAATATTGATTTTACACAAGTTCATGTTTAGTGTGTGGTAGAGTTTCATCATTTAACCCTTTGTATACTTAAACAAACTCTATGCCATGATTCTTGATCATGACTAATCCGGGTTAGATGATGATCCGAGCTACCACATCATAGATCGGCACTAAATAATCACACAAAACAAATCTTACAAGATTTACACAACTCTTGTGCTATTAACCAACATTTTTAACATTTTAGTAGACTTTTAACATATCATCTTGTATGTTCTTGAGTTTTAACCGTTATATCTTATTTTAACCATTTTAAAATAGATCGAGAGTGTGTTTCAAGCAACTTACTACTAGCTCGAGGCTAGGGAAGAATCTAGTCGAAAAATGCGTGGATAAAAACAATGTAGCGAGGTCCTTTGCAATCCGAGTGCACCAAGCTTCCTTATACGCGATCCTTAACCCTTGTATGATCTTGGAATGTCTTGAATGGAATCGAAAAATGATGGATGGGTGTGGGTGGTTCTCGGCCGAAGGTGTCAAGAGAGGGAGAGAGTAGTGTGAATGTTCTAAGTGTGGTGTGAAGGTTATGGTGGACATATGTTGTTACTTATAGGCCATTCTCATGGTCATTAACCAAGAGTTTATGTGTAGCCTAGATATTACGCACACTTGAATATAATATTCAAAAGTTTAGTGAGGTGTCCCACACTCTAACCGAGTTCGGTTATGGGGGGGGGGGGGGGTTCCATGGTTGATTTCTAACTAATTGGTTAAGGTTTAGTTAGTTAGTTTAGAGATTTAAAATTAGTTACTAGTGTGTTGTAATTTACAACGGGTGTTAGGGTATTCGGGGACCCTAACTAGCTTAGAAAAAGAAAAACATTGCTTCTAGCAATATTTTGGTGTTCCGGGTAAAGTCCGGTTGTTCGGTTAGATACCGATTCGTTAAAGTGCTAAATTGCACATTTTAGTGTCTTTTAAGTGCCCTTTTATAACACTTTCAATTCCCGACACTCAGGAAATTATTCTGAATGATAAATCATGATTTCCGCATGATATTCATAAGCTTAAATGCTGATTTATTGCTGAATTATACATATTCCTGCACTTAAAGTGCGTTTCGGGTGCTTTTTAGTGCTTATTTTTGCTTTCGCAATGTCTATAAATTAAACCCTTATATGTACTCTTGGGTTTTAATGTACTTTTGTCGTCGGACCTACACCTAGGCCTCAATTCTAATGTCTGACTGCTTTCTGCAGTTCTGTTGACATGAGGTGTCTTACCGGTGAGTTTTCTAATATTTCTGACGCAACGCTCTCGTTTATGCATAAAGCTATATTTTGTAGCACAAAATGTGCATGAATTCACTTGCATGGAATTCAGAAATTTATTTGTCTGGTAAACCAGATCATGCACAGTCATTTAAGTACAAATTACTGTTCATTTCGTGTACGGAATGTACGGAAAAAGTGACGGTTGTCACAGTCTCCCTCCGTTAAAAGAATTTCGTCCCGAAATTCAAGCGATGCCATCGGTCGCAGGGGAGTTGTGAAACCAATATGGTCACTTAGATTCATGATTTGTCTTCATGTTCCCATGAAATCTCTGGGTCATGTCATGAATTCTATCATACTCAAATAAGTCGATCATGACTTTTCTGTATCTTGTGGACTCTTGGTCCATAACCTCAACAGGTTTCTATAGTAATTCTTGTCGTTTGTCATTGACGTGAATCTTATTTGTGGGAACAACGACTGTTCCTTAAGTCTGACTCCTCTATAGACTAGTCACATGAATGTGTCGCGATCACTACTGATCTTTTTCTGGGAGCTTCATCTTGTGAACAATGGTTCTGATCCCTACACCGGGGATTCAACCTTTTCGTTTTCCAAATCACACTACGCCTTCTCTAGGCGAGGCTCTCATTTTAGTCATACTTCTTGTCTCAATTTCTTTCGACTTATGCCGCTCATCGGCGCTATCTTTCTGTATTCTGCGGGCTGTCCTGATATGATCACATATCTAAAGGATCTTGCCACTAGTTTTCCTGGGCCATCTCGGGCCAGTTGATTGTTTACCTTCGGTCTCCGTTCAACATGACGGGAATTTACTCATTATGTTCCGTCTAAAGCTTTACATGAAGCGGTTTAGACGACGGTGTGATAGATACCGTTGTAGGAAAACTCCACTAAGGGCAAGTGAGTGTTCCGACTTTTCATCAAGGTTTATCACATAAGAACATATTGTGTTCATACAGTCTGCATTGTTCAGCAGCTCAGTTCATATTCGAGTTCTTACGATCATCGGTGTGTTGCAACCCTTGTGATCAATAAAGATCGTGCAACGTTTTCTTTCAGGTAATGACGTCCAGTTGCGGCGCGCAATCACTGTATCTATATCAAGATCTCTTCTCGTGATTCCTTAATCAATGTGCCGCGTGCGCAATGTTGTGGTCTCGTTGCATCGACGTACAATCGAGACTTTGTCGAGAGGCGTCACATAATTGCAACTCTAGCTCCTTAGCTCTTGGTTGCAGGGTTGGCATGAATTTCGTTCTTGGTTATGGTTCTCACCTTGCGAATTTGAAATCCGCTTTTTGTCATTATTGCACGTAACTGTGCTTTCTCTAAGAGTTGCAAGGTAAATTGCGGCTGTTGCTCACGACCTTCCTTGGTCGTTGGCCATATAAGAATGTAGTCAATAAGTATATGACTTATCCAGGTATGGCTCACACGTTCGATTCATGAGGTCCATGAATATTGTCGATGCATGTGTTAAGCCAAATGATACGACAAGGATATCGTAATGCTTGAAGCAAGTCCTAAAGGTCGTTTTAGGTATATATCCTTTTGTATTCACAGTGGAGGACCTTTTGTCCTCAAGTTGATCTTTGAGTGGTAACTGGAACCTTATGATTGGCTCATTTGTGTCAGCAGTCCTTGGCAAAGGATTCTGATTCCCAATTTTCTGAAGTTTATGTAAAGTGGATACTACCAACTTTCTCCTTGCCTCCTTAACTAAGGATGTTATGTCCTTAATTTCCTCTGTCTAACAGCTCTTGCAGTTGTATCAGAGATTCATGCTTCGCTGGTGAAGCTAGTCGGTATGGCGTCATTCAGCCCTGGTACCGCTCCTGGCATGAGATTTGCCTTAAACCTCTCTTGTCACTGCGGAGGTATTCCTGGAAGGTCTTCGGAAAAGGCTCCTGGAACTTCTTCCATCACGGGAATGTTTTCAGGCTTCGTAGTCTACTCGGAGGCGTTTCTATGCCTCTTCGACCAGTGAGGGATGTCGTAGATCTGCCACCTTGTGGGGTCTAGCATCCTTGCACCTATCGCAGGAAATTTGGGTTTCATCATTCGCAAGCGAGAAGCGTCTGATTTTCTCATATCAAACGACTTCGGCTCTATTCTTGGATTTCTGATCCATGCTGACTAACATATTATGACTTCGCGAGTCAATGGTAACAGAAGGTTCCGGCCTTCTGAGTCCCTAAATACAATCCTTAATCGCTTCGACTGTTTGATCTAGCCTCCTATATGCCCATTTCTAAAGAATATAGGACGTCTATCTCACTTGAGACTAGGCCAAGCAGTTTCTTAAGTTCTAAGCATGCAAGGTTGAAGTTGATGCCAGTATTAAAAATAGATGCATAAGGTTGGTTATTAGGGAACGTACCCGTAACCGCATCTGGATCCTGGCGTGCTTCACGAGTTTCGATCGTGAAAACCCTTCCTTGCTTGTTTCTTCCTAGGGCAATCTTTCCTAAAGTGCCCTGCTTCACCACATTTGTAGCAACCTAGTATTCTCTTATTTCTTCCATCTGGGTCCTTTGCCCAACAGGCATCCTTGTTGTGTCCTTCTTTTCCACACTTTCCACATGTAGGCCTTAGGCATCGACCTTCATGGTGAAAAGTGCATTCCCCGCATCTCGGCTTAGTCCCCGAGTATATTTTACCACCAGCCTTATTAGTGGCTTCATCAGTTTTCCTTCCAGGCGGCGGGTTCACTTTCTTTCTTTTGCCTGTTTTAGAGCTTCCACAGTTGACTTGGGTGCTCATCTTTAGATTCGAAGACTTCCTCTTCTTATTGCCTGATGACTCCACATGAGTCTCTTTCTTGTTATCCTAAGATTCTGAAAATTTTCCCGCACGTAGAGCTTCTTCAGTAAGGGTGACACTCATATCGATAGCCTCTGCAATGGTTGAGGGCTTTGAGGTAGTAACCATGCTCCTGATCTGAGGTGCAAGTCCCCAAATGAATCGTTCAACCCTTTTGAATTCCGGTTTGACTAAGTAGGGGACGACCCTAGACAGGTCGTGAAATCGTTGGACGTATTCAGGAATCTTCGGTCCATCCATTTTTAAGTTCCAGAACTCCACCTCAATCTTCTGGATTTCAGCCCTAGCACAGTATTTCTTTTCCATCATTTCCTTGAGCTCGTCCCAGCTTAGTGCATAAGCAGCATCCGCACCAAGGGTTTGAACCTGAAGGTTCCACCAGGAGAGTGCGCCATCTACGAATAACCCTGAGATATAAGTAACACTCTGTCGGGGCGAACAGTTACTCATTCTTAGAATGGAGTCAGTCTTTTCTGCCCAACGTACAAATGCAACGGCACCTCCTGTGCCATCAAAATTCAGTGGCTTGCAGTCCAGGAATTGTTTATAGGTGCAGCCAGTCGGAGGGTTATTTCCAGTAGTGCCATCGCTGTGCTTAGAGCGGAGGGCTTCATGTCGAGCAATCGCCTGTGAGATGCATTCTTGCAGCTCGGCTTCTGTTCTTGGCAGCGTACTGGTGTTTGTGTCTCGCCTGGGCGGCATTCTCTTCTGCCAAAATGGTATGAAGTAGGTTAAACAACATTTCAATTGTCTATGATATTCATAGCACCATAAGCCACCCAATTTCACACGTATATATAACCAGTGTATAAGCGAGGAAACAGTTATTGAGCCTTCACATAGGCTTGCCAAATTGGCTTATTGTTTGAAATGAACTCGAGGCTACATCGCCTTGGTCATTCAAGTTTTAGTTATTTCCTGCTACATTGGTTTCCTTAGGTCTTTAGCTTTACTGGTGCGTATATTTCCCCTTTGATGGGGTTGTCCGTGTTGAAGTGGTAGAGAGTGCATCGTCACTGATTCTTCCTGAATGTCATTCCACCTCTCTTGCTTAAACATCGTCCTCTCAAACGTCTCGTATGCAGGTAGAAGCGTCAGTCACGAAGTAGGCTAAGACAGGCTTCCTACTTTCTAACGTGCTAAAGCACTGATCTATGTGTTGTTCTACCAGATGAAGGTGAGGACACCTAAAGATTAATTTTGTATGGTTTTCATTAGCTCGGCCCGCAGAGTCCACCAGGATTCCTGTGCACTACAAGTCGTCATTACGTGGGCCCCCGTAATAATAAATTGTCTTGCACAGTTACCCCAAATTTTCTCTCGTCCAAGCAGATGATCAATCAAGGAGGGGACACTATTGTCCTTGTACCTCTTGTCATGGAAAGGACCTTTGCGATGGTCCACGCGCTAACATTCGTTATCGTTACGCGTGTATAGGCACGATGATTAGATGGAATAGGAATAGAGAGAACTCCTAGTAGTTGGAGGGGCACCTTCGAGATGAATACTTCATCTTCCTTTTCTGGTCAAGTATGTCATCAATCTTGCTTCACATAAGCCGCAGGGATCTCGTCCCGTTGATTGAGGATTCGATCAAGGTTGCCGCCTCTGCCTCGTCATCATCACCGTAGTTAGGCACCTTCACGATCGAGAAGGAAGAGCAGCCATCTCCTACGGAAGCAAGCTCAGCACCTTGTTTGGTAATCACTCCCAGCCATGAGCTTTGCAAAGGATGCGAGGTCGGTAGCTTCATCGTGCGAGTCACGTATAGTAATAGGAGTCGGAGTCGAAAGTATCTTATTCACGTCAATAATCATTCCGTACACTTATTTGTATGTATGTATGTATATCAATAACATATATGCTACTTAGCATAAACAAGCATTTTAATGCATTATATCACGTATAACTCTCGTTTTTGGGGGTCATTTTGTTTTTGGCAAGTCTAACTCGTGTAGACTATGCTTTGGTTGGCACCTTATTTTAAAGGTATTCCTCACTAATGTCCTTGCCTTGTCACTTTTTGAAAAGTGTCCGACTTGTGGATCTTGGCGCTTTCGTGAATGCAATGAAAACCTTTTTGAAAAATGTTTTTGTGAGAGAACTCTAGTGATTGTAGTCTAGACTCGAGAAAGAATCCTAGTTCACTACAATCGAAGCTCTGATACCAAACTGTCACACCCTGTCTTTTGCGGAAGCGTATGATGTGTGACTAGCTTGTTATCATTGCATTCAATCGTAATAAACAACTACATGATCAAAACGATGTTCATCCATTCATGAAAATTTGAGTATTACAAACACTTGTTATTTAAGTTTTCAAAACACGACCTTTGACAAGGTTACTATTCAACAAAAGTGGATGACATCTAAACTTGTAGTCTACTTCTAGTTACGACACTTGCGCCCAAGATCCATCCTGTCACTTGAAATACATGTAATTTTGGAAAACATCAACATAAAGTTGAGCGAGTTCATGCGTTTTTGTATTTCACGTTTTTATACTTTGTACGAAAACATAGTATTTATCATGTATAATTCAAGTCTTTCTTGAGTACCCCACGTACTCAAGTATAATTCCCATTTTCTTGAGTACCCCACGTACTCAAGTATCATTCAAGTTTTCTTGTGTACCCCACGTTTTAAATGATTGTTTATACAAGGACATTAAGGCACGTGAGGACATAGGGAGCATTAGTATTTTCTCCTTCAAGGCATGTGAGGACATAGGGAGCATTAGTGTTTTCTCCCTTAAGGCATGTGAGGACATAGGAGCATTAGTATTTTCTCCTTTAACTGTGTCGATTTCCCTCGACTGTGTCGATTAACCTCGACTGCGTCAATTTCCCTTGACTGTGTCGATTTCCCTCGACTGTGTCGATTAACCTCGACTGTGTCGATTTCCCTCGACTGGGACACCGAAGCACTCATGAGGTCACATAAGGACCATGAGTGGGGCTCGGCCGTACCCGTTAGATCTAACCCTCGTCCCTAATTAATGATTGTTTTTAATGGCTTGGTACTAGTATCCACCAAGACTTTATGGCATCTTTTGTATTAGTCTATGCTCACATGATCTAGTATTTTCTAGGCTTTTTCTTAAAGCTCATCATATTGCACTCACCACGAGTGCTTCTCGTATTCTCAAATCATATTGCACTCGGTTCTCGTTCTCACCAAGAGTGCTTCTTGTATTTTTACCCTTTGTAAAAATTATAATATTTGTAACATGTATTTCACCCCCGAGAGTTATAAAAACTGAAAACAGTTAAAGAAAAGGGGGAGCATGAACTCACAACTTTGCGTTCCTGTGCGTCGTAAACTTCACCGGATTGGCTTAATTAACGTCGTAACCTATACGCGTTTTCTTAACGTTAGTCACTAGACTTGCGTCGCACAAGTACAGTCACTATCTCTTGTGTACGTATTCTTGTGTTAAAAATATTCTATATTTTTAACTACGTATCTTACTTATATTATTTCTCTAAAATTAATATAAGTATCTCGTGTTTTGCACTTTGCACCCGAATTATGTATCTTGTATGTTATATGTGAATTTTTGTATTCTTACTCGTTACGAGTATCTCTAAGTCATATTATTTTTACTCTAAAAATAATATATACCTATTTCACAAAATAATCACATAATCACACAAGCGATAAATATATATTCTAAATATATATTTAACAAGTTTTACTTATGAAAATCCACCTCCGGTATTTGGTAATTTTGTAATAAAAATCATGGCGAAGTTTGTTTGGAAAACAAGTCAAAAATGCATTCATAACGCTTGTCACCAAAAATATTCTAAGTGCTATTTTCTGGAAAAATTTCGCCAGAGTTTCCTCTGTAACTGGAGGTGGCCACGCTTACTAGCGTATCATTTTCTTTTAAAATCCAAATCAACAATTTCCTCAATCAGCAATAAACAATATTCAACAAGTTAAAATAGATATAATCGCAAAAATACATGAACTTGTGGTTCATCTAAAATATGAAGTAAATCCCATTACTTTTAGTGGATCTTTTGTATAAATCAATCCGGTTTCGTAAAAGTCTCGTTTTTAACGAGATTCTATCTTTACAACTTCTTGTCAACATTCACAAGAATAGTTCTTTTGTCAAAACTTTGTGTTACACGAGTGTTTACACACTTGTGTGTTTACTAAAATCATTCTTGTTTATGAAAGATCCGTCTTTAAAAGTATGTTTTCTCTTGACACGTGGTCCTTTGAAAATACCGCTTGTAGGTCCGTAGATCTACTAGTTTTAAACACTATTTCATAAGTAATATTGATTTTACACAAGTTCATGTTTAGTGTGTGGTAGAGTTTCATCATTTAACCCCTTTGTATACTTAAACAAACTCTATGCCATGATTCTTGATCATGACTAATCCGGGTTAGATGATGATCCGAGCTACCACATCATAGATCGGCACTAAATAATCACACAAAACAAATCTTACAAGATTTACACAACTCTTGTGCTATTAACCAACATTTTTAACATTTTAGTAGACTTTTAACATATCATCTTGTATGTTCTTGAGTTTTAACCGTTATATCTTATTTTAACCATTTTAAAATAGATCGAGAGTGTGTTTCAAGCAACTTACTACTAGCTCGAGGCTAGGGAAGAATCTAGTCGAAAAATGCGTGGATAAAAACAATGTAGCGAGGTCCTTTGCAATCCGAGTGCACCAAGCTTCCTTATACGCGATCCTTAACCCTTGTATGATCTTGGAATGTCTTGAATGGAATCGAAAAATGATGGATGGGTGTGGGTGGTTCTCGGCCGAAGGTGTCAAGAGAGGGAGAGAGTAGTGTGAATGTTCTAAGTGTGGTGTGAAGGTTATGGTGGACATATGTTGTTACTTATAGGCCATTCTCATGGTCATTAACCAAGAGTTTATGTGTAGCCTAGATATTACGCACACTTGAATATAATATTCAAAAGTTTAGTGAGGTGTCCCACACTCTAACCGAGTTCGGTTATGGGGGGGGGGGGGGGTTCCATGGTTGATTTCTAACTAATTGGTTAAGGTTTAGTTAGTTAGTTTAGAGATTTAAAATTAGTTACTAGTGTGTTGTAATTTACAACGGGTGTTAGGGTATTCGGGGACCCTAACTAGCTTAGAAAAAGAAAAACATTGCTTCTAGCAATATTTTGGTGTTCCGGGTAAAGTCCGGTTGTTCGGTTAGATACCGATTCGTTAAAGTGCTAAATTGCACATTTTAGTGTCTTTTAAGTGCCCTTTTATAACACTTTCAATTCCCGACACTCAGGAAATTATTCTGAATGATAAATCATGATTTCCGCATGATATTCATAAGCTTAAATGCTGATTTATTGCTGAATTATACATATTCCTGCACTTAAAGTGCGTTTCGGGTGCTTTTTAGTGCTTATTTTTGCGTTCGCAATGTCTATAAATTAAACCCTTATATGTACTCTTGGGTTTTAATGTACTTTTGTCGTCGGACCTACACCTAGGCCTCAATTCTAATGTCTGACTGCTTTCTGCAGTTCTGTTGACATGAGGTGTCTTACCGGTGAGTTTTCTAATATTTCTGACGCAACGCTCTCGTTTATGCATAAAGCTATATTTTGTAGCACAAAATGTGCATGAATTCACTTGCATGGAATTCAGAAATTTATTTGTCTGGTAAACCAGATCATGCACAGTCATTTAAGTACAAATTACTGTTCATTTCGTGTACGGAATGTACGGAAAAAGTGACGGTTGTCACAGTCTCCCTCCGTTAAAAGAATTTCGTCCCGAAATTCAAGCGATGCCATCGGTCGCAGGGGAGTTGTGAAACCAATATGGTCACTTAGATTCATGATTTGTCTTCATGTTCCCATGAAATCTCTGGGTCATGTCATGAATTCTATCATACTCAAATAAGTCGATCATGACTTTTCTGTATCTTGTGGACTCTTGGTCCATAACCTCAACAGGTTTCTATAGTAATTCTTGTCGTTTGTCATTGACGTGAATCTTATTTGTGGGAACAACGACTGTTCCTTAAGTCTGACTCCTCTATAGACTAGTCACATGAATGTGTCGCGATCACTACTGATCTTTTTCTGGGAGCTTCATCTTGTGAACAATGGTTCTGATCCCTACACCGGGGATTCAACCTTTTCGTTTTCCAAATCACACTACGCCTTCTCTAGGCGAGGCTCTCATTTTAGTCATACTTCTTGTCTCAATTTCTTTCGACTTATGCCGCTCATCGGCGCTATCTTTCTGTATTCTGCGGGCTGTCCTGATATGATCACATATCTAAAGGATCTTGCCACTAGTTTTCCTGGGCCATCTCGGGCCAGTTGATTGTTTACCTTCGGTCTCCGTTCAACATGACGGGAATTTACTCATTATGTTCCGTCTAAAGCTTTACATGAAGCGGTTTAGACGACGGTGTGATAGATACCGTTGTAGGAAAACTCCACTAAGGGCAAGTGAGTGTTCCGACTTTTCATCAAGGTTTATCACATAAGAACATATTGTGTTCATACAGTCTGCATTGTTCAGCAGCTCAGTTCATATTCGAGTTCTTACGATCATCGGTGTGTTGCAACCCTTGTGATCAATAAAGATCGTGCAACGTTTTCTTTCAGGTAATGACGTCCAGTTGCGGCGCGCAATCACTGTATCTATATCAAGATCTCTTCTCGTGATTCCTTAATCAATGTGCCGCGTGCGCAATGTTGTGGTCTCGTTGCATCGACGTACAATCGAGACTTTGTCGAGAGGCGTCACATAATTGCAACTCTAGCTCCTTAGCTCTTGGTTGCAGGGTTGGCATGAATTTCGTTCTTGGTTATGGTTCTCACCTTGCGAATTTGAAATCCGCTTTTTGTCATTATTGCACGTAACTGTGCTTTCTCTAAGAGTTGCAAGGTAAATTGCGGCTGTTGCTCACGACCTTCCTTGGTCGTTGGCCATATAAGAATGTAGTCAATAAGTATATGACTTATCCAGGTATGGCTCACACGTTCGATTCATGAGGTCCATGAATATTGTCGATGCATGTGTTAAGCCAAATGATACGACAAGGATATCGTAATGCTTGAAGCAAGTCCTAAAGGTCGTTTTAGGTATATATCCTTTTGTATTCACAGTGGAGGACCTTTTGTCCTCAAGTTGATCTTTGAGTGGTAACTGGAACCTTATGATTGGCTCATTTGTGTCAGCAGTCCTTGGCAAAGGATTCTGATTCCCAATTTTCTGAAGTTTATGTAAAGTGGATACTACCAACTTTCTCCTTGCCTCCTTAACTAAGGATGTTATGTCCTTAATTTCCTCTGTCTAACAGCTCTTGCAGTTGTATCAGAGATTCATGCTTCGCTGGTGAAGCTAGTCGGTATGGCGTCATTCAGCCCTGGTACCGCTCCTGGCATGAGATTTGCCTTAAACCTCTCTTGTCACTGCGGAGGTATTCCTGGAAGGTCTTCGGAAAAGGCTCCTGGAACTTCTTCCATCACGGGAATGTTTTCAGGCTTCGTAGTCTACTCGGAGGCGTTTCTATGCCTCTTCGACCAGTGAGGGATGTCGTAGATCTGCCACCTTGTGGGGTCTAGCATCCTTGCACCTATCGCAGGAAATTTGGGTTTCATCATTCGCAAGCGAGAAGCGTCTGATTTTCTCATATCAAACGACTTCGGCTCTATTCTTGGATTTCTGATCCATGCTGACTAACATATTATGACTTCGCGAGTCAATGGTAACAGAAGGTTCCGGCCTTCTGAGTCCCTAAATACAATCCTTAATCGCTTCGACTGTTTGATCTAGCCTCCTATATGCCCATTTCTAAAGAATATAGGACGTCTATCTCACTTGAGACTAGGCCAAGCAGTTTCTTAAGTTCTAAGCATGCAAGGTTGAAGTTGATGCCAGTATTAAAAATAGATGCATAAGGTTGGTTATTAGGGAACGTACCCGTAACCGCATCTGGATCCTGGCGTGCTTCACGAGTTTCGATCGTGAAAACCCTTCCTTGCTTGTTTCTTCCTAGGGCAATCTTTCCTAAAGTGCCCTGCTTCACCACATTTGTAGCAACCTAGTATTCTCTTATTTCTTCCATCTGGGTCCTTTGCCCAACAGGCATCCTTGTTGTGTCCTTCTTTTCCACACTTTCCACATGTAGGCCTTAGGCATCGACCTTCATGGTGAAAAGTGCATTCCCCGCATCTCGGCTTAGTCCCCGAGTATATTTTACCACCAGCCTTATTAGTGGCTTCATCAGTTTTCCTTCCAGGCGGCGGGTTCACTTTCTTTCTTTTGCCTGTTTTAGAGCTTCCACAGTTGACTTGGGTGCTCATCTTTAGATTCGAAGACTTCCTCTTCTTATTGCCTGATGACTCCACATGAGTCTCTTTCTTGTTATCCTCAGATTCTGAAAATTTTCCCGCACGTAGAGCTTCTTCAGTAAGGGTGACACTCATATCGATAGCCTCTGCAATGGTTGAGGGCTTTGAGGTAGTAACCATGCTCCTGATCTGAGGTGCAAGTCCCCAAATGAATCGTTCAACCCTTTTGAATTCCGGTTTGACTAAGTAGGGGACGACCCTAGACAGGTCGTGAAATCGTTGGACGTATTCAGGAATCTTCGGTCCATCCATTTTTAAGTTCCAGAACTCCACCTCAATCTTCTGGATTTCAGCCCTAGCACAGTATTTCTTTTCCATCATTTCCTTGAGCTCGTCCCAGCTTAGTGCATAAGCAGCATCCGCACCAAGGGTTTGAACCTGAAGGTTCCACCAGGAGAGTGCGCCATCTACGAATAACCCTGAGATATAAGTAACACTCTGTCGGGGCGAACAGTTACTCATTCTTAGAATGGAGTCAGTCTTTTCTGCCCAACGTACAAATGCAACGGCACCTCCTGTGCCATCAAAATTCAGTGGCTTGCAGTCCAGGAATTGTTTATAGGTGCAGCCAGTCGGAGGGTTATTTCCAGTAGTGCCATCGCTGTGCTTAGAGCGGAGGGCTTCATGTCGAGCAATCGCCTGTGAGATGCATTCTTGCAGCTCGGCTTCTGTTCTTGGCAGCGTACTGGTGTTTGTGTCTCGCCTGGGCGGCATTCTCTTCTGCCAAAATGGTATGAAGTAGGTTAAACAACATTTCAATTGTCTATGATATTCATAGCACCATAAGCCACCCAATTTCACACGTATATATAACCAGTGTATAAGCGAGGAAACAGTTATTGAGCCTTCACATAGGCTTGCCAAATTGGCTTATTGTTTGAAATGAACTCGAGGCTACATCGCCTTGGTCATTCAAGTTTTAGTTATTTCCTGCTACATTGGTTTCCTTAGGTCTTTAGCTTTACTGGTGCGTATATTTCCCCTTTGATGGGGTTGTCCGTGTTGAAGTGGTAGAGAGTGCATCGTCACTGATTCTTCCTGAATGTCATTCCACCTCTCTTGCTTAAACATCGTCCTCTCAAACGTCTCGTATGCAGGTAGAAGCGTCAGTCACGAAGTAGGCTAAGACAGGCTTCCTACTTTCTAACGTGCTAAAGCACTGATCTATGTGTTGTTCTACCAGATGAAGGTGAGGACACCTAAAGATTAATTTTGTATGGTTTTCATTAGCTCGGCCCGCAGAGTCCACCAGGATTCCTGTGCACTACAAGTCGTCATTACGTGGGCCCCCGTAATAATAAATTGTCTTGCACAGTTACCCCAAATTTTCTCTCGTCCAAGCAGATGATCAATCAAGGAGGGGACACTATTGTCCTTGTACCTCTTGTCATGGAAAGGACCTTTGCGATGGTCCACGCGCTAACATTCGTTATCGTTACGCGTGTATAGGCACGATGATTAGATGGAATAGGAATAGAGAGAACTCCTAGTAGTTGGAGGGGCACCTTCGAGATGAATACTTCATCTTCCTTTTCTGGTCAAGTATGTCATCAATCTTGCTTCACATAAGCCGCAGGGATCTCGTCCCGTTGATTGAGGATTCGATCAAGGTTGCCGCCTCTGCCTCGTCATCATCACCGTAGTTAGGCACCTTCACGATCGAGAAGGAAGAGCAGCCATCTCCTACGGAAGCAAGCTCAGCACCTTGTTTGGTAATCACTCCCAGCCATGAGCTTTGCAAAGGATGCGAGGTCGGTAGCTTCATCGTGCGAGTCACGTATAGTAATAGGAGTCGGAGTCGAAAGTATCTTATTCACGTCAATAATCATTCCGTACACTTATTTGTATGTATGTATGTATATCAATAACATATATGCTACTTAGCATAAACAAGCATTTTAATGCATTATATCACGTATAACTCTCGTTTTTGGGGGTCATTTTGTTTTTGGCAAGTCTAACTCGTGTAGACTATGCTTTGGTTGGCACCTTATTTTAAAGGTATTCCTCACTAATGTCCTTGCCTTGTCACTTTTTGAAAAGTGTCCGACTTGTGGATCTTGGCGCTTTCGTGAATGCAATGAAAACCTTTTTGAAAAATGTTTTTGTGAGAGAACTCTAGTGATTGTAGTCTAGACTCGAGAAAGAATCCTAGTTCACTACAATCGAAGCTCTGATACCAAACTGTCACACCCTGTCTTTTGCGGAAGCGTATGATGTGTGACTAGCTTGTTATCATTGCATTCAATCGTAATAAACAACTACATGATCAAAACGATGTTCATCCATTCATGAAAATTTGAGTATTACAAACACTTGTTATTTAAGTTTTCAAAACACGACCTTTGACAAGGTTACTATTCAACAAAAGTGGATGACATCTAAACTTGTAGTCTACTTCTAGTTACGACACTTGCGCCCAAGATCCATCCTGTCACTTGAAATACATGTAATTTTGGAAAACATCAACATAAAGTTGAGCGAGTTCATGCGTTTTTGTATTTCACGTTTTTATACTTTGTACGAAAACATAGTATTTATCATGTATAATTCAAGTCTTTCTTGAGTACCCCACGTACTCAAGTATAATTCCCATTTTCTTGAGTACCCCACGTACTCAAGTATCATTCAAGTTTTCTTGTGTACCCCACGTTTTAAATGATTGTTTATACAAGGACATTAAGGCACGTGAGGACATAGGGAGCATTAGTATTTTCTCCTTCAAGGCATGTGAGGACATAGGGAGCATTAGTGTTTTCTCCCTTAAGGCATGTGAGGACATAGGAGCATTAGTATTTTCTCCTTTAACTGTGTCGATTTCCCTCGACTGTGTCGATTAACCTCGACTGCGTCAATTTCCCTTGACTGTGTCGATTTCCCTCGACTGTGTCGATTAACCTCGACTGTGTCGATTTCCCTCGACTGGGACACCGAAGCACTCATGAGGTCACATAAGGACCATGAGTGGGGCTCGGCCGTACCCGTTAGATCTAACCCTCGTCCCTAATTAATGATTGTTTTTAATGGCTTGGTACTAGTATCCACCAAGACTTTATGGCATCTTTTGTATTAGTCTATGCTCACATGATCTAGTATTTTCTAGGCTTTTTCTTAAAGCTCATCATATTGCACTCACCACGAGTGCTTCTCGTATTCTCAAATCATATTGCACTCGGTTCTCGTTCTCACCAAGAGTGCTTCTTGTATTTTTACCCTTTGTAAAAATTATAATATTTGTAACATGTATTTCACCCCCGAGAGTTATAAAAACTGAAAACAGTTAAAGAAAAGGGGGAGCATGAACTCACAACTTTGCGTTCCTGTGCGTCGTAAACTTCACCGGATTGGCTTAATTAACGTCGTAACCTATACGCGTTTTCTTAACGTTAGTCACTAGACTTGCGTCGCACAAGTACAGTCACTATCTCTTGTGTACGTATTCTTGTGTTAAAAATATTCTATATTTTTAACTACGTATCTTACTTATATTATTTCTCTAAAATTAATATAAGTATCTCGTGTTTTGCACTTTGCACCCGAATTATGTATCTTGTATGTTATATGTGAATTTTTGTATTCTTACTCGTTACGAGTATCTCTAAGTCATATTATTTTTACTCTAAAAATAATATATACCTATTTCACAAAATAATCACATAATCACACAAGCGATAAATATATATTCTAAATATATATTTAACAAGTTTTACTTATGAAAATCCACCTCCGGTATTTGGTAATTTTGTAATAAAAATCATGGCGAAGTTTGTTTGGAAAACAAGTCAAAAATGCATTCATAACGCTTGTCACCAAAAATATTCTAAGTGCTATTTTCTGGAAAAATTTCGCCAGAGTTTCCTCTGTAACTGGAGGTGGCCACGCTTACTAGCGTATCATTTTCTTTTAAAATCCAAATCAACAATTTCCTCAATCAGCAATAAACAATATTCAACAAGTTAAAATAGATATAATCGCAAAAATACATGAACTTGTGGTTCATCTAAAATATGAAGTAAATCCCATTACTTTTAGTGGATCTTTTGTATAAATCAATCCGGTTTCGTAAAAGTCTCGTTTTTAACGAGATTCTATCTTTACAACTTCTTGTCAACATTCACAAGAATAGTTCTTTTGTCAAAACTTTGTGTTACACGAGTGTTTACACACTTGTGTGTTTACTAAAATCATTCTTGTTTATGAAAGATCCGTCTTTAAAAGTATGTTTTCTCTTGACACGTGGTCCTTTGAAAATACCGCTTGTAGGTCCGTAGATCTACTAGTTTTAAACACTATTTCATAAGTAATATTGATTTTACACAAGTTCATGTTTAGTGTGTGGTAGAGTTTCATCATTTAACCCCTTTGTATACTTAAACAAACTCTATGCCATGATTCTTGATCATGACTAATCCGAGTTAGATGATGATCCGAGCTACCACATCATAGATCGGCACTAAATAATCACACAAAACAAATCTTACAAGATTTACACAACTCTTGTGCTATTAACCAACATTTTTAACATTTTAGTAGACTTTTAACATATCATCTTGTATGTTCTTGAGTTTTAACCGTTATATCTTATTTTAACCATTTTAAAATAGATCGAGAGTGTGTTTCAAGCAACTTACTACTAGCTCGAGGCTAGGGAAGAATCTAGTCGAAAAATGCGTGGATAAAAACAATGTAGCGAGGTCCTTTGCAATCCGAGTGCACCAAGCTTCCTTATACGCGATCCTTAACCCTTGTATGATCTTGGAATGTCTTGAATGGAATCGAAAAATGATGGATGGGTGTGGGTGGTTCTCGGCCGAAGGTGTCAAGAGAGGGAGAGAGTAGTGTGAATGTTCTAAGTGTGGTGTGAAGGTTATGGTGGACATATGTTGTTACTTATAGGCCATTCTCATGGTCATTAACCAAGAGTTTATGTGTAGCCTAGATATTACGCACACTTGAATATAATATTCAAAAGTTTAGTGAGGTGTCCCACACTCTAACCGAGTTCGGTTATGGGGGGGGGGGGTTCCATGGTTGATTTCTAACTAATTGGTTAAGGTTTAGTTAGTTAGTTTAGAGATTTAAAATTAGTTACTAGTGTGTTGTAATTTACAACGGGTGTTAGGGTATTCGGGGACCCTAACTAGCTTAGAAAAAGAAAAACATTGCTTCTAGCAATATTTTGGTGTTCCGGGTAAAGTCCGGTTGTTCGGTTAGATACCGATTCGTTAAAGTGCTAAATTGCACATTTTAGTGTCTTTTAAGTGCCCTTTTATAACACTTTCAATTCCCGACACTCAGGAAAGTATTCTGAATGATAAATCATGATTTCTGCATGATATTCATAAGCTTAAATGCTGATTTATTGCTGAATTATACATATTCCTGCACTTAAAGTGCGTTTCGGGTGCTTTTTAGTGCTTATTTTTGCTTTCGCAATGTCTATAAATGAAACCCTTATATGTACTCTTGGGTTTTAATGTACTTTTGTCGTCGGACCTACACCTAGGCCTCAATTCTAATGTCTGACTGCTTTCTGCAGTTCTGTTGACATGAGGTGTCTTACCGGTGAGTTTTCTAATATTTCTGACGCAACGCTCTCATTTATGCATAAAGCTATATTTTGTAGCACAAAATGTGCATGAATTCACTTGCATGGAATTCAGAAATTTATTTGTCTGGTAAACCAGATCATGCACAGTCATTTAAGTACAAATTACTGTTCATTTTGTGTACGGAATGTACGGAAAAGTGACGGTTGTCACACAATCAATTGACTCATTTTGGAAAATGATTGAAAATTGGTTTGGATGCACGTGGCATAAACATTTTATTTAACTTGGGAGAATTATTTAAATATATATAATCTTGTGAACGAATTACATGTTCCTTGTGCGTTCAGTAGCCCGGATCTTGTCCGGGTTAAAGATCAATAGACACACCACAATATTCTTTTGTGCACTGACGGGTGTACGCCTACACCCCGCGCTTAAGTCGTGGCCATTTCGTAAAATGATGCCAAGGATATCCGGGACATGGTCATTAACCCCCCAAAGGCTTTAAGTAACAAGACTGTTTAAACGAGCCGATCAAATTATTCAATTAACCACCCAACGATGGAAGATTTGATGCCCGATCAAGCGGTATTCTATATACCGTAACCCAAGCCCGTATAGGGAAAATAAGTTAAAAGTATTTACCTGAGCAATGTATAAATCACAATAACCAAACGCACGTAGCTTTTACTGGTACTCCAAATCTGGAACGAAGGTTTATAATAACCTATTAGAATTCTAACGGGTCTTTAATTAAGCTTAAGCTTGGACCGGTTAGTTTCCAAGATACGGTTCGTACGCACGATTAAGCGAAGACCGGATAGAATCTGATTTAGACCCGACAAGTTCAGAGACTTGTTTAATATGGGTATTTCATACACATTCTGGATTTTGAGATAAAACCGTTAAGGTTTGACCCATTTAGGCTAGTTTATGTAAACTAGTTACATAAACCGAACCGAACGCGTAATAAGCGTAACGGGTATTCATGAGAGATATTTACAGGTTTCCTAAGTTAATATGCTTCATATATGTTGTGACATCAGTAATATGTCTTTTATTATGTCCGAACCGAATTTAAACACAAACTATACCCCGTAGGGGTAGTTTGGTCATTTTAAAGGTTGTAAAAGAGTTTAAGTGTCAACCTAAGTTACAGGCCTGATGTAATCAGAAAATATACTCAATTTGCTAAGTTATATCAGTAGGTTAAAGTATATACGTGAAATTTATTCATTATAACCAAACTATGCCCCGTAGGGGTATTTTGGTAATTTCACCTAAGCCGAAAAGCTCAAAACTGAAGTCTGAGTTTAACAACCTTTGCTTACTGTTAAAATATTATAACTTGCCTCAAATATCAGTAGGTATCACCCTTGGTATGTTTAAAATAGTTTTAGTACATACTATCCGTTAAAAACGCTTAAAAAGGCGATTAGAAGCCGTTTCCGGGTTCGATACTTAAATATGATATTTTTATATTTCCAGAAGGCTTAAAATAATTTATTTATCATATGTGATCAGTAGCAAAAGGTTTGGAGTCGTTTAGATGTATAAAACTCATTTTATAGCCCGTAAGGGCAAAACCGACAATTACCGGATTAAGCCTACGACTATAAGTTATGCTCAGCCTAAAATTAATTAAAAATCTTTAAAAATCCCAAAATAATATATTACATCAATGGGTAAAGAGATTGATATCAACAAGTATGTTTAAGTAGGCTATACGCTAAATACGCTGTTTAATTAACATAAAGCTTTAATTTTACGCTAACGAGCATAACTCTTAACCTACACCTCAAACTGATGTCAAATTTTGTATGCAAGTTTATATATCAATAATTAAGGTTTCTACTCTTTTACATTTCTAAAAATCACGTTTTAAGGTGAAAAGGGCATACTAGTCAACATATGAGCAATTAACGGAATCATGCATATTAATTGGATAACTAATGATCCGAGTTGTATAATCACAGAGGGTTATACTAGCATGTAACCTGGTCCAAATAAAGCTCTAAGGAATTTCTAAAACATACCATAACGGGTCAGAACTGAAAGTCAAAGTATAAGTCAAACTATGCGACTTTCGGTTCCGAACCGGGTCTAAACAAGAAATTGTCGGGTTGAACATGTTTAGACATGTCCTTACACTAATTACCAAGTTATATTAATGATCAAACAGGTTGTATGTGTTCTACATTGCTAATTATGCATAAATTGTAATTTACACATTCTGTTGACTTTTTAAATACAAGTTTGACCCGACATTTGACCTAGTTAGAGTGGGAATCAGGGGGAACCCATTTGAGGTCCTATTACCCACATAATTACCAACTTATAACTACTTTTGGTTCGACTAATCACTGGACCATTAGTGATTAATCTTAAAGTCAACCGTTAATTACGACGGTTTGACTTTTAAGCTAATACTAAGCTAAAACTTAATTAAGAAAGGGTTAGCAAAATTACTGAAGTCCTATGCACGAAATGTGATGCTTAGAGAAAGATCCTTAGCTCCAGAAATGCCCCAAATGTGCAGATGAATGGTGTGAAGAACTTGTTGCACATGAAGCCTTTATATAGTGATCAAGAACACCACAAAAGGTTGACACACAAGTCTATGACTTACCACAACTGATCCACAAGTGTCCCTAGATGTTTAGGGGTTGTTTAGGGGTCAAGGGAGATGAGGAAAATCGTTTAAAGGTCGAAATTCGCGTTTAAACTGGCAACAGCCGGTTTTCTGTTGCTGGGCACTACCTTACGGACCTCAAGGTCCCCAATGTTGAGGTCCGTAAGCCTGACATCAGGCACAAAAATATGTTGTTCTTTTGTGTTTTGAAAGGGCAACCACTTGTTTCGAATTTGGGACATTATTTATCAGATTGGGGCCTCTAAATTGTGCCTTAAACAGTTACATACCCTACCACTTTGGTATGTTTCATTGAATCCTATTTGAAAGTGCCGAACAAGAAGGTTTACCGTGCATTTTCTTCGTAGGAGTCCACCACTTCCATTATGAATCAGTTTGTTGCTATGATTCCCCGAATTTGAATATATACCAGATGTTTATTAGTCTTGGGATTTATAATAAGGTCGTTCAGAGGTGTAAAAATTAACATGACAACACTTTTAATTCCCTTCGTACATCTTTAATTATATCCGGGTTTATAGCACTTTTGTCTTAATTGACACGTGTCGTTATTTCATTGAACACGAATTTTCGAGGTGTTACATCCTCGCCCCCTTAAAAGAAATCTCGACCTCGAGATTTACTGAAACAAATGAGGGTACTTTTCTTTCATGGTGGATTCAACCTCCCACGTATACTCGGGTCCTCTACGGGCATCCCATTTGACCTTTACAATAGGTACATGCTTCCTTCGAAGCTTCTTTACCTGTCGATCTTCAATCGACAAAGGTTTTTCCACAAATTTTAAGCTCTCATCTATATGCACATCTGTATGTGGTATTACCAGTGATTCATCAGCGAAGCACTTCTTCAGATTGCAGATGTGGAACACATTGTGAATTCCACTTAGCTCTTCCGGTAAGTTTAACTTATAGGCAACTGACCCGACAGGTTCGATAACCTTGAAAGGTCCTATGTATCTCGGGCTTAGCTTGCCTTTCTTACCAAATCGCATCACCCCCTTCCAGGGTGATAATTTAAGCAACACCTTGTCGCCTACTTCGAAGTTAAAAGCTTTACGCTTTGGATCAGCGTAGCTCTTCTGCCTATCACGGGCAGCTTTGAGACGGTCACGAATCTGGACAATCTTGTCCGTCATCTCGAACACTATCTCTGGTCCTGATAATTGGACATCTCCAACTTCCGCCCAACAAACGGGCGTTCTACACTTTCTATCGTATAATGCCTCAAAAGGCGCAGCCTTAATGCTGGTGTAGTAGCTATTGTTGTAGGAGAACTCAATCAATGGTAGGTGGTTATCCCAACTACCACCTAAATCAATCACACATGCACGTAGCATGTCTTCCAAAGTTTGAATAGTACGCTCACTCTGACCGTCTGTCTGAGGATGGTAAGCCGTACTGAAATTCAAACGTGTGCCCAAAGATTGTTGGAAGCTTTTCCAAAAATGTGACGTGTATCTAGTATCTCGGTCAGAGATAATAGACACAGGTATGCCATGTAAGGCAACAATCTTATCAACGTACAACTGGGCTAACATGTCGGAGCTATAAGTCTCCTTGATGGGTAAGAAATGTGCTGACTTAGTCAGTCTATCAACTATAACCCATATTGTATCGTTTCCTTTCCTTGTCTTAGGTAACTTGGTGATAAAATCCATAGTTACCATTTCCCACTTCCACGTAGGAAGTTCAGGCTGTTGTAGCAAGCCTGACGGCTTCTGATGCTCGGCTTTGACTTGCGCACATGTCAAGCATTTAGCTACATAGGTGGCTACAGACTTCTTCAAGCCTATCCACCAATAATTTGCCCTTAGATCCTGGTACATCTTATCAGCTCCAGGATGAACGGAGTATTTGGAACTATGGGCTTCCTGGAGGATAACATCTCAAAGCCCTCCATAAATTGGAACCAATATTCGTCCATTTAATCTTAGAATTCCGTCCTTGCTAAGAATTAACTGCTCCTCAGTTACCCCTAGCTTTTCATTAGGATAGTTAGCTTCCAACACAGCTTCCTTCTGTGCAGCTAACAACCTTTCAGTCAAACTGTTCTTTATCTCCATGCGCTTGGCATTGATTCGGATGGGTTTCACCCTCTCCTTTCGACTCAAGGCATCGGCGACTACATTCGCCTTGCCGGGATGGTATCTAATTTCACAATCATAATCATTTAAAGTTTCCATCCAACGGTGTTGCCTCATATTTAAATCCTTCTGATTAAACATGTGCTGGAGGCTCTTGTGATCAGAATAGATCACACACTTGATTCCATATTGATAATGCCTCCACAGTTTTAGTGCGAATACGACGACACCCAACTCCAAGTCGTGGGTGGTGTAATTCTTTTCATGCACTTTCAATTGACGTGATGCATAGGAAATAACTTTGCCTTTTTGCATTAGTACACACCCCATGCCAGAATGGGATGCATCGCAGTAGACTACGAATTTTTCGATTCCATCAAGTAACGTCAATACAGGAGCGTTGCTCAACTTCTGTTTAAGGATATCAAAGGACTCTTGCTGCTTAGGGCCCCAAACGAACTTCACTTTCTTCTTAGTCAAGGAAGTTAGGGGTGCAGCAATCCTTGAAAAATTTTCGATGAAACGCCTGTAATATCCTGCCAATCCCAGGAAGCTACGAATCTCTGTAGGCGTCTTTGGTTCTTGCCAGTTCATAACTGCTTCAACCTTAGCGGGATCCACTTGGATACCATGCTCTCTTACCACATGTCCAAGGAATTGGACTTCTCAAAGCCAGAATTCACACTTGGAAAATTTGGCGTAGAGTTTCTCCTGATGCAGGAGTTTGAAAATACAGCGAAGATGTTTCTCATGGTCAGCTTGATTCTTCGAGTAGATAAGGACGTCGTCGATGAAAACGATGACGAATTTATCTAAGTACGGCTTGCAAACACGATTCATGAGATCCATGAACGCGGCAGGTGCATTAGTGAGCCCAAAAGGCATCACTAGGAACTCGTAATGACCATAACGAGTCCTAAATGTTGTTTTATGCACGTCTCCATCTCTAACCTTCAGTTGATGGTAGCCTGACCTCAAATCAATCTTCGAAAAATAACTTGCTCCTTGTAATTGATCGAACAAATCGTCGATCTTGGGTAAAGGATACCTATTCTTTATCGTGACCTTATTAAGTTCACGATAATCGATGCACAGACGCATCGATCCGTCCTTCTTCTTGACAAACAGGACAGGTGCTCCCCAAGGAGACGAACTAGGTTTAATGAAACCCTTGGCTAGCAATTCGTCTAGCTGTGTCCTTAATTCTTTCATCTCCGTTGGTGCCAACCTATAAGGTGCTCTAGCAACTGGTGCTGCTCCGGGGACGATGTCAATCCTGAATTCCACTTGTCTATCTGGTGGTAAACCAGGTAGTTCTTCCGGAAAAACTTCTAGGTATTCAGAAATGACAGGGATGTCTTCTATCTTCGGTTTAGGCTCATCAATAATCACTTGTGCCATGTAGATGACACAACCCTTCTTTAAACATTTTGAAGCCTTGAGCATAGTCGCTTGCTCAGGCAGCCCATACTGGGTATCTCCCCGAATGGTAAGTGATTCACCAGACGGAGTCTTTATTACCACTTGTTTCTTGTTGCATACAATTTGGGCCTGGTTATGAGATAACCAGTCCATACCCAGAACTATGTCAAAACCGGCCAACTTAAAAGGAAGTAGAGACAGAGGAAAAGAATGGTTCTTAATGGATATAACACATCCATCTAACACAGTAGAGACGGTTTCTAGGGTGCCATCTGCTAACTCCACCTCATAATTCACGTTTAAGGTTTTGATAGGTAATTTCAACAATTCACAAAACTTATTATCAACGAAAGACTTATCAGCGCCTGAATCAAAAAGTACTCTAGCATAGACGTCATTTACAAGGAAAGTACCTGTAATAACGTTGTCGTCTAGAACCGCTTCGTTTGCGTCCATTCTGAAGACTCTGGCATTAGTCTTCTTGGCCTCTTCAGGCTTCTTGGTGTATTTGGGGCAGTTGGTTGATCCTTCTGTGTGTCGCGGGAGGCGACCATCTAGCCTAGGGTAGCCTTGTGTCGAGTATAGCCTGGTCATGTGTCAAAATCATGTTACACGTGTCCAAAACTCCTGCCGCGCATCGTGGAAGATTTAGGGGACCCCCATGAGTCTCCAAGGGTCCCTGTTGCTGGTTTCGTCTGTTTTTCAATTTGGGTCGTGCCGTACAAGTTCTGGGTTCCAATTAGGGTTCCTTAGTGTGCATTTTAGGAATGGGTAATTGAAATTTTTGAGGTTGTTATATTCTCCCCACCTTGTTTTAAATCTCGTCCTCGAGATTCACTGGAATAAGTAAGGATACTTTCATTTCATTTCTGATTCTAGTTCCCATGTGTATTCTGGTCCTCTTTTTGAATCTCATTTTACCTTGACCAGAATTAACCTCTTATCTTTAAGATTCTTAATCTTTCTGTCTTCTATTTGCAGAGGTTTTTCAATAAACTTTAATTTTTCATTTACCTCTATGTCCTGAAGAGGTACTACAAGTGATTCATCTGCTAAACACTTCTTAAGATTACAAACATGAAATACATCAGGTACACCGACCAATTCCTCTGGTAGTTGTAACTGATAAGCGACTGGACCTATTCGTTGGATAAATTTAAACGGTCTAACATATATTGGGCTTAACTTTCATTTCTTACCGAATCGGACTACTCCTTTCCAAGGAGAAATTTTCAATAGCACCTTGTCTCCAACTTGAAATTCTAATGGTTTACATCGATGGTCGGCTTAGCTCTTTTGGCGATCTCTTGCCGTTTTCAATCTTTCCTTGATTTGAGTTATTTTATCAGTGGTTTCTTGCACAATTTCTGGACCTGATAATTGGTTTTCTCCTATTTATGCCCAACATACTAGAGTTCGACACTTTCGTCCATAAAGTGCTTCAAATGGGGCAGCATTGATGCTTGTGTGATCACTGTTGTTATAGGAGAATTCTATTAATGGCAAATGGTCGTCCCAATTTCCACCGAAATCTATAACACATGCCCTCAACATGTCTTCTAAGGTTTGGATCGTCCTTTCACTTTGTCCATCTGCCTGGGGGTGATATGCTGTACTTAAGTTTAATCGTGTCCCCATAAGTTTTTGGAAGCTTTTCCAAAAATGTGAAGTGAAACGACTATCTCTATCAGATACAATGGAGAGTGGAACTCCATGTAATGATACTATCTCATCCATATATAACTTAGCTAGTCGTTCCATGTTAAAGGTTTCCTTTATTGGTAGGAAATGAGCTGATTTGGTTAATCGATCTACAATCACCCAAATTGCGTCATTCCCTTTTCTTGTTTTTGGTAGCTTAGTAACAAAATCTATTGTTATTAATTCCCATTTCCATACAGGTATTTCTAACTGTTGAAGTAATCCTAAAGGTTTCTGATTATCTGCTTTAACTTGTGAATAAGTTAACACTTAGAAACGTAACTGGCTATGTCCTTTTTCATTACTATCCACCAAAAATTATTCCTCAAATCTTATACATCTTATTACTACCAGGATGCATCGTTTACCTTGATTTATGGGCTTCCTCTAATATTCTATCTCGTAGATTTCCTTGTTTAGGTACCCAAATTCTTTTCTTATGGAATCTCCAAATTCCATTAGTTCCTTGTTCTAGTTCCTTTAATACTCCTTCCATTCCTTCATTATCATCCTTAACTGCTGTTTCTTGGGTATTCTTCAATTGTTCCATTAAATCTATTTGTAGATTTAACCTAAGAGCACGTACTCGTCTTTGCTTCTCATGATACTTACGAATTAAGGCATCGGCTACTACATTTGCTTTTCCCTCGTGATATTGAATATCACAGTCGTAATCACTTAGAATTTTCATCCATCTCCTTTGCCTCATGTTTAATTCTTTTTGCCCAAAAATATATCTTAAACTCTTATGACCCGTAAAAAGGGTAAACTTACTACCATACAGATAATGTCTCCAAATTTTAAGGGAAAAAATTATTGCTCCTAATTCTAAATCATGAGTTGTGTAATTTTCCTCGTGCTTCTTCAATTGCCTAGATGCATAAACGATTACTTTCTTACGTTGCATCAATGTGCATCCTAATCCTAATTTAGAAGCGTCACAGTAGACTACAAAGTCTTCCGTTCCTTCTAGTAGTGCAAGGATTGGTGCATTTGTTAATCTTTCCTTCAAGATGGTGAAGGCTTCTTCCTGCTTAGGTCCCCATTCAAACTTAACCGCTTTACATGTTAACTTGGTTAGTAGAACAACTATCTTTGAGAAGTCTTGGATAAAACGTCGATAGTATCCAGCTAATCCTAGAAAACTTCTGACTTCAGTAGGTGATTTCGAAACTTTCCAATTTGTGATAGCTTCTATCTTTGAAGGATCTACATGAATTCCTTCATGATTGATCATGTGTCCTAGAAATTGCACTTCTTGTAACCAAAATTCACACTTAGAAAATTTAGCATAAAGCTTTTCTTTCCTTAATAAGGTTAAAAGTGCATGCAAATGCCTATAGTGCCCGTCCTTGCTTTTGGAATAAATAAGTATATCATCTATGAAGACAATTACAAATTTATCCAGATATGGTTTACATATCATATTCATCATGTCCATATATGCTGCAGGAGCATTTGTTAACCCAAAGGGCATGACTGTAAACTCGTAATGGCCATACCTAGTTCGGAAAGCAGTTTGAGGAATGTCCTATTCCTGTCCTTTCAATTGATGGTATCCGGAGCGTAAATCGATCTTAAAGAAATATCTAGCTTCTTGGAGTTGATCAAAGAGATCATCAATTCTTGGTAATGGGTATCGATTCTTAATGGTAACCTTATTTAACTCTCTATAATCGATACACATTCACATTAATCCATCCTTCTTCTTCACAATCAACACAGGTGCTCCCCAAGGGGATGAACTTGGTTGTATGAATCATTTTCCTAGCAATTCATCTAATTGCTTCTTTAACTCTAGCATCTCCGTTGGTGCTAAAGGGTAAGGTGCTTTAGCAATTAGAGCAATTCTAGGTATCAGATGAATTTTGAATTCTACTTCTGTATCTGGCGGTAACCCATATAGATCTTCTGGAAAAACATCGGGGTATTCTGATACTACCGGAATTTCTTTAAGTTCCTTGTCCTTAGTGTTAATGATTACTGTGATCATATACCCTATGCCTTGTTTCCGTACATAGCTAGCAACTTTCATTACTGAGATGAACTTCATTGGCTTGTTCGGCTTATCTCCTTTGATTTATATCATCTCTCCTATTGGCATACGAATCTCAACAGAATTCTGATCGCATAAGATTCGAGCATGGTTGGCTCTAACCAATCCATTCCTAATACTACGTCGAATCCAGCTAGATTCATAGGTAGAAGGTTTGTAGAGAACTTGTGTCCTAATAGTTCTATCTTTCCTTCTTGAAGTACTTCACGTATATCGATAGGGTTTCCTTCGGTCGTTTCTACCGTACAAGCTTGACTAAGCTTAGTTAAAGGTTGATTAAGAGCTTGACAGAATGCAATATTTATAAAACTTTAGTTTGCACCAGAGTCAAATAATACTTTTGCATAGACGTCATGGATAAGGAACGTACCGGTGATTACGTCGGGAATCATGGCTGCCTCTTGCGTTGTCAGCTGGAAGGCTCGCACGTTCTTCTTGTTAGCTCCATCTCCCGCTTTTGCTTTGTTGTCTAGTGCCTCGGTTAATTTAGGGAAATTTGGCTTAAAGTGCCCTGCTTCCCCGCAATTGAAGCAGATAGTAGATTTCTTTCTACATTCTTCTTCTCTGTGCCCATGTATTTTACAGAAGTTGCAGTACCTATTACATCTTCCTGGGTGCCTTTGCGTTGTCAGCTGGAAGGCTCGCACATTCTCCTTGTTAGCTCTGTCTGCCGCTTTTGCTTTGTTGTCCAGTGCCTTGGTTAATTTAGGGCAATTTGGCTTAAAGTGCCCTGCTTCCCCGAAATTGAAGTAGATAGTAGATTTCTTTCTACATTCTTCTTCTCTGTGCCCAGGTATTTTACAAAAGTTGCAGTACCTATTACATCTTCCTGGGTGCCTTCTTTTGCATAATTTGCAAAGAGGTGGTGCAGAAGACTGTCCAACTCCTTTCTTGAAGTTATTACCCGAGTGAAAACCTTGGGTAATCTTCTGAGCCAACTCCTTCTTCCTATTTTCTTCTCTCGTATGAACTAATCCGTCAGTCAAGGTATTGGCCAATTCGACCGCGTCTTCGATAGTCTGAGGTCTAGCAGCCTTGACTATATCATGGATTTCGCTAATCAGTCCCCAAATATAGCGAGAAATAAGTACAGGTTCTTGCGGAGCCAGGGTCGGTACTATTCTTGCATATTTGAAGAATTTTGACGTATACTCATGACACTTTACATCCACCATTCTATGGTTTAGGAACTTGGTTGCCATTTATTCATTCTCATAAGCAGGACATAATTTCCTTTCTGTCATTTATTTAAACTCTTCCCAACTCATAGCATATGCCATGTCGCTTCCTTTAGCTTGTAGAATAGTATTCCACCATTCTAATGCTTCCTCCTTGAAGAGGTTGGAAGCATATATTACTTTGTCTTCTTCTGCACACTTACTTATTTTGATAACGGCTTCTGTCTTCTCTAACCATCGCAATGCAGTTGTGGCTCCTTCACTACCTGCGAATTCGATTGGTTTGCAGGCTAGAAATTCTTTATAGGTACAACCAACTGTCATTGCTTTCATCTTTTTAGGAAATTGGGCTTTGATAAGATTATCATTGCCTCCATTCACGCTATGACTAAAACTATCATTACGGGTGCGTTTGATATTCTCGACGTTGGAAGGTTCGATCGGGTTCTTAACAGCTGCTATGATTAAAGGGATAACATTGGCTATGCCCTGAGCGATTATGTTTTTTGTAGCCTCTTTATTCAAAGAATTTTCCTGATTATTCTGGCTCGATTGGTTAACTTCATTTGACATCTGAATTGCAAACATAATACACATATTAATATCATAAAATAAATAGCAAATAAAGTATTGAACTGAGTCAGCACATATAACCAAAATTGTCGAACATTGCGACATTTAGATATTTTTACATATTATGCGTCATTACATAACCACATATTTACATATATAGTTTTACTTACTATTATATGATATATATATATATATATATATATATTATTAGTAGTATATTATATATATATAGGATAAGGATCATGTGAGAAGTAGTAGGCTATTTGAGAAACTTGAGAAGCATTCTAGACCACACATTTTCCCTAAGCAAAAAAATGCAAAAAAAGGTGAAAAAAATGCAATTTTTTTTTTTGAAAAATCACAGCTTTTTCTTTAAGGAATAAATTTGTTATTTTTATTTTTTTAAATTTTTTTTTTTTTGGATTTATACACATGTGTATATTGTTAATTATACATATATGTATATACATGTTTAAAATTGAAAAATAAGTGTTATTTAGGGTTTAGTATTAGTATTTAGGGTTTAGCATTAGGGTTTAGGGTTTAGCTTTATGGTTTAGGATTTAGCTTTAGGGTTTAGCATTAGGGTTTAGCAATAGTATTTAGGGTTTAGCTTTTGGGTTTAGCATTAGGATTTAGCTTTAACTTTTGGGTTTAGTTTTAGCTTTAGGGTTTAGTTTTATCTTTAGGATTTGCATTAGGGTTTAGCATTAAGGGTTTAGCTTTAAGGTTTAGTTTTAGCTTTAGGGTTTAGCATTAGGGTTTACCTTTAGGGTTTAGAATTAGGGTTTAGCTTTAGGGTTTAGCATTAGGGTTTAGAATTAGGGTTTAGCTTTAGGGTTTAGGGTTTAGGTTTAGCTTTAGTGTTTATGGTATAAGGTTTAGGATTTATAACACATTTTTTTTCAATTTTAAACATGTATATACATATATGTATAATTGACAACATACATATATGTATAGTTAAAATATTAACAATATACACATGTGTATAAATCCAAAAAAAAAAAAAATTTAAAAAATAAAAAATTTAATCCTTAAAGAAAAAGCTCCGATTTTTCAAAAAAAAAAAATGCATTTTTTTCACCTTTTTTTGCATTTTTTTGCTTGGGAAAATGTGTGGTCCAGATTGCTTCTCAAGTTTCTCAAATAGGGTGGACTTCTCTTAGGATCCGTACCCTATATATATATATATATTTTTCACAAAATATTAAATATTATACAAACATCTATTCTATTAGTTAGACTGCCTTCAGAAGTTGAATTCCCGCTCGTCATACTTCCTGTAGGATCGATTTCGGACCCAAATGAGTCGTTCAGAAGAGTTCGTATCTATACGAAAGGCGGAAACAGGCGTATAGACATAGAAACAGCTTGATTCACACTTTAAAAGCCTTGTATATTGATATAACACTGTTTACAATCAGTAGGCAAACCGGCAGCACCTCGGTATCACTATGTAATTCTGTTACAAATGACAAACTAGACACCCCTATATATAGCCTTGTAATTCCGCATGGAACTCAACTACATATCTCATACGAAATTACGGAATAATTCCATACGGAATTATAAAATACATTTCATGCGATATTAAAGTTCTGTCTCATATGTGCATTCAATTTCATATGATGTTGCAATAGCATGATGTCACTTGAATGATGTAAGATTGATGTCATCTGTATGATGTCACGCTTGTTCAGATCCGCAACGAATCCAAGACTCGATATAAGACGAAGACGACAGATGTATGCACCAACAGACTCCCCCTCAGATGTTGACGAGTCTTAAGTGTCGAGTCTTCATAATCTTTTGTCTTTATCAGTCCTCTCGAACTACTCTGAAATATCTAACATTGTAAAGCATCCTCAATCTCTCTCTATATTTCCAAGATCTCTGGCTCTTACATCTTTTCTTCAGCACCAACAAAATTTCCACGAACAATCTCTACTCAAATGTCTTCAGACTCTCCCTTTCGATTTGCTGGGATCGGAGTCTGGCTAGTAAAAATCACAGAGTCCTCAGGTATCGGAACCTGGCTCTCTATCACTCAGAAACCTGCACATCCTCTACCTCACAATAAATTTTACAATTTTGATAAAATTTATACTCTGTTTACCACTTGTAAAGCAAATCTTAGAATGATTTATCAACTATAATCTTTGATGAACCATTTGTAAAGAAATGCAGTAAAGAAATATTTACAGACACCATTTTTGTGAGTTTGTGTAAGAGGATCATATCAGTTTTTGAGACAAATCACCAACACCATTAAGCTTTAAACATTTTAAGCTCTAAACGATTCACTTAGATTGTCAGTATACTGGTCCACTTAAATTTTCACACAAATTTCAACTGATCCGAGATACGAGATTAATGACTTAAGAACTTAAACTTACTCGCATGTCCCACCTTAGAATATACTCCCGTATCCAGATCCCAATATTCAGTCTTACAGGTGAGTATACCACAGATGATATTTGTAAGGGGTTAATTGCGAAACCGTGAGAGCTCAGGTCAGAACTTCCGTTCAGCAGAGAGATGACGGCTCGACTTTTGGTGTGTCCCCTTTAGAGGATCTTTTTTACAACAGCATTGATTAGCAATTTTATTATCTATCATTTTATGCTGAGGGCGGCGCTATATTTCAAGCAAGCAGAAAGTATTCTCCGGGGACTAGGACATTGCTTCCGCAAAATCAGAAGTCACGGGATAATACCCCAGATATCACTGAGTATAAAGACCTAGTATCTCAGAAAGAGGGACCTTTCAAACAAGATTTCGGGGGTTACCCATATATCCTAGAGATGTTACCCACGATATAAGCAAGTTTGAATTTAGGTTTATATCTCGTCACAATCTACTAAATGTGCAAAAACCTACTGGCACATCATCAGTGAGATCGTTTATCACTTTTTAACTTTCCATTTCTTTAGCATGTTGTGATAGTCCACTGATGTACTATCAATTCCTCTTCTTTGACACAAAAACTCATTTTTCATTTTATCATGTTTTTGTCTTTTTCAAATTTTCAAATGTTTTTGGATTTTCTAAAAATTTACTACTCCCCCTAAAATGCAAACACATTTTAGGAAATTTGAAAACAAACTATACAATAAAGTGACAACTGATATCGAATCACTTCAAATCGCCATTCACTTGGCATAAACAATCAGAACTCCCCCTTACAACAAACTATTTTCCCATTGTGATTTCAAAACACTTAAGTTTGTTTTAATCAAATGGTTTTTACCGAAAATAAGTTGTGTTGATTTTATAAAACCACTAGTAGGTTAGGGGTTTGGTTCATCATATTGTCTTTCAACATATCACATGTATGTGTGATCCAATCAAGTTCAAATTAATGACCTTGATTAACCACTTGCAAGCGTAAATCTTCTTCAACCACTGTAGGTTCATTCATCAACCATACCACTTGTAAGAAACTAACAATTTAAAATATCACCTGTACTTTACCAACTGTACCACTGGTATGATTATCAACCAAGAAAGATAGATGTCGATTCCTGCTCCACTCTTACCAACCTGGGAGCTCCGGCAAGTCCAGAGACTTACTGTTCGTAATATGTACCATCCCAGTCACAAACCCTGGATGGTTCAACTTTATCTTTCTTCATCTTCTTCTCGTAAAATTCTTTGACCCCTTTCACTTTCCTGTCAACCATTTTTTCAAAAATGTTATGGACTTTGGAGTTAAAAGCTCTTTCAATATCAAATTCTTTCTTTTCAGAGAAGAATTGATTTGAAATCTCAACTTTTCCAACTTTCTTTTTAAAATTTTCAGCCCGAAGTGGTGGAAAATTCACGTCATCCACAGTCGGCACTGATTTTTCACCTTTTACCTCAACCTATGGCTCCTCTGACTTTGTGGAATCAGATTCATCGCCAGAAAATAGCTCCTCTGATTTTGATGAATCGGAATCATTGCTAGAACTATCAACCAATTTCTTAACAACCCATTTTTGGTTGTCAGAATTCACCCATCTCTTGTAAAATATGTTTGAACATTCACCAATCTCAAATTTTGAATTTTTGAAAAGTTTGGATCCGTCAATTGGTGGTTCAAACACAACTTCCTTTTCTTTCAGTTTACAAGAAACTCCCTGTTTTGATTGTATTGCCTTGAAAAAATTCTTGGCAATATGACCAACAGTGTTGCATTGGAAACAGGTTCTCGTTTCTTTCATTTGATTAGTGCTTTTCAACTCTTCTTGCTTCTTCGCAAGGAATTCTCTGTTTGACTGATTTCTGAATAGATTTTCTTTCTCTTCTTCAGAAGTTGTACCTGAAACAAATGTCATTTTTGATTTAAAATCACGAACATATTTTTCATTTTTATGATTTTCCGAAGAAATAAAACCAAGTCCTTTCTTTTTGAAATTACTGTTATGTTTTGATTTCTTTCGATAACCAGAACCAGAACTGTAACCCTTTTTCTTGTTTTCTCTTTGTTGAACTCTTGAGGTGTATTTTTTAGGTTTATCATTAAGATTTACATCTTTTATTTCAGAAATATTGATTTCTGTTAGTTTAAAAACCTTTTTTATAATTTCTGGTTTAACACCTCTTATTGGAAATTCCTCATTAGAATATAATTTGTCGGAATCATTCAAAGTATATGCCACTTTGAATGTCTCGTCATTCAAATTAGATTTTGATAGAAGGAATTCTTTGTTGTAAACCCTTTTAAACGAAGTCTTTGGACTATTGACTGTCGAACTCGAACTTTCAGAACCATACTTTGACTCTGACTCTGACTTTGACTCTGAGTTTGACTCCAACTTTGACTCCTCAGTTTCATCTTTATCCAACACCTGATCGACCACTTTCTTTATTAACTCGGACTCATGATCAGTGTCAGATGATGTAAACGTCACCTTAATATTTTCTGGCAAGTTAACTGAAGACTCCGACTCCCACTGTAAATTTGTTGCCTTTTTTACTCTTTCTGAATTTGGATTTCTCGGAGAATATCCATTTTCAAGAGGGGGTGGACACTTGTTGTAACTGACATCTTGTTTCTTACCAGAATCATTCACTTTAGTATCCTTCTTCTTTTCTTTCTTCACAGGAGTCTTTTCTTCAGAAGTATTCTGTTCTTCAGTTACTTCATCATCTTCAAATGCCTTCATGCCCTCAACAGTTGGATAAATCCTGTCAATGACATAAGAAGTACATGAGTAACTTTTCAACAAACGATTAACTCTTTCAGTTTCAATTCTTTGAGTTTCAAGTTTCTGTTCTAGCACAACACACTTCTCAATGTAGCTGTTCACAACTTTCTGCTTTATCATGAAAGCTCCCTGAAGTGTCTTCATTGCTATTGCTTGTTCTTCACTTGTTTGATTGTATTGATTCATAGCTTTGTTCAGGACATCATAAGATTCCTTCAAACTATTCAAGTTATAAATCAATGTGCTGTTCTGCTTCTTTATAGCCTCACAATTTTCACAAATTACTTGACTCTTCTTTGCATCAACTCCTTCATCAACTTTGAACTTTGGAATATCTTTCACCTTTTTCTTTATCACTGGAACAACTTCATCATCACTGCTGACCGGTGTTTTGATTTTTTTCTTTTTCCTTTTGGCTTTTTCATCTTCACTCTCACTTTCTGCCATCATTTTGAAATGAGCTGCCAAACTTCTTGCATGATACTCTCTATCATCATCACTATCTTCTTTAACTCGAGTAACATACGCTTTATGATTTGAATCTTTGTTTGGATCATAATCATCCCAGTTGAAATTTGCCCAGCTAAAACCTTCAGGAAACTTTTCATCATCTTGGTTTATCAGGCTTGCTTTGTTGTCAGCTGAAATATATTTGTCCCAACTGAAACCTTTTGTTGGCTCTGTATCATCCTGATTCACCATACAAGCTCTCTTTGAAGATTCTTCAATCACTTTTCTTCCATGTGCCACTTGCGGTTCTTGTTGTTGTTGTGCAACTTGATGATAGATGGCTTTCCGATAGTAATCATTGTTGTTGTTGAACGGATTTTGAGCTCCACTTGCTTCGCAGTTTTTGCACTCCCTCTTGAAGTGTCCTTTTTCCCTGCAACGAAAACAAGTAACTTTAGATTTATCAAAACCTAAAGTAGAAATATTAGCTTCACGTAAATCATCTCTTCCTGTGGTCTGCTTAAATTTCTCAGCTCGTCTTAGCACACTAGCCAAACACCATTTAATATCCATCAATTCCATTTCCTCAGCGTCGATTTGATCGTAATCCTCTTTTGTAAGCATTGGATTCCTAATCCGACCTGCAACAAAACTACCATAAGATTCCAATACAGTTCCCAACAAAGACATGTGACTCTTAGCCATCTCTGCTGAATAATCCTCATCATTTTCCAGATTCAATACAATGTTGCATTGTAGCTTTTTGCCATTCTTTGTTGTTGAAATGTTCGGATCAAATAATGGATATGATGAAAAACTTGTGTTGCTGTTTGATCCTTTGGAAGAACTTTCAGATGAACTCTTTGCATTGAATGCTGTCTGAACCTTCGGTGACAGGTTTGTGGTTTTGTCACTAACACCACCTTTGTAGTAAAGACCAATGTCTTGTTCACCATCAAAATCTTTCATTCTCAAAGCTTTTCTCTGTTCCATCTCCTGAGCCTAAATCTTTTCAATGAACTTGCTTATTGTCAGATTGTTAAAACCTTTCTTGTTCCTCAACATCATGAGATATGTGCCCCAAGTCTCATATGGCAACGCATCAGAAAGTTTTTCAATCAACTCTTCGTTAGTTTTCTCGATGCTCAATCTCTTCATGTTGGCTAACAAATTGCAGTATCGTTCAATGATTTGCTTTTTACTTTCATTCTTCAATCCACGAAACAGATCAAACTCTTTCTTCAGAAGTGACTTTTTGTTTTTAACCATTTCTTCGCTTCCATGAAACTTCGATCTTAATGCTTTCCAGATTGAGTAAGAAGTTCCATTGTGTTGCAATAGAACCGATATGTCTTCTTTCACAGCTTGTTGTAAAAGACTCAACATCATTTTCTCATCTTTGTATTTCTTTCTTTCTACCGCACTCAGATCTTTAATAGCAATCTTTTCCTCATCATCATTCATCGGTCGAACATATTTCGTCTCAACACATTCCCAAGCATCTAAGTAGTTTGCTTGTACCCAATTCTCAAAACGTCCTTCCCAACCCTTATACTCCTCGATGTTCATGAGCTTAGGCGGTTTTTGCATCGTTCCCGTTTCATTTTCCAACATCGTATTCTGTGCAAGAGAAACTGGGGTAGCAAATGCTTTGTAGAATTCCTCTTCCATGTTTCAAAGTCAAAGTTTCAGACACAAACTTTCTTGTTTCAAAAATACTAGTCTCAAACGAGCGATATCACTTTGTAAAACACCTACAAAAAACAAACAAACGATCAGTTTAAACGAACTGAATATGTGAAAGTGTGTGTTAATGAAATCAATCTAAGACTCGTGTCAAAGATTTGGGCCACGAATGAATAATCACTGAATGAATAGACCAAAACAAATGGGCCATGAGATATGGGCTTAGAAAGAACTGTTGTGATACACTTTTGGGCTTAGAATGATTTGGGCCGAAAATGTTTAGTGAGCTTTATTATGCATGAATTAATCAAATTTCAATGTTATCGAATCTCAAAAAATCACATGAAGAGACTGCCATACAATGAACCTGACAAACATTATCACATGCCATCTTGAAAACAACAAATGTATTTAAGTGTCCGACAACAGTTAGGTTTCACATGCAAAGAATCATCATGGGCTGTCACTATTCTCAATTTAATACATCTTACATGAGCCGATTATAATCACTTAGTGGACTGACACCTTTGTTTCAAGATAACACTATTGGACGTTTTAACTAATGTTCATCTATGATCACATGCAGACTTGGTAGACCTCACATGCATCGAATACAACAACCAGTTAATACAATCACATGCATATGTTGACC
Organism: Helianthus tuberosus; assembly: GCA_030545235.1. Lineage (NCBI taxonomy): Eukaryota > Viridiplantae > Streptophyta > Magnoliopsida > Asterales > Asteraceae > Helianthus > Helianthus tuberosus. The sequence continues at coordinate 135,344,594 of CM060394.1, forward strand.
ACCTCTTTCAAACAGAATGATGACTTCACACGAAATAAGGTTCACTTTCACACGAGATTAGGTATAATCACACAAAACACAGTAATTCCGCACGAGATTAAGAACCTTTTCAAACGGAATTAAGTTCTTTTTCAAATGAAATTATGTGATTCATGCGGAATTAAGATTTTTTAAGCGGAATTAAGATTTTTTAAACGGAATTAGCTTATTTCGTGCGGAATTAAGCTGACGTCACGTATTTTCGAACACAAAATTCCAGATTCCTCTCAAACGGCTAGGAATTCGGATCTGAAACTTGGTAGGGTTGTAGAATAGGTGTTTTCGCACAACATATCAAAAACTCATCCGATTTGGACTGTAGAAACCCGTTCAATTTTGAAAAGAAGGTGTAGAAGTCAGAAATTTTGCTGAAAACAGGCTGTTTTGGTATGAACTCCTCGTCCTGAGCTCTGATACCACTTGTAGGATCGATTTTGGACCCAAATGAGTCGTTCATAAGAGTTCGTATCTATACGAAAGGCGGAAACAGACGTATAGACATAGAAACAGCTTGATTCACACTTTAAAAGCCATGTATATTGATATAACACTGTTTACAATCAGTAGACAAACCGGCAGCACCTCGGTATCACTATGTAATTCCGTTACAAATGACAAACTAGACACCCCTAAATATAGCCTTGTAATTCCGCATGGAACTCAACTACATATCTCATATGAAATTACGGAAGTAATTCCATACAGAATTATAAAATACATTTCATGCGATATTAAAGTTCTGTCTCATATGTGCATTCAATTTCATATGATGTTGCAATAGCATGATGTCACTTGAATGATGTAAGATTGATGTCATCTGTATGATGTCACGCTTGTTCAGATCCGCAACGAATCCTAGACTCGATATAAGACGAAGACGACAGATGTATGCACCAACACTTCCAGACGAGGTTCTCACCCACTGATCTGATCCTATTCCCTGCATCCACCAATTCTTCGTCATAATGGCGCAGTTCAGCAACATTATCGGGGTTCATGGGTGGAAATACAGTAGGAGCAGGTTCAAACTGAGGGTAATATGTGTTTGGGTTATTCATCATGTTCTGGAAGTGTCAATCAGTAGTCCACCATTCTTCGGCTTGATCGGGAAGTGGCCGTTGTGGAATGACCGGTGCGGGAATTACGGGTTCCAGGTTTATGGGTATCTTAGGTGGTATTGGTGCATTTAGGAGGTTTCATCCAACAGTCCAAACAAATCATAGTTTGCTAGTTTTCTGTTTAATTCCTCCCATGGTGGTAATGCTGGGGCTTGGTTGGAGCTTTCTCCCAAGATTTCTTTTCCTTTTGGTTCAACAGTTTTCTTGATTTTCTGGGCCACTGGCTTCTTCTTCCTTCCTCTTTTCCAGATCACGATTCTTTTCCTTTTCTTTGGTTTTGGCTTTTCCTGGGCTTGAAATACTATTGGTTCACCGGGTTCGGCTTGGTATCACGTCTGATTTTCTGTTGTCTCCATATCCGTAGGATTCATTGAGATGTTCTTGAGGGCTTCTACTAACTCGCTCATACTGTTAGTCAAAACAATGAAACACGAACTCTGAAAATCAAATATAATATTGATTAGTAGCACCAATTTTCACAGAGGCATCAAATTCCTGACTATTAATTTAAGTATTTTTAAAACACTTAATTTGCTTAAACCAGTGGCTCTGATACCACCTTCTATCACGACCCCCGACTCGTACCCCGGTTCGGGCACCGCGAGGCAGACAACAGTGGTACCGGTGTTTATTAATTGGCAGTATAATTTCATCAGGACCTGGTGTCAGGAAAAATTTATCAAAGTTTCAAAACACCGAATTATTTTATTTCATAACTATGGGGTAACCTAGTCGTATTTACAGAAAAGGAATTTCACTGAGGAAATCCTTTAATTACAGAAAACACGTTTTCTTTCTAATTTACGGAGCCACTTATTTAAGCTGAAGTGCTTCACGGTACTTTTCCTTTCTTCACAATAAATCACCTGAAACGTGTTTTAGAAACAATTGGTCAGCTAAAAATATTGGCAAGTGTATTCAATTTGTGCAAAAGACACATTGTTATAATTAACAGCATTAAGAGTTTTTACAATTGTTAATATCTTAATTATCTGGCCTAGTTGTCACTCAACCGGATCTGTGATTGTGGTCATATCACTATTTGGGTCCGTTCACCCAAAAGTGATGCTTGATAAGAATGTATACAAAACCCCACGTACTGGCAGTAATTTAAGATTAGAAAGACTTAATCACTATAAGTATAACTAGAAAAGCATTTAAAAAGAGAATGACTCACATTGTATGTTTAGGTTGACAGAGCTTGCCTACTGGTTTATAGCTGGTAAATGCAATTAAATATACAATGCAAACGTATTAGTATATTAACTCAATACAACATTAACGATAATCACGAGATCAAAACCCACAACGAATGACAAAGTATAGCCGGGTACCGGCAACACTTAAACATCCGTTGGATCGGTTTTAATTGATTGGATATAGTACCGTAGCAGTGATCGAGTTATTACCCTGATATCATAGCAAAGTTTTGGGAATTTAGGATGTAAATTGAAAGAAACAAAGCAACGATTAGTGGGATGAATGAATTTTTACGTCAAAATAAGAAAACTAACTCTGTCCCAGACTAAGGGCTATATAGCCAACTTGGACCTGCCTCGCGCGTCGCGATAGATTCCCAGGATCCTTCCGCGTGTCGCGGGAGGCGACCATCTAGCCTAGGGTAGCCTTGTGTCGAGTATAGCCTGATCATGTGTAAAAATCGAGTTACACGCGTCCAGAACTCCTGTCGTGCATCACGGAAGATTTAGGGGATCCCCCCATGAGTCTCTGGGGGTCCCTGTTGCTGGTTTCATTCGTTTTTAAATTTGAGTCGCGCCGTACAAGTTCGGGGTTCCAATTAGGGTTCCTTAGTGTGCATTTTAGGGATGGGTAATTGAAATTTTTGAGGTCGTTATACCACCTTTGGCAATCTATGCAGAAATATTTAGGTTCACGGTTAGATATGAGCACTACATACCATCCCCAAACTGATGGTCAAAATGAGCATACTATACAGAATTTTGAAGACATGTTTCGGGCATGTGTTTTCGACTTCGGTAACAGTTGGGAGAGACACCTACCCCTGGTGGAATTCTTCTACAATAATAGTTACCACTCTAGTATTCGGGTAGCACCGTTCGAAGCGTTGTACGGACGTAATGCCGATACCCTCTCTGTTGGTCTGAAATCTGAGACTGCCAGATCACCGATCATGAACGTGTAATTGAAACCTTTGAGAAAATGGTTCAGATCTAGAATTGTATGGCAGCAGCATGTGACCGTCAGAAAATTTATACATATAAACGTAGAAACCCTTTAGAATTCGAAGTGGGTGACAGTGTTTTGTTGAAAGTCTCACCTTGGAAAGGTGTGTCCATTTAAAAGTGTAGAATGAATCAGCATGGTGGCCTATAGTCTGGACCTACCCGAAGAACTCAGTGGAGTCCGCAACGTCTTTCATGTCTCGAATCTAAAGAAGTGCCTATGTGATGAGACACTTGTGGATCCCTTCAAAGAGCTGAAAATAGATGACAAACTGCGTTTCATCGAGGAACTAGTAGAAATTATGGATAGGGAAGTCAAAAACCTTAAGCATAACAAAATTCCTATTGTAAGAGTTCGTTGGAATTCAAAACGTGGACCGTAGTTCACATGGGAGCGTGAGGATCAAGTGATGCGCAAATATCCTCAATTGTTCAAAATTGTTATGCCAAATGTTGAATCTACTAGTGAATTCCGGGACGAAATTCCTTTTCATCTTGGGGATGATGTGATAATCGGGGAAAATCCCAAGACACTTTGACCTTTTCTTAGTGACTGCTTACCAAATTTTTGGGACGCAATTTCTTTCAACTTGGGGATGATGTGACAACCCACACTTTTAGATTAACATTGTTAACTTTTCTCAGTTAAATCTTTACGATTTATAGAACATTTGCACATGCAATTATATTATACATGTTATAACACACGAGACTAATCTAAATTAGTATGACTAATCCCATACAAACACTTAAAGTTAAATGTTTAGCTTTCTATACAAGTTTCAAAGTTTGAAACATGAGGGACTAATCTTTTCTTAATACTTAAAGTTAACTTGGTTAACTTCCTACTCAAGTTTTGAGAGTTTGAAACATGAGGGACTAGTCTTGCATTACACATAAAGTTAATTAGGTTAACTTTCTACCCAAGTTTGAGGTTTTGAAACATTAGGGACTAGAAGTGTATTTAACAAAAAAAAAAACCCAAACCCTAACCCACCCATAACCTGTGATCGTACATTAGCCCCTTCCCTCTCCTCTCTTGCGACAGACACACATAGAGCTCTCTCATGTCCCTCGGCTCTCTCTCTCCTTCTCTCTCTCTCTCTCTCTGATCACCCACACTTTCGAAAAACTCTTGGTACACCCTAGTTTTTATTATTTATGTGTATTGTTTATATGAAGTAGGTATTGATTAATATGAACACATGATCTTGTATGTGAAAATCAGATACGTGTAGGTATGCTTGATCATATGTATGTGTAACAAATCAGATATATGCATAGATAAGGATGTGTGGCCAGCTATATGGAGATTGCATGTTGTTATGAAGTTTATCATGATTAGGGATTGTATAAAAGATATGATTATGTTAAGTTTACATGTTCAATCTGTTCTACAATGATATATGCATGCTTGAATGAATAAAAATTTGTTAAGGATGATCTTATTCACGTTTTTGGTAATTGTTGTAACTTAACAGCTTCTCATCAGAAAATTGTGTTGACTTGCAATGGCCATATCTAGGCCATAACATAACGAAATTACGTGGTTTTTTGAGTCTAAGATCAAGTTCAAGGAATTTCCTTTCAAACCCAACTAGTTACATATTTTTCGGTGAGTTTTGGTTTGTCACAAGATTAAAACGAAATCAAAGGTCAAAGCTGAGTTTTTCTATAGAAAATAGTGTTCATGAAAAGGGTCATAACTTCATTAATATTTAGAGTTAGGACTTTAGAGTTTTACATTAGATAACCCTATGAGATTGTGAGACACTCCAACTGGAATTTTGTCAGTCGGGTGGAAGAGGAATTTTCTATCAACTAAACCGTAAATTGTGATATGAAAATGACAGTTTTAACCTTTGTGTGGAATATATTTTTTAACGAATTTTCTATAAGTAATAAGGAATTAGCAAAATTACACAAACCTTACTGGACCATTTAGCACATCTTATAAAATATTTGTAATTTTTCTTACCCGTTAATATTTTAAATAAAATTCATGAAACAGCTGAAAAATTGATATTAAGCTAAAACTGTTGGAACATTGGGTTAATGTTTAGAAGTGCATCTATTTGATTTTATATAGTGTTATTGGATATGTGAAACCTAAATAAGTGTTATTGTACATGTGATATGATAAGTTAATACTTAATGTATGCATGCACATAAACTTATGTATGTGTAAATAAATGATAACGTGTATGCATAAATACTTGGGGTGGACATCCACGAAACTTATTTTTGATCTTATTGTTTTTGTTATGCATGGTAGTATACGTTTGTACATGTAGGTGTTATAAACAACCTATGTGAACTGTGAAACCCTAGTAGGTTAACTAACAACATGGTAAATATATAGGACATGTTTGATCCATAACTTTTCCCTAGCTACTTATCTCTTTTCTAGCAAAGCTTAGGTGAGTTCTCTACTTTACTAAAAGCATGCATCCCTGGTTTGGGACTACCTTATCCCTAGTTTGGGACCACATATATACATTCCTGGACGGAATACCACTACTTAAATACCCTAGTATAATTTCATGTGCATAGTGGACTAAACGAACATCTATCTTGAAAGTCCTTACCATTATACCGACCAGTTGCCGAGTGGCAAATGGGGTATTATGGATAGCGCTATTAGGTTTGAAAAACCTCACACCGTGCTAGGAGCTGGGCATGAACTTTTGACTCTTACTTTGCATCAATGTTGATAGACATTGATGTAATATCTGTCCTAAAACGTATCCTTGAAACCGATCTATAATGTAAACAGGACCCAAAGTATTTTTAATGAAATGTGAGATTTTATTATTCTAATATCTGGTTATTACCCAAAACTAAATAACTAGTATAAAGATATATATATATATATATATATATATATATATAGAGGCTGGTTATTATACAAATGCCCTTATCGTACATTACGTACGCTACAATCTCAGCCGTCAGATCATCTTCCCGCATTTTAAAATCGCATGTTGTTTTTTTACAACAATTTCGCATGTGATAATTTTTGATGAATTCGCATGTGTTAATTTTGATGAAATAGCATGTTGTTTTTTTTATAACAATTTCGCATGTGATAATTTTTGATGAATTCGCGGGTTGTTTTTTGTACAAATTTCGCATGTGTTAATTTTGATGAAATAGCATGTTGTTTTTTTGTAACAATTTCGCATGTGGTACAAAAAACAACATGCGAATTCAATGCGGGAAGATGATCGGACGGCTGAGATTGTAGCGTACGTAATGTACGATAAGGAGATTTGTATCCTACCCTTTACCTATATATATATATATATATATTAAAAATTCAATATGAATTCAATTCTATACTTAATAGTTGAATAATGCGTCCTTAAATGAGTAAATTAATAAAAGTTTAAGTCACCATTGAAGTGCCATTTTAGAACTCGAAAGGACTTAACCAATTCATCAATATTAGATTATATAGTTATATCACTTGAATCATCCTCTACAACACTCGGATTTGGTTCAAGAACAAACTTCGACTCATATATTCTCTCCTCGATTTCTTCCTCATACAGACTCCAAATCAGGTAATTTGAAAGCCTAATCTTATTATTTTTTCGAGCTCTACAAAACCCCTCTATCCATTTGTATGATAAAGGGCATCTACAATTTGAATTGAAATCATAAAAAAACTAGGGTTCTTGAACATTCTTATTTGGGGCTTTTGATCCTATGGACATGTTTTTGATGAAATTGACTTTAACATATTGATTATTATCACATAAGATAAGTTCATGGAAAATCTTGGGAACTTTTGGATGTCTTTTGAACTTTTGAACATGATATATCTTACGGAAAAAATATATAAAATATGGGTTTATCAAAATATAAAACTCATGAACATTATTTTCTAAAATTTTAAAAAATAAATAGATGATGAAATTTGTATTGAACTTCATGTCTATGGAACTATTATTAATAGAATGATGGTATAACTATAAATATAAGAAAATATTGATTTTTTGAAATGTATATAAATATTATGAAGATTGATTTTTACTAAATTACTAGAAAGGATATTTGATATGTAATGATATAAAATTTGTGTTTTCTTGACATCATATTTTATTTTTATAAGTGTCTAGTTTATAAAACTACTAGATGGATTTCTGATGGTTAAACTAAGTTTAGCATTTTACTAAATATGTATATATTAACATAGCTAAACTTATGATACTATTAACAATACCGTGATATTTGTTTAGGGGTTTATATGTTCATTTAATTGTTTGTAGAATTTAAGTAACCAATTTCTTAATTATTGGAGTAATTATATATAATATGTGATTTAACAATTTTTAGAAACCAGTTATGCATATTTTTTTTTTATAAAAGTGACTAATTTATTTATAACAAAATAATTATTTGGACTCAAATGAGATTCATATATGATGTACAAGATCTTAGTTGATATAAATTTTTAGGTGGATTACCTAACAGTATCAAATGTTAGAAACTCGTTAAAATATAACTAATACATATATATTGATTATGTTGTTAATTTTTATATTAATTCATGATGTTATTTATCAATCATATCCTTAATCAAAACTTATATTTATTCTTTTGATATACGTTAAATTATACATGTTTAAGTCCCCCATTTTATTTCCGTTTTAAGGCGTTTTTGACCAAAACTTCGTTGTTTTGGTACTTAATCAGGTACTTTTGCATTTTCATGTAACACCCCAATCGCGAAACACGCGGCGGAAATATCGGGGAGTCACGTTAAAAATTGCTCACAACAACTGGTACTAAATTGTTTCATTATTGTTAACATTGTTTTACAAAACATAGAATACATGTAATCGTCTTTTGTTTAAATAAGTCTAAGGCCCGGATGCAATCCTACGCGTTGCATGCTTGAATAATCGAAAACCTGAAACATATGTGAAAATGAGAGTTAGCAATAAAGCTGGAGAGTAGATAGGTTTTGTTAGCCAAATAAATGGCAAAAAAGTTTGGTATTGCAATACTTTGACAACTACGAGAGTTGTCAATTGAAAATGAAATCTTGAAGCCAAAGAATGGCAAAAGGTTTAGTATTGCAATACATTATCTTGATTGTGAAAACTTGTGACAAAGAGTTTTGTATATGGCAATATGATTATTACTAGGTAATTTTTACGCCATTGAAAATTGTACTTTGTAACCTCCTTGAAATCGTTATAAAACTTGTGAGTGTGTTATTAGAAATCCAATAAAGGATTGATAATAACATTACTGAAATTTGTCATAACTTGTGTGAATATTATTAAAAATCAAGTCAATGATTTATAATAATACTTTGGATATCCTTCTAAGAATCTAATATATGAAGATATGGAAGATTTTACAAGGATTTGGATACTTGAACATTGGATCAATTGAACACATAAATCCTAAAGTGATTCGGATACCGTTACAAGAGTAATACAATAAGAACACTTATATATAGGAAGTACCAGCGGCGTATCCACCATGTTCTTATGGTATTACACTCATTTCATTATCTAAATCACAACTAACCACATAAACACATAAATCGTCAACTTGTCACTAACTTGTAAACACGCATTAAACTACACAATGAATCCAAACAAGGGCTTCAATTGTACTATAAACATCCCATGAGTATCTAACTATGAAGATAGGTAGATACTACAAGGATCCGATTTTCGTCACATCGTCTTGTCACATACGCATTAATGTACACAATTAAATCCAATTAAGGACTTCAATATTAGCACTTTAAACATCCCATAAGAATCAATCTATGAAGATAGATGGATACTATAAGGATTTGGTTTCGTCACATCGTCTTGTCACATACGCATTAAAGTACACAATTAAATCCAATCAAGGACTTCAATATTAGCACTTTAAACATCCTAGAAGAATCAATCTATGAAGATAGATAGACGCTAAAAGGATTTTGTTTCGTCACATTGAAGCATTGAATCATAACATCCTAAATCCTAATGGTGATTCGGGATAACGCTACGAAGCGTAATATAATAAGCACAGTTATATATAGGAAGTACCAGCGGCGTATCCACCATGTTCTTATTGTATTACTCTAGTTTCGTTATCTAAATCACCAACAACCTCTACACATAACAATAACGATCGTCTTGTAAAGTACTTCTTAAAAATCTCACTATGAAGATAGGAAGATCTAAGACTGTACTTCAAATATCCTACAAGAATCTAACTATGAAGATATATAGATCTTATAAGGAATTGGATAATTGCCATGTTTGCATAATCAGAATAATACACATAAAAGCACTTAGTAAACACATATATGCCATACATTTGGAAATAAATCGGTTACACAAATGAATCACCCTAAAACATTTGAAAATGTAAAAGAGGGGAACTATGTACTCACTTGGGATTGCATTTAGCCCTTGCTCAAATGATATAATAAAGCTCAAAGGATCAAGAGTTCAAGTGTTGAAGTGGTTTCTAGTGTATTGGATACTATGTTAGTGTAACGGGACATAAATCAAGGAATCGGATAGAATGAGGTCTTGTAAACCAAATGAGTGTTGGAACTCATATGAAATGGTTTAACAAAGCCTATATTCTGATTTGGAATGAATCCTAAGTGCTTTCGACCCATTATGACTCGTTAAGGTAATTTATGCTACTTTAACGTGTCATTTGCGTAACTACGCGTTCGGATGGTCAAACTAGTCCTATGGTAAGTCTTATTTGCCTAAACATGTTAATAAAGTTTCAATATCAATTTAAGTGTTAAAAATTAGGTTGCATATGCTTAAATTAAATTTATGCGCAAAAAGGGCATTTTGGTCATTTTCTAAAGGCATATAAACAACCTATCATACGACTAACCAAACAAAGTGACCATAAGGTATAACCTCAGGAGGTTATTCCCTATAAAACTATGGTTACAATATTTGTTTGGTCGGATCCCAATGATCGACCAAATGGGTCGGGTTCGAAAGTCAAAGAGGTGGTTAAGGCCGCTCGACATACGACCCTAAATAAGCGTTAAACTAGAAGTGACAAGTTAAACATGTCAAAACTTGTTTAACTAAGTTGGAAAACTGATTTGATATCAAAACAAAGTGTTTTGATACCCGAAAATAGTTCTGTTGTAAAATGCACATAAACGTGCATTTTGACCGAAACTTTGACTCGTCACTTCTGTCACACCCCGACCGCGCTAAAACAACAAACCGCGACGGAAACGTCGGGGAGTGTTGTAACAGAATCATTGTTTCACAACACATGGATTGAAGTTCTGTTTTATTGAATTAAATTTATTACATTGTATTGAAATTAGAAACAAAACATGAATAAATTGAATTTCATTGTTACTAAGTCACTAAGGCCTCGTCCATTCCTATGTGAGCATGCACCAATATCATCATCAAACATCATCAACTAAGGTACCAGAAACATATGTGAAAATACGTCAGCATAAAAATTCCGGCGAGTACATAGGTTTTGTGGGAGTGTCAGATTCATGGCTCGTTTATATTTTGAAGTAACTTGAACAACTTTGTTAATTGATATTAGAAAACCTAGTTTTGTAAAATGTTTGTAATGTAAAATGAAATAACCAAGTCAAAACAGATTAGTTATAGTTTATAAAACCTCGATGTCATGAATCTTAACTCAAAACATTTGTTTATGTAAACCCAGATTGTAAAATCGTTTTTGTAATAAAACTCGAATGGTTTATATTGTTAGAAAAACCTTTTAATGTAACTTCGTTTTGAATACACTTGCCCAAGTGATCTAGATAACGCAACGAAATATAGTGTGTTAAAAGCACTTATATATAGGAAGTACCAGCGGCGTATCCACCATGCTTTTATCACATTACACCTGCCCCGTTACCTAATCACTTCCCTAACCCAATGGTTGCAACAGTCCAAATAATTCACATAGATCATACAGTTCCAAATGGTTCAAATAATTCACATAAATCAAACAGTTCCAAATGGTTCAAATAGTTCAAATAATTCACATAAATCAAATAGTTCCAAATGGTTCAAACAGTTCAAATAGTTCAGATAGTTTAATATAAACCATAGTATTTGTTTAGAAAACTCGAAATCGTTTAGCACATATGAATCACCCCAAAACAGTTTAAAAACAATAAAAGAGGGGAACTATGTACTCACTTGAGATTGCTTAAGAGTCTTGAAATAACAACCAAACAAAGCTAGAAGGATCACGGAATCAATCGGCACCTAATATAGGTAACTATGTTAATAAACCGGACCTAAATCGGAAGATCAGATAGGATGAGGTTTCGTAAACCAAATGAGTGTTAGAACTCATATGATATGGTTTAACAAAGCCTACATACTAAATCGAAACCTAACCTAAGTGCTTACGACCCATTACGACTCGTTTAGGTAGCTTACGCTACTTTAACGCGTCGTTCGCGCAAAAACGCGTTCGAGACGCCTAACTAGTCCTATGACAAGTATTATATGCCTAAACATGTTTAAATACGTTGCATGATCAGTTAAGTGACAATAGTTTAAGTTACATATGCTTAAATACCAATTATGCATGAAAAGGGCATTTTGGTCATTTTACCTAAGGCATATAAACAACCTATCATACAACTAATTAAACTAAGTGACCATAAGGTATAACCTCGGAAGGTTATTCCTTATACATCTATGGTCACTAAACATGCTTGGTCGGATCCTAATGATCGACCAAACGGGTCGGGTTTGAAAGTCTAAGCTGTTGTTTAGACCGCTTATCTTACGACCCTATATAAGCACTAAACTAAAAGTGACGAGTTAAACATATTAAAACGTGTTTAACGAAGTTAGAAAACAAGTTTGATATCAAAACAAAGGGTTTTGATACCCAAGAATAGTTTGGTTGCAAAATACGCATAAACGCATATTTTAACCGAAACTATGACTTGTCACTATGCCTAAACAACATGGTAATCAGTAGGTATAGTCACAAAGGACTATGGCCATCGTGATTACGCTCAGGTTGCGAAGTTCAAACGAACTTCGTGTTGACCATTGACTGGTCAAAGTAGGAAGTCAAACACTGTTTGGCTTTCATGCTTGAAATATATGAACAAGCATGAATGAAACTTACAAGAGGTCCAAGCAATGAAGGTTTGAACTCAAAAATTCTCAGGTATAAAGCTTCACAAGGATAGCTTCAACTTAGAGAATGAAATTGAGATCAAATGTGTGAATGAAGGTGATGAAGATGGTGGGTATTTATAGATTTCTCAAAACCGTTAGGATCGTTCCTCGATAATTGAGCTTTAATCTAGACCCTCCATGTGTTACCCATTGTTTTACAAAGCTATGGGTGTCCAAAACCATCACACGGTATTGCAAAAGTTACAAAAGAGACCCCCAAGTTCAATCCCATTGCTGAAAATTGCTGAAAATCAATTTTTCTGCCCAGATATGGTGGTGGTGTGCCGCCACAGCAACACCACTTTGTGGTGGTGCGATGCCACGGGTAGCCAGGTCCAGAAACTTTTGAAAATTGACAGTTTTGGTCCCTGCAACACTTTTAAGCCATATTCGATGCGTTTAAACCCCGTTAACCCATTTTCAAGGCCCAATAATGAAGTTTAAGTATAGGGAACATGAAATATGCTCAAAAATATCTCAGATGTTGGTTCCTTTGGTCGTACGGTTATGTTGTTCGGTTAATTACGACGAAACACTAACAGACGCGAAAAACGATCCAAATCACGCGACGAATGGAATTTTAGCATGCCAATCACTAAAATATAATATTTTAATGATTACATAAATTTTTGGATGTCCAGATATATTCAGAATGTAAGATATGCGCGAAATGCAAACTTATGCACTTTTTGACGCTTTTAGTCCCTGTTGATCAAATACGTTTATTTTTGCGCACCAAACACTTTAAAGCCTATTTCTAAGCTATGTAAAGGATATTTAGGGCATGTTTAACTTATGATCATCTTCCGAAATGTTCGCTACCATTCGATTCGGTATACTTTTGCAGTTTGACACAAATAGTCCCTGTGATCGAATAAACTTGATTTCGACACACCAAACCCTCCAAAACTTATTTCTAAGTTATGTAAAGGTTATTTAAGGTATGTTAAGCCTATGTAACTATTCTGGAGTGTTTGTTGCATTAAACTGAATACGTTTACGCATCAGTTCTCGTATAACTTTCCAGAAAGTGATTTAGAGCTCGAAATCGAACAAGAATTGATATGTCATATGTGCAAATGATACACATATTTATACAAATCCAAGTATGAAACACAATATTTCATTGATTTGGTATTTGTTTGATGGTCGAAGAGACACAGATGTCATAACTTCGACTAGTAAACGTGGTAATCAGTAGGTATAATCGCAAGGGATTATAACCATTGTGATTACGATCACGTTGCAAAGTTCAATTGAACTTTGTCTTGACCAATTCCTGGTTAAAGCCAAAAGTCAAGAACTATTTGACTTTTAGCTTTAAATAGCTAAAACTAAATAAACAAGACTAGTTAGAACACTCACTTGTGTTCTAGGATGAAGAAAACTCAATTAGGAAGCCTCTAACAATGTGGTAGCCTCCAATTAGATCAGGTGTGAAGAAAGAAAAGAATTGAGAAATGAAGAATGAAATGGAGGTGGCTATTTATACTAATTCATGAAGAATAGGATCATGACATGTGTTTTGTGTGGCCTCCAAGGAAAAATCTTAACCCTATAAGTGTTTGGACCACCTTGCAAGCCTTGGAGAACACATAAATTGCCCACAATATTGCAAAACAATTGAAGGAAAACGAGTGGCAACAACTAAGAAGTTGTTTGGAAGGTTTTGCTATTGCTGGGGACCCTTTACGGACCACAAGGGTCTAGGTTTGAGGACCGTAAAGGCTGCAGCAAGGCAAAAGTTTCATTTTTGACAGCTTTGGTCCCTGAACTTGTTTTGTCACGTTTTGGCACTTCTAACACCTGTTAAGGCCATTTTTAAGCTCCATAAGGAAGTTAAAGTATATTTAACTTGAATTATGCTAAAAAATGTCATGGAAGTCAGTTCGTTCTGTTGTACGGTTGCGTTTTACGGTTAATTACGATGAAAGTCGTAACGCACGCGAAAACGATCTAAATTGCGAAACGAATGGTATTTTTGCATTCCCATCACTAAAATACAATACTTTAATGATTAAAAAAATATTTGGATGTACGGATATGGTCAGAATGCAGAATATACGCGAAATGGCATACTTTCGCAGTTTTGACCCATTTAGTCCCTGTGACCAAATAAGCATATTTTTCAAAAACCGAACCCTCCAAAACTTATTTCTAAGTTATGTTTAGGATATTTAGGTTCTTGTTCCGTAGTGTATGTCTCTATGAGAATTGGCAGACTTTCGTAGTTTGTCGAAAATAGTCCTCATACTTGCATAAACATGTTTTCGTCATCCCTAACCCTTCGAAACTTATTTCTAAGTTATGTAAAGGGTATTTAGGTTACTTGTAGCTTGTGTGCTCATCCTGGTGTGTACGTCGCATTAAACAGATTACGTTTAAGCATCGGTTCGCTAATTGCTTACAAAGAAAAAAGTTTTTGAAAGCTCAAAATTTTGCACAAGGGTTACGGTATCCCCTACTTCAGGAAATTTCGTCCCGAAATTTATTCGAAGGAGACCGTAGAGTGTAATTGAAATGAATGAAGATAAGCAAAATGCTGGATCCCAAAGATGTAGAACATCATTTGGTGTTGGAAATTTTGGGGATTCAAAATGTGATTTGGGATATTCAAAGTATCTCAAGGTATTTAAACCTTTAGAACTTGTGAATCTTTAAAAGTGTCAACCAGTGTACAAATTTTTTTTGGTATGGCACTAGGTTATACTAAGCTCTTAGTGTAAATCCTAGCAAACAAAGGGGTGTACATTCAAGCCTGTCCATAGTACTCGGTTTCTAACGTCCCACGAGGTACATCCAATGTACCATGAGCATCTCATGCATAGGAGACGGGTCAACATACCAATGGCATCAAGATCATCACCCATAACACCATAATATACTCCTGGTCGGCTTGATTTGAGTTATTAAATGTACTCGTCATCGTCATTGCATTCAATAAACCAAATAACACATAATCACATTATGGTCCAAGATAACATAAAATCACCAAGTGATCCTAGTAACGTTCTAAAGAATAACACAATAAGAACACTTATATATAGGAAGTACCATCGGCGTATCCACCATGTTCTTATCGCATCATACCCCTCTCGTTACCTAATCATTCTAGATTTTATGGCACCATACTTAACAAGGCTTACTATGATTCTCATGCGTCGAACCTCATAATTAAGTGTGCACCCATAATTATTTGTTTCGTCGCATGGTCCACATAGATGCTCTTGTTAAGCGAGGGAAAACAATAATAAGGTCGAACTAACATCTAAATCAAATAAGCATCGTCGTAATACAACATCTGTCGATCAAATCGTGTTTCATACTAGCAATGATAGCACTACTTGTTTTGCATACAACAAAATTAGTAGTAGGTATTTCATTCTAGCACAAATGTTAATATATATTTCATACTAACCAAATTGGTAGAATGCAACATATACTAAGCGTGTATTGTCATAATAATGTAAGCATATCGAGAAAATGTTTTCAAATCATGTGCTAGGTATGCTAAGTCAACATACAAAGCAAAATGTATTTGAAAATCGTGTACTAAGTATGCTTCGTCAACATACGAAGCAAGATGTATTTGTAATCATGTATTATACATACTAGATAAACAAATCATGTATGTAATGTCATGAAAACAAAATAGTAGTAGTTACATAGTATTTGTAGCGATCGTATTGCCAAGTTCTTATGAATGCACTAGAGTGCAATCATAGTATGCTAAATTACAAGATTTAGTTCCTAAAGAACAGAATCCTCGAAGTCGGCCTGTAGTTGCATTCAAACATAGTGTAATCATATTGGAATTTGTAATTGGAATACGAATAACAAGTATAAAAAAAAACTTCTTGAAAATTATATTGTCATTACAAATTTTAGTTGAAATATGTCCATTGTTTTAAAAAATAAACAGAAGATGTAGAGGTTCAAATTATCATATGTGCTTGATCATCAGCTTGAGCCTCATTGACATTATATACTCGTCCATTTGCGTTAGCAAGCTTAGGGCAGTTTCTCTTGAAATGATTCAAATCACCATAATTGAAACATGCTCGAGGGCGAGTCTGAGTAGGGGCTGCTTGGTTCTAAATGTGACTGGTCGCAGCTAGATGTCCAAAAAGACCACGGATAGTACACTGGCGGCAAGGAGAATTTATTTCGTGATGTTAGTTGCAATGGTTGCACCGAGTTGCAATGGTTGCACCGAGGTTGTTTTCCATGATAAAATCCCCTAAAGGGTACTGATTTTAGTGGAATTGGTGCGGGAATTGCATAATTCTTTGAAGCGTTACGCTTCTTAGAATCTATGGAAGATTTAGCCATTGTTTCCCTTGGTTTCTCCTCAGTAGTTTCAGCGTTTCATTTCTTGTCTCCCTTTCGAAAAAGTTTCCCTTTTCTAACCTGGGAGTCAGTCAGGGTAGCGGCTAATTCCTTACCTCCCTAAGCGTTGCAGGTTTGCTGCCAGTGACAATGTCTTGGACTGGATCCGGTAGGCCATCAATGTATTTCTCAATGGCCTGATCCAAAGGTGTGACCATGGTAGGGCAGAGTAGGCTTAACTCTTCAAACCTGTTAGTGTAGGCATGGTTTTCCCCACTATCTTCTTTTAGGTAATAGAATTCAGTTTTGAGTGCCCTTATTTCGCTTCGTGGGCAGAATTCTTTCTTCATAAGATTCTTAAATTCTTCCCACGTTTGTGCCATCGCTATATCGGCACCTCGGTCTCTCATGATACCGTTCCACCAAGTGAGTGCTCTCCTTTGGAAAACACTCGAGGCGAACTCCACCTTGCGCTCACTGGGACACTGAACATGGCGGAATATGTTTTCTATACTCTCAAACCATTGTAGGAGCCCAGTTGCTCCTTTATACCCATTAAACTGGAGTGGTTTAGCCGAGTTGAATTGTTTGTAGTTGCAAGGTGTGATAACATAGTTGTTGTTGTTATCGTTCTGGATTTGGTTAGCTTGGGTCACAATGTCTGGGAGTACAGCAACTAGATGCTGAGATATAATTGCTGCCATTTCAGCGTTCCAAGTGACGTCACGGTGAGGAGGCATTTTGAAGAAATAGCTATAGTGAAATCAAGTAAGTGAGATCCATCAAATTGTCATGAGTTTGAAACATCATAGTGAATTGAAAATCTCGACTTGGTATTCGTTCAAAAATCTTGTTCTTGTATTTAGGAAAAATAGTGTTGTAGATTTTGTTTTTGAAATAAGAATTGCTAAAAAAATAAACTTTTGTTGTATTTGGATGAGAAAATACAAAGCAATTTATTGGTTTGCGTTTTAAATTCTTTATCTTTTTTAAAAATCCATTATTTCTAAGATAAAATATTTTTAATTGAATTTTTAAAATAAAAAAATTTTTGTGTAGAAAATTTTAAAATTCCCATTCAATTAATAAAAAAATTGAAATTTAAGACAATAGATAATGTTTGAAAATGCAAAAGTTTTACAAAGTGTCGTGAAAAAAAATGAAATTTGTTTCAAATGTTTTGGATAAAAATATATCACCGAAGGTAATATAATGGAATAATATCGCAAAGAGAAATTTGTTTCAATTGTTGTGAATAACAAACATATTACCGAGGGTAATATGGATGAGTAGTGTCACAAAGGTTGTAGTGTTTAGAAATCGTCTGACATGGTCAAGGTGGACGGGTTAACATAAGTTTCGAGAAGACATGCCTTAGCCTAAAAGTGGACACTCACCCTAAGAATTCTCAGGTAAGAGTGACTGGTCCGAAAATGCGGATTTGTACGAACACTCTAGCCTTAGGCAAAAAACTCGGGGTACAGGCATCCACCCTTCCAGATTGCATGTGTTCACATTATTAAAACCCAAGATTTTGATGAAAAATGTTTGAGAAAAACATTTTGAGAAATCTTTTGATCAAAATTGTTTGAGGTAAACATGTTGTGAAATATTTTGACGAAACATTTGAGAAAACATTTTGAGAAATATTTCAACGAAAATGTCTTGAGAAAAACATTTTGAGGAATACCTTAAGGCATAAAGCCTAAGGGTTTAGGATAAATCATCTAAGGTTAGATGATTTGTAAATCATAGAGTAGTTGTGGCAAGAATAAGGATGAGGATTAGGATAGGGATCCTAAGTCTACTCATGTTTGGGTCCCTAAGAAGGTTACAGACTAGGTTAAAGGCATACTAATAACCTAATTCCCTGTAACCAGTGCTCTGATACCAATCTGTAACACCCCAATCGCATAACACGCGGCGGAAATATCGGGGAGTAACGTTACAAATTGCTCACAACAACTTGTACGAAATTGTTACATTATTGTTAACATTGTTTTACAAAACACAGAATTCATGTAATCGTCTTTTGTTTAAAGAAGTCTAAGGCCCGGATGCAATCCTACGTGTTGCATGCTTGAATAATTGAAAACCTGAAACATATGTGAAAATGGGAGTCAGCAATAAAGCTGGCGAGTACATAGGTTTTGTTAGCCAAATAAATGGCAAAACGTTTGGTATTGCAATACTTTGACAACTACGAGAGTTGTCAATTAAAAATGAAATCTTGAAGCCATAGAATGGCAAAAGGTTTAGTATTGCAATACATTATCTTGATTGTGAAAACTTGTGACGAAGAGTTTTGTATATAGCAATATGATTATTACAAGGTAATTTTTATGCCATTGAAAATTGTACTTTGTAATCTCCTTGAAATCGTCATAAAACTTGTGAGTGTGTTATTAGAAATCCAATAAAGGATTGATAATAACATTATTGAAATTTTTCATAACTTGTGTGAATATTATTAAAAATCAAGTCAATGATTTATAATAATACTTTAGATATCCTTCTAAGAATCTAACATATGAAGATATGGAAGATTCTACAAGGATTTGGATACTTGAACATTGAATCAATTGAACACATAAATCCTAAAGTAATTCGGATAACACTACAAGAGTAATACAATGAGAACACTTATATATAGGAAGTACCAGCGGCGTATCCACCATGTTCTTATGGTATTACACTCGTTTCGTTATCTAAATCACAACTTATCACATAAACACATAAATCGTCAACTTGTCACTAACTTATAAACACGCATTAAAGTACACAATGAATCCAAACAAGGGCTTTAATTGTACTTTAAACATCCCACGAGTATCTAACTATGAAGATAGGTAGATACTACAAGGATCCGGTTTCGTCACATCGTATTGTCACATACGCATTAAAGTACACATATAAATCCAATTAAGGACTTCAATATTAGCACTTTAAACATCCTATAAGAATCAATCTATGAAGATAGACGGATACTTTAAGGATTTAGTTTTGTCACATCGTCTTGTCACATACGCATTAAAGTACAGAATTAAATCCAATCAAGGACTTCAATATTAGCACTTTAAACATCCTAGAAGAATCAATCTATGAAGATAGATAGATGCTATAAGGATTTGGTTTCGTCACATTGAATCATTGAATCATAACATCCTAAATCCTAATGGTGATTCGGGATAACGCTACAAAGGGTAATATAATAAGCACACTTATATATAGGAAGTACCAGCGGCGTATCCACCATGTTCTTATTGTATTACTCTAGTTTTGTTATCTAAATCACCAACAATCTCTACACATAACAATAACCATCGTCTTGTAAAGTACTTCTTAAATATCTCACTATGAAGATAGGAAGATCTAAGACTGTACTTCAAATATCCTACAAGAATCTAACTATGAAGATAGATAGATCTTATAAGGATTTGGATAGTCGTCGTGTTTGCATAATCGGAATAATACACATAAAAGCATTTAGTAAACACATATATGCCATACATTTGGAAATAAATCGGTTACACAAATGAATCACCCCAAAACATTTGAAAAATGAAAAAGAGGGGAACTATGTACCCACTTGGGATTGCGTTTAGGCCTTGCTTAAATGATATAATAAAGCTCAAAGGATCAAGAGTTCAAGTGTTGAAGTGGTTCCTTGTGTATCGGATACTATGCTAGTGTAACGGGACATAAATCGAGGAATTGGATAGAATGAGGTCTTGTAAACCAAATGAGTGTTGAAACTCATATGAAATGGTTTAACAAAGCCTACATTCTGATTTGGAATGAATCCTAAGTGCTATTGACCCATTATGACTCGTTAAGGTAGTTTATGCTACTTTAATGTGTCATTTACGTAACTACGACTTCGGATGGTCAAACTAGTCCTATGGTAAGTCTTATATGTGTAACACCCCAATCGCGTAATATAACAACACGCGGCGGAAATATCAGGGAGTCACGTTACAAATTGCTCACAACTACTGGTACTAAATTGTTTCAATATTATTAACATCGTTTTACAAACAAAGAATACATGTAATTGTTCTTTTGTTTTAGAAGTCTAAGGCCCATATACAGTCCTATGCATTGCATGCTTGAACAGTCGAAAACCTGAAACATATGCGAAAACAGTCAGCATAAAAATGCCGGCAAATACATAGGTTTTATTAGCCAAATAAATGGCAAAACATTTGGTATTGCAATATTTTAATCTTAATTGTGAAAACTCGTGACAAAAAAAGGTTTGTATATGGCAATATGATATTTACTAAGTCATTTTATGCCTTACATTGAAATCTCGATTAAACCATCGCAAAAACTTGTTAATATGTTATTAGGAATCCAATCAAGGATTAATAATAACTGTTTTGAAATAAATCAAAACTTATATAAGTATTACATAATTCAAATCAATGAGTCATGATAATACTTCAAATATCTTTCTAAGAATCTAACATATATAAATATGGGAGATTCTACAAAGATTTTGATAATCAAACATTGAAACAACTGTACACAAAATCCTAAAGTGATCCAGATAACGCTACAAGAATAATAAAATAAGAACACTTATATATAGGAAGTACCAGCTGCGTTCTTATTTTATCGTTTTGTTATCTAAATCACAACTACCACATAACACATAAATCGTCAACTTGTACCAACTCGTAAACACACATTAAAGCACACAATGAATCCAATCAAGGACTCCAATATCAGTACTTTAAACATGCTACAAGAATAAACCTATGAAGATAGATAGATGCTATAAGGATTCGGGTTCTGTCACATTGAATCAAAACAATCCTAAATCCTAATGGTGATTCGAGATAACGCCACGAAGGATAATACAATAAGCACACTTATATATAGTAAGTACCAGCGGCGTATCCACCATGTGATTATTGTATTATCTAGTTTCGTTATCTGAATCACCCACAAACTACACAAAAACCAACCATCGAGTTGTAAAGTACTTCTTAAAAACCTTACTATGAAGATAGGAAGATCTAAGACTGTACTTCAAATATCCTATATGAATCTAACTATGAAGATAGGTAGATCACTTAAGGATAAAACATTGCATTTGCATAATCAGAATAATACACATAAAAGCACTTAGTGAACACACATATGCCATACATTTTGAAAACAGATCGATTACACATATGAATCACCCCAAAACATTTGAAAAAAGTAAAAGAGGGGAACTATGTACTCGCCTGGGGTTGCGTATAGTCCCGGTTCAAAGGGTATAACAAAGCTCAAAATACCAAGAGTTCAAGTGTTGAAGCGGTTCCTATGGTAACAGATACTATGTTAGGGAATCGACACCTAAATCGGAAGATCGGGTAGAATGAGGTCTTATAAACCAAATGAGTGTTGGAACTCATGTGACACGGTTTAACAAAGCCTACATTCTAAATCGGAACCTATCCTAAGTGCTTACGACCCATTACGACTCATTAAGGTAGCTTACGCCACTTTAACGCGTCGTTCGCGCAAAAGCACGTTCGAGACGCCTAACTAGTCCTATGACAAGTATTATATGCCTTAACATATCTAATTATGTTATATAATCAGTTTAGATGTCAAAATATGTGTTACATATGCTTAAAATGAAATTATGCGCAAAAAGGGTATTTTGGTCATTTTCCTAAGGCATATAGACTACCTATCATACAACTAGCTAAATGAAGTGACCATATGGTATAATGTAACACCCCGTGTTTCTGAGAAGTCAAAGTAAAAATCAAGGCCAAAGTCAACGACCGATTTCGCGCGATTGACTTATAGTAGATTTCTTTTGTATGTTTATATTAGTTGTATTATGTGGAGTAAGTGTCAATAATTACAATAATCGACGCATGTTACTCGCAATCTACTCGACTTACGATCGTGAACTATAGGAGTAACAATGCGATAAAGCTAACTAAACGGTAATCAAACTATGCTAATCGAATCGACATCAAATCGCAACTCGAACTACGCATTTTAGTTATTGTTATACGTGTGTGTGTGTTCCTTATGTGTTACTTGTGCATGTTCATTTATGTTATGTGTGGTAATCAATCGAATCGCAATCGAACTCAATCGAAATCGAACTATGATAGATATAGTAGTTGGGATTAAAAGTAATTTGAATAGGGAACTCTATTGCGAGCGATGCGCAATCGCAATCGAAACCGAATAAACTCGTCGCGTCGAACACACGAACCAAGTGCCATCCGGCCGGATAGCCATCCGACCGGGCTGCCACTTGGTCATGGTGTCAGGATGCCATCCGACCGAGATGACATCGGACCGGATAGTCATTCGGGCGGGATGCCATCCGACTGACCCACACTTTCCTCATTTGGAAGCCTATAAATACCCATGTCATTGTCATCATTTCCACTTTTGGAAACTCTCTGACCGAACAGCACGCTATCCTCACTTTTTCTCCGATTTCTTTCGATTCCGATAAGATATCGTCCTAAATCTTGTACTTTCTTGATCTACACACACTCCTACACCGTTCTATCTTTTGAATCTTAACTTTTAACCGTGAAATCTCTCGATTTGAGGTGTTCTAGGATGATGTCATCTTGAGTTCTTGAAGAACTTCATGTTTTGGCCTCAATCCACCAAGAACAACTCAGATCTAACCGATTTCCACACAAATAAACAAAGATCTATGCTAGATCTAAACATAAACATAGTGAAAAAGGATTGAAAGATGGTTTCTAACTTTCTTTCAACTCTTTTACACTCAATGCACTCAAAACCGGTAGAATCGGACCTTGTTCTAGTCTCCTGCTCATTCTTAGTGTTGTGCTAGTTCGAGATCTGGATCCTGCTCACGAGACCATCGATTTCGGGTTAAACAAGAACAACCGTCTTGAACTGGTTAACTGGCCGAACAAGGGTGATTCCTGGTCGATCACGTCACTTGGGTTAAGATGGGGTTCTGTTGGTTAACACAATGTCAAAACGTCTCGATAAAACTACAAACAAACGAAACGACCAAGTGTAAGACGGCCGGAGCAACCGGGACGAAGTGCTATCCGACCGGACTACTGTCCGAACGGATAGGCTACCCGAACGGATTGCTGTCCGAACGGATCACACCTTCGGTCCCACACTTAATCAACTCTATCTAAAGTTTGAGTATTGAATGAATTGCCATCCGACCGGACTACCATCCAACCGGATTACTCTTCGGATCATGAGATACTAGGACTTTTAAGACTTAAACAATTTTTAACATGTTCATTAACAGGGTTGCCACCCGGTCGGATGGACATCCGACCGAGTGACTCTCCTGCTGTGAATTTGTTCCCACTAAGTAACCTCATCACTAGAGTCGCCGTCCGACCGGATGACCATCTGAACAGATTGTCGTCTGCACGATTGACCGTCCGATCGACCGACTTGAAAGATAGAGATACTTCAACGTTTTCAAAATGCTACAACGAAAATTTCAAAAGACAAGCTATCATACACAAACACATTCTTCTCATAGGAAGAAACAATCCACTCGAATAGTCATCCGACTGGACTACCGTCTGAACGGATTGTCATCCGCACAAACAAGCCGTCTGATCGGAATACCATCCGATCGAACTGTTATCGACCCATTCACACTTTGTATCATTTTACGCGTCACTTATCGTTATGCTATCAAACTATTCAGGCTAACCCTACTCGCTAAGCGCTCCTTTCAATCCATCAACTGCTGTGAGTATACTCGATCCCTTTTTGCTTTATGCACTTTTGGGTGTTACATACGTTACGAATATTCAAAACACAACAAACACACTACTCAATACTATTTGAACGCTAATCGTTAATGCATGTTATATGTGGCTTATGAATGCTTGTTTGTTATGTTTACACATGGAATGCTGTCTACCTGCCTTAGCAACGATAGTACTATAGTTTGGACTCATCACCTGTTCGCAGGGGTTGTTAAGGACAATTACTTGCATGGATTACGGTGGTAATCATGTATTGCGAACTGCCTCAGGAAGTCAACCCGCAGTCATTGGTATCGATGGATCTATGTCGATAACTAACCTGCTTCATTTCTCTATGTGTACGTGCTGGTTATGCGTAAACGAATTCGAACTCTATATGCTATTATCAAACTTGTATGCTCACCTTTACATTATATGTATTGACTTTATTTTAACGTATGTGACAGGTGCTTAGGATGCACATCTGGTAGGAAATCGAGGCTAGAATAAGACTCTAGAGGCCAACAAATAGTTGTTTGTACTAAGTGAATCAAGGGTCTCTAGAAGCAGATAAACAATTGCTCTATTTAAATCTGAGTTGTCAGAATAGAACTATTTACCTCGATTTTGTCTGTAATAATTTGTTTACATTTTTTAGGCATGGTATGGGACATGTTATTTTAAATTGATTGGTAATGATAATTGTTATGGAAAATTCTGGACAATTTGATTCGCTCAGTGCCATACCCCGATGTTTCCACCATCGGTTGGGGTGTGACAGATTGGTATCAGAGCCATAACTATAGGGAATTAGGCAAGATTCGACCTAGTCCGGGTCGATGTCTTAGAAACCTAGTCTATAATTAGGAACCAACAGACCGACTTGTGTATATCCGTTAGGGATTGTATATGAGCTCACTATTCTCGCACATGCTACCCTATCACTGCACTCGAATTTTCAACTTCGAATAAGCAATTAAGTCGAGATTAGGTGTGAAAACCGCAAACTCTCGACAAAAGTTGCTTGATCAACCCGCATCTTTACTTACAAACGGGGAGAATCATACCAAATCAGGAGTGAAATCCATATTTTAAGGAATAATCTCCTCTATTTTATCAAAATAGGAGCGAAGTTGTTAAGCCAGGGGTGAAACCCTAACCTTGACGACTTGTTCCGCCCATTTTACAAAACCTCACCAAAGTTTTGACAGACTCCAACGACCTGAAGTCACAATATAACTAACGGGATGTGTGCCAAATGCCCAAGAACCGAGGCAAAAGCATAGTCTTGAAGGTCAAAGGTGCATAACAGATCCTTGCGAATAGTCGAACCACTTTGGATAGTCGAAGTCTACTAGCCGCAGACAATCTATTTCTCGGTTTTTATGTGTTTCGATTCCGAGCCGCAACTGCTGACTCTGATGATTCGTCGATTTTATGTGCTTATAAGTGTGTTTACCTGTTTATGTGTTTAAATTTTGGAGATTTACTCGATTTTTGCTTTCACTTCGAATGACATACACGACTCGCACTGCATTCCTATCTCAATACGCTAACAAGTCGCTAAACTATGGTTGACCTCATACTTTGATGTACGCTTATACTACACGACTCGATATACTAGACGCGATCTCCATATTCGAACACTCGCGAACTGTGAATGATAGGTTTCTGTATTCTGACTGCATCTTGTGATTTCATGCTTACGTGTTCTGTGGATGATGTGCTTTACGTGCTTATGTGCCTCTGTGTTATGAGAATCCGTGATTATGTGTCTATGTGTTTACATGATTATGCGTGTTCCTGAGCTTTAGTAAGTAGTAGACGTGTGAGATGAGATTCGAATACAATGTGTTGAGTCCTGTGACGATGTCTGTTGCAGACCATGTCATCTGGATCCCGTCATCCCTTACTTTCTCGTCAAGAAAAGAGAGACAAACGCCTTGCTGCTATCATCGCTAAACAAGTAGGAAAGGCCGTGAGTGATGTTTATGAGAATGTCAGCAAATCGTCTGAGGAGTCGAGAACCGAAACTCCTAAAGCTACTACCAAAGCTCCCTTCAATTTCAAGTAATTCAAGTCTTGTGGGCCAAAAGAATTCACTGGCGAGGGAGGCCCCACAGCGTTGTTCCAATGGTTTGACTCCATTGAGGTCACTCTACGACAAAGCGGTTTCCCTAACGACCTCCGTACTCTGAACGCTACCGGCGTCTTCCAGTCCCGTGCTCTAGACTGGTGGACGGCCGAGAGGAACAAGCAAGGGAACGATGCAGCCTACGGTCTGTCATGGGACGAGCTCAAGGAAGTCATGCTGGAAGAATTCTGTCCACCTCATGAACGTCAGAAACTAGAGGATGAATTTTGGCACATACAGCAAAAGGATGGTGAAAATGATGCGCTCACTGCTCGCTTCAAACAGCTCAGCATCATTTGTCCCGATCAAGTCAAGACCTCAGACATAGCAATCAAGAAGTATATCCGGGCCCTGCCTGACTGTGTTGCCGATTTTGTGCAAGCGGCTAAGACTAAGATGATCGAAGAGACTTACCTACTGGCCGCTGAAATCAACGACATGCGGGTCAAGGCTGGTGTCTGGGATAAAACTTAAAAGCACCTGCATCAAGCTACCACCGCCGCACCAACTGCTAAAACCACCACCTCATCAAGCAACAAGAGGAAGAACAAGAGAAAGAACAGCTCCAGCAACAAGAACTGTGCGATCACTGCTACACCAATTCAAGCTGTACCAGCCCAACAACGTCAAGTAGCGGCGCCTGTGGCAAATGCACCGCCTGCTAAGCGTGCATACACTGGGCCACACCCGCTCTGCCCTACTTGTACCTACCACCACCCGACTACCATTGCTTGCCGTTTTTGTTCTCATTGCAATATGTACGACCATTTCACTACCAACTGTCGTGCTCGACAAGCTCCTGCTCATCAAGCTTTACTCACCGCCCCTCAGGGTCAACAAGCTCCTCCGGCACCCGCGGTCAACGCCAGAGCCTGCTTCGCATGTGGCAATCCTAACCATTTTGCCAACATGTGCCCAAACAGGGTTGTGAAACAAGAGCCCCAGCAGCAGCAGCAACACCAGCAGCAACAGCAACAAGCAGCACGCACACGAACTTTCAACATCAACGTGTGTCAAGCCCAAGCCGACAACAATGTGGTTAATGGTACGTTCCTTGTGAATGGTATTTATGCTTCGTGTTTATTTGATACTGGAGCCGATAACTGCTTCGTGTCGTTCGAATTCGAGAAGCTCCGTAGTGGTAAACGCTCCCAACTCTCCTCGACGTTCGATGTTGAAGTCGCTATCGGAAGAACCGTCATCGTTAATTATGTTCTTCGTGATTGTACTCTTGAGCTCAACAATCACATTTTCCCAATCGACCTTATTTCGATGCAACTCGGAAGTTTTGATGTCATAGTAGGCATGGACTTTCTTCGCGAAAACCATGCTGAAGTTGTGTGCTTCGACAAGATGATCCGATTCTCACTCGCGAATGGTGATTTATTGTGTGTATATGGTGAAACTGCTTCGAAAGGTCTCAAGCTCATGTCATGTGTCCAAGCTAGCAAGTATCTCCGCAAGGAATACAGAGCTTTCTTGGCTAACATTGTAGTAGCGGAGAAGGAAAAGAAAGAGAAGAAGGAAGTGAAAGACGTTCCTGTGGTTCGAGAATTTCCTAACGTTTTTCCAGAGGATATTCCCGGTCTACCACCAAGTCATGATATCGACTTTCGTATCGACCTCATTCCTGGAGCCAACCCTATTGCCAAAGCTCCCTACCGACTCGCGCAATCCGAAATGCGCGAACTCTCAAACCAACTCCAGGAATTACTTGAGAAAGGCTTCATTCGCCCGAGCACCTCTCATTGGGGTGCGCTAGTCCTTTTTGTCAAAAAGAAGGATGTATCGTTCAGGATGTGTATCGACTATCGGGAATTGAATAAGTTGACTATCAAGAACCGCTATCCCCTACCCCGCATCGATGATTTGTTTGATCAGTTACAAGGTGCTACGTGCTTCTCGAATATCGATCTACACTCAGGCTATCACCAACTACGCATTCAGGAGGAGGATATACCCAAAACCGCGTTTCACACTCGATACGGCCACTACGAATTCGTTGTTATGCCTTTTGGTTTAACCAACGCACCCGCGGTTTTCATGGATCTGATGAATCGCGTGTGTAAACCATATCTCGACCGTTTCGTCATTGTATTCATCGACGATGTCTTGATCTATTCTAAATCAAAAACCGAACACGTGCAACATCTACGTTTGGTTCTCGAGCTACTCCAGGGGAATCAAATCTATGCCAAGTTCTCCAAGTGTGAATTCTGGTTGGAGGAGGTTCAGTTTCTGGGTCACATTGTTAATAGTCAAGGTATTCACATCGATCCTGCGAAGATTGAAGCTGTTAAGAGTTGGATTACGCCTAAGAACCCGTCTGAAGTTTGTTCTTTTCTCGGACTAGCGGGCTATTATTGACGATTTATCGAAGGATTTTCAAAGATCGCTGTACCGCTTACCGCTCTCACGCATAAAGACAAGCCTTTTGTTTGGGGAACTGAACAAGAGTCTGCATTTCGAACCCTCAAGCACAAGCTTTGCAATGCTCCTGTTCTCACGTTGCCCGACGGAAACGACGATTTCATTGTCTACTGTGATGCTTCCAACCTTGGTCTTGGTTGTGTTCTCATGCAACGGGATAAGGTTATAGCTTACACATCTCGACAGCTCAAAATCCACGAGAAGAACTATACAACCCATGATCTCGAGCTAGGCGCAGTTGTCTTTGCATTAAAGATTTGGCGACACTACCTGTATGGTACCAGGTGTAGGATCTTCACCGATCATAGGAGCCTACAACATATTTTTAATCAGAAAGAACTTAATATGTGTCAACGCCGATGGGTAGAACTTCTCAATGATTACGACTGTGAGATTCGTTATCACCCAGGCAAAGCAAATGTTGTTACCGACGCACTCAGCAGACGGAGCTATCTGCTTAGCACTCGTAATGTTCAAGCCCAACACGATCTCAAAACCCTCATTCATGAAGCTCAACATGCATGTTTTAACGAGCGCACTCTGAAGAAGGAAAGAATCTACCACGATGGAGCCCAGCTTGTGAGTAAATCAAATGGGATATTCCACTTTCTGGACCGAATTTGGATTCCTAAACGGACCGATTTGCGACAGATTCTGATGGAAGAAGCCCACAAATCCTGGTATTCTATTCATCCCGGTGCCAACAAAATGTACCAGGATCTTCGCTACAAGTACTGGTGGCCCGGCATGAAAAGGGATATTGCTCTCTACGTTGGAAAATGCCTGACCTGTGCAAGAGTCAAGGCTGAACATCAAAGACCCGCTGGCTTACTCGAACAACCACCGATCCCTATGTGGAAGTGGGAGAGTATAGCTATGGATTTCATAATAAAGCTACCGCACACGTCATCAGGTCACGACAGCATCTGGGTTGTGGTTGACCGTTTGACCAAATCTGCTCACTTTTTGCCAATACGGGAAGACTACAAGGTAGAACGATTAGCCCGAATCTACACCGATGAGATCATTTGTAATCATGGTACGCCTCGCGACATCATCTCTGATCGTGATGCTCGGTTTACCTCGCGATTGTGGGAAACATTCCAAATGGCACTCGGTACATCGCTTAATCTAAATACTGCTTTCCACCCTCAAACCGACGGTCAGACTGAAAGAACGATTCGTACTCTTGAAGACATGCTCCGTTCTTGTGTCATAGACTTCGGTGGCAATTGGGATAAATACCTGCCATTAGTCGAATTCTCGTATAACAACAGCTATCATTCCAGCATTCAAATGGCACCATTCGAGGCTTTATATGGAAGAAGATGTCGATCGCCTGTTGTGTGGCACGAGATCGGGCATTCGCAATTAACCGGTCCCGAGCTACTGCAAGAAACGACAGACAAAATTTTCCAAATTCGAGACAATCTAACGAAAGCTTGAAATCGACATAAAAGTTATGCCGATAGACGACGCAAGCCCCTTGAATTTGACGTTGGTGACTACGTACTCCTAAAGGTTTCACCTTGGAAGGGTGTGGTCAGATTCGGCAAGAAAGGGAAACTAGCGCCTCGATATGTTGGACCTTTTAAGATTCTGGAAAGGATCGGAAAAGTCGCCTACAGACTCAAACTACCGGAGGAACTTAGTAACGTCCACCCGACTTTCCACGTGTGAAACCTCCGAAAGTGCCTACCCGACAACGACTTACATGTTCCACCCGATGACCTTCAAGTGAACGAAACATTACACTTCGTGGAAAAGCCTGTTGAGATCATGGATCGCCAAACCAAGCAACTCAGACGCTCACGCATTCCTATTGTGAAAGTCCGATGGGAAGGTAAACGAGGAGCAGAGTTCACTTGGGAACTCGAAAGCGACATGAAGGCAAAGTACCCGCAGTTGTTTGCTACGGGTTCAGCCTAATTTCGGGACGAAATTCCCTAAACAAGGGGAGGCTGTAACACCCCGTGTTTCCGAGAAGTCAAAGTCAAAATCATGGTCAAAGTCAACGACCGATTTCGCGTGATTGACTTATAGTAGATTTCTTTTGTATGTTTATTTTAGTTGTATTATGTGGAGTAAGTGTCAATAATTACAATAATCGACGCATGGTACTCGCAATCTACTCGACTTACGACCGTGAACTTTGGAAGTAACAATGCGATAAAGCTAACTAAATGGTAATCAAACTATGCCAATCGAATCGACATCAAATCGCAACTCGAACTACGCATTTTAGTTATTGTTATACGTGTGTGTGTGCCTTATGTGTTACTTGTGCATGTTCATTTATGTTATGTGTGGTAATCAATCGAATCGCAATCGAACTCGAAACGCAATCGAACTCAATCGAAATCGAACTATGATAGATATAGTAGTTGGGATTAAAAGTAATTTGAATCGGGAACTCTATTGTGAGCGATGCGCAATCGCAATTGAAACCGAATAAACTCGTCGCGTCGAACACACGAACTAAGTGCCATCCGGCCGGATAGCCATCCGACCGGGCTGCCACTTGGTCATGGTGTCAGGATGCCATCCGACCGAGATGACATCCAACCGGATAGTCATTCGGGGGGGGGGATGCCATCCGACTAACCCACACTTTCCTCATTTTGAAGCCGATAAATACCCCTTTCATTGTCATCATTTCCACTTTTCGAAACTCTCTGACCGAACATCACGCTCTCCTCAACTTTTCTCCGATTTCTCTCGATTCTGGTAAGATATTGTCCTAAATCTTGTACTTTCTTGATCTACATGCACTCCTACACCTTTCTATCTTTTGAATCTTAACTTTTCACCATTAAATCACTCAATTTGAGGTGTTCTAGGATGATATCATCCTGAGTTCTTGAAGAACTTCATGTTTTGGCCTCAATCCACCGAGAACAACTTGGATCTAACCGATTTCCACACAAATAAACAAAGATCTATGCTAGATCTAAACATAAACATAGTGAAAAAGGATTGAAAGATGGTTTCTAACTTTTTTTCAACTCTTTTACACTCAATGCACTCAAAACCGGTAGAATCGGACCTTGTTCTAGTCTCCTGCTCATTCTTAGTGTTGTGCTAGTTCGAGATCTGGATCCTACTCACGAGACCATCGATTTCGGGTTAAACAAGAACAACCGTCTTGAACTGGTTAACTGGCCGAACTAGGGTGATTCCTGGTCGATCAGGTCACTTGGGTTAAGATGGGGTTATGTTGGTTAACACAATGTCAAAACGTCTCGATAAAACTACAAACAAACGAAACGACCAAGTGTAAGACGGCCGGAGTAACCGGGACGAAGTGCTATCCGATCGGAGTACTGTCCGAACGGATAGGCTACCCGAACGGATTGCTGTCCGAACGGATCACACCTTGGGTCCCACACTTAATCAACTCTATCTAAAGTTTGAGTATTGAACGAATTGCCATCCGACCAGACTACCATCCGACCAGGCTACCATCCGACCAGATTACTCTTCGGATCATGAGATACTAGGACTTTAAAGACTTAAACAATTTTCAACATGTTCATTAACAGGGTTGCCACCCGGTCGGATGGACATCCGACCGCGTGACTCTCCTGCTGTGAATTTGTTCCCACTAAGTAACCTCATCACTAGAGTCGCCGTCCGACCGGACTACCGTCCCTCCGGATGACCATCCGAACGGATTGTCATCTGCATAAACAAGCCGTCCGATCGGAATACCATCCGATCGAACTGCTATACGACCCATTCACACTTTGTATCGTTTTACGCGTCACTTATCGTTATGCTATCAAACTATTCAGGCTAACCCTACTCGCTAAGCGCTCCCTTCAATCCATCAACCGCTGTGAGTATACTCGATCCCTTTTTGCTTTATGCACTTTTGGGTGTTACATACGTTACGAATATTCAAAACACAACAAACACACTACTCAATACTATTTGAACGCTAACCGTTAACGCATGTTATACCTGGCTTATGAATGCTTGTTTGTTATGTTTACACATGGAATTCTGTCTACCTGCCTTAGCAACGATAGTACTATAGTTTGGACTCAGCACCTGTTCGCAGGGGTTGTTAAGGACAATTACTTGCATGGATTACGGTGGTAATCATGTGTTGCGAACTGCCTCAGGCAGTCAACCCTCGGTCATTGGTATCGATGGATCTATGTAGATAACTAACGTGCTTCATTTCTCTATGTGTACGTGCTGGTTATGCGTAAACGAATTCGAACTCTATATGCTATTATCAAACTTGTATGCTCACCTTTACATTATATGTATTGACTTTATTTTAACGTATGTGACAGGTGCTTAGGATGCACATCTGGTAGGAAATCAAGGCTAGAATAAGACTCTAGAGGCCAACAAATAGTTGTCTGTACTAAATGAATCAAGGGTCTCTAGAAGCAGATAAACAATTACTCTATTTAAATCTGAGTTGTCGAAATAGAACTATTTGCCTAGATTTTGTTTGTAATAATTTGTTTACCTTTTGAGGCATGGTATGGGACATGTTATTTTAAATTGATTGGTAATGATAATTGTTATGGAAACTTCTGGACAATCTGTTTCGCTCAGTGCCTTACCCCGATGTTTCCGCCATCGGTTGGGGTGTGACATATAACCTCGGAAGGTTATTCCCTATACAACTATGGTCACATTATATGTTTGGTCGGATCCTAATGATTGACCAAACGGGTCGGGTTCGAAAGTCTAAGCGGTTGTCAAGACCTAGGGGGCCGTCGGCGACTCCCCATGGTTATGCCGTCGTGTAGAAGTAGCGTATACAAAAAGATAGGCCGTCGGCCAAAATCAACAAATTCACAAGGCGTCGCCGACGGTGGGCCAGGCCGTCGCCGACGGCCTTCCTTTTCTTCAATTGCAAAACTTTGAAATCCTTTGATGTGAAACGGTTCCGGGGGCCATTATTCGAGAGTTAAGGTTGGACAGAAATCACATGGCTACTCTTGAGACATTGGGAACATCACAAGTGGAGTTATAATTATTATATCCCATCAACATCTTCATACATAAAAGCATACACACGTATACAAGGAACATATCATCATCAATACATAAATTTTGGTGGGGGATTTTTATTGGCAATATCAATGGACAAGCATCATCATTATTTTGTTCCCACAAAAATCCAAGATAAAAAAAAGAGAGAGAAGGTAATACATGCAGACTTCGATTTGGGGGTGGTGTGTGCACATGGATGCTATTAATTCTAATCACATCATTCACCATATTTATCATCACGCAAACAAAGGAGCGGCTGACATCGCCACATCAAAAACATAATGTTGACTTGTAAAAGTGGGCCGCCACCTTGACTTGGAGGGTTGTTGGGCTGTGTATGTGAATATTGGACTTGGGAACATGAGGCCAACATCCTCGATCATCATTATTACAAAAAGTGGCAGCCATTAACATTATATTGGGGCTCCCAAATCGGCCCAACACCATCAATTCATCCATCGATCTCTTTTGGCAGCCGCAGATCATTCTTGGTCTTCGAACTTCATCACCCAATATCATCGACTATCATCACACATTCCCACCTCTCAACCAAATCGATCATGCCTTCAATCTCATCTCAAGTCGATGATCGCGTCCACCCAACCATGAACGGCTAGTATCTTCGGTTTCACCCCGGTGTAGGTAGTTGTTAACTTAGGGATTTGAATTGTTTCTTGCTTCCTTTTGAAACCATTGACAATAGTTTGCATTTGTTTCGTATTCGTAAATTGTCGAACGATGTTAAAAGTTATGACTTTACGAAATGGTTATATGTAGTTATGCATTGTCGTGGTTAGGTTTTACTTGTGTTGATTACAAAGTGCATTCTTGTCCGTTTTTCGAAACGTTGATAGTTATTGGCACCTAAGTCACGGTACACTAAATCCGCTAATCTTATGCAATTGAGTTGGATCTAAAAACTTGTAGAAACCCTAGGTTGGCAATTACCAAAACCGGGTGTGAACCCTTTTTCTAATTATTGTTTAGTAATCAAGTGTATTTGCAATCGTTAATTGTTAGTTGTTAATCAATTAAATCAATTCCATTAGTTTAAATTCACATCTTTCAACAAAACAAAAATACAAAAATATCATAGCAAGCTTCATAATTGTGACACTTTTTTTTAATTCAATCGAATCCACACACAAACCACATACTCTTCGTGGTTCGACCCTTTGCTACCACTAACTATCTGTTAAGGGTAATTTGGGCTTATAAATCTTATCTTTGACCGGAGCGCGACACTCCGATCAGTCTTGCATCTTTTATTGTCGCTAAGGCCCAAGTCCGCCTAAGTGTATCTTGATAAATCCTAAGCATCATATCCTGAAACACATGTGAAAATAGGTACGTCAGCATAAAAATGCCTGTGAGATACATAGGTTTTGTGAAAATAGAATTCATGACTTATGTTTAAGAAAAATGTTTAGTCATGAACCTTGGAATTTGCTTTGTCTTGTAAATAATTTGAAAAGTGATAAATAAACCAAATGATATATATGTATAAAAGAATAATACATGGTTAATTAAATAACCAAGTAAACTGAGTTTATATCAGATAAGTTGTTTGTAAAACAATGTATTGTGAAAAGCATGTTATTTGTATAAAATGTTATATGTCTAAATTGAAATGATTCAAATAACGCTACGATATGTAATACCATACAAGCACTTATATATAGGAAATACCAGTGGCGTATCCACCATGCTTGTATCATATTACACACGCCTCGTTACTTAAATCACTTACTCAAACCAAACCACCAAAGCAAAATGTTTATGTATAATCAAATGTCAAAATGTTTGTGTGAAAACCATGTCAAATGTCTATGTCTAATGTAAATCATGAATTGTGTATATCAATGTCAAAATGTTTATGTCTAATGTAAATCATGAATTGTGTATATCAGTGTCAAAATGTTTATGTCTAATGTAAATCATGAATTGTGTATATCAATGTCAAAATGTTTATGTCTAATGTAAATCATAAACTGTGTATATCAATATCCAAGTGTTTATGTCTAATGCAAATCATGTAATGTGTATCCAAATATCATGTATGGTAAGTGAAATATATCAACTGAACCATATGTAAAATGCACAAAAACAAGGTATTGAAGTAAAACATGGTTTAAATCAAAGTTATGTTTTGTGGAACAAATGCATGCTATACTGATATAAGCATCTATGCGGTATTGTAAAAATGCATACATTCAAGCCTTGTGACTGTGGTGATAGACCCCTAAACGAATTTAAAGGTCTATCTGTGTTATGTTTATCGAATTCGGTCATTCCTTCCATCCAAACATACCTAGGATGTCAGGAACGGGAGTTGTCAATTCCTATGGTACCACTACCTACTAACGAATGGCGTGATCAATGTTAATGAATGTATATTGTCCCATTTGAACAAACCAAATGTCATACCAAAATGTAAGCATGTGATGAATAACAAAATGTACTAAGCATGCACACAATGGACATACATAGCATAAAATGTAATGTAAAACAATGTACTAAGTATGCACACAATGGACATACATAGCATAAAATGTAATGTAAAACGATGTACTAAGTATGCACACAATGGACATACATAGCATAAACATAATGAAATCATGTACTATAAGTGTACTAATGAACATAATAAGCATATGATATGAAAACATAGAAAGCATGAAAGTAACAAGTAGGCACATGTGTTCCACCCCAAAACAGTTTGAAAACAGTAAAAGAGGGGTCTATGTACTCACTTGAGATTGCTTAGTAGTCCTTAAGTAACAACCAAACAATGCTAGAGATCACGGATATCAAACGACACCTAATATAGGTAACTATGTTAATACACCGGACCTAAATCGGATGATCGGATAGAATGAGGGTTCGTAAACCAAGTGAGTATGGAAACTCATGTAATATGGTTTAACAAAACCTACATACTAAAATGAAACCTAACCTAAGCGCTTACGACCCATTACGACCCGTTTAGGTAGCTTATGCTACTTTAACGCGCCGTTCGCGTAAAACGCGTTCGGAACGCCTAACTAGTCCTATGACAAGTAAAATATGCCTCAACATGTCTAATATTGTTTCCAAATCAGTTTAGATGTTAAAAGTTATGTTACATATGCTTAAAATGAATTTTGGCGTAAAAAAAAGGCATTTTGGTAATTTACCTAAGGCATATATACTACCTATCA
Organism: Helianthus tuberosus; assembly: GCA_030545235.1. Classification (NCBI taxonomy): domain Eukaryota; kingdom Viridiplantae; phylum Streptophyta; class Magnoliopsida; order Asterales; family Asteraceae; genus Helianthus; species Helianthus tuberosus. Next base: position 135,381,985 of record CM060394.1, read on the forward strand.
TACAACTACTCAAACGATGTGACCATAAGGTATAACCTCGGAAGGTTATTCTCTATACAACTATGGTCACCTAATGTGTTTGGTCGGATCCTAATGATCGACCAAACGGGTCGGGTTCGAAAGTATAAGCGAGTGTTTAGATCGCTTACCTTACGACCCTATAAAAGCACTAAACTAAAAGTGACGAGCTAAGCATGTTAAAACATGCTTAACTAAGTTTAGAAAACAGGTTTGGTATCAAAACAAACGGTTTTGATACCTAAGAGTAGTTTGGTTACAGAATACGCAATAACACGCATTTTGGACGAAACTACGACTCGTCACTGAGCCTAGATAACGTGGTAATCAGTAGGTATAGTCACTAGGGACTATAACCATCGTGATTACGCTCACGTTATGAAGTTCAAACGAACTTCGCATTGACCATAAACTGGTCAATGTAGAAAGTCAAACAAATTTTGACTTTAACGCTAAAAGAATAAAAGAACGAAGGAACACTTACAAAGGGTCCCCGAAAGCTTTGATTTCTCAAGTATCTCAGGTATGAAGTGGTTTCACTTCAACTTAGAGAACTCTCAAGAATTCAAGTGGGTTTTGAGTTGTGATGTTGGTGGGTATTTATAGGAAATGGACCACCGTTAGGATCGTTTCTTGAATACCATGCTTTGATTTTGTCCCTACATTTGTTGGAACATAGTAACTCAAATTGGCCCCCCACCATCAGGTATCAACATGTGGCATTGGATTTGGGAGTGCTTAACAGCTGTAAACAGCTGTTAACAGCATTCTAATGTTCTGGGGATGCCTTACGGACCGTAAGGTTGAGGGCTTACAGTCCGTAAGCCATCAACTTTGCTGAAATGTCAGTTTTGGTCCCTACAGCTCCAAACTTGGTTTTCGATGCATTTTTGACACGTTTAAGCCCCGTTAACCCCATTTCAAAGCTATAAAATGAAGTTAAAGTATAGGGAACTTAAAATGTGCTCAAAAATATCTTGGATGTTGGTTTGTTTGGCCGTACGATTGCGTTGTTCGGTTAATTACGACGGAAGTCGTAACGGACGCAAAACCGGTCCAAATTGCGCGACGAATGGATTTTTCTTATGCCAAACATTAAAATAAAATATTTTTGTGCTTAAATAAATTTTTGGATGTCCGGATGTATTCAGAACGTAAGTTATGCGCGAAAGTGCAAACTTGTGCACTTTTTGACGCTTTTATTCCCTGAATGACCCAAAAGTTTATTTTAGCACACCGAACCCCTCAAAGCCTATTTCTAAGCTATGTAAAGGATATTTATGGTATGTTTAACTCATGGTCATGTTCCAGAATGTCTGTTACAGTTCAAATCGGCATACTTTCGCAGTTTGTCGAATTTAGTCCCTGTAAGCGAATTAAATTGATTTTGCCATACCAAAGCCTTCAAAACTTATTTCTAAGTTATGTAAAGGTTATTTAAGGTATGTTAAGCATATGTTGATGTTCTGGAGTATTTGTTGCATTGAACTAGTTATATTTACGCATCAGTGCGCGTATAACCTTCTAGAAAGCGATTTAAAGCTTGAAATCGAACAAGAATTGATATGTGCAAATGATACACATATTTATACAAGTCCCAAGTATGAAATACAATATTTCATTAGTTTGGTATTTGTTTGATGGCCGTGGAGGCACAGGTGTCACATGTTTTATTTCTCAAATCGAACCAAAGAATTACAAAGAAGCTTTAACAAAGGAAAGCTGGGTAAACGCGATGCAGGAAGAGTTATTACAGTTCGAGAAACTTGGAGTTCATAAGCTTGTAGATCTACCAGATAATCACAAGAAAATCAATACAAAGTGGGTTTTCAAGTGCAAACGAGATGATAGTGGAGTCATAGTTTGAAACAAAGCCAGGTTAGTTATGCAAGGATTCTGTCAATAGGAAGGTTTAGATTTTATAGAAGTATACACCCCGGTTGCAAGGCTTGAAGAAATAAGAATAATTTTAGTCTTCGCTTCCTGGAAGGGACTTAAAATATATTAGTTGGATGTCAAATTAGCGTTTCTTTATAGCAAAGTCAAAGAAGAGGTCTATAGGGTTTGTGGATCCATACAACAATGATAAAGTGTTTCTAATTAACAAGGTACTATTTGGGTTACACCAGGCACCACGTGCATGGTACAAAATGTTGTCTGGGTATCTGCTAGAGAAAAACTTCGTCAGAGGAACTGAGGATTGCCCACTCTTCACTAGAGAAATAGATAGGCATATTCTAATAGTACAAATATATGTGGATGATATAATATCCGGGTCGCTGTGTAAAGAGTTTGAAGCCGTGATGCGTCAAAAGTTTGAAAGAGCTCAATGGGGGATAAGAAGTTCTTCTTAGGGCTACAGGTGGTTCAGTTACCTAATTGTATCTATATTCATTAGACCAAGTACGTTAACGATATTCTCAACAAATTCAAGATGATGGAAACAATAGCATTATAACAACTCTCCTAAAACCCTTAACATGCCCTAAACTGCCTATAATCTACCCCATATACGAAAAATAACCCTAATATACTTTTATATTATTAAAAATAAAAATAAAAACAAAACTATAGGGTTCTTGCGGGGCGCGACCCCCTTAAGAGAATGAGTGGCGGGCCGCGACAAGGTGACACTAGTCGAGCCCACATTGCGCCATGTGTCCCTTGTGTGTTAAACCTACACCGTTGATTCACCTAAGCTAGAACCTACCCTAAGTCTCTCGCGGGCCGTGAAAGATTAGCCTAGGCGAGTCGCGGGCCGCGAGCTGCCATTCTCCAGGCCTATATAAGGAGGCTTCGACCTCAGTCATTCTCGTTCAAATTCTTTTCTTCTCTCAAAGTTATAGTAATAATACTCGGGTATTATACCCCTAAAAAGCAAAGCTCTGCCTCGTTGTAAGTATTATAACCCCTGGTTATGTATTGGTTACCCTACCCAATTGATCTAGGGCTCCGTAACGCATGTCAAGGCTCTGCCTGACTCAGTTCGTTGGAGTTCTTTCTCTGTTGTATGGCTAATGTAATTTGGGTTATCTTACTAACATGTGTGCATTGTTTAATTTTAATAGATTATAACCAGGGAAATCACCAGGAAGCAGTAGTATTATCTAAGTTAGCAAAGTGAGTCATTCTCTTTTCTACCACACTGTTTTACCAAAACCTCAAAATGTTTTAAATTATGATAACAGTGATTAAGTCTATGTATTCTACAATTACTGTCGGTATGTTGGGGTTTTGTATACATTACTTGTTACTGTTGCGAATGGTAGAATGACCAAAAGTCAGGATTGACAGTAGCGTGGGTGGTAATTGGGTAGATATAAACATTGTAATCGTTCTCAATACTGTATAATTTTAAAAGCTTGTTTGATTAAACTGGGATGCACTCGCCAGTATTTCTTGCTGATAAAACCTTTTTAAAATTCATTTCAGGTAACTTAATGTGAAGCTAATAGAAGCCAGCTGGAGAGCACTGAAGGCTTGGAAACGTGGCTATAAAAGTTACCTAAATAAAAAGAAGTTTTATTTCAATAAATTAGGGTTTACCCTATAAACATGTTGTAATGGAAACTTAGGTTTTTCCCCATGTATTTATTATTTATAAAAGTTTGTTTTATAAACTCTGATAAAATATTTCCTAACTAAAGGTCCTGATGTTTAATTTCCGCTGCCAAATTAATAAACACCGATACCACCGGCTCAGTGTAGCTCGCGGCCACCCGCCCCTCGGGGCAAGGGGTCGGGGGTTGCGACAGGAGGTGGTATCAGAGCTACTACCACTGGTTTAAGCCACAGAAGTGTTCTGCTGACACCAAGATTTTTATCAGTTAAGTTAGGAAATAATCTATGTGAATATGTGTAAATATGTATATTATTGTTTTGTGTTATTTGACAATCTGTTAGTTTACAGTATGAGTGAGCAAGGTACATCTGACGCTTACCATCAATTAGCTAGTTCCCTAAACAGTGAAGGAACCTCATCACAGCCTACTCCTTCGGGGGATTTTTGTGACAACTGCCAAATTTGCATGCATCCGTACAATTAATTAGACAATAATTAGTGATTAATAACTGTGCTCATTTACAATTTATGACCAGAATTGCTTTCTGATTTCTGCCATATACATACATGTGCATCACATATTGCTTAATGTTATATCATTACTGCATAAGGACTTTATTGACTTTGACGATGCATGAAACACAGTTAGCACAGTTATCAGACAAATCAGAAAAATGCTGACAGAGTTCAGCAGATAGACAGACTTTGTATTGAGACACAGAATGAGCCAAAAACCAAGTCTTACACTAGTATAGTGTGTAGGAAAGAAAGGATCATAAAACTGCCTTCCTAGAGATAGTTTAAGTGCCGGAAAGTGCCTAAAACTCACCTAAACTGCAGAATTCTGCAAAAATCAGCATTTAAACACTCCAATATTATGCAGAAACATGGTTAAATGGTCCTGAATGCTTTCCTAAGTGTCGGGAATTAAAAGTGTCACAAAAGGGTACATAAAGAACACTAAACTGCAAGTTTAACACTTTAACGAACCGGTAACCAACCGAACAATCAGACACTATCCGAAACATCAAAATTACACTAGAAGCATTGTTTTAACATTACCAAGCTAGTTATGGTCCCCGAACATCATAACACACAATAAAAATATCTAGTAACCAAGACCCTAACTATATGCTTGAAATCTAAACATAACCTAACAATATGGTTAGAACCTAGTCTACATACCCCCCCACCTACCTACGGCCATAGTGTGGCCCCCACTTGTGATTTTCTTTGAGTATAATATTAGATCTTGTCCCCCCCCCCCCTAAGTGGCATGTTATACAAGGGTTAATGAGCTAAAATGGTTATAAGTAATACACTTGAGATCTTGAGCTCATTCTTACACCTACTAAAACACACACAAAACCTTCTCCTCCCCTTGTCTTGCTCACGGACACAACCAACAACCACAATCCCACCATCATTCAATCATCTTACATACCTTCCAAGCATACTCAAAGGTGTTAAAGGTTACATAAAGAAGCTAGGAGCTTTCGAAAGTTGAAGGACCTGCACCGTTTGCTTTTATCCACTTGTTTTCTCCTCTTGATCATCCCTAGCCTTGTGTTAGTGGTAAGAACCTTGATCCTGCTATTTTACTTCCATTTCAAGTGGTTAAAAGAAGATTCATAATCATAATCTTGAAGAACACTAAGAAACTTGAAGATGAAACATGAACATAAGCATAAAACTATAAGAAATCTTAAAGAAATCATGTTGTTTAGTGTTGTTATGGTACTTGATGATTGATGGTTTGTGTAAATGATGTAGATCATTATATGATCTTGCTAGATCATGATTAAAAACATAATCTAGCAAGATGAGAGGATGAAAATGTTAGAGATTTATAAATCATCCTCATGCAAGACATGAACTTGAAAGAATATATTATTTTCTTGAATAATAATGATTTATGTGAGTAGTAATACTTATAGATCTAAAGATTTATGGAGGATTTCTAAAGAAACCAAGCGAAAAATATAAGTTTTACTAAATCTTGGTTCTTAGACAAAACAAACCTTATTTTTAGTGGTTAAACAAGTGTAGAAACACCTGTGTAACAAGAAGATTTCATAAAGAAACATTTTTAGAAATTGTGATCACAAGTTCTGAAGATCTATCTTCTTTAAAAATGAAGTTTTTGAAAGATCAATCACACTTTAAAGGGTAACAAGAGTTACTAAGAACACTAGTAAGTTACTACAAATTTTTACAAATATTCAAGTTCATGAAGTAGTGAAATATGCATGATTTTGGCAAAAATTGGTAAGTAAAGGTTGTTTGTTGATACTTGTAAATTGATTGTGATGATTTTTACAAAAGAAAATGATATGCTTGAAAGGATGGAAACCTCCATTTTTAGGGGAAACTTTGGCAAAATTTTCTAAAAATATTAACACTTAGAACAATATTTTAAACAAATATTTACAAGTGTATTTTAACGATGAGTTTTCCATATAAACTTTGCCATAATTTTTGTTACAAAAATATAAGTATTGGAGGTTGGTTTTTATAAATAAAAGTGGCTAAATATATATATTGAATATATATACATTGAAGACACGCATGTGTGTGATCACTTGTATTAGTTATATTATTTTAGGGCTTGAAATAATATAACTCATCAAAATACAAAGAAATTACAATCCAAATATTATCAAAATCCAAAGGAATATAACTCACAAAATATTCCGGAAAATATGTTCACAAAGTATATTTTGGTAAATAATATTGTGGACACAAGGAAATGAAAATATGATTTTTTACAATTATTACAAAGTTATATCATATTTTTGACAAGGAGAAAATATATTATTTTTGGGAGGTAAAAATATATTTTCTTGGAATTTCAAGAAGATATAAAATTTTTGGGGAAAGATATATATTGTCTTGAGTGCACTTGAAATACATTATAAGTTTATACATATATTTTCTAAGTGAGACTTGAAAATATATTATTTTGGAACTACAAATATTTTTGCCAAAAGAAAAATTATAAATAGTTTTTCTAAGTAATATTTCTTAAAAATATATATGTTTTGGAAATATATATATTGGTGGACTTTTATTAGAAATGACATTCCGGAAAGTTTAATATAAATGTAAGTATATGAATACTTAATGAATACAATAAAATACGTATTCTCATACGTATAAATACACACCAGAATACGACCCTAAAACATGGCAAAAATACACATGTATAAGATACCCCATCCCTGGATAGGAAATACAAGTATAAATACTTGGGAACTATTAAGTTGATATATATTATTCCAAAACTTAATAAATATAATTTAAGTTAAAATATTTATTATTTTAACAAATAATTATAGAACTTGGAATAATGATGAAGACACTTGGAAACGTAACTCAAAGGCACTAATAAATACTAAGTCAAGGCACGACCCGCTCGTCTAATAAGACTATAGTATATTGTAGGTAGTCGTGTACACCAGAGGAAACTTTGTGTTACAGGCGGATTCGAAGAACGCAAAACAGTGAGTTCATGCCCCCCTTCTCTTTTAACTGTTTTCAGTTTTATAACTTCGGGGGTGAAATACATGTTACAACTGTTTACAAACATTTTATACATGGTATGGTTAGCTAAGGAAGGGTACTACTTGATCATGTGAGTGGTGGGTACAACACTTAAGGCCATTAATCCTCGTTGTAGGACCGAGGGACATGAGTGATAGATCTATTCGGGTGTAGCGAGCCCCATCCATGCGCCCGCCGAATGGGCCATGTGGTGACTATGTCTTATTGACGAAATCTGCTAGGTTTGAGTTTTCCTGCATCACGTCACACATATCAATGGCCTTGCAAACCATTGGTGATCTGTTTTTCCTTGTTGCTTTTATACCAGGATTTATAAACTTACATACATACTTACAACGATTTCAAAGGTTGGTATATACACACAAACAGACACATGAACTCGCTCAACTTTTGTTGATGTTTTCAAACTACATGTATTTCAGGGAATTAGTAAGTGGATCTGGCGGGCGTTGGAAGTTTTATGCTGCATTAGGAATAAAGATGTCATCCATGGTCTTTGGGTTTGGTCAGTGCGTCTTATTCCTGGACGAGACACGTCTTCCAAACCCTGGTTTTATTTAATATCTTTTGATGAGTCCTTAGTGAACTCATAAACAATTTGTATGGTTTGTAAAACTTGAATTTGAAGTCTACGTTTTTTTTAACACAATGTTGTTTTGTTTTAAACTTATTTAATGGATGACAAATCTATAGTTTTATCATATAGTTGTTGTTATGATTGAATGCAATAGTATTAAGAAAGTCACACCATAATCACGCTTCCGCAAAAGTCAGGGTGTGACAGCTTGGTATCAGAGCTTCGATTGTAGCGAACTAAGATTCTTTCTCGAGTCTAGACTACAATCATTAGGGCTGTCACGAAAATGTTTTTACAACATGTTTTCATTGCATACACGAAACGCCCAGATCCAAGAAACAAAACAATTTTTATAAAAGAAAAGACACAAAACACATTTCAAGGTTTATGTTTGTGTTTCAGTCTGAGAGACTGGGTGTTTAGTCTGGGAGACTGGGTGTTTAGTCTGGGAGACTGGGTGTTTAGTCTGGGATACTGGGTGTTTAGTCTGGGAGGATGGGTGTTTAGTCTGGGAGACTGGTTGGTTTAGTCTGGGAGACTAGGGGGTTTAGTCTGGGAGACTAGAAAGGATAGAAAGTTTCATGAAGAATAATATGAATACATGATTACATGATAAATTACCTTTGTTTGCAATATACTAAGTGTTAGTGATTACTATGAAACATGCTATGATTAGTATATACCGGCACATATGTCACCTTCTTCCGAGAGCGAGTTGTCAGAGGTTGACGACCCTATGGCCGCCGTCACAGATAATGAGACTGCACCTGCGCCGGAGATATTTACGTCAGACACTGAGAGTGAACCTGACCTGCTGACCAAGGACGAGGACGACTTCCAACCGTTCGCGCTACCAGACTTTGGTGATGATTTACCCTTGCTAATGGCTTCCCTGACAAGGATCTTTTTGTCATCCTTGTTTCATTCCATGGCCGCCTCATCACTGGTCATCCCGATGATACGCACACCATGGCTCCGATCCTCGATGTTGCGTCTCCTGTGGACATTCCTTCCGACGATTGACCAGACGAGTAGTTGATGATGACGTTGATTTGTTCATTGATGGTCCTCCTGATGACGCCCATGATGATGGAAAGTTAGACGAGAACGTTGTTACTAATTTCACTTCTTGAGATCCGTGATATCAAGTTATCCTCTGATTTTAGGTTACACTCGATTACAGACTCCTTTGAGTCTGTGACATTTTCAGCTTTACAGACGGTCAGATTGCCACTTTTTGCTACTAACTCAGACGACACCGCCGCTATGTCTGCACTATCACCTGCTCGAGATCCCACACCTTCACACAACCCAGAGCCTGCTCCTGTTCCTTTTGGGTCAGCTTGATGTTGCACCTGCTGATCCTGAGCCCTTGCTTGATCATGACCCTATTTCTTTTGGTTTACCAGACATTGCACCTCTTATACCTGACCCAGTACCTGCACCTGATGGTCTTCTCTTTTGTTGAGACATTTGTTCCTTCACCCGCACCCGCTGATGTTGATCCTTTCCTCCTATGGAGTCCGACGTCCATCGCACCGGTTTGCCTATTGTTTTTTTCAAGACATACCCGCACCCCGTCCAGGGGAAGGTACCTTTGGCCAGTACCCGCGTGATGGTCCTTTTGTATCAACAGCTTTTCCACAGATCCTTCAGGCTGTACTGTTCATTTCTTCACCGTTGGATGAGCCATTCCGATGGTTCCTATCATGCCCTATGCTGACTGCAGACCCCTACCATCCCTCACAATATGGAGGCTACCCACGGGGTGAGTTGCTCCTATTACTTCAGTTACAGTTTGAGGTTTTGAGTCGCAGAGTTTTGGAGCCGAGCTGACACCACGTCCCCCACCCTGTCTATACCAGTATACTATGATCCTCCACATTCATCATTGTCTCCTTTTGCACTCTCACATGCTGTTATTACACCTTTCTTGGGTTTTGATACTCGTTTCTTTACTATCGAGCAACAGATCAGTTAATTACTTCAACGTGTATACAAGCTCGAGGAGGAGCTCGTAGATGTTAGCAGTTTGCCTTTCTTCCCTCCTCCACCTCAGTCACCAGTATGTTTGGTTTCTGGATTTACGCGGATTGCATTACTTTTAAGTAAAGACACTACTAATGAGCCGAGATTGTGGAGACTTTTGAAGACCACTTTTGACTACGTGATTTTGATACACTGATATACTTAGTGGACAAGGGTAGGGTGACCCTGTGTCCCTTTTGATGTGATACAATTTATAGACAATGTGATTGTGGTCGGTAAATAATGAGAGCTCAATCGCTATATCCTCACTAAGCACGTTGTTGATCTGCATGTGTGTGCTATAATTATGATGCTACATGATTGCCTGTTACGTTCTCATTAAACATGTTCCTATCTACAAGTTGTGCTATAATTGTGATGTTATGTGATTGATTGTTATAACGATTGCTTATATATGTATATATATACACACCACCTAGGTCTCATTCGTTAAGTAGATGCTTATGTGCTTGTGTCTTTAATGAGTCCTGACCTATCCGATCTTCTTCTTAGAAGATGTCGATTCAAGGGAACACTGATACCATCAACCCTCTGCCGAAGACAGAGGCAGAATTACAAGAGCGCATTTCACAGGCCATCGCACAGCACGACGCCCTTCGCTCCGAACGCAGCGGAGGCACCTCAGGAAATAACCCACCCAACGGTAATGTTTACTCACTTGAGACGCATTACAAAACGTTTGGACATTTCCAAGAGTGCTTTGCTAATGCCTTCTGTGAATGATGTTGCGTATGTCGCAGGCTGCACCTACAAGCAGTTCTTGAGCTGCAAGCCCTGAGATTTCGACGGCACTGGGGGTGCCGTAGCTTTTGTGCGTTGGGTTGAGAAGACGGATTCTGTTTTGAGTTTGAGCAAATGTACTCCAGAGCAACAAGTCATGTACATATCTAGATTGTTTCTAGATGGGGCTCTGTCATGGTGGAACCTTCAGGTTCGGACGTTGGGTAAGACTGCTGCGTATGCTTTGACGTGGGACGAACTGAAAGAACTGATGCGTAAGAGATATTGCTTGAGGGCAGAAGTCCAAATGTTGGAGACTGAACTGTGGAACTTGAAAATGGAAGGTTCAAAGATAGCTGAGTATGTGCAGAGATTTCACGATTTATCACAAGTTGCTTCGCCTCTGGTAGAACCAGAGTTTAAGAGGATCGAACGCTTCATCGGGGGATTGGCACCTCAAATTCTAAGCCTGGTGACAATATCTAAACCTCCAACGATCACCGATGCTATCGACATAAGTGTGGCACTCATTGAAGAAGCGATTAGACTTGGAAAATTTTCCACTTCGGAAGAGAAAAAGGAGACTCCTGTAGGGTTATCTGGAGACAACAAGAGAAAGTTCGCAAACCTCAAGAAGGGTACTCAGGTGAATAGCAAGAACAGGGCCAAAAAGGGAAAAGAGTATATGGGTATCCTACCTAAGTGAGAAAATTGGCGACGTTATCATATCGGGCGATGTAGATATGGAAAATGTGAAAACTGTGGCAAAGTGGGGCATGTGAAGGAAACGTGTTAGCAAGGTACTGAACGTGGAAATGGAGGCCAAGAAGGTAGCAACAATATCGAAGGAAACAACGTCAACAACGACTATCAAGGCAGGAAGAGTGACAAAGGAAAGAGTGCTCAAGGTTGTTTTGAACTGTGGAGACAAGAGGCATTTCAGAAAATATTACCCTAAAAACAATTAGGCACAAGGATGAAAGCTCAACATCGGAGCTAGGGAAACATGCCAGGATCCAAGCGTGGACATCGGTACGTCCTATATTAGTCAACGTTATGCATCTGTGCTGGGATGGACCGCATCTCTAGAGTTTGAAAGTATACTTGGTTTAGTAGCAAGTAAGTTAGATAAACCGTACTCGATAGAACTAGCTAAAGGGAAGCTTCGATGTGGTAATTGGGATGGATTGGTTGTCGAGCAATCAAGCGGAGATTGTTATCCGCATCCCGATGGCGAACGAAGAGATGATCGTGATTTAGGAGGCAGGATACGCCCCTACGGATTACTAGTCGTTGAAGATCCGAAAGTTTTCGCGCAAAGGATGTGTTGCCCTTTTCTTTTGGCTCATGACATGGACAAAGAAGCCGAAGAACCTAAGCTTGAAGATACCTCTGTGGTAAGGGAATATCCTGAGGTCTTCCCCGAAGACTTGCCAGGATTACCTCCTCAACAACAAGTCGAATGTTGCATAGATTTGGTTCCAGGCACCGCGTCTGTAGCCAAGGCACCCCATCAACTTGCACTTCCTGAGATACAGGATTGGTCAATGTAGCTTCAGAAGTTGCCAGATTAGGAACTTATAAGGCAAGCTTTTTGCCCTAAGGAATCTTAGTACTGTTCGTCAAGGCAAAGGACGATGATTTTCAAATGAGTATCAACTCCCAGGAGCCGAACGAGCTAACCAACAAGAGTCGGTAACTCTTGTTGAGGATTAATGAATTATTTATTTAACTAACTGTGAGGATTCCACTACTATTCTAAGATTGAACGTTGATCGAGTATCATTAGCTGTGAATTCAAGAAGAAAGTACACTGAAGTATAGTGAGCCGACAACTTGTTTTGAACCTACACTAATATTGTGTGTTTTCTATACGGTGCACGAAACAGTTATACACAGAGTGCAAAACTTTGAGAACCTAGAAAACATGTACTTAGGACCTTTGGGAACTGAGGTCAAAACTCATTAAAGGTTATCACATGGAAACTACGTCTATTAACTAGAGCAAACCCCATATTTATGACATATATACTATTTCAGTTAACCAAACAGATAAAGCACTCAAATTTCTATTGAAATTTCCACTTTTGCTTCTAACAAGTATAATTTTGCATCTCTACTTCTCCTAATGATGGTTCCATCATAACAGTTTTCTTCATTAAAGCAAACGCTTCTTTGCCTCGATACTTGATCATTCCTTCATTATAGCGAATACTCATTGTTTCATTCCTTGGAATTCATATGTCACGCATCCACCATTTGATACGCATGTGGTTTCATTTCGGAAAAAGTGTTTCGTCAAAGTTCAAATATTAATTGCTGAAGCTAATTATCGATTTGTGATTCGAATGACCTACATTGTTGTAATTATTGGCTCCTTTGTTATCAAGTCAACACACTTTCTTGAAATTTCTTTTCAATTACATACATGGTTTATCTTTGTAACCGTGCCGAAACCCCATTGTTGATACATGCGTTTATTGTCAGGTTACGCTGAAACCAAGTTCAATTTCTTGAACTTGTCCATTTCGCATATTCAGTTCGAAACACCATATGATGTATTGAGAGCATCATATTCAAATATATTTTTGCAAACGTTCCTTTTGTTTCGAGTCGTAGTAGACTTGTTTGGTCTACGACTCCACTAAATCGTTCATTAATTTCGACACCTTGTGGTGATACGTTCACTAAGCTTAAGCTTGCGCTAACCTCATTTACACGTCTCGTACATGGATTTAATTATTTATTTAATGACTAGCTCTAAATCCGTTTTGTTTATCACGATTAAAGTGGTCTTAACACAGTTATGTGTTAAGACAATGGTACATAGATTCATTTCATATCACGGTGTACCTCCTAACGATTCTTTTATTAACGATCGAATGCCTTACGGTACTTATTACTTTTTCATCTTCGATCGGAAACAGTGGCTCTTTAATGATCTATATTCAATTGAAAGGTCCTACTATGCCGTTTGAATCAAATCCTCAGGATTGTTTCATTACACTTTCTTTTGATCTCAAGCCTGGTGAACTTGTTCGATCAACGCTATTATTGAAATATGTCAATTACAACACCTTGTGGTGTCATTACAAATTTGTAGCTTGCGCTAATCATGGTCAACCGTTCACACAAAACTACACATACTTTTGTTTGACTTGTCATTTAAACATTCCTAATGCAACTATGAATTAAGACAATAATACACCAGATTCGCTTGTATTTCATTCGGTGTATTTTCGCAATTCAAGAATGTCAACACACTAATCCTTACCATTTCTTTATTCGAAAGTTGACAGATCATCTTCATGTTACTATCATATTCGAGTTGTTGATTTTGAGTTCATATAGCGGATGCTATGGTTTTTGAAAACTCGTTTGCATATTGTGACCGATTGTTTGAAATTCTATTGGTCGAAACTCCTTTGTTGCACCCCTGTTAACTAAGTTACACTAGATTACACATCTATACATATCATGTCCTTTGACATCAAATGCTAGAACACATACCTTTTAACCATTGGGTTCTTGTTGTTGTAATATATTCTTGGATTCACCTGATGTGAATAAGATTTGATTCGGTTTTGTGGTTATCTACCTCAATATTATTCATATACATACACGCATAATGTAACCCTAAGGAGCTAAGGTAGTATAAATTTCGAGGACCAAATTTTCTTAACAGGGGAGAATGTGACAACTGCCAAATTTGCATGCATCCGTACAATTAATTAGACAATAATTAATGATTAATAACTGTGCTGATTTATAATTTATGACCAGAATTGCATTCTGATTTCTGCCATATACATACATGTGCATCACATATTGCTTAATGTTATATCATTACTGCATAAGGACTTTATTGACTTAGACGATGCATGAAACACAGTTAGCACAGTTATCAGACAAATCAGAAAAATGCTGACAGAGTTCAGCAGATAGACAGACTTTGTATTGAGACACAGAATGAGCTAGAAACCAAGTCTTACACTAGTATAGTGTGTAGGAAAGAAAGGATCATAAAACTGCCTTCCTAGATATAGTTTAAGTGTCGGAAAGTGCCTAAAACTCACCTAAACTGCAGAATTCTACAAAAATCAGCATTTAAACACTCCAATATTATGCAGAAACATGGTTAAATGGTCCTGAATGCTTTCCTAAGTGTCGGGAATTAAAAGTGTCACAAAAGGGTACATAAAGAACACTAAACTGCAAGTTTAACACTTTAACGAACCGATAACCAACCGAACAACCGGACACTATCTGAAACATCAAAATTACACTAGAAGCACTGTTTTAGCATTACCAAGCTAGTTATGGTCCCCGAACATCATAACACACAATAAAAATATCTAGTAACCAAGACCCTAACTATATGCTTGAAATCTAAACATAACCTAACAATATGGTTAGAAACTAGTCTACATACCCCCCCCCCACTACCTACGGCCATAGTGTGGCCCCCACTTGTGATTTTCTTTGAGTATAATATTAGATCTTGTCCCCCCCCCCCCCAAGTGGCATGTTATACAAGGGTTAATGAGCTAAAATGGTTATAAGTAATACACTTGAGATCTTGAGCTCATTCTTACACCTACTAAAACACACACAAAACCTTCTCCTCCCCTTATCTTGCTCACGGCCACAACCAACAACCACAATCCCACCATCATTCAATCATCTTACATACCTTCCAAGCATACTCAAAGGTGTTAAAGGTTACATAAAGAAGCTAGGAGCTTTCGGAAGTTGAAGGACCTTCACCGTTTGCTTTTATCCACTTGTTTTCTCCTCTTGATCATCCCTAGCCTTGTGCTAGTGGTAAGAACCTTGATCCTGCTATTTTACTTCCATTTCAAGTGGTTAAAATAATATTCATAATCATAATCTTGAATAACACTAAGAAACTTGAAGATGAAACATGAACATAAGCATAAAACTATAAGAAATCTTAAAGAAATCATGTTGTTTAGTGTTGTTATGGTACTTGATGATTGATGGTTTATGTAAATGATGTAGATCATTATATGATCTTTCTAGATCATGATTAAAAACATAATCTAGCAAGATGAGAGGATGAAAATGTCAGAGATTTATAAATCATCCTCATGCAAGACATGAACTTGAAAGAATATATTATTTTCTTGAAAAATAATGATTTATGTGAGTAGTAATACTTATAGATCTAAAGATTTATGGAGGATTTCTAAAGAAACCAAGCTAAAAATATAAGTTTTACTAAATCTTGGTTCTTAGACAAACAAACCTTATTTTTAGTGGTTAAACAAGTGTAGAAACACTTGTGTAACAAGAAGATTTCATAAAGAAACATTTTTAGAAATTGTGATCACAAGTTGCGAAGATCTATATTCTTTAAAAGTGAAGTTTTTGAAAGATCAATCACACTTTAAAGGGTAACAAGACTTACTAAGAACACTAGTAAGTTACTACAATTTTTTACAAATATTCAAGTTCATGAAGTAAGTAAAGGTTGTTTGTTGATGTCACACCCCGAAATATCAGAGCATGGCATGACTGGACTGGTATCTTCATTGCACAGCGGAAGCAAATAAGCTAAGACTTCTAGAAAACGAACGCCCACTAAGTACTCGAATCTCCAATGGTTCTCCTATTCCAACCGTGCCATAATTTCTGAAATGCAACCTGAGAAAGAAACATGCGAAAAAGTCAACAGAAAGTTGAGCTAGTTCATAGTTTGCTTGTAAAAGATTTGAAATAAATCTTTTAAATAACCGGTTTGTGAAATAATATTGAGAAAACGAATTTAGAAATCATTTTCTTGCCAAGTTTTATGAAAACTTTGTATTTGTAGCGCATTATGTTCGTAAAACCATGTATTTGTAAACTCTCGTATTTGTTATGTGCGTATAACCGTCAACGCCCACCCTGACCTTGACTTCATGCCCGCATAATCCTACGCTTTGAATCTGTATAAAACATGGTATGTAATTTGTAAAACCCCGGTATGATTGCAAACAAGGAAAAGATAACCAATGGTTTGCAAGGCCACTGATATGTGTGACGGTGTAGGAAGACTCAAACCTAGCAAAGTTGTACCGGGCTCCCGGCTGGAAGACATAGTCACCACTATGGGCTGCCACGGCCTCAGGGGTGTGGGATCGCTATACCCAAATAGATCTATCACTCATGCCCCTCGGTCCTGATACGAGGATTAATGGTCCCAAGTATCCGCCTACCCTATCACATGATCTATGGTTCTTTCCTAAGCTAATCATACCAATAGTATTGTAAGTAATCCCTTTGTAACATGTATTTTACCCCAGCCTCTAAGGCTGAACCTCCCCGGCCTCTAAGGCCAACTCCCCAGTCTCTCTATATTATTACCAGACGATCCATCCCTAGTCATGAAAATCATTCACATTTCGATAATACGCATTTGTTTTGTAAAAACCGGTATATTTAGTATAATCCATTTGTAAACAATTTGAGTTCCTCGAAATCCATTCGTAATATGATTTAGAAATATGAGTTTTCGTTCGTTCAAAAGCTTTGTATGTTCTTGCACAACGTGCTTTGTCTAAAAATATGCAGTCTTTGTTCATCGGGAACTTTGTGTGTTTTCTGCAAAACGTGCATGTCTTTCCACCACGAAAACATTTATAAAAAATGTAAAACCGTAAAAATGTGCTGAATTGCCTTGTGCAAAGCGATCTTAATACGACTTCGTGATGTCGTTTCCAAGACGAGACTCGCTAGCATGCATTCTACAATATTCCTAACACGGAATATCTTATAAGTTTCTAAATAAACGCAGTAACTAAACTACGTGTCATCGAGCTCTACCGAATCGTTAACCGAACGATTCAACGGTAAGTTGATAACTTAATAGTAACGATTAAGTTATGCTCGTTAAGTCTTGCTTATTGTCGGTAAGACTAATAAGTCTTGGAAAGACTTAGTCTTCGAGAGATTTAAAAATAAATAAATATTTATATATAAAAAAATATAAATATATCGTTGTAATTGCGTTAGCCGTCTCGAGTAGTCATACGTGTATAAAGAGAATATTTATGTGAATTAACATAGAACAAACTCGTACTATGTATCGCATCTCGTATGATCTTTGTCAAAATATTCGTATATGCCGTTTAGGCGCATAAAACAAATTTGAAAAGTTATATTTATTTTATAAAAGAATCGTCGAGTTGTCGTGTTTGAAAATAAATATGACTATATTTATTTTTTAAAAGGATTCGTCTTGTTTGTGTCGGAAATAAATATATAGCTATATTTATTTATAAAATGATTCGTTTTGTACAATATTGAAAATAAATATATAAACTATATTTATTTTTATAAAACGAATTCGTGTTGTTCGATACTTGAAATGAATAGTTATATAACTATATTTATTTTATAAAACGAAACCACGTCATTTGATATTTGAAATAAATATATAAATTATATTTATTTTAGAAAAGAATTCATAGTGTTTGATACTCGAAAGAATTGTCGAGAATAATAAGAGAATTGAAAATATTATATCACCTTTTATTTTATAAAAGATTTGCCAAAAATATAATATCTGAATCGTTGTTTTCATGATGTTGCAAGTTGTTGTCGTACATAATGTCTTGTTTTACGAAAGTTGTTTGAATTCGTTAGTTGTCGTTTTACAATAAAACGCGTTTTGTTTTTATATTTTCTCGAAAAACGGGCAGAGTTTCCTCTGTTTTTGGACGGCCCCGACAATCAAAGTGTCGTTATTTTGTCAAAATTTAACAATTTTGAACAACAATTCAATCATATAATTAAACTTATATAAAGTTTTCATCGAGTATAATAAATGTAAACCAATACCAAAACGAAATGGGTCGAGCTCGGTCGCGTTTAACTATATAAAGCCTAACTAACGTATAACAACTCGCTACCTTCTAACTTTGTTACCGGTTCTTCGTGTTGACCGGGCGTTGACTGCTGTTGACTGCCTTGACTGTTTGACCCGGCTCGAACCGAGTTAACTCGGTTTAACCAAGTTGACTCGAACATCAAACTGATCTCTACATCTGAACCGTCTCCCGAACTGGAACCGCTAACCCATTGTTCAACTGTTGACCTAAACTTGAATCAACCCGCTGACCCGAACACTGAGTTGACTCGGTTTTACCGAGTCAAACCGAGCCATGTCGTCTGACCGCGAACCGAATGTGAATCTTTCACGAACTAGACCCAAAAAGAAACTGAACATCATTACCATCAACTACGGTGGAGATCCACATTCAAAGAAAAAGAAAATAATAGGGGGGTGTTACCGTGACCCGTCGGACGTCGCTAGAACCACTGGCGCCGTACGCCACCGTCGCCAACGTGAGCGGCGGTGCCGCTCCTGCTCCGCCGTTCCTCTCTGTTTCCTCTCTCTCTCTCCGTGCTTCTCTCTCCTCCACATCTCTCCCTCTCTCTGTGCTTCTGTCGGGTTGC
This sequence comes from Helianthus tuberosus, assembly GCA_030545235.1. Lineage (NCBI taxonomy): Eukaryota > Viridiplantae > Streptophyta > Magnoliopsida > Asterales > Asteraceae > Helianthus > Helianthus tuberosus. Next base: position 135,400,938 of record CM060394.1, read on the forward strand.
TGCCGCCGCCATGAGCCGTCGTCGGCGTCTCCGATCCACCACCACCTCTGTCTTCAGCCCAAACAACTCAATAACCACCGTCTCCGATCTCCGTAACTCCGTCTCGTCCCTCTCTGCCCCTGTTTTACTGATCCCGTAGCCGCATACGGCGGCTCTCTTGACTTCCGAGGGGTGTGGGTGTAAGGGGGTGGGTGTTTGGGTATGTCGAGCAGTGAGTGATGGATGTAGCGGCTAGATATCTTCGAGAGAGAGGGAAGGAGAGTAAAATAAAGGTCTCTGTTTTGATTTATTATGAGAAGGTGAAGCACATGTCTTGTGTGGGTATATATGAAGAATAAGGTTTCATAGTTAAAGAAGAAAGAGCAGATGGAAATCGGTTTGGGGCGTGTTTGGTATCTGTGTTTTCCAAAATAGGATATGGATCTTATATAGAGAATTGTGGAGATCTTAGAGATCTTGTGGAGATCATATGTTTCACATCTTTGAGACAAAATCTATTATATAGATTTTATAGAGATTATGGAAGATTTATAGAGATTTTCTTATAGATTTTGAAGGATTTTTGTATAGATTTATAAGGAAGAGATCTAATTTATGTGCAGGTTTAGGCTTGTGGGTTTTGGGCTTTGGCCCAGGGCCCACAAGCCCATCTCGTGTGTAAGTGGCCCGTAATTCCTACAAGACCCGTTGTCAAAACCCGAACTCCGTTTAACATCAAAAGATAAAATTTTAGTATTAAAACAGATAAAATACGGTCGGTAGTCGTTGTTTGCATGCTCGTTCGTCGATTACGGTAATAATCACAAAAAATTGTATCGTTGTCGTCTTTAATCCGTTTTTCGATCCGGTTTCGACTGTAGCTACTAAGATTTCATTACGGAGCTAAATATAGCGTAAAATGTAAGTTCTGAAGGTGACAGGCGTCTCCGTCGCTTCCGTTTTGTTGCCGATGCGTTTCCTGCTATCGTGTTTTTAGTTCACGTTTGCGTTTGTGTCGCACGGAAGCCCAATAAATTCACAAAATTAATTTCATAAAATATTCGTGTAACATTCGTACTTGTCGGCGTTGTCAGTATTTTGTACGGCATCAGTTCATTGTCGCTTAATATTTACCAGATTTTTCCGTAAACCATCGTTCACGCCCTATAAAGCCGATCAGCCGTTTCTAGGCACTCCAAAAGCCTAATTAAGTTAATTTGCGCTGTAAACACTATTTATTATCGCGTTAATCACCTGTTAATCACATAATTAAGGGACGTAAATCACCGGCTGTTATATTCTCCCCCTGTTACAGAAATTTCGTCCTCGAAATTTAGACTATGTTATCTCCTCAGAATTGTGTTGTTCGCAGGTAAGTCCGAATAATAACAAAGTGAATGACCGCGTAATCGAAACAATACTTATTCGAATCATGTGAATTTAATGACGTTCCTCAACAATAAGAACCCAACGGTTTAAAAGAAATGTGTTTCAAAAATTGATGTCAAAGGAAACAAGACATACTGATACAGTCACCAGTGTGACCAAGTTAACAGGGGTCCAATAAAAGAGGAATTTCGACCAATCGAATTCCGTATGAACGTTTACAATATGTAAATGAGTTCTAAAAGCAATAACATCCACTGGATGAATTTAGAATCAACAAATTCAAATGTACTAGTTTGCATTAAACGCTCGATCGTGATCAGCACAAGCCGCAAGTTATACCGACGCCACAAGGTGTCGTAGTGAATGAAACAATTCAAATAAAGCGGTGATCGAACAAGTATCACCTGTGTTTTGCATGAAACGCTCATTCATGATTAGCTCAAGCTACAAGTTTGTATTGACACCACAAGGTGTCGTAGTGATTTAGATAATTCAATGATAGCGGTGATAAAAAAAATTCACCGTTTTTGAAATCAAATGAAAGCACAATGAAGTAAATATGAAAATTTGTTTCTAACATCATAGGATTTTTTGATTGAAAAATGAAACATCAATGAAATAATGTTTTCGATCGAAGATGAAGAAGCAATGGATATCGCAAAACATTCGATCGATAATGAAAGAACCGTTAGTAGGTACACCGGAATATAGAATGAATTTGTGTACCATTGCCTTAACACACGATTGTGTTAAGACTGCTGTAATATGATAAATCAAAGCGGACTTAAAGCAAGTCGATAAATAAATAATTAAATCCGTGCATGAGATGCGTAAACGAGTTAAGCGCAAGCTTCGAATTAATGAAAACACCACCACGTGGTGTCGAAATCAACAAATAATTTAATGGAGTGGAATGCCATACAAGTTTACTACGACTCGAAACAAATGAAGTGCTCGTTAAAAATTGATTTGAATATGATGCTCTCAATACATCATATGATGCCTTGAATTGAATATGTGTAATGAACAGGTTCAAACAATTGAATTTGATTTCGGCGCAAGCCGACAATAAGTACATGTATCGACAAGAAAACTTTCAGCATGGTCACAACGAAAAACCATGTATGTAACTTGAAAAGAATAGAATTTTCAAGAAACTGTGTTGACTTGATAACAAAGGAGCCAACAATTACAATAATGCGAGTCATTCGAATCACAAATCAATAATTAGGTTTAGCGAATCAATATTTGAACTTTGATGAAACGCTTATTCGGAACGAAACCACATGCGTAACAAACGAATTTTTCAAGAAATGAAGCAAATGAGTATTCGCTATACTGAAAGAAATGATCGTGATACAATGATCATTAAGAGGAGTAGAGATACGAAAATCTACTCAGTAAATGTGAAAGTCAAAATTTCAATAAAAAAAATTTAAGGACTTTACCTGGGGTTGCATGTGATGTCCAGTTGTTAGGTGACATTACCATGGAATGTCGAACATATCATATTCGTCATTAACTGAAATAAGGGGATGCGGAGACATACGTCTTCTCCTTGGAGTGATTCGTGTTGTTGCAGGACCGGGTGCCAAACTGCCGCTTCCTGATCGATAGTTCTCCTGCTGACAGGAATCTAGCGTCGTCGTTGAATTGCGCCATCGTTTCTTCTCAAAGGCCTCGCCTCGATAGTCGTATGTGACGTGCTTCAACCTCCATTGACGTACATATTGAGTTTCACGTATACCTGTGCACCAGCGTTTCGTTCCACGTAGAATGTGGTGTACTCCAACGTCCGTTGACGAAAAATATAAGTTCCATGTATTCTCGTGCACTAGTGTTTCGTTATGCGTAGGCTGCCTGCTCGGGAAGTTAAAATATCATATACAATATGGATAATAGTGTATGCCCGAGTTAATATTCGCGGTTCCCATGTGACGACCTTTAGTGAACTTCAACATAAGTTTTCGAAGGTCTTAAATGCATGTTTCCTAAACTCTCAGAGTTTTGTGTACTGTATGTAATTGTTTTATGCACCGTGTATGAAACACCACAATAGCGTATGTTTGAAAACAAAATTTTGACTGTTTGTTTTTCGGCAACGGTTGGAGACCATATTCGAGTACTATGCGTTCTGTATGTATTTAGGTTTTAATATTTTAAGTTCCCAGAGTAAAGTGAGGTTAGAGCCTAGGTATCAAAACAGAAACCTAATTCGCTGTAACCTATAGCTCTGATACCAATCTGTCACATCCCGAAATATCAGAGCATGGCGTGACTGGACTGGTATCTTCATTGCACAGCGGAAGCAAATAAGCTAAGACTTCTAGAAAACGAACGCCCACTAAGTACTCGAATCTCCAATGGTTCTCCTATTCCAATCGTGCCATAATTTCTGAAATGCAACCTGAGAAAGAAACATGCGAAAAAGTCAACAGAAAGTTGAGCGAGTTCATAGTTTGCTTGTAAAAGATTTGAAATAAATCTTTTAAATAACCGGTTTGTGAAATAATATTGAGAAAACGAATTTAGAAATCATTTTCTTGCCAAGTTTTATGAAAACTTTGTATTTGTAGCGCATTATGTTCGTAAAAGCATGTATTTGTAAACTCTCATATTTGTTATGTTCGTATAACCGTCAACGCCCACCCTGACCTTGACTTCATGCCCGCATAATCCTACGCTTTGAATTTGTATAAAACATGGTATGTAATTTGTAAAACCCCGGTATGATTACAAACAAGGAAAAGATCACCAATGGTTTGCAAGGCCACTGATATGTGTGATGGTGTAGGAAGACTCAAACCTAGCAAAGTTGTACCGGGCTCCCGGCTGGAAGACATAGTCACCACTATGGGTCGCCCCGGCCTCATGGGTGTGGGCTCGCTACACCCAAATGGATCTATCACTCATGCCCCTCGGTCCTGATACGAGGATTAATGGTCCCAAGTATTCGCCTACCCTATCACATGATCTATGGTTCTTTCCTAGGCTAATCATACCAATAGTATTGTAAGTAATCCCTTTGTAACATGTATTTTACCCCAGCCTCTAAGGCTGAACCTCCCCGGCCTCTAAGGCTGAACCTCCCCGGCCTCTAAGGCCAACTCCCCAGTCTCTCTATATTATTACCAGACGATCCATCCCTAGTCATGAAAATCATTCACATTTCGATAATACGCATTTGTTTTGTAAAAACCGGTATATTTAGTATAATCCATTCGTAAACCATTTGAGTTCCTCGAGATCCATTCGTAATATGATTTAGAAATATGAGTTTTTGTTCGTTCAAAAGCTTTGTATGTTCTTGCACAACGTGCTTTGTCTAAAAATATGCAGTCTTTGTTCATCGAGAACTTTGTATGTTTTCTGCAAAACGTTCATGTCTTTCCACCCCGAAAACATTTATAAAAAATGTAAAACCGTAAAAATGTGGGGTTATGAACTCACCTGAATTGCCTTGTGCAAAGCGAGCTTAATACGACTTCGTGATGTCGTTTCCAAGACGAGACTCGCTAGCATGCATTCTACAATATTCCTAACACGGAATATCTTATAAGTTTCTAAATAAACGCTATAACTAAACTACGTGTCATCGAGCTCTACCGAATCGTTAACCGAACGATTCAACGGTAAGTTGATAACTTAATAGTAACGATTAAGTTATGCTCGTTAAGTCTTGCTTATTGTCGGTAAGACTAATAAGTCTTGGAAAGACTTAGTCCTCGAGAGATTTAAAAATAAATAAATATTTATATATAAAAAATATAAATATATCGTTGTAATTGCGTTAGCCATCTTGAGTAGTCATACGTGTATAAAAAGAATATTTATGTGAATTAACATAGAATAAATTCGTACTATGTATCGCATCTCGTATGATCTTTGTCAAAATATTCGTATATTCCGTTTAGGCGTATAAAACAAATATGAAAAGTTATATTTATTTTATAAAAGAATCGTCGAGTTGTCGTGTTTGAAAATAAATATGACTATATTTATTTTATAAAAGGATTCGACTTGTTTGTGTTGGAAATAAATATATAGCTATATTTATTTATAAAATGATTCGTTTTGTACGATATTGAAAATAAATATATAAACTATATTTATTTTTATAAAACGAATTCGTATTGTTCGATACTTGAAATGAATAGTTATATAACTATATTTATTTTATAAAACGAAACCACGTCGTTTGATATTTGAAATAAATATATAAATTATATTTATTTTAGAAAAGAATTCATAGTGTTTGATACTCGAAAGAATTGTCAAGAATAATAAGAGAATTGAAAATATTATATCACTTTTATTTTATAAAAGATTTGCCAAAAATATAATATCCGAATCGTCGTTTTCGTGATGTTGCAAGTTGTTGTCGTACATAATGTCTTGTTTTACGAAAGTTGTTTGAATTCGTTAGTTGTCGTTTTACAATAAAACGCGTTTTGTTTTTAGATTTTCTCGAAAAACGGGCAGAGTTTCCTCTGTTTTTGGACGGCCCCGACAACTAAAGTGTCGTTATTTTGTCAAAATTCAACAATTTTCAACAACAATTCAATCATATAATTAAACTTATATAAAGTTTTCGTCGAGTATAATAAATGTAAACCAATACCAAAACGAAACAGGTCGAGCTCGGTCGCGTTTAACTATATAAAGTCTAACTAACGTATAACAACTCGCTACCTTCTAACTTTCTTACCGGTTCTTCGTGTTGACCGGGTGTTGACTGCTGTTGGCTGCCTTGACTGTTTGATCCGGCTCGAACCGAGTTGACTCGGTTTAACCGAGTTGACTCGAACATCAAACTGATCTCTACATCTGAACCGTCTCCCGAACTGGAACCGTTAACCCATTGTTCAACTGTTGACCTGAACTGGAATCAACCCGCTGACCTGAACACTGAGTTGACTCGGTTTGACTGAGTCAATCCGATCCGTGTCGTCTGACCGCGAACCGAATGTGAATCTTTTACGAACTAAACCCAAAAAGAAACTGAACATCATTACCATCAACTACTGTGGAGATCCACATTCAAAGAAAAAGAAAATAATAGGGGGGTGTTACCGTGACCCGTCGGACGTCGCTAGAACCACCGGCGCCGTACGCCACCGTCGCCACCGTGAGTGGCGGCGCCGCTCCTGCTCCGCCATTCCTCTCCATCTCCTCTCTCTCTCCGTGCTTCTCTCTCCTCCACATCTCTCCCTCTCCCTCTCTCTGTGCTTCTGTCGGGTCGCCGCCGCCGCCATGAGCCGTCACCGGCGTCTCCGATCCACCACCACCTCTGTCTTCAGCCCAAACAACTCAATAACCACAGCCTTCAACCTCCGTAGCTCCGTCTCGTCCCTCTCTACCCCTGTTTTGCTGATCCCACCGCCGCACACGGCGGCTCTCTTGACTTCCGAGGGTGTGGGTGTAAGGGGGTTGGGTGTTTGGGTATGTCGAGCTGTGAGTGATGGATGTAGCGGCTGGATATCTTCGAGAGAGAGGGAAGGAGAGTAAAATAAATGTCTCTGTGTTTGATTTATTATGAGAATGTGAAGCACATGTCTTGTGTGGGTATATATGAAGAATAGGGTTTCATTGTTAAAGAAGAAAGAGCAGATGGAAATCGGTTTGGGGCGTGTTTGGTATCTGTGTTTTCCAAAATAAGGATATGGATCTTATATAGAGAATTGTGGAGATCTTAGAGATCTTGTGGAGATCATATGTTTCACATCTTTGAGACAAAATCTATTATATAGATTTTATAGAGATTATGGAAGATTTCATAGAGATTTTCTTATAGATTTTGCAGGATTTTTTGTATAGATTTATAAGGAAGAGATCTAATTTATGTGCAGGTTTAGGCTTGTGTGTTTTGGGCTTTGGCCCAGGGCCCACAAACCTATATCGTGTGTAAGTGGCCCGCAATTCCTACGAGACCCGTTGTCAAAACCCGAACTCCGTTTAACATCAAAAGATAAAATTTTAGTATTAAAATACATAAAATACGGTCGGTAATCGTTCTTTGCATGCCCGTTTGTCGATTACGGTAATAATCGCGAAAAATTGTATCGTTGTCGTCTTTAATCCGTTTTTCGATCCGGTTTCGAATGTAGCTACTAAGATTTCATTACGGAGCTAAATATAGCGTAAAATGTAAGTTCTGAAGGTGACAGGCGTCTCCGTCACTTCCGTTTTGTTGCCGATGCGTTTCCTACTATCGTGTTTTTAGTGCACGTTTGCGTTTGTGTCGCACGAAATCCCAATAAATTCACAAAATTAATTTCATAAAATATTCGTGTAACATTCGTACTTGTCGGCGTTGTCAGTATTTTGTACGGCATCAGTTCGTTGTCGCTAAATATTTACCAGATTTTTTCGTAAACCACCGTTCACGCCCTGTAAAGCCGGTCAGCCGTTTCTAGGCACTCCAAAAGCCTAATTAAGTTAATTTGCGCTATAAGCACTATTTATTATCGCGTTAATCACCTGTTAATCACGTAATTAAGGGCCGTAAATCACCGGTTGTCACAATTGATACTTGTAAATTGATTGTTAGGGGAAACAATGGCAAAATTTTCTAAAAATATTAACACTTAGAATAATATTTTAAACAAATATTTACAAGTGTATTTTAACCATTAGTTTTCCATATAAACTTTTCCATAATTTTTGTTACAAAAATATAAGTATTGGAGGTTGGTTTTTATAAATAAAAGTGGCTAAGTATATATATTGAATATATATACATTGAAGACACACATGTGTTTGATCACTTGTATTAGTTATATTATTTTGAGGCTTGAAATAATATAACTCATCAAAATACCAAGAAATTACAATCCAAATATTACCAAAATCCAAAGGAATATAACTCACAAAATATTCCGGAAAATATGTTCACAAAGTATATTTTCGTAAATAATATTGTGGACACAAGGAAATGAAAATATGATTTTTACAATTATTACAAAGTTATATCATATTTTTGACAAGGAGAAAATATATTATTTTTGGGAAGTAAAAATATATTTTCTTGAAATTTCTAGAAGATATAAAATTTTTGGGGAAAGATATATATTGTCTTGAGTACACTTGAAATACATTATAAGTTTATACATATATTTTCTAAGTGAGACTTGAAAATATATTATTTTGGAACTACAAATATTTTTGCCGAAAGAAAAATTATAAACAGTTTTTCTAAGTAATATTTCTTAAAAATATATATATTTTAGAAATATATATATTGGTGGACTTTTATTAGAAATGACATTCCGGAAAGTTTAATATAAATGTAAGTATATGAATACTTAATGAATACAATAAAATACGTATTCTCATACGTATAAATACACACCGGAATACAACCCTAAAACATGGCAAAAATACACATGTATAAGATACCCCATCCTTGGGAAGGAAATACAAGTATAAATACTTGGGAACTATTAAGTTGATATATATTGTTTTAACAATTATTGCAAAACTTAATAAATATAATTTAAGTTAAAATATTTATTATTTTAACAAATAATTATATAACTTGGAATAATGATGAAGACACTTGGAAACGTAACTCAAAGGCACTAATTAATACTAAGTCAAGGCACGACCCGCTCGTCTAATAAGACTATAGTACATTGTAGGTAGTCGTGTACACCAGAGGAAACTTTGAGTTACAAGCGGATTCGAAGAACGCAAAACAGTGAGTTCATGCCCCCCTTCTCTTTTAACTGTTTTCAGTTTTATAATTGCGGGGGTGAAATACATGTTACAACTGTTTACAAACATTTTATACATGGTATGGTTAGCTAAGGAAGGGTACTACTTGATCATGTGAGTGGTGGGTACAACACTTAAGGCCATTAATCCTCGTTGTAGGACTGATGGACATGAGTGATAGATCTATTCGGGTGTAGCGAGCCCCATCCATGCGCCCGCCGAATAGGCCATGTGGTGACTATGTCTTATTGACGAAATCTGCTAGGTTTGAGTTTTCCTGCATCACGTCACACATATCAATGGCCTTGCAAACCATTGGTGATCTGTTTTTCCTTGTTGCTTTCATACCGGGATCTATAAACTTACACACATACTTACAACGATTTCAAAGGTTTGTATATACACACAAACAAACACATGAACTCGCTCAACTTTTGTTGATGTTTTCAAACTACATGTATTTCAGGGAATTAGTAAGTGGATCTGGCGGGAGTTGGAAGTTTTATGCTGCGTTAGGAATAAAGATGTCATCCATGGTCTTTGGGTTTGGTCAGTGTGTCTTATTCCTGGACGAGACACGTCTTCCAAACCCTGGTTTTATTTAATATCTTTTGATGAGTCCTTAGTGAACTCATAAACAATTTGTATGGTTTGTAAAACTTGAATTTGAAGTCTACGTTTTTTTTAACACAATGTTGTTATGTTTTAAACTTATTTAATGGATGACAAATCTATGGTTTTATCATATAGTTGTTGTTATGATTGAATGCAATGGTATTAAGAAAGTCACACCATAATCACGCTTCCGCAAAAGTCAGGGTGTGACAATTTTGCTGATACTGAGGAAGGAATTTTCATCTTTAAGGCGCAATCCGAGGAACCGTTCCCTTCGAAAAAGAGAGGATGGTTTATTAGGGGAACACATGAGAGGAGAAAGAGGATGAAGAAATTACAACAACAGAGAGCATTAGCAAAAGCCAATAGAGAAGTGAATGCCCAAACCTAAGAAGCAGTTAATAGACAGTTGGCAGATTTCCATATGCTAGCCACTACCGCAGCAGATCTAAACCTTGATCAAATAGCTGAACCACAACCGTTGCCATTATCTACAACCCAACCAATGGAAATAGAACCTAACCAAGAAAACCAATTCCCCATACCAGCATTTGATCCCAACGAGATACCTAGAATCCCAACACCTAATCCTCTAGAGTATGATCCATGGGAAGATGACAATAGGTATATCAGGAACTCTATCCTTAGGCAAAACCAATACCAAATCCCAGAGCACAGTATACCGACCTTAATCCTTTAGATCCATTTTGGAATGATGACTGGTATATTTGGAGTGTGTTAAGCAACCCGTACCCATATGGAGAGCCTAAACCTTGATACCCTGACCCAGTACCAGCACCACTGCCACCCATGAGTGAAGAGAATGTGCAGGAACTCTGCACATATGGTGAAGAATTAGTGGAAAAAGGAGAGAGTATACGACAGATTGGAGAGAAGCTCGTGTGGAAGTATGATGAGCGAGAAATGCAGTTTTGGATGAACGACACCTAATAATATATATATATATATATATATATATATAGTGAGGTTCATTGGGGAACAGTGGGGAACAGTGGGGAATCGACTCAAACGAACTCCGATTGGACTCATTCCAGCAGCGTTGGAACCGGCTCGTCGAACCCTAACTAGGATCTCATAACCCTAAACCCTAAATCATAACCCCTAAACCCAAAATATATTAGGGTTTGGCTTTTAGGGTTTAGCCTTAGGGTTTAGCTTTATGGTTTAGCTTTAGGGTTTAGCTTTAGGGTTTAGCTTTAGGGTTAGCCTTTAGGGTTTAGCTTTTAGGGTTTATAGTTTAGATTTTACGGTTTAGCTTAGGTTTTAGCCTTATTTTTTAGCTTTAGTGTTTAGAGTTTAGGAGTTAGGATTTAGGGTTAAAAGATCTTAGTTAGGGTTCGACGAGCCGGTTCCAACGCCGCTGGAATGAGTCCAATCGGAGTTCGTTTGAGTTGGTTCCCCGCTGTTCCCCACCTTTTTAGTGTTCCCCAATTGTAAGTCCCGATTAACCGGATCTTTCAATGATATCAAACAATCACCAAGTTTGTGCGGAATCCAAACTTGGTGAGATTCAAGATTAACCGAAAAGCAATTCAAAAACGAAGAACACAATACCGAATCACTTTCAAACTTGCACACGATTCTATTACTATCAACTAGTAAAACCGTCTGGTACAAGTTCCTACACCACAATCGCCTCTCTCTAGCTTTCTCTAGGAATTGTGTAACATGGAGGTTCCTAGAGCTTCAAACCTAAAAACAAGTTAGAAACTTGTTTTTATACTAACTCAAGCCCAAGTCCCTACATGGGCTCCCCTTGGGCCTGCTTGGCCCACATGGCCTAAAGCTTGGCCCAAGTGACCTATAAAGGTCCACAACCTAATATAAACTAACCCAGTAAAGCCCAGTTCGTAACCATAGCCCGTTATGTTAATTTGATGCGTCAGTCTCACACTTTAGGGTCTAACAATCTCCCCCTAGACTGATGCCATCAAATTGTCTTCATAACATGAAATCAGCAACGTCTTCAACGAGTCTACGGTTGTCGCTATGCTGCAGATGTTGTGGAAGTTCTCAACTTCTAAGCTCTCAGCACTGGGTCTCTTTTCTTCAGCTCTTGTGGTTAGCTTCATATCAGGATCACGATCAGCTTTGCTTGAAAATCTTTGTCAAAAAGAATGTGAGAGGAGGATTCTCAACAGCTCTTTTCTTTTTCAGTCTTTTTCTTTCAAGCAGGTTCACATGTACTTCTTTAAATATACTTTCACTGTCAGACGGCGTTTCGTATCCGATTCTTCTGACTCAGGTACATCTTGTTGTTGTGCTGCTTCAGGCTTCTTCAGCAACTAACAGCATCTCAGTCTTCATCAACCCCTGTTCTTGATAGAACTCAAGTTCTACACATGCTCACAAACTCATAAGCAAACATTTCTTATGCAACAGGGAGAGTACCATATGAACACTAGGTACATCCAAGTACTTGTACTCGGATTTCACAATTTAAATTCTTTCATCTTTTGATGATCAGTCAAATCTTCAAGAACGGTTACATTTTTTTAATTTTATAGAAAACAAGACAATATTTTTGTATTTTTCAATTTTTCAATTTTTTTAATTTTTAATTTTAAGAATTAAAAACAATTAAAAACTCAAAATATAAACACTACCATAATATACAATTACAATTGCAATGGGATCAAAATTCGTTCTCAGGCAGACTAAGGAACACTTTTCAATACGAGCCTAATCAAACTGGTCTATGTGATTGCCAATATGTTTGTCCACTTAAACTTTAACGCTAAACTTTTAATTTTTCAACTTCGTGATATGCTTTAGGTAATATTATACTATTATACCCGTGTGTCCCATTCCAAGGCATACCCCCGCGATCAAGGTAAGCACAACGATTCATCGTAGTAGGTGAGTATACTGATGTCATCCTTTAAGATATCCTGACTGTGTCTAGGTCTGCATATAATCTGTTTTATCATGTTTTGATTTCTTAACAATGAACACCCAAATAAATACTAATCAAATCCTGGAAATATAAACAGCACACTCTATCATGCAAGTATCTTCCCTACCACATATTTCACAAGTCCAATCCAGATTTCTGAAATCTTAACTGGGAATAGGTTGAGAAGAGAACAGAATAGATCTTTTGCAGAGATGGTATAATATACAGATCAAATGAGTTTTTCTCAGTTTGATATAGGTTTCTTTTGGGCACTTGAGGGCCTCTTTCGGGTGTATTAGATCTATAGCGCGACAACATACAGCTAGGTCAGCATGTATCTGGATGCAGCAGAAGTTGTCGTTGCCTAGCACCTCCAGGTCAGCATATATCTGGATGCAGCAGAGGAGGTACACGACTTTTTTCAGAGAAGATTTCAGAATCAGATCAAAATTGTGTGTATCGGGACAACATACAGGCATTCAAATAGAAATGAGCTAATTCCAAGTGACTTTCTTTCCTGGGGTCATGTACAATATTAGTTCTGAACAGAAGGACAACCAAGATATCCCCGGATGATTCAACAATATAAAGACCCGAAACCTCAGATGTTGGCTATCTATCAACGCAAGATTTAAGACCATAAAATCATACGCCGTTGGTGTGTTACCCACATGGTACATAGTTCGTTATGTTTATATCACTTAGTATCTTTTATCATTTTGAGCGTCAAGCCTATCGACATATCGCAGTAGATCCTAGTCTTTTCAGCTATGGCACCTTACATGTGTTAGTCAAAACCCTTTAACACGAGCATTTATTTCACTTCCCATATCATGCAATCTTTCTTTTTGGCTTTTTCATTTTATAATGTTTTTGTATTTTTCTCATTTTCTCCCCCTAAAACAATGCATATATATATACAGCAAACTCTTTTTGTGTTTTTCTTTTTCTGAGTTTTCTCCCCCTTAAACTCTATATCTATCTATATGTTCCTCCCCCCCCTAAATTTGTGCATAAATCTTGTATTTTTGCGCAAATTTACCATTTACTAGAGAAAGGACACTTTATATACAAAATAATAAACTAAGAAAGAGAAAGAAAAAAAAATATATTTTTGCTTAACCGTTCTGTCATCAGATTGAAGACTAATCAATATGCAAATCAAAGTACTGAATTTAAACGGTACCTTTTGCTGATCATTTCTTACTTCTCTAATCTCCTCCAAAGGAAACATATCATCTGTAAAAAAATTTGAACTTTTTACAACAGTGAGATGTTACCCGTTTTTATCTCTGGAACAACCGCTATCAACATTCCAGAGATTGTCAACAACTCCTCCTTAGTTGTTCCTGAAAATTAAGGAGATTAGTAAGACATGGGTACCCAGGCCATCGTGGTCCTGGGTTTACCTGAAGCATCAAAATAAGACACTTCTTTTAAACACAAGTCCCCTTTTGTTTCAAGGATTTGAGACATCGCTGCTTTGGATTTGGGTTTCCAAATCTGTTTCGGTTTAACAAACGTGTTTGTTGCCTTCGGTTGATCAACTTTAGCTAATTCAGGCTTGTTAGTTTTAGAAAAACGTTTTTGTTCTTGAACAGCCTTGCGTTTGTTTTTAGCAGCGTTCCAATCCCCATCAGAAGGTTTAACCTTGGGATTCACATTCTTCATTGCCTTAGGTGATGAAACCTTCATTGGCTTGGAATGGTGGTTACCCTTTGGTGTAACCCTCTGATTTTGCATATAATATGGTATATAGGGACGATGTGTGCAGTTCCGAGCAATGTGACCAGCAATGCCGCAATTGAAGCATGTTTGTCTCTTAACGTAGAAGGCATTCTGATCAGCTTGTGTAGCTCTTGCAGGCCTGAAGGATGAACTGGTCCTTTCTGTGCTTGTTTTTGTTGCACATTTCTGACAAACGAGGATGAATTTGGATGTCTATACTTGTTGTTTGCTGGGGCCTTCTGTGGTGGAGATTTCTTTTGATTCTTCTTGTTTTGTTTAGACTGCAAGTCTTGTTCAGAAATCTTACCAGTCTTTCCGAAAGCTTTGTTAGCACAGTCAAATGCATATTTCTCACATTTGCCATTACTGACTGGCTTAACAAAAGCATTTTTCACATTACGAGCCTTTTGAGGACTATTCCTACCCATTGAGGACTGTGGAGAGCCTGCTTGTCTTTGATGTTTAGGCCTCTTCTTTCCGCGTCCTTTACTTGCTTGCTTTGGCTCTTGTTGCTTGATCTGAACCCTTTCATCAACAACAGAAAATTCAGATTGTTCGGCTTGCGTACTTGGAGCCTTTTTCACGTCTATCTTCTCTTCATCCTTCATGTCATTAGCTTTGACAGAAACGGAGAGTTCTGGTTTGTCGGAAAAAATACCAGAAACTTTAACAGAAACTTCAGCTGAAACATTTGACGAATTTTCAGCACAAGACGGTTCTGCACATGACACCTTTGAGCTGAATCTGCAAGAATCAACGGATTCTAATTTCTCAGAATTAGCTGCTTCAGATGATTCCCATTTGGAATCAGATGGTTCAGGTGGCTCATTCTTTTCATTTGCCGATTCAGTCTCTGTTACACAAGCATCAACATTTTCGCCCAAATCATCAGGCCTGAAATTAATCACAGAGCGAAAAACTGATTTAAAAATATCAAACGTCGCAATAGAGTCTGAATTAAGTTCATTTATTAAATTTTCAGAAAAATGAGACTCTGATGCTTGTTCATCCCCAACTACTTTTTCAACCATTACTTCAACTACTTCATCTGCATATGTAGACGAAGCATTAGGATCAATTGTACCCTTAGCAACAAAATTTATTGGAGGAGTCGCTCGTTTATCAACAGGTCTGCTATTGATTGATGACTTATCAGTTTTAGGACCATAAGTCATTTTACTTTCATTCATCAGCTCCTCCTCAGTCATAGGTAAATATGTATAATTGTCATTATAAGGAGGATGAGCCTGATTAAAACCCAAACCACGCCCTTTATTTTCCTTGTATGCGAGCTGTTGATCACACAAGTTTTTGACTAATTTGCTGGAAGAATCAAATTTCTTAATATTAAGCTCATTTATTTGATATCTATCTCTGATATCTTCCAGTTCCTTAGTCACAGCGCACAGTTTCTCCTGAACATAGAAGAGTTGAGTTGATTTCACACTTACATCATCCTTGAGTTTGACAATGTCTTTTCGCTGAGCTTCAATCTTTTCTTTATAAAGTTTTTCGTTTTTTGATAAAGTAAAGTTTTTATTTTTGATATATTGATAATCTTGAATTAGCTCAGCGTTGTGTATTCTATAAACTTCAACTCTTTTTCTACACTCAGGAGTGCAGAAAACAGAAAGTATCTCTTCACGAGTAATTTCTTGAGCCGCAGGTTTGTGAAACACAAATGCCATAATTTCAGCGGGTGGTTGATACTTTTGTTCTTCTCCTCAAAACACAAACCAAACAAGAACCCGTGCACTCGCTAACTCAAACACTCAGCAGTCGAATGAACCCGCTTTCTGAACCGTACCTCAAAACCTGTCAAAACTTGTCACAAACCAAACAAACCCCCTTTTTTTTAATTAATAATAACCCCCCCCCCTTTTTTAATTAGAATATAATTTTTTTTATTTGTTATAAAAGAATACTTATTATTATTATATTATAATTAATGATTAACTAAAGATTACCTACTAATGATTATTATAATTATTAACTAATTATTACACCTATTATTATATATATTAAAACCTAAACGAGAATATATAACGTCTGTATGTCTGTCTTCTTCGTTCAAAAACCCACCGGAACCCTAATTTCCAGTCGCCACCAACTACAACAATTGATGATGTCGATGACGGTGCAGTGGTGCGGTGGAAGGAGAACGAAGGTGGTTGGCGTATGACGACCAGAGATGATGATGACGACGTTATTATGGTGAGGCTGGAGGAGTTGCAGGTTTCACGGTGATGGAGAAGATGACTCGAAACCGTTGAAAGTTTAACTCGAGACCTTGGTGAAGTGGTTGCGACACAAGAATGATGACTCGAGATCTCGGTTGCGACTCGAGACCTGAAGTTGAACGATGAGTGAGGAGTCGAAACCAGTGAATGACTCGAGACCAATGTGAAATGAGAGTGACTCAAGACTGTGAAATGAGTGAGTCGAGACCTCTATGAAGGTTGATGAGTCGAGACTGTTTGAAAGATGTGAAGTCGAAATCGTGATCGCGACTCGAGACGGTGAAGCTTGCAACTCGAGACCGTGTGAGGGTGATGAAGAGTCGAGACCTTGACTCGAGACCTCCTTGACTCGAGACCAATTGATGATTGATGAAACAACCTATTAAGATTGCGAGTTGATCAGATGATGATGAAAAGTTGGTTGCGACTCGGAACCGTTGTAGCTATTAGTAGGACTCGAAACCAGAGAAGATAGGACTCGAAATCACAGCTGTTTTGCAAACTCCTTTTAATATTACAACTAATTCTCGTGAAACACTTTTGACTTTCCTAAAACACAGGATTTTTAAATCTTTTTAAAAGTTTCAAGATATTGCAAAATTTTCAAGATTTAAAAAAATTTAATTTTATCTTTTCAAAAACACTTTCAAAATAATCGAACAACCAAAATATGATAATTTTCAATAAAAACCAATGAATATTACGAAGAACGCAAAGAACACGATGAATGATCTTGTCGATTTTTTAGAAAAATATCAAAATCTTGAATATTTGATATCACATTCAGCCTAGAAACAGGTTTCAATGGCTCTGATACCACTTGTAAGTCCCGATTAACCGGATCTTTTAATGATATCAAACAATCACCAAGTTTGTGCGGAATCCAAACTTGATGAGGTTCAAGATTAACCGAAAAGCAATTGAAAAACGAAGAACACAATACCGAATCCCTTTCAAACTTGCACACGATTCTATTACTATCAAGTAGCAAAACCGTCTGGTACAAGTTCCTACACCACAATCGCCTCTCTCTAGCTTTCTCTAGGAATTGTGTAACATGGAGGTTCCTAGAGGTTCAAACCTAAAAACAAGTTAGAAACTTGTTTTTATACTAACTCAAGCCCAAGTCCCTACATGGGCTCCCCTTGGGCCTGCTTGGCCCACATGGCCTAAAGCTTGGCCCAAGTGACCTATAAAGGTCCACAACCTAATATAAACTAACCCAGTAAAGCCCAGTTCGTAACCATAGCCCGTTATGTTAATTTGATGCGTCAGTCTCACACTTTAGGGTCTAACACCAATGAACCTTCTCCTATATATATATATATATGTGTGTGTGTGTGTGTGTGTGTGTGTAGTAAAAAAATCAACTAAAATAGATAACCTAATATCTATCGATGTATAACTACTAGTGTGTTTAAATTTCAGTTGTAGGTTGTAATCAACGCATATATATATATATATATATATATATATATATATATATAGGGCAAGGATTAATTGAAAACCCACTTGAGTTGAATAAACCCTGAAAACCCAATAACAACCATTGATCATACTTGATGGATGGCTAGGATTCACTTTTGCCCATCAGTTGTTTTTGTGTCCTTTTGTCTCAAATTTTTAACATATTTCATGTACGGAAGCGTAATGTTGGAACATTAATATAATTTCTCTTTCAAACAAACAAAAGTCTGCATGTTGTAAGAAACCCTCACAACAATATTCATCATTACACTTCTTTTTTGCTCCACATATGATATACCAACTACTTTTCAATATTAGTAATGCATTTAATGCTTAAGCAGGTAAAAAAGAGGAACTCCTTCAAAAGATGGATACAAATTCGATTAAATTATTATGTATGTAACCTTTATATTTTTTTTGGTTTTGTTACATGTGTATATGACAATCTATTTTTGTAACATATTTTTTTTGGTTTTGTTACATGTGTTACATAGAAACATAACATATAATTTTTCTAAGATCAAATGTTACATAGAAACGTAACATTTAATTTTTACATGATCAATTTTACGTCATATATATAACAACCACTTTTTTTGTAACACAAAAAAATGTAACAACACACTTTGTTTCCGTAATAGTTACTTTATTTTTACAATAACCTGGAAAAAATGTAACATCACACTTTATTTTTACAGTAATTTGAAAAAGTGTAACAATACACTTTATTTTATGTAACGGGCATTATTTTTGTAACACAAAAAATGTAACAGGCATTTTTGCTTTGATTGTTACAAAAAATGTAACATGCATTATTTATGTAACACAAAAAAAATGTAACTGACATTATTTATGTAACACAAAAAAATGTAACATGCATTTTTTCTTCGATTGTTACATTTCTAACACTCGGTTACATAGTGTTACATAAAAAATGCCTAGATCTTAGAGTTTCGTAACTAAGACGCAAAGAATTGTTATGAGAGTTATTACATAAAAAATATAACATGTATATAAAAAATATAGCTTTATAAACAAGAATCCAACAACAACAGATTTTTTAGATTCAATCATCATAACAATAAATAAGAAAGTAACTTAGATTTTAATCCAATACATACGAACTTAAATCAAATTGTTTCCATTTGTTCAGATCTGAAAACAAATTTTACACAAAAAAATGAAAAAAATCAGTAATAAAAAACAACATATCCAGAAAACAAGAAATAAAAAACATTCATCTTCTTGAACAAAAAAATAAAAAAAGTTGCAGATCTACAAAACACAAAAAATGAAGATCTACAAAACACAAAAAAATGCAAATTTGAAAAAAAAAAACCCTGAAAACAAACATACTTATCGATCCGGAGGGTCTTTTAGATCTGGAACATCATGTTCAACAACGAACATCTTTTGGATCATCTTCAACATCGAACCGTTATATGGAATATCATCTTCAACATCGAACATCTTCAACTAGATCTGGAGCATCTTTTGGATCTGGTAGCATCTTGGAACTGGATCATCTTTTTGGATTTCGGATCATCTTTTAGATCTGGAACAATAAAACCCACTTTTTACATGATCAAAAAATGTAACATGCAATTACAAAAATGCTTCAGATCTTAACCAGTTGTTCAACATCGACCCCGTAATCTGAAACATCGAACCGTCATATGAACCACACCATGCTTCACGTCACTCCACAAAAATCAACAAATTTAAGTGTTAAAAACACTAGATCTAAGACCGATTTAAGAAAGGAAAAAACTAGGATAAAAAAAACATCATCTCCAAAAATAAATCGAGACCTGAAAAATGGAAACCAGAAATCTAGTAACTAACCATGGACCACCACCGCCAAGTAGCTACTAAGTGGTTTTCCGGCAGGAGGAACCACCTTCACCTCCACTACTTGAACCAGATCTGAATCTGATGTTGTATGGAACACCCGTTCGATCTTCTGATCTTTCTTCGATCTTCATTGCCTCTCTCTCTCCGATCTTATCTCTCTAACCATCTATCTCTCTGGATTTTTGGGAAGTAAAATATGTTCCTTATTTGAGAAATGCTTCAAAAAAGTAAAACATGGATTTGTTCTTCATTTGAGAAATATAATAAGAAGGAGAGAAGGTAAAAACATGAAATAAGGAAAGAAGGAAAACATGTAATAAGGAGGAAAGAAGGTAAAACATGGATCTTCATTTAAGAAATGCTTTCAAAAAAGAAAAAACAGAAAAGAGAGAAAGTGATATGTTCTTCATTTGAGAAATGGTTCAAAACGTAAAAATAAAAGTGAATTTGCAATCATATATAGAGATATGTTAAAAGTGATGTCTGCCATGTCTGAAACACTTCACACTTCTCCCCTCTAATGTAAAAAGACTCATTTACCCTTCTTATCATTTGGTGTGCATATGACGTGGTTGGATCCTAACCACACATATAGGTTTCATGAGTTTTCTCATCTGGAGTGGGTATTCTCATTATAATTAGCCTCTCTCTCTCTCTCTCTCTATATATATATATATATATATATAGAGAGAGAGAGAGAGAAACGGGATCATGAGAAAACGCTCAAAAGTGTGAGAACGGTGAGAACGCATCTTGGCCCAACACGTGGCGCGCGATATAATTAGGGCGTATGGGCTTTTTTGTCATTTTATCTTCTGCTTTTCAAGTTCCGCTTTTCACAATATTGTTTTATTTTTTAGTGTTTAAGATTTTTGGCGTTAACCAAATTCAATAATTAATGGTGTTTAATGGTTTCATTGTATTAACATTTCGGCATTTATGGCGTTTTTCAAATCGTATGCCATTGGAACCCCAGGGGGTCAGGAAATCTCTCTGAATGGCGTTTTTCAAGGCGTTTTAGACAATATGGTCCATTGTTCTATTATTTTTTATATATTCATTTTGGTGTTTGTGGTATCTTGGCGTTTTACAATTGTAAAATTATATTACAACCACAGGGAAAAAAATAGAAGCGAAGAAAATAAATTAAAAATCCTAATCGGATCTCTCTTAACAATCTGTACTGTCATCAGTCTCTCTCTTCTTTAATAGTACAAGAACTGTCACCAAATATATGGCGTTTTATGTAAAACTTAACCAACCCATCAGTTTGATTATTTTGCCTACTCGTCTATTGAAGTGGCTTTTTGTGGATGTTTAGGGACATAGATCTATGACGTGTGGATGGGTTTTTTTGCTTATTCTTCATCTTGGTCTTCATCTTTATAATCATCCCACTCTTCAGTGTCATTGATCTCTTCTCCTCATCCAAGCCTTATTCAAGAACAAAGAACATAAAATGACATTCGATTGTCATCAGTGTCTTTTTCTTGAAGATTTATCCATCTCATATAGCAAAATCTTACTGAGTTACTCCCCTCACCTAACAATCTATTCAGTGAAACTTCACGAAGAACAATACTTAATATCCAAGAAAGCATATTAGCTATCTTTGATTTTTTTATTTTTTTGGCGTTTTACAGTGAGTGGTATTTAGTAGTATTGGCATCTGTCTTTTTGGTTTGATTAAATAGAAGTTGCTGAGAGGTATTATTTTATAGGATTTCTTTTGGCGGCGTAGGTTAGGCGTTGCATTATTATAATAAACTATTCATCGTTTCAGTTACTGTTTGTAATTATTGTTTTTGATAAGCTTTTATCTCTGAAGTCTGTAACACGTCCAGTCTTTCAAGTTTGGCGTTTTAGATTCTAATATAATAAATTTTCCGTCTATTCATTTTTACTGTTTTGCAGTTACTGTTTCTAGTTACATTTTCAAGTTCGGTTTTTTTTTTTTTGGGTTTTTTATAATACTTTTCCAAAGTAATTTTATTATAGTTTGGGAGTTTCTTGGGCGTTTTATGACATTATAGCGTTTTAACAAGCATTTGGCTATCTGGCGTTTTTATTATATATGACGTTTTTATTATATAACAATCAACTGAAAAAGAAAATTAAAAAAAAAGAATATATAAACAATTGATCTTCCAAATCTTCACTGTCACCAATCTATTTCTTCTTTTTTGAATCATCTTAACAGGCTGTTTCGACTTTCGTATGATTCATTTTGTTTTTTTGTTTTTCAAGTAGTTTTTTTGTCACCATTTGGAAGCACAAAGTCTGACATCAGCATCTTTTTCTTGAAGATTTGTCAATCTCATGCAGCAAAATGTTATTGAGTTTACACCCTTCAGCCAACAATCTTGAATTTTCCAATGAACGATGTTTGATTTTTTAATTTTGGCATTTTACCGATAAAAAGAACGCCACTAAATAAAAGCACCTTAAACCTCAAAATTTGATCATGCTAAAATCAATAATGTTTTGCTGTATGAGATGGACAACATTGTTAATCCTCAGTTAAGAAAGATATCTGACAATGATGTCCACCCCATACAGCTAAACTTTATTGACAACAAACCTCAATAATGTTTTTGTATTTTTTGGCGTTATAAATTGGATGGAAGTTCAGGATAAAGTCAATAAGATTTTACTCAATGAAATGGACAAAATCCTCACTTAAAGATTTTTGTCCATTACATTGAGTGAAACCTTACAGACAACCAAACTGAATTTCAAATAAACGTTTTGGTTTAGAAGATATTTGATGTTTGGGTTTTTTTTTTGGCGTTTCTAAGAAGAATGATATATATTAAATATGGCATTTGGGGGTTTTGTGTGTGTTTTTAATTGAAGGTCTAAGATGTTGTATATATAGAATTTTTTTGGCGGTTTTTTTAGGCGGGATTTTATTATAATTAAGTTTTCCGTTTTATATCTAATGGCGTTTTTAGTTAGAATGGTGTGTGCTATTTATTTGGCGTTTTATTTCATGAGATGGCGTTTTGTGTGGAGAAGTCAAAAGACTTTTTTACCCTTAATGAAGTGCGTCCACGTAATAGAATTGATGTTATTTACGAAAACGCCACCGCGCCAATCTAGTCCATAGATTGTTTTGATCGGACGATTCATAAGAGTTCTCACCGTTCTCACACTTTCCACCGTTTTCTCTAAATCCTAACCCTATATATATATATATATATATATATGAAAAGAGTAAAAGTCGCAATGTTCGAAGTTTTTGATCAATTTGTTTGTATGATTGTTTGCGTTAAATCTTATCCTGTGATATTAGTACCTGATAAATGTTTACAATCCAGATGGACAATGAAGTAAACCAGGAAAACCAGAATAATGATAATAACGGAAACCAAGTAGATAACAATGCCATTCAACATATTGTAGCACAAGGAATTATAGACGATATGCCATATATTATCAAGACTGTTAAAGAAGCAGAAAATAATAAAACTATAAGTGGAAGTAAACGACAACCTACTGAACCAAGTCACAGCGTGAATAATGGACCGCTAATCCACGTACGTATTCCAAAAAGAAGAAGAACCATGCCATATGGTTGTTCTTACAAAGAATTCTGGTCTTGCAAACCAATAGAATTCTCTGGCAATGAAGGAGTAATTGCAACTTTACGTTGGATAGAAATGACAGAGGCAGTCTTAAAAATAAGCAAATGTGCAGATGAAGATAAGATTATGTTTACTTCTAATCTTTTTAAGAATGCAGCTCTAGAGTGGTGGAATACCATTCTCCAGTCTAGAGGAAGTGATAAAATTATAATATGGATGGACCGACTTTAAGGACATAGTCGAAAGGAAATTCTGTCCTCCTCATGAAAAAGAACAAATCGCTAATAAGTTCTTAAATCTTAAAATGACTGGATAGACTGCAAAGGTTACACTACCATATTCTTCGAATATGCTAGAATAGTACCAACTCTAGCCTCACCAGAACCAGTATTAATCTCCCGTTACATCTGGGGATTGGTTAGTGAAATCAGGCATGTAGTCAAGGCAGCTCGACCACAAATCATAGAAGAAGCAGTAGAACTAGCCAATACCTTGACTGATGAATTGGTACGTACGCAAAAGGAAAACCAGAGAAAGAACCTAGCCCAAAGACTTACCCAAGAATTTTGTTACGGAAATACCTACTGTGGGAAAAGTGCAGGTTCTACTTCTTCACCTTACTGTAAGTACTGCAAAAAGAAGCACTCAGGAAGATGCTCAATATACTGCAACTTCTGCAAAATGTCTGGACACAAGGAAGAAGACTGCAGGAAGAAACCCAGCAATAGGCTATGCTTCAATTGTGGTGAAATTGGGCATATCAACCGAACTGTCTGAAACTAGCTCTAACTGTAACACCGTGCCTCCACGGCCATCAAACAAATACCGAACCAATGAAATATTATATTTCATACTTGGGATTTGTAAAAATATGTGTATCATTTGCACATATCAATTTTTGTTCAATTCCAAACTCTAAATCGCTTTCTGGAAGGTTATACGCGCACCGATGCGTAAATATAACCAGTTTAATGCAACAAACACTCCGAAATAGTCACACAGGCTTAACATACCTTAAATAACCTTTACATAACTTAGAAATAAGTTTTGAAGGCTTTGGTATGGCAAAAACAAGTTAATTCGCTTACAGGGACTAAACTTGACAAACTGCGAAAGTATGCCAATTTGAACTGTAACAGACATTCCGGAACATGACCATAAGTTAAACACACCTTAAATATCCTTTATATAGCTTAGAAATAGGCTTTGAGGGGTTCGGTGTGCTAAAATAAACTTTTTGCTCATTCAGGTACTAAAAGCGTCAAAAAGTGCACAAGTTTGCATTTTCGTGCATAACTTACGTTCTGAATACATCCGGACATCCAAAAATTTATGTAAGCACTAAAATATTTTATTTTAGTGTTTGGCATAAGAAAAATCCATTCGTCACGCCATTTGGATCATTTTTCGCGCTTATGCGCATTCCGTCGTAATTAACCGAACAACGTAACCGTACGGCTAAACGAACCGACACCCGAGATATTTTTGAACACATTTTAAGTTCCCTATACTTTAACTTCATTTTAGATCTTTGAAATGGGGTTAACAGGGCTTAAACGTGTCAAAAAAAACGCATCGAAAACCAAGTTTTGAGGTTGCAGGGACTGAAACTGTAAATCTGCCAAACTAGGTCCGTAAACAGAGGCCAGATGCAGCAAAACGTTTTTTTTCATCTTTTAACAGCCCTTAACACTCTCCAAAGGTCAAGTGCCAAGTGTCAAACTCTTATGGTGAGTGGCCTTTTTGGGTACCATAAGGTTCCGACACATGTACGGATGAGATTAAGGCACGTATTTCGACAAACGATCCTAATGGTGGACCATTCACTATAAATACCCCTTGCCATCCAACCTCTAAACTCACTAGAATCTGATCTCAAATGCTCTAAGTTGAAACCTTTGTTTCATACCTGAGCTATTTTGATCTAGATTAGCATTCGGGGACCCTACGTGAGTATTCTTTCGTTCTTTTATTGCTTTTCGAGTCTGAAAGTCAAACTTTGTTTGACTTTCTGCATTGACCAGCTTATGGTCAATGCGAAGTTCGTTTGAACTTCGCAACGTGATGGTAATCACGATGGTTATAGTCCTTTGTGACTATACCTACTGATTACCACGTTATCTAGGCTTAGTGACGAGCCGTAGTTTCGGTCAGAATACGTATTCTTGCGTATTTTGTAACCAAACTACTTATGGGTATCAAAACCGTTTGTTTTGATACCAAACCTGTTTTCTAAACTTAGTTAAGCATGTTTTAATATGCTTAGCTCGCCACTTTTAGTTTAGTGCTTATATAGGGTCGTAAGGTAAGCGATTTAAACAATCGCTTATACTTTCAAACCCGACCCGTTTGGTCGATCATTAGGATCCGACCAAGCACATTAGGTGACCATAGTATATAGGGAATAACCTTCCGAGGTTATACCTTATGGTCGCTTCGTTTAAGTAGTTGTATGATAGGTAGCTTATATGCCTTAGGTAAATTACCAAAATGCCATTTTGACGCCAAAATTCATTTTAAGCATATGTAACATAACTTTTGACATCTAAACTGATTTGAAAACAATATTAGACATGTTAAGGCATATGTTACTTGTCATAGGACTAGTTAGGCGGTCCGAACGCGTTTTACACGAACGACGCGTTAAAGTAGCATAAGCTACCTAAACGGGTCGTAATGGGTCGTAAGCACTTAGGTTAGGTTTCATTTAGTATGTAGGCTTTGTTAAACCATACTACATGAGTTCCCATACTCATTTGGTTTACGAGCCCTCATTCTATCCGATCTTCCGATTTAGGTCCGGTTTATTAATGTAGTTACCTATATTAGGTGCCGTTTGATATTCCGAGATCTCTAGCATTGCTTGGTGGTTATCTTAGGACTTCTGAGCAATCTCAAGTGAGTACATAGACCCCTCTTTTACTGTTTTCCAAACGTTTTGGGGTGGAACACATGTGCCTACTTGTTACTTTCATGCTTTCCATGTTTTCACATTATATACATGCTATGTTCATTAGTACACTATTAGTACATGATTTCATTACATTTTATGCTATGTATGTCCATTGTGTGCATACTTAGTACATTGTTTTACATCACATCACATCACATGCTATGTATGTCCATTTAGTACATGCTTAGTACATTATTTTACATTGCATCTCTGTTGCATATGTTCCAGTAACATATGGACACATTGTTTTACAGCTCTACCTTGTATGTTTACTCTAGCATACTAGGTACATTATCTTCATAAAACATGCTTACATTTTGGTATGACATTTGGTTTGTTTAAACTATACTATACATTCATTAACACCGATCACGCCGCTCGGTAGTAGGTAGTGGTACCATAGGACTTGACAAATCCCATTCCTGAAATCTCGGGTTTGTTTGGACGTAAGGAATGACCGAATCCGAATACATATTCTTTTGATAACTCATTTTTACATAGTTATCCGACTGTCACAAGGCTTGGATGTATGAATTTTTACAATACCGCATAAATGTTCATATTCAGTATAGCATGCATATATTTTACAAAACATAACTTTGATTTAAACCAAGTTTTACTTCAATACTTTGTTTTGTGCATTTCATCTATGGTTTAGTTGATGCATTTCACTAGCCATACATAAACATTTGTTACACATTACTTGACTACTTTTGGACTATCAACATTTGACATGGTTTATACAAGGACTTTTGACAATTGGTTTAAACATAGACATCTTATATTGGTGGTTTGGTTTGAGTAAGTGATTTAAGTAACGAGGCGTGTGTAATATGATACAAGCATGGTGGATACGCCGCTGGTACTTCCTATATATAAGTGATTGTATGGTATTACATATCGTTGCGTTATTTGAAATCATTTCAATTTAGACATATAACATTTTATACAAATAACATACTTTTCACAATACATTGTTTTACAAACAACTTAACTTATACAAACTCATTTTTACATGGTTATTCATTTAACCATGCATTATTCTCTTATTTATACGTATCATCTGAACTTATTGTTTTTCAAATGATTTACAAAGACAAAGCAAATTACAAGGTTCATGACTAAACATTTTCTTAAACAGATGTCATGAATCTTATTTTCACAAAACCTATGTACTCGCCGGCATTTTTATGCTGACGTACCTATTTTCACATGTGTTTCAGGAAATGAAGCATAGGATTGATCAAGATACACTTAGGCGGACATGGGCCTTAGTGACAATAAAAGATGCAAGACTAGTTATTTTGTTATGTTTCTTTGATTGTCAAGACATTGTAACTCTTTTAATCAATAAAACAATATTTCAAGTTCCATGTGTTATGAAACAATGATTCTGTTACAACACTCCCCGATGTTTCCGCCACGTTTTGTAGGTTCTACGTGGTCGGGGTGTGACAGAAAAGTTGGTATCAGAGCTCATGGTTATAGGGAATTAGGTTATTAGTAATACTTTGACCTAGTCTATAACCTTCTTAGGACCCTAACGCGAGTTTACTTGCGTTTAGTCATAAAACAATACTGTCACCTATCCTTAGGCGACAACCACAACAAGAACATAAATTTCAAAACCACTTTGAAAACTAATCATCTGTTCTAGGATGATTGATTACTAGGTTTTGAACCCTTTATTGTAAGGTTTTGAACCCTCTGTTATATGGTTTTGAACCCCTTTGAGTTTTTCAAAACCTCATCAAGGTCTTGGGTTTTAAATAATGTGAACACGTGCAAACTGGAAGGGTGAATGCCTGTATTCTGGGTTTTCTGTCTAGGCAAGCACTTCGTATACATCTCATCAGACGCGAGACCAGTTGTGCTTACCTGGGAATTCTTGGGATGAGTGTTCACTTATAGGCGAGCATGTCTTCGCGATACATTATTTTTGACCCATTTACTTTGATTTGTCACCATCTCATTTGTTTGCCTTAGGAAACAAACAAATGATCACAATTTTCATTCGCTACCATTCTGTATTGATTATCCAATAACCTTTCACCTGTTTCTTCCTATGCCTTTCATTTGCTTCTAGAATGTCTCTTCCTCTCAGCACCGGTCAAATGTCCGAGCAGACAGCCAAATTCGCTCAACGAATAGGCGAAGTAGTCCTGAAGACTGTTGAATTAACTACTACCATGTATCGTCTCCAGGATGAAGCCACTCAAGAGTCACCAAGACAGGCAGGACCTAGTCAGGTGACAGCACCATCAGCCAAGAAACCAATCGAGGAATCAAAGACCATGGATGAACGATCTCCTAAGAAGTCAAAGAAGCGAAAGGCTTCTCAGAATTTCGCCGTGGTCGCTCACAATGATCAAGCCGTCCCCAACCAACCAGCTCAACCCCCTACTAGGAAGCCATACAATGGAACTGCACCCTTGTGCAACCAATGTAGCCTCCATCATCATGCTAGTGTGAAGTGCCGCAAATGCCAGATTTGTGGACTTATAGGTCATACAGCAAGGGTTTGCCCAACTGCAGCTGTACCAAATCAAGCTGATGACAATCCTGCTCAAGCTCGTTTCTCGCCGGGGTCTTGCTACAACTGTGGCGCGATGGGCCATTTCCGGAGGGATTGCCCAAAGCTTGCTAATGCAAATCTGACCCTCGGATGAGCATTTGACTGAACAAAGGATGTTGCTGTCTTATGCTTTTGTTCTTTTATTTTCTTGTAATGTGAAACAATCTGTTTTGTTTATAAATAAATTATTGTTCACAAATTCTGATGTACAATTGTAGTTACATATGTGTATGACTTTTCCTATGATACCTACATTAAGGAACTATATTCCTTACAAACTACTTTTGCGAATTTCCCATTCTTGCGTTTGTTCATGATTCCTTTGGAAAATCCTAAGTACTCGTTTCATTCTAGGAAACGAAGTACAAGAAATAAATCGAAATTATGAGTAATCGTGCTTTTCACACATCTGTGCCTTTGAATTCTTGGATAGATAACTAAGAGTATTTTCAAATCTCATACCCATTACGTTCTGATTTCTTCAACATGCATAACATAAGTTTTCAAAACAACCTACATGATTTCAAAACATCCTATACATAGTTCGAAAACATTTTTAATATAGTGTATTTACTTAAACATAACAAATGCACAAAGCTTTGTCTGTATTTTCAAAAACAACCTTCATGATTTCAAAATGTCTCATATAGCCTGAAAACAATATTAGTACAATATATTTTCTTATCAAGTGCATGATTTCAAAAGCATCATTCATGTTTTCCAAAAACCTTATACATAATTTCAAAATTCATTTCGCATGATTTTATAACATTTTTATGAATATACCTACCTAATACAACTACTTTATGATTTCAAAGGTATTATATATAAGGTTTCAAAAACATTGAACACATTTTTAGAACCCCATGCATAGTATTGCAAAAAAAAAAAAAAATTCTCATGCATTGACTTAACCTTCAAATTTCGCTTCATATGTCGCCTTGGCATATCGAGCATCTCAACTTCATAAGCATTTCAACTTCATGTTTTGACTTAAGCACGTCCAGTGCAAGGTTTCAAAACATCTTCAACCTCTAAAATCCATATGGGATCTTTTTATCTTCACAATTAGATCCTTGTGGATAATTGTCATACAAATCAGAGTCCTTAATTGGATTCCTTATGTACCTAAATTCGAACATTTCGGTTCCTAATAATCGAAATCGAATTTTCTTTTTGAATCTTTCTATCTTTATAGTTAGATTATTGATAACGTTTAAAGTACCAAATGAAATCCACGGAATGGATTCCTAGTGTGCTTTAAATGCATGTACGCAATTAACAAGACAAATTAACAAAAAATTTTGTGGTTATGTGACTATGTGTTTATTCATCTTATGTTTTCTTTTATGCATTTTGTGTTTTTATACTCTGGATATTTGTTATCCAAATCCTCGCAGGATCTTTCATATCTCCATATGAGGGATTCGTAGCAGGATAGTCAAAAGGTACTGCCTTAAATCCTTAATGGGCTTCTATATAATAGTTAAGACCCTTGGATTATATAGTACCACTCCATGTTTCATAAGAGACCCTTTTAGAGGTCTAGTCAAAAAGATTGATTCACAATCTGGTTAAAGGACGACATCTAGTGATGTAGCTGAACAGACTCCTTGATAGTCTATTTAGATCATTTATTGACTTAATTAAAAGGACTCTATGGCGGTCTAGTCACACTCATCACAGGTTTGTTCATTTGGTTTTACACTACACATTATAAAATAGACTGTGTGAACTGTGCAAGGAATTGTCTAATTATGGACGCGTACATAATTATGAAATTTAGTGCACAGAAACCCAGTAAGATTTATTATGTGTAAGAACCGATAGCGACAACAATAACAAAATGAGAACGATGTAATGGAGGTACGGTGGACGCACCAATGACGCTTCATTTACTTGTATATAAGTGTCCCTCTTACATTGCAAGCATAATGTTATTAAGGTTACTAGAAGTTCAGAACCCTAACCAATATTGTTCGATCTTTTCAACTTCATGTTTTAAACTCTCACAAGTTTCCTCTAAATAAATTTCGGGACGAAATTTCCTAAAGTAGGGGAGACTGTAACACCTGTGCCTCCACGGCCATCAAACAAATACCGAACCAATGAAATATTATATTTCATACTTGGGATTTGTAAAAATATGTGTATCATTTGCACATATCAATTTTTGTTCAATTCCAAACTCTAAATCGCTTTCTGGAAGGTTATACGCACACCGATGCGTAAATATAACCAGTTTAATGCAACAAACACTCCGGAATAGTGACATAGGCTTAACATACCTTAAATAACCTTTACATAACTTAGAAATAAGTTTTGAAGGCTTTGGTATGGCAAAAACAAGTTAATTCGCTTACAGGGACTAAACTTGACAAACTGCGAAAGTATGCCAATTTGAACTGTAACAGACATTCCGGAACATGACCATAAGTTAAACACACCTTAAATATCCTTTATATAGCTTAGAAATAGGCTTTGAGGGGTTCGGTGTGCTAAAATAAACTTTTGGCTCATTCAGGTACTAAAAGCGTCAAAAAGTGCACAAGTTTGCATTTTCGTGCATAACTTACGTTCTGAATACATCCGGAAATCCAAAAATTTATGTAAGCACTAAAATATTTTATTTTAGTGTTTGGCATAAGAAAAATCCATTCGTCACGCCATTTGGATCATTTTTCGCGCTTATGCGCATTCCGTCGTAATTAACCGAACAACGTAACCGTACGGCTAAACGAACCGACACCCGAGATATTTTTGAACACATTTTAAGTTCCCTATACTTTAACTTCATTTTAGAGCTTTTAAATGGGGTTAACAGGGCTTAAACGTGTAAAAAAAAACGCATCGAAAACCAAGTTTTGAGGTTGCAGGGACTGAAACTGTAAATCTGCCAAACTAGGTCCGTAAACAGGGGCCAGATGCAGCAAAACGTTTTTTTTCATCTTTTAACAGCCCTTAACACTCTCCAAAGGTCAAGTGCCAAGTGTCAAACTCTTATGGTGAGTGGCCTTTTTGGGTACCATAAGGTTCCGACACATGTACGGATGAGATTAAGGCACGTATTTCGACAAACGATCCTAATGGTGGACCATTCACTATAAATACCCCTTGCCATCCAACCTCTAAACTCACTAGAATCTGATCTCAAATGCTCTAAGTTGAAACCTTTGTTTCATACCTGAGCTATTTTGATCTAGATTAGCATTCGGGGACCCTACGTGAGTATTCTTTCGTTCTTTTATTGCTTTTCGAGTCTGAAAGTCAAACTTTGTTTGACTTTCTGCATTGACCAGCTTATGGTCAATGCGAAGTTCGTTTGAACTTCGCAACGTGATTGTAATCACGATGGTTATAGTCCTTTGTGACTATACCTACTGATTACCACGTTATCTAGGCTCAGTGACAAGCCGTAGTTTCGGTCAGAATACGTATTCTTGCGTATTTTGTAACCAAACTACTTATGGGTATCAAAACCGTTTGTTTTGATACCAAACCTGTTTTCTAAACTTAGTTAAGCATGTTTTAACATGCTTAGCTCGTCACTTTTAGTTTAGTGCTTATATAGGGTCGTAAGGTAAGCGATTTAAACAATCGCTTATACTTTCGAACCCGACCCGTTTGGTCGATCATTAGGATCCGACCAAGCACATTAGGTGACCATAGTATATAGGGAATAACCTTCCGAGGTTATACCTTATGGTCGCTTCGTTTAAGTAGTTGTGTGATAGGTAGCTTATATGCCTTAGGTAAATTACCAAAATGCCCTTTTGACGCCAAAATTCATTTTAAGCATATGTAACATAACTTTTGACATCTAAACTGATTTGACAACAATATTAGACATGTTAAGGCATATGTTACTTGTCATAGGACTAGTTAGGCGGTCCGAACGCGTTTTACGCGAACGACGCGTTAAAGTAACATAAGCTACCTAAACGGGTCGTAATGGGTCGTAAGCACTTAGGTTAGGTTTCATTTAGTATGTAGGCTTTGTTAAACCATACTACATGAGTTCCCATACTCATTTGGTTTACGAGCCCTCATTCTATCCGATCTTCCGATTTAGGTCCGGTTTATTAATGTAGTTACCTATATTAGGTGCCGTTTGATATTCCGAGATCTCTAGCATTGCTTGGTGGTTATCTTAGGACTTATGAGCAATCTCAAGTGAGTACATAGACCCCTCTTTTACTGTTTTCCAAACGTTTTGGGGTGGAACACATGTGCCTACTTGTTACTTTCATGCTTTCCATGTTTTCACATTATATACATGCTATGTTCATTAGTACACTATTAGTACATGATTTCATTACATTTTATGCTATGTATGTCCATTGTGTGCATACTTAGTACATTGTTTTACATCACATCACATCACATGCTATGTATGTCCATTTAGTACATGCTTAGTACATTATTTTACATTGCATCTCTGTTGCATATGTTCCAGTAACATATGGACACATTGTTTTACAGCTCTACCTTGTATGTTTACTCTAGCATACTAGGTACATTATCTTCATAAAACATGCTTACATTTTGGTATGACATTTGGTTTGTTTAAACTATACTATACATTCATTAACACCGATCACGCCGCTCGGTAGTAGGTAGTGGTACCATAGGACTTGACAAATCCCATTCCTGAAATCTCGGGTTTGTTTGGACGTAAGGAATGACCGAATCCGAATACATATTCTTTTGATAACTCATTTTTACATAGTTATCCGACTATCGCAAGGCTTGGATGTATGAATTTTTACAATACCGCATAAATGTTCATATTCAGTATAGCATGCATATATTTTACAAAACATAACTTTGATTTAAACCAAGTTTTACTTCAATACTTTGTTTTGTGCATTTCATCTATGGTTTAGTTGATGCATTTCACTAGCCATACATAAACATTTGTTACACATTACTTGACTACTTTTGGACTATCAACATTTGACATGGTTTATACAAGGACTTTTGACAATTGGTTTAAACATAGACATCTTATATTGGTGGTTTGGTTTGAGTAAGTGATTTAAGTAACGAGGCGTGTGTAATATGATACAAGCATGGTGGATACGCCGCTGGTACTTCCTATATATAAGTGATTGTATGGTATTACATATCGTTGCGTTATTTGAAATCATTTCAATTTAGACATATAACATTTTATACAAATAACATACTTTTCACAATACATTGTTTTACAACCAACTTAACTTATACAAACTCATTTTTACATGGTTATTCATTTAACCATGCATTATTCTCTTATTTATACGTATCATCTGAACTTATTGTTTTTCAAATGATTTACAAAGACAAAGCAAATTACAAGGTTCATGACTAAACATTTTCTTAAACAGATGTCATGAATCTTATTTTCACAAAACCTATGTACTCGCCGGCATTTTTATGCTGACGTACCTATTTTCACATGTGTTTCAGGAAATGAAGCATAGGATTGATCAAGATACACTTAGGCGGACATGGGCCTTAGTGACAATAAAAGATGCAAGACTAGTTATTTTGTTATGTTTCTTTGATTGTCAAGACATTGTAACTCTTTTAATCAATAAAACAATATTTCAAGTTCCATGTGTTATGAAACAATGATTCTGTTACAACACTCCCCGATGTTTCCGCCACGTTTTGTAGGTTCTACGTGGTCGGGGTGTGACACTAACAACAAACAACAAAACTACTAAGAATGCCAGAGCATTTGTTCTGACAGCTGAAGAAGCCAATATGATTCCGAATGTGATTGCCGGTACGTTTTTAGTTAATGATATTTTTGCTAAAGTGTTATTTGACTTTGGTGCAAACCAAAGTTTTATCAATACTTCTTTCTGCAAACTTCTCAATCAACCATTAACTAAACTTCAACAAGATTGTCTGGTAGAGACGGCAAATGGAGAATCCATTAAGATTGCTGAAATCTTGCGAGGAGCAAGAGTAGATATTTTAAACCATAACTTTATTGCTAACCTTTATCCAATGAATCCGGCTGGATTTGATATCGTATTAGGAATGGATTGTTTGGTAGCCAATCATGCCAGCATTCTATGTGATAAAAAGTCAGTGCAAGTAAGTTCACCAAAGGGTGAAAATATCACAATTAAAGGAGATAAGCCAACTAGGTCCACAAAATTCATCTCTCTGATGAAAGCAGCAAGCTATGCAAGGAAAGGATCACTAGTGTATATGATTTCCATAATCATTGACACTAAAGGAAAAGACTTAAAAGATTTCCCCATAGTATCCAAATTCTCAGATGTTTTTCCAGAAGAATTACCTGGATTACCACCAGATAGAAAGGTTGAGTTCAGAATTCACCTAATACCAGGGACAGCTCCGATTGCCAAGG
Source organism: Helianthus tuberosus (assembly GCA_030545235.1). Taxonomy (NCBI): domain Eukaryota; kingdom Viridiplantae; phylum Streptophyta; class Magnoliopsida; order Asterales; family Asteraceae; genus Helianthus; species Helianthus tuberosus. Next base: position 135,436,328 of record CM060394.1, read on the forward strand.
CACCTTACCGTTTTGCACCAACGGAGATGCAGGAACTGAAGAAACAGTTGGACGAACTTCTGGAGAAAGGTTTCATACAGCCTAGTTTATCCACATGGGGAGCACCAATCTTGTTTGTAAAGAAGAAGGACGGATCAATGCGTATGTGCATTGATTACTGAGAATTGAACAAAGTTACGATTAAAAATCGGTACCCACTACCGAGAATCGATAATCTATTTGATCAATTTCAAGGAACTCGATTCTTTTCTAAGACCGATTTACGCTCAGGATATCATCAACTGAAAGTACAGAAAGAGGACATTCCTAAAACTGCTTTCAGAACAAGGTACGGTCATTATGAATTTACATTCATGCCATTTGGTTTAACCAATGCCCCAGCCGCATTTATGGACATGATGAAAGAATATGTAAACCATATCTGGATAAATTCATAATTGTCTTTATAGATGATATTCTTATTTACTCTAAGAGTAAAGAAGATCATGCAGAGCACTTGTTTACGCTTTTGAATTTGCTGAGGAAAGAAAAGCTTTACACTAAGTTTTCAAAATGCGAATTTTGGTTAAAGGAAGTGCAATTCCATGGACATCTGGTTAATCATGAAGGAATTCATGTAGATCTAACAAAAATCGAGGCAATTACTAAGTGGAAAGTCCCCGAATCACAGACGGAGGTTAGAAGTTTTCTTGGACTAGCAGGTTATTATAGGCATTTTATTTAAGATTTTTCTAGAATAGCCATTCCCTTAACCAAATTGACCTGCAAATTAGTTAAGTTTGAATGGGGACCAAAACATGAGGAAGCCTTTAATATTTTAAAGCAAAAATTAACCAATGCACTCATACTTGTGTTACCAGAAGGAACTGAAGGCTTGATAGTCTATTGTGATGCTTCTAAGATAGGTTATGGATGTGTGTTGATGCAACGTTAAAAGGTTATAGCTTATGCCTCTAGAAAACTTAAGAATCATGAAGAGAATTATACAACCCATGATCTAGAGTTAGGAGCCATAATTTTTGCCCTTACGATTTGGAGACACTATCTTTACGGTAGCAAGTTTATTGTTTTCACTGATCATAAGAGTCTAAGATACGTTTTTGGACAAAAGGAATTAAATATGAGACAGAGACGCTGGATGGAGATTCTTATTGATTATGATTGTGATATCTAGTATCATGTAGGAAATGCTAATGTAGTAGCTGATGCTTTAAGTTGAAAGTATCATGAAAAGCCAAGACGAGTACGTTCTCTCAAGTTAAATCTGCAGATAGATTTAAACAAGCAAATTACAGAGATACAGGAAACAGTAATCAAGGACGATACTGAAGGATTAAAAGGAATGATTAAGGAATTAGAACAAGGAACAGATGGAATATGGAGATTCCATAAGAGAAGAATCTGGATACCCAAACAAGGAAATCTATGCCACCAAATTTTAGAAGAAGCCCATAAGTCTAAGTATACGTTACATCCTGGTAATGATAAAATGTATAAAGACTTAAGAAATAATTTCTGGTGGATAGGAATGAAAAAGGATATAGCAACCTATGTTACTAAGTGTCTAACCTGTTCACAGGTTAAAGTTAAACATCAGAAACCCTCAGGTTTATTGCAGCAACTAGAAATGTGTCGCAACCCCGATCCCTTATCTGTCCCGGGAACGGGCGGACGCGAGCTCAGATGTTCGGTGGTATCAGTTATTTAATCTTGCAGCGGAAATTACATCAGGACCGTAGTTAGGAAATGTTTATCAGAGTAAAACCACCATATTTGATATTAATAATAACATGGGCAAAACCCAAGTTTCTTATTACAACATAATTGTAGGAACAAACCCTATTTTATTGAATATAAAACATCGTTTATTAGGTAACTTTTATAGCCACATTTTTCCCAAGCCTTCAGTGCTCTCCAGCTGGCTTTTTACTAATTGGCTGTCACATTGTGTTACCTGTAACGCGTTTTAAAAACATTTGTCAGTCGGAAATACTGGTGAGTGAATCCCAGTTTAATCAAGAAACATTTTATCAATTAAAACAGTATTAAGAGCGATCACATTGTTTATTTCTACACAATTACTCATTCAGTACTTGCCACTCGACCGGATCTATGGCTATGGTCAAGTTACACATTGGCTAACTCGTTGTCCAATTGTAACGTACTGTCGTATCGACTTACTACTCGCAAGTCGTAAATTTTGTATACAAAACCCCATAATACCGGCAGTTATTGAAGAACTACAAAGACTCAATCACCGCTTAATCACATTGTAAAACAATTAAGGTTTTGTAAAATATTCCAAAAAGGTTAACAAAAAGAGGATAAACTCACATTGCTATCTTAGACTTCGCGTAAGGGTTTCCTGGATATAATCTATAATTTATACAAATGTACATTGGTTAGTATCATAACCCTTTGAAAATATTAATGATACCCTCCCCGAAACGGCATTCCAACAACTACGTCGGGCAGAACCACGACAGTTGTTACGGAACCCTAAATCAATCGGGCAGCGTAACTATTATGAAACTGGGGTTATAATACTTACAACGGAGCAGAACCTTGCTAATTAGGGGGTATAATACTCAAATATTATGCCTAATACTTAAGAATTCGTTTAGAAAGGAAAGATGTGAGCGACTGAAATGAAATCCCGAGGCTTCCTTATATAGTTGCTAAAACTGGTCCTCTCGCGGCCCGCGTAAGATAAGGCAAAGCCTTACGCGGCCCGCGTCAACATTCGGTCAACGCGTAGCTTATCCGGGTCATCTACTAGGCTCGACACGATGATGACACGTGTCGGCCTGGGGTGTTGCCACTAATTTGATCTCACGCGGCCCGCGTAAGTGTAAGCTAAGGCTTACGCGGCCCGCCTAAACTAAAGAAAACCAACGAAATCAGTTTGAGCCTTGATACCGGCCCGCGTAAGTTTGAGGTGGGGTCCTACGCGACCCGCCTCAACTTAATTTTTATTGTTTTTAATTTATTTTATATGTTATAACATATTTCGGGCTCGGTTTTCACATACGGGGTGTATTTAAAGACATATTGGGACTTTTTACAATATACTAAGATGTCAGAAATATTTATGAGGGTGTTGGTTTTACCGAGGGTTGTTACAAAATGCCAATATGGAAATGGGAATTTATAACAATGGACTTTGTTACTAAATTACCCAAGACACGAAAAGGTAATGATGCAATCTGGGTGATTGTAGACAGATTAACCAAATCTGCTCATTTCTTACCTATGAACGAAACTTTCAGTATGGAATAATTAGCCAAGTTATATGTAAATGAAATAGTTTCATTACATGGAATTCCTTTATCTATTGTTTCTGATAGAGATAGCCGTTTTACATCTCATTTTTGGACTAGCTTCCAGAAAGCAATGGGAACCAGGGTAAAACCAAGCATAGCTTATCATCCTCAAACGGACGGACAAAGTGAAAGGACAATTTAGATAATGAAGGATATGCTTAGAGCTTGTGTAATTGATTTCGGAGGAAATTGGGACGATCATTTGCCATTAATAGAATTTTCCTACTATAACAGCTATCATACCAGTATCAATGCTGCACCATTTGAAGCACTTTATGGACGAAAGTGCCGAACTCCAGTCTGTTGGGCAGAAATTGGAGAAAAGCAACTATCAGGACCAGAGATAGTACAAGAAACAACAGACAAGATTATTCAAGTCAAGGAAAGACTAAACGCAGCACGGGATCGTCAAAAGAGTTATGCTGATAACAAAAGAAAACTGTTGGAATTTCAAGTAGGAGATAAGGTATTATTAAAAGTTTCTCCATGGAAAGGAGTGGTCAGATTTGTTAAAAGGGGAAAGCTAAGCCCAGGTACGTTTGACCTTTTAAGATTATTAAAAGAATAGGACCAGTAGCTTACCAGCTACAAATGCCAGAGGAAATGGCAGGAATACATGATGTATTTCATGTATGTAATCTTAAGAAGTGCTTAACAGATGAATCATTAGTAATATCTCTTAAGGACATAGAGGTAAATAAGAAACTTAAGTTTGTAGAGAAACCACTTCAGATTGAAGATAGAAAGATCAAGAATCTCAAACACAAGAAATTAGTTCTGGTCAAAGTGAAATGGGATTCCAAGAGAGAACCAGAATACACTTGGGAGCTTGAGTCAGTAATGCAACGGAAATATCCACACCTATTCCAATAGATCTCAAGGACGAGATCTAAAACAAGATGGGAAGGATATAACAACTCTCCTAAAACCCTTAACATGCCCTAAACTGTCTATAATATACCCCGTATACGAAAAATAACCCTAATATACTTTTATATTATTAAAAATCAAATAAAAACAAAACTATAGGGTTCTCGCGGGGCGCGACCCCCTTAAGAGAAGGAGTGGCGGGCCGCAACAAGGTGACACCATTGCGCCACGTGTCCCTTGCGTGTTAAACCTACACCATTGATTCACCTAAGCTAGAACCTACCCTAAGTCTCTCGCGGGTTGTGAAAGATTAGCCTAGGTGAGTCGCGGGCCGCGAGCCCCCATTCTCCAGGCCCAAAGAAGGAGGCTTCGACCTCAGTCATTCTCGTTCAAATTCTTCTCTTTTCTCAAAGTTATAGTAATAATACTCGGGTATTATACCCTTAAAAAGTGAAGCTCTGCCTTGTTGTAAGTATTATAACCCCAGGTTACATATTGATTACCCTACCCGATTGATCTAGGGCTCCGTTGTGACAATTGTCAAAATTTCATGTATCCGTACAATAATTAAACAGTAATTAGTGCTTTAAAGACTTTGCTTGATCTACGTTAATGACATGAATGCTTTCTGATTATTGTCATATACATACAAGTGCATCACATATTGCATGAGTTCATATCATTATTGCATGCAACACTTTATGATTCAAATGATGCACGAAACAAAGTTAGCACAGTTATCAGACAAACAAGAAGTACTGACGGGAGTTCAGTACTTAGACAAACATAATGTTAGAGCAAAAAATGAGCCAGAAACCAAGAGTTACACTAGTATAGTGTGTGGGAAAGTAAGGATCATAAAACTTCCTTCCTAGTGATAGTTTAAGTGCTGGAAAGTGCCTAAAACTCACCCAAACTATAAAATTATGCAATTTTCAGCAAAAATCAGCATTTAAACAACTTAATATTATGCAGAATTATGGTTTAATGGTCCAGAATACCTTCCTATGTGCCGGGAATCAAAACTGTCACAAAAGGGAACATAAAGCACACTAAATTGCGTAATTTAGCACCTTAACGAACCGGTAACCAATCGGACACTACCCGAAACACCAAATTTTCACTAGAAGCATTGTTTTATCATTTCCGAGCTAGTTATGGTCCCTGAACATCATAACACACCTTATAATCATATAACCACTAATAACACTAACTAAAAACTTGACATCTAACTAGTTATCCTAACTTACCATTGAAACCCAACCATATACCCCCCCCCCCTCATGCTTACGGTCACAAGGGTGTGGCCCACCCTTGATTTTATATGAATTGTTAATTAGATCATGTTTAACTCTTTTGAAACATATTGCAGACAAGATAATACAATGTTGGGAGCAAGTTTAAATAAACCACAAGTGAGTTCACTAATCACATTTCACAAACACACTTCACACTCAAACTCTCTCCCTCCTCCTTGGTCTCGGCCGAGAACACCACCACCACTACCGTCATCTTCAAGTCTTGATCATCCAATCTCTACTGATACAAAGGTGTAAGGAGCTAGGATAAGAAGCTTGGTGCCATTGAAGCTTGAAGGACCTCTCTCAAGAGCTATTAACCAGTCATCATCTTCATCATCTTGAACCTCTTCCCTAGCCTTGTGCTAGTAGTAAGACTCTCCTAATCTCATTTTACTTCTTATAATGTTGGTTAAAAGTATATGTAAGTAACTAAACATGAAGAACATAATGAATCAAGAACATAACTCTTAACATAAAGCTCTAAATCATAAGAATCATTGTTGTTTTAGTGTATGTATGCTTCTAGATTGTTGATTATTTGTGTTTATGATGTTAAACATCATATGAAACTTGCTAGATTGTGATTAAACACATGATCTAGCAAGTGAGTGGATGATCTTGTGAAAAACCAAGATGAACATCCTTTATGTAAACATGAACTTGAAATATGAAGATGTTTTTATGAATGATGATGATCAAAACATTATATAAATCTTGTAGATGGATGATTTCAAAACTAGTTTTCTCAAGAAACCAAGTTTATTTGCAAGATTTACACAAACATGAGTTTTAAAGAAACTAATCACATTTATAGTCTAACAAGAAAAATTCAAAAGAATGATTTTTAGAAAAATCATTTTACAAGTTGTGAAAGTCTAAAATCTTCAAGAATGTGATTTATAAATAAATAACCACACTTTAAAGGGTAACTAAGCTTACTTAACAACATACTAAGTTACTACAAGTTTTTACAAAATTTCAAGTTCATGATGTAGTGAAAATTATAAGATTTTGGCTCATGGTAAGTGTTATTTTATTTGTTGATTGATTGGTGATGATTTTAAAAGAAAATGATATGCTTTGAAAGCGTGGAAACCTCTATTTTTAAGGGAAACTATGGCAAATTTTTTCTAGAATTTAAACACTTAGAAAAATATTTTTAAACAAGTGTTTATGAGTAAATTTTAATCATGGTTTTTCATATAAAAATTGCCATAATTTTTTTTACAAAAATTACAAATATTGGAGGTTGGTTTTTGATAAATAAAAGTGACTAAATATGTATTTAGGAAAATATATATTTAGATGTCACAATTTGTGTGATTACTTGTATATTATGTGTATTAGTTATATTATTTTAGAACTTGAAAATAATATAACACACCAAAATACCAAGAATTATAACATAAAATATTACCAAAATTCCAAGAAAATGAATATATAATTTATACCCGAAAATTGGACAAAACGAACAAGGAAAATAGATTATATAAATATTCCGGAATTGAATTTATATGTATATTTTGACAAGTAAGTTAAATAGTATTTTGATAACCAAGGAAACGAAAATTATAATTTTTATAATTATTACAAAAATTTATCATATTTTTGTCAAGGAGAAAATATATATATCTTATTTTGGGTGAAGAAAATACACATGTTTTCTTGAACAATTAGAAAATATAATATTTTTGGGAGAAAATATATATTTTCTTAAGTAAATAGAGAATATATTATTTTTGGGGTGAAAATAGATTTATAAATATTTTCTAAGTTAAACTTGAAGATATATTATTTTTGAGGTTTATATGGAGATATAAATATTTTTGCCAATGAAGGATTATAAATAATTTTCCATAAAAAAATTCTTAAAATATATATATATATTAAGAATGTAAATTGGTGATATTTATTGGTTAAAAATAATATTTCGAAAAGTATAAATACAAAAATTAAGTATAAGAATACTTAATAAATACAATAAAAATACGTATTCTCATACGTATAAATACACACCGGAATACGCCACCAATACTTGGCAAAAATACACAAGTTAAGAATACATGTATAAGTATACCCATCCTTGGGGAACATATTCTTTGAAGGATTACAAAACAAATAAGTTAAAATATATTATTTTAGCAAATATTCCAATAATTAATAAATATAATTTAAGTTAAAATATTATTATTTTAACAAATAATTATATACTTTGGAATAATATTTATGATACCAAGAAACGTAACTCAATGATACTAAGTCATAACTAGTAAGACTAAAAGTTAAGGCACGACCCAACCGTCTAATAGACCATAGCACGTGTGTAGGTAGTCGTGCAAACTAGAAGAAGCTTTGAGTTGCACATGTTTGCTGAACGCAGGATTGTGAGTTCATGTCCCCTTTTCTTTTAACTGTTTTCAGTTTTATAACTTCGGGAGTGAAGTACATGTTACAATTGTTTACAAACATATACATATGGTATGGTTAGCTAAGGAATGAACTGTTAGATCATGTGAGTGGTGGGTACAACGCTTAAGACCATTAATTCTCGTATAAGGACCGAGGGACATGAGTGATAGATCTATTTGGGTGTTGCAAGCCCCACCCCTGGGGCAGATGTGGCCAAAGGTGGTGACTATGTCTTCCAGCCAGAAGCCGGGTACAAAATCTGCTAGGTTTTAGCCTTCCGGCACCATTGGACACATATTAATGACCTTGCAAATCATTAATTGATCTGTTCATAGACGCTTTCATACCAGGTTTACAAATACATTCTGACTGTGATTACAAGTTTATTACGAGCACACATACAAAACACATGAACTCGCTCAACTTTTGTTGATGTTTTCAAACTACATGTATTTCAGGAAATTGAGAATGGATCTGGCGGGCATTGAAGGTTTTCAAGTTGTGTCTACAATAAATGATGTCATCCAGTGTTAGAGGGTTTGAATCGTGTATTATATCTTTGTTAAGATACATGGTTCAAGGCCTCGTTTTATTAGTGTCTTTTGTGTCAAGTCCTTTACGGAACTTTAAACAATTGGATGGTTTATATTATGAACATGATGTCTTGGTTTCGTGTCAAACAATGATGGTTGTATTACTTTGAAACTCTTAAATGGATGAACATCGTGGCTTCTATCATATAGTTGTTTGTTATGGTTGAATGCAATGATATTAAGCAAGTCACACGTAACATGTTTCCGCAAAAGTCAGGGTGTGACATCCGTAACGCATGTCAAGGCTCTGCCTGACTCAGTTCGTTTGAGTTCTGTCTCGGTTGTATGGCTAATGTAATTTGAGTTATCTTACTAACACGTGTGCATTGTTTAATTTTAATATATTATAACCAGGGAAGTCACCAGGAAGAAGTAGTATTATCTAAGTTAGCAAAGTGAGTCATTCTCTTTTTCTACCACACTGTTTTACCAAAACCTCAAAATGTTTTAAATTATGATAACAGTGATTGAGTCCATGTATTCTACAATTACTGTCAGTATGTTAGGGTGGGTTTGTGTCACACCCCGACCACGTAGAACATACAAAACATGGCGGAAATGTCGGGGAGTGTTGTAACAGAATTAATTGTTTCAAATCCATGGCAATAGAAGTTTCGTTTTATTGATTAAAGGTGTTACAATGTCTTAACAAACAAAGAAATACAACATAATTAACTAGTCTTGCATCTTTTATTGTCACTAAAGCCCAAGTCTGCCTATGTGTATCTTGATCATCTTATGCAACAGCTCCTGAAAAACACATGTGAAAATAGGTACGTCAGCATAAAAATGCCTGTGAGATACATAGGTTTTGTGAAAATAGGTCTCATGACTTATGTTTGAGAAATGTTTAGTCATGAACCTTGTAATTTGCTTTGTTTTGTAAATCATTTGAAAAACGATAAGACCAGTTGATATGTATAAATAAATGTAAGGTTAAATGAATAACCATGTAAAATGAGTTTGTATAAGATAAGTTGTTTGTAAATCAATGTCTTGTGAAAAGTATGTTATTTGTATAAAATGTTCTATGTCTCAAACTGAAATGATTCAAATAACGCTACGATATGTAATACCATACAAACACTTATATATAGGAAGTACCAGCGGCGTATCCACCATGCTTGTATCATATTACACACGCTTCGTTACTTAATCACTTACTTAAACCAAACTACTAAAGTAAAATGTTCATGTCTAATGTAAATCATGTAAAATGTATCCAAAATGTAAGTATGTGATGAATAACAAATGTACTAAGTATGCAATAAATAGACATACGTAGCATGTGACCTGTACTAAGTATGCAACAATAGACATACGTAGCATGTGACCTGTACTAAGTATGCAACAATAGACATACATAGCATGTGACCTGTACTAAGTATGCAACAATAGACATACGTAGCATGTGACCTGTACTAAGTATGCAACAATAGACATACGTAGCATGAAATGTAATGTAAAACGATGTACTAAGTAATGCACACAATGGGCACACCTAGCATGAAATGTAATGAAATCATGTACTATAATGTACTAACGAACATAGCATGTATATGATGTGAAAACAGGAAAACTTGAAAGTAACAAGTAGGCACATGTGTTTCACCCCAAAATAGTTTGGAAAACAGTAAAAGAGGGGTCTATGTACTCACATGAGATTGCTCAGAAGTCCTAAGATAACCACCAAGCAACGCTAGAGATCACGGAAATCAAACGACACCTAATATAGGTAACTATGTTAATAAACCGGACCTAAATCGGAAGATCTGATAGAATGAGGGTTCGTAAACCAAACGAGTATAGAGACTCGTGTCATATGGTTTAACAAAGCCTACATACCAAATGAAACCTAACATAAGTGCTTACGACCCATTACGACCTGTTTAGGTAGCTTATGCTACTTTAACGCGTCGTTCGCGTGAAACGCGTTCGGACCGCCTAACTAGTCCTATGACAAGGGTTATATGCCTAAACATGTTACATAATCAGTTATGTGACAAAAGTTTAGGTTACATATGCTTAATTACCAATTATACATGAAAAGGGTATTCTGGTAATTTACCTAAGGCATATAAACTACCTATCATACAACTACTTAAACGATGTGACCATAAGGTATAACCTCGGAAGGTTATTCCCTATATACTATGGTCACCTAATGTGTTTGGTCGGATCCTAATGATCGACCAAATGGGTCGGGTTCGAAGGTATAAGCGATTTATCAGATCGCTTACCCTACGACCCTAGACAACGTGGTAATCAGTAGGCATAGTCCCAAAGGACTATAACCATCGTGATTACAATCACGTTGCGAAGTTCAAACGAACTTCGCATTGACCATAACTGGTCAACGCTGAAAGTCAAACAAAGTTTGACTTTCGGACTCGAAAAGCAATAAAAGAACGAAAGAATACTTACGAAGGGTCCCCGAATGCTAATCTCGATCCAAGAATCTCTGGTATGAAACAATGGTTTCAACTTAGAGTTCCTAAGATCAAGATTCTAGTGATTTTAGCAATGGGGGTGGATGGGAATATATAGTATTCGGTCCACCGTTAAGATCGTTTCATGGAATAACGTGATTGAATCATGTGCGTACACTTGTTGGAAACTCATGGTAGCTAAAATTGGTCCTTATCAGCAGCTGCAAACAGGCTGTTAGAAACACTGCATCTGGTCTGCAGACCCCCTACGCATCGTAGGGCAAAAGTGCATGCGCATCGTAGGCATGAACTTTGGCAGATTTACACTTTTGGTCCCTGTTATGCAATAAGGTCATTTTTGACACGTTTAAGGCCCGTTAACCCCATTTCAAAGCTCTAAAATGAAGTTAAAGTATAGGGAACTTAAAACATGCTCAAAAATATCTCGGATGTCGGTTCGTTTAGCCGTACGGTTGCGATGTTCGGTTAATTACGACGGAATGCGCATAAGCGCGAAAAACGATCCAAATGATGCGACGAATGGATTTTTCTTATGCCGAACACTAAAATAAATTATTTTAGTGCTTACATAAATTTTTGGATGTCCGGATGTATTCAGAACGTAAGTTATGCGTAAAAATGCAAACTTGTGCACTTTTTTGACACTTTTAGTCCCTGAATGACCCAAAAGTTTATTTTAGCACACCGAACCCCTTAAAGCCTATTTCTAAGCTATGTAAAGGATATTTGTGGTATGTTTAACTTACGGTCATGTTCCGGAATGTCTGTTACAGTTTAAATTGGCATACTTTCGCAGTTTGTCAACTTTAGTCCCTGTAAGCGATTTAACTTTGATTTCACCACACCAAACCTTCCAAAACTTATATCTAAGTTATGTAAAGGTTATTTAAGGTATGTTAAGCCTATTTCACTATTCCGGAGTGTTCGTTGCATTAAACTGGTTATATCTACACATCAGAGCGCGTATAACCCTCCAGAAAGCGATTTAAAGCTTGAAATCGAACAAGAAATGATATGTGCAAACGATACACATATTTTTACAAATCCCAAGTATGAAATACAATATTTCATTGGTTTGGCATTTGTTTGATGGTCGCAGTGACACAGGTGTCACAGTTTGTATACATTACTTGTTACTGTTGCGAATGGTAGCATGACCACAAGTCAGGATTGATAGTACCGTGGGTGGTAATTGGGTATATATAAACATTGTAATCGCTCTCAATACTGTAAAATTTTAAAAGTTTGTTTTTATTAAACTGGGATGCACTCGCCAGTATTTATTGCTGATAAAACCTTTTTAAAATGCATTTCAGGTAACTTAATGTGAAGCTAATAGAAGCCAGCTGGAGAGCACCGAAGGCTTGGAAAAGTGGCTATAAAAGTTACCTAAATAAAAAGAAGTTTTATTTCAATAAATTAGGGTTTATCCCTATAAACATATTGTAATGGAAACTTGGGTTTTTCCCCATGTATTTATTATTTATAAAAGTTTGGTGTTTAAACTCTGATAAAATATTTCCTAACTACGGTCCTGATGTTTAATTTCCGCTGCCAAATTAATAAACACCGATACCACCGGCTCTGTGTAGCTCGCGGCCGCCCGCCCCTCAGGGCAAGGGGTCAGGGGTTGCGCCAAGCAGCTTGCACTCCTCTACATCAAAAACATAATATCTGCCGAGATCCGACAAGTGAAAAGGTGGATGTTAGAGAATATCGCTCAATGATCAGCCTAATCATGTACCTGACGACGTCCATACCTGATCTCATGTACCTCATATGCTTGTGTACGAGATACTAATCCAGTCCGCAAGTCACACATGATGGCATATAAGCGAATCCTTAGATATTTGGAAGGATCTGCGAGATACGATACCCTACTTACGCTATCTACTTAGTTTAATTAGCTTTTTCATTGACTCTGATGACAGTCGTCAAAATTATTTAAGTAGATAGCGTAAGTAGGGTATCGTATCCACGGGGAATATGTGGTTAGTGTTTAGCTAAATTATTTAATTAACTACAACTAATCTTGAATTGGGGTTTTGATTAATTTGAAAGAGACTAAAAAAACAAATTACAAGAAAAGATATCAGATTTGTAAAACGTAACTTCCTCCAAACTTCGGGTTCTAGGTTTCACAAAACTCAGTTTACTCAGTTAATTGGCCATCACATAGACATGATACTGGAAAGTTGGTTAATTTAATATGATAATAAAAAATAGGTCCTTGTCATCAGATCTTTTATAATTTGATTAACCCTATTTACTAGTATGAGTCAACCTACTCTCTGTCACCCAACACGTTACTAGGTTTTGTCATCAACCGAACAAGTTGTAAAGAAAGAACTCAAAACACATGCAAATAGTTCAAAGAAACCAACACATCAATGTATTCATACAACTTTGTCAAGGTAAAAAATACATCCAAACCTGAGTATAAACTAAATAAAGTAAAAACCTATCTGAACCGTCCGTCTAGAAGAAGCCACGAGAGAGCCTAGCCTTACATTACCTGTGTGTCAAAAATCCCCAAAAGTTGCTGCTGTCGATGATGATAGATGATATTGGATTGCTGTTGACTTTAGATGTTGCCACCCCCAACCTTTTCGTCCAACCCTCTGCGTCAAAGCCCAAGACCCTTTCACAAATAGTTACTATTAAAGCCCAATTGATTTTCGTTATGTTTAAGTCTAGACCATCTATTTTTCTCATATTAGATATTCTTCGTGAGGTCAAGATGGCTAGTGTTTGTTGCAACTTGCAACAATTAATAAATTCCAAAGTGACTTGAAACTCCATTGCAATCCATTTAAATGTGAATTCTCGAGTAACCTGCAAGAATTGTCAAGAGATTTAGTTTTTCCATTAATTCCACCAAAACTATACCATCTTATTAAATTTAATCCATATACTAAATATAATTCAATGTAGCATTATATATGGATTATGATTATCAATATTTATTATTTAATTTTATCTCTAGTCTTATCATTTTAGTTTGTTTTCGTCTTAACCCGCATGATATGCCAAACCCATGTTTTCAACTGTAGGATCGTTGAATCGATCAAATGAGTCGATCAGAAGAGTTCTTGATCAAAACGAGAGGCGGAAACAAACGTTTTGATGTTGAATCGGCTTGATTTGCATGTAGAAGTAGTTTAATTGTCGTTTGTATGGATTTGACAAAGTTACAGATCGATCCGACACTTCAACAGAGCTTCGCTATTGGAATTGCAAAAGTTACAAATGAAAGCCTAACATCTCCTATTTATAGGGAGTGCCACTCCTCATGAAAGTTCATAGGGACTGGCCAGTCCTCACGAAACTGTCATTTTGTGCTTTCTGGCCAGTTCATGCTTACTATACTATCTATTCTATTACATGACTCGATACAAGACGAAGTCAACAGACATATGCACCAACAAACTCCCCCTTGGATGTTGACGAGTCTTCAGTACAAGTCTTCAGAATGTCAAATCTTCAGTCTTGATCATTCTTCTTGCTCTCTCCAAAATGTCTTTCTCTGTAAGCATCCTCATCAATCTTTTTCTTCAAGAAACTGAATCTGGCTCTTTCAAACTTCAAACTCCCCTTTTCTAACAGACTCCCCCTTAAGTTGTTCCGGGATCGTAATATGTCATAGCACTTCCACAGGTACTGAAACAATTCCTGGCTCTCCATAGCAACAGGATCAGAAACCTGGTAACCTGCACAATTCTCTACCCAAAAGTAAATTTCACAATTTTAAAATTTAACAATTTTAATCTCTGCTTATCACTTGTATTAAAAACATTCAAATTTTAAACCATTTAATCATTAATTTGAAACCATTTCTCCTTTCAAATCATTTCTCATTTTCAAACAAACTCTCCCAAACCTGTTCATCATGTTCAGCACTTGGAATTTTGAAAATCAGCTTTCCAACATCAGTTGTCGAAAAATAAGATGAAATAAAATCTTTTTGAATTTTCAAAATTTTATACTAAAACACATTCTTTTTGGATTTTTGTTTTAAAGAAAAGCAGTAAAGAAATATTTACAGACAATATTTTTGTGAGTTTGCGTAAGAGGATCATATCAGTTTTTGACAAATCACTAGCACCGTTGACCTTTTTAGACTTTAAATTCTAAACGATTCACTTAGATTGTCAGTATACTGATCCACTTAAATTTTCACACAAAGTTCAAATGTTTCGAGATACGAGTTTAGTGTTTTAATGGACTTAAACTTATTCTCGTGTACCACCTCAGAATATACTCCCGTATCCAGACTCCTATATTCAGTCTTACAGGTGAATGTACACTAATGATATCTGTAAGGGGTTAAATGCGAGACCATGAGAGCTCAGGCTATTGCTTCCGCAAAATCAGAGAGATGATGGTTCGACTTTAGGTGGGTTCCCTTTAGAGAATCTTTTTCTTAAACAACACATGATTAGCATTTTTCAATGTTTCATCATTTTTTATGCTGAGTGCGGGCTTTAAAATTAAAGCAGTGCAAAGTATTATACGAGGACTAGGCTATTGCTCCCGCAAAATCAGAAGTCCAGGTATAATACCCCAGATATCATCACGCACAAAGACCTAGTATGTCAAAAATAGAAAACCCTTCAAACAAGATTTCAGGGGTTACCTATATATCCGAGAGATGTTCCCCACGAAATAAGTAAGTAAGATATTTAGGTTTATATCTCGAACACAATCTACTAAGCGTGCGAAAACCTACTGGCATATCATCAGTGAGACCGTTTATCACATTATAATTTTCCAATTCTTTAGCGTACTGTGATTGTCTACTGATGTACTATCATTTCCTCCTTTTCACAACAAAACTCATTTTGAATTTTATCATGTTTTTGGCTTTTTCAAATATTCTAATGTTTTTGGATTTTCTGAACTTCTTACTCCCCCTAAAATTCAAAACCATTTAAAGAAAATTTGACAAACCGATGTGAATTGCTTCAAATCGCTATCCACTTGGCATAAACAATCAGAACTCCCCCTAACAACAAACTATTTTCCCATTATAATGTGACAACCCTCACCAAACCAGGTATCCGTACGAATTAATTAATATTTAATTACTGCTTAATTACTGTGCTTGCTTACAATTGTGGTTAAACTGCTACCGGATTTCTGATACATACTTATACATGCATCATACTTTACTACTGTCACTCTATTATTTACACACAACCCTTAGTGACAACCTTGATGCACAAAAGCACAGTGAGCACACTATACGGGATACCCAGTAAACATGCTGACATAGCCAGCATCAGACAGTTACTGTCTCTGAGGCCAGTATGAGCCGGGAATAGATTACTACACTAGTAGGGAGTGTAGGGAGGTGAGGATTGTAGAACTGCGTCACTAGGTGATAATTATAGTGACCGGATGTGCCTAAAACGTACTTTGAGTACAAAATTCTGCACTTTAAATAAAAATTCAGCATTAAGCTAACTAGTAAAGTGCCAAAACATGAGAAAAATATTACTAGACACTTTCCAAAGTGTCAGGAATAAATTGTGTCACTCAAACAAATATTAACGACACTTTAAATACTTATTTAGCACTTTAACGGATTAATATCCGACCAAACAACCGGACCTTACCCGGAACATAAAAATATTGACATTGACATTGTTTTTCTGTTTCTGAGCCAGTTAGGGTCCCCGAATACCCTAACACCCGTTATAAATTATAACACACTAGTGACTAATTTAAAGTCCCTAATTAAACATACTAGCACCTAACTACATGGTTCAAAACCAACTAATTACCCATCCCTCACAACCGATTGGTCCCATGTAGGGGACACACCCTTACAATTGTTTGACTATTTTATTAATTTATGCTTCATACCTAGCCTACACTTTATCCTAAGGTTAACATAGTTGGGTGGATTATAAAAATATACATGAGATCACCATCAATTCAATTCAAAACACTCAACAAAAATTTCCTTCTCTTTCCCTCTTTGAAACTCTCGGCCGAACATACATACCTACCCACCATCACTTTTCAAATCCAATCAAGGCATTTTACATACAACCAAAGGTGAAGGACCACATACGAGGAGACCCGGTGCTTGCGGAATCCCAAGGACCTCACCACAACGCTATTAACCACCCGTTTTTCGTCTAGTTTCTTCCCTAGCCGCGAGCTAGTAGTAAGTGACTCTAAACACCCTATTGATCTTGTCTAAAGTGGTTAATAAGAGATTTGTCGGATAAAAATCATGAACACTAGAGATCAAAACTAAAAGTCTACTAAAAATAATAAACATGGTGGTCAATGAATGAATGTTAGTGTAAAACTTTTGAAACTAGTTTTGTTATGATTATTTATTGTTGTTGATGGCTAGTGTTGGAATGGATCGTCATCAAACCACGCTAGATCATGTTCATGGAACATGAACTAGCACTATGTTTAGTGTAAAAATAACTAGATGACGAACCCTTTCACTCACAAACATGAACTTGTGTAAAAACGATTTTCTTATGAAATGGAGTTCTAAACTATTAGATCTAAGGATCTACAAGTGGTATTTTCAAAGAACCAAGCGTAAGACGAAACCATGTTTTAAAACCGGATCTTTCTTAAACAAAGGTGTTTTTGTGAACAAACTAGTGCGTAGACGCTTGTGTAACAAAAGGATTTAACAAAGAAATGTTTTTGCAATTTTGACTAGAAGTTGTAAAAATGTATTTTCATTAAAAATAAGATTTTTGAGAAACCGATTTTATTTACAAGGATAGAAAGATCTACTAAGAATCATGGAAGATTACTACACGGTTTTACATAACCCACAAGTTTATGTGTTTGCGATTTACGTATATTTTTGACTAGTTTGATGTTGGAGTATTGTTTGTTGATATTGAGAAAATTGTTGGTTGAATTTATAAAAGAAAATGATACGCTTGAAAGCGTGGCCACCTCCAGTTACAGAGGAAACTCTGGCGAAATTTTTCCAGAAATATAAACACTTGGACAATATTATTTTTACAACAAGTGTTATGAACATATTTTCAACTTACTTTCAAAGTGTAAATTTCGCCACAATTTTATTACAAAACTGCTAAGTGTCGGAGGTGGGATTTTCACAAGAAATAAGACTTGTTAAATATATATTTAGAATATATATTTTTCATGGTAACACTTGTGTAATTTTTATGATTATTTTGTGAACTACATAAATATTATTTTTAGGATAAAATAATATTACTAGAACACACTGAATATTCACGGCTCCAAAATAATACGAACGCATTCACAAAAAATATTTAAGTTACACCGGTATTATTTATACCTCCCGAACCTTACAACGTAACTTACGTATTTTCAGAAAATACACATAAGTGTGTATTTTGACAAAGTATTATTTTGGAAAATGGTATGTAATAAAATATAATACTTTTGGGAAAAATATTTATATTTTGAAAGTAAAGTATTTTAGACAAATGAAATAAAACGTATTTTATTAAGTGAGACTTAATAATATATTTCGAGGTTATACGAACACACATGTATTAAAAACCCCCATCCTTGGGAAGGAATATATTTACAAAATAATTACGAAGTGTAATTACGAAATAGTTGCCTAACTATTTCCCAAAGACATTAAACCTTAAGCTAAGGCACGACCGTCCGTCTAATAGAAGTTAGTACGTGTAGGTCGTCGCACAGCAGGTTGACCAGGAGATTTCTTGTTAGAGACGCACTTCGGTGAGTTCATGTCCCCCTTTTCTCTTAACTGTTCTTAGTTTTTATACTGCGGGGGTGAAATACATGTTACTATGATTACGAACACTTTTTACATGGTATGGTTAGCTTAAGGAGGGTTAGGACGTACAGATCATGTGAGTGAGTAGGCGCAACTTGAGGCCATTAATCCTCATTGTAGGACCGAGGGTCGTAAGCGGTAGATCTATCTGGGTGTAGCGAGCCCAACCCCTGAGCCCGCTTAATGGTCCAGGTGGTGACTTTGAGCCCGACGCAAAATCCGCTAGGTTTGAGTCTTCCTACGGCACTTCACACATATAATTGGCTTTGCAACCAATGGTGATCTCTTTTTCCTTAATTGCTACATACCAGGGACTTTTACACATACTTACAACATTTTCAAATGTTTGTACATACTCACTTACACATGAACTCGCTCAACTTTATGTTGATTTTTCAAACTACATGTATTTCAGGAAACTAACAGATCTGGCACGGTATGCACGTATTTTCAAGCTGCGTTTGAATAAAGAAGTCATCCAGGGTTTAGAAGGTGTAACCTCTTCCTGGACGGGTTACATATCTATAAACCTAGTATTGTTTAAAGTCTTTATAAACTCAATTAAATCCAGTTAAGGTTTGTAACTTATTTTGTGATTGTTGAAAATGAGATTTTTCTAAACTTTATTAATGGATGAATATCTCATGTTTTTTTTATCATATAGCATTGTTATGATTGTTGCTATGGTATTAAGAAGTCACACCAAATAAACCCACGCTTTCGCAAAGCCAGGGTGTGACAGCTTGGTATCAGAGCCTCGATCATAGCGAACAAGGATTCTTTCTCGAGTCTAGACTATGATCATCTGGGCTCTCACGAAAACGTTTTCAAAAACTTTTACATTGCATACACTATACGTCCAGATCCATGGAACAGACCTTTTTACAAACAAAAAGGCACAAATACATATTCCCAAATTTAAATTTATAATTCAGTCTGAGAGGCTGGGAGATTAATCTAGTGGGACTAGGAGATTCAGTCTGAGAGGCTGGGAGATTAATCTACTGGGACTAGGAGATTCAGTCTGAGAGGCTGGGAGATTAATCTAGTGGGACTAGGAGATTCAGTCTGAGAGGCTGGGAGGATAATCTAGTGGGACTAAGAGAGTTCAGTCGGGGAGACTGAGAGAGTTTAGTCGGGGAGACTAAGAGAATTCAGTCGGGGAGACTGAGGGAGTTTTAGTCGGGGAGACTGAGACGATAGTCTAGGGAAGACTAGGATGATTACATGCTTGCACTGTTATTACTTACACGCTTAATTGCTGATTATTGATATACGTGCATCTGAGGGGAGTATTTGCATACACTAATTGTTAATAATTACTATGGCTATACATGTTACGCACCGCCACACATGCCACTTCAATTAGAAAGCGAGTTATCAGACATTGATAACCCTACGACCACCGCCACGGATAAGGAGACTGCATCTGCGCCAGCGATATTTACGGCAGACACTGAGAGTGAGCCTGATATGTAGACTAAGGGCGAGGACGACTTCTAACAGTTCGTGCTACCAGATTGTGGTGATACTTCATCTTTGCTGATGGTTTCTCTGACAAGAATCTTTCTGTCTCTCTTGTTTCGATCCATGACCACTTCATCACTGGTCATCCCGATGGTGAGCACGCTATGGATCCGATCCTAGACAATGCGCCTCTTGTGGACATCCCTTCCGAAGGATGGTTACTCGAAGAACAATTGATAACGATATTGACGCGATATTGATGGTCCTTCCGATAACGCCCATAATGATGGACAGTTAGACGAGAACGTTATTACCAATTTCACTTATTTGAGACCCCTATTAACAAGCTATCCTCTGATTCTAGCATGCATTCAGACTCCTTTGAGTCTGTGACATCTGCAGCCCTACAAACAGCTGGATTACAACATTCTGCTACTGACACAAGATGACGATGACATGGCTGCTGCTCTATCACCTGCTCGAGGCACCACACCGTTACACGACCCAGGGCCTGGTGCTGAGCTAGCCTCTGCACCTTTTGAGTCAGCCTGATGTTGCAACTGCTGGTTCTACACCCTTGCTTGGTTGTGACCCTGTTTCTTTTGGTCTGCCAGACATTACGCCCCTTATATTTACCTGCATCGGGCAATCTCCTCATTTGTTGAGATGTTTGTTTTTACACCCGCAACCGCTGACATTGCTCCTTTTCCCTATGAAGACCGACTTCCATTGCGACAAGGTGCCTATAGCTATCTTTCAGAATATAACCGCACCCCGGGAAGGTACTTCAGGTCAGCAACCGCATAATGATTCATCTGCTATAACAACATTTTCCCAACTGCACAGGTCGCACTTTTTGCTACATTCACCTCTACATCGCTGTACGAGCCGATTTGATGGACCCTATAATACACTATGCAGATCTTAGACCCTTACCATCCCTCACGTTATGGAGGCCACATACGAGATGAGTTGCTCCTGTAACACCAACTACAGTTTGAGGATGTGAGGCGCAGAATGTTGGAGTTGGAGCTGACGCCACGATTGGCAACTTCAAATGCAAAACATGATTTAAGTGTCTACATCACAAGACAACATTTTGTCAGAAAAGTTTATGTAAGACACCACGTCCTCCACCCTGTCTATTGCCAGCATACTTTGATTCGCCACATACATCAAGGTCCCTTTTGTGCTCTCGACCGTTGCTATACACCGTTCTCAGGATCCTGATACTCATTTCCTTACTATCGAGCGCCAGAGCAGATAATTACTCCGACGTATATACAAGCTCGAGGAGGGACACACGCATGTTAACAGTTTACTTTTCTTTCCTCCTCCTCCTCAGTCACCAGTATAGTTGGTTTCTGGATTATGCGGATTGCATTACACTTGGGTAAAGACACTAATGATAAGCCGCGATTGCGGAGACTTTTGAGGACTACTTCTGATTACGAAATTTTGATGCACTAATATACTTATTGGACAAGGGTAGGGTGACCCTGTGTCCCTTTCGATGTGATACATTTTGTTAGACACAATGATTGTGGCCGGAGGATAATGAAAGCCCAATCATCTTTAAACATGCGACAACACTTTGTGGCCAATAACCAATGAAAGCTCAGTCGGTAGGTCTTCGCTAAGCACGTTATTGATCTATGTGTGTGTGCTATAATTATAATACTACATGCTTACTTGCTATGCTCTCATTAAACATAATTACCGAATTACTTGGTCATACTATGATTATACTATTATTTGATTGGTTGATATGGTAACCTGTTATGTGTATGTACTTATAACCACAAAACAACCAAATGCATGCACGAAGTAAATTAGACCTGACATAACCGACCTTCTTCTAGGAAGATGTCGACTCAAGGGAACAGCGATATCAACAACCCTCTACCGACAACAGAGGCAGAAATGCAAGAGCGCCTCTTACAGGCCATCGCACGGTACGAGGCCCGTCGCTCCGAATGCAACGGAGGTACCTCGAGAAATAAACCCCCCAACGGTAATGTCTAGTCCTTTAAGACACATTACAAAATGTTTGGACATTTCCACGAGCGCCTTGCTAAAGCTTTACGCGAATAATGTTGCTTGCATCGCAAGCTGCACCTACAAGCAGTTCTTAGACCACAAACCTCGAGAGTTCGAGGGCACCGGGGGTGCCTTAGCCTTCGTGCGCTGGGTTGAAAAGACAGATTCTGTTTTACGATTGAGCAAATGTGACCCCGAACATCAAGTCAAGTATATAACTGGACTATTGGTGGATGAGGCTCTGTCATGGTGGAACCATCAAGTTCGGACAATGGGCGAGACTGCTGCGTATGCTAAGACGTGGGACGAACTGAAAGATCTAATGTGTAAGAGATATTGCTCGAGGGCAGAAGTCCAGAAGCTGGAAACAGAACTGTGGAACTTGAAAATGGAAGGACCAAAGATAGCGGAGTATGTGCAGAGATTTAACGAATTATCAGAAGTTGCCTTACTCCTGAGGGCACCAGAGTTTAAGAGAATTGAACAGTTCGTAAGGGGATTGGCACCTCAGATTCTAAGCCTGGTAACAGCGTCTAAACTTTCAACGATCACCGAGGCTATCAATATAAGCGTGGCACTCACGGAAGAAGCAGTTAGACGAGGAGAATTTTCCACTGCGGAGGAGAAAAAGGAGACTGCTATAGAGGCATCTGGGGATAACAAGAGAAAGCTCGCAAATTTCAAGATGGTTACTCGGGTAAGTAACAAGAGAAGGCCAAGAAGGGAAAAGATTACAAGGGTATCCTACCTAAGTGCGACAATTGTTTACGTTATCATGTCGGGCGATGCAAATATGGAAATTGTGGTAACTGTGGGAAGGTGGGACATGTCAAGGAAACTTGTTGGCAAAATACTGAACATAGTAATGGGGGCCAAGACGGTAGTGAGAATCACGAAGGGGACTACGACAATGATAATTGTCGAGGCAGAATGAGTGATAAATAGAAACGTGCTCGAGGATGTTTTAACTGTGGAAGCAAAAAACATTTCAGAAAATATTGCCCTAAGAACGATCAGGCACAAGGATGAAAGCTCCACGCCGGAGCTAGGGAAGCACGCCAGGAGTTCTGGCGAGGATATCGGTACGTCCCATATTACTCAATATTATGCATCTGTATTGCTAAATACTGTTGCAAATTTTACGATTCGCACCTCTAGAGTTCGAGAGTATAATTGGTTTAAGTAGTGAGTAAGTAGATATGCCAGTACCCATTAGAACTAGCTTAGGGGAAGCTAGTGGAAGCCAACGCAGTAACTGGAATCGGCACGATAGAACCCGGAGAGCGTAAGTTTACGCTAGATCTTTTGCCAATTGAGTTGGGAAGCTTCAACGTGGTAATTGGAGGTATTAGTTGGCAAGCGTTCGAGCGGAGGTTGATATCCGCACCTCGATGATGAATGAAGGAACGATTGTGACTCACGAAGCAGGATACGCCACCACCGATCACGAATTGCTTAAGGCACGAAAGTTATTGTGGGAAGGATGTGTTGTTTCCTGGCTCATGTCGGGGAAAAGGGAGCCGAAGAACTAAAGCTTAACGATACCCCCGTGATCGGAGTATACCCTGATGTCTTCCTCGAAGACTAGCCAGAATTATCTCCTCAACGACAAGTCGAATTTTCGCGTCGATTTAATCCCAGGCGCCGCGCCTGTAGCCGATGCATCGTGGCGACTTACACTCCCGGAGATGCAAGGATTGACAGTGTAACCTCAGTGGTTGATAGAGAAGGAAGATAACATACCAAACCTTTTGTTTTGGATAACCTCAGTTCTGCTCGCCAAAAGAAAGGACGAATGACTTTTAAATGACCAGGGGCCGAACGAGCTAACACACGAGAGTCGGTGACTCATACTAAGGGTTAACGAACTCCTTATATAACTGACTGTGAGGACCTAACTACTACCACATGACTGATCGACGATCGAGGGTCATTAGCGGTGAAATTCAGGAAGAAAGTTTACCGATGAAAATTGTGGGACAATGACTAGTTCTTAGACGTACATAAAAAAACGGTGCTTCCTACACAATGCACAAACCAGCCTACACGGGATATAAAATCTGGGGGATATAGAAAACATATATTTAGGACCTTTGGGAACCTAGGTCCAAACTCGTAAGGGTTTTTACTTAGAAATATATCTGTCAACTCAATCAACCATCATTAACATGGCACATATGCCAGTTCCGTTGACCCAATAGAGAGTACTTGGATTCTTTTGCTTCTGACGAGTAGATGGTTGCATCTCTACTCCTGTTAATGGTAGTTGCATCACAATAATTTTCTCACTGAGAGCGAACACACATTTGCTTCGATATCTGGTCATTCCTTCACTTTAGCAAATACTCGTTGTTCCTTTTCTTGGAAACTTACCTGACATACATGCATCATTTGCTACGCATGTGATTTCATTTTGAACAAACACTTCATGGGAATTTACATATTATTTTGCCAAACCTAATTACTGATCCCTGATTCGAGTGACCTACATTATTGTTATTGTTGGCTCTTTTGTTACCAAGCCAACACACTCTCTTGAAACCGCTTTCTTTCAAGTTACATTCATGGTTTATTTTGCTACCATGCCGAGAATTCCTTGTTGATACATACATTGTTAGGTTACGTTGAAACCAAGTTCAGTTGCTTGAACTTATCCAGTTCACAGGTTTAACTTGAAACGCTATATGAGGTATTGGGAGCATCATATTCAACTATTTTTGCAGAGATTCTTTCATTTCGAGTCGTAGTAGATTTGGTTGGTCTACGACTCCACTAAAACGTTTGGTTTGTTTCGATACCTTGCGGTGATATTTTCACAAAATTGAAGCTTGCGCTAATTTGGTTACTTACTTCGTACACAGATTCAATTCCCTATTTACTTGTTAACAATCCATTTTGGATCTTCACAATCAAAGAGGTCTCAACACAATTGTGCGTTAAGGCAATGGTACATATATTCATTTCATAAGCATAATGTACCTCCTGACGATTCTTTCGTTGTCAATCAAATGCCTTGCGATACTTATTACTCTCATCTTCGATTGGAAACAGTGGTTCATGATGTTCCGTATTTAATTGGAAACTCTATAACATGGTATAAGTCAAATCTTTAGATTGTCTCAGTACACTTTCATTTGATTTCAAACATGGTGAACTTGTTCAGTCACCACTATTATTGGATAATGCCATTACGACACCTTGTGGTGTCATCATAAACTTGTAGCTTGTGCTAATCATGGTAACCGTTTTACACGAGACCACACATACTTTTGCTTGACTTATCATTTAAACATTATTGATGTAACTACGAATCAGGACAATGATACACCAGATTCGCTTGTATTCCATTCGGTGTATCTTCACCATTCAAAAATGTCAACACACTAAACCTTACCAGACATTTATTCAGGAGTTGACAGATCATTTTACTATTACGTTGAGATGCTGCTTTTGAGTTCATATAGCGGGTGCTATGGTTTGTGAAAACTTGTTTGCATATTGCAATCGATCGTTTAAAAATCTTATTAGTCAAAACTCCACTTTTGTGGAACCCTGCTAGCTGGATTACACTAGACTATACGCCAAATTCGTCTTGTACCTTTGACACCCAATGCTAGCAGCACACACCTTTCAACCCTAGGATTCGGGTTGCTAAACATTCTTGGACTCACCTAATGTGAGTAATGTTTGTTTCGATTTGTTGATTATCTACTTCGATATTATTCATATACATACGTGTGTGACTTAACCATAAGGAGTAAGATAGTACAAATTTCGGGACGAAATTTCTTTAACGGGGGGAGAATGTGACAACCCTCACCAAACCAGGTATCCGTACGAATTAATTAATATTTAATTACTGCTTAATTACTGTGCTTGCTTACAATTGTGGTTAAACTACTACCGGATTTCTGATACATACTTATACATGCATCATACTTTACTACTGTCACTCTATTATTTACACACAACCCTTAGTGACAACCTTGATGCACAAAAGCACAGTGAGCACACTATACGGGATACCCAGTAAACATGCTGACATAGCCAGCATCAGACAGTTACTGTCTCTGAGGCCAGTGTGAGCCGGGAATAGATTACTACACTAGTAGGGAGTGTAGGGAGGTGGGGATTGTAGAACTGCGTCACTTGGTGATAATTATAGTGACCGGATGTGCCTAAAACGTACTTTGAATACAAAATTCTGCACTTTAAATAAAAATTCAGCATTAAGCTAACTAGTAAAGTGCCAAAACATGAGAAAAATATTACTAGACACTTTCCAAAGTGTCAGGAATAAATTGTGTCACTCAAACAAATATTAACGACACTTTAAATACTTATTTAGCACTTTAACGGATTAATATCCGACCAAACAACCGGACCTTACCCAGAACATAAAAATATTGACATTGACATTGTTTTTCTGTTTCTGAGCCAGTTAGGGTCCCCGAATACCCTAACACCCGTTATAAATTATAACACACTAGTGACTAATTTAAAGTCCCTAATTAAACATACTAGCATCTAACTACATGGTTCAAAACCAACTAATTACCCATCCCTCACAACCGATTGGTCCCATGTAGGGGACACACCCTTACAATTGTTTGACTATTTTATTAATTTATGCTTCATATCTAGCCTACACTTTATCCTAAGGTTAACATAGTTGGGTGGATTATAAAAATATACATGAGATCACCATCAATTCAATTCAAAACACTCAACAAAAATTGCCTTCTCTTTCCCTCTTTGAAACTCTCGGCCGAACATACATACCTACCCACCATCACTTTTCAAATCCAATCAAGGCATTTTACATACAACCAAAGGTGAAGGACCACATACGAGGAGACCCGGTGCTTGCGGAATCCCAAGGACCTCACCACAACGCTATTAAACACCCGTTTTTCGTCTAGTTTCTTCCCTAGCCGCGAGCTAGTAGTAAGTGACTCTAAACACCCTATTGATCTTGTCTAAAGTGGTTAATAAGAGATTTGTTGGATAAAAATCATGAACACTAGAGATCAAAACTAAAAGTCTACTAAAAATAATAAACATGGTGGTCAATGAATGAATGTTAGTGTAAAACTTTTGAAACTAGTTTTGTTATGATTATTTATTGTTGTTGATTGCTAGTGTTGGAATGGATCGTCATCAAACCACGCCAGATCATGTTCATGGAACATGAACTAGCACTATGTTTAGTGTAAAAATAACTAGATGACGAACCCTTTCACTCACAAACATGAACTTGTGTAAAAACGATTTTCTTATGAAATGGAGTTCTAAACTAGTAGATCTAAGGATCTACAAGTGGTAATTTCGAAGAACTAAGCGTAAGACGAAACCATGTTTTAAAACCGGATCTTTCCTAAACAAAGGTGTTTTTGTGAACAAACTAGTGCGTAGACGCTTGTGTAACAAAAGGATTTAACAAAGAAATGTTTTTGCAATTTTGACTAGAAGTTGTAAAAATGTATTTTCATTAAAAATAAGATTTTTGAGAAACCGACTTTATTTACAAGGATAGAAAGATCTACTAAGAATCATGGAAGATTACTACACGGTTTTACATAACCCACAAGTTTATGTGTTTGCGATTTACGTATATTTTTTACTAGTTTGATGTTGGAGTATTGTTTGTTGATATTGAGAAAATTGTTGGTTGAATTTATAAAAGAAAATGATACGCTTGAAAGCGTGGCCACCTCCAGTTACAGAGGAAACTCTGGCGAAATTTTTCCAGAAATATAAACACTTGGACAATATTATTTTTACAACAAGTGTTATGAACATATTTTCAACTTACTTTCAAAGTGTAAATTTCGCCACAATTTTATTACAAAACTGCTAAGTGTCGGAGGTCGGATTTTCACAAGAAATAAGACTTGTTAAATATATATTTACAATATATATTTTTCATAGTAACACTTGTGTAATTTTTATGATTATTTTGTGAACTACATAAATATTATTTTTAGGGTAAAAATAATATTACTAGAACACACTAAATATTCACGGCTCCAAAATAATACGAACGCCTTCACAATAAATATTTAAGTTACACCGGTATTATTTATACCTCCCAAACCTTACAACGTAACTTACGTATTTTCAGAAAATACACACTTATGTGTATTTTGACAAAGTATTATTTTGGAAAATGGTATGTAATAAAATATAATATTTTTGGGAAAAATATTTATATTTTGAAAGTAAAGTATTTTAGACAAATGAAATAAAATGTATTTTATTAAGTGAGACTTTATAATATATTTCGAGGTTATACGAACGCACATGTATTAAAAACCCCCATCCTTGGGAAGGAATATATTTACAAAATAATTACGAAGTGTAATTACGAAATAGTTGCCTAACTATTTCCCAAATACATTAAACCTTAAGCTAAGGCACGGCCGTCCGTCTAATAGAAGTTAGTACGTGTAGGTCGTCGCACAGCAGGTTGACCAGGAGATTTCTTGTTAGAGACGCACTTCGGTGAGTTCATGTCCCCCTTTTCTCTTAACTGTTCTCAGTTTTTATACTGCGGGGGTTCAATACATGTTACTATGATTACGAACACTTTTTACATGGTATGGTTAGCTTAAGAAGGGTTAGGACGTACAGATCATGTGAGTGAGTAGGCGCAACTTTAGGCCATTAATCCTCATTGTAGGACCGAGGGTCGTAAGCGGTATATCTATCTGGGACCAGGTGGTGACTTTGAGCCTGACGCAAAATCCGCTAGGTTTGAGTCTTCCTACGGCACTTCACACATATCATTGGCTTTGCAACCCAATGGTGATCTCTTTTTCCTTAATTGCTACATACAAGGGACTTTTACACATACTTACAACATTTTCAAATGTTTGTACATACTCACTTACACATGAACTCGCTCAACTTTATGTTGATTTTTCAAACTACATGTATTTCAGGAAACTAACGGATCTGGCACGGTATGCACGTATTTTCAAGCTGCTTTTGAATAAAGAAGTCATCCAGGGTTTAGAAGGTGTAACCTCTTCCTGGACGGGTTACATATCTCTAAACCTAGTATTGTTTAAAGTCTTTATAAACTCAATTAAATCCAGTTAAGGTTTGTAACTTATTTTGTGATTGTTGAAAATGAGATTTTTCTATACTTTATTAATGGATGAATATCTCATGTTTTTTTTATCATATAGCATTGTTATGATTGTTGCTATGGTATTAAGAAGTCACACCAAATAAACCCACGCTTCCGCAAAGCCAGGGTGTGACATATGATTTCAAAACACTTAAGTTTGTTTTAATCAAATGGTTTTTTCGGAAAATTAGTTTTGTTTAAATCACTTAAGTTTGTTTCAACCATTTTACCATAAATATGTTTCACTTTTCCATTAAAAACCTATTCAACATCGAATTCTTTCTTTTCAGAATAGAATTGTGTCACACCCCGACTTTTCACGTGTCACCGGCGGGCCCGATGGGGAGTATCGTGACGCGGTTGGCAACATAATAGTCAAACAACACAATATAAAAATATGCACAGTGGAAGCAAATGAAAGATATAATTCAACCGAATTTAATATTGTAATATCATGTATCACAACAGTCGATTGTTTATCCACAGACGGATCAAAAAGTAAAATGGAAACAGTAGTTCAACAGACTTTAGGCATCTTAAGCTTGCGAGACTCTTTATTGATGCTAAGGAGATAGTATCCAGCCAATTACGCTTAGTACCTGCATTTAATCTTTTTGGGAAAATACGTCAGTTTACACTGGTAAATACAATCAACTGACTCATTTTAGAAAAATGATTGAAAATTGATTTGGATGCACGTGGCATAAACATTTTATTTAACTTGGGAGAATTATTTAAATATATAATCTTGTGAACGAATTACATGTTCCTTGTGCGTTCAGTAGCCCAGATCATGTCCGGGTTAAAGATCAATAGACACACCACATTATTCTTTTGTGCACTGACGGGTGTACGCCTACACCCCGCGCTTAAGTCGTGGCCATTTCGTAAAATGATGCGAAGGATATCCGGGACATGGTCATTAACCCCCCAAAGGCTTTAAGTAACAAGACTGTTTAAACGAGCCGATCAAATTATTCAATTAACCACCCAACGATGGAAGATTTGATGCCCGATCAAGCGGTATTCTATATACCGTAACCCAAGACCCTATAGGGAAAATAAGTTAAAAGTATTTACCTGAGCAAAGTATAAATCACAACAAGCAAACGCAAGTTGCTTTTACTGGTACTCCTAGTCTGGAACGAAGGTTTATAATAACCTATTAGAATCCTAACGGGTCTTTAGTTAAGCTTAAGCTTAGACCGGTTAGTTTCAAAGACACGGTTCGTACGCACGATTAAGCGAAGACCGGATAGAATGTGATTTAGACCCGACAAGTTCAGAGACTTGTTTAATATGGGTATTTCATACACATTCTGGATTTTGAGATTAAACCGATAAGGTTTGACCCGTTTAGGCTAGTTTATGTAAACTAGTTACATAAACCGAACCGAACGCGTAATAAGCGTAACAGGTATACATATGAGCCATTTACAGGTTTCCTAAGTTAATATGCTTCAAATATGTTGTGACATCAGTAAGTTGTCTTTTATTAAGCCCGAAACGAATTTAAACACAAACTATGCCCCGTAGGGGTAGTTTGGTCATTTAAAAGGTTATAAAAGAGTTTAAGTAGTATCCTGAGTTACAGGTCTGATGTAATCAGCAAAGATAATCAATTTGCTAAGTTATATCAGTAGGGTATTGTATATATGTGAAATTTATCAATTATGACCAAACTATGCACCGTAAGGGCATTTTGGTAATTTCACATAAGCCGAAAAGCTCAAAACTGAAGTCTGAGTTTAAGGAATTTTGCTTACTGTTGAAATATTATAATTTGCCTCAAATATCAGTAGGTATCACCCTTTGTATGTTTAAAATAGTTTTAGTACCTACTATGCGTTAAAAACGCTTAAAAGGCGACTAGAAGCCGTTTCCGGGTTCTATATAGAAATCTGATATTTTTATTATTCCAGAGGGTTTAAAATAATTTATTTATCATTTAGACTCAGTAGCAAAAGGTTTGGAGTCGTTTAGATATGTAAAACTCATTTTATGGCCCGTAAGGGCAAAACCGACAATTACCGGATTAAGCCTACGACTATGAGTTATGCTCAGCCTAAAATTAATTAAAAATCTCCAAAAATCCCAAAATAATATATTACATCAGTGGGTATTAATTTTGATACCAAAAAGTAGGCTTAACTAGGCTATATGCTAATTACGCCGTTTTATTAACATAAAGCTTTCATTTTACGCTAACGAGCATAACTCTTAACCTACCCCTCAAACTGGTGTCAAATTTTGTATGCAAGTTTAAATATCAGTAAGTAAGGTTTCTACTCTTTTACATTTCCAAAAATCACGTTTTAAAGTGAAACGGGCATAATGGTCAACATATGAGCAATTAACGGAATCATGCGTATTAATCGGTTAACTAATGAACCATGGTGTATAATCACAGAAGGTTATACTAGCATGTAACCGGGTCCAAATGAAGCTCTTAGGTATTTCTAAAACATACCGTAACGGGTCAGAACTGAAAGTCAAAGTAAAAGTCAAACTATGCGACTTTCGGTTCCGATCCGGGTCTAAACAGGAAATTGTCGGGTTGAACATGTTTAGACATGTTCTTACACAAATTACCAAGTTATATTAAAGATCAAACAGGTTATATGTGTTCTACATTGCTAATTATGCATAAATTAGAATTTAAGTATCCTGTTGACTTTTTAATAACAAGTTTGACCCGAAATTTGACCTAGTTAGAGTGGGAATCAGGGGGAACCCTTTTAAGGGTTTATTACCCACATAATTACCAACTTATAACTACTTTCAATTCGACTAATCACTGGACCATTGGTGATTAATCGCTAAGTCAACCGTTAATCACGACGGTTTGACTTTTAAGCTAATTACTAAGCAAAACTTAATCAAGGAAGGTCAAGGATGCTTACCAAAGTCCTAATCACGATTAGGGATGCTTGGTGTCTGCTCCTGAGCTCCAGAAAGTCCCACAATTGCAGATGGGATGAATGCAAGAATGTTGCAACATTGAAGGCCTTTTATAGTGATTTCAAACACCTTAGATTGTTGACAACTCAAGCTATTATGGACCATGAATCATCAACACATGTCCCTAGAGCCTAGGAGTCAGTTAGGGGTCGCCCATGAAGTGAAAAAGGCAATACATGTCGTTTGAAAGGCTGAACAGGCAACAGAAAACGAGTTTCTGCATCTGGTAGTTGCTTGTGCACCATAAGGGTCTGAGTGTTGAGGTGCGCAAGGCTTCACCAGCACAATGGATTTTACAAATGTTGACAGCTTTGACCCCTGCACCTCTAAATGTCATTTCCGACACATCCAAGGCCCTTTAAACCATTTTTAAGGCTCTACAATGATGCCTAAGTATGGGGAACATGAAACATGCTAAAAAATATGTCGGATGTCGGTTCGTTTGGTCGTACGGTCACGTTGTTCGGTTAATTACGACGAAACACGGACGGACGCGAAAAACGAACCAATTGACGCGACGAATGGAATTTTATCAAGCCAAACACTAAAATAACATATTTTAGTGTTTACATAAATTTTTGGGTGTCCGGGGATATTCAGAATGTGAGATATGCGCGTAAACGCAAACTCGTGCGCTTTTTGACACTTTTAGTCCCTACATGACTTAAAACTTTATTTTTGCGCACCAAACACCTCTAAGCCTATATCTAAGCTATATAAAGGGTAAATATTGTATGTTTATCTCCTAGTCATATTCCGAAAGGTCCGATAACATACGAATCGGTATACTTTAGCAGTTTGACGCTTTAGGTCCTTCTAATGCGCAAACTTGCGTAACTTATCATTTAATAGCATTGAAGCCTCATCTAATTCATATTAGGCATTCTTGAAAGTATTATTAAACATCATAATGCTTCGGGCTCGATAAAAGGTCATTCAGAGGTATAATTAAACATATTGACACTTCTAGTCCCTTATACTTGCAAAGTTGCGCGTAACTTCTCTTTTAGGCTTAAAAGCCTTGGATGGCCAATGATTGGCATTCCCGAGAGTATAATCAAATATCATGAGGCTCTCGGTTTGTTAAAAGGTCACTCAGAGGTAAGAATTAACATGTTGACGCTTTTAACCCTTTATTGCGCAAACTTTCAATTAATTACATAAACGGCTACACTTGATTAACAAGTGGCTCATTTGTGAATATAAAACCGTAAAAGGTTATTTAGAAACTTATTTTAGGTATGTTAATACTTCTAGTTCTTTCATAATTAATGTTTTTCAATTTTTCGAAAAATTAGTCCCTTATATTCAAGGTTTGACTTTACTAGGGTTTATTACACGTGTCAATACTTCATTGAACGTGATTTTACGAGGTGTTACATCCTCACCCCCTTAAAAGAAATCTCGACCTTGAGATTTGTTAAAGTAAAGGAAGTATTTTCTGCCTTATATTGGGCTTAATCTTCCTCAGTACCTTTGAGCCTCTAAGGCACTCCAATTGACCTTTATAATAGGTACATATCTCTCTTTTGGAGCTTCTAATCCTGTCGATCCTTAATCGATACAGGATGCTCACCACATCATAAATCTGCATATCATCATGGGATAGTGCTTCTTGACTTATTTGCGAAACACATCCTTCAGTCACTAGTGTGCAATGTATTGCGAGCTCCGCCAAACTTCTTAAATAGGTTTTAGCTCGTAAGCTATTTAATCTTGATACATTCGATTTCCTTCGAATGGTTCTATATATTCAGAGCTTAACTAGCCTGAAAATTTAACAATTTAGCACACCCTTCCTGGGTGATATCCCTTGTTGAACCCTACACGTAAGCTATTTAATCTTGAT
This sequence comes from Helianthus tuberosus, assembly GCA_030545235.1. Taxonomy (NCBI): domain Eukaryota; kingdom Viridiplantae; phylum Streptophyta; class Magnoliopsida; order Asterales; family Asteraceae; genus Helianthus; species Helianthus tuberosus. The sequence continues at coordinate 135,470,515 of CM060394.1, forward strand.
ACATTCGATTTCCTTCGAATGGTTCTATATATTCAGAGGTTAACTAGCCTGAAAATTTAACAATTTGGCACACCCTTCCTGGGTGATATCCCTTGTTGAACCCTATTCCTTAACAAGAATTTAGGAAGGTTGCTACTTTCCATTAATCCTTGATTTTCTGCCAAAAACTGGCAATGTACCGATAATTAGGGATTTGTATGATCTTATTCGTTGTTTCTGATGCAACTTTCAGATCCTGATAAGTGGACCTACCAATCCATTGTCCTAACAATAGATGTTTATCATTCCATCTTTACAAGGTATCCAAGGGAGCAGCCTTGATGCTTACATATCAACTATTATAGAAAAGCTTATCTTAAGGTGAGATGGTTATTCCAACCACTACTTAACTAATTTTAAGGAATAGCTGATCCTTGTCGTTAGTCGAACAATTCGACGATCCTGGGTAGCTGATGGCAATTCTTAATCGTTGCCTAATTAAGGTTGCGGTAATGTATGCATAAGCAAAATGAACCGTCTTTCTTACCCAAAAATATCAAACTCTCAGAATATCGAGTTAGGCTATATGAATCTCCTATCTTAAAATTTACTTAATCGGGTTTTCGGTTATTCCATAATCAGCATGAGTTCTTACAACACTTCAACCCAAAGCGGGATGTTAATCTTAACTCTACTTGCCTCTTGGGAGGTAAACAGGGTAGTCTTAGGAGAGAATAATTAAGATACAAAGAGGTTACAGGGATTTCCATATCTCAGACTCCAGTTCACCCATCATTGCTTGTGTCAAATAAGTGACACCTTTATGTTACTAGTTCACGAATTCCTTAATCGGAAACATTTACTGGGACAATTCCATTCTGGATATCTCCTTTGAATACCATTAGTTGACTTTAGTACCATATGACCTCTCGGAATATCTTTGTGGTCCCATGCATTAAACCCCCATACTGATCAGGCATGGAAGCAATCTATGGAACTTAGTAAGATACACCAATCCTCATATGGCGCTCTTATCATACTATCTGGGATTCGGAATCGATAGAGATTAAAGAGATATCAACTATATATGCTGACGCACCTCCTCTTAGAGAGAGGACATTTCAAGAACTTTACGACTGAAGGTTTCTGATAGGAACAAAAGAAATGATTCTTCCGATTTTGCCTGTAACTTTTTTTTCTTACACTTAATATCTGGGGTTTTTATGGGAAAATTTCTACAAGTTTGCTAAGCTTAAGATCTTATGAGAGACTTAGCAGCATCTTAACCCAACGTATCTCCTTGAGTGGTCAAAGGCTCACCATAAGGAGTTTTGATAACTACTTGCTTCTTATCATCCGCAATATGGGCTTGGCTACCAGACGACCAACCCATTCTTATCACTATATCGAGTCCTTTATTATATAAATGAAAATGAGGACAACAGAAAAGAATGATTCCTAATGGATATAAAACATCCATATAATATTGCTGAAGTAGTCTCTGAGGTACCATCGGTCAATTTTACTTTACATTTAGCGCTTAGAGTTTTAGCAGGCACATTTAATGACTTACAAAATCTATTGTCTACGGAAGACTTATCTGAACCTGAATCCATTAATACTCTAGCATGAGCGTTATTGATAAAGAAAATACCTGTTGTGACATTGTCATCCTGAATAGCCTCTTGAGCATTCATCTTAGAGCTTCCAGCTTTGGTCTCTTAACTTCCTCAAGCTTTTTAACGTAATTAGGGCAGTTGGTCTTAATGTGCCCTTTTTCATTGCAACCATAGCAGGTTGCGTCTCCCAATCTCTTGCAATCCAAGGTTTTATGCTCCTTGGACTTGCAGATTCCACAGTATAGAGGCTGAGATTCATATCTGCAATTCCCGAGGTGGTATTTCCTACAGGTTTTGCATCTGGTCTTTTCACTGGTCTGTTGTTTGTCCTTCAAATCCTTCCCAGACTTAGTTGCTCCTTCCTTGGCAGCATTAGGGCAATTAGTACTGATGTGGCCCTTTTCACCGCAGCTGAAACAATTTGCATTCTTTATGTCCCTACATTCGTGGGACTGGTGGCCAGCTCTTTTACAGATGCCACATTGCTTTATCTTTTGATTTGATCGACACTGTCCCCAGTGTCTTATTTTGCAGGTTTTACATTCGGGTTTTGCCTCCTTTGGTTTGGACTGGTTATAGCTTGAACCGGCCTTACCCTTTTTGTAACTCCTATTTTGGGTTTTATTGCACTTTCGCTTATGATCCTTCAACACACGGTCCACAGCGTTGTTTACGGCTGTATTTATCATAGCCTGAAACTCGGTGCTTGTTAAGTTCAGTCTTGCATCATCATTCTGATCAACTGGATGATGGTGAGCTTCTGAGGAGTCAGCCATGGTGAAGCTTTGAAGGCTACTATCCAAGTAGAAACAATTTGTTTAAATCATAAAGCGAATTGTCGAATTTGATGAATAAATAGCCATGGCGCAATTAAACCATATAGGCCAATAGATAGTATTTCATTTATTTGATTATGTTTTGCCTAAGTTTAAATAAACCATCTTTGGCGTTTAAGCGGAATATAATCCTTCATATTTATTAGACAGGGGACATAAGTCACGACTGCCAATGTCATACTGACATCTTCTATATATAGCACAAGGGCTTGTTCCAAAGGACTTATGATGGCTCAGAGGCCTTGTCACTAGGGAAATTTTAAAACATAATCAATGATTCCTTTGGATCGGAAAATTTCATAGTTCATTGTCTTGACAAGAAGTTATGAAATAAGACTATCTTTTTCATGTATTCATCTTTACCCGTATGTAACATCTCGAATAGATGTTTTGATGCGTACATCATATTCGACGTTTATTAGCCATGATTCCTATTGATCGCTTATGCTAAAAAGGGGTTTGGAAAAATTTCCTAATATAAAGGTGACAAGTGCGATTCCATCGCATCACTGTTGCCAGGAGTGTCATCATATTTATAATGTTACAAGGATTTGAATCCTTTGAATAAGTTCTACCATCTTGGCCTCGTCTGGGGTGACATATAGGCTAGGTCGTACTTTTAAGATTCTTTTTAATATTTATACTGGCAGAAAAGGAATGATATTCATTTTATTCAGGATTTTTATCATAATCCTATTTTATAAGTTAATAATAGCACAAATGGCCTAGTCGCGTAGACAAGTTTAATTTATAAGCCATGATTTCAGAGAATCGAGGCATTAATGTTTTAATAATAGCACAAATGGCCTAGTCACGTAGACAAGTTTAATTTATAAGCCATGATTTCAGAGAATCGAGGCATTAATGTTTTAATAACAGCACAAATGGCCTAGTCACGTAGACAAGTTTAATTTATAAGCCATGATTTCAGAGAATTGAGGCATTAATGTTTTAATAATAGCACAAATGGCCTAGTCACGTAGACAAGTTTAATTTATAAGCCATGATTTCAGAGAATCGAGGCATTAATGTTTTAATAATAGCACAAATGGCCTAGTCACGTAGACAAGTTTAATTTATAAGCCATGATTTCAGAGAATCGAGGCATTAATGTTTTAATAATAGCACAAATGGCCTAGTCACATAGACAAGTTTAATTTATATGCCATGATTTCAGAGAATCAAAGCATTTTCGGTTTGAACATAGTTCATTACCTTTCTCGGACAGGGAGTCATCGCTACCACTGTCTTTTGGCTCATGTAGAAATGAGCAAGGCCCGTAGGCACTATATTACCAATGTATGGTCAAAATATGATCATCCTAATTGATGATTTAAACCCATGATTCAGAGATCATTAAATTGGGTGAGGAATCTTTTGAAGAATCGTATATAAAAATGACGTGTGTGATTTTAATGAATCACGTCCGCCAGGAGAGTTAACACGTTTTCAGATGTTAACAGGGATTCGAATCTTTTAAACAGGTCTTACCATCTTGGCCAAGTCTTTATAATGACACTCAGGCTAGGTTTCACTCTTAAGATTCTTTTAATATTTAACGCAGAGCAATCCTAAATTGAAATGTTAACGAGGATCTGAATCTAATTGTGGAACTACCATCTTGGCCTTGTTTTAATGTGGCACATGGCTAGGTCTTGTCCTTTTTAGATTTTGCCATTTTATTATAATGGTAGATCTTATAATATAGGAATGATATTTTAAATATAATCGTTCCTTTAAAATTTAAACAAGTATATGGTTGCCCTAAACGGGACTTCTACTGAAAATGACTCGCCCATGCAAGGGCTAATCAGAAAAATAACAAAGGAACCAAATAAGGACAATTTAAAACGAAGTAGAATTTGTCCTATGTTCTTGTCTAGACTCAAGAATGTGCAACTGTGTAACTGAGATTAAACACAAAAGGCTAGTGTTTAATTCACTCAGTGTTGGCTCTGATACCAACCTGTCACACCCCGACTTTCCAAGTGTCACCGGCGGGCCCGATGGGGAGTATCGTGACGCGGTTGGCAACATAATAGTCAAACAACACAATATAAAAATATGCACAGCGGAAGCAAATGAAAGATATAATTCAACCGAATTTAGTATTGTAATATCATGTATCACAACAGTCGATTGTTTATCCACAGACGGATCAAAAAGTAAAATGGAAACAGTAGTTCAACAGACTTTAGGCATCTTAAGCTTGCGAGACTCTTTATTGATGCTAAGGAGATAGTATCCAGCCAATTACGCTTAGTACCTGCATTTAATCTTTTTGGGAAAATACGTCAGTTTACACTGGTAAATACAATCAACTGACTCATTTTAGAAAAATGATTGAAAATTGATTTGGATGCACGTGGCATAAACATTTTATTTAACTTGGGAGAATTATTTAAATATATAATCTTGTGAACGAATTACATGTTCCTTGTGCGTTCAGTAGCTCGGATCATGTCCGGGTTAAAGATCAATAGACACACCACATTATTCTTTTGTGCACTGACGGGTGTACGCCTACACCCCGCGCTTAAGTCGTGGCCATTTCGTAAAATGATGCCAAGGATATCCGGGACATGGTCATTAACCCCCCAAAGGATTTAAGTAACAAGACTGTTTAAACGAGCCGATCAAATTATTCAATTAACCACCCAACGATGGAAGATTTGATGCCCGATCAAGCGGTATTCTATATACCGTCACCCAAGCCCGTATAGGGAAAATAAGTTAAAAGTATTTACCTGAGCAAAGTATAAATCACAACAAGAAAACGCAAGTAGCTTTTACTGGTACTCCTAATCTGGAACGAAGGTTTATAATAACATATTAGAATCCTAACGGGTCTTTAGTTAAGCTTAAGCTTAGACCGGTTAGTTTCAAAGACACGGTTCGTACGCACGATTAAGCGAAGACCAGATAGAATGTGATTTAGACCCGACAAGTTCAGAGACTTGTTTAATATGGGTATTTCATACACATTCTGGATTTTGAGATAAAACCGATAAGGTTTGACCCGTTTAGGCTAGTTTATGTAAACTAGTTACATAAACCGAACCGAACGCGTAATAAGCGTAACGGGTATACATATGAGCCATTTACAGGTTTCCTAAGTTAATATGCTTCAAATATGTTGTGACATCAGTAAGTTTTCTTTTATTATGCCCGAAACGAATTTAAACACAAACTATGCCCCGTAGGGGTAGTTTGGTCATTTAAAAGGTTATAAAAGAGTTTAAGTAGTATCCTGAGTTACAGGTCTGATGTAATCAGCAAAGATAATCAATTTGCTAAGTTATATCAGTAGGGTATTGTATATATGTGAAATTTATCAATTATGACCAAACTATGCACCGTAGGGCCATTTTGGTAATTTTACATAAGCCGAAAAGCTCAAAACTAAAGTCTGAGTTTAAGGAATTTTGCTTACTGTTAAAATATTATAATTTCCTCAAATATCAGTAGGTATCACCCTTTGTATGTTTAAAATAGTTTTAGTACCTACTATGCGTTAAAAACGCTTAAAAGGCGACTAGAAGCCGTTTCCGGGTTCTATATAGAAATCTGATATTTTTATTATTCCAGAGGGTTTAAAATAATTTATTTATCATTTAGACTCAATAGCAAAAGGTTTGGAGCCGTTTAGATATGTAAAACTCATTTTATGGCCCGTAAGGGCAAAACCGACAATTACCGGATTAAGCCTACGACTATGAGTTATGCTCAGCCTAAAATTAATTAAAAATCTCCAAAAATCCCAAAATAGTATATTACATCAGTGAGTATTAAGTTTGATACCAAAAAGTAGGCTTAACTAGGCTATATGCTAATTACGCCGTTTTATTAACATAAAGCTTTCATTTTACGCTAACGAGCATAACTCTTAACCTACCCCTCACACTGATGTCAAATTTTGTATGCAAGTTTAAATATCAGTAAGTGAGGTTTCTACTCTTTTACATTTCCAAAAATCACGTTTTAAAGTGAAAAGGGCATAATGGTCAACATATGAGCAATTAACGGAATCATGCGTATTAATCGGTTAACTAATGAACCATGGTGTATAATCACAGAAGGTTATACTAGCATGTAACCTGGTCCAAATGAAGCTCTTAGGTATTTCTAAAACATACCGTAACGGGTCAGAACTGAAAGTCAAAGTGAAAGTCAAACTATGCGACTTTCGGTTCCGATCCGGGTCTAAACAGGAAATTGTCGGGTTGAACATGTTTAGACATGTTCGTACACTAATTACCAAGTTATATTAATGATCAAACAGGTTACATGTGTTCTACATTGCTAATTATGCATAAATTAGAATTTAAGTATCCTGTTGACTTTTTAATAACAAGTTTGACCCGACATTTGACCTAGTTAGAGTGGGAATCAGGGGGAACCCTTTTAAGGGTTTATTACCCACATAATTACCAACTTATAACTACTTTCAATTCGACTAATCACTGGACCATTGGTGATTAATCGCTAAGTCAACCGTTAATCACGACGGTTTGACTTTTAAGCTAATTACTAAGCAAAACTTAATCAAGGAAGGTCAAGGATGCTTACCAAAGTCCTAATCACGATTAGAGATGCTTGGTGTCTGCTCCTGAGCTCCAGAAAGTCCCACAATTGCAGATGGGATGAATGCAAGAATGTTGCAACATTGAAGGCCTTTTATAGTGATTTCAAACACCTTAGATTGTTGACAACTCAAGCTATTATGGACCATGAATCATCAACACATGTCCCTAGAGCCTAGGAGTTAGTTAGGGGTCGCCCATGAAGTGAAAAAGGCAATACATGTCGTTTGAAAGGCTGAACAGGCAACAGAAAATGAGTTTCTGCATCTGGTAGTTTCTTGTGCACCGTAAGGGTCTGAGTGTTGAGGTGCGCAAGGCTTCACCAGCACAAAGGATTTTTCAAATGTTGACAGCTTTGACCCCTGCACCTCTAAATGTCATTTCCGACACATCCAAGGCCCGTTAAACCATTTTTAAGGCTCTACAATGATGCCTAAGTATGGGGAACATGAAACATGCTCAAAAATATGCCGGATGTCGGTTCGTTTGGTCGTACGGTCACGTTGTTCGGTTAATTACGATGAAACACGGACGGAGGCGAAAAACGAACCAATTGACGCGACGAATGGAATTTTATCAAGCCAAACACTAAAATAACATATTTTAGTGTTTACATAAATTTTTGGGTGTCCGGGGATATTCAGAATGTGAGATATGCGCGTAAACGCAAACTCGTGCGCTTTTTGACACTTTTAGTCTATGCATGACTTAAAAGTTTATTTTTGCGCACCAAACATGTCACACCCCCAAAATCCACCCGCGGAGTATCACCGCTTGGAGGCGTGACTGACCAGGATCAAGCCATCAATCATATCAAACATAGTATTTAAGTGTAAAAGTAGGAAAAGGTAATTCATCTTGACATGACTGATGTTCATAACCAAACATTGTTTAAGTAGCGGAAGCATAATAATGAAAACCCAAAATAAGTTATAAGTTCAAATATCGTCTACGATCCGTATCCCACAACGACCTGCTCCTTCCTGTGCAAGCTCCATGTATCTAACGACCTGCAAGGCATGTAACAGAGGATCAACAACTAGTTGAGCGAGTTCACAGAAAGTAAATGCGTAATAGTAAGTTCGTATGTAACATGTGGCTCTACTGGGCCGATAGTACGTTCTATTGGTGGGGGCTTCCCATGTTGTAAGTTCAATTAGTGGGGGCTTCCCATGTTGTAAGTTACTAGACTAGTTTTATCCATAAGTATCCTTCCCAATCCGAGGATAGTAGTAAGTATAAGTTTACGTAGGTTTTACGTAAGTGCCCTTCCCAACCGAGGACAGTACGTAGCGAGTACGTAGGTTTAGCGCTGGCGTCCTTCCCAATCCGAGGACGGTAGTACGTAGGTTTTACGTAGGTTTAGTGCTGGTGTCCTTCCCAATCCGAGGACAGTACGTAGGCTTTACGTAGGTTTAAACACTAGTGTCCTTCCCAAACCGAGGACCGTGGTAAGTAGTCTAGTAATGATGTAAGTACAAGTAATCATTCAATCCCATTCCCAACCCACCGGGGAATTCCATGCCTTGGTAAGAGTGTGAACTCACCTTGGTTTGCTCGGTATGCTAAGTGTATGCTCACAAGTAATCAATCGCGTCCTAAAGTAGGCACGTATGTGAAATCAGTTTGTGTTCAATTTGTTCACGTATAAACATGTAGCACGTAATCACAATCATATACAAGATGGTTACACTTAACAGCAGTTAAATATTCCAGTTAATGCTTAACAGAATTAACCCAAGTTCCTGCACAGATCAGCTATTCGGCGAAACACACATAATGGCGAAACACATAAGTTGGCGAAACACACTTTCGGCGAAACACAAATTGACGAAACACATTCTGTTTCGTCGTGGCCTTGTTTGGCGAAACAGGATTCTAATTCGTCGATGACTCTTGGCGAAACACATTCTGTTTCGCCGGGAGTCCTGTTTCGTCGGATGTCTGTTTCGCAGACATCAGTTACAGCAGATGCGAATAACACATAAACCCTAATCCTTCTAGCAGCCGTCATCAATAACAGAAATCATACGAAGGTCAATGTGCATATCGAATCATCATAAATCAATCATCCCAGAGTCATTGTCTAGCATAAACCCTAGTTTATGTGTATAACATATCAACATACAACATCATATCATTGTATCCTATCAAGATACTAACTTGGATTCATAATCAGAGCATAATAACAATATCCAGAACCGAGCACTCGATTGTATTAAATTTCTCATACCGTTTTATATAAATCCTACTACATCATACATAATCGAAATCTATATCACCGTCATACTAGAATCGCAGCAATAACACGCATCAATCATTTACACAAACATGAATCGAGATGGTACAGAATCAAGAAACCGATTAACATACACACGACTAACCGAGATAAGAGGAATACGAATCGATCGCTAAGGATATCTTCGAGAAGCTCCAACTGCCGTCACACAGGAGAGAAGGGCTCTAGGGTTTCGATTGTTATGATAAAATGTGTGAAACTGAGGCTGTTACACGTTTTAAAACCCGAAATAACAAGCTGGGCCCGAACTGGGCTTCGTGAATTACTGGGCCGGCGAAACAGACTTCTGTTTCGTCGGAGTGTTCATGGCGAAACAGCCTGTTTCGTCGGAATGGGTTATGGCGAAACAGCCTTGTGTTTCGTCGGGTTCTTAACAGTTTAAGTTCTACAAACAGTACACATGATATACAATCACACATAACCATGCAAACACACTAGGTTTTATCATATCACAACTAAATAGTCAAAGTCAACGTGCATTAAATGCGAATAAAGAAAGTCGGAAATTCGAGTTGTCACATTATCCCCAACTTAAAAGAAATTTCGTCCCGAAATTTAGCATGCAGTTACTGAGGAAGCTAGTAGTGTGACGTTGTTTACCTGTATCGTATCGCGGCTCCCCGAGCAGGTTTGCGAAGATTACTGGTTTTCTTGGGGTGTCACATTATCCCCCCGTTGATTTGGAATTTCGTCCCGAAATTCTGTATTGGTAGCTTCAGCCTCAGTAGTAGTTGCATTGGTTTCCGAATAACTGGGGATATTTGAGTTCCATTTGATCTTTACGCTCCCAGGTGAACTCTGGGCCGCGGCGGGAGTTCCAACGAACTCGTACAAGAGGGATTCTCGTGTTCTTGAGGACCTTAACATCCCGGTCCGTGATTTCAACAGGTTCCTCGACGAAGTGCAACCGCTCGTCGATAGTGAGTTCCTTTAAGGGAACTATGTGGGTCTCATCTGACGTACACTTCTTCAGATTCGACACGTGAAAGCCGTTGTGAACTGCACTGAGTTCAGGTGGTAAGTTCAATCTGTAGGCCACTTTGCCTATTTTCTCAATAACCTCGAAAGGTCCAACATATCGTGGATTTAGTTTGCCGCGTTTGCCAAAACGAACCACACCCTTCCAGGGTGAAACTTTAAGTAGCGCTCGATCCCCAACCTGGAATTCGAGTAGTTTCCTGTCTAAATCAGCGTATGCTTTCTGACGGTCGCGTGCTGCCGCCATGCGTTGTCGTATTTGTGCAATCTTTTCTGTAGTATCGACTACCATTTCTGGACCTGTGATTTGACTATCTCCCACCTCTGCCCAACAGAGAGGTGACCGGCATTTACGCCCGTACAATGCCTCGAATGGTGCAGCCTTAATGCTGGTGTGGTAGCTGTTATTGTATGAAAATTCCACGAGTGGCAGATGTTTCTCCCAACCATTGCCAAGGTCAATTACGCACGCCCGAAGCATGTCTTCTAGAGTTTGAATAGTGCGCTCAGACTGCCCATCTGTCTGAGGGTGATAAGCTGTGCTCATGTCTAAACAAGAGCCAAAAGATTTATGCATTGCTTGCCACAGTTCTGAAGTAAAACGTGCGTCGCGATCAGAGATGATAGATGTGGGCACCCCGTGCCTCGAGACAACTTCTTTAAGGTATACGTCTGCTAGAGTGGAGAACTTATCCGTTTCCTTGATAGCCAAGAAGTGAGCAGACTTTGTGAGTCGATCCACGATCACCCAAATAGTATCATTTCCGCGCTGAGATCTAGGCAGGCCAGTAACAAAATCCATGGAAATTTGCTCCCATTTCCATTGTGGTATCTCAGGTTGCTGGAGTGGACCTGATGGTTTCTGATATTCTGCTTTGACTCTCGCACAAGTCAAACACTTGCTAACGTAAGTTGCTATGTGGGCCTTCATGCTAGGCCACCAATATGTAGTTCTGAGGTCATGGTACATCTTATCCGAACCTGGATGTACCGAGTAGCGAGACTTATGAGCTTCATCCCTTACAAGCTCGCGTAAGTTACCATAGTGTGGGACCCAAATGCGTCCTGTGACGTAGGAAGCACCATCTTCCTTCTGTTCTAAGCGTTGCCTTGAGCCGCATAGGGCTTCAGCCCTGACGTTGTCTGGTTTCAATGCTTCTACCTGAGCATTTCGTATCTGGGAAGGAAGACTAGACTGTATAGTGAGTTGTAAAGCTCGCACGCGCTTAGGCGCGGTGTCCTTTCGACTGAGGGCGTCAGCCACAACATTGGCTTTGCCTGGATGGTACTTTATAGCACATTCGTAGTCGTTCAGTAATTCGACCCATCGTCGTTGTCGCATATTCAGTTCCTTCTGTTTGAAGATATGTTCGAGGCTTCTGTGATCAGTGTATATAGTGCACTTAGTACCGTACATGTAATGTCGCCATATCTTGAGCGCAAAAACAACAGCTCCCAGCTCTAAGTCATGTGTTGTGTAATTCCGTTCGTGAATCTTAAGTTGGCGCGACGCGTAAGCAATAACTTTATCCCGTTGCATCAGCACACATCCAAGACCTTGGATTGATGCGTCGCAGTAGACTACGAAATCATCGGTGCCTTCAGGAAATGAGAGGATAGGTGCGCTAAAAAGTCTATCCTTTAAGTGCTGAAACGCTGTTTCCTGTGTATTACCCCAACGATAAACAACACCTTTCTGTGTCAATAGTGTAAGCGGCTGCGCAATTTTTGAGAAGTCTTTGATGAACCTTCTGTAGTATCCCGCCAGACCCAAAAATTGGCGTATTTCTGTTGGTGTACGAGGTGCAGGCCAGTTCTTGATCGAATCTACCTTGGATGGATCAACATGAATCCCATCCTGGTTTACCACGTGGCCTAGGAAATGGACTTCACGAAGCCAGAAGTCACATTTGGAGAACTTGGCGTATAGCTGTTCCGTTCGAAGAAGTTCCAAAATAAGTCGTAAGTGATGCTCGTGTTCCTCCTGACTCTTCGAGTAGATCAGAATGTCATCGATGAAAACAATGACGAACTTGTCAAGATAAGGTTTGCACACCCTGTTCATAAGATCCATGAAAACTGCAGGCGCGTTCGTTAGCCCGAAAGGCATGACCAAAAACTCGTAATGGTCGTAGCGTGTTCTGAAAGCTGTTTTGGAGACGTCCTCATCCCGGACTCTCAGTTGATGGTATCCCGACCTTAGATTAATCTTCGAGTAATAGCTCGACCCTTGCAACTGGTCGAATAAATCGTCGATGCGTGGAAGAGGATAGCGATTCTTCACAGTCACCTTGTTCAGTTCGCGGTAGTCTATACCCATGCGGAAGGTACCATCCTTCTTCTTTACAAATAGTACTGGGGCTCCCCAGGGCGAAGAGCTAGGACGTATGAAACCCTTTTCCAAAAGTTCTTGCAATTGCTTAGACAGTTCTTCCAGTTCATTTGGAGCTAAACGATAAGGCGCTCGAGCTATGGGTGCTGCTCCAGGAGCTTGTTACTATGAGTTACCAAAGGTTCTTAACCAGCACGAGGAATGCGGATGATCTTCTCCTTGCATAGGATCTCTGCTTGTTGTTGGGATAACCAGTCCATACTAATGACGATGTCGAAACTATCGCAACGCTGGGGTCATTCCTAGTATCACCCTGACCAATCACGAACACTCGACCCCTGGCACCATTGCCGTCGTTATTATCCCCGTTGTTGTCTTCGCTAGTTCCCGTTTCCTTGGTTGTGGTTCTGATTCTGGTTCTGGTTCAACCGTGGGCAGTGTCTTTTGAAGTGACTTTCAGCACCATCTGATAACATCCCTTGTTACCATGCTGTTGTCGCCGATTCTATAGATCTTGTGGCTGTTGTTGTTGGTTCTGGTTTGCAGGACGTGAGTTTCTACCCTCTTTGGTTCCATGACCAAGCTTGTTGCATTTTTTTTTGACAATGATTGCGTTTGCCCTGCCCGCTGTGGTGCAGGTTACATCGTTTGCGCTTAGGGTGGTTTCCCTTGTATCCTCCCTGCCCTTGAATACCAAATGTTGCTGATCAGGACTTTAGTTGTCATCGACCTTTCACTGCTGTGCCTGGGACGGAATCGTAGTCGAACCCTTGCTAGAGGTTCCATCCCACTTTCATCCATTGTTACTGTGGGTAGCAGAAGTAGTTGAAGTAGTAGTGGTAGTAGTATCGCTGATACGTTGAGGCAGCTTGTTCTGTCCCACTGCCTGGTTTGTGAGACGATGAGCAAGATGGGTAACATCTTGAATAGTAGCAAGTTTAGCCGTCTTCACATGGTTTTGAATTCCTGGTACTAAGCCTTTGAGGTACAGCTCAAAGCTCTTTATGGGAGGATCCACCATAGTTGGACACAAAATTGTCAGTTTGTTGGATCGTTATCGTGCACGCTTCTATCTCTGACCCCGTCATCTTCATGTTAAAGGACTCCACTTCCAACTTGTGGATGGCATCATAACTATTGTATTCACGTTTGATAGGTTCCTTAAAATCATTCCATGGGGTGGCATAGCAGCCGCCAGCCCCAGTGTCGTAACTTGCGCGTTCCACCAAGTTTGCGCAGTGCCTTCGAGAATATCAGTGGCATATTTCACCTTACGAGCCTCGGGTCATTCACACACTCGAAGACCGATTCGAGTTCCTCGAACTAATGGAGGAGTACAACAGCTCCTTCAGTGTCGCTGAAAGTAGTAGGACGACAGTCCATAAAAGTCTTGTATGTGCATACAGGTGGCTGAGCGTGTTGACTTGTCGTGTGCGTAAGAGTAATCAAAATTAAGCACAAGTGTTGAGTTACGGGAGTAGGATCTAAAGATCCTAGAGTAAGTGGTGATGGCAGGTTACACCTCCTGCCTGGGCAGCTGCGAGTGCTGCAGTAACTTGTTCAGTGATCGAAGCCGCCAACTGGGCTTGAGTTGGGTTAACGCGTCCACTCATGATCTCGACATCAAGGAGAACATGTGGGTGAGAGGGTCGCGAATAGTGCGAAGAGAGTGAGCACACAAGTAATCTCAAGCAATAACATATAGTAGGTTCTGTAATCTGAGCATACCACGAGCAAAGTTCTATGTAATTCTATCAAGTATGTAAGGTAACATGAATAGTAGTACCTATGATGTTGAGCCTTGCACGTGGAGCGAAGCATCATTGTGGATCGTTGAGCACTGTTCTGGTTATAGTCTGGTTTTAACAAAATCGTTTTCCCCTTATTAAAACCGAGTTCTCTATAACCAATGGCTCTGATACCAATCTGTCACACCCCCAAAATCCACCCGCGGAGTATCACCGCTTGGAGGCGTGACTGACCAGTATCAAGCCATCAATCATATCAAACATAGTATTTAAGTGTAAAAGTAGGAAAAGGTAATTCATCTTGACATGACTGATGTTCATAACCAAACATTGTTTAAGTAGCGGAAGCATAATAATGAAAACCCAAAATAAGTTATAAGTTCAAATATCGTCTACGATCCGTATCCCACAACGACCTGCTCCTTCCTGTGCAAGCTCCATGTATCTAACGACCTACAAGGCATGTAACAGAGGATCAACAACTAGTTGAGCGAGTTCACAGAAAGTAAATGCGTAATAGTAAGTTCGTATGTAACATGTGGCTCTACTGGGCCGATAGTACGTTCTATTGGTGGGGGCTTCCCATGTTGTAAGTTCAATTAGTGGGGGCTTCCCATGTTGTAAGTTACTAGACTAGTTTTATCCATAAGTATCCTTCCCAATCCGAGGATAGTAGTAAGTATAAGTTTACGTAGGTTTTACGTAAGTGCCCTTCCCAACCGAGGACAGTACGTAGCGAGTACGTAGGTTTAGCGCTGGCGTCCTTCCCAATCCGAGGACGGTAGTACGTAGGTTTTACGTAGGTTTAGTGCTGGTGTCCTTCCCAATCCGAGGACAGTACGTAGGCTTTACGTAGGTTTAAACACTAGTGTCCTTCCCAAACCGAGGACCGTGGTAAGTAGTCTAGTAATGATGTAAGTACAAGTAATCATTCAATCCCATTCCCAACCCACCGGGGAATTCCATGCCTTGGTAAGAGTGTGAACTCACCTTGGTTTGCTCGGTATGCTAAGTGTATGCTCACAAGTAATCAATCGCGTCCTAAAGTAGGCACGTATGTGAAATCAGTTTGTGTTCAATTTGTTCACGTATAAACATGTAGCACGTAATCACAATCATATACAAGATGGTTACACTTAACAGCAGTTAAATATTCCAGTTAATGCTTAACAGAATTAACCCAAGTTCCTGCACAGATCAGCTATTCGGCGAAACACACATAATGGCGAAACACATAAGTTGGCGAAACACACTTTCGGCGAAACACAAATTGACGAAACACATTCTGTTTCGTCGTGGCCTTGTTTGGCGAAACAGGATTCTAATTCGTCGATGACTCTTGGCGAAACACATTCTGTTTCGCCGGGAGTCCTGTTTCGTCGGATGTCTGTTTCGCAGACATCAGTTACAGCAGATGCGAATAACACATAAACCCTAATCCTTCTAGCAGCCGTCATCAATAACAGAAATCATACGAAGGTCAATGTGCATATCGAATCATCATAAATCAATCATCCTAGAGTCATTGTCTAGCATAAACCCTAGTTTATGTGTATAACATATCAACATACAACATCATATCATTGTACCCTATCAAGATACTAACTTGGATTCATAATCAGAGCATAATAACAATATCCAGAACCGAGCACTCGATTGTATTAAATTTCTCATACCATTTTATATAAATCCTACTACATCATACATAATCGAAATCTATATCACCGTCATACTAGAATCGCAGCAATAACACGCATCAATCATTTACACAAACATGAATCGAGATGGTACAGAATCAAGAAACCGATTAACATACACACGACTAACCGAGATAAGAGGAATACGAATCGATCGCTAAGGATATCTTCGAGAAGCTCCAACTGCCGTCACACAGGAGAGAAGGGCTCTAGGGTTTCGATTGTTATGATAAAATGTGTGAAACTGAGGCTGTTACACGTTTTAAAACCCGAAATAACAAGCTGGGCCCGAACTGGGCTTCGTGAATTACTGGGCCGGCGAAACAGACTTCTGTTTCGTCGGAGTGTTCATGGCGAAACAGCCTGTTTCGTCGGAATGGGTTATGGCGAAACAGCCTTGTGTTTCGTCGGGTTCTTAACAGTTTAAGTTCTACAAACAGTACACATGATATACAATCACACATAACCATGCAAACACACTAGGTTTTATCATATCACAACTAAATAGTCAAAGTCAACGTGCATTAAATGCGAATAAAGAAAGTCGGAAATTCGAGTTGTCACAAAACACCTCTAAGCCTATATCTAAGCTATATAAAGGGTATTTTTGTGTATAATGATTCCACATTGGGGGTGGAACATTGTTGAAAGCAGGTTTAGCGTCAGGTTGTTGAGGAACAATCTGATCAATCACATAAGATGAAGAAATATAACTGATCAATTTTTTTATCAACTCTTTTTGTTTCAATACGCATCCATTCAAGTTCCTTTTTCAAAGATGCGATTGTGTCCAGATGCATGTTAATCTCCATCTGCTTTTCCATGACCGTTTCTTTGAACAACTTAGTAGCTTTATCGTTTTCTATACTTTCCTTTTGAATCATTTTGATTGAACGTGATAAAGTGTCATAAGCTTCTTTCACATCATTAAGATCAAATTTTACGTTGTCAGTATATTTCTTCAATTCTTGAAACTTTTTGTCTTTTTCAAGACAATCCATGCAGGGTTTTAAACAGTTTTCGCATGGTGTTTCAGGAATTGGATCAATCTTTTCAAAAACCTTTTCTTCTTTATCAGTTTTAATTTTTGGTTTACCAAACCCTTCAGACTCAGACTTCTCTTCTGATTCGGACTCCACATTTTCTGATTTAACATCGGTCTTGGACTCCTTTATTGACTCCTTTTCGACAAACACTGACTCTTGAGTTACACCATTGGTCTCAGTGTTATCAGAAAATTTTTTAGATTGTTCTACCTCTTGCGGCTTGACCATGAACGCTCTGTCTGCCATTCCTTTTAAAGTTTCTTCATTCATCTCTTTTGAAACATCGATGATTTCTTCAAGATCTGCAAAACTTTCTTCACTCTGTTCATGCTTCTCTTCCTAAGCAACATTCTCACATTTTATCTCTTTCTTATCTTTTGCTGCTCGTCTCTCCTTTAGCTTCTCCAATTTATCTGCAAAATAAAATTTGAAACTTTCAGGAGATAATTCTCTTTGATAATTTTCAAGTTTTCAAATTTTTTCAATATCACCATCACTCTCTTCATCTGATGAGTGATCAAAGATAGGTGCTTTTTCTGCAGCTTTCTTTGTTGAAACTAATTCTTCTTCTATCTTTATAGGAATGAATTGCTGAGACTCGTAATAAAAATACGCCAATTCCTCTTCAGAATCCATGTTTTGGTATGAAAATTTACAAAATCAGAATTTCAAACGAGCTGATGGTTTGGAATAAACTGGAAATCACAAACAGTCTGGATGGGCTTTAGAATGATTTGGGCCGAAAATCTTCAACAAACAAATGACATTGTATTGGGCCGAGATCGTTCAAATGTAATTGGACCAATGAGCACCACTAAACTGATTTCATTTGAATATGATTATTATATAAGAATTTGGCCGACAACCACTTTAATGATCACATGACAATCAAATTTAATGATTGGACCGATTAAAAGGATTCACGTGAACTTTTATTTATAATTGATAAGGCCGAGATCAAATCACATGAACTTCTACAATTCCAAATCAATTGGCCGACAATTTTAATCCAATCTTCAATTCTATTGGAGCGCTATTATGGACTCACGTGATGTAATAAATTGGATTTAATTGGGCCGACAATCTCTTGTCAATTCACATGCAACATTAATATTCAATGAATTTTAAGTGGACCGAGTGTATCACGTGAACTGATGTATTCAGAAAGCATGTACTGACAAACTATTTAATGTCCGACAACTCAATTCACAACACAATTCTCATTGGACTGTCAAATTGATCTTTAATATTGACTGGGCCGAGATATGTATTCAGTCAACGCACATGGGTCATTCCAAAGGACCTGAACCTGATTTTCAAACGAAATGACACTTTCACGCGAAGTGGAGGTCCAATACGTACGAAATGATTCAACTATGTTCAATACGTACGAAATGGAAGACTTTTGGGACCAACTCGTGCGAAATGGATGATTTAGAACTCAACCCGTGCGAAATGAACCTAAACCGTGTGAACTGTATCCATTTCGTGCGAATTGGAGTTTACTTTAACTTGATCTGACGAACTTTTACGCGATATCGGACCAAAAAACTTAGATTTCTCCCAAACGGCTTTGAATTAAGATTTGAAACTTTGTAGGGTTATAGATCAGGTATTTTCGCACATCATATCTAAAAATCAGCAATTTTGAACCGTAAAATCTTGTTTAATTTTGAAAAAATATGAAGAAAACAAGTAGAAGTGAGATTTTCGGATGAAATCAAGCTGAATCGGTAAGAAATCTTCCTCCTGAGCTCTGATACCACTTGTAGGATCATTGAATCGATCAAATGAGTCGATCAGAAGAGTTCTTGATCAAAACGAGAGGCGGAAACAAACGTTTTGATGTTGAATCGGCTTGATTTGCATGTAGAAGTAGTTTAATTGTCGTTTGTATTGATTTGACAAAGTTACCGATCGATCCGACACTTCAGCAGAGCTTCGCTACTGGAATTGCAAAAGATACATATGAAAGCCTAACATCTCCTATTTATAGGGAGTGCCACTCGTCATGAAATTTCATAGGGACTGGCCAGTCCTCACGAAACTGCCATTTTGTGCTTTCTGGCCAGTTCATGCTTACTGGACTATCTATTCTATT